>OZ020180.1:12703649-15424118 GCA_963971135.1 Stenus bimaculatus | reverse complement strand
ATTCCGCAACCCAATATACATGTCGTATTGAAATTAAACAATGTTAATTATAATAACATTATTGGGGTGATTCTGAACAAAAATGTTAGCCGTAACAGCGATGTTAAATTTGACAGTCACCCTGATGTCAAAAAAAACGCAATTTTGTAAACTTTACTGCAACTTAACGGTTATTTAAAATGAAATTTTCGTGTTAAAATAACATACATCAAAGTAATAATAATACATTAATGTATAATTGATCAAAATAATACATTATATAAATGTACAATGCATTTTAATACCGAAAATGTTATTTTATATTGTCGTTAAGTTACACTAAAGTTTACAGAATAGCGTTTTTTTGACATCAGGGTGACTGTCAAATTTAACATCGCTGTTACGGCTAACATTTTTTGTTCAGAATTACCCCATAATAATTTAAAAAGTAGAAATGAATTTTAGGCAACCCAATATACACTAACATTATATTGTGTGTTGTATGTAAATTAAATGTCAAATTTTAAAATTATTTATTATTTTACTATTTTGACGTTTGAAGAAAAAATAGTATATTGTTTTATTAGGAGTAAAAGAAGTACTTTTTGTGGCGAGCATTTAGGTTTGCGGGACGAGCCACAAAAAGTTCTTTTACTCCGAATAAAACATGCTATTTTTTCTTCAAACGTCGAAATTTTTAAAATAGTAATACAGGGTGGAAATGAAAACCGGGTCACCTCTATAACTTTTTTATTTATGAATAGAAAAATTTGAAATTTGGTTATGTTCTATGGTTCAAAAAAACAAATTTTATGTGCATTTTTTATTTTCGAAATCACTTCCGGTTTCAGCGGAAACACCATGAACTTTGTTTTTTTAAATGTAACATCCCATATTTTTATTCATGACTTAAAATACTTTTAAAAAAGAAGTATTTTTGAGATATTAGTTTTTATTTTTTGCGAAAAAAAAATTTTTTTCAAAAAAAAAAGGTTTTCGAAGTCGGTGAAAATTACCAAAACTAATTCAAATACATAAAATAAATAATCGTTATAAAATCCTCTTTTTAAAAAGTCGAATGACCCGGCATCATTGCATTTAAAAAAAGTGAGATATTTGATAAAATCTTCATTAACTTAGTTTAAAAATTAATAGTTCAAAAACCACTTAAATTTTTTTTCAAATTACAATTTTATTTAGGTATTTGAATTATTTATAATTAGTTTTGGTACTTTTCACCGACTTCGAAAACCTTTCTTTTTTTTTTGAAAAAAATTTTTTTTACAAAAAAAATAAAAACTAATATCTCAAAAATACTTCTTTTTTAAAAGTAGTTTAAGCCATGAATAAAAATATGGGATGTTACATTTAAAAAAACAAAGTTCATGGTGTTTCCGGTGAAACCGGAAGTGATTTCGAAAATAAAAAATACACATAAAATTTGTTTTTTTGAACCATAGAACATAGCTAAGTTTCAAATTTTTTTATTCATAAATAAAAAAGTTATCGAGGTGACCCGGTTTTCATTTCCACCCGGTATAATAAATAATTTTAAAATTTGACATTTAATTTACATACAACACTCAATACAATGTTAGTGTATATTGGGTTGCCTAAAATTCATTTCTACTTTTTTAAATTATTATTAATGTTATTATAATTAACATTGTTTAATTTCAATACGACATGTATGTTGGGTTGCGGAATAAGCGGAGTAGAAATTTAATTTCTACTCCTAGGCAGTACAAAGTGACCATAGAATCAACGAACATAAAAAGTGACATTTTAAAGCCTGTCAAACGTCACAGAAGACTGTACTTTAATGACGTTTGAAGAAAATACCATGTTTTATTCGGAGTAAAAGAACTTTTACTCCTAATAAAACAATATACTATCCTTATACTATTCATTTTGTAGACATTTAGGAATTTGAAGTTTATTTTATTCCGTAACTTCTAAACGCAAAAAGTTATCAAAAAGGATAAAGAGAGCAAAAAGTTAAAAAAACGTGTAAAAAAGTGAATACTTAATTTTTTTCATTACTATGATGTTGTACAAAAAAGTTAAAGAGGGCTCAAAGGGTTAATTCACCCGAAAAACTTCAACTTTTTTTTGAAAATTTGCTAATTCATCATAAGGCGTCGGCTGCCAATTGTAAGGTATATGCAAAATTTTAGCCAATTATTATTAAAAATGTAGATTTTATGTTAAAAAATTGAGTAAACTTTAATGCCCTGCATTTCCGAAATGAAGCATTGTAACGAAAAAAAAAAAATTCTTACTTTTTGTCTTAAAATTGGTCCAAAAACCCATTCCTAGATTATTCGACACTTGTTTAGAAAGACCCTGTATAATACAATCCTTGCTTTTATAGTAGGTATACGAGAATACAGGGTGATTTATAATTGAGTGTAAAAGAATCTTAAACATATTATATTTGTAATAAAAGTGCTTTTTAGGAAATTTTCTTCAAAAAAATACGGAACCGTAACCAGAAACCGGAACAAAACAATATTCGGTTTGACTCTCTGGTTATAAAGTAAAGACTTAGGGCTAGGGAATTTTGACTAGTTTTAGTTTATGAAGTGTTTTGAAAATTATAGTATCGAATCATATAATTCAAAATGAATCTTAAAAATAAAAAATATTAAAAAATAAATTATTTTTTTAAATATATGTAAATTAACATCTAAATAGAATAGACTATTCAACTTACAAGTGATTATTTTTTGTGACAAGTAAAACGTCAAAAATATCAGCGATTATTTTATGACATTATGTCAAATTTCAATAAGTTTGAAGTTGGCTGTCAAATTTTTTATAAAAAAGTGAAATATGAATATATTACCTGGATTTTACTTTTTTATTTTGATCATTGTATAAGCAAAAACATATAAAAACTTCAGGCACAAACATTAACTTGGGGTATTTTAAATTATATGTTGTAACAATCAGCAGGTTAGGTTTTAGAAAAAAAAACTGGTACGTATTGAAAGTTTTTAGTAGTAAAACTAGTCAAGAAAAAAAATTTTCAATCAAGTAATTTAATCGAAGTTTTTTCAAAATTATTATTTTGTAATATTTTTAAAATTACTTTTTCAGCCATAAACTAAAAAACGAATAAATATTTTTAAAAAAATCTATTTTGTGTTATTAAGAATTTAAAGACCTTTCTAAAGTGCTAAGAATCATTTACCAAATTAAACAAGGAATCTATTAAAATTATTATTATTAAGCGAGCAAAATCTGTTCCTTGTAAATGATAAACTAAAATTAAATATTATTTTCGTAACAATAAAGGCAATTAAGTTTATACATGTCGTAAAAGTGAAACCAATTTTCAATCTCAACACAGTTGATTAAAAAAAAATCCACCAAGCTCTTATCGCCAATTTAAATAACAAGGATTTATAAAGGGGCAATAAATTTGTTTAAATGCGTTTCACCTTAGTTAAAGCATAATAATTTATTTATATACTTCTTGAAGCAGAAAAGATTACTGTAATGTAAGCACATTATCGAAGCTAATTTCTTGTTTATTACCAAAAAGTTTTCTATTTTTTTGTATTTTTTCCAACAAATATTAAGCTGAATTAATTAATTAACTCATATAAGCTTTTATAAAATAATTTTCCACTATTTAAAAATAATAATACAATCGACAAGAATATTGCTAAACCGCTCTTATATTTTTTTCCAATTCCATATTCCAGAGGCCATATTCTTGAAACGGTCCACATGATGTGGTATGCGACTTTCATCATTCTTGAAAAAATAAGAGTCTGTCCTTTTAATGTGGTATGCGACATCGTGTGGAGTGGAGTGGAGCAAAACTGTATTAAGTCACAAAATATAAATTTTACGCAAGAGCCGAAAGAAGTTTTTAAGATATACCAGCAGATACAGTAGAAATTTTAAAATATCTTGATTGAAAGAGCACAAAAATGTACCGAGAACCGGAAGGAACTTTGAAATTTTAAATGGCAACATAGGTCCAGTATGGTATTGTTCAATAGGTCCTCTAAAAACAAATAACTTTAATTAAAATGTTCTTTTAATATTATGCATACTTAGTGAAAGCATGTCTTTATAAATTATAATGTCAATTTTACTTTTTTATTCATATTTTTTTATTTTTTATTTTTCACTTTTAAATAAATTAAAGGATGACACAATGTCACTATCATCTTGACAATAAAGATTCTTAAATACCTGAAGATGGGATATAATAATCCCGAAATCGATAGTATTTAATTTATTTTATACAAAAAGTATAAATAATAAAAACAAATGATAATTGAAAATGAAAAGCCAATTATCATTTGTTTTTATCAAATACAACAGACGTAATCGATATTTAATAAATAATAAAGTTGGACTTAAAGAAAATACATCTCAAGTTTTTCTAATTTTTCACTTTTAATTTTTTAAACTTTAATTAATTCATATACGAATAAAATGAAAGAAATCACAATATTTATAATGCAAAATTGTCCTTGGCCAGGATTCGAACCTGGGACATCTGTTCATGAGGTCTTTATTCTTTAATTATATTGGCTTATATTTAACAAGTCTTCGCCGAAAATAGAAGATTATTTCGCAGAGGAGTTCCGCCTTCAATTTTCAAAAAATCAAAGAAATTGAACAACATTTATTAAGAAATTGTTTTTAGAAACATTTTTTTTAGATTTTATCTTTACATTGTTTACTATTATATTCGTGTTATTCAGCACAATTTTTATTAGATTGAAATTGTCATTCTGAAGTAAAAATTTTCTATGAACTTATACTTTTTTCGACTCCTAAAAAGTTACAGCAATTTAAAATTTTCAAAATTATTTTGATTTTCTTCATTAAAAAATCTGACACATTGTGTAATTTATTTTATTAACATTCTTAAAATCATTGAATTTGAATATTTGCTATTTTTGAACATTGTAATTAAATGTAATTATGGAAAAAGTGTAAATAAAACCTCCGAAGAAAATTCAAATCATAATTGGTCTAAATGAAAAAATATAATAAAATTATAAATTGTATATTGTACTGGTTGGGCTAACTTTTGATGTAAAAATCAATGCAATTTTGAAATTTTAATTTTTTTAACTTAAACAGTCGAAAAAAGTACTAGTTCATAAATAGGAAATTTTTTGTTCAGAATGATATTTGCTAGGTAGTTACCTTAAAAATGCGGAAAAAAAATGGGACACCCTGTATATTATTTATGATAAAGAATTTTTACTTTCCATTTTCATATTTAAATAAAAAGATAAGTATTTAAACAATATTGAAGTATTTTGCCTCCTCGGGAAAAAGTATATGGACGCCCATGACAGTCTGATGTTTTTTATTTCTCCAAAAAATGTACAATTTATTATTTCACAAAGATTTCCTCAAGTAATTTTAAGAGTTTTTACTGGGTATTAATCAAAAAATGTTAATGTTCACTTCCAAAAAAATGCCCAAAAAACATATCATGTTCTAATGTATTTAAGTCTTTTATTAAAAATTAAAAATTGTACAACGAGAGACGAGACGAGTTGCATACAATATTTTTTCTACGATTGATGATCATCAACCATTGAAAATAATAAAATTTCACAAAAACATGAAATTAATGAGAGATATTTTCATTTCTAAATTTGTCATTTATGATCAGTTGTCTGTGCATAAAGTCATACTTTTTTGCACGAGTGCAAAAAAGTGCAAAACATGACTTTATGCACTGATCATAAATGACCTACTTTTTGCACGGTCATAGAAAAAAAAAATAATATAATGCTATTGCTATTAAATATTTCTGAGCAATCCCAAATTTTATTTTAAGTTTAACTAACCAGAATGAATAAAATAAGAACGAATTTGTTTAAAAGCGTCATGATTATCTACTTTTATGGCTGGTAATTGGAGGATTAAGGTAATTTTTTTCCGAATGAATAAAACCGCAACTTGATCAATTTGCGCATTGTTGGGAGCGTGTTTTTAATAAAACATTTCATCTCTTAACTAGAGAACAATAATAAAACAATGCCTTACATGATTCCCTCAGTGATTGCATTCAATTTATTCACTCAAGATTGGATCGCTTTCTTTTCGTTAATAACAGCAGCTCACTTTTCCAATAATACAACGCCCAAACAATCAAAAACAATTTATTGAAGACATAGATATAGATATTACAGGCATGTATTTATAATACTATAAAAGCAATTACTATCTTTTCTATTATTGTACTCCGATTGGTATATAACAAGATTGGAATATTTTTTAGAAATTTTAATTATTTTTTAAATCAACATCAAATTCACTTAAATCCGAATTAATAAATTGCTTCAAAATTAAATTAAAGGAATTTTGACATATTTTTAATTTCTTCTTTTTTGTGGCTTAAAAAAATTATAAAATAAAATATTTTTGTTTGTTCTTAGAAAATCACCTATAAAATAAAAGAAATTTAAAACACAAACGAGTTTACTATGGCACAGTAAATATTACCGGGCTGAAGTTACATTTAAATGCATTCATTTTTACATTCATCTTTTTTTTTAGAAAAAAAAATGTAAGGGCTCAATTTTTTTATATTTTGTTACAAATACAGTCCTTAGTAAAACTGCATAAAAAGTTTTTTCAAAATCAGACCATGAGTCAAAAAATTAAAAAAAAAATTAAAAAAATAGTCACTGATTCAGATTTTATTTATTTTATCGAAAACAAAAAAATGTAAGGGCTGAATTTTTTATATTTTGTTATAGATACAATCCTTAGTAAAACTGCATAAAAAGTTTTTTCAAAATCAGACCAGGAGTCAAAATATTTAAAAAAGAATGAAAATAATCAGTCACTTTTTCACACTTTATTTTTTTTGTCGAAAACAAAAAAAATGTTAGAGCTCAATTTTTTTATATTTTGTTACAGACACAATCTTTAGTAAAACTGCATAAAAAGTTTTTGTTTTAAATCAGACCAGGAGTCAAAATATTTATGTATTTGTAACAAAATATAAAAAAATTGAGCCGTTACATTTTTTTTTTTTTTTAAATATGAATGTAAAAATGAATGCATTTAAATGTAATTTCAGCCAGGTGTAAAAATTTTACTTTTTGGTTTTTACAATTAAAAATTGGTAAAAAAATGCTGGAGTTATTAATTTTTTTTAAATAATTTGATGCGAAATTATTAATTTTTAGGTAAAATCGCCATTTTAAGGCTTTATTTTTTTGTTAAAATAAAAACTTCTCTTGTGATAATTTAAACTTAAAAAAATAATTTTCAATTTTTGTATACAATTTCGATTTTTTTAATATTGAGATTTTATATCTTCTAAAAAGAACGGCGATTAAAACCAAAAAAACTAAAAGACAAACTTTATTCTTCTATTGCAAAACTAAATTAAACTGGTTCCAGGTTTTTAAAGTGTTATAAATATTTTGCGAGAAACTAATTCATAATAATAATAAAAAAAGTACAAAAAAACTTTAATTTCGGTTCGAATTTCAAAATAAGTTATTTTTTATTTTAAATTACATCATGATTTTAAGCCATCTTTTTAACAAAAATTAGAAAATTTCTGGCATAAAGATTGAAATTCTTGCATATTTTTTTTAGTTTATGAACTGATTTTTAAAATTCTTGTTAAATTTTATGCATAAAGACATTTATTTTTTGTGATATTTAGGTCGCAATTTATGCCAAAATTCAAAAAATAACACCTTAATAAAATTGTAGTGTACAATTATTCAAGTAGTTTTTGAGGTATTAATTTTTAAACTTTTTTGAGGAGCATTTTTGGTAGTAAATGTTTTTTTAATGCAAAATGCAGAGTCCCTTGGTTTTTACAATAGTATATTTTATTACGATTATTTTAGTACCCCATATGTCAAATTATTTTGCATATATGCCTTTTTTCATATTTTTTGTACATGAAATACTATTTCTTAATTTTCAAAAAAATAACCATACACTTTTTCTAAAATTGTTTTATAATACGAATATTAAATTGGGTGTTACATTTAAAAGAAAAGAAGTTAATGTTATTTCCGGTAAAACCGGAAGTGAAAAAATATAAAAATGTAGAATTAAATTATATTAAATTTTTCTATAAAAATAAGTTTAAATCAACATGGTTAAAACTGTTTTTAAAAAGTACAAGGGGTCAGAGTAGATTTATACATATAAGGTTTAAATAAATAAATAAATATTACCCAACAAAATATAAAAAAATAACTGCTAACACTTCTTAAATCTTGCTTACTTAATTATTTTTTTATCAATTTTTAAAAATCATTTTACTGTTTCAACAAGTAAAATATTGCAACTTTTACCAAATCTATTTTTTTTTAATTTTCCCCTTGGATTTTTTAAATAGACTCGAATTTATTTTTTGCAGAATTCTCTTAACTTGAATCAACCACAAAATTAAGTTTAGCTCACTTGGTTATTTTTTATATTTTTTTAAAAAACATTCCACAGCTTCAACAAGTAAAATAGTGCAATAGTTACAAAATTTCAGTTTTTTTAATGTTTTCCTTGGAATTTTGGATATTTTTTACAAAAACCTCTAGTTTATTTCAATCGAACAAAAAGTTATTTTTAGCTCACTTGGTTATTTTTTTATAAATTTTTAAAAATCATCTTACATCTTCAACAAGTAAAATAATGCAATTTTTATAAAAATTTTTTAATGTTCTTCTAGAAATTTTTCAACAAACTATGCTGTAATTTGTGCACCATTCTATAATTTATTCAAATAAATTACAAAATTAATTCCAGCTTGCTTATTTATTTTTTTATAAATTTTTAGATTTTACATCTTCAATAAGTAAAGTAGTGCAATTTTTATAAAATCTCAATTTCGTTAATGTTCTTCTCGGAATTTTTCATCAAACACAGGTTTATTTTTTGAAGAATTCTCGAATTTATTCAAATCGGTCGCAAAAGTAATTATAGTTATTTTTTTATAATTTTTTAAAAATCATTTTATAACTTCAACAAGTAAAATAGTGCAATTTTTATGAAACCTTAGTTTTTAAAGGTTTCCATTGGAATTTTTCAACAAACTCGGATTCATTTTTTGCAGAATTCTCTAATTTATCCAAAGCACCCGAAAAATAAATTTCAGCGCACGTGGTTATTTTTTTATAAATTTTTAAAAATCATCTTGCAACTTCAACATGTTAAATAGAAAATCTCATTTTTTTAATGTTCCCCTTAGAATTTTTTAATAAACTCGGTTTCACTTTTTGTATAATTGTTTAATTTATTCAAATCTACCGCAAAATTAATTCTAGCTCACGTGGTTATTTTTTTACATATCTTTGAAAGGCATCTTACAACTTCAACAAGTAAAATAGTGCAATTTTTACAAAATCTTATTTTTTTTAATATTCTCCTTGGAATTTTTCAATAAATTCGGATTTATTTCTAGCAGAACAGGGACGGTCTAATAAATTGCAACTTAAAAAATAAAAATAAAAAAATAAGTGCTAATAAGCCCTAAAAGCTCTAGACGCGGCCCTCAAACTGATTTTTTTTTAATACAATAAATGTGTTTTTTCAACCATGTAACACGTTCAAATTTCAATTTTTTATTTTCATACCGTAAACTGAGGTAACCTTGGCCCAAATTTTGGAAAAATATAATTTGATCTACTGTCAGTTACCAACTTTCATTTAACATATTCTATACAGGGTGTTTCATTGAAAACTTCAAATGTCGATTATTTGATAACCGCTTTTTCAAAAAAATAAACGAACACGTCGATTTTTGTTTTGAGGGGGTCCCCAAATTTCGAGGTTAACGACGTGAGAGTAATTAAATTGGTCTTATAGTACGTCCCCCTTAAAACAAAAATCGACGTGTTCGGTTATTTTTTTGAAAAAAATTTAGTTGTCAAATAATTGACATTTGAAGTTTTCAATGAAACACCCTGTATATTTTAAGTGTGTTTTTAAGTTAGTATCAGAATACTAAATGATAACCAACTATCTTTTTCCAAAATTTGGGACAAAGTTATCTCAGTTTACGGTAAATAAAAAAATTATAGAGGTGGCCCAAGTATCAAATAAAAACTTAATTAGTTTGGAAATAATTTTGTTAAAAAAATTGGCAATAACCTGAACCTGTACGGTATGAATATCAAGGACACGTGTTTATCGATAGGAGAAAACTGCTCTTAAATGCGCTCATAAAGATAGTATCCTACTTTCTAATGTGGGGGAGTTGCATGAACTTCATTAATACCTCGACTAACTACCAGCATAAATTTTGTTAATAAACCCAAAAAAATTAATCGTGGAAATTATTTAACTGGCCTTTATAGGTGTTGTAATTCTTCCATTGTCTTTTTTATTCGACAGGTTTTTAAGAGGAAACGTAATTCATTCGTTAATAATGAATTAATTTGATCTTTCCGACTTTCTGGTTAACTGTAAGTCGAAATTAAGTCGACATTATTCATAGGTGTCGCTGACCTATGCTAATAAACAACTGTTGCCTGTTTTATACTTTAATCTGCTATAAAATTAAAATTTAATGATTAGTGGATTAATTTATGAGCTAGTTCTAAAAACAATTAGAAAAATTTTTTTTAAATATTTTAAAAAAACTTAAAACTTTTTTAAAAAATTGGTCAAATAGTCTTCTAGGAAGTTTCTGGTATTTATTAAAAAAAAGCCACCCCAGTTTAATGTAAAATTGGTATACAACTTCGTACATGTTTTTAAATAACTTCTAAACCGTACCAGCTGTGAAAAAATTAAAGAGATCAAAAATTTTCAGAAAAAAGCAAGGAATTAGAATATCTCATATAAAATTTTAAGTGGGGTAGCGCAAAAAAGTTATGGCATAAAAAATGGGGTCTATACCCCCAAAATACATCCCCCTGTATTTTATTTCGATATTTGATATTTTTATCTTGTTACGACTATAATAACTAGAGTGTGTTTCAAATTTGATCAAATTAACTTAAAAAATAAAGAAGTTATACTCAAAAAATTAAAAAAATATAGAAAGTTTGACACCCCATAACTAAAAAATAGAGCACTTTTGAGAAAATTTTTATTCTTTACTTTTGTCTTAGAATTGGTCAAGGAATCGCTTGTAGAATTTCTTCGCATATATTTAGAAACACCCTGTATAACCATTTTTTCTTACTTTTTACCAAATTATTTGCTTTAACATTTTAACCGAATAAACTCAATTATAGCTACAAATAAATACAAAAACATGCATGCAATCAAGTGTTGAATTTATGATAAATCATAATTTAAAATTTTCCTCCGCAGTAAAAACCAATTTATATACGTCGTAAAAGTGAAACCAATACCTCTTATCAGTCATTTAAATATCAACAAATTTACAAGGAGTAATAAATTTTGTCTATAAAACAAATTATAAAACTTTTTCTGAATGAATTTGTTCCTGATAATTCAATTATTTTATACTAAAGAAAAGAAAGGTAGTTACACGCTCCACATGCATTTTTTAAAACTAATGATTTGATCGTGGGATTTTTAGAAAAATTAAATTTATTAATTTCGTTGTGTGTGTGGGATTTCTTCATTTCTTCGATCGATTAAAATTAAAAGGAAAATTGATGCAAGCTACAAATAACCTCATGACACACTTACTAGGATGTGACACGCGAAAATTATTGGATTCATAAATTTTACAAGTTTTTACGTAAAAACGATTGGTGTAATAATTGTATCGCGTAATGCACATCCTAGTGCTAAATTTCATATTCTTCAATTTACGTTACATACGTTCATACTTGCAAATAATTTAGAAATTAATAGCGTTTTAACTTTCTCCTTTTTAATCTTTTTATTTTAATAATGTTTTAAATTGCTTAAATGGACGTTTATTTAAGTGCCATCTTCTACTGCTATTAACAACAATATTTTGAGTTTTTATTGTTTGTTTTGTTTTAATAGCCCGTTATTTGTTTAAAGCACAAAAAGGCTAAAAACTTTTGTGTGCTCAACTGTGAAATTTTTTATATCTCGCGATTAACAGTTTTAACACCGATATTTTTTCATATAATTAGGAATTCATTTTTACAACACTTATGTAATGTCTCATTATTCTAAACGCAATTCGGGTCGCAATATTTAAAATTTGGGTTACTTCATGTTGTTTCGCGTTATCATAGAACGAACGAAACAGAGAATTCATAATGTTCGTCGTTCGCTTTGTGAGTACTCATCTACAGAGTGTCCCAAGTAAAAATTTGCGGATATACGATTTTCCCGCTCACTTCAGGTAGGTGGTAGCAATATAAAAACACTAAATTAAATGTCGTAAAATAAAGGTAACTCTTAAAATTACATAATAAAATTACTCATTAGGTAATAGCAATATAAACATCGATATATGCAACATTCTAAATTTACAGTAAAGTTTTACATTTTTTTGTTTAAAACTTCAAATAATGTAATGTTTCTAGGTAATTTTTTTGAATTAAATTTTAAGGAATTTTTATGTTTGGATTTAATTTGACCTAATTTCCATTTTTTTTTTTATTAAAATTTCTAGATTTTAAGTGAGTTTTCTATCAAATTTTGAGTTTTGAGTGAATTTCTAATGAATTATTTCTATAATTTTTATTAACTTTCAATCAAATTATGCTGAACTTTAAATTTTTCAATAAACAAGTTTCCTATTTTATTTATATTTTAAAGGAAAGCACATCATTTAATTATTTTAGCTCATAAAACATATTAAACATTCACATTTTATCAGCGCGAGTAGATAATTTAGATGTAGATGTACTTAATTTTTTTGACATTTTTATTTACTCCTTTCGCGTAGTTTTTATAATTCCACCAGAGGGCGTCTAGTATCTAAAAATCGCCAATAACTATTTAACGAACATTTTTATGTGCAAAATTTGATAATCAACTTCACACCTATTGAAATTTTACATACACTTCACAAAAAAATAGGTGATATTTTTGAGGTTTTACCAGTCACAAAAAATAATCACTTATAAGTTAAATAGTAATTATACAGGGTCTTCCAAACTAATGCAAATTTAATCGAGAAAAAAAAAGTGGGGGTCTATCTTTTTTCGTTTTAGATCTACATTGTTTTGAATTTTACATCACCGATTTTTGTCAAAAATCACAAAATCACTAATAACATTTTAACGAAAGTGCGTAGGAATTTAAAAAAATTATCATTAGTAAGCTAAAACCATCCTTTTTCAATTGGTGACAACAGTATCACAAAAGTAATTGTTAAAATGTTGAAAAAAAATCGCAAAGAACAAAAAATGCAAAAAAGATTTTTTTCAGTTTTGGAATATTTTTTTTCCAAAATAAGATCCATTAAGGTTGTATTTTTAAGTTTTCTCAAAGTTCTTCATATTCTTAACAAATCAAGAAAAAAATTGAAATCGTAGCTTTTTCTTAACATAGTAGAGCTTTCTGAAGTTACTCCTACAAGAAGCATTCTGAGGTTAGTCTGAAAATATCGGAGGGTGGACAGACGTAAAATTGTTATAAAACACTTATAATTCCATCAGATGTCACTTATAGCCTAATTAACCAACTACGCACCTTTTTACCAAACCTTACAGCCTATTTAACTATGCTCAGTACTCTACTCTACTTTTCGTAGAAGTAACTTCAGAAGGCTTTAGTAAGTAAAGAAAAAGAGCTACAGTTTGAAAATTTTACCTGGTTTATTAAGAATATAAACAAGTTTCAGAAAATTTAAAAAAGGTTTTATCTTGGAAAAAAATTCAAAAAATGAAAAAAAAAATATTTTTTTTTACTTTGCGATTTTTTTTTCAACATTTTAAGAACTACTTTTGTATTAGTGTAATTACCAATTGAAAAAGGATAGTTTTAACTTCCTAATTATATTTTTTTTAAATCCCTACGCACTGTGGTTAAAGTGTAATAAGCAATTTTATGATTTTTGACAAAAATCGGTGACCTAAAATTCAAAACGGTATAGCTCTTAAACTGAATAAGATAGACCTCCACTTTTTTTGTTTTTTCTAGATTAACCCCGACGATTGGTGAAACACGAACGGGACACACTGTATAGCATATTATTTTTATGCTCGTGTATGTTTTGTTCGGAAATTATCGGTTTCCGAACATTTTAAATTTGCTTGCTACTTCCTCGGGTTTCCTTAGAACTTCATTGGACTTTCTTAGAACTTCAACGGACTTCCTTAGAACTTCCTCGGAATCCCTTGGGACTTCCATTAGCGTGTACAATCTGCTTCACTGAGATGTAACACACAAATAGTTAGAACGAAAAATGTTAGAACTGGAAAGTGTTCGAATCGAAAAGTGTTAGAACCGAAATGTGTTAATATCAAAATTTCTTAGAACCGCAAAGTGTTCCAATTGAAAAATGTTAGAACGAATGTTCTTAGAATCTAAAAGTATTATGATAGAACGAAATGTGCCAGAACGAAAACTGTTAGAACGGAATACCGTATTGAAAGAATAATGCCCTCTACTAACACGAAGCGAAAGCTTGCTCTTTTAAAAATATTTATAAAATTGTCTAGGCACGTTGCATGATGTTTTTATAATATTAATTAACAGTTACATCATTAATAATATTGATATATAGGGTGTCCCAAAATTCGACCGATTAACTGCAGATAGTACACCTAAAAATAAGTTGATATGACCCTATTTATCTACATATATTCAAAAATGCACCCCTGAGCAGTTATAAGTCTCTAAAATTGATTTTTTAAAATAGAAATTTTTTTTATTGCAGCCAAAGCAGTAAACATTTTTTAATACAATTTTGTATTTGAATATTGGATGCTCAATTGGTAAAAAATTGGCTAATTATCGACTTTTGTAAATAGTGTTGTCGGTCAAAAACTTTTTAGATATTTAAAAATGTTATTTAAAACGTATTTGGTTTTGTGGAAAAATTCAAGTGTAAGATTTTTTACCCCTTGTGAATTTTACGTAGATTGTGCCGCTTTTGAAAAAATTTAAAAAAAATAATTTAGAAAACGGTAAGAATTAAGTAGTTTCCATGGTAACAAGCTACAGTTTCAACATAAACTGAAAACTTTGAAAAAAATGTCTTAATTTTTTTTGTAATTTAAAAAGAATTTTATTAATTTTTTTTTTAATTTAATGAAAAACTACTCAGCTTTCGATAAATTCATAAGGGACAGAAAATCTTCGTTTTTCAGTTTTCTATATGAAAACATAATTTTTAAATAAAATTTGTAAATATCTAAACAGTTTTTGACTCTTTTGTGTATTCTTCTTCCATCCAACACCATTTACAAAAGTCAAGTATTAGCCAAATTTTTGCCAATTGAGCCTCCAGTAATCAAAATCACGTATAAAAAATTTCGTTACAATATCTTTACTGCTTTGGCTGTAATAAAAAAATTATATTTTAAACTCCTGAGGGATGCATTTTTTGATATAGATAAATTGGGTGATATCATAGAGTATGGATACAATAAGAGAGCCAGTTCTCATAAGACCTTGCGTATAGCTAAAAGCGGCTCACTACTAGGATTTTTTTCGTTGGCCATCTATTAGTGGGCCGTAAAACTAATTTAGTGTTTTGAGTAGCCGATAGATGCCGCTTTTATTTATTTAAAAAATAGTTTAAATCAATTATTAGCACTATTTTTAAACTTTTAACGAAACACGTAATAAACAATAACGGCTAACCTCTAGCATAAAGCATGGAACATAAACAAACATAACCAAAAAGTTTGTTTGCAGGTACGAAATATTTCAATTGCAGAACTCTGTAACCCAGTAAACTTGCAGTCACCAGGTGGCAGCACGCCACAGGCAAATTTGCTTGAGTACGTAATCTGTGTCTCTTCTAATATCCATACTCCATGGTGATATAAATTTATTTTCAGGTCTACTATCTCCAGTTAATCGTTGTCGGTCGAATTTTGGGACACCCTGTATAAACATTTTTGTATATTTTTTTTCAAATCGTAAACCATTAGTTTGGTGACTACTAAAACTCCTTTCCTTAGTGTTTTTGTATATTGTCTTTATCATCGCAGTTGAGATGAGAGATGTTTGGAATAAATGGCTATTAACCAAAGAAAAATAAAATGGGTGCAAAAACTCGAAAAAAGTGTGGAAATCTTTACCAAAAATATTTTAGCCTGAAAACCTTCTAAGGGCCTAAGGCATTTCAAAGAAAGTCTTTCAATTTTCACCAAAGTGGAAATTGCGTAGAGAAAATATCGAACCGTAAGCCAATACGCCATTTTCAAAACTTTTATTGATTGGTATACAAATTTGTTTATTATTGATATTATTAATTTACGGTTCTAACATATTTCGTTCTATCACATTGTCGTTCTAATCATTTTCGTTCTAACAATCTACAGGGCACCTCAGTAGTGAGAAAAGCCATATTATAATTGTTTCAAGAATAAAGGAAAGATTAAAATAACGGTGGGTGAGACTAAGGGATATTTTAAGCTGCACGAAAGCTTCTTATTGGCGCTAAAAATTTTTACTTATTTCTTGAGAAAAAAATATTTTGTTTTTACTTTCTGGGTTTTTTCAGTAGTTCCTAAGACTTCCAAAGGACTTCCTCGTACATTATTTGGACTTCGGATATCCTGAGGACTTCCTCGGACTACCTAGGATTCCCGTAGAACTTCCTCGACATTCCTTGGAACTTCGCAGGACATTTTTTAGCGTGTATAATGACTTCCTCGTGTGTTGTACTCCTCGGGCTTATTTCAAAGATATGAAAGAAAATATCAAACCAAAATTTTGTTTCCATCAAAATATTTTTTCGTAATGTTGTTACAACCTTAATTATTCGTGATGTTATAGCCATTAAGCCATTTAAATTGACCGAATAGTTTATGAACTATGACACAATTTTGAATTAACGACATTTTCCTGCTGTAACAAATTGAAAGGTCTACAAAAAAACTTTAGGTTGTTCTGATACTTATTATACAGGATTTCCCAAAACTCGAACATAAGCTCTGGCTTGTCAGAGACCCTTGGCTAAGTAAGTACCGAAACAATAAAAAAAACTATTCACAATATTTTTTAAGTTATTAACCAAAGAACAAATGGGCAATTTGGAAACATCTAATAATACCTGCAGCAAATACCTATGATATTTTTAAAATAAAACTCGTACAAAAATAAAACCATAGTTTGTGTTTTTTTACCCACTTGGCTCAAGCAAATCATATTCTGTCTCATTTTCTCCTATAGAACTAAAAAGATAAAAATGTGATTATTTATGCTCAAAGATTTAAGACTATAGAATTAAATATTAAATCTCTGAGGATAAATTGAGCTTAAGAGTCTATCTATGTCCAGGAGATTTAAGACCTAAGATTTAAAACTTAAAATTTAAGAATTACCATTTCTTAAAACCCGCTTAAGTCTTAAATCTTTAAGCATATATAGAGCTTAATGAGGAAGAAAAACGAAAAAAATAATTGATATTTTTATATCTTATATTTTAGAAATCATAATTATAAATAAGTTGTTTTTTGTTACAATTCGATACGACAAATATTAACGTAAATATAAGCGTTTGATTTTTAAGAAAATTAACCCCTCCACTTCAACTACGCAATGTATTCTGACGTCATTTCTTCCGAACGCTGCGCTGTGCGTTCCGTACACGCGTATAGTGCACTTGATTGTTTTTATAGTTATTATCTTTTAATACTCTCATAAAATATTACTATAAGTTATTAATTAAAGTAGGAGAATTATTTATTAATTTAAAATTTACATCTTTATAATTTTTTACTTATGAAATTTCACTTTAAATGTTATACAACTTTAGTGTGGTTTTTACAAGTGTGTAGCGTTTCAAATTAAAAATTTGAAAGTTAATAATTTTGGGTTGTAGTATAAAGAAATAAGAAAAAAATAAAAAAAATTTAAGGCAGCACGACTTTTTGTTCAAAAGATATGAATTTTTATATAAAATATGGCTTTCTAACAAATGAGTAACGGTGTATTGTAAAAAATTCATATTTCGTTTAATAAATTCGTACAGATAAGTTTGTAAAAATTATCGATATTATCTTATTACATTTTTTAAAATTTAATTATTTTTTAAGGTACATTACCTAGAAAAATTTTGTTTTGTTAGAGTTTTTGGGGTGTAAATTTTTTTTTTTTGGGGGGGGGTAGAGGGCAAGTGACCCCCTACATTTCATCTATTATCTTTCATTTGCGGGGTCGATTTTGAAAAGATTCGAAAAAATATTCTTTGAGATATCTTTTAAGGCTTAAAATTTTTCATGGAAATCGATTTTTATTGTTTTTCTCAAAAACTATAAAAGTTAGCGATTTCAAATTTTTACCAAAGGTAAACACCATGGATAGACGCGTTGTAAAAAATATTTGGTTAAAATCGGTTAAACAGTTTTTTTGGAAAAAATTGGCAAAGTTTTGGCAACATTTTGGTACAAATACGGGCCCGGACGACGTAATTTTATACCGAAAATTAAAATTTTCAGGCAATTTGGTGCGGGAGGTAACGGTGCGAATTTTAAGCTATTACTCGTCAAGGCGGTTATAATAGATTAGAAGATATTAATTATTTTGTGAAAAGTGAAAAATTTCAGACCGCAATTTTGGTTCCAAACGGAGATTTTGCATATTTTTGCTACATTTTCGGCCATAACTCGATAACGAAAGGAGATAGCGAAGTGATTCTTTTTTTTGTCGTAAAGTGGACTATGAAAGCTTTCAGAAAATGTATATTGCGTTAGGGTAGAATAAAATTTGAGGGACTGATTAAACCGAAACTCGAATTAAAATGCGACTTTTTTAAATGCGATCTTAAAAAATTTAAGATTTCGTTGTTTTTTCAAAATTTAAAAAACCCTATGCGTGGGCGGTTTTAATACCAAGAGTAGATTTATCAGAATTTTTAAAAATGAAAATCCGTTAAAAAATAGGCCGACGGGAGCCGCCGACCCCTAAATTCAACATTTTTATATTTTTACGCCATAACTTTTTAACCAAGCAAAATTTAAAAATGCACTATGCTTATTACACCACAAATATTGTTGTTCTTTGATAATCTGATGTAAAATTGAGAAAATTTTAAAAATTGACGGCTGCAGAGGGGGCTGACCAAAGCGCGCGTTTCAGCTATTTTATTAACATTTCACTTGGGATTTTTTTTTTCAAGTCCAGGGGTAAAATATAATCGTGCTGATTTTTTCTCGCATAAGTAATAATGAAAGAAGGGAAATAAAAAACATTGGAATATTATACACGGTCGGGATCATAAGTTACGAATTTTCAAAGTCGGCATCGAAAAAGCACTAATTTCAAACTACAAATTCGAGAGCGCCAAAAGTACAGAAAAAATTAAGATATCAAAAAAAGCGCTCGTTTCCTGATGTAGCGCGGTATGTAGATGACAAATCAAGAAACCGCGATTTTTTTCACCTGCCGATCTTCTAATCGAAGCCGCACAGTTTTAGCACTTTTGCCAAGCGTATAACGGTATAACCCGCGCGAGGCGACTAGGAAATAATGACGTCACTCAGCTTGCAAGGAAAAAAAGTAGCGACGCGCGATTTCATAAACTTTGTTAATTAATTGCGAAGCCATTTTAAGTGCTAGACCAAAAATTCAAATTGCAAAATTCAAGTTAAAAGGTACTCTTTTATATAAAATTATATAAAAAAAATGGTTTACAGACTCATTCTCTTGATATGTCATGTCATTCCAAAAAATTGAAAATCCTTGTTTCTTAATAAATTTAAATATTTTATTGACTATTTTACTTAAAAATTGATTAATTTGAAATTCTATTCAAAAATTTGTGACGGTTTTAGAGAATTTTAAAGATTTTTAAAACGTTACTTCGAGTCTTATTTTCCTATAGAAAAGACAAAAGGATTTTTTTCAATATTTTTGGAGTACTCAATACTCTACCAAGGGTCTCTGGCTTGTAGCGAGATCTTATGCGCGGGTTTTGTGACACCCTGTATATTAAGCAATTTCATTCGATTTAAGGTAACCTATTTATTTTGATCTAAAGAAAATTTCCATCGAATTTTGAATTTCAAACATGACTTCAGATAATTTTGCAGTCGATTTTAAATACGAGTATAAATGGAGGCATATAATGTGTGACTTCCAAATTTTCTTCTTAAATTTTCTATTATTTCTTTGATTTTAAGTTAAGTTACATCAAATTTTGAGCTAATTTTGCTGAAGTTTTTAAAGAATTCCAACAAAATTCCATGATTTTAGCAAATTTCGAGTGAATTTAACATGAATATAGTGAATAAAAATGGAATTTCTGGAATTTTAAGTGAGCTTTTACCTGTTTTATGTTTAAGCTACTTTTCATAGATTTCTTATGTTTAATTCAATAAAATCTTTCAAATTTGCAGTATTTTTTTTTCGATTTGAAGTGAACCTAAAATTAGAGATTTAGTTAAAAAATTTCGCTGACTTAAAAAAACATTAAAAAGTAGTAAATTCTGTATTAATTATAAGCTTAGGTGATAATTATGATTATTAAATAAAGTAAATGTGTGAAAGTGAGTTGCAAAAATGAAATAAAGTGCTTTTAATAATTGAATCGCTTTTTGGCAGTGAGAAAATAAAAATGGGCAGACATAATTGAACATTTCCTGCTGATACATCCTTGTTTTATAATTTCTACCCATATTAATACCTACGTAATTATAACATGCGTCAATTAGAAATTTGTTTATCATATCGATTTTTTTGTAATCGATAATTATATTAATTATCGCTTAATTACCATAATTGAAAGTTCACCTTTTTTTTAGATTGATTCAAGATAATTTGTGGAACCGATATTTTAATTATCATATGGGTTATTTATGGATATGGCCTTGGATATCATCATGATCGTTAGAAAAAATCTTGAATGATTTACAACCAACAGATTTCAATTTAAAAAAAATATTTAGTCCTAATAAGTTTAGGTTTCATCTAATTTTGTTTGTTATCTAAAATGGTAGGTTTAAAAAAATCGAAAAATATGAGCTCAAGGTTGCTGCAAAAATAATTAATACATTTTTGTCATCAAGATAAGTAATTTAATATTAAAGTAAACAAATTATTTATTTCATTTACGTGATTTATAGTAGTTAATATAAATATTTCATATTTTTTTAAGTTGTTTATCTTAGAAAAATGAGTGTAATGTGTGATGGTTATAAGTTTTATATTTAAAGCTCTTAATGAGTCTCAAGAAATTATAAATTCGTAAAGTAACAGATACAAGGCACTAATTTTAATGGGTATAACGCCCCCTCTTAAACGACTATTTTTATAACCTCCCATAATTCTTTACCAAAACAGACTTTGCTTGTCGTTTTCTTTATTATTAATCATTAAATTTAACAGATTTTAAAATAGAGTTGAATACCATTACTAATCTAGAGAATTATACACGTTTTCTAGGAATTTATTATTTTTTACACACATAAATGAAACTAATTATTGTTTTTGCCCTAGGCTTGATGTAGCTAATTATTATGTACGATATAATCCACCTAAACGAGCTTTCTTTATATTTTGGATTGTATTATTCATTTTTTTGGTCAAAATTTTTTAATGAAAGCTTGGTTACTGTGATAATTAAACACAACAAAAAAAAAATGGGTATTTCAATTTGTAACCCAAGAAACCGAAAAAATCAATTTTAATTGGTAACAAAATCCTTTACTGTTTTTTTTTTAATACCAAAAAAGTGGATTAATTTATCAACAATTTTAAAGATGGTTTTTAAAATGTAAATTTAAAGGTGAAATTGTAAGTAAATACATTGTTAACATCAATGTTAGGAATGTATGTTAATTAAAAAATGTCGCTTCTCGGTGGTTGAGCAGAAATAAAAACAACCAATTAAAATCCCAATTTCTTAGCGAGTTCACTTTCAAGCGCATGCGCAGTGGTGTGAGTAATTAACGCAGGGTTTAGTAGAAAATAAATGAGCAGGTAAAAACAAAAGTCGACACCTCAAGGTCCCTTTCGAGCATGAGTCGTTTTGGATGGTGCCTCCTGGAGTTGTCCAATGGTTGCATCCAACGCGCAATAAACGCATGCATGTGGGAATTTATAATTTTCAAAGTTATATTTTTTGCCAAGTCAAGCCAAACGAGATTGTGTTACGGGAACTGAGTCTAAAATTACACACCATGTAACGGTCTTTGCTTTACATTTCCTCGCTCGCGTAACAATTCCTAACAATTCCCTCCCTACGTTTCCGCTACTTAAACAAAAAACATAAAAAAATCACTCATGGGCCAAGGTCATGACCCTTCATTTTAATCCTGTCTAAAAATTAATCATTCACAATTTTGATCGAAAATTTGACCTGGGGATGCACCTTTGTAAGCCGAAACGTGGCACATCTTAAAACATAAAAATGTTTGAAGTGTCTTGCTAATTATTGATTGAGCTCATATTTTATTGGCACAAAAAATGATGCCATTAGGAATTTTTAAAGCTTCGGAAATGTTTTTGTAAGCAAGCCAAGTTGAAGGGCTTCCTTTTGCTCCTCTCTTTCAAAAAGTTTCAGCTGACTGCACGAAATTTCATCCCTTTGATATCAAACGATGAAATAACAAGCGCACTTTTACAACTTTTATTTACAATTTACAAGTTTGTGGAAGACTATCTTATCAAAAAACGTTAATTTATTGCAAGTAGCTTGTATTTTACTTTCTAAGTTTGAATAGTCTACAAAAGTCTCATAAATTATTTGATAACGTTTTTCTTGTGAATTTCAACTTTAGTAAATAATTATGCTTTTAAATTTTACCAATAAATTACATTTTCAAAAACTCTTCTGAATTTTATAGGGGGAATTTATTCAAGCAATTTTAGAATTTTCATAAATCAGTGGTGATAATTAAAAGACATAGGCATGTATTCAGCGACCGTGATGAAAATTTTAGAGATGTCGTTAAAGTTAATCACGTCTTTAAGAAAATATTTCTCATGAAGAAATAATTAAGTGTTTAACGTTAACGACGTCTCTAAATTTTTCATCACGGTCGCTGAATACTCGCTAATAACGTTTATATTTTCTAAAAAATATAAATGTAAAGATTAAAGATAATTATACAGGAATCAATCTTTTAATCGAAAACAAAAGACAAAAGGTAAAATAAAAGATAAAAATTTTCTTCAAAATAAGAGTAAGACCAGGACTCAACAAACTAAGAAATATAATGTATTTAACACACACACACATACAAACACAAACACAGATCTGGAGACAAAAAAATTACGAAAAAAAATTAAAAGTAGCCACTTTTTCAATTGTTTTTAATCAAAAACAAAAAAATTAGAGGTTGTTTGAATTCTTTACGCATGTAGTCCTCAGTGCTCAGTAAAAAACTAAGAAAAATATAAGAACTAATAACTACTTTCTCAGATTTCATTTTTTTTTAAATCAAAAACAAGCTAATATAAGGGCGCTATTTTTTTATTTTACTACATACCGGGTGGAAATGAAAACCGGGTCACCTCGATAACTTTTTTATTTATGAATAAAAAATTTTGAAATTTGACTATGTTCTATGGTTCAAAAAAACAAATTTTATGTGCATTTTTTATTTTCGAAATCACTTCCGGTTTCACCGGAAACACCATGAACTTTGTTTTTTTAAATCTAACATCCCATATTTTTATTCATGGCTTAAAATACTTTTAAAAAGAAGTATTTTTGAGATATTAGTTTTTATTTTTTGCGAAAAAAAATTTTTTTCAAAAAAAAAGAAAGGTTTTCGAAGTCGGTGAAAAGTACCAAAACTAATTCTAAATAATTCAAATACCTAAATAAAATTGTAATTTGAAAAAAAAATTAAGTGGTTTTTGAACTATTAATTTTTAAACTTAGTTAATGAAGATTTTATCAAATATCTCACTTTTTTTAAATGCAATGATGCCGGGTCATTCGACTTTTTAAAAAGAGGATTTTATAACGATTATTTATTTTATGTATTTGAATTATTTAGAATTAGTTTTGGTAATTTTCACCGACTTTGAAAACCTTTTTTTTTTTAATTTTTTTTTCGCAAAAAATAAAAACTAATATCTCAAAAATACTTCTTTTTTAAAAGTATTTTAAGACATGAATAAAAATATGGGATGTTAAATTTAAAAAAACAAAGTTCATGGTGTTTCCGGTGAAACCGGAAGTGATTTCGAAAATAAAAAATGCACATAAAATTTGTTTTTTTAAACCATAGAACATAGCCAAATTTCAAATTTTTCTATTCATAAATAAAAAAGTTATAGAGTTGACCCGGTTTTCATTTCCACCCAGTATAGTAAAACATAAAAAAATCTCATTTATATTGAAAATCAGACCCAGAAACAAAAAATTAAGTCACAGTTTTTTTAATCAAATGTAAGAAATAATCCCGGAAATAATAAGAGTGCATTTTTTATGAGAAGATACAAAAAAAATTTTCACCAAAACCTAATACAAATTAAAAAAATACAAATTACCTATTTTTATTTTTTCAATCGAAAAAAAATAGTACCCACAGGGTGATGATAAAGTTTGGAACCTAATTCATAACTGGCGTATTTAATTTTTTTGAGAAAATCGCTTGGACAGGTCAATTTTAGTTTTTAAAATCCCATCTCTTGGTATAATAAAAATATTAATGACGTCAGTGGTGATTTAGCAATGACGTCATCATCGATTTTTTTTAAATGTAAACCCCCACTTTTTTCACTGGTTTTTGATAGACATTTATGTCACTTAAACGATGATATAAAAAAATTGTTGCATTTGTAAACAAATTTTCGTTTAAAATTTTTTTAATATAAACTTAAAATTAATTTGCACTATTAAATTTGAAAAATTTGCATGTTGTATAAGATTTATTTTGGCCGATTTAAAAAAATGGTAAATTTAAAATTTTATTTTTTGTAAATTTCCTTACATTTAAATGGAATCAAAAAATTAGACTTGTTAAATACATTTAAAATTTTACATTTGCATTAGAATGCGCATTATTTAAACATTTACTTATTATTGGTAACTTCAAATTCATTTTAATTTATTTTTATAAAACCTTTTTCGTTAAAATAAAAATTTCCTTTTTTGAATTAAAAAAAAATTTTATTCTAAAATTTGTTTAAAAATTTAATTGTTTTTTATATCATTGTTTAAGTGACATGAATACCTATCGATAATAAGTAAAAAAAGTGGGGGCTTACATTTAAAAAAATCGCTGATGACGTCATTGTTAAAGCACCAGTGACGTCATTAATATTTTTTTTATATCAAGAGATGGCAGTTTAAAAACTAAAATTGACCTGTCCGAGCGATTTTCTCAAAGAAATTAAATACGGCAGTTATGAATAAGGTTCCAAACTTTATCATCACCCTGTATATTATTTTATTAGAAGTAAAAGTTCATTTACTCCAAATAAAACATGCTATTATTTTTTTTTCAAACGTCGAAAGTTTTAATATAGTAATGTGAAAAATAATTTTAAAATTTGACATTTAATTTACATGCAATACGCAAAACACAATACGATGTCTTTGTATATTGGGTTGCCTAAAATGCATTTCTACTCCGCCTTTCTAGTCCTTGTCAATGCAAAGTATACCCGATTGTAACCGATTTACTTCGGAAATGCATGAATATGACCATAGAGTCAAGGAACATAAAAATGACTTGTTAAAACCTGTCAAGCGTCACATATAAGGCAATACTTTAATGACGTTTTAAGAAAAACAAATGAAAGAACGGATTTTTTGCGAATTTTACTACCTCAGTAAAAATACAAAAAATTTCTTCAAAATTAGACCACGGGATAAAAAATAAAGAAAAAATGAAAATGATCACTTTTTAAGTTAAAAGTGCATTTTTTAAGTTTTTTACATTCGAGACATCCAGTTAAAAACGTACAAACATTTACATTAAAATTTGACCCGGAGTCAAAATATTAATAAAAATTTGAAAAAAAAATACCAACTATTTATTAATATTTTTTTTTTAATTGAAAACAAATGAAGGGTGTCATTTTTTGTATTTTACTACACATACAGTCCTCAGTAAAACCATCCTCAAAATCAGACGCGGAGACAAAAAAAATTGAATATAAACAACTTTTTCAGTTCTTTAAATCAAAAAAAATATATCGGTGCATTTTATGTTTCTTTACACAAACACAAACCGAGGTAAAAACTAAAAAAAAACAAATATTTTCATCAAAATTAGACAAGGAGTCAGAAAGTAATAAAAATTAAATTCCTTTCAAAATCAGATCCAGAGACAAAATGTCATTTTCTCATTATTTAATAAGAAACAATAAAAATAAGAGTGCACTTTTTCGATTTTTTTATACAGGGTGATTCAGACCACCCGTGCCACCCATTTATCTCAAGAACGCGTTATCGTACATGGCCGAAATAAAAATTTTATTACCAAAGTGAACCTAAAGAATCCATTGGTGAATTTGCCCGGAACAACCCGGAACTATCCGGAACCGGAGGTAACTTTGATTTTTTAAATAGCAACATAGGTCGAGTTTGGTATGGTTTGATAGGTCTTTCAAAAACAAATAACTTTTATTAAAATATTTTTTTGATATTTTCCATAATAAAAAAAATTGTTAAAAAAAGTAAATAAAAATTATTGCATATTTTGAAGAATTTTGTTTAAATATGGACAAGTATGATATTTAAAGTTGATAAAATATTAGAATTTGTAGAAAGAGTTTATAAATTTATAAAATTCTTCAAAATATGCAATAATTTTTATTTAGCTTTATTAACATTTTTTTTGTTTTTTGAATAAATTCTAAACTATGGAAAATATTAAAAAAATATTTTTATAAAAGTTGTTTGTTCTTAAAAGACCTATCAAACCATACTTATATTTTTCCGGAACAACCCGGAACTATCTGGAACTGGATATCATATTGATTTTTTAAATTGCAACATAGGACAAGTTTGGTGTCGTTTGATAGGTCTTTTCAAAATAAACAACTTTTATTAAAATATTTTTTTAATATTTTCCATACTTTAGAATTTATTAGAAAAACAAAAAAAAAATGTTAAAAAAGTAAATAATAATTATTGCATATTTTGAAGAATTTTGTTGAAAAATGGATAAGTATGATATTTAAAGTTGGTAAAAACATTAGACATTGTAGAAAGAGTTTATAAATTTATAAACTATGGAAAATATTAAAAAAATATTTTAATAAAAGTTATTTGTTTTTAAAAGACCTATGAAACCATACCAAACTCGACCTATGTTGCCATTTAAAAAATCAAAGTTACCTGCGGTTCCGGATAGTTCCGGAAAAAAATAAGTTCACCAATGGATTCTTTATGTTCACTTTGGTAATTAAGTTTTTTATTTTAGTGATGCGCGATAACGCGTTCTCGAGATAAATGGGTGGCACGGGTAGTTTGAATCACCCTGTATATGCACTCGTCAGTAAAAACATTCTTTTTCTTCAAAATAAGACCCCCAGCAAAAAATTAAAAAATAAATACTTAATAATATTTTTAGATTTTATTTATTTAATTAAAGAAACTTTTTAGGGCCATTTTTATATTTTATTATTAATTCAGAAATCTTCAGAATCAAATAAAAATTAAAAAATCCACTTAAAAAAAAAATTAAAAGAATTTTTTACATAGTCTTCAGAAAAAAGATGTTCAAAATCAAACTTGGAGTCAAAAATTTAATAATAATTAAATAAAAAAAATTATTAATAATTAAAAAAAAATAAAAAAAAAAATTTAACAACATCAGAGGAGGAGGAGGCAACTTTTCTTTTTCAAATGGCAATATATTTTTTTCGATTGAGAAAATTCATTAACAAAAATAATCTAAACCAATTATACCAATAATTTTTTTTTATTTTTTTATTAATAATTTTTTTAAATTATTTCAATTGTTTTTTTTTTGTTTTTGAGTTTCCAGTTTTTTATTTTTTTAAATTTTGTTTTTTTAGTTCAATATTAATAATTTTTATTTTGTTAATAATTTTTAAATTTATTAATAATAAATTAAAAAACAAATTTTAATAAAATAAAAAACTGAAAACTTAAAAAAAAACAATTGAAGTAAATTAAAAAAAATAATAAAAAAATGAAAAAAGAAAAAAAATTTAAAAAATTAATTTAAAAAAAAATTATTGGTATAGACACGTTCTTCGTTGCACCCCCTCTTGTCTCAAGTTAAATCATGCACCCTGTATAAAAACCCAATTTTTTGAAAATTAAGTATTCCTAAAATAAGTCAATATTTATTCATTTTTTGTTATTGTTTTCCTAAAGTAAAATAACAAAAAAAAAAATTTCAAAAAAATCAAATAATTTTGGTATTTCTAAATTTATACTTTCTGATAAAAAAATAGTTGATTTTTTTCGGAAATTTAAAGTTAAAAAAGAATGTAAAAACATAAATTTTAAAAATAAAGCTTTCTTAAAAATCTCAGTACCTATTTTTTAATTTTTTGTTAAGGTTTAAATTTTTATTTACATTAGAAAGAAAATTAAAAAGTAAAATCAAAAAAACTAGTCCTTGAAAAACAAGGAAACTAGTTTTTTTTTTCTTATAATTTCAGTAATTCATCATCAATAATTTCTCCATTTGATCAGTTTGATGTTTAAAACTAAAAATTGATTTACCAGTTTTCATTAATGATAGTAATAAACATTTGTATATGAAAAAAGCGATCCTAAATTTATTTATAGCCGCTTATTACCGTCTTAAAGATCTTGCACCTTGAGCAATAATTTCTAAGAGGAAATTAAAATCAAATTAAAACCTTTCGCTCTTGTTTTTTTTTTCGTCTTCATGATGATTTCTCGCTTCATTTCATGAGGCATCAACAATCAAGATTCGAGCAAGTCCACCCTAAATTCTCCCCAAGAGTATTCTCTTAACTCATCAACGAAAATAGTTATCCTGGTCAATTGTATCAATCGATAAATCATCTCAATAAAAACAGTTTACCGGACTACTTACCTACATAATGAGTAAATCTTCTTGTTAAAACTGTTTTAATTTATTAAACCATTAGTTTTAATCACTTAACAGTAGTTAAACAAAACATGTTTTTAGTTTTTTAGTAAACTTCAAGTTATTACTTTTGCAACTGGTGTCTTGTGTTATCCAAATTGTGTTCGCGTTTTGATTGCGAGCAAGAGCAAAACCGGCAGCAACGTTCCGAACTTGGCAAGAGCGATGCCTGACTGGAATTCATAAAATTTTCAAGAGAATGCAATGCAACCGGTTTCACTTCGGCTCACCTCGTGGCTGGATCTTCCACAATCTTCCATTTCAAAAGCAAAAAGGCCGAGAAAACGAGATGTGCGAGATGTTTCACATGTGATTCCCAACTCGTGAGTCTCTCAGAAGCGAAATGGTCCTTCGAACCGGATTCAATACATTCGCTAATTAATTTAAATAAATCCTACATTTATGCGCTTTAAATTAAAATTCTACCATCATAAATTTTTTATTACCTATTTTTTAAGGTTTTAATTAAATTAATCACCTTTCTTTTAATTAGATTAAAAATTTTATTCCCACAGAAACTAAGATTTTTAAACTTTACATAAGCAACATTTCAATTAACTTAGTTCTTCCAGAAAACGAAATTTCCCCCCTAGAGCGCGTTCGGTTTTATAGCGTTTCTTGCTTCAATAGTGCAAGAGCGCATCGAGTGTAACATGGCGTTCCGAGTGGGACACATGTACCTTATGCAGGGCGCGTTCCGAGTGGGACATATGCATATGCGTTATGCGGCATACGAAGTGCTCCGAATTGGACATAATGACACAACTCAAAAATCATCATATTGTTTACATTTAAACCTTAATAAATAGAAATAAAAAATCTTGAAAATTTTCATTGAATTTTGCTTGTAATACTTCCATTATTTTATATACAGGGTGAGTCAGACCACCCGTAACAGCCCTTTATCTCGAAAACAGTTTATCGCACATATAGATAGAATAAAAAATTTAATAACCAAAGTGTACCCAAAGAATCCATTGGTGCACTTATTATTTTCCGGAACAAACCGGAAGTGCCCGGAACCGGAGGTAACTTTGATTTTTTAAATGGCAACATAAGTCGAGTATGGTATCGTTTGAAAGGTCTTTTAAAAAGAAACAACTTTTATTAAAATATTTTTTTAATATCTTGCATAATTAACAAATTAAACGAAAAAACATAAGCAAACAAGTGACAAATGATTCCTTAAATTATGGAAAAATTAAAGCACTACCATCATCCTTAATATGGGTAAGGGTAGAGGCAATTATGAATTTTAAATGGAAACTTGTAACTTTTGCATTTTTCGTTTCGCTTGTTAAAAATAATCAACTTTTTTAGGTTATGTATTTTCCTTAATTCAGAAAATTAAAAAAAGTTGTTTATTATTAACGAATAAAGCGATAATAACTGCAAAAAAGAGTTTCTTTTTAAAAAAATCTCTCTTGCCCATTTGCCGATGATGGTAACGATTTAATTTTTCCCTTTAAGAGACCATCGCAATGGTCAGTTGTTTGCATATTTTTTTTCGTTTAATTTGTTATTTATGCAAGATATTATATAAATATTTTAGTAAAAGTTGTTTCTTTTTAAAAGACCTTTCCAACGATACCATACCCGACCTATATTGCCATTTGAAATTTCAAAGTAACTTCCGATTCCGGGCACATTCGGATTGTTCCGGAAATTAATAAGTGCACCAAGGAATTCATACTTTAAGGCAACATTGGTCGAGTATGGTATCGTTGGAAAGGTCTTTTAAAAAGAAACTACTTTTATTAAAATATTTATGTAATATCTTGCATAATTAACAAATTAAACGAAAAAAATATGCAAATAAGTGACCATTGGTCTCTTAAAGGGAAAAATTAAATCATTACCATCATCGGCAAATGGGCAAGAGAGATTTTTTTAAATAGAAACTCTTTTTTGCAGTTATTATCGCTTTATTCGTTAAAAATAATCAACTTTTTTATTTTTAGAATTATGAAAAATACATAACCTTAAAAAGTTGATTATTTTTAACAAGCGAAACGAAAAATGCAAAAGTTACAAGTTTCCATTTAAAATTCATAATTGCCTCTACCCTTTCCCATATTAAGGATGATGGTAGTGTTTTAATTTTTCCATAATTTAAAAAACCATTTGTCACTTGTTTGCTTATGTTTTTTCGTTTAATTTGTTAATTATGCAAGATATTAAAAAAATATTTTAATAAAAGTTGTTTCTTTTTAAAAGACCTTTCAAACGATACCATACTCGATCTATGTTGCTATTTAAAAAATCAAAGTTACCTTCGGTTCCGGGCACTTCCGGTTTGTTCCGGAAAATAATAAGTGCACCAATGGATTCTTTGGTTTCACTTTGGTAATTAAAATTTTTATTCTATCTATGTACGACAAACTGTTTTTGAAATAAAGGGCTGTTACGGGTGGTCTGACTCACCCTGTATAAAAGAAATTCTTATCTTTTGAATAAACCATTTAACTTAAAAACAGTAATTTTAGAGTTGTGTCACTATTCTTCCGGATGGACGATATACTGCATAAAATTGCATTTTTTTGGCTATTTGGGTTCTTGAATAACGTGCATACCGTGCTTCATCTCTAGCAAGCGCAATGTGTAATTTGGGTATTAAATCGCTCGTTACCCACCATAAACAGTTTTATTCTTTTGTCCTGCCTGTTGTTTGTGGTTAGTTTTTATAATTATCAATTTTTATCATAAGTAATAATTCTAAATTCATCCAAAATGCCATTATTTTTGGAAAATTTGAAAGTTTCACATTCAACAAGTTGTCAAAATCAAGACTGATGTAAATTCAGAAATGGAAATGAGTTCAAATGATACAGAATTATATTTTGTGTACTTATTTATAAAATTAAATATTAATTTTCAAAACAGAAGCGTGTTAAGTACACTTTACCAATAATCTAGGACCTAGAGCCCGCAAATATCAACTATTGGCGATTCAAATTAATATTTCCCGCGCAAATGTATGTTTGGTTACATACTCTAATGACGTCACATCAGTGACAAAATAAATTAAAAAAATAACTTGCAAAGAAATAATCGAACGCATTTAATAATACAAAGTAAATTAGGTAAGTTGACATTATTTACTTGACTATCAGACGTTAACAAACGCTAAACGCTAAATTCGTCTGCACAACTATTACCGACGTGACGTCATTTCATAGTTCCACGCTATGCCGCAAGAGGGAGATCGCTTAGCTATTAGCTAGAATCGCCAATACAATTTCAATTCTTTCATTTATTAAGCCCAAACATAAAATCGCCGACATAAGAAATGAATTTATTTTATTTGGTCCTAGGTATTTCTGCACATGCGCAGTAAATGGGAGTGAAGTTGGTTGGTAGTTCATTTGGGTTTTCGAGTTCCGAATATGAACGAATTGGCATTTATATTTGAAAAAAAAATAATAACTATTCGTTTGATTATAAAGAACCAAGCTTCTAGGAGTTTTCTTCACACAAAATCGCTTTTATGCGTTGTTTACGTTTGTTTTTATGTCCATTATGCATTTGACTGTTTTTTTTTTAATAACAATTAATACAGGGTGTTTCTAAAATTATGGTCACGGGCTCGTGTGCTTATACTACAAGTAAAAATAAGACAAAAAGTATGTACAAACATTTTTCCAAAACTCAACGGTTACCGAGATACAGGGTGTTGAAAATTTCTTTTAATTTTCACTTTTTATTTATTTTCTCTTGTACTATGTATAACCACAGTATAAATAACTACCAGTAGCGACACTCTCCCGTGTCTAACCTAGTACCATTTCTATGGTGCGTATCTGGTACCATTGAGTTTAGAACTGCAAATTACAAATGGTGACATTTCTCTATGATCAAAATAATTTTAAATGCGTCGCCATTTGAATTTAAATACCGTAATTAATGTAATAATTGATGAAAACTGTATATTATTACATTTAAGCTTGTCAAAATCATTAAAAACTTCAATTTTAATCAAAACTTTGCAAATGTATGTTACATTTTTATGGTTAGAAAAAGTGACGTAAATTTAAATTTGCTGCGTGCGTATCTGAGTATACATATATATATATCGTCAAGGTCACCAAAAATTGTCCCTTCAAATAACATGTAATTTGCATGAAGTGTCGCTACTGGTAGTTGCCTATACTGTGCATAGACCGGACACGCTTGACATAACCTTAAAATAGGTGATTTTATTTGACAATTTCATCTGCTACTGAGCTAACTTTGGACACACTTTTACCGTTCAATTAAGTAATAATCGATCGTAGTCCATCTCATTAGTTGTTTGTTGTATCTGTGGTAATTTGTAAAATAAAGAAAAACACAGATCAACTTTTAAATGGCCGCCAGTGATACCCAAAACCAACAAGGTGTCCGGTCTATGTATAACAATAGAAAACATACATGGTGAGCTAAAATGATTGTGGTCAAAACCGCCTAAAAATCTGGGGAATTTGTATGCTTCAAGTTCATAGTAACACAAAATCATTTCAAAATCAAAACAAAGTAACTACACTTCACAAAAGCAGAGGCGTAGGTGTAATTTTTACATTTGTGTCAAAACTTCAGATTTTTGAATTTCCTTATTGTGTTTTTTATTTCATAAACGTCAGTTTTTATCAATCTCCCTCGAAAATGAAGAAATACATTTTCAATATTTGACATTTGGTGTGAAATTAGAGATTTTGGAAAAAAAATTTGCTACGTCATTGGATTGCTAGGAGATTTTCTTTTTAAGATTCCAGTTGTCCCAACTTGCGTATTTGGTTGCCTACATCCTACATATGAAACTACAATTATTTTAGCTCACCCTGTAGAAGTCTTTGTTCTGGATCGAATATAAACTGCTCAACAATTGATAGGGATCACGGTAGAGCTAGTACGAGCAACATTTTTGTATAATTTTTTTGTAGATGATTTAGAAGTCATTTCTTTAATTTTTGCCAGTAGGAAAAAAAATTGAAGAATGTACAAAAAAAATGTAATGATCTAAAAGTACCTTAACTTTGGACCCCTCTAATTAATTTTGTGCTAGTTTTCAGAAGGTAACTCTCTGGCAAGATGTAGCCTAATCAATTTAGATTATAAATCTGAAAAAAAATTGAAAATCTAACGAGGGAAACTTGAGTTATGACTGTAGAACTAATGCTCGATTTCATGATTTTTCACAATTTTTCCTCCCAAACTCGCGCGCCCTCTAGCGATTCGCATTAATTATCAGTTATTTGGTAATAATTTGCAAAAAAGCTCCAGAAAAGAGGGATGGATTTTCTATTCCTTGTTATTATCTCGAACGGAAAATTTATCGCGGGTGTCTAGGAAGATGCTCTTAAAATCCATTGCCTTGGAGGTACCTCTTGGCTTTGAATAATTATTAATATTTTTTAGAAAGACGAATATAACAATAACATTAACATTTAATGTTAGTGGTCGTGACAACTTGTGACGCCACACACCGATTCTTGCAGCCAAATAAAGGAAAGGGCTTATGATAAATAATCTCAAGAATATGTGGGGTTACTATTTTCAGACCTTTTGATGAAAAATTTAAATATTTCTGTAAAGTTAGGTTATGCACCACATGGAAATTACTTTCTTCTGCCTAAAATCAAGGAGATAGAAAAATTTTGTAAGAGACAAAAAAGTTTATAATTACTGTTACTGTTTAGCTACAAGTAAAGTTTTATGAATTTTTATTCAGTGATTAAAAAGTTATAAGAAAATTTGCATGTCCATGACCTATTTTTGACCACTTAAGTAACGTGAAAACATGAAAGCATATGTCTAGATATACCTTTTTCCATTTCATAGGCACATACCAAATTTTGTTATGAACGTATAAGCCAATTTTTAGTAATTTAAAACAAACAATAAAAGAAATATTCCAGCAATCAAAAAATATGCCGCTGTTCCGTACTTTTTGCCAGACCCTGTATGTATGCCTGTATGAGGTTCAATTCTAAATGTAACATTGGTTGCCTAAATCCATTTTTCACTTGATGAGGGGCTAGTGGGCTAGAAATTTCAAATAAACTTCAAATCGGTTTGAATCGGTTTATAACAGAAACATAACCTCGTCAGTTATATTTATTGTCGTAAGCATATTTTGTTAATTTTTAAGGAATATGGAAGAAATTGATCCTAAGATAATGAAGGAGCACATGGAAAAATTAAGATTGGAGCACAAAAAAAGAGAAGAGAAGCTAAGAGAAATTGCTATAGAAGCAAAAAGGTAACAAACTTAAATAAGGCACTTATGGTGCAATTTTGTGCAAAACCGTAAGCCCTTAGAGAAAATATCTGTACGGTTTGTTATATGGGTTGTAATGGACAATTTCCATTTTCCATAGATACCTCATGAATAAGTTCGTAAGTTCTTACGGGTTGCACAGAATTGACACATGAATGTGAACCCGTAACTTGTGAGGTGCATCATCATGACCCGAGCAAAATTAAATTGTTTTTTTTTGTACCCACTTTTTAAGATCAAGATTGATGTCATCAGTTAACAGTTAAGAGCAATTTCCTAAACGCTAAATATAGTGGTTTAGTTCTGCAGTCATAAAAGCTAGTACGAACAACATTTTTGTATAATTTTTTTTGTAGTTGATTTAGAAGTCATTTCTTTAATTTTTCCCAGTAGGAAAAAAAATTGGAAAATGTACAAAAAAAATATATATAATGATCTAAAAGTACCTTAACTTTGGACCCCTATAATTAATTTTGTGCTAGGTTGCGGAAGGTAACTCTCTGGCAGGATGTAGCCTAATCAATTTATATTATAAATCTTTAAAAGAATTGAACATCTAACGAGGGAAACTTGAGTTATGACTGCAGAACTAATGCTCAATTTCATGATTTTTCACAATTTTTCACTCAAAAACTAGGCTTAAGACCAATCTTTCCGCTCGTGATGTCACGTGAGTTGTCCCTATTCTCGCAATGTATTTCCCACCTATATGTATGCAAAACATCAATTTGTAGAATTGTTGTTGCAGCCTTATCAATTAACAATTTTTTTTTTAAATTTGAAACATAGATATAGGAAATTCCAATCTGCATTTTGGCCGTTTTCAAGTTTTTAAATTGTTATTATAAATGTATGTTTTAGATCATTGAAAATAGCATAAAATGACCATTTTTATTAACAATTTACAAAAAAATATAAGACATTTAAAAAATTTAAAACACCCAATATGGCAAGTATAGATCGCCCTTTTAAATGCAAAAATAATTATTCCAAAATATTTATAAATAAAAGACCTACGACGATTCCCATAAACCCCTAAAATCGTTGCGGGAGGATTGCTCTTAAGGAAATTTATTCAACAATTGACGTCGTTTGGATGTAACGTTTTTACAGGGTGTCCCACTTGACGTTGGACATTATTATTGGACATAGAAAGTCAGTTAAATGGACTTTCTAATAATAATAATAATAATAACAAAGATACATGTACAGTCCAACCTCAAATGGGATACCCTGTATAATCCTTATAATGGAAATATGATGAAATATGAGAGAATTTTTTAAAAGAAAACAATTTTTTTTGTATTTTTCGAACCTAACAAAACTTGAATATTTTTAACGAACGAAACAAAAAATGCAAAAATACAAGTTTCCATTTAAAATATCATATCGTCTCCCATTGGTGTTTTCAGTTTTCCCTAATTTAAGAAACCACTTGTCATTAGTTTCCATTTAGAGTTCTTGAAATAAAGAGGTGGTGCGGCTGGTCTGGCACACCATGTATATGAAGTATGAACGGTCAAACTATGTCCTGCGAACGAATATTGCAGGCCACCTATTGATCATAGACAAGCTAATTTTACACAAAATTCTAGCCTGATGTTGGTAAATCATGTTTTTGTATGACTGCTGTAAAACTTAATTTTAATAAAGAAATTAATTTTTTTAAAACATTCTTTTAGAAAACTCCATGATTCTAACAAACCAATAAAAGTGGATTATAGCTCACTTAGTGATGACCAACGGAAGTTTTTAGAAGATCAGCCAAATTTAAATCAATACATAAGTGACATTGAAAGACTTTTAAAATACAATGAAATATTTGAAAGAGAAAAAGACCAGCTGCTTAAAAAAATGAAAGATCATCAAACATTTGTTAAAAATTATTTTGATATAAAGGAATCAAATTAAAACAATTTATTTATGTAATAAAACTCTTACATCCCATTAAATATTAAGGGTCATTTATGTTACTCGCGCCACACACCGATTCAAAAACTAAATACTCAATTTAAGTAAGTAATAACAACAATATACACAGTTTTACATAATAATTGAAAACTATTGTACATATTATTTATGTATATGAGTTTTTTTTTGTTGCTGCGTTTAAATTCGGCAACTTTTGTTCAAAAACAACGTTTCGTACCGCACGAATAACTAATTAAAGAAATTTTTCTTTGGCATGTTTATGGTAACAATCGATTCATATTTTATGGTTTAATATCGGGCGTTGATTGGTTTTTGAGTAATTTTACTGTAAAGTAGGAGTACTTTAAGGGCCTTAAAAAATACACTTACTGTTAATATTTTTTAATTCTTTTGTGTAATTTTGTTCATTATAAATATTTTTTAATGCTACCAAAATTTGGTACAAAAAAATTAAATATGAGTTATTTATGATTGCTTGGCACCCTATTTACGAGATTATTTAGCATACTAAAAAAATGACTCTTAATAGATTTCCAATAAAATGAATAAATTTAATAATAAAAAAGTTTGTTTATAATTAATTATCTCTTAAAACAAACTTTTTATTATTAAATTATTCATTTTTTAGTAAATTAATAAATAATTTATTGTTACAGTGCTTAATATTAGTCCTTATTGTTAATCTAAATTTTAAAAGTTAATAATTTAATTATGTATTTTAAATTATAATTATATTAAGTGTATTTTGAAATTTATAAAATGTAATACTAGATTAGAATAAACTTAAAAAAAATATTTTATATAATCATAAATTATACAAAGTTCCCTACTTGTATATAGAATTAAATTAATTTGTTTTCTTATCTTTGATTCTATGTAAACCCTTCTTCTGTTGTCCAAACATTTGGAGATATAATGGAGGGAAAACTAAAAAAAAAATGAAAGAACATTTATAAACTCAAATTATACTTTGATTGTATGTTTGTACATTTTGAGATAAATTAAGTTAGTTACCCTGAAAGGTTACACTATACAAGGTGGCCCAGAATTTACTCCCCAGGAAATATCTCAGTTATTTGAAGAGATAAATGTATAAATCAAAAAGTGCTTTGAATGGCAGCACTTATATCTCATAAATTCATTCTAAAAAATTTATTGGTATTTACCACTCTTAAGACGCCATCATCAATTTTTTTTTCTTTAATGGGACACCCTATTTTTTATAATTGATATTGCATCTACAATTTATTCTAGAAACAGTGATATGCTACACTTATGCCCGTTTGCACCAACGATTCCTAAAATTTAGCCATTGCTTATAGCGTTAGTTGCTAGGTATTTTTTATTAAATTATTAAAAATACCTAGCAACTAGCGTTATAACGCTTATAAGCAAAAAAATAAATAAATAAATAAATCTAAACTAACTTAACTTGACCTTATCTAACTAAACCTAACTGTAAATTTCAAATTTTGTTAAAAAAACTAAATAAATAATTTTGCATAATAATACATACTTCGATCAATATTTTAATTATTTATTCACAAAATGTATTTAAAATACTAATGCCCGTTTTCACCAACGTTTCCTAAAAGGACCTTATCGTTTTCCTAGGTGTTTTTGGGCAAACATGAAAAATAAGTTAAACCTACAAAAATTAACTAAAATACCCCCAATATTAATTATATTTCCAATTTCTTCAATAAATATGAATTATAAATACATTTATGAGATTTTACATTATTTAAAAAAATATTTATTAACACGGCAACAGCGGATTTTAAAATTCAAATTTTGACAAGTACTGTCAGATAAATTTTAATTACCTTTCATTTACGTTTAAATTGAAAGCAAATGACACTTAAAACTAATAGGGTGTTTTCCTTGTGGAACCTATGTTAATAATCGAATACAATCGCCAAAAGGATTAATCTGATGGTAGATACAAATGACCTTTATTATAAGGCACTTTAGAACAATGGTTACTGTTACAAACAAGAAGTAACGCCCGGGCTAACAAATTCGTACGCGCTTTACAAAGGTATCTGGCGACTGACTCACTGTGACTCGCACTGAATTGAAATGTTTCCCACATTTGGTGTTATTGTCATGCGCACACATTGCTTGCGTTTGTACGTTTATTTATAAAAACAGCTAAAACACATAAAAAGAAATCCGGTACGCGCTCATGTAACATACTGGAATGAAACATTCTAGAAAAGGAGAAATAACTTGCCGAATGTCGTAAATAGTATCTTGCCTACTTGACAGGAGGTGCTTAGAAGTGCCAGAGGGTGTGTCCTACGTTTCGTTTGAGAGGTACTAATTTCAATGTTGCCCGATTGTGCAATAAAGTCTTACGATAACCTGTAAAAGATATTTTATTTTTAATTGACGCCGTAATATTACAAATCTTATTACAACTATTAAAACTATAGCCATTGAATTTACAGTAAAAGTTTCAGAGCTCCAGGGAACTGGAAAAGTCATTTTTTATCAAATATTTTAAAAATTGCAAAAAAACGACAACTGTGTAAAAATTGTTTAATTGTAAAAAATGTATTCCTAAATTATAAGTTTATTTGAATAAAATGAATACTTAAAAATTAATTTCTAATCAAGTCATAACAAATATGTACTTAATTGTATAATTTTTGTACTATTTAAGTCAATAATGGCCGATCTCACCGACACGACTTAGGCCCCTAATGGCCGATCTCACCGACACGACTTAAAATTTAAGAACTACTTTAATGTCTAAATTGACAGGAACACAATACAAAATCTGTCAATTCAAAATTTAAGTACTACTTAGGGGCCTAAGTCGTGTCGGTGAGATCGGCCATAAGTAGTACTTAAATTTTGAGTTGACAGATTTTGTATTGTGTTCCTGTCAATTTAGACATTAAAGTAGTTCTTAAATTTTAAGTCGTGTCGGTGAGATCGGCCATAAATCATAGTAAATAAATGGCATAGGCAACCAAACTACTTTGTTTGTGAGAAACACCGAGGAAAACACCAGCATCGTTGTCTAATTGTGCAAAAATTAATTAATTTCAATTGCGTTTTTTGGCGAAAGCGGTCTCTTAAGGAGCGAAATATTTTACACTATTGTATATTTATTTCTTATTTATATGTGGCATAAGTTTCATTCTTGTACAAAATGCTCCCAAAACCCGATAAGGTCCTTTAGGCATTGCTTATAGAGGTGGTTGCTAGGTATTTTTAATCATTTAGTAAAAAATACTTAGCAATTAGCGCTATAAGCAATGCCTAAGTTTTAGGAATCGTTGGTGAAAACGGGCATAAGTGTAACATATCACTGTTTCTAGAAAAAATTGTACATGCAATATAAAAAATAGGGTGTCCCAATAAAGAAAAAAAAATTGATGATGGGGTCTTAAGAGTGGCAAATACCAATAACTTTTTTAGAATGAATTTATGAGGTATAAGCACATTGTAAGTGCTGCTGTTCAACGTTCAAAGCACTTTTTGATTTACACTTTTATCTCTTCAAATAACTGAGATATTTCCTAGGAAGTAAAGTCTGGGCCACCTTTATAAAAAGTTTGAATATTTATTATTATATGCAACTAAATATACACAAAGAGAGCCAAATTTGGATCATGTTTTTACAAAAAATAAGACGAATCTAGCTAACCTCAAAAAAGTTTTAACTTGATTTTATTTATTTCCTAAATAATGCGATGATTATTTACTAATTTTACAAAACAGTTTCCTAATTGATAAAACAACTATTTATGATTTTATCCAAATTTTCACGTCAAAACAATAAAACGAACCCAGCTAACCCTAATTTTTTTTTTAACCTTATTTTATTTATTTTTACAAAAATGAGATGAGTTTTATAATACTTTTCCTAAAAAACATCATGCATCAAATACTTCAAATATTTTCATTTGGTAAAAACAGCCTAAAAAATTCTTTAAATATTTACATAAAAACTAACACCGGAAGTACACTTTCGGTGGATTTGAATCCTGAATGGGATATTAAGAATGTAAAAGAATTAGTCGCTCCTAAACTTGGTTTAGAACCTGAAGAAGTGAAAATTATATTTGCTGGTAAAGAATTAAGTGATTCAACGACACTTGCTGTAAGTATTTTTTTACTCGCTTTCGTAAAATAAATATTGTAATTTTAAGGAATGTGATTTAGGTCAACAAAGTATTTTGCATGCAGTTAAATCTAAACGTAAACAACCTCTTCTAAATGGTAACACAATTAAAAACGTTCCTGAAGAAAACGAGGACGAATCAGGTTCAAAACCGTTATGTGAAACTTTATCGGATTTAACATTCTCATCAAGCGATGATAATACAACTATATCAAACTCTGAAGGTAAATCAATCGATTTAAAAAATAAGAATAATCGCTTCATTAAATTTTTAGAGCAAAAAGTGCACTTTTATGTCTTTTGTCCGACCTGTAAATGTTTAAAATCGGGTAAAATTCGAGTGCGCTGTCATTTTTGTAAAAGTGGTGCTTTTACGGTGCATTCTGATCCGCAAAGTTGGGAAGATGTTTTAGAAGCGAAGAGGATAACAGGGTTATGTGAAAATAGCCCTGATTTATGTTCCGATGTAAACAATATTATCTTGCTTTCACATAATTTAATAAAGGATATTACGTTTTAGTTGTTGAATAATAGAGAACCCACGTTTGCAGAATTTTATTTTAAATGCTCTGAGCATACTTCATTAGGCGAGAATGATGAAGCTGTACCACTTTCTTCAATAAGGCCTAATTTACGAGATGTTCCATGCTTGGCTTGTGGCGATGTTGGGTATAAAATTATAATTTAATAAATTTTTATGATTTATGATTGATTTTTAGTAATCCGGTTTTTGTTTTTTCGTGTGCTGAGCGGCATGTCACTTGCTTGGATTGTTTTCGACAGTATTGCACGACTAAGTTGAGTGAACGGCAATTTTGGCAACATCCAGAGCTTGGTTACACTTTAGGTTGCCCAATCGGGTGCTCTGATTCGTTTATTACAGAAATACACCATTTTCGTTTACTTACGGAAGCACAGGTGATATAAAATAATATTTTCAAAATTTTATCAAATTTTATGTATTTTAGTATATTCAGTACCAACGTTTTGCAACTGAGGAGTATGTTCTACAAGCTGGTGGAGTTTTATGCCCACAACCAGGGTGTGGAATGGGAATTATCGCTGATGAAGGCTGTGATAAAATTACCTGCGTTAATGGATGTGGTGTAATTATTTTACTTTTATTTTTTCTTATAGCCAATTATTTGTTTTTACAGTATGTTTTTTGTCGACTCTGTCTTCAAGGTTATCACATAGGTGCTTGTCGAGCAATCGATTTGATAAATCCTACAGGTGGTTGCGGATATACTTTTGACCCAGCTAGAGCAGTTGAAGCTAGGTGGGATGAAGCATCTAAAGTTACAATAAAAGTTTCGACCAAACCCTGTCCCCAGTGCAGAACACCTACAGAACGAGACGGTAAGTTACTTTAAAATCAAAAAACATAATAAAATAACCATCTATCATTTCAATAATTTGTTTAGTCTAAAAAATCTTCTGTGCAAAACCTTAAACCCTTACAGGAAATATCTATAAGTTTGTTTTATGTTATATGGATTGTAATGGAGGTTTCCATAGTTACCTCATAGACATGTTTTGTAAGAGCTTACAAATTTTTTTGTAAATAAAATAAATATTATAAGAGATATTAATTTGAAATTTTATGATGTTTTTTAAATTCATATTTTTAGCTAAAAATTATAAAATCCACGTTTACTCCGAAATGAAGCACCAGAGCGGCCTACAATAAGAGTACCTTTTCTGTACAACATTGATCAAGGATTATTTTGTACTTATTAGAATTAGAAATTCTTTGATTGTTAAAGTTTATTTTCGCATTATTTACTTACGCCTTGATTTTGGAATAATTGGCTGGTGGCAGAGTGAAGTAGTCACAAAATACTCGATTGCTGGCTGAGCTCAGGGTGGTTATTCTTGGGCTGGTCGAGATCGTGTCGTCGACGACTTTCATCATTCAGTCCTTTTCATTTACATGAAAAATAAGAGTATGTCCTTCTAGTGTCGTCGACGACACGATCTCGACCGGCCCAAGAATAAGCCCCCTGGCGGCTCCGCGTATACCGGCACGATTTTCTTCGTATTTACTCGTGATGCTTTTGCCGCGAGGTGAGAAACCAATGTTTTTAAATGCAAGCGCGTATAGTAGCGAGTTTTTGCAAGCAGCGTGGCGAGCGTCGAGGTGAAGACTCGAGGTTTTCCGCGCGGTGTTGTAAAACACGACGTAAAATGCAAAACCGCTTTGGAAATCTCGAGTTAAACCGCGTCAGTGTGTTTACGACACCTCTATTCTCGACGAACCGCTCGCCGTTGTCTACGCGCACAGCCAACAGGTTTACCTAACTTTTTGTTCACTTTGTATATTCTTAAACTTTTATCTTTAAAAAAATAACTTTATAGTCAAGGATCTGTTGTAATTTTATGTTGTTATGAACAAAACCTAATATTTTGATTTCGAATGGCTTCTTTGGTTGGTTAGTGGTTAACTAAAAATTTGATAACTTCTTTCCTTCTTTCTTCCCCATTCGAACCGATAGAAACAGGTGGTGCGAATAACCAAAGATCGAACCATGCTCTGGACCACGGTTCGGTTCATATTTCGGTTATTCAAGCTTAATTTGACTAGAACCAAACGATCTATGATGTCAAACATTACTCATTCGAATGTGGTTGGTTCAAATATGACAGACCAATCTAAGAATCAAAGACGAACCAAAGCCATTCGAAATCGCTTAAATGAATTAGAAATTTATTGTTAAAATTTGACAGCTTCTCGGGAAATTTCCGTTGGGCTAGTACGTTTCTGCCCAAACTGCACCAATTTTTTTTAAGATTATAAATGGAAATTAAATAACGAACAATTCTCTAAATCGTTTACTAAAATAAAAAAATATAGTTCAAAAAGAACTTTAAAGGGGAACAATTAGAAAATCTTGGCTATATATTTGTTTCAATTTTTTTTAATTATCCCAAACAAGAGAGAATTGAAACATTTGTACAATATAACATCCTGGAAAATGCAAAAGTTAAAAATCTACTTTGGTTATTTGTATTTGTATAGTTAATTTATTATTAACTTATTAATTCAACCACTTATCTAAGAATTATTTGTATTTCAGGTGGTTGCATGCATATGGTATGCACTAGGGCCGGCTGCGCATTTCACTGGTGTTGGGTTTGTCAAACCGAATGGACTACAGATTGCATGGGCAATCACTGGTTTGGTTAAACTACATATACGTAACTCCCTCAAAAATAAGCCAAATTTTAATTTAAAATTATTGTTTGTTTTTTAGGTAAATAAAAATATCAAGTGCAATATTCAAAACGTTTTTTTTTTATAAAAAGTTGCAAACCAAAAATAAATTACAAATCTATAAATAATATGTTTTAAACGTATAAAAATTAAAATATTAGCACTTTAATACTTAAAGCTAAAAAAATGTTATCAATAAATAATAAAACTTACACCTATTTTACGAACGAAGAGCCCCTCAAACCTTTTTAATTAACAATAAACATTAACGTTTCAGGCTATAAACTAGTCATGGCAGGAGGTCGAGCATATGCTTTTGGGATAAAACCATACTTCCTAGTCTTCGGGGCATAAGCCCACAACCATCCATCAACCGTTTGATTATTCAAGTCAGCATAAATCCAATCACCTCTACGTACAGACAAATCGTCGGGTGCTTGCGCCTTATAATCATAAAGCATCACCAATTCCGTACCGTGATATCGCAAATCTTCACCACTTTGTGTATTGTGATGTTGATTCGTATTCGAAACAAAATTTGAAGCCCCAGTTTGATTTAAAGTATTATTTAAATGACCTTAAATACAAAAGTATTTACAAATTCCAAGTTATTCACATATTAAACATACCTTGCATAGCATTATCAGCAGGATAAACAAAACCTGATGGGATAAAACCTTCTTGGCCATCAGTACGAACGATCCAAAACCAATCAGGATCCTCTCTATTTAATACTAAAAATACTAATTAAACAAACGATTAATGAATTTTTAAATAGAAACCTGTAACAAATTCTCCTCGCTCTACTGAAACATCATTTTCATCCCGTGCTATAAAAGTGTACAAAACTATATATCGCCCCGAAGGGTCTTTAGAAAATGGAATTTTATCTGGTTCTGAATGTATACTTATAGGTGAATTAGCCAAAGCATTTTGCTTTTTACCCAATGAATCACAATCGCTTGTATCAATATTTAAATCACTAAAAGCATAATTTTAAATTATTTAAAATTTATTATAAAAACCTTACCATTCTTGTACGTTATCATTTTGCTCAATAATTTGTGAATCTCGAGGTAATTTTTTCTTAATAGCTAACTGCGCTAGATGGCTGTTATATGGCGTGCAATATGAGTGTGGAATAAAACCTTCTTGACGAGTATCTAAACCAATCACGTAAACCCAATCGTTTTCCCGATACAAAATATTAACAATCTAAAAAATTGAAATTAATATTGAGAATACAAATCATATTATATAATTACCTGTCCTCGTTTAACTTCTAACTCGTCATCAACACAAGGTGTAAAATCATGCAATACAACCATTTTACTATCCGGAGACAGTCCATGCTCTTTTTCAATCCCCACTCGAACCAACGTCTCAATACTAGCTGAACCAGTTATCCTCCCCATTCCAGGTGATAAACTCGAGCTATTTTTCATCAAATCCTTATCAATATCAGCCCCTGTTGCTAAAATGTTTATTTCATACAAATGACCCACATTATCAGAATAATTTTAAGTGAAATTATAACAGAAAAATAAACGAATTAAACTCACGTTTTTTCTTTTTTCCTCTACGTATCCTCACCGGGCACAGAAAAGCCATATTAATTAATTATTTTACTTTATTTCAAAAACTTAAAGCATTTGCTAATAAGTAATAATTGTATTACTTAAGTCAAATTTAATTACTTATTATCTTGTGCAGAGGGCGCTTTAAGTTAAGTAGCATACAATGCGCATGCGTTAATTAATTATTTAACTCCATTCTTTTAATTACAGTAATTATTGAATATCAAGTAAATTATTTATAAATGAAATTTAATTAGTGGTATTTTATTATTAAATAATTTTTATAAGTATACAAGGTTGCCTATATTAAAAATTACTATTTTACTTACCGATTTAATAATTTATGTTTAAAATTCACGTAAAAACGGTTTTTGATTATGTTCAATATTTTATTATAAACTATAAGACTTCAAATTAATAAAATTTTAAATAATTTTACTTGGTGTAAATTGTGTTGCCTATTATGTCAGTGCGCCATCTTTATTTAAATTTTATAACCAAAAATTACCATTATCACTGTTGTTGATGTGTCCAATGTTTTCCTAACCATCATGTTTTTACAAAAAACCACCTGAAAATCTCTTGATTTAAATTATCTCAGTGAAAATGGAAGTTAATTCAGGTAACACAGGAAAGAAAATACCGTTTGAAAACTTATCAAAAGAAGAATTAGTTCAAAAATGTCGAAGCTTGCTAAATATAGCGAAAAATGCAAAGCAGTTGCTCGAAGAAAATAAAAAATTAAAAGAGCAAGGTAGTGTTGTGAATGAAGAAGTGGTGGAAACTTTAACACAGCAAAAATTAGACTTGGTGGTGAAACTCGATGAGTTAAAAACACAACAAAAGATCGTCCATGAACGGCTGGAAAATTGCGAGAGCAGTCTGCGGGTGACAGAGAGGAAGGTTTATGATTTGGATAATGAGAATCAGAGTTTAAAACGGCAGAATGGGAGGTTGAGCGATGAGAATACGCAATTGATTGATAATTTAGACGGGTTGGAAAGACAAATTGATGAGTTGAAGAAAATTGGATTGGAGCAACAACAACAACTGTTAATTTTGGAGGATCAGACGACCGATAGGCATTTGGTTGAACAGGATAAGCTGGATATTACAACCGAGGAGGTTATTATATTTTTTAATTTATTATTCGCCTTAAATTTTTATTTCCGATGTTTTTAACATGCGAATTTTTATAATTACAAACAAGTTTCATTTGGTTATCAATATTAAATTGCGAAAATGTTATCAAACTTTTACATTTTTACTAATATTTTAACCAACAGTTCGACAAAATGGTAAATTTATTTAGTTTAATTAATTATTATTGAGCGTTAAAATAAAAAACTCACTCTTGTAAAAAGATATTTAATTCCCCACAAGATGTCGTATATGACATGACAAGGACACTCTTATTTTTGCATTTGAATGATAAGGATAAAAAGATAATAGTATATGATATCCTGTCGAGTGGTTCGAAAATATCCCTGAATATTTTCATCAAGTAATCTTGACATTATCAATGGCAGTAATTATTATTACTTGACATTATCAATGGCAGTAATAATAATTATTGCCATTGATAGTTTCAAGATTATAGGTCGATTCTGCACACTCGTAAGGAAAGGTTTGTTATATGGATTGTAATGTAATGGAAGGTTTCCATAGTATCGCATATATACGTTTTGGCTAATTAAATATCTTTTAAAAACTGTGATTTTTTTATTTTAACGCTCAATATTAATTAATTTTTAGATGGATTTAACACTTAATTATTTACATATTAGTCAATGACTACGTTTATCTCGCGTAACTCGATCGGGATTGGATTCAATAGCAATTGACTGTATCCACATTTTTTCCGAAATAAGCATGTTGGACTGGATTTAGTTCAATTATCCAAAAAGTCAACCAATCCGATGTGTTCATTTAGAAATAAATGCTGACCGAGCCAATCGCTATTCAATTCAATCCAATCTAATCCGGATCGAGTTACGCGAGATAAATGTAGTTTCATTCGTTTCAAATCTACTAAGTTTGTGTTTCTGTTTTGTAATTTTGTGTATTTCTTGTAACTTCTGATAGAGGCGCTAGAGAAATTCCTAAAGCCCTCTCATGGATTTTTTTGAACTTGCGAAATGAGTACAGGTGAAACAGAAATTTATTATTTATATTTAACCCAATTTAACCACAATAATAAAGAGAGAATATTGTATTATTATTAAAATCATTATACAGGGTGTCCCAGCGCTGCGAGGAAGTAACATTACTCTAAAATGAAAAAAAGATATCGACATGCGGTTTTCAGTAGAATATACCAGCGTTTCCCAAAGTGTGGGTCGCGACCCGGCACCAGGTCGCAGAAAAATTCTGCTGGGTCGCGGAAAAAATTGTAAAAATTTTTGTGTATGAAATAAACAAGCAAATAACTTGATTTTTATTAAAAAATAAGATTTGTCTTGTAAATAAATGGTTTTTTTCGTAAGGTGGGTCACGAACAATTTTAAAACCTCATACTGGGTCGCGGTCAAAAATGTTTGGGAAACGCTGGAATATACACTACCTTTAAGCGCACATTTTAAAAATATTTTAGTAATATACCGGGTGTCCATTCCAAGTGTTATGTTTTTTTAAATGGAACACTGGTATATTATCACATTTTTGGATTCCTTATAAAAAAATAATTATACTTTGTATAAACTTTTATAGGTCTATCAACACTCGTTTTGCTGATATTTGCCATTTAAGTCAAAAAAAGATCCATTTTTGAAAAATCACTGCTCTAAAACACATGAACATTTTGGGTTGAAATTTTGTCAAAAAATTTTCAATTCAAATCGTCTAGTTCATCTGTTTTAGAGCAGTGATTTTTCAAAAATGGATCTTTTTTTGGCTTAAATGGCAAATATCTGCAAAACGAGTGAAGATAGACCCATAAAAGTTTATACAAAGTGTAATTATTTTATGATACGGAATCGAAAAATGTCATAATATACTTGGTGTTCCATTTAAAAAAACATAACTTTGGTCCGCCATCTTGAAATGGACACCCGGTATATTAATAAAATGTTTTGAAAATGTGCCCTTAAAAGTATTGAATATTCTATCGAAAACCGCATGTCGATATCTTTTTTCATTTTAGAGTAATGTTACTTCCTCGCAGCGCTGGGACACTCTGTATGTATAATTAACTGCTGGGTTGAATCTTGTAAATATTGATGAGGCAAGGTTTGGATGGGTATTGATTTATTTACTCCTAAGTCTCTGAAGCAAGATGGTAAGAGTTACTCCCATGGTCATGGGTTAGTAAGAAAAAGTCTTTAGTTAAGTCTAAGAAGATAGCCCATAAATCCTTCGATAATAACAACTCAGTTGATAACTATGAAGCCTTCTCTAATTTTTGAGCTTTAAGTAAATCCTCTATCACTGAGGATCACATCGCAACTTCATTCAGGACCCTGATAATAAATTTATAGAGGACCCTAAATCATTTTGGAATTATGTGAAGAATTTATATCCTAACAAGAGTTCGATTCCTACCAAAATAAGAATAGAATAGAATATAAATTCTCGTTTCCAATAGCAGGCATCTCTCCCACCCTGAAAAAAATTATTTAAAGCAAGTATCGACTGAGTGAGGGATGCTCACTTGCACATCGCTTTGCGGCCGGGGTTTGCACAAATCTCGTTCTCGTCGACTCCTGCTATTAGAAACGAGAATTTCTACTCAGTACCCCCCTTATTTTTGGACTTGATTGTACAATGATGTCAACGTCACTGTTAATACTCCTCTTGAAATCAGCAACATAGGTTTTTTGAAAATTTCAAGGGTTACTATTCAGGAAGTGTGACTGGTGCAGCTAAGAGACTCCTAATGTTGAACATAAATGGTGTTCATGTCAACAACGTTAAGGTTGATTCCTTGAAAGTTGCTGATGAACTTTCTCACCTTGTGATAAGTTGAAAGCAGGCACGGATGGTATTCCTGCTATATTACTTAGAAGATGTTATTCCACTCTATATGAGCTTATTACGTCATTGTTTCGTCACTCACTTGAGGAAAACACTTTCCCTCCTTCGTGGAAGCTATTCTTCATTATGCCAGTCTATAAATCACAAGACAAACCACGAATTAACAATTACCGTCCAATAATTATATTTATTCATATTCCTAAGCTGGTTAACCAAGTATAGGGTGACCAATTATTTTTCTGAACAACTAGGACAAAAGACGAGAAAACTAGGACAATTCCCATTTTCTAAAAGAGGACAAAATGAGGACACTTTCCATTTTGTACAAGAGGACAAAACGAGGACATTTAAAATCATTTATTTTTCACAAAAAATATACAAAAAATTCACAGTAATATTCAAAGCTCACAACAAAAAAACATTAAAAATCTCATTTTCCATTGTTAAATATACAAAACTAGGACAATATAAAAAAACCCGCGAGGACATAGGAGGACACCCTACAAAAGAGGATATGTCCTCGGAAACCCAGACGGTTGGTCACCCTAACCAAGTAGCCTCTAACATATTTCAAGATGTCATCATTCCTGCGTTGCTTGTGCGGACTTAAAAGTAGCTATGATGTGGCTTATAGTGTCTATACGAACTTTAGCAACGCATTCAATCTTGTGAATTACAACCTGTTGCTACACAAACTCTAATCTCTCGGCATTCATAATCCTTTGTTATCATGGTTGAAATCTTACCTTAGCGATAAATTCCAGTGCGTTAAACTCTATGCAGACTGATATACCCTTTATCAGTTCCTACTGCTGTTCTCATCTAGGTTCTATCCTTTGACTGTTCTTTATCAAGTTTTAGCTCGTCTTCACTCTCAATTATGATCATACTGTGATTTTTATTATTTAATGCCTTGTCCGTTAATAAACTATTATTTATTATTAATGGCATTCAAAATTTTAATAAAACTTGCAGCATTTCAAAACATTTTCGTTTAATTCTCTTAAAAATGTTCTCATCTAAAGACAAAAATTTAAAAATGATTAAAACTTATTTCCACTTATTTTTTGTAATAAAAAAAAATCATTTAGTATATTTTCAAAAAATAAATTAGATGTGATCACATTTTTTTATAAAAGTTAGTGACTATTTTTTCATACTTTAATATGATCCCATTTAGTTCTTTCAGAAAAATTAATTTCTGGCTAAGAAATTAATTCTTTTGTTTTTTGATATTTTTGAAAAATATTATCTTTATAATTAATTCTTGTGTTTTTTGATATTTTTGAAAAATGTTATCTTTTATAAATTTTTTAGGTTGAATCTTGTAAGTCTGAAAACCAACGATTAGAAGCAGAAATCGAAGATGTAAAAACCAAAAATAATGATTTAAGCGAGACATTACAAATTTACCAACAAGAAATTGAAGAAAAAAATAAACAAATTGAGCAACATGTGGGAATATCAGATGATTTAAACACAGAGGTACATAAAAACCGTGCATTGATTGAAAAATTACAGCAAGATATAAAAAATATATCAGGAAAATTCAACAATAATCAAATTATGTCAAGTGTCTTAACATCCGATTTAGAAAACACCAATGAAAAATTAAAAGAACGGCTTAAATTATATCATTCGAAACTAGTGAAGTTTGCTGGTGATGTTAAAACATTACGTGAAAGCAAAGATTCAATTTTAAATAATTTTAAAACGTACAACGAGCAAGTTAAATTATGGAAGGAACAGCTACGTACTGCAAGTAAACAATTAGTTGAAAAAATTGAAGAAACTTACAGCGAAAAATTGGAACTCGAGAAAAAAAATAAAGAATTAGAATTAAATTTGCTGGATAAATTAGAAAAAATTGAAACACATCAAAAGGAAAAAGATAGTTTTTATGAAAAATTAAAATCCTTATGTTCAAATTTCTTAATTAATCAAAAAGCTTCAATTATTGACGAATTAATTGATATATTCCCTATTGATTTAAAACAAATATTTTACCTTACAGAAAATTTAAGCAAAGAAAACAATCACCTAAAAACCGAAAAAGAGAAATTAATAACTGAAATATCAACAAATCAAACTTTAATCGATAATAATTCTAAATTAATTAGCGAGTTAAAAAATGCCATTGATCATTTAGAATCGGAATTAGAAGCTGCCAAATCAGGTGGAATAAAATTAGCAGAACAGTCAAGTGAAGAAATTCTAAAATTATCGCTAGAAAATAAACAACTAACGGATAAATTATCAAAAATTGACACAAGTGATATTAACGTATTTCAAAATATTAAGAGAGAAAACATGGAGCTTCTTACCGAGATGAATGAGATGAATCAAGTTTTAAAGGAACGAGGTGAGATGATTGGAAAGCAACAAGCGTACATTGATGAAATGATAAAACAAAAAAATCAAACAGACGAAATTATGTTGCAGCGGGGGAAAAATATTGAGGAATTAAATTTAGAAATTGAAAGGTATAAATTATTGGAGGAGAAATTAAACGCGGAAATTAGTAATTTACGCTCAGATGTTGATGATAATTTATCAACATCAACAATTTCGCGTTGTGACGAGGTTAATAGATTAAAGGATTTGGATGGGTCTTGGGAAGAAAAATATGGAAAGTTACGTTCACTTGCTCTGAAATTAAAAGCGAAAATTAAAGAATTAACGTGTCAATTAGAAAATGAGGTGCAATCTAAAGCAGATTTACAACTTAAACTATCAAATTCTGCTAAAAGTATTCACTTGATTCAAACACAATATGATAAAATGCAAGATGAGCATGAAATTGCTAAAAAAAAGATTATTTCAAGTGATAACTTGCTTCAAATAGCCTCCGTTGAAATCAATGATACCAAAAAGGAGGTTGTAATTAATGAAGAAACTATAAGGAAATTAAAAAGTGAGATTGATACTTTAAATAAAAATAAATCTATGCTTGACGGATGGAAACAACAAGTTAGTGCAAAAGTGCAGACTTTAAAGAAGGAGCTTGAGGCGAATACTTTAGTTAAGAAAGAGTTTGAAATTAATATAAAAAAATTGAAGAGTGATTTAGAGGAGAAGGATAGGGAAATTGCTGAAGAAAAACAAGCACACTTACAAACGCGTAATTTGTTATCAGAATCTACAAGCGAGTGTAAAAAGCAAAGCGTTTTAAATTTAGAAATGCAGGATTATGAAAAAACCGTTAAGGATTTATCACACAAATTGGAATTGAAGAATGAGGTCGTTGTGAAGTTGAAAAATCAAGTTGATACTTTAAAGGCAACTATTAATGCCCTCAATGAACAAAATAGGTATTTTGTTATGTTTTATTAATTTTCAGGTCAATAATTTTTTGCTAAAATTAAAAACAAAATGGGAAAAATTATTAATGTTTAATAGTAATATAAAAGATTTAATATTAAAACTTAAAAAAACTAGAGATGGATTTTTGTGGGTCTGGGATTTTGGTTTGTATTTGAATAATATTTTATTAATTTTAGATTATTTGAGGAAAATTCGAAAACAGTTGAAAAAGAAATCGAAGCTTGTAACTCGGAAGTAAAAATAATCAAATCTGCGAACTCAAATTTAGAAATATCCGTTGAAGAAAAGCAAGCATTAATCGATGATTTGGAAAGAAAATTAGAAACTTCCAAGAGTGAAATTGAAGATTTAAGTTTACAGTTGACGAAAATTATTTCAGAACATGAAAAATTGAATTACAACTTGAAGATAGAAAAAGATAATTTGCAAACTGAAAATTTCAACCTCGAAAAGAGTTTTAATGAACTTGATGCACAATTTAAGTTGAAAGAAACTGAATTGGCCAATATTAAAGAGGAGTATCAAAGCTACAAAGTTAGAGCTCAGAGTGTTTTAAGGCAGAACCAATCCAGAGATGTTGGATTAGAAGAGAAGTTTAATGAAGAAACAGCAATGCTAAAAGCTCAAGTTAATATTATTAGAAACGAATGTAATGAATATAAGTAAGAATACAGGACGAGTTTTATGTATAAGATTTACTTTATTTAATTTTTAGATGCGCGATTGATAATTTGACAGCTGAAAATTCCAAATTAATTAAAAGCAATGAAGAAATTAAAATGTGCAATTTAGAATTGAAGAATCGTATCGAAGAAAGTATAAAAGAATTTAATAAATTAAGTGAGAAATATGAACAGGCGATTGTTGAGCATGCAGAAACCGTACGTGGTTTAAAGGTAAATAAAAATCTTAGACTTTATATTTTTGAACTTTAAAACTAATTTATATTATGTAATGAGTAAATTAGTTTCTGCAGTTTTTTGGGGATAAACTGCAGCAATGAAGTTAGATTGCAAAAATATTACATAGTACTTTCTATTTACTATTTTAAAAATTCTCAAAACAACAAAAAGGGATAACTTGTTTTGATCATTTAAATAAGACTTAAATAATTGATAGACTTCATTTTTTTTCTTTTAAGACTCTTCCAAAAAAATAGATTTTAAAAAAGCTCCTCTAGAAAAACAATTACGATCAAAACCGCAAATATCAAGCGAATTTCAAAATACACCGCTGAAATTTGCAGACTATCGCCTTAAGTTTTTTGGGTGGTTTTTATAAAATTGTTAAAATTTCTGTTCTTTTAAAACATGATAAAAGAACGAAATATTATTTTACTTTTATTTATTGTGGTGGTGCTAACAGTAAATCATCAGTTTATAAAATAATAGTAAATCTCAAACTAATTCGTAAAATTTTCAGCTTCATGCGGAAACATTATGTCAATGCTACAGGCAACAAATCTCAGAGCAAGAAGTTCGCCACAATCGTGAAATAATTGAGCTGCAAAGTAAAATCGAAAAAGGCAGTGTCTTATCCGAAATTCCACCTCTGATAATCCCAACTATGCCACGTGAAGAAGGTGAAGGTTCGGAAAGCATTGATAGTTCTAATGGTAACATACATCCTTTGGAAAAATTATTAAATAATGATAACTCGCAAGATGTTACTATGATTAAAAAGCAACTCAATGAAAATGAGTCGAAGGTTATTCATTTGACTTCACTACTCGCCGATACAGAACAGGATTTAGCTAAGCATGTTCAAATGAATGCAGTTTTGAAGGAGGAAATTAGGAGGCAACAGCGTTCAATTGAAAGAGAAAAACATGCTGAGAATTTGGAGTATATGAAGAATGTTGTTTTTAAGGTAATTATTAAAACTTTCTTCTTAAGACCAATCCGTCTTTCGTGACGTCATAAGATTTGTAAATAGCAAGAACTGAATATTTGCTTTCAAATTTCAATCTGCTGGTAGTAAAAATCATTCATGTAATTTTGAGACTATACAGGGCACTAATATGCTCACAGTTGAAAATAAAATCCAAGAATTTTTATGTAAAATTTGCCTTCAAAAAGTCCCCTGTAACTATTATTTATAATCAAAAAAACTGAAATTTTGCACATTGTATAAATGGTTTTTTCAAATGGTCAGACTACTTTTTGATATTTTGCCTTTTAGGGTCTAAATTTACACTCTAATTATCTATGTGTAAAATTAACACTTTTCCATGGAACATAAATATCTCAAATAATTTTGATATAGTCTGTCCGTTTGAAAGATCAATGAATGCACTTTATTATAAAAAAAGAAAACCAAAAAATATTAAAAAATAACATGTCCAGCCCCTGGACTCTGATAAATAGAAAAGGCTGTTTCGTATCGCTATGAAACTTTAAAAAAGGATGGGGAGATGTCATTGAAACAGTGTATGAGAGAGACAGCATCATTTCGTTTCACTTCATTTCTTGATTTCTATTTATCAGAGTCCGGGGGCAGGGCGACTCTAGCAAACGTCTAAAAATGTATCAGGATGATTGGTCTTAAAGTTACATTACAGTTTTTATAATCATGAAATACAATTTTTACCAAATTGTTTTTTAATTTTTGAGGTTTTCTTTTTTAAGTTGCGGCTTTAAACTTTCTTTGTAATTTTAAAGAAAATCATATAGTTCCATCCCCAAGACATAAATTTTAAAGTTATTAAAATTTGTTATATTTTTAATAATGAAATGAAAAAATTTTGAAGAAACTGTCCAATTTCTTCCCTTTTCAAGGTTTGGAGTAGCATTTTTTGTCTTTTAAAAAAGTTTTATTTAGTTTTGTCCCCAAGACCCCAACTCATAAATTAGGTAGTAGATAGGTGATTAAATTTTTTATCATTTTTAGTAACAAAGTGGCAATATTTTGACGTTTTTTTGTGACTTTAAACTTGCAATTTCTTGTAATTTTAAAGAAAGTTCTCATGCTAAGATATTAACTTAAAAATCATTAAAGTAACAAATCATTTTAAATAACAAAATTATTGATTTCTTTAAATTTTGAGGTTTTAAGTGTGCAGTTTTTTGTAGTATCCAAACATTTTTTTAAATTTCACGTTGTCCTGACATGAATTAAAGTGAGTAATTAAAAATTTTCAAAAACTGAATGACAAATTTCACCACATCGTTGATCTTTTTTACTAATTTTTTTGGTCTCCGAAATTTTAAACTAAAATGTTTTGTCAACTAAAAAAATTATTTATTTTCTTCTTAAGAAACCAATAATAAAGGAAATAACATTTTAAAATGTTATCTTTTACTAACCAAAAACATAGAATTTTGACCAAATTAATAATTTTTTTAGTTAGTTTTCTGTTATTAGAGGTATTTTACTTAAAATTACAAGAATGGAGCTTGATTGTTAAGGTTTTTAGATTCCTCTGTAATTAATAGTTTTATTATTATCTGTAGGTAATAATTAAAAAAGTATAATAAAATTTTTATTTCTAGTTTATAACATTAAATCAATCTGATGAGAGATTACGTTTGGTGCCAGTATTAAACACGATATTAAAATTAAGTCCTGAAGAAACCACAAAGCTGAACACAATTGCCAAAGGTGAAAAGGGTTGGTCTAATTACTTACCAACGTGGTCATCACCTACAAAACCTCAATAAATCCGTTGTTAAATTATATAAAAAATTAATTTATTATGTATAAATAAAGCGTATTGTTATTTTTATGTGCAATTAATAAATTTTTAAATTTAAATTGCGCGCCATTTAATACCCGCCCTACATTTCCGTTTCCATTAATAGACGCGCCGTGATTGGTGAGTATTTTCCAACCCGTTCCCCTATTTTCCCGTAAAACATTTTTAATTAAAAAAATCAACGGCGAATTCGAAAATAATTACAGCTATCATGTCTATTGGGATCTTGTTACTTTGTGGGTGTAAAAAAATATTTATAATTAACTTTTTTAAGTGATTAAATTAAAAAAATCAATATTTTATCCCCTCCTACGGGTGCTCTCCTCCAACTTCCGGCGAATTGCGCATCCCGTGTCATTTAGCATTTCTCGCCCTCTCCCAAGTGCTTTCCGAGCGAGACGGAGCTTTCTTCATTGTAACCGGGTTAAAAATTTAATCCGCCTGCATCTCGACAATCTCGAGCTTTCATTCAACTACAATCGCTTTAATTAACCAGGTAAGCTTATATTTTAACAATCGTGGTAGCATTTTATCACATTTTTAATTTCCACCTTCATAAATCAACACCGGCATTTTTCGCTGTCATTCAAATCGATCATCAATTGTTATTTCTTGTTTAAACAACCCCTAGACGCCATTTCAGTAACAATTCGTCTGCAATAAGCGTAAAATTGTATTAATTATATTCCAGTAAAACTTGTGTAAGTATTATTTTTACGTATTTAATTTTTATCGCATATTCCTCGTTTTTCTTATCATTCAAATTTTCATCTACTTGATTTAAGCGCAATTTTATTTGAAACGTTTTTTGTAATTTAATAATTGGGAAATTAAATTTTTAAACAGTTTATTGCAATAATTAGTGCAAAATTGTGCAATATTGATTTCCCTGCTTCTGCTAACACAAAATGGCAGGTTACTTTTTTGTAATTTTCTTTTATTGTCGCCTACCGTCGATTTAATTAGGAATCAAGGACGTTAAAAATCATTAGCTTGCAAGAAATTGGATTTTATACTTATTAAATAATTCGTAATTTAAATAAAATTAATTAATAATTAATTTAAAATCAATAAATTGTTATTAATGTTTAAAAAATATTAAATTTGTTGTATGTTCAAAATATATTTGTTTAATCAATCATTCCATGGCTTAAAAATCAATAAGTTACCAACTAGAATTTTTTACAAGATTCAAATATTTCATCATATTGAAACATAACCTATAAATTATTTGAACTAAAGTGATTCATATTTTTGAATTTCACAACTTGTGTACAATAAAATGATGAATATTCTTCTTTGCAATTTAGGTAATTCTTTTGATATTTTGGAATAAATACTGTAATCTAAAATGCACGCTCTTAATTTTAAATCATTTCTAACCACAAAAACGTGAATTTATGAGTAATCGATGGTTTTATTCTGATAATAAAATAAAACAACTTAATTGATATATGCTTATTTCATGACGAATTGGGTCACTTGTACTCGTGCCACACATAGGCGCTACCCATAAGTGAAAGCGGGGGGAATTTTCAAAACTCCTCGCTCAAATGTTTTAGTTTTAATGCGAATTTACTCTACAAATTCGTTATTCAAATTTTTCGAAAAAAATTGCTAATGTGTTGTTATTCAGTATGATAATTTTCTGGTTATTTTATTTAGATATAAAATGGGTAAAGAAAAGATTCATATCAACATTGTCGTCATTGGACACGTAGATTCTGGTAAATCGACCTCCACTGGTCACTTGATCTACAAATGCGGTGGTATCGACAAACGTACCATTGAGAAATTTGAGAAGGAAGCTCAGGAAATGGGCAAGGGTTCCTTCAAGTATGCCTGGGTCTTGGACAAACTTAAAGCTGAACGTGAACGTGGTATCACCATTGATATTGCCTTGTGGAAATTCGAAACTGCCAAGTACTACGTAACCATTATTGATGCTCCCGGACATAGAGATTTCATCAAAAACATGATCACTGGTAAGTTTTAGTCTATTATTTTAAATAGGGTCAATTGGGATTCAGAAATACTTTTGATTATATAGTCCGAACTGTAGCTATACGAACGACTATATTATGCGAAAATCCGAACAACCCACCTTTCTCGGTTATGTAACTCACAGTACAGTACCCCTATAATCCAAACGATTCGTACATCTGAACAGGATTTAAATTTTGGGTGTTCAGATTATCAAAGTCCTGCTGTACGTGGCTTTCAATGTTAACGTTAAAAAAACTTAATCCTAAAATACCCAAGCGTAACAATCGGAATAATTTTGAACATATGAAACTGGGGTCCCTTAGGAACCCCCCTTGGGCATTTATGGGTTAAGGTGTACTACCACTTTGTAGAAAAATCAAAACTATCAAATTAGCCCTACCTTATGGGGCTAAAGCGATACTCATCGGTGTTTGACCATAAAGGCTAGACGACATCGCATGCTTAAAACCGGACCCTAGAGTTATATTCGAATCATATCAACACTTCTGTTCAATATGCTATTTTCTAAGTTGTGTCAATATTTTGCATTTTTAGACTTGTCACCTGCATCATATTAGATCCTTCTGCTGTATCACATGACACATGAACACTACAAACTTGAGACTGAATGTCATAGCACTATTATTATTTTCGAAATCTTTAAACGCAAAAGAATAGATTAATTTTTTTGAATTAGTGACTCTTTGGAAAAGTTCCTACTTTGATAAATAATGATGTTAAATCAAAGGGCACTACTGAAAAGTTTTTAATTAAAAAAATGGTCGATGCGGATTTTAATTTTTTGTGCCCAGTGTATTGAGTAATTTTTTTAAGTGTATCACATTACCCCCATTTTTTTATGTAAAATATTGACCCTATGTTTTGTCTTGTTTCTCCAGCTTTTTAATAACCTATAAACCTAAAGCGAATGCAAAAACTAATAAATAATTTTTTTTTCAGGAACTTCTCAAGCTGATTGTGCCGTATTGATTGTAGCTGCTGGAACAGGTGAATTTGAAGCTGGTATCTCCAAGAATGGTCAAACCCGTGAACACGCCCTCCTTGCTTTCACCTTGGGTGTAAAACAATTGATCGTTGGTGTAAACAAAATGGATTCCACTGAACCACCCTACAGCGAAACTCGCTTTGAAGAAATCAAGAAAGAAGTCTCTTCTTACATTAAGAAAATCGGTTATAACCCTGCTGCTGTTGCTTTCGTACCCATTTCTGGCTGGCATGGAGATAACATGTTGGAAGCTTCCGACAAAATGCCATGGTTCAAGGGATGGTCTGTTGAACGCAAGGAAGGCAAAGCTGATGGCAAGTGCTTGATTGAAGCCTTAGATGCCATTTTACCACCATCAAGACCTACTGAAAAACCATTGCGTCTTCCCTTGCAAGATGTTTACAAAATTGGAGGTATTGGAACAGTACCCGTCGGCAGAGTTGAAACTGGTATATTAAAACCAGGAATGGTCGTTACATTCGCACCAGCTGGATTAACCACTGAAGTTAAATCCGTTGAAATGCATCATGAAGCTTTACCAGAAGCTGTACCCGGTGACAACGTTGGTTTCAATGTTAAGAACGTTTCTGTTAAAGAATTGAGACGTGGTTATGTTGCTGGTGACTCTAAGGCCAGCCCACCAAGAGGCGCTGCCGATTTTATGGCTCAAGTTATCGTATTAAACCATCCCGGTCAAATTGCCAACGGTTACACTCCAGTACTAGATTGTCATACTGCTCATATTGCTTGCAAATTTGCAGAGATTAAAGAAAAATGCGACCGTCGTACAGGTAAAACAACTGAGGAAAATCCCAAATCCATCAAATCTGGTGATGCCGCCATTGTTAACTTGGTACCATCCAAGCCAATGTGCGTTGAATCTTTCCAAGAATTCCCACCCTTGGGTCGCTTTGCTGTACGTGATATGAGACAAACCGTTGCTGTGGGTGTCATCAAGTCTGTCAATTTCAAAGATACTGCAGGCAAGGTAACGAAGGCTGCCGAGAAAGCACAAAAGAAGAAATAACTAGACTTAGTACAGTCTGCTGCCATAAAAATACATGATGTCTTCATCAATCATCATCGTTTATTATTCTCTAGGTGGCTTCAGCAGAATTACTTTCATCGGAAGGAATTTCGAAGGAAAAACTATTTGTTTCAATTTTTCTTTAGGTTTATTTAAAATATGTATTTATTTTGTTTTGTTTTATTTTGTTACACCAATCGCTTTTATTTTTCAGAGTGAAAATGATTAGGTTTAAGAATTTTATTATTTAGTTAGAGTTCCTTACTTGGTTCGTTTATTATTTCTTTTTCATGATGACAGACTTGATACTAATGTTGGCCAATGTAAGCTTCTGTACATATTCAAATAAAGAAGCTTGAATCTTAAAATTGTATTTTATTGCTTCCTTACAAACCATATAAATAAAATTAAGCAAATGCTTTAAGTTAAGTTAATTTTTTTCATTCATTCTATTTAGTAACGCTCAGGTGAAATTTTATGAACTAAGTAAATGAGTATAAGCAGTTTAAAGGTGAGTTTTTGCTCAGCTAACCACTAACAATTAGCCACTAATCGCCAACAGTTGAAACTTCAAAACAAATTGATGCTCACAAACTTCTTGATCATTCTGTATACAGGTTTCAATTATTGAGTTATGCGACCAACCATGCAACGTTGCAGAAAGTAAGTACACTTCCAACAGGCGTATTCTTGAACCACTCCACACGATGTGTCATACAACATTACAAGGACAGACTCTTATTTTTTCATGAAACTGACAAGGACAGAATGATGAAAATGGATGCAACATCGTGTGGACCGTTTCAAGAATATAGGCACTGCTTCCAACATACCCATAACCTTTAATTTAAATGTCATGTTCTGTGATCAATCAAAATAATTTTTCAGTTCTGAATTTTTATATTTTATTAAATAATTTGTTTATAAACCTGTATTTTAATAAATAGTTTTGTTTTAAGCATGTTAAATAAGTACTAAACTATGGCATATGTTAATGTAAAAGATTGGTCTGTCGAGCAAGTTACTGATTGGCTGAAAGGTAAAATATTTTTCCCGATAATCTTAAAAACACATTTATAAACTTATATATACCATTTTAGGCATCAACAATGTTATTAGTCCTTATGCTAAATCGTTTTTAAATAATGGAGTTAATGGCTATCAGTTGTTAAATTTAAGAGTCGATGATTTAGAGCATTTAGGTGTTTCGATATTAGGACATCAAGAAATTATCTTGGAATCTGTTGAACATTTGCGAAATTTTGTAAGTATTTATTTAATAAAAATTACTGTAATAAAATAAAAACTTTTAGCATTATGAGCTTGACAAAGAAAATTTACAAATGCTCGCTTTACGCTTGTCCTGTGCTGCCAATTCCTTAAATCGAGAATTACAGTATCATGATGAAAATTCTAAAATGGTGCAAACACAGACTTTATCGGATGTTAATAATATTACCTCGACAATAAAACCCCTAGTTTGTTGGTTAGATAGATCTCCATTTCTGGGCGATAAAGACTATAATGAAATGAAGAAAAATTTACTTCAATTTGGATTTGAAATGGCGACCTGCGCACATCGGGATATTTTTTCTGAAAAGCCAATTAAATCCATTAGAGACATTTGCGAGAAGCTTACAAAATTAGCCGATAAAATAATTCAGGTTGGACTTTTGTTGTGATTAATTTAATAATTTTTAATATTAATAATTTATTTCGCAGGAAATATCTGATCCAATGATTTTACAACCAGCTTCTTTAGATTTAACAACACTTAAAAAAAAAGAACAGGAGTTAGGGTTTTTTATTTTACCCAGTAACAATGCTGTACATCAAATTGCTGAAATTAAATACGGTTCACCAGCACATATGAGTACGAAAATTGAAGAGGGTGATGAAATTGTGCAAGTAAGTTTTGAAGAGGTTGGAGAATAAATTTTTTTTAAAGTGTAATTTGCTTTTATTTTTTTATAAAATTGGCAGAAATTTCGGGAATTTTTGAACTCCTCATAAAAAAAATTATAAAAATTGAATGGTGAAATAATTTTTTACTAAGTAAAACATAGAAAAATGGAAATTGCCTCTTTATTTTTTCTTAATCAGTAAAACACTAAAAAGGGTACGATTTTTACAAAATACTCTTTTTGTTGCTCCTGTAACATATATAATTGTTTGGTTTACCACACAATGACAAAAATTGCAGTAAAAAAATCATAATACTAATAGTATACAAAACAAAGAAATTAAAAAAAAATAAACGATGTTTCCTATTTATGACAGTCGTTTTGAAACTATGTATAAAAATTTTAATGTAAAAATTATACAAAACTGCAGAGAGACAAGTAAGAGTACATGAAAAATAATTGTTGTATGTGAAAATAAAATTTCTATAGAAGGTATTTTTCAAATTTTTAACTCAAAACACTAAAAACATTCCCGAACAATGTAAACTACACTTTCTCAACTTTTGATTCTAAAATTTGTTTTTGCAGTATTTTTTTTGTTTATGTTTTTTGTTTATGACCAAAATGTTGAATTTGAAAACATAATTAATGTAAATATTTTTAGGTAAATTATCAAACTGTTGTTGGTTGGCAGAGGAAAAAAGTCATGCTGCTGTTACAGGAATCTCCACCTGAGATTGTATTAACTCTAAAAAAACGGCCTAGGCATACAAAAGTGTATGGGCAAATTTACATGAAACCATACCGCTTACCGAGTAAAAAGAGAGCACCTACATATTCCCGTTGGAATGAAAATTTACCATCTCCAAGATTGCTTACAATAGATTTTCCACAAATCAATATTCCTAGGTTTGTTATTAGAATTAAAATTCTATTATATATTTCAGAGTGCAAGAAGTAAAATCTGTTAGATGCAGTGAAACTTATTTCATTCCGTTCTCTGTATGGGTTCATCAAAAGTCCTGAATGCTACAATTTTAATTTTTTTTTTAACATAATATATGTATTTGTTACTTAATAAATGTTTGATTATAGGAATACGATCAGTTCAGAAATTATTGAATCAGATGATACTGAATCGAGTAGTAGCAGTGATAGTGAGCATAATGATTGTCCTCTAACAAGCGGTGGGCGATTGTATCCTCTTAAACCAAGAGCTGTTTTGCAACGCAGGAATACAATAGCAGGAGCAACCCCTTCCAATGCTCGACCCTCACAAGCTGTTGAACCGGTAACTATTTTAAAAAAGTTAATTAAATTTTTATTATTATTAAACTTTGGTTTATGTAACAACTGATATATTAACAGCTGATCTAAACAATTCATTTTTTTTAGGAATTTTTACGTTTTAATCAATTCTGCAATTTTTGTACTCACCGATTTAATTGATGAAAATAGGTATTAAATTTTCAACAAAAAATAATTAATAATAAGCTCTTTATGACCTATTTGGCAGTTTTTACAAAATATTTTTTTCCTTTTTAATAAAAATTAAATTCTCGAATTTTTTTTTGTTTGAACTTATATTTTAAGTTCAATTAAAAAAATATAAAATACTAAAAATGTCAAATTCTACATAACATTTTTTTGATAAATTTAATAATAGTTAACTTATGTGGTTCAGATTTTATTGCAGCCCTTGAAATGGTGTATATTTTGATAACTAATGTCATTTAATCTCTTATCAATGCATTAAGGAAGTTTGTGGGTGTTTAACTTACAACTTGGCCACAATAATATTTATTATGATTCTAAGATCAAAACTAAATTTTTGATTTACTTTCAGTACTGGAGACTCTTAAAAAACCAAGTTACTTCAACGCACTCAAGCTCCTACAATCTTCAAACCGATAAGTTTGATGATGATTCTATGTACATAAGAGATAAAAGTGTATCCTGCAGTCATGGCTTAGAATTAACTCAACGCCCAAAAACGACAATTGGGCTTGGACTAAACCGTAAGAGCAGCTTTAAAACCAATTTTCAAGATAAATGTAAGAAGAACGTAAATTTTGATGACACAAAAACTGTTATTAATGAGGATATAAAAACTGACAATAAAAAAAGTATTAGCACTAATTCTTTATCTAGTCTTAAAGATGAAAGTATTGACTTCATTGATGAAGCTGACGATTTACAAGATCGCAGCAACATGAGTATTACCGAAGAGGAAACTGAAGATATAAGTGATAAATCTAATAAAAACATGCCTATAAAAGATTCTGTATTTGATGACGTTCATATTGATAATATTATCAAAAAATTTGATCAAAAGCCGAGCGAGAATAAACCAAAAGTTCTTCCACGTACGTCAAATTTAAAAGGCCCTGCTGTTCCTCAGAAGCCAGCTGTTTTACCCCGCACAATGGTTAATCGTGGTCGCTTAGATAAAAGCCACAGCACACCTACATACGACGAAGAACCTTTACCAGAATCACCGCATGATATAAAAACAAACTTTGAATCCGTCCTTGATACACCAATTAAATACGAATTGGGAATACCTATCGTTAACAACAGCCCTCCAATTATCGAAAAAAATAGGTTACAAGTACCTCCTAAACCACCACCTCGTACTAATATACCCGATGTTATTAATAAAATCGAAATAAAAGCAACTAATTCAGATGTTCAAGTTGAAAAATTAATCAGTAATGAAGCTTTAAATTTTGAACCCCCAAGTGTATCGACACCAATCGTGAAGCATTTTAAGGATGACATTTTAAAAGTTGACTCGCACAGGAATAGCGACAAAATTCAAAAAACTTCACCAAGTAATTATGTCGTTAGAGCTATTTATTCAAGTAAAAATAAATCAGGGAAGAAGAAGAATTCCTTAATAAATAGTAACTAATAAAGTAAATAACTAGAATTATTAATAAATTTTGCTTATTTATTACAGAAAGAAGGAAGGTTAGCGTGAATGATCTCAGTCCTGGTGAAATTCAGGGGTACTTATGTCAAAGGTTGAGGAGTAAACAAACTGTTCAGTGGGAGAAGCGTTGGTTTGTTTTAAATAATCATTGCTTGTATGGTTTTAAGTCTAAAGAATCTGTAAAAGCAGAATTTTTCATTTACTTATCTGGATTTACAGCTACAGTTGCTAACGAAGTAAGTATTTAGAATTTTAACTACTGCTATAAATGGCAACATTGTGTTTTTGAGACTTATTTTAATTATACTTTACAAGAAACAAATGTTTTATTTTAAACTGTTCAATATTCATATTATAAATTATAACTAGCCATTAAAAAATGTTTTTGATGAAAAATTCTTTTCCTTTCAGGTAAAATCAAGATCTCACGCATTTAAAGTTTACCACACTGGCACAGTATTCTACTTCTCAGCTGAAAATGAGGAAACTTTAACATCATGGTTGGAAATGATAGCTGTGGCAACCTTAAACACTGATCCTACAAGTGTCCCGGATCAAATTTTGTATTCAGAAACTGATGATGAGTATGATGACGAAACTTCAACAAAACCCCTCACAGAAAAGACTAGCGAAAGAAAATTTAATTCATTAAAGAAATTTGGGTCGAAAAAACGTACTGAAAGTTCTGAAAACGGTAGTACGAGTTTAGACAGGAAATGGTTCTTTAAAAAATCTAATTCGCCAAAAAACAGTCTTCCTGTACCAACAGCACAATTTCGTTCGTATCGTAAAATTCCTGCATCCACTAAAACTGGAAATTTTACATCGCATGTACCAAGTTTTTCAAGTAAACTCGATATAAACGCCTCAATGGATTCCATACCGATAACACAAGAAATAGAATCATTTACTAAACCAAAATTAAATCATTTACATGCAAGTAATCCTAGTTTATGTAACGCCGAGTATAATTCATTCCAGTATCACACTCGACCTATTCACAATGACAATTTTACGGGCTTCCTTACTTTAAAAGAATTAATGAATAGCGAAAGTGACGATAAAAGAGATTTGGATGATTTACCGCCAATAAACCCCAATTTAATACGCCCCGATGTTGTTTATGGTGAAATTCCAATACGTCCAGTTAGAGATGCTCCAGAGTATCGTTCGCACACAAGAACTGCCTCGGACACTTCTGATCATAAAAAGGAAAGTTCATGTTTTGGCAAGCGATCATCAAGCATTAAAAGCGGAAATCACTCTTTCAATGTATCCTCTTTTCGTAACAAACCTAATAACTCATTACCAAGAACAGCCAAACTAGAGCATCCTTTTAAGCAAAAATCAAATTCCTCTAAATCATTATTTAAAACTGAAGACAAATCTTATGAAATGATTTTCTGTCCGCAAACTACCGCTGATGTGCAGTTTGCACAAAATAGGTCTTTAGATAGTAGGTTACAAAAATCCGTCTTAAAATCTGCCGGTCAGTATACTCCAATGGCATTACCTTTAACCCCTGATGAAAAATTTACTCCAAAATTTGCTTTCGAGCTAAATTTGGATGAAAGAAGTTCCAGTCATAAAGGAGGAAAATTTAAACAATTTTTTATGAAGCAGGATAGTAAAAAGGAGAAGAAATCGAGTACAAGGGCATCTAGAGGTTGCTGTATTAGGGGGGAGAGTGACATATCGTGGCCAACTCAAGCGGTAATTATAATATATTGTTTGCCTTTTTTTAAAACATTTTCAGAAGTTTACTAATTGTGATTTTTATTTTAGTGTGATGATAGTTTGGGCTCTAATGACGTTTTTACTGTGAACGATTCTAATGTAGCAATGTCACCACAAGCAGCCGATTATCCAGGTTTGGAATATCCCCCAGTGTTTGAACCAGAAACTTACTCTCTTTTAAATCCTCAAGGTTCGCTATTTAGAAAAGCTTTAGATAAGAATAATTGAATTTATTTTAAGAATATTTAATGTTATATTGGTATGTTGACCTTCCTGTAATGCTGTGAGTAGGTATTTTATGTGCCAAATTTCAAATATTATTTCTTAAATATAATAAAATTGACTATTTTTATTTATTAAAAAATTAATTTTAATGAATATTAATTATGGTTTACAAATATATGGTTAATTTTATTTTATTTACTTGCCAGTTAAACAACTTATTAATTAAACTTAAAGTTTTAAATAATTCAAGTAAGAATATGTTGTTACAATTTATTTGAAATTATTTTCAGTTAATTAAGAATCTTGTTAACAATAATTCAAATGTTGAAGTGATATTGTTTATAATGTTTTAGTGCAATTTATATAAAACTATTTTATCAATAAATTGTTTTTTATTTCAATTACCTTTTAAAGTGTTTTTCTTGAGCAAAGGCGTGATTCATTGATATCAAGATAAATATGTAATTATGGTTAATGAAATTGATTTGTTTAAATATTCATGTACTGTAATTATATTTTTCAATTTTGAAAAAATTCCTTATTGCTTATGCCTTGTATTCAAAATGAAGAGCCCAAAAAATTACCATTTTCCAGAAGATTTAAACAAAATCAACCAATTAATCGTACAAATAATGGTTGTTTCTTTATTTAAATAAAATATACATATTGTTTACAAAGTAATATAAAAATCAAAGTTTATCCATCATAATTATTGAATTGTAAATAAGCTCGCAACAAATAAAAGTTGATCTTAAGAACCAATTTTTTCGATCTCTTCATAATCTGCAGCATTTAAATAATCAATTTTCTTATTAAAGTGCCGTTCGATTGCATGACATATTCGCTCAGATTCAGGTGAATCTATCAAATTGATGGCGATGCCTTGTTTACCAAAACGGCCAGTCCTTCCAATTCTATGAAGATACGTTTCACAATCTGCTTGACCTTCTAGTACTGGTAAATCAAAATTAACAACAATTGTAACCTGTTCAACATCAATGCCTCTTGAAAGTACATTTGTTGTGATCAAAACCTTTTCAATACCACTCCTGAAACGATCCAGTACATCAATTCTATCCTGAACGCTTAATTCGCCCGATAAAAGAGCTACAGCATGACCATCTTTTGACATTTTTTCACACAACCATGCAGCCGTTTTCCTAGTCTAAAAACAAAATAATTAATATATTTAAATTAATTTTTAATTGTAATTTACCTGACAAAAGATAATAGCTTGCCCAATACTTATGGTACCATAAATATTAGTAATTGCTTTATATTTTTCAGGCTCATTCGCGCATTTCACATAATATTGTTTGATATTATCAAGAGTCTCTTCTTCTCTTCGCAACCTCATTGTAAGTGCCTTCGACACTATTACTTCAGCAAACTCCATAACTTCTTGGCTATAAGTTGCAGAAAAAAACATCATCTGGCATCGACTGTGATCTAAATTCCTTTAAGTAAAAAGATTAAAATAAATTAAAAATTGTACATAGAAACATACTTGTGAATTTGAATACATTGATCCTGATGTCCTTGTTGTGCTATCATTACATCAGCCTCATCCAAAACGAACACATGAATTTTTTTTAAATCAAATATTTTATATTTGAGAGTGAGATCCAAAACCTTTCCTGGAGTTCCAATTATAACATGATCAGTCAATTTAGTTCCTTTACCGTAAACTTCACCACGGACGGCAAATCTTATTTCAATCTCCGGGCAAAATTTTGACATACTTGCTGCAACTTCACCTGTTTGAATTGCCAATTCAAAAGTAGGAGAAAGGCACAAAACCTACAATTACGTGTTAATCAAGTTTTATTTTGTGTAATTGTATAACTTACTTGTGGGTAGTTCTTGGTAGGATCGACTCTACTTAACATTGCAAGCACAAAAGCTGCAGTTTTACCTGTACCAGATTGAGATTGAGCAATTAAATTTTGTGGAGGATCTGCTAGAAGTGTCGGAAGAGCAGTTTCTTGAATTTTAGATGGTGCATTAAAACCCATTGCATAAACGCCTTTTAATAAATTCGGTTTTCTAAAAAATCAAAATCAATTACAAATTCCAATAAATCACAATATAAATACAGTCGAACTTCTATATAACGTTTCATCACGGGAACCTTAAAAATATTCGTTATATAGAAAATTTGCTATATAGAAATTCGTAATTTTGATATAAAAAAATTTGTTATTTACTTTATAGCTCTTTATTTTAACTAAAAATATGAAAAGGCGTTGTTTTTAATGCCCTTGTTTTACAAAAACTAAATTTGCACCAAGTTGGAGGTGTAACTTATAAGTAAACCTTATAAAAAGACTCGGAATTTACGTTCATTTCTAAAAATTCTAATTACCTACCTGATTTTCTATTATTCTTTACACTAATCTAATATAAAATTCTCCGAAATTTTTAAAATTAGCCACCCATTGACTAAAATTTATAAAAGATTCTAATATTTACGTAACAAAAATTCGTTATACAGAAACTTTAATTTGTTATAAGGAGTAAAAAATACATTAAAAACGCCTTCAAGGTGAAGATTCTCAAAAAAAATTCGTTATATAGAGAAAATCGTTAAATGGAAGTTCAACTGTACTTACAAATTTAACTCTTCGAAAGACTTAACGGAGTATAATGGGGATGAGGGATCTTTCCTTTGAATTTCAATGTCATTTTTACTTTCGACTAAACCTTTTCTTATGATTTTTTGCAACAAACTTGCATCAGCCGGACTAAATTGTTCTGGAGGTTCAAAAGTTGAATTTTCTTCTTTTCTTTCACTTTCTACTTTGGAAACTTGAACTTCTGACAGCTTCAATAAATAATAATTTATATGAGAAAATATTTATAAATATGTAAGTGTAATTGTTTTTTTTTACTATTTTTCACTGACTGACTATTTTTCGGTGTTTTATATTAAATAAACCACCTATAAAAATATTTTTAGATTTTACAAATCAGTTTGACTTTGTTTATTTTTTATATATACTTGGGGTTTGACTGACCACTCCCATCCTAACGTACATCTGACTGACTACCATAATTCTTCAATATATTATACATTTAATTTAAAGTTTCAGCCTTTGCAAACCCATTTCAGTACCAGGGGTGCGTTCGAAAACTAGAGCGAAAATAGAGTGAAAATCACTCAATTGGCCGTTCAAAAACTATCGAGCGTCGCTTCAAGTTGCTCTCCCAAAAACCTCCATATAAAATGTCTGTCCTAAGACCGTCAGTTAAAAACGTCAGATTCCCTAGATAAATATTTCTATAGTTTATACCAGGTGTAACACAAAATCCATATTATAAATGCACGATTATTTAACAAAGTTTGAAGCTGGGGATGTTTTAGGACAGTTGTTATGGTATGTCATCAACTACCTAATTCCACCATTACTTGAACCATAAACCTAAGCTGAGGAATTTTACGCAAACTACTTAGGGTCACTTTTACAACTCTCTGTTAAACCAGGTATAACACTATCCCCGATATTAATGTGTCAATCCACAATCTCTATTTAAAGTGCGGTTAGGAATAACGAAGGGATTAAACCTTGGATAACTTATACGTTGCTTGGAGCAGTCACAAATTTGAAAATCCGCTGTTATCTGCTGCTCCAAGAAACGTATAAGTTATCTACGATTTCTTTCTTGATTCTTAACCGCACTTTAGAGATTGTAAAAGCGCAATTTCACATTAATATCGGTGATAGTTAACGCTATCCACGGTATTATTGTGAGAATGCAGTTTTACAATCTCTAGTTAGAGTGCGGTTAGGAATAAAGATGGGAGTAAACCTTAGATAACTTATACGTTGCTTGGAGCAGCAGATAACAGGGGTTTTTCAAATTTGTAAATAAACAGTTTGCGTAATATACCTCAGCTTGGTGGTATGGTTCAAATAATGGTGGAACTAGATAATTGGTGACATACCAAAACCACTGTCCCCCAACAAAATAGAATTCCCCATTTCCCCACCTTCAAACTTTGCTAACTAATGGTGCGTTTGTAAAATGGATTTCCTATTACACCTGGTATATACTATAGAAGTATTTATCTGACGTTTTTAAAAGCGGCCCTTAATGTTAAGTGTGTATTAAGATCTCCAAAAAAATTTTTCCCCAATTAATATTTAGCTTTTGTTTTGTCCAAGAGTGCTTGAATAAGTTTTTAATTTAGTCTTCGATAATTATTTTATTTAAACTTAATATAGAAGATCGACATTTCCTTTTGTATGTAATTTTGTTGTTAGTTGCACGGGATTTAATTCCTATCCTTCTATCCTATAATAGTGAATCAGCCATAAAAATTTTACATGCATGTTTGTTGTAGGTACTTTTGTTTATTCATAAAGAAACGAGTAGAAATAATTGGTTTACTTTAAACTTACCTTTGATGTAACAAGCTTCTCTTGTTCATCCACAAATTTTGACCAATCTACTTTGGTCGACATTATTATAAATTAGTATTTTATTTTACACTTGATTCTTGCTGATTTTTACCGTTTATAGGTTAAATCCTGGAAAATAACTAGTACGTTCCACTAAACGCTCACAACGACTGACAACGACCGTCGTTCCACATAAAGTGATTTCGAATGTTATGTTTTGGGCTTTTTTAGTAATTCAAATTTTGAACAGTTAGTTTCTTTTCTTTCCAAAATATCTACCTTAGTTCCACCCCACTCTCAAAATGTTCTAAATTATAAAAATTACAAAATCACTGTGATTTTGTTTTAAGTTCTTCGACCGACAACTCCAACATAAAAGCAGGGTGTAATATTAATAAAGAAAATGCAGGTATTGTAGCATAATTCAGCGCCTTTTTGCAACTGTAAGTGACTTAATTTGGTACGGCTTTTCTGCGCTCGCGCTTCAGAGGTTTTGGAAAGGCAGTCCGAATTTGTGCTGGTTTCCGGCCTTTTAGTTGATAAGCATCGCACGTGTAAATTTATGACAGTGAGTAATTCAGTGGGTTTTCAGGTAATTTACCTGAGAGATTGTTGCAGCATCAGGTTCCTGCCCATTAAATTGCAGGTAAATACTACCGTTTTACCCTAAATGGGAAATTAAGACGTAGTTATTTAAATGTCCGAAAATTGTTAATTTGCCGTGGTTTATTAAATTGCAGATATCGAATAATTTGTGCAGTGCGTAGTTGCTAATTCTTTATTTTGGAAATAAACTACACAAATTAATCAAACAATAGTTTTATTTTAAACGTCCGAACCCAACGACAGCCGAGTTTCGGCACAGTATATTGTCATTGGAAAACCTTAGTTCCAGTTGTGAACTACCCCCGATTGTAAAAGTAAGATGTTAGTTTGAAAGGGAGACTTTAATAATTTCTGAAATGTTAAATTCAGAAACCAACCGAGGATAATACGACATATTTAAATTGAGTGGGTTCGTTGGGATTACGGTTATTGATACAAATTCAAAGACTTCATTTTAACATAACACTTAAAACTATTTATTTACAAAATTAAACATACAAGAAATAAAAACATTTTGGACTTACCCAAAATGAACACAAACACCACTAACATTAACAAACACTGTAGAAATCGAACTAATTGCTCTGACTCTTCAATTATCTTCTCATTCTTCTGATTGACCTAATCCCTTAAAATTTCAGCCCTTTTATTACTTAAGCCCAACCCAAAAACGCGTCATCCCAGTAAACCAATTTGTAACTTATATATAAAATACACATAGATAGCTGGTAAATTCTCCTATGTAGCTAATTTAACGTAAAATATATGTATATTTTACATATATAATATTATATTATTTTCTCTATGTAAGTAATAAGTAAAATTTATAATGTGTTATTTATATAGAATTATTTACATATACAATTCATAAGTTCGTATACTGTATATTTTATATATAAATAATTATTTATTATTAATGTAAAATATCGCCTGTGTTATTTACATTAGACATTTAATTTAAAATATACCTACATAAATTATTTACATATATTCTTTCTGTAAATAATTCATACATAAAATATAAAATAAAATAAATTATTAGAAAAATGTATGGAAGTTGGGTTAGAATTTATTTATTTCGTTAAAAATAATTTTAACTACTTAATTTTTATATATAATTGAACTTCTTTTAACTTCACTAATTTATTTTTAATTTTTTTTTATTGTATTAAAACAAATATAATATTTATTTAATGTGGAATTGCTTTAAAACAATGTTTTTGTGTCTTCATTTCATTAAGCCTCGATGGTCCAACGGTTAGGTGGCTTGATTCGACAATTTGCGACTGCAACGGCGTGGGTTCGAATCCCGCAAATCCCACTTTGAGTTTAACATGGTTTAAGTTAAGATAATATTAATTTATTATACTTGTGATTACTTACTAGAAATGGCCTGGTTGCTGCTAATTACTACATTGTACCGTCCAAGGAAAAAAATGATATTTTTTGTTTTTATTTACTTATATCTGATATATATTTTGTATATAAAAATTTACATAATTTACACATAATAACCTATCCCCAAATATGGCTGACATCCTTACATGATTTATCCCTAATTTCTCTCTAGATTTTACATAAGTTTTCTTACATGTTATATATATTTTACATATATAATACCTCTTTTGGTTTACTGGGATACCACTAGGAGCTTTACTTAAGTATTTTTGACAACCAATGACAACAAAATTTTAAAAATATTAGAAGCTCCTTTTTCTAACTGAATTAGAACGAACCTCGCAAGGTTTGAAATTTATTAGTTTAACTCTGGATGTTTTAATGCACCCATAATGTTATCCACATGTTCCAAAATATTACTAGTTTATTCCCAGTAAACCAATTTGTAACTTATATATAAAATACACATAGATAGCTGGTAAATTCTCCTATGTAGCTAATTTAACGTAAAATATATGTATATTTTACATATATAATATTATATTATTTTCTCTATGTAAGTAATAAGTAAAATTTATAATGTGTTATTTATATAGAATTATTTACATATACAATTCATAAGTTCGTATACTGTATATGTTATATACAGCGTGCGTCTCGATTTATGAGACGATTCACGGCGTTTCAATTTTGCGCATACGCCTCTTTCGTAAAAATTATAATTTATTGTCCCACCAAGTTGCTTACAAAAACCCAATCCACCAATCCCGAGGCATTGCGCTCACAATTCAATTGTATCAAATGCAAATTTAAAAAATGCAAATACGATTGGTGTTTACGCGACGCGGTGATAAGATGAATAAGCGCCGCGCGCCGGCTCCAGCGCATGAGAATCTCACCGTCTCATTTGCTTGACGCAGCAATGCATTTAAACTGGGTAAAAAGCTAAGATACGTACTCCTAATTTTCACATCAAAGATCTGTGTTTTTCGTCCGATTTTCAAAAAAAAATTGCTTTGTAAAGGAGAATGTTCATTTTAACACCCTTCTTAATTTTATTTATTTAGGGGTACGCTAACACCTTTAAAAAAAATTCCCAAAACGTTCAATTTGTTGTACTGTTTTACCGATTGTTGAGTCGCCGGCGTCAATTTAAAAAAATTGTAGCGCCGTCGGGGTTTAAAGGGAAGTAACGAAATTTGGCACTGTTAATTCGTACATCCTAAAGGTTAACCTGACAAATTTTCAAGTCTCCGGGGCTACGGGAAGATCCACGTCACCTGGATAAAAAAGATGTACTTTAAAATCGTCTTTAAAAATGTGTCATATTTTAAAGCGTTTTGTTAAAATTAACCCCTAATATTGCAACTCGATTTACGACAAAAACTCATTTTGATGTCTCCTTTCGTTTTTGAGATATGACTGAAAAATCCTCCGTTTTTACAAAATTATTAATATCTCTAAAAGTATCTGATTTCAAAAACCGATCGCCGAGACAAATTTCAAAATCCTGATCTTAAAAAATTTTAAGATGATTTCAAGACCAGCCCCGCAAATAAACGATAATGATGTTGGAAATTTAAAACTTCACAAAAACATTTCAGAATTCCTTACTTTTTTGTATCTAAACCCTTCCAAAGTGGTTAAGCTAAACTAAATTAGTACTTATGACCAAAATAAAAATTTTCTCGAACCGTATTAAAAATGAATCAAGGTACTACCAAACTTCCAAAAAAGGAGAACATTATTATGATCGTTTTACAAAAGTTAACTATTTTTATAATATTTTTTTCAATTCCACCATATTAGAAGATACCCACATTACCAGAATTGTTTGTGAAGTTTTAAATTACCAAAATCATCATTCATTTGCCAGCCGGATATTGACTTAATTCGAAAGACAAGGTCCTGAAAATTTTCTCAGCTATCGGTTTTGAATTTTGTCTCTACGTAATTTTAAAAGGAAGCCATATTTTCCAAAAAAAGAAGTAAAACTGGTGAATTAAATTTTTAAGAAAAAAATCACAAAATTTTGCTAAAATATTTATACCCAATACAATCTAGGAAGGCGCAATATATGACCAAAAATTATTTTTAAGGCAATTATGTAGAAAAAATTATGACGTTTGGGCTATCGTACGTTCTAGTAGAAATAATACTTTTAGAGATATTAATTATTTTCTAAGAACGGAGTGTTTTCAGTCATAACTCATAAATGAAAAGAGATTTCAAAATGATTCTGTTTTTTTCTCGTAGAGAAGACCTTAAAACGTTTCCTGGAAGGTTCAATACGTCATAGTCAAATCCAATATTGGAGGTTAATTTTATCAAAATGCTTTTACGAATAGCTAGTGCTAAATATCGTGACTTTCCTATAAATCCCGATTTTACTATTTTTTTTATTTGAAGACGACTACAGAATTTATAACTGTTAGCGTACTAGAAAAATTAGTAAGGGTGTCAAGATGAACATTTTCTATTCAAACGAAATTTGTTTTTTAATCGGACGAAAAAAACAGCTCTTATAGGTAAAAATTGGAAATAGCCTTTAAAAAATTAACCGATAAATCCTTTGTATCCAGGCGCCAGTGCCTAATTTCGTAGTTTCCCTTTTAAACGATAACGGCGTTGATGCATTTTTTAAAATTGACTCCGTCAGCGTCGACTCAACAATCGCTAAAATAGCACAAAGTAAGGGAGGGTCTAGGATTTCATCTTGGGGAGGGCAAATTATTGATGAAAATTCAAAATTGGGCGATTTTGTCGGGATCCCGAGATAACCTAGGTTACCCTAACATAATCTTAATATTTTATAATTTTGAAAACATATTCAGGATATTCTCGAAAATGGCACAAGAGCGTAGTACGTTGTTGGAGACCCTTCAGGTAGATCCTCAGAAAAATAGCTAAAAGGTCCTCTTGACCAATTAAGATATGAAGAGACAAAGTCTGGTATTCAACTTTTTTTGATATGAATTATGAAAACCCGCTAGTGGTCCTTAAAAGTTTGGGTTCTCTTTAGTCGTGAAGTAATAAATTAAATTTTAATCCTATTATTCACAATTTATTTTTTTAAATTGAAAATTATGACGGGTAAATATTGTAGGTAATTTTAAATAAAAAAAATTATTTCCCAACGTTGTCTCATCAGATCTCGGTCATTTGGTTAAGAGGATTATTTAAACTATTTTTCTGAGGATCCCTGAAAAGCTCGTACTGGAGAGCTCTGGCGTCATTTTTGAGACTTGGAACTTCCTGTATTTTAAAAATTGTTAATTGAAAATATTTACAGTGTATCTCAAAAAGAAGTGACGAGAAGAATATCGTAGAAAGTAGACTGTACTCATCTACAAAAAAAACATTTCTTTTTAATTTTCACAAAATAATTAATAGCTCTTAGCTCCAAAAGTATTATCTGTACCAGGACGGAATAAAAAGTAATTTTCGGTTGAATATTGTGTATTACTGACCGGATTAGTACAAAAAAAACGCAACTAACCAGTTTTAACAAAGTATAAAATACGCCCTCTTGCAATAGTTTGCATCAGTAAATTAAAAACGAATTTTTGAAAAAAAATTACCCCTGCCTTAAAAGAATCTTTAGAAATTTCGAATGATTTTAAGATTGACCTCGCAAATGAAAGATGAGGATTTTGGCAACTTAAAAATTATAAAAAATAGTAGATAATGTAGGTACCTTCAACTAAATTTTGCGATTCTGTTAATGTGTATTTTTGAAAATTCATATTTTGCTTAATAATCAAACTTTAAAAAAATTAGTACACAAAAGTTTTTTAAATTTATTTTTGTCATAAGTACTAATTAATTCTCTTTAGTTTGACCACTTTGGAAGGGATTAGATACAAGAAAGTAATGAATGCCGAAATGTTTTTGTGAAGTTTTAACTTCCCAACATCATTTTCTTTTAGTTGCGGGGTTGATCTTGAAATCAATCGAATTATTTAAGAATTTTTTAAGATCAGTACTTTGAAATTTGTCTCGGCGATCGGTTTTTGAAATCAGATACTTTTAGAGATATTAATAATTTTGTAAAAACGGAGGATTTTTCAGTCAAAACTCAAAAACGAAAGGAGACATCAAAATGAGTTTATGTTGTAAATCGAGTTGCAATACTAGGGGTTAATTTTAACAAAACGCTATTAAATATGACACATTTTTAAAGACAATTTTAAAGTACATCTTTTGTATCCAGATGCCGTGAATCTTCCCGTAGCCCTGGAGACTTGAAAATTTGTCAGATTAACCTCTAGGATGTAAGAATTAACAGTGCCAAATTTCGTTGCTTCCCTTTAAACCCCAACGGCGCTACAATTTTTTTAAATTGACGCCGGCGACTCAACAATCGGTAAAACAGTACAACAAATTGAACGTTTTAGGAATTTTTTTTAAAGGTGTTAGCGTTCCCCAAAATAAATAAAATTAGGAAGGGTGTTAAAATGAACATTCTCATTTACAAAGCAATTTTTTTTTTGAAAATCGGACGAAAAACACAGATCTTTGATGTGAAAATTAGGAGTACGTATCTTAGCTTTTTAGCCAGTTTAAATGCATTGCTGCGTCAAGCAAATGAGACGGTGAGATTCTCATGCGCTTGGAGTCGGCGCGCGGCGCTTATTCATCTTATCACCTCGTCGCGTAAACACCAATCGTATTTGCATTTTTTAAATTTGCATTTGATACATTTGAATTGTGAGCACAATGCCTCGTGATTGGTTGATTGGGTTTTTGTAAGCAACTTGGTGGGACAATAAATTATAATTTTTACGAAAGAGGCGTATGCGCAAAATTGAAACGCCGTGAATCGTCTCATAAATCGAGATGCACGCTGTATAAATAATTATTTATTATTAATGTAAAATATCGCCTGTTTTATTTACATTAGACATTTAATTTAAAATATACCTACATAAATTATTTACTTATATTCTTTATGCAAATAATTCATACATAAAATATAAAATAAAATAACTTATTAGAAAAATGTATGGAAGTTGGGTTAGAATTTATTTATTTTGTTATAAATAATTTTAACTACTTAATTTTTATATTTAATGTCTTTATTTTGAATATTTTTAAAGTTTAGAATTTTTTCTTAATTTTTTCTGCAAAATTGCGCTTACCAAAGAAATCCAACATTCAACACCGACATTATTAGAAAAAAGTTGAGTTATAATTTATAATTTATTTATTTTGTTAAAAATAATTTTAACTACTTAATTTTTATATATAATTGAACTTCTTTTAACTTCACTAATTTATTTTTAATTTTTTTTTATTTGTATTAAAACAAATATAATATTTATTTAATGTTGAATTGCTTTAAAACAATGTTTTTGTGTATTCACTTCATGAAGCCTCGATGGTCCAACGGTTAGGTGGCTTGATTCGACAATTTGCGACTGCAACGGCGTGGGTTCGAATCCCGCAAATCCCACTTTAAGTTTAACATGGTTTAAGTTAAGATAATATTAATTTATTATACTTGTGATTACTTACTAGAAACGGCCTGGTTGCTGCTAATTACTACATTGTACCGTCCAAGCAAAAAAATGATTTTTTTTGTTTTTATTTACTTATATCTGATATATATTTTGTATATAAAAATTTACATAATTTACACATAATAACCTATCCCCAAATATGGCTGACATCCTTACATGATTTATCCCTAATTTCTCTCTAGATTTTACATAAGTTTTCTTACATGTTATATATATTTTACATATATAATACCTCTTTTGGTTTACTGGGTTACTACTCTTTAAGCAACACTATTTTAGAATTAAGTGTATTTGAGTTCTTTCCCAGTAAACCAATTTGTAACTTATATATAAAATACACATAGATAGCTGGTAAATTCTCCTATGTAGCTAATTTAACGTAAAATATATGTATATTTTACATATATAATATTATATTATTTTCTCTATGTAAGTAATAAGTAAAATTTATAATGTGTTATTTATATAGAATTATTTACATATACAATTCATAAGTTCGTATACTGTATAATTTATATATAAATAATTATTTATTATTAATGTAAAATATCGCCTGTGTTATTTACATTAGACATTTAATTTAAAATATACCTACATAAATTATTTACTTATATTCTTTATGCAAATAATTCATACATAAAATATAAAATAAAATAACTTATTAGAAAAATGTATGGAATAAGTTGGGTTAGAATTTATTTATTTTGTTATAAATAATTTTAACTACTTAATTTTTATATATAATTGAACTTCTTTTAACTTCACTAATTTATTTTTAATTTTTTTTTATTTGTATTAAAACAAATATAATATTTATTTAATGTGGAATTGCTTTAAAAGAATGTTTTTGTGTATTCATTTCATGAAGCCTCGATGGTCCAACGGTTAGGTGGCTTGATTCGACAATTTGCGACTGCAACGGCGTGGGTTCGAATCCCGCAAATCCCACTTTAAGTTTAACATGGTTTAAGTTAAGATAATATTAATTTATTATACTTGTGATTACTTACTAGAAATGGCCTGGTTGCTGCTAATTACTACATTGTACCGTCCAAGCAAAAAAATGATATTTTTTGTTTTTATTTACTTATATCTGATATATATTTTGTATATAAAAATTTACATAATTTACACATAATAACCTATCCCCAAATATGGCTGACATCCTTACATGATTTATCCCTAATTTCTCTCTAGATTTTACATAAGTTTTCTTACATGTTATATATATTTTACATATATAATACCTCTTTTGGTTTACTGGGTTACTACTTCCAAAAATATTGAATTACCGAAAATAAATATCTCCCGGTCAGATTTAATTTTAAGAACTTGCGAGAACATTTCTACTAACTTACAATCTTTAACGAAATTGATTTACTAAATAAACTTTGATTAAATTTTGAAAAACCCCAAATAATTACAAGTCGCTAATTTAAGGATGCTCACACAGTGACAGTATTAACGAATCTAAATACGGAATGAGAAGTGATTTTCTCCAAAACTCGTTAGATGTTGACGCTGGGATTTTACCGAAGTTTCTGGTACTTGGTTTAAATCGTTCACAACTAAATTCAATTTGTAACTAGCACAATGAAAATATAAACCTTTTTTATACTTATCCACTGTGCTGTAGTCCCAAAGAAGAAAGTACCGGAACGCTACCGCAGGCAATTTTTTTTAACTTTATAAGTCCAGACTCCCAGGAGAGGTTTTGATGATATAAAATAGAATTATATAATTTTAGAGAATTTTTGCAAGGAATATAATATTAGCTATTTTATTTTATGAGTCCATGTGACTCGCAATAATTACTAAGTGTTAAAAGCTTAGACCATTAAAGCTTATATAAAAATTATATAAAAAATTATATAAAAATTATATAAAAATTATATAAAAATTATATAAAAATTATATAAAAATTATATAAAAAATTATATAAAAATTATATAAAAAATTATATAAAAATTATATAAAAAATTATATAAAAATTATATAAAAATTATATAAAAATTATATAAAAAATTATATAAAAATTATATAAAAATTATATAAAAAATTATATAAAAATTATATAAAGATTATATAAAAATTATATAAAAAATTATATAAAAAATTATATAAAAATTATATAAAAATTATATAAAAATAATTTCATTAATCACTGGGTAAACTATTGGGTAATGAGCATTGGATCTGAATCCGGATTAAGGGCGATGTTGGCCTGAGGCTAATAAAAAGTAAAGACCGAAATAAATAATTCCAATTTTTCCTTTATTAATATACAGGGTGTCCCGAAAATACCGCAAGAGCTCTCTAATATGGGTAACATTAAATCAATTTTTTAAAAGTTTGGTCTACTGTTATATAAAAATTATATAAAAATTATATAAAAATTATATAAAAATTATATAAAAATTATATAAAAATTATATAAAAATTATATAAAAATTATATAAAAAATTATATAAAAAATTATATAAAAATTATATAAAAATTATATAAAAATTATATAAAAAATTATATAAAAATTATATAAAAATTATATAAAAATTATATAAAAAATTATATAAAAATTATATAAAAATTATATAAAAATTATATAAAAAATTATATAAAAATTATATAAAAATTATATAAAAAATTATATAAAATATTATATAAAAAATTATATAAAAATTATATAAAAATTATATAAAAATTATATAAAAATTATATAAAAATTATATAAAAATTATATAAAAATTATATAAAAATTATATAAAAATAATTTCATTATTATTTAACTATTGGGTAATGAGCATTGGATCTGAATCCGGATTAAGGGCGGTGTTGGCCTGAGGCTAATAAAAAGTAAAGACCGAAATAAATAATTCCAATTTTTCCTTTATTAATATACAGGGTGTCCCGAAAATACCGCAAGAGCTCTCTAATATGGGTAACTTTAAATCAATTTTTTAAAAGTTTGGTCTACTGTTATATAAAAATTATATAAAAATTATATAAAAATTATATAAAAATTATATAAAAATTATATAAAAATTATATAAAAATTATATAAAAATTATATAAAAATTATATAAAAATTATATAAAAATAATATAAAAATTATATAAAAAATTATATAAAAATTATATAAAAATTATATAAAAAAATTATATAAAAATTATATAAAAATTATATAAAAAATTATATAAAAATTATATAAAAATTATATAAAAATTATATAAAAATTATATAAAAATTATATAAAAATTATATAAAAAATTATGTAAAAATTATATAAAAATTATATAAAAATTATATAAAAAATTATATAAAAATTATATAAAAATTATATAAAAATTATATAAAAATTATATAAAAATTATATAAAAATTATATAAAAATTATATAAAAATTATATAAAAATTATATAAAAATTATATAAAAATTATATAAAAATTATATAAAAATTATATAAAAATTATATAAAAATTATATAAAAATTATATAAAAATTATATAAAAATTATATAAAAATTATATAAAAATTATATAAAAATTATATAAAAATTATATAAAAATTATATAAAAATTATATAAAAATTATATAAAAATTATATAAAAATTATATAAAAATTATATAAAAATTATATAAAAATTATATAAAAATTATATAAAAAATTATATAAAAATTATATAAAAATTATCCCGATTTCCTGAACAAGTTGCTTTGCGGTGGGATGAGTAGTTTTCGAGATATGACGTTCTGAAAATTCAAAATTTTCGTCATTTTTTTTTCGTTATGTTTAGATTTAAGATTCTAGTAAAGTGCACTAAAAAAATTTTTTTTTTGAACCAAATTTTTGCAGCTTTTTGGACTGACAAATTTTCGTAACTTTTTGTGTCCGATCAAAAAAATCTAACCCGGGTCTAAAATCTTTTGTATGGGACCGATCATCTTCATTGTGGTCTTAAACGACGCCAAATTTTTCAAATTTTTTTGTTTTATTATGAACCATTTCTATTGTCCTATAACTTATTTTTTTATGGCTCAAAAATTTCGAAAAAAGCTATATTTTTGGCTTTTGCGCAAAATTGGTTCGTGGGAATATCCTATCATCCTATCACTGGAAAGCCTACGAAAAGACGACTCAAATGACACCTTGCATAAAAAGATCCAGTTGGGGAAGGGGTATAAATCGTACGTCTTATGAGTAGAAATGCAAATTCTACACAAGCACTATACAGGGTGTCTCACTTTTTTCCCCGCAAAAAATTTTCTTTGATAGTAAATGTCATTCTGAACAAAAAATTTTCTATAAACTAATATTTTTTATCGACTCCTTAAGAAGTTACAGCAATTTTAAAATATTAATTATTTTTTGGACACCCTGTATAAATTTCATTTTATTTCAATTTTTTAGATTTAAATCAAGTATGCTTTGGATGCTGGAAAAAAAGTGAAACACCCTGTATATTTTTAAGGGTGTAATATGAATTTCGATACTTTTCAGGAAATATGAATTTTTGAAGGGCTGAATTTTTGGAGGGCCTGAAGCTATTGCCTCATTGGCCTCCATAGTAATCCGGCTCTGAATGGATTGTGGGTAATTTCAACCACAGAATAAAATTTACATTGAAGAAATCAAGAAATGTCAAAAGTATTTCGATCTTCGTAAATAATGGCTATCATTTCTCGCTCGTTAAATAATATACTATTATTGGTATGCAAATTCGTCTTTCCATGATACCATTCAAATCATATTTCATTTAAAGTAAACGTATATTGTCACCTTTTTATTACAAAAAAAGTAAAGGCACCTGTTAAGATTAAGAATGGCGTTCATAATAAAAAATATTAATTAGGTTTTGAAGAAAATACCTTCTTCTAAGTCTTCTTATCCAACCTTATTATTTATTGCTTCGTTTAGAAGTTAACAAATCGATTTCGGAGCTTATGTTCCGTCATCAGGTAAAATTTTCTTAAACACCTAATTAAAAATAATCATGCATCATGCGAACCTTAAATTTTAGGATTTAATAATATTTATTAAATAAATATCATATATTACACAAGCGAAATAGTATTATTAACATTTTTTTTCATTTTTTTTAAGTGGTTTAAAAATTGTAATAACGCATAACACAATAATCTCTTTCCCTGAAAAATTTATTTTTAAAACAAATTACGCCGCAGAGCCGTATAATAAAAAAAAGTAGACCCTGTGAACGTCGCTCATCGCTGCCAAGAAGTTTGAATTAATAATGTAAATCAACATTTAGTCGGCCCGAAAAAAGCGCAATATTCTTTTATTTATTTTAACTTTTTCAACTGGAGAAATTAGCGTTTACGTGCATATACGTTTACAAGTTACAAGAGGTCGTATATAAATTCAACATTTTAAATTATTCGAGTTGATTGACGTTAAAAACATTTTACTTTAAAATGAATGAAATAAAAGTTGCATAGGAATTTGAAACTGCTTTAATGGTCTAAGGTTAAAAGATATTAAAAAAATAATATTTCTGGGAAAAAGTACCGGAACGCCGTTCCGGCCCCACTACACCACTGCTTATCCAGCAAAATCTTCTGAATCCCACCAATATGTCCAGCCATAGTTGAACAACCATCGTAAAATCTTGTCCTACACACTTGTTTAGATCAAAACCTGCACTTTGTAGAAAGTTTTGTCTATTTCGGTCGGTATAGTTTGGGCATCCGTTTTATTTAATTCGACAAATCCGAGAAAGTCCTCATCAAAAAACCTAATTCCAATTGATAACTGCTTCTTCCCAGATATATGTCACATGTTTCATCTGCCATCACTCTGTATGCATACGGCTTATTTTACATCACTTACGATCATGTTTTTAACCACTAAATTTATTAATTTATTTTGGATTTGGGGTGACATATATGTAGCATTCCTAGCACCCTTTTCAAAATGTTTTTATGACCATCAGAAATCAACATTACATTTACTGGTTCATTTTCTAAAAAATTCTTAGCAGCTACCACTGCTGCTTTGTGCCACTGATTCAAGGCGTGGTTTTTACAGGTTTCATGTATGACTTGGTAGCGCCTGAATGACTTAATGATGAAGGAACCCAACACACCTTGTACAGACACAGGAAGAAAATGAACACAGTACAAACATAATGCTCCTTTTAGGCGTTTTGAATATGCAAGCCAAGGGGCGTAGGTCTTTAGCCACTCGGGTTTGAATTTTCTTTTCAATTTCAATTCTGTAGCATCCTTTGAAAAATCGTAATTTTCATCGGGAGTCCAAAAACGCTTCAATATATCTTTTTTTATTACTTACTGCCATTATTAACGACGAACGCGCCCCAGCTATCTTCCCAAATCATGTTCGCAACATTCCTCGAGGACGTCGATGCTCGATTGACTGCCTGATGTTGATGGAAGCGTTTCTTGATCAGCAGTAACAGAGGTAGCTTCTGCTTTCTTGGTTTCTTCAGTGCTATTTCCTGCTTTCTTCCTTTTTAATGCTAAAATATAAAATGAGAAAAGAAAATCTTGAATAGTATCCGATGAAAAAAAAATAAAAACAATAACAATTTGAATGCTGAGAAGTAGAAATGCAGCGTCCACTGAAGATTGCGCCTATTAGGCCGACGTACTAGCTTTCGAAACGTGGCGACAGAAACGTCGCGTCACGTATGTTTAAGTATGCATCGTTGTTTATAATGAGGGCGGTTAGGCTAGCAACACAAATACAACGACAAAAGTTTGAAAAAGTAGATGTGTGTTTGTTTAAGTCGTTTTAAACAATTAAAAATTTAAATCGTCTGTTTTTAGGGGGTTTATTATCGATTATTATCGATGACTAAAGGATTTAGAATTTAAAAATGGTTCCCTGTGATGAAAAGGATAAACAATAAACATATAAGAGATAAGAGATAAGAAACGTGTATGTGTATTAGTATACAGGGTCTATAAAAAGTTCGGCAACACCCATTTATTTTCGAAATGAAGGATTTTTGAAACATATGAATCATAAATTTTTATTTCATTAAAAACGAAATAAAAAAAAGAAGGAATTGCCAACGATTGGAAAATTGCAGCAGAATTTTCCAATAAAAAATAAAAAGTTACTAAAATAAACTTTGATGAACTTTCAGAGGATTTTATATATAATAATGACAATGAACATATTTGAAAATAAATTTGAAAATTCTTAATAGTATTTGCAATAAATTAATTACAAAACCGATATGAATAAGGCACATCATGAACTATTTTGTGAATTTCATTTTATGAATTATTTTGATTACTTCAATCCCTACAAATTATAATTATACTTTATAAGAAAATACATTGTTGAATTATAGTAAGAAAACATACAAAAAAAATATTCTTCACACCTTTCTGAGAAAAAGAAGAATTTTGAAAGGAAAAATTCCAGTTGTATCCGGGTGTCCACGAAACTAGGGCCGCCCCTATAACTTCTTTGTTTATGAAAATAAAAATTAGAAATTTTAGTCTGTCACATGACATAAGAAAACGCGTTTGAAAACCAGAGTAGTTAAAATTTACTTAGAAAGCACCTACAGTTCCGAAAAAAAAATTGTTTTTGTCACATTTATACTTGGAACTTACCAATGTTTAATAATAAGTACAAAAAATGGGGTGTTACATTTAAAATAAGAACGTTGATGTCATTTCCGGTTTCCGGTGATACCGGAAGTGAAATTGAAATTTTGTTTAGTTTAATAAATGCATTTTCTTATGTCATATAACATAGTAAAACTTCAAATTTCTATTTTCATAAATAAAAAAAAATTACAGGAGTGGTCCTAGTTCCGCGGACTCCCGGTAATGGTATGGTAATTACTAAAGGTAAGTGTCCATTTGAGACAAAATCTCGAGAGAAAGTCTCGAGGTTGGTCTCAAGGTGCTGTCCATTTGAGTTCACTTCGAGTATCGAGATAGTTGTCGGAGACTCGAAAGTGACTTTAGTCTCGACACCAGAAAAATTCGGTATCGACTTTGTTCAACAAGTGGACACTAGGCTTAAAAGAAAAAATTAAAGAATTATTAAGCAATCGAGAATTAGTAGAATTTATTATCATCAAAGTTCGTTTTCCAAATTAAAATTTATAACCTAACCCAACCCAACCCAACCCAACCTAATCTCACAAAAATAGACAAAAATCGGACACTGAACTAACCTCACAAAAATGGACAAAAATCGGACACTGAACTAACCTCACAAACATCGACAGAAATCGGACACTGACCTACCCAGTAAACCAAAAGAGGTATTATATATGTAAAATATATATAACATGTAAGAAAACTTATGTAAAATCTAGAGAGAAATTAGGGATAAATCATGTAAGGATGTCAGCCATATTTGGGGATAGGTTATTATGTGTAAATTATGTAAATTTTTATATACAAAATATATATCAGATATAAGTAAGTAAAAACAAAAAATATCATTTTTTTGCTTGGACGGTACAATGTAGTAATTAGCAGCAACCAGGCCATTTCTAGTAAGTAATCACAAGTATAATAAATTAATATTATCTTAACTTAAACCATGTTAAACTTAAAGTGGGATTTGCGGGATTCGAACCCACGCCGTTGCAGTCGCAAATTGTCGAATCAAGCCACCTAACCGTTGGACCATCGAGGCTTCATGAAATGAAATTGTTTTAAAGCAATTCCACATTAAATAAATATTATATTTGTTTTAATACAATAAAAAAAAAATTTAAAATAAATTAGTGAAGTTAAAAGAAGTTCAATTATACATAAAAATTAAGTAGTTAAAATTATTTTTAACGAAATAAATAAATTATAAATTATAACTCAACTTTTTTCTAATAATGTCGGTGTTGAATGTTGGATTTCTTTGGTAAGCGCAATTTTGCAGAAAAAATTAAGAAAAAATTCTAAACTTTAAAAATATTCAAAATAAAGACATTAAATATAAAAATTAAGTAGTTAAAATTATTTATAACAAAATAAATAAATTCTAACCCAACTTCCATACATTTTTCTAATAAGTTATTTTATTTTATATTTTATGTATGAATTATTTGCATAAAGAATATAAGTAAATAATTTATGTAGGTATATTTTAAATTAAATGTCTAATGTAAATAACACAGGCGATATTTTACATTAATAATAAATAATTATTTATATATAAAATATACAGTATACGAACTTATGAATTGTATATGTAAATAATTCTATATAAATAACACATTATAAATTTTACTTATTACTTACATAGAGAAAATAATATAATATTATATATGTAAAATATACATATATTTTACGTTAAATTAGCTACATAGGAGAATTTACCAGCTATCTATGTGTATTTTATATATAAGTTACAAATTGGTTTACTGGGTAACCTAACAAAACTAGGCCGAAATGGGGGTGTCAGATGAAAGCCTTCGTTTTTTTTTTTAAAACCACGCCAATTTCAAAAATGAAGACAAAATTCGTAACTGCCACATTTTTTTGAGAAAATCGCTCAGACAGGCGCCAGAGGTGGGATTTTGTTTCTATCTTGATATTTATCAAGCTTGATAAAACTCAATAGGGGGTTATTGTCGAATCACACGACAAGATATCGTATACGACTTTTATCATTCTATCCTTGTCATTCAAATGCAAAAAATAAGAGTCTGTCCTTGTCATGTAGGGTCGTGTGATTCGAGAATAACCCCTCTATTGAGTTTTATCAAGCTTGATAAATATCAAGATAGAAACAAAATTCCACCTCAAGTCAATTTTAGTTTTTAAAACTCTTCTTCTTCTTCTTCTCACATTACTCATTTCTAAATTTTTAATTTATAAATTATGTAAATTATTTGTAATATTTTTTGTAAAAAGGAGTTTTTCCGTAATAAATATTATTATTATTATTATTAAAACGGGGCGATTTAGGCTTGCGCACATACAACTGTAGAACATTGATAAAGGATTATTTAAGTATTTTTAAAATTATCAAAAGCGTAAAAGAAACAAAAGATATGATCAAAAAATAATTGATGCCCTCCCCCCCCCACGTGTAACGAACCTGTGGTGGGATTTTGTTTCTCTGGTGATAAATATCGCTAGCGATACGTATCGCCAGTCATTTATCACCTCGTTCGATAAATCGGTATTTTGTTTCCCGACATATCGCCTTGCGAAGCGGATTGAATCGAGATATCGCCAAGCGACGTTGCCGATGATATTTTGTCTATATTCTATACATTTTCGAATACGGGCGAACTTCACGTCGTTTAAATGTAAATACAAGAAATCAAAATAACCAAAAAAGTTTTACAAAATACATAATGCGAACGCAACGCAAGTTTGTAATTTAATTATTTATAGTGCAATTACTAAGTTTTTACCTATAGTGAATGAAGTCGAAAAAGAGAGACGTTATTTCCAGAGGAAAAAGTACTTTTTATAAAGTTAAATTGATTTCTTCAACCTTCGAGTTGCCATATTATCGGCAAACTACTAAATTTCTAATAAAAATTGTATCGTACCATTAAACCAGTCTGTTTTACTAAATAATGCAGGAATTAACACATTAAACAGTTAATAAAGAAGTGACTACTGGTAAAAATAAATCTTAAAGTTTGCAGTTTACTCTGATTTACTCATTCCTGTAGTCTCTAGGAAAAATATCTGTTGACCAGCATCACTTTTGTAAGGTCTAAAAGAAAGCTAAAAGTAAAACAAAGTACACCACTAAATTAAAGGAAAAGCTTAAGAAGTTTCTAGAAGGTGGAGGTTTGAGCATTAGAATTGATAAAATGGATTTACAAAGTGGTAGAGATATTTTAGATTTAAACAATTATTTCGTATCAACAAGAGGTTGAGGCAAACATTCACAAAATTCCAAAATAAACAAAGATTTTCACAGCGATGATGTTTTTTGGTCAGGGTTAGTTAAAAGAGATGACATTGAACTGTCGCAACTCAGCTATCGGTGGCTATCAATGAAGTAGCAGGACTTATTGTGACCAACATGTCCCCATGATGTGAGACATTATGGTCCAATAAAAGAAAGGGGTGAGAGTGCTGAATAGTGCATTCCCTAATAAAACGCGTTTCCGAAAGACCTTCGGCGCCTACAAAACTTTATTCAAATTTATATTTATTAGCCAAAAATAACGATATTTTTCTATCACAAACCTAACTAAATGGCAAAATATATTATAAAAATCATTGTCGTTTCAAAAAAAAGTAGCGTAACATGGATAAAAACTAAAGTAACATAAAAATAAAATTAAACTATCCCTAAACTATCTCCCCTGTATTACCAGAATAAATAATTTAAAAACCTTTACCGTAAAAAGAAGTATCAAACTATACCTAAACTAACCAAACCCTTTATCACCATAATGAATAATACTATAATTTCATTTTCAAAAGGGTAAAAATAAATAAGATGGGCTTATCAAGACGGCTAAAACGGTTAAGTTTTTTAAATATCGCAAAGGCTCCGTGTTACAAGACGCGTGTGGGGATGCGCTATTCAGCATTTGGACCAAGAAAGATACCAAGAAATTGATAAAATCAAATCATTTTATTTACAGTTTCTTTTTTAGGTTTGTACAAAATTAAAACTTTCCTTGAATTATTAGTAGGAGAACCGACTGCACTAAAGTCTCCCTAACATAAGACAGAGATGTTTCTTGTTTTTTTATATTCAGAAATGTGCCATCATTTGTTTCTGCTGAAACTTGACCGAAATATTAAAAAATGCCTCCACCTCTTTTGAAACCCTAAATTCAACTTAACATAGCTGAAACTTGTGCCCGGGGTAGGGGGTAGCACATATTTCTATGAATTTGCTTAAAATTCTTAACTGACTGGTACAACTTTCAATTTTATTTTCTATAACGGAGTCGATGTTTAAAAAGATGATGGCACATTCTCGAATACTTAAAACAACTACCGATTTAACGAAAAACATCTGTATGTTATGTTGGGAAAACTTTACTTGAGTCGACTCATGGACTTTATATCAGTTGCATTGATTTTACTCTTGTGCCATTATAGCAATATGTAATCCAGGTAAAAATGTTGAGCATATAATTACACCAAAAGGAAAAAATACCACTCCAAGCTCATCCAGATTACTGCATCTATGGTTAGGGGCTAAAAATTAATATACATTATTATTTATATAAACATGTTTATTCAGTTTGTACTAAAAAATATACTTCTATATTTTTGATTATTATATCTTTTTTTGTTGGGAAAGACAACATTCTCCCAGAATCCTGCCTGCGCACCAATATTGAAATTCTACATATTGTGCTGAAAAATAAGGAAATTCCTTAAATTTCAAAATTTAATCTATTGAACAAATTAATCATTTTGAAACCATCTTTAGAAATTGCTTTCTTTATTATTTAATGCAGGGCGATTTAGACCAAACGTTATAACTCTTTATTTTGAAAATCATCGGTTAGTCTTGAATGGTATTGTATTTATAAAGTAAACTCAAAAAATATATTGATCTACTTTTAAAGTCAAGAGAACCACAATTTTAGTCCGAGTCTCGAATAAGTCACCTTTTTAGTATCGTTCTTACTAAGGTCCCACACTTAAGTGGGAGTTCGATGATAGCCTGACTTATTTGTTACATGGATTTTAACTATAAAGTTTAAAATGGGAACATATTCGGTCCTTCATTATTGGAAATTATAGGTTTTTTGACTAAAAGTAAATTTAAAAAAGCTATTAAACAATACCAAACCACACTCGACACCTACCTATTGTAACTTATGATTTTCTATTATTTACCCGGTGAGAGAAAAAACCTTAGGTCTAAACCTAAAGGCCGTTTTAGACGGGCACAATTTGTTACCAAAATTTTGTTCCCAAACCGACTCGGATGCAATTGCGCAATGTGTAATATCCTCCTGTTCAATATCAATTTTTGTTAAATTTTAGCATTTTTGCTTTAACTCTGCCTGAATGAATAATAAATTTTGGTATTATAGAGACTAAAAATTGTATCCTTCCTTTTTCAACTGCTTTATAGTCTTAATGTTTCTCCATCAGTGTTTAATTTTGGTTTCTGCTCCACCCAAAGCAGATTATCCATCCTCAATTACCTCAAACTAGAAAATCTTTTAATAATACACTTTTGGCAAAAAATCTTTATACAAACGAAAAGATATTAATTTGAATATGCATAATAATTACATTTCATAGTATCTTCCACAGTATCTTCATTCCATTCATTTTACAGTTGTTTGCACTTTTCTTCACACACAAATTTTAAATTTTGAGGTTATGTGTACGATAACGAACGTGGCGAAACGCGTATCGCCTGTATTACTCCTTGCGATAGGTATCCATGGGATACCGCATGTAAATAGCGATATTTCGAGAAACAAAATACCGATTTCGATATTTATCGCTTGACGCGGGAAGTCATGACGTATTGGCGGAAAACCATGACGTTTTGGCGAAGTGATAAATATCGCCAGAGAAATAAAATCCCACCTCTGTATCCTTATGTGAAAAAACTGTGCCCACAACTTCAACTTTTGATAGATATTCATGTCACTTAAACAAGCTATTCTCCATTTTAAGCAATTTAAATACACGCGGCTTTACGATTAATGCATCACCCTGTATACAAACTGGAAATTCGAATGTCTATGGATAAATTCTTTGATATTTGACATTGACATAAAATAAACAAAAAATCAACATAACCTAATAATTCGAATAAAAATGTTTCGAAAAAAGTTTTATTTATTAATTTTTATAATATGCACTATAATTTTAATAATATATTACATTATATTACTTCTTTCAAATAAAGCTACCGTTAAAATAAATCTAATACAAACCACTGAAGTCATTCAAAGTAAACTTGATGAATACAACTTATGGTTAATTTTTACAAAAGTCGTTGATAAATCACCTTTAATGTATAATTTCAAAAATTTAATCTCTAATATTGTTAATATCAGTTCCGTTCCAATCAGTTTTCATATTATCACTGATGAAGAATCAAAAAAAATTGCACGAAACTTCTTCAATAACTTAAATCGAACTTTACAATACACTTTTTATAATGTTAGTTCTTGTGCGGAAACTATTCAGGATATTGTCAAAGTAATGACTCCACATTTTAGTTCAAAACCAGGTTAATATACTAACGATGAAATTGATTATTTTATAGTTTAGACTCCAATTGTATTATAATTTGAAGCGATATATAGCAGTTTTTAAAAAATTATATATTTTAGGGACCTACTACAGTGATGCCTTATTTTATTTATCATTGGGACTTTATCGTTTTGCTCCAAAAGAACAAAAACGTGCAATAATGATCGATTGTGATACATACTTTAAGGAAGATGTTTTAAGACTTTTTGAACAATTTGAAACGTAAGCAAATAAAAACTATAAAGTTTGAACAAGTTTAAAATTTTCTTTTAATAATTGGTTTTATTTAAAACTTGTTCAATCTGCTTCAAAACTTCTTAAATATATTCAGAATAATTAACTCTTTATTCTTTGTAGTTTTGGTGATAATAATGTATTTGGTCTTTCATCCGAGTTATCACCGGTTTACCGGCATATTTTATATGAATACAAGTTGAAACACAACACAACTTTCGGGGAATATTACCAGGACAATGATATATCCACTGGAGTACATCCGAAAGGTTTTCAAGGCTATAATTCAGGGGTAATTTTATTTAATTTAACTTCGATGAGAAATTCAGAGGATTATCAAAAGTGCCTTCAAAAGGATTTTGTTGATGAACTGGTAAAAAAATACAAGTTCCGTGGACATTTGGGTGATCAAGATTTTTATACGTTACTAGGTTACGACCAACCTCATTTGATTAAGACACTGAATTGTGGTTTTAATAGACAATTATGCACATGGTGGAGAGATCGTGGTGGTTATAAAAATGTTTTTGATAACTACTTTAAATGTAAACATAAAACAGTGGTTTTACATGGAAATTGCAATACTAAAATCAATTAATTTTTTAAGTTTTTATACTTAGTTAAGATATGTAAATAATTAACAAAATTATATTTTTATTATATTTAGCTACGAATTATTTTTAAATACATATTATTTACAAAATCCAATCAAAAGCTTTATGTGTCGATTTGGTGCAAACCTGTAAGCCCTTACGAAACGTAACTATGAAAACCGTCCATTACAAACCTTACGGATGCTTCCTTACGGGCCTTACGAGATTGTACAGAATTGACCTTTTAATCTCAATTTGAGATGAATCAAAATTTTAGAAAATCTTTATTGGTCATACAAATTACAAATTTATAAAAAACCAAACATTTATAAATTATCATATTTATTTATATTACTAAAGTTTTAATCAAAAATAATTTTGTGCGCGGCAAATGCAAACAATTTAGGAAGAATTATTCCAAAAAGAAAATAAAACAATTTGATCAAACTCACAATTTTTATCAAAAGTACTTCGTTAATTTAACTTTAAAACAATTTCACAAAAAGTTACAAAAGTGTTTTGTCCAAAAAAATTAATTCAGGCGTCCGTTTCCGACCAGTCTGAATCATCATCAAATTCTGATTCTGATGAATATCTGTTGGCTTGGTCAATATTTTGTAAAGCATTTTTTAATGCTGAAACCAAATCTTGCTTTTCCTCATTATTTGAAATAGGCTTTGTATTTGCAACCATATTGACTCGTTCCTAAAAAAAATCGAAAATAAAGTAAATTAACTGAAAAAGTGTTAAAAACGAACTTTTTCTACAAAGGTACTTTTGACACGTCAATACGTCATTTTTATAACAAGTTTAGAAAGTAGCACCAGTGTAGAAAGTAAATTAACAAATGCAAAAAGTACGTAACAAAACCATGGTTAGTATGTAAACCACTAAACAACTACTAATATTTTCATAAATTTCATTAATATTCGTTTGTAGAAAAAATATTGTAGGTATGATATTTTTAAATTACATTGATTTTCTATGAAGCATGGACAAACTTCATCAATTAAATAAAATTTAATGAAAAAAAATGATATTTATAAATGTTTGTAGTTAAATTTTTATTTTATACTGCACCTTGGCCGGTTTTAGTGTAATGCCTTTCCTAATACTATCCAAAAAAGCTCCCCTTCCATCTGTTTCGGTATTAATATCATAATCTGAAGAATTATCATTAGTTTCATTCTGATTCTAAAATAATATTATATTTAATCATTTTGAGTCTAGAAATAGTTTAAATTGAAGGATTAAATTGTTTTTTTGACAGTTTATCAATACAACTTATACAGGATATCTGGAAACTGTGTTCAGGCCGTACCTGTAAACCCTCTAGGATCCTCAAGAATTTAGTAAAAAATAAGGGGTTAATAAAAAAGTAAAGGACAAAGTTTGCAACAAGTGCTAGACCAAAAAGTACAACTAAAGCAAATTAAAAGTGAAATTTAAAGCGATTTCGAATGGCTTTGGTTCGTCTTTGGTTCTTAGATTGTTCTATCATATTTGGACCAACAGCATTCAAATGACATAACTTGGTTAACTGAAATATGAACCATGGTCGGGAGCACAGTTCGATCTTTGGTTATTCGCTCATCTCTTTCTCTCGGTTCGAATGGGGAAGAAAGATCCGAAGAAGCTGTCAAATTTTTGGTTACCACTAACCAACCAAAGAAACCATTCAAAATCATTTTTAATGACACAAATCTGCTACTAAGAAATTTAAATAAAATTAATTTATTGGCAGAAATGGAACCAAAACAACAAAATTTAAAAAAGCAAAACTAATCAAAATTAGTAAACTGAAAGTCATAGTCATGATAGTTAAATATTCGAAAAAAGTCAAAATTCTGCTTTTGAAAATTCATAATAATGAAAAAAACTGAAAACTCATTTTTGAGAATTTCGCCGTTTTCCAGACACCCTTATTTATATAAAAATTAGGTACGTAGTCGTAAGGCGCCAGTTGAAAAATACTGTTACTTCGATTTTATGTATGCTGTAAAGTTTTTACAATGTTATAGTCAGTCGGATAATAAAAAAAATTATAAATAAAATTGAAAAATTTAAACATTACCCTCTTTGGAGATTTTAAAGTAACTCCAGTTCTTATAGTTTCGAGGAAAGCACCTTGGCCATTCCCATCAGAATCTTCATAATTAACGTTATTGGAATCCCCATTATAAGTTTCTTCGCGATTATAAAACACTTGAGTTTGCATAATTTCTTGAAATTTATTAAAGTCAGGTGGCGGAGGTGGTTTATTCAATGGATTAACTCTAGGTAGATTTAATGGCGCAACACTTCCAATTTTTGATTTATTAGAAACATCAGGAACATCATTAAATTTTTCTACGACTTGATTTTCTCGGCTAAATGAGTTTTCTCTGATTACTGGAGAAGGCACAAAAACAGGTTTCACTTTCGGGATTGTCAAATTTCTATTAGAAACTATTCTATTTGGTGGTGGGTTCGGTTGTAATGAAAGTCTTGGTAGAGTAAAAGATGAGTTATTTAATGTTGGTGGTGGTGGTGCTCTACGAGCAGGCACTGTTGGTAATCGATTGGAATTATTCTACACATAAGAAATATTTATGGTATTAAGTACACAAAATGGAATATAATACATAATAAAAACGTTTAGTGCATAATAAGAAAATATAGTACCTTAGAAATTTCCAACGAAAACCCTCTTTCTTCAACAATTTTAGCAATAACAGCTCTTGAAGCATCATCTTTCATATTTTTTTCAGTAATACCAGCCTACAAAATAGAATAAATTAAATTTAATCATACTAAATAAATGTGGTTGATCAAACCTTTTTAAACACTTCACTTAACGCTGGATTTATACAAAAAGGTTTCTCATTCATATTCCTGGGCATGTGAGCTAAATGTTGAAAATTGAGGGGTTGACTTATCGCATCTTTTGTTAAAGTCTTTCTTCGTATAGATTTCTTTCTGAATGATTTTGATTTTTTTGAAGGTTTTCTCTCTAAAACTTTTCTTGCTATAGGGAACCTAATTTGAACTTGTTTCCTAAAATAATCAGCTTCATTTTTGTTGGTGAAATTAAATCCCACGATGCAGTCCTTGAATTTTTTATTGTAAAATTTTAAAATAAAAGTGACTAACTAATTGTAAATTAAGTACACACCTCTCCTTCGAAGAGATGAAAAAAATCCAATTTGCTGATGTATTGAAAGTTTTTATATAATTCTTGTTGCCATAATAAAGTCTCATTTTCAAGGCTGTATAAACGGAAGTAAAATCCATGTAAATAATGATCTTTTATATAACAAATGACTCCAGTAAATTGTTTTTCCCAGGAACCTTTTTTCGAGAAGTAAACTTCAACTACAGTTGTTGCATTTGACTAAAATTTTACTGTGTAATAAAAACTAGTCATAACACATAAATGAAAAAATGTATTACATTATCTGTTTTTAACACTTTCACACCTTTATTATTACAAATTTATAATTGTTCTGGTGGTCTAAAAAATTAATACTAATGTAAGTCATATTACTCACCTCCCTTTTTGGGCCAATTAAATATTTAATAACATCATTTTCACTTTTGCTTAATAATATTGATGATTTAAAATTATAAATTTTTCGAGACATGTCTACTTTGAATATTAGTAATATTAAATTTGAAGCAATGATTAGATAAACCATTGGATATTTTAAAGGAAAAGGATGTATTGATAAGAAAAATAAGATAATAAAATAGTAAACACTTAAACTTAAATATTTATTTTATTGTGAAAATATTTGAGGCTCTGCCCAAATACAATTATTTAACATAATTTGCTTTTAATAATTTTAAAAAAGTTTATCCAATTAGTTTCATCGATTTACAATGAAAGGTAAGTAACATTTCTACTTACATTGTTGATTAGTTAAAAGCCAACGAAAGTCATAATTTAATAATCGAGTTTTAATAATTATTAATGAGAAAAAAATAAGATTATAATATTTTAAACCTTCCTCTACTTTAGTATGTATATAAATATAATAGAAATTTTTAAATTTCTTAAAGAATGAATAAACAAAATTTATGCATCCCATTCATCATCGTTAGAATCTGATGATTCAGTCTCATCATCGTCAGGATGGATTACTCGGTTGCGTTCTGCCAAAGCTCTGGATAGAGCAGCTGCTAAATCATTACCATTGGAAGCTTGTTGGTCAACAGAGGAACTAATTGGTTTAACCTCACGTTCCTAAATTACAAAAAAATTAGATGTTATATTTATTTGCTCCTAATTAAATACTAACGTTTGCTGGTTTTAACTGGAAGCCTTTACGAATTTCACTCAGTAGGTCACCACGAGCATCATCAACACGCTTATCCACATCTACAGGCTGAAAGAAAATAATATTAATCCGTTTTAGACCACAAAGTATATACTATGAGAGAGATTGAAAGCCGGGAAATTCGGGAAGCAAAACGTCACTTCCGAACAAAACTGGAACTAACGAATTTTGATTAACTGCGCATGTCAGAAACTTATCAATTATTTCTGTCAATTTCTGCCAATAAACAAAGCGCTAGTATCGTAGAAAACTAGAACTACAATATTTCAATTCATTGCGCATGATCGAAAAATGAAAACACTCACTGATGAATGCCAAATTTTGGCGTAACTAACGAAAGTTGACGAGTACTTTCGACTGCCTCCGATTAAATTAAAATAGCTCTCCCTAACTCCGAAAACTTGAACTATTTTTTGTTTCTAACCTTTTATATGGGATTCGGAACTCTCAATCTTCTATTCTCTCTGTTTTAGACTTCAAAATTTTATATGAAAAACTAACTCATAAAGTCATAAACTGCACATTCTTCAGAAATATTTCAACTGTAAATACACTCAATTTACGTAACTATACAATGCAATTCAATTCAATACAAATATAAAAATGACAAAATTGCTGTATACCTTAAGCGTTGTTCCTCCTCGAATACTTTCCATCAACGCAGACCTGTTGTCAATGTGCGTAATAGGGTGCGTTACTGCTGGTTCTGGTTCAAAATAAGGCACCGGTGGTGGTGAAATTTGTAATTCCACTTGAGGAGGCAACGGTGGAGGTGGTGGCGGCGCATTTCCTGAAGGTGGTGGGGGAATTGTAGAATTAAAACTTGGTACAACTATAAAAACATGCAATCGTGCAAATCTACTTTTAAGGTGAATTGAGAAGAATTAAATTTACCCCTAGTAGGTGCTGGTGGTGGCCTTGGTGGGGGTTGATTGTTTGTAGGTGGCGGAGGAGGCGCAGCTCGCTTAAAACATTAAATTTTGATTTATTTACTATGAATTTTGGATGATCTTGGAATTAAATGTCAAATTGTTATAACCTTACATTGTGAGATGAACGTGGAGCTCCTCTTGGAGGCACAGGTGGTCCTGATGCTGATGTGGGTATATCTGGAGAAGGAATTTTCCATTTTGATTCTAAAACTGCCTCACGACCTCCATTCCTTGCGATAAAATCATAAATGAATTGACGAGTTTCTCGATCTTTCAACTGACTTTCAGAAACACCTGCCTAAAATTTTGTTATAAAAATTAAAATAATTTATTTCGCTTTTAGTCTACTTGTAGTTTTACGAATTACTTCAAATGATACATTATTCCTAATACAAACTTGACTCTATATTTTTTAAATTTAATAAATTAAATATTATACCTATTTACCTTGTGAAAAAAATCGTTTAAAGCAGCATCTTCTGTATTTACATCGAATCCTTTATCAGGATCCCATCCCACATGACTAATATGTCGAAACTCTGATGGTTTACCTATATCAGCTTTGGTTAAATTTCTCTTACGTCTCGCTTTTTTTGCAGCAGGATCTACATTTTTAACCACAGGCTGATTATTGTTGCGATTATTTCGAAGCTGAACTTCGTCACTTGAAGAATTACGCATTTTACGTACTAAAAAAAGTCGTTAAATTAATTAATAAAAATCATCAACCATTTGTGACTTAAAACATAATTAAACTGAATGCTACAATTGTGCAACCTACAATAACTTTAATCGCGTCCAAACAATAAGATTTTTTAAAACAATAAACATACGTGATTGATACAAAAATACTTGTTAAAAAAATCATTTAAAAACACTGAAATTTGAAATTTTCTCTAGAATAAGAAAGGCTGTAGTTACGAGCAAAAGCGCTTCTCTAAATCGGAAAATGTCTCCGAAATAAAAAAAAAAAAAAACTACAACCACGGAAATATCGAAACCCGGTGAAATTTGTTTCGGAATTTTAAAAAACCTATAAAAATTTTGATTTAAAAATTTGAATATTTCCAACGAGTTTATTTAATCCACGACTAAGTTGGCTATTTACCCACAATAAAAATAAATAGAATTGGATTAACGCTCCCGCTAACGAAAATTAAAAATTCTATAACTTGGTTTATTTAAAATTTTTGGAAAGAAGGTCAAAGGAAATGCATTTGTAATCAAAAATTCAACAAAAACGATGCCTAGTTCCAATCAAATTGAATTTAGTTTTCATATAGAATTTTTGTTTTTCATGTAGAGTCTATGATAGGGGCGTACTTTTTGAACAATGATAAAAAAATGAGTTTTTAATTTTATTCAAAAAGTACGCCCCTATCATATATCATAGACTCTACATGAAAAACAAAAATTCTATATGAAAACTAAATTCAATTTGAATGGCACTAGGCATCGTTTTTTGTTAAATTTTTGATTACAAATGCCCAAAAATCAATTTTTACTAGCGAAAAGTACGCTTTTCAAACATTTCGCCGACTATCTTCTTAACGGACACCACCTTACGTAAAGCAATGCTTTACGGAACACAATTTGGGAACGCCGGGCGGATAAATCACTAAATTTTTTATTTTTAAGGTAACTGTTTGGAGGAACCTGGCAGCTTTAAAGTTCGTACACCGTGTTGTTCATTATTTGCCGACAAACATTTTTACGAGAATAAGGAATAACCGACCCAGCGAAAAAGAATCTAATTGGAACGAAAACGATAACATTATTCCAAGTAATGATTTCAATAAATGATGTTTTTTTTCTTCGGAAAAGTGATGACAAATCCCACTGATTGATAAGATTATCCGCGATAATTAAAAACCGAATCCACACTAAGCTCATCTGCTCATAGTCCGGGAGCCAGAAATAGGAAAAACTGTATTAAACAGAACCATTAGAAATCCTCAAAATCATAATTTGAAGAACATGTACATCGAAAAAATTGATTCAGGAGAAAAATTCGCAAATGACTCTAGAGCTGTTCAAATTGGGAAGTGACACATTACACAAAAGCATCGATATTTCAGACTAAAACGCAGTTTTTTAGCCAACTGCCAACTAAATTGTATGGCGATCACATTACCTCATATTTTAGACGGAAATTTATGAAATTATCAAATTGCCAGACGGCCCAACAAAATTATAAAAATGGTCAAAAAACGAACTTTAGACTAATATGTAACAACTGTATCCGCTCAAAAAACATATATTATGTCGATTAGTTTCTGTTGCGATTTTTTTCTGTTTAAGTAATTTAAACAAAATATGCCAGATGGTGCTAGATGATTTAAAATTGTGGATTTTTCAAGCATTTTCTTCGGGAAATTTTAAAACCGTTATCTAGCGAAATTGTCTGGCGAATCAACTGTTGCGATGTAGATTTTTTACAAATTAAGACTTTGGGGGTTTATAATGGTTTTGTTTAATACATTTTTTTTATTATTGGCTCCCGGACTATCACCATATACAGGGTGTACAAGAAGTTCGCCAACGCACGTTTATTTTTGAAATGAAGCATTTTTTGAGAAAAATGTTGCAAATAAAAGTTGTACGATTCTTTGTGACGCATTATCTGGAAATATTACCCGTGACCTTGAACAGCAAAATGAAGATCAGGTGATAATCACTTAAGTCTTTTTAAATAGGGGCAACCCATTTTTACACGGTAATTTGTGCCGGGGTGCGAGATCAAAAACTGATTAAAAGGTAACATTGGCCTTTATTCAATTCAGAGAAATATATTTTCGCCAATTTGATAATAATATCAATAATAATAATTTCTTTGCATGTGAAATTAGCAGAATTCAAATAAACAAGGAAGGAAATACATACTACAATCAGTAACCTGCTACCTTAACAATATAGTTACGATTTCGTTAACAATTTTTACTGGTATGACGTCATAGTTGAAGTAACTACAAGTCAATTTTGTTCGCGAAAATGAAGTAGTTACTGAATTTCGTAACAATTCGTAAAAATGTTTATTCGTACTCGTAGCGCACTCGTAACGGACTCGTTCCGTCAATTGTGCAGCGGCCCTAAGAATTCTTGAGAAATATGTTTTAAATAAAAGTTGTGATTCCTAGTGAGGCACTATCTGGAAATATTGTCCATGACCTTGAACAGCAATACGAAGGTCAGCCGATAATCAATTAACTTTTTTTAGATAGGGGCAACCCATTTTTATTGCATATTATTAGAGCTTGCTTTCAGAGGTTTACGGAACATATTTTTCAATACATAAAGTTGGGCAATGCTGTTTTATTTTAAAAATTAAGAATTTTACAAAAAAATGTTTCAAATAAAAGTTGTACGATTCTTAGTGACTCACCTTTTTGGAAATATCACTTATTTTTTTTTAAATAGCAACCACCTATTTTTATTGCGTATTATTAAAGCTTGCTTTCAGAGGTTTATGGAGCATATTTTTTTCGTTTACTAAAGTAAATAGTTTAGAAGTTACAAGACTTTAAAGTTTTAATAGGTAAGTAGGGCAACGTCGCGCCGATTTTTTTTTTAAATAACCACGAACTGTACTTTTATTTAAAACATTTTTCTTAAGAATGCTTAATTTCAAAAGAAGTCGGCGCGGTGTTGCCGAACTTATCTGTTAAAACTTTAAACTCTTACAACTTCTAAACTATTAAAATAAAAAAAAATATGCTCCATAAATCTCTGAAAGCAAGCTTTAATAGTACGCAATAAAAATGGGTGGTTGTTACTTAAAAAAAAGTTAAGTGATTATATCGCCTGACCTTCAATTTAACTTTATGTATTGAAAATTTAAAACATTGTAACTTTCAAACTATTTACTTTAGAAAAACAAAAAAATATGATTCGTAAATTTCTGAAGGCAAGCTATAATAATATGCAATCAAAATGGATTGCCTCTATTTAAAAAGTTAAGTGATTATCGCCTGACCATTGGCGGATTTAGACTAATCGAGGCCCCTGGCGGTAGAAATTTTTTTTAAAAATATCAGTATTTTTTATGTTTTGGAGGCCGCCGTAGGCCACGAGGCCCCTTCATATTGCTGTTCAAGGTCATGGGCAATATTTCCAGATAGTTCCTCACTAGGAATCATACAACTTTTATTTGAAACATTTTCCTCAAAAATGCTTAATTTCAAAAATAAACAGGCGTTTCCGAATCTAAAAGGTCTGTACAAAATGATACCATATACTCCTGAGACTAAAATAAGATGATTTAAGTAAACTTGTCTCTATCCAAAAGTGCTTCGTTAAGGTGCTACAGACCATTAAAGTTCTTAAAACTATTTTGTACTTTTTAAATTACTAAAAATTGGCTCATATGATCATAACATAATTTGGTATGTGGCTATGTAATGGAAAAAAAGTATTTCTAGACAATTTGTTTTTACTTTTTCACGTTATGTAAGTGGTCAAAAATAGTTCATCTACATGCAAAATTTCTTACAACTTTTTAATGACCGAATAAAAATTCATAAAACTTTACTTGTAGCAAAACAGTGTAACTATAACCTTTTGGCGAAATATTTAAATATTTTTCCAAAGTTAGGTTTTGCACCACATGAAAATATTTTTTTCTGCCTAAAATAAAGGAGTTAGAAAAATTTTGTAAGAGACAAAAAAAGTTAATAATTACACTGTTTAGCTACAAATAAAGTTTCATTAATTTTCATTCGGCCATTAAAAAATTACAAGAAAATCTGCATGTCGATAACCTCTATTTTTGACCACTTACATAACGTGAAAAAATAAAAACAAATTGTATACAAATACCTTTTTGCATTGCATAGCCACATACCAAATTTTGTTATGATCGTATGAACCAAATTTTAGTAATTTAAAAAAAAACCCTTTATACAGGGTGTCTCAGACCACCCGTCCACCCCTTTTATTTCGAGAATGCCTTGTCGTACAAGGCTGAAATAAAAAAAATTATTACCAAAGCAAACCCGAAGAATCCATTGGTGCACTTTTTTTTTTCCGGAACAATCCGGAAGTACCCGGAACCGGAAGTAACTTTCGATTTTTAAATGGCAACATAGGTCGAGTATGCTATCGTTTGAAAGGTCTTTTAAAAAGAAACAACTTTTATTAAAATATTTTTGTAATATCTTGCATAATTAACAAATTAAACAAAAAAAAAATATGCAAACAAGTGACCATTCGTCTCTTAAATTATGGAAAAATTAAATCGTTACCATCATCCGCAAATGGGCAAGAGAGAGATTTTTTTAAATTGAAACTCTTTTTTGCGATTATCGCTTTATTCGTTAAAAATAATCAACTTTTTTTTATTTTTTGAATTAAGGTAAATACATTACCTAAAAAAATTGATTATTTTTAACAAGCGAAGCAAAAAATACATGTTTCCATTTAAAAAATCATAATTGCCTCTACCCTTACCCATTGAGGATGATGGTAGTGTTTTAATTTTTCCATAATTTAAGAAACCATTTGTCACTTGTTTGCTTTTGTTTTTCGTTTAATTTGTTAATTATGAAAGATATTAAAAAAATATTTTAATAAAAGTTGTTTCTTTTTAAAAGACCTTTCAAACGATACCATACTCGACCTATGTTGCCATTTAAAAATTGAAAGTTAGTTCCGGTTCCGGGCACTTCCGGATTATTCCGGGAAAAAATAAGTGCACCAATACATTCTTCGGATTTGCTTTGGTAATAATTTTTTTATTTCAGCCATGTATGATAAGGCGTTCTCAAAATAAAAGGGGTGGACGGGTGGTCTGAGACACCCTGTATATTCTTAAAGTAAATACCAAACAAAAATATAATTATAAAAAATACTGGGTGTTCAATTAAAATAAGTATCAATAATTAAAAAGTGAAACAACTTCTATACTACTAATTTTATGTCAAGCTTTGTAATGGCTGTTACAATTTTTATTTCCACAAATAAATGAGACATTTCGTTCATAATAAAATATATTATAAATTGATTAAATAATAATTGATATTTACCTTCCCGCTTTCGTTTGGCTTGTAATTTGGCATCGACAACAGCTTTCAGTTCAAGTGCTTCATCTTCACTTGCAAAATTAAAACAAACCATGCATTCCTAAAATTAAATTTTAACAATTTTCTTAAAACTTGATAATATTTGCTTACATCTCCTTCGAACGTATGTAAAAATGTAGTTGAAGCAATGTATACCATGTTGTTGTACATCTCTTGCTCCCAAATCATCTTGTTTCGTTTAAAGCAGTATAAACGGAAGAAATAATTCTTACGTTGATTGTCTCGGACTAAACATAATATACCCGTATCTTTCTTTATCCATTGTAAATGATTGGGAGATTGGGTTTCATATAACTGTACTACACTTGTTGATAAGGACTGTAAATTATTATAAGGGTTTAAAGAAGTAAAAATTGGAAATTAAAAGTTTTTTTACCTGGCATCTTGGTCCTAATAATTTTATTATTTGTTGGTTTTCCTCAGGGATTAATAAACTGGAAGTTTTATTTTCTGGAGCACTGGAAGTGGAGGCAGGTGGCATTTTAATAATGAATTGGGTTAATTACTCATTATTTATTCATTAATTAATTGTAAATGGACATGAAAGCGATACTAGTTATTTTTACTGAAAATGTTATTTATTTTGGTAGCAATGATATGAAGACATCATGTTAACTTCATGTTGGCGTCAACGTCAACTCAATATTTAAACGAACGTATTTAACAATTTGCAAGATCCATCAACCCACCATACTCACTTTTACTAATCCTTTAAAAAATGTGAGTGAATAAAAATTATTTTTGCAAATATGTTTTTCGTTAAAATGACCTATTTCTTAGGGCCAGTTGCACAGCTACCACTTAAACTAAAAAAAATATTTTAACTGGGCCACTGGAATGGAACCTGTCCAACTGAAGTTTCGGGGTTTAAAGAGCAGTGTAACTGGCTCTTTTATGCATTTTGCGAAAAAAATATAAAATAATCTTTTGTTTGATAGGTAATTCTTAAAGAAAAAAAGTATCTACATTTGACAAAGAAGGGTATACATGTTCAATTAAAATAATCCAAAATGGATGTCGTTTTTGAATTTCCAGCTTACCAAAAAGTGTCATTTATTAAGCAGAATAAACGGTTAGAGGCCAGAGTTTTTCATAAAACTTATACTTTTGTACAATGTGAAATCATTTTTTTATACTAATTACAATTCATAAACCTTCAAAAAATAATTCATGGCATTTTACAAAATAAATATCTATATTATATTAGATAAAAAAGTACAAAATAAACATATTCATTTTTTTCGTCATACATGTGTTTATCTATGGGTACGTTTATTGGCGTCTGTTATTTCTCCCTCCATTTCGATCGCCGGCATTACGCTTATTTATTTATACATATATTTAGTTTTATTTTGAAACCATTTTTTAATTACTGAAGAAACTTGAGCATGAGTGGCTAAATTGCATAACGGATTTTTTCTTGTGGATACTAAAAAGTATATATTTAATATTGAATACTTTTTGACAGCTTTAACACACTTACACAAGATTAGGTTTACAACATTGTGTAGATTTGAAAATATCTGTTTCTCATTTCTTCCAGACCAGTTATACTCCGATGTGAGTTTATTACTCATAATTAATTTTATGATTCGCCTAATAGTATCTTGAACATCTCTGCCTCCAACAACTGATAAAATATGAATCTAAAAACAGTAGAAAATAAATAACAGAAAACTTTTACATTTTTTTGCTTACATTTTTAGTCATTTCATTAACATCATTCAAATTTTTATTAAAGTTTCTTAATTCTTCTATTGTATTTAAAGTCTTAAATCCACCAGTTGGTATATTTTGATTGCAATTATTTATTTTTGCTTCACTCTCACTAACTGAAATTAAAAAGTCCATTTTTGTTGCTACTCTTTCTAGTTGAGAATATATTTACTAAAATGGCTAAATATACTCACAATTTTTTATAACTTAAATTAGCTTTACTTCCCCCTGTTGATTCCACAGACTTGTTTGGTTCCAGCAGTTAAATAACTTTCAAGCAGAGGAAAATTTGATCTGTTGTGAGAAATTGAGCTACTTTTAGAAGCTTCAATTGATTTTCCCATATTTTGATTTATGACTTTTAATTTCGGGGGTGTAAGAATTAAATCATTATCTGATGAATCATCTATTTCATAAACTGTAATATGTTTTCTTTTACCTTTTTTATGTCTATTAACATACCGTTGCTGTGATGCGTTATGAGCAACATGATAAGCGGCTGATTGTTCGGTTGTCATTCGTTCAATATCTTGACGCTGAGATGCAGCATGAGCAACATGATGTGCGGCTAATTGTTCGGGTATGATTTGATTGATGCATTCTTGATGAGAGGCAGGATCTAAGGCACAAATTTTCACATGCGATTCCTGGCTTTGATTTTCCCGCCACCTCTTCTGTCTTTCATTGGCCAAGCGACGTTTTCTAGAAGCAGGATCTTCGTCCTCATTGATTATAACTGAAAAAAAAATATGTTGAAAATACAGGGTGTCCCAAAACTTGCGCATAAGCTCTCTCTACATTGTCAGGGATCCTTGGTAAAATAATGGAAAAATATTTTAAAAATCTAACTCGGTAGTTGTAAGGCGCCCGTTGGAAAATACAGCGTTACAGAGTCAGTCAGTGAATTAGTCGATAAATTCCATATTCTTCTTATTTATGCTTTATGCATAAACAATAATTCGTAATTGCATTGAATAATTCAAAATAAAAAATGCAAAATAATATATTAATAGTTTTATTAAAGCATAATAAATAAGTCAACAGCACAAACATATTTCATATAAAACTAGAGTGTAGTTCAATCCTGGTTAAACTAGAAGTTGCTAGAAGTGTGATTTCATATCAGATGGGTATATTTTGATTGGTTGGTGGTTAACCAAGAATGTGACGCTGATGCTTACTGGACCATTAGAATCGATACGTCAATCGAAAGATATCTGGGTTCATGTTTTGGTTAAACAAACGACTTATGTTGTTAAAAATCTACAAACCAAAGCCATTCGATATCAACAAGTCACCAAACTTGGTACATGGTTAAACTTTACATTCCAATGTTAATAATCAAATCATTTCTTCACTATGACTTGATTTAATATGAGCTTTAAGGTCAGAACTCCTTCTATATGTTTTATTACAATGTTCACATTCAAATGGTTTTATATCCATGTGAGTTGTTAAGTGGGTATTGAGATTAAATTTAGTTGTAAATTTTTTATTACAATAATCACACTTATGCTGTTTTCTACCATGAGCCAAAAGGTGGGTATTAAGGGTACATTTCGATACAAATTTTATATTGCACTCATTGCATTCCAAGAGGTTAATACCAGTATATTTCTTCAAATGTTTTCTTAAATTAGATTGATCTTTAAACTTTTTTTTGCAATGTTCACATTGAAACATTTTTTCATCACCATGAATTACTAAATGCCGCTTATAATTGAACAACTTAGTAAATTTTTTGTTGCAATAATTACATTCGAAGAGATCTTCACCAGTATGAATTTTTAAATGGCTTCGAAGAGTTCCATTTGTACTGAATTTTTTATTACAATGTCCACATTCAAATAGTTTTTCTTGAATATGTGTCATCAAGTGTCCTTTAAGGCTAAATTTTGTTGTACATTTTTTACCGCATTTATCACATTCAAACAGGTTCTGGCCAGTGTGAATTTTTATATGATTTTCAAGAGTTGTTTTTGAACCAAACTTTTTATTGCAATATCCACATACGAATTGTTTTTCTTCATAGTTTTTAACATACTTTGTTTTATAGCGTTTTTTGCTTTTGCCAGATTTTTCATTGTTGTGAAATGATTGTTGACATTCTGACTGACCACTACCACCCCCTAAAAGTAATATTTTTAAATTAGTTAATTTTAATTAATTAAATAGTCTACGTCGTGGAATGGGTGAAATTAAAAGTTCAATAAATCTATAATTTTTTTTGAAAAAATGTTTTTTACATGTTTTGTAATGTGGTGTTTTACTCGATTTATCTAAATTCTCACGTAAATATTATAATTCCTTGTGCCTTTAATATATACATTTTACGAGACATTTTATTTGATATTCCAGCATGTTTGGAATATTTTATTTATCAAATTTTTAAACTATTTTATAAATAAAAAAATCAACAAGTTACTTGCCGAATTTCTGTGGGAAAAAATTAATGTAATGTAATTAATGTAATGAACACCAGTTTGGCCTTTAGTTTATGGAACTGTAAAACGAATTCTGTCAGTCGCATCTTTCTCTCTCGTACTCATACCAATTGTGATAAAATTTTACACCTATATTTGGAAAACCATATTCTATGAAACAACTGATATTATACTTAACACCAGCAGAGAAAATCTATTGAAAATTGAACTTTACAGCTTTGTGAAACGAAAAATCAAGACATAAAAATAGATATTTATGCAAGAAGTGCAAAAAGTGATCACGGTTCATGTTTTGGTTAAACAAACGACTTATGTGGTTAAAAATCTACAAACCAAATCCATTCAAAATCTATAAGTCACCAAAATTGATACATGGTTAATCTCACTCTTTTTTGCTCTAGAGACAAGTATAGTCGACCGCTTACTCTACCAATGAAAACTAGCCTTTTAAAAGACGTTTAAAAATATGGTAGTCAGTACGTGGAAGGTCTGGCGAGTATAGCAGATGTTCTGGAGTTTCAAACCCAACTTTGTTAGATTTTTGCGGCGTTGGTTGTGCGAAGTGCTGGCAGGTATTATTATGAAGAAGAATTTTTGTTTACCGATGCTAGTTCCTTTTGATGCACTTCATCTATTTCCCGATAGTACTTTCCTACTGTGATGGTTTTGTCCGATTTGAGGAAGCAGTGATGGATTAGACCCACCGCACATCCCCAAAAAGTCACCATAATCTTTTTTTGATACACTTTAAACTTAGCAAAGTGTTTTGGGGCTTCTCCGTGATTAACTATTGAGCTTAACCCCTGCTTTAATTGGTTATTATTAACCTCCCTTGTTCGACCACTAAGCTTATCATCTTCAAGACAACAAATTCCATTATGAAACAATTTGAAACAGCAAAATACATTCGTTAGTCGTTTCTGGAGAGATTTCAAAGTTAATATCGTGAGCTGTCACCGCTACATTCTTTCGAACTCAAATCTCGAACAAGAATATCACCTGAATTCACTTTTTTCGTGTCTTATTTAAAACTTAGCAAAATTGTAAAAAATTAACCCTGAATGGAAATATCTTCTTGGCATGATAGAGCAAAAGTAGCCCTTTAAAATGAGATGATTCCATAATCACCTAACCAAAATGTATTTAAAAAATTAGCAGTTGAAACTAAAGTGTTAAAAACTGCAATAACTTTCATTGAACTATTATAAAGGGAAGGAGCATATCTTGTGTCATTCGATATTTTAGCAAAGTCAACATAACAGGGTTTGATGTCATGATTCTTTACAACCTAATAAAATCTGGCCCACCCAGTATTTTATTCAAAAGTTAAGAGTTAAATGTTTTACCTTGTGATGAACTCTCACATTGGTCAACATTTTCATTCTGTACATCATTGTTAATTACATTATCTTCATTTTCATTAAATTCATCAATGCCTTTCTCATAATCATTTATCTGTTCTTGCTTTAGTGAACAGTCGCCTAAAAATAATCACACGTAATAAAATTGGGAATTAATATACATATATTAATTAATCTAGGTGTTTGATAAATATTATACCTTCATTTTTAACTATATTAAAATCAGTTTGGACACATACAAATTCTTGTTCAACTTCTTGGGTTTCATTTTTATAGCTAAGACTATTAAAATGATCAAAATTAGATTCGTTGCCATCCGGTTCTTCATGAAATATAATTTCTTTTTTTATTAAACTGTTTTCTCCTAAAAAGGTCACAAAATAAACCTTAACTTTTGACAATTAAACAGTCTGCTGCACTATTGACGAAACGGATACGATACGCTTACAAAATGAGAGATAGAACATCCAAGTTCCCTATTAGTGAGTGAGTGAGCATGAAAATTACAAATTGGATGCTCACTCACTCACTCACAGGGAATTTGGATGTTCTATCTCTCATTTTGTAATCGTATCGTATCTGAGGTGGAAGTCAACAAACGATTTTTCCGTTGTACAAAAACTATCGAATAGCTTACCGACTTCCACCTCTATTCCGTCAATTGTGCAGCAGGCTTAAAACTTACCCTCATAATTAGCAGAATGTTTTTCTATTTCAGATTTTAGAATTACTTCATTTTTTTCAATGTCTAATTTAAATTTATGGAATTCCAAAACTTTAGCAGAGCAAGACTCACAAATTTTGTCTGGTAACCCATCATTCTCTGTTATCTACACAGAGAATAAAGAATTATCACGTGGTTATCAATTATATACAGAATAAAGTAACTAACAAAAAAATTGTATGATTTCGAAGCAGCTGGAATAAAAATTTTTTTATTTCAAGGTCATTAGTTTTTCTGACACTTCAACAAAAAACACATTCTATTATGTTTTTTTTATAAGAAATGATGGTAAAATGTTGTTACATAGTTTATGTAAATGTATTTTATTATTCCGCTCGACCTCTGGTGGCAAAAATATGAATTTTTATATTCGCTACATAGGTTTTTGAGCTTTCCTGAAGCTTTAAATAATAAATCTATTTGTTTTCTGTTAATCCGAATATCTCCATTTATATCGCCCTTTATACGTAGTTAAAATTCCCAACAAACACAAATATAAATTTAAAAAAATATGATACCGACGCTTGGTGTATGTTTTTATTATAGATTGAGATGGTAAAAATTGTGAAAAGCTAATTTTCAAAATATATAATGATGGGCTCGAGCGAGCCCACTCCAGCACACCACTGTAAGCTTTATCAGTACAACTGTTGTGGGACAAGGACAAAGCAATTTAATTCAAATGAACCTCGAAATGAACTATTTAGTGTGTTTGCAACAAATAACAATATGAGAAAATGAAATGTGAGAAGCAGTGCTGAAATACTCAATTGTGACATGTTGTTGCCGATACAGTATGGCTTGAAATCGGTGCATAAATAATTTTCCAATACACCTACATTTTCGAGATAAAAAAAAGAAAATCCTTCGGAAAAACCCAATTATATCAACAATAATTGTAAATTTTGATAATTTATTTTTACCTACATGAATTCTGGAAGAGATGGAGGTATTAATAATGTCTGCGAAGCTAATGGTATCAGATCCTTCTATCGTAAAAACTGATCGAAGTAAAGTAGCTTCTCCTAGGCAGGTTCTACACACGTTTTGTTTATTAAACGAATCCATTTGAAATCTAATAATCCTCTATACAAATTACAAATAACTTTTTGATTCAATAATTTCAAAAACTTTCAGTTCTAACCTTAATATTTGTTTTTGTAAAACTTTTTTCACATTCTATGGTCAAATTTTCTGCACAAGCGTCTAGCCCGACATCAAGTGAAAAATTAATGTAGGCAACCAATGTTGCACTTAAAATTTATTTATTGTTCAAAACATTTTAGGCTTATTCATTTGGCAGTGGTAAGTGGAGTAGTAAGTGAATTTCACATAATATTCATTTTCGCTTGATGTGGTAAGTGATCGTGGTATGTCAAACCACTAACCATGCTCCGTGTATATCTTCTTTTTTTGCTGGATTCAGATTCAAATAAAAACAATATGGGTTTCCATTTGAAAAAGCTGAGTTAGGGTTAGATGACCATGAAGAAGTCCTCCAGGTGAAAAATAACTGTTCTCATTCGGTGGCCCCTTTAAAACCAAATAATTTTTATTTGAAACTTTGTTTTCTAAATCTCTTACTTTTGGAGATACCGTGCGGACATAAAGTAAATCCCCCCTGCTCACTTTTGAACGGTTATGTTTTTGATTCTGAAAATTTGTCTACTGAGGAATCTAATTGCGAATTTTCTAATAAAGGTATTTTTGATTTTGTGGAACTTCCGGTTATACCGAAAGTGGATGGCAACTTTCTTATTTTAAATGGAACACCCAGTATATTTTTGCATTTTCTTGTTCTCCATAAAAATACCATTAAATTGACCTAGTATAGTGTGGTCTGCGATTAATACTTTCGGAATTACGCCCATTTGAAATTCGTATTTTCATGCAACTTCATTTACACCGGAAGTTGAACCCAACTGCCCCAACTTCGATATTTTAAATGAAATATTTTGCAATTAAGTTAATAATATTAAATTTAAACAAAATGATGTTTAATAGTAAGTTCGTTAATTTTGCTGATTAACACATATAAGCACCTTCCACTTCTTGACAATAATAAAATTTACAGGAAATCTCTTGGATAAAAATTTTGTTTAAATTTAATGTTATTAACTTAATTGCAAAAAAAATCATTTAAAATAAGGAAGTTGGGGCACTTGTGTCCAACTTCTGGTAAAAATGTGATTTTCAAATGGGCGTAATTCCGAAAGTATTAATCGTAGACCACACTATGCTAGGTCAATTTAATGGTATTTTTATGGAGAACGCGAAAATGCAAAAATATACTGGGTGTTCCAATTAAAATAAGAAAGTTGCCATCCACTTTCGGTATAACCGGAAGTTCCATAAAACCAAAAATACCTTTATTAGAAAGTTCGCAATTAGATTCCTCAGTAGACAAATTTTCAGAATCAAAAACATAACCATTCAAAAGTTAGCAGGAGGGGGATTTACTTTATGTTCGCACTGTATATCCACTGTTCACTTTTATCCATACTTTATCTCGACCACCCTGTATACTCTATTTATTTAAATAAATACATATAAAAAGTAAACAAAAAATAACTAATTATAAATTATAATGGATTTTAGGGATTAAGCAATTATTTGTTGAGCTATAATTTAGGGATTTCTCAGCAATTATTTATGTTCAGACAAAAAAGCACTAATTTTTCTGAATCCGACCCAAGAAAAATGAACCCCAATTTAATTTTTTTTTTGGAGATTGTTGTCGAAATGTCAATAATTTTGATGGTTTTTTTGATTTATTTTATAAAATGGTCCTGTTTGATCGATTAGAACGACTATTGAGTACCTATAATCATATCTTATTTAATACATTCATCAATCTCATCGATTTTTGTAACAAACACTCAAAATTTTTGAAATTGGTTATAAAATATGAGGACATTAGTCGGTCCGTGTAATTTGTAAAAGGATTTATTTTAATTACAAATAATTTTATTAATAAATAATTTACAATTTGGTGTAAATATTTGTGGAATAAAAAACATCGTTTATTCCTAATAGTTCCACAAAAAACTGCCAAGGGTTTAGATATTTAAATATAAAGAAAAAATGGCGTAAATTGTATAATATAAAAATAAAAATAGAAATAGGAGAATCATATTAATTTGTAGTTTTCCTGGGGTTTGTTTTTAAAGAAAATATAAAAATACGCGCAATTTTTACTCCACCTTGACAAAAAATGTAAAAAAATTATACCCAGAAGATTTTAGATCGTACCCCAAAAAGGAAATTTAAAAAATCTTTGGAACAAAAATTTGTATGAATAAAAACACAAAAGTCTCAACCGAATACATCGAGACTATATTCTATTAAAATTATTTGTTGCAAATACACATACGTTCACAGAAATAGAGATTTTTTATGAGTTCCAAAAAAATTTAAATTTTCTGTTGATTGTTTTTTTAAGAGGATATGGAGTCTACCAAATTATATGGGTTTTTTCTTGTTTTTATGTATCAAACTACGCGAATATGTATTGAGCTATATATATTATGTATATATTCTATATTGTATACAAAATAAGAATATCATATGAAAGTGGAAACTCATCTGCTTATGACTTGTATGGGGCAGTTTTTTAATATTTTATATCCAAAATGGCTACAAAAATCGTTAAAAATACGTAAAATTTGGTCTATTTTAAACCTATTTTTTGGACTAAATAATTTAATTTTTGAAAAAATCGTCGTATAGAAGTCTAGCCATGAATGTTATTTAAACTATGCAATTATTAAACTTAATGTTATTTAGAAAATATGGTTGTAGTTTGAAATAATTGCAAGGCATATTTCGTAAATTTTGAACGCGCATTTTAACTGTAAAAGCAGCTACTACCTCGTAGTCTAAGTGATACAAATTTTAAAATATAACAGAAATGACGGTTTTCATTGGTACTTTTAGCCTAATTATGTGGGATGTACTTTGGGTCAAGATTTTTTCCCCAAATTCAAGAAGAAGCTCAAAATATTCGTTTACTATCGGAGCCCATTTCTACTTAGACTCCCAATATCCTCTTAATATCATTTCTAATAAATTCTAATTTTTTTGATATTTCACAATTTAGTATCATTAAATAGAAAATAGGACAAATGATATGGCATGATTATTATTATATAACGAATTCTATTACTATAATTCACATTATTTCACTTGAAATGTGTTTTTAAATGAGCTAGAAGATTACGTTTAAAATTAAACTTCTTATTGCAATTTTCACATTGAAACCGTTTATAGTCAACATGAGTTAATAAATGATTCTTAAGATATAACTTATTAATAAATTTTTGTTGGCAGTGTTCACATTGAAACCGCTTTTCATTACTATGACTTAATAAATGACTCCTAAGAAGAAACTTTTTTGCAAATTTTTTATTGCAATGTTCACATTTATACAGGTTTTCACCAGAATGTATCTTTGAATGGTTTTGAAGATTAATTTTCGAATCAAACGGTTTTTTGCAATGTTCACATTGAATGCTTGTCTCGTTAACATGTTCCAATAAATGAATCTTGAATTGTGACTTACTAGTAAATTTTTCATTGCAACGTTCACAGTTAAACCGTTCTAAATGAGTTAATAAGAAATGTTTTTTAAGATCGCATTTCCATACATACGTTTTAGTGCAAAGATTACACTTAAAGCGTTTCTCGCCATTGTCGGTGCTTAATGGATCTTGAAGACTTTCAAATACGGTTGGATGATTAGTGTGTACCGATAGATGTTTTTGAAGAGCACTGTCACATTTAAACGTTATATTACAATGATTACATTTTAATGGTTGTTCGTTATTTTGGTTTTGATGATCTGTGTGTTCAAATGTATATATTACAGGTGTATTCTCTTTTTCATTGCACTGTCGCCTACCATCTCCTAAAATAATATATTTTTTATGTTGATGAAAGGTTTATTATTTTTATAATTAATAAAATCTGAGCTGTCTGTATTTTGACTATGATAAATAGAAAAGCTTCGAAGCTCGAAGCATTAAAAAAGGACGGGGAGATTTAATTTGAAAGGTTTTAAATCTAAAATGAAGGACTAACATAATTTTTTGTTGTATTTTTTACCTTTTATAGACACTATTACACAAATGTTTTAAATTTTCTTGACGGTTTAGCAAAACATAGAAAAAATACTACTACCTTTATAATTTCTTAATAAGTGCTGCTAATTAGCACTTATTAAGCAAAGTGCTACACTACATTAAATTTTGGTTTCCCTATTTCAGGAAAAAAATCTATAAATGTTTCTTGTTTGATATTTTTTTCCATGAGTTGAGGACGAAATTTCTTCTTTCTTTCTTTAAAAACTACCATTATTGAAGGAACATATCAAACTAAAATTTCATTATGAGGAACATTTCACTTCTTTCTTAACTTGATTGTATTTTTAATGCGATTCTGAAGGTTCCTGATTTACATTTATTGTTAAAGTTATCAGGTGTGTGTCAATAAATGTTTTTTAAGACTATATTTTTGCATAAACTTTTTGTTGCAATGTTCGCACTCGAACTCATTTTCACCTCTATGATATATTTTAATATGGCATTGAAGATTGCTTTTAAAATTGAATTTTTTATGGCACTCTTCACATTCAAAACGTTTTTCATCACTATGAGTCATTAAGTGGCTATTAAGGTATGATTTTAATTTAAATTTTTTATTGCAAAGTTCACATTTAAACTGTTTTTCATCACCATGAGTCAATAAATGATTCTTAAGATCAAATTTTCTTATAAATTTTCTATTGCAATGTTCACATTCAAAGGTTTTTTCGCCAGTGTGTATTTTTAAATGTTCTTTAAGAAGACTTTTGTAATTAAATTTTTTACTGCAATGTTCGCATTTAAATCGTTTTTCGTCTCCATGAGTCAATAAATGGGTCATGAGATTTGACTTCAGGGGAAATTTTTCGTTACAATGCTTACATTCAAATGGTTTTCTGTCGGTATGTAGTCTTAAATGGTTTTCGAGACTAATTTTTAAAGTAAACTTTCTATCGCATTGTTCACATTCGAATGGTTTCTCCTCCATGTGAGCCGATAATATATGGTTTTCAAGAGCATTCTTTTGTGTAAATATATTATTACATTGTTGACATTCGAACAAAGTTTCTTCCGTGTGCTCAAATTTAAGCTCATTTAAAAAGGTTTCATTACAATTTTGAGTTTCCTGCTCTCCCTGTCAACTATCGCCTTCTACAATTTTCTTCTCGTCGCCATGCAATACTAAATCACTTTTATTATAATCTTGTAATTCAAGGCTTTCACCAGTATGTAACTTTAAATGCGATTGAAAATTACTCTTAAAATTAAACTTTTTATCGCAATATTCACATTGAAACCTTTTTTCCTCACTATGAGTCAATAAATGGCTCTTAAGATTTGATTTTGTTGTACATTTTTTACCACAATGTTCACATTCGAATAGGTTTTCTCCAGTGTGTATCTTTAAATGATCCCGAAGATGACTTTTAAAATGGAACTTTTTATTGCAATGATCGCATCCGAACTGTTTTTCATTTTCATCACCATGAGTTACCAAATGGCTTTTAAGGTTTGATTTTCTTGTAAATGATTTACCGCATACTTCACATTCAAACGGCCTTTCACCGGTATGTGTTTTTAAATGAGCTTCAAGAAGACTTTTAAAATAATACTTTTTATCACAATATTCGCATTCAAATCGTTTCTCGGTACTATGAGTGGTTAAATGTTGCCGAAAACCTTCTTTTCGTATAAATGTCTTTTGGCAATATTCACATTCGTATATGTTTTGAACATCAGCGTGTAGCAATAAATGTTTTCGAAGCGTGTTTTCCAATTTAAACTTTTTGTTGCAATGTTCACATTCAAATGGTTTTTCATCATTTTGTGTCAATATAATATGATTTGGAATGGTTTTATTTTTATTGAATTCAAAATATGTTTGCTTTTTGTGCTCAAATAAGTGCTTTTCAAGATTATTTTGGTTAAAAATGATTTCATTGCAATTTTTACTTTCCCATTCCTGCCGATTACCATCTCCTAAAAATATATTTTTGAATTAATGTTCTTGTAATTTAATGAACCTCATTGTAATTAGGCATTACAAGATTATGATTTTATTTGCCTGACGATGCTCTAATTAAGTAATGCAACAAATTAAATAAATTGATTTTGAAATACCGCTGCAAGTTCTTTATTTATGTAAATAAAAATTTGATATTCTAGTATATTATATGGCATAAGAAAACGCACTAAAAAAATTTTCAATTTCACTTCCGGCTCACCGGAAATGACATCAACTTTCTTGTCATAAATGTAAAACCTTATTTTTCTGTATCATTAATCATTGGTAAGTTCCAAGTATTTTTGAGATAAAAATTTTTTTTTTCTAAACTTTCAAAAAAAAATTTGGATTTTTTTTGGTAATTTTTTTTAATGAAATCTATTAAAACTACTCTTAAATAATTTAAATAGGTAAAATAAATTGTAAATTATAAAATTCATTTGTCAGTTTTTGAGAAATTAATTTTTAAAATGCGTTTTTTGCAAATATCTTTTTTTTCAAATGGCATGATAGTGGGGCCACCGCCCATTTCGATAGAGAATTATTTTCCGATTACAGTTCGTTAGTTTAGTTTAAAAAAATTATAGACATGATAATCTCACTTTTTTTGTTTTTTTCTAGTTTGCTCTAATTTCTAATCCCTAGGTTTGGTGAACGGAACGGAACACCCTGTATATCATCTTAATTTATAAAAATTTACAAAATAGTATTTGTGCTTCCTCTTAGTGAAATTTTCTTATATTTTTTAGAAAATTTGGAATTGTATTTATCAGTATAATAAATACAACAAAAAATCATGTTTATCGCAAATTAAAATGTAAAAATAAAAGGCCAATATTATCAAAATTTTAAACGGTCAATTTAATTTTAAATGAGGTTTCATTTGACATTTATAGTATTTTGACGAATTTTAGACATAGTTATCTGCTTGCATACTATAATTTGGAGCCCTTAATGGGCCCCTTATGGGCTTCATTTATAAAGCCCATAAAGGGGACTTTATAAACTACAAATTTATGACAGTAAATTAAAAATGTTAAAATCATAAACAATTTTTTATTAAAATTAAAAATACAATTATTTAAGTAAGAAAAATTAATTGAAGATGTCGATGGATCTCTTCGATTAAGAATTTGGAAAGTCAAACTTTCATTAGATGTTACTGTCGAACATGCTGGTAAATCGCTTTGATTAGTACTTGGTGCCAACGGTTTTGGTACATTTTCATTTTGTGTACCAACTTCGCACTTCGCCCAGAATCGCTCCGGATATCTTTTTCTTATTTTCTAGAAATCCTTCAATTCCTCTGCAACCGAATTACTTTTCCATTTTCAATCCACCATGACGTTTAACTGTAAGTAAATCTGCTCTGGAATCTGCCAACAATGACGCGGAAGACCTTCTGAAGCAATGGCCCGTATATTCCTCCGGATGATCCAGTTTGAGGAAAGTGGCTATCTTACTAGGCATCTTTCCAAATGTATGAAGTCCAACCGCTTGTTTCGTACATTTGTTACCTCTGTATGAAACAAAAAAACGATTGTGCTTAGTTTCATTTGAACGCATCATGGAATATTTGCGAACAAGTTCCACCATGTTCACCCCTTCAATATTTCCAGATGTTACAAAAAATTCCCGAGCAATCCTTGTTTTTGTATATGGTATCACAATTTTAAAAACCGGACCTTCATCTTTAACATTTTCTAGAAGTAAATCTTTAAGTTCCTCTCGTCTACATGCCCCACTCAAACCAATAATCATAACTACCTGAATAAAAAAATGAACTTATAAAAATCAATAATCTGTGTTTCATTTTCTTTACCTTCAGCAATAAAAATTTTTCATTTTCTGCTGCTGTCAAAAACTTTGTGATATCCTGTTTTGATAAAATTCTGGATTTCTTTGGCCTATATCCATCGGCTTTACGTTTTAAGAATGCAATTAGATTTACATATTTACTTATATCAATATTTTTTCTTATTGAAAATACACTTCTTAACATTGAGTAATATGTCCAAAGCGAGGACGATTTTCTAATCTTCGATAATCCTTCGAAATATGCCAACAACACTTTTTCGTTACCGATATTTTTGATATTCTTACTAGTGCACCATTGTTCATATCGGTTAAAGGTACTGTAGTATAATTCTTTTGACTTTTCAGGTATAAGTGGAGGTACAACACTTTCAGCCGTTTCTTCAATATCAGAAGGCAAGCTTTCTGAATCACTCATTTAATATTATTAAAATGTTGCTAACTATTAAAAATATAAAGTAAAGCACGACTATTTCAATTCATGATTTATGCAAGTAGATAAAGTATTGTTTGTAATTTGGATCATAAAAGCAATTATTATGATACATGTCGTGCTAACAGGCACAGCATTCGCCTCGCTTGCCAACTGCAAATATTCACGACTTGTACCATAATGATTGATCTTACGATTCTTATGAGATAAATAAGTTTTAAGTGCCCTTTAGCTGTGAAATAGGCTATACTACAAAGGGTGTTTCTAAACATATGTCCCTAGCTTCAGGAATACATTTTTCGGCCTATTTGTAGATAAAAAGTATTTTAACATAAACATCTATACGTTTCTAAAGATAATTTGCTGAAATTGTGTGCAGAGCTCACTTTTGCCAATCCGCATTGAATAAAACTATGAACCATAAAAAAAATTGAGGGTGCAGTTTTTTGTATTTGATGCCACTGCCCAATATAAATCCAATTTTTTATATCCTTGGGTATTTTGAAGTTATGAGACAAAATGTATAATATTGTTAAATAATAATTGTTCAAAATATGCAGCAATAAAAATTTTATTGGATGAGCCTAAATGACCAGCGGAGGTATTATGTTTTTAACAGGGATTCTAATCGTTTAAAATTTCAAAACGGTTTTGGTTAATAATTTTTTCTAATAGCGGTTTTGGTTTTAAAAATTTCAAAAAACGGTTTCGGTTACGGTTTTTAAAAATTTCAAAAAACGGTTTCGGTTACGGTTTCTAAAAATTTCAAAAAACGGTTTCGGTTTAAAAAGTGTTTTACCTAATTTTTTTTTAAATTTTCATTGTAAAAGCTATAGTTAAACGGTTAAGAACCGGTTGGTAAAACGGTTAAAAATCGGTTAGTAAAACGGTTAGAAATCTGTTAAGAACTGGTTTCGGTTACGGTTAGTCCAAATAAAACGGTTTTAACCGAATTTCGGTTAATAAAACGGTTCGGTTAGAATCCCTGGTTTTTAAACCAAAAAAATCCGACGGACTGCGGTATATATTTTGAGTAGCCGCAGCGGTACTTTTGGAATAAATTTTAATTTATCGCCGTCCGGCGGTCTTACAAAGATTATGGCAAAAATCCGCCTTAAAGATTGTAAACTCTAATGCACTATTTCTCCAGCTTGCATTATAATCTTACTAAAGTTACCATGTACCATATGTACCGAATTTTCAAGGTAACGTGTAATCTTGAAAAATGTAAGTAATTCGTAATATGTATTAGAGTTTTCATTGGCCTAAAATATCTTAATCAAGATGCTGCATAAAAATTTAGCTAGGCTATGAATATAATAATTTGACCTTGGGTAGGATAACAGAATGTTTTAAAAGAGTAAAGAATTTCAATAAATTATATTGTTTATTTATACAAACATGGTTTTATATACATTATTTAAAGTTTAAAAATTATTCATTTTACATATGTAGTTTGATTAATAAGGTATTTTTCATTTACCTGAGACCTCTTCTTTTTTTTGTTGGCAACCCAATAATGGTATTGTTAAGGCCTTTTGGCCTCCCCCTTTTTTTTATTTTATTAGCTAAAGTAACATTCATTACGCTCGGCATATTGTTGTCCTTATTAAGTGTATCGTCCAAAATAGGCAAATTTTCAAAAATTAAATCGTCATTTCCTAATAACATGATTTGGTTATCTAAAAGTCGATTTTCTGCTTCCTGGACAGCAATTGATATTTCGTCATTCTCTCTACCGTCAACTATAGTTTCTGTTTCGGCTTCAATACTTTTATCAACTAATATTGTTACACTCTTGTCGTTCTCCCATGCTGTTTTCAATTGGATTAACTGCCTAAGTTTAGCGTATTTCGCGTTATCTTCTTCAGAAATTAAGCCAGCCAGCGATTTTAATAGCAACGAAGATTTACTAAATTTTTGTTGGTGATTTAACATGAAAGGTGATTTTGTAACAGCCTGGCTGTTAATTGGAGAATGTAACAGATAATCATCCGATTCACAGTCTACACGTTTATTTGCTAAAAATAACCGCTGATTAGAAAAGTAATGATTTCTTGACCAACGTTTATTGCATAAAGATTCTTCATAAACATCCATACTACGTTCTTCCCGCGTTTTAAAAATATGCCGACAAGGCAAAAGCATCGAAGTATGATATTCGCAATTACAAGATTCCGTTGTAGTTTCATAGTTTGAATTTGATAGTTTATTTCTACTCAGAAACTGTGTTTTTACGAACTCAAAAGCATAATTTGTTAAATACATGAAGTATTTATAAAGTGTGCTGTCTTTTTCATAGAAAGAAATGGGGATTTTGCACATTAAATTAGCAGCCTTATGGTCACGTTCATCATTCATAACCATGATCAATTTAAAAAAATCCTCAATAAAATCAGGTACTGTACTGTACCTTTCTAGCATAGACTTTATTTTTGCATTAAGAGACTCAACCTTGTTATTAGTTGTATTTAAAAAGCTGGATTGTTGGAATTTTGGACTTAGAGTCCATTCATCTTTAATATTATGCCAATTTCTATTAAAATATTCGATTACCGAAAATGGACAATTCTTTAATAAATCTTCATATAAAGTATTGTATGTGGCTGAGTTACGAGAATAGATCATTTTTTGTAAAATTTCTAAAGTCGTTTTTCGTTGAGCAATTGTTATACTGAACTTACTGGTAGATATTTCCCGATTAAAGGTCCTCATTGCATGAAAAATGCATATTGAAACGTTTGCATTCGGAAAGTTTTCTTTCAATAATCGTCTTTCATTTAAATCTTTGTCAGCCATTATTAACTTTATTTCATTCCATTTTGGGTTATTTTCTTTAAACTTAGAAAAAAACCACTGCATTGTGTCTGTGCTTTCTTCCACTAAGATACATACGGCTACGAATTCGGAAAGTCCATTACCATCCTCATTAATAATTATTAACACCGGTGTTCTAATATCCAGTAGTTTAAATGTGGCATCAATACAGATAAATTCTGGATAAGCCGACATATAATGTTTCATAATCTTAGTTTGAAACAGCAAAGCCTTAAAATTGTTATCTTCATCATTTAAAACGTGACAGTCAGCCCCTTAAATGAATTATAGACATCATTATTTGATTCCAAAATCAAAAAAAGTATCACTAAATAAAGTTCACTTACCATATTTAGTTTGTAGTTTTTCTATACTACTTTGCAAAGTGGAGTCTGTAGCGTTAGATTCTGTGAACTTTCTAGCCATGTTATGAATATCTTTCAAAAGGATAATTTTATTACCCTTTTCTTCCATGTAACATTTTATTTTTTTTCTATTTGTCTTCAACTTGGATAGGTGAACAATTTCTGACTGAATATCCTCTGGAAGTCGTCTTTGCTGTGGTAGATGATCATGGAGTTGCTGTAATTATGTTATACTTAAAAATTAGTATACATTTCTAATTATCATAGTACCTTGTTAACTTCATGATTGTGATTTGTTTCAGTACTCATTATTTGTAATTTATTACCACATTTTGAAGCTCTCAATGTAATATGAGCTTTGCAATCTTCTTTATAAGTGCTGTAAATAAATCAAAATAAATATTCAGGTACAATATGAAAAATCCGGCTTATTGCAAAGAGCGTCGTTATTTTGCCGATTTAAAAATAGGCTAAGACTTTCTAATCAGCCTGGTTTATTTTAGGCTTATTGCAATAAACCCATACATCTTTAAGTTAATTGGAAAATCTGATATCGAATTTTTAAATCTTCTGGTGTTTTCATCATGTTGTACAGTTTGTTTGAACTTATTTTTTACTTAAGTATTTACTTAATTTGGAAGCTAATTCCTAATTCAAAATTTCACTAAGATAAGCTCTGGCCATCAGCATTTTTGTATTCTATAAAAAGAATGCTAAATTTTATTATTTTTATGGTGCTCATTACGAATTTAACTATTAAAATTAAATCTTGCCACTAGTTACTATGATACAGGGAAACAGGAAATAGTATCAAATTGTCTAAAAGAAACTAAGTTTTCATTAAAGTATTTATTATACTTAGCTTGGCAGTACTATTATTTATTAAAGCCTTAATGAAAAAAATATTCTTGAAGTATCTTCATATTTTTTAATAGAATTCATTTCGGAAGCAACATACTATTGTTGAGCACCCTTGGCATAATGCAATAAGCCTGGATGAAGGTAAGCTATTTGAACAACCGGTAGCACATTTTCTAATTAGCTGAACTTGGTTATAACGAGTTATATTGAGTTCACGGATATAACGAGCTATACGAATAAATATTTTGGTTCCAATATAATTCAATATTCAATCCAATATTATAGCGAACCTCTTCATGGATATACCGAGTAAATATTTCGCGAATATTGTTTTTTCCCTATGAATGAGTTCTTTTCCATTTATGAAATTTATATTGTCACCCGTCGAGGGCGAAAATTTAATACCCACCTGCATCTTTTCTCGTTATTTGGTTTTAAAGATCGTAAGCACCATTTCCACTTAAAATTTTGTAATATAAATGTAAATGAGAACAACATCTTAACATTTCGATTCACGTTTATAATAATTAACGGTTATAACGAGCAAAATTCACCGTTCCATAATGCTCGTTATAACCGAGTTCGACAGTAATTAAGATTATGGAAATCTCTGAAATTCTGAACGCGGGATCGTTTAAAAAAATATAATGCATCGTACATACATATTATGTCGAGTAAACCTATATTCTTAAAGATTTAAATCTTGTTTAAAATTAAAAAACAAAATTTCACAAAATTGAGTTTGTCAAAATGGATTATTTGCATGTTTTAGTCACTTTTTCTTTTCGGCTTTTATTAAAAAACCAATAGGCGATATCACAATAATTCTTTTTGTCATTTAATAAGACCTAGAGCTTTCGAAAAAAGCGCAACACGTGTTGGTGGAATTAGATTACAGGGTTTCTTTCGCCATTATACATCAAAAATTAAGCCATTTTCAAAAACTGTATTAAGAAATATTTTTTTTTTCGATATTTTTGGAATTTTAAAAAGAATATTTGTTCATAAAGACTATTCGATAGCGCTTTTTAATATAAACAATTATAAATTCAAAGACTTACCTAGTGTTCCTTTGTCCGCTTCCTGATGATTTAAACTGTCTACCACCTTTGAAGCAAGCATATTTAAGCTGGTAATATCTTAATTTTGGATTTATATATCTTTCGGTTTTTTTCTTGGCAGCCAAAATGCTTCTAGCATCTCGCTTATAAAATGAAACAAATTCTGTTTTGCAATGATTGTTTAGGGTTTCCAAAAATTCCTCGTAGGAATCAAAAACTTCACCGAGTTTAATTTTTTTTTCCATGTTACGTTGCAAACAGCACGAACGTCGAACGTCTGAACATGTAACAAAACTAAGTTAGAAGCGATTTCGAATAGCTTCTTTCGTTAATTAGTGGTTAAGCAAAAATTTGACATCCGTTCATCAACTACTTCGGTTCTTTCTTCTCCATTCAAACTGATAGAAAGAGATGGGGCAAATAATCAAAGAGCAAACCGTGCTCTCGACCACGGTTCATATTGCGAATCAAACGATCTATGATGCCAAAAATTAGTTATTAGAATGCAGTTGGCCCAAATATGACAGACTAATCTAAGAACCAAAGGTGAACCAAAGCTATTCAAAATCGCTTTAGGTTTGCCGCCAGATTTTCGTTCCATAGGGAGAAATACCGCCACTCGGTGGTAATTAAAAGGAATCTATGCCCATACCACCGCGCATGTTTAATACATCTGGTTTTCTGATTACAATAATAATACCAGGGTCCGTTGGATTTTTTGGTTTGAAAACATAATACCGCCGGCGGTCATTGAGTCACTTCGAACTTTATTTTCAAAAAATTACATAATTCTTTCTAAAAGCAAAGAAGTATTAAAATAGTTAACGGGACAAACCAGTTTTAGAAATATGCAAAGAAATAAAAAATTTAACTTATATAGGACAGTGCCATCAAATAAACAAATTAGGGGATTAAAAAGGGGTACATTCCCCCAAAGAAACTGCACCCTAAAATTGTATTTGAATTTTATTGGTAAAAGTAAGCTCAGCACAAAATTTCATCAAATTCTGGAGTAAGGGACACATGTTAAGAAACACCCTGCATAGCCTATTTACACCTGTATATGTCAAATTAAATCTCATTTAAAATTAAATGGCCGTTAAAACATTTTGATAATGTTGCCTGTTTGTGCGATAAAATAAGAATTGTTAGATTAAAGGCAGGATTGTCTTTAGGAGGGCATACTGGTTCAGTTCCCCGATCGACTCTACCTGGGACCCATAAAATACCCCAAATAAAGGTTTTAAGATTAATAACTAGGAATTTTTCAAATTGGGTTCGAAAATTTTCTATTCCCCACCTTAAGACTGCCCTGATTAAAGTTATGGTAATAAAATTTTTTTTACCTTGGTTAATAATATTTTGATCCTGCACAAAATCATCTTGAGTCATGTTATATTCTTTTTTTTCATCATATTCCTCAATATCCTCCTCATGATTTAGTTGTTCTTGCTTTACTGGCCAATACCATTCTTCTAAAATGATCACAAATTATATTTAAAATAAAGTAAAAATTCTTGCGATGATTTGGATATACAATATAAATGTTCTGTTTTATTTTTTAAACATTTAAATTATATTTAGTTTGTGTAAAATATTTATAATATTTATGTTATGGACCAAGTGATTAATGGGACAATATTCATAACGCCCGGGTAATATTAAAAATAGAATGAAACACGTTAGAACTAGAGAATTTTCTAATCGTGTCATTCTAAAGATTTTCGTTCTAATAATTTACAGGGACCTTATGCCCATTTACACCAACGATACTTAAAATAAACAGAAATAAGTAATACATAACATAAAATTGCTTTTCACCAACGTTGGGCAACTTCAAAAATGTCAAAAACGTTAGGTATTGCCTAGATGTAGGTACTGCTTAGTTAGGTATTAAATTATCCTGTAGATTTTATTACTGTCAAGACATGGAAGGTGGTTATGTTAATCAGCAAAATTAACAAACTTAATAATTATGTTTAAAATTTAATATTATTAACTTAATTGCAAAATATTTCATTTAAAATAACGAAGTTGGGGCAGTTGGCTCCAACTTCCGGTGTAAATGAAGTTGCATAAAAATACGATTTTCAAATGAATGCAATTCCGAAAGTATTAATCGTAGATCACACTATGCTAGGTCAATTTAATGGTATTTTTATGGAGAACACGAAAATGCAAAAATATACTGTGTGTTCCATTTAAAATAAGAAAGTTGCCATCCACTTTCGGTATAACCAGAAGTTCCACAAAATCAAAAATTCCTTTATTAGAAAGTTTTGGACTTTATAGGGTAAACTAAAGGATTATACAAGAGCAACCAAAAGAGAACTTTGTAAAAACTGCTTTACTGGACAAATATGGGTTACGTTTTTTGTTAAATTGATATTTTTAAAATGAATTATACATATTTATTTATAATAAATAAGGAATCTTTTTACTTAATTTTAACAATATTAATTATACCTTCATTTTTATTTTCATTGGAACCTGTATGTGAACTATATGAAGAAGTATTTTTTTCCTGCACAATTTCATTTTTAGTATTGCTCTCGTTAAAATGATTTGTGCTATCCTTAACTTTATTAGATGTATTATCTTCAGGTTCACTAATAAACACCTCATGATATAAAGGTTCTGTTTTTATTTCCAAGTTTTCTTCTGAAACAGTCACAAAATAAACTCAAAACATGAAAAATTTAGGATAACGTGTCCCAAAACTCGGTCGCATAAGTTCTCACTACATTGTCAGCGATCATTTGTAGAGTACCGAAAAATATACAGGGTGGTCGATATAAAATGAATAGTCGAAATATCTCCAAAAGTAAGAGTTTTAGAAAAAATGTTTCAAATAAAAATTATTTGGTCTTAAAAGGGCCACAGAATGAGTACAGTTAGTTTTCACCTGGAGGACTTCTTCATGGTCATTCTAACCCTAACTCAGTTTTTTCAAATGGAAACCCATATTTTTTTTATTTGAATCTGAATCCAGCAAAAATTTCTTCATTTTTTGTTGGGTTCAGATTCAAATAAAAAAAATATGGGTTTCCATTTGAAAAAACTGAGTTAATTTGTAATTCTTTATGCAAAGTGCTTCCTATTTGTGGTAGTTTTAGAGAATTTTAAAGATTAAAATGTTAATTTTGAGTCTTATTTTCTCACACATGGGATTTTTAAAAAAATATTTTTCTGGTATTCCACAAAGAGTTCCTGATAATGTAGCGAGAGCACATGTTCAAATTTAGGGAAAATTAAAAAAAATACCTTCACTTTGATTTTCATCAATTTTAGAATGTTTTTCTATTGTTGATTTAAGAACTAGGTCATTATTTTCAATATCTAATTTGAATTTTTGAAATTCCAAGACTTTACCAGAGCAGTGTGAACAGATTTTATTCGGCAGTCGATCATTATGCGTTATCTGTAAAAACAATTAATTAATTTTTTTCTGAAGACCTAATTCTTTTGTAAGGTTTTTCAAATTTTATGAAAAAAAATTGAACCAAAATTGAACATAAACTATATTGGAACCAGACTGAAATTGAATCGGAATCATACCAAAATGAGGTTCAAACCAGAGTTCTAAAACTCACTAAAATGTTATTGTTTTCCACAAAAACGTCATCGTTATTTTTATAAGAGGCAGGATTTTGTTTATACCGTGAGTTTAATACTTGCCATGTTAAGGTGATACAGAGTCAAATGTTGAAAAACCGACGTTTTTACCTTTCATGATTTTTTTAAAAGTGTTTCGAATTGGAAAAAATAAAAAAATACCAAACTAAATTAAGAGTTTTACTTTCATTTATAATTTTTGTTATTTATGTATCTACAATTACATTTGTGTAATTTTGCAAGAAAAACTCCTATATTTATATTTTAATTTTTGCAAAACTATGCTCGTATAAATCTAGATAAATGAAAAATAAAAATTGCATATAAAAGTGCAATTCTTACTTAAGTTCGGTATTTAATTATTTTTTTTAGTTTCCAATTTGAAACACTTTAAAAAAATTTAGGAAAGATAAAAACATCGGTTTTTCAACATTTGACTCGCTATCACCTTAAGCAAATTCTTCACCATTCAGTTTCATTATCTTGTTCCCACACATTGCAGAAAACGATGAAGTTTTGATGATTTTTAAAACTCACCTTAAAAACAAAATCCTGCCTCAGAACAAAACGCTCTGTCCACTTCCTAAGCAACAGTATATCATTTCGTAACTCTAAAGACAATTAAGTCAGTATTTGATCGTAATAAATTTTACCTACATGTACTCTAGGCGAGATAGTAGTGTTAATAATATCAGCAAAGCTGAAGGTATCAGATCCTTCGACTGATGTAAAAATTGACTGTAATGAAAGTAAGGCTCCTTTTCCTAGGCAGGTTCTGCAAACGTTTTCTGTAGTAAATCCACTCATTGCATAAAAAAATTTGATTGAAATTGGAAAAATTATTCACAAATCGTAGGTTATAGTAAACTAAAAGAGCATAATCACTGAACTTCAAAAATTGTTTATAGTTCAAATCGTCGATTGGTAGCAATTTATTTTAACCTGAGAAAGGTAATCAATAAAAATGTACCATATTGATAAAAAAAAGCACAAAGCACTGGATAAATTCCTCAATACAACCAATAACCAATAACAACAGACTTCACAGTGCTGCCATCACATATTTCGAAAATATTTGCAACTACAAACAAAATACACAGCTGGCATCCCTGACTTCAAATTTAAAATTTGTAAAAAATAATACACGTGTGAAAAACTCAACACACCACGCACTGCATCACAATAGTTTACTTTTCAATTTTAAAAAGATTTGATTTAAATTTTACTCTTTCATTCTTTGGTTTTACAGGACATTGATTTAGAAATAAGAATTATTACGGCAACTATGCAACCAACTTCTTTAGTGACTTAAGACCTATGTTTTAGACTTACTATGTTGGTATACTTGTTGATTTTCATTCAAACTTAAATCTGATCTGTCATTTTAAGGCGATAATCGGCAAATTTGAGCGCTTGATTTTGAAATTTCTTGATATTTGAGGTTTTGGTCATAACTTTTTCCAGAGGAGCTTTTATGTTTTTTGAAAAGAGCCCGTTTTACTGCTGCCGTATGAGTATTTGGTTTGGCTTACAAAAACAAAACAAGAAGAAATTGGTAGTCATAAGAGTCTTCTGTGAACCAAAAAAAAGAAATTTAAAAAAAGCGAATTTTTAATAGAAAGAATTTTTTTTAAATTAAAGTCAGAAGTACCGTTAAAATTTTCACGATTGTTTTTTCGCCAGGGCACAATGAACAATGCATTCATTTTGATCCTACTTCTTTTATACCAAAAAACGCCACAAAAATATTAATTTTTGCCAAATTTTTACTTTCACTGTAGCCCTATAGTCAACTACAGCCGTTTTCGTTTATTCACTTTTAGCTGCTCGGTACAGTACCGAGCAGTACCGAGTGACTAAATTCTGTTCGTTTACGCGGTGCGTGACGCCCTAAAGAGCTCCAAATCTTCCTTCCCCTTACCCCTGACGCACCTACCTAATTTCTGGTGCGTCAAGCCACAGTCAGGTGATGTTTATGGTTTGTGGTTAGGTTCATCGTTTGTTATCAAACTTCTTCAGAATAGCAAAGCTAAATAAAGTATTTTCGAAGTATAATTATAATATGAATTTGTACTGATAATTTGTGTGTGATATTTATACTTTCTAAATAAAAATAAAATAAAATAAAATAATAAACCTAACCTCTTTTAAGATTTTGACATTTGACATAGATAATTTTTCCGTGTTTGTTTAGCCCCAGTGCATGAAATCCAATAAACGAAAACGGCTTATGTTATAGAGGGCGCTATAAATGGAGGATATTCGGTACCTACCATTATCAAAAATTGTTTTTAAAATGCGTTCTTGTGCCTTATAAATACATAATCAACAAAACACAAATAGATTTATTATTTAAAACTTCAGTAAAGATCAAAAACAAAAACAGGTACCAATGCGTTAAATGAAAAAAGTATGTACTGAATATAAAAGTTCATATTTTTGCCACCGAGGGCGAGCGGAATTTTAAAATTCCCAATGGCAAACTTAGATTTTTCTGAATATTATTAATAATAATATCACCCTGTATAAAACTGCGTAGTTGTTTTTGCGAAAATAAAAGGAATCTTTCTATTAATTTAGGGAATATTTAAGTATTAAGTTGGTATTTTGGAGCAACCCTGAATTCAATGATTTACTTGTCTACTGTCAAATCCGCTCAAATGCGATAAGTTGATTTTGTTTAAAATTATAAAATGGCAAGTGTGGGTTTTAGGTGGTTAGATATTTTAGAAAAAGAATTCGACAAGGCTTTCGTAGACTTGGATCAGTCTATAGGTAAGGATTCCATTCATTTATACCCACATCAGAAGTTCCCACAACCACAATATTCAATCATTTCCAGCTGAACATTATCAAATTCTTATGTGAACGTTAAACGTGGACAAGTTTTAATATTGTCTTATCTATATGGGCTATTAAAATTTAATTCGTTTTATAGTTTATTGTGTTGTTGTTAATTTGTATGGTTGTAGGTGAATTAGATTCAGACGAGCCCGATGTTGTCTATAGTGTTCGCCAAAAGCTATGCACACTCAGCTCATGCTTCGCACAGCTTACACATAAAGCGCAGACAATATTTCAAAACAGCGTTAAAATTGAGGTAAGAGTTCGTACTTTTTCTGCAATATTTGAAATATATTTTTTTCAATTTCTACTAAATAATATATTTATATTTTATGTATTACATTGAATTAGCATCAAAACCACACTAGACGCATACATTAATTTTATGAGCCATCATATACTGAGTTATTCCAAGAACTTTGAGATATTCATAAATTGTAATGTTGGCTACTATAGAATCTTGAATAATATATGGTTAATAAGAAAAATATTGAAAGAAAATTTATTTTTTTTCAGATTTGTGGAGAATTTTTCAAAATAAAGGTATCTGAAAGTGGAGGTGTTTTATTTTGTCTATAAAATTATGATGCACAGTATCAATAATATTGCCAAATTAGTATTTATTTCAGAATAATTCTTAGATAAAAGTTCAAATTTGATACAATATTAAAAAATATATTAAAAAGAGAGGTATCTTCGAATATATTTTATATTTTATTTAATATATATTTTTTTTTAATATATTTTTTTTTAATTTTTTTTTTTTTTTTTTTTAATATATTTTATTATATATCGAATAACTATATACTTTAATGGATTATTTTATTATTAATTTGATACAATATTGTCAATAGTGTACATGAAACTAGGGCCACACTTGCCCGGGGCGGATTGGTACTTGAATTCAGCCTGTAAAATAAACAATAAATTTGATTATTCGTTTGTTATAATTAAGTTAAATTTCCTTTGCTAGGACACACAATAAAGTCCCATTCTGTGATTTTGTTTAATTTAAAATATACTATAGTTGTGTACAGTTGTGTATTCCATAGGTATTGTACGTGACATGTTCTTTCCTTTAGATTCTCTCTTTACTATAATATTTACAAGGTGCACCCGGCGCACTTGAAAATAACTTAAAGAGGTTATTAAAAAAATTAGTAAATAAACTTGAGGTGTAACTCCTTTTGTTGCTCTTGTATAATTGTTGGGTACAATCATAAAAACGCATTTTTTTATCATTATACCAAAAGTACAACCCTATCATAGACTATTCACGATTACCTATAGGGGGCGCTGTTTTGACAGAAACAGCTGATCCAAGTGAGGTTAAAAATTACCTATTTTATTTATAATTTACATACAAACACATTATTTAGTGATTTTAGCTCACAGCATTTTATAAGCGCCAGTGTATACATCAAACTTAATTTTTCTGTTTGACGTTACCTCACTTCACTAATTTAAAAAATTCCACAAGAGGGCGAACGGAATTCCGAAATCGCGAATACATGAAAAACAAAAATTCTATATGAAAACTGATTGAAACTGATGAAAACTAAATTCAATTTGAAGGGCACTAGGCATCGTTTTTGTTAAATTTTTGATTACAAATGACCAAAAATCAATTTTTACTAGCGAAAATTACACTTTTGAAACATTTTGCCGACTATCTTCTTAAAATTACCAATTACCCACTTAAAAGTAGAAAAACATGTTTATAGTTGGTTTATTAAATTTATTTGCAATATTTTGGTAAAAAAAATAATTTTAATCATCAGCACAAGTGTTTAATGTACAATTTGTGGGTTTTATTTTTGGCAAATTACTTCGTACATCAATTGGAAAATCCAATTTAATAACAGTGTCATCTGAAACATTTGTTAAGGGCTTGCCGAAAATTTTAGCAATAACATCATCTAAACTTTCTTCAGTTGTACTTTCCAAATAATTTGTTATACTTTTGCCTGTTGTTAAAACATCATCTCTTATAATTTGCCTTGTTTGATGTTCATCTTCTTCCGCTTTTTCCATCACAGAATCATTCAAATTATTAATTTTCCTCAAATGTTTTATCAAAATATTTTCAATTTCACTAATTGATGTGTTGTTTATGGGTTGCAATTGGAAAAAATTGTTAACCTCATTTAAATTGTTCGTAATGTTTTTTAAATATGTATTAATACTTGTAATGTGTTTGTTACTAACTTCAAAGTTATTAAATATGTTATGTTTTATTTCATTTAGTTCATTTCCTATGTTTTGTATAAGGCTTGCTGTTTGCAATCCGTTACTGCTAATCTCCATGTTTGTATTATTTATGCAGTTTTCTAATTTCTAAAAATTTTAAATAAGATTAGAAAAGGGTTTTGTGGCTGTAACAAGATGGACTTCTACATTTCGAAATCAATTTTAACTTCATACAAATTTACTGACGTTAAAAAATTGATGAATTATGGAAGCAGTTCCGGACAATACTTTATAAGTCAAAAATGCTTAGTTTCACTTCCTCTATCACCACAAAAAATTTGCCACAGTTATTCAGGGATAAGATGTTGGGAACAAAGGTGACATTAAAATTATCATACCTTAATATTATCTGAAATATAGTTATAATCTAGCCAAGATGAATTTGTTTTAAATAAACTAATTTCATCTGTTAATAACTTCATTTGTTTTTTAATTTCCAACATTTGCAAATTAACATCGTCTTTATTTTGCTTAGCATTGTGCGCTAGACTTATAACATTTTGAGATGTCACATGTAAATTCCTTCGAACAGTTACATCATGAGTTTTGATTAGCTGCTCTAAAGTTTTTAAATCTTTATTTTCCATAGATGACCTGGAAATAAATTAAATGTACTGTTTTAAGCATAAATCTATTAAGTTTAATAATGATATCGAAATTGAAACACTTATTTTTCATAGATTTCCCATAATTAAATCGTCTTTACAAGGTGATTTCGCCAAATTTTATTACAAAGGAATTTTGAAAATTTGAATAATTGGGAGATTGTTTGAAAAACCTGCTATTCTCTAATTAATAGTATATTACGCAACGACCTAGAAAGTGACGAATTTTGTGTGAGTGTGAAATCACACGAGCACTAAATCACTTTCTTGCGGGTTGCGTACGCTATTTTTCCGACGACCACGATGAATCTGTGACCATTATTAATATTTTGTGCAACAGGTCAAAAGTCATAACATAACCTGTGTTGACATCAGTTGACATTGAAGATAGTCGAATATTTTTAGTTAAATGTACCTAATTGTAGGTGGTGCTGTTTTGACGGAATCAACTGATCGAAACGAATAAAAAAAGTTCCTATTTTATTTAAAATTTACACAAAAGTTAATTATAATAAAAACATTCAAACAAAGGTATCTCCGTAACCATTGAGAATTGGACACATGTTTGTTTGAACTTTTTTCCTTAAAATATTTTATACTATCACCTCCTAAATTTTTTTCGATTCCTCCTGGGACACCCTGTATAATGATTTTAATAATAAAATAAGTAATATTAGCGGGGTTAAATATAAATCTTTATTTGAGCTGTCCTTTTTTTGCAACTTCAAAAAAATCGAACAGAGGGCTTTTGGAATTCCGTCGCAGCGCCTCTATTGAAATTACAAGAAGTTTCTCAGGGTTACAAAACAGAAACCTAAAGTCACTAGTGTAGCAATGATAGATTTTCTAAAGCACTATATGAATGACATACGATTTTCTTATATGGTCGTCGGAAAAATTGATTTCCATATGTACCCTCTTATAAGAGTATTGTATATGAAAAATGAATTCAATTTTAAGCTTTTGAAATATGCATTTTTTTTTATTCTTCTAAAGGTACGCTCGTGAAAGTAAAATCATTTGTAAAAAAAAAATTGTATATTAAAAATAAATTCAGTTTTATTGAAAACAGATTTTTTGTTAAAATTTCATTTACAAATGAAAAAAAATCAATTTTTATTAGTGAAGTACATTTTGTAAACATTTATGTCCGTTTTCACCAACGATTCTTAAAATTTAGGCATTGCTTATAGCGCTAGTTGCTAGGTATTTTTTATTATTTAATAAAAATATAAGCAATGTCTTAGTTTTAAGAATCATTGGTGAAAACGGGCATTACTCATTTAAACTTTCTAAAAATGCTTTTTAAAAAAGATTTAAAAAAAAGGATTTTAAGTAGTTACATGTATAAAATTTAATTACGAGTTTAAATGTGAGCCGATAGAACAGGATTAAAATAGCAACTTTGCTCTCTAACTTCATTAAAAAAAAACAAAAATGTACAAAATAAAATAAAAACCTAAAACAAGAGATTTTCAATTGAAATTTTTAATTAAAATTTGATTAATTTCAACTTTCAACCAATCTTAACAAATTTTGCTGTTATTTAGGAACACCCGGTATTATATTGTTGTAGTGGATTCACTACTTTTCATATTTTAAGTTTAATATTCTTACCCTATGCATCATTTTCAAATTTTATTACGTACTTGTAAAGCATTGGTTAGGAAATATCAAATACAAAATTAACTTACTTTTTCTCAAAAGAATCAATAAGTTGTTGTAAGACATCACTAATTTTCGATTCTATTTGTGCTTCATCCATTTGTACTCGATGACAACTTTCCAAAAATAAATTTTGCAAAAGCATAATATTTTCAAAATTCTCATCAATTTTTTCACTTAAATTTTTGATTTCAGTATTTTCAAATTTTTCTATAATAAAAAAGATCTAAATAGCAAATTAAATCCACTAAATCAAGGTAAAACACGAAGGTTTTTAATATTAAATCAGGAATTGCTTACCATCATCTAAAGTTTGTAATTTTTTTCCTCCCATTCGCCCAACTTCTACTGTAAGTGCTCTTAAACCGTTTACCATATCGTTTCTTGTTTCATTAACAACTCTTGCTACTTGATTTAGTTTTAACTCTTGTGAATATAATCTTTTATCAAGCATTGATACAGTAGTTTCTTGTTCCTTCATACTCTCCTTAATTTTTATAATGTCCACATTTATATGATTTTCGATATGATCAAGAGTTTTCTGAAAACACAAGTATTTATTAAGTAAAATAAATATTAAATTATTCTATACATTCAAAGCTTTCGTAAAGTTTTGTGATTCGGAATTAGTTTTTAATTCATCTACCGCAACTAAAATGTCAACAATTTCACCTTCGATATCACCTTCTCGAGTGGTTAAATTATCCAACATTTTATCAAATTTTAGGTTCATCGCTTCCAATTTATCCTATAAAAAAAAATTATAAGAAGCCTTATTTTGTTATTGGTGCTTACAAAAATTTTTTTCTCCCCCATTTCTATTTTCATTTCTAAATACGCCAGTTTATGGTTTATTCGATCATAAACCAAATCCACATTTCGCAAAAAGTGATCTTTGTCAATATCATACTTTAAATTTGATTGGCTTATATTTTCATTTATTTTTACACCTTGTACAGTGATGGTTGATTCTATTTTTGCTAACTTTTCTTCAATTACTTCAAGCTTTTTTAAGTTTGGATCAAATTCCACATTTAAGAAATAATTCAGTTTGTTTAATTTTTCATCAACTGATTCTAGCAATTTTTGATGATGATAGTTCTAAAATATTTAAACGTTTTCTATAAAATATTAATTTCGGTATTTTAATTTTCCAATTAATGTATTTACCTGATTACTAAGGTACATTCCGGCTTTTACGAAAATCGGCATTGCAAATACGAAAACCGAAAGTACGTGAAAAGGCAGCATTGTGAATTAAAATTAAGAGAAAATCGAGTTTCGCGCGATATTCACACTTTTTTTCTTATCGTATTCTGAACAAACGTTTGCAAATTCTGGAGTCTTGACTGACGCCACAGCGCCTGGTATCAACTTTATTATGTTTGCGGTAGGTTTGTTAATCTCAAACAGAGGGGCATTATGCTTGCACACATAAATTTTATCTATTAAAACTTAAAACCGAAGTGTTTATTTTATTTCAGTACATAAAAACGTGAGTCAGGGTCTTTAGATGGTTCCCATATTTTATCTTAGGCAAATTTAAAAATGACGCGAAATTATTTTGATTTGACGCTAAAAAATATTCACGTAATAAATATTTGTACACAAAAGTGTAAATAAATAAACTAGATACCAGACAAGATACTTGTATTTGTATAATCTTTAATAATTATGAATTTATGTGCTACTTAATTCATTAATTACTCAAATAAAGCAAATATTTTTATTTTTCCCATCTAATCTAATTTATAACAGCATTCATCATTGTTGGAATTAATTAATTTAATTGACAAGAAGTTTAGTCGTCTTTGGCGGCCTTAATTCAATTTATTTCTCACCATTACTAAACCACTTGAGTTAACACTTAAAATTTTATTTTAATGTAAACCACTTCTGCACAAATTTTTTCATAAGCGTTGAAAAATTATTTATGAAAAAACAGAGTGCAGTGCGTCTTTCACGAATTTCCACCTTGCTTAGTTTTTTTGTATTCAACTACAATAAAATAATCCTAAATATTAGGATCCTGTGAACATTTGAGTCAGGTTTTATCAAAAAGTTTAATACTAATTTTGGTTAAGTTTAAAAAAAAATCCGTTTTTCGTTTTAAGAATTAAAAACTGTTTTAGTAAGACTAAAAGTTTAGTTTAAAAAAATCAACATGATATTTAAAAAAACTACCAACATTTAAAATCTCAAAACTAAGTGCTGAATACAAAATTGTTTTAGACAAAATGTTTTTCCTTTTTTGAGTAGAACTTGGTTGTCATTAAAATTACCAAAATCGCCCTTAACTTTAAGATAATAGATAACCATACAATTTTTTTTTGGAAATTTTAAGTTTTGGAAATATTTTTCCTTTTGGTTAGCTTGGTCATAATTCTTTTTTCAAGTGGAGCTTTTTTAAAATTTCTTTTTTTGGTATACAGAAGAGTCTTCTGGCTACCAATTTCTTTGTTGTTGTTAGTCAAACCAAATAGTCATAAGGCAGCAGAGGGCTCTAAATACTCTCGATGGTTGGTGTAAAGAACAGAATCTGTCAGTCAATCCAGCTAAGACAGAGCTAGTTCTATTCAAAAAGCAAAAAGAAGAAGGTGTGGAAATATGAAACTTCCCACACTCAACTGACCGCAGCTCAGGCTACTCGTCGAAGTCAAGTATCTTGGAATCATACTTGACATGAAGCTGTGTTGGGCTTCCTATGTAAAGAGCAAAATAGATAAGGCATGGATGGCATTTTGGCAGTGCCATCGTGTCGTGGGCCGATCCTGGGAACTATCCCCGAAGATCACCCAATGGCTTTACACGGCAGTAATCAGGCCAATGCTATGCTACGGAGCACTTGTTTGGTGGCCAAGAACCAGACAAAAAACACATATCACATTTCTTCAAACAGAACTGGTGGGTCTACTGCATGGGGCCAGAGAAGCAGCGGAGAAAGAACTATGCAATAAAGTGATTCGCTTGTGGACAGACAGCATGGCAGCATTGCTAGCCTTAGGGAGACCAAAAGTCACCTCCTGGCTAGTAACAGAATGCCACCAAATGCTGGAGACCCTAGCGATAAATAATACGGTAGAAATCATCTGGATTGAAGGACATTCAGGAAACCAAAGCAATGAGAAGGCGGACGAGCTAGCTCGAAGGAGTGCCACCCAGCAATTAGTTGGGCCGCAGCCTTCAATGCTCCTGGCGAAGTCCACTATCAATACCTTGATAAAAGAGCACTCTCTGCGACAACATGCCAACAGAAGGCTGCAGATAAACTCAGAAAGCTCATAGGAACACCTAAATCAGATGGGAATAACCAAAGATCCCAGATGTCGCAGAAGTGAAAGAGAAGATGAGGCAGTTGAGCTCACAGTAGAGCACTTGCTCTGCTACTGTCCCAAGCTATCATCAATCATAGGATCCATTCTTGGGGAATGCTGGCCAAGTATGGCCGACATCTGTGAGATTCCGCTTGTAGATCTGCTCAGGATAGCCGAAACAATCAGATGGCCGGGGTAGATGAACGGAAAGGAAGCTCACTGAATGGAGGAGAGTTGGTAAAATGGCCCCAATTATAGCGGCCTAATTGCCCGTGGAATTCATAATATGATTATTTGGTTTGACTTACAAACACAAAAAACAAAGAAATTGGTACCCAGACTCTTCTGTAAACCAAAAAAAGAAATTTTATAAAAGCTCTATTGAAAAAAAAAATTACCGAAACCGCAAATATCAAGCGCTTAAAGTTACTGACTATCCTCTTAATACTATGAAATTATCAAACCTTAATTTTTATAAAGATAATCATTTGTGTCTTACTTTCTTTGGTTAATGAATTTTATTATTATAGGCTGAATTAGTTCATATGCGAGCAGAACTAGTGGATTCAAAATCGAAACGTGAAATCCTTGAGCAAGAACTGCACAATCTTCTTCTTCAATTGCACTCATCACAACTATCGAAGCTACCAAAAGTAAACAGTGCTTACAAAAATGACGCTAACCTCAAACCTGACGCTAATAACATTAAAAAGAAGCTGGAAGAGGAAATTAAGAAAAGCCCTAGTCATATAATTAAAAGTAATGTATCATTTTATGAAGTTTATTATAATAAAAATTTAATTTGCAGCAAGTATTACTAGTAATGAACTTAAAGGTTTTCAATTTGAATCATCACTGGTGGAATTAAAGCAATTGCGTGTTGAAACCTCACAGTTAAATCAAGAGAACACTCATCTGCGAAACTACATTCTCGCCTTAAAAAGTGAAGTTTATGGTGCCAAATTAGCTGCTAAATATTTAGATAAAGAATTAGCGGGTAGAATACAACAGTTGCAGTTATTAGGTAATAGTTTTGTGCAATTTTACAAAAAAAAACTGCATATTTTGTTGGAAATACTAATAGTATATGGTTTTTGTCATCTATTTTAAATTTATGAACTAACGAAGTGGGTTGGGAATAAAGTTATTTACAAATCTCGCATATAATTTATAAAGTGATCAGCTTTTATATGTAAAATAGTAATAGCAATTAAATCTAATTTAATTTGGATGTTGACGAGATTTATAGGATTTTGTTAGGTCATAAGTTTGCTGATAAAAGGCTAGCTGAATCGTAAATCAAATTGAAGGAAAATTGTTTCTAATTTTGTTATTGTTCAAGGGAGAGAAATGCGTGGGGATGTGAGAGATAAACTTTGGAGACAATTGGAATCCGAAATATTATTACAGAGGCATAAGACTGTAGTGAGAGAATGTAGGCGAAACAGCCTCTTAAACAGTGGTGAAAAAAATAACGCAAAAAGTGATTTAATAGTGCCCATCATTTCTGAGCAAGCTGAAAATTTTGGTGATGTTCGAACCGTTGTTATAAAACGAAAACCTGGTCAAGGCTTAGGAATCAGTATTACTGTAAGAATATTTAAAAGATAATTTTTATTTATATTTCTTGATAATTATTTTAGGGAGGTAGGGAACATGGTGTTCCTATATTAATTTCTGAATTGGAGCAAAACGGACCAGCTGCCTCCTCTGGACAACTTTATATAGGTGATGCAATACTTTCTGTCAATAACCGAGATTTACGACAAGCATGCCATAAAGAAGCTGTTGAAATTCTTAAACAACACAGTGAGGAATGTCGACTTTCAGTCCAATACATCGCTGGTGATGATAGTGATAATTCTCTGGAAGAAGATGGTTTCCACTTTAGGTAAATTTTTAGGATGCTGTAAAAAGTTTAAAAATATACTTGAAACAAAAAACGCAACGTCGAACTCTTCGTTTATACCTTAACTTATCTCTAGTATTGGGAAAAAAATATTATTTTAATTACTTTCTTATTTTTGAGGAAAGCGCCGCTAAGCGAATATTTTTTAAAAAGAGCCCGTTTTGCTGCTGCTGTATGGGTATTTGGTTTGACTTACAAAAACAAAACCAGAAGAAATTGGTAGCCATAAGACTTTTCTGTGTACCAAAAAAAAAAATTCCAGAAAAGCTTCAATAGAAAAAAAATTATGAGCAAAACCGCAAATATCAAGCGAATTTCAAAATCAAGTGCTCCCATTTGCCGACCATCCTCTTAAATATAAAATATACTCCTAATAAATATGAGCATAATATATCAAATATATATTTTTTTAATTTTTCTAGATTCTTTGAAAATGATTTTTGTGATGCAACCAATCCTAATAATCAACATCTTTTAAACCGAGGTATTTTAAATACCCCAACAGCCCCACGTACTCCAGAATCATCATGTCAAAGTGGGTGAGTGAATCTTCAATAACCATGTGTAGTAAACATTCCTATTAAGATTAGTGATTTTATGATTTATGCGCACAGAGTTAAATAGCATGATTTTATCGAATTTGTGATACACCTTTTGTTTTATTATTTAATTTTAAGCATATTGTTTTATGTATTATTACACTTTTATTATAATTTACAGGTTTTATGTACATACAAATTATATTTATTGAAAAATTCTTTTCGTTTCTTATTTAAAATTTGTGGCACCTTATATGCAATTTTATTATTTCAAATTTATTTAGCATGTGGTTCGATGGTTAGCAGTCAAGCATGGCTTTATTAAATACCCAGGCCGTGTTTGAAACATCAATATTTTCAGCGGCGCATCAAGTGCTACTGACCCAGCGAAACCTTTCCAAGTATCGCCTGAAATACAAAAAGTAATTGAATCGCTTAAATCCAACAACATGGCGAATTTTAATCTTCCATTTGTTAATGATAACAGTAACGATATTCTAACAGGGAATATCCTTCAAACCAGCTTAAATAACGAGATTAACTTCAATAAAACCACGAAATATGAAACTGATGACTTGATTTTGCTGGATAACGACTATAAAAAACCCAACTTAAACTGCTCCACAAACTCTCTTAATTCGGAAAACTTTTCTTCACCCATGCAAACAAGCACCGATGTTTTCTTAGACTCTGAAATTTTATCAACTGATTTAGCTTCAAATGATTCCCAATCACCCAAAAATAACGACCCTAATTTCAATTTTAAAAATCCCGAATTTAAAAACAAGCAATATGATGAGATGTACGCTTCAAACGAGACCTTTTCCAACACCAAAAGTGATCAAAGTCTATTAAATTCAAGTTGTGAAAGCTCACCTGTTCATAAAGTTAACCGCGAGTATAAAAAGACTAAAAAATATAAGTCGAAAAAATATTTTGGTGTGAAAACTCTTCAAAATATTTTTAATAAACACGACGGGTATTCAGATATTTCAAGTAACGCTTCTGATGAAGTTTCAAAAGAAGAATCGCCGAAAAAGGAAGTTGTTAAAGAATCTGAGGTTGATGACGCTGCAATGACTTACAAGTATAAAACGATACTTCCTGAAACTAGTCCTCAATTCGAGGAAAACATTCATAACTTTTTATCGGAAATTTTTATGAAAAATTTCCAAGCCCCGGAATGCATGGAGAGTAATGCTACAACAAGTAAAGTAGGCACAAAAAGGTATTTACGTGTGGGTAAAGCTTTACGGTTATGTACTAACGAGGAAAATGCTAATGTTATTGCCGAATTGGAGCAAAGGAGAGAAAAATTGTTGGCGAGGTATGTTTACAACTCAAATTCTTTAAGTGCTGATGGTGAAGGCAATCCAGATTTTGGAACACCAGTATAGGGAACAAGCTATTATTTTTATGGATAAATATATTTATTTATAGATACAAAGGAGGAATGTAGCTAGGATAAAAATTATTTTTTCATGGTTTATATTTAGATTCATGAAAGTATATTACCTCTCTTCTTTTGTAGGTACAGATGTTTTTTTTATATAATTTTCTTAGTAGTTTTTAGTGAATAATATGATTTTCTAGACCTTTTATTTATTATACTTTTTTGATGGTGAAGATTTTATAGACAATATAGATTTTATAGACGTTAATTTTACGTGAATAATTTGGTACAACTAGGTAAACTAAAATTATAAAAGCAGAATATTTTTCTGCTGTTACAAGTAATTCAACATTATTTAACCAAAGCATTGTCTCAGGTCATTATGTGCTTAAAAGTGAATGTAATTCTGTAAGTTTGGTAGATTTCTGTTTGAATAAACTAGCTAATTTAGTAGATATAGGTGGTCTAGGTCTAGAATCTCATATTTACCACTATTAACTTAATAGTATTTATAATAATAAATACATAGGAAGATACGAAATGCCTTCATTGTATTATAAACAAAAAAAGTGGATAAAATTATTATAAATATTGCTTTAGATAGCTTTTTTACAAAGTTAGTTTTTCTCCTAGTGATAATTTCTTATTAAGTCTTATGATATTTATGTCGTATTAGATAGATTAAATGTTTAGCTAGTAAGATGATCTCGCTCAAAAATTTATAGGGCCTCTTTTAACGAGCTTGTTTCGTTTTTAAATTAGAATTTAATACAAAACAAGCAATCAGAAAAGATAACATATATTCATATAATAGGGAACAATTATTGATGGTTTTACTTCTTATAAATAAATTTCAGGTGAAGGAACATCATTATACTAAGTTGTATCATAATCTTAGTTACTTAAAATTTTAATAATTTCTTGAATGGAATGTGTTCCTAATGTATGTTAAGTAAATAAAGAAAAATAAATCAATCCCCTTAAAATTGCCTAATTCAAATAATAAAGCTGTCGTTAATGAATTTTTAATACATTATTGCATTTACTATACTGTTATCGTTAAAACATATCTGTCAGAAATAAAAGGTTATGCTTAATTATCTATTTGTGCGTTTTATTAATTCAAGGTAGAAAAAACACAAAAAATTTTTGTTATTTTACTAAATATATTTATACATTCGTAAATGGATCCAAACATAATTGTGCTCCAAGAAAATACAGTATCTGGTTGAAGTACAATCGGTATGAAATAAATATAATATAAAGTTTCTATTAATTTATAAAATTTATAAAAATTTGATGCTGTACAATACTGGTATATGCTAAACAATTAATTATTTTTTTAAAATAATTTGGAAGCTGCTTTTCTTAATATATTTTTTCATTGTGTATTAGGCGGTGGAAATGGTGCATTTTCTTCATACATCATCATCGTTGTACTGTATGATTTTCCTTTTTTCGGCTAGAAAGATATTTCAACAAATTAAAACAACACTTAAGGGTTATTTAAGTTTTTAGTAGAACATCGAATATTCGAATTTTTTTTTTTTAAATGTTAACTTACTTTTATATTTTGATGTTGATTTTCATCAGTACTACTTTCGCTAGAAGTAAAACCCTCCTCCAAAGTTAACTTACTTGATAAGCCTTCAAGTTGCATTTCAACATAAAGTTGATTTAACTGATCGTTAACCAAAGAAGGCTAAATAAGATTTATTTGTATTAAATTTCAGTTTTGGATTTAAAATAATAATAGTACCTGCAAAGTCCCTTTAAGTGCTCTTAAATCAGCTTCTAAAATGTCTTCAACGGCTTTTGAAGACATCTGATACTGATAAATGAGATCATGGGTGTTGGAAACTGTTTCCAACCATGGTGGATCGTGTTTTCTTGTAGTCCTGCCTCGCCAAGTCTACAAAATTTATGTAGTAATATTGATTTAAAATTATTTTGAATTATTACTTCTTTATTTTTAATAACTTCATTACATTCATCATTCGATCCTGAACCTGTATCGGTCTTTAAAAATGAAGAATAATAGGAGGAATAACTTGATGCTTCATCAATTTGTTGAAACGCCTGAGTGTTATACTTCTCAAAATTCTGTGGTGTATTTTTAGGACTCTAAAATATAAAACATTTACATTAGTTATATTTTAGGTGCATATTCGTGTTAAGTTTTTATGTGTTTCAATTACCATGCATATACCAACCAGATATAACCTTAGTTTTTTCTGTTTCTCCGTCAAGCAGACTAACTTAAGGCGAATCAGATGAACAAACCGAGTGTAACAACAAATCTTTTCGCGAACATTCAGACAAGGCCTAAAAAATGGTCTTGTACACTATTATATATGATTGCATAGGCTTGAAGGTTATTGTTGTTTGTGTAGGGTACCTTATTAGCCACGCTTGCTGAAGCGTTTGATCCCATGATGCTGCCTGGTTCAGCTTTAACTGATGTTGCCTGCGATGCCGGTCTTTGAAATAGAGGTGTGCAGTCTGTATTCGGTGAAGTAATTTTACTCTGAGTGTTTATCATCATTGGATTTTCGTGAATCACTGTTGGCTGCGGGATTGTTAGTGGTATTACTGGTAAGGGCGAGCAGAATATGGGAGACGCTGGGAATATTGGGTTATAGTTGTACACCATTCCAGAAATATATTGAACTAAAATCAGACAAATAAATAATTCTATTGAATATTCCTGTGATTAAAAAAAAATGCATTATTTAACTTTTTGCACCTCAATTATAATATTAAAAGCCACACTTTAGTCCTTACCTTGTAAAGCTGAATGTACGGGATTGAGATTTTCCTTTCCTAAACCTGGCTGGCTGGAAATATAATAAACAGGAATCATGCTGGCTGCAAATGCTGGAGTTTGAGTAGGTGCGGTGGTAACTCCGCAGGGTTGTGAATTGTTTAAAGTTGTCATCGAAACGGAAAATGGAGGCCACAGGTTTACTTCGTTTGGCTGCAAAATAAAAGTAAATACTTGAATAATGGATTTCTTAGTAGTTAATATGGCTTAAACTTCTGAGCTTTCCTTGAGTGGATTACGCATCAAAAGTTCAAAAGACATTTGTATTTTTTAGATTTTTCTGAAGTATATACACAAAAGTCTTACGATTTCAAAACAAATTAAAATGGCATAAAAATATGAAATTCAATTGTAGAATAAAAAATAAACTAGCACAAATCTGCTAAAACTAATGCCACTTACTTGACTAATAACTAATTACAAAAACATGGAATAAAATTGAATATCCAGGGTTATTTAAAAAATATGATTTTTATTTAAAATAGTTACCCTGTGTGAGAAAACATTATCATTAGAAGTTTTTGAATTTTGTTGGACATTGCTTGGCCTATTGACTGGTCCAGCTTCGATTCCGTTGTTGAAATTATTTTGGTGCTTGTATTTTGAAACTTTGTGGCTGTTGATATCCCATGAGTTGGAACCACTTCTTTTAACTCCATGGGTATGATGATGATTAAACTGTAAATAGAAAATAATTAGCTTAAAATTAATTATTCATTGTTCTATCCTTACGAAAGCCTCATTCCCCTTGCAATTTTTATCAAAATTATTTTGACTCTTGTAATTATGGTTCGATTTTTTATTTTCCCTGTCAGCTTTAGTGCTGGTTCTTTTGTCACGATGAATCTTCGCCATCATTTTTTCCATGTCTTCATTATGCCTGAAAAATGAGAAATGTGCCATAAATTCACAATCTGCGACACTAGTGTTACACTAGTTAGTTTTAGAGTTCAGCCCCTGGTGCCTATTATTTAAAAACTTGAGCCCTAGGCAAGGAATTTCTACAAACAAATAAATCTGTGCCAATGTGTAAAATAATCAACATTGCAATAAAAGTGTTTAATCAATTATTATTAAACTGTTTATTTGAAGTATTTTTAAATAATTTACCTGCATAATAACTCCTCGGTTAAATGTGGTGGTTTATAGGAATCATTGGAGTTTGTGCCACTAGTAGTTTGGCTTTCTATAATCGGATTACTGCTGGAGCTTGAATTTTCAGCACTGCCACTACCTGATGCTCCACTGGTTTGAAATGATGACAAACATTTTCTGCAAAAAGGCATATTATTACATTTGGATCACACAAGTGTTAACCGTCTAGCACTTTATATTGCAGACAGACAGGTTTCCGTCTGAGTCTTCAACTCATTTTTACTTATAGAAAAAATTGTGTACTTACTGGTTATTTTGGCAATCTTGCATTTTCGTTCCTTCCGTATCATTATTTAAACCATTGGTGCCATCTCCGCTTCTATCGGATCCAGTAGTTTTTGGTTTGCTTTTGAAAAACCGTTGGATATTTTCATTATAATTCAATTGATTGTAGCTTGGAGGTGTTTCGGAAGAAGACTTGCTATCATAGTAATCATGATGGGGACTAATTTCACCCAACATAACAGAATCTCGTTCCTAAAAAGTTTAACAAATTAATTTCCTGCTTATAATATTGGACATGTATTTGACTTACTGAAATTGTGAGATTCGAATTAGGCTGTATATCTACTTGCATATTACTTTTTGAAACTTCCTCTATTAAAGTTTCCATGAACGTGGCTAAATCTTTGCAACGCTTAGTAACTTCTTGCTTCGTAGTCATGTCAGGTTTGCATAACTCCTACAAAGGTTTTCAAAAATAAATTAAACACATTTACAAAAGGGGAGGATTTTTTTTAAATTTAATTTGGTATTTTTTATATTTTCTTTCAGTTTCTGGAATTGAGACAAATCAGAAATACGAACCTTATTTAATAAAACCACAATTTCTTCCTGGATTATCTTGCTTTCTTTTAAAACCTCTTCTGGAATTGATTTATTATTGTCTTTTCGTGCATCAAAAATATTTGGATTTGCAGGACCCTGTAGCACTCGATGCAACCCGATAACAAACTCAACTCTTCGAGACCAAGGATTAATAAAACTTGACCACTCAGTTTCAACCACAGCAAAATCACCATTTTGTACAGCAAATCTATAAGGTTTGCTTCGAAAAACGGATCCAGCAACTTGACATATGAGCATCACTACAAAATTGATAAATAAAATTGAGTTATTGCTGGAAATTAAGGTAATTTACCAGATTCGTAAACTTCTTTAAGGAAAGGCATATCATCAGGATGATAAAAGTCAAAAATTGACTTCCCAAGCATGTCTTGCGGTAGAAAACCAAAATTATTTACTACATCAGGATCGACATGACTGAAAGTACAAGAGGCAGTGTGGCGCATACCAAATTTTGAACTTTTTCTTGTCTCATCAGGAACTAAAATTATTAATCTTATTAATTTTGTGATGTCACAACACAAATTGGCAAACTGAGCATTAATCATGATTTTAAAGATCTTAAATTAAAACAGTTTTGGAGAACTATTCATAAAAATGAATAAATCTTTTATTTTTAACATTTTTTTAATTTTGTAGTTACAATTTGTAAATTACATACCTTTATAAGAGGACAAAACTGGTGTAGCTACAACGAGTAAAAACATTCCATTTCCATCAAATTTATCCTTATCCTCTTGATTTGTTACAACTTTAAGGGTAATATTTAACTGAAAAGCTTCGTACGACACAACTTTTTCAGTAATGTTATAACCTGATGTTTTTAGTCCACGATATTTTCGTAAACAAACGTAGAAAATGTTGCTAATATCTAAAAAACGATGAAATTAAGCAAAAATAATAAACTTACAAAAAAACATTACCTTTATTTTTGTCTTCGGCCAAAGGTAAAGCAATACCATTAGTAATCTGCTCAGAAAAAGTTTGTCGATCTTTGGGATGGACAAAATCTAAGAATGATCGGCCTAACCACATATCTCGTGGAAAACCAAGCACGGAGGTAAGATTGGAAGTTGTATACAATACGACACCATTAGCCATTGAAATGACACAAAAAAAACCATTCTAAAAAAATTATAATCAAAATTAATTATTAATTAATTAAGGAATTTTTATACTTCTGGTTGCTGAGGAACATCGCCATTGTTATCAGAAGGTGAATCAATTACGTCTGCAAAATTGATTTCTTCTTTATCTTTGTTGGACTCTTGTACTTGCTTCCAAGCGTGCAATAAATCCTCCGGTTGTGCTTCTTTAAGATCAGAAACAGAAGTTATAAAGAGAAATAATTTATATTACAAACATACCACTGCAACTTTTGTGTGCCAAAATATCCTCATCAGTGAAATCATCCACATTGCCATTTTTTATATCTTTTGGCACTTTCTCATCCAATTTTGCACCTGGAATTTTTGATAATTTTAGGTTTAATTAATTTAAAATTAACCGTTTTTAGAAAACATTATTAACCGGAATTGTTTCGAAATTTTAAACGTTTTGAATCACTGCAGGGATTCAATTGATTTTGACTTGTATTTTGTATTATTTTTATAAAATCGCCTATAAAATCAAATGCAAAAATAATTGTTTAGAGTTTTAATGTTATTTTTTTAAGTCTAAAATTGTTAAAAAAATGAAATTTTGATATGAATTTAATTTTTAGATTAAATCGCAATTTTAAAGCTTAAAAAGAGCGAAAATTTTAGTAATTAAATGCGTTTTAATAAAAAAAATGGTTAAAAAAATGGCGGAAATTTTTCGAGAAGTTTTGACTTGAAAAATAAATAAATAACTTACTTTTTTAGTTACGTGATTTTAAACCAGTTTTTGAAAAAAATTAAAGAATTCTGTCCTAAAAATCGAAATTATTATACAACATTTTTGTTTATCAACCGATTTGAATAATTCTTGTTTTATTTTGTTCATAAAATCGAATCATTTTGTACTTCAAAGTTTATATTATCTAGCTCTAGCAATTTAAGTGTAAAAAATGTGTGGGAGTTAGGAGTCACTGTAAATTTGGCTTCATTTTTGTTGCCATGTATACGCAAGGATAAAATTAAAGTGTATTTTTGCGAATATACCGCCGTTTTTTGTTGGAAATTGGAAACAAAAAAATAATAAAAAGAAGTCTTACTATTTTCCAAAATATTATCATCAACTTGTATGGGTTCCAAATTTTCATTAACTAGTGTAGAGTTTGGTGCACAAACATTAGCTTTTGGCGGTTTGTTTCGATGCTCAACATTCCTTTTCTTGGGTTGGGAAACGGCTTCAACACTTTAAAATAATCGTTAGAACCTAATAAATGAATATTTCGAAAATATTACCTTCCATTTACTGTTGGAGCTCCACAATAACCGCTGCTTAAACTAGAATTACTTCCACTGTTCCTCGATTTTGAACTTGCACTATAAAAATTATTAAATATTAATAAGTTGTAAAATAATTATTTTTTTTAAATAATACCTTCTTTGGGAATGGCTGTTACTGCAACTATTAGAGTATCCTGAATCTGAAATTTTCGTATTTGCTGTTCCTGATTCTGATTCCATTTTGATAGTTTTATTAACTTTACTAAAAAAGTATATAACTAAAGATATGCAGCCAGATATCCACTTTTAAGTAAGTTTTAATTCATTTCATTAATTTAATAACAAATATGTCATGTACTTAAAATGTGTTTATATTAGTTTAATGTTTATGAAAATGAAATGAAAGTACTAATACTAAAGTGTGATTAGAAGTTTATGATGTTGAATAATTGAATGGCTTATTTAAAGCGAGTTGATAGTAAGAGCGAAACAACTTCCACTTAAAACTAATTAAAATAAAAAATTAAATAGTTAACCCTGCACCAAATTAAACTTTTTAAAATTAATTGCACAGAATGTTAAGGTTGGTAGAATTTATTGTAAAAATTAAAGTGTTGAAGAAAATCTCAATAATTTAAACTGGTATCAAGTAATGATAACAATTATAGATTAAGGATTTATTTGAATAAAAGTTAAGCAATTGTATTAAATTCTTATCAACGTTCTTGGCGAAGAATTGGTGATGAACTAAGTAAGAAGGTGGAATGCAATTTCTTTTATTTCAATTAGTAATTATACAATCCTTCCATGACCTGAACCTGTCAATAAAATTTATTTTTAAAGGGTAAAGTTTATTTTTATTTAAACCAAGTTTATTATGGTATATCGTTCAAAAGCTAATTAAAAAAGGTATATTGTCGTATGTCAATGACAAAGACGATCTAAAATAGAAATAACCCCGATATACATTGGTTGTGCAACAAGTTGTATAAGCACGTTTAAATTGTTATATCATGAATTTATTGTACTCTTGTAAAACCCTGCCTTATTTTCATTTCCAAATGCTTGCACTTCAATGTCTACTTCCTTCCTGATAAGTATATTCCCGAATTTATCGTGAATGTAAGAAAATATGTTTGACCGCTTATGATACCCATAATTTTTACAACTGTATTCGTGATTTCGAAGATCAGATACGACCTCTGGTGGTCATTTGAAATACTAGAAGGAGTCTAATGAATAAAAACCTATTTTAGTCACAAAATCACATGGACTAACTATGAGTAACATACGCTCGGATTCGTATTTTAATTATCTTTCAGATGCTGTTAATAACTTTTTTTATGGAAGTCTGAAAACTTGTTCTATGACCCATTTAATCAAAGAGTAACCCACCGTCATATTTTAATTGCAAATAAATAAAATAAAAAATAACTATACCAATTGAGAACTATTTGAATAATTTGAATATCCTATTTTCGGTGGTACCAAAAAAGTTTTTTGACATAATACAGACAATTTTTTGTGTACAATGCAGTAAAACAAATGAATTTTTTTTTCGCTAACGGATTGACCGGAAATGAACCAAACTTATTTTTTTCTTACGGCAGCCATATTGGATTTACACATATTCGGAATCAGTATTTTTTTCTGAGTAATTTGGTATACCATGTGTCATATTTAAAAAAAATAAAATTATTTGATTTTACAAACTAACATTGAACTTTAAGAGATGTAAATTGTTAATATCATAAATGTAACTATTTAAAATATTAAATGTAAAATAAATCTTAACACTTATGTATTGACAGTTTACATCTATTCCATGCCATTTTTGTTAGTAAAATAAAATTATTTCTATTTTTCTTAAAATATTACATATGATATATCAAATTGCTCAGAAAAATACACTAATTCCGAATATGTGTAAATCCAATATGGCTGCCATAAGAAAAAAATAAGTTTGGTTCATTTTCGGTCAATCCGTTGGCGAAAAAAAATATTCATTTGTTTTACTGCATTGTACACAAAAAATGTCTGTATTACTTAAGCCAAAAATTTTTTTGGTACCTCAGAAAATAACGAAGTTATAGCCATATTTTGAAAATCGCATTTTCTTGTTTTTTCAAGATAGCGTTGGAATGATGCGATATTAAAATTTTTTGTAAATGAATTATTAATATTCGAAAAAATGTTTACTACTTTGTCCATTTAACCGACTTTCTATCTCCAATAATAACAAAGATATCCATACAGTCCAACGTCAAATGGGACACCCTGTATATATATTATTTTGTAATGTTTTTAAAATCCATCTTAAAAGCACTTAAAAGGGGGTTCGAAAGTAAGCAGTTTTGATTTTACTTTATTATGAATTTGTCCCCAATTATAGACGAACGAATTATGAATTTAATACCGTTGTATCACTCTTTAAATGATCCTTCCGATGATACCATTTGATTTGGATGTAATTTGACAGAGAAATGAGCGATATTACCGGAAAAGTTATTGCTAACCTATTCCTCCATTTTTTTACAAAATCTATGTCAAAACAGCGCCATCTATACGCAGGCGAAATTCTCAATATATTTTTTTACCGAAAAAAAACATTCCGGAACGAATAACTTTTGAACGAGCGAATAGATTTTTTTCATAATTTTATAATAAAATCAAAATAACTTAACTGATGGAAGGAAAGCTCTTAAAAATTCCAGAATATAGTTTTTTTTACTGAAAAATTATCGAACTTAAAAAGAATAGCAAGTAGGTACATGATTTTTCTCTGAAGGCTCTAATCTTTACATAGTTGGGTAAAATACTTCTTTGTTTTATTTGAAATACAAAATACTTTTTTTTACTAAATTTTATTTTAAATACCTCTATAAAATACCACACCAAAAAGGATTTGAAATTAATAAAGTATTTGAAATATAAAATGTATTTGAAATACAAAAGAAAGATACTTGTTCTAATGAACTCATTACGTGTTTAATTTCAACCCAATACCCAACTGAACCCAAAATGAAGTAAGACTGCCTACTTCTGGGACACCGCGTATAAGCATATTTAAAACGCTAATAAAGTTGCCTATATTTAATTTCACCTTATGTTTTCAAACTTTCGTTTTTGATCTCATAAGATTTGTCAACAAAATCATCCTAATTGGCAAAATTCGATTAGATCTTAAAATAGCATACACGTTTGAGAGATTCTGTAACAGGGTGAGTCCAGTTTATTGGCAAAAACAAAGGCTGCTGCCTCTGAATAAACGACGAAAATAGAAACACGGTTATATCAACGTGCAAAAGAATCCCGTGAATTTCAATGTGATACAGAAATGTATAATTAGATATTAAAATTAATTGTAGTAAATGGGGTACAATAATTAGTTCCAGAGATGTTTATGTAATGAGAATTCGCTGCGCATTTTAATTAAATATTTAATCTAAAAGTAAATATGCATTTATATGATGTTATATAAATTTCAAAGAGGATAATACCATTTTTAGTATATTTTTAATATCTCTGAAAAAAGTAAAAATAAATTATATCCTTTAATTACTTACATCTCCTTATACTTAAATATAACGGTTTTATAAACAAACTGTTTAGTAGTTTAAGTAACCAAATATGAAATAGATTCATTCGTAAAGCAGAAAATTCTCTACAAATAAGCATTAATCATGTTTTAGGGTTCTTCCTGGATTCCATGAAAAATTACTTTGATATAGGTTTTCGAAATATATTAATAAATATCTATAAAATCCGGAATAATTCATAAAAATTTTAAAAACATAGGTCTAAAAAAATTACAAAACAAAAGCTGTTAATAAAAAAAACAAATTATTGTATTTTAATTTCAAGATTAATGATTGGGTATATCAAGAATTGTTAATGGCTAGTGTTTAACTGTTTTTCACGAAAAAACAAAATGTTTTGAAGTTTCAAGATAAATTATCTTCCAAATAACATCTGTTCCCTCTCGCATGCAAATGTCAAAAGTTTAAAAAATATTTAAATTTAACTTAATCAACTATTATTACTTGTTCTCTGAAGATTATGATGAATAGTAGTTTTTAACACCAAATTCTTTAATTTATACATATAACGGGTGGAAACGAAATACGGGTCACCTCTATTTATGAAAATATAAATATGAAATTTGACTATGTTGTAAGATTCAAGAAAACACATTTTAGGCACTAAAACCGGAAGTGATATAAACTTAATTTTTTTAAATGTAACACCCATTTTTATTGATCATAATATGAAATTGTTTTATAAAAATAGTATGTTAGTGATAAATTTTTTAATTTTTTTTTTGAAATTTTGACAAAAATTTTTTTTTTCTTCAACCGAAGTTGATAGAAACTACCAAAACTCATTTTAAATAATACAAACACCTAAGGATAATAAAAATTGTAATTTAAATTATTTAAGCAGTTTTTCAGATAATAATTAATTTTTTAAAAACAAAGATGCCAGGTCACTTGGTTTTTCAAAACTTTTTAATACGATTATTTTGGTACCCCATATGTATTAGGTAGGGTATTGCTTGTGCCAGTTTTTTATATTTTTGTACTCGGGATTTATCAACAAAAAAAATTATCACAAAATTAAGAAGTTCTTTAATTTTTAGGCAACCAAATTTACAGGTGAATGCTCTTAAACGAAAAAAATATCAAAAATTGGTAATGAAATATTTAATTTTTTATATTTAAAGAAGACTGTTTGCTTACAACAAAATATATGGGTTGGAACTGATATTTATTGGAGCGACTATTGGTTTTTCAAGAGATCTCCCTCTAGCGGCCGAATGTGGAACTAATTGGATGACGTCAGAAGTAGGTTAGTTGCCATTATCATAGCTGCCACATAACTTTCAATTTTTACCGAGGTTACGCGTTCTGCACTGACCTACTTGTGACGTCATTTTTGACAAGAAAAATTAATTGGAATGGCCAATAATATAATAATACAAATTATACAGGGTGATGATAAAGTTTGGAACCTTATTCATAACTGCCGTATTTAATTGTTTTGAGAAAATCGCTAGGACAGGTCAATTTTAGTTTTTATAATGCCATTTCTTGATATAAAAAAATATTAATGACGTCACTGGTGCTTTTTTTACTCATTATCGATAGAAATTCATGTCACTTAAACAAAAATACAAAACAATTAAATTTTTAAACAAATTTTTGAATAAAAAATCTTTTTAATTCAAAAAAGAAAATTTTTATTTTAACGAAAAAGGTTTTATGAATATAAATTAAAATGAATTTGAAGTTACCAATAATAACAAAAGAAAGTAAATGTTTAAATAATGCGCATTCTAATGCAAATGTAAAATGTTAAATGTATTTAACAAAATTTAATAAATAGTCTTGAAAAACAAATTTTTTGATTTCATTTAAATCTAAGGAAATTTACAAAAAATAAAATTTTAAATTTATCATTTATTGAAATCGGCCAAAATAAATCCTATACAACATTCAAACTTTTCAAATTTAATAGTACAAATTAATTTTAAGTTTATATTAAAAAAATTTTAAACGAAAATTTGTTTACAAATGCAACAATTTTTTTATATGATGATTAAGTATGGAACCTAATTCATAACTGCCGTATTTAATTTTTTTGAGAAAATCGCTCGGACTGGTCAATTTTAGTTTTTTTAAATTCCATCTCTTGGTATAATAAAAATATTAATGACGTCACTGGTGATTTAGCAATGACGTCATCATCGATTTTTTTAAATGGAAACCCCCACTTTTTTCACTGGTTTTTGATAGACATTTATGTCACTTAAACGATGATATAAAAAATTATTACATTTGTTAACAAATTTTATTTTATACAGGGTGTCTCACTTTTTTCCAGCAAAATTTTTTTAGATAGTAAATGTCTTTCTGAACAAAAATTTTCCTATGAACTATTATGTTTTTTCGACTCCTTAAAAAGTTACAGCAATTTTAAAATTTCATATATTTAATTATTTTTGTGGGACACCCTGTATAAATTTCATTTTATTTCTTATTAAAAGCAAGTATGCTTTGGATTTTGTATATCTTTAAGCCAATAAGATTTGGCAAAGAAAAAATCCAAATGATAATTGATTTAAATAAAAAAAATATAATAAAAAAAAGATTATACAGGGTGTTCCACAAAAATCATGAAAATTTATCAATTTTAAAATTGATGTAACTTTTTAAGGAGTCATAAAAACATAATAATTTTTTGTTCAGAATGACATTTACTATCTAAAAAAATTGCTGGAAAAAAAGTGAGAGACCCTGTATAAAACTTTTTTCGTTAAAAGTAAAACGATTTTTATTAAAAAATTTCTTTACAAATATAATAATTTTTTATATCATCTTTGACATGAATGGTTATAAAAACGAATAAAAAAGTGGGGGTTTTCATTTAAAAAATCCATGATGACGTCATTGCTAAATCACAATTGACGTCAATAATATTTACTTTATACCAAGAGATGGCATTTTAAAAATTAAAACTGATCTGTCTCAAAAAAATTAAATACAGCTGTTACGAATTTTCTTCAAAACTCTATTTATCATCACACTTTGACCATGTACGTAATAGAACTGATTCTGGTTTAAATGAAAAGAGACAGGATGAAAAATTACTGAACGAGGCGACGCAAGTTGAAATTCTAGGGCATTTTGGAATATATCCTAATAACTCTATTCGAAAAGTATCAAAGATCTTTCAAAGGACCGAGTTCAAAAAATACTTAAAATTTTATCCCTATAACATGCATCTAGTTCATGAACTCAATGAAGATTATTTCGATAGAAGGATTGAATTTTGTGAACGAATGATAGAAATAATTGCCCAAACTCAGTTATTTATTCGAAGTACTTATTTGCTTTAGTGATTTAATTAAACAGTTTTGCCAACCTACAAAACATTCGTTATTCTTGTTATTGGAATGATGAAAATCCTATCTAACTACTGAAATTCATACGCAGTTATCAGTTTCCTCAAAAAACAATATTTGGGCTAGAATCTTTTAGGAGATCCTGTAATAACACCAATATTTATTGAAGAAAATTTAAATTGAGAACGTTGTTTTGACATCCTGAGATCATAATTGATCTGTTTCTTGAGGAAGAAAATGTATAGCTTTAACAAGATGGATTTGCAGGAAGATGGATCGGACGAAAAGGTCCGATATAATCGCCAATACGCTTTCCCGATCTTTCGCCATTGAATTTCTTTTTTTGGAAACAGTTAAAAACAATTGTATTGGAAACACTATCTATTGTATTCAAGACATTAGAAGTATATGTCTAATGCCCGATTTCACCAACGATTCCTAAGATTTGGGCATTGCTTATAGCGTTAGTTGCAAGATATAGACTAGAGCTGTAAGCAATGCCCAAGGGAATGTCTATGTTGGAGCTATGATAAACGATAAGAAAGACATAAATCATCATAACAGATTTATTTTGGATAAATTGTATGACAATTGAGTCATATTTTCTTAATTTATTTCCGAAATTTTTAAGGAAATATAATCAAAGTCTACATAGACATTCTTATATACTCAAAAAATTCTTTGGATGTTCCATTAGTTCATACGGATTGAAGCTGGCTAGGTTAGGATTATATCTACACGCTGTAGTAGAACAAAGAAAGAAAATTAGCGCTACACTTTTATGTTTCTCTTATCGGTTATCACAGCTCCGGCATAAACATACCCTAAGTTTTAGGAATCGTTGGTGAAAACGGGCATAAGGGTCACTAATGGATATATGCATGCTTCGAAGTATTATAACAAATTTATTTTTTGAAAAATGTTAATGTTTTGTTTATTTACTTAAATAAGGTAACAAGCAATCCTGAATATTCTTCGAAATGGATAAATTATGGTTGTAATATGGATATTTTTCAAGAAACATTTGCAAAAGTTAGAAAAGAGTTTGAAAATACACTGTATTATTGTATGCAAAGAAAAGCTGCACATTTTGAACATTTAATATAATTAATATTCATCAAACTGAAAACTGAAGCTATTTAGTGTAGACGTTTTCAAATTATCACCCTGTATATACTTGTTTTGCTCCTTTTTTTTTCTTAAAATTTTCATAATGTCTAAAAAAAGATTTTAGATTTGAAACCCCATGATTTTTTCTCATAATTCAAAACAATTATGTAGAACATTTTTCGTTATCGAAATATAAACCGTAATTTTAAATATAAGAACATTTAATCGAAGGTTTATTTTTCCATGAAAAAAATACATAATATAAGATACTAAAATAATCCTTATTTATTTTTTCAAAAATGTGTAACCTGGTGCCTGCATTTGAAAAAAATAAGTTTAAATTTATATTTTATATCTCAAAAACTGCTTAAATAATTTTATAAATATTATCCAAGAATATAGAAAACTTTTGTATTAAACACTCTTTTTTAGTGATTTAAAACTTAAATTTTTTGTTTTCCCAGAAAATGCACTCTACTAAAAAGGCACTTTTTCTAACTTTATCAGCATTTTCTATAAATATCCATAGCGAACAACCCAAACGTCAAAAAACAAAAATAATTTGATTTTTCTAATTTTGTTTGTAGCACGTGATTTTTGTGTTAATTAAAGAGGAGTGATTAATATACGAAAATTCTTACCAAAAATTAATCAAATTTCTACAAAAATCTTATTTACTAGTTAGATTTGCAATTCTTATCATGAATCATAATAAAAAAAATCGTGGGTAAAAAGTACAATACTTTAGTCAATATTTGTATTGAATTTTCCATAAAAAATAATGAGGTTTTTTTGACAGAATTAAGGAAAATTACTATTATTTGCCTAATACCTTTTTTCACAAAACATTTTTTTTTCTGAACTCGAAATATGGTAATATTTGTACTTGTAGTACAAAAATTTTTGCATTAAAAAGAACCAAATTTGACAAAATATTTTTACAGGAAAAAATTATATTATTAGAGATTAAAGTGAAGTAGTTAAAGTATTAAAATGTTTTACCTGTGTAATACGTGTATATCAAAAATATTAATTAAAATCACTTACTTTTTTATTTATTTTCTTTAAATTCAAAACTTTACATTTTCGTTAGTTTTCTCTGGTTTGAGTGGTTGGTGTAAGTCTTTGCGAGTTACTGTAAACCAAAATCGTGGATTTCAAGTTTCTCACGTTGTTTAATAGGGGGTAAAGTAGGGAAAATGTTGATAAGGATAGTGGGATGTAAAATTCCAATTCGGAGAATAAAGACAGAAATATTATTGACGTTGAAGCCAAACTCGTGGCGGGAATATCCACGTTTTTCACAACGTGTATGCTGGTATAAGTTTAAGAAGAGCTATGTGATATTTGTAAATGCGTGTCTTTGCATGATTTATCTGGATAAATAGATAGATCAACAAGTTTTTAAGTAAATATGTTTTTCTTGCTTATTACATTAATGCCCGTTTAATCAACGTTTCTTAAAACTTAGGCATCGGTTATAGCGCTAGTTGCTAATTCCTCTCAACTAGCACTATAAGCAATGCCTAAATTTAAGAATCTTTGGTGCAAACGGGCATAAGTTTTATTTAACCTTTATAATTTTTAATATCAGATGATGTCTTAATTAAATCGAAACCAGTAGCCCTACGTATAATTATCTTAATATTTTCAAGTTATTTAAAATTTTCTAAAGAAGTACTAAATTTATACAAATCTAAATAATAACGTGCGATTTTTAAGATATTTTGGCTTAAAATTTTTCGCTAAAACGTTGAAAAACAAGAAAAATTAAAAAGTTGCACTTTTCCTTACAAAATTGTTGTCGCAACTCTCAATTCAGCAACCTGTGACTTTTCACTATAATTACTGAATCACTCCGATGAAGATAATGCTTTAATAATTTACTTACAAATTAAATAAACTTTTAGAATTCTGAATCCTTGTGCCTAATGTATGTTCTCTTGATTAACTTTACGGTTGTTTTGAGTGCAGTGGCTGATGGTGTAGGTAAAATTACGACCTAAGATGATCTGAAAAAGATAGCAATAACAGTTGTAATGACATTTCAAGGAGTTAATTGATAGTAAATCTTAAATCTACTGGAAATTTCATTTTAGAAATCTCGTTATTGTGTTTATTTTTGTTCTTTGAAAACCTTATGGCATTTAAGTTAATGGTATTAACATGTGGTGCTTCTTAGTATAAATCATAAACGATAAAATTAATACAGTAGTACAAAGAAGTTTTTTTCGTGTTATTAATCAGTTTTGGTTCCACATCGACATTAGTAAAAACTTTAAAGATTCACCTAAAATTATCGAGATTAAAAAACAAAAAAGCTCATAGATTTTGTAAAAAAATTAAACAATTCATCCACACGACCCAATTTATCGACACGAAAAGGTAGTGTCGATAAAAAATAATGTTGAGAAAACGTGTCGAAGTATTGGCCGTAGCGACGAATTTACGTCCAATTTATGGACACAGACGTTTCATCAATTATCGAAGAAAAGGTATGGACCGTCGAAGAAAAGATACGAGTATCGAAAAAGGGAAATGCCAAATGTCGATGAAACTTGTCGATATATTAGTCATATCGACCAACAATATCGTAGATAGTTTCATCGACATAGGGTACATCGACAAAAGGGTAATGTGGATGAATTGGTGGTGTCGAAAAACTGGCATTCAATGATATAGTCGAGATTTATCCACTCTACCGATTCATCGATCGTTTATAGACCGTCGAAGAAAATGTAGTGTCAATAAAAGGTAAGGTCGATGAAATGTGTGCCTGTATTGCTCGTGTGAAGGAATTATATCGAAGATTTAATCCACACAGACGTCTCATTGAATTGTCAAAAAAGGCTAAAAGGAGGAGTTTAATTCGCACAACAATACAATTTTATCGACTGTTGAAGAACAAATTAGGCAATATCGATAAAAGGTAATGTTTATAAAACGTTTCCATGCCATGTTTTGGTGGTGTCTACGAACAAATATCGTCAACAGTTTCATCCACCCAATTTATCGACACAGACATTTCATCAACTGTCGAAGAAAAGGCAGTGTGGATAAAAGGTAATGCCCATGAAACTTGTCGTATCGACCAACTTTATCGCAGATATAAATAGTTTCATCGACATAGGGTGCATCGATAAAAGGGCAATTCACCGGTACGAAGCGTGAAGTAAAGTCCAAAGTCTACATGGATAAGCCGGCTAAGGCTACGATTGAAGAATTGGGAGCCAACATTACTCGCGTTATTCGCCAAATATCACTCGAAATGCTCGAAAGCGTCATCGAAAATTGGAACTTCAGAATTCACCATCATAGGAGCAGTTACGGCCAACATTTGAAAGAAATTATTTTCAAGAAATAAATGTAAAGAATGGTTCTTTTATGTGATAATAAAGATTACCCGATAAAATTGATTTTCTTATTTTTTTCAATTTTTGAAAAAAAGTATCTTCAAATGGATCATCCTATACAGGGTGTCCCATTTGACGTTGGACTGTATGGGTATCTTTATTATTATTGGAGATAGAAAGTCGGTTAAATGGACAAAGTAGTAGAGATTTTTTCCAATATTAATAATCCATTTACAAAAAATTTGAATGTCTTAAAAAAAGAAGAAAATGCGATTTTCAAAATATGGCTATAACTTCGTTATTTTCGGTGGTACCAAAATTTTTTTTGACTTAATACAGACATTTTTTTATGTACAATGCAGTAAAACAAATGAATATTTTTTTTCGCTAACGGATCGACCGGAAATGGACCAAACTTATTTTTTTCTTATGGCAGCCATATTGGATTTACACATATTCGGAATCAGTATTTTTTTCTGACTAATTTGGTATACCATATGTCATATTTAAAAAAAATAAAATCATTTGATTTTACAAACTAACATTGGACTTTAAGAGATGTAAATTGTCAATAACATAAATGTAACTATTTAAAATATTAAATGTAAAATAAATCTTAACACATATGTATTGACAGTTTACATCTATTCAAGGCCATTTTTGGTTAGTAAAATAAAATTATTTCTATTTTTCTTAAAATATTACATATGATATATCAAATTACTCAGAAAAATACACTAATTCCGAATATGTGTAAATCCAATATGGCTGCCATAAAAAAAATAAGTTTGATTCATTTCCGGTCAATCCGTTGGCGAAAAAAAAATATTCATTTGTTTTACTGCATTGTACACAAAAAATTGTCTCTATTAAGTCAAAAATTTTTTTGGTACCACCGAAAATAAGCCATGTTTTGAAAATCGCATTTTCTTGTTTTTTCAAGATAGCTTTGGAACGATGCGATATTCAAATTTTTTGTAAATGGATTATTAATATTCGAAAAAATCTCTACTACTTTGTCTATTTAACCGACTTTCTATCTCCAATAATAACAAAGATACCCATACAGTCCAACGTCAAATAGGACACCCTGTATAGTAATCCGCCGTCGACCGTCGAAGAAAAGTTAATATCGATGATACGTGTCCATGTACAGGGTGAGCTAAAATGATTATGGTCAATTAAAATTTCCCTCCTAAAAATCTGGGGAATTTGTTTGTTTCAAGTTCATAGTAACACAAAATCATGTCAAAATTATAACAAAGTAACTATAAATAGAGTGCCTTTTGTTTCATAAATGACAGTTTTTTTCAAGACTAATTTGCGTAAATCTTTGCTTTGCGTTAATATCTGCATCGAAAATGAAGGTAACAATTTTCAACATTTGACATTTGTTGTAAAATTCCAGAGCAAATTCTACGTTTTTTATTTTCGAATACACAAAACCTTGAGAGGTTTGGGAGTCTAAAGTAAACCGCGCTCCGATATTAAACGTAAATTTTGAGCTTCTTCTTGAATTTGGGAAAGAAATCTTGACCCAAAGTACATCCCACATAATTAGGCTGAAAGTACTAATAAAAATCTTCGTTTCTGTTTTATTTTAAAATTTGTATCACCTAGACTATGAAGGTATTGGGAATTTTTAGATTCCGCTCGCCGCCCTCTGGTGGCAAAATATTAACTTCGATATTCGGTACTTACGTTTTTGATTTAACGCAATGGTACATGTTTTTTTAGATTTACTGAAGCTTTAAATTATAAATCTATTTGTGTTTTGTTGAATACGTAGTTATAAGTTACAAGAATGCATTTTAAACACAATTTTTGACAATGTACCGAATATCCTCTATTTATAGCGCCATCTATACGTAGTTAAAATTCCCAATTAGCTGCTTTTACAGTTACAATGCGCGTTCAAATTTACGAAATATGCCTTGCAATTATTTCAAACTACAACCATATTTTGTAAATAACATTAAGTTTTATAATTGCATAGTTTAAATAACATTCATGGCTAAACTTCTATACGACGAATTTTTCAAAAATTAAATTATTAAGTCAAAAAAATAAGTTTAAAATATGCCAAATTTAACGTTTTTTTAATGATTTTTTTTGGCCATTTTGGATATAAAATATTAAAATAATATCGTTTACTAGGAGGTTTTATTTTTAAAGACTTCTATGTTTTCTATTGTTATACATAGACGTGCATAGACTGTCATTTTTTTGTGTAGCACTGGCGGCAATTTAAAAGTTGACCATTTATTACATAACCTCAACTAAACATAAGGATTTTTGTTCCTTTGGACAAATCACACATTTTTTAAATTTTTTATTTTTCTAAATAAACAAAGATTCTGTTTAAACATTTATTAAAAATAAATATACATACATATTATAAAATTTTTATTTTAAATCCATGTCTGAAAAAAAAATAATTTTAAAATTTTAAACTTATAATTTCTATAAACTTATATCTTCGGAATCCGAATCGTATGCAACAACGATTTGGGGTCTGAAAAAATATGGCATCCCGGGATGGGGCCCTGATGATGATTGGCCCGGTTGTAGGCCATCCATCCCGGGATGGGGCTCCGATGATCTTGATGGGTGGCGGCTTGGCTCTTGCACCGAGTCCAGGATGAGGCGGCTGTGTTGTTTTTCGGCGGTCATCCATCTCGCTTTTTTTATTATTTTAATTTTTTTTATTTTGGCCCCTATTCCCTCTTCTTTCTTTTCTTCCTCTTAATGCCATATGGCTGTCTAATAAATCAAACTGAAATAAAATAAAAAATAAACAGTGTTATTATTAAAGTTTGTTAATAATTATTTAGAACTGTAGAATCTTTTTGCCGTAAAGTTTTTATATTTTTAAATTTTGCTACTACTAAAAGAAAATTTGAAAAAATTTATAATTTTTATTCAAAAAAGCAGATTATATTAATAAAAAACTTACAATTCTATCTATTCTTGTCCAGAATTTCGTTTAGTTTTTTAGAATTTAGTTTCACTAATATCTACAGGTATAATTATTATTAACTTAAGGCGATAATCGGCAAACTTGAGAGTTGATTTGGAAATTCTCTAGATATTTGCAGTTTTAGTCACATTTTTTTTTCTAGTGGAGCTTTTTCAAAATTTCTTTTTTGCACTTCCTACATATAATGAATGATTTTACGCCATCTTTAGCAAGCGTAAAGCACCAAATTTACGCTCCCCCGGCCCAGAGGGCGTAAAAGTAATGGCGACCGTACTTTACGCCCTTGGGCCAAAAATTTAACACTTCTTATAGTTTTTTTATTCTCTGGTTCTGAAATGACATTTACAATTGGGTGTTTTAGGTTAATTAAGGTTGGTTGCGTTATAACCTCCAATATCCAATAAAGTTTTAAACACACCTTCGTCCACCTCCATCACAAAATTAGTTGGTTTTAACAAAAAACTATAACACTCCACTAAATTTCTTTAAAATTATCAAATTTAAAACTTCAAATATGACGCCATTAAAATTGTCGTTAAAGAAGAGAACTTCGCAAAACAATTATAATATAATACATTATATTATTATATTATTACGTTATTATTCATTCAGCTCGAAGATACCTTACCCAACATCCTGATCCATCAAATAAAGTTTTTCTGAAATTAGATTTTAAAAATGTTTTTAACATGTTAAACAGAAATACTTTTCTTAATCTGGTTTTTGATACCCTTCCAGAGATATCACCTTTTGTTTTTCAATGTTATAAAGAATCTTCTTTTCTTATGTTTGGTGAAGATTGCATCTTATCAGAAAGAGGCGTTCAACAAGGAGATCCTTTAGGACCAGCTTTATTTTGCTTAGGAATTGAGAAATTGACAAAATTAATTAATACTGAATTTAACACTTGTGGGGCGATTCTCTAACTTTTTCGACCGAGAGAATTGTGTTCTGTCTTTATCTTACACTTTAGTATTGACATTCTCCCACTCTTTTGTTCGCATGCGAATTCCGATTCGTGTGGTTACAAAATAGGGGTATTAGTATCTTGATGATGGTTCCATTGGCGATAACTCTGAGTTAGTTCTTGAAAACTTGAGAAAAATAATTCGAACATCAAACGAAATAGGCCTTGAATTGAATTTCGGAAAATGTGAACTATTTTTCTTAGATGGTATAGATGAAGATATTTTTCAGAATTTTAGCTCTATTGCTCCAGGTATTAAAATTACAAAATATTCTGAAACTTATTACTTGGAACACCTCTTACTGATACCGCACTTTCTAAATCTATAGAAGAAAAATCAGATTGTTTGAAACTTATGTAATGAATCTTCCATTACATGTTTCCTTTTTTCTATTAAAAAACTGTCTTGCAATTCCTAAAGTAAATTACCTTCTTAGATGTAGTCCATCTTGGAATGATCTTTCTAGTATTAATACTTTTGATAATATTATAAAATGTGGATTAGAAAGAATCACTATCAATTATTTAACAGAAGAAATGTGGATTCAACCAACGTTGCCTGTACGTTATGGAGGTCTTGGAATTCGCCTTGCTTCATCTTTAACTTTACCTGCTTATCTTTCTTCTTGTTATGCAACTTTGAAGAAAATTGATGACACTTTGCCTCCAGTTTTTAAAGATGTTTCTGATATTAATTTAGTTGAAGGTGAACATCTTTGGTATTCAAATCCAAAAAAATATCTTGATGCTTCTGAAAAGCGTATCCAAAGATCGTCGGATATTCCTCTTTTGGATATTACATTTTATGAATTTAAGTGTTCGTCTGATGATTCATTTAAAAAAGCAAGTTTAAATGCTTTGTCTTCTAAAGAATCAGGTGCCTGGCTACATGCTTTACCAGTTTCATCTTTGGGTACCCTTCTTGATAACGATTCATTTAGAATTGCCATAGGTCTCCGTCTTGGTTCTTCATTATGTATTGAACTTAATTGTTCATGTGGCTCGACTGTACATGAAAATGGTTTACATGGATTAAGTTGTAAATTTAGCGCTGGGAGATTATCTCGTCACAGTGAAGTTAATGAATTAATTAAAAGAGCATTGTCTTCTGCCGATGTACCATCTATTTTAGAACCGTTAGGAACTAGTAGGGATGATGGTAAGAGACCTGATGGAATGACCTTGATTCCTTGGTGTTTCGGCAAGTCAGCTGTTTGGGACTTTACTTGTGTAGACCTATGGCCACGTCTCATTTAAAATCTTCTTCTATTTCTTCTGGTGCTGCTGCTTTGATCGGGGAAAAAACAAAAAAATCAAAATACAATAGAAACCTCGAGAAAAATTTTCTGTTTTACCCAGTCAGTATAGAAACATTTGGAGTTTGGGGTTCTACTGGTTTAAAATTCATTAAAGACATTGGCAAAAGAATAGAAAATTTAACTAAAGATCCTAGGTCTTTTTCATTTCTTGTTCAACGAATAAGCATTGCTATTCAAAGGGGAAATGCTGCCGCTGTTTTAGGTACTCTTCCTAAGAACAAGTCTTTAGAAGAAATTTATATGATACCTCAATCTTTTAAGAAACATATTTTGATTCTTCCATAGTTCCTTCAATAGACCATTCAAAGGGGACTTTGGAAGTTGAAAGTTTGAATGATTTTTTAATTTTAACTCCGAATAATCAATTAGAAGTTAGCAGTTCTGAATTGTTTATCTCGGCTGATAGTGAGAAAGAAAATCGATCCGATTTAAACATAAATACGATACCTCGAGATGCAGTTAAAAAAAGATATATTGTGCTTAATGGAACTGCTTCTACTTCAAAAAGGAACTATGATGAAGATGAAGAAGAGGGTTGTGATGATAAAGATGAGAAGATTGATGTTTTAGAAGACCAAGATGTTAATTTAGAAGATCTTGAGGAAAAAAGAACATTTAGATCTACCAGACAAGAACGTGGGTCTTTCTTACCTGTTTCGAAAATTTTAAGTTTTTATTCTAACAGTGATAATTTGCCCTTAAACCATTTAGTTTAATAGTGAGACTGATAAACATGTAACAGTTAGTAGCAGAGGCAGAGTAAGAAAACTTACGGAAAGAGCTCGAGCTCTTATTAAGAAATGATATTTATATTATAATTTATAATTATTTTTACTATTTTTATTATGTATTATATATTATATGTAAGATATATTAAAATTTAAAGCCTTCCAAAAATCATTTTATATTTTTATTAAAAAATGAGCAAAGTTGTTTTCATTTTATATCTTCCAAATATTTTATTTGATTTCACAATAGAACAAAAATACCTTAGAGTACAAACCTAACCCAAAAGTTATTTAGAGGATATAAAATGAAAACAACCTTGCGCATTTGTTAATAAAAATATAAAATGATTTTTGGAAGGTTTTGAATTAAAAAATACTTTTTTATATTTTGCGTCTATAATGTGTACTTTTCAGCACTCAAATCAGTGTTGAAATAGCCTACATCTACCGCTTTATAACACGCATTATTTATTTTTTCGAAGTTGGTAGCATTGATATGTCAAACAAAAAACAGATAACCTCTAAACCTCACAAAGATAACCTTAAATTGTCAACGTTGCTTAAAGAATGTCTCGCTTATTTATTTAAGGGTTTATACTAGTTTTGGCCCCACTTTTTCATATTAGAAGAACATCGAAATCATTTTTGTAATTGTATTATTTTATTAATTATTAAAAATTGGAGGTAGGCAGTTATAGTGAATTTTTACCTGGTTATCTACTTTGGTTGTGGCCAAATTGCCAAGAACCAAGATAGCAGCGCAAGATGAAGAGTCTTGTTTTAAAAGCAAATAAACAATATATTCAATGTTAGGAATACGTTTACATTTAATTTTTATCGTGGCTTTGAATGGTACAATTATTGTATACGTTGTAATTAATAATTACACTGGAAGTGTCTTTAGAATGAATCGTAAGGCCTGGATAAGCTGTATTGGTATTGGTATTAGTATTGTCATTAGATACAATATTAATATTATGTTCCGTAGTATTATTTTCACAAGAAGTAGAACTATTATTGGTAGAGCACCCAGGTAATGTAATTTCATTCTCCGTTGGTATGAACAGTCTGGACACATTGATTTTGTTTTGTAGAGAAGCGTCAACGTATCCCTCTGCAACACTAGAAGATTTCCACCCTCCATGACGTTTCAGCATTAGTAAGTCACCACCGCGATTTGCCAAATGGGTGGCACTGGATCTTCGAAAACAATGACCCGTAAATGACTCCGGATTAGGCAACTTGAGATAAGCCGCAATATTTCTGGATACTTTTCCCATTATATTTATACCGATTGGAGAATTAATGCAATAACCATTTCTAAAGGTTAGGAAAAATTGCTTATGGGTGACGTTCTTTGGCCTCAGGCTTGCATAGTTCTTAATTAACTGAACCCAATTGTTTTCAGATATTATAAATTTTCTTGGGACGTAGTTTTTTGTTTTTGGTATTGAAATTATTATGCAATCTGTTTTAAATTCGATATCATCTATAGAAATATTTATTAACTCCTGCCTTCGACATGCACCGTTATAGCCGATTATTAGAATGACCTAAAATTTATATAAAATCGTACAAAATAAAATATTATACAAAAAAAATCGTACCTTCATAGCAAGATATACCTCGTCATCGGCCTCTTTAATAAACTTCGTAATATGCTCTTCTTCCAAAATATTTGACTTTTTAGGCAAGTAACCTATTGAAGTACGTTTCAATAGACCTTGTAATTTATTAAATTTTGAAATGTCTATATTCTTGTGTAGATTTAAAGAAGCCTTTAACATGGAATAAACGGTCCACAAAGTTGACGATTTGTATTTCTTGCGTTGCAATTCAAAATATGCAAGCATAACATTTTCAGATACACATTTAATATTTTTTTCATCACACCATTCTTCAAATTTATTGTACTGTTTTTCATACAAGTGTCGAGACTTATCGGGTATTAAATTGCTTATTGTGCTTGCTGCTATTTCTCGAATTTCTGGAGGAGTATTTGGTATTTCTTCATCCATGTTTAATTATTAGGATAATTTAAAGTAGTATTATTTAAAAATTCAATTAAAAACTCAAACTTCAAATAAGCTGTCAATTTGAAAATAAATGAATAATTGTTACCAACTGTTAACTGTTCCCAACTTATAGAAAATTAATAAAATAATTGTACATCGAAATTTATTTATTTTGTTTAAAAAGGGCGCAAAATATAAAAAATAGTGTATACAACTCGTTCATAAGTCATTTATTGCACTTGTCCTTTAAAACACTCGCCGCTTTGCGGCTCGTGTTTTAAATTTGGACGCGTGCAATAAAATTTGACTTATGAAACTCGTTGCATAATATACTATATTATAATATTTCTAGTTATTATTTAGTCTATTTCTACTTTTAGGTTGCATGATTGACACATTGGCAGCACTTAATGGCAGAGTGAGAAAGTATGCTAAAGTTCATGGTATCTCTGTTCTTTCAAGGTCTGAACAACGCAATTGTTTTGCGAAGTTTTCTTCTTTACCGACAATTTTAATGGCGCCATTTTTGAAGTTTGATAATTTTAAAGAAGTTTAGTTTTTTGTTAAAACCAACTAATTTTGTGATGGAGGTGGACGAAGGTGTGTTTAAAACTTTATTGGATATTGGAGGTTATAACGCAACCAACCTTAATTAACCTAAAAACACCCAATTGTAAATGTCATTTCAGAACCAGAGAATAAAAAAACTATAAGAAGTGTTAAATTTTTGGCCCAAGGGCGTAAAGTACGGTCGCCATTACTTTTACGCCCTTTGGGCCGGGGGAGCGTAAATTTGGTGCTTTACGCTTGCTAAAGATGGCGTAAAATCATTCATTATATGTAGGAAGTGCAAAAATAGCTATTTTGCACTTCCAAACAATAATGAGCCATTTTACTCTCTTAATGGCAGAAGTAAAAGTAACACATTTACTACCAAGTATTCATTTAATCTCTAGGGATTAAAAGTCCCATAACGGTTCATTTAATCCCTTGGTATTAAAAATATTTCGTAGTTAGATATTACAAACACAGATGGCGCGCAAGTTTTTAAAAATAATTGTTTCTGAATTCTGAATTATATTTGATAATTTAATACGTAAGTATATTTCTAATATTACTACAATAATTTTTAGGGTTTTTTTATTTGGGAAAACGAATTTATTATAGTTTTTTGTCTTAAATTCAAAAAATTTTATTGACAAGAAATTCTAACCTCTAAATTGTCTTGTATTATTTATTAAGATATCTAATGGTTTTATCTAATGTAGTATGCTAAATGCTTATATTTATACAATTCAAAAGATTTTTGTTAGTTGTTTAAGTTTCTAGAAGATAAACGATAGAATGTTTCATCATCACTCGGAAGTTCATGCAGACTGATCCGTATCGAATCATGGTATAGGTACTTAAATTTTTAATAATATTTAATTTATCATAAATTAACCGATCAATTGATTTTAGGTTTCCGATGTGCTTCAAAATTATACAAGACTGGAGAAAACAACACAAATTTATTAATAGATATGTACATTTACAAATTACTAAATATAAATATGTACGTTTACTCTAACATTACAATCAATACAATTTGTTAGACCAAATAAAGGAGGTACAACTTGTTCAATTATTTTTTTTAATAAGGTGACGGTTTTATGTCTGGCTCAGTAGTTATTTGCATTCGAAATAACCATTGTCCCAAAATTGAAAACGTTTGTTCAAATAATTAATTGGAAGTGCAAAAAATTTAATATGCATTGCTGGAGCAAAGTGCATTTAATCCTTCGTGTGGTTGTTGCCCTCGACTACGTCTCGGGCAACAATTTCCACACTCAGGATTAAATTACTCACTTTGCTCCCTTGGTGCATAAATAACTATTTTTAGTTTACGCAAATGTCCTGTAGCTAATGAAACTTATATCTTTGTTGAATAAAATCAACAATCTTAGGAGAGCAACAAAGAGAGTGCTCATTTCTCATTTCAAATGTCTCATTTCCTTTTTTGCCAAGTAAGTAGGTATATTTTTGTTGTAAATTTATGACATCTGAAAACTTTTAATAAAATTTTACAATTTATTTAAAACCTCATTGAAAAAAAAAGATAATGAGTTGTTTTTACTTTAGCTCTTTTCTAGCTTTTTTTCTATATAGAAAATTTATCTATTTTATTTATATTTTATATTATTAGAAAACTTACAATTCTGAGCCAAAAGGCTCTATCATTTTCTCGGACTAGGCCCACATTTCTTCCGTTGCCTCCTGTTTCCTTTCCTCCGACATTTAAAAATAATCTTCATTCGGTAATTTATATTTTTGTTTTTGCCTGCATGATTTCTACACTCGAAAGCCGCGCATACAGTCGGCATAACCCCTATTTTTTGGGACTGTCAAGCATGTCCGGTCTATGTATAACAATAGAAAACATAGAAGTCTTTGATTTGTAGTTATACCAACCTGCATATTTGGTTGCCTACATATCAAACCACAATCATTTTACCTCACCCTGTACGTTCCATGTATTGGGCGTATCGATGAATGATATCCTATGTTGATATCGTAGATAATTTCCACTGGAGAGCATAAGGGTGGGGGGGTGCAACTGCGAATTAATTGAAATAAAAGAAAATAATTTATGAAATTCACTAAAATGAATAAAATCATGTTGTTTTTTTGTTTAAATGGAAGTAGAAATACATTTTTAAAATTGTTAATATTGTTATATGGTAGCTTAAGACCTTAAATTGTACCTGAATAGACCTGTGTAAAAACTATGTTTATAGCACAAATATATTATTATTATTATTTGTTTTTTTACTTGTCACAAGTGCACCCCCCTTTTAAAAATTTCTATGTACGCCACTGAGCAGAACGTAGTAGGATTATATTAAAAGTTTGATTCAGCGTCCTGTATTACGTATTACATTTCCATATTTGAAAAAAAAAATTATATTATTTAGTGGTTTTATTTTTATAGTAAAATGTATTTTTCTTATACGTTTTAATATAGTAAAGCCATCTATTGATTAAAGCTGAAAGTTATGTTAATTATCACGAATGTCATTAGATGTCGCTATAATAAAGTTTAAAATTTTAAATTCAAATGATTGAAATAGGTGTAATTAGAAATCATTAACGAGTCATTTAAAAAACGCAAATCAGTTCGCGTGTAGGTTGTTTTCGATTAAAATTACATAACTTTAATAAAATTCGTGGTTCTTGTTTCGTTGTGCAATCGAGGAATAATGATAATAACAATAATAGAGATGTTTGGTATGTAGCTGCGGTGCGCGGTGTAATGATATGATGATACGGTATACGGTCAGTGGCGTACCTGTTAGTGACTAGCACTTATACACGGACGCACGCACTCAAAACGTACCTGGGGCACTTGTTGCCGGCAGCCATGCGGAACCGGTCATGACTTCCCGGACATGCTCATGCTGACCCAAGCGGAACATTACGTTCCAATGTCAAGAACATCTCGGATCTAGCAGCGCATCAATCCCGAATCCGACAAACTCATCCTCGTTCATTTTGTTCACTCGCTCGTTGTTCTTGTTCGCGTGCTCAACACAATCCCCCCAATCCCACTCGACACAATAATTTGCAAATAAGCGATTCGAGATAAGCGAAAACCAGTTTCGCGCAAATAATAAATATAAATCAAATTAAAAATAATTTACGTAATTGAGACTTGAGAGTTTCACACAATAAAATTATAATTAACAGGAACAGGGAATAGGGGGGACTTCATCAAGCGTGAGAAGCAGTGGAGCGCCGCAATTTCGTTACTAGCTACCAACAAGAAGTAGCTGGTGTCAATTTGACATGGCGTAACGTCTGCAACCATAGATAATCTGCAACTAAAAAGTTGCATTCGAATTGCAGTGGTTGCAATAACCTCAATTTCTCAAGAACTCTTTGAAGTTAGAACATCAGTGGAAAGTTGGTTCTTCAATTGGAAATACCATCATGCGCCCGTTTCAATTCGAACTATATAATTTAGCGATGCGTGTAGATAGAACACAAACACACAAAGGAAAGCACGATGGAGGTGAAAGGAATGCGGCTCTTGTCTCTTGTTTTGTGAGATAACTCCTAGCTCACTCTTCACTGTGCTTATTACAAACGTTTCGAAATATTCGACTCGCACGAGTGCGCTTTTTACCCCAACAAAGAGCGGTGCCTTGCCTAGAAAGGCCAAAACTAATAACCAAATTGGTAAATTCTCACGCTGGATTTTTACACGTGCATATAACGTGAGACAACTCTACCACACAAATGGAATTTAATTATACGAATTATTAGGATCACAATTGATTTTCACTTTAATCTCATTTCCTCAAATTATTACTTCTAACTATCAAGGTTGTAATTTTATATCTCATAAGTGTCAAAGACCTAATATAAGGTTTATGTTTATGATCACTAACGCAATATTTCAAAAAAGTCTTATTTCAGTCTCCCATTCAAAAAAAAATATATCCAAAATTGAAGTACCCAAACCTCAAATAAGATCATTGAAATGTTTACTTTCTGATTATAATGATTATTGAAAAAAATATTCAAAATATGTATGCCTTTGACCTTTCTGGGCTATTTAAAAAAAATAATGGACAAACAGATACACATTTTTTTTCCCGGCTTATACCCAGATTCTGGTCAACTCATTTAAGTTTAAAGGCCTTTAAATTTAAATTTGTTATATGGGTTGTAATGGACAATTTCCATGATTACAATATTTGTGTCTAATTAAAGGCCTTTAATTTTGACCAGAATCTGCCTATTAGGGTCGTAATAAAGCCTTGAGACGTAGGGAACAACAAGTCGAAAGACTTTGTACCTAATATTTTCAGAAAAATCTAAAAAAATGGAAGAAGAATATTCTTTTTGCTATTACCTCAAGAACAAAGAGTCATCAAGAATGGGTATACCAAATATGTTGCAAAAAAATTTCTTCGAGTTTAGGATCTCTTTTTAGACGACTTTATAAAAAATCTTAAATTTTTATCAATTTTTGTCCTAAAACAAAAAAAAAATTGTAAATTTTTCGACGCTCTTCCAACGAAATGGGAACACTCCTACATCACTATAGGAAACTACCAATAGCGATACTTCATATAAAAAATGGGATACGTTTTTGGTGACCTTGCAAATGACTGCCCATTTGGTAACATTGAGTTTAGAACTACAATGGAGACTCTATGGTAAAATTAATTTCAAGGCTGTCTTATTTTAATTTAAATACTGTTTAAACATCTTTGTGGCAACTAGTAATTGTTTTAATTTAAACCTGTAAAGATTATCTATGAACTTAAACATGAATAAAGTGCCCCGTTCACAAAAAATTGAAGTTAACCATTTATTATGTATTTTTTTCAACTACAGAATTCATAAATCAATTTGTCGTTCAAAACTCAATGGTTCCAGATGGGCAGTCATTTTCAAGGTCACCAAAAACGTACCCCCTTTCTTTATATGAAATGTTGCTACTGGTAATTCCCTATACTATGCTCCAACACTACAAAATCACTTTAGGAATACCGATTTACCGAATTCTCAAAAATAGCTTGGATGCGCCAATGCTACGAGTAGGTATTATTTTTTTTTTAAAATTTTGGGGATTTATCCACACTATACATTTTTTTGAACAATTTCAAAGTGGTTAAACTTTTTCGGGACAATAATTTATACAGGGTCTTCCGTTCGTAGTAACACCATTAATAATAATATTGATTATGTAAAAAACACAAATGTTTTACATTAAATTTTAAGTCACCAATTTTTGTCAAATATCATAAAGTCGCTAAATATTTTTTAATAAGTGTACGTAAAATTAAAAAAAATATATTACTAGAAACCTGAGACCATCCTCTTTTAATTGGTAACAACAGTAATACAGAAATAGTTGATAAAATGTTGAAGTGAAGGAAAATAGCTATGCTTTCAAAATGCTTCCTGATTTGTTAAGAGTACGAACAAGTATCAAAATTCTTGGAAAAAATTTCCAAGAACTGAAAAAAAAATCTATTTTTTCTTTCTGATTTTTTTTTCAATATTTTAACAGTTGGTTTTGTTTTACTGTGTCAATTGAATGAGGATGCTTTTACTTTTTAATCGTATTATTTTTTATCCCTACGCACATTGGTTAAAATTTAATTTTAGAGATTTTCTGATTTTTGACAAAAATCTGTAACCTAAAATTCAAAAGGCTGTAGTTACAAAACTAAAAAGACAGACCTCCAGTTTTTTTCTTGATTAAATTTGCTCTAGTTTCTAACCCCAATAACTGGCGAACCATGCACGGAACACCCTGTATTTTAAAAATTCCTAGTTTCATTCCCTCTATCACACCAAAAAATTTGCCCCAGTTATTCAGGGACACCATGTATAAATCACTCTACGTTTTTAAATATTTAAAAGACCTCTAGATTTATTTAACACAAAAATCATTTTATTTACTTTCAATAAGATCTAGAATAATTTTTGCAACTTAATCTTTTTACTTAATTAAATTTTTCGAATTTAAAATTTTATAAAGCATTTGAACAAATGTTGATTTGTTTGGCATTACTTATGATTTTACAAAAACTGTGAATGGTAAATGGTAAAAAATTTATATTTTAATAAAAAAATTTCAAATTTATTCCTAATAAAACACGCTATTTTTTTTCTTCCAATTCTCATCAATAAATTTTATTTTTTATGTTATTTTTTGTAAAAATTTTTAATATTTGGTAGCGAAAAATTTACTGGTCCACTTTTTTATTTATCCCAAGAAAATTAAACCTTTGAAATGGCATTAAAGGTCCTGAGAGCATATTGAGGCTTAGAAAGTATTAAAAAATAGCAGAGTTAAAAAAATACTTATTTTTATGCCCTAATTTTTATGAAACTTCTTACTATTTAGATTCTAAAAGAACATTTACCATAAAAATGCATATTGCATAAAATTTATGAATTTTTTATATTTTTAAAGTAGATTTTTTTAGCTTTAAACAATAAAATTTTTATCACTTGAAATGTCTGTTTATTAAGGCACACTGTAAATACTGATAACCCATAAAATAATTGCATATTTTTTCGGGAAAAATTCTGATTTAAAAAATATAAATAATTTTGTTTAAATTAGATTAAATTTTTTATCAGTAAATTCATGAATAAATAAATTCCAGTCTTTTTGTAGAGATTTGACCGATTAGTGGAATATTCAGCATAAACACAATTTGTTACTAAATTTTAGGATCAAAACTTGATTATTTTTTATTTAATGTTTAAGTATATCATACGTACTACATTGGTAAAAATAATTTAATAATCTTTTCTTGTTTTTCATAAATAAGCATACATAAAATAATGTTTAAATATTAATTTTTTTATTTAGTGATACGAAAATGCGAAAAATAATATAAATATACTTATAAGTAAAATTTAAATAAATCGATTCATTTTCATATTTTTTAAAGTTTTGTTGGAATTGATAAGGTTTGAAACTAAAAAGGTCGATTTATGTATCCACATTTAAAATTTTACGATTGAAGATTGAATATTTAAAAATCAAGTGTTAAATCATTGTTTTTAAATGGTATCATTTATGCAAAATTTATTTGTATAAGTTTAAATTGTTAAAATTAAATGTTAAATGTGGGTGCATAAATCCACCTTAAATATTCATTTATTAATTTTAAAACTTTTTAGTTTAAGTTGGAATATAAGTGAAGGAAAATGTAAATAAACTTTTTATTAATTTTTAACGCCTTGTTGGACAAAATAACAGAAGCATTAATTATTTTATTTTTAAAATTCATAATTTTGATACATATTATGAATTATTTAAAAGTTAAAAGTTTTATTTGCTTTTTGTTAAAAAAAAAGGAGTTGTAAACGCTCTTATTGAGACTAAAAATTACTTCATATCCGCCATTTAAAACACTAACTCCTTGCTGCCCTCTTCAGAGGTAGTTAATATTCCAAATATTTATAATTTATTCAACAACTTAAAACTTTAGTAATATAAACAAACAGTAAATGTATTAGAAACATTTAAAAATTCCTCAAAATCAGCTAAGAAAATATGACCTGGCATTAAGCTGATTTAACAAAAAGAAAATGAAATAACTTAATAAATTTTTCAGGTAGACTTTAGGAAAACATGTACACTTTCAGTTTAAATAGATAAAATAATACTGTATTTTTATACTTTTACCACGAAATTTTTAATACATTAATTGGGAGAATTTTGCAACGTTCTTTCTTAAATTATAGTGAATCATAAAATCTATAATTAATTAAACTAATTAACATTCTACGATTTTTATAAAATAATCATTAAATATCAAGGACTGGATTTGAGTTTTATTTAAAAGTAGAGTAAAAAATCCAAAAAGTAACACTTCAACGCTGCATTTTTAATGACTTTTTTGTTAAAATTACTTCATTGTGGGTTTGAAATTAATTACCATTTAAACTTTTATTGCTAAAATTGATAAAATTCAAGGCATTGTTCTGAAATTGTTCTTACTAAGCATTATGTTACTTTGGCGTCATAAATTACAAATTAACTTTAAAACTACATATTATAAATGCTTTAAATTCTAAATAAATTTATTAAGCAAATTTCGTTAATAAATTTCTGACGATTTTTTTTTTAATTTTTGTGCTATAGAATATTTTAATCAAAAATACATCATTTTCTGAAATTTTTGGTGAAAATTTCAAATAAAGGAATACTAATGTTAGATTTTATTTAAAAAAAATTTGTGATAATTGTTTTCCAATTTAAAGACAACCAAAGAGGCGAATTTTAGTTTAAAATATGGGTATTATGTGTTATTAAAAATCAGAAAATTGGTGGTATAAACCGACCTACTATTTTTAAGTCATTTGTTTATTTAGATCGGCGTATGTTTAGTTTAACATAAAAAAATGACCACGTTTAGCTCGAACAGGTCAAGCCCAATTGAATTCAGGCTTGATTTGACCTTTTACATGTACTTCAAATGGTAGAGGTCAAGCCAAGCCGAATTCAAGCTAGGTTGAATTGCTCGAGATTAACGTAGTCACTTTTTGCTTGGTGGTGATTCAAAAGACATTTGTCCAAAAATTGAACCTCGTCTAAAAATTTAGAAAGGTTTAAGATTTTTAAGAACGGCTCCCACCAAAAGGTTATACATTCCCTAATTCAAAATTTTAACGCAATTAATTTTAATTTCTGCAAACATTTTAAAATCCCCAAGATTTCAGAATTCTTGTAAAAACTGTAATCTTCGGTTTATCTTTAAAATTTGTTAAATCAAAATATGTATTAAAATCAAACACTATTGAATTATTAAGCTCTATTTGTTTGATATGTGAAATTTTAAATTTTTTTATCAAAATTGTTTACATAAAAAAAATATGCAGGCTTTTTCTAAAATGATTTGTGCTTATAGTATAAGTAAAAATAAGACAAAAAATATTTGTACAAAAAATCAACTTTTACCGAGATGCAGGGTGTTGAAATTTAATTTTATTTTTACTTATTTTCTCTGGATCAGCTGAACTTTTGTCATAATTTAATAATCCAGAGGCGTAGAAATAGTTCAAGTGCTCCCTTTTTTTTGAATTTATTTGGTACGCCACTCCAAAATTTTACAGTTTTGTTTGAATTTTTAAAATCTTCAAAATTTTATTAAAATTTAATATCTTTTCTTTGTGTTTTCTTTAATATAAAAAATATTTATATTTGCTTTTTCTACAAAAAATAGTTGAAACAAAAAATTGACCCATTTTTTTTCTATTTGAAATTATAAAAAAAAACAATAAAAATGAGGTTTATTTAGACGTAAAACTTAACTTAAATTAGTATTTTTGTATAAAAACTGCACAAAAAGTTGCTTAAGAAAAAATGGCTGTTTACAAGAACAGGTCATGGTCACCATACTAATATTTCTTCTAAGGTCCATTAATTTACCAAAATGATTTCAAAAAAAGTTTCCTATTTAATTTTACATTATTTAAATAATTAATTTCCTTTTTTAAAACAACAATGAAATTAATTATAAAAAAATATTGGAAACAAAAAAAGGCAAATTATTTAGGTAAAATTATATTTTTTAAAGAGCAAAATGTTTGTGTGAATTTAATTTATAAATACTATTTTGAAAAAAAAAATAATGAAAACATAATATTAAAAATATTACCATTGTTTTTAATACCATTTATAGCCAAGCTAAAAATCTCAAAAAAATTAGGGAACTGAGTAAGGGTATAAATTTAAATGATTTACTAAGAACGGTTTTGAATTAAACAACCAAACGTTATTTTTTGGCAACAAAAATTAAAGAAACTTAGATAGAGAAATCGGGCACTTATTTATAGTACCTTTTTTCCTTATCTTGATCCAAAGAATCACCACCAGAAATTTTCAAACAAAAATATGAAACATCCTGTTTAAAAAAGATTCTATAATAGAACCTTGGTTTTTTAATAACTTTTTCTTAAGATTTTTTTTTCTAGTAGTAGATTTTTGGGTACATGACATCTCGTCACGGAGTAACAAATCCTTTTCAAATAAATTGCTTCTAAAAATCTAATTATCATTAAATTTTCAAAAAAAGACAAAATGCCACGAAGAAGCGAATGCGCGAATACTGAATAAAGTAATTAAAACTATGAAATGTGAACAATATTAATAAGTAAGAGTTATATCAAGAAAATATATAGATATCTATGATTAAAGTCTCATTAAAAATCATAAAAAGGCGAGTGAAACAGATTTTTTACTCCAAGTCCCGACCTACTCAGTATCGAGATATCCTGGTGCCGAGATGTCCCGGTGCCAAGAATTCCAGTGCCGACTTATCCGGTGCCAAATTGTCCCGATGCCGAGTCCTCCGGTGCTAACTTGCCGAATCGTTCGGTGCCTAGTTGTCCGTGTTCCAAGATTTTTGAGTTTTTATTTGCTTACTTATTCGGTTAATGCGAATAGTATTTTTAACCTTCGCATGATTTAAATAGGAATGTGAAATAACCGAGGAAGTAACAAAATTAGTTTTTAATTGTTTACCTAGGATTACCTGTGTCACCTGTGAAAAATAAACCTGATCATATTTCTATAAATAGAGTAACAACATATCTGTAGGTATCTTGCTATACATTCTTCTCAGTTTTATAAATTCCTAAAATTTTTAAAGCTTTAAATTAACTTCTATCACTTTGAAAAAATAAATCGTAAAAATGTAAAATTTAAGATTTTATTACTTAATATTTTCATTTTAATTAAAAAATCGGAATAATTAAAACCCATTATAAGATTGTTTTTTCTCATTTTTTATTTTTCAATATTACCAATATTCAACAAAAAAATTTAGGAATTGAATTTTAAATTATACATAACCGGGCTGAAGTTACATTTAAATGCATTCATTTTTACATTCATATTTTTTTTTTAGAAAAAAAGGGCTCAATTTTTTTATATTTTGTCACAAATACAATCCTTAGTAAAACTACAAAAAAAGTTTTTTCAAAATCAGGCAAGGAATCAAGAAATTTAAAAAAAAAATTAAGAAAATAGTCACTTTTTCACATTTAATTTTTTTAATCGAAAACAAAAAAATGTAAGGGCTCAATTTTTTTATATTTTGTTACAGATACAGTCTTTAGTAAAACTGCATAAAAAGTTTTTTCAAAATCAGATTAGGAGTCAAGAAATTAAAAAAAAAAATTAAAAAAATAGTCACTTTGTTCAGATTTTATTTTTTTTTAGCGAAAACAAAAAAATGTAAGGGCTCAATTTTTTTATATTTTGTTACAGATACAGTCTTTAGTAAAACTGCATAAAAAGTTTTTTCAAAATCAGACCATGAGTCAAAAATTTAAAAAAGAATGAAAATAATCAGTCACTTTTTCACATTTAATTTTTTTAATCGAAAACAAAAAAATGTAAGGGCTCAATTTTTTTATATTTTGTTACAGATACAGTCTTTAGTAACACTGCATGAAAAGTTTTTTCAAAATCAGATCAGGAGTCAAGAAATTAAATAAAAAAATTAAAAAAATAGTCACTTTTTCAGATTTTATTTTTTAAGCGAAAACAAAAAAATGTAAGGGCTCAATCAAAAAATAAAAAAAATAAAATCTGAAAAAGTGACTATTTTTTTATTTTTTTTAATTTCTTGACTCCTGGCCTGATTTTGAAAAAACTTTTTATGCAGTTTTACTAAAGACTGTATCTGTAACAAAATATAAAAAAATTGAGCTCTTACATTTTTTTGTTTTCGATAAAAAAAATAAAATCTGAAAAAGTGACTATTTTTTAAAAAAAAATTTAATTTCTTGACTCCTGGTCTGATTTTGAAAAAAGTTTTTATGCAGTTTTACTAAAGACTGTATCTGTAACAAAATATAAAAAATTGAGCCCTTTTTTCTAATAAAAAAAATATGAATGTAAAAATTAATGCATATAAATGTAACTTCAGTCCGGTTTATACATAATTATTTTGTTAATTGTATTTTAATTTAAATTAAAAACGAAGCATTTTAGAGAAAATATTTATTCTCTGTTTTCGTCTTAAAATTGGTCAAATAGTTTTCTAGGAAGTCTCTGGTATTTATTTTTTTAAAAAAGCCACCCATGTTTAATGCAAAATTGGCATTCAACTTCGTACATGTTTTTAAATAACTTCTAAACCGTACCAGCTGTGAAAAAATTAAACAGATCAAAAATTTTCAGAAAAAAGCAAGGAATTAGAATATCTCATTTAAAATGTTAAGTGGGGTAGCACAAAAAAGTTATGGTATAAAAAATGGGGTCTATACCCCCAAAATACATCCCCCTGTATTTTATTTCGATATTTGATATTTTTATCTTGTTACGACTATAATAACTAGAGTGTGTTTCAAATTTGATCAAATTATCTTAAAAAATAAAGAAGTTATACTAAAAAAATGAAAAAAATATAGAAAGTTTGACACCCCATAAATAAAAAATAGAGCACTTTTGAGAAAATTTTTATTCTTTACTTTTGTCTTAGAATTGGTCAAGGAATCGCCTGTAGAATTTCTTCGCATATATTTAGAAACACCATGTATAACAAGATTTAGAATAGGAAATAATATTTTAGTTAGTAATGTTAACAAAACACTAACTCAAAATTATTTTTTATTTCGAATACCAAAGTTATAGAACTTCCATTTGAAATAAAAAGTTATTTTAAATTACAAAAACTAAATTTTAAATATACAATTAAAGAATATGTTAAAATAAATGTTTTCAATATTTAATTGAGTTGCTCTCATCTTTTTTGTTAATAATTTGAGTTAAGTTTTTATTGTTTTTCTTTACATTTATGTTTATATATTACTGTAAATATTTTTTTGTTAATATTTTAATTTGTTTTTTGTTATTTGCCCACAAGCTATTTTCTTTTATCTTTTGCAAATGTAAATATTTTTAAATAAATTTTCAAGCAAAATCAATTAAAAAAATATTGAATTATTTTGAGGGTTATTCTGCAACCATACGAAACGAAATTCGCATGCGAAAAAAGAGTGGGAGAATGTCAATAGTACAGTGTAAGATAGAGACAGAAGGTCGCACTCGAAGTTGCAGAATAGGCCTCTGTGCCCTTCGGGAAAAAGTATATGGATGCCCATGGTCAATTCTTTTTACTCAGTTCGGGATCACGAATTGATCAGGTTTCCTTCAGTTTTCTTTCCACCTTTCTCCTAGGTACTTGCTGTGTACTTGTTCAGTTGTCAATTGTCATTTTTTAATTGAACTTGAACTGAACCGGTGATGTAAAAATCACAATTAATATTTCAATCTTTAATATCCCTTTCCAAATTGAAATACTTCAAATTTTACAGATCTTAAAATTTAAGTGAGACTTAAAATGAGAGAAATACAATGAAAAACCTTAAATTTTAAAAGTTAATGGCCGGTTGCACCTCTACTCCTAAGTGGCACTTATTTTTTAGTGACTGATTTTCTATTCCACTTAAAATTTAAGTTAGGTAAGTTAAAAAGGAATAGGAAGAAAATTTTTTATTTTTTGGAAAAATTTGTTTCACTACTGGTCTAAATTCCTAATTTTTTAATTATTTTTTTACAAAAAAATCGAATTTCCCATAAACGTAATGTAAATTTAATGTATACAATTGTGACCGCTGTAAGTGAAAGGGTTAAAAAATTTAATTTAACTTCAACTAAGACACTAAAATTCACAGATATACAATGGAAAATCTGTATTTTTTTACTTTAGTCGTTTAAAGTTTAAGTGACTTTAGCCAGGTACAGAAATGTATTGTTTACAATATGAAAGGACTATATTGACTTTATCTTTTGATTTACATATACAGGGTGTTCCCAAATTGGCGCCCAAGCTTTCCGCTAAGTTCAGAGTAATCAAAGACCAAAAAAAATTGTAAAGTATTCATTGTTTTATTATTCATAAAAATAATTTAAAAAACTTGCCTATTTTAATAAAAAACGTACTTAAATTACTGGATTTTTACAATTTAATGCCTGATTCATTTTCACGATTTTGCTCTCTAAAACAAAAGAAAAAAAACTAATTTTTTTAATAAATCGGAACTTTTTACTATTTATTTGTTTTAAAATGGTATTGTTTAGAGATTTATGATTCCAAAAATATTAACTATAATTCCAAATATTAAATAGAGAAAAATGTTTTTAACAATTTTTTTCAGTATCTTCCGAAGGGCCCCCAACAAAGTGCGAAGAGTAAATTTGAGCTACTTCAAGAGGATTTTAATAAGTTTATTAAAAATAACAATTTACAAATATTTTAAAATTTTCAATAAAAAATTAAAATTGAAATATTATAGGTGATGTAGTTAAAGATACTTGAAAAAAATGGTATGTGATTAGTATCAAGAAAGTAATAAAAAATAACAAATGCAAATAATTATGAAAATTTAAAAAAAAATGTTTTTAAATACCTTTAAAATCTTTTTTCTTTCTTTTTTTCAATTTATACATATAGTTTTAAACATTTATAATAAATTTTTATAGATTTATTTGTGGTAGTTCATTTAAAAATTTTTATTGTTTTGTAATTGGTCATGAATTTACCTTTATTATGTGTTGGTAGATTTAATTTAATATGAGTAGCGATTCTTGTATAATGATTATGAATATTTTTATTAATGTTGTAATTTTTAATGTGCTTTTATTTTTTATTAAATATTCTGTATTCTTCAATACAACAAATTTCAAGATTTTTATAACTACAGGGTGAGCTAAAATTATAGTGGTCAATTCAAATTTCCCGCCTAAAAATCTGGGGAATTTGTTTGCTTCAAGTTGATAGTAACACAAAATCATGTCAAAATTATAACAAAGTAACTAGACTACACAAAAGCAGAGGCGTAGGTCGAATTTTCACCGTTGTGTCAATTCTTCGGATTTTTGTATTTATTAGTTATTGTGCCCTCTGTTTCATAAACATCAGTTTTTATCAAGACTAATTTGCACAAATCTTCATTTGTGTTAGCATCTGCTTCGAAAATGATGTTTGTTGTAAAATTCGAGAGCTAATTTTACTTTTTTTATTTTCAGAAACACGAAACCTTAGTAAATAACTTAAATGTGTATATTTGTTTAGAATTCTTGATTTGTTATGAATATTATATTCATTTTGAAAAAAAATATTTGCTACGCCATTGGGTTACTAGGGTTTTTTTTTTTAAATTTGTAGTTGTACCAACCTGCACATTTGGTTGCCTACATATCAAACCACAATCATTTTAGCTCACCCTGTACATAGTTGTAATTTCCATTAAATCATTTTGATGACTATAATAATCCAAGTTAAAGAAATAGTTTAAGCAGGAATTTAGTTTTCTTTGTAATTTGTTTAGGATATACAGGCTCGTATACAGGGTACTGAAAAAGTCGCGTACATCCTCCATGTTACGTTATTTGGAAGCAGCCGTCAAACAAGGGTAAAATAATTGCATGGAAATTACGAAGTTATTAGTATACTTTAAAGAAGTAAACTTGGCAACATAATTTTCAAAGTAGACTTTGAAGATACGATTACGATTATTATTACAATCTAATAAGGGTGATTTACATGACATTTTTCAAAAGTGCAAGAATCAATTAGTCAAAAACCAAACAATTTTATTATTAGTAATTTTTAATTAAAACAAATAAAAAAACTTATATTTAAAGTAGATGTTCGAAGTTAATTTTATCAAATTATAGTTCAAGGAAACAATGAAATAATCGTAATATTTATACATTGCTGCCATATGTCAATTTTATGACAAATTATAAATTTTAAAATGCAAATATGTTTACATTATCAACATGAATTAATATTTTTTGTTGAGAAATGCAATAACAAATAACAAAACAATTATTTTCTCTACTATATTGGACGAAAATAAGTAAAAATGTACATATAAAATTTTTAACTTTGAGCATTTATATCTTGAATAATCTGCTAGAAGGACTTTTTAAAATATTTTTTCCCTTGTCTAACAAATGCTTCTTAAAAAGCTTAGCTGTATTGAATATGAGCACCATGTAGTTATTATATTATCTAATATTAAATAAATAAATGCTTCTTTTAATAATTTTTTTATACAAAAAAAAAACCAAACAAATCCAATAGAAACTAGTTTATTTGATACGATTTTTAATTGTTGCTCCCAGGGAAGATTTGAATCAACTATAATTCCGAGATATTTATTTGAATTCATTGGTAAATTTTAATGTATTATTATTTAAACATGTACAGATTTAAATTTAATTAAAAAATTGTATTAAGTCAAGTCTTGTTTAAATATTTGAAGAATAAAGTTGAGTAATGAAACATCATGATCGCGATTTTGATGTACAGTTGGTCCCAGCTGGAAGTAGGACAAAAGTAATCACGATCGCGTATTCTTTGTCCTACTTCCAGTTGGGAGCAACTTTACAACCTTTATTTAAATTTAATTGTTGTTTATTTTTGAAAATCATAAATTTTTGTTTTTTAAACTTTATACAGAGTAAATTTCGATTTGGCCAATTTCAAAAAAAATCTTTAATTTCTTTTTCTAAAAATTCTTTATTAGATCTTGAATATAAAAGAGCAATATCATCAGCAAAAATTGAATAATTTGCGTTTAATCCACAAAATGGTATATTATTAATACAAATTAAAAATAACAATGGGCCAATTACTGATCCTTGAGTAACACTAGATTTTAAATTAAGATTATTACTTGAAGTATCATTAATACATTTTGATCTGTCAATTAAAAAAAATGTTAAAAGATCATGAATTTTTCAGTTTTCCAAAAAAAATAAAAGTAGTTTATGCTTGGTCGTATTTAGGAGGTGGATGAAGGGTCAAAAGCACCCCCCCCCCCAAAAAAAAATCATAGATATGAGCGAAAATAATAAAAATTCCACTTTTATAAGAAAACAAATTAACCCATCTTTGAAATAAACTGTATAAGGGTACCAGAACTGAATTTTTTATAAATTGATACAGTTTTCTGTAGAGTTTTACGGACTTAAAAAAGTGGTACCTTTAAGGGGCATATTTCAAAGATATTACCGAAAATATCAAAAATATTATATTATATTATTTTTTTGAAAAAATCGATCAAAATAATTATTTTATGGTGATCTTATAATCTTAGACCAAAGTGGCATTAATTAGCTTTGCTTTCCAATTTTTTTCATTTAAATTGACCTAATAGTTTATGAACTATGGTATAATTTTGAATTAACATTTGGTGTGGAAAAAAGTTCCTCTAAAAAAAAAAACTAGGGTGTTCCGATCTTGAAAATTGGGTTTTTTGTAGGTGAGTCTACTTTCTACGATATTCTTCTCATAACTTCTTCTGGGATACACTATAATTATTTTCGATTAACAACTTTTTAAATACAGGATGTCCCAAAAATGGCGCAAGAGCTCTAAAAGTACGGACGTTTCAGGAATTCTCAGAAAAGTAGTAAAAAATCCTCTTGACTAATTGATTGAGATATGAAGAGAAATTCAATTACATAATTTTCAATTTAACAAAATAAATTGTGAAGTTAATATAATACGATTTTAATTTAATTTATTACTTCACGACTAAAGAGAAAATTGATACATTATAGGACAACTAGTGAGTTTTCAAAATTCATGCTAAGAAAAAGTTGAATTCCCAAATTTGTTTCTTCGTATCTCGATCAATTGGACAAGAGGATTTTTTTAACTATTTTTCTCCCTGAAGGGTCTCCAATAACTGGAGATCTCTTGAGCCATTTTCGAGACACCCTGTACATGTTTGCAAAATTATACAAATTTGAGGTTAGGTTAACCTGGGTTTGTTTTCAAAAATTTTCGGAATCTCTAAAAAATCGCCCATTTTCGAGTTTTCATCAATAATTTTGCCCTCCCCAAGATGAAATCCTAGATATCCTTGAGAGAGCAATAATATTTAGTAAAAAATACAGGGTGTTTTATTTAAATAAATTAAAATTTTATCCCTCTCAATTTTTCATATTTCACACCTCCATAGGTTATTTATGATTCAAAATTTGTAAAAAAATGTACCAAATTTACCTCAAAATGAATATTACAAAATGACATAAAAGTTGTTTTTTCAATGTTCATAGTAAGACCCTTATCATTTTTCAAGAATATGTCTAAATGTGATAAGTTTTATAGAAAATGTCCCATAAAAAATTAAAGCCATACTCAAATTTTCAAAAAACAAAAAAAAATCGTTGTATTCTTTAACTTGGTGTTAATACAAGTATCAAAAAATATACTGGATGTTCCATTTAAAAAAAAGTGGAATTGCCTCCGTTCCAACTATGAAACACCCTGTATAAAGAAAAATAATTTCTGGTATGCGCATCAATAAATTTTGTAATTTAAGTTTTTTTTTCTCTATCTTGAAGTAAAAGATATAGCTGTATATAAAATATGTGGATATTTATGGTAAAATTTAAAAAAATATAGATCAGGAAATGACTAATTATAAAAATGCCTTTCCATTTATTGATTTATTTTAAATTAAATTTTTTCCTGCATAGCACTTCCTGGAAAAACCATAAATAAGCGCCCATGACTAATTTTCTACTCATAATTGATGATTTATTATTAAAACTATGAAAATAATTTTTAGAAACGCTAATTGAAAATTACAAAAAATCTGAATGAAAAAGTGTTGTTTTTATTTTACAAATACTTTTGAAAGTTTAATTACACTGTTTTAAAACAAAGTGTTAATTTCGTTGGGATATCATTTTGTTTTAATTGAAATAAATTGTTACTTTTTGGTGTAGTTAATATTAGCTCACGTACGCTACTGAGTGGTAATTAAAATAAAATCCAACACGTAAAACATAAACACGAAACACGTACTTACAGCAAGTTATGCAAGCGTTGTGAAGTATGTGCGCCAAATCATCGGTATACCGGGTACCGAGGGTACCCGGTACTTGAAGGTGTACTTTCTAAAAAATATCGCAAGATCCTATTTCCACGGCTGGATTGTTGTTGTTTAAAACAAAATGAATAAATAATTCGTTATCACGGTGATAAGCAAAATAAAGGGCACTGGAATATGAAATTATGCAGGTACCACCTTGTAAATGGTCGGTTTGTTGGATTAGAGGCATCCGTGTGTATTGTAAATTGTAACCGGTGTGTGCGTGCATGCATCAAGTCATCAAGTGTGCAAGTACAGTTTGTACCTTTTTTTAATTTTTGTCGTTGTGCCTGTTGCGGCTGGGTTACCTTTGTTCTATCCTCCTGGTTGTTGGTACGGGTACTAAAGTGGGTACAGTTACGTCCGTCGAACCGTGGAGCGCGTCATCAACATCGACGTTCGCTTCGGTTTGATACAAAAAAAGGGAAATCATGTTTTTTGCGAAAGCACTGCGCGCACCACTTTGTTCCTAGTTTCTATCATCACGATGGTACCATGAATTCGTTGATACATCGCGCTCTACGCTGTGGATGGCACTCAAAGACCACGGGATGGTAAAAATAAACCCGTGAATTCTTCCAGTGCCATTCGCAGGTGAGCCGAGTTTGTTGGAAGTTGGAGTGCACGGAACGGCACCGGCTTACTAACTGACTGGTGCTGTTGGTGTGGAGTGTGGATAGTGGATACTCCACGACAGGTAGATGGTGTTCCACCGTTCGGTGCCCCCCACACGTCGCTTTCCGCGCCTCACCACGCTTGGCTCGTTCCCCGTTCCGTTCGGACGTTGCACCTGTACCCGATGACTAATAGCGCTCACCGACTTGGAACACTACCAGCGCGCGACCTGCCAGAAGGTAACCCGTAACCCGCAGCCTCGTAGCCCACCGGAATACGGAATACCAACAACACTTCCAAACACAAATTTTACCTACAAATTAATTTCAAACACCGCACACTTCCATATTTATTAACTACGTCGAGCCCGCCACTAGGAGTAGGTTTCGAGCCTCCACCAATCGGCTATTCCCAACCAGAATCACACCTTCATCCCTCCCAACTTGCATACTTCAGCGCACTTCACGACCAAGTTCATTTTTAATCAACCTAGGCATATCTACTAAAGTTACTACTTTTTTCCACCAAAACCTCTCAATATCGGATTACATCCATCCACTTTAGACAAGACATGCCGCTGACCTTTCAGGTAATTTCTACTATGTACAATGATCTCATTTATCTTGAACTTTTCCTTTCACCAATTCTTAGATCTCTTATTAAACCCTATAATACTACAACAAAAAAACAATAGGGCTGGGTTTATTGGGCGATAACATACCATTATACCTAATATCATTAGGTACTACAATGCGTCATGGTCGATAAGGTACCCAAGTATTTTCGGGTTTCAAATAATATTGACTATTCAACTCACAAGTAAACGTCAAAAATATCAGCGATTATTTCATGACGTTTATGTCAAACTTCAATAAGTTTGAAGTTGGCTGTCAAATTTTGCACAAAATAGGGAAAAATGTTCGTTAAATAGTCCCTTAAACAGTGGCGGATTATCGCACAGGCGCATGAGGCGCGCGCCTGTGGCCTCCTAATTGAACCGGCCTCAAAAAAATTGAAAAAAATTATGCAGTCACATTTTTTTACCAGTCATGGTCGTTTTTGAAAACTTCTATTCAAATAAACCATAAACCTAACAAACTAATTATACAAAGGAGTTTTTCTTTCCAGTTCCAGACAAGTTGATTTTAAAAAAGATTCTCTTTCTGAAATTTCTGAGACCCACCTTCTAAAATTTTGTCTATTCGAACGAACCAGTTATACATATAGAGGGTGTTCCAAAAAGAAGTGCTCAAAAGAAAATCCTAGACAATAGACGAGGTTTCATCAACAAGAAAACTAATAGGCAGGACCAGCTTTCTTGATGGGTCATTGAATTTTGTTCCTACAATTCGAAATTTTGTTGTAGTTCATAAACTATTTGATCATTTTAAAAGAAATAAGTTGAAAAGTCAAGCTAATTAATGCCACTTTGGCTTGAAGTTAAAAATATCATCAGAAGAATGTTTTGATCGAAAAAAAATTCTTCTTTCAAAAAATTAACGAGATTTCACCTTTTTCTTGATATTTTCACTATCTTTGAAACAAGCCCCTTAAAGGTACCATTTTTTATATCCGTAAAACTTCACATTAAACTCTGTCAATTAAGATTTTCTTCTGAACACTTCTTTTTGGAACACCCTGTATAATTTAGTTACTTCTTTAATTTTAACTTTTGGTCATATTTTACAGTTCATCTAATTCCATGAAATTTTTTGAAAAAGAGAAAAATGAGATGTTTTTCCAAAGTATCTGGAAATGCTTAACCTGCCATTGCCATTTTTTAAAAATTTCACCTATGGCGCTATATTCAAATTTTGCACTTCTAAGTTTTCCTTAAACTAACCCCTGAAACGTCTGAAACTGATGTCAACTAAAAAGGTCATCTTATTTTATTTCTAAAAAATAGCGGCCACAAAATCAGGTTGCGCCTCAGGCCTCCAAATGGCTTAATCCGCCACTGCCCTTAAATATGCACTCTTGTTCAAATTATAAGTCGAATATTTTTCATACATTACCACTCATGTCATTGTCATTAAAACTTAACCCCAATTGAAATTCGTGATAATGACAGTGAAAAATATTCGACTTAAATTTGACCACTCGTGATATTACATATGAAAAGTGATAATTTAGCGCAATTAGGGGTGTCTCAATGATAATGGTTACCCTTATATTTCAACAACTGCCAACTGCTACTTACATCACTATTTTGGAAAATTCTATTAAAATACAGGGTGGAACAAAAAAAAACGGAGCAAGCCATAACGTTTTTATTCCTTGTCCGATTGTTGAGAAATAAAAAGCATCTATAATTATTTGCTTTGTAGGAAAAACTGTGTTAAATACAATTTCCCAAACGCTGTCATTTTTGACAGGTGTATATCAACTTTTGTTTTTCAAATGGAACTGTCAATTTTTTTTTCAATGATTTAATAACGGGTTTTTTTCTGAATACAGTGGTGTATAACATTATTTTTATTATTAAAAAAACGAAAAAAAAATTATTTAATTTTTTTTTTCATTTCCGTATATCACAAAAATAATCAAAGTTTATTAGTATTACAAACGAAATTAAATTAAAAAATAAATTTATACAAATTGTTCAATGTGGGCTCCACCGCGGTCAAGACAAAGCTGACATCATTTTGCTACGCTTGAGGTTGCTTTCAAAATCATTCCCGGTTCCAAAAGTATTAGAGGTAGTTAAATATACCTTATCTCGAATATACCCCCAAAAGAAAAAAATCTAACGGTGTCAGATCAGGGGAACGGGCCGGCCATCGAATTAGTCCATGTGTTCCAATCCACTTTCTTCCAAATTGTGCATTTAAAAATTCAACATTAATTCTTATATTATGTGGCGTAGCCCCATCTTGTTGAAAAAATATGCGAATTTCTTCGGCGAGTGGTAAATTATCTAAAAAATTTTGTAGATTTTCTGTCAACAGGTCATGATATTTTTGTTGATTTAAAGTCCGATCAATAAAAATTGGTCCAATTAAAGTATCTCCCAAAACATTTAAGCTGAATAATCTTCTTTGATAATTACATTCGATTATCTTTCTTGGATTTTCTAGACGGCTTCGATGAATACTTCGATTAAATATGCCATTTTTGTTAAAATGACATTCAACAGACCAGATTACTTTCCGATAGAAATTTTGGTTTTCATTTATTTTATTTAAATAAATATTACAAAATACTTGTCTTCGTTGTAAGTCATTTTCTTCAAGAGCTTGTACTTTCTGGGAGATAAAAGATTTCAGTTTTTTAATAATCTAAGTACTTCTGTATGCGATATTCCAAAGTTATGAGCCATTTCGCGAATGGATGTGCTTGAATTTTCTTCTACCGTTAGTAAAACATTTAACTCCATTTCTTCATTATTATACTTGGGCTTTTTGAAAGCACCAAATTCCCGTAAATTTGCTTCAAGTCTAGCAAACTTTTGAGGTTTTAGTGGATCTCTATTCGGAAAACTTTGGTGATAGAGTCGTACTGCTTCTTACCTATGTTTTCTTCATTCAAAGTAAATTTGAATCATATCAGTAATTTGACTGTAGTCAATAATATGGGTGTGCTATTTATAATTAAATAATAACTATTTTGACTACACGCTACTGATCACTACTCTGATCACTTGATTTAAAGAATGTAAACTTTTTACTTACCAAACATTCGCATTTTGTTTTAATTTTATTGCAAGCTTTGTTAAAAAATTCAAAGGGACACATTTTAATCAACATCTGGCAATGAGGTTGGAAAAATAAAATTGGTGTTTTTATTCATAATGTGTTACAGTTCATTTTTAGAAACACATTCGTTTTTATTTCAATTCAATATAAAACTTTTTGCCCAACTTTGGAAATTAATTGTGAACCCAATTGAAGTGCTAGAGAAAAAATCAAACTGCAAAATTCATGTGGAGGGGTCCTCTTTCATAAATAATTATAAAAAAAATCGTTTTTTACCTTATTGTAAAAATAAACAAAAATTAAATATTTTTTTTGTTTTTTTAATAATAATAAAAATAATGTTATTTACCACTGTATTCAGAAAAAACCCTTTATTAAATCATAGAAAAAAAATTGACAGTTCCAATTGAAAAACAAAAGTTGTTATACACCTGTCAAAAATGACAGCGGCTTGGGTAATTATATTGAACATAGTTTTTCCTACAAAGCAAATAATATAGATGCTTTTTATTTCTCAACAATCGGACAAGGAATAAAAAAGTTATGACTTCGTTTTTTTGTTCCTCCCTGTATATCCTTTGTCTGTTCAAGGTAAAAAAGATCTTTATTAAAATATAGGTGATAACCTTTGGGGTGTGGTCCAATTTTTTTTACTTTTCAAGGACAAAAATTAGGGCGATATAATCCGGGAGTCAGTAATACAAAAAAAACTGCAATGGTACTAGCTGCTTTAAAATTGAAATGCGCATTCAAAATTTTCGAAATATTCCTTGATTTTATTTCAAACTACAGCCATATTTAATAAATAACATTCAGATTATAATTGCACAGCTTGAATAACATTCAAGGTTAGACTTCTAAACGAAGATTTTTTCAAAAATTGTTTTAAAATATAAATATAAATTAGGCAGTGACCCCCCCCCCCCCAAGACTCAAAATATTTTTTTAATTTATAACTATACAAAATATTCATGACTTTCAAATATTTATTTATTGTTTATAAGGTTGTGTGTGTAAATGAAACACATCAAAGTAGTACCTAGTCATTTTGTTGCACATTTCTTGAAGTATTTGGTTGGATGTGAAACTTTCATAAAATAATAAAAAAAAGCCAAGTTAGGGAAAGAATTTTAATTTTCCACTTTACAGGTATGGATGCATGATTATATGAATGACTCATTCATATTTTGTCAAATTTGCACATGCATCACCTCTTTTTAGTTAAAATGTCAACATTTAAAAAAAAAATCCAACCAAATACTTCAAGAAATATTCAATTTTGAAGTTTTTCATCTTGTTTTTCTAAAGTTTCATTGACGCTCATGTCTGATGTAGATGACTTACGTCGAAACCGGTGAAGTCATAATATTTGATAATATAAAGAAAAGTTCAGTTACGAGTCTTTCTTTTTATCCCCAAAAGAAACGAATACGCTCCTTTTATTCCTATTCCTATATCATAAAAAATAGAAATTTTTTTCTGAAAATCTAAGTAGCCGATTTTAATAAAATATTTTTTCATTTTTATGATTAAATCATACCTTTTTACACTAAATTTAATAAGCAAAGTTATTCTATTTTTAGGTAGAGCTTTGAAAATTGCTGTGCTTGAAATCTAAAATGCTTTGATAATATTAATAATCTTTGAAAACCCAGCGATCTACAAAATTTTGTTTATAAAAAGTGAAATCTGAGTTATCAAATAATAGTATTAATTCACTTCAATTTACGTATTTTTAATAATTTTTTTGGCATTTTTGGAAATAAAATTTTTAAAAGATGTCCCATACAATACCTTCATATGATATTCTTATTTTGTATACAGGGTGTCCCGTAAGTGGACGATCAAACAAAGTGAACCAACGGGGGAGGTAATTTACAATCAATATAACTATATTTTTTCTTATTAAATTGTTGGTGGTTCCAGAGTTATTTTTGTTTTTGTATTTTTTCGGAAATTCCATACTGCACCCACTAAAAAATTAATTAAGAAAATTCTATGAGTTGTTTGTTTATTTTTATTGTGTTGTTGTGTTACTATCCTAGAAGGGTGTACCTTTTCAATAAAAGCATTTTCATGAACTCTATCATCTTTTATCAAATAAAAAAAAAAGATTTTCTAAAAACTTTTAGATCATAAAAAATGTTAGTTGATTTTTAAATCATCTTGACAAAAGTCAAAAATATCAGAAAAAGTTATCCACTTCATTCAGAATCTGAGATGGTATAATGCAAACCGATTTTTTTAAAATTTTCTGGCAAGTGTCAGTTTTTTATATAAATATTATAAACTTATGAGAGTTATGGCCAGAAATAAAACAAATCTAGTCAAATTATGATTTTTATTAACTTAACTTAAATGAACAATAGGTGTCAATTATATGTCCTTACACTACTCCTAAAATGATATCCCAAAAAATGGAAAAAAGATATATTATTAATAAACAACTTCCCTAAACTTTGAGGCGAATATCAGCAATTTTTATCTTTAAATACATTTCCAAATATCAATATAATTTGTTTAAATAATTCATAAATCTAGGCACTTACAGAAACATAAATTACAAAGAAAAAATATTAACACCGAAAATGCGGACTAAAGTAGAGCATATTTTTGGATATTTTAGGAATTTATTTTTAAAACTTTAGGACAAAATAAAGAAAAAGGCCTTCTATATATGCCTAGTATACAATCCGCTCTTTCATTTTCAATTAAAAATTTTGATTTTACTCCATTATTAACCAAATAGGAAGGTTATTGAAAACACCCAAATTTGATACCAATTATTGTGACTCTCTGTCGCCTTAATGGTAAAATACCAATTTTTACCTAATAAAAACTGATATAGTGTGGTGTTATATTTGCTTATCGTTATTGTTTTGCAATATTCGAAGTTGAAATTTTTGGTCTGTTATTGTAATATGTAATATACTGTATTTGGACGCAGAAAAATGTCGGATTCTCACTACAACAAGATGGCGCACCTCCTCATTATGCCATAGCAGTGAGCAGTAAGAAAACACCTAAATACAAATTGCTGGATTGGATCATTCTCTGACCACCGCGTTCACCTGACCTAAACCCTCTAGATCCGGCCTGTGCAAACTGTGACCCGCAACAGTTTACTCGAGAAATTAATTCTAAAACTAAGTAATAAAATAAGAGTTAGAATGTGAATCTAATTCGCTGATCGTTTTAGAGTTTGCGGCCCGCTATGTCTTCAAAAAATTTATATGCAGCCCGTGCAGTTTAAAGTTTGCACAGAGGCCGAATCCCTCAATAACACTGATCAAGTCTGTTTTTGTTACAAGAACTCTGTTATATGATTTCACCTCATTTAGGTACCCTTATTATAAAATTACTAACAGTTTTTTCCTATCACCCTCAGATTTTGTGAGACAGTCACATATTACAATAATTTCACTTACATTCACAAAATCAGCGACGTAAAACTTAAATAAGGGATATTCATAGGTCCACAAATAAGGGAATTAATGAAGTTTTGAGCAAAAATTTAATTAAAAACTCACCAGAATAACCACTAACTACAGGGCAGAAAATTACAAAAATTTAATAAATGAACTAATATTGACACATATAAAGCTTTGAGGTGCATCATGTGCTTGAAGATTGAAGATACATTTCCTAGATTCACATCTGGATTTTTTTCCAAAAATCCAGGGTCAGGTCAATGGCGAACAGGAAAAGGTTTCACCAGGAGATTTGCCAAATGTAAAAACGATATCAAGGAAAATGGAATTCTAGCATATTGGCTGATTATCTGGTCAACACTGTTTTTGTCACAAGAACTCTGTTATGAGATTTGGCCACATTTAGATGTCCTTATTACTAAATTACAAAAAAATTGTCCTATCACCCTCAGATTTTTTTGTGATAGTTTTATCAACATTCCCACGCGAAATCCACGATTAAGGTTATAATCGGGATAAATTAGAAAAACTTGAGATGTATTTTCTTTAAGTCCTACTTTATTATAATATAATTATAATGATTATAACTTTTATAATAAAGTTGGACTTAAAGAAAATACATCTCAAGTTTTTCTAATTTATTGAAGCAGTCCAAATATTTGTGTCAACCTTTAATTTATTTATAATCGGGATATTTAAAACCAAAAATATTTTTAAATAATACAGTTAATACAAATGTTTATTAAATGAAATTAAAAAAAACACCCCTGGAGAAGTTTTGTGAATGTCATTAAAAATTTTTTGAGTAACCACAGGACAGAAAATTACAAAGATTTAATAAATGAATTATTGATAACATATAAGCATTGGGGTGCAACATGTCCTTGAAGATACATTTCCTGGACTCACTTCTAGATTTTTTGCCGAAAACCTGGGTGCAGTCAGTGATGAGCATGGGAAAGGTTTCATTAGGATATTTATTTAATAATCTATTACTGTTGATATAAAAATTGAAAAGTGTAGCTTTTTTCATTTTTTTATATTAGGATATTTACCAAATGGAAAAACGATATTAAGGAAAATAGAATCCTAGCATGTTGGCTAATTATTCCTGAGGACTTAAGAAGGACCTACTGGAAGCTAAGTACTCGCAAAACTTATAAATATCTAGAATTATCGAAAAAAAATTACAAATAAGTGTATTTTTTGTTATTTTTTGTAAAAAAGTATATATTAAATTTCTTGAAAATGTTACGTCTTAATTTTTTTTATTCTTCATTTGTTAGATCATAGTTAGTCAAGTTTCGAATAAAAAAAAACGTGATTAAAACATAATAAAGCATCAATTTATAGCCAGTACAAATTTGGAAACAGAGTATTTCTAAACATGTGTCCCTAAATTCTGGAATAGATTCTTTAACCTATTTGAAGATACAAAATAAGAATGAAATTTTAAACCAAAATGGCCCATTTTCAAAATGCACGGTGTTAAAGATTCTTCATGTTTTAATTTTTTTAACATAATATCTTTATTTCTAAAGATAATTTGCTGAAATTTTGTACATAGTTCACTTTTGCCAATCGTCATTTTATAAACCGTAACCTGTAACCTTGCTGATAACATATTATGTTAGTGACAATTTTAAAATCTTTACACCATTCGTTTTTACATTTGTTGACAACATTTTTTATCAACATGTTACAATTCTATTAAAAAAATTAATAACATTTTAGCTGCCAACTTTTTTAATAACATTCGTTTTCAATAACATAAAATCGAAGGATGCTGATTAACAAGTTATTTCTTACGCCAACATATTTTAATAACATACAGTGTGCAGTGCAAGCAAACTGATTACTTTTTCCCTGTTTTTGTGTTCGAGTGTTATTGTATCCTGAGGCCGGATTTTGTATTGTTGGCGAGTTTTATGAACTCGCCAAAACGTCATAATATTGCGCCAATTTGTCATTATTTACATTGTTCTCTTCGCCCAAATGATGATGTTTTGGCGAGTCTTAAAACCAAGCAGAGAAACAAAAAACAAAATACTACCTCTGACCTCTGATCTCAGCTTTTCTTTAAAAATTGGACATACATGTTTATAAGGTTTTTTCTTAAAATTAATTCTAGAATCGTCTCCTAAAGTTTTGCCGCTTAATTTCTGGACACCCTATATAATATGTTGATTGCAAAACATGTTAGCAGCAAATATTTTATTTATTTATTTATATTTTATTCTGTTAACTTTACTGTAACTTAACAGCTATGTAAAATAACATTTTCGGTGTTAAAATACATTGTACGTCTGTACGTCAATCTAATGTTGGTATTATTTTGAATTTTGATCGATTATACATTAATGTAATATTATTATTTTGATCGATGTATTTTAACACCGAAAATTTTATTTTACATAACCGTTAAGTTACAGTAAAGTTTACAGAATATCGTCAGAATTACGAATTACCCCATAAGCATTTTAACTCTTATTTATTTAATGTTAAATTGTATGTAAACTGCGCATGTGTTAACATAAATTTAGCTGAAATTCGCTGTTTTGATACTAACATTTATTTACATAGACTTAATGAAAGTTGATAACATTTTTGCTGCTAACATGTTTTGTTGTCAATATGTTATTGTAACAACTTTGGTGTATGGACACCTTTAGGTTACTGTTTTTTTCGGGGGTAAAAACCTCCCCTCCATCTTTTTATTTAGGGCCACTGTCATTCAATTTTTTACCTCCTTGGGTATTCCAAAAACTTTTTTCTCCGTTTACAACAAAAATTCATAAAACAAAAAAGCCTCTGTTGCGATGTTATTTTTTGTATTTTCTAGAAAGTAGATTTTTGTTTTTTATAAATTTCTAAAACAGTCAAAAGTAAAATTGTTTGGTTTACCCCAAAAATCTTCAATAGCTGCAAGACTTTTTTATGACCAAAAATATAAGTCTTTTGTATTTTTGTAAGCCAAAAATTAAAATTTCAAATTTGAGACCAAAAATTTTCAAGAAATAAAAAATATTGAATTTAGTTCCGCTTCGAATTTATTTGATTATTTTGTAGAAAGTTGCAAGAAGTGGAATTAAAAGTAAGTGAGCTTATGAGCGCAGGAGGGATAAATAAATAAAAATATTTATTCTAAAAGTATTTAATTCACTTTTTTTGGCTTTCATTGGAAATTAAAAATGGCCCCTTAAAAAGACAAATTAAATGGCCTATTGACTTAAATTTAACGATTTTTTTATGTCAAATCTTACCTCAAACGATGGTTAATTTTTTGTTCATAAGTATGACAACATATTTTTTCCCTAATGTAAAAATCATTTATTCACGAAATACCCACAATACTTTTTTTACATTTTTGTATATTTATTTAATTATTTTTTATAGATTTTTTATTGTTTATTTTTTTTATTTTCCTTTTACTTTATTATTTAATTATATGTATTTTTTATTTTATTTATTTTTATCATTATTTATTTTTCATAAGTAAATCTTTTATGATGATTTGGGAATTGATTTGGAATTTTTATATTAACAAAAAAAATAAATCCCCACTGTTTCAATCATTTAGGTATTGCTTCGATCCTTTATGTTGCATTTTAAATGGATCGGATGTTGAAATTTTTTTGAGTAACCAAGAATCAAGGACGAATCCCAATTAAAAAATATAGAATTTTAATATAATTAAAATAAAGTTCTTGTTCTCAAATTCACTGTTTTTCTTTGGAAATTTCTTTCTTTTCTTGTTTTTTTATACTCAAAAAATTTCTAGTACAAGATCATATCTGTGAATAGGATATGGATACCGGTTGAGAAGGATTTTGAAATAGATAACCCAGATATTCCAAATTTTTCTAAATTTTCAGTATCTCTAAAGTCTAAAGCATTCACAAAACTAATTGTATCGTATTTAGTCATGTCTTAATAATAACTTTTATTAACCATTTAACCAAGTTTTTAAGTTTTTAAAATTTCATACTTTATTAAAACTTGATGAAAAAAATATTTTATTAATTGGAAATCTTTTTTTGCGGCAGGAATTGTAATATTATTAAGGGGGTATTATGTAAGAAAATTGAAGATTGAAGACTTTCAAAGGTGTTTAATACTACGAGTTTCATAATCTTTTCGCACTTAAAGAAAACGGTATTATCTGCAATCTGTACATTTATGCAATGACCTCTCGTCAAGTTCATTTCATTAGATCCATCCTACCTCTACGGCGCTAGATAAATTATTAAAATTATACTCCTTAGTGTGCTTATTAGGTAGCAAAATAATTTTAATTAATTATTTTTAATTAAATCTACTCTAAATATGCCTCAGAATTTATCCATCACTTTTAATTTCCTTAATTAAATGTTAAAACGGAAACATCTTGCTCCACTTTTGGAAACTAATACTAAAAAATATATGAATTTTACAAAATTAATTGTAAGATATTTGCTGAAGTGTATAGTTTTGAAAATTAGTAAATTACCAAGAGATTGGAAAAGGTAGAAACGCTTTGAGTTTTCAATGTTTTTTTTTCTGGTCTTTAAATTGGCATTTTTTTTAAATTGAATGGAGAAATAAAAATACAAAGGCCTGGAATGAAAATCTTTGCCCTCCACTTTATTTTAGAAAAATTTTACAAAAAACCTATTTTCGTTTTTCATCAAACGGACAAATTAGAAATATAACAGAAACTCAAGTCGAAAAAAACTGCGACTTTTTACAAATATTTTGAAGACTTGCTTTTTGGCTACTGTTTTTGTTTCATTTTTTATGTCCCTCGCGGTATGTTCAAAAGGTTTCGACATGTTAGATATTTATAAACTTAGTCTTCTTTGTAGAAACAGTTGGTGTTTTTAGACGTTGTGTTTTCGTATCTGTAATGCCGGTTTTCACCAAACGGACAAAGTGCAACCAAAACTGCAACTATTGTCGAAAAATAAAACAAAACTGCAATTTTTTACAACATTTTTGGAGACTTGCGTGTTTTGCGACTGTTTTAGTTTTGTTTTTCGTTTCCTGATCAGAAGCGGTAACTTCAAAAACTTTCAACATGTTTCAAAACTCTGCTCTGCTCTGTGATGGAAACACCAAGTTGATGTTTTGTTGGCGTTTTGTATCATTTTCTTGTATATTATGCCTGAAGAAAAAATAAAGTGGACCATTGAAGATATCGGTACTCTGATAGATGCCTTCAGAGATCATAAAAAATTGGGGGACCCAATAGATCCAGAAACAAAAAATCTTCCTCCCGGAACATAGATGCACTTTCTCGATTTGAATTCAATTGAAATAATAAATAAATATTTATAAATAAAATAATCTTTATTTACACAGTGTACATACAATAACAATAAACAAGTAAAGTATATACAAATGGAAAAGAGCGTCATGGAGAGAGAGAGAGAAAAATAAAAATAGTATACATACATATCTTACAATAGGACAGTGGCAATTCAATAATTTTTACAGTTTATTTTAATATATCATTCAATTGGTACGGCTCCAGTTCACATATATAATTAAAACAATATTTCTTGAATGCAATGATGCTAGTCTGTTCCCTGATACCATATGGTAGCCTATTAAAAAACTGCAGGCACCTATAATAAGGACCTTTAGCAAATATTGATGTAGCGTGTATAGGATATTGAAAGTTGGCTTTATGTCTGGTGTTATATTCATGACTATTGACAGAGTTATGGAAAAGATCCCTATGCAAAAACACAAATTTAGAGCATTCGTACATGTAAATACCATATACAGTAAGGACATTATATTTTTTAAATGGACCTCGGCAGGAGTCTCTATAATGCATACCTAAGATAAGTCTCAGGCATTTCTTTTGCACCAAAAATAGCTCTTTAACGTAGGTACTACTGCCCCATATCAAAATGCCATACCTTAGATAGCTATAAAAATTAGCATAGTAAAGTGTTCTCATTTTAGCTACACTCACATTGGGCCTAAGAACATTTAATCCGTAGCACGTAGAGGATAACTTTCGAATCTGATAGATGTGATCTTTCCAGTTTAGCCTGTTATCTATTACTATTCCGAGAAACTTAGTACTTTCAATTAATGACCAAGGATTACAGTTCAGTCTTATGAAATCTGGAATCTGCTTTCTGATACTTGCCCTGAAAATCATGGCATTTGATTTTTCCTTATTTAATAGTAATTGATTTGCAGAGAACCAGTTTTCAAGTCTACCCAGAAGTTTCCCTGCCTCACATCATCACCGCTCATAATAATATTTGTATCATCGGCATAAACAACTATACTCTGCTTATCCTGCTCAATGATGTTTGGCATATCATTAATGAAAATTATAAACAGCACAGGCCCCAAGACACTGCCCTGCGACACCCCCATAACAACATCCAAGACCCCTGTCTGCACCTTGCCAGATTTTATAGGAAGTTCAACAGTTTGTTTTCTTCCTTCCAAATAAGTTTTGAACCAATTATAGACATTACCACGAACTCCATAATTGTACATTTTACTTAATAAGATGTTATGATTTATGCAGTCAAAAGCCTTGGACAGGTCCAGAAAGATCCCACAGGATATGTCGCCTCCGCCCAATGCTGCTAGAACTTCATTTACGAAATCAAAAATTGTTGTTTCAGTATTATGTCTTTTTAAAAATCCATGTTGGCTACCCGAGAATAACTGATGTCTTTCAAAAAAAATTACTAATTGTCTTGCCATTGCTGTTTCAAATATCTTTGAGAAACTAGATAGGATACTAATGGGCCTATAGTTGGCTAAGCAGTTCTTATCACCCTTTTTGTAGGTATAATGGAATTATCAGGAAACAGACCCGCATCGAAGGACTCATTGATTAGAGCAGCAAGAGGAGATGCGATTCCCCGAATGCAACTTATTATTACTCTCATAGGTACGTCGTCAAATCCCGAGCTTTTTTTATTCTTCACACCGTCAACAATATCAATCACATCTTGTTTCGAAACATGGTTCAGAAAAATGGACTTATCGAACATAGGTGGAAAAATGCTATTTGTCACGTTTGCATTGATATTATTAACGACACATGAAGCTGAATTATTGAAGTAGGCATTAAAATCATTTGCCAACTCCGTTTCATTATTATGATTAGGATACATATTTATTCTTGTTTTACCCTTAATTTCATCAATACATTGCCACATTGATTTAGATTTATTATCAGATAATTCAATCCGATCATTATAAAAATCTTGCTATCTTTGAGAAAGAAGCTTATTATAATGTCTCTTTATATCATCATATATTGGTTAACTGAAGGTTTGTATCTGGAAATTGTGTTATATATAGAAAGTTGATTTTTATAAAATTCTATTTCTGGAGTTCTGTACATGTAATTAGCGGTTTTCTGACTTTTAATGAGCTTTTTGGGGAAAATTATATTGAAATGATATAAAAATTTTTCTAAGAATGACTGAACTTTTAAATTCACATCATGCTCATTATAAATACAGGCCAAGTCTTGGGATCTCATTTCACTAGAAAAAAGTTTAATAGAATCAGCACTGAACTTACGTACATATTGATGCTCATTATTTTTGGGGAATGGCATTTCACAATACTTGTGTAAAATGATCAGTGAAAATGACTGGATACCGAAAAATTACTGCAACAATATTCTGAACGCTCTGTGGAAATAGATTTTTAAATTTGTTTGTGTTTTGTTTTTGTTTTCTTCATTTCCACTGAACGGACAGAATATTGTTCCAGTTCTGTTTTTGTTTCCAGCCATTTTCAATTGAGTTAAATTCGAGAAACTACACTTATGTTTCGAGAGGAAGATTTCTTATTTCTTGCTTTTGGTTGGTCTGGGGTGTAAGGTGAAAAAATGGTTCCTGGGATTGTTTTGTCGTGCATACAGTTCATAGTGTTGTAACCGTATCATTTTGCCGAGAAGACAGATACAACACGTAAACACTATACATACAGATTGTATGTATTGATACAGAACGCCAATAAAACACCAACTTACTCTTATATATAATTATATTATTATTATTATAACCTATTGGTAATTTTAAGGAACTAAGGGACCTTTTCTTTTCTTTTTGTTCTGAATTTTAAAATCTATCTGTGACAGCTATTTTTGGATAATATTTTTTAAATTTAGAGGTCTTCATATCAAAATTATAATTATAATCAAAACCATAGAAATAACCCTTCTGATAAAATTTCATTAAAGGATTTATTGAAATGTTTTTTTGATGTTGATTTAAAACAGAAGAAACTCTTTCATTAGATTTCTATTAGACTGATTTATGTTTTGATATCTCCGATGTACCCATAATAACTTCTTTTTGTGTAGGAAGAAAAAAATTTTGATCATCAGAATACGAAATCGAAAAAAGTGCATCCAAAGATTTTCCTTTAGAAAGCGTACCTAAAACAAAGGCAGAACTACCCCACTTAATAGCAAGACTAATGCGTTGTATTAGAAAAGATGTAGATTTTGGTTTCTTAGGTACATTACCAATATAACGTAAAGCAAGAAACCCAAATTCCATGCTCACTGGGCCAAAATGTATTTTTTTTTCAAGATTCTGCATTTAGAAATTTTAATCTTTTCTCGAGTTAATTCATCTGCTACAGAAGAAATTGAAAAACCTTTTAAATGAGAAGGAGCCATGGTATAAATACAAGCAAAATCACAAACTACATGTTTTCCACAACTCCAAGAAATCACACTCATTCCATCAAGTCTTTTCCATCGTCTCTGCTTGTTCCTAAATGCTCTAAAATGGAAAAAATATTTGCTCTTTTAATAGTATCATTTACTTCACAGGGTCGATAAAATCTTCCTGCAATAAATCTACATTTCTAATAGGAAAAAAGGAGCAAGTATGTAAGTATGTTGAATACAGAAAGAAGTAGCAAGACGTTCTCATGAGATTTGTTAGCAGGTGATAAAATAGTGTTTAAAGTTAAGCCCAAAAGAGGAGAATCCCAGGCTTCTTGAATAGATTTTTCACGACGATCCAAGATAATGTTCGGTATTTTATTACCATAATAAGAAGATACAATCCAAGTAGGACTACATCTCAATAAATAGATGAGTTTTGGTATAGCCATTCATTTTTTAAAAGGAAGAAATCTTTATGTGATGGAAGCTTTAAAAGAAGTTCCGAAGAATCGGATTTGTTTTGAAAATAGTTGGAGAGAGTAGTGTAAGGAGTGTACCAAGTAGAAACCATTCTTATTTTTTTAAACCCTTTATACCTGGACGTGGATTCCTGAAATCTCGCATAGTGAATCTCAATCTCACCTTCCTCGAATCGCATGTGTCAAAAAATCACCGGCGAATCCAAATTTACTTAGTACAGACCAGACGAAAACATTCACTCGACTGAGATTCAGGAATCCAGATCCTGGGGCGAGAATTTCGAAATTATTAATCTTAATCGGGTTTATCAAAGAAAATAATTCACATTTATTAAAATTCCGTTCAAGGTCAATTTCATTGGAACTCTTAATAATTTTTCCAAGGTTATCAAGAACAATGTCCAATTATATCCAGTTGTAATTGATTTAGTGTTTGTCAATAGCCAAACAAAAAAAGACATAATTCTCTCTTCGCCAAAAGTGAGGAAAATGTTATCTTTATAACAAAATTGAAGATTTGGGGAACATAATCGAAAAAAAATTAAGAAAGGTATTTCTACTTTTTGTTTCTACTTTGTCCGTTTGGTGGAAAACTGTTGTATAGGCATAAATTGGAAGAAAATCGAAGAACGTAATTTCTCAGTATTGGTGAGAAAGAAGAAACTTCAAGAATATGGAGAATGGAATGGATTGTTGTAACCAAACCATTTTGGTATTAACTTTATGTACGACAAAATAAACCCAGGAAAGTGCCTGGGGTATGTGGTACAAACTGACCAAAAGCAAGGATACAAATCTTCCTTTCGAATTATAATTGTTGTAGTTTTTCGACTTCAAGTCAATTGCAAATTACTATAAACAAAAAACAGAAACAGAACTGGACCAATATCGTGTCCGCTTGGTGGAATCAGAGTTTTGGATTTGTTTTTTTGGCCGTGGTTTTAAATTTAGAGACAGAGAATACGAATTCGACCAGTTTCAAAAATAAAGTAGCCGTTTCTTCTTAGTTTACGTAGTTTTGTAAGTAGTAACTGCTGGGGATACTTGATATGGTTGATAACTGGCTTGAAGTCCATTCAAGTTTCTCAAGTTTTTGTTGAGATTAAAGTGAGTTTTGAATAGAAATAAATTCTCACATGTACAAGAGTGGTTGGTGGTCGCTATAAGATATCAAGATTAGTATTTAGAACAAAAATTATAATTAGCTTTATTAGAATTAGGAAAGTTTCTAGGAAAAAGTAGTTAATTTTATTACTTATTTATTTCTTAGAATAGTTTGTGTTTTTTGTACGAGTAAGCATTTCGCCACGCAACAAGCAGCAATAATCTCGTGATAATCCAGTTTTGTGCGGAGCAGCGATTAAATCCAATTTTTGAGCACGGAACAGCGAAAAGCTCGCTCAGCGCTCGTTTCAAATTTAAAACAACTGTATTTGGAATAATTATTGTTATTGTTATTATGCAAGATATGATGAGTTTAGAAGAAAGCTTTGAGGTGCGCTGTGCGCGGAAATAAGAGTGCAATTGTCGCGAGTAATGAGGTAGCGAGGGGAGATACGCTCTACTGAGCTGTGAGGAGCATTGCTCTTGGCCTTCTTCATTGCCTCTTCTTCTTTTCTCTTCGCTCTTCGCGAGATCCTATCTTCCGCTATCCGCTATCTACGCACTGCTGGCAGACCGGCTAATCTCTTCTAGCATCAATTCTTTTCCACTTAAACTCGTACACCGTAGTCTTCACGACAGGTGCGTATCGACCATCTTCCCATCTTCCATCATTTCTACTTATTCTTACGCGTATTTAATGACTTATTAATTGTTACTACATTTTCTTTCACTAAACAACGCACAAAGCATTTATTTTCCACACGCTTAACAAATGACATTTCAATTGGAACGTAGGAGGTTTAACTACCTTATCCTTTATCTTCATTTTTGAAACAACTTTTCCCAACTCCCAGATAGATTCGGGGTTTTTATCAATAAGTTTTTCTGCAAATCTCGAAATTTTACTTTTGAAAGCGCAAAGAAAATACTATTGGTGGCTATATCCTATAAATAGGAATAAAGGTTTAGGAATTTATTTTTAAAGAAGATTTAGACAGGGAGCTTGGGACAGATTTTGGTCTCTGATTTCATACAGCATGCCTTTTGGAAGAGTGTATATTTATCCTATGACAACAAAGAAAAGCGGGTACTGTAAACGGGCAACTTTGGCCCAAATTTTGGAAAAAGATAGTTTGGATCTACTGTTAGATACCAACTTTCATTTAAGAGCAATTTCCTAAATGGCAAATATAGTGGTTTAGTTTTGCAATTATAAAAGCTAGTACGAACAACATTTTTGTATAATTTTTTTTCTAGATGATTTAGAAGTCATTTCTTTAATTTCGGCCAGAAGGAAAAAAATTGGAGAATGTACAAAAAAATGTAATGATCTAAAAGTACCTTAACTTTGGACCCCTCTAATTAATTTTGTCTAGGTTGCAGAAGGTAACTCTCTGGCAGGATGTAGCCTAATCAATTTAGATTATAAATCTGAAAAAAATTGAAAATCTAACGAGGAAAACTTGAGTTATGACTGCAGAACGAATGCTCGATTTCATGGTTTTTCACAATTTTTCCTCCCAAACTCGCGCGTCCTCTAGGGATTCGCATTAATTATTTGGTCATAATTTGCAAAGAAGCATCTGAAAAGTGGGATGGATTTTCTATTCCTTGTTATTATCTCCAACGGAAAATTTATCGCGGATGTCTAGGAAGATGCTCTTAACACATATTCGACGTATTTTAAGTGTGCCTTTTAGTTAGTATCAAAATACTAATTGATAACTAACAGTAGATTAAACTATCTTTTTCCAAAATTTATGCTAAAGGTGCCTTTAAGGGCCAAAGTTTACGGTACCAAACCCCCGCACGCTTTCCAGTCATATGAAAAATTGCATTTCCACTTGTACAAAAATTTTATGGTTTTCAGCATGCCGATGAAAAGAAATAAAGTTTGTGTCATAAAACTTCCCATAAAAATTTTGCATGCGCCTCTCGTTAGCCAATGGATGGAAAATTTCGGAAAAGTCTTATGAAAATTTTAAACTATTTGACGTGATTTCTTTTTGCCTGCCATTTAAACTCTGGATTATTAATGTAGTACTTTGCCGTATAAAATAGTTGCCATGCGGATAAGAAGGTCCCATGCATCGGAAAAGTTGCATTAAAAATGTAAAATTTTGGTGATATTATTTTGCATGCCATTTTGTCTTTCACAAAATTATTTTGTTTTAAGCTTAAATATAAAATGGCATACGCATGCATCGAATCCAACATTGGAAAAACACTATAATCATTGAAAAAACCCAAAGAAGTTGCTAAAAAATAAGAAAATTTTTGTGATTCTATTTTGCGTGCCATTTCGTATTGTCAAAAATGTATAAAGCATTATTGGAGTTAAAAATAGCATGCAAATTGTTAGATCACAAAACTAGAAAAAATTCCCAAAGTAAACAAGTTAAGTTGTATACAGGGTGTAACAAAAGTAATGCATATAACCTGTAACTTTTCAATCAAATGAACTACAAAAAAGTGTTTTGGTTTACATTTATATTATTTTATATTATACCGGGTGGTAATGAAAACCGGGTCACCTCGTTAACTTTTTTATTTATGAATAAAAAAATTTGAAATTTGGCTATGTTCTACGGTTCAAAAACAAAAATTTTATGTGCATTTTTTATTTTCGAAATCACTTCCGGTTTCACCGGAAACACCATGAACTTTGTTTTTTTAAACGTAACATCCCATATTTTTATTCATGGCTTAAAATACTTTTAAAAAAGAAGTATTTTTGAGATATTAGTTTTTATTTTTTTTGTAAAAAAAATTTTTTTCAAAAAAAAAAAAAGGTTTTCGAAGTCGGTGAAAAGTACCAAAACTAATTCTAAATAATTCAAATACCTAAATTGCATGTGCCTGTAATAAAGATACTTAATAGCTAGTATCTTTATTACAGGCACATGCAAAATAATACCCCTACATATGGGGTACCAAAATAATCGTTATAAAATCCTCTTTTTAAAAAGTCGAATGACCCGGCATCATTGCATTTAAAAAAAGTGAGATATTTGATAAAATCTTCATTAACTAAGTTTAAAAATTAATTTTGTTTTCAAATTACAATTTTATTTAGGTGTTTGAATTATTTAGAAATAGTTTTGGTACTTTTCACCGACTTCGAAAACCTTTTATTTTTTTTTGAAAAAAATTTTTTTTACAGAAAAAATAAAAACTAATATCTCAAAAATACTTCTTTTTTAAAAGTATTTTAAGCCATGAATGAAAATATGGGATGTTAGATTTAAAAAAACAAAGTTCATGGTGTTTCCGGTGAAACCGGAAGTGATTTCGAAAATAAAAAATGCACATAAAATTTGTTTTTTTGAACCATAGAACATAGCCAAATTTCAAATTTTTCTATTCATAAATAAAAAAGTTATAGAGGTGACCCGGTTTTCATTTCCACCCGGTATTATTATAAGTATTTTGACGTTTTTTGTGTAAAATAATATTTATCATCTAATAAATTTTTTTCGGAAAATTTCGCATTTCTAATTTTTTGTTATTTTTTAAGCTACCTCAAAAAGTTACAAGAAAACGAAGAACATTGGTGAAACGAGTCAAAAGACCTTTTTGTGGAGAACTGAGCAGGGATTATTTTAGTAAACTTAAAACCTCCAAAATGTAGTGGGAACATTGTTTGGCTTAAATTAAAGTAATGGTTACCACCCCTGACATTTTAAAACTTTTTTAATGGACTAGAATATGCACACTAATGTCAAAAAAAATTGCCAAACTTTCAAAATAATACCGCTTATAATAACTTTTTTATTGACAAAAACAGCTTATTGCTTTCGGCGTTTCCTCAAAGGTGACTAATTTATTCGGCTTTTTTTATAGTGAATCTTTATGAATTTGTTTTTTTTTTACATTTTTTCCAACTTTCTCTTATCCACTTTAGTCTTTCACCTTCACCTTCATTATTCAATTTTTTTTTCTTTCGGTATTTTGTGTTTATTTCTTTCGACGAATTAAAATGCAAAATGTCCGAATCTAAAAATTGGATTTCCCAGTTTTCGTCAGAAAAAATAAACTCAATTTATGGATCTTGAATCTGTAATTATTATTGAAATAGAACAATAGGTATAATAATTTAACATCGTAAAAAAGCAATATAACATATGAGTAAAAAATCAATAATTTAATTCAAGCACAATTTTAAGACGTTTTTTTTTATGATATTAGGACGAGGAATGAGAAGCTTTTTAAAAATATTAGTTGTGTTTTTACTGATATTTTGCCGATTTCCTCGGGAAATTCATTTGCTTCTATTTTTAGTTCCACTGGAGAAAATAAGAATATGATTTGCTTCAGTAAAATTTGTAATGACTATGTTTATCTCGTGTAACTCGATCCGGATTGGATTGAAAATAGGATTATGAGAGGATTCAGTCAATCACGTAAACAACGAGTTTATCTCGACAGAGTTCATTTGGCCTGGATTGAATTTTTCAATCCATGATTAATCCTAAAGTTACCAACTAAAGAGAAAGGAAATTTCTAAAATAGTTTTTGCGTCGACTTTTAGTGGTCTATTCACTTTGACTTTATTTCTGTTGTTTCGTATTTTATTGAAGAGGTTATGTTAATTAAAAACGTCTAAAACAAGGAAATTGGAAAAAAATTACGTGTATTTTGCAATTGTTAGTCAGCAGTCAGATGTGCCAATTTCGATAACATAATTTACCAGTAACTTTTGTAAAGTCAATCGCGTTTATGTCGTTACAAATCTTTATTCAATCGCGATAACAAAGTCCAATCCCATGATTTTGTAGGATTGGATTATTAAACTGAATCCTGAAAGTGAATCCATCTCCAATCCTACGTATTTATATCGCAAAAAATGCGGACTGAGTCAATCGCTTTTCAATTCAATCCGGATCGATTTACACGAGATAAACGTAGTCAATGTTCAGTATTTATACATATAGCCGCTGTTCTTTTTTAAACAATTGAAAAACTAAAAAAAGTAGCAATTTTAAACGAAAATTGACATACGATGTTTTCCAGACTTCCAAAATAAGTTTGTAATTTTTTTTAGTTGTTTCTTTTAAATTTCCAAATAATCATAAGAGTTAAAGAAAATATCACAAAAAATTGAGTTCGAAACTCCAAAATTTAATAACTTACTTAAATATACCGGGTGTCACGAAACTAGGGCCATCCTTGTAATTTTTTTATTTATGAAAATAAAAAATTAAAATTTTAGGATGTTATACAGGGTGGTGATTTTTTCGTTGCTCACCATTGGTATCTTTTAAATTGCAGGAGATACGAGGTCAGTTAAATTAGAGAAAAGCTGCTCATTTTTATTTAAATCTGAAAGAAAATTTAAGATATTTAAACTCACTGCAAAATTATGGCCAAAACTCTAAAAAATGTGATTTTAGAAAATAATTTATATTTTCCAAACCATGAAATTTAGTACCTTTAAATTGTTGACTATTAAATGACGCAAAAAGAATTTTTTTTGGCCTTCTAGATTCGAAGCCAAGATATTCAACTTTTTTATTTCTTATGGCCGCCATATTGGATTTTTACCTCATCAGATAATAAATAATAATACATTAACAGATTGTTAATTAACTTTAATATGTTTCTTTAGAAAATTTGTATAATTTAAGAATTTGTATAAAAAACAAATGAAAGTTTATGGACAGTTTCCAGGATTACCATAAAAATATATCCTCAAAGTTGATCTAATAATAAAGAAAATAATAATAATAAACAAATGACCTGCAATTAGAGTATTTTATGTTAATAACAGGTGTCATTATATTATTAAACAAATAAAATGATTAAAGTATTTGCTTTTTTATTTAAAGTTTCATTTGAGGCGATATTTTTATGGCAACCATGGAAACAATCCATAAAACATTGCTTTCATTTGTTTTTTATAGGAATTTTCAAATTTAACACATTTTCTAAGGAAACACATTAATTTTAATTAGTAATCTGGAAATTTATTATTATTTATTATCTGATGAGGTAAAAATCCAATATGGCGGCCATAAGAAATAAAAAAGCTGAATATCGCGTCTTCGAATCTAGGAGACCAAAAAAATATTTATTGACGTCATATAACTCAGGATAGTCAACAATTTAAAGGTACCAAATTTCATTGATGTAGCAGTAATGTTTTGAAAAATATAAATTATTTTCTAAAATCACATTTTTTAGATTTTTTGCCATATTTTTGCAATTTTAAATTTTCTTTCAGATTTTTAATGGCCATAAAAATGCACTTTTCTTTAACTTAACCAACCTCGTATCTCTTCCACTTTAAAAGATACCCATGGTGAGCATCGAAATAATCACCACCCTGTATAGCATAAGAGAATGGATTTATTGAACTTATGAAAATATTCACTTCCGGTTTCACCGGAAATGACATCATCTTTCTTATTTTAAAAGTAACAACCTTTTTTTACTTATTATTAAACATTGGTAAGTTTCAAGTATGCTTGTGACAAAAAAATTTTTTTTCTGAACTTTAAAAAAAAAATTGTTTTTTTTTTTGGTAAGTAATTTTTATAATAAAATCTATAAAAACTTTTTTTTTTAAACTAATTTTTGTGTTGGTTTCAAACCTAAAGGCCATTTTAGACGAGCACGAGACGATGCTACTGCACATTGCGCATGTGCAGTAACATCTAAGTCAATCTTGTACAAGATTTATGTGCTCGTCTAAAACAGCCTTAAGAAAGTTTTATTTAGTTTTTAGTGCTTCTATTTGATTATTCATTATATTTTCCATTTTCTTTAATAGTAAATAATTTCTGTACATGTTTTACCTTCAAATCAAGAAAATTGAAATTTTCAAAAATCGTATTAGTACTAATAAATTCAGAAGTGATGTACCCAATACTAATTTTATAAATTAAAAATTTAGGTAAAATTACCTGTATTTTTTGAAATTATGGTAATTAAAAATTCATACTAGAAATAAACATGAAATAATTGTTTGATGGTTTCAAGAGGCTTATAATATGAAGTATCACATTTATTTAATCAATCATAGTGAAATGAAAACATGCAGGCGCCATTAAAATATCCGTAATAAAGCTGAACCACGAAATAAAAATATAATCATTCCCACTTTTTATCTCCTCATTGTTCCTCTCCGGTGTCGGTTACGTGGTTACGTCACACAATCACAAGTTACAATCGCAGTGGGCGGAAACGCGACTCATCGGACAAAAAGGCCATTATGGTTTATTTGCTCTCTGGTCGGTGGAAAAGAGAATGATCGCCTTTTTTCACCTATCTAATGACATGAAACGTGAAACTTAAAACCTTCAATTCGCATACCAGATACTTTTTACCACTTTCCTTTTTTCCATTTATTAACCAACAAGAGATTAGAGACCCACAAAAAATTATATTCATTGACAAGAAACTAAGAATAGGAGATATAACGCAGCTTATTTACCATTTAAAAAATTAAACCGAAAAACCACTTAGTTCGTGTAAATAAATATTAATTCCTTTAGAAATCTTTAAAAAATAAAACAAAATCTTCTGAGAAATATGAGAGACAAACTTGAGTTTATTATTATTATTATGACTGTTTGAAAATTAATTTTCTTTCTTCATTGGTTTTAAGGTCCTAAACAACATAAAACTGAACTTTTTGGAATACATTTTTCGGACACCCTAAATATTTTACAGGTTTTGTTGATAGGAGTTAAGATAAAAGACTTTTTGGTATGATGAGAAAATGGATTTCGTGTAACGTGGACATAAGTTTTCCTTCTAATTTTTATTTATGCTTATTTGATGCTTAGAAAGTATCGATTAAATAAAATCGAAAAAATATTAATTATTCAGAGGTGAATTTTCACCCCTGACACCCAAATCCATTTCAAGGCGTCTTTTTTGGCATTATACAGGGTGTTTCTAAATATATGCGAAGAAATTCTACAGGCGATTCCTTGACCAATTCTAAGACAAAAGTAAAGAATAAAAATTTTCTCAAAAGTGCTCTATTTTTTAGTTAGGGGGTGTCAAACTTTCTATATTTTTTTCATTTTTTGAGTAAGTAAGTAAGTATAACTTCTTTATTTTTTAAGATAGATTGATCAAATTTAAAACACACTTTAGTTATTATAGTCGTAACAAGATAAAAATATCAAATATCGAAATAAAATACAGGGGGATGTTTTTTGGGGGTATAGACCCCATTTTTTATGCCATAACTTTTTTGTGCTACCCCACTTAACATTTTAAATGAGATATTCTAATTCCTTGTTTTTTTCTGAAAATGTTTGATCTCCTTAATTTTTTCACAGCTGGTACGGTTTAGAAGTTATTTAAAAACATGTACGAAATTGTATGCCAATTTTGCATTAAACAGGGGTGGCTTATTAAAAAAAATAAATACCAGAGACTTCCTAGAAGACTATTTGACCAATTTTAAGACGAAAACAGAGAATAAATATTTTTTTCTAAAATGCTTCGTTTTTAATTTGTTAATTTTATTTTAATTTAAATTAAAAACGAAGCATTTTAGAGATAATATTTATTCTCTGTTTTCGTTTTAAAATTGGTCAAATAGTCTTCTAGGAAGTCTAGGAAGGTATTTATTTTTTTAAAAAAGCCACCCCTGTTTAATGCAAAATTGGCATACAACTTCGTACATGTTTTTAAATAACTTCTAAACCGTACCAGCTGTGAAAAAAGTAAAAACATCAAAAATTTTCAGAAAAAAAGCAAGGAATTAGAATATCTCATTTAAAATGTTAAGTGGGGTAGCACAAAAAAGTTATGGCATAAAAAATGGGGTCTATACCCCCAAAATACATCCCCCTGTATTTTTTTTCGATATTTGATATTTTTATCTTGTTACGACTATTATAACTAGAGTGTGTTTCAAATTTTATCAAATTATCTTAAAAAATAAAGAAGTTATACTCAAAAAATGAAAAAAATATAGAAAGTTTGACACCCCATAACTAAAAAATAGAGCACTTTTGAGAAAAATTTTATTCTTTACTTTTGTCTTAGAATTGGTCAAGGAATCGCCTGTAGAATTTCTTCGCATATATTTAGAAACACTCTGTATGTTTTTTAAATTAGAAGACAAAAATATATGCAGGGTGTCCTCGCTTTTTTTCCAGCAAAATTTGATAGTAAATGTGGTTCTGAGTCAAAAAAAAAACAATTGGGCATAGACAAAATCCAAAGTATAAAATTGATTTAAATTTAAAAAGTATAGAAAATTATACAAGTTTTACAAAAATCTGAATATTTTACAATTCTAGAAATGGTGTAACTTCTTAAAGTGTCCTAGAAAGTATTAGTTCATTGGAAATTTTTTGTTCAGAACGACATTTACTACTTAAAAGAAGTTGATAGATAAAGTGGAACATCCTCCAGTTAACCGCTGTCGGTCGAATTTTGCGACACCCTGTATACATTTTTAGTTTTTGTAATAAAAAAATAATTATTTATTAAAGCCCCATTTTTAGAGAAATTATGTTTTCATATTTAAATTTTTGTATTTAAAAAAAAACTTTACATCTGTAGTAAATTTGGATACGTGTACTCTGTATTATGAATTTTGAATCTAAAAAAAAAATCTTGACCTTCAAATACCGTCAATTTTAAGTATAACTTTCTCGATAAATATTAATAACTCCGCCATTTCCTAAACAAATTTTTATTTAAAAAAAACATTAATAACCTGGAACTATTGCTTTTGCAATGGAAAAGTAAATTTGTTTTTTTTTTTCGTTATTATCACCGATTCTTTAGAAGCTGTAAAATCTAAAAAATCCAAAAAAAATAAGTTACTATAAACAAATTGAAAATTAAATGTTTTAATTTATCACATGAGATTTAAAACACAAAATAAAACAAGATTAATCAAAATCGGTTGATAAACAAAAAAGTTATGCAAGAATTTTAGTTTTTACGAGATGAAATCACCAATTTTATTATAAAAAATAGTTTAAAATCGAAGTGCAAATTAAATAAAATTGCAAAAATTACTCAAATTAAAGTTTGAACTGTAATTTAAGCCACAATTGTAGATTCCAAAATGTCAATTTCATCTAAATAATGATGTGGTTAGTTTCAACATTTAAAATTTTTGAAAAATGTTGGTTTAAAAAACATTTTACATTTGTAGTAGATCTGGACACGTATACTCAGTATTCTGAATTTTGAATTTAAAAAAGAAAAATTAACCTTTAAATATCGCCGAAAGGGGGTACACCCACCACTTGGGCGCACTTTTAGGGTCTGAAATTCGTGGCTACGTCGCTGTTATCAATACACTTTTGAAAATTATGTACATGTGAACAAAAAATTTTCGCTTTTCATTTTAAAATAATTTAAACGTCTTTAGGTAATAAGGTAAAATAAAATGGAATTAGGTATCGTGACTAACTTTCGCACTAATTAAGATTTTAATGCAAAATCAGCGATGGCCATATAAAATAACAATAAAAAACACTAATTGTATGAATTATTAATTTTCATTTCGGTTCGCGTGTGTAGTTCTTCTTAAGAATTCTTGAACATGAAGAGCACTGTCATGCAGAAAGATATAAGCTGTTTCTGTTTTACTTGATTTCCCATGCGCGACACCCCTGCACAATGCGCTTTGCGCTCAGGGGAAACAAGAAACAATTAAATCCACTTGGACGCAATTAGAAACAAAACCACGACCAACAGGTGAATCGTTTCATTCAATTAAATTTACTACCTATTAAATTATAAAGAACAACTATACTGAGTGTTATGTTAAACTCACTATTATACACGATTTGTTTACTTATTTCGCAACACCCTGTAGAAAGTAGAGTTTTTAGTGAAAATTCGTTTTTAATTACCCGATTACCTAATTCAATAAAAAATCGAGGATTTACAAACAAATTTAAAATAAAAATCAAATATGGCAAAATTTTTGGGTATCTGTTGAAAACTATTTAATTTATGTTTTTTTAGTTGTCGCTTTTGTATTGGAACTATTTTTTAATATTTTTGAATTCACTAAAATCGAATGATAAATATTGTATTTAAAATTTTTCTATTTTATTTGGATTTTGAGAACTTGCAAATGAAAGATAACAGATATAAGTATATGAGACACTTGACCACTTCTAAAATAAAATTATTTTTTTACTATTTTAGATATTTATGTTTTTATTTAAACAGTAGATAGATTTATGTCATAAGGATAGTAACGTCAATCATTATGGAACTAGTCTACTAGTTGTGAAGATTAGCGGTCGAGGTGAAGCGAAGTTTAGTTACGATCCGAATTTCATAGAGAACTTTATCGGTTTGCATCTTGCATAAATCATAAAGAAATTGAAGTACATTAATGGTGTAATTATATGTAAATCTGTAACTCCTTACAGGAAAAACCTGTAAATATTGTTTTATGGATTGTAATGGACGGTTTCCATGGTTACCTTACAAATATTTCCTTTTATGTATAATTATTCACAGTCTTTCTGATAAATTTGAGTATTATAAAGAACTCATTATTAATGTCTCACACAAACTTTCACCCTGTTCTTCACCGATTTCAATGAATAAATCCAGATGATTTTATCTAGATTTTTAAAAAACCGATCTAATAAATGATTGTTGAGGTAATGAAGTTTCATCTTATGAGCAAAAACTTTAAAGTATTTTCTTCTAATTGTATGCAATTATTTGCGAGCCAATCACATGAGATTTGGTTAACAACCCAAGATAAATTCCATCTAGATTTTAAACCTCCACAAATTGCTTCATATACCCCAACTTCCACAAGGGTGGAAATATGATTTTCTTTATCGTAACCAAAGGTTTGTTGATTAATTTTTGTTTCCTTGATATTTCTTTAAAGCTAATTTCTGGCAAACATCAGCACTGGGTGATCCATAGCTCTGCTATCCTAAAGATATGAAAAATATTTTGTATATTCACTTGTAGATTAGAACTAAGAACCAAAATCAATTACCCTGTATCATAAAAACTACATCGCCTTTTCCAATTATACTATTTCAAAAAAGATCAATTCAATATTCAATTTTAGAAATCATCAATTATAACTCATTTCATTAATAGATCATCTTTTCAGGAGCAATTCTGACTCAAATATAGATACTTATTTCAATTGCGTCTAACAATACTAAAAGCACTTAGTTATTTAGTTATACTGTAACTAGTGTTGTTAGAAGACGAAAAAACAATTGAAAGAACTGTCTATATTTGAGTCCGAATTCCTGCTGAAAAGGTGATCTATTAATGAAATAGACTATATAATACTTTAGCCACCAGTAGCCATTGCTAAAGCAGCTATTTAATCGATTTACTTTATTGTGGGACAATAACTATATCAACAATATTTTTGGCTTCATGCTCCATCAATAATTGTTTCTAAAGGCTTTTTTAGACGGGTACATTTCTTACAACAAATATTATGTAAGATTTGTTATAAGAAATTTGTGGTCGTGTAAAACAAAAAATTTTAACATAAACACAATTTGTGTCAAAATTGTGGCCAAAATAGAACCTGTTCTATTTTATTTGTAACATAAATTTCTTACAACAAATCTTACATAAGATTTGTTGTAAGAAATGTGCCCGTCTAAAGTAAACCAATATTTCCTCGATGATACCAGAAGTCATAACAGGAGAATTCCGAAGTTGTTTTTTAACAATACTACTTTAATCTTATGCCGATTTTCCACCAAACGGACAATGTGGAAACAAAACAAACTCATGTCAAAAAAAAACAAAACTGCGACTTTTTACTTTTTACAAACTTTTTTGCGTGTTTTACGACTGTTCCTGTTGTATTTTTCGTTTCTCGCTCGGAAGCGGTAACTTCAGAAGGTTTGTAAACTTGTATGCTTTGTGGAAACAGGAAGTTGATGTTTTGTTGGCGTCATGAGTTGTGTTCTCTTGATTGCAAGTAAATAAATAGAAAAGTTTTGATATAAACTCATCAGAAATTGAAAAACAAAATTGATGAACGCACTATCTCTGTGGGAAAGAAGAAACTTCAAGATTTTGAAGAAATCCGGAGCGGGTCATTTCTTTAGACCCCAGACCATTGTAGAAACCAACCAAGAGCAAGGAATAAGAAATCTTCCTCTCAAAACATAATTGTCGACTTCAACTCAATTGAAACAAAACATTGGTAAATACAGCTAATATTGTATCTGGGGTAATGTTAAATTGCAAAAGCACTTTTATAATTAGAAAAGGTGTAGAGTTACTACGTACTACGTACTACGAAAAAAGCATTGAGCCCCGATCTTCATTTTTGGGTACATTTGGAATCAGAACATCAATGATATCCAAAATCAGTTCTTATTTTTCCGGCACCAAGACAAAAATTTCATTTTGTTTGAATGTGTATCAATCAGTTTTCCCAGAATCCCCGAACAATTTTTTTGCACCCCATTTTTTATTATTATTTATTTACCGTTTCGTCGACATAGTCCTTTCATAGAATGCAATATCATCAAGAGTCAGTTTCATTGAGAGTGTCCTTTTCATCGAAAAACAGAACAAGGACGTTTCATCGGCACCACTTTTTAATCCCCGCGAAAGTTTAATCGACAACTCTTTCCTTGAAACTACCTTTTCATCGATAAGAACGGTTCATCGACACCGGTGTTTTATTGATATTACTTTTTCATTTTACATCGACAACTGTGTTTCGTCACTCTAGGTACCTTTCCAGTATCGACAATGCAATTTCTTCGAAAATGTTGTTTCATCAGCTACAGTTTCATTGATACTACTTTTACATCGACACACACATTTTCATTGAAAAGGTCGTTTTTAATGAGCTAACTGGACTGGATAATTAATTCATTTATTAACTTACTTATTTACCTGTGTCACCGGTCGCCTATTATTGAATTTTCTAACAAACCCCTAAATATTAAATAAAAAGGTCTGGTCTCTGGTAATTTACACTCGATGAAAAAGCAGACTTATCGATAAAACGTGTTTGTCGATGGAACAACATTGTTGGTGAAATGGTTTTGTCTATAAAAGAAGTAGTTTATAATTATAAACATCCTTATAGAAGAAAAGGTTTGCCGATGAAAATGCAGTATCGACGAACTAGTTTTTGGTGAAAAGGTAATGTCGATGATAAAGTAGAATCAATGAAAGGTACTAACGCAAGAAGACTAGAACAGGGTCGTGCAAGAGTTACAACACCAGATCAAGAATGTTTTTGTAGAATTCGCACATTATGGCAAAAGTTCGTAACAAGTTATTTTTTGCAAAATAAATTTATGGACCGTTACAACTTCAGAATAAGCCAAAATACTAAGAGCAGAACACTTGTAGAATATAATCTAAGACTTGCAAGGGCAATCACCGGTCCATTACTCACCAGACCAGGCAACACAGAAAGTAAAGATTACAGTTCGCGTTTGAACATGTTGTATGGAAAAATGAGGATTGGGTAAGAGTTTTGTTTTCAGATGAGTCCAGGGTCCAGGTTCTGTCTTTACTTTGATGATAGGCGGAATAGAGTGTACAGAAGACCAGACGAGAGATACGCGTAGTGTAATATCGTTGAAACTGAAGGTTATGGTAGCGGGTCAGTTATGGTTTGAGCTGGAATAAATTGGAGGCTCGTACCGACTTAGTAATCAATTATGGAGGACGTCCAACAGCACATAAGTACATAATAAGATCATGGGGTCCCATTTGGCTCATTTATTGGACAGAATTTCCTACTAATATAAGACTTGACCTCATGGTCCTCATGTAGCTAGAATTGTGCAATAGCCATCAGCATCGACAGAAGGTCGGAATTCCTGCCATTTGGCCACCGAGGAGTTCAGATCTCAATCCCATTGAACACGACTTCCTAACCCTACAATCTACAAATACATTAAATGATCTTTTCCGAAGGTTGTTTGAAATTTGGAATGAAATCGTCCAAGACCAAATTAGAAGACAAACTTTTGTAGTATGATAGATCTTTGTAAGGCCGTAAAATGCTAGATGGGGATTCTTTTTTTTTCAATGTCATTATTTTTTGCTTGGAAATAAAAATTATTAACCAAACTGGATCTGTTTATCAAAAATGTGAAAAGTGAAAAGTAAGTTACACGCAAAAATTCAAATATTCGTTAATTTTTGAGTTTTGAGCGCAGTGTAGGTATTTATCGGAATATCTTAAAACAATTTTTAAAAACTAATTACTTTTTAAAATTATTTCCTGTTTTTTTATAAAATGTTATGCTTTATTTTGAAATTCAAAACTTTGTTTACTTACCAGTTTAATATTTTGGTAATAATAAAACTTTATATGCACAGGGGAAATTAAAAATGGCCAAAGGAGTAGCTTCGTTATATTTTATCCGATTTAAATAAGTGATAAGTACGTCAAAACAAACGTTTCAAAACATTTTAATTTTTCTCAAAAAATATCCAAAAAAAAACTATAGGCAATTTATGTTTTTTAAATGGCAACATGAGTACCAAATATATTCCAAGTTTAATTTAAGTCCATATAATACAAATAAATTATATTTTCCTTATTTTTTCCTAATTTTTTTAATTTTTTTTTAAATTTTACTTTTTGTGTATTTCTTTGTATGTTCTTACTTATTTATTAACATGATGTATTACAAACAATGCCAATTAACATTACATGAGGTATACACAAAAAATTATTCTTTGAACCATTTAATATGACATGTGACATGTATTAACTTATTTAAATCGGATCAAAAATAACGAAAGAACAACTATTGTATATGGTATATGACGTTTCTTATATTTTTAGTTATAACTCTTTAACACTTCGGAATCGTACAAAATTAACAGTAAGCAGTATTTATTTTTTTCATTAAATTAAAAATTGCAATACTCTTTCTTAAACCCCTGTCATTTTTAGAACTAAAATTTTATTTTAATATATTCGCCCCCAAAAAATTATCAAATGTATTTTACACTTTTTTTTAGTTTTTTTGCAGTGTTTTGTATGTCGCTTTTTATTTAAAATTGTTGGAAAAATTTGTGAATTTATTTTTCAAGGTTAATAAATTAGAAGATTAAATAGTGCTTATGTGACGTTTATTTTGAACAATAATAAACGAGGTCGTTTACGTAAAAATTATAAACATCACAGTAGCAAAAGCAAAAAAAACTCGTTTATTCTTCTCGCTTTTATATTTATACCATTTTAATTCTCACGAGAATAGTAAATATGGGAAAATTACTCATATTTAAAGTGTTCGCGTTGGTCTAGGCGAGCTGGGAAAAAATTACAGCCAAAATGGTCAAAACGTGTTCGTGTTCCTCCAAAATAACGCGCTTTGTGGCGACAACAACCAAAATGTACAGTTTTAATTGAGCACTTTCGCAATTAAAAAACTGTTTTCTTTTTTCCAGAGGGCGCGCCTAATGTTAGTAATATTACATTGCGCAACAGAATTAATATTTTTGTTTGAGGAAGCGAACTTGCCTTGTCGTAGTCGTAAAAACTCACCGCACAAGTCTCTTCCTCTTTGGCAATAATCGCTTTTTAATCGTGGCGACCAAAACGCGCCTTATAATGTAAAATCGCCTCGACGAACCCGAACAAAACCTACAGAAACCGGAAAAAAAGTCAAAATTAAGAAATGCTAAGAAATGCGCTTCTAATGTTTTCCTCTTCATTATCTTCATTCATTCACTATTCACATGATGAGATTGCTGTATTTGAAACTTGATTTTAATAACACTACTAGAACACTAAACAATGCAACGATTATAATTAAATACGCCATCCTTCACAGTATCAAGCTGTGGTTATTTTTATTCTGGGAATGAATTGATTAAAGTTAAATATACAATCAAATATTTAGATAAATACAATAATTATTTAAAGACACATTTAAAAATTATGTTTCGGTTTTAATTTTTTTTTCAATCTTTATTGGTATTTTTACCTATACCCTAAATGTATATGTATAGAGGGACACCTTAAATGGAGGATGAGCAGTACTTGCCATTATCATGTTTGCTGGTTGTATACTTAATTAATAAACTCGTTTTTTTACAAACAAACAAATATATGGTACTCTTTAAAACATAAATAAATCTAGTATAAGTTTCGATAATTGAGTTCATAAGGAATATCTTGAGTAATTTATATAGATTTGCACATAATTATCTTTCTAATTTTTTAATATTATTTATTATTTAAAAAAAGGAGCAAAACAAGTTCACCAACACGACGTCGACGATGTAGATCTAATTTAAAAAAGAAAGGCATATTTAGAAGAATAATATACAAGTTGCAGTATTTTATAGTAATCTATTTTCACATATTTGAGAATTAGGCGATTTTAATTAATTAATGAAACACCCTGTACAATAGACAATTTTCTTAAGTTTGTACACTTGGTTGTCTACAACTAGTTGACAGGAGACAGGAGCTCACTTCATGTTTATTTTTAGTTGTCTATGGTCGATTTTTGCCGCGAAATTAATGAGGTTAAGTGTTTTTGTTCTTATTTCCGTTTGAGTATGTGGAATTATGAATTATAGTAGTTTTTTATTACACCATAACAAGTAACTTACGAAAGACGCAATTATTAATAAAATCAAAGACTTTTGACTACTATTTCATTTAGAAACTAAGAAAAATGTCGAAAGTAGCTACACCAGGGCGAGTTACAAGATCAAAGAAATCTATCATCATCCCTCCACAACAGGAAACTACATATAACTCCCCACGTAAGCCAAAACCAAGAAAATACCAATACTCGAGTAGCGAACCTGAATCCGAGAATGAAGTTCCTGTTTTAAATGTTTCGCCTAGAAAAAAGAAGTCAACAGGAGCAGAACCAACGTGTGTAACTCCACCTAAAGTTAAAAAAACGGAAAATAACGAAAACGACTTGTTTAGCCCTACTCGGTTATTGAACCAATTGAATCTCAATTCGCCTGTAAAACAATATGAGCCTAAAAAACTTGAATTTAATGAAACATGTAAGAATGCTCGTAAGGCACTACACAGTACTGCTTCCTCAGATATGCCTTGTCGAGAGAAAGAACATGAGGAATTAAGGAATTTTATTAATGATCATTTGGAAAACAAGAGCTCCGGCTCGCTATATATTAGTGGACCACCTGGGACGGGAAAAACTGCTTCTCTTACTAAAATAATTAGCGAGGAAGAGGTATGTTTTATAAATTTTTGCATGGTCTTATACAGGGTGTCCCATTTTAATCTTGTCAGGGGAATTTCTCAAAACGAGTACATCAGACAAAAAAGGTTTCCGAATAAAAGTTTGATGGTTTGGAGGGGGACATTCGATGCTGAAACAAATTTCACCCCCAAACCCCCATGGGGTGGATAAGGGGGGTGACTTTAAAATTTTAAATGGAACCCCCTATTTTTTATTACAGATTCGAAAAGAGCATCAAAAACTTTGTAGATTTTATCCGGGAACTTTTTTTCTTTTTGCAACAGGTGGCGCTGTAATCGCTAAAACTTGTTTTTTTCGTGAAACATAAGATTAAGGTTTTGATGGCAATTTACAATTAAAAAAATGTCATGATTGCTTCAAATGAACTCTTTTGTAACCCTTTGGAGACAGGGAATCGAACAAAGTTTGATTACTACACAAAAAACCCCAAATTCTTAAAATGAATAGTCACAAGTAACTCTAGACTAAGAAGATTTGTTTGAATAATACTTGACTGAAGTAAATTAAATTATTGTATTAATTAAATAAATTAACTAATTTAATTAATTAATTAAATTAATTGATTGATTAAATTAATTAATTAACCCTCTAATGCCCAAATTTTTTTTCTTTCTAATAAAATTACAGTAGGCTACTTTAAGGTCACCAATACTAAATTTCCATTTTTTTTTCTTTCTAATAAAATTACAGTAGGCCACTTTAAGGTCACTAAAAGTAAATTTGTATTAAAATTTATATGAATTTGTACCTGGTAGTCTGAGGACCCAGTTTTATTTGTTTTGTATACAATCGTCTACAGGCAAGGACGGGTATTGTGACAAAATTTCAATACACGGAAATTCTAAATAAGATTTTATATCGCCCGCCTGAAGGCGGGTTTAGGATCTAGAGGGTTAAGTAATTAAATAAATTAAATTAATTGACTGATTACTTCAGTCAAGTATTATTCAAACAAATCTTCTTAGTCTAGAGTTACTTGTGACTATTCATTTTAAGAATTTTGGGTTTTTTGTGTAGTTATCAAACTTTGTTCGATACCCCGCCTCCAAAGGGTTAAAAAAGAGTTCATTTAAAGCGATCATGAAATTTTTTTAATTGTAAATTGCCATCAAAACCTTAATCTTACGTTTCACGAAAAAAACAAGTTCCCGGATAAAATCTACATAGTTTTTGATGCTCTTTTCAAATCTGTAATAAAAAATTAACGAACTTACTATTAAACATAATTTTGTTTAAATTTAATATTATTAACTTAATTGCAAAATATTTCATTTAAAATAACGAAGTTGGGGCAGTTGGGTCCACCTCTTGGTGTAAATGGAGTTGCATAAAAAATACGATTTTCAAATGGGTGTAATTCCGAAAGTATTAATCGTAGACCACACTATGCTAGGTCAATTTAATGGTATTTTTAGGGAGAACACGAAAATTCAAAAATATACTGGGTGTTCCATTTAAAATAAGAAAGTTGCCATTCACTTCCGGTATAACCGGAAGTTCCACAAAATCAAAAATACCTTTATTAGAAAGTTCGGAATTAGATTCCTAGGGAAAATATAAGAAAATTGCAATTATACCTATTTTTATTTGATCAAAAAATTAAAATGTGAATATTGTCACATTTTGCTTATTGTTTGATTTGGAAAAAGACAATTGTTTCTACAACACATTTTTTTGTGTAACAAAATGTAACCAAATTGCTCCCTTAATTTTTGTTGTTGACGATTAAAAACATGTACATTATAGAAAAGGCATAAGGCCGGCAGAAACAATAGATCGAATTGGACAAAAAGTGGAAAGAAAAAAGACATAGGGACAAAATTCATTTTTAAAATACTTGGTTAAATTAAATAACTATGTACATTCTGTTTATCCTTTGAAACTGAACACTTATAATTGAAAATTCTTTTCATACAAAGCTAAACTTGTTTAGATGGGCATTTGTTCCCAAATCGACTCGGACGCAACTGCACATTGAACAGACAAATTATGCCTGTCTAAACAGGCCTTTAGTTTTGGAAATATTTTCATTTTGCAGGTTGTTAGCTTAGGTTATTTGGCTTTATGTTTGCCTTTTTCCATGTCGGCCCTTTTGACGAAGCCGGCCTTTTGCCTATCGACCTTTTTTCCCCTTCGGCCTTTAGCTTTTTGAGGTAGACCCTAATCGATGAAAGAAGTCATCATACAGTCAATTTTTTTGTAATTTTTGGCACAAGATTGTAGTTTTTTCTACTGTATCTATAAAACAATTCAGTCTTACATTATGTTTTCTTTTTTAACAAAATAAAATAGCCTGTATTCAATGTCCATGATGAAAAATTTAGAGACGTCCTTAACGTAAAAGACGTCTTTAAAAAATATTTCTTATGAAGAAATACCTTTTAATCACGTGTTTAACGTTAACGACGTTTCAAAATTTTTTATCATAGTCGCTGAATACAGGCTAATATTTTTAAATTTTTTAGGTTTGTGTTTTATTTTACTACAATTCCACTACGCAATGTTTAAAAAAAAGTTGACTATCATTTCAACCCAGAGGTTTGCACGAAAGATATTACTGCTGTTCTATAATTTACTTTTGACCGTTTTATTTGGTATATTAAAATTTATTAAAATCAGATAAGAATCAAGAAAATTACAGCTCTACCCATTTTTTATGGACAGCTCTGTTTTTTGTTAATTATAAAAATAAAATCCGAAAAATAACTTATTTATTGTCAAAGTTTGTTTTGACTTCATTTTTAAAGCCATTGACTGAATTGGAACAATTTCTTTATGTTTCTACACTACCCAAAAATTTGATTAAGTTGCGCCATTGCATATTTATATAGTGATTAAAAATTAGTTATTTATGATATAAGTGTTAAAAATGCATGTTTATTGCATGCATATGAAAGTTTGTGTTTCATATGCATGATATAATGGATTTTTACCAAAATTTATGAAAATAGTTATAGTTTTTTTCACATAGTAACCATAGTTTTGGTATGTACTTTTATCTCTTATATTATTATTCATAAGAATAATCTCGTTGAGATTTTTGTTAATAAATAAATAAACAAAATAAATCACATGATTTTTACACAGGTATGAGAAAGAATAATAGTTTTAATGAAATATAGTTCAGAATAGCGACTTTTATCACGTTTGTATAAAATAATAATTTTTTGATTCAGGCTTGGATTTGTAGCTTTTCACTAATGACCTTTTTTTTTTTTTTTTAAGAAAGGTGCAAAATAATCCCTTTTTATTTTTTGTTTATATTTAATCCTCTTTAAAATTTTTAAAACAAAATGAAAGAAAGCGATTAAACTAACTGAACAATAATTGTTAGAAATGAAGGAGAGACTTTAAATTCAGAATTAAGAAGAAAAAAAAGACAATTTTAGATTTTGGAAATACTTTAGTATTTGTGTTATTTAGAATCACTTTTTTATGAATGTGATGAACTACTTAGAGTAAAATAAAATCTCTAGAAATATATCATTTTTCTCCATCATAAGATAAAATAAAGTATTATTTTTATTTCAATTTCAATTTTTTTTTAATTTTGCTCTCAAAAATAAACAATAATATTTCAAATTACAGACAAACTTCCCTAAGTCGAATCACCATTATTCACGAAAAAAATTCGAGATATAGCTGTCGATTCTGAGCAAATCTGTAAGCCCCTATAGGAAGTATCTGTAAGGTTACCAAGGAAACCTTCCATTACAACCCATATAACAAACCTTATATTATTTCCTGAAAGGACTTGCAGGTTTTCACAGAATTGCACCAAAGACATTACAAACAAAATTCGAGTTATCAAAAAATTCAACTTATAGAAGTTCGAGTTATGGAAGTATGTCCAAAAAACAACCCCACTTTAAGTGCTACCGAAAATGAAATTAAAAAATGCATAAAATGTGTTTTTTGAACGTAATTAAAGCATAATCAAATTCCAAATTTTTATAAACAAACAAAAGGTGGCATTATTAATGTTAAATAAGTTACACCTGATATTATACATATTATTGTTTCAGTGTTTATTATGGTTTTTTATATTATGATATACTAAAGAAGTTAAAACAAACGAAAGCATTTTTATCACAATGAATCATAAAACATGTTTCATATTATTACCATTTATTTTATGAAATGTGATCCTAAAATATTTATTTGATTAAATATTTTATAGGTTTGTAAGCTGTCTGAAAAATAATGCCATTCGAAACTTTTTGGTATTATTAGTTTAAAATGCATGTAATTTGAGAATTATTAGTATTTTTTGTTCAAGTATTCCAATTTTATACGTATAATATTATACAAATATGTGCATTTTGATTTGCAGTTTATGGTACTAAAATGTCTTGTACAGACATGATTTTTAATAATTATACAGTCGCAAAATTTGACCGACTGGAGATAGTAGACCTAAAAATAAGTCTATACGACCAAATTCATTTATGTCCCATAATTATGTGGACAGACATAGTGGAAAGGGTTCTACAATGTCTGTCCACATAATTATGGACACCCTGTATAAAACATCCACCCTTAAAGAGTTATAAGCTTCTAAACTTGATTTTTAAAAAATACTTTTTTTGAATTACAGCCAAAGTAGCACAGCTTTTTTAATGAAATTTTGTATACTTGCATTTTAATAGTAAACGTATACTTATTTGGTAAAAATTTAAACAATTCTCAACCTTTGTAAATGGTGTTGGAGGCTAGGAGAGAACATGAAATACTTAAGAACTTTTTAGGCATACAAAAATTTTATTTTTAAAATATTAGTAGAGAATTTCAAGAGAAAGAATTTATGTCTCTTATAAATTTTTGTAAGTTGTGTGCTACTTTTGGATAAATTAAAAAAAATGATTTAGTAAACTGTAACAAAACCATCTAATCAACATATATTATTGATAAAATAATTATTTAAAGCCCCAAAATTACCACTACTTTCAACCAATATTTAATACATATTAAAATACACATTAAATGTGAATTTAAATTATTTATTTATTTATTTAGACTTAATCGATGATCAAGAAACCCTATCGAAATTAATCTTTCATGTACCACGTATCTCCTCAAGCAATTGTAAAACGTTTTATAATGAAACTCCCAGAATGCATCACCATTCCAACTAACCAATTCAACGAATGTCAGACTCATAACACTCATTTCAATACAATGTCGATGATTTCCATTCTAATTTTAATAACTTATTATTAAACTTAAACGAGTGCATTCTCAAATTGTATAACATTTATTTCATAATGTATTTTTTTTTTCTCGTTGAATCTAGATTTATATATTTACAAATAATTTCTAATTTCTTATTTGTTAATATCTTTATATTCCCCTGTTATTGGACTTTATTCTGTCTGTTGGGTAATAAATAAATCAACCTTCAAGAAAATACACATTTTTATGTCTCCGGACAGTAATGTGTTAAAAAAAGTAGGTTGGGTTGTCTAAATTTCTTACCGTTTACTAAAGATTATACAAAACTTAAAGGCTTATAACTCTTCAGGTATGCATAAAAATGAATTTTGTCATATCGACTTATTTTTAAGTCTACTATTTCCAGTTAAGCATTGTTGGTCAAATGTTGCAACACCCGGTATTTTATTTCAAAAAATAATCTATTGGGATTAAGTCGGGAGATTATGCTGGCCAATTTACAGGTACGTTATTGCCTCTACCTATCCATTTGTTTGGGTACTGTTGATTTAAATGGTTTCGAACATCTAATGTAAAATGTGGTGGAACTCCATCGTGCATAAATCACAGTGATGTACTAATCAATAGGCGCACTTGGCATGGATGTAGGCCTCGCTCTGACCAGGGGCGGATTTCATCATTGGAGGACCCTGGGCTAAAGTATGCTATGGGGACCTCTGGGTAGATTAGCACTTATTTATTATTTAAAAAAAAGCTTTTAATAAGATAATAGACTGTATACAAATCCGCCCCTGGTCTTGACGAAACCTCGGGTTCGCAGAACCAGGGCCATAATAAGGAAATTTTGCGCCTGGAGCAAACGTTCGAATTGGAGCCCCCCTCCCGCTCATAAAAAATCACTCTACACACACCAAATTACGTCTACTTACATACCGTGCAGACATAAAGTAAATCCCCCTTGCTAACTTTTCAACGGTTATGTTTTTGATTCTGAAAATTTGTTTACCTAGGAAGCTAATTGCGAACTTTCTAATAAAGGTATTTTTGAGTTTGTGGAACTTCCGGATATACCGGTACTGGATGGCAACTTTCTTATTTTAAATGGAAGACCCAGTATATTTTTGCATTTTCGTGTTCTCCATAAAAATACCATTAAATTGACCTAGCATAGTGTGGTCTACGATTAATACTTTCGGAATTACACCCATTTGATAATCGTATTTTTATGCTACTTCATTTACACCGGAAGGTGGACCCAACTTCGTTATTTTAAATGAAATATTTTGCAACGAAAATGCAAAAATATACTAGATGTTCCATTTCAAATAAGAAAGTTGCCATCCACTCTCGGTATAACCGGAAGTTCCACAAAATCAAAAATACCTTTATTAGAAAGTTCAAACCGTTCAAAAGTTAGCAGGGGGGGGATTTACTTTATGGCCGCACTGTATACTATTTTTGAAAAATTTTATTTTTGGGGAATTTTCATTCTCACTAAGGAATATGTGATAAGCTATACCTTTTACAGACACCCTGTATAAACACAGACATGGTTTTTGTTTTAAAATGAAAAAATGTCATGACAGGGTTATTTTTAGGGGAATATCTTTTTGGAATATAATTCAATTTTCCATTGCAACCCCCTTCAATACAGTTTAAATTTTTTTAAATAGGAATAGGGGTCGAGTGATACATCATTTAAAAGCATTATTGATAATAGCATTGATAATTTTTTTGGCAACTTTTTCATTTTTAAAAGGATAGCAGGTGCATTCGTTAGAGTCTTATTTTGATCATAAAAAGTTTTCTTCGAAAGATTTTTTAATTTTCTTTTTGGGGTGCAATATAGATTCTTCAGGCTATATTTTTTTGCAATTTTTGTCTTTGTGAAGTAAAAATAGCGGGTATTTTGCTATTTTCTTTAAAAAAAAAACAACTTATTTTCCATTTTTTCAAAGTTTACTTAGAAAAGGATACCCCAAGGCATATTTTGTATTAAATGTAAAACATAAATAATGTATTATAACATCGTTATAGGAGTCGGAAATTTAGAAATTTTATTGCACTTTTAAAAATTATCCTAAATAAATATTAAACAAAAATATTCAAAAAATAAAGGGAATCTTGACATTTCCTAAACGGAAAATAGAAAATATAGTGGTTTAGTTCTGCAGTCAAATACGCTAGTGCGAAAAACTTTTTTTATAATTTTTTTTTGTAGATGATTTAGAAGTCATTTCTATAATTCCTAGCGGAATGAAAAAAAATTGGAGAATGTACAAAAAAATATAATGATCTTAAAGGACCTTAACTTGGACCCCTCTAATTAATTTTATTCTAGGTTGCAGCAGGTGACTATCCGCTAGGATGTAGCCTAATCAATTTAGATTATACATCTGAAAGAAAATTGAAAATGACAGTGAAAAATATTTGACTTAAATTTGACCACTCGTGATATTACATATGAAAAATTGGTCCAATTAAGCGGCTTTTTGGACCAAATAAGCGGCCCAATTTTACATTATATCCATAGATTCGAATCGGGACTTTACATTTTGGTCCAAATAGCCGGCTGGTCCTATTAAGTGGAATCCACCTTATCAAAAAAGGAGTCTGTCCGAAAGGTTGATGAATGTACTTTATTACAAAAAAAAGAAAATGAAAAAATATTAAAAAATAACACGTCCAGGACTACCCAAGCAAACTAAGTTTTTCTTTCAGCTGGTAGCTATTTCAGAGCTTCTGTATAGAGAGTGGGGGTGTGCCTTGGTAGAATAGTGGCCGATGAATTCCCAAACTTATATGAATTACTTTTACTATCAGAATATTGAAATTTGAATGCAAATAATCAGTTTTTGCGATTCCTATGACGTTACAAAAGAAGGATTAGTCTTAAGGCTTTAACGCTAAGTTGAGGGGACATATGTATGCTAAATGCTGTAAAACTTGAAAGGCTCTGCTACGGGGATATTTTGTTATCTTGAGATATTGTTTTGAAAAATTTCATACTAATTAATATTTTTAAAGCAAGTTTTTTGTATTGTTTTTGTTATGAACTTATTGCAATAATTTGACCAAAATATGTGGATCTGCTGGTATTACAAAAAAATTTGCTCGGGCATTAAGGGCTAGTTTTTTTTATAAATTAGTTCTTACCTTTTTTTTATCGTGTCCTGTAGATGACTAAATGAAAATAGGGTCAAAACAAATCAGATTATTATTTTCATGGTAAAATGACCTTAAAAATGATGCATCACTTGACCCCATCCCCATTTAAAATAATCAAAGAGGTTGTTCTGCAAAGAAGGGGGTTGCAAAGACAACTTTAATTTTATTGTAAAAAGATGTCCCCCTGAAAATAACAATCTCTGTATATTTTTATTAAATCATTTTTTCGAGAGTAATTTAGGGTGGCTCGTTTTAAAACGCACTGTACAAGAACATTTACATAAAAAAAAAATTATCTTAAAAATGTGATATGTTTAAATGTAACAATCTCAATCTTTAATTTTCTTTTCTAGGTGACTGACGATTTTAAAATAGTTTACGTAAATTGCACAGCAATAAAATCATCAAACAGCATTTACTTAAAAATCATCAACGAATTGAAAATAAAATGCGTAGGAAGAACAGAAAAAGACAGCATTTTCTCTATTGAAAATTATTTAAAAAACAAACATAAAATGATGTAAGTTTCCCTCTTATCCACACCACAATTACATTAATTATTTTCCTTTTTTAGTTTATTAGTTCTTGACGAAATCGATCAACTTGAAAGTAAAAAACAATCCGTTCTCTACACGATCTTCGAGTGGCCTTCAATCCTGAATTCAAAAATTATTTTAATAGGAATAGCAAATGCCTTGGATTTAACCGATAGAATTTTACCCCGCCTACAAGCTCGCTGTGAATTAAAACCAAAACTAATGCACTTTGCGCCTTACTCCAAAGAACAACTAGTTGAAATTTTTAAGGATCGTTTAAAATCAGCAGGTGTTTCACAACTTTTTGCCCCAGTTGCCTTACAAATGTTAGCAAGTAAAGTGGCATCAATTTCAGGGGATGCACGAAGAGCACTTGATATTGGACGAAGAGTAATTGAAATTGTGGAGCAGAATAAAAAAGCCGATGTTTTAAAAGAAGTTGATCGGAACGAGAAGAGTAAAGAGGTTGGATTGCAGCATGTAATTGGGGTACTTAATACGGTTTATGGAACTTCGAATAATTTAAATGACGAGGAAGGTGATTCGTTACCTTTACAACAAAAAATTATTATTTGCAGTTTACTATTAATCATCAAAAAAGCGCGAAATAAAGATGTTACGGTTGGGAAATTGCATGAGATTTATAAAAAAGTTTGCGTTAAGAGGAATATTACTTCGGTCGATCATGCAGAATTTGTCGGTTTGTGTTCTTTAATTGAAACTAGGGGGATTATTAAAGTAACGGGAAGGAAAGAACCGCGGTTACATAAAGTAACTTTAGAGTGGGATGATGATGAAATAGGGACTGTGATGAGAGATAAACAATTAATGTCAATGATTCTAGAAGATGTTAGTGTTCTAGGTAAATTATAAAATTAATATTTATTACTACGAGTAGTTTATAAGGTAAATTAACTTGGTTGTGATTATTTTATATTATTAAAAAATGTTATGTATGTAAATTTTAATGATTTTATCGGTGAAAGGGTTAGACTTACATTTTGTAAAATTCGCATGCACTATCGAATGAAAAAATTGATTTATAGGATTTAAAAAAATAATAAAATCAACTAGGTTGTATATTTTATTAATCACTGACTGAAATTTATTTTTTTTTAATTTTATTTAAGAATTGTAATTTAAAAATATAATTATCTGAAATATGGTTAATACTTTTACTAGCTTTAACATTTGCACCAAATATCAAATATAAGATATAAACTTGTAAAATAGAAGACAAATTTTGATTATTTTATAAGTGATAATTTTTATTATAAGTACAAAGCACTGAACCTAGTGAATAAAAAGTAAGCATGGATTTTCTTTAAAATGTCGTTACACGTGTTCAAAATCGTCTCCCTCAAAATAAGTTATATCCATTTAGAACTAGTAGCCTATAATAATACAAACAATTTTAAAAACAATGCATATCTTTCCGCCACCCACAAACTGAATAAAATCCAATAAACAAAATTTTATGTGCAAAACGACAAATACTGGACTACATGCAGCACTTTTATTATTTAATCAATTATCATAAAAAAACTACTGAAATGTAGATCAATGTATGTTCTACAAAACGGCGCAACCCGATTTTCAATATCTCAAATAGTTCCGCTACAATATTCCAATAAAAATTGGATAAAAACGCCATTTTTAAAAAAGAACTATAAAAAATGTGCAATTTTTTTTGAAAAAAGCTTTGCGCCGTTTTGTAGATTAATTATCGCATTTTTATATTCTGAAAGAATTATTTTAAAATATTAATTTATAAGGGCTGTAGAGTTAGTCCAGTAAACCTCAAAATAGCCTTTACAATGTTAAAAAAGAAATGCTCTTAAATTTAAAAATGTATTCATAAATTTTGAAAGAAAATCCGTTGCTTATTTTAATTCATTTAGAATTAGAACATTGATTTTTTTATATTAATTATTTTATTGTATTTGTGTATGAATTCATACCATTTTAAAGAAAATAAATCTATCTGGATTATTTTAAAAACGAATACATTTTTTAAGCACCTTTTCAAAATACAACTTGGTCTTCAGTGAGAATTTTAACATTTGTTAGTTCTCATTAAAGTATCAGTTTTTTCCTGGGTTTTAATAAGAAAAAAGTGACCACATTTGGGCCTTTCTTCACAAATATGTTTATAAACCCACTAGGAAATATTTTTATAAAACCACAAAAATTGGATGTGTTTTTTTAACAGTTACTTCGTTACTTGGATAATTTACAAATGGGTTACTTCAAACATGGATTGTAATACATTGTTGAAAGCAGAAAAAAATGCAATTTATTTGTGGAAAAATCCAATATGATGCCCATTTATAATAAGAAAGTTGCTATTGATATCTTGAAAACCGAGTTTGTTGTATGTTTGTAAAAAACATATTTAGATCAGTCTTTATGAAACAAATAACTTTTATCCGAAACATTTTTTTGTAACTTTTATAGTTAATGAAATAATCGACTTTCAAAAATTGCATTTTTCGTTTATCTCCGGTATGGCTCGTAATTTTAGATACCATCTAAATGAGTACATAAAACTGCAAAACATTGCCCATTTAACCGCATCTGTAACTTTATTAATAACAAAGATACCCATGCAATGCAACTCAAATTGGGACACCCTGTATAATAAACATATATACGGATGATTTTTCCAAGAATTTGGCCACCTGCATTACACTATACCGGATTAACCACTTGAAAGATAATGAGGTATTGCTAGAATTCCAGTTAAGGGTTTTGATAATTAACTATATAAGCAAATTACTAACTTTAGTTTTGTTCAAAATATGCAAGATATGCAACTTTTTGGAAAATATGCAAAAAAAATTAAAAATTTAACAATATGTATATGCAAAATATGTACTTTGCATAAAATCCGCGGCGGATTATCCGCCCTTTATTTATTAGTAAACAGTTAATGTTGTAAAATTTCTTGAAAAACCAAAATTTCGTAAAAAAATTATATTTGAGAATTATCATCTCCCTTCAATAGTTTATAACTACGCATTTAAAAAATGTTACAAATTCTTTATTTTTCCATAAAATCCAACTTTTAAACTAAACAGGTCGGTTATTTGATTTTTAATAATAATTTAAACATGTTTTTCATTTTTGTCAAAAAGTACAAGGTGAATTTTGTTCTAATTTATACATACCTAGCTATTTTTCTAAAAAAATAATAAAATCTGAAAAATGAATAAGTCTAAATAAGCTCTTACATTAAAAATATTATCGTAACCCATCAGTAAATCAAGTTTTGTGCAATGATACCAACCTTATTAAATGCTGACGTAGACGCTTTTCTTGCCGAGAGATTGGACTGCGCATGCTCTATACGTAGTTTGGCGTTTCCACTTTCTGTGCATTTCCGTTGCTTGTTGGCAACAAGTTGTTGCTTTTGTATTATTGCTCTAAGTACTTTGCTGTAGGAAAAAGGAAGTTCTTGTTGATTAGTGCTAAAGTTTTAGGCAGTAAAATGGATAATAACAATTCAGAAGAACACGGAAAGTGAGTTTTAGAAATAATTATTGTATTATATAATATAATTGCTCAAATTCGCCGAAATTAAAAGGTGTTGTTTACGTCTTAAATCTTAAATGATGTCACAAACAATGGATAAACGATCTATTATATTGATAAACACCTCCTTTTATCTCGTTGTGTCTCGAGGCGAATGTATCAGCAGATAACTGCGAAGCATAACATAACATAAAATATAATCTTATTATTAAAATGATTCAACACGAAGGTATGCAATGAGCAATGACTTTAATGCAATGCCGAAACCGTACACTACACCCGTGACGACAACAAGCATTTAGGTACATGCTGCTGAAGGTTATTGTTGTTATCGGAAAACGCTTTGGCCCATGTAATGTTTAAATTCCTCAAAAGTATGGCGTACAGTGAAGCTCATGCGCTTAAGTTTCCACTGATTATAGGTGGGTTGCACGAAAAACTTAAAGTTAAAACAAGGTTTAAGCTGACAAGTATGACAGAAAATATATACAAAAACTGCCAAACTTGTCAGTTCTAAGTTTAGTTTTAACTAAAACTAAGTTTAAACTATTCGCGATTTCGAGTACCTACCTCTAGGGGGCGTTGTTTTGACAGAAACAGCTGATCCAAGGGCGCGTTCCAGTAATGAACACTAAAGCCCACGACGACCGCAAAATCGTTCTACATAAGACCGCGATTTTTTCTTTCGTCCATCGATGGCGACCGCAAGAAGCTCACAACGACAGTATTTATTCGAGGGTTTCCGTGGTTGTTTGTTGAATGGTGACCTTTTGAGCTAGCGGAACGGGAAAATTTTGCGGTCGTGGTCGTAGGCTTTAGTGTTCATTACTGGAACGCGCCCCAAGTGAGGTAAAAATTTACCTATTTTGTTTATAATTTACATAAAACCCCATTGATTTAATGATTTTATTTCACAAAACTAATAAAACAGGTAATTTTCGCCTTTTATAAGCGCGAATGTGTAATTTAAACGTAATTTTTCTTTTGGATGTTACCTCACTTCACTACTTTAAAAAATTTCACCAGAGGGCGAGCGGAATACCGAAATCGCGAATTTCTTGCAACCCACCCTTTTTGAGTTACTTGCTTGTCTCAACTTTAATTATTTTGTTACTTTTAATTTTTAATATATTTTGATATTTTAAAGAAAATGAGCATGTATTTGTTTGGAGGATACTTTGTTGTGATTCATACCAATTCGCCACAAAAAGTCACTCATTCGCTCCTAATAAAACAATAATAATAGGTATACTTTAATATTGAATCTTTATTTTATTCGTAGTAATCAAATCTCGGTTCCTGAGCTCAATCATGTAGAAAATAGAACTTTCCAGATCAATGAGGCTTTGCGTACACTGATGGAAGAATGTTTAACGTTGGAAGAAGTTACCAAAAAAGATGAGTTATGCAATCTTTGTTGTGATAACATTCAGGTTTCCACCTTTGTAGGTATATTACCTTGTAAACATAGGTTTCATGCGATATGTATGTTTTCTTTCTTGGATTGTACTAATAATTGTCCAATTTGTCAAAGTGGGTTAATAAATGATAAAATCCGGAAGGTACTGGATAGTCTACAAAACAAACGGAGTGAATCTTTTGAAAGAAAAATGATAAAAAAGACAATCATACAAAACGATTATACATGCAGCATTTGTTTGACAGACTTTGAGCCTACCTCATACACATTGATTCTGCAATGCCGGCACAGATTCGATTGGGAATGTCTTTTGGGATGGGTTGTGAGAAAGAACAGTTGCCCACTTTGTAGAGTAAGGATACCCCAGATAAATGGACGCGCTAGACTACTGCTGACCTTACATGATCATACAGGCAAAACATCGATAACCACGTTAACAGTTTTGATTTTAAAAACTGGGCAAATGAGAACTTAAATAAGTTACCTTAAACATTATGTTAATACTTAAAACTTAATCTTTAAAACATATCGTGGGCAAAGGTTCAAAAAAATTAATTTGAAATTTCAACTTTAAAAATTGATAGCATTCGAAAAAGTGTTTTTTAAATTAGAACTTATACTTTATAAGTTTTTAATAAATTTGTAACATTCTTCATTGTTTGGTTCAATAAGACTTTACCCTTTTACCCGTCTACACTCATCGATCACCAAACTTCAGGAGACTTTTACACTTCTATTTTTTAAATTAGTTGCATAGGTATACTCCAATTAATCTTGAATCTAGCTTCTAGATGCCTAATTAAAACGAATTCTTTTTTACAATAGTGAACAAAAACATATTAATTATTTTGGACTTGGTGCCTTTTGCTTGCCTACCCCACCATATTTTGCCCAATTTTTTTGGATGTGTGTTTAAAATATTGTATCTTCTACTTTTAAATAAAATTTTTATATGTGAATATTAGCTTTTGTTTGTCATAACCTATCTAATAAAACTAGAAATATAAACATAAATGAAGACAATTTTTTTTATCGAAAAATTGGATCGTCCTTACTTTCTCTTAAATTACAGGTTTCAAAAACTCATTCTTTAAATTCTCTCAATATTTTATTCATTATAAATAAAAATATATAAATTACAAAATAAAATATGTAATAAATTTATTTAACCAAAAGCTGCTAATTTTTTTAACTTAAATAATAAAAGTTTTTGTCTAACAATTTTATCCTAAACAATTTATAATCCCATTAATACAGTCGTGGTACAAACCGGAATATTGGTTGGAGCTGAAGCTTGCCGAACACTCATCTCCCATGTATCCAATAACTGAGAGACAGAAAAATATTTTGGTAACTTTTTAATTCGAGCCAAAAGAGCAGTTTGTACATCTGAAAGAAACTGAGTTGCGTTATATTCATGAGCTGCCATGTGACACTTTGGAGATGTCTTTGGATAATCCTTAGGGACCGTTAATGACACTGGAGGAACGCATGGTAAGTTTTTATCATCTAACCAACAAATAAGTTGAATCGTTTTCGATCCAGACTGTTGATTTGGGTCAATTGATACTTTAAATCGTTGGTCCAATCTTGCTATTTCACCTTGAAGAACGTCTGGGATTTCACTTGCAGGCTCTTCAATTTTACGTTTTCTTAGCGAAGGTACCAATCTATAGGAAAGGAATAACAGGTTAACAAATCTTTCAAATTTTTAAATACGAAATACAGGCTGGCCCATCTAAAAGTTCCCATAGAGGTTATTTTGAAAACAAGTAAATTTTGAAAAAGATTAAAACCAGTCAATTTTTTATTTGGTGGGTTGTATTTAGTTTTATTATCACTTTTAACAAAATCAAGCTTAATGGGGTAATTCTGAACAAAAAATGTTAGCCATAACAGCGATGTTAAATTTGGCAGTCACTCTGATGTAAAAAAAAACGCTATTCTCTAAACTGTACTGTAACTTAACGGCCGTGTAAAATAACATTTTCGGTGTTAAAATGCATTGTACATCTATATAATGTATTATTTTGATCAATTATACATTAATGTATTATTATTATTTTGATCGATGTTAAATATCTGTTAAGTCACAGTAAAGTTTACAAAATTGTGTTTTTTTTTACTGTCCAATTTAACAGCGCTGTTACGGATAACATTTTTGTTCAGAATATACCCATAAAAGCCGTTTTAAACGAAGTCACCTGTTAAAAGCACTTTATACAGGCCTAACTTAAAAATTCTATAACTACAACTTCTAAAATATTCCATCATATTAAAAAAATTTTAGACTCCTGTATAGAGAATTCTAGGAGTTTTGATGTAGTTCCCCTGCATAATGTGGTGAGAAGTTCTCGCTTGCGTTACTATAAAAATTGGTGCCCCACCAAATAAAATTTTACCGGTTTCAGGCTTTTTCCAAAATATTATTTGTTTTCGAAATAACCTAGGAGGGCCACCCTGTATTTGGTGCCACAAAAGTATGGGTGAATAGTGCTATAACATTTGAATATCCAGCAGAGCTTTTCGAAATAAAAAAATATCATACTCACTTAATTTCAGGGCAGAACAGTGCATCTAAGGTAGGTCCAAAAGTGCGGTGTAATGTATGGTTGATGACAGGAGATTGCAAATTATTACTGATAGCTTCAACCAGTGGAGTGAAAATGTGGTGTTCCTTTAATGTAACATTAGCACCTGGGGGTGCTGAAACACTCCCATCACCTCTTTTAAAATCTAACTTTTCCAAAACAATCTCACATTTGAGTAAAGTTTCGAGAGGCATCCTCTGTTGTTGTGGAGATGAGAGGATTTCCAATAATTTCTTCATTTTCATGGTTTTTTCAACGGCTAAAAAATTATATTGGAATTTGTGAATTTTAAAATTAATTCTACTTACGTTCTCCGTCATTTCCCATACGAGCAATCATTTTTCTTAAAGGTTCAATGTATTTACTCAACTGCCGGACTTTTTCACGATAAGCTGCTTCATCTTGCATACCCATGGGGCTTTGGATAGGTTGGCCAGGGGTGTTTAATGAGCTGGATGGACTTGGTGCCATTCCTAGCGACCTTTGAGGAGTCATCATACCCATTTGTGAGCTTGGAGATGGGGCAAGGGCAGGTGAAGGTACCATTTGATTAGTTTGGGGTGGTCCGCTCATGCCAGCAGGAGACTGGACTGATTGTGTTGGACTTTGGGTTAAAAATTGATTTGGAGCTTGGTTTCTTGGGAAACCTGTATTTGGAGCATTCATCATCATTTCAGGTTTTCTAGGTTGCATTTGGGTTAATAATTGGTTAGGTATTTGTCCCCCCATTTGATTCCCCATGCCCATACCACCTTGCATTGTATTGCCCATCTGATTAGCCATTTGGTTTGGGATCTGACAACCAATTTGTCCTTGTTGCATTGGATTTCCAATATTTTGCATTTGCATCGGGATTTGATTCATGTTGGGATTAGCCATTTGACCGGCCATTGGGTTTCCCATTTGATTCACCATGTTGTTGGTGTTAGGTCCCATGCCCATTGGAGGTCGCGGCCCCATTTGTCCGGGAATTGAGTTCATTTGGTTTGGAACACCTCGATTTAAAGTTTGTAGAATATTGGTCGCATTATTGGGTATTTGTTGGTTGTTACTCATTTGACCAGGTTGAGGACCCGACATGTTCATCATTTGATTATTACGACTCCCTTGACTTGCAAGATTTTGTAGAGCATTTATTGGATCTTGCATTCCAGGCCCACCTTGATTTCCTGGTTGATTCATTCCTCCTTTTTTAGAGTTCATTTCACGTACATGTAGTATTAAACGAGCCACGAAACCCAAATATTCTTCCTTGGTTTTAGCTTTTTGGAAAACATGACTTTCCATTTCTAGACTATTGCGAGATGTCGACATTCCAGATTGACGAATTGCTTCATCGATTTTCTGTACAACACTTTGTCGAAAATTTGGGGTTCTCCAGGATCCTTCATCAGCCATTTTCAAAAGATTTCTTTAAATAAATTACCATTAACATAATTATTCCTCCCAGTTTATACAAAATTGTCTAGTTGAGCAGAATTTGTTTCGCATCATATAATTAAGGTTTTAAAATTAAGAAAAAATATTAACTAATTACAAAAGTTTATTTTTATGGAATTTTTACGTATTGATACAGTGGTTATTTTGAAGCATAAAATAATAGCATAAAATTAATCACATTTATCCCAACGCCAAATGGTGCCATCATCACAAACACAAATTAAAACAGTTCCATCACGGCTTAAGCTAGTTTGCCTTACAGCAGTGGTACACCTGGGATGTTGTAAAGTGTAACACTTAGTTTGACTAGGATCTGGCACATCTAAATCCCAAACAAAAACACGACCAGATTGATTCCCCAGTGCTAAAATTTTCCGCCAAAAGTCCATAGCGAATCGAATAAACCAAATTTCACACTCTTTGTACTCGAATCTATGAATTATCGTCGAAGTTGTATCACCATTTCTTAAAGTGGCATCTGTAAGTCTACCAGGTTTCCAACAAATAATGCAATTTTCACATGATTTACTTAAAATAAAATCTCCAAACCATTGGACACAATCAACGTAATTCCTATGTATATCACGAGTTGAAAAATCAGGAAAATGTACGTTTAAAGTTTCAAATGGTCCAGAATTTCTAACTTGTATCCAATTATAACTTTGTCGTATAGATTCTGCCATTTTTGGGTTATCTAATTTCCAAAGCTTCAATGAATGATCCATCCCACATGAGATGATCCTAGTTCCTGGTAAATCAAAATCGGCACTTAAAACTTCATCTCGGTGTCCTTCAACACCTCCAAAAATGGCAATGCAAACATCGGTTTTTATGTTCCAAAGCCTTAACGAGTGATCTTTAGAAACCGATAATAATAAATTCGGGTCTTTTGGATGAAATTTTAGCTCATTAATTGCATGTCCATGACCGATATAATGCCGAATGCAGATCATTGTGGCAGGATTGATGATACGAATTATGCCTCTAGCTCCAGCAACGGCTAGTAAAGGTTTGGTCGTTTCTTCATTATATGACCAAGCGCATGTGTAAAAGTTTTCATCCAAATCTGGATCTGCATAGCACTGCAATAATTTCAACCCATTACTCTCTGGACATTCATAAATTGACACCCTATTACATCCTACTACAGCAAATATTAATGTAGGCCCTTTAGTAAAATGATTAAACTGAGCCCCAAAAAGTGGCTGCCCATGATCTTCTTTAATATTACAAGTAAACTTATAAATTGACTTTGTAGGTAGCACTTTATTAACTGAGGATTTTCGTTTTCCTCGCTTGCTTTTCTTCAAACGATTTGTTGGTGTGGCACTTCTAGAAGTATTATCAGTAGTAGACGTGCTTCCTATTGATGAAGTTTCTTCCAACTCATCCCCAGAATCTTCGACGTCAATCGAATTTGATACATCGGAACTCATTTTTGGCTTAGGTTTGTCTTTCATCTTTTCACTAAAATATCACTTTAGTGCCATTAATGAAACTGTGTTTTACAAAAGTTTTATGTAATTCAAAAAAACCACCGAAACAAACGTAAAAAAATTATATTATAAGAGATAATGGTTGCTCGAATTGAATCTACAAAATTATAGGTGTTTGAAATGATTGAAGTGTTTGTTAATGGTTAAATAAAAACTATAACTACAGAAAAGTTCTTATTCTAATATGGGAGTTTGAATTTTATAATGTGCATTATTTTAGTATATTAAAAAACGAGTTTCATAAGCACAAGTTCAATTATAAAACATGAGCAAAGTATTGGCGGGTATTTTAATGAATAAGTGCTACTATCGACTTATGAAATGAGTTTTGTATACTATTTTTTCTATTTTGCCACTTTTTACCTATTTAAAATAAAAAGCAGTGCATTTATGTGGCTATAAACTAATAGCGTTTTCGGATTAACTGCACTCAGTGTACATTTGCACTGACAGTTTCTTTCCAGCACATTATTTGGACAATTTCAGTTATATCCTTGAAATTTACCATTGCTGGCAAAGGCGAAAAACCGAACAGTTTCGGCAAATTTCATTTCTACACCTAGAAAATGTAAGTTAAAATTTGAATTTGACACTTAAAATTGCACCAGTGCAAGTAATCCGAAACCGCTATAACGGTTTTGAGTGCTTTTATAGCTTTCCTTTAGCCACAAAAAAAAGAAAAAAAATTAAATAATTCTATGGAAATATTAGTAGTTTGTTTACATAGTACATGGTGGTTTTGTTACTTACTTTTAACACTAGTGCGAGAAAGTGACACATTTAACATCTCACGTGAATGTCAGAATAACGGTTTTCAACATGTTTTTAGAAATACAATTATGTATAGGGTGATTAATAAAAGCTTTCCGTCGCTTTAACAGTAACAAAAATATTCTCAGGAGCGTACATTCCTATGCAGTGGGACCTAATTAAATAGTTGACACAGGCGATTTTATAAATGAAACCCCATTCATTCGGAGATTTATAAAATTTATGCTGGAGGATATATCCGATAAGTTTTCCATTGGTCCAGATATCATCATAATCCTTCTACTCTTTCACCAATTTTAATAAATACAACTTTTTCTACGCAAATTTTTGTTATGAGTGGAAAGTCAGAATATATACGTTACATTAGAATACAAAGCATAATAGTTTACACTAAACAATTTATAGTTAGGAAAACGTGTGGAAATAAATTCATAGGCACACCACAAACTACAAACAAACAAAACAATTTAGCTACTCCAGGGGAAAAACCCAAATATTTTGTAAAGATAAAATTCGAGCAATAACCAATGTCCAAACGCGGTTTATGACGTTTAAGTTCTGATACTAATAATTTTTAGTTTTAAAGTCAATTATTTATTATAAAAATAAAGCTAAGAACGAAAACTTACCTTGTAAACAAAAGCAAACGGTGATCATTAACCAAAAGCTAAGATGTAGTGTGTGTAGAACCCAGTAGAACCACAGTCCACAGTAAAACAATCGTTAATGATCATAGAACTCGACAATAACACGAAGTACAACGAAGTAGGCTACGAAGAAATCTGTGTGCATGCTGTAAGGTTGGCAGACCTTGCTGCATTAAAAATCAATCTACAGGGTGATCAGTTCGTCGTTAATTTTCATAAAAAAACGCAAGAAGTTAATTCCTACAGTACAGTTTCTGCTGCGATTAATACCAGTGTAAAAGTATACTGAGGGCTGTTATCATAATGTTTTGGTTTTATTATTTTATTCAACTTTTTTAATAAAGGGTTATAAAATTAAAAATGAAACAGCAAAGAAATTATAAATAATAAAATGTATAATATTTGTTATTAAGAAAACAATTAATTTATTTCTCCTTATTTTGAATTATTTTCACGTATATCTAGTATTAGACGACCAACAAAGCGTAAATATTCTTCCTTGGTCTTAGCTTTTTGGAAAACATGGCTTTTTCCATTTCTAGGCTATTACGAGATGTTGACATACCAGATTGACGAATTGCGTCATCGATTTTCTGTGCAATAAGTTGTCTGAAACTTGTTTCCCATTTGATTAACCATGTTGTTGGTGCTAGGTCCCATGCCCATGGGTGGTCGCGGCCCCATTTTTCCGGGAATTGATGTAATTTGGTATGGAACACCTAGATTTAAAGCTTGTAGAATATTGGTAGCATTATTGGGTATTTATTGGTTGTTACCCATTTGACCGGGTTGAGGACCTGGCGTGTTCATCATTTGATTATTACTGCTGCCTTGACATGAGAGATTTTGTAGGCCATTTATTAGATCTTGCATTCCAGGCCCATCTTGATTTCTTGGTTGATTCATTCCTTTCATTGTTGAGCTCATGTCATATAGTATTAAACAAGCCATAAAATGCAAATATTCTTCCTGGGTTTTAGCTGTTTCAAAAGCATGGCTTTCTATATCTAGAGTATTACGAGATATCGAAATTCCACATTGACGAATTACTTCACCGATATTCTGTACAATACTTTGTCGAAAATTTGGTTCTCTCCAGGACTCTGCATCACCCATTTTCAAGAAATTTCCTTAAATAAATTCTTTTATAAATTTTACAACTGCTAAACCGTAATAAAAACTGATTTACTACCTGGCTAAAGAAGCCAGAGGTTGTAATACCCAGATCCCACATTCTTGTTAAATCATTTAAGTTTAAGTTCCTTTAAATTTCAATTTGTTATATGGGTTTTACTGTAATGCATTAACATTGCAAGCTCGCAATTTCCAAATTATGACGTCACGAAATTTTAATTGCTATCGTTTATACAGGGTGTTCAGAAATTAAGCGGCAAAATTTTTGGAGGCGATTCTACAATTAATTTTAAGAAAAAAAAACTTCCTATAAACATTTGTCCGATTTTGGTTTCTAAATTAACCCTATATTTTAAATAAACTATTCAAACTTATCAAATTCTAGTATTGTAGAACAAAAATAGCGAAATTATTGTATGGTAAAATATTATTGGAACTCTGCATGTGAATGGTTAAGTGCATTTTTCTCGAAAAGGGTGCATTCTATCGAGTTGGGATAAGAGTACCATTTTTGTCTAAAATTAAATAAGGAATAATATTATGAAAATAAATATTATGTTATGTTAACCATAAAAAAGTTAACGCTGTTTTTAAACTTAATACTTCTACCTTTTCAGGGGGTTCAAAAAATCTGAAAAAAATCATAAAATTGTATCTTCAGGGTATTATGCTATACACCAAATTTATAATCTCTACTTCAATCCGTTTTCAAATAAATGACGAAAAATCTACTTTTAGACACAATATTTCAAGTACTGTAGCTCCCTTAGGAAGCAAAATCGGACATATGTTTATAGGAAGTTTTTTTCTTAAAATTAGTTGTAGAATCGCCTCATAAAATTTTGCCGCTTAATTTCTGGACACCCTGTATAATCGCTATAAAAAAGTAATTACGTATTATTAACATTTAGTTAAACTTTGTCTATTTAACTCATTAATGTATGACAAAGGGTTCTCGAAATAAAGAGGTGGTACGGGTGGTCTGGGACACCCTGTATGTTACTAACTGAAGGGCTTTAATCTTGACTTGACCAGAATTACTCTCCTTATAAAAGTCCTTACAGAAAATATATGCTTCATTTGTTATAGAAGAGAGTTTACCGGTTTCCATGCAATAAAATCGACCAATATTATTTTTACCATTTGTCCTCTTAAAAGTCCGTTTTCTATTTTTTAGAATTGCGCGGAGTTAGTTTTAACTACCCTAACCTAATAGCATTTTACACATAAAAAATGGACTTCCATGCTCGTCCATTAAGCCCACCATACACCTAGATATTTGTTGAGCAATTTATTGTGCCTTTTATATTGCAATAAAAATTGTTTGCTCTCAGATTTCCGTCAATCTTACACTTATTTAAAACAATTTCTGCGCACATTAAAAATTTTATAGTTTTGCGCAGATACTTCTCAAAATAAACATGTTTGTATTGAAATTCGTTTTATTTTTTATTTTATTCCTAATGAAAATGAATAAAATTCTGCAATCGCTGTAGCTGCTATTAGCTATTATTACAATATTTTTGTTTTGATAATAAAGAAAAGAAAGGTGCTATTAGGTCGAAACCGGAAAATAAGGTCCAAGTAATAATTTTTTTAAAGAGAAAAAGAACCAGTTCTATAATTATTGGATCTAGAGTTAAAGATTCTAAGGTTATTTTGTAAATAATAACTGTCAGCAGTCACCACAACGCGCAATATATCCGCGCAGAAATGTCCAAGAAATAGAACCAGTCCTAAATTTTATTAGAAGTTGCACTATTTCTTGTGTATTCTCTGTCTTACACGGTGCAATATGAGATTACACTATAAATTGCACAATAAATATCTAGGTGAATGGTGGGCTTTAGTGCTGAACGCGTATGCGCACGCAGCTAATCTGTCATTATAGTGGTGATTAGAATTAGTGGTCATTAGCGATCTAGATTCTGGGAATGTAGACCCAGCGTTAAATAATATTCTTAATTATTAATCCCACCACAACAAACTACATCGTACATATATAAACAAAACTATACTAGAAGGAAAAATACAAAACATTATGCAAAAACAAAATTAGAAGATTTCAGTACTCATTATCCAAACGAGTATTATAATGTTAGTTGTGAGCCCAATATTAGGTGCGTTTCTTTTACCAAAATTTGACTGATTTGCTCGAGCAAATCACTTCCTTCTCCTTTTAGTTCTATAGGAAAAAATGAGACAGAATATGATTTGCTCATATTTGCTCGAGCAAAGTATGTAAAAAAACACAACTAATAATTTCTAATTTATATATAGTTTTCAATTTTCAACTATAAAAGACTATTTAATAAAAAAATAAAAGCTAAAACGAAAACTTACTTCTTTAATATATCCACAAGTACGTTAACCAAAAAGGGAGTATAATTAATTATAGTAAAATAGAAGAGTCTTGAAAGTTAGACGGTTACTTAGAAGTTAGCTAAGGATGAAGGGAAGGAATGCTTATGTGTCTTATTCAGTCTTCTTTGATTCGTGTGCGCATGACTGCATTAAAAATCCATCTACAGGGTGATCAGATGGTAAAAGGTATTATTAAAAAACACAAGAAGGTGTTCATGGCAAATAACTTTATTTATCGACTTTGATTTAAAAGAAAGGGCATATACAATTTTTTTTTACCTATTTCACAATTTCTTATTCCTCTGCATATGAAGTCTGTATACAGGGTGTTCCGTAAGTAATGCATAATAATGAAAGGGGGGTTTCTTTTTTTTGTAAATAAATGTTTGCGATTTATTGTCATGTCTTTACAATGGATATTTGAAAAGTCTGGTGTACGAGACGCCTGTTACTACAGAAAAAGAACTTCTCTCAAGACTTATGGCTGCTTGTACCATTGTCAAAGACATCCCTGGGATATTCCAGAGGGTTCGAACATCTATGAACCAGCGTGCAACCTTGTACATTGAACAAAATGGCCGAAATTTCGAACAAATTTTTATAAATTTTATTAAATAATTAACTTTATTACCTTATATCTTTTTTATTTACCCTGGCTTAATGGTTAATTTCCGAATATGGGTTTATTAACAAAAGTTGCTTGTTTTCGTGTCCTGAACAACCCCTTTCATTATTATGCATTACTTACGGAACACCCTGATAATATAATACACACACACGGTGATCATGTTCGTGGTTTTTTTAAGACTTCTTATGCCCCGGCTATAACTATTACTTATGATTTTATATAAGGAAAACGGACTTTTTTGAAAATTTATCAAAGTTGATAAAATTGAAATAAAAAAAGTCATAATTATAAAAATGAATAATATAATATTCGGCGATTTAAACGAAATAATTATTTAATAAAATATTAATTAAAGATTTAATCAGTAATTTACTGATATGTACTTATGTAAAGTAAAAATTAATTAATTATTGGGCCAGACTATAGACTCGATCCATGGGATAAATTTCGACACTTTGGTGTAAACTCCGGGACTCGAAGTTAGTCCACAGACTTTACCAAAAGAAGTTATTCCAATAATTTTGAAGCCTCTATAATAATCTTCACCAACTTTTTTGTTTCGGTACTGCAATGGTCCTCCTGAATCTCCCTACAAAAGCAATAAACATTTAAATTTACACAGTTTAATTTACAATCTCAAAAACTTAATACAGGGAAGCGATAAGATGTAACCATTTTTAATGAGATTCTATAAGCGTTCATATTTCACTTTAAATGCAAAAAATGTTTTTGCAGTTGCAATTTTTTAAATTTTCTTATTGGACTTATTTGGCTCTGAATAATCTCATGCAGAAATAACAATAAGCATTTTACAGAAAAATGTTTCAAATAAAAGTTATGCGATTCTTATAGTTTAGAAATATTCCATGACCTTTTGAAGAGCAAGTTGAAGGTCTTCTAAACTATTTACTTTAGTAAAATAAAATAATATGCTCCATAAACCTCTGAAAGCAAGGTTTAATAATACGCAACTAATGGGTGGTTGCTGTGTATAAAACAAATTAAGTGTTTATCGCGTGAGCTTCAACTTTTGCTGTTCAAGATCATGGCAATTTTTCAAAAAGTGTGTCCTAAGATTTGTACAACTTTTAATTGAAACATTTTTCTGTAAAATGCGTAATTTCCAAAATAAAGCAGCGTTGCCGAACTTGTTGTATTGAAAATTTAAACCCTTGTAACTTTCAAACTATTTACCTTAAAAAAAATATGTTTCGCAAACCTATGAGAGCAATCTACATATATATATTAATAATATGCAATCAAAATGGGTTGCACCTATTTAAAAAAGTTAAGTGATTATCGCCTGACCTTCACCTTGCTGTTCAAAGTCATGGACAATGTATCCAGATAGTGCGTCCCTAAGAATCGTACAACTTTTATTTGAAACATTTTTTTCAAAAATACTTTATTTCAAAAATAAACGGGCGTTGCCGAATTTTTTGTACACCCTGTATGTCAAAATGTCCATAAACTAAAAAGTTTCAGCATTCCTGGCCCTTAAGATTATTAGGTCGATTCTGATGTATTCTGGATTCTAGTCAAAATTAAAAGTACGTTTCTAAAATTCGCTTGAACCATTTTAAAATCGGTTAAAAGCCAGAACCAAAAAGGTGCTTGCTATTGTTCCAGAATATTTCTTTTGAGTCCTCGATATATCATCGGCGTGATTGTATACATAATCATGAAAATTACCGACTAAAACAATTGAAATAATAGAAGGTGGTAGGAGTAATAATATATTACAGATCCTCTAACTGATATATGATACTGATGAAATATAGAGAAGAGGGACAAGAGTTCTAATGGTGTTTAATATCACCAATCATCAAGAATATACTTACCCTGCAAGTGTCTTTTAAGTCATTTCTTCCACCAGCACACATTTGTGAATTAATAATTCCATTTTTCAATCTGCGTACATTGGTAGTATTATAAGCACTTCTGCATTCTTCGTGAGTGTACATGCTCAATCTAACTTCTTGTAAGCGACTTATCCTATTATTTTCAACATCAACAATTCCCCAACCAGTGGCGAACAACCATCTTAAACTATCAATCTCTTCTTCAGTTTCAAGACATGCTGGTTTAATATACTTCGTAAATTTTACTGGCTTTTCCAGTTCTAATAATGCAATATCATTGTATTTTGATGGTGGTTTATAATTAGGGTGCTTGAATGTTAACTTTACTCTTAAATCAAGTGGTTCTGCTTCATCTGTAGTGCTGTTCAAATCTAACTCGCCTAAACGCACCCAGCTTATTGGACCACTATAATAAAAACAGAAAGTTCAATTTAAAAATCTATATATTATTCATATCTTCATTATTAAAGTTTATTCACTTTTTTAACTTGAAAATGCTACCAAAGAGGAATACAAATGCAAAAAATATACAAAATACTTACTAGTCACTTATTAAGCAATGAGCTGCTGTGAGGATAAATTTGTCACTGATTAAAGAACCTCCACATAACCATTGGACATCTTCACGGTCACCATAACCAAGAGCTGCCTAAATTTTATTTTAAGTTGAATACATTTTAAATTATATTAAAATATCTTACCATGTGAAGATAATCTTCGCTTTGCGCATTTACTCCTCCAATAACAACACTAAAGCCAGTAACTTCTTTGTCCTCATAGATATTTAGAATTTCTTTGCATTCTGAAATGTAAAGTTATGGTGTAAAAAAAATCTAAACGCTAAAAACCAAAGTAATTAAAGAAATATCTATAAAGTTTTTTTTTGTTTTTATCGCGAGCCGGCAATTTTTTTTTCACCAATACATCACTGGGTACCCTTCATCATTTTGATAGATGTTTTCCCCCCTCCGTCTTTTTTAAAAGTAAAAACGTTGTTCTCATTTTCTTCATTTATTTGAAATAAATTATATTATGATTATTTAATTAATTCATTTTCAGTGAAATATGGTGACTCATGTGGAATTATTACACTTCACCGGATTTTCCTATTTACAGTTTAGAACGCCTACAGACTTAAAAATTCCACAAATTCTTTTCTAAGAACATTCAATTTTTTATACAACACATCCTTCCATCAAAGTGCATTAGAGAAATAAAATGGTGGGGGCAATGCTGTCGTTATTACTATCAAATAAAAAAATCTAATATTTCAAAGAAAATAAACACAAAATTATTGGTGAACTTTTCTTTGAATATTTTGCAATCAAATATCGTTATCTTTTAGATATAATAAAAGGGCGGATTGCACCATTTTGTCACTTAAAACTTAAGTTCAAAATTTGATAGAAATACAAAATGGAAAATCCTGCCACTTAAAAATTCTAAGTGTTGCTTAAGCAGGTTTAAGGATCAAACATACCTAAGTTCTTACAGGAAACAGGAAAAATAGATTATTTTTGTGACTATGAAAATTTTCCTACAAATATTTTGTGTGTTCGATTGTTTAAAGTTGTTTATTACTTACTCTCTTTTGCTATTTTCCCATATTCAATGGCTCTGGTAACAGTTTCGACTTTTGGACAACACACTATTGGACAATGTCCTTCAAATCTGCAAAGTTTGGGCCTTTGTCCCATTTTCAGAAGCTCTTTGGCATAGTCGCATTTTCCAATAGATAAACATTCCCCAAAATGTGTTGAATTTAAAACGCAACTTTCTGAAAAAATAATACGTATATAAAAAAATCAAAAAATCGTTACAAATTAGAACATACATATGGTCATGGAGTATGGTACTAGTTATTGTATCCATACTCCATGATATGGTGTACAAAAAGTTCGGCAACGGCCGTTTATTTTTCTAACGAAGCATTTTTAGAAAAATGTTTCAAATAAAAGTTGTATACGATTCTTAGTGACGCACTATCTGGAAACACTGTCCATGACCTTGAACAGCAAGATGAAGGTCAGGCGATAATCACTTAACTTTTTTTAAATAGGGGAAATATTATTTTCAAAAATGCTTCATTTCAAAAATAAACGGGCATAGCCGAACTTTTTGTACACCCTGCATTTATAAGGCGATATAGGGAGTCAAATCTGACGAGAAATATTAGTTTCCATTCCCCGCAAATTAACAGATGGTGTTTACTCCTAAAACGATGTGTCACACAATGGAAAAAGAATCTATTATTAATAAACAAATTCTTTATTCTTTGAAGCGAATACTATATCAGTAATTTTTACTGTAAAAATGGGTATCATTTTACACAAATTACATCCGCATCTTTGACAGTTTTTATAGTTTTCTTTTTGCATTATTAGTTAAATAATAGTATATTCTAGATTCTAGGGCCTTCGAAGAAGAAAATTTTAAAATCATAACATTTTAGCTGTGAAAATGGAACGTTAAAAATTCAATTATTTTGCATTATTGAAGATTTTTTTTGGGGTGTTTAAAGTTAAAATACAAAAAATATCGATCTCAACGACCCTTAAGAAATCATTCTACTTTCACATTCAATTTTTCTTTTTTTTTTGTATCTGTACCCATATTGGTACAATCCTTGCAAAATAAACCGCTAAATTTGCTGCAATTTAATTTGACTCTATCCTCATAATTTCCCGAATTACCTTTTATTAGGTATAGTTTAGTTTTTCTTGAAACAAAAATCTCCAGTGGTCTGGTGAATCATAATGAAACAAGGAAACTGATTATTTTTTGACTATAGTTTTTTGAGAATTAAGATGGATGATATTAAAATATACAATAAAATATTTTTTTCATGAATACACTTTTTAAAAGTGTGACTTTTTCTTAATAATTTTAATATAATTTATTAAATAATAAATATTTCTGCTATTTTGTTTCATACGTGGTATATTTTTTATTAGAGTTACCGTTAACCGTTAAAAAATTATGGCGTCGAATTTTAGCGTCAAGTTTTTAAAAAATATCAATTAAAACAAAATACGTACCCTGTGCTTTTAATTCTATAATTGTAGATATTATTAAAATTATTTTTAGATGACCAAACATGTTTGTTGTTCTTGTTAAACTATAAAATTTATTTTATTTCCAATTTAAACCTCTGCGCGTTCAGGTGGTCAAGTAGCAAGTATTTCCAAGGTCAAGTTAATTAAAACTTCTGGTTTTAAATTTATAACCACAATCGTATTAATGGGAAAAATTTAAATTCAGCAAACTTTTCCATTTACTTGCTCGGAGCTCTTAACTGCGTAATTAAACGAAAGCAGCAATTAATTGTATGCTCTGCATTTCGTAGTTCTATGGTAAATTGACAATCACGAGCACGCACGTGTAGTGAACATAACCTCAAATTACTTGTTTTTTCCATGATTTGTTGTTAAAATAATTGTGTTTTGTGTGTATTTTAAGTTTAATTAAAACATTTTAAATAATGTTACCTCAAGACGACTCTTTCCCGCGTGGTGGCGTTAAAGCCAAACGCGTAAAAGCTGATACACCAAAAGAAATTAATGTAAATATGATAATTTTGTTAATATCCAGCATTTTACAATTTATAATTACAGCTATTTAACACATTCACGGATAAAAAAAAGGAGAAAGCGAAGAGGGCGAAAGCAAAAAGTGCAGAGAAGATCCTGAATAATATTGAAAGTGGAAACGAACAAATTCATTCCTTAGCCGCTAATGTTTTATCATATAAGGTAAATTATTATATTGTACGTAACTTGCACGCAATAAATTATTTGTTTTTAAGGGAATTATTGATGGAATGTTAATATTAGGATGTGTTCGTAAAATTAAATCGCTTACCATCGAAGTTGAATTACCTGGACGAGTTTATGGAGAAGTTTGGATTAAATCTATATCCGAACGGTATTATAAGGAACTTAATCGAAAATTAAATGAGGAAGTGCAAGATGAGGTAATAAAAAATAAATTAGAAATATTATTTATCAATTTAAATTATGACTTTTAATATAAATCCATGTCACGAGTGAATCATCTCGTTCCTACTCAAAAATGGGTCCTATACTTCTAGACAGTAAGAGCGAGATGAAAAAGCTGACTTGTTCGTGACATGAATTGTACTAGTAGAGGTTGCTGTTAATGGAGAATATCCGGTACTTGTTGATATCAAAATTCATGTTTAAAACACATTTTTGTGCATATTAACTAAATATTCAATAAAACTAATAGATTTACCATTTAATAAAGCCCGTAAAACATATAATAATGCAGGATATCAAACAAACAGGCTTTATTTTTATTATTTTGCTACTCTTATATTAAGAACACAAAGTATACATATAAGTACTCCGTTATGAAAGAGATTGAAAGGCTAGCAATTCAGGAAATAAAGGGCTTTTATCGTAGAAAACTGAAACTTAAAAATTTCGATTCATTGAGCATGATCGACAAATCAAAATTATCACTGATGAATATAATTGTGTAAATTTTCGTGTGATGAACGAAAGTTGACGTGTGGTTTCGGGTGCATCGTAAAAATGAAAACAACCCCCCCTAACTTCAGTTTTGTCAACTATTTATTATTGCCAGCCTTTTACATGGGAGTAGGACTTCTCAATCTTCTATTCTCTTTGGTTGCGAGTTCAGGCAAGCTCTTATACAGAGTGTCCCAAAAAGTGATCAGAGACAGAATTTTCTTCTAGGGTGGATCCCAAAATTCACCAGAATATAATCGTTTTGCGCCAATTTTTCATTAATTACATTGTTCTCTTCACACATGACGTTTTGTCGAGTTTTAGAATCCACTGCAGAAACAAAATCCCACCTTAGAATAAAATTGTAGAAAGTAGATAAGATTTTATCACCAAAAAATAGTAAATCTGACTCTTTTTGGTACTCCTTTTGTTTGAGACACAATGTATAATAAATCTTGGGTATATGAGAATTTATTAATAAATAAATACGATGTTTTCAGTTAAACAACTTGAATAAAATTTTCACTGTGGGCCAATTTATACCAGTTAAAGTTATAAACGTTAATGGATCGGATAATCATGATAAAATCCTTTTATCAACAAATCCTGCTGATATAAACTCTTCTCTTCAACATAAACATTTGGAAAAAGGAGTGTTGTTATGGGGAGCGATAGCTGAAAAATCTGATCATTGTTATTTCGTGGACGTTGGAGTAATGGATTCAAGGGTGGTTTTACCTTTTACAAAGGTTGATCCGAATATTGAATATGGTAACTATTACTTTTTTAATTGTAGGTTTTAAAATAATTTTGTTTATTTTAAGATATTGGGCAGCCATTTTATTCAGTCGTAATGAAGTGTAATAGTTCTAATGTAGCTTCTACAATAACTGTTAGTGCTTTGCAAGAGGATATTGATAAAAATATGGAAAATAAAAACAAAAATTTGGATCATTTAATACCAGGGATGCAAGTTAATTTTAATATAATCAAGGTATAGTAAAAAAATGTAATAGTTAAAATTAACAAAATTGCAGCAATATTGTAGTTTTAAAATTGCTTTTTTGTATCCCTAATTACCACTATTAGGTAGAACAAATGAATTGCCTTTTAATTTTTTTTTTTTAATTTTTTATTTGTAATCGATTGCAAATTTTATTTTGTTAATTTAATTTATATTGTAGATTTTAAGAAATGGTTTGGAAGGAAATATTTTGAATAACTGCGTCAGCTACATTAATCAAATGTATTTAACTGAACCATGTGGTAATCTCAACAAATTTAATATTGGTTCCAATTTAATGGCTAGAATATTGTACATACAACCAACAACTAAGTTTGTATTCTTAACACTAAGAAATTTAGCTACAGTACCCGCTCCTAAATTATCAATTGGCGTTAATGAACAAGCCACGGTAATCAAAAAAATAGGATCAGGTTTGCTACTTAAATTCAAGAACAATGAAAAAGGATTCGTTACTTTAAATAGAATTATTAAAACTATCAATGATCATAAAATTGATGTCACGCAAGTTATAAACAATAAATATATAACAGGTAAGTAAATTTATTTATTATTTTTAATTTTTTTAAATTATTGTTTTTAGGAACGTCACATCGATGTCGTATATTGGATTATAATAAGATGGATCGTATTTTCATATGTAGTTTTGAATCAGAAGAACTAAACAAGAAAATTCTTTCTAAATCTGATGTAAAACATGCACAAATTGTTGAGGGTATTATTTCGCAGATTAACGATCATGGCATAGTTGTTCAAATTGAAAATGTCACCGGATTTATTCCTAATATTCATACATCTAATTCAGCATTTTCTAAAAATATTAAAAACAAGTACAAGGAAGGCCAAAAAATTAAAGCAAAGTAATTTAATTTATTAATTTGAAAAATTTATTTAGGTGCATAATTATCCGACTTTTTTACAAAACATGGTGTTTATTCTCAAAATACTAAATGGTTTTATTATTACAAGAAATTTTATAAAAATTGTTTCATTTATAAATTTTTTATTGAAGAAGTTATTTGTAGACACTTTTGATGATCAAAATTTTTATACCATTTTCGAAAATATAAGAAGTTTGGGAAGAATTGATGAAAATTTAAATAAAACTCTCCATTCGCAATCGATAACAATTTTATTTCTTGAACTTCTAAGTTGTTTGCAAAAATTTCGACAATTAAAATTTTTATATAGTTTCACTTTTTAAAAAGATTTGAGAATTATTAAAATTAAACCAAAAAATTCAGAAGGAAATAATATGGCATAAACACAGCATTTTTAATAAATAATAAAATTAGTTTTTACTGATCATAAACATTTTTTTAGAGTATGGTACATTGACCCAAATACTGATAGTGTAAAATTGACGATCAAACAAGATTTACTCAATTCTCGTGATGATTTGCTTGATTATGAGTCGGTTAAGCTTAATCAAACTTATACAGGGGTTGTAATGACAATTACGAATGGTGGAGCTTTAGTTGTATTTTTTGGAGGAGTGAAGGGTTGGCTTCCAAGTCGAAATATTCCACACTTTGATAGCAGTTCTAATAAAGCTTTCTTTATTGGACAAGTTGTAAGTTAATAAATAAAATGATAAGATGAATATCGAACATTTAGTAAAATATAATTAAATCGTATTCGCTGTTTACCTCTCAACATTTATTTATTAATAGAAAATGACTTAATTTAAATATTCAAAAACTGTTCTTTGAATAATTCAAGATGTTTTTTTTTTCGAAAATTTCTCGGCTAAAACAGATTGGCTCGAATTCAAGCCTGCTCTCGAGTAACGGGGGATAAACGTAGTCAGAGTGATTTTTCATTTTCCAGCTCAAATTCTTTAACTTATTAACAATTCTAATGACGGTTTTAGAATATTTAACTACCTATCCTCTTCAGTATGCGATTAAATTGTAAAAATTATTATTTTCAGGTAAAATGTAATGTACAACAAATAAAAGAAAACCGAATTACTTTAACTCTAGATCAAGAAACAGTTCAATCGGCTGATCTTAAGATCGGAGATCCAATAATTTCAGCGAAAATTAAACACTTGAACGAGGAAGGTTTATTTTTAACAATTGATGCTACAAATACTTCTGGGTTTTTACCTTGGGCTCAATTCTATCATCCAAATTTAAGTGAACATGCAATGAGTAAGTAAAAAAATATAAATTAACATTAATTTTATTAAAAAAATAATTTCAGGCGTTTATGAAAATGGGGATTCAATTAATGATCTAACTTGTGTGAATAATAAATCGCCAATCACTTTATCTGTGTCAAATAAAGAAGTATTTAAAAGTATCAAACATACTTTGCCTGAATTTAAATCAAAGTGCAGTGGAACGATTGTAAAAGCTTATTTTCTGAAAAAGCTTAATGATGGAATTAAAATAGTAGTTCCATTGAAAGAATTTAGCAGCCAATTCTTTATTAAAAATGAGGTATTATTGTAAAAAATCACTTATTTGTTTTATAAATTATTATTATTATTTGCCCAACATTTCGAAAATGTTTGAAAGTGCCTTTTATTTTATGTACATATTTAATAATAAAGATTATTTTAGGAAATTATTGATAATGATCTTCTTAGTGAAATAAAATTTAAGCCTTATCAAGAAATTATGGTAAAAATATTGCCCGGAACTGGTGCAAAAGGAAATTTAGTTTTCACCTCAAAATTATCGCAAGTTTTTAATTATGATTATAATGTAAGTACTGATTTAATACTAATTTGTATGAAATTCATTACTCCTATTTTTTTAAATTTAACTATAAGCGTCATATTTTAAATATTAATGCTTGCTTGCTTTCATGGTTGTTAAATCTTTATTACAATTATTTTTATTTTGTTTTTAGCGTACTTTAAATTTACTTGAAAAATATCTAACAGATTTAGAAAAATTGAGTGATCTTGCACAGGCGAAAAATAATATCCTAGGAAAAATTAAAATTGGCCAGAAAGTAAAGTGTGTTGTTAAAGATTTTAATCCTGAGACAGGCTGTGAATTAAGTTTAAGATCAGGAAAGGTTGAAGGTTTCGCAGATATCATGCATTGTTCAGGTAATAATATAAGTTTTTATAATACAAAACTTTGTGTAATCATTTATTTTTTTTAAAAGGTGAATTGGAAAAAAATTCAAAACACGATGGTATAGTCCTGTGGATAGATTATAAATTAAATAAAGTTATTCTTAGTCTTAAACCAGAAATCATTGAAAAAGTTAAAAATCATTCTGGTAAGTGTTATAATCTATCGATTTAGTAAACATATAAAATTAAAATGAGGTTAATAATTATTTTTTATGATTTAGATGAAGAACCAACAATTAATGTCACTGGTAACAATATTTTTGTTCAAATTCTTTATGTAAATGATGATTGTGCTGTGGCAATTATTAATTGTAAAGAATATCGTGGTCAAATTATATTTCTTCCTGTGAGGTTACATGAAAATGATTTTCTTCCTAATACTAATTATTATCAAACCTTGATTTTTGATAAAGTTAAAGCTGTTCTTCACAGGTACGTTATATATTTTATTATTAATATATTTATTCAATAAAATTTTTTCAATAATCATGTCACTTTTTTGGATGTTGCAATTGAAATCATTTTGTAATAGTAGATTTTAGGTGGAGCAATAAAATCTTCAACAAAATTGGTTTATGTTTTAATTAAATTTTAAACAACTTATACTAGATTAAAGGAATTTAATTTTAGAAACTATAATGGTAAATTATTGGGTGTAGAGAAAAGCATACAGAAAATGTTAACTGCCAGCCACAAATTATTTGGAAAAAAATTAAAAAGGAAAGCTGCTAATGAAGAAGCTGAAACACCTGTATCAAAGAAGAGTAAATTAAAAAAAGGTTAGTATATTTAAAGTTTTCCATAAAGGTGCTGTTCCACCAAAAAATTGTGCGGCACATATGTTTGCCAACAAAATTTAAGGTTGTTTCCGTCAACTTCGGAAACAAAAAACTTTATTGTGAACAGTGCAAAACAATTTGTTCGAAACAGTGTGCATGTTTCAGCTCCAGCATTAAAAACTAAAACACGAACAACCTTAGTCGTATTCATTTTTTCAAATTTCGTGTCATCTTGTGATTTCGATCACTTGCTATTGGGTCAGAATATTTCTTTTGTATCCTCGATGTCTTTGCACGTGATTGTACAATGTGGCTTCTACCAACGAACACTAAATGTTTTCGGTCCCAGAGCATAAATAAAATTTGGGTATCCACCGAAATTAAGAGTGCAGCATAATGTTTCCACATGCCTTTTTTCTTTGAGTTTGCGAACAATGTGTTCATGCTTACAAAACTCGCTACTCTAGAAGAAACATTTTTGTGAACATTGTGTGGAACATGTGCCATACTCAGTTCCTTTAATAATACTTTTCATTTTACTATTTCGTATTACTTTTTTTTATAAAAAAAATAATTAATTAACCATGCTTTCAGATGTAGATGAGAATGATAAACAAACTAGTGATTCGAAGAAAAACAAAAAAAAATTAATGGAGAAACAAATAGAAAAAAATAGTCTTAATCATAATAATGAAGGCAAATCAAATAAAAAAACTAAAAGGAAACTTAAAGAAGAAAATGAATCATCTGTGTCTCAAGAAAATTCTAGTAAGTATGATAAAATCTATTCACAGTTTAAGTGGCAGCCAAAAGCTATTTTTAATTGAGACTTTTAACAAAACTACTTAGTAGAATTAAAATTTATTTTTTTTGTATTAATAGTGTCGCCTAAAAATTATCGAAAATCAATTTTTGTCTTCTGGATGCTCTTTAAGAAGATACTCAGCGAAATGTTTGAAAAGCGTACTTTTTGCTAGTAAACATTGTTTTTTGGGCATTTGTAATCAAAAATTTAACAAAAACGATGCCTAGTTCCAATCAAATTGAATTTAGTTTTCATATAGAATTTTTGTTTTTCATGTAGAGTCTATGATAGGGGTGTACTTTATGAACAATTATAAAAAAATGCGTTTTTGTTTTTATTTTTATTCATAAAGTACGCACCTATCATAGACTCTACATGAAAAACAAAAATTCTATATGAAAACTAAATTCAATTTGATTGGAACTAGGCATCGTTTTTGTTAAATTTTGCCCAAACATCAATGTTTATTAGCGAAAAGTACGCTTTTCAAACATTTCGCTGAGTATCTTCTTGATATCAGTTTTTTTAAATGTAAGAATTGTTGTGATTTTAATTATCCTTCTATCTTAGGATCTTCTTCGATATGATTTAAATTATTGGATTTCAAAATTTTTGAAACATGAGAAACAATCAATAACCCTCAAAATTTAATTTTTAACCTCTTGTTTACATTTTCTATAAAAATTGATTTTTTCGTTCTTTTTTTTAAAGATATTTTGATACAAAGTGATACAATTATTTCCAAAGCGAAGAAGGCAAAGAAGGTGAAAGAATCAAATGGTAAAATTTTAAAAGATGTTGAGAAAAGCATTCCTAAAAGTAAAAATGCTACAAATTTAGATGAAGACCACGATGTTAGCGGTAGGTTTAACAACTTAACAGGAGTTATTATCTATTGGTAAGTGCTTATAATATATCAATAACACCATTCTTTTTTATTTTAGGACCAGTTTTGCCTGGTATCGGAAGTTTCTTTAACGCACCTGAAACAAAAACTGAAAATAATATTGATTCAGATGATAATGTAAGTCTTTAATTTTTATTTGGGTAGTTTTATTTTAAAATACTAAAACTATATTTTTTTGCTTAAAACTACATGGAAAAAATTGCTATTTTATTGATCAAGGAAAAAATAAAAGGAAGTTATTTTTTTGTACTACTAAGTCATAAAGTGATTTCGAATGGTTTCTTTGTTTGGTTAGTGGTTAACCAAAAATTTGACAGCTTCTTTGATTCTTTCTTCCTCATTCGAATAACCAAAGATCGAACCGTGCTCCCGACCTATGTCAAAAATTGGTCATTCAAATCCAGTTGGTCCAAATATGACAGACCAATCTAAGAACCAAAGACAAACCAAAGTCATTCAAAATCGCTTATAGTTATAATTATCGGAAAGAAAAACATTGCAGTAAATGAAAGTCAGAACGCCGAAAAATGAAATTAAAAAAACTGATAATTTTTTTTAACAAAAAACGTAAATATTATCTATCAAGTTTTGTTTTCAGTGTACAATCTCCTTCATCGATATGTAGCACAGAAAAAGATATGCTAACAGATCCCTAAATCGTGCCCCATGTTTTATTTAGTGGTGGGTGGTGGGAATAACCGGTCACCTGATAATAGAAATCATTCGTGTGAATTTGGGACTGTATTGGGCACTAAGGTACAGTTGCTCCCAGCTGGAAGTAGGACAAAAGTAATCACGATCGCGTATTCTTTGTGCTACTTCCAGCTGGGAGCAACTTTACAAATTTTACAACCCCCTCTCTATGCAGGAGTGCTTACAACTTCCAGCCGAAAGAAAAATTTGCCTTCAAAAAGTCCCATGTAACTTTGTTGTTAATACATAATCAAAAAGAATTGAAATTTTGCACATACAAAGTTAAATATATTATATTATATATATATATATATTATACTCTCTTAAAAGGGTGTCCAGGGGTCCCCAAGCAAACGTCTAAAAATGCACTGGGATGATTGCTCTTAAGACAGGGAGTGTCCGGCTATTCCCACTACTAAATAATGGTCGGCATGACTAAGGGACATTTCAAACCGCAGACAGCTTCTTATTGGGACTAATATTTCGTTTGTAGGCTACACATTGGTGAAGGAGATTGTACAATGTACAAATCCAAAAAAATTAATTTTCATTATTGGAAACAAGTTGTTACTAAAATTTTTATATTAAGAGAAGAAATCTTATCCTTAATGTAATTATACAGGGTGGTCGAGATAAAGTGAACAGTGGATATATCTCCAAAAGTAAGAGTTTTAGAAAAAATGTTTCAAATAAAAATTATTTGGTTTTAAAGGGGCCACAGAATGAGAACAGTTATTTTTCACCTGGAGGACTTCTTCATGGTCATTCTAACCCTACCTCAGTTTTTTCAAATGGAAACCCATATTTTTTTTATTTGAATCTAGCAAACATTTCTTCCTTTTCCCATTTGAAAAAACTGAGTTAGGGTTAGAATGACCATGAAGAAGTCCTCCAGGTGAAAACTAACTGTTCTCATTCTGTGACCCCTTTAAGACCAAATAATTCTTATTTGAAACGTTTTTTTCTAAAATTCTTACTTTTGGAGATATTTCGACTATTCACTTTATCTCGACCACCATGTATAACGTAATTTCTTGGGTTGAGGATAAAAAAAACTTATTAAATTAAAAGTGTATTGTTTTTATTTGAATTTTTTGTCCTCAACCTAAGAAATTACATTTTATAAAATTTTTATACTATTTTCTTTTGATATTTTAGGATGACGAAGATTTGAAAAAGAAAAAAAAGAAAAAATTAACACAGGCAGAAAAAGCAGAGCTTATACATAAAGAGGAGGAACGTTTAAGAAAAATTGAAGCTGAATTAGCTGATTCTTCGAATATCCCACAAACAGCTGAACATTTTGATAGAGCTTTATTAGGAAATCCTGATAATTCTGAAATATGGTTACGTTACATTGCTTTCCACATCCAATCTACTGAATTAGATAAAGCTCGTAGTGTAGCTAAACGTGCTTTAGACAAAATTTCATACACATTAACACAAGAAAGATTAAATGTTTGGCTAGCTTATTTAAATTTAGAAAATATGTATGGATCGATAGTAAGTAATTCAATACTTTTCAGAAATATTTTTTTATAAAATTTGTCAATGAATTTAATTTTGATTATTTTAAAGGAAAGTTTTGAAAACATTTTTGCTGAAGCAATAAAATGTAATGATTCATTAACGGTGCATTTGGAAGCAATTAAAATGTTGGCAGAAATGCAAAAGTATGCCGAAATGGAGGAAAAAATTAAAAAAGCTCGTCTAAAGTTTAAGCAAGAAACTAAAATGTGGTTGGAAATTGGTAGAATTTATTATAAATGCAAACGTTTTGTTGATGCTAGAAAAGTTAAAGATGCCGCACTCAAAACTTTGCTTAATAAAAAAGAACGTAAGTCAAATTAAAATAAAGTTTTACTATTATTATTAAAATAATTTATAAGAACATGAATTAACACATTCGGGCCGGATGATTCATATACAAGTTATATGAATTTCTTACCAAACAAACGGAAATTTGACTTGTATGAGTTCTTTGAATTTTTTGCTAATAAAATGGAGACTGCAAAAACAAGGTTCCCAGTTCTGCATTGGTTTCATGATTATTTATATGTATACTTACTGGATGTGTTAAAATCCTGTTCTCAATTTAAAATATATAAATAACTTTCATATAAATTTACTTATATTTATTAAATTTCTTCTTGAAGAAATGCCTGTACCGTATTATTTTTATAATTAATTTTTTAGATATAAACTTGATTGTGAAATTCGCTTTAATGGAGATGACATTAGGCGAGGAAGCTCATGGAGAAACTCTTTTTGAAACCATTTTACAATCTGACCCTAAGAGAGTGGATGTTTGGAGCACATATGTTGATCAATTGATTAAAAATAATAAGATTGATATAGCAAGGTATGTTATTTGATAAATTTTTAAATCACTGGTGATCTAATATTTTTTTTACAGAAACGTTTTAATGAGAGCTGTTGGTCAAAAATTACCTTACAAAAAGATGAAAACGTTATTTAAAAAATATCTCGCGTTTGAAAACACCCATGGTGATAATGAAAGTGTGGAAAATGTAAAAGAAATGCTGAAGGAATATGTGTCGTAATAATTTGAAAAATATTAACATTTTATTATAGAAACAAAGCACTTTTTACAATAAATTACCTTAATTTACAATCATAAATGAATATTATTAACATTCACTTCCAGATTCCTTTTGTTCATGTATCTTCCAACTCTTTCAAGTACTCTCCTCATTGCTCCTACATCCTTCGCACAAATCATTCGCATAACTTAATACTCTTATTTTCAGACGCCCTATCACAACCCCTCCGTCTTGTCCTTTGGGCAATACTTCTTCCAGATCTGATATACAGGGTGAGTTTTTAGTGCGGCAACGGTCGATATATCTTTTATTTTAAGAGATAGAAAAAAAACTTAAATTGCATGGTTCATTGATGCGCATAATCAGAAATTAGTTGTGTCTATACAGGGTGTTTTGTAGTTGGAGCGCAGGCTGTCCCACCCTTTTTTTTAATGGAATACCCTGTATATTTTTAGATGTTTGCATTAACAGTAAGTTAGAGAATACATCGATATGTTTATTTGAAAATTTGAGTGCGCCCTTAATTTTTATCGTACATTTTCTACAAAATTTATTACGTGTGGACATAGTTTTGGAAAATGATGTTGACCTTATTATGAAAACTTAAAAATCAATATTTATGACATTTAGTAGTATTAACCATGAGGTATTTTTCGTATATTTTTTTTAGAATTATATCATAAATTGTGACAGCTACGGAGGCGTGAAATGTGAAAACTCGAGAAGGCTGTATTTTAATTTATTTAAATGGAACACCCTGTACTTTTTGACAAAATATTGTTCCTCTTGAAGTGTTCTTTAACATTTATACGAATCATTTTTCGCTAAAATTAAAAACAACGTATTTGAAGGCATTCTAATTTTTTATTAATAAAAAATATGATGTATTTTTACCATACAAGCCAATAATTATAAAATATGCTCAATATGTTCCCCAGTTACTTGATTACATAACTCAACTCTTCGCAGAAATGAACTACCAACATTTCGTAACATATTCTCGTTTACGTTTCGAAATGCTTGCCGAATGCGTATTTTCATATCATCTTTAGAAGTAGGAGGAAGTTGATACACCAAATTTTTAACATACCCCCAAAGCAAAAAATCTCATTTTGTCAGGTCAGGAGATCTTGCAGGCCATAAAACAGGTCCTCCTCTTCCAATCCAACGGTTAAGAAATTCGTTGTTAAGGTGTCCACGTACAATATTGCTATAATGAGCTGGAGCGCCATCATGCTGAAACCACATCCTTCTTCTAATAATTTCCGGAATATTGTTGAGAAGCTCAGGGAATTCGTTACGAAGAAAATTATAATAAATTTGGCCATTTAAATGTTCTTCAAAAAAGTGTGGGCCTATGAGGTAGTTTCCTACAATACCTCCCCAAACATTAAGTGACCATCGATGTTGGTGATCTAGAGTTCTTGTAAAGTGTGGATTTTCTGTATCGTAATAATGAAAATTATGTCTATTTACAAATCCACTTTTATGAAATGTACCATCGTACGTAAATAAAACATATTCGGCCCATTCACAGATCCTACGATTTTCAAAATCATTTTCACCAAGCTCTTGCAACGGTTGAATGTGATAGGAATGGAACTTATTTGTCCTTAAAATCTTGGATATACTCCATTGAGAAATTTCAATTTGGTCACTTAATTTTCGAGTACCAATATGCGGATCCTCAGTTACTGCCAATAATACTGACAATTCATTTTTTTCAGTACGAGCTGTTTTTTGGCGATCTGTTTTTTCATACTGTACGTGACCTGTCGTTTGCAAATGTAATTCATCATCAAGTTGCAGAAACAAATAATGTATTTTATTTACATTTAAATTTCAAATATTCATTATAATAATCAATTAAATCTTTAATTTTTAATCTTATACCCTCCTTTGAAGTAAAGGGTAAAGCTAAACTTTGGGCGTTTCACATTTGTCCAATTCTAGGTTTGGCCAAATATACACGACCAAAGTTAGAAATCAGAAATCGACCTTTATTTCAGGGTTTGGCCATATACAAATATCCAAACCTAGATTTGGCTAAAAAATACGGCCAATGGCCGTTTACGGACTTTGCGCCCAACATATATATGTTAAGCAGCGTTGCACTTAGCGGGCAACCTTGCCTTAGGCCTCCAATAATATCGCATCGTTCTGCTACTTCAGAACCCACCTTTGGACAACCTGTTGATCCTATAAACATTCTTTTGACTTGTGCTAATATCTCACTAGGTACACCTAGCCTCATCATTTTCTCTATTAGCATGCATCTGTTCACTCTATCGAATGCAGATTTCAAGTCTACGAATATAGACCTTTCTCCCTTTACACTTTATGCTTTCCTCTATTATATAATTTAGCGTTACTAAGTGCTCGGTTGTCCCTCTGCCAGAGCGAAACCCGGCTTGAACTGGCGTAGAGTCTGTAGCTAGCATCCATTACTGTAATTCCCCATGGCTTTTATTCTTCTTTTTATACACAGGTACAATATTTCCCCATTTCCAGGTCTCTGGCTAGCGTATCTTTCCTGCCCAGATATTATTGAAAAGATGAAAACGTGATTTAAAAAATATCTCGCGTTTGAAAACACGCATGGTGATAATGAAAGTGTGGAAAATGTAAAAGAAATGCTGAAGGAATATGTCGTAATAATTTGAAAAATATTAACATTTTATTATAGAAACAAAGCACTTTTTACAATAAATAACCTTAATTTACAATTATAAATGAATATTATTAACTGCCTAATAATTATAAGGTGAAGATTTTATATTACTTAATTATGTACAAGTTTCGAACATTTTATGAATGACACCAAAATCTTACAGAAAAAAAATTATCATATTTACAGCCAGATTATCTAGTTTGACGTCATTCTTCATGTAATTGATTTAGAAAATTATTAATCAAAGTGACTCGTGCTGTGGGGTAGATTTTCTTTCGCTCGATTACTTGCCCATTCAACAAAATCGTCAATCAACACAGGCCAAGCACCTTCTTCATCATAATTACTCATGTCGTCAGAAATTTGACCCGCAAAGTCCAACAATAAATTCCAAGTGTCTTTTGGAATCGATCTTTTATGATTTTCCTAAAAAAATTTCATTAATAAAAAAATATATTGTTTTTGTAGATAGTTTTAAGTTCATTCATTCATTTTCTATTGCTATATGTAGGTATTTTTATACAGAAAAATGCACAAAGAAACGGCCAACGAAGAAGTTTGCATAAAAATTTAAATTTTTATTGTGTAGATGGAAACATGTGGGCTTAAATTTAATCATATGTTAACACATTACCGTCCTGAGACATAAAAATATGTTTTTTTCTTGACTGCTCCCAACATGCCGGGGACATGTAAATTATAAATATGATATAACACATGCATAGGGTTCTCCGTGTATTGAATTGTTTCGATGTAAACAATAACATGTGGTCTATTCTTTTATTCAATATTGCAATTGTTGTTATTTTATGTCAGTGTGTAGGTATAGATATTTTAAAAGTTATACCCATTTTATAAGTGAAACAACACAGCTACATGCAAGTGATGCCCGGACCGTAATGTGTTAATGATGATGGTGCAGTTTTGAAAAGATGCTATTTTATCATTTTTCAAAAGTACGCTCATATAAGTTAAAATACATCCAAAAAATGATTTTTATTAGTGAAAACGTGTGGGGGGTCATCAATTTTTTTTTGACCATATCTTTTGATTCTATACGTTTTTGATAATTCTAAAAGTTCTAAAATAATCCTTGACCAATGTTCTACAGAAAAGGTACTCCTATTGTATGTCACTCCGGTGCTTCATTTCGGAGAAAAGTAGATTTTATAATTTTTAGCTAAAAATATGAATTTAAAAGACATCATCAAATTAGGCTTTTTACTGAAAATTGCGTGATTTATCTGAAAACATACAAATTATCATAATATTTTGCTAATCCTAAGTTGTAAGCAAGCTTTAATATTTTCTAATTAGTGATTGATACTTAGTCATATTATTGCAATATTAAAAGTGCATAGATTTTCAAATGTGGAATTATTAGACATGCATCTTGCATACGGAGCAGCCCACATATTTAGTACATGATATTTTAGGTAACTTAGGCTACTTTGAAGTTGTTTTTTAAATTCATATTTTTAGCTAAAAATTATAAAATCTACTTTTACTCCGAAATGAAGCACCGGAGCGACATACAATTACAGTACCTTTCCTGTAGAACATTCATCAAGGATTATTTTAGTTTTTTTTAAATTATCAAAAACGTGAAGAAACAAAAGATATGATCAAAAAAAGTTGATGACCCCCCCACATGTAACGCCCCTGAAAATATTTTTTAAACTTTTATTGGCGGAAAATGTGTATCCTTATGTGAAAGACAGTGGCCAAAATTTCAAATTAATATCTCTTATAATATTTATTTTATTTACAAAAAAATATTATTTTTGAAGTGGTATAACTTTTTAAGGAAGCATTTCCGGACAATAGTTTATAAGTCAAAAATGCTTAGTTTCACTTCTTAGTTTTAGGTATCTTTACATCTTTCTTTTCTACAAGAACGATATTCAATAAAACCCGAAATAATACGCAAAATACGTACTTTGCACCGATTTAAGATATACCGCTAATGCATCTCAAAAATGATTTTTTTCGGAAAAAATTTTTTATCGTTGGTCCACCTAATGTTATGTCTAACTGTATACAAAATTTGAACAAAATCGTTAGGGGGCCTATTTTACATATAAAAAGTGCGGTGTCCTTTCGAAACTATTATTTTTGAAAAAACTGACTCTATCCTCTTAAAATTATTATGTAGACAATTCAATTTACCTGTAAAAATGTGCACCAAAGATCCAAAAATTTAAACTTTCCTTTAAGTACAATATTCCAATAAGCTATCGCCATATCTAGGTCGAGTCCCTTTTGGTTTGGGTTCTTAGCGTAGTTAAAAGTAAAATGATAAAAATCCTTAAATTTAAACGGATCTTTAATTTCATTATCTAAATTAGCCAGCCTCGCTTTTAATTTATCGATATTGTCACAACCAAGCTCAGTCATGCCGTTTATGAATTCCTCCCGGGTAAATTCACATTGTGTAGCTGCTTTAAATTTCCAGGCGATAATTAATACTAATCTAGATTCAGGTGATAAGCACAGTTCATCTAAAAATTTCATAATACCATCCGCGGTTATTTTGTCAACCTCATTCGGATCTCTATATCGTGTGTACAAACTTTCCAATTTTTTCTTATCGATGCTACGCACTTCTCGGTAATAAATGTCTGGGTTTTGAAAGTAGTTATCGCTGGCAAGATCAAGCTTCCAATCATTTTGAGTTAAACAAAATATCGCAGTGGCCTCACCAGTTTGTGTCAAAGATATAAATTTTCTTACTTTATCCCTTTGTGAAAACTTCAATTTGTGCTAAAAATGATTGTTGCGTTAGGTTATATTGTCAATGAGTGACGTTTTTTGTTATTTCTAAACTAAACATACTTGATAAAAAAAATCGTTTTCTGACTTACCATGATTGCCTCTTTTACTGTACACTCTAAATTTTATTGTTTTTCTCCCGCATAAGGTGAAGTTAATTTTGATCATGTAAAAATTAACCTCACTCTACAGATTGAAATACAATGTTGTCATTTATTGTTGTTGTCTATTTGACCTTAATTGTGATGTTCAGCCTTGAAAGAACAGAGATACCATGAACTTTCGGCACTCTCTCACTCTGCTGATAAGTGCTGCCAACCTAAAAGTAGAAAAAAACTAAATAATTATAAATATTTTATAAGAAAAATTTTTTTAATTTAAGGTCTTCCAAAAATCATTTTATATATTTATTAACAAATGTGCAAGGTTTTTTCATTTTATGCTCTGGTGTATTTGAGTTCTATTGTGAAGTTGGGTTTTCTTCGCTTTGTTATTTGATTTCACAATAGAACAAAAATACCGTAGAGTACAGACCTAACCAAAAAGTTAAAAAGGCGAACGGTGGAATAGTTTCCAAAAGTTTTTAATTAGTATGGCGGGCTATTAGCCCCAACCCCAACCGACCAGTATGGCATAACGCTTCCTCCGATTTTTTTTATAGACTACCTGAGAACATTTTTGTAAAAAATCGTTTGAAATCCGTATAATTTTCCGACAAATTTGATTGATTGTTTTGAGATTAGGCCCCGACGACGAGCGGGGCGGCTATCATTTTCGTTTCTTTAATTATGATATTTGACCCCTGAAGGGGTGCCTTACTTGTAAAAAATGACACCCATTTTTCACTATCTCCCGGTCTAAAACGAGTCGGAAAGGAATATTGTTAAAAAACTGCTTTTAGGCGCGATTTTTCAATATCTTTAAAATTACAAATTTTCAAAACTCCCGAAACTAAAATTAAAATTGTAAAATAAAATTTAATTAAAAAATATTAGGAACTTACTTGAAAATATCAACAACTATTGAAAAACACAACAAACATCAGCAACAACTATGTAGGTACAAACAAAATAAAATGAACCAGAGGGTAACCTTAAAGTAAAATAACTGACCGATTTAATACTGGTGAGGGAAAATTAAAAGTAATAAGTCATTAAAACCAAGTATAATGGCGAGTTCTGTGTAGACTATTAATTGAGTTGAAACCGTTGAAACCTTCTTAAGAGGTAATGAAAATTTAGGGTACAAACTACAAACCCAGGTAACTAATAACAATAGTAATTAAAATTAATGGTGCAATTCTGGTTAAATCTGTAAGTCCTTACAAGGAAAAAACTGTAAGGTTTGTTATAGGGGTTGTAATGCACCATAAATACAAATTGAAAATTGAAACTAAATATACAGGGTGCTCAAAAAGTCACGAACACGCTCCACGCTACGTTGTTAAGAAGCACTTGCTAGGCAAGGGAAAAATATTTAAAAAAATTCTTCTAGCACAATATTCAAGATATGAGTGCTCAAAGTTAAAAATTTTATTTGTACATTTCTAGTTATTTTTGCTCATTATAGTACAGAACATAAAAATAATTGTGTTGTTATTGCATTTCTCAACAAAAAATATTAATTTATGTTGAAAATGTATTTGCTTTTTAAAATTTATAATTTATCATAAAATTGACAAAAATTACATATGGCAAAAAAATGTAAAAAAATACAATTATTTCTTGGTTTCCTAGAACTTTAATCTAATAAAAATAACTTCAAACATCTACTTAAAATTTAAATTTTTTTATTTGTTTTAAATAAAAGTTATTAATAATAAAATGGTCTATATTTTGACTAATTAATTCCTGCACTTTTAAAAAATGTCAAGTTAATTTCAAATTTATCACCTTTATTAGATTGTAATAATAACTTACCAAAAATTTAAATTAAATATTAAGAGGTAAATATTATCTTCAGGTTACTTTGAAAACAATGTTGTCAAGTTTACTATTATATTACTATTACTTTATATTTTTTTAATTATTTTACACTTGTTGCCTTGTTTAACGGTTGCTTCCAAACAACGTACTGTGGAGCGTGTCCGCGACTTTTTAAGCACCCTGTAAATTAAATAAATTAATAAAGTGTATCAATCAAACAGAGAAGAATACGTAATTGTTGATGAAATATTTAATAAATTATTATTAACGTTATGTTTATGAATTTCAATCTCTCCTAAAACATGCAATCTTATACCAGCTTTTTCTAAATGTAAAATTTGAGTATTAGTATCTATTATACAGGGTGATGATAAAGTTTGGAACCTAATTCATAACTGCCGTATTTAATTTTTTTTAAGAAAATCGCTCGGTCAGGTCAATTTGAGTTTTTAAAATCCCATCTCTTGGTATAATAAAAATAATAATGACGTCACTGGTGATTTAGGGATGACGTCATCATCGATTTTTTTTTAATGGAAAATGATTTATTAAAATAAATGACCAGAGGTGGTCAAAATACTTTTTTTAAGTATTTGAAATACAAAATACTTTATTTTTTACGTTTATTTGAAATACTTTATCCAAAAAACAGTCGTACTTCCATATAACGTTTTATCACGGGAACCTTAAGAAAATTCGTTTTATAGAAAATTCGCTATATAGAAATTCGTAATTTTTGATATAAAAAATTTGTTATTTACTTTATTGCTCTTTATTTTAAATAAAAATATGAAAAGGCGTTGTTGTAATGCGCAGCATGTTTTACAGAATCTAAATTTGCTCCAAGTCGCAGGTATAAACTTATAAGTAGACCTTATAAAAAGACTCGACAAATCTCGGAATTTACGTTCATTTCTAAAAATTCTAATTACCTACCTGATTTTCTATTATTCTTTACACTAATCCAAAATAAAATTCTCCGAAATTTTTAAAATTAACCACCCATTGACTAAAATTCATGAAAAATTCGTTATATGAAAACTTTAATTCGTTATAAGGAGTAAAAAATACATTAAAAACGTCTTCAAAGTGAAGATTCTCAAAAAAAATTCGTTATATAGAGAAATTCGTTTTATATGGAAGTTCGTTGTAGGGAAGTTCAACTGTACTTATATTTTGTAATTAAAATACTTTATTTGCTAAATACTTTTCAATTTCAAATAAAAAGGATGGTTTAAGTTATAACAAAGAAGTAAATAATAGGTTTGAAAAAATAATAAATAAATAAATAAATAATTTATTTATTGGTCTGAATTCGCATTTTTCAACCGGGTGTCCAAAGAATTAAAGATTCAATATAAAAGATTGGATGAAAATGTATAATACAAATGTTTGATTTTAAAAACTTAAAAAGTAAAAGAAATACAATTTGGTACTTGAAAATACAAAATACTTTTTGGAAAGGTGTTTCAAATAAAAAATACTAAAAGTGTTTCAAATACTATTTCAATTACTTTTATTTCAAATACTACCCACCTTTGACCTTTATCGGCTTTCCTAATTATTACATTGTTAACTTTTATTTTTATTTTAAGATATATTATGTCTACTTAAGAGCAATGACGCCGCCAACGTCTCAGCAATATTTTGAGGGGTTGTTCGTGCATCGTAGAGCCTTTATTTACGAATCTTTTTTTAATTTTTTTTTGCATCAGAAAGAGCGATATTTAATCTACCTTTCTGCTTACTTCGTTTAAAAAAATGTTTTATACTTTTTTTGTAATTAATTATTGAAAATTGGCATTTTTATGCACTTTTTATCAAGCTGAAAACTCCATTAAACATTATATTTTTTTAAAATGATTAAGCCAAGATGAAGAATAAAGCTTTGTAAATAAGTGTGCTAAATTTGAATGCAATCGGTTAATTAATTAAAGTGCTATAATGCTTGAACAAAATGATGTTTTGCATACAAAATTCGACTTTGCTGTATTTTGTAGAGGATCAAATCGCAAATCTTCATTGGTGTCCGCTTGCCATCATGTACTGAGGGCGGAACCCAATTTTATACGTACACTCCATTGAACAAATCCAAATAATTTCAAGTTTCAAGAAAGTTACTATTATTCACTTCGCTTGTCTATCTACTATCAATTTTACACGTGCATTTTTAGTACTCTGTGATTCTTTGGAGAATTACGTTCCTCGTTATATGTTTGGTATCAAATATAGTTTGGAACATTGCTAATTTTCCTGATTTCACAAATTTCATTTCCATCATCAATATGCTGGGAAACCAACCACCAAACGTAATCGAGCTTTCAATAGAAAGAAGAATACAGGAAATTCTTGCAATCTTCAGAAAGCTAGACAAGATAATTTAGAAAACTTGCATTCGAAGTTTTTTATAAAATGTTTGCATTTATTTCAATAGTCGACGACATTCATCATTCTGTCCTTCTCATTTACATGAAAAAATAAGAGTCTGTCCTTCTAATCTCGTCGACGACTCCATCTTTATTAATATAAAATATAAAGCTTTTTTATTATTTTTAATTAACAATTACCTTGAAGTGGTAAGAGTTATTTGATTACTTCTGTTATTGGTTGTTGAATCTAAACTCTTTACATAACATTTTTAAATACCTAAAAAGTTTTTGATTGTTTTATGTCTTCTTCTTCCAATCAACACCATTTACAAAAGTCGAGGATTAGCCAAATTTTTACCAATTGAGCGTTCAGTATTCAAATATTCGTATACAAAATTTCATTAAAAAATCCTTGCAACTTTGGCTGTAATTAAAAAAATATGTTTTTAAAAATCAACTTTAGAGGCGTATAGCTCTTCAGGGGTGCATTTTTTATTTAAATGAATTTGGTCATTTCGACTTATTTTAAGTTCTACTACCTCCAGTTAAGCGTTATCGGTCGAATTTTGCGACACACCCTGTATTTATTTGGAAGATCATATAGGCTGGGCACACCGGAAGGACCAAATGAGGACCAAGCTGGTCCGCGTACCATCCAACACTTTTGTCTACACGTGTTTACATCGCAAACCAACACCAACACTACTTGGCTGTAACTTCCAAACTACTGGTCGTAGCCCAAATATTTTTATTGTAATTGTAATCAGCAGGCTTAAATCTATAATCGTAGCCTATTCTTTATATGAAATTCGAATATTTTTGAAAAAAAAAGTATGGTTTTTTGTAATTTTAGAAAATTGGCCATATTTCAAAACGCTATATTTTAAAAAATATTGCTTAATTCGTTATAAGCGAACCCAAATCTATCGGAAAACGCTAAAAAGGGCGAAAAAAATTTTGAAAATTTTTCGATTTTATAGCAAAAGGGGTACTTGGAATCCCCCTACTTTCGAAGGACTAAATCGAAATAGTCCGATAAATAGTCCACTGTCGTTTAAACCGTTCCGGTTAGTACGCGGACCAGCTTGGTCCTTCCGGTGTGCCCATAATCATAGTCAAATTCGGAAACAATCTGGTACATGATGGGTACATGCATTGCAGTTAGGTCGTCAGACCTCAGACCTCAAACTTCTACTCTTGACCTATTTAACATCTATTCTGCTTTCCGCTAAAAAGTCGTCGACGACATCGTGTCGACTGGTTCAAGCAAGGGGCAACTACGGCGCCATCTTTCTGTCTAAACTTATAGAGAGCTTAGGGGGTATCTCTGTTTCTTTCTATTTATGTTTTTACTGTGTCGCACTCCACTGCACTAGTCAGTAAAGTAACCGCACCAGTCAAATTCAGTTGTAAAACGATAGGCTTTTTTAAATTCCCGTTCAAAGATCGCGTCCATTTCCGAATCATTTCGAATAGTTAGGAGGTCTCGAATGCCCCAGTAGACGCAAATTTTATGACGGACTTCTGAGCAGCGTTTAAATGCGCGTAGGGTATCTAGATAGTATACAGGTTGAAAATCTTTGGGTTCAAGAATAATAGCGTTATCGGCTTACTTGCACTGGCCTGCACTGCGTTGCACTGAGTGCATTTCGGGTTTTCGGCTTATAAACTATAGTTTCAGCTCGCATTTTCTCGGTGCCGAGTGTTCGACTTAGAGCGAAAAGTGCACCAGTTGTGCACTGAGTGCAACTTTTCTCGCACCGGCTCCAAGAGCTCGTGCTGGTTTCAGTGCAAATATGGCGGACTTATTCCAAGATAATAACGATAATAACAAAGCTCAAAAATTAAAAATTAAAAAAAAAATATAAAAATGGAAATGTTCCCAAATATTTTATCATCTCTTCTTCGGATGACGATGAAATTTTCATTTAGGCTGAGAAAATTTTAAAAAAAGTCCCAAAAATTAAAAGTTTCATGGATATATAGTTCTTGAGTTTGTTGAGTAATATTCCTTGGGTCGTCCATATTCATGAATTCTTTTTTTTTAGACTTTAGTGACTTGTTTAGTTATGATAAATTCATCACCGGTTCACTAAAAGGTGTTCGGTAACGTGCACTGGTTTGGTGGAGTTGCACTAGAGGTGCCCGGATGATAAACAAGTGCGCACCAAGTGCAGTTAAGCCGAAAACGCTATAAGACTGCAGGAGCACCAGGACTGTTCAGGTGCAGTAATGGAAATTCACTATTGGGGCCTTAAAAAGATATTTTGGATGTATACAAAATCTTTTAATTATAAATTAATAGAGAATAAAAAATAGAGGCGTTCTCTAATGATGACAATCATAAAATTAATTCAATACAAAGTTAATGATAATAATTTAATCTATTTTGGCAATAAAAATATTTACTTAATTCTTATGGCTTGTTTATAATGTTTATGACTTTTTTTGCATAGCGTAAAATAAATTTTAGAAGATTTCAGATTTTAAAAAACGCGTTGTAGATGATAAAACTTTGGAGTGTACTTAACAACGTTGCATTTTGTTAAGCACCAAACTTCACGTGTATATGAAGAAGCGTCTGTCTTATGTCAAAAGGTCATCAAAAACAAAATGGTTCTCAATTAGTATTGTGTATTATTTTTGTTATTTATTGATTATAATGCCATAAATAACATAAAATATGTTTTATCCCAGGCAATATAACCTAAGGTAAATCTAAAAACATCTAACTAATTCCCCCAAGCAAACATTTCGTCACTTACATCACCCCCGCGTTGTTTTGATTTTGGAGGCAAAAAAGCACACCAAGTAATTTCAAATGCAAACAGTAAATTTAACATAGATTACATGCATAATTAATACCGACCTGTAAAATTAAATCAAACGTTTTATTTCTGCAGCCATGTGAAGCAGGTACACGTCGAAATGATTTTTCCTGATGTTTTGGCGATACCTTGTGATTATACAGGCTCGCTAGTTTAGCATACGTAGTTTTGGTACATTATGAAGGAGATGGTAGGAGGCTGTTGCGTGTGTTCTGATGACAGAGGCTGGCCTGAAAATCCCCTTGTTTATTGTGATGGTCAATTTTGCACTGTAGCCGTTCATCAAGGTAGGTGTGCATTTTTAAATAGTCCGTTTATCTCATCTTCTCTATTTCTTAAATAATTACCATTTCATTATTTCTTCTCTTATCAACTTATTAAATCGCACATTCGGTTTATTCACAATATTCATTTAACAATACATAAATATACACAATAAATTAACAACTTATTGTAAGAATTACTTTTACATTTGTTTGTTTTTAATTTTAGCTTGCTATGGTATTGTAACTGTTCCAACAGGACCATGGTACTGTCGTAAATGTGAAAGTCAAGAGCGATCAGTTAAAGTTGTAAGTATAACAAATGTTTTTAAATTTCATACTAGAAATTTGTAGGCACATTAGTTGTTTATTAAATAGAAACGGTTTCCAGTAATTAATTATTTTTAATGCGAAAACAGTTAGATACTGTTTTTTTAAATTTTGAAAAATGTTTTGGTTGAATTCTGTCCGCAGCTTGAATTCTGCAAAAGTTGAAATGTTTAAATTTAAAAAGTGATATTATGATTTTTCAGTTAATTCTTTCCTGAATGAAATTATAATTTAGACAAGAAAGTTTTTATTAACCTCTTAATGTGTGTCCATGGGGCTTATTTTTGAAATTGTCGACACAATCGCATTTGACATTAGAAGTACAGACTCTTATTTTTTCATGTAAATGACAAAGACAGAATGATGGAACTCGCATGCAACATCCAGCCGGGTCATTCAAAAATAACCCCCCTAGTCAGATACGAACATGCCTCACTGGCAATTTTGTATGTGCTCGACTGGGACATGAGTGTTAATATATTCGGTTTAGGGAGTCGAGCCGAAGTTTATTTTGTTCCGGTTTGCAGTTACATTCTTAGAAAAAAGTATCGTTCCGGTTTCAGTTCACCTAAAAATTTCGGTGCAGGTTCGGTTCCGATTTTAAAGCTAAACTTAAAACTTAAACGAATATCAATTGCAGTATTGTGGAATACATTTTATTTTAATTTTAATATTGTTTACTTTAAATTTTGAAAATTTACAGAAATATAATATAAAATTTGTCACTTTTAAAAAATTTTGAGGTGTAGTTCAAGTTATTATTTTTTAAGTTTGAACCAAAATTAACCATTAATAAAATTTCGTTCCGGTTTCGGTTTTAAAATTTTTCACTTTTTCGTTACGCTTTCGGTTCTGTCAAAAATTCCAATTAATTTTGGTTCCAGTTGGACTCTGTGATTAGGTTCATCAATAATCTGATCTTTTTTAACAAAAAGTTGTAAATAAATGTGTATATTAAGTGGTTAAATTATCTACATTTTTTGTATTTAAATCAAAAAAATCATTTTATGGTGGCTTGTCAAGCGATTTTAATCTAAAACCAGTAATCAATTTCCTTACGGTTTTCTTAATTTTTTTGTTTTCGTTGTGGTTAGTTGTAAAAATTGGTTTAACCAGCTTTTGATAAATAAACTGTTTCAGTTAAAATAAATGTAGAATTTTGTGAAGTAACAATATGAGTTTTTTTTTAATTCATTTTTTAAGAAGTGTGAATTGTGTCCAAGTAAATACGGTGCATTGAAGAGAACCGATAATTCAGGATGGGCTCATGTGGTTTGTGCTTTATATATACCGGAAGTCCGGTTCGGAAATGTTACGACTATGGAACCTATTCAGCTGCAATTGATACCAGCGGAAAGATTCAATAAGGCAAGCAGATTGACGTATAGAATTTTTTGTAACTTATATTATTTTCTGTAGGTTTGTTATATTTGTGAAGAAAACGGTAAAGCAGCAAACGGTGCAGTTGGTGCGTGCATGCAATGCAATAAAGCTGGTTGTAAGCAACAATTTCATGTAACTTGTGCTCAAAGTCTTGGACTGCTTTGTGAAGAAGCTGGGAATTATTTTGACAACGTTAAATATTGTGGATATTGTCAGCATCATTATAGTAAATTGGTGAGGCTTATTTTTTAATAAAATTTTAAAATAGCATATGTAATTTTTTTGCCTTACATAATTTTTTTAAAGTTTAAGAGATTTTTTGTTTTTAATTTCTTGTACTTACAAGAATTTTTATCAAAACTTTGCTGACACTAACAGATCTTGAAAATAAACTTTATAAGAAATTATAAATATTTTATTTTAAAAAATATGAAGGTACTGATAAAACTGGGTTTGTTTTTTGAAAAATATTGAAATGAACCTTTCTTTTTCAACAAATAGCTCATAATAAATGCATAGTTTTATAGAACAAATTTTTTGATTGAAAGCGTATTTTTCATTGACTTTTAAATTGTCGTTTAGAAGAAAGGTGGACACGTAAAGACAATCCCTCCATACAAGCCCGTATCTGGAGAAAATCAGCAATCTGATTCTGATAAGGAAGGTGAGTCTTCAAAGTCGAGTATAGCTTCGCAGGGTAAACGTAAATCTGCGGCAAGTAAAACTGCAGCAGCAAAAACGACTGCTGTAACAAAGCCATCAACTTCCTATCAAAAGCAATCACCTAGTAACAAATCTGGAGATAAAGTAACTAAGACTAATTCTAGTGTTAAAAGTGCCAAAAGTGTAGAAGAAAGTGCGCCGGTTGAAAGCGATAAGACTGAAAAAAAAGAGCCTGAGACTGATAAAGAAGTGCGTGATAATATTAAGAGTAAAAAGCGTAAAGCTAACTCAAGAACTCCTACACCTAGTATTATAAGTGAGGCCAATACAAGTGTACCGACTGAATCAGCAACCACTATTAACATTGTTGTTAAAAAGGAGACCCCAGTGCAGAATACTGAAAATTCAGACAAAGTTAAAAAGGTAACAATATATCTCAAATTTCCTTTCCCTGTAATTAACAAGAACAAATTGTAATTTGTCAAAAAAAAAGATTTAATTTAAAATATTATTTAAAATTTTCAAAATTAAATTAATTTAAAATGTTAGGGATTCTGCTTAATTGGGCCTCATCAGGGGAACCGGAAAGTTTTGGTCCAATTAAGGGCTGGGAATGCAGAAAAATTTGAGTTTATGAAGTGTTTTGATAGGAAAATTTTGACATATAAGAATTTTATTACTGACCCTTTTTGTAGATATTAGGTGGGTATCAAATCATATAATTTTCAAAAAAACTGTATTTTTTATATAATCAAAGTTCCAAAAATGATCAAAATATAAAAGTGAAATTCATGTAGCACTCACTATTCTACTTAGATGTTAATTTACATAAATTAAAAAAAAAAATTAATTCTCTTTTAAATTTTTTTTACGTTTTTATTTTTAAGATTGATATTTTTTTAATTATATGATTCGATACCTACATATTATCTATAAACAGAGTAAAAATAAAATTTTTATACGTCAAAATCAAAACACTTTATAAAGTAAATAAATTCCCCAGTCTTAAGCAGGTTCTTTATTTAAGTAATTCCATATAAATATAAAATAAAAAACAATTTTTTTTAAATATTTAAGAAATAGAATATTCTTTTTATCCAACTTATTTATTAAGAATTCAATGCGAAATGTTTCGACAATTCATTGGCTTCATCAGGCAAAGATGTTGAAAGTTCAAAAATAGAGAAATGTTAACAAAAATCAATCCAAATATAAAAACAACCCATAAAAATTATATAAAGTTCTTGTAAAAAATGTGTAAATAGTCAATTGTAATTACAATTGTAATAAATAAGTTGGATAAAAAGAATATTTTATTTTTTAAACCTTTTATATTGTATATCAAAATCTTTGCAAGAATTTTTACTTTATTTTATAATTTTTTTTAATTTTAATACATTATAATCATTTTGAAAAGCGTACTTTTCGCTAGTAAAAATTGGTTTTTGTGTATTTTTAATCAAAAATTTAACAAAAAACTCAACTTATTGGTCTTCAAATAAAAAATTATAAATATGTATAAATTAAAAAGGCATTATTATTAATGGAAGCGGTGTAAATAAATAAAAATCTACTAGTTTCCAATATCACTCATAGATGTGACAATTTTCCTTCCAGCTGATAAAATAATACGTATGCTTCAACACTAATTATGCTTTTCGCAGAAATCGTCGTTATCATTATTTTCATGCCCAGCTTGTGAATAAGCGTGTCGACAATAAGCAGTGTGGTGCCCACTGTATGTTGTACCGCTGTGGTTACTCAGAGCATATAAATTGCATTGGCATTGTGTATGTGGCTCTGCAGCGTAATTCGTCATGTCCAAACCCTCCAGAGGAAAATCAACTGAAACATTCAATTTTCCCCTAAACCTTTCTGTTAGTTAAAACCTTTTCAAAAGGATTTCTAATATTTAAGGGAACTTGTGGATTTGTACATTTTCTTCGCTCTTTACAGTTTAAACATGTAGGTTTCTCATCACCATCCAAGGTTTCCTCTCTGGTATAACTGTCGAGGCACTGTGAAAGTCGTATAGACCCTGTTTTTTGAGGTGTGGGAAGCAACAAGTCCCAGAAAGGATCGAATGTAACTGAGCAGTGACCACAGTGTGTGCATTTAAGCGCACTTTAACTGCCCAACAAAAATATCCACCATCTTAGAATTTTCTCTTCGTATATACCTTTGCCAAGACTGTATTGCTTTCTCCGAACACTTAATTTTTCATCGATTTCAGTGTGAATTGGTGTTGGGTTGGTGGTGACCCTATTGATGTCTTCGTGTAAACCTACTAATAAATTCCTGAGTAAGTCTTGAGGATCCTGCTGCGAGTACCCTATAAAGCGTGGCGCAAAACATTGTATTTGCGATTTAATGGATGTTGTATTTACAACACAATCCGATTAGTCTACAGTACAGCACCCTTTTTTATTAATGATTACTAACAGGCTGAATCTTCATGAGTAGCTTCGTTTTGACGAGACGCCCAACTTTTCTCTGCCAAAATTCTCGATAGTGGTAGCTAATAAATTGCGCAGGAGTAAAACATGTAGATTAGGTTATTGTCCAAATTTTATTACTAACAGTTAGTTCGTTAGTTAAAATTTAAGATAATTTGATAAAAAACACGAAAAAACATTTGTCCTACAAAATTTATGGTTTAACTGAAGCATTCCCCCACTCTTAACATGTCCGAATAATGTGGTTATTAAAATTATTACTTAACCAGCTGATTTTTTTACTGTTGCTGGGTAATTATTTGAATAATTAAATGGCCACATTGTCCTACAAATTAAATGGTATGATTTCCCAGTCCTACACTCGAAGTTGTCAGTTCCACAGTAACACTTTAATTTGTCATAAGTCCGATTTCACTTCCTTAGGGCGCTACAGCCCCTGAAATATTGTGTCCAAAAGGAGGTTTTTCGTCATTTATTTGAAAAGGGATTGTAGTAGAGATTTGAAATTTGATGTGAATCATAATACACTGAAGATAAGATGTGGGATCATGTTCGTACTTATTGTTTATATTAAGGATAAATAAAAGCCTTCTTCGAACTTTTAAATAAACACTTTATTTCATAGAGTCTAAACTGAAGATGTAATTTTATGATTATTTTCAGATATTTTGAACCCTAGTTTTAAGGAGGGTTAAATTTAAAAATAGCCTTAACTTTTAACGTCTACATAACCTAATATTTTTTTTCATAATATTCTTTATTTAATTTTTGACAAAAAAAGGTAATCTTATAACAACTCGATAGAATGCACCCTTTTTGAGAAAAATACACTTAACCATTCACATGCAGAGTTCCAATCATATTTTACCATAGAATAATTTCGTTATCTTTGTTCTACAATACTCGACTTTTATTATTAGTTACTTAATGAAATGTACCTATTTAATTAGTTTTAATATTTTCCTTAGGAGGCAAAATCGGACATATGTTCATCGGAAGTTTTTTTCTTAAAATCAGTTGTAGAATCGCCTCCTAAAATTTTGCCGCTTAATTTCTGGACACCCTGTATTTACATATTTTATTTTTTTCTCCAGTTAAAGCAACTGCACCTGTGGATCTTGATGAAGATTTTTAATATGAAGGAGCCATTGTGTCGACGCAAGTAAAGTCATACACCAAAGGTTTGCCTATACTCCACGGAATCATGTTCATTCTATCAGTCTTTTCCTGTCATCTCTGCTAGTTCCTAGCGATTTCAAAATATAAGGAATACCAAAAGAAATAAGAGCTCTTTTAATTAAATCATTTACTTCATGATGCCTAGAAAATCTTCCAGTGCTGAATTTGCACCTTAAACCATATCATTAACCAAAGTACCACAAGAATAAGTATGTTGAATACAAACAGAATTACCCAGACGATGACCAAAGGATATTCTAAAAGAGTTATCATCCATTAAAGTACCCAAAGGACACTGGCAATGCATTAAGCCAAGCACCAGATTCTTTTGATAGTAAATCATTAATACAAGATTTCTTTAATAAATTACTATCTGAAGAAGAAAAAAACTCATTAAATTTCAAATCCAAAAGAGGAAGATCCCATTGACATCATTATCTGTAGTTGAAGAAAAAATTTGAGGCAAAATATCTTCAATTTTCTTAATAGATTCGTAGAAAGAAGAAAAAAATGTTGGTAGATAGAGCTGAAGCTAAACGGATTTCTTTTTTTTACAGGAAGCATTGCTTGAAGCCAAACATCTTCAGAAAAATTATTATTGGTAATATTTTTCTAAAGAACATTTAAAATTTCGTCAAAAGAATTAATTCCAGAAGGATTATGCCAAGTAGGTCTTAATAAATAAATTCATTTTGGTATTGCTAAACAATTTATGAGAAGAAACATTTTGGTAAAATATAATAGATAACACCTGAAAATCAAAAATTCTATAAGAAAAATAAATTCAATTTAACGGGCAATAAGTTGCATTTTTGATTACAAATGCCCAAAAATCAATTTTTACTAGTAAAAAGTATGCTTTTCAATAATCTTGTAGACTATCATCGTCTTAAGGCGATAGTCGGCAAATTTGAGCGCTTGATTTTGCAATTCCTTTGATATTTGTGGTTTTGCTCATATTTTTTTCACTTGAAGCTTTTTTAAAATTTATTTTTTTGGTACACAGGTCTTGTTGCTGCCAACTTTTTGTTGTTTTGTCCTAGTAAAGAGCCCGTTTTACTGCTGCTGTATGACTATTTGGTTTGACATACTAAAATAGAAAAAGTACAAATTCATAGCCACAAGACTTTTCTGTGTACCAAAAAAAGAAATTTTAAAAAAGCTTCAATGGAAAAAAAATTATGAGCAAAACCGCAAATATCAAGTGAATTTCAAAATCAAGCGCTCGCATTTGTCGACTATCCTCTTAAGAGGATAGCCGGTGTATTCGGTAGGGTCTTGTATTTTTGATTATAAAAAGTTTTCTTCGTAAGATTTTTTTAATTTTCTTTTGGGGTGCAATGTAGAATCTTCAGGCTATAATTTTTTGCAATTTTTGTCTTCGTGAAGTAAAAATTGCGCGTATTTTGCTATTTTCTTTAAAAACAAACCCCAGAAAAACTACCACTTATTTTCGATTTTTTCAAAGTTAATTTAGAAAAGGATACCCTAAGGCATGTTTTGTATTAAATTTAAAACATAAATATTGCATTATAACATCGTTATGGGCTTTTGAAATTTACAAATTTTTTTGCACTTTTAAAAATTACCCTAAATAAATATAAAACAAAAATTTTCGAAAAAAGAAGGGAATCTCGACATTCTCTTAAATGTCTGGAAAAGATATGCGAAAACCGATTTTACATTTTTTGATTGGTACTTTGTCTTTGAAATCAACAAAAATTTACATTGAAATCGCCTATACCCAAATTACACCGGCTATCCTCTTAAGCGATTATATTATGTATTACTTATACAGGGTGTACCACATCGGTGACTACTACAATAACCCTTACCACCTCTTTATTTCCAGAACCTGTTGATGATAAAAAAAATTTGTCACCAAAGTCAACCTAAAGAATATTTTGGTATAATTCGTAATTTCCAAAACAAAACGGAAGTAACTTTGAAATTTTAAATGGTTAACCTAGGTCGAGTATGGTATTGTTGGAAAGGCCTTTTAAAAACAAACTAGTTTTATCAAAATATTTTTTAATATCTTGCAAAAATAACAAATTAAATGAAAAAAAGTGACAAGTGGTGTCTTAAATTATTGAAAAAGTATAACATTACTATCATCCGCAATGGGCAAGAGAGAATTTTTTAAAAGGAAATTCTTTTTTTCACTTCATTCGTTAAAAATAATTAACTTTTTTACATTTTTTTGAATAATATTTAAAGGGAAATAGGTACATAACCCAAAAAAAGGCTGGGACAACCTGTATGGGTTGGTTTTCGTTCTTTCATATTTGGCTCAAAAAAATGACTGGCCCAATTAACCAGTGGCTCAAATAAGTGGAATCAACTGTATTGACGAATTAATTTTTTTTGTAAAAATTTATTATTTTTGTTTATAAAAAATTATTTATTAATGCTATTTTTCTTTAATTTAGGTGAAGACTGACTTACCTGCACCTTTAAGTTTGAGTAAAGCAGTGCCAACAAGTACCACATCGGTGACTACTACAATAAGCACTCCAGTTACTGAAACTCCTGTTATAACCCAAGTAACTGCTCCTTCTATTATACAAAATAATCAACCTCAATTAAGTTCAGTTGTTGTTTCTGTCCCTTTGCAAAATACTTCATTAAGCCCAAATAATAAGCAAGAAATAGTTCCCACACCAATTATCCGTCCCGCTAAAGAAGAAGAAAGTAACTCCCAAATTGGTAATATTTTTATAAGGTAATTTTTTTAAATTTTTTAATATTTTTGTCTTTAAGGAGTTCTAAATTTGGATTTAATTGAAAATACACCAATGATTACTTCTGAAATGAGCAGCGGTGGGCTTAAAATAGCTTATGAAAGCCAAACAAATGCTACAAAAATGGAACTGGATGAAGAGGTACCTCCAATGAGTACTTCAGATGTTCCTGTTAAAAGAGCAAGGTATTTATGCTTATTTTTATGTAATTAAATTAAATATTTTAACAGTATTTAAGTGATAAATAATTAAACATTAATTTAACAGACGTAGTTTTTTTAGGTCTCAATCGACTGAAAAAATTGAAAAAGCAACCCGTTCGAAAAAGAAAAATGCAAACGGTGTGCTGCAAAATGTAAATATGGCCCCGGCGAAACCAAAGAGGTCCGGCCGAAGTCAACACAATACCCCACCCCCTCAACTTAGCAACCCCTTTGTAAATATGTCACAAGGAAATCAAGTTAAAGACTCCCCTCCAAGCTCTCCGAGTTCAGAGAGCCTCGGCGCACCTCCTACTCTTGGACGAAAGAAAGGTCGCAAAAGTGCTCCCGCCACTATATCCGATGCCTCTTCATCAAGTCAAAATAAAGACACAAAAGAAAATATTAAGTTGTAAGTTTAATAAATTATATTTTAATAATTAACTTAATCTTAAATGATGAATTATTAAAGTTTTTTGAAAATACTAGAATGTTACTAAATATTTAATTATAATTTAAGGATTCCAAACGGAATTAGTGCACCACACATGTTAGGCAATCAGTTAAATTTGAACTCAAATATGGCACAAAAAATGACAGATCATTTAAATTCGGAACTTGAAGCTCACAGTGTGTTTAATTCTGGTGAAAGTTCGTCGAATCTTGTAGGACCTCAACTGCATCACCGAGTCATTGCTTCTGTAAGTAAAATTAGAATTAAATATTTTTATACAAAATTTTTGTTATAAATTTTGTTTAAAAGAATGATTCTGAAATTAATTAAAGACTTTCTGAAAGTCAGAGCTTAGATAACCAGCCAATCACATATCACATAAGAAATAAGTTGGTAGTACTGGAAACGCCCAAGTTTACCAAGATCAAAGGTAGATTAGTCCAAGTGTAAATGAGCTATGTTTCTCTTACTCCATTACATTCAGGCCGAGTAATAAAAGTGAATTTGTAATTATTAGTATTACGTTTGGGGAGTGCTAATTTGCTTATTTGTTAATTTTTCAAAGTAAACTTGTGACAAACCAACAGAAGAATTAATTTTAAAATCAAAGGATATTTTTTTTAGGTAAAAATAATAAATTATTTCATAAATAAACCAGTTTTGTAATTTATTATATTCTAAATTTTAAACGTTATTTTGGATTTATCTACATTTTACTTTATACATTTTTTGAGGTAATGTTTTGAAATAAACTTGTGACGTGGACTGGTTTCTTAATCAATATAATATCAAATTTCATAAACAATGTAGATAGGAGTTTTGTTAATGTTTTTAGTTTTCTTTTTACACAAGCCAAGCAATCAGGCAATATAAATTCATAAATAATTTTTTTTCTAGGCTCGTTCAAGTAGTGCTGGAGGTTCTAGTACAGCGTCTGCTGGTAGCGGATTGTCGTCTATGTTAGGTGGTAATGGTGCTGCAATTCCGCAAACGCTTGATCAATTACTAGAGCGACAGTGGGAGCAAGGGTCTCAATTTCTGATGGAGCAGGCTCAACATTTTGATAGTAACTACTTAATAATTAATCATATGCTATTGTATTATTCATAATATTTTAGTTGCTTCCTTACTATCATGCTTACATCAATTGCGAGCAGAGAACTTAAGGCTGGAAGAGCACGTTAGTTCACTTTTACAAAGACGAGATCACCTGTTAGCTGTTAACGCAAGACTCGCAATTCCATTGACTGGCACTCCAGCTGCACCACAATCATCTCATCCCCATACTGGTTAGTTTAAATCCAAATAATAATACATCGTTTTGACGACTTTAATCATATATATAATCATTAAATAAGGGTGTGATTATAGTGAGGCGATGAGAGTCGAGGGAAGCGGAGAGCACCACGTTGTTTGACTCTGTTTATCTTCACCTCGCATTGCAGCTCTATTGCACTTAAATACATTGGTTTGTTAACCCCGAGTTGCTCCCCTATCCTGGACGCTCGCAAAAACGCGTCACCATAATCACTACCTAACAATTAAAAAATTAGCTTTATTCATCATTGGTATTCGATAAATCTAAATTTCCCAATTAATTTTAAGATTATAAAGTTAACACTATTTTTAAAGTAAATGACATATGGCTGATGCAATTAGTTGTTAATAATTCGAAAATACTTGTAACAAAAGGAAATGTACCAATGCAGATGTAAACCTTAGGTTTAATATGAATTTATATTTTCTAGTAAATAATATTCATCCCGTGGTTGCTGCAAATCATGCTGATCCTCATCGCCCAAGACATAGCAACCCCTACCCCCATATGCAAGGTGCAGGACACCCTGCAAATCCTATAGAAAATGGTTTATCCCCTGAAGGCTACCCCAATTCGCATAGATCACCTGCAACAAGTCAACCACAACCCAGTCCTAATTTAAGGTAATTACTTTGTTTTTTGTTTGAAATTCTGTCTTAATCTTATCTTGCAGTGGGTATACTAATAATGGCGTCGTGAGGCAACAATCTGAATCAAGTGGAAGATCTGCACCTCGGCCTCATAGTTATGGAATGTATCAAACTTCATCAAGCAACCAAACACAGGTACTTTTTATTTATTAGTCATGTAGAAGTTTATCTCCCATTATTCAGATCCAACATTACTTGAATCATGTCAATAATGAGATGATTTTGGTCAAACTCGATTAAATTAAAGAGGGTTATTTCAAACCAGAGTTTTATTTAATTTACATCTATTCATAGATTTATTTGATCAAGTACTGATTTTTTCTCCAGAAATTTTATGTCTTAAACCAATACAATTTTTTTGGCTCTCATAACCTTCATTTAATTTTCCTTTGTTATTTGATGATTTTTTTTTTTATTTAGCAAGGAGTTGTAAGACGTGACGGAGACCCCCACCATCCGGGTTCTTCGAAGCTTAGCTGAGCCGAGGATTTAATATTCAGTATTACGCACTTACTAAACCTTTCCTGAGTAAAACAAGAGTAATATTTGAAAACGTAAAATAAACTTATTTGAAATTTTCATAGTACAAATGAAACTTGTCAATTTGGCTCTTTTTATATATTCCTTTTTATTTTTATATGACTGAAAATTGTTGGCGCTAACGGATGTAATAAGTGTTTTTGTATATTGGGCATTAAATCTTAATCAGCGTAATCATTTAAATAATTATTCATAAATGTTAGTGGTAATTATAGAGCTGTATTACGGTATATTAAATTTGTAATGTCCAGGTTGCAGAAACATCAATTATCTAAAAGAAAAGAATTTTGTGGATTAATACTTCTTTTAAAATTATAAAATGCTAAAGCATTATTTTGCAGAAAATATTTCATGTATTTTAGGAACCCACTAATTTTGTTTTATTAAGCATTTTTGCTGTCTAGCGGTGGGTTGCAAGAAAGGGTTAAAATTTAAATTTGAGCTTAAGGCCGGGGGTAAATTGGCGTTCAATATACAATACTTTGAATGAGACTGGTCACGCTAGTCATTTTAATTACGGAAAGTGTCATACAAACGATTTATCAGCGGAGGAGTTTGGAAACATTTTTCCAACGCACGTTTGTTACGCTAGCTCAAAACAGGCAAGAAATATTAGTCGTTGCGTTACAAACGCCAGTTTGCCCACGACCTAAACTAATAGAAATTCCATAAATTACATACAAATCTGTAATTAATGGAGCAAAAGTTAAAGTCACACTATATGCCTTTTAGGGGGTCTTATTTTGTTAACAAATTTGGTAAAAACATTATTCCAGAAGGATTTTGCGCAATGTGCAATTAAGTTGCAATTATATTTTCAAATTTTAATTAATATAAATTAATTGATGGTTTTGCAACCAGGACAAGAATTAAGGATTAAATACTTTATACATAATTTTTGCATTGTTATTTAATTTTAAGAGTGTATTGATTAAAAGAAAAAGTAAAAACGAAAAGTTTTTTATAAATTTATTCTTGGTGAAAAATAGTGCTGTGAGAAAACTAAAAATTATCAAATTTGAAAATTTTTGAAACGAAAATTAATATTTGAATTAAATAATTTTTGATAAATGTAAAAATGAAAAAATATTTTGATTGAATCAATTTGTAAATTTAAAGAAATCTTGTAAATTTAGATACATATTCTTGCATAAAAGAAATAATTTTTTAAACGTAGATATTCATGGACAAAATAATAATTCTAAATAATCAAGAGGAAAGTAATTTTGTAAATTCAAATACAAAGTATTTATAAAAGAAATATTAACTTTTGTATATTTAGGTACAAATCATATGTAAATCTGTTAATTTTTTAAACTTTGTATAACAATCATTTGTAAATTTAGAAAGAACTGTAGTTTTAGAACTAGGAATGAATGATCTCAGGGACTTATACAGCTTGTATAATGCAGCATATTAAGTGTTCATTTGAAATTTATGTGAGTCAGTAAATAGTAGCCATATTACTTTTAGTAACGATAAGCAATCTTCTTTTTATGTAACCCGCTTGGCTGCCAATATTAGATCATAATGTAAATAAATTAGGACTGCTGAATAATAAATCAAATTAATAAATATTATTGTAGTTTAATTACTGTTATAGAAAACCAAAAGTTATTTTTCAGTAAAAAAAGCAGGGCTTGATTTGTTTATACAGGGTGTCCCAGACCACCTGCACCACCTCTTTATTTTGAGAATACCTTGTCGAACAAAGATGAGAAAAAAAATTACCACCGAAGTGAATACAAAGAATTTTTGATGTAATTCGTAATTTCCAAAATAAACCATAAGTAAGTTTTAAATGGTAACATACAGTGGTGGAAAAAGTATGGGAACTTAATCATTTCCGAAATGTTCTTTTAACTTGCACTTTTTCTTTATTAAATTTACAATAAATTCAACATTGTTTGGGTATTCTGTTCAATGAACTTTATTTTTGTCAGATGAATCTGAATTTAAAAGTTTTTGCTGGAAAAATGTATGGAAACTTATTTTTATTTTAATCGCTAAGTTATTCAAAATAGTCACATTAGTAAGTTAGGTATTTTATTAAAAAACCCTTATTTTTCTAAACATTTTAAACAAAAAATAATTGTCCTCTATCAAAGTGATAAAAACATTTAAATTTGAATGAAAATTAACGGGTACACCAACTTAGCAAGTCTAAAATCACCATAGAGTATGTTTGGTTGCATAGTAGTGGTTTCAGTCTTTATTTTTTTTTTTTTTATATTTTGATTTCTTTAAGAAAGGAAAATAAAAGTTTCTTTACTTTTTTCCACAGGTATTTATATTTTTGATGACGTTTTCGTTTTATGTTTTATACAGGTTGTATAGACCAAAAATCGACAAAAAAACCAAAAAATTGGTGGTCTAGCCTTTTGAATTTTAGGTCACCAATTGTTATCACAAATCACAAAATCACTGATGACAACTTAAGTGTAGGGATAAAAAAAATTATCATTAAAATCAAAAAACCATCCTCCTTCAAATTTTGAAAAAAACAAAAATTGAAAAATATAAAAAAACTTATTTTTCAGTTTTTCTAAATTTTCTCCTGGGTAAGAGTTATTACGGTTGTTTTGTTTTTTAATTTTCTGAAACTTGTTCATATTCTCAACAAACCAGGGTAAATTTTAAAACTTCAATTTTTGTAAAGTCTTCTGAAGTTACTTCTATCAGAATAAGCAGTTTTTCAAATAGGCTGTATTATTTTAACAAAATATTATTAAGTATTTGTAAAGTTTCCATATGTGGTTCCTTAAATTATAGAAAAATTAAAACATAATAATCTGCAACTTTTTAAACTGAAACTCATTGTTCGCATTTTTCGCTTCATTCCCAAAAATAATCATTTTTTTTAATTTTTTGATTAACAGACCAATCTTGCATATTTTTCATGTTTAATATTTGAAACAATATCATAACGAAATTTTTGATTTTCAAATTTAAAAAAATCAAAAGGTCAAACGCCCGCCTGACGCTCGGTGAACAAACGAACCGGAAACTCCAAAAAATATAAGTTTCCATGTAAAAAACCATAGTTACCTCTACCCTTGACCATTGAGGATGATCTTTTCATTTTTCCATAATTTATAAAACCACTGTCACTTGTTTGAATTTATTATTTCGTTTAATTTATTATTTATGGAAGATAAAAATTTAATAAAAGTTGTTTCTTTTTAAAAGACCTTTATTCAACAATACTACATTCGACCTAGGTTACATTTATAATTTCAAGGTTAGTTCCGGTTTCGGGTACTTCTGTGGATTATTTTGAAAATTATGAATTACACCAAAAGATTATTAAGGTTTTAGGCCCACTATGGTGGTTAAATTATTATTTTTCCCAGCAATGCACTGCAAAGCATTATCGAAATAAAGATAGCATGGTGGTGTGAGACATCCTGTATGGCTAAGGGGCGTTATTTATCAAAAGGAGTAGATTGCACCAAACTGTGCGAAAAAATAAAAATACATTGTTTTTTTGTAAAAAAAGTACATTAAAATAGTAATAAAAAAAGAAAAGGTTTAATAAATGCCATTTAGAGGTAAAAGTTTAGTTGATGGAATTTTAATATTAGTGTAAATTAATCAATAAATTTAACCTAACATACAATGAGGAAGAAAAACGAAAAAAATAATTGATATTTTTATATCTTATATTTTAGAAATCATAATTATAAATAAGTTGTTTTTTGTTTCAATTCGATACGACAAATATTAACGTAAATATAAGCGTTTGAATTTTAAGAAAATTACCCCCTCCGCTTCAACTACGCGATGTATTCTGACGTCATTTCTTCCGAACGCTGTCCGTTCCGTACACGCGTATAGTGCACTTGATTCTTTCTAGACTTTTTATAGTTATTATCTTTTAATACTCTGATAAAATATTACTATTAGTTATTAATTAAAGTAGGAGAATTATTTATTAATTTAAAATTTACTTCTTTATAATTTTTTACTTATGAAATTTCACTTTAAATGTTATACAACTTTAGTGTGCTTTTTACAAGTGTGTAGCGTTTCAAATTAAAAATTTAAAAGTTAATAATTTTGGGTTGTAGTATAAAGAAATTAGAAAAAAATAAAAAAAATTCAAGGCAGTACGGCTTTTTGTTCAAAAAATATGAATTTTTATATAAAATATGGCTTTCTAACAAATGAGTAAAGGTGTATTGTTAAAAATTCATATTTCGCTTAATAACTAAAATTAAAAAACGAAAATTCGTACAGATAAGTTTGTAAAAATTATCGATATTATCTTATTAAATTTTTTTAAATTTAATTATTTTTTAAGGTACATTATCTAGAAAAATTTTGTTTTTTTTGAGTTTTTGGCGTCTAAAATTTTTTTGAGGGGGTGTAGAGGGCAAGTGACCCCCTACATTTCATCTATTTTCTATTATCTTTCATTTGCGGGGTCGATTTTGAAAAGATTCGAAAAAATATTTTTTGAGATATTTTAAGGCTTAAAATTTTTCATGGAAATCGATTTTTATTGTTTTTCTCGAAAACTATAAAAGTTAGCGATTTCAAATTTTTACCATAGGTAAACACCATGGATAGACGCGTTTTAAAAAATATTTGGTTAAAATCGGTTAAACAGTTCTTTTGGAAAAAATTGGCAAAGTTTTGGCAAAATTTTGGTACAAATACGGGCCTGGACGACGTAATTTTATACCGAAAATTAAAATATTCAGGGAATTTGGTGGGGGAGGTAACGGTGCGAATTTTAAGCTATTACTCGTCCCGGCGGTTCTAATAGATTAGAAGATATTAATTATTTTGCGAAAAGTGAAAAATTTCAGACCGCAATTTTGGTTCCAAACGCAGATTTTGCATATTTTTGCTACATTTTCGGCCATAACTCGATAACGAAAGGAGATAGCGAAATGATTCTTTTTTTGTCTTAAAGTGGACCATGAAAGCTTTCAGAAAATGTACATTGCGTTAGGGTAGAATAAAATGTGAGGGGTTGATTAAACCGAAACTCGAATAAAAATGCGACTTTTTTAAATGCGATCTTAAATAATTTAAAATTTCGTTGTTTTTTCAAAATTTAAAAAACCCTATGCGTGGGCGGTTTTAATACCAAGAGTAGATTTATCAGAATTTTTAAAAATGAAAATCCGTTAAAAAATAGGCCGACGGGAGCCGCTGACCCCTAAATTCAACATTTTTACGCCATAACTTTTTAACCGCGCAAAATTTAAAAATGCACTATGCTCATTACACCACAAATATTGTTGTTCTTTGATAATCTGATGTAAAATTGAGAAAATTTTAAAAATTGACGGCTGCAGAGGGGGCTGACAAAAGCGCGCGTTTGAGCTATTTTATTAACATTTCACTTGGGATTTTTTTTTTCAAGTCCAGGGGTAAAATATAATCGTGCTGATTTTTTCTCGCATAAATAATAAAGAAAGAAGGGAAATGAAAAACATTGGAATATTATACACGGTCGTGATCATAAGTTACGAATTTTCAAAGTCGGCGTCGAAAAAGCACTAATTTCAAACTACAAATTCGAGGGCGCCAAAAGTACAGAAAAAATTAAGATATCAAAAAAAGCGCTCGCTTCCTGATGTAGCGCGGTATGTAGATGGCAAATCAAGAAACCGCGATTTTTTTCACCTGCCGATCTTCTAATCGAAGCCGCAAAGTTTTAGCACTTTTGCCGACCGTATAACCCGTGCGAGGCGACTAGGAAATAATGACGTCACTCAGCTCGCAAGAAAAAAAAGTAGCACCGCGCGATTTCATAAACTTTGTTAATTAATTGCGAAGCCATTTTAAGTGCTAGACCAAAAATTTAAATTGCAAAATTCAAGTTAAAAGGTACTCTTTTATATAAAATTATAAAAAAAATGGTTTACAGACTCATTTCAAAATCGAGGATTTTTGAAAATTTTGTAAAATTTTAAAAGTGTTCGATAGCTCAAAATTTGCGCAATTATCTGTTCTATAAGAAGAAGTTAAAATAAAAAAAAACGTTATGACTTGGGCCGGATTTGTTACAAGTTTATTTTTAAAATTTCCAAAAAAATTGTTATCATGCAACCAAATTTTGTAAATTGTTTAATTTTTTTATAATTTTGCTATTTCTGTCAATTCCTATTATTATTAAAAAAAATTCCAGTTAGACCAGGTATAAAAATATTGCAAAATCTTAAAAAACTATGAAAGAAAAAATAAAAACTTTTACTAAGAAATAATGACATTCATACTGCATATACTTAACTTTATTATTACCATTTCTTTAAAATAAAAAACGTAGGTGTCGGTGGCAAGGTTGCTTTGAGGTAACACGCAACATTCGCGCAGAACGAACACACAAGTATCTCACGTTACATTTTCGTTTCGTTTTCACCTGCAAAAGTAAACAACTCGCGCCGTCTGCGCCCAAAAAATCAAATAACTTCCAAAATTCCCGCTCGACTACGAAAAGAAAAAACTAAACTCACTTGAAATGTTGTAAAAATATAAAATAAGTGTAAAATTAATTTATAAATTTCGCGCGTTTTTATTTTAACTTAAAAAAATGTTTGGAATTATTTTTCTTACTTTTATTTTCAGTTTGTGTTTTAATAATTTTATTTATGTGGAAGCTAACGGGTAAGTAATAATTTCTTTAAAAATAAAATAATAAAATTATTTGTGTTGAAAAAAATTTCAGGAAAAATAATTATAATTACTTTTATTAAACTGAATTTAAAGGTGATTAAAATTCTTATAGTAATTTATTCAGGTATTAAATAAAAAGGTACATGCGATATTATAAATAGTTTACTAAAAATGGTGTTACAAAAGAGTTCACCTTGATTTTTCTTATTTAAAAATTTTCCCATTGTTTTGTTTGTTTTCATTCATGTATACATAAGTGACGATGTGTGAGACTAAGTGAATAATAAAGTTGACTACATATATGTGACATCACCGTCCGGATATGGATATTCATGGTATACCGGGTATGGGTTTTTGCTTCTAAAGTCTAGAGCAGCTTTAGAAGGGAAAGCGCGCTTTTTCACATTAAAATGCAGATAATATAAGATTTAACGAGGTACTTATCAACATATCTAAATAAGTACATACAAAACACTTTCATTTCAAACGCTACTGAAGATAATTAAAACATGTTTATCCGATTTTACGAAATTATGCATTATTTCTACTAAGAAATAAATTTCTTAAATGAATCATATGATAATTAATTGCTATAATTATATATTTACTATTCAGATCATCATCAAATATCATCCAAGAACTAAAATTATCTGATTTTGCGTAATTATGCATTGTAATAAAGAAATATAATTGTTGTTGTGACTCATATATGATTACTGATTATTTAGATTTTGATCAATAAATATCATCCAATAATATTGCACAATTTACTGATTACACGTAAATAAATTTTATTTATAAATTTATACAGGGTGATTCAGACCACCTGTGTCACCCATTAATCACCAAAGTGAACCTATTTGGTGAACTTATTTTTTTCCGGAACAACCCGGAACTATCCGGAAGTATGGTTTGATAGGTCTTTTAAGAACAAATAACTTTTATAAAAATATTTTTTTAATATTTTCCATAGTTTAGAATTTATTCGAAAAACAAAAAAAAAATGTTAATAAAGGTAAATAAAAATTATTGCATATTTTGAAGAATTTTATAATATAAACTCCTTTTACAAATTCTAATATTTTACCAACTTTAAATATCATACTTGTCCATATTTAAATAAAATTCTTCAAAATATGCAATAATTTTTATTTACTTTTTTTAACAATTTTTTTTTGTTTATCGAATTTTTTGGTACCACCGAAAATAACGAAGTTATAGCCATATTTTCAAAATCGCATTTTCTTGTTTTTTCAAGATAGCGTTGGAACGATGCGATATTCAAATTTTTTGTAAATGAATTATTAATATTCGAAAAAATCTCTACTACTTTGTCCATTTAACCGACTTTCTATCTCCAATAATAACAAAGATACCCATACAGTCCAACGTCAAATGGGACACCCTGTATACAGAGTGATTCAGACAGATTCTCGAGAACGCGTTATCGCACATCACTAAAATAAAAATCTTAATTACCAAAGTGTACTCAAAGAATCCATTGGTGAACTTATTTTTTTCCGGTACAACCCGGAACTATCCGGAACCGGAGGTAACTTTGATTTTTTGAATAGCCACATAGGTCGAGTTTGGTATGTTTTGATAGATCTTTCAAAAACAAATAACTTTTATTAAAATATTTTTTTAATATTTCCCATAGTTTAGAATTTATTCGAAAAATAAAATAAAATTGTTAAAAAACTAAATAAAAATTATTGCATATTTTGAAGAATTTTATAAATTTATAAACTCTTTCTACAAATTCTAATATTTTACCAACTTTAAATATCATATTTGTCCATATTTCAACAAAATTCTTCAAAATATGCAATAATTATTATTTACTTTTTTAACATTTTTTTTTTGTTTTTCTAATAAATTCTTAAGTATGAAAAATATTAAAAAAATATTTTAATAAAAGTTGTTTATTTTAAAAAGACCTATCAAACAACACCAAACTCGACCTATGTTGCAGTTTAAAAATCAAAGTGATATCCGGTTCTGGATAATTCCGGGTTGTTCCGGAAAATATAAGTATGGTTTGATAGGTCTTTTAAAACAAACAACTTTTATAAAAATATTTTTTCAACATTTTCCATAGTTTAGAATTTATTCGAAAAACACAAAAAAATTGTTAATAAAGGTAAATAAAAATTTTTGCATATTTTGAAGAATTTTATAAATTTATAAACTCTTTCTACAAATTCTAATATTTTACCTACTATAAATATCATACTTGTCCATATTTAAACAAAATTCTTCAAAATATGCAATAATTTTTATTTACTTATTTTAACATTTTTTTTGTTTTTTCTAATAAATTCTAAACTATGGAAAATATTAAAAAAATATTTTAATAAAAGTTATTTGTTTTTGAAAGACCTATCAAACCATACCAAAATCGACCTATGTTGCCATTTAAAAAATCAAAGTTACCTCCGGTTCCGGATAGTTCCGGGTTGTTCCGGAAAAAAATAAGTTCACCAATGGATTCTTAAGGTTCACTTTGGTAATAAAATTTTTTATTTCGGCCATGTACGATAACGCGTTCTCGAGATAAATGAATGGCACGGGTGGTCTGAATCACCCTGTATATGCATTGAATAAAACAAGAGCAAGCTTTGTCTTAGGTAAATATTCTACTAAAGATTGAATCTATTTTTAGTTTAATATACCGGATGATGATTATTTCGATGCTCACCATTGGTATCTTTTAAAGTGGAAGAGATACGAGGTCGATTAATAGTATATTACGCAATGAGCTAGAAAGTGACGAATTTTTTGCGAGTGCGAAAATAGCCGAACGAGGCGCTAGCCGAGTGAGGATATTACACCAACACGAAATTCACTTTCTTGCGAGTTTCGTATGCTATTTTTCCAATGACCACGGAGATTTAGCGACCATTATTAATATTTTGTAGTAACAACTAAAAAGTCATAACATAACCTGTGTTAACATCAGCTGACATTGAAGTTGTAGATTATTTTTAGTTAAATGTACCTAATTGTAGGTGGCGCTATTTTGACGGTAGCAACTGATCGAAACGAATAAAAAATGTTCCTATTTTATTTAAAATTTACACAAAAGTTAGTTATACAGGGTGCCCCTAAAAAGTCTGTACAAAACGATACCACATACTCCAGAGACCAAAATAAGACGATTTAACCAAACTTATCTCTATCCAAAAGTGCTTCGTTGAGGTGCTACAGACCATTAACGTTCTTAAAACTATTTTGTATTTTTTAAATTACTAAAAATTGGCTCATACGGTCATAACATAATTTGGTATGTGGCTATGTAATGGAAAAAAGTATTTCTAGACAGTTTGTTTTTACTTTTTCACATTATGTAAGTGGTCAAAAATAGGCCATCGACATGCAAAATTTCTTATAACTTTTTAATGGCCGAATAAAAATTCATAAAACTTTACTTGTAGCTAAACAGAGTAATTATAAACTTTTTTTGTCTCTTACAAAATTTTTCTATTTCCTTTATTTTAGGCAGAAAGAAATTATTTCCATGTGGTACATAACCTAACTTTGGAGAAATATTTAAATTTTTCGTTAAAAGGTCTGTACAAATTAACACAGTATATTCCTGAGACCAAAATGGAACGATTTAACCAATTTTATCTTTAACCAAAAGTGCTTCCTTAAGCCTCTATTGACCATGAAAGTTATTTAAAAAGATAAGATTTTTCAAGGTCGCTAGACACTTAACGAAGCACTTTTCGATTGAAATGAGTTTGCTTAAATCATTTTATTTTGGTCTCTAGAATATGTGGTGTTACTTTGTACAGACCTTTTGGCGAAAAATTTGAATATTTTTCTAAAGTTAGGTTATGGACCACATAGAAATATTTTTTTCTGCCTAAACTAAAGGAGTTAGAAAAATTGTATAAGAGACAAAAAAAGTTTATAATTACACTGTTTAGCTACAAGTAAAGTTTTATGAATTTTTATTCAGCCATTAAAAAGTTACAAGAAAATTTGCATGTCGATGAATGTTTTTGACCACTTACATAACGTGAAAAAGTAAAAATAAATTGTCAAAAAATACCTTTTTTCATTACATAGCTACATACCAAATTTTGTTAAATCCTCTTATTTTGATCTCAGGAGTATGAGGTATTGTTTTGTACAGACCTTTCAGGGACACCCTGTATAATGATTTTAATAATAAAATAAGTAATATTAGCAGGGTTAAATATACATTTTTATGTGAACTGTTCTTTTTTTGCAAGTTCAAAAAAATCCAAGAGATCTTTCGGAATTCCTTCGTAGCGACTCTATCGAAAATTACAAGAATTATTTCTGAGCTACAAAACAGAAAACCAAAGTCACTAGTGTAGTAATGATAGATTTTCTAAACCACTAAGATGAATGAAATATACGATTTTCTCATATCGTCGTCGGAAAAAACATTTTTTTGGCCTCCTGGATTCGAACCCGCGATATTCAATTTTTTTTTTCTTTTGGTCGCCATATTGGATTATCAGATAAAAAATAATAAATTTTCACATTGCTAATTAATATTAATATATTCCTTTAGAAAATGTCTTAAATTTGAAAATTTGTATGTTAACATAAAGACATCGCCTCAAATGAAACTTTAAATTTGAAAAAAATTCCAATAATAAAAAAACAAATACTTTAATTATTTTATTTGTTTAATGATATAAAGATGCCTGTAATTTACATAAATTGCTCAAATTGCAGGTAATTTGTTTATTTTTATTATTTTCTTTATTATTAGATCAATTTTGAGGAGATATTTTTGTGGCAACATCTAAACTGTCCATAAAACATAAAACTTGCTTTCATTTATTTTTTATACAAATTCTTAAATTTTTAACACATTTTCTAAAACAACATAATAAAGTTAATTAGTAATCTGAAAATTTATTATTTATCATCTGATGATGTAAATATCCAACATGGCGGCCATAAGAAATAAAAAAAAAGTTGAATATCGCGGCTTCGAATCTAGCAAGCTAAAAAAAATATTTTATGTCATTTATCTGAGAATAGTCAACAATTTAAAGGTATTTCATTGATGTGGCAAATACAAATTAGGTATTTTCCAAAATCACATTTTTTGGGCCATAACTTTACAACGAGTTTAAAAATCCTAAATTTTCTTTCCGATTTTTAATGGCCATAAAAATGAGCAACTTTTCTCTAATTTAACTGACCTCGTATCTCTTCCACTTTAAAAGATACCAATGCTGAGAATCGATAATAGATAATAGTAACAGTAATAGTAACATTTTATAATGTCTACTCTGTATATGGTATTGGATTTTAAACTAATCATTATCTGAATCTAAAATTCGCAAAAAAACATTTTCCAAAAGGTAAAAATCCAATTTAGAAAAAATCAAAATTATCAGAATTTTAGACACGCTACAGGGGTTGATTAAAAAAATCGAAAAGTTTTAAAGGCATGATCAATTATTCAGATAAATATTCATTTTTTTTATCTTAAAACAACATTTAAGGTAATTTTGGGATTCTAGACCATTTTTTTAAATTAATAATGTTTTGAGTCTGAGTAGATCGGTTTATAAGTTGGTGGCACTTAACAGCATTCACGGATTAATATTATTTTGGATTTGGATAACTAATTGGCTCATCAAATACAGATTTATTTTCTGAAAGTTAGTAATTTGGTAAAAATTGTCTTCACAAGAAAAAATAAATTTCAAACATGTCCGATTTGGAATAATACATTTAAAGTTATTTTTATAAAATACTCTAAAAATATTTTATTAGGGTAGAAAATTGTATAATACATAATACATAATATGACAGTACTAAGTACTAATAATTTAAATATTTATTTAATTAGAAATCGGTTTATTGAACAGGTAAAATTAATGTTATTAACATTTGTGTAGGTTTTACAAGGTAGTCGGGCCAAGAACGATACGCCCAAACAGTGAATTCCATGTGGCCGTAACAACTCAAGCTACTTCTATCCCAACCACAATATCTGTGGGTATTGTAGGAACTTCAAAATCAGGAAGAGCCTATACCATCGAAGATACCACCACGGTTTTACCATATGGAACGAATCTTGTCCGCTTAGAGGTAAAAATTCAAGAATCTTAAATTTCATGAGATGTTTAAAATATCACAGTTTTAAAACTTAAATAAATAAATGAAAATATTATAAACATTTTACAGGGTGTAACAAACGGCAGGGTTAGAAATTAGAGCAAATTTAATCGATCAAAATGGGGTCTATTGTTTTATGGTGCAATTCTGTAAACCATTAGTTTTGGAGCTATAGTGCAATTCTGTGCAAATCTGTAAGTCATTACAGGAAATATCTGTAAGGTAACCATGGAACCCGTCCATCACAACCGATTTAACAAACCTTACAGATATTTCCTGTAAGGATTTACAGATTAGCACAAAATTGCACCATAATGCTTTTGCATTTTAAATCATCATTTTTGTCCAAAATCAGTTCATGGCTAATAATAATTTAATTAATGCGCACATATATTTAAAAAAAGTATCAGTAGGAAGCTAAAACCTTCCTCTTTAAACTGGTAATAACAGCAATATAAATATCCATAATAAAACGTTGAAAGAAATTTTCAAAAAAAAATATTTTTTTCAGTTTTTGTAAATTTACTCCAGGATATCAAACCTATTAAGATTAATGTCGTGTTTTTTAAAGTTTTCTGAAACATATTCTATATGTATATTTTAATCAACCAGGAAAAATTTTTGAACCATAGGAACGCAACTATTTGATGTTTGCTATTTTTTTCACTTACTAAAAAAGGCGGTTGGTGTTATATAAGGCATTGCTGTTTCGTATTATTTTTATAATCTACCGTGTGTACGAAAAATGACTGAAAACTTTTCAGTATTACCTTTTACTGAGCTTTTCCTGTATTATTCTGACACCCTGTATCAGGGCTGTAACAAGGGTGGGCGTTATGCAGTCTTGCGATTCTAAGTTTTCAAAATTTTGGCTACCGAAAAATATAATTAATAAAGGAATAGTAACCATATTATGTAAAGTAGGCACAATTTTTGGACGCCAAATTTCATCGAGAAAGCGCCCATTGACTAACAATTCTATGGAGTATCTTATTACATATTTACTATTATGCCTCTTTTGGTGAATCTATTAGCACTATATCAGAATCAGAATTTAAACAATGTAATTCAGACTTCGCTCTGAAATATCACGCTGACTTAAATGCAGCTGAATTGTTTCAGAAGATACAAACGCAAAGCATATTTATTTATTTATGATTTATGTTTCAATCATTAGAAGGAGATTTTATGAAAATGTCATATCTAAAAATTCTGCAAATACTCCATGATATTTGTTTGATTAGGCATTTTCTTAACAATTCCCCTTACTTCAGCTTCAATCCGTTAAAAAATTGAAGCTTGTAAAAAATATGTACGAACTTCTATAGGCCAGGAACAAATATTAAATTTAGTGACAATTTATATAGAAATATCTATTGCAAAAACAGGGGCGGATTTAGGCCTAGGGGGGGGGGGGCTCCCTGTGCTAAAATACCTTTGGAGACCCCCGAGCACAACAAAATTGGTCTTCTCCTGAAATATCAGCAATTTTTTTAACATTTTTAAAAAATTTTTAATTTAGCTTTATTATTATTATTAACAATGAGGAAGAAAAACGAAAAAAATAATTGATATTTTTATATCTTATATTTTAGAAATCATAATTATAAATAAGTTGTTTTTTGTTTCAATTCGATACGACAAATATTAACGTAAATACAAGCGATTGAATTTTAAGAAAATTAGCCCCTCCGCTTCAACAAGTGATGCGATGTATTCTGACGTCATTTCTTCCGAACGCTGTCCGTTCCGTACACTTGATTGTTTCTAGACCTTTTTATAGTTATTATCTTTTAATACTCTCATAAAATATTACTATTAGTTATTAATTAAAGTAGGAGAATTATTTATTAATTTAAAATTTACTTCTTTATAATTTTTTACTTTTGAAATTTCACTTTAAATGTTATACAACTTTAGTGTGGTTTTTACAAGTGTGTAGCGTTTCAAATTAAAAATTTGAAAGTTAATTATTTTAGGTTGTAGTATAAATAAATAAGAAAAAAATAAAAAAAAATTCAAGAGATATGAATTTTTATATAAAATATGGCTTTCTAACAAATGAGTAAAGGTGAATTGTAAAAATTCATATTTCGCTTAATAACTAAAATTAAAAAACGAAAATTCGTACAGATAAGTTTCTAAAAATTATCGATATTATCTTATTAAATTTTTTAAAATTTAATTATTTTTTAAGGTACATTACCTACAAAAATTTTGTTTTGTTTGAGTTTTTGGGGTGTAAATTTTTTTTGGGGGGTGTAGAGGGCAAGTGACCCCCTACATTTCATCTATTTTCTATTATCTTTCATTTGCGGGGTCGATTTTGAAAAGATTCGAAAAAATATTTTTTGAGATATTTTTAAGGTTTAAAATTTTTCATGGAAATCGATTTTTATTGTTTTTCTCGAAAACTATAAAAGTTAGCGATTTCAAATTTTTACCAAAGGTAAACACCATGGATAGACGCGTTTTGAAAAATATTTGGTTAAAATTGGTTAAACAGTTTTTTTGGAAAAAATTGGCAAAGTTTTGGCAAAATTTTGGTACAAATACGGGCATGGACGACGTAATTTTATACCGAAAATTAAAATTTGCAGGGAATTTGGTGGGGGAGGTAACGGTGCGAATTTTAAGCTATTACTCGTCCCGGCGGTTATAATAGATTAGAAGATATTAATTATTTTGTGAAAAGTGAAAAATTTCAGACCCCAATTTTGGTTCGAAACGGAGATTTTGCATATTTTTGCTACATTTTCGGCCATAACTCGATAACGAAAGGAGATGGCGAAGTGATTCTTTTTTTGTCGTAAAGTGGACCACGAAAGCTTTCAGAAAATGTACATTGCGTTAGGGTAGAATAAAATTTGAGGGACTGATTAAACCGAAACTCGAATAAAAATGCGACTTTTTTAAATGCGATCTTAAAAAATTTAAGATTTTGTTGTTTTTCAAAATTTAAAAAACCCTATGCGTGGGCGGTTTTAATACCAAGAGTAGATTTATCAGAATTTTTAAAAATGAAAATCCGTTAAAAAATAGGCCGACGGGAGCCGCCGACCCCTAAATTCAACATTTTTACGCCATAACATTATATCCGCGCAAAATTTAAAAATGCACTATGTTCATTACACCACAAATATTGTTGTTCTTTGATAATCTGATGTAAAATTGAGAAAATTTTAAAAATTGACGGCTGCAGAGGGGGCTGACCAAAGCGCGCGTTTGAGCTATTTTATTAACATTTCACTTGGGATTTTTTTTTAAGTCCAGGGGTAAAATATAATCGTGCTGATTTTTTCTCGCATAAATAATAAAGAAAGAAGGGAAATATAAAACATTGAAATATTATATACGGTCGGGATCATAAGTTACGAATTTTCAAAGTCGGCGTCGAAAATGCACTAATTTCAAACTACAAATTCGAGAGCGCCAAAAGTACAGAAAAAATTAAGATATCAAAAAAAGCGCTCGTTTCCTGATGTAGCGCGGTATGTAGATGACAAATCAAGAAACCGCGATTTTTTTTCACCTGCCGATCTTCTAATCGAAGCCGCACAGTTTAAGCACTTTTGCGAGGCGACTAGGAAATAATGACGTCACTCAGCTCGCAAGGAAAAAAAGTAGCGCCGCGCGATTTCATAAACTTTGTTAATTAATTGCGAAGCCATTTTAAGTGCTAGACCAAAAATTCAAATTGCAAAATTCAAGTTAAAAGGTACTCTTTTATATAAAATTATAAAAAAATGGTTGACAGACTCATTATCACTAACAAACATAATTAGCAAAGAAATTTACTTCTGGTATTGTTTGTTTTGCAATTACAACGCTTCAAACTTAACAATTCTTAAAAGAGCAAAAAGATGCCAAAAAAATCATAAAAAATGAAAAAAGAAATATAAAATTGTTTTTTTTATCTAAAATCCTTACATTTCTAAGTAATTAACAAAATGAACAAGGAAATATTATATTTTTTGTAAGTAGTTTATATTTGGCTGTTACAACGCTTCAAACTTAAAAATTCTTGAAAATGCAGCAACAAGTTCAAAAAATTGTAAAAAAAATAAAAAATATACGGGTGTTCTAATTTGAGAAGCATTTGATGGGTAATTTTGTTATACAGACTGTCCCAATTTGAGTTGGATTACATACTCAAATTGGGACACCCTGTATGTATACACCCTGTAGGGTGTCCTGAAAATCGTACAAGATCTCAGAGACAAAATTGGGCATTCAACTTCTTTTTTAGGATGAATTTTGAAAACCCGTTGGTTCTCCTATAAAAAAGAAGTCCAACTTTGGCCCTTCATATCTCGGTCAATTGGTCAAATGGATTTTTTTAAATATTTTTCTAAGGATCCCTAAAGGTTCCCCAACAACGTACTGGAGAGCTCTTGCGCTATTTTTGGGACACCCTGTAAATTTCATTTTTTATGTAAAATACTTACAATTAAATCTAATCTAAGAGAGAGAGGCACAAACATACACAAAACCGACTGATCAAATTCGCTGTTTGCTGTTTTCTCGAAAAATATGTGTACCTAATTAATATTTTCTAAAAAAATAAAAAAAAATTATCGCGAGGGGGAGCCTCTAATTGAACGGGTGCAGCCCATAATGACCATGGCTAAATCCACCCTTGTGGAAAAAGCTTAAACTATGAAGAATTAATTATCAATTATTTCGCTCAGTTAAAGGCTAGAAATGTAATATTTTAAATTTTATTATTAGATACCTACTTGTTTTTTATTGATGTTTGTTTGATTTTAATAACTGGAATTTTTTGTTCGGAATGACATTTACTATCCAAAAAATTCTTTGCTGGAAAAAAGCGGGACACCCTGTATACAGGGTGATGATAAAGTTTGGAACCTAATTCATAACTGCCGTATTTAATTTTTTTGAGAAAATCGCTCGTTCAGGTCAATTTTAGTTTTTAAAATCCCATCTCTTGATTCTCTTGGAATAATAAATATATTAATGACGTCACTGGTGATTTAGCAATCATGTCATCATCGATTTTTTTAAACGGAAACCCCAACTTTTTTCACTGGTTTTTGATAGACATTTATGTCACTTAAACGATGATATAAAAAAATTGTTGCATTTGTAAACAAATTTTCGTTTAAAATTTTTTTAATATAAACTTAAAATTAATTTGTACTATTAAATTTGAAAAATTTGAATGTTGTATAAGATTTATTTTGGCTGATTTCAATAAATGGTAAATTTAAAATTTAATTTTTTGTAAATTTCCTTACATTTAAATGGAATCAAAAAATTAGTTTTTCAAGACTATTTATTAAATTTTGTTAAATACATTTAAAATTTTATATTTGCATTAGAATGCGCATTATTTAAACATTTACCTTCTTTTGTTATTATTGGTAACTTCAAATTCATTTTAATTTATTTTTATAAAACCTTTTTCGTTAAAATAAAAATTTCCTTTTTTGAATTAAAAAGATTTTTTATTCAAAAATTTGTTTAAGAATTTAATTGTTTTTTTATATCATTGTTTAAGAGACATGAATTTCTATCGATAATGAGTAAAAAAAGTGGGGGCTTGCATTTAAAAAAATCGCTGATGACGTCATTGTTAAAGCACCAGTGACGTCATTAATATTTTTTTTTATATTAAGAGATGGCATTTTAAAAACTAAAATTGACCTGTCCGAGCGATTTTCTCAAAACAATTAAATACGGCAGTTATGAATAAGGTTCCAAACTTTATCATCACCCTGTATATTTTTTAGTAGATAAATAAAAAAAATTTTACCCATGAAATGTTTGGTAAATTCTTACCCTTTTTACTTTCATTAGACGATAATTTGAAAAGTCAAAAAATTTGGTTTTCATAACTTTAATTTATTTTAAGTTTATTTATTATTTTGAATGATAAAATGGCAAATTCCTATAATTTAAATAAACAAAGACTTTCAACTTTTCGAAAAATTTTATAAATATCGCAGTTTATATTTTATTTTCCAAAAACCTAGTAGGTAATAATGGGAACACTGATTTGCCATAAAGATACTTTAATACAGGTTTGACGTAAGTTTGTAAAAATTTGAATATTTATTAATTAATTACTTCAATGAATGAATAAACAAATAACGTAATTATGCAAAAAGCTATACATTACACGCTAATTATAAGTTTAAAACTAATAGGTAGTGAATATAAAAAAAATCAACAAGAAAAAGAATTAATGATTGAGGTGGAAAGTTTTGTTCCGATTAATGTAAATTATTATGTAAAACAACTTTTTGGTCTTTTTCGGAATTGTTTTATTCTAATGAAATTAATACATAGAAAACGTTTCGACCTACTTTGAGGTCATCATCAGTCCTAAAAAGGTACATAATTAACATTTATGACATCTACAATAAAAACTAAAACTATAAAAATTATAAAAAAATTTTTTTAAAAAATTGAGCAACAATTTTAGTGTTGAAAAACGTGACATATGTTTTTTTATTATACAAATTATTTTTAATCAAGTTGGAAAATGGTTTGGTTGTCCGCCAAAATTGATTAATAGAATCATAAATAATAGTGTCATAATTAATAATCCAACCAACAATTCCTCACCAAAGATATATTTTGGAATACCATACATTAACAACTTATTCTATCAATTAAAAAAGTCTTTAGCAACCAACAATTCAAGTATAGTTGGTTATCAAACCAAAACAATAGGCAATGTCTATTCAAAATTGAAGGACAAAGATGAAGACTCAGAAAAATTTGATTTGGTATATTTGATAAATTGCAAAGGTTGTAGTTGTAGTTATGTAGGACAAACATCCCAAAGGTTAAAGAGCCGAGTCCAACAACATGTAAGAGATTGTAGGATTGCCAATGCAAGTAAGAGGGAAAAGACAGCACTTAGCCAACACAGATTTGAAACAAACCATGAATTTGATTTTGAAAAAGTTAAAATTTTAGACATCGAACATAATTACAGAAAACGAATGCTAAGTGAAATGATTCATATCCAAAAAAATGAAACTGTAAACTATAAATTAGATACCCAAAGTCTCAGTAGACTTTATTGTCATATATTACAAATGTAAAATTAACAACATATTTAAATAGTGTTTCCCTCTTTTTTGTGTTTGGTTTTGTTACTTCTCAACCATTCGTCTTGTAATTAATTTTAAGTGTATAAGTGGTTGCGTTCAAACAAAATTTTTAAACTGTCAAAATTTGTAATTCTTTTTTAAATTTATCTATATTTGACATACCACCCAAAAGTCAAAAAGTTGTTCCACGTGATTCTATTAAAAATTATAATAATTAACAAAATTTCAGTTAAGTGATAATTATTTCGCATACGGTAGACGTATTTATGCTCCAGGTAAATAATTTACAAAAACATAACCATATTTTATCACATGGATTTAATAATTTTAGTTAGCAAAAAGAAGTAAATGCTTCACTGTTTGATTGTTTCAATTGTGTTCCACAACGCCTGTTACATATACTACCAACAACCAAACCATTTTCCAACTTGATTAAAAATAATTTGTATAATAAAAAAACATATGTCACGTTTTTCAACACTAAAATTGTTGCTCAATTTTTTAAAAAATTTTTTTTATAATTTTTATAGTTTTAGTTTTTATTGTAGATGTCATAAATGTTAATTATGTACCTTTTTAGGACTGATGATGACCTCAAAGTAGGTCGAAACGTTTTCTATGTATTAATTTCATTAGAATAAAACAATTCCGAAAAAGACCAAAAAGTTGTTTTACATAATAAAAAGAATTAATATTATATTTTCACTTTTAAAAATTTCATAACAAAAATAAAAACTAATTTTAAATGTCAGTAATATAATTTAAAGAAACAATTAACAGAATTGTATCATTGCTATAATTTGTATTTTTTTAATATTTTTGCACTTTAAAAATGTGGAAAAAATTAAGAGTTATTTATTTATAAGTATGTATTTTAAATGACAATAAATTATTAATAAATATTTAACTGTAGACAATAACTTATTTAAAAGGCAGCGTTCAGGGTTGCATTTATAGGATAATCAAATTTAATGCATAAAATCTTAAACAAAATTATTTATTTCCATTTTAGGTACATATTTCGAAATTACATTTGCATTCTCAATAAAGTTACTTAGTTATAATTAAGTTTAATCACTGGTATAATTAGCAATAAATAATTTAGTGAGCGATAATTTCATAAAAAAATCAAGAATGCACCTGGAAAATTATTCTCAAGAACATAAAATTAATCCAAGAGAAAATTAAAACATATTAAAAATGCGATTCAATGTTATAACCTCTAGTTAGAAATTTTTCCTTCACAAAACGAATGTTAAATAAAAACATTTAACTTTAAAGGATAAACGTGTTTCCACCTTATCGCTAAATATATTCATCAAAATAAAAGATTTATTTTTTAGGATTTATGGGACGATTAAATATTATTTAATTCAATTTTATGCAATATCAAAAAAATCGATTACAATTTTGGCAAGAATTTCCGCCAATATTTCTTGTTGGTTTATAGAAGAATACAACTAAAAGAAAATTTTACTAATACACATTTTTTTTTTAGTTTTTTACCTTTATTGTTTTATTTTTACAGGTTGGTGATATAGAACCTGGTGTGTATAAATTGATAGCTCGAGGAAGTGGTGGAGTACAGTTTCAATCAACAGCATCTCTTAAATACGTTAAAAAAAGTTATTCAGTCTTGATTCAAACAGATAAGTCGATTTACAAGCCTGGACATAAAGTGTTGTTTACAGTTTTGATTTTAAATCCAGAGTTGAAACCTGCAGCAGAAGTTAGAAATGAACCAATCACTGTTTTCATTTCGGTAAGTTAGATTTTAGATACCGATTTTATTAACTATATCGATCTTAAAACCTACAAAAAAAATTAAAAAAAAAAACTCAAAATCAAAGACCAGATATTTTAATAATAATTCGAACCTAAGTATCAATGTCGCATGGGCAATATTAAATCCTCACTATTTTTTTTTATTAATCTATTTTTTTTCAATTATTTAGGATGGACGTGGTAATAAAGTGAAGGAATGGACGAATGTTGCAGCACCTCGTGGTATCTTTAGTGACGAGCTACTTCTTAGTGAAAATCCTGTGTTGGGAAATTGGAATATTTCAGTTCTAATCCATAAACAAATTTTTAATAAATCCTTCGAAGTCGCCCAATATATTTTACCCAAGTTTATAATTAACATCGATGCTCCGAATCACATCACTTTTCAAGAAAATATTTTAACAGCTTTTATTCAAGCAAGGTATTGCAATATTATTCACTATTCGTTCTATTACCATGCATTTTACCTTTATCATGAATAAAATATTTCTAAAATTCATCGAAAGTATGCTCTATGGTTTACAAAAATTGTTTCAGATATGATTATGGTAAAAAAGTAAAAGGTAACGCAACGATAACGGTTTATCCCACAATTTACTCAGGAGTGATACAACCGATTTTTCAAAATCCTGTCAGAAAAGTTTACCCCATTGATGGAACTGTATCGGTTAACTTCGACATTGCTAAAGAACTAAAATTAAGCGATGAATACGAACGAAATGTTATCATCGATGTTACCATCGAAGAAGCTCCTACAGGACGAAGACAAAATAACTCCAAAGAAATTTCGATTCATAAATACAACTATAAGATGCATGTAGTTAAAACTGCTGATTATTTTAAACCTGGAATGAAGTATACAGCATATGTATGTAGAAATTAAATCCTGGAATTAAGTTTATACAGGGTGCCCAAGAATGTTTTGCGTGTTCGTTTGTTGTATTTTTCGAAAACGATTACCAAGAAAATTTTAAATAAATAATAGAAGTGTTTATGAAATTTCAATCTTTGGGAATTGGGCTTTTATAGTATAAAATGTAAATTTCCCAAAAGTGAAATTGCATTTCCATCTTCACCTCTATTTATGATCTCCTCGGTAATCGCAAAAGTCCGGGACACTTTAATCTATTTTTTATTTCAAAATTTATAAATCCATTAGTTTGGTGGTCCATAATTAACCATATGGTAAAAGGCCAAATTTACCAAATAAAATTGACCGAACATAGGTATTCGTATAGGTATTTCCAATCCTTCTGCTCTACAGGATTGAATTCGTAAATATTGAATAACCCGAGATAAGAAATCTTGAATATTTTTTTATAGAAAAAGGAAAAACTGGTGTCCACATTGGTCATTTTGGAAGGTTTTCATGTAATATTTGAATAAAAGTTTAAGATCATCAGTTTTTCTTTTTCAAAATAAGGATAGAAGTAATAAATAACACTCTAAGAAACATTTTTTCAATCTTCATTTTGATTTGTTATTTGATAGTGAGACCAGAAATTTCTTCAAAAGTTAATTCTTTAGATGGGTGAAAAATTTGTACTTTTTCTTATATTGTAAGAGTTTATTTAATATTTCACTTGACCGGTTTCGGCCTAGGCCATCTTCAGAAGTGAACTACAAAAAGGAAAGAAGAATTTAGCGATTCTTTAGGTCTAATGTTTTTATTTCAAAGCTCTTAGATTTTAGATGAATCGTGACTTTCTTTTTTTTAAGTTCTAATTAATTTTAGATAAAAGTTGTTAATTATGATGGAACTCCTTTGCAAAATGATAGACGTACAGTTTTAGTACGTTACGGATTTTCAAGAGCAGATGAAATTTATAAAGAAGAAAAGATTGTTCTTGACCGAAATGGTTTGTACAAATTATCTGTTGATACTCCAATTAATGCCAACAATGCCACAGCTTTACGAATTGAAGTAAGTTTAACATTAATTTAAATTTCTTGTACTTTATTTTTATATTTTCTATTATATAATTTGATATAACATTATAATTTTTTAGGCTGAGTATTATGATTTGAAGGAACGTGTACCACCAATTCCTGCAGCAGTATCTCTAAGCAACACTTTCCTCCAAGTTTCTGTGGAAACCGAACGACCAATTGTTAATTTGGATGTGGAAATTTCTTTAAAATGCAGCGAGGCTTTAAAATACATCACTTATGAGCTTATAGGACGAGGAGATGTGATCATTGCCAATACTTTCAAAGTAGATAACTTAAAGGTAATTACTTAAAAATTCGAAAAAATTAACAAATTTAAATTTACAAATGATTGAACTTTAGTAAATAGTAAGTTCTTTGAAGTGAAAACAAGAATATGCTAAAAAACAGTTCATATTTTTACCGCCAGAGGGCTTGTAGAAACCTAAAATTGATGATTGAATTAGAAAAATATATTTCATTCAAATTGTTTTCAGGAATATTCTTTTCATTTTACTGCTACTCATGCAATGGTCCCCACATCCCATTTAATCGTAAGCTATGTTCGCAACGATGGTGAATTAGTAGCAGATTCAGTTGATATCTTCGTAGATGGTTTACTGCAAAATTTCGTACGTATTAAAATTTTTGTTGATATTTTAAATTAAAATATTTAAATTCAAGATTGATGTACAAACAAACGCAGTGGAAACAAGTCCCGAAATTGATGTGGATATGACCATACGATCGCAGCCAAATTCGTACATAGGCCTAATGGCGATTGATGAAAACGTGTTGAAATTGAAAAATAGCCATGATATTACATTAAACAGCATTGCTAGTGAATTAAATTTGTATGATCCTTCACAAATTTCACCTTACGTCGATATTATGAAAGGAACTAAGATGAATTATTTCTGGAAACAAGGAGTTAGCAATTCCTTCGATGTATTTTATGTAAGTAGTGAGTCAAATATTATTTTAAAGTAATTCGGGGTTGTCACGATCATTTGCACTAATATTATTTAATTTACTTATAATTTAGGATTCTGGGACCACTTTATTAACAAACAGCTTAGTCAGCAGTCGAAGACCCACACGTAAGTTATCCTAAAATTATCTCAAATTTTGATCTAAAAATATCTACATAGTCCAGTCAACGGATGATTATAGAGTGCATGGAGGGGAGCAGAATTTTTGACTTCAGAGATGAGTTTAGGGTCGTTACATCCTAAAAGGTTGGGCTCCCGAAAGGTCTTAAATTTTGTTTGTTCGCTTATAACTCGAAAACTGTTAGTCCTACAAAAAATACTCCAACCTTTTTGAAAACAGACAAAATTTCCTACACTTTCCACTCGCACAAACATTCTATTTTCAACCGTTCTTGAGTTAACCGCTTCTGACAACTGATTTTTATGAAAGATCAGTACCTGTACTTATTCAAGGATAAATCCTTAGATGAATCACCATGCCATATGAGGATGCAATTAGCCCTCAGATAGTGTCGATGAAGGGTTGGTAAACACCTCAGTTGCTTCTTTTATGGATCTGCCCTTTTTGTATAATTTGGCAAACTTGACTTTGCTCCTCCTGAAAATTACGTAGGTGGTATCACAACCGGTGAAAGCATACAGAAATAGAATGTGTTCCAGCCCCAGCTTCTGCAGCTCTTGAGAAGAGTGTGCAGATTTTTTTTTCTTCTGCCAGGTTTCAGGAGGAATACTTCACCCTGGGAGGGGGGTTTGTCAGCAACAGGATTTCCAAGTCTATTACAGCCACTGAAGAAGAAACTGACATTTCAATGGCTGAGAGGGATTGATGTTATTTTCCTCCAGTTTTTACATTAACAGATTGATTAGAAGGCTTTTTTGTTCGCGTTCGGGAGGGATATCTCCTGTTTGAATGTGATTTCAGTCTCCATGTTGAACTTCAATTCTGTTATAGAAAAATGCCAAGTGAATGGAATAAAATGTAGATACTGATTTCAAACAATATCACATTATTACAGCAAAAAAATAAGAAAATCCACCTTAAGAGCACAGTTTACCGAAATATGTGATCCGAATTTCAAAAGCCGATATCCCGAGAACGGTTGAAGATATAAAGTTTTTGTGGAAGTGGAAATTGTAGGAAATTTTCTTAAAACAATAATTATTTAAAATGATTATCTCTTTATGTTAGTGGAAGACATTTACCTACGTCCTGTTTCCTATGATGGTAGTACAGTAAAACCAGATAGAGGAGTTGGTCTACATTTCCACTCTGTTACAAGACCACCATTAGCTGGACCATACGCTTTCAGTCGGATACCTAGACCTGTTTGGGATAAACCCAAAGTTTATCTCACCGAACATTTGCAAGACACTTGGTTGTTCACAAATTTTTCATCAGGGTAATAATTTTTACTTTTTTTAACATTGAATTAATCTGATTTCTGTTACCGTTTAAAACCCAAGCTGGTTTCTTTAAGCCGTAAAAATGTCAGCTCGAATTTCTCAAGCAGATTTAAATTCTTCTGAACTGAACTCAATCCTAACTAATTATTCAGGAAATTTGATAGTACATCTGAAATGACCCATGCTCGAATTTGACCTGACTTCAGTTACATGGAATAAACATAGTCCACGCTAGAATTCGAACCGGCTTGAGTTATTAACTAAAAAAAGAAGAAAATTGCTTTGCGATAAATCATATTATAATATAAAACCATTCTTAATCAGGTTTGAAGGTAAAACATCGATTCGAAGAAGGATTCCGAGACATTTGACGACATGGGTGATAACAGGATTTTCATTAAATCCCTTACATGGTTTAGGATTGATAACAAATCCTAAAAAAATTAAAGTTTCAAAACCCTTCATTGTTTACATAGATTTACCACATTCGGTGCAACGAGGGGAGGTTTTGGCAGTACCTGTAATCGTTTATAATCACATGGATAAGGATATTGCAGCTGAAGTTACTTTACATAATCCTGAACAAAAATTCTTCTTTGCCCACGCAGGAAATTCAACACAAAGTATGAATAATTAGAAATAATTAATCAAAATTAATTTTAATTTTGTAGAGGTAGAATTGTATAGGAAGAAGAAAATTACAATTAAAAAATTCAGTGGGTCACCTGCTGTATTTTATATTTCATCCAATAAACCAGGAATGATTGATTTGAAAGCCTCTGCTAGTAGTTTGAATAATCAAGACTCCACAACTAAAGTTTTAAACGTCAAGGTAAAAAAAATTAGAAAGCAATTTTTGTTAATGTCACAGTTAATTAATTTTTGTAGGCTGAAGGTGAAACTTTATATCTAACAAAAACTATACTGATAGATTTAACTCAACGAAACTCGCTTAAAACAAATATAACCTTCGAAATTCCTAAAAACGCAGTTGTGGATTCCGAAAATATAGAATTATCAGCCGTTGGTGATTTCTTGGGACCAACAATTATGAATTTAGATCATTTAACGCGTTTACCCGTTGGAACTTCCGAGCAAAATTTGATTCACTTCATGCCTGATTTAATCATTCTTAAATATTTACAAAATACTCAACAGTTAACACCAACTATTGAACGTCAAGCTTTGCGCAATTTGGAAATTAGCTACCAGGCTCAATTGGTGTTTAAAAATTCTGATGGGTCTTTTTCTAATTATGGAAAAGAAAACGAAAATGGAAGTATTTGGTAAGAATTTTTGTCACTATTCTAGAATCACTAACTATTCGTGTTCACGTATATTGTGTAGAACTAAAAATACATAATTTTTTTTCTGTGATAGGTCAACTGCCTATACCGCAATGGGGTTAAATCAAGCGAAAAACTATGTCTTCATTGATCGAAACATCATCGACAACGCCTATGATTGGTTATCAAATCGTCAAAATAAAAACGGAAGTTTCATGGAATCAGAACCAATAATCCATCACGAAGCCCAAAATCATCTAGCTTTAACAGCTTTTGTTTTACTTGCAATTATGGATAATGAAACCCCTATATCCCGCTACTCCAACACGATTAATAAAGGTTTAGATTATATAGCAAGAAATTTGGATGAGAAAGATACAGAGTACACCGTTGCAATATCTTGTTACGTGCTTCAACTAGCAGATCATCCTTCAAAAACCAGCGCTTTAAATCTACTAGAATCAAAATCGAAGAATAAGGATAACTTGAAATGGTGGGGGAGGGATTTTCCTGTTTCGGAAAGCAAAAATCCTTGGCACGCTCTACCCAAAGCTCTTGATATTGAAGCTACCTCCTACGGATTACTCAGTTTGCTTCAAGCGAATTTGGTCACCGATGCAATGCCTGTATTAGGTTGGTTGGTGCAGCAGAGGAATAATTTGGGCGGATTTGTTTCAACCCAGGATACAAGGATTGGGTTGTATGCGCTTTATAGGATGGTTTTAAAGATGAGTGGTAACTCAAATATGCAAATTGAATTTGCTTATAGGCGACAAGAAACTAGTAGATTTTCTATTAATAGAGATAATTCTATGGTTGTCCAAAAGCAAAAGGTGAGCAAATAGAATTTCAAGTCTTCAAAAGTAGTAGTTTTCGTAAAAAAATTGTGTGCCTTATATTTGAGCTAAGATAAAACTTTGTTTTAGATTTCTAATTCAGCTCGGTTGGTTAACATCACAGCAACTGGTAACGGTTTAGCAATTTTCCAAGTTTCCTACGAATACAACATGAACGTAACTGGACCATGGCCATTATTTACACTTGACCCTCAAGTCGATAAAAATTCAAACAAACATCACTTACAATTATCAATATGTAGCGCGTAAGTATCAAAATCTTCATTTGTTATAAGATTAAACTACTTAAACAATTTTTTAGTTTTGTTACAAGGAATTTAACCGATACTTTTGAAAGTAATTTAGCCGTTATGGAAGTCAATTTTCCTTCAGGGTTTATAGTAAACGTTGATTCTCTACCAAGTCTTGAAGTGTCACAAAATGTACAAAAAGTTCAGACGAAAAATGATGATACTACTGTGCTACTATACTTTAATAATCTCACTGTGCTTGAATACTGCCCGACAGTTTCTGCTTTTCAAACACAAATGGTGGCTAATCAAAAACCAGTTTCAGTCGTAATCTACGACTATTATGATAATTGTAAGTAAAATTAAATAATAATTTTAAAGATAGATTACAAAGATATTTTAAAAAAATCTTCATCGAGTACCATTTCTTTGAAACTAGGTATCAGTTTCATAGGGACAAGACTATATCATCGACAGGATTTTTAAATCGATAAAAATAACATTCGTATAGCCATAAAAGATTCCGTCGATGACAAAGACTTGTCGACAAGGTGGTACTGTCGACCAGACGGTTTTGTCGATCAAAAAAATTATCTTGATATAATGCCTGTGTAAATAAAAATTTTCTATTGATGAAAATGTCTTTTCGAAGAACATGAAAAAGTAATTTTGGTAAAACGTAAAATTGGTTTTGTTGATTTTAAACCTCTGTGTCGATGGAACGGATTCTTTCGTTGAAAACGCTATGTATATGAAATACTACTTCGTCAATAGTTCATTTTACCGACATGACTTACTTATCATCGACAAGGTCTTTTCATCGATAAGGACTTCTCTCGTTTCATCGATTACCCTTTCAACGACAACCGTTTACCTTTTTATCGACATATACGTTTTATTGACACTACCTTTTTATAGGTTGGGTACGAGTATTTCTTCGACACGGATGTTTTTATAGACACTACGTTTTCACGTATGAAACCACTTCATCTAGATATGCGGTGTTTTCAAAGATGTCATTTCATTACCCGTATTTTCATCGCATTCATTAGTTTCACTAATACGACCATTTCATACATTAGTATATGTTCCTTTTATCGAGACTACTTTTTATCGACAAGATTGAATCATCGACCGCACATTTTTCATTTTCGCAGACGTTTGATCGACACTACATTTTCATAGACAGATCTTTTCTTCAGTAACGATTTCTCATCGTCTCTTAGTTTTCCATCAACACAGACGATTCATCGATAAACTGCGGCATTTTATCTATAATACCTTTTCATTTGCAGACTACGAATATTTCTTCGACAAATGCGTTTATTGACACAAGACTTTTCACCGATTAAACCACTTTATCGATAATAAGATTTTTTCAATGATGTCATTTCATTAACAGAAGAGTCCATCGAACGGATATTGTCGAAAAGTTATCTTGATAACACGCCTGTGTCGATAAAAATATCCTGTTGATGAAACGATCGTCTTGAAGATGATCGGAAGATAAAAAGTAATTTCGATAAAACGTTAAATTGATTATGTCGATTAAAATGCTGTGTCGATGAAATGCTATGTCGTATATCAATACCACTTCGTTAACATAGTATTTCTTCGAAAATTGCGTTTTATTCATTTTATTGACTCAACGTTTTCACGGTTTTCATCGACAATAATATTTCTTCAACGACGTCGTTTCATTAACAGAAAAGTATTTTTGTCGGTTGCAGTTTCATCGACAAAGACGTAATTTATCGACAGTAGATTTTCTTCGAGAATACCATTTCATTGATACGGTTAATCATCGATACCACTTCATCGACATGATTGTTTCATTTTCGCAGATGTTTGTTCGACAATACATTTTCATAAACAGATCTTCTTCTCGGTAAAGACTTCTCATCCTCTCTAGTTTTTTTATCAACACAGCAGACGATTTATCGATTTTACTTTTCATCGACAGACTACTTTTCTCTATACTACCTTTTAATCCGCAGCAAACTACGAATATTTCTTTGACAAGAGCGTTTTATTCACACTACCTTTTCACTGATAAAACCACTTAATCGACAATAAGATTTCTTCAAAGATGCGTTTCATTGATAGATGAGTCTTTTTGTCGACTAAAGTTTCTTCGACAAAACCGTAATTTGTAATTTATATCGACCGTACATTTTCATTGACACGGTTACTCATCTCGATAAAACGTCCTTGTTGAAGAAAAGTTAGTGAACTTGATACAGTAATCCATGAAAAGGTAGTCAATAAACATTTCTTCACGAAGAAAAGGAAGTACCGACGAAAGAGCCAAATCGATCGATCGATCAAATAATTAAAAAAAGATACCTTAAAAAACAAATGGTTGGCGAAAAGAAGTTTTTTTTCCGCATTAAACGGAATATTACGGCACTTGCCTGGCGTCATTTATCATAAACATGCTAAAATATCACTTAAATATTTATAGAATTACGTGTCGTTACTATAAAAGAACTTGAAAGGCTTTGGGCTTGATTTTTTTTCAGGATTTTCGTTTTTCGCAATTTTCTCAAAAAGTATTCACAATAGCAAGCTAAAAATTTTACCCAACATAAATACCCAAAATTGGAGTATTTTAAGTCCGATTTGATGAAAAGCGTCCAAATAGTTTTTTCAAAAAAAAATTCAAAGTTTTTGCAAATTTCGAGAACAAATAGGGCCCTCTAGGGCGCATTTTTCTCACCACATGAACCAGTTTTGCGTTTATCGATGAAGGAAAGTATTCTGAAAATTTTAAGCCATAAATCGTCTTAATCGTCTTTTACCCCGCTTTTCCTTAATCGATTTTAACAAATGATGGCTCATTTTAAAGGTCTTTACATAAGCTTTAAAATAAAAAAAGAATCGTTTTGATATCTCAGAAGTTATGGCCGAATAACTATTGAAAATTTCACATTTGGACGAAGAAATTGGTATGAAATTTTTGATTAATCGGAAAATAATTAATTTTGACCAAACCACTTGACCCTTTAATTTATTAAATTTGTAATTTATATCGACTGTACAGTTTCTTCGAAAATACAATTTCATTGACATGGTTATCCATCTCGATAAAACGTCCTTGTCGAAGAAAAGTTCATGTACTTGGTACAGTTGTCCATGAAAAGGTAGTCAATAAAACTTTCTTCTCGAAGAAAAGGAAGTATCGACGAAAGAGCCAAATCGATAAAACGGTATTAAACGAAGTACGACAATATTACATTCGATAAAAAATTAAAAAAACTGTATATGGATTAAATCGCATACAAATTGGGTGAACGAACGAAACGTTGTAAAGTTGGTTCCATACGCAGTGGCGCATCCAGAAATTTTCTTTGGGGGTTGCAGGACTACATTTTTTATTATGCTTCCCTTCAAATTATGAAGGGGGTTATTCTTGAATCACACGACACAATTTGACAAGGACACACTCCTATTTTTGCATTTAAATAATAAGGATAGAATGATAAAAGTCATATGTGATATCTTGTCGTGTGATTCGAAAATAACTCCCCAGCCCCTGGACTCTGATAAATAGAAATCAAAAAATGAAGTGAAACGAAATGATGCTGTCGCTCTCATACACTGTTTCAATGACATCTCCACATCCTTTTTTAAAGTTTCGTAGCGGTACGAAACAGCCTTTTCTATTTATCAGATTCCAGGGGCAGGTCCCTTTAACTGTACAATGCGACTGAAAAAGAAGTATTTTTTTGGGGGGGGGGGTGCTTATGCATCCAATGCCCCCCCCCCCCCCCTGCATACGCCACTGACCAAACGCAAGTAGGACAAGATATAATAGACTACTCACTGAGTTGTTCTATGTATATCGACACTTGTCTCTCTCGCTGTTTACTTGTGATTTTCTTGTAATCTACTTCTAACTGCGACCAACTGTACGTTAGAAGTAGGACATATACGAATTATAAAGAAAAGCAACCTGAACTCAGCCAGCAGTAGACACTTTTATGCCCTACTTGCGTTTGGGATCAACTTTACTTAAAATTTAAGAACTAATTAATTGAGAACAAGAACGGTATTTTTTAATATTTCGGGAAGGTATTATTTTTTATGTACTATTATACTATTAATTATGATTTTTTAGCACGAAGAGCGCGGGTGTTTTATTGGGGTCGAAAATCAACGATGTGTGATATTTGTGAGGAAGAGGATTGCAACGAATTATGTGTTGTGGATCGGCAGAAAGCGGAAGCTAGTAAAGAAGAAAAAGGTGTTTGCTCAAAATTGGCTGTGTCTCGTCTTTTACAAGTTCTAATCGTACTAAAACTCACATACGATTTATTATTTTAGTCAGATTAAAGCCATTTTAATTATTAACTAGTCATTAATATTGTAAATAATTTTCCTAATTTACTCAAACTACCTACTAGTATTTTCTTAAATTGACTTACACAAAAATAATAAATATTTGAAATTAATATAACAATAATAATATAATTGGTATTTTTCTATTTTGTAGTATGCGTTTAGAATTGTTTACAGAACTGATTGATTTGTAATATATTTTTATAACTATTTTACTTAAATTAAAATAAAGAATTTTTACCTCAATAACAATTTTTTTAGAATTTTTCGTTGTTTTTAATTTTTAAGACATTTTTTATTTAAATAGGTCTCTCAAAAAACAAAAATAGTCTTATTATAAAAAAAACCTAGTACTTGTAGCAAAAAAAGTGGCCCCTTAAACATCAATTTACATTCTTTTGATATTTATACAGGGTGTCTCACTTTTTTCCTGCAAAAGAAGTTTTAGATAGTAAATGTCATTCTGAACAAATGTAAATCTCACGTCGACCCTCAGCATATTAAGCCTTTTAAATTTATTTGCTTAATTATTTAAGGTCTTATTGGGAACTCATATTAAAGATTAAAAAAAAGACCAATATTCAATTAATATTAAATATATTAATTAAAAAAAAATAATAATAAGATAAAAATATATGAAGAGAAAAATTACAAACACAGAAATTCACTTAATAAAAATAAAAGGTGAAAAAACTAATAACATAATAAAAATATAATAATCTTTAAAATTTGGAATATTTCCTTCAGTTGGAGTTATATCCAACATAAATTACAAACAAATTACAACTTACTTAAGAACCAATAGAAACCTTAAAACCTTCAACAAATCACACGAAAAAACTAACTTTGTGAACAAAAATAAAACAACTTCTACTGACAAATTAAATGAATAAACGCGACACGAACAAACTAAACATGAACTTAACTGATCAGAGTTAAGAACAAACATTACTCTAGATCAGAACATTATGGAATTCCTCGATTTTAAGGTTTCTTTACAATATACAGGGTGGTGATAAAGTTTGGAACCTAATTCATAACTGCCGTATTTATTTTTTTTTAGAAAATCGCTCGGACAGGTCAATTTTAGTTTTTAAAATCCCATCTCTTGGTATAATAAAAATATTAATGGCGTCACTGGTGATTTAGCAATGACGTCATCATCGGTTTTTTTAAATGGAAACCCCCACTTTTTTCACTGGTTTTTGATAGACATTTATGTCACTTAAACAATGATATAAAAAACAATTAAATTTTTAAACAAATTTTTGAATAAAAAATCTTTTTAATTCAAAAAAGGAAATTTTAACGAAAAAGGTTTTATAAAAATAAATTAAAATGAATTTGAAGTTACCAATAATAACAAAAGATAGTAAATGTTTAAATAATGCGCATTCTAATGCGAATGTAAAATGTTAATTGTATTTAAAAAAATTTAATAAATAGTCTTGAAAAACTAATTTTTTGATTCCATTTAAATGTAAGGAAATTTACAAAAAATAAAATTTTTAATTTACCGTTTATTTAAATCGGCCAAAATAAATCATATACAACATTCAAATTTTACAATTTAATAGTACAAATTAATTTTAAGTTTATATTAAAAAAAATTTAAACGAAAATTTGTTAACAAATTTTTTTATATCATCGTTTAAGTGACATAAATGTCTATCAAAAACCAGTGAAAAAAAAATGGGGGTTTCCATTTAAAAAAATCGTTGATGACGTCATTGCTAAATCACCAGTGACGCCATTTTCTAAAAAAAAATAAATACGGCAGTTATGAATTAGGTTCCAAACTTTATCACCACCCTGTATAGACTTTTGGCTTGGCGTTCCTTCTTACGTCATTACTTAAACTAAGAAGCCAAAGAAAGCCTGTGATTGGTTCTTCGCGCCCTTATAACTTAAGTAAGACAAATCAACTTCATCCCTAAGCGCAGGGTGAATTTGGTAGCCTACGTTAGGAACATATTTAAATTATTTTCATCACATTTGATATGGAATTCACTTTCTACACTCGTAATATATTACATAATAACCCAAACTGGGATTATAATCATAAAACATACAAATTTTCATTTTAACAAAATTTTGCTGTAGATATTGCTAATAATTGTAATAATAATAGGGGAAATGTAATTCTAATATCCTCTTGTTTCTTAAAAAAAACTCTTTCTAATGCTTTAGTTAGTTTATATCAAATAGAACAAATTATTATTTATTTTTTTTATATTTAAATATTATTTATGTTTTTTTAAGATATCTGGGCCCAATCCCTTAACCTTTGAACTTAACCCTCACGCTCCCTTATCTTTCTAATAAAAATTAAATTTTATGGTCGTCTGGTTCTCAAACCGTGAACCTATCTTCAAGTAATAATTTTGATATCCGTAAGAGTTATTGAAATTACATCCCTCCTAATCTCCTTTATGATTTTGTTTTCTTTTCCATATTTCATAAAAATAATGCCAATTACGCATTATTTACACAAAAATGCTAGTTGTAATTGTCCACACAAAAAATGATTAGAAATTATAAAGGTTTAAAAAAATCACAAAGGACCAGTTGAATATAAAAAACAAGCTTTTACTTAAAATTTATAATTAAATGTTAAGATTTAGATAGATAATATATTCAAAATATTGATTCCAGAAAAAATTTCACTTATCCAAATTGCTCGTTTTTACATATTTAGTAAATGTTAGAAAAAAACAATTTTATTATTAAATGTTAAACAAAAGCAAATGCTTATTTTTTTATACTTTTGCCATAAATAAATTGCAGAAGATGTGGAAATGTGATGTTTACGAGGAAGAAACCAAGATTTTTCGATTGGTAAGATTGAAAATACCGATTGAATGCCGTGAACGACATTTTGTGCCGACATTTCTCGCACACGACATTTGTCGAATGAAATTCAAAAATAAGCCCCCTGATGTCAAAAATAACGCTATTCTACAAACTTTACTGTAACTTAACGGCGATGTAAAATAACATTTTCTATGTTAAAATAACGTCGATCAAAATAATAATAATAAAAAAATAATAATTAAAATTAAAGTTTGGATAAAAGGAATTATATTTATTTCTTCAAATTGTTATTAATATTATCAAAATCATCGCAAGAAATTATTTTGATTCAAAATAATAACATTACATTGATGTAAAATGTATTTTTTAATTTTATAGGCGTGCACGAGTGAAAACTGGCATTATAGGCACATTATAGGCGTCATAATTCTGTCTAAAGTCAATCCTAATGCGCTAGGGAAGAAAAATGGCCCTTATCGTGCCCTAGGGAGTAAAATAATTTATCGTTTAATAACAAATTTATTTTAATTCATGCTTTTTTGACTTTATAATTAACTTTTAAAGGCCGTATGACACTTGCGAGTTTACTTTATAAAATCTTCATAAGTTTTCTCGTGAGTTTTCTATGGTAAAAACTCTCAAGTATCATACACGTTTTTTTAATAGTTTCTAGAGTTCGGGGTTTTATGCCCGAATCACTCGACAAGTTGTCGTATACAACATGACAAGGACACACTCTTATTTTTGGATTTGAATGATAAGGATTGAATGATGAATGTCGTATACGACATCGTGTCGAGTGGTTCGAGGATCAGGGGGTAACCATTCGACACTATATCTTTTCATCGACAAACCTTTTCTTCGAAAACCGTTTCATTGACACTACCTTTTCAGCGACAAACCTTTTCTTCGACAAGGAGATTTCATCGGCACTACTTTTTCATCGACAAGGACGTTTCATCGACACTACATATTCATCGACAAGAAATTCGAGGTAATGTCGATGAAACGTATGTGTCGATGTAAAAGCCATGTCAATGAAACCGTTGCCAACGAAAAAGTATTGTCTATTGTCGATTAAATGGACTGTCGATGAAGTGGTAGCAAGCCGTTAAAGGCAAAGGTGTACTGACATAACGTATAATTACAAATACCTGATTTCAGGCACTAATGTTGCCAAATTTACCGTTAATTAAGTTTGTAATAAAAAACTTGTATATTTTCTAGTGATGCATAAATAGCGGCTTTTTTTTTTTTGATAAATAGCATGATATATAGCATGACAAATATCAACCAAAATTTGCTATAAATAAATCTAGTTAAAATTAACATTTTTATATGTGTCTTTTGGGCCTTGTTTTAATATTAATTTGAGACTGTAAAGCCAAAAACCATAAAATATTGCAATAATTTTCAAAAATATAGAAGTTATTAGCCAAAACGTAAATAATATTTCGAACTTAACGTCAAATTCTTTAAAGAAAACAAGAAAAATGATATATATCCTATATCCGCTATAAACGAAAATATCATAGCGGATATTTATCAAATTTTAATATACAGGGTGAGTTAGACCACCCGTAACAGCCCTTTATCTCGAAAATAGTTTGTCACACATAGATAGAATAAAAATTATAATTACCAAAGTGAACCCAAAGAATTCTTTGGTGCACTTATTATTTTCCGGAACAAACCGGAAGTACCCGGAACTGGAGGTAACTTTGATTTTTTAAATGGCAACATAGGTCGAGTATGGTATCGTTTGAAATGTCTTTTAAAAAGAAACAACTTTTATAAAAATATTTTTTTAATATCTTGCATAATTAACAAATTAAACGAAAAAACATAAGCAAACAAGTGAGAAATGGTTTCTTAAATTATGGAAAAATTAAAACACTACCATCATCCTTAATATGGGTAAGGGTAGAGGGTAGAGGCAATGAGGAAGAAAAACGAAAAAAATAATTGATATTTTTATATCTTATATTTTAGAAATCATAATTATAAATAAGTTGTTTTTTGTTTCAATTCGATACGACAAATATTAACGTAAATATAAGCGTTTGAATTTAAGAAAATTAGCCCCGCCCCTTCAACTACGCGATGTATTCTGACGTCATTTCTTCCGAACGCTGCGCTGTGCGTTCCGTACACGCGTATAGTGCACTTGATTGTTTCTACACGTTTTTTATAGTTATTATCTTTTAATACTCTCATAAAATATTACTAATAGTTATTAATTAAAGTAGCAGAATTATTTATTAATTTAAAATTTACTTCTTTATAATTATTTACTTATGAAATTTCACTTTAAATGTTATACAACTTTAGTGTGCTTTTTACAAGTGTGTAGCGTTTCAAATTAAAAATTTGAAAGTTAATTATTTTGGGTTGTAGTATAAAGAAATAAGAAAAAAATTAAAAAAATTCAAGGCAGTACGACTTTTTATTCAAAAGATATGAATTTTTATATAAAATATGGCTTTCTAACAAATGAGTAAAGGTGTATTGTAAAAAATTCATATTTCGCTTAATAACTAAAATTAAAAAACGAAAATTCGTACAGATAAGTTTGTAAAAATTATCGATATTATCTTATTAAATTTTTTTAAATTTAATTATTTTTTAAGGTACATTACCTAGAAAAATTTAGCTTTGTTTGAGTTTTTGGGGTGTAAAATTTTTTTGGGGGGTGTAGAGGACAAGTGACCCCCTACATTTCATCTATTTTCTATTATCTTTCATTTGCGGGGTCGATTTTGAAAAGATTCGAAAAAATATTTTTTGAGATATTTTTAAGGCTTAAAATTTTTCATGCAAATCGATTTTTATTGTTTTTCTCAAAAACTATAAAAGTTAGCGATTTCAAATTTTTACAAAAGGTAAACACCATGGATAGACGCGTTTTAAAAAATATTTGGTTAAAATTGGTTAACTAGTTTTTTTGGAAAAAATTGGCAAAGTTTTGGCAAAATTTTGGTACAAATACGGGCCTGGACGACGTAATTTTATACCGAAAATTAAAATTTTCAGGGAATTTGGTGGGGGAGGTAACGGTGCGAATTTTAAGCTATTACTCGTCCCGGCGGTTCTAATAGATTAGAAGATATTAATTATTTTGTGAAAAGTGAAAAATTTCAGACCTCAATTTTGGTTCCAAACGGAGATTTTGCATATTTTTGCTACATTTTCGGCCATAACTCGATAACGAAAGGAGATAGCGAAGTGATTCTTTTTTTGTCGTAAAGTGGACCATGAAAGCTTTCAGAAAATGTACATTGTGTTAGGGTAGAATAAAATTTGAGGGACTGATTAAACCGAAACTCGAATAAAAATGCGACTTTTTTAAATGCGATCTTAAAAAATTTAAGATTTCGTTGTTTTTTCAAAATTTAAAAAACCCTATGCGTGGGCGGTTTTAATACCAAGAATAGATTTATCAGAATTTTTAAAAATGAAAATCCGTTAAAAAATAGGCTGACGGGAGCCGCCGACCCCTAAATTCAACATTTTTACATTTTTACGCCATAACTTTTTAACCGCGCAAAATTTAAAAATGCACTATACTCATTACACCACAAATATTGTTGTTCTTTGATAATCTGATGTAAAATTGAGAAAATTTTAAAAATTGACAGCTGCAGAGGGGGCTGACCAAAGCGCGCGTTTCAGCTATTTTATTAACATTTCACTTGGGATTTTTTTTTCAAGTCCAGGGGTAAAATATAATCGTGCTAATTTTTTCTCGCATAAATAATAAAGAAAGAAGGGAAATAAAAAAAATTGGAATATTATACACGGTCGGGATCATAAGTTACGAATTTTCAAAGTCGGCGTCGAAAAAGCACTAATTTCAAACTACAAATTCGAGAGCGCCAAAAGTACAGAAAAAATTAGGATATCAAAAAAAGCGCTCGTTTCCTGATGTAGCGCGATATGTAAATGACAAATCAAGAAACCGCGATTTTTTTTCACCTGCCGATCTTCTAATCCAAGCCGCACAGTTTTAGCAGTTTTGCCGAGCGTATAACCCGTGCGAGGCGACTAGGAAATAATGACGTCACTCAGCTCGCAAGGAAAAAAAGTAGCCCCGCACGATTTCATAAACTTTGTTAATTAATTACGAAGCCATTTTTAGTGCTAGACCAAAAATTCAAATTGCAAAATTAAAAGGTACTCTTTTATATAAAATTATAAAAAATGGTTTACAGACTCATTATGAATTTTAAATAGAAACTTGTAACTTTTGCATTTTTCGTTTCGCTTGTTAAAAATAATCAACTTTTTTAGGTTATGTATTTTCCTTAATTCAAAAAATAAAAAAAAGTTGATTATTTTTAACGAATAAAGCGATAATAACTGCAAAAAAGAGTTTCTATTTAAAAAAATCTCTCTTGCCCATTTGCCGATGATGGCAACGATTTAATTTTTTTCCTTTAAGAGACCAATGGTCACTTATTTGCATATTTTTTTTCGTTTAATTTGTTAATTATGCAAGATATTATATAAAGATTTTAATAAAAGTTGTTTCTTTTTAAAAGACTCTTCCAACGATACCATACTCGACCTATGTTGCATTTGGAAATTTCAAAGTATTCCTTGGTGCACTTATTATTTTCGGGAACAATCCGAATGTGCCCGGAATCGGAAGTTACTTTAGGCAAAGGACTAGGGTCCAAAAATGTGGGGGCCCCAATTCGAGAGTAATTTTTTTCATAATTAATTTATTTAAATACTTACTTACAAAAACCGTTTTTTGTAGAATAAAAGTTTTTGTATATCAAATAAAATTAAAAAGGTAAAAATTCTTTATCAGTTCCTGATATTTTTTCCAATTTTTTGTTTGTCCTACTACAAATAGGCTAAAAACAGTATTTCGATTAAATGGTGAATGAGTCGCCAAAACTAAGCCAAATTTTGGTAAAAATTAAGTACTTGTCTGGCGCCCAAAAAATTAGGGGTCCCTAAAAAAGATTAAATTTTGGATTACATTTTTTAGATATTCAATAAAAATTATGAATTTAATAATAAGACATTGATATTCAGCATTCAGCGCTGAATTTATTCCCATCGCCCAATTTAGGTACTTTTTATCGCTTTTGGTTTGGGTTTTTAGAATCTAGAAAATGTTCTTTCGAAATTTTGTAGAATTTTTAAAGGAAAATGTTACGATTGTAACAGAATTTTAGATAAGTATTTTTTATTAGTAAAAAATAAGATTAATATTTAAAAAACCAATGACCTTGTAGATTTCAAAAATTTTCGTCTGCGGCGCCTTTTTAATGCAGAGGAAGAAGTGTAAAAACATTGGTGTTTATTTAAAATTAAGTTTGTGGAAAAAACTCAAATATTTTTGTATTTTAAATTTTGGGAATCTATTTCTTGTCCTGTTAATTGGATTTTTTTAATAAAATTATTCTTTTTTAATTTGAGGTTTTAAAGGCGCCACTTTAAGTTTTGCCTCAGGCGTAAAAATGTATCGGTTCGGCGAGCTTACCCGACATTTTCCGGATACTCTGTATACAAAAACGTGAAAATAAACAAAAGTAAATACCAGATAAATAGATTCATATTTTCACCACTAGAGGCAGAATACAAACTATTTTTTAATTTTATTTTTTAATAAATATTATGCATATTATATTTAATTAAAACCTCTCGGTGATAAATACAAAAATTAATTTTAATTAATAATTTGATTGTAAAAATAGTATTTTTATAGAGAGTTTTTGGCGTAATCGATCGAAGTGGAGGCGGCGTCGCCTAAGCAACAGGCGACGAGCAACTAGTGGCTTATTCTTGGATTTATCTCTCGTGGTGTCTCCAACCAATTTAATCACATATTTACGGCAGTTTAGTAATTGCTTCTTGCTTCAAAGGTCAAAGTTTAACATAAATACATAAATAGATTAATGGAAAATTATGTAAGTTAAAATAAACACTAGAACTAGAATGATTAGAACTAATAATAAAAACAATAACAAATGTTTCTACTTTTTTTGTTTGGTATGTTTTATATTTTCAGATAAGTGAATTTCGTTAAAGATCGAGCATCATGGCTTTAATCAGAAAGTTAAACTCAAGATTTGAAGGGATTAAGGACATGTTTTTTCAACCAACTCATCCAGCAAGTTTAGCCTTTGCACGAATTTTATTTGGCATGTATAAAAAGTTATTACATACTACTAATTTTATTTGGAAAATATGATTAATAATCGTAGAGGTTATGATATTAAAATCAAATGTGTTACCAACATTATAAATTATGTTTAATTCCGTCCGTTTTTAGTTTATTCACGAACGATTCGCATTTGAGTGGGCATGTTAAATTTAATTTTTTTCCGTTTTAAAATGTTGACAATCAACGCGATGTTTAAGGTGATACCGAGTCAAATGTTGAAAAACGATGTTTTTATCTTTCCTGATTTTTTTTAAAGTGTTTCAAACTGGAAACTAAAAAAAATAATTAAATACCGAACTTAAGTAAGAATTGCACTTTTATATGCAATTTATATTTTTCATTTATCTAGATTTATACGAGCATAGTTTTGCAAAAATTAAAATATAAATATAGAAGTTTTTCTTGCAAAATTACACAAATGTAATTGTAGATACATAAATAACAAAAATTATAAATGAAAGTAAAATTCTTAATTTAGTTTGGTATTTTCTTATTTTTTTGACTTTCCAATTCGAAACACTTTTAAAAAAATCATGAAAGGTAAAAACGTCGGTTTTTCAACATTTGACTCCGTATCACCTAAAATCACAGTTATCCACCAAATTTGATTTTCCGGCCTGTATTTTAGTGTATTAAGTTTGAATTCGTTTTACAAATTATTTTATTTATAGTTAGTTTTACAAAATGTTTATGACTTATTTTTAAGCCCGATTTTTCGCTATTTGATATGAGAGTTTTAGGTTAAAAGTTAAACTTTTTTAAATCATAAATCTCCCAAAACAATACTATTTTAAAACAGTATGAATAAACAAATATGCAAGTTACACTGTTATTAATTAAAATAAATAGTAAAAAGTTCTAATTTATTAAGAAAAATAAGATTTTTTTCATGTTTTTTCAGAGCAATATTGTGAAAATTAATCTAGCAATAAAGTTATTTTATTTTAATTTTAAAAATCCAGTAAGTTAACCTCGTTTTCTATCAAAATAGGTAACTTTTTTAAATTGTTTTTGGGAATAATAAAACCATGAATAATTTATACAGGGTGATGATAAAGTTTGGAACCTAATTCATAACTGTCGTATTTAATTTTTTTGAGAAAATCGCTCGGACAGGTCAATTTTAGTTTTTAAAATCCCATCTCTTGGCATAATAAAAATATTAATGACGTCACTGATGCATTAACAATGACGTCATCAGCGTTTTTTTTAAATGGAAGCCCCCACTTGTTTTACGCATTATCGATAGAAATTCATGTCACTTAAACAATGATATAAAAAACAATTAAATTTTTAAACAAATTTTTGAATAAAAAATTTATTTAATTTAAAAAAGAAAATTTTTATTTTAACGAAAAAGGTTTTATAAAAATAAATTAAAATGAATTTGAAGTTACCAATAATAACAAAAGAAAGTAAATGTTTAAATAATGCGCATTCTAATGCAAATGTAAAATGTTAAATGTATTTAACAAAATTTAATAAATAGTCTTGAAAAACTAATTTTTTGATTCCATTTAAATGTAAGGAAATTTACAAAAAATAAAATTTTAAATTCACCATTTATTGAAATCGGCCAAAATAAATCTTATACAACATTCAAATTTAATAATTCAAATTAATTTTAAGTTTATATAAAAAAATTTTTAAACGTAAATTTGTTTACAAATGCAACAATTTTTTTATATTATCCTTTAAGTGACATAAATGTCTATCAAAAACCAGTGAAAAGGTGGGGGTTTCCATTTAAAAAAATCGATGATGACGTCATTGCTAAATCGCCAGTGACGTCATTAATATTTTTATTATACCAAGAGATGGGATTTTAAAAATTAAAATTGACCTGTCCGAGCGATTTTCTCAAAAAAATTAAATACGGCAGTTATGAATTAGGTTCCAAACTTTATCATCACCCTGTACATACAGGGTAAGTTTAAAGTAACGATTAAAAATCATAACTACCTTATTTTTTGGAATTTTAAAAAACGGTAAAAGACGTATCGCACTGTTTTTGAAAAACTTTATTTTAAACTTCACAAAAATAATTTCTCGGTAAAATGATGTCACTACGACGTCATCAATTTTTTTTTAATAGAATGATATGGTTTTTATTTCATATAACAATACTTTATTAAGAGTGTTTTACAACGGCACCAAAAAGTTTATACTAGCGCTATCTAGATGTTATTAAAAAATTTATTAAATTTCACTTTAAGTTTTGTTTAAAGTTTGAAGTAACGTCATGTCAACCGATTTTTTTGTTGATTTCTTAATAAAGTTTTTCAAAAACAACGCGACACGTCTTTTGCGGTTTTTGAAAATTCGAAAAAATAAGGTGGTTATGATTTTTATGCGTTACTTTAAACTAAACTGTCGTTTACGGGAAAATTTAATATTTTTTTTAAATACATCTAGATGGCGCTAGTATAAACTTTTTGATACCATTGTAAAACAATCTTAATAAGGTATTGTTTTATAGTATAAAAACCATATCAATCTATTTAAAAAAAATTGATGAAGTTGTAGTGACGTCACGTCAACCGAGAATTTTCTTTGGTTGTTTTCAAAATAAAGTTTTTCAAAAACAGTGCGAAACGACTTTAACCGTTTTTTTTTTAATTCCAAAAACTAAGGTAATTATGAATTTTATGCGATACTTAAAACTATCCTTTAAGGTGAAATTTAATAATTTTTTTAATGACATCTTGATGGTATTATTATAAACTTTTTGGTACCGTGGTAAAACACTCTTAATAAGGTATTCTTTTATGATATGAAAACCATATCAATCCATTTAAAAAAAGATTGATGACGTCAAAGCGACGACATGCCAACCAAAAAAAAGTTTTTGTTCAGTTCAAAATAAAGCTTTTTGAAAACAATGCGACACGTCTTTCACCGTTTTTAAAAATTTCAAAAAATAAGGTAGTTATGATTTTTATGCATTACTTTATACTCACCCTGTTTATAAGGTTTGTTGGCCTATGATTACTCTGCACCTAGTGCAGGTTAATACAGGTACAATTAACTAACAACTATAAATTACAAATCTACGGTGGTAGATTTTTTTTTAATTTTCTAATATTCAATTAAAGGTCTCCATAAGGAGAGTTAATTTGGGTACACCCTGAATAAACAAATATAAAATTTAAATAAATCGAAATGCAGAATAAGGTGTTTCAAATGTTTTGTGTGAAATTTTCTCATGATTGGAGTTATTTGCACTTGAACTTATCTTCTTAGTTTTTTTCTATCCATTTTATTTTTTTTTTAATTATAATATTTTTTTTACGTTTTAGTCCCACTACAACTTCGATATTTGCATCCGAGTTTTTGACCAAATACGATTTTTGCTTTTTTAAGTGAAAGTAGAAAAATTATACAATTTATTATAAATAATATACAGGATGTGCCAAAAGACTTGCACCAAACGTTCTAAGAAATGTCTTTATTTGCAATTAATAAAAATCCCAATATAGCTAGTTTTTTTAACAAATTTAGTAGGAGATTGACAAATTAAAAAAAGTAATTTTCAGTATTATTGTAATCTAAAATATCCATTTTTTACCACAGTCAAATACTTGGTTATCATCTTTTTATTCAAAGCCGTTTTGACACTATACATGTAGAACGTTTACTGCAAGTCTTTTGGCACACCCTGCATATTATTTATAATAAATTATATAATTTTTCTACTTTCACTTAAAAAACAAAAATCATATTTGGCCAAAAACTCGGATGCAAATAGCGAATTTGTAGTTTGACTAAATCGCAATAAAAAATGTTAAAATTAAAAAAAAACTGCGAGTGACATCACAACTGGCCACAACCTAGTAAATATAAAATGACAGTGTTTATTATCGATTTTTCTAAAAATATTTGTTTATTTTTGGGAGCAAAATCCGATAAAAACAGGCATAATCTACATATAAAAGTAGCTTAATGTTTCTTGATACTACACCTTTTCAAATTGTATTTCAGAAAGTATCAACTGTATGTTAGAAAAATCAATTCAATTTCAGAAAGGATCAAAAAAATGACAAAAAATGCTGAAGCCAAGATTTTTTGGCGTTGATTGTGCACGTGACACGTGACACGTGAACCACAACATACACATGCAACATCATTAAAAATTTGCTTTGGCAATTTAAAAATGGGGAATATATAATTGCACTTTAAAGAAATAGCTTTAACTTTGGACAAACAAACTATAAAATGATTAATTTGCACTTTGGATTAGGATGATTTAAACTATAAAATAACTACTTTGAAATAACAGATGTTAACTTTTAAACTTTAATTCCACCACTATAAAATAAATGATGAGCACTTTGGATAAAATAAATTTCAACTTTAGTTTTCAGCTTCAAACTGATGGATTTGCACTTTGTATAAGGTATATTTAGGTTAACAGGTTTTCTGTAAAAAATCACAAGTTTGTATTTTATCATTGGTGCTTGTCCATCATTTTAAAGTGTATAATAATTATTTAAACGTGAATTATTTTTCATATAAGTGGAAAACTAATTTTTTATGTTTTGTTAAGTATAAAAATGTAAAGGATATTTTTTAAAGTGAATGAGGAAGAAAAACGAAAAAAATAATTGATATTTTTATATCTTACGACAAATATTAACGTAAATATAACCTTTTGAATTTTAAAAAAATTAGCCCCTCCGCTTCAACAAGTGATGCAATGTATTCTGACGTCATTTCTTCCGAACGCTGTCCGTTCCGTACACGCGTATAGTGCACTTGATTCTTTCTAGACCTTTTTATAGTTATTATCTTTTAATACTCTCATAAAATATTACTATTAGTTATTAATTAAAGTAGCAGAATTATTTATTAATTTAAAATTTACTTCTTTATAATTTTTTACTTATGAAATTTCACTTTAAATGTTATACAACTTTAATGTGGTTTTTACAAGTGTGTAGCGTTTCAATCTAAAAATTTGAAAGTTAATAATTTTGGGTTGTAGTATAAATAAATAAGAAAAAAATAAAAAAAAATTCAAGGCAGTACGACTTTTTGTTCAAAAGATATGAATTTTTATGTAAAATATGGCTTTCTAACAAATGAGTAAAGGTGAATTGTTAAAAATTCATATTTCGCTTATTAACTAAAATTAAAAAACGAAAATTCGTACAGATAAGTTTCTAAAAATTACCGATATTATCTTATTAAATTTTTAAAAATTTAATTATTTTTTAAGGTACATTACCTAGAAAACTTTGTTTTGTTTGAGTTTTTGGGGTGTAAAATTTATTTGGGGGGGGGGGTGTAGAGGGCAAGTGACCCCCTAAATTTCATCTATTTTCTATTATCTTTCATTTGCGGGGTCGATTTTGAAAAGATTCGAAAAAATATTTTTTGAGATAATTTTAAGGCTTAAAATTTTTCATGGAAATTGATTTTTATTGTTTTTCTCAAAAACTATAAAAGTTAGCGATTCCAAATTTTTACCAAAGGTAAACACCATGGATAGACGCGTTTTAAAAAGTATTTGGTTAAAATCAGTTAAACAGTTTTTTTGGAAAAAAATGGCAAAGTTTTGGCAAAATTTTGGTACAAATACGGGCCTGGACGACGTAATTTTATACCGAAAATTAAAATTTTCAGGGAATTTAGTGGGGGAGGTAACGGTGCAAATTTTAAGCTATTACTCGTCCCGGCGGTTCTAATAGATATTAGATATTAATTATTTTGTGAAAAGTAAAAAATATCAGACTGCAAGTTTGGTTCCAAACGGAGATTTTGCATATTTTTGCTACATTTTCGGCCATAACTCGATAACGATAGGAGATAGCGAAGTGATTCTTTTTTGTCGTAAAGTGGACCATGAAAGCTTTCAGAAAATGTACATTGCGTTAGGGTAGAATAAAATTTGAGGGACTGATTAAAGCGAAACTCGAATAAAAATGCGACTTTTTTAAATGCGACCTTAAAAAATTTAAGATTTCGTTGGTTTTTCAAAATTTAAAAAAACCCTATGCGTGGGCGGTTTTAATACCAAGAGTAGATTTATCAGAATTTTTAAAAATGAAAATCCGTTACAAAATAGGCCGACGGGAGCCGCCGACCCCTAAATTCTACATTCTTACATTTTTACGCCATAACTTTTTAACCGCGCTAAATTTAAAAATGCACTATGCTCATTACACCACAAATATTGTTGTTCTTTGATAATATGATGTAAAATTGAGCAAATTTTAAAAATTGACGGCTGCAGAGGGGGTAGACCAATGCGCGCGTTTGAGCTATTTTATTAACATTTCACTTTGGATTTTTTTTTTAAGTCCAGGGGTAAAATATAATCGTGCTGATTTTTTCTCGCATAAATAATAAAGAAAGAAAGGAAATAAAAAACATTGGAATATTATACAAGGTCGGGATAATAAGTTACGAATATTCAAAGTCGGCGTCGAAAAAGCACTAATTTCAAACTACAAATTCGAGGGCGCCAAAAGTACAGAAAAAATTAAGGTATCAAAAAAAAGCGCTCGTTTCCTGGTGTAGCGCGGTATGTAGATGACAAATCAAGAAACCGCGATTTTTTTTCACCTGCCTAGGAAATAATGACGTCACTCAGCTCGCAAGGAAAAAAAGTAGCGCCGCGCGATTTTGTTAATTAATTGCGAAGCCATTTTAAGTGCTAGACCAAAAATTCAAATTGCAAAATTCAAGTTAAAAGGTACTCATTTATATAAAATTATAAAAAAAATGGTTTACAGACTCATTACATAATTTAGAAGTGTAATATCTATTTATAAATGTTAAAAACTATTATTTAAAGTTGTTACAAATTTGTTTAAGTTTTGTCAAATTTAATTAATGTTAATGCTGTTTATTCAAAGTGAAACTTATTATAAGATAGTGATATTTATTATTTTTCGTTGATTGGATTTTTATAAAGTTTTTCCAAAGTTTTCTATCTTTTCTACAAAGCTATTTTGATCTATTTTAAAGTGCAATTAAATGTAACCCTTTAAAAATACACCAGTAATAATATTACGCTTAGGTCCTTATTCACTAATGTTAAACCCAATTGTTGAAATAATCTCTTCTAAGATTAAAGGAGTATTGTCATTTGACAACTTTGGATTTCTCCACGAATTCTGATCTTCAAATGGTGCTTTCTGAAATACAATTGATGATTCTAAAATACAATTGATATTTTCTGGAATTAAATTGGTTTTTCTGAAATACAATTGATCCTTTCTGAAATAGAATTTACGTTTCCGAATGGATGATTTCTGAAATTGAATTGATCTTTTCCATAAATCTTTTCTGAAATACAACTGGAAAAGGTTTAGTAGATTGTGACGTCATAGAGCAGGCGTGTCGGTTGGAGTGTTTTGGCAGGAAAATTTAAATTTTAAATACGAAGTGTCTCAATGACGGTATTATTATCATTGCAGTAAAACAAACACCGGAAAACCATAAATACTAAGGATGCGTGGCGATATTCTTCCCTGTAGAACTAAAGGTCACTTTTTGCCTCTAAAAAATTTTTACTTTTGTAGTAAGACTGAACCGAAATCCCAAAATTTCTATTAAGTTTCGCGAACAAAATGAAAAATTGAAATTTTCAAAAAATGTTTCAACCAAAAGGTATTTAGATTTTAGATTTCATAGAATCCATAGAAGTAAACAATATATTATGTAAAAGAAATTATTTACAAAGTTATTTCGCTTTTACACGAATCAAAACGTGTAATTCGAATGACTCTTGATAATAATTTGTCTTTAAATTACTGTCGGTTATTCCTTTTTAAAAATTATGCGTCGATTCCTCATTTTATTTTCTGATACGTTATTTTTCTCTCAATTAATATTAATTCTTGTAGGTTTGCTGATGATGTTGGATATTCCTGAAGAGAGAGGTGGATCGTTTATAGATGAAAGATGGGGTGATCCAATGGCTTGCCATTTTCCACTTTTCCCTCAATTAAACCCATTAAATTTGAAACTTATGTGCGTTATTTATGGTGTAATGTGGTTAGGAGCTTTGGGAATATGCTTGGGGTATAAATTTAAAATTTCTTGTTTAGCATTTACTCTACCGTACTGGTACATATTTTTATTGGATAAATCTTTTTGGAACAATCATAGTTACTTATATGGATTGGTGTCTTTATTATTTTTAGTTTCTTCCGCTAATAAATATTGGTAAGTTTAATAAAAATCTAAAAAAAAAATTAATGAAATACTTTCTAGGTCTATAGATGCGTATTTATCAAAAAGCTCCAAAGAGGATAACGATATTCATGTTCCTTATTGGAATTATTTTTTACTAAAATTCCAATTTTTTATTTTATATTTTTTTGCTGGGTTAAAGAAAACGGATATGGAGTGGCTTGATGGTTATTCAATGGCGCACTTGGGGAGTCACTGGGTTTTTCAACCATTCTCGTAAATTACTTTATATCAAATTGAAATTAATTATTCAATTCAACAAAAATTTTGTAGATTATTCCTCACTTTTGAGCAAATTGATTACCTTATAATTCACTGCTCAGGGTTTTTACTTGATCTCACTGTAGGGTTCTTTTTGATTTACAACAAAACACGCCCGTTGGCCATGATTTTTTGTGCAATGTTCCATCTTATGAATACGCGATTATTTAGTATTGGTAAGCTTGAATTACATTACATAATTTAAAAATTATAAATACAACAAATATTTTTTAGGTATGTTTCCTTATGTGTGTTTGGCAACGATGCCCTTATTTTGTGAAAATGATTGGCCTTTACAACTCCTCAGGAAAATTAAATTAAATTACTCCACTGTAAATATAAAAAAGTCTGATTTACATCATTTTAAAAAGCAACAAAATCACAAGACAGTTAAAATATTTTTAATAATAATTTATTGCTTGACACAGATTTTTTTACCATATTCCCATTTTATTACTAAGGTAAGGAATTTATTTAAATTGTTCTTTAGTTTAAATTAAAATCCTGTAATTTATAATATTTTGGTAAATTGCTGATTTTATGTATTTTTTATTAGATATGTAACTTGCAACAGTTGTAACCTCTTTTAATAAATAAAAAATACATTTTTTTTTTAATATTTCTAATAGGTCGCATTTTTTAAGCTTCCAAAACTATAAAATCCAAACATGTATTTATATGTGATAAAATTAAAAAAAAATATAGTTTATTCAACAATTTACAACTTTAAATATTTCTAATCGGTCGCATTTTTTTGAGCTTCCAAAACTGTAAAATCCAAACATTTATGTGATAAAATTAAAAAAAAAATTAAACGAAAAACAAAAATAAATCATAATTTTTTTTAATTAATAAGACACTTTTATTGATTTATTTTGTGGAAAAAAAACGTGTAAAATGTTCTAAACAATTTAGATATTTTTATTTTATGAAGTTTTTACGAAATTAAAATTTTTTAAAACGAAAAAAAAAACAACAAAAATAATTAAATTAATTTGTGAAGATTTATACGAATATTTTCAGGGTTTTAATAACTGGACCAATGGTTTATATGGATACTCATGGGATATGATGGTACATTCATGGGATACCACTTTAGTTGTAATTCGTGTTGTTGACAATAAAAGCGGTAAAGAATATTTTTTGGATCCGAATGCGTGGACTGAAAATACTCGATGGAGTACACATGCTGACATGGGGTTACAATATGCACAATGTTTAAGAAGAAACTTGATTTCTGGTAATTTGTAAACTTACTTTCTTTTTTTTAATTACACAAACAGCCCATATAACGTACTTATTAAGAGAATTTACAAATCACATTTTTAAGCCTCGTTCACCCGGCGACTTAGTGTGACGTCACTAAAGGTAGACTATAAAGGGCCATCTAGATTCTTAATTTTTTTACTCTTTCCAGCCGCGCAAGGCAAAACTAAATAAAAAACTGATCATCTGGACGACCCTTGACAAACCCGTCGAGCTTCAGCAGAGCCATTATTTATAAATTTTGGGTCTCATACAAAAAACTAACCTGTCCAACATTATAAAATATCTAAATATTCTATTTAACTTTTTAATTTTAAGGAAACAATAACGAATATTCTGATGATATTTCAATCTATTTCGATGTTTGGTGTTCCCTAAACGGCAGATTTCAGCAACGAATGTTTGATCCAAATTACGACATGTTGAAAGCAAAATGGTCGCCTTTTGAGCCTGTGGAATGGCTACTTCCTTTATTAACAGAATACAACGATTTACGCACAAAAATTGCCGAAATTCAAGAACACGTTTATAGTTGGTCTAATTACAGCGACGTTTTATTCATTGCTGACTTTCCAAGTAAGAAAAAAAATTGGGGTGGAAAAAAGTATTTTAGTGCTTGTCAATTTTCAATACTTTAATAAAATATTGGGTAAATTTTGGTTGATATATTAGAGATCATTAATTATGTAGAAATATTTTTTAATTTTGAAGAATTTAACAAAATGCACCTTTGTAGAAATCCTGACTTATACAGTTTGGAACAAAATTTACGCCCCGAAACAAAGTTTTTAGTTTTGCGACTTTTACTGGTTTACTAATAATGCAACAGAAGAGAAAATTCAATGCATTTTGTTTCGGGAAATAAAATTCGGTTCCACGCTGTCAATTATAATTATTATTAAGTTTCCTTGAAAACTAATTATGAGAATTTTTTGTTTTTAGATTTATTGTTGGAAAATTACATTTCAGCAGAATTAAGTAACATAACTTTAACTGTGATTGATGGTGACGTGTATTACGAAAACGAAATTGATTCATTTGGGGTAAAGTTATCGACAGATGATAGCATTCCAATTATTCCCGATGTTTTTCATAAAATAAGAACCATAAGTAAACAACCTTCTTGTTTTATGTACACTTACACGAACAGAACAAAGGAAAATTTAATTGAAAGCAAAACGAGGGATAAATATCAACATTCTTCAGTACCTTTATTGGAAGATAAGGAGCGACAGTTTAGTAATTTAATTAAAATGTTTGAATTAATTGGAGATTCGGTTTCTGATTTATATGTGTTTTAATCTGTGAATAAATTATTGCAAAGCATTATCATCGAGGTTTATTGTTACTAGAATTAGAATCAGTTTCACTACTTCGTTGAGTATAAATTTTATTTTGTCAATTTAAAACAAAAGCAGTGCATCAGCGCTAAAAATGTGGGACCAAATGACGTAAATTCGAATGTATGAAAAAAAATCGAGAATGTACAAAAAAATATACTATGACCTAAAAATAACTTTGGACCCCTCTAATTAACAAATGAACGACTCGTTACTGAACGATAATCGTTATTTTAAAGATTTCGCTATTCTCTAAAATTTTTTTCTCGTTTATGAACGATACAATCGTTCAACTATTATCGTTCATCTATCGTTATTCAACGTCAGATTGGAAGTTATCGTTTGCTAACGTTTTGAAAATTTAAATCGATTTTTTTTCTATAATCAAATATAAATATAACACAATAATGGAATATGCACTTCTTTTGTTAGCAGAAGAAGTACAAAGAAGGTAATAATATCTAAAAAAAATACTTTTACTATAAATAGGTAGTAATTAAAGATTAAGTTTATTTCTTTTTTGTGGCTTTACCTTAAATTAAAAAAATTCAATATTTTCTTTAGAGAAGAATCTAGAAATTTGAAAAGGCAAATGAGGGATAATTCAAATCCTTTTGAATTACCAGAGAATATTTTTCGTCAACTGTATAGACAACTCCCCAGATATCTGTGTTTTCAATTATTTAATGAGATTCAACCTTATATACAACCAACAAAAAGAAGAACGAAAATTCCACCTGTTATAAAATTTGTTACCGCTATGCATTTTTTTGCCCATGGCAGTTATCAAAAAAGTGTAGAAGTAGACTACCAATGTGAATTATCTCAGGCTTCAGTGAGTAGATCTATATCTGAAGTAACAAATGAAATACACGAGCACCTGGCGAATAACGAATAACTAAATTAAATTTCCCACAAAATATTACTAGAGTGAAACAGGGATTTTTCGAAAAGTATTAGTTTTCAGGAATAATTGGGTGCATCGATAGTATACTCACATTGCAATAGTTCCTCCACCAGCTAATGATGCAAATTACCCAGGAAATTTATTTATTAATAGAAAATCGTTCTACAGTATAAACGTACAAATTATACAGGGTGGGCCAACGAAAACGAAACAGACGAGTTTTAAAATAGTTAATAAAAAATTTTGAAAAAACGCTCGGACAGGTCAACTTTGGTTTCGAGGGGGACATATTTTGCAATAGAAGTGATTCAAAAATCAATTCACCCCTGTGCCCTATGGACACAACCCCTAAAATTTTAATATGGATGGTGGGGTAAGTAATACCTCGTTGGAAAGATCTTTTTATCCAGAGTAACATACAAAAAAAAAGTTAAATCGATCGATTCGTTTTAAAGATATTCAAAATTTAGCAAGTAGAGATTTCATGTCTTTTAAAATTGTGCTATGAACACCACGCCTTCAAATTTAAGTGTTTTGATAGGGTAAGTAATATCGTTTCGAGGGGGACATATTTTGCAATAGACTTGATTCAAAAATCCATTCATCCCTCGCCCTTTGAACACAACCCCTAAAAATTTATTAGGGATGGTGGGGTAAGTAATACCTCGTTAGAAAGATCTTTTTACCCAGAGTAACATGCCAAAAAAAAGATAAATCCTTCGATTCGTTTTGAAGATATTCAAAATTTAACATGTAGAGTTTTCATGCCTTTAAAATTGTGCTATGAACACCACGGCTTCAATTTTAAGTGTTTTGATTGGGTAAGTAATACCTCCTGGGAAAGATCTTTTAACCCAAAGTAACATACAAAAACATGTAAAACGCAATTTATTTTCATTTGCTACAAAAGAGAGATTTTAAAAAACAAATTTAAATTTATTCGAGGAATTGTTTAAAATTTTGTAACATCTGGAACAAAACAATGCAAAACATAAAACGATTTATAACCACATTGAGATTCTTTTTATCAGTTGTATTCCAGAAAGGGTTGAATTAATCACTTTTTATTTTAAAAACGATGAGTATGCTCATCGTGCAGCTAATTTATTTAATGAACAACATCCAAACAAACATTGTAACCGAAAATACGTTCTGGAGTTGGTTGCAAAATTTAAAAATACTGGTAATGTTCGTCCAATAAGAAATGAGGTCGTTGAAATAGGTGTTTTGGGACAAGTTGCTGCAGATCCAACTTTAAGCATAAGAAAACTGGAGACTGTGACTAACATCATCAGAACAACCATTCGCCGAATATTGAAAGGTCACAAATATCATCCCTATAAAATTCATTTAAGTCATGAGTTAAATGAAGATGATTTTGATAGGCGACTGCAATTTTGTGAGGTGATGACGGAACGGATAATTGCTGATGAAAATTATCTTTATAATATCTGATTTTCTGATGAGTGCACTTTTTTCTTAAACTCAACCGTTAATCGTCATAATTGTCGATATTGGTCAGATGAGAATCCTAGGGTATTTCATGAAGTTCACACTCAAACTCCTCAAAAATTGAATGTGTAGGTTGGAATTTTTGGAGACCGTCTTATTGGTCCTTATTTTCTAGATGGCAATCTAACAGGGGATATGTACTTGGATCTACTTCAAAACTTTGTCCATCCATTTCTTGACGATATTATCGAAAATGACGATCGTTATTTAGAAGACCATCTGATTTTCCAACAAGATGGAGCCCCTCCTCATTACACACGGCCTGTAAGGGAATTCTTGGATACGACGTTTCCTGGGCAATGGATTGGGCGTAGAGGACCTTTGGAGTGGCCGCCGCGATCTCCAGATCTTACTCCCCTTGATTTTTTCCTTTGGGGGCATTTAAAAAGTAAGATTTACGCAACGGAACCAGGATCTCTAGCAGAGTTACGACAGAGAATTATTAATGAATGCCGAGAAATTACTGCTGAAATGTTACAAAATGTAAGAATTCGCTTTGAGCAAAATTTGTACGTTTGCATGGAGGTTGGTGGAACTCAATTCGAACATTTAATAAAATAATAAAAACATCCTTGAAAGTGTCGGGCTCGATGGGATTCTTTAAAGTGTTAAGTTTTCTTCAAAAAGATTAGTTAAGTTTAGTTTGGTTAAATAAAAAATAATGTGCAATACTGTTATATTTTGAATTCTTTAAAACAAACCAATCGATTTCACTTTTGTTTTTTTGTATGTTACTTGTGGTAAAAAGAACTTTCCAATGAGGTATTACTTACCCTGCCATCCCTATTAAAATTTTAGGGGTTGTGTCCAAAGGGCGAGGGATGAATGGACTTTTGAATCAACTCTATTGCAAAGTATGTCCCTCTCGAAACGGTATTACTTACCTTATCAAAACACTTAAAATTGAAGGTGTGGTGTTCATGGCACAATTTTAAAAGGCATGAAATCTCTACTTGCTAAATTTTGAATATCTTTAAAACGAATCGATCGATTTAACTTTTTTTTTCGTATGTTACTCTGGGTAAAAAGATCTTTCCAACGAGGTATTACTTACCCCACCATCCCTATTAAAATTTAAGGGGTTGTGTCCATAGGGCGCAGGGATGAATGGATTTTTGAATCAGCTCTATTGCAAAATATGTTCCCCTCGAAACTAAAGTTGACCTGTTCGAGCATTTTTTCAAATTTTTTTATTAACTATTTCAAAACTCGTCTGTTTCGTTTTCGTTGGCCCACCCTGTATGTGATTCTGATTTAAAAATTTTGAATATGAATCCACGATACTCTGGATCAGTTCATGATTCGGCAATTTGGATGATGAGTGAGATTAACACATTCCTAGGTAATAAAACGGAAGATTTTTCTCCAATTCATCCAAATAGAGTTCATACTGCTGATATGTTGTTTTAATACAGCGTACTTTTCTTCGATTTTTTTCAATATTCATTATAACTTCTATCTATGATTTTAACAGCACTTTCAACTTTTTTGCAAAAAACTCACTCGTTTTAAGTTTATAAACAACGCTCAATCGGATTAATTTCTATAAAATAATTACGCGATTTTAAAATTATGTGCGCCCCCTGGTGGCGAAAACAGGAACCTCTAAAGCCGATGATGACCTTTTTGATTATACTCATTATAATATGTTATCGTTTTCAATTTTAGTTTGAAATAAAAAATCTCTTGATGTTTTGTTGCATATTAGGTATAAAATTGCAATTTAAACACACAATTTGGCACTGACAATTATAACTAGCAGCGCCCTCTAGCTACTATTCTTATGAAAAACGTTCGAATATCGTAACCTTTCGTTTAAAGGTCGACTAACGAACGAGCGGCGATAGAGAATACAATTTTAACGATTGTCGTTATACGGAACGTTAAAATTTTTCCTGACGATTATCGTTCGTGAACGACTTGTACACTAACGTCAATTTAGCGAATAAGGGGGTTAGTCAGCGCAAGTTTGCAGAAGTTAAATAAAAATCAGTTTGTAGCCTGAAGAAGTTAGCTTATAAATCATAAAAAAGAATGAAAATCTGATGGAGGAAACTTGAGAACTCGTGTCTCTCGCAATGCTCGATTTCCTGATTTATCACGATTTTTTTTCTCCCAAACTCGTGCGCCCTCTAGCGATACGAATGAATTATGAGTGATTCTCTGATAATTTGCAATGAGGCTCCAGAAAAGGGGGATGGATTTTCTATTCCCTGCTGTTATTATCTCTGACGGAAAATGTATAGTGGGCGATTAGGAAATTAGTCCTAAGTGCATCTAGATTGTAAAAAAGAATGCCAACGAACGTCTGTTAGCCTCTCCCCGAAATTTCAAAGAAGAGGCCACAGAGAAGAGACTGAAAAAACGTTCTTGACCCAAAAACGCATTATACAGGGTGTCCCGGAATAACTATGACAAATTCTTTATGGTGATAGAGGAAGTGAAACTAAGCATTTTTGATTTATAAAGTATTTTTTTCGAAAAAAATAATTTTTGAGATGAATTAGCGGTATATCTTCAATTGGTACAAGTACGTATTTTGCGTATTATTTCGGGTTTTATTAAATATCGTTCTTGTAGAAAAAAAAGATGTAAAGATAACTAGGAAGTGAAACTAAGCATTTTTGTCCGGAAATGCTCTCTTAAAAAGTTATACCACTTCAAAAATTTAAAAAAATATATATTTCTGTAAATAAAATAAATATTATAAGAGATATTAATTTGACATTTTCGCCACAGTTTTTTCACATAAGGATACACATTTTCGGCCTATAAAAGTTTAAAAAATATTTTCAGGGGCGTTACATGTAGGGGGGTCATCAACTTTTTTTGATCATATCTTTTGTTTCTTTACGTTTTTGATAATTTTAAAAGCAGTATAATAATGAGTCTGTAAACCATTTTTTTTTTATTATTTTATATAAAAGAGTACCTTTTAACTTGAATTTTGCAATTTGAATTTTTGGTCTAGCACTTAAAATAGCTTCGCAATTAATTATCAAAGTTTATGAAATCGCGCGGCGCTACTTTTTTTCCTTGCGAGCTGAGTGACGTCATTATTTCCTAGTCGCCTCGCACGGATTATACGCTCGGCAAAAGTGCTAAAACTGTGCGGCTTCGATTAGAAGATCGGCAAGTGAAAAAAAATCGCGGTTTCTTGATTTGTCATCTACATACCGCGCTACATCAGGAAACGACCGCTTTTTTTGATATCTTCATTTTTTCTGTACTTTTGGCGCCCTCGAATTTGTAGTTTGAAATTAGTGCTTTTTCGACGCCGACTTTGAAAATTTGTAACTTATGCTCCCGACCGTGTATAATATTCCAATGTTTTATATTTCCCTTCTTTCTTTATTATTTATGCGAGAAAAAATCAGCACGATTATATTTTACCCCTGGACTTGAAAAAACAATCCCAAGTGAAATGTTAATAAAATAGCTCAAACGCGCGCTTTGGTCAGCCCCCTCTGCAGCCGTCAAATTTTAAAATTTTCTCAATTTTACATCAGATTATCAAAGAACAACAATATTTGTGGTGTAATGAGCATAGTGCATTTTTAAATTTTGCGCGGTTAAAAAGTTATGGCGTAAAAATGTAAAAATGTAGAATTTAGGGGTCGGCGGCTCCCATCGGCCTATTTTTTAATAGATTTTCATTTTTAAAAATTCTGATAAATCTACTCTTGGTATTAAAACCGCCCACGCATAGGGTTTTTTAAATTTTGAAAAACAACGAAATCTTAAATTTTTTAAGATCGCATTTAAAAAAGTCGCATTTTTATTCGAGTTTCGTTTTAATCAGTCCCTCAAATTTTATTCTACCCTAACGCAATGTACATTTTCTGAAAGCTTACATGGTCCACTTTACGACAAAAAAAGAATCACTTTGCTATCTCCTTTCGTTATCGAGTTATGGCCGAAAATGTAGCAAAAATATGCAAAATCTCCGTTTGGAACCAAGATTGCGGTCTGAAATTTTTCACTTTTCACAAAATAATTAATATCTTCTAATCTATTATAACCGCCGGGACGAGTAATAGCTTAAAATTCGCACCGTTACCTCCCCCATGAAATTCCCCGAAAATTTTAATTTTCGGTATAAAATTACGTCGTCCAGGCCCGTATTTGTACCAAAATTTTGCCAAAACTTTGCCAATTTTTTCCAAAAAAATTGTTTAACCGATTTTAACCAAATATTTTTTAAAACGCGTCTATCCATGTTGTTTGCCTTTGGTAAAAATTTGAAATCGCTAACTTTTATAGTTTTCGAGAAAAACAATAAAAATCGATTTCCATGAAAAATTTTAAGCCTTAAAAATATCTCAAGAAATATTTTTTCGAAACTTTTCAAAATCGAGCCCGCAAATGAAAGATAATAGAAAATAGATGAAATGTAGGGGGTCTCTTGTCCTCTACACTCCCCAAAAAAATTTCACACCCCAAAAACTCAAACAAAACTAAATTTTTCTAGGTAATCTACCTTAAAAAATAATTAAATTTTAAAAAATTTAATAAGATAATATCGATAATTTTTACAAACTTATCTGTACGAATTTTCGTTTTTTAATTTTAGTTATTAAGCGAAATATGAAATTTTTACAATACACCTTTACTCATTTGTTAGAAAGCCATATTTTATATAAAAATTGATATCTTTTGAATAAAAAGTCGTACTGCCTTGAATTTTTTTTATTTTTTTCTTATTTCTTTATACTACAACCCAAAATAATTAACTTTCAAATTTTTAATTTAAAATTTTAAAAAATTTTAAAAAATTATAAAGATGTAAATTTTAAATTAATAAATAATTCTCCTACTTTAATTAATAACTAATAGTAATATTTTATGAGAGTATTAAAAGATAATAACTATAAAAAACGTGTAGAAACAATCAAGTGCACTATACGCGTGTACGGAACGGACAGCGCAGCGTTCGGAAGAAATGACGTCAGAATACATCGCTTGTTAAAGCGGAAGGGCTAATTTTCTTAAAATTCAAACGCTTATATTTACGTTAATATTTGTCGTATCGAATTGTAACAAAAAACAACTTATTTATAATTATGATTTCTAAAATATAAGATATAAAAATATCAATTATTTTTTTCGTTTTTCTTCCTCATTCTTGATCAATGTTCTACAGAAAAGGTACTCTTATTGTATGTCGCTCCAGTGCTTCATTTCGGAGTAAAAGTAGATTTTATAATTTTTAGCTAAAAATATGAATTTAAAACACAACTTCAAACCTAAAATATCATGTACTAAATATGTGGGCTGCTCCATATGCAAGATACATGTCTGGTAATGCAATTTTAATATTGCAATAATACGACTAACTCTCAAACACTAATTAGAAAATATTAAAGGCTGCTTAGAAGATAGAATTAACAAAATATTGTGGTAATTCCCCTTCTTTGATATTTGTATGTTTTCAGATAAATCACGAAATTTTCATTAAAAAACCTAATTTTTTAAATTCAAATTGCCCCTGAAAATATTTTTGAAACTTTTATTGGCCAAAAATGTGTATCCTTATGTGAAAAAACTGTGGCCAAAATTTCAAGTTAATATCTCTTATAATATTTATTTTATTTACAAAAAAATTTTTTTTTGAAGTGGTATAACTTTTTAAGGAAGCATTTCCGGACAATACTTTATAAGTCAAAAATGCTTAGTGTCATTTCCTCTATCACCACAAATAATTTGTCACAGTTATTCCGGGACACCCTGTATAATAATATTTAGATTCACCCGGCATACGATTTTCGCATCGTTTTTTACGAGGCGTAACGGTGTGACGTTACAAAGTGTACAATTTTAACGTTTTTTGGGGACACGAATACCAAAATTACCACTTCTTTCGGCCAAAGGAAAAACTCGCGGTTTTCTTATTCCCAATCTACATACCCGTAATTCCCTTAAGCGATTTTTTGGTATCTTAATTTTTTCTGTTCTTTTGGCGCCCTCAAAATGGGGGTTTGATTTTCGAACTTTTTCGAAGCTGACTTTGAAAATTTGTAACTTTTGATAGCGACCAGCTATAACAGTCGAATATTTTTCGTTTTGTTTATTGCTTTACTATTTATGAGTAAAAAAACCAATACTTCTAAATTTTCATTCTAAGCTTCAGAAAAAAATCAAACGTAAAATGCTCAAGAAAATCGCACAAAACGCGGTCAGAAGTGGAGATCACAGTTCTTAAATTTTTTTACAGTTCACTTCATTTCCCTTAAAAGGAATAATTTCAACAAGGTATAGGTTATAGGCCATTTTTTGTTTTTATACTCGAAGGGGTTGGGTTATCCCAAAATAAAGCAGAAATTTTGAATTTGGGGATAAGCTTTTCATTTTTGAAAACTCTGCTGAATCTACTCTTACAACCGAAAACGCCCACGTATAGGGTTTTTCGAATTTTCAAGAAACAATCAAAAAATATTTTTTTAAAGATCACGCGTTTCGCTTTAAGTAAACCTACAAATTGCAACTACCCTTAACCATAAAGCTCCTAAGATCCAAATTACTTCACTGTCTCTTTTCGTTATATCGAGTTATGACTAAAAATGTAGCTAATATAAGCATATCTCCGTTTGAACCGAAATTTTTGTCTGAAATCCTCCACTTTTTAAATTTTTAATAATTAATATTTTCGAAACTATTAGCACCATCAAGACGTTTAATAGCTTAAAATTCGCACCGTCACCTCCCACATCAAACTCCGTAAAAATTATAATTTTTAGTTAAAAATTGCGCCATCCAGGGTCGTATTTGTACCAAAATATTGCCAAAACTTTGCGAATTTTTTCCCAAAAAACTATTTAACCGATTTTGACCAAATATTTTTTAAATGATATCCTACTACGGTGTTTACCTTTGGTAAAAATTCGAATTCGCTTACTTGCGTTTTCGAGGAATAAAATAAAAAGCGATTCCCATGAAAAATGTCACAAATCTTTTCTTTAGAATTTTTTCAAGATCGATCCTGCAACTTATAGAAAATAGAAAGTGGATGAAATGCAGGGAGTCAGTTGCCTTCTACAATCCCAAAAAAATTTCCAATTGTAAATTTGAAACGTGTTTACTAGTTATAAACTAAAAGAGGGATTATTTTTTGGATTTGTACACATAAAGGCGTATCTAAAGATAAAAATATGCAAACCTTACTTTCATTTAATAAAAGTTAACATCTGCTTAAAAATATAAATTTACACAATATATTATTTATAAACTAAAATATTGAAGAAATTCCAGTCACAAGTTTACATTTGCAGCCTAAACATGTATAATACAAAAGTATCGTTTCGCACTATATTAAAACATAGGAAAAACATTTCCACTTCTATTTCTAAGCAAAAAAAATATGAAGATATACCAGGACCTAAATCATACCCAGTCATCGGTGGTTTTATTAATTATGTTCCATTCATAGGTATGAAGTTTATAAATTCACTGGTATATAAAATTTACCTCTTTTTTAAAGGTAAATATCGATTTGAAACACCTTATGTCAATGCCCTTAAAAAGTATAAGAAGTATGGACCAATCGTTCGAGAAGAAATCGATCCTGGAGTTCACTACTTGTTGCTCTTTAGACCTGAGGATATCGAATCTTTATATCGTGTGGAAGGCCAATACCCAGAAAGAAGAAGCCATCTTGCTTTGGAACACTTTCGATTGAAAAGGGAACATGTTTACAATAATGGTGGACTTTTACCAACGTAAGTGAATTATTATACGGGGTTTTTATTGAGGATTGAGATGATTTTACAATTAATGAAATTTTTGAGAGTATAAAAGGAAATTCTCCTGTAGGTGCCACTTTTCGCCCAACTTCCGATGATGACTACTCAGGGGCGGATGAGGGCATCTGGAAATTTCCAGTCATGCAATACATCAATGAAAAGCTAATTTTTAGTACTTTACGACAGTCCATAAAATCAGGGGCGTTTCCAGCCAACTGTCTTAGGGCGTGGTGATTTATAAAAAAATAATGAAATATTGGTAATTTTTAAGAATAAAAATAAATAAGCGAACAAGAAATTCTTAGGGGGGGGGTAATTACTCAATTACCCCCCTCCCCCCCTGAAACCGCCACTGCATAAAATTATTATTTAAATCATAAAAAATAAACACTGATAAATTTTGTTATCCAGCTTTAACTTTTTTGGACTGCCGCAAATTACAAAAAATAGCCTTTTTATTATTTTCTTTTCAAAATAAAAATACATATTAAGGCTGTTTTAGACGGACACATTTCTTACAACAAATCATATGTAAAATTTGTTATAAGAAATTTGTGGTCGTGTAAAACAGAAAATGTTAACATAAACACAATTTGTGTCAAAATTGTGGCCAAAATAGAATCTTTTCTATTTTATTTGTAACATAAATTTCTTACAACAAATTTTACGTAAGATTTGTTATAAGAAATGTGCCCGTCTAAAACAGCCTTTATATTTTTGTTTTTTTATTTTGTAGTTTTATTATATACAGGGTGGTGATTATTTCGATGCTCACCATTGGTATCTTTTAAAGTGGAAGAGATACGAGGTCAGTTAAATGAAAGAAAAGTTGCGCATTTTTATGGTTATTAAAAATCTAAAAGAAAATTTAAGATATTTAAACTCACTGCAAAATTATGGTCAAAAATCTAAAAAATGTGATTTTAAAAAATAATTTATATTTTCCAAACCATTACTGCTACATCAATTAAATTTACTACCTTTAAATTGTTGACTATTCAGAGTTAAATGACCTCAAAAAATATTTTTTTGGCCTCCTAGATTCGAAGCCGCGATATTCAACTTTTTTATTTCTTATGGCCGCCATATTGGATTTTTACCTTATCAGATAATAAATAATAATACATTTTCAGATTGCTAATTAACATTAATGTGTTCCCTTAGAAAATGTAATAAACTTGAAAATTTGTATAAAAACAAATGAAATCAATGTTTTATGGACAGTTTCCATGGTTACCATAAAAATATCGCCTCAAATTCTTAAACTTAACACATTTTCTAAAGGAACACATTAAAGTTAATTAGCAATCTGAAAATATATTATTATTTATTATCTGATGATGTAAAAATTCAACATGGCGGCCATAAGAAATTAAAAGTTGAATATCGCGGCTTCAAATCTAGGTGGCTAAAAAAATATTTTTGACGTAATTTAACTCAGTATAGTAAACAATTTAAAAGTACCAAATTTCATTAATGTAGCAGTAATGGTTTGGCAAATATAAATTATTTTCCAAAATCACATATTTTGTTTTTTTGCCATAACTTTACGAGGTTAAATATTCTAAAAATTTTTTCAGATTTTTAATGGAGATAAAAATGAGCAACTTTTATCTAATTTAACAGACCTCATATCTCGTCCACTTTAAAAGATACCAATGGTGAGCATCGAAATAATCACCACCCTGTATAAACATTTTATCTTTATTTTAAACGGTTTATTTTTAAATTTTCATATAAATTTATTTTACTTATTAACAAAAATTGAATATACATGTTTACACAATCCACTCTATTTATAGAACACAACAAAATTTTACAGCTAAACATTTTATTTCAAATTTACAAATCGTGTAGTTACATAAAACTGATGTACATCAGTAAAACAGATTTAAAGTAGATTCAAGATGTTATAAAAGTAGCAGTGACGGATTAGAGTAAAATTTTAGAGATAGGCGATGAGCAATTATACAGGGTGTACCACTTTTTTCAGCACTTGCTTTAAATATGTCATTCCAAAAAAAAATTATTTTATTTTATTTCAATTTAAATTAACATTAACATTAAATATAAATTTTTTTATTTTATTTTTAAATTTGTTTATGAAAAGTGGGTAGCTGATAAGATTTTTTAATCAATCATGAGTGATAAATTAAGTTAAATTATTTAAAATATACTTTTTGATAAAAACATTACAGCACTTTAAATGCCCAAAAATGAAATTTCCACTGAAGTTAGACTTACAAAATTAGTTTCATTAACAAATTTAGAAAATTTTCTATAAAGTAAACTTATTTAAGTAATAATATTTTTCTCATGTGAACTTTTTGGAAAATTGATTATAAAAATACTCATTTTGGTTTTTGGTGTATAAAAATATTCTAAAAACTTGATTAAAAACTGCTAGTTTCGATAGAATTATAACAACATTTTTGAAAAATAACTCAACACTTGAAGATTCCTTCTATTCAATGAAATTGTTAAACAACGCTACATGTTTCGAGGGCAATATCCCTTATCTTCAAATCTTTTAAAAACAAAATCCTCTGATATGTCTTGCTGCGTTCGATGAAGATTCTTCGAAAAATTTTGAGTTTAAATTAAAGATTAGGGTATAATCTATAATACGAAAGTCTAAAATCAATCAAGGGTCAAAAAATAAATTTAATATAACCTATTGAAGTTAATGTAATTTTTTGGGGAAATTTTAATCGTACTTGAATGACCTAAAAAGGGTATTTGTAGTCAACATATGATCATAAAATAAGTTTTATTATAAAATTTGGTTATTTTTTTATAGAATGGACCTTATGGACCATTTAAAAAATAAAATTTGCAATGGGGCCTTTTTTGAAATACCATTTAAAAATTTTTTAGGTGACGTTTTTGATTAACGCCAAAAAATTTCCACTTATGTTAGACTTCCCTAACTCAAATCTTCAAGGGATTTTAAAAAAATTCGAGATATAGAAAATTCGAGATATAGAAATTATTTCGCAAAGTAGTTCCATTATAAATTTTAGACAGTTTCCTATAAAATAGGCTTCTTTAAGTATTTTTTTCTTCATAGGAACTTTTTTCAAAATTTATTTAAAAAAATAAAAATAATTTTTGGTGTGTTACAACTGTTTTAAAAGTTAAAAATTTTAGTGATTTTTGGGATTCCTGTATATATTTTTTAAAATTTTAAATTTGCTGTAACTTTTTTGGAAGCCGAATTGTTTTCGATCAGTATGTCATCTATTTTTTTTGAAAAACTTCATTTTGAAGTTAAACTGGGACCCCTGGTATTGTTCTTGCTATTAATTTTTTGTTTTCATGTTGCCACTTGAAAAACAAAAGTTGCTTATCATTTCTCGGATATATGTATTATATATTTTGGAAAAACTGATTCAGATTATAGTTTTCTTTTTTTGTTACCTTTTTTAAAGTCTTTAATTCCAGTGACTTTTATAAAAATTTTGAAAAAAAATACTGTGTTCGCTTAAAATTGCATGACGCCTAAATTTTATAAATAATTGAAATTACATGCTCATCCAAAAAGTCTTTGGGTTCTTGAAAATTTTACTGGATGCTTGATGAATTTTTTAATCATGTTATTAAATAAGTTATAAAAACTAGAAATATTAACTAAAACGTAAAAATTTACACCTTTTCCAATTGTATTTCAGAAAAGATCAATTCAATTTCAGAAAACATCAATTGTAATTCAGAATAGTCAAAAGCCATTCCACGATTTTTTAATTTTTATTTAGTCTTAAATATAAAGTTAAAATAAAAAATAATATCCAATCAATTTTTTGATATCTATTGTGTAAGAGCTAAAAATTTGAATGTATGAATCCGTAACGTTATAATCTTCAAAAGTTCTAATCCGGCAACGTTGTTAGTATCCCCTATCGTCTCGTTCACCGAAAAACTCTATAAACTCTGTTTTGACAGATGACGGTTGTCAAGCTTAAATAAAGGCGGCTGCACAATTGACGGAACGGATACGTTACGGTTATGAAAGAGAGAGATAAAACATCCGAGTTCCTTGTGAGTGAGTGAGTGAGTGATCATGCAATCTGCTACTTTCATACTCATTCACTCAGTCACAGGGAACTCGGATGTTTTATCTCTATTTTTTGTAATCGTATCGTATCCGTACCGTCAATTATGCAGCCGCCTTAAGTTTGACATTTGCTATCAGCACCGATCACAGACTCTAGAGCTGGTAGAGTTGATAGAGACGACTGCACACGAGGACACACGACGGGGACACCAGCAATGTTGCCGCTTTTTTGAACACAATTTCTAAATAAATTAATTTAAATTTTTTTGTGCCCTAATTAAAAAATTAACCAGCCCATTAAATTAGGTTTTTTAAGAGCTATGCATAGTATAAAATTCATTGAAAAATATTTTCCAATGGAAGACTGGCTATTCTGAAATACAATTGATACTTTCTGAAATTAAATTGATTATTCTGAAAAACATAAGACTATTCTGATTGATCTTTTCTGAAATAAAATTGGAAAAGGTGTAGAATTCAAGAGAAGAAAAATTGTGTCTGGGGGGGGGGGGGGGGGCTGGGGTTCGATCGCCCCTGTTTGTATCCGCCACTGACAGCAACACAAATAATACCTTTTTAAACTGTGATAAGTATCATGAGGCGTCATCAATACTTTGGGGCCAAGTTTTTTTGTGTTATCAAAATTTAAAATTATATTATCTATTGGTCAAGAATTTAATCAACCTTCCAGTAACTTTCATTATAATTTTTGAAAAACCCACTGTGGCTGCTTAAAAATACATGGAGCTTAAAATTATGAATAATTGAAATTACGCGCTGATCCAAAAAGTTTTTGAGTTCTTTTTACTGGAAGCTGGATTTCTTTTTTAATCGTGCTATTTGTGGAAGCGTTTTTTTAATAAGCCATAAAAACTAGAAATTACGACAGTTAAAAACTTTGAAGTTTGAAATCCTCCTAAAAATTCTAGAACTCCAGAGAAGAAAAATTTACGGGCCACTTTTTACTTTTAAATTTTGGTTAATTTCAAGGAAAAAAATATTTTCATTATTTAAAATTATATACAGGGTCCGCCAAAAGTTCCGGGACTGCGCTATATTTTTTAATTGCGTGAATATATTTTTTCAAAAATTTGCATGCTTATACAGTATCATAAAAACTACATTCTGAGTTGGTTTAGAACTTCCCCATCTTTTGAGGGGGTCGCGTGGGGAGAACTACTCCGCTTTTTTATATTGCAGCCCCTATCAAGTTTTAACTCGTTTTAAAGAGAATTTAAAAAAACACATTGCTGCAAACCAGATGCCATTATGTTGATTTGTTAAAAAGTTATCAAAACAGTGTGGAAGAAAATCTAGTTACCATTGCTATTTTGCAAACTAGTCGATGCGAATTAATAATTATTTACGTTTTCATCCCTGATAGCACCTCCTATGTGGAAAAGCTTTTTTACACAATATTCAATGATTTTTCTTTGCTAAATATCAATGGTAACTTGATTTTTTTCCACGCTGTTTTGATAGTTTTAATCCTTAATAACTTTTTAACAAATCAACATAATGGCATCTGGTTTGCAGGAATGTGTTTCTTTTTTCATTCTCTTTAAAATAAGTTAAAATTCGATAGGGGTTGCAATTTAAAAAATCGGGATAATTCTCCCCACGTGACCCCCCCCCCACCCACCATCTCAGAGATTTTATGATATTGTATATGAATGCAAATTTTTGAAAAAATATATTCACTCAATCAAAAAATATAGCGCTGTCCCGGGACTTTTGGGGAACCCTGTATAATTAACTTTTGGTATTATTATAGAAACGGAAAAGCTTGGTGGAAAATAAGAAAAGTATTTCAAAAAGGCCTTAGTAGCCCCACCGACGTTCGAAGTTTCTTAACAATTACAGATGAAGTCGTTAGCGAATGGATTGAGTACATCGAGCAAGATAAATCAACAAAAGATTACCTGAAGCCAATTTCTCGTCTATTTTTAGAAAGTATTAAATAACACATAATCCCTTTAAATTTTTAATTGTAAATTTTTAGTTTTCGGTAGAGCTTTGATGGATACAAAATTCAATGCATTTTCTAAAGATGAATTTTGGTCCCGATCACGGACTTCGAAAATAATTGAAGCAACTGAAACTATAAATGGTTGTGTTATGTCACTCGATGCTCGCGTTAAATTTTGGAAGATATTTGAAACACCAGTTTATAAACGGTTTAAAAAAGCACACATGCTTATAGAAGAGTAAGTTAAACATTTTTGAAAATCAAAATATGATTCTTAATTTGTAGAGAGGTAATCGATATATTGTCGTTAAAAATGTCCCTGTTTAAAGAGCCCTCACAACCTAAGACTTTATTAGAATCTTATTTGTCGTCGCCTCATGTTGATTTTAAAGATATAACTGGGACGCTGTGTGATTTGTTTTTAGGTGGAATCGATACTGTAATTATTAATATCCAAAAATTCAAAATTTTAACAATTTTTTTTAGACAAGTTACACATCATGTTTTATTTTATATCATTTAGCAAAGTGGCCAAATGCCCAGGACAATCTTCATAAAGAAGCCCTTGAATTATTACCACAGCCTAATAGTCCTGTTACAGCTGCTATTTTAGAACGAGCTTCCTATACAAAAGCAGTTGTGAAAGAATCCCTGAGATTGCGACCAGTTGCTATTGGAATTGGAAGGATTTTAACTAAAGATACAGTATTTTCCGGATATGAAGTACCTAAAGGGGTTAGTTTACTTGATTCTGATTTCTTGGCTATAATATTTACAAAAATTTAATTAATTTCGGGAGCAACATTTTAATAAAATGTAGAAATGTTACGGGAGGAAATGAACTATGTATTTGTTGCCATAAAATTGTTTTTGCTAAAAATTTTGACTATTTTTGTCTTTAATATTTGCTGTTTGAGTTTTATAATTAGTACTTTGATTAAATAATTGATATTCATGTTCTCAGATTCTAAGTTTTTAATTTTTTTTCAGTCAAAAATTGGTTAAAACATGACGGAATAATTAATATTTTTTGAAAACATTTTAAGGCTAAAAATGGGAGAAAATACAAAAAATGCAATTATGTTCTAAAATTACAGATCAAGCTATGATTTGAATTTTTTGCACTTTAATTGAATTGCTTTTGGATTTAGACCATTTCTTATAATTATGGTTTTTAGTAATTTTTACAGTAAAAATAGCTGATGTTCGCCACGAAGATAATAGGAATAGTTTATTAATAATAGATCATTTTTTTCATTGTTTGGGATATCGTTTTAGGAGTAAACACTATCTATATACCTTAATTGTACTTCTTTTAAATTATCATAAATAATAAAATTATGGGTCAAAACATAAAGTATATACCGGGTGGAAATGAAAACCGGGTCACCTCGATAACTTTTTTATTTATGAATAAAAAAATTTGAAATTTGGCTATGTTCTATGGTTCAAAAAAACAAATTTTATGTGCATTTTTTATTTTCGAAATCACTTCCGGTTTCACCGGAAACACCATGAACTTTGTTTTTTTAAATGTAACATCCCATATTTTTATTCATGGCTTAAAATACTTTTAAAAAAGAAGTATTTTTGAGATATTAGTTTTTATTTTTTTTGTAAAAAAATTTTTTTTCAAAAAAAAAAAAGGTTTTCGAAGTCGGTGAAAAGTACCAAAACTAATTCTAAATAATTCAAATACCTAAATAAAATTGTAATTTGAAAAAAAAATTAAGTGGTTTTTGAACTATTAATTTTTAAACTTAGTTAATGAAGATTTTATCAAATATCTCACTTTTTTTAAATGCAATGATGCCGGGTCATTCGACTTTTTAAAAAGAGGATTTTATAACGATTATTTATTTTATGTATTTGAATTATTTAGAATTAGTTTTGGTAATTTTCACCGACTTCGAAAACCTTTTTTTTTTGAAAAAAAATTTTTTTTCGCAAAAAATAAAAACTAATATCTCAAAAATACTTCTTTTTTAAAAGTATTTTAAGCCATGAATAAAAATATGGGATGTTACATTTAAAAAAACAAAGTTCATGGTGTTTCCGGTGAAACCGGAAGTGATTTCGAAAATAAAAAATGCACATAAAATTTGTTTTTTTGAACCATAGAACATAGCCAAATTTCAAATTTTTCTATTCATAAATAAAAAAGTTATAGAGGTGACCCGGTTTTCATTTCCACCCGGTATTGTTTTAGACTGCAGTTGCAACTCAAAGCGAAGTTTCAAGCAGATTCGAAAAACATTTTCCGAATCCAAATGATTTTATACCAGAAAGGTGGATTAAATCTCATCCATTGTATGTAAGACCGAATCCATTCTTGGTTATGCCTTTTGGACAAGGTCCTAGGATGTGTATAGCTAGACGCTTTGCGGAGCAGAATATGAATGTAATACTTCTTAAGGTAATTCCTTAGATATAATTTTTTAATCATAGTTATGTCATTTTGATTTTATTGCAGCTTATAAGGAATTATGAAATTCGTTGGAAAGGTGGAGTTTTGAATTCAATTCCAAACTTAGTTAATAAACCTGATGGTCCAATTAGTTTACAATTCATAAAACGTGCATTATAATTATTGTATACAATTTTAAATTAACCAATATATGTTTTACCCTAATCTATTTTATAATAAAGATTTATTAATTAGCATCAAAATAGAGTTTTGCTAAACCCAATCAAATTTGCAGGTGTAATTACACGAAAGACGGCAAAAAAAGATGATTTTGGAAAGAAATTTCGTATTTATGGATGTTTTATATTTTATTAAGGTCGCTGCACAATTCACAATTGACAGAACAAGTCCGTTACGAGTAGAGGTTGAAAATTTTGAAGCATAAAGCGATTTTCAATTGCTTTTCTTCGTCTTTAAAGAACCAACTGGTTCTTAGATCTTAAGAGGCGTAAAATTTGACCTATTTTAAACTAATTTTTATTAATTTAATTTTTGAAAAAGTGGTCGTATATACAGGGTGAGATAAAATGATTGTGGTTTCATATGTAGGCAACCAAATACGCAGGTTGGTACAACTGAAATCATAAAAAAAAATCTCCTAGTAATCCAATGGCGTACCAAAAAATTTTTCCAAAATCTCTAATTTCACAGCAAATGTCAAATATTGAAAATATTTTTCTTCATTTTCGAGGCAGATGCTAACATAAAACAAAGATTTATGTAAATTAATTTTGATTAAAACTGACGTTTATGAAATAGAAAGCACAATAACGAAATACAAAAATCTGAAGTTTTGAAACAACGGTAAAAATTACACCTACGCCTCTGCTTTTGTGAAGTTACTTGGTTTTGATTATGACATGATTTTGTGTTACTATGAACTTGAAGCAATTTGAAGTAAACAAATTCCCCAGATTTTTAGATGGGAAATTTGAATTGACCACAATCATTTTAGCTCACCCTGTAGAAGTCTAGCCATGAATGTTATTTAAACTATGCAATGGGGAAGAAAAACGAAAAAAATAATTGATATTTTTATATCTTATATTTTAGAAATCATAATTATAAATAAGTTGTTTTTTGTTTCAATTCGATACGACAAATATTAACGTAAATATAAGCGTTTGAATTTTAAGAAAATTAGCTCCTCCGCTTCAACAAGTGATGCAATGTATTCTGACGTCATTTCTTCCGAACGCTGCGCTGTCCGTTCCGTACACGCGTATAGTGCACTAGTTATTAATTAAAGTAGGAGAATTATTTATTAATTTAAAATTTACTTCTTTATAATTTTTTACTCATGAAATTACACTTTAAATGTTATACAACTTTAGTGTGGTTTTTACAAGTGTGTAGCGTCTCAAATTAAAAATTTGAAAGTTAATTATTTTGGGTTGTAGTATAAAGAAATAAGAAAAAAATAAAAATAATTCAAGGCAGTACGACTTTTTGTTCAAAAGATATAAATTTATATATAAAATACGGCTTTCTAACAAATGAGTAAAGGTGTATTATTAAAAATTCATATTTCGCTTAATAACTAAAATTAAGAAACGAAAATTCGTACAGATAAGTTTGTAAAAATTATCGATATTATCTTATTAAATTTTTTAAAATTTAATTATTTTTTAAGGTACATTACCTAGAAAAATTTTGTTTTGTTTGAGTTTTTGGGGTGTAAAATTTTTTTGGGGGGGTGTATAGGGCAAGTGACCCCCTACATTTCATCTATTTTCTATTATCTTTCATTTGCGGTGTCAATTTTGAAAAGATTCGAAAAAATATTTTTTGAGATATTTTTAAGGCTTAAAATTTTTCATGGAAATCGATTTTTATTGTTTTTCTCGAAAACTATAAAAGTTATCGATTTACCAAAGGTAAACACCATGGATAGACGCGTTTTAAAAAATATGTGGTTAAAATCGGTTAAACAGTTTTTTTTGGAAAAAATTGGCAAAGTTTTGGCAAAATTTTGGTACAAATATGGGCCTGGACGACGTAATTTTATACCGAAAATTAAAATTTTCACGGAATTTGGTGGGGGAGGTAACGGTGCGAATTTTAAGCTATTACTCGTCCCGGCGGTTCTAATAGATTAGAAGATATTAATTATTTTGTGAAAAGTGAAAAATTTCAGACCGCAATTTTGGTTCCAAACGGAGATTTCGCATATTTTTGCTACATTTTCGGCCATAACTCGATAACGAAAGGAGATAGCGAAGTGATTCTTCTTTTGTCGTAAAGTGGACCATGAAAACTTTCAGAAAATGTACATTGCGTTAGGGCAGAATAAAATTTGAGGGGATGATTAAACCGAAACTCGAATAAAAATGCGACTTTTTTAAATGCGATCTTAAAAAATTTAAGATTTCGTTGTTTTTTCAAAATTTAAAAAACCCTATGCGTGGGCGGTTTTAATACCAAGAGTAGATTTATCAGAATTTTTAAAAATGAAAATCTGTTAAAAAATAGGCCGACGGGAGCCGCCGACCCCTAAATTCAACATTTTTACGACATAACTTTTTAAGCGCCCAAAATTTAAAAATGCACTATGCTCATTACACCACAAATATTGTTGTTCTTTGATAATCTGATGTAAAATTGAGAAAATATTAAAAATTGACGGCTGCAGAGGGGGCTAACCAAAGCGCGCGTTTGAGCTATTTTATTAACATTTCACTTGGGATTTTTTTTTTCAAGTCCAGGGGTAAAATATAATCGTGCTGATTTTTTCTCGCATAAGTAATAAAGAAAGAAGGGAAATAAAAAACATTGGAATATTATACACGGTCGGGATCATCGAAAAAACTACAAATTCGAGGGCGCCAAAAGTACAGAAAAAATTAAGATATCAAAAAAAGCGCTCGTTTCCTGATGTAGCGCGGTATGTAGATGACAAATCAAGAAACCGCGATTTTTTTCACCTGCCGATCTTCTAATCGAAGCCGCACAGTTTTAGCACTTTAGGCGAACGTATAACCCGCGCGAGGCGACTAGGAAATAATGACGTCACTCAGCTCGCAAGGAAAAAAAGTAGCGCCGCGCGATTTCATAAACTTTGTTAATTAATTGCAAAATTCAAGTTAAAAGGTACTCTTTTATATAAAATTATAAAAAAAAAATAGTTTACAGACTCATTATAAAACTGAATGTTATTTACAAAATATTGTTGTTGTAGTTTGGCATTTTAACTGTAAAAGGAGCTAATACCTTCGTAGTCTAGGTTATACAAATTTTAAAATATAAGAGAAATGAAGATGTTTATTGGTACTTTCAGTCTAATTATGTGGGATGAACTTTCGGTCAAGATTTCTGGTTGACACTAAAATGACAGTTTTTTGACATTAGTTATACTTATGACGTACATATATGACGTCATTTTAAAACCGGATGGTTAAAAGCATTCACGCCTAACCTATAAATTAAAAAAACAACTTCAACTTCTCATTTTTTTAATTTATTTTTAAATAGACCACCCGTCCACCCGTTTTATTTTGAGAACGCCTTATCGTACATGGCTGAAATAAAAATATTATTACCAAAGCAAATCCGAAGAATGTATTGGTGCACTTATTTTTTTCCGGAATAATCCGGAAGTGCCCGGAACCGGAAGTAACTTTCAATTTTTAAATGGCAACATAGGTCGAGTATGGTATCGTTTGAAAGGTCTTTTAAAAAGAAACAACTTTTATTAAAATATTTTTTTAATATCTTTCATAATTAACAAATTAAACGAAAAACAAAAGCAAACAAGTGAGAAATGGTTTCTTAAATTATGGAAAAATTAAAACACTACCATCATCTTCAATGGGTAAGGGTAGAGGCAATTATGATTTTTTAAATGGAAACTTGTATTTTTTGCTTCGCTTGTTAAAAATAAACAACTTTTTTAAGTTATGTATTTACCTTAATTCAAAAAATAAAAAAAAGTTGATTATTTTTAATGAAAAAAGCGATAAATGCAAAAAAGAGTTTCAATTTAAAAAAATCTCTCTCTTGCCCATTTGCGGATGATGATGGTAGGTCTGTCAAATTTACCAATACCGCATTCGAATGACATCATAGATTGTTTGTTTCTAGCCAATTTAAGATGAATTTAAGCTTGGTTAACCGAAATACTATATTAACCGTGGTCGGGAGCACGGTTCGATCTTTGGTTATTCGCCCTATCTCTTTCTATCGGTTCCAATGGGGAAGAGAGAACCGAAGTAGTCAAATTTTTGTTTAACCACAAACCGGAGAAGCCATTCGAAATCGCTTATAGGAATCCCAAAATTAAAAGGATAGTCGGCAAATGTGAGCGCTTTTGCTCATAATTTTTTTACTACTATTTTTAAAATTTCTTACTTTTTGGTAGACTGAAGAGTCTTATGACTACCAAGTTCTTCTTGTCCTGTTTTTATAAGTCAAACCAAATACTAAGCCTAATAAAGCAGCAGTAAAACGGGCTCTTTACAAAAAACGTTGGCTTAACGGCGTTTTCCTCAAAAATAAGAAACTAATTGAAATTATATTTTTTTCCTACGCTAGCAATAAGTACTTAATTTTTGGGATGCTGTAAAAAGTTTAAAAATATACTTAAAACAAAAAACGAAACGTCGAAACTTTGTTTATACCTTAACTTATTGCTAGCGTTGGAAAAAAAATATTTCAATTAGTTTTTTTATTTTTGGGGAAAACGCCGCTAAGCGAACGTTTTTTGTAAAGAGTCCGTTTTACTGCTGACGTATGAGAATTTGGTTTGACTTGCTAAAACAAAAAAAGAAGAAATTGGTAGCCACAAAACTCATTTCTATACCAAAAAAAGAAATTTTAAAAAAGCTCCTCTGGAAAAAAAGAATTGACCAAAACCGCAAGTATCGACTATCGCGTTAAAATAAAATGATGAATCCAACATCCGGAAGTTAAGTTTTGATACTAATTTAGAAGTGCAAATTGTCAAAAAAATTTTGGCGCCAGGTAATCTATTTCATAACGGAATCGGCATCTGTTAGAAATTAGAACGAACGTGCATTTTTTCGTTGCCATAGCAATCAACTTTCGTTCGGGAAAATAGTAAAATAATAAATAATTTTAAAATTTGTCATTTAATTTACATACAACACACAATACAGTGTTAGTGTATATTGGGTGGCCTAAAATTCATACCTACTTTTTTAAATTATAATTTAATGTTAATTATAATTTACATTGTTTAATTTCAAAACACATGTATATTGGGTTGCGGAATAAGCGGAGTAGAAATTAAATTTCTAGGCAGTACAAAGTGACCACAGAATCAACGGACATAAAAAGTGACATTTTAAAGCCTGTCAAACGTCACAGAAGACTGTACTTATATTTTTTGGAAGGTTTTAAATTAAAAAATACTTTGTTATTATAATATTTCTAGTTATTATTTAGTTTATTTCTACTTACTCAGCTGTTTACAGCAGTGCAAAAAAGATATGCCCAAAGTTCATGGTATCTCTGTTCTTTCAAGGTCTGAACAACGCAAATTGTAGTATTTATTATGTCTGTCATATTCACCTTAAAAATGATCAAAACATTCACGTAAATATTGTAAATCGTTTCGGTATTGTGGAAAAAATCGACAGAAGAAAAGCTTGGGCAATTAAGTTAAGAATGGGAAACTTAAAAATTGGAAGAGGTGTGCGCGTGTGTTGAAAGCATTTCAATTTTTAAAATCCGTCGAAAGAAACACAATTTTCGGGCCTACGCTCAAAAAACGTCTGACTTTGTGGGAAAATGCAAAACGGGTAGTATGTTGAGTATTTTGTATATCCACCTCCCACCTCCTTATCAGATGGGTCCAGACGGGACAAAATCACCTTCTTCAGATATAACTAAGATTTGGTGCATTTCGGGGTGAAACCGAAAATAGCTTTGGGGGCGAATAACTTTTTTCGGTGTAGTCCATGGAAAAGGGGCTTTTACACTTTTGTCTTGGAATTTTCTCGTCCATCCTACCCACAAAATTAATAATTATTTTAAGAAAATGAGTATACTTTCATAAACATATCTCCAGATAAAAGATATTCCTAAATTTGAGTGCAGAATAGTTTAATATTACTTCAACACAAGTCACAAAAATACAAATAATTTTAAATAACACTAAACTAAATAAAAACCGGATTAAATACAATTACAAATAGAAGAAAACACGTAAATCTGTTTGCTGTATATTCAAACATTTTAAAGTTTGACTCAGAATTTAGTCCAAATTTTCGCCACAGAGGGCGAACAGCGCCATCTATTAGTTAGTTAAAATTGCAAATTGATCCGAAACGCTTTATATTAATATATCGATTCACCCGGTATACGATTTCTTATTCTACAAAATAAAACCGATGGTTGTGTTCTTTTTACCAACTTTGCTCGTGCAAATCATATTCTATCTCACTTTCTCCTATAGAATTAAAAAAGTGATTTGCTCGAGCCAAAAGAACACAGCTATTAATAAAGCGCATAATATTTAAAAAAAAAACAATAAACCATAGCAATAAACCTTAAATTTAACAATCCAATAAAGATTAATTATAAAACAAACAAACATATTTAATGAAACGCAAACATATTTTTGTTGAATTATTTTTTGGTTTTGTTTATGTGAGTAATTTTTATCAGGAATTATAACAATGCGAAATTCTACCAAGTCAGCAAACTATAATTAATAATTAAGCAATGTTTTTATATTATAATCATTTAACACCTAAAAGCATAATATATGCACATTTAAAAAGATGCTAACCTTACTTTAATTTCAAACACAAAAGTTAACATCAACATAAATCTTTAAATTTACTTCAATGTATTATTTATAAATTAAAATCTTTTGGTTCTTTTGTTTAAAGAATTATAAATTTTAATCACAAGTATACATTTTAAGCCTAAACATGTACAAAACAAAAGTAACAGTTTGCACTGTATTAAAACATAGAAAAAACATTTCAACTTCTATTTCTAAGCAAAAAAGTTTTGGTGATATACCAGGACCTAAATCATACCCAATGATCGGTTGTTTACATAATTATTTACCATTTATAGGTACGATGCTTATAAAATTACTGGTTTAAAATCTTCACATCTTTTTTTAAGGTAATTATCAATTTGATCGCCTTCATGCTAATGGCCTTAAAAAGTATAAGAATTATGGACCAATCGTTCGAGAACAAATCGTACCTGGCGTTAACATCGTGTGGCTCTTTAAACCCGAGGATATTGAAATTTTATTTCGCACTGAAGGGCAATACCCAGAAAGAAGAAGCCATCTTGCCTTAGAACATTATCGATTGAAAAGGGAAAATGTTTACAACACTGGTGGACTTTTACCAACGTAAGCGAATTATTATAGGAGGTGTTTAATGGGGATTGAAATTATTTTACACTTTATGAAATTTTTGAGAGTATAAAAGGAAATTCTCTTGTAGGTGACCATTTGATCATGTTGGTTTAAATATAATTTAGGTGCAGTAAAATTTCTTTATAATAGTTATTTATGTCATAAGGATCATAACGTCAATCATTATGGTTCAAGCCGTGAATATTTGCAGGCGAGGTAAAGGCCGAGCCTGCTAACACGACATGAACCATAATGATTGGTTATAATCCCAATTACATACAAAACTTTATCTGCTTGCATAAATCATGAAAAAATTTAGATAAATAAAAATTTATCGACAGCTTAGTGTCAGCTATTTGGAGTCCATAAAGTACTAATTATGGGCGTTTTTTATGATTTGGCGCCTATAATGAAATCGTTACAATAGTGATTTACTTTATGGGCTCAATTTTAAAATTTCTAGATTTCCCAAAAAAATTTTAATTACATAATTATTATTATTAGTTCGATGTAAAATACTAACTTTTTTTTTGATGGTGAAATTATGTTTATTAAATAAAATACATACACTGCGGACATAAAGTAAATCCCCCCACTGCTAACTTTTGAACGGTTATGTTTTTGATTCTGAAAATTTGTGTACGGAGGAATCTAATTGCGAACTTTCTAATAAAGGTTATTTAGATTTTGTGGAACTTCCAGTTATAGCGGAAGTGGATGGCAACTTTCTTATTTTAAATGGAACACCCAGTATATTTTTGTATTTTCGTGTTCTCCATAAAAATACCATTAAATTGATGTAGCATAGTGTGGTCTACGATTAATACTTTCGGAATTACACCTATTTGAAAATCGCATTTTTATGCAACTTCATTTACACCTGAAGTTGGACCCAACTTCCTTATTTTAAATGATTTTGTTGCAGTTAAGTTAATAACATTAAATTTAAACATAATTATGTTTAACCATGGATCAAAAATTAAGTTGCTGTTAGTCACTTTGTAGGTAAAAAATTTCCTAAAGAAAGTATCCAACCTGGACCCTGTCCCAACAAAAAGAAATGTATCTTGTTGGTAACTAGTGAATAAAAGGCAAAAATATTTCTGATTTAATTAATTGTGGGCAAGCTATGTCCCGCAGACTGACTATCAACCACCTATTCTTGGCAGACATAATAAAATTAACACATACACAAAATTCAAGCTCGATGTTAACAAGACACTTTTTTGTACGTCGACGTCGGCTCCTAGATTAATATTTAAATGTTGGTTAATTTAAAAAAAAATTTCATTTTTTTAAATTTTATATAATTAGTTTTTGGTGTTTTTATAGAAACGGAGAAACTTGGTGGAAACTAAGAAGAGTATTCCAAAAAGGCCTTAGTAGTCCCAAGGCTGTTCGAAATTTTTTGCCAATTTCAAATGAAATCGTTAACGATTGGTTGGAGTATATTGTGCAAGTAAAATCAACAAAAGATTACCTCGACCCAATTTCTCGTTTATTTTTAGAACGTATTAAATAACACATAATCCCTTTAAATTTTTAACCACGAATTTTTAGTTTTGGGTAATTCTGTGCTGGATATAAAACTCAATGCGTTTTCTAAAGGTGAATTAAGGCCCGAATCACGGTCTTCAAAATTAATTCAAGCAGCTGAAATTTCAAATGGTTGCATTATGAAAACCGATACTGGCCCTCAATTGTGGAGGAAATTTGAAACACCAATGTATAAACGGTTCAAAAAATCACAAATGTTTATGGAAGAGTAAGTTAAACATTTTTGATAATCAAAATATGATTCTTAATTTGTAGAGTGGCAATCGATTTATTGTCATTAAAAATATCCCTATTTAAAGAACCTTCCCAACCAGATACTTTATTAGAAACTTATTTAGCGTCGCCTGATGTTGATTTTAAAGACGTAATTGGGATGGTGTGTGATTTTCTTTTAGCTGGAATCGATACTGTAATTATTAAGATTTGAGAATTCAATATTTTAACAAACATTTTTTTAGACAACTTACACAACAGGTTTCATTTTATATTATTTAGCAAAGTGTCCTTATGTCCAGTGCAGGGTTTATGATGAAGCCCTTGAATTATTACCACAGCCTAATAGTCCTGTTACAGTTGATGTTTTAGAACGAGCTACCTATACAAAAGCAGTTTTGAAAGAAGCCATGAGATTACGACCTATTTCTGTTGGAGTTGGAAGGATTTTAACTCAAGATACAATATTTTCCGGATATGAAGTGCCTAAAGGGGTTAGTTTACTTGATTCTGATTTCTTGGCTATATTTAAAAAAATTTAATTATAAAGTTTTCTGAATGGAGGTGCATAACGGGGTTAGTATATTTGATAATCATTTCTTGGCTATAATTTAATTAATTTCGGAAACATTTTAATAAAATGTAAAAATGCTGCAAGAGAGAATATGAACATAATATTTGCCCTAAAAATTATTTCTGCTGAAAATGTTGGCTATTTGGCTTTAATATTTGCTAGTCATGTTCTTAGAAAATAGAGTATAAAATCAAAATTACTTAAAATACAAACAAGTTTACTATGGCACAACAAAGATAATACTTTTAGGTTTTTAACAAGTCAAAAATTGGTAAAAAAGTGGCGGAATTAGTTTTTTTGAAAAAAAATCAGGTGAAATTATCAATTTTTCAAGCTTTAATTTGAATATATTTTCCAATTTTGTTAAGTTGCATTTAGATTGCAAAAATCAAAAATTTTACATAACTGCTGATTATAAACCTAATTTGATTATACCTGTTTTATTTTTAAAATCATTTAATTTCTCATCTGATAAATAAAAAAAAATTTTTTTTTGCTTAGGACGACACAGTATGGTCTTGGTGTAAATCTCAAATGTGGATTGCAACAGGAACTTTTATTCAAATTAAGATCTTACTTTTTATTCCGTCTCCTAACATTTATAAAATTGATCTACAATATGAGTTTATTTATTGTTTTAGTGTTAGGAGACACAATGAATGGTAAAGTCTTAATCTGAACTTAAAACCAATGTCCCGTCGCAATCCACATCCGAGATTTACACAGAGTAGTTACCTCTAAATAATTTATTTAAATTTTTTCCATTAAAGAATACTCGAGTTATTTAACAATGGAAATCACTCATTGAATAACAAATTAATCTAATTTAAACAAAATAAAGCTCACTTATAGACTTTTTAAAATCTCATTCCCGAATCACTTTAAATTGCATAAACGGGCAAAAAAGTTGGTCTGATAAATAGCCAAGGATTTAAATGTATTTTTCCAACTTATCAAAAATAACAAAATTATGGGTTAAAAAATAAAAATATTATTTTAGACGGTTATTGTAACCCAAAATGAAGTTTCTTGCAAATTAGAAGAATATTTTCCAAGTCCAAGTGAGTTTAAACCAGAAAGGTGGCTTAGAGCTCATCCATTGTATGTAAATCCACATCCGTACTTGCTTTTACCTTTTGGACATGGTCGTAGGTCTTGTATCGCTAGGCGATTGGCGGAGCAAAATATGCAAATATTAATTCTTAAGGTAATTCAGTACAAAAATAATTTTATTATAGTTATTTTGATTTTATTGCAGCTCATAAGGAATTTTGAAATTCGTTGGAAAGGTGGTGTTTTGGATTCAGTTTCGAAGTTAATCAATAAACCTAATGGTCCAATAAGTTTAGAAATTAAAAAACGTGCCTTATAATTTTATACAATTTTACTAATAATAATTTTTGGCTCACTGTAGATTGTTAGAACGATAATGCAACAGAACGAAAAATGATAGAACTGGAAAGTGTTCAAATCGAAAAGTGTCAAAACCGAAATGTGATAGAATCGAAATTTCTTAGAACCGTAAAGTGTTCGAATTGAGAAATGGCAAAACGAAAGTTGTTTGAATCTAAGGCAGGAGCGAGGAGCGACATGCCTTGACTTGTCTCAACATGTTGCATCCGACGTGACGGTTACAAACAGTCTCAAGCTGTCACATGCTGTCGAGTCCAGTGTGCGTCTCTCCAGGAATCTGTGTATGAACTTCTCCCGCGAGTCATCTTCCGACATAAATGAATCCAGTGGTGGTTTAGCCTGTGGCCTATTTGAACCGGCCTCAAAAAAACTGAAAAAAATTATGCAGTCACATTTTTTTTACCAGTCATGATCGTTTTTGAAAACTTCTATACAAATAAACCATCAACCTAACTAACGAATTATACAATGGAGCTTTCCTTTCCAGTTCCAGGCAAGTTCACTTTAAAAAAAGATTCTCTTTCTAAAATTTTTGAGACCCACCTTCTAAAATTTTGTTGGTTCGAACGAACTGGTTATACATACAGAGGGTGTCCCAAAAAGAAGTGCTCAGAAGAAAATCCTAGAAAATAGATGAGATTTCATCAACAAGAAAACTAATAGCCAAGGCCAGCTTTTTTGATGGGTCATTGAATTTTGTTCCTACAGAAAATGTTGTTAATTCGAAATTCTGTTGTAGTTCATAAACTACTTGGTAAATGAAATAAATTGAAAAGTCAAGCTAATTAATAATACCACTTTGGGTTGAAGTTAAGAAGTTTCATCATAAGAATATTTTGATAGAAAAAAAATTCTTTTAAAAAATTAACGAGATTTCACTTTTTTCTTGATATTTTCACCATCTTTGAAATTTGAACAAGCCCCATAAAGGTACCATTTTTATATATCCGTAAAACTTCACATAAAACTCTATCAATTAAGATTTTCTTCTGAGCACTTCTTTTTGGTACACCGGTATAATTTTGTTTTTTCTTTAATTTTAACTTTGGGTTATTTTTCACAAAAGTTCATCTAATTCCATGATATTTTTTGGAAAAGAGAAAAGGAGATGTGTTTCCAAAGTGTCTCGAAATTTTTGTCTGCCATTTTTTTAAAATTTCGCCTATGGCGCTATATTCAAATTTTGCACTTCTAAGTTTTCCTTTAACTAACCCCTGAAATGTCTGAAACTGATGCGAACTAAAAAGGTCTCAGGCCTCCAAATGGCTTAATCCGCCACTGAATGAATCGTTTCAAACTGTTTCGTCAGTTGCAGTGTACGACCAGGTAGATAGGTTCTAAGAATTTTTGATTCTAACACTATTCGATTCGAACACTTTCCAGTTCTAACATTTTTCATTCCATCACATCGTTCTAATGATTTATACGCCACCATATTTTTTTACCTCAATTAATTTTATAATAAAACACTATTAATCAAAGTAGAATTTTTTCTAACCCCCAATATTCTCAAACACGTTTAACGATCATTTAAACTATATTCAAACTTCATAAAAATACTATCTGGAGGTATTATCAAACACGTTTAATGGTCATTTAATTTTAAATGTGACATATTTATATAGTCTATTTTGCAGCTACACATCATTTAAACTATTGGGAATTTTAATTGTCAGCAGTGTTAAAAATTGTGTTTAAAATGCATTCTTGTATCTTATAACTACATATTCAACAAAACACAAATATATAATTTAAAGCTTCAGTAAAGCTCTGAAAACATGTACCAATGTGTTAAATCAAAAAGTAAGTACCAAATATAGAAGTTCATATTTTTGCCACCAGAGGGCGAGCGGAATCTAAAAATTTCCAATATTCAAACTTCATAAAAATACTACACATGTCAAATTAAACCTCATTTAAAATTAAATGACCGTTAAAAATTTTGATAATATAGGCCTTATATCTCATAAAATTAGCAATCTGGTAAGGAAAGCGCATTTGGAAAGAAATTGTTTTATAAATTTTAACCAGCAAAAAATAAAATACTTCTTTTAAAAACAGTAACAAACTTTATTAACAATATTTTTACAAAACTTCCTTAAATTACGTCCATGGTAAATGATTAGAAAACAAGCAAGTTCCCACACAAAAATAACCCAAAAAATAAAGCTTAATCCATTTCTCAGGTAAAACAGCACTGAACCAATAAACTACAGGACTTGCAGAACAAATCAGCCTTGTTGTCACTTGAATGTGTGCAAAAAGCACACAAAATATGGTTAGCGCAATTCCATGCAAAACACAAACAAATAACTTATCTATTTCACTATTCTTCCTATTGTCTTTAGGAATAATTTTTAATTCAACTAGAGCCGATTTAAAAATCCCAAGATGCACCAAGTACATCCTATGTTTATTAAAAAAATTATACCCCCCATATAACATTATAAAAATTATGGGCGTCGCAAGTAAAAAATTTGGTATTTGTTTAAACTCGTAATAACGCAACAATCCTACATTCCAATATTTATCCTGAACATACCCGTATGGATTTGGAACAAATTTATAAGAGCACCAAGGTTGATTAGATTTATTAAAATTTCCAGGCAATAAAAAATTATTAACTCCACCATAATTTCTCACTGCTTCGTTAGTTTCATAGTTAAAATCCTTACAAAATAACGAATAAAAATAAAATTGTGTAAAATGATACGGTAGTGTACTTGCAAAAAAAGCACAAATTAATCCCAAATTCTTCAAGCGTTTCAAAAAATAAAAATAAAAGAAGAAACCAAAATTTAAAATCCCATTAGATCGCGTGCATGCGCTTAATGCAATAAAAGTTAATCCTGGCAATAATTTATAATTGAAACAAAACAAAATTGCTCGAAATGTTAAGTAACTAAACAAGCACTCTGTGTAAGGCGCAGTAAAGAAAACCGATGCAGGATTAAAGCAATACAGCCAAACCACTTTCATAGCAAACTCCTCATTAAACACACACAATGTTAATCTAAACAAAACTTTTGAAGCCTGCACAAAAATTATAACATTAAAAATTATGAAAAACAATAATGTAAGTGAATGTACACTCATTATGTGTAAAAGCGGTGAGAATAAAGTTGCTAGCGTGTTAATTATAAAGGGAAGCAAAGGAAAAAATGCGATACAATTTTCGTAAGTGTAACCATGAATTGATATATGCATAAAATAATGAGCATCCCATCGTACAAAACCACCCAACGTAAATTCAATTACTCCATCTAAAATTTTCGACGTTTCGGTTAATCGTGGATATGAAAACACTTTAGCATCATGATCAGGAACTAAATTATTGGCAATCGCTTGGAGTAATATTAGTAGTAATCTACTAGTAACAGCAACTTGTGTTATTTTACTTTCAACGCTTTGTTGCTTCATATTCAAACCTAAGAAATATTTTCATAAATTAATATTTATTGGATTTATAATTTTAAAAACTTACCGATTTTTATTTAAAATCAGTTGAAACTTATGTACTTTTATCACAGGGGTCCTTTAAAATGTTTAGTTTTGTATAACATGTTTTTAGGTTAGATTGTTAGTTTGTCAATTGTCACTAAGTTAAAACCACAGAATAACTGATAATAGAACTTAAATTTTGGGTATTCAAAAATAATAATATACAGGGTGTTTCACAAGAGTTATAAATATAAAAATTTAGGTTCACACGATTAATTTAATGTCACGCCTATAAGGTAATAGTATATTACGATACAAGGTCGGTAAGTGCATTATGACAGAACGAGAAAAAGGTTAGGAAAACGAGCCCCTACCTATTTATCGAGACCTGTCACCGCACTTAACGACCGCGTAACGTATATTATTTTTTACGCTACCAACTTTAATAAAACAATGTTAAATTGGTAATCCGTTTTGACTTATGGAGAGCTCTAAGGGGGTATCTCTGTTTCTTTCTATTTATGTTTTTACTCTGTCGCACTCCACTGCAGAAGACAAATGGATTATTTATCAGATAATAACTGGTTTCGATATATTACCGTGATTTGGATTGGAACGCAAATTTGTTAAGAATTAAATTAAGAAAATATTAACTACACTACATAAATTTAATAACTAAACAAATTTAATTCATTATAATATAATATTACTATCTCTTATAGGAAATGACCTCACTAGTCAAATTCAGTTGTAACACGATTGGCTTATTTTAAATTTCCCGCTCAACCACTCGTTGGTTTCCGAATCATTCCGATTACATAAGGGGGTCCCGATTGCCCCAGTAGGCTCAAATTTTACGACCAACTTTTGAGCAGCGTTTAAATGCGCGTCGGCTATCTAGATATTATAGGTTAGAAATCTTTGGATTTGACAGAAAGTCGAAAGAATAAAAAATTAATATTCTTTCTTCAAATAAAATGTTTAATAAAATAAAAAAATATATTCTTATATTCAGCATTAAATCTTAAAAAAATAAATAAATTCTTATATCAGAATTAAAACTTGAAAGAAATTAAAAGTTACGTTATTTAATTTTTAAGGTTAAGATCACAGAATAATACCATTTAGAAGTGCAAATTGTCTTGTGGCGCCACCTCTTATATTTAAGGCAAACTATTTCATAACGAAACACTGTTCTGTTATAAATCAGAACGAAACTGTATTTTTTGGTTGCCATAGCAATCAACCTTCGTTTGGGAATATTATAGTAACGCGTTTGTAGACATGAGTGTACAAATATAGGTTGATAGCGCAAAAACTACCAAATCATATTTCGAAAGGCGATTGATATTTTTTATAAATTAAAACCATTTTATTTGGAACAGAGAAAAGTATTCGGTATTAAGGCGCCTTAACTTAAATTAATTGTAGTAGTATTTTTTTAAATAAGACAACTTTTATTTTGGGCCAGGCCAGGTAGGGTAAAACTGATACTAATAATACAATAACAATTTTTTAATTGTTTAGTAAAAAATATTTAAAGTAATAATAATCTTGAAACTAAAGTAATTAACAACTAATAATAAATGCAAAATGTTTTATGAAAGGGCAAAACTTTGTCTAAAATTTCTTGTGCATTTGCTCGTCTAAAATCCCATAAGAAATGATCGACAAGAACTGCATTAACGACTTTTCCTTCACCAACCAATTTCTTAGCCTCCTCGACAACTAAATCACAAGCATGAATTGAGCACCCTCGAATTTCAACCTCCATATCTTCACCATTTTTAAAAAGTACCCCCTCCTTCAACTTCTTTATTAATTCATCACTGTACTCAAAAACACCAAAGTGTAACAATGATTGAGGTACTCTATAATCGGCAAACATGGTGATTTCATCAATATTTGTGAAATGTCCAAGTCCTTCATTACGAAAACAAGCCCAGATATCACCAATTAAAATTTGTGCCCGTTTATAAATCGCGACATCTTCACCTTTATAAGTTGCTTCATCTCTAAAGCACTGGAAATTTTGAATAATTAATTTTAAAAGCTTCTCTGCATCTTCATCGGCTGCTTTAACCACGTTCTTGAAAGAAGATTCAAAGTTTTTAACCAAAACCGAGCCAACTTCATGAAGACATTTAATACGTTCTTCGAAAAGTGGTATTTTTACATCTGTATCGCCTCGTAAGATATTTCCAATCTCTTTTTCGGTGATTTTCGAGTAGAATTTGGGGTTTAAAATATCCACACCTTCTTTAATTGCCCTATTTATGGCTGCACAGAGGGCAAAATATCCAGTATGACCTTCTACACGCCAGCCTTCTTCTTTTTCTTTCGACCAAAAGCAGTAGTTTAAAGTATCGACTACGAATAACCAATCAAGAGCGTTTGGATCGGTGGATTTTGGATGTATACCATTTTGGCTGAAGTTTTCAACAGTAAGTTTGTTTGAGTTGATATGTTCTGCAACCTAAAGTATTAAGTAGCAGTAATGAAATAATTGTAGCATATGGTGGTAAATATTATTACCTTTTTTCCTAAATTTACAACTCCAGTGTCAATAATTTTAACGTGTTTAGAAACACTGCTTATAAATTTACCTGAAGCACGTGGAAGTAAAACCATTTTAATAAATTAATAATTAAACAGTAATTTTACATAAAATACATTGGTTTGTAGGTTAGGTTTTTATATACCGAATCATAGAACAGAATAGGGTAGAGTGGCAAAAGATTCCCGCCATAAATTAATATACAGAGTGGTCGTTTTAACCAGGAGGCTTATTCGGCTTATTGTTGGGCCGGTCGAGATCGTTTCGTCGACGACACTCCTCAGTCTGTCCTTTTAATTCACATGAAAAAATAAGAGTTTGTCCTTTTAGTCTCGTCGACGACACGATCTCGACCGGCCCAAGAATAAGCTCCTGAAGAGCATAAATAAGTGAGTGAAACACACCCTGCTTTCGAGTTGCATATATGTTTCAAAGCCCAGTAACCGGTACTTTTTACCCGGGGTTTCTAAGAGCGTTGACAACACGAACAGCCAAGAAAATGTGGCTCTACAATCAAACGCAAACGGATTCCGATTCATCTGCAGATGCACAACAAGACTGTATCCGAGTACAAATTTACCTAAAATCTAAATTGACGTTTAAAATACGCATGGGCAGCGATGCCCGCGAACGAGAAAGATAAAACTTGGCGAACTCTTCCCGTCGGGGTCTTCCAACTCGCTTTATTCAAGTTTGTTGTGCATATGTGTATTGGTTTCCCATGTTTTAACTTTCTTCGCGGATCGAGTTCGCGGATAGATTTCGCGGGTTTCGTCTCGTTCGCGTAAAATGTCCCGTGCAAACAGGCATGCGCAGATCACTTTGAACTAATTGAACGATTTTCTTCCCCCCTTTCCCCTAAGTGCATTTGCTGTAGAGGGAAATCACTTGTTAAGTTAGTTCACTCCATTTGACTCCATTCATAACCTAAAGAATGTCAATTGGAAATTTTTAATTAAATTTTTCAATAAGCTATTCTCTTTAAGGCCGTTCGCACACTGCAACCGACGAAACAGTTTGAAGATGACTCCTGGATAGGCGCACACCCGACAGTCACGCCCGACAGCATGTGATAGCTTGAGACTGTTTGCAACCCAGTTCTTGGAAAGGTCTAGATCGTGTCGCCGACGAGACTAAAAGGACAGACTCTTATTTTTTCATATAAACATGTAAATGATAAATCAAAAGGATAAAATGATAAAAGTCGTCGGCGACATCATGTCGTTCAAGAATAAAGCTGCTTGCAAGCGTCGTGTCGGATGTAACATGTTGAGGCAAAAGCATGAAGCAAATCGATTGTCAGTAGCGTTCTTTTCTTCTAATAAAAACAAATGATAATAAAACACAACAGAATCAATAGGTTCCATACTGCAATGAATTTTATTTTTGTTTTACAATTAGATGTGCTAAATACGTCCCGCGACAATTGTCGTTAACGGGTTAACCCGGGTAAAACGAACTTTCTATATCCGCTATCCACCCGCCAAGAGTAAAGAAAGAAATAAAATAAAAAATCTTTTAACATTGGGCGAGTTTTCCCGGGTAAAGTGCAAAGTACCCACACGCTTTTCTGGGTAAAGGTGCGTTTTGCTAGCAACGGAACTTTTCCTTCGCGGACGGAATACTTTGCTTAGGGTGCCCGCATGCCCATCATGCATATTGCAGAGCCTTAAAGCAAAGCATTTAAATAGAGCGGTTATGAAAAAGCAAACCAATGCATTTCAATGGGTTTATAGGAACTTTTTTCATTATTTTGCTGTCCTCCTTCCTCCTCCCACTAGTAAATTTTGTACCACATATTATGAAACACCCTGTATAATCATCAAATTGTATTTATAAATTGAAGAAGAACCATATCCATTTAATGTAAAGCATATTATTAAATATCCGTATAAATAATACATATAATAAATAAATAAATTTATTGTAAAATACATTCCAATAAGCATAACAAATTTTGCAAGTTTTTATTTATATTTTTTCCCATTCACCGCAAAATTAGCAAACATTTATTTACTTAAACGATGCTCCAAATAAAAGCTAACAATCTATTATTGGTTTAGTAGTCGATAATAATTATTGCAAATAAAAAAAATTGTTAATTTGAATAAAGCAGAAACCCAAAACGCAAGTTACTATTCTATGTAAGAATCATTTCCAAAATAATAATATGCAATTTGATAAATTTAAATAAAGAACATTGGTAAATCTCTTATTATTTCCTCCTTGATTGTAAGTCTTTCTTGCTCCCAAGGTAGTCTCTCAATATTTATTTTTCGAGTTTCACAATAAACCTTTGCACGGGCTGCTGCTAAATGTGCATAATATGTTGGAGCAGGATAACTTACTGAGCGAGTACAACGTGCAAACATGTGGCATAAATAAAAAGTCAATGTTTCTATTTCATCATCAGTAAAATCATGATCGTCCCATAAACTTACATATTTTGTAGGTCTAGCAACACCTTGTATACTAGCATGAGAAACCAGGAAAAAATTCTGAAGTGCACGGTTTGTAATTAGCGTATCAACGCATGTACCAGCCGGAACATTCTTATTTTTGTCTTGACTATCTTTTTCAGGGTCAGCAGGAAATAGACGGGTATTGTGTCGTTTTTGAACAACAAGAAATGTAATTTTAGGTTTATAGTCATTTGATACTGCTGTGCAAGCAGCTCGAATCGCCGTGAGTTCAGAATTAAGAACTTGCGCAAATTGGCCGTTCGATACACCATCTCGGTAGAATATAATATTATCTGGTTTAGCCATCATATTTTGTCGATAAAAAAACATTAGATGTTCTCTTGTTATTTTTTTAAGATCCAAAATTATTTCTTGACCAGGAGGTTGTAGTCTCCAACATAAATTATATTGAAAAGCTTGTGGATCGTGGCTTGCAGTGACCGCTGCTACACTTGGAATACCTATTGAATCAGGACTAGGATGGGTCACATCAGCTCCCATTATCATAGTTGTCTCAGTCCTCATGAATATTGGTTGGTCTAATAGAAAATGATTTGTTCCATTCATTTTAGCGTTCACTTTTAAGAGAATGTTTGTAACAGTTGCATCAGTGAGTTTTCTTTGCACTGTGTAACTTTTTATGCACTGTGTTAAACAACCAACACCAATTTCAGACGCTTCTTTAACGTAATTATATTGGAAATCCCTGTCCTTGATAATCACGAAAATAATGTTATATTTTTCATTGGCTGCTTTTCTAAAATAATTTTTTAATTCGTCCAATCCTCGTGTTCCATATGATAACCTTTCCATAATTGTAGGTGGTCTGGGAGGTGCAATATTCATTCCAAGTGGTCTTCCGTAATAAATTAACTAAAAAATCATTATTTTTGTTTAAAAATTAAAAATAATTGAATTTTTAAAATCAAATAAATTTTGGAAATTGGAAATATAAAAGTACTTACCTTTTGAGATAAGTTATTAATATCTCCAATTCTAATAGATGAATCAAGACAAAGAACTGTCCATTTTAAAAGTTCAGCAGAATTGTAAAATCGTTGTGCTTTCCAAACACCTTTTGCTACTGATACTGATTTATTATTTTCGTAACCCAAATTTGGTGGTACAAGAACTCTTCCTGTTAACTTTGCAAATTTGTCATCAATAAATAAATCAAATTCCCTTGCAACCGGATCATTCAAAAAATTAGCACTGGTAATAGCATCGTTAATACCTTCCTTTCGTTCGTCTGTAGATTTAGCACACTCTCTTATCATTGCAGTGGTCTGCCTGCCATCCAATTTACGCTTTACTGCTTGGCCCGCGAGTATCTCGCAGAATTCAACGGGTACGCGTATTTTTATCTGCCCGTTTCTAGAGCCTACCCACAAGCAAGGCATATTTGGATACTTCAATGCCAATTCTTTTTCTTTCAAGTAGTATTCTTCAATTGTCATCTCAGGACTGTTTGGATCCCTTCTAAATCTAATACTTCTAGCACTATCTTGGACTTCATTAACTCCATAACGTCTCTTAGCTGTTGGGTTGTTCGGCAAAGTGTATTGTATCTAGGAAAAAACATTTTCGTAAATATAAAATAAAAGCGTATTTGATTGATTGAACAAATTTACCTTCAAGGTCCTTAGATGTTTGTTTAAAATCTCTTTTTGGCTGGTTTTTAAAGGTTCTTTTAAATTTACCCTTGAAAATAATTCAAGAATAAGATCAATTATGTTTAAAGATTTGGGAAACGCCTTATTGGATACGTCTACATTCAAAAATGGTTTCCAACCAAGTTGGACAGATTGGTAGGATCCTCTATACATTTGCATACCGCCCCCTAGAATTTAGTAAAATTAATTTAATTATTAAAAAAAAAATAATATTACCTAAATCAATAATTTTTCCTTCGGGTATTGTGAAAAAAGATGATCCCGCTGATATCTTCTGAGAACTCTGTGTATGTCTAAGCACAACATCGAGTACTTGAATAGCATTCATCGGTGGATTATGAATTTGGTTGTTGCGTGATCCATTAATAAAATTATAAATTTCCTCCAAATTAATTTCATTAACTTTCCTTACACGAACATCAAATTGTTTTCCTCTTCCTTCTTCTTGCATAACCGTAACGGTGGTCGTAAGTTCGGGCAATTCACAAGGACTGTATGCATTTTTCCGTCCGTCAAATGCTGAGTTTATTTCCGGAAAGTGATTTCGTTTAACCAGTTCGAATACAGTCCGCAACATTCTTTTTGGTGTATCAGGTGTGATGAGGAAATCATAATGGTGTACAATCTTCACCTTACCCAATTTTAATTCGAAATGGTTTGCAAGAAGGTTTATTGGTCTTCCCGCTTTTCCACCGTTTGTTATCTTATTACGAATTTCAACTTTTTTTCCATCATAATCCTCGGTGTTAGATGCTTTTGATATGTTTTCTTGGATTTCTTTAGTTGAAATGGGTAAAGGTCTAGTTTGTTCCAGTTTCACTGGTGTTTGTCGGTGTGGTGATTGATCCCCCCATGATGTTGTTTGAGCTTCTCCTCGTTGTTTTTCATCTTCTTTTTTACGCCCTTGGTTTTGGCCTTGTTGTTGTGGACCAGATTGTGTCCAAGCTGATCTAACAGTTGATTGTTGATTTGTAATTGGAATTGCAGGTGGTCCTTTTTGACCATGACGTATTTGCATGCCAGATGGTCCTGCTTGTCCACGCATTTGCATTTCAGATAGTCCTGGTTGACCATGTGCAGATTTCTTGGAGGAATCTTGTTGCCCACCATATGGCCGTGTTTGACCACGCTTTTGCACACCAGATTGATTTCCGGGAGCAGACGTCCTCCAGTTATCCCTTGGATGACCTGAAAGTATAAACTCGAAATTAAATTAATATTTTTATACAAACATAAGTATATCGACTCATTCTGTTTACTGAATAAGTATCTTATTTTTTGCACTTTTTGAGTTGAACTATAATATTTCTCAATTTTTGGTATTGTTGCAAATGTTCATTTTAGATTTTTTCAGAAGTGCAAATAATAAGTTACTTTATTAGTGAACCTTGGATTAGTCGATGTCCTTGCACTAAAGCATTAAAATGTATTAGTACTTTTTAGTTAGTTAAAACATTGATATAGGTTTGTAAATATCAAAAAAATATTGTTCAAACCCTTTTATATGTACAATATCCAATCGTACAAAAGTTGATCTAAAATTGGTGATTAAGGAGGTAGTCGACAAAGGTTTCATAAAAGAACCGCTCAGAAAAAAAGAGCACAGACAAGAATTATTGAACTAAAAATTTCAGCCGAAATGATATCAACTTTTTTGTAAATGTACAGGGTGATGATAAAGTTTGGAACATAATTCATAACTGCCGTATTTAATTGTTTTGAGAAAATCGCTCGGACAGGTCAATTTTAGTTTTTAAAATGCCATCTCTTGGTATAAAAAAAATATTAATGACGTCACTGGTGCTTTAGCAATAACGTCATCAGCGATTTTTTTAAAAGGAAGCCCCCACTTTTTTTTACTCATTTTTGATAGAAATTCATGTCACTTAAACAATATAAAAAACAATTAAATTTTTAAACAAATTTATGAATAAAAAAAATCTTTTTAATTCAAAAAAGGAAATTTTTATTTTAACGAAAAAGGTTCTATAAAAATAAATTAAAATAAATTTAAATAAGTTATTAATAATAATAAAAGAAAGTAAATGTTTAAATAAAGCCCATTCCAATGCGAATGTAAAATGTTAAATGTACCTATTTAAAAAAATTTAATAAATAGTCTTGAAAAACAAATTTTTGGATTCCATTAAAATGTAAGGAAATTTACAAAAAACAAAATTTTAATTTTACCATTTAGTAAAATCAGCCAAAATAAATCTTATACAACATTCAAATTTTTCAAATTTAATAGTACAAATTAATTTTAAGTTTACATTAAAAAATTTTTAAACGAAAATTTGTTTACAAATGCAATCATTTTTTTATATCATCGTTTAAGTGACATAAATGTCTATCAAAAACGAGTGAAAAATCGATGATGACGTCATTGCTAAATTACCAGTGACGTCATTAATATTTTTATTATACCAAGAGATGGGATTTTAAAAACTAAAATTGACCTATCCGAGTGATTTTCTAAAAAAAATTAAATACGGCAGTTATGAATTATGTTCCAAACTTTATCATTACCATGTATGTATATCACTTCCGTGCACTCATTTTTCTGGGTGCACTTTTTTCATGGTTGTTATAATTAAATATTTAAAAGCGACAATTAAAAATTAAATGTATGCAAAGCCCAGTAGTGTGGAAATTGCGATAAAAAAATGTCAAACCTCTTCCTCCTCTGCCTTGTCCCGCAACAGGTTGTCCACCAGGTCTGGAATATTGTACATTTTGTGCTGGTTCATTCGGATAAGCTTGTCGACCTAAATTAAAATGTTTTTTGTTGATTTTGAAGACTAAATAATTTTTATAATAAATAAACTACTTTATAGAAGACAATTTTTGAATTATCTTTTTACAGACTGAATGTAAACGTAACATGGAAAAATAAAACAAAAATATTTACTTTCGCAATTGGGAATTTTAACTACGTATAGATGGCGCTATAAATGGAGGATATTCGGTACTTGTCATTGTCAAAAATTGTGTTTAAAATGTATTCTTGTACCTAACAACTACGTATTCAACAAAACACAAATAGATCTATCATTTAAAGCTTCAGTAAATCTCAAAAAACATGTAAAAAAGCTTTAAATCAAAAACGTAAGTACCGAATATCGAAGTTCATACTTTGCCACCAGAGGGCGAGCGGAATCTAAAAATTCCCAATATTATCTGTTATTTGTTTTTGTCTAAGATTTTACAAGTTATTATTTGTATTTGAAAGAAGAAACATATTACACAGTAACTGAGGAACCGTAATTTCACATTTAAAAATCAAATATGAAAAAAAAATGTAATTATCGAAAATTTAGGATAAAATAATAAGAGGCAAGTGTGATTATACACGGTGTACAAAAAGTTCGGCAAGTTTATTTTTGGAATGAAGCATTTTTAAGACAAATATTTCAAATAAAAGTTGTACGATTCTTAGTAACGCACTTTTTAGTAATATTACCATGACCTTGAACAGCAAATTGAAGGTCAGGCGATAATCACTTAACTTTTTTTAAATAGCAACCACCCATTTTTTAATACCAAAAGTTCGGCAGTTTATTTTTGAAATTATGCATTTTACAGAAAAATGTTTCAATTCAAAGTTTTACAATTTTTGCTGACGAATTATTTACGAATAGCAGGCTGAAGGTCACCCGATAATTTTACTTACCTAATTTTTTATAATATCAACACCACCCATTTTTATTGCGTATTTTTAAAAAGCTTCCTTTCAGAGGTTAATGAAGGATATTTTTTTATTTTACTAAAGTATATAATTTAGAAGTTTTATATACGAGTTTAAATTTTTAATATGTAAGTTCGGCAACGATGCTTCAATTTATTTTGAAAGTACGCGTTGCTGAGAAAAATATTTCAAATAAAAGTTGTACGGTTTGTGGTTGTTTAAAAAAAATCTTACATATTAAAATTTTAAACTCTTGTAAGTTCTAAACTAATTACTTTAGTAAAATAAAAAAATATGCTTCACAAAGCTCTAAAAGAAAGCTTTAATAATACGCATTAAAAATGGGTGGTTGCTATTTAAAAAAAGTTATTAAGTAATTATTGGGTGACCTTCAACCTGCTGGTCAAGGTTATGGCAAACATAAGTAAATAATTCGTCAGTAAGAATCGTACGACTTTTAGTTGAAACATGTTTCTGTAAACTGCTTAATTTCAAAAATAAAGCAGCGTTGCCGAACTTTTTAGGTATTGAAAATTTGAACCTTTGTAACTTTTAAGCTATTTACTTTAGAAAAATAAAAAAATTTTCTTCATAAACCTCTGAATGCAACCTATAATAATATGCGTTAAAAATGGGTGGTTGTTAATATTTAAAAAAAGTTAAGTGATTATTACCTATTACCTGACCTTCAACTTCCTGTTCAAGGTACTGGTAAAATTTCTGAAATAGTGCATCATTAAGGCCCGGTTGCACAGTTCAAGCTTAAGCTTCAAGTGACACTTAAACTGAAAATATGACAGAAATACAATAGGAAATCTGTCATTTTTTAGTTTAAGAGTCGCTTCAAGCTTAAGCTTCAACTGTGCAACCGGTCCTAAGAATCGTACAACTTTTATTTGAAATATTTTTCTCAAAAATGCTTTATTTCAAAAATAAACGGGTGTTGCCGAACTTTTTGTACACCCTGTAGATATAAAGCAAATGTAAATGGATTTTTCCATTCTTTGTAGAATAGTATCTACAAATAATCTGTTGTTTAGTAAAAGCTATCCAAATTGATTATCGAATACAGGGTGATTCAGACCATCCGTGCCACCCATTTATCTCGAGAACGCGTTATCGCACATCACTAAAATAAAAATCTTAATTACCAAAGTGAACCTAAAGAATCCATTGGTGAACTTATTCTTTTCCGGAACAACCCGGAACTATCCGGAACCGGAGATAACTTTGATTTTTTAAAAGGCAACATAGGTCGAGTTTGGTATGGTTTGATAGGTCTTTCAAAAACAAATAACTTTTATTAAAATATTTTTTTAATATTTTTTATAGAATTTATTCGAAAAAACAAAAAAAATTGTTAAAAAAAGTAAATAAAAATTATTGCATATTTTGAAGAATTTTATAAATTTATAAACTCTTTCTACAAATTCTAATATTTTACCAACTTTAAATATAATACTTGTCCATATTTCAACAAAATTCTTCAAAATATGCAATAATTATTATTTACGTTTTTTAACATTTTTTTTTGTTTTTCTAATAAATTCTAAGGTACGGAAAATATTAAAAAAATATTTTAATAAAAGTTGTTTATTTTAAAAAGACCTATCAAACACTCGACCTATGTTGCAACTTTAAAAATCGAAGTTACCTTCGGTTCCGGATAGTTCCGGGTTGTTCCAGAAAAATATAAGTATGGTTTAATAGGTCTTTTAAGAACAAACAACTTTTATAAAAATATTTTTTTAATATTTTCCATACTTTAGAATTTATTCGAAAAACAAAAAAAAATTGTTAATAAAGGATAATAAAAATTATTGCATATTTTGAAGAATTTTATAAATTTATAAAATCTTTCTACAAATTCTAATATTTTGCCAACTTTAAATATCATACTTGTCCATATTTAAACAAAATTCTTCAAAATATGCAATAATTATTATTTACTTTTTTTTTAAATTTTTTTCTTGTTTTTCTAATAAATTCTAAAGTATGGAAAATATTAAAAAAATATTTTAATAAAAGTTATTTGTTTTTGAAAGACCTATCAAACCATACCAAACTCGACGTATGTTGCCATTTAAAAAATCAAAGTTGCCTCCGGTTCCGGATAGTTCCGGATTGTTCCGGAAAAAAATAAGTTCACCAATGGATTCTTTAGGGTCACTTTGGTGATAAAAATTTTTATTTCGGCCATGTACGATAACGCGTTCTCGAGATAAATGGGTGGCACGTGGCACGAGTGGTCTGAATCACCCTGTAAAGTAAAAAATGGCGAATGAGGTTTCGTGCAATGCGTAAAACGCTTAACCGATCTCTGATATTGGAGATCAATCGCAGCAAAATTGTTCAAAGCTAATATCAAAATATATAACACATAAAAAATAAAAATTTAAATACAAACCTCTTCCTCGTCCAACGGATGGAAATGGCTGTTGTTGGGGTACATTTCCAGTTCCGGTTGATCTTGGTTGGGGTTGATCAGCACTTGAGGGATGAGAACCCGTTGTTGACTGTTGACCACCATCATCTCCCTGCTGTCCTTCATTATTTTTACCTCCTAAACAGGAATAAAAGTAGCATTATAAAATATGATGCAATATTGCAAAATGTTAATCAGATTTATTTTTAGGATAATTACCTTTTCTTTTATTCTTACCCATAGTGCAATGTTTATTTAATTGCAGGTTTATTAATATATTTTTTTATTTTTACACAATACAACAGTGCTATGATAATTTATAATGAACTGATAAGGTTAACCTGAGAATCGCAACTGCGCAAAAAGTTAACTTAAAATATAAGGTTTCTATGTCGTACCAAACTATTTATTATTGGCAAAAAAAATAATACCCCACTCTTTGCTATCGCATGTAGCTGAGTCACCGCTTGTGTTTAAATTTAGTAGAAAATTTTAATTCAAAATAATATGGGTATATATGAAATAATTTTCATCCCCTTTATTTAAATTTCGGATTTTAAATTTTCTGTTACCTATTAGTTTAATTCTTAAACTTACCTTGTAATTTTAAGTTTTTTTGACATTATTTTTCTAATACAGTAGCAGCATTGGGTAATATTGTGCAATTTTCGAAATTATTTTTTTCTTTTGATTAATGTTACAAGATTTTAAAGTAGGTACAAAAAGTTCCGCAACGCATATGTTTATTTCCAAAAAAGATAATTTAAAAAAAAAAAATCAAATATGTACTGTTGCAATGTAGATTTTTTACAAATTAAGACTTTGGGGGTTTGTAATGGTTTTGTTTAATACATTTTTTTAATTATTGGCTCCCGGACTATCAGCATATACAGGGTGTACAAGAAGTTCGCCAACGCACGTTTATTTTTGAAATGAAGCATTTTTGAGAAAAATGTTTCCAATAAAAGTTGTACGATTTTTAGTGACGCACTATTTGGAAACATTGCCCATGACCTTGAACAGCAAAATGAAGGTCAGGCGATAATCACGTAACTGTTTTTCAATAGGGGCAACTCATTTTTATTGCATATTATTATAGCTTGCTTTCAGAGGTTTACGGAACATATTTTTTTATTTTTTTAAAGTAAATAGTTTGAAAGTTAGAAGGATTTTAATTTTCAGTGCATAAAGTTCGGCAACGCTGCTTTATTTTGTAAATTAAGCATTTTACAGAAAAATATTTTTAATGAAATTGTACGGTTCTCAGTGAGGTACTTTTTAGAAATATTGCCATGACCTTGAACAGCAAGTTGAAGGTGAGGCGATAATCACTTTTCACTATTTTTAAAATAGCAACCACCCATTTTTATTGCGTATTATTAAATCTTGCTTTCTGAGGTTTATCCGGCATATTTTTTTTTTATTTTACTAAAGTAAATAGTTTAGAAGTTATACAAGAGTTTAAAGTTTTAATAGGTAAGTTCGGCAACGGCGCGTCATTTTTTTTTAATAAACATAAACCGTACAACTTTTATTTGAAACATTTTTCTCAAGAATGCTTACTTTAAAATTATTACTTATGCCTTATGTCGGACTTACATATTAAATCTTTAAACTCTTGTAACTTCTAATTCTAAACAACGGTGCCGAACAGTCAGTGGCGTAAATAGTTGTGTTTTTTTTACACACTTTTGCTCGAGCAAGTCTGAGCAAATCGATTGCTCAGTTGCTCAGTTAATTTTACCTTGTTCTTTTTACGCGCTCAATTCGAACTGAGCTGAACAATTGCTTCCCCCCTTCCCCTAACTGCACCTGCTGTAAAGGGGGCTCAGGTACAATCATTTGTTCATTTACGATTTGTTATCTGTCGTTTTGAATTTTCTAACCTCTAAAAATAAGTAGTGTTTTCATAGGAAGTTTAGTTATTAGTTTTATTGAAAATGTGTGAACATTTATATGGAAACACCAATAATTACAACACAGTTAAAATTACTGACCCTAAAACTAAAAATCTTATGATATCGGAGTAAGTGCAAAAGATGAAAAAGGAGCTGAAACAGGTAAAATAAAAATATAAGCACTTTAAACAAAGTTTTAAAATCTGGTTTTGTAGATGCTAAATTTTACATGCAGTTGTTAAATCACTGCATAGAACAATATCCTACAGTTGAACACAATGATGTTATTGTTGAAGATACATAGCCTAATGAGAGTGAGACTATTTCAAAAAAACACAAGGATACTTGGACGTTTGAGAATACAACACCAAGGAAAAAGAAAAAAGTTTGGCAGAATTTTATTGTATATATTCTTATAATTAATAGAATAAAATATTCATTTTCAAGTAAACTTTAATTTTAGTTTGACTCAGCTACATGCTCCAGAAAGTGGAGAAATTTAATAAGGACTAGGGAAAACAAATAATAAACAATAACCTTAAAATGACGCGTCCTGTCACTTGTCAAACGATTGAAATTTTATGCTGTTTTTTTTACTTGACTCTGCTCATTTAGAGCGTGTGATCAAATTGAACTGAACTGAGCTGAGCTGAACAAAATAATGTAAAAAAAAACACAACTAATATAAATTAGAGCCCCCCCCCCCTGCAATTTTAGAAAAGTTGCCCCTATACTTATACAGGGTGATTCAGACCACCCATGCCACCAATTTATCTCGAGAACGCGTTATCGTACATGGCCGAAATAAAAAAATTTATTACCAAAGTGAACCTAAAGAATCCATTGGTGAACTTATTTTTTTCCGGAACTATCCGGAACCGGAGGTAATTTTGATTTTTTAAATGGCAACATAGGTCGAGTTTGGTATGGTTTGATAGGTCTTTCAAAAACAAATAACTTTTATCAAAATATTCTTTTTTAATATTTTCTATAGTTTAGAATTTATTAGAAAAACAAAAAAAAGTTAAAATAAGTAAATAAAAATTATTGCATATTTTGAAGAATTTTGTTTAAATATGGACAAGTATGATATTTAAAGTAGGTAAAATATTAGAATTTGTAGAAAGAGTTTATAAATTTATAAAATTCTTCAAAATATGCAAAAATTTTTATTTACCTTTATTAACAATTTTTTTTGTGTTTTTCGAATAAATTCTAAACTATGGAAAATGTTAAAAAAATATTTTTATAAAAGTTGTTTGTTTTAAAAGACCTATCAAACCATACTTATATTTTCCGGAACAACCCGCACTTATCCGGAACCGGATATCACTTTGATTTTTTAAACTGCAACATAGGTCGAGTTTGGTGTTGTTTGATTGGTCTTTTCAAAATAAACAACTTTTATTAAAATATTTTTTTAATATTTTTCATACTTAAGAATTTATTAGAAAAACAAAAAAAATGTTAAAAAAGTAAATAATAATTATTGAATATTTTGAAGAATTTTGTTGAAATATGGACAAGTATGATATTTAAAGTTGGTAAGATATTAGAATTTGTAGAAAGAGTTTATAAATTTATAAAATTCTTCAAAATATGCAATAATTTTTATTTAGTTTTTTAACAATTTTATTTTATTTTTCGAATAAATTCTAAACTATGGGAAATATTAAAAAAATATATTAATAAAAGTTATTTGTTTTTGAAAGATCTATCAAAACATACCAAACTCGACCTATATTGCTATTTAAAAAATCAAAGTTACCTCCGGTTCCGGATAGTTCCGGGTTGTACCGGAAAAAAATAAGTTCACCAATGGATTCTTTGGGTTCACTTTGGTAATTAAGATTTTTATTTTAGTGATGTGCGATAACGCGTTCTCGAGATAAATGGGTGGCACGGGTGGTCTGAATCACTCTGTATACAGGGTGTTCCATTTGACGTTGGACTGTATGGGTATCTTTGTTATTATTGGAGATAGAAAGTCGGTTAAATGGACAAAGTAGTAGAGATTTTTTCGAATATTAATAATTCATTTACAAAAAATTTGAATATCGCATCGTTCCAACGCTATCTCGAAAAAACAAGAAAATGCGATTTTGAAAATATGGCTATAACTTCGTTATTTTCAGTGGTACCAAAAAATTTTTTTGACTTAATGTAGACAATTTTTTGTGTACAATGCAGTAAAATAAATGAATATTTTTTTTCGCCAACAGATTTACCGGAAATTAACCAAACTTATTTTTTTTCTTATGGCAGCCATATTGGATTTACATATATTCGGAATTGGTGTATTTTTCTGAGTAATTTGATATATCATATGTAATATTTTAATAAAAATAGAAATAATTTTATTTTAGTAACCAAAAATGGCCTTGAATAGATGTAAACTGTCAATACATATGTGTTAAGATTTATTTTACTTTTAATATTTTAAATAGTTACATTTAAATCCAATATGGCTGTCATAAGAAAATGATAAGTTTGGTCCATTTCCGGTCAATCCATTGGCGAAAAGAAATATTCGTTTGTTTTAATGCATTGTACACAAAAAATTGTCTGTATTAAGTCAACAAAAATTTTTTGGTACCACCGAAAATAACGAAGTTATAGCCATATTTTGAAAATCGCAATTTCTTGTTTTTTCAAGATAGTGTTGGAACATTCAAATTTTTTGTAAATGAATTATGAATATTCGAAAAAATCTCTACTACTTTGTCCATTTAACCGACTTTCTATCTCCAATAATAACAAAGATACCCATACAGTCCAACGTCAAATGGGACACCCTGTATATTTATAAAAAAAACATATTTCTTAAAAAAAATAAAAAATAATTTTTCACTATATGACATCTCACAGAATTTATATAATTAATAAATATTGACACAAAAGTATATTTATCTATACAATAACATAACATATTCTATATTCTTCTCAAAAATTTAAATTATAAAAAATTTAAAAAATAGGAGGGGCCTCCCTGAGCTCCTTTCACCACCGCATTGCGGGGGGTGGGGTGCGGACCGCAATTACGCCACTGCGAACAGTTGTACGGTTTTCAGGCGAGAATCCAAAATGTAGAAGTGAAAAGTGAACCAATATTGGAACATCAACATGTTAAACGTGGACGAATATTATGTACATACAAAATTACAGAAAGTAATTTGTTAAATAAAAATATTAGAGGGTAAGTCCGTATTTATTATTATATTCTGTAAAATTTAGTAGTTAATAAATATTTTTATGATAGCTAAAACCTCTATTTTCTACCTAGTCACTACCCCCGTGACAATATTTTGGAACATTAGCATTTTTGTAATATTTTTGAGCTTTGTTATTATCGTTATTATCTTGGAATAAGTCCGCCAAATTTGCACTGAAAACTGAAACCAGCACGAGCTGTTGGAGCCGGTGCGAGAAAAGCTGCATTCCTAGTGGACATTTCGCTTTAAATCGAACACTCTGCACTGAGAAAATGCGAACCGAAACTATAAACCGACCACCCGAAACGCACTCAGTGCAACGCAGTGCAGGCCAGTGCAAGTAAGCCGAAAACGCTATAAGAATCGTACACAACTTTTATTTGAAACATTTTTTTAAATGCTTCGTTTCGCGAATAAACGGGCGTTGCCGAACTTTTTGTACACCCTGTATGCGGTAATACTACGAAAATATTTGTACTGTAATTTTAAAGATTTGATTACAAATTATTAAACTTTTTAAATAAAAACGGTTTACAACTTTAATATATAGGAAGCATTTTAAAAATATTCATTCCAGAAAAAATAAATATGTTTTGAAAATATTTTAAACTTAGTAAAGTTGCTCCCAGCTGGAAGTAGGACAAAGAATACGCGATCGGGATTACTTTTGTCCTACTTCCAGCTGGGACCAACTTTACGATGTACGTTTTTGCGCAATTTCAGCTTCCGTTAATTTAAAAGTGCCTTTTCGGTCAACAGTTTCAATAAATTTAGGAAGCGGGAAAAAATTGGAGAATCTATAAAAAAATATAATTACCCAAAAGTACCTTAAAATTGGTCGCTTATAATTAACCCTCTAATGCCCAAATTTTTTTTCTTTGTAATAAAATTACCGTAGGCTACTTTAAGGTCACTAATACTAAATTTGTATAAAAATTTAACTGAATTTGTACCTGAGGTGGAAGTCTGTAGCTATACGATTGTTTTCGTACAACGAAAATATCGTATTGTTGAATACGTTGCTATGGTGACGGATTTTATCTTTTTTCAATGAATACAAAACGTGCATAAGGAAGAGATATAGAAAATCTGTTACCAAGCAACTTAGTCAACAAACGGTTTTTTCGTTGTACGAAAACTATCGTATAGCTTACAGACTCCCACCTCAGAGGTGGAAGTCTGTAAGCTATACGATTGTTTTCGTACAACAAAAATATCGTATTGTTGAATGTGTTGCTATCGTGACGGATTTTATCTTTTTTCAATAAATACAAAACGTGCATAAGGAAGAGATATAGAAAATCTGTTATCAAGCAACTTAGTCAATAAACGGTTTTTTCGTTGTACGAAAACTATCGTATAGCTGTACAGACTTCCACCTCTGGTCCGAGGACAAAGTTTTATTTGTTTTGTAAACAATCGTCTACAGGCAAGGACGGGTATTGCGCCAAAATTTCAATACACGGAAATTCTAAATAAGCCTCAAGGCGGGTTTAGGAACTAGGGGGTTAATTCTGCATAAAATTACAACACAAAAGCTTCTTCCCAGTTTTAGTTTAATTAATCTAGTTTACAAATCAGAAAGAAATTTGAAAATCTGTCAAGAAAAACTTAAGATACAACAACAAAACACAAATTTTAATTTAAAGCTTCAGTAAAGCTCAAAAAACATGTACCATGTGTTAAATCAAAAATGTGTGTCCCGAATATATTGGCTGATTTTAAAATTGCGAATTACGTATTAAAAACATTTAGGTCGATTCTGTACAAATCTGCAAGTCCTTACAGGCAATATCTGTAAGGTAACCATGGAAATGTCCATTACACATTACACCCATATAACAAACAAACAAACAAACCTTACAGGTGTTTCCGATTTGCACAGAATTGCACCATTACTTTGTAATCACCCTGTATGTAATTTTTAGTCGGTTCTTCCTCGGTTTTATTCGGTTCTCTTCGAAAAAAGCAATAAAAAATGACAGCCATTTTAACCTATAAAGTGACATTAGTGATATTTGTTTATTTTTGTTATTTTAACATAATTATATTGTAATTTTGGATTTTATAACACATCAATAAGCTGAATATTAAAAAAAAGTAACGCCAAAGCAATAAGGTTCTTGTTAAAATTAGTATATTCCTTCTGTGTTTGGTAATGTAGAACATATTGTCTAACTAGCACTTATAAAAATGATTTGAAATGCTTTGTAAATTGTTGTATAAATATAAATAGTTAAAGTTTTTAAATACCTAAATCTTATTTAAAAAAAATGGATCCATTAAGTATAGTAAATGTCTGCAGAGCATGTCTGCGGCAAGATGGAGAATTTCAACCGGTATTTTCAAATTATGAAGAAAGTATTAGTTTCGCAGACATTATTAATACCTATATTTCATCATCATTTCAAGTAAGTTAATATATTTTTTAGTAAAATAGTTTTGGGTGACTGGCCCAAATCTTGGAAAAGATACTGTTAGTTCTTTTTCCAACATTTGGTCCAAAGTATTTAAACTATTTAACGAACATTTTCCACTTTTTTGTGCAAAATTTGACAGCAAACTTCAAACATAGACATTTAATAGAGATTGTAGTGTGCCATGATCGTGTGCAAAATAAAAATATTAATTAATTTTACTTTCAGTAATCGATGTTTGAAGAAAAAATAGCATGTTTATCTCATGAGCTTGGATTAGAATTTTTCAATCCAAGGTCAATCCTAGTTACAAAGTCAAGGGAAATAAAGTTAATGAAAATAGATTTTGAGTCCACTTTTAATAATAATGAAGTGCAGTATTACTAAATTCCGTACTTGATACAAAAACATTTAAAAACGAATCGTACTCTCCACTGTCATTATTTTAATACCTACTTTCAATAATTCATAGTTTTTTATGACAAGGTTTTCATTTTTCAGATTGATTTAAATGATGGTCTAACGGATGTTATTTGTACAGAGTGTACAAGGAAAGTGGTAGAATTTCATCAATTTAAATTAAACATAGAAAATAATCAGCAAATTTTGAAATCCCATATAAGTGATAATAAAGTTTTAGTAGACAAGAATGAAGAAAAGCTAAATCATGATGTATTTTTTGTGAAACCTAATATTTTTAAAAACAGTTTTACTAAAGATAATGTGATAGAGACAAAAAGTTTTGAAGATAATTATGAAAATAACTTGTCAATAAAGCAAGAAGAACTACATTATGAGGATATGATCATTGACAATGAAGAAAAGAAATATCAAGTTTTGTCTACTGATGATATGGATAAGGAAGGAAGTTTGGAGAAAAATGATAATTTAGATATACTGATAAAAAAAGAACATCCTGATCCTGATGATAACTATCAAAAATTTGACAAGAATGCTTTATGTAATGAAGAAAGAATTTGTGATATAGAAAATGATGATAATGATAGTACAGATGATGAAAGTAATCAAGGTAGACAGTAATAAATATTTTTTTTTATTTGAAAATTTTTTATTTTATGAATAGCTCTTTGTTTTAGCACATATGCTGCCAGAACATTCCAAAAAAAGGTACAAATTCGTATATGACACTTTTATGGAATGGAAAAAAAATAAAAAGATTGGATCGTTTTCCGAAAACGTTCTTTTAGATTATTTTGAAGAAAGATCACAAAGATATAAATCATCATCATTGTGGGCACAATATTCTATGCTCAAATCAACACTTAAATTAAATCACAACATCAAATTACAAAATGACCCACGCTTGGTTGCATTTTTAAAGAAAAAATCTAATGGTTATAAACCAAAAAAGACAAAAATGTTCAGTTCAGATGAAATAGCAAAATTTATCAATGAAGCACCTGATATTACATATCTTTCAGTAAAGGTAAGAATTTCTAGTTATTATATTTCATCCAATTGATTATTATGTTTGTCTGAATTTTATAAGGTTGCATTAATCTTGGGAATATGTGGTACCTGTTCAGGCAAGGAATTATATTCACTGAATATTGAAGATTTGGAAGACCTCGGATCTACTCTAGTAGTAACAATCTGTAACAAAATAAATGAAAATGTAAAAAAATTTTTAATAACTGGTCCATTTTACAACGTTGTTAAAAAATATATTGATCTTCGACCAGCTAATATTTCATGTAATGCCTTTTTTTTAAACTATCGAAGTGGTAAATGCACTTTTCAAAAAATTGGTATCAATAAATTAGGTTCCATGGGAAAGCTAGTAGCGAAATTTTTAATGCTACCAAATCCTGAATTATACACAGGACGTTGCTTTAGACAGTCTTCATTTATAAGTTCTTTGGAAAAAGATAAGGAACCGAGTTTGAATAATATGAGTTTGAAGTTCATTCCGATAAAACCAGCTGTAAAGAAGTCCTCATAAGTGATAAGTGGCTGATAATTTTATACCATCTAACATTTGTTTGGTTCGATAAGTTAGGAAGGGACACTTTATTAATATTAAAAGTTTATTGTTAATGCAGTTTTCATTTAATAATTTAATTATAAAGAAATGCAATAAACAAAATAAAAAGATAAAAGAGCCAATTGTTATGTCTTTTACTGAATAAAGTAGGTGACGCACTAAATTGTCGAACGTAAAAGTGTCGAAACGCAAAATTGTCGAACCGCAAATCCGTAAAAACGTCGAACGCAAATATGTCGAATCGGCGATCCGTAAACTCGTAGAACGCAAAATTATTGACACGTAAAATGTCTAAGCGCAAAAATGTCCTTCTATTTGTTTGATGAATTTCTTTCAAATGATTTTTCTAATGTTTAAATTAGGTTTTATATGTATGAAATTTTATATTAATGATATTGATTATTGTATGACGGGTGTAAAATTTGATGCCGATGACGTTTTTACGTTTCGACATTTTTGCGTTCGTCGATCTTGCGTTTCGACGTATTTGCGCTTCGACATTTTTATGTTTCAACAATTTTGCGTTCGAGTTTACGGATCGCTGATTCGACATTTTTACGTTTCGACGTTTTTGCGTTTCTACATTTTTGCATTCGGCGTTTTTACGGATTTGCGATTCGACAATTTAGCAGTTCGACACGTTTGCGTTTCGACACTTTTACTTTCGACGATTTTACAGCGCACCAATAAAATATACGTTTGTAAATTGTAAACGTAACCTATTTAATCGAGAAAATATATTTTTGTATGCATAATCATTTGTTGGGACAGGGACTTCTTATTTAATTAGAAATATAGGAGAGTTCTTCTTGTGTCCTATTCGTCTGAAACAAAGTGTACATTTCCGAAGTTTTTAATGCCTTGGCGAACAAGTACATACTTTAAGAAAATTATTATAATTAACGTTTTATAAATAATATACTAATTTTCTATGACTATCGTATAATGGGTACTTTATGAACGCGTTTCTAGATAAGCAATGATAGCTATTTTTCACAGCCGTGAGTTTTGGTTACCGGTAACCCACTACTCACTAGTGATTCTCTGTTACCAAATTCAAACAACTTATAAAAATAAAATCTTCAGTGATCGGGATTCCAACTCGTGACCTTTGGATCCCCAGTCGATGTATAAGGGCGCGTTCCAGTAATGAACACTAAAGCCCACGACGACCGCAAAATCGTTCTACATAAGACCGCGATTTTTTCTTTCATGCATCGATGGCGACCGCAAGAGGCTCACAACGACCGTATTTATTCGTGGGTTTCCGTGGTTGTTTGTTGAATGGTGACCTTTTGAGCTAGTGGAACGGGAAAATTTCGTGGTCGTGGGCTTTAGTGTTCATTACTGGAACGCGCCCTCGATCAACTTTAGCTACCGATGAAGATGACACAAAATTTATACAAGCTTTTTTATTATTTAATGAATGCTGACGTTGATACGTCAAATAACCTTATTTTTTAGAAAAATATTCGTTTACCAAATAGTCATAGAAAAAGTAAAGTATTCTACTCGCGAGTAAATAGCCATTACTCACTCAGGCCTGCTAGGACACTCGCCTACAATTTCGTCCTTTGTGAGTAAAGGCTATCATTACTCGCTCGTTGAATAATATTGAGAATTTCGACTATGGATAGATGGCGCTATTTTGACGTAAATTTAAAAAAAAAACATGGAGGAAAAAGTAATAAAAGTTTTTTGCGCCGATTTAATTTTTATTGGTTTTAGTAACTGGCTGTGGTTAGATCAAATTTTTTGTTTTTAAAAATTGTGTTTATTTTTTATTGACCAGTGTATATTATTTCTTACTTGGTTTTTATTTTAATTTTTTATTAAAAGCCTTCAAATAATTATCGAAACACCCAGTATTATAAATAGTACGCCATAGAATGGCTGAAACCGTGAACAGCAATATTATTTTTGAGGTTAAGTTGTAAAACGTCAAAACAAGTTTGTTTTGATATGTAATAAACAATTAATTACTTTATTAAATAACAAATAACCTGGATTTCTAATCAAATTTTTATATAAGCAGGATATTATAAAATATAAATAATTATTAGTACAACACGGCGTTTATACTGATGTGAGTAATAATTTTTTTCCTTGTACATTGTAATAAATTAATGGTTCCCATATTCTAAGGCTGTCATATACATTAATCCTGAAACTTGTTAGGACTGTGCACCTCCTTTTCACATAAACATATCGACGGAAGAAGGTGGGGTAGTTCGCCCCTAGCGACGAGAAAATGGTGCCAAGTTTTGGTCCGAGATTATTAAATTTTGTTCCTAAATTCTGGCCCTAAATTTTTTTTTATTAAAAAAATGCTATATCTAGCTCATGGTAGTGGTATTCTTCTATCCTGTTAAGGATATACCGAGGGATATGTAGGGTTTTCCGAATAGTAATTTCATGTTCAGTGAAAATTGTTGAGGACAATATTTACTTATTTACTAACTATATTTCATAAAAAAACTCATCAGTCATTTGCGCGTAGCAACTTGTTAGAAAACTGAAAATGAAGTCATAGTATGCAGGTTGGAATCGGTGACCATCGCTGGGTCGGAATTCGCATCATCGAAACATTGCCTGGTCGAAAAGTTACTGGATCGAAAAGTCGCTGCACCAAAAATTGCTGGACCGTAAATCGTTGAATCGCGTTGCATCGAAAGGTTGCTGGTTCGAAATATTGCTGCATCGAAACATCTCAGGACCAAAACATCGCTGCGCTGAAACATTGCTGGATTGAAAATCACTCCATCGAAAAAGAGGAGGGGGTACGCATTAAGGTTTAGCAGAGACGCGGTACAAAGGTTTGCCCTCTCCATTTTTCAATGCAACGATATTCGACCCACCAATGTTTCAGTGCAGCGATGTTTCGATCCAACGATATTTCGACGCAGCAATATTTCGAACCAGCAAAATTTCGAACGGGCAACACTTCAACCCAACAATTTTCGGTGCAGCAACTTTTCGATCCAGTAATATTTCAATCGGACAATATTTTGATGCAGCAACATGTTTCCGTTGGAATTCATTTAGGTAATAGTTTGCAATTCACATAACATGAAAATAATCTCTCAGTTGGGCCTCCGAAGTTGTAGCGCAGCGTTTGAATAAATTGAATGCATGGCATCTTTAGCTGCCAAGGGCGGTAATTCTTGAATCGCACGACACTATGTCGTACACGACTTTTTTCATTCTATCCTTGTTATTCAAATGGAAAAATGTGAGTGTGTCCTTGTCATGACGTATACGAAATCATGTGATTCGAGAATAACCCCCACCCGACATGCTCTTATGCCGACTGATGATTAATGTCTTGTTATGTAAATTACAAACTATCACCTTAATAAATTTCAGGCTGCATACAATGAATTTTATGAAATTGTATTGTAAATAGCATTACAAATCTGGACACTTAACAAAACAGAACACCTGGACCAGGGTGTATTCGCAATTTCGATTGCCTGGCCTTGGCTTTCTTAAGAATGATAGATAACGTCTTGAAAAATTATACCTAGTGTCGAGCAAAGTATCTTCACGAAAGCCCAACTTTACATGACAACTAGTGGTATTCATAAAAATAAAGAAATTGAATTCCAGACTTTGACACTTCATATCTTGGGCAATTAGTCAAGAGGATATTTTAACCATTTTTCTGAGAATCCCTGAAGGATCTCCAACAACATAGTGGAGAGGTTATATACCATTATTTGGATATCCTGTATTCATAGATTTATTATTTTTTTCAATTTTTGAAGTCATTTTTGTTGCAATATGCAATAATTTCCCACTTTCAAGTCTTAAAAAAATATTAACTTCTTGTATTTTCGCCCAACTTTAAAAAATAATTTAAATAATCTTAGTTTGCCCCCATATAGTTTGTGCGTATGCCACACATAAATATTAGTCATGTCCCTTTTAAACTAGTAATTTTATGCACGATTACATGTAGTTATAATGACTATTCAACTCACAAGTGATTATTTTTTGTGACAAGTAAAACGTCAAAAATATCAGCGATTATTTTATGACGTAAACGTCAAATTTCAAAAAGTTTGAAGTTAGCTGTCAAATTTTGCACAGAAAAGGGAAAAATGTTCGTTAAATAGTCCCTTAAATATGCACTCTTGTTCAAATTATAAGTCGTATGTTTTTCATACATTACCACTCATGTAATGACAGTGAAAAATATTCGACTCAAATTTGACCACTCGTGATATTACATATGATAGTTTTCATAAGGCTGCGGAACTTGTAGAAAAAAAATTTCCGAATAGTTATTTTATGCACGCTAAAAATTGTTGAGGTCAATATAACTATATTTCATAAAAAACTCTTGAGATGCTTGATTTGAAAATTATTACAGGTAATACACTTTATAATTTAACATTAGAGAAATTAAAAATCATTTTTTAGCCCATCAAAGGCAGAATTTTTTTAAATAATTGCAATTTCAACAAACAATGAAAAGTTGGATAAAAACTATTTTTGGCCAATATTTACAGAATAATTTGGTAATTTTAATAAATGTAAATTAATAAATTCACAGGTTTGAAGGTAGTTAAAGTTATAAAGAAAAAGTGTAAATAATTCTAGTGAAAATGAATACAAATGAAGAGAAAATATGCAGAACATGTTTGACAAAATCAAGCTTATTTCAGTCAATTTTTTATGATGGTCCGGATGTTCTAAATGTTAGCTTTGCATATATGATTTCCTGCTCATCATCAGTTCACGTAAGTAATTATTTTTTTTCTGTATAATTATAACTAATAAAACAAATAAACAACGAAATAAATTTTTGGTATTTTTTGTTTTGCCGTTACAACGCTTCAAACTTAAAAATTCATGAAAATTCAGCGAATAGATGAGAAAAAAAATCATAAAATATAAAAGAAATATTAACTTCATTTTTTATGTAAAATCTTCAAACTAAAAGAATCTTAAAAATGCAGCAAAAAGATGCATCAAATATCATAATAAGTTTAGAAAATATACAGGGTGTACAAAAAGTTCGGTAACGCCTATTTGTTCTTGAAATAAAGCATATTTGAGAAAAAATGATCAAATGAAATGTTTACGATTCCTATGCCCGTTTTCACCAACGATTCTTAAAATTTCCGCAATGAAATTTTGAAATATTTCAGAGCTTTTTGCTGGGTTGGGTTATTTTAGCTTAGGTTGGGTTGTTTTTGGTTAGTTTTTTATTTTTTTCTAATTTCTTTACACTACATTTCTAAATTATTAACTTTCAAATTGTAAATTTGAAACACGCATACTTGTTTAAATTCTAATTGAATAATTTTCATGTTATGCTACAAGTGATAAATTATTTAAAAAAATTAAATCAATTTACTCTAGCTTACTCAAAAATCTTAAATTTAACTGAATTAATTTGAAATATTTTATAAAAGAATAAAAAATTTAGGTTGCATTAAATACAAAGTATAAGTTTATACTTTTGCCACGAGGGGTTACCATAATTCTAAATTCCCAAATAGCATATTTTATTTTGTTTACTTAATATTTGAAAAATTAGTTTCCTGGACTTCTTACAAAAAGCTATTTTTTAGATTAACTTAAACGATGGATTACCTGATATAATATGTTTTCAATGTGCGGGAAAAATATTGGAGTTTTACAAATTTAAATTAAAAATTGAAGAAAATGACTTAATTCTAAAGTCAAGACTAAGTAATGTCAATGTATCTGAAGATAAATCAATGCAGGACTGCGAAATTGTGATAAAGAAGGAATGTTTAAATGATAATGCTAGTTTTGAAGAAATCATTAAATATGAATCGTGTGAAATCGATGATAGAGAAGATTCCAAGTCAAACGAACCTAAAGTTGATTATGTTCCGAAAGAAGGTGTGTTTTATTTATTTATAAGTCATTAGAAAACTCTGCAGTGGATTTGATTTACCTTAATGCTATTTCCACTAAACAAGCTTTTCTTGAAAATGTTTATAAGGTTTATTTCCAGCATTAGTGTTTATGTTTTTTTTTGTATGGTCACAAAATAGTAAGAGAACTGATGGTACCTATTTTATGCACATGCGTTAATTTTCTATCATTGTGGAAAGTATTAAAAAAGGAGGTGTGTGAAAGTTTTAAGTGCATAAATAAAGATCACTTAAAGAGGAATTATAAATTATTAGTTTAAGCGATAAAAATCGAATATTACTTGCTGCAATTTGAATTAACAGGAATTATAATTTAGGTGATGATCATCAAAACAATTCACCAGCACATGAATTTGTGGAATATCCAATGGACATAAAAGAAGAATTAAGCAACTTATCATTCTGTAGTAAAGATACCGAGGAAGATATTCATATGAAGAATTTTTGCGATGAACAAGAACCTTCCCATGTTAATAAAAGTAAACCTGATGATGATTCTAATGAAACAAGGCATGAAAGTAAGTAATTTTAATTACATTTTAGTAATAAAAGATTTCATTTTCGCGTGTGAAAAACAAGAATTTGGGGCCTATTTTGTTTTATTACTTGGCAAATAATTTAAATTTACAACTGCAAAATCTCATTCACAATGTTGAATATTTAATGAAATAGAATAATACAAGTAAATTGACATAATTTATCCATAAGATTTTCCCTCTTGTTTATTGTATCTATTCTAGTGCGATTATAATATACATATAAGGTAAAGTGGGGTAAGTGGAACTCTTGGTTATAAGTAATAAATTTTATCGTGGTGTCATCTATATTTTGTTGCTATTATAACACTTAACATTATGGTCTCGCGTCTAAACCACTAGATGGCCATTTGAATTATTTTTGGTTCCTAAATTACCACACGGTCCTAACTTATTTTGTTATAACCTATGTACGCTTATTTGTTTATTCTCCTAAATAAAAGGTTCAAGTGGGATTTATAAGTTTTTTATACTCTAAGGTAAGTTACAATATTTTTAAGATATATTAATGACTTTATTATGACCATAGGTTATTCTTCCCCAAAAAATTTTACAAGTGGGGTAAGTATAATCTATCATAGGTTTCCCCAAAAATGAAATTCTGAGTTACATTTGCCCTAAATATTCGAAAAAAATTATTTATTCACAAATATAATTCTAGCCGAATATAATGCAAAAAAAGTATACTTACACTTGCCCCGTTACTATCTACCCAAATATTCAGTTTTTTTTTTAAATCAGCGTGACTTAAAAAAATTCTTATACTTATAACAACATTGATATTGAATGAGTTAACTTCCATTATATACGAACTATATATTTTTATGGGTCCACTTACCCTGCTTTAACTTACAAATGGGAGTATTATAATAAGTTTTGATAAGATAGAAGAAAATTTGAACTATGAAATGTAAAAAAAACATTGCAACTGCTCTAGCCCAAAATTTATTTGGTTCAAATCTGTAATAGGTCGTATGAATAAAAAAAGCATTCACTCTTAACGTGATATTTAGAACCAATTTCACTAATTCCACTTAAAATTTAAGAAACGCTTTAATTCAAGAGTTGATAGAAATACGATGGAAAATCTCTCACTTAAAAAGTTTAAATCGGAAACCTATTTATTTATTTTACATTCTTATTTATTTACAAGTAAAAGTGATGCACCTTAATGTGTGATTGTTCAATAAGTGACAAACTACTGCAGTAAAAATGGTATATTAAAAATAGATGCAGGTAAGTAAGGATAATTAATAAGGTAAATCAGCATTTTTATTTTGGTAACAATTATCTAAAAATCATTTTTTTAAATTATGAAGTATTGATTAAAAAAATAATTGGAAATAACAAATAAATGATTAAAGAAAAAGTAAAAATTTTTGAAATGAGGAAGACAATTTAAAATTGTGCTGGTAATTGTAAATAATGTTTCTGTTTTGTATCATTGATTGTGCTCCATCCACTTCTTCAGATAAATCACTTTTCAAAAGTAAGAGAAATTGCTTCCGTTTATTCATACGGCTTAATGAATAAAATGTGCAAACCACTGTTATCAGATTAAGTTCTCCAATGAATTAAATGCTAGTTTCTTAATTATTTTCATAATCATATTTACATGTTCATAATATTTCAAATGATATTTTAGTTAAGGGGCAGAAATCTAATGACCAATCGTTACCGTTGAAATCAAGAACACTTTATGATAGAGAGTATAAAATATTTATAAACTGGAAGTTGAAGAACGGCGTGACGCTTCTGAATGAGACAGTTGTCTTGGCATACTTTCAGGAATTGGTATATTTTTGTTTTACAATGAATTTACAAATATTATGCTCAAGTATTTCAGGGTAAAAAATATAGCCCAAGCTCATTGTGGACAAAATTTTCTATTTTGAAATCCAATTTGATTATTAATGATGATATTAATATTTCGAACTACAATTGTTTGGTGTCGTTTTTAAAACAAAAATCGAAAGGATATGTCCCAAAGAAATCGAGGGTTTTGACTGGTGATCAAGTTTTGACTTTCATGAAAAATGCTCCTAATGATATGTATTTGCTACATAAAGTAGTTTTAGTAATGGGTGTTTTTGGTGGTTTAAAAAGAGATGAAATGGTAAAAATTACCATCGATGATATACAAGATAAAAATTCTGTATTACTTGTGAATATTACAGAATCTGTGACCGGTAAAACTAGAGGTTTTACTATTGTGGAGGAAAAGGAAATGTGTGCTTTAAAGTTAGTACGGCAGTATTTGGCTTTAAGACCAGCTGGACTAAAAGAGCGAAGATTTTTCCTCACTTACCGGAATAATCGGTGCACTTGCCAACCAGTTGGTAAAAACACAATCGGAAGTGTGCCTACAATTATTGCTAGATATTTAAAATTAGATAACGCCAAAGAGTACACTGGTCTTTGTCTAAAACGTACTTCATCTACTTTTCTTGTGGAAGCAGGTGGTACTTTTGAAACATTGAAGATTTACGGAAAATGTACAACAATTGCGGAGAGGTACACTGAAGAAGGAGCTGCTTCAAAAAACCACTTTATTCATATGATTGCAAGTTCTGTAGGTACTTCATCCGGTGATCAAGAGGCTCAAGCCTGTGATTTAGTGAGAAACCCACCACCGTCAACACCTCCATAAATTTTCAAATTCAGATATTATTAAAAATGTTTTGAAGAAATCTTTAAAATCCTTAAATATATTAGCTAATAATTAATTTTAATTATTTATATTTTATATTTATTTTGTTATATTGTTCTGTAAAATTAAAAATTGTGAACTAAAATCATAGTTTCAACGTTATTTTAAAACGCCTGAGGTATTCCCCTTTCTTAACTGATAAACGACCCTTTTTTTATCTAAACACTTTAAAGAGAGATTTTTCTTCAAGCTTAAAAAGAATCTCAAAAAGTTAAAACACTTTTGACTTATTTGTATTATTGCATTTAAGAAGATAGTCGGCGAAATGTTTAAAAAGCGTACTTTTTGCTAGTAAAAATTGATTTGCAATCAAAAATTTAACAAAAACGCTATTGTTTGCCTTTCAAATTGAATTTAGTTTTCATATAGATTTTTGTTTTTCATGTAGAGTCTATGATAGGGGCGTACTTTTTGAATAAAAATAAAAACGCATTTTTTATCATTGCTCAAAAAGTACGCCCCTATCATAGACTCTACATGAAAAACAAAGATTCTAAATGAAAACTAAATTCAATTTGAAAGGCAAACAATAGCGTTTTTGTTAAATTTTTGATTACAAATGCCTAAAAATCAATTTTTACTAGCGAAAAGTACGCTTTTCAAACATTTCGCCGACTATCTTCTTAAAAGCCCACTATTCCGTATGTTTTTAAAACTTGAATACATTTTTGTTACAATAAGGTAAAATCTTGGATTTGATTATTAGGGATGTCAATTTTACTTAATAGTAATTTTTTGTCTAAGCTAAGCTTTATTTTACCTCAGTTTTATTATTTTTTAACCCTTAAATGCCCAAGCGGGGTCCCTATGGGACCCTAGTTTCATATTTTCAAAAATATTCCGATTATTTGTACATCGCATTTTAGCCGGTTTGTGTATATGCTTGTATATGTATACCAAAATATCTGTTAGTATGTATGCCACTAGAGTTCGCAAAGAATGTATCGAGTTATTGACTTATAAGGTAAGTGAGGTCACATAGAGAACCCAGTTGGGCATTTAGAGGTAAGGTAAAGTGGGGTAATTGTAATAACGGGGCTATTGTAATACTGGCTGATTAATTAAACTGTAATTTATTTACAATGGTGACATCTATAAATGCAACCTTCATTACAGATATCTGTTAAATGGCCTGGCTGCAGTTGTTCTTTTAAATTTAAGTTAGTACTGATTCTTGGCAAGCCTCGAAAGGCGAGTATCAAACGACTATTTTCATCAGTTGTGTGGTTGTGCAGAATGAGGTAGGCAAACACTACGTGCATGTTTCTCATTGTAGAGGTTCAATAAGTTGCTGACAATTGTTGTTATTCGCTAAATTATACATTTCCCATTATTACGAATTACGAGCTATATTACAATTACCCCGTCCAAAATACAATGAGGGGTTAATGTAATATATGCCAATGGGGTTATTGTAATATGTGTATTACATTTACCCCATTTGCAGAAAACATCATGGTGAGGAATTACATCAGAAAGAAACCTGAAGGCACACAGAAGTATGGGCAGGAATACCTACAAAATGCTGTTGAAGAGGTGAAGAGAGGCTTAATATCTATCTATAGTGTTGCTAAATCCTACAATATACCATATTCAACTCTATATACGCGTGTTAAAGAGACAAGAGGAAAAATTCATAAAAAAAGTGGACGACCAACATACTTGTCATCTGCAGATGAACATCAATTAGCAACAGGTTTAAGGATAATGGAAAAATGGGGATTTGGGTTGACTCGTCGTGAAGTTTTGGAAACGGTTGGAAAGTATATTCGCGATAACAACATAAAAACGACGTTCAAAAAGGGCATTCCTGGAGAGGATTGGTTTCTTGGCTTTAAGAAAAGAAATCACTTAAGTTTGAAAGCACCTCAAAATGTAGAGTATGCAAGAAAGAAAGCATTAGACCCTTTTACCATCTACGAATATTTCAACCTTTTAGAAGAAACTATTAACAACCTTAATTTACAAGACAAACCTGAAAGAATCTGGAACCTGCACGAGAGCAGCTTAAGCATCGATCCCCAAAGAACTAAAGTGGTCGGAGCTGTAAACAAAGCAGCTTCACGGACCATAAGTACTCCGGGAAAGGAAAATACAACGGTCTTAACAATGTGTAACGCAGCAGGAGGCAAAGCCCCACCTTTAATCATATTTAAAGGATTGCATGTTTCGGATCAGCGGATGTGCGACAAAGGTCAAGGATATCCGGGGACAGTGTACGCTGCAAGTAAGAAAGGTTGGATGGAAACAGATATTTTCACAGATTATTTCATAAATACCATTTTGCCTATTATTGGAGAAGCCAGACCTGTACTAATAGTTTATGATGGTCACGCTACACATGTTAGTTTACCTGTTATTGAAAGGGCCATGCAGGAAGACGTCACAATTCTTAAGTTGCCACCACATACGAGTCATTTACTCCAGCCACTCGACATCGCAATGTTTAAATCTTTCAAAGTCAAGTGGGACGAGAAACTTATTTCATGGCAACGTCAACATGTGGGTCTCAAATTGCCAAAAATTTTTTTTGCAAAATTCCTTGGCGATACCTGGATGCAAATTTCCTCCCAGGTTATCCAGAATGGGTTTAGAAAATCAGGAATAGTTCCAGTAAACAAAAATATTATTTCAGAGGATCTATTTCCACCTGAAAGATTGCCAAGATGGAATGATTATCTTGCTAATAATGTAAACACACCACAACCTTTTGCAAATACACATGAACCCGAAGATCATCCGGAAGATAATGCTGTAGCCGGGCCAACACTGCCTCTCGGTATTCTTGATTTATCATTGCCTGAACCTGTAGTACCTCCAGAAGATGTCATTATCGCTGGTCCATCATCGGCTGAAAATGTCTTGCTTCCCGAAAACCCTGTAATTTCTGGCCCATCATCGTCTGGAACTGCACTGAATCTCACAACTACTGCGAGCGATGATCTATCTTCTTCTAAGTCATTCAAAAAACAGAAGCGAAGAAGAATATGTCCTGGGTCCGAGCTATTAACGAGAGAGCAAGCCATTGAACGTATAAAAAACCATGAGCTTGACAAAAAACTCAAACCAAAGGCAGATAAGGGTAAGAATACCAAAAAGAAACAACAGCAGAGTACGAATACCGAAAATCAAAAACAGACGATTAGGAATACTAGTAACCAACAGCAGCAAATATGGTCAAGTGATAGTAGTTCTGATTTGGAACAACAAATTAACCTCACTTATATAGACACTGATGATGATATGGGTCTAGAAGACATAAATTCACTGGAAAGTAGTGATCATGGTGCTTCCTTTACAGTTAATGTAAATACATGGGTATTAGTGCAATATACTACGAAAAAAACTATAAAGCATTTTGTCGGACAAGTTGTAGATAAACATGAAGGTGGCTGGGTAATTAAATTTACAAGATTCTCCAAACAGCAATTTGTATGGCCTGAAATAGAAGATTCAGACAAAGTAGAAGATTCTGATATCGTTAGGGTTTTACCAGAACCTGAAGTCACAAGAAGGAGTAGTTTTCAGTTTAATGTGTCGTTCCATGGGTACAACTTGCAGTGATACTTAAGTACAGTTTATAAGATTTTCCAAAGAATAGTTTTATTATGTTTCTTAGTACTTAGTTAGAAAACGAGTTCAGTTATGTACAGCAAAGTTTATAAGTTACTTACATTTTCATATTTTTGTACAAAAATATAACAAATTGATGCATTTTTTGCGTACTTTTACTATTGCCCCACCAGAAAGTTCTAGTATTGGTATAAAGTTGCAAATAATTATTACAATAGCCCCCAATCGCGGGGTTATTGTAACATGGTGACATGATTTAAAAAAAAAATGTAACTTTTTCGTGAATTTAAGTAATTCATTTAAACTAGTTAGCACAATCTATATACGGTTCCATAAGGTAAGTAATACAGTCGTTTTACGCCGGGGTTCCGTTTTGAGTGACACCGTCGTAAAAAAAATTGACGTAAAATTAACAGCTTTTTCGTGCTTTTTTCACACAATTTCTGAATCACTATTGTCGCCCATAATGAAACTACAAATTGAATATCTTTTTATTTTTCTTAAAAACAAAACGAAAACTAACTTGGAAACTCGAAAAATCCCACGCCGGCACCAACCGGCGTAATTGTGAATCGGCGTAAATCATTTTTTCGATTTTTTTGAAAGAGAGACTTGGATACAAAGGCGATTAAAGTTGAACTATTGAAAAACTATATTACATTTACCCCACTTTACCTTACGTACATTGTAGGAAATTTTCTCTAGTTTAATTTTGAATATAAATGTTTTTATCGTAAAATGAGTCGGAATGGAGATATTGTAAAAAAACTGCTTTTAGGCGCCATTTTTTCAATATGGCGGCGCGAGCGGCAAAGATACGAGGTGGCAAAGTAGAAATTCGGAAAGAGCACATCACAATCTATAAAATTACCCATTTTCAATACTCCCGGAACACTTTTTTACTCCCAAATGACTGGACTATATTTCGGACTCGGAAATAGATTATAACCATGAGAATTCAGGTGATGATGTAATTGAAAATGTTTCTGATACAGAGGTTAATCTAGAAGTACAAAGTGAAGAAGATTCTGACATAGAACCTATAATACCTGAAAGTATTTATCTGCAATTTAATGGAACGGTACACCTTATCCCTCAACATAATAAATGCAGAACCCAGTTACTGATTATAGTAGACATGCAAGAACCTTTACAGATGTTTTTAATTTATTTTTGTCAGTGGAAATGAAAGACAAAATATGTCTTCATACAAATGAAGAAGCTTTCATATACTTTGATGCTTGGTATCAAAAAAATCAAAATAACATAAAAGCATAGACCCCACTAGAAACTGCAGAATTAGATAGTATCTTTTAGGACTACACTGGTAAGTCCCCTGATGCTCAACTAGAGCGTAATCGAGGCTATCGTGTTGTGACAGATTTAGTGCAACCATATCATAACACTTGGCGAGGAATAACTACAGATAACTTTTTTACCATCGTTGCACTGGCTACAAATTTATTGACGAAAGGTCTTATTTTACTTGGAACATTTCGTAAGAATAAACCAGATACACCGCCACAACTAAACATTACGTCCAGACCTGTGGAATCATCAATATCTGTTGATACTAAAGATTTAAAGCAATTTCAAATGGCTTTGGTTCGTCTTTGGTTCTTAGATTGGTCTGTCATATTTGGACCAACCGCATTCGAATGAGATCTTAGAGATCTTTGGTTCTAGCCAATTTAAGCTTGGTTAACCGAAATATGAACCGTGCTCGGGATCATGGTTAGATGTTAGATCTTTGGTTATTCGCCCCCATTCGAATGGGGAAGAAAGAACCAAAGAAGCTGTCAACTTTTTGGTTAACCACTAACCAACCAAAGAAGCCATTCCAAATCGCTTTCAGCTATGGTTTCATATGTACCTAAGTAGATTATAGGATGGTGCATCTGCAGTCGAGTCAACATGATGAAGACCACATTTGTCCAGAAAACCATTTATGATTTTAGGTTATAATGGTACAAAAACAATGCCGATAAACTTATTAGAGAATATTACATCTCGCGACGAACAAAACATTGGCCATGCCTACTATTTATGAATATAATAGACATTTGCGCTATGAATGGATTTATTATGTATATTGAAAACCCAAATTGAAAGGAAAATAACTTGTCCTGACGCCGATGATTTCTTATGCAATTAGGAGATGACCTTACCCGCAGAAAAATATGGAAGAACGCAGAACGCTTCAAGTGCAAAACCCTAAGTTCCCACGTAAAATCAGCTCTAAGAGATTGTGGACTAGTAGACAATCACTCGTTAAACCTTCTCTGAATCTATATTACAACGGGTAGGAAACATGGAAGTTTCTATATATGTCACCGAAAACAAGATAGAAATTTGAAGTGATTGTAAGAAGTTTGTGTGTAATAAGCATAGAAGAAAAGTGGATAAAATTGATTGTATTACGTATTGTTTGTCAGTCAGAATTTAAGGCATCGCACTTACTTTATTATTTACGTTTCCTTAATAAAAAATATATTTAAATTTATTTTATTCTTTATCCTACAACCAAAATTTGCCTCGATTTGATAAAAAATATGTGGGGTCTCAAGAAGACCCCACTTGGGCATTTAGGTTGCTTTTTTATGTTGGGCATTTAAGGGCTAAAAGAGTTTACGTGGAGTGGTCGAATTTTTGCTATAAACTAAATAATTATGTAATAATTACTAATGATAATAATTACCTTAGTGATCCCAATGAATAAACTGAAGAATGTCGAATCGAAGTGTAGATATGAAGATCTATACACGACTTTTAAGAAATGGATTCAAAAGAAGAATATTGACATCAAGGATGAAACGCTTCTAGAATATTTTATGAAACGGAGCAGTAATATGGAAGAACGGTTCAAGTGCAAACCCCTAAGTTCCCACGTAAAATCAACTCTAAGAGATTGTGGAGTAGTAGACAATCACCCTGTTGAAACGTTCACTGAACGTATTAAACCAGCTAGGAAACGTGGACGATGCTATATATGTTCACGAAAACAAGATAGAAAAGTAACCACAATTTGCAGTGATTGTAAGAAGTTTGTATGTAATGAGCATAGAAGAAAAGTGGATAAAATTGATTGTATAAACTGCTCGTCAGTTTAGTAAGATCTTAAGCCATTGCACTTTATTATTATTTAAGTTTTCTTAGGGTCGCTTTTACAAAACTCTCGATTAAACTAGGCAACACTATCGTCGGTATTAATGTGAACATGCGCTTTTACAATCTCTAGTTAACGCGCTGTTAGGAATTAGGAAGGTAATAAACCGTAGATACTTATACGTTGCATAAGGTGACCAGACGTCCCGGTTCCTAAGCATTTGTCCCGGCGTCCCGAGAGAGGCCTCTTTTGTCCCGGTTTTAACAAAAATAAAAACATTTTGGAAAAAGTGCACAAATCCGAAAAATATACTTCAATACCTTGCGTGGAGTAAGGCGAGTAATGAATAAAAGTACCTTTTGTTTAGTTTTGTTTGTGATTTATAATTTTAGTGCCATCGTTTTTCATTCTTAGAAATGTATTTTTTGTTTATTTTTTTGCGATCTACAATAATTTATGTGTGAATTGTATATTTAATTTCTGAAATGTACTTTTATCGTTTATTTATTATTTGTGATTTTTGTGCGTTAACACATAATTTACTAAGAATCGAATTTACGTAAAAAAAAGGCGCTTGTTCCGGTTTGGCATTTTCAGAATCTGGTCACCTTAACGTTGCATGGAGCAGCAGATAAAGGCGGATTTTCAAATAACCTAGTTTGCGTACTTAATATACCTCAGGTGTTATGGTTCAAGTAATGGTGGAATTAGGTAATTGATGAAACCATTACCACTGTCCCCCAACAAAATGGAACTCCCCATTTCCCCAGCTTCAAACTTTCCTAACTAATTGTGCCTTTGTAAAATGGATTTCGTGTTATACCTGGTATAAACTACATAGACTTATTTAACTAGGGAATCTGATGTTTTTATAAAAGCGGCTCTTAATAAAAAATATTTTGAAATACATACAAGAATTTATTTTATTCTTTATCCTACAACCAATTTGACTTAATCCGATAAAAATTATGTGGGGTCACAAAAAGACCCCACTTAGGCATTTGCGTTCCTTTTTCATGTTGGGCATTTAAGGGCTAAACGATTTTATGTGGAGTGGTTTAATTTATGCTACAAACTAAATAATTTTGTAATAATTACTAATGAAAATAATTACCATAGTGATCCCAATGAATAAACTGAAGAATGTGCCTCTCAAATCGAAGTGTAGATATGAAGCTGCATACAATAATTTTAAGAAATGGATTCAAACGAAGAATCTTGACATCAAGGAAGAATCGCTTCTAACATATTTTGTGGAACGGGGCAAAATATTGAAGTCTCCAGGAAGCACATGGTCAGAATACTCAATGTTAAAAACTATGATCAGTTTGCATTATAACATCAACATTTCCAAGTTTCCAAAATTAATTAATTTTTTAAAAACTAAAACCGTTGGATATTGTCCGAAAAAATCGAAAGTTTTTACTCTGGAAGATATGAATAAGTTTTTAAGTACAGCTCCCGATGAACACTATTTATTATTGAAGGTAATTATTTGGAAGTTTATAATAGTAAAAAATGTACAAATCTATTTTTAGGTTGTTATGATAACCGGAATTGCCGGGGCATGCAGGCGTGAAGAATTGGTTAAAATCACTATTGACAATATTGAAGATCTAGGATCAGTTATTGTTGTAAAAATACCAACTTCACAGGGTAATTGTCGCAGTTTTACTATCATTGATAATCCTGATGAAGGAATACATTATCTTAGTATATTTAGAAAGTATTTAAAACTTAGACCCAACCCATGTTCCTCTAGTCGATTCTTTTGTTCTTACCGCAATGGAAAATGTGTGAATCAATCTGTTGGGATTAACACCATGGGAAGAATGCCTTTAAAAATTGCACAGTTTTTAAATTTAAAATCTCCAGATCTTTATACCGGGCATTCCTTTAGAAGATCCTCAGTAAAATTTTTAGCAAGTCACAACGTGCTTGGTCTTAAAAAACAGGTTAAATGATGTGATTATACCGATTTTACAAGTTGTTAAAGGCTGTAATAGAACAAAATAAAATTCAGTATGGTGCTGTGAAGGTGTATCTAAAAAGTGACTTATAAGGCGTGAAGCGGCACAAGAAATTTTCCGATTTTTTGACAAAATTTTACAATATTAGTTTGTGTTTAAGGAACATCAATGAACAGTTTAATTTTAATTACCAAATGAACACTTGATATTTTTTTTCAGCATTATGTTTTGATTATTCAAAAAATTAATAAAATACCTATTTACCTCATACAGCGAACTTTTTTTTGAGAATTCTCTAGTATAATAATAATTTGAATTGTTAAGTTTTTTTGTTTTAAGAAAATTTAATTATTGGTCTTATTTACCTGGTCTAAAAGAAGCAAGAAACGATGGGTGATGATTAAGGTTTGACGGTTTTTAAAAACCGATTTTTTTAGTAAATTTTTCACATTCGAAAACCGGTTTTAAAAAATTCAAATAATATGTACAAAATCAGAAAGTCGAAAGGAAATTTTGTTAGTTACGATTCGATTTCGGTTTTGTTTCGGTTGAGTTCTGGTACAGTTTCTGTTCTATTTTGCTCCCTTATGGTTTTAAACTATAGAAACTGATAATTCTTAAAAAAAATATGATTTTGAAGAAAATTTATACAAAAAAGTTATTAAATTATTAGGAAAAGTACATTTAAAACCGAACTTAATTACTTTTGTTCCAATCGAAATTAACCTTTAATATTTTTTCCGGTTTCAGTTACTGTTTTAGAATATTTTTTTTTTTCGTTTCGTTTGATAATTTCCATTATTTTCGGTTTGATTCCCTAATAAAAATTAACTTTTTAATAATATTATTTTATTTACTGTAATATTAAAATATTTTTCCGGATTCTACTATTTTCTTATAAAAATTCGAAAACCGGTTTTCTGGAAAATTGTAATTCGAAAACCGATTTTTCAAAAAGTCGGTTTTTGTATAAACCCTGGTGATGATTGATCTCATTTTGGAAGTAAGTTACATATTTTAACACCTTTTCTTATTGTTTAATTATTGTTCTTTTTTGGTGTTTTAGAAAGTGGGTAAAATTATCCAAAATATTAATAAACAAAACAAAATTACCAATGTTTAATAATGATTATAAAAAAAAGCAGATTACCGGCGCCGATTACACGCGCATGCCTGAGTCAGTCCGCTATGAACATACCTGCTTTCTTTGTGTTTTTACCCTTACACGCTTTTTGTATGTCCATAATACGGCGCGGACGACTCAGGCATGTGCGTGTAATCGGCGCCGGTAATCTGAAAGCGGGTAGCCTGCTTTGTTTGTGTTTGTACACTTACATTTAAAATAAAAAAGTTGATGGAACCGGAAGTGAATAAATTGTCTTATGCCATACAAGATAATAAAATTTCAAATTCTTATTTTCACAAATAAAGAAATGACAGGGGTGGCCCTAGTTTCTTCGACACCCGGTATACTGGGTGGTGATTATTTCGATACTCACCATTGGTATCCTTTAATGTGAAAGAGATAAGAGGTCGGTTAAATTAAACAAAAGTTACTCATTTTTATGGCTATTAAAAATCTGAAAGAAAATTTAAGATATTTAAACTCATTGCAAAGTTATATGGCCAAAAAACTAAAAAATGTGATTTTAGAAAATACTTTATATTTTCCAAACCATTACTGATACATCAATGAAATTTGGTACCTTTAAATTGTTAGTTAATTGACTTCAAAAAAAAATTTGAGCCTCCTAGAGGTCACGATATTAAACTTTTTTATTTCTTATGCCCGCCATATTCAATTATTTCATCATCAGGTAATATTGCGAAAACGTTATTATGTACCTTTAGAAAACGCTCACATCGAAATAATCAGCACACTGTATACATAAGTTATGTCATGTAACTGCTTCTCTGATAACAGCAACATTAAACGTTAATTCAGCATAAGACAATTTGATAACCCAGAATTGTCCAAGTTTTGTAGGTACATAGTAAAACAAATTCTTGCAATTGATTATAAAATAATTTATTATGTAAATTCAATAAAAAAAAAACAATTTACACCATCGTCATTAATTTTAATTTTTTTCATCTTTACTCTGATAACATGTGAAAGAACCTCGGTCGTAGGCTAATTGAGAAATCCGACTTATTGCAAAGAGCGCTGTCATTTTGCAATGCGCTCGGCTTATTGGAATACAATTTAGGACTTAAAATCTAGGATTTAAAAGATGTGTTCGTGTACATATCAAAGAATGCATAGAAATTAGTGGTTCTATTTAGTTGATAGAGTTTTGTATTATATATCTTGTATTATATCTCTTATTTTGTAAATAGTTATGAATTTTTATGTGTTAATAATGTACTTCTGTACTGAAATAAAAGTTTTATTTATTTATTTTTACTTTCGAATCATCTTGGTATTTTTTAGGCTATAAGCCCATACATTTTTAGGCCAATCAGAAAATGTACAAGCAGTTGTTCAAATAGCCTAGCTACATTCAGGTTTATTGCATTGTGTCTAGGGTGATCAATAAAGTATCTGGCTTCCGAAATGAATTCTATTGAAAGAAATGAAATTTCTTTCATTAAGAGCAATTTTCTAAACGGAAAATATATTGGTTTAAAAATGGCGACGTTCTTTGCAATAAGACAGATTTTTCAAATAGCCTACGACACGAATAATTAGCCTTGAAGATCCAAATTTAACTAGCTTCAGTTCCAATCTGATTTTCAGTATTTTCCGAGTTGTGTTTCAATAAATGATTTGTAAGTCTAGTCTTGGATGTATACTTTTTACCACACCGGTTACAATCAAACGATTGTTCATTCTCGTGTGAGTTTAAATGGATTGTGAGAGAGGATTTTTGTCTATATGCTTTACCACAAATATTGCATTCGTACGGTTTTTCACCTGTGTGAATCAATAGGTGTCTTTGTATTTCGGTTTTATTTAAAAACTTTTTACTGCAGTGTTGACATTCGAATGGTCTTACACCTGTGTGAATTAATAAATGTTTTCTAAGAGTAGACTTCCTTGCAAATTTTTTATTGCACTGTTCACATTCATATAAAAGTAGTCTTGAATGGGTAACTAAATGACCCCGAAGAGTGTTTTTACATTTAAACTGTTTATCACATATGTTGCACTGAAATGGTTTTTCATCAGAGTGAATGGCTAGATGGGTTTTAAGACTTCCACTTTGAGTGAATTTTTTGTTGCAATGTTTACATTCATACGGTTTTTCACCAGTGTGAGAAAAACTATGCCTTTTAAGATCGCCGTTAGTTAAAAACTTTTTATCACAAATCTCACATTTAAACTCTCTTATACCTGAATGAATTAATAAATGTTTATTAAGGCCATCCCTTCGTTTAAAGTTTTTATTGCACTGCTCACATTTAAACCGTAATACACCCGAGTCGTGATTCAATAAGATATGACTTCTTAGACCTTGGATGAATTTAAAACTTTTTTCACAAAACTTGCAGTGATAAGGTTTTTCCTGTGTGTGCACTTGTAAATGGGTTTTAAGAGCACTACTTTGAGAAAATTTTTTAAAGCAATGTTTACATTCATATGGCTTTTCATTAGTGTGAGAAATACTATGCCTTTTAAGATCAGCATTATTTGAAAACCTTTTACTACATTGCTCGCATTCAAATAATTCAACTAATTTTACACGTGAATGAATCAATAAATGTCTTTTAAAACTACTTTTTCTTGGAAACTTTTTATCGCATTGATCACATTCAAACAAAAGCAGCCCTTCATGATTCGATAAATGACTTCTATAACCATTTTTGCTTTTAAATTTTTTATCACATTTTACACATTCAATTTCTTTGTGTTCCTTGTGTGTTTTAGGCACAGAGTCTTCAGGGTGAATTAATTTATGTTCCTCGAATAATTTTCTACTTGAAAAGTTTTCATTACATTGTCTACATTTAAATGAGTCAGTATTTTTTTCGTTTTCTAGTTGTAAAATGTTTTCATTGATGTATTCATATTCTAATGATTCTTCTTCTAAATGATTTTCATCTAAAAATTTAATTAATATTCAGTTTGATAAATCAGAAATATGTAATTATTTTTAGAATTTTATTCTAGGCCAGATGATTTAAGTAGTGATGATCAATTAGGAAGATTAAGGTGTATTAGGAAATTCTACAGATACATAAATTCAGTTATTGATAAAAAAAAGCACTACTTAAGAGCAATCTTTCCTCTAATTTTTTGGTGTTTTAGTGGTTTAGTGTTTAGTCTATTGAAGGTACAACAATTATTAATCAAAATTTTTTAATTTTTTTTCCTGATCCCAATGTGTAAAATTTAAAACAACTAAATTAATTAATTAGAGTGCTATATTTGATTAACAATGTGATGTTTGTGAAAATATTTTCTTTTTTTTTGGGTTGTACGTCTTTTACTGAAGTTCTAGGCTCTCCGCGTGAAATTTAGAAAACGGAGGGAACCAATAGAATTTAAAACAGTTACTTTCGGCTGAAGGGGATATCTAAATTTATACATACAATCGCTACCTTATGTGGAAAGATTCCTCTTAAAAATAGTAATTAGTAAGTGGTAATAAGTAAGATACTTTGAAAAAAAAAAAAAATTAAAAAAGCGCCAAAAATTTTTCTAAGAATACACATAAAAATTGACATTACAATTTTAAAACATTTCTCACCTTCACAATTTACAAAAGTAACTTCTAGTGGGTCTTCCTGTTTAACAGGGTTTTCAAGAGGATCTTCAATTTCATGAATTTTAGAAACTTCATCATCAAGTTCCTCAAAGTTTTTTGTGATTCTATTAATATTATTTACAAAAGTATCGTCTTGGATTTCTTCATGTTTAATAGTTACACTTTCATTGGAATCCTCAATGTTTACTGTACTAGGTGGCAGGACTTGGTTTATTAAGCAATTATCTTCTAAAACCAATACAAAAATTAGTAAAAAATATACAGGGTGTATCACTGTAAACTTTAGAAATTGAAGAGATAATAATAACTTCAATTATTATTAATGTTATCCAAATCATCGCAAGCAATTTTTATTTGTATTGATATAGGAGACCAGAAAATGTCAAATAAGGACTAATTTATAAAAATCTATCCAACATTTCTTACCATCATTTTCAAAAATATTTTGTTTTTGTATCACTTTTTCCATATCATTACTACATTCATCAGTACTTACAATATTGTTAATATTTTTCACATCATGATTATTAAACTCATCTACCTCAAAAAATTCCTCAGGATTAAGTATTTCTTTCTTTACAGTCCCAGGAACTTCTAAATCTAAAATGAAGAGAACATAGAAAACATTAAATGTGCTTTTCACTTTTCTTATCATATGATATTAATTTTTCTTCTATTTCATTGGCAAGTATGGTTTTATAGGGGCGAGAGGAAATATTTTCGGCAGTCAATACAAGTTTTGAGAATCAGTTAGTTGAAATAAAACGGTTTTAACCTAATTTCAGTTAATAAAATAGTTCAGTGAGAATCCTCGATTTTAAACCAAAGCGATATGTATTTACAGGGACGGACTGGCCCACCGGAAAATTCCCGAGGGGCCGGTACCTTGCGGAGGCCGACTGATGATCGAATTTTTTATAAAGAAGATAAAAGTAAAAACTTGGAATTACCTTCATTTTTATACTTAATAATATTTGTTTATGTTTATTTATGTTTCTACTTTTTTTATTTAAAATGAAAATTATCTACTGTAATTATATTCATAAAGTATGGAATAAATTCATTAACTCTCAAACAACACAATTTTGAAAAATATTGCGAGACACTATTTTACTTTAACTATTTAATGAGAATTTTTTGGTGTATTCGTGACATTTGTGATGTGACTCATACTTAACATATCGACACATGAAAGGTCAATTGATGTAACGTAATGTAACCCACGAAATGTAAATTTTACATAAAACATATAATTAATAAATATGTTAAGATCTTGGGCTGAGGACTAATAAAAAACACTTGTTTTAACCTTTTTTTATTTTGCTAAATAAATAATTTACTAATTTAAAAAATAAAGGACGAGAAGTAATTAATTATAAAACATATTATTTTTAAATAAAATATTTTATGTACAGGGTGTTTACGATTGATGGATGTTTAAAGGAGATGATTGGAAGAAAAACATCTTAGTAAAAGTTGCTTTATAAGAAAGCTGTCTCCTTTGCAAAATAAAGGTTATTACACGTTTATTTGAAAACATTTTACTCTACAGCTTTCAAATTTGGTATAAGTCACAAGTCCTAACATCTATGGTCAAATTTGGTACAAGTGCTATCATCTATAGTCCTAACCCATTTTGAACGAACCGTCAAGAATTTTTTAACTTTGAAATTTTACTTTTTGAAAATAACATTCTCCATAAAAAATTACATAAAAATCGTATCTCTATTTTATCGGTACAATGGACCGTTTCGGAGAAAAATGCATTTACCTAATGATTGTGCAGATACCAATCTAACGCATAGTTTTGTAGTGTCCATAATACTGCTTATTTTGTTGTACAACAAGAAGCACATTGTTCATTGGAAAATTTTATTTTGGACAAGAAAAAATAAATTTTAATTCTTCATTTTGGCTTCACTTTCAGGAAGTTTATATGTTAAAATTTCTTTCTTAATTTCGGGACAACCTATATAAACATTTCTAAGATTAATTTCTGATAAAAATGTGCTTCCTGAGATCCTGAGAAAATTTACATTTTGTGGGTCACAACAATTGGCTTTTTATTATTTATTTTTTCAAATGTATTGTCTAGGAATTATTGAATTAAATAAAATACAAAATTTTTTTTCGTCTGCGACGCCTTCCATAAACATCCCCTGCCCAAGAGAAGAAAATTTGTAAAACATGAGGCCGGTGTTGAGTTTATTTCTCGGGCCGGTCTGATGAGCCAGTCTGTCCCTGTGTATTTACAATTTTAACACAAGTGTAATATTTGTATACTTGTTCACTTCTCTACAAAAGTTACTGCTGTCACTTCAGATTTTCATTATTTAGTAAAAGTGAATTTATCCGAAATCATTTATTAATGTTTTTTTCCAATTTTAATATAAGTATTTTTTCTAATTTATCTTTAATTAACCAGAACTGGATTATTTTTTTGCAGTCTTTTTTGAGGGAAAATTTTATTTTTTTATTTCTTACCTATATTTTCGTTAGTTTCTTCAATCTCATGATGCAGCATTTCTTCTGTTATTAAATTCCTTAGAGTGAATTGATTTTTCTCAATGCTCAACTTAAATTTGTAAAATTCCACAAACTTTTGTGAGCAGAAAGAACAAATACTATTTGGCAATCCATCATTTTCTTTTATCTAAAAGAAATTACAATAATAATTATTTGAATATTTGGAAAATATATGTATGTATGGTGTGAGAGTTTTATTTACCCTATAGACTGTAAAACAACAGAAAATGAGAACCCTTCTTGTTACAGGGTTTAAACATTTTTTTCTATGCTTAGGGTGATCATTTTTGTTTTGGTGAGTGGTGCCAAAAGCATATGCAAAATTTTTTTAAACAAAACAAAACCAAAATATTAAATTCTCTTAAATAAAATTAAAAAAAAGACATAAAATAAAAATAGTACATACATATATTATCCAATAGACAATCACCAAACTACTGGAAACTTCTATTTTGAAGTACATATATTGTTTTATAAGGAGTAAAAGAAGTACTTTTTGTGGCGAGCATGTTGGTTTGCGGGACAAGCTTTGCCAGTCCCACGGATACATGCAAACCACAAAAAGTTCTTTTACTCCGAATTTGAATTTGCCTAAAATTCATTTCTACTCCGCCCTTTTATTCCTTGGCAGTGTAAATAAGTAATTTCTACTCCTAGGCAGACAAAGAGACCATAGAATCAACGAACATAAAAAGTGACAAAAATGTCAACGTTTGACAGACTTTAAAAAAAGTCTGTCAAACGTCACAGAAGACTGTACTTTAATGACGTTTGAAGAAAAATCATATTTTCTTTAAAATCACATTTTTAAGAACTAAATAATGAATTCTCTTTGATTAAATAAAAAATGTCAAATTCTCTTCAATTAAATAAATTAAAAAGTTTAAGGAACAAAATCTGGGAAATTTTACAGTTATGGGTTAAAATGAAATCTGAGGTATCTGTGGTTTAGGTCAATGGTCTAAAATTTTCAGGGACAGGACTGTGATTCTCGAATGTTTGCGACAAATTATCGCCCGCTTTTTCTGTCATGTCAACTACTTTCTTAAAAATATTTTCTCCAATGTCGAAATGGGGATCGAATGCAACAAATATCGAATAAAAGGAGTGAATGGGTCTTGGCCATGCGGACAAACAGTTCCTAGAGCAAGGTAGAAATTAAATGTTGACAAAAATAGTGCTATAATTTGTCATATACATTTGAGAATCGCAGTTTAGGTTCTAAACCGGCATTTTCTGAGAACGTTTATTGATTTATATAGTTCACTTGTGAAAGGTGACAATTGGTGAAATTAGAAATTTTATTAGTATTTGCTTACATGAATTGAAGAAGAGATGGAAAGATTAATAATCTCTGCAATGGTGACACTTGTTCCTGAGTACTCGTAGATTGTGAAAATAGATTGAAGTAAGAAATCTTCTCCTAGACAGCTTCTGCACATATGGTTCATATTTTCTGATTCCATTTTTTGATTTTTTAGAAATCTAAAATATACCACGACATTTCTTTTTTTTAACAATAATCAACAACTGTCAACATGTCATGTGATGTCAACAAACACAAAAACCACAGACATAATTAAATGTAGAGCCTACTCAAAGATGTATTCACGTGGTTCTGTGTTCTAATTAAATATTCTACAGGGTGTTTCCCAATACTAATAACTTTACCCGATATTAATAATCTTTAAAGACCGATTTATAACGTTACCAATAACCCAGGACACAGAACCTGAAATTTGAGGTCAACATAATGATTTTTTCTAATTTATAACGTTACCTAAAACCCAGTGTCAACCTAGTGTCAACTGTCATTTTCTCAATAATTGGGAATTTCGACTACGGATAGATGGCGCTATTTTGACGTATATTTGAAAAAAACATGGAGGAAAAAGTAATTGGGAATTTCGACTACGGATAGATGGCGCTATTTTGACGTAAATCTGAAAAAACATGGAGGAAAAAGTAATAAAAGATTTTTGCGCCGATTTAATTTTTATTGGTTTTAGTCAGTTTTAGTAACTGCGCCTGTGTTTAGATCAAGTTTTTTGTGTTTCAAAATTGTGTTACTAGCCGCCACGCGGCTCGTATTTTAAAATTGAACGCGTGCTACAATATGCGACTTTAGTTACCTTTAATTACGATTTGCAATTTTAAATATTCCTCTAATTAGTTTAATTTTTTATAAATATTTTTGAAGAAATGGACGTACAATATATGGTTTTTCCTAGAAATAAATCTATAAATTGAAAAAAATCATACAACTCGTCATACACAAAAATCATGAAAGTTTATCAATTTTAAAATTGCTGTAACTTTTTAAGGACTCGAAAAACGTAACAGTTCATAGGAAATTTTTGTTCAGAATATAACATTTACTATCTAAAAAAAATTTTGCTGTAAAAAAAGTGAGACATCCTGCATATTTTCAAGAACGAGTTCATCTGGAAATTTAAAAAACATTAATTTAAAGACAAAAGAATATGATTCCCTTCTTACTACTTAATAATAAAATGGATCAATAGTACAAACTGATAAAAAGCTTCTTTAATTAAAAAAAATATGCCACAAAATTCTTATCTTATCCTAGGACCACCACGCATTTCTTCTTTGTACGACTATTCTCCAGCTCAAAGAGAGACGAGTTTTCACCTGTAAATTTAAATTTCGTCAATTTCACAAAAGAAAATTATTATTTCACTACTCAAAAAAATGGACCAACAAAAGTGAACTCTGCAATTAACACCTTAATCCACACGCCAAATTGCGCCATTAGATTATTCCTGGTCGAAATTGGTTATTTTTGTACGATTCCTCTTCAACCATGGATTTGTCTGCAAACTGATTAAAAGCTCCTTAATCAACGAAAAACTTCCAGAATAAAATCTTGGCATTTTTTTGTACTCACCAAAAAAATCAGACTGATTAATAACACCTAAATCCATACCACATTTCAATTAGATTTTTCAAGGACCTGCGCTAAATTTTGCATGGTTCTTTGTTCTTCGGAATTTTGTGTTTGAGTACGACTATTCATCGAGAATGTGTTCATCAAAAAACTTTAAAAATGTCAATATAAGTAAACCCAAAAAATATGATTCTTTTTACTTACTTAACAATCTAATAAAATGTACCAAATAAGAAACTAATTAAAAGCTCCTCAATAAACAAAAAATCGACAATTTATCTTAACCAAGGACTAGCGCTCAATTTTTTGTACGACTAATCTTCAGAGAGGCATGTATTCATCTATTATGGACCAAAAAAGCAAGCTGAATAATAGTTGCATAATCCACAAACCAAATTTCGCAATTGGATTTTTCTAGAACCTGAGCGAAATTGATTATTTTTCTACGATTTTTCTTCAACCAAGAAGCATTTTTCTGCAAACTTTAAACGTCAATTTCATTACAGTAGATTCTTAAATTCGTTACTTACCAAATAATAAAATGGACCGATAGAGGAACTTTTACATCATAAATAATTGCCAAAAGTAGATTTTTCAAGAATTCGCGAAACACAGTTGCAATGTATTGATAGAATGTTTCCGATGTCATCCAATCATTCTCACTTCTTCCAATACCCCACGATGGAGGGACAGAACCCGATTTTTTTTCGGAAATTCGTTTGTAAGAATAAACGATCAATGGGATAGATATTGAACAATTCTCGCCGAGAAAGTAAATTTCATTTTCAGTAACTGAGAGAAATCTGTAGATTTTTGGAATTTCATTATTTGCTCCGGGTTTACCACGAAAAGTTTCAAGAAGTAAAAATCCGAAATGTTAAGCGTTTGTCTTTTGTTGTACGTCATACAAATAAATACATAAAAGTATAAAATTTAATTAACTTTGATCCTTTACTTGATTTATACTGAATACATACTGAATTAAGTATTGGTCCAGCGTATCTACTCCCACTGAATGAAATGGAATGAAACCTTAATTCGAAAATTGAGCAAGTTTCTCATAATAGAATAATTTATGATTAAATCTAATACATTTTATGCAATTCTAAAAACATGTTTGGAAAGATTTGTTTCCTCCAATGGGCCAAAAATTTGGATAAAACGTTTGGCTTCGGATAAAGCAACTCTAGGTTTTTGTTAAAAAACCAAAGTTGAAATTTTGTGATACTGTGGCAATTTCGAAAATGTACAGTTTTTGGGGCAGTTTCTAATTTATGAAATAACGTTATAATTTGGGGCATTACTAAAACATAAAAAAAATTCAAAATCAAGCAACGTTTACTACAAAATATTTTTCCATGCTCCAAAATCATCGTAATTATTTATTAACAATTTTTTATTTATTCAAATTCGTTTGACATAAATCTTCAAGAGTAATATTTATTATTATACGTCTGTAGACCAATCTTCATCTTCATATTCATCTTCATTATCAGACATCAACATAACTTCATTTCTTTTTTTAATTACCTTTGATAAAGAAGCCATCATTGAATTATTTTCAGGATTTTTAAGCAGCAAAATTTTATAATTACTACTGTTATCCTGAAATTTTATTAAATTTATTTATTCTTTGGGTTATTAATTATTATTGCAGCTCACCTTAATTGATTTGAGATTTACTCCATTTCTTATACTTTCCAAGAGTGCATTTCTTGAGGTAGAATTTTCTATTATGTTCACCATATTGACAGCCTCAGTTGGTACAAAATTTTTTAGATTATTGTTTAAGCTAGATTGGTTAAAATTTTGTTGTGTAAGAGGTGGAGGCAATGGTGGAGCTTTGGGTACCACAGTAGATTCATTAATTTGTAATGCTTGCCTGGTTGTGGATTGATGTAAGTGGTTTTCACTTTCTTCATTGATACTATTTTTACTTGGAAGTGGAGGCGATATTGATAATTTATCTTGATTTAATGTCGCTGTTGGTGATTTTGTTTTATTAATTTCCTTTGGAGTTGTAGGAGCTTGAACTTTAGCGGACTTTATTTTTTTTATTTCTTCTTGGAAGTTCTTTTTAATTTTAGTTGGGCCTCTTATTCGTCTTACAGGTACATCATAATCTGTTGATCTCGAAATTGGTCTTTTAGATTTATTTATTGTGAATCGAGTTAAATCTTTAGTTTCCTCATTTGATGATCTTAATGGAATAAAAAGAGTGTCATTATCTAAAGCCAGAGTTGTTAAACTGTCCACTAAAGGAGATGCTGGTTTCTGTACTAATAATTTTAGATTTGAATTTTTAGTAGTTTGTTTTTCTTCCTCGATATTTTTATTAATTGTTGCTGATGATTGCGTCATTTGTTCCGGCGATAAATCATAAATTCCCTAAAATTTAGTGAAAATAGAAGTTAAAAATTAAATTAATTTTGCGATTTTACTTGATGTGAAGAATGCAATGATGCATGATTTGTTATTACATCAGAAGTCGTGTCAGAAGAGTTTGAAGCTCTACCAGACTGAGGAGGTTTAGGTGCACGATTCTAGAAAACAATAATGTATTAATTTAAACTAATATACTATTAAGTAATCAATTTTTAAAATAAAATATCTGGTTTTATCAAAAATGTTATCCAAAGAATTTTTTTACCCTTTTTGAAAATACTTTAACATTCAAGGATATATTTTTGGGTTTAACCCTTTTAGACTTTAGTTGCATTTAAAAATTTAAATATTTTCTTCATGTTATTCACATAATTTCAGTTTTACTGGAATATTTTACAAACTATTTTTATCTGTATATTGATTTTTCGAAGGGAATGACAGTCCTTGATTTTTGGATTTAGAAGACTGTTCAGTATTAAATAATATATTTTTTTGAAAAAATAATACTTGAGTTTATTAAAAATATGTAGATTTACTTGGTTAATTTTAGTGCTTCGTAGCTAATGAAAGTATAAAAAATGGGAAATGGGATAAGAACAAAGAAGAATTGAGAAGAAAGATTTATGAACAAAAGTTATTTTTGGTTCATAAATTAAATCTTACCGTTTTTCTTGATTTGCGTACTAATACTTTTCTGCTCTGAATAAAATTTGTATTTTGTTTATCTTTTGAGTATAAAACATTAACTCGTTGCTAAAAACAATCAGATACAAGATTTTGTTGTAAAAGTAAGCAATAAAAAGTTACCAATATGTTTTCATCTCCCACCCAACCATCATCAGTTCCTTGATGTTTAACATGTGTAAAATTGATGGGTTTTCCAATAGACTTGGTATTATTCTTAATTTTTACATTGGTATCTTCAAAAAGCAATTAAAGTATTTAATATAATAGAAATAATGGAACAATTTTCTTACTATTAGAAAATTCTTGACGTGACTTCGTTAGGAAGACTTTAAAAAACCAATTTGTTTCCTCCTCATTGTAGAAAATGAAATCTACAACCACGAAAGTCTGAAAAATCAAAAAAATGTATTAAAAATGAAAATGGACCAACTAGTTCAAATTAGAAAATACAACGTAAGTTTCGAAACTTAATCAATAACTTTGAGGTTTATTCTTACTTTTCCTTCAAAGACCTGTAATAAATTCTTTGAGGTTCGACAGTTCAAAAATTTGTGAGCCTCATGTTTCCAGATCAATTGTTTTTCTTCAATTGAAAATATTTCAAAAAAATACGCTTTAATTTCATGATTAAACATAAAGCAAAGAACTCCTGTGTCATTTTTTAATGAAATAGATGTTCGGTGATTAATGACTTTAACCAATGACGTGGCTAAGGCCTAAAAATAAATTTCATTATTTAAAATAATAAAAGACGTTTTTTTGAAATTCAGTAAAATTTTAATACAAAACTTTTGATTTTCACCAATTCGAGTTATAAAATTTTATTATTACATTATCAATTTTATAAAGCGAGTTAGTGCAAATTTAATTGAAAAATTATTTTACCTCTTCATTTTTCTCGAATAATTTTGTAAAGGGGTTATGTTTTGGACTTCTTTTAGTTTCTAATGCACTTTGTAAACTCATAGCAATCGTAAATAATTTTAATTCTTCAAAAATTGTATATTGTTTTAGATTTTAGTTAAAAAAAATCGATTAGATAGTGTTGATATCATAAGATAAGTAGGTAGATAAAATTTAAAAACCTTTGATAAAAAATTATTAAAGCTAATGAAGAAATACCTATCAATTTGAAATGAAAAATTGTAAGTGTTTTTATATAAAGGCAAATTTTATAATTTTTTAAATGGAAAAGTAGAGGTATTTTTTTAGTGTGCCAAATTTTTCTTCGAATTTAAAACCTTTTATCAATTAAATATGTGCTAGGATTTTTCCTATTTAATAAAATTATTATAAATTTGGTATATAGAATAAAAATAAAAAAAAAAACAAAAATCATTTACTAAATTTAATTACTAAATAATCTTTAAATTTATAAATGTTTTAGTTAGTATTATAGTATAATATTTCTATTTTCCAATTTTTATTTCGTTATTTTGGAAATAGCTCATCAACTGAGTATTTTAAAAATATATGCTGAATAATCGATCCAAATAAATCAGATAAAGCTTCTTCCAACATTTCCTTGACTTCTTCTAAGGCTTCTTTAGAATTTTCATTCAAAACTTGATTAGTCGTACGGGTTAATTCTTCATTTTCACCAAACAGATTAAAAAAGTACATGTATATCGGACCCTTCACATCTAAAGTTAATTTTGGTTTACCAAATACTATATAATCTTTACCACCTTTATTTTCTAATTTTCCCGTAAAAGATCCATGCCCATAAACATCACCTAAAATAATAGAATATTTAGTGCACTTCTCGATCTTATAATAGAACGGTTGAAGCAATAATAACTAGATACTTACTAGCATTTCCATAATGATCTCCAGCTCCATTCAACTCCAACAAAAGAAACTTTCCATGGATCGAATATTTGGCTTGTTGTTCAACGAAAGGAAAAAGCATTGTGAAATCGAGTTTATAATTATCATAATCTAAGTTAAAGTTTTCAATGGTGAATTTATCCATGTGGAACAGTTTGAAATCTTCAACTTTTATATGAAGATTACCATTGGTGAGTTCGATGGATTCAACTTGGAACGGATGGAGTGGTGGTATTAATAGTTCTGGAATTCCATCTTCTAAGTGAGGCATACAAGCATTGATGTTTTCGATCAAACAGTGGGGTAAGGTCGCGTCATGTTTGCAGATTTTTATGTAAGAAGCTGAAAATTGCATCAAAAGTGAATAACTAGAAAATTTTGATATCACTTTTAGGTCGATATAACCATTTTTTTAAAGAAACCAAATTTTCTAATATTTTCAGTCTATTTATAAGGTACCTACTGTTTGTTATTGGTTCAATGATGGTGTCCGTCAAAAGGCAGAGGGGCTATATTTATAGACCTGTAACCATATACATCAGACCTTGCGTTAAATCAGGTAGTTCTGATTTTTTGCTGAGTTATTTATTATATTGGCCCAATAAATAATCTATGTTTTCGACCTCCTGCACCCAATGAAACCTTGTTATAAAACAAAAAAACCGCGAAATTTTCGACAATTCTTGAGTATTTGGCGATTTTAAACCTGAACGACTAGTTTTTTGATAACAAGTATTAAAAACCAGAACTGTGTCTGTAGAACCAATATTTTGTTGTTCTGTGAAGATTCCAACCCTGCAGGACTATTTTCTTCAGGAAGTGCCTCGTTCCATGGAGTATATATGTTCGCTCCCATATTCCAGCCCCAACAATTTCCTAGTCCTACAGACTGAAAGGGAGTCGAATGAAGAATTGCAAGATTTTTTCACATACGAACTGTCACCAAACCCAAAACGTTACTATTAATCGAAGTGGGAATGAGAAAGGGCGCAAAATATTCAGCATTATAACCTATAAACTTAGATGAGAAGCAAGAAACTATGATATTTGTAGTGGTGGATGGAGATCACATCTACTTCACAGAGTTCACCTTTCGGTTCGGTAACAGTTACATCCAGTACATAACTGCTCATTACGGATCAAGCAGCAGCAGTTTTCAATGGATACCCGCGATGAATACCCAATAAATGCTGCACAAAAATCATTTAGAGCTCTGAGCTTCTTCGTAGAGCCAAATCACATTCATCTTCTTAAATAATCTTTGGTGAAAAAACTATGACTCTGAGGTTTCTCAAAAGAAGTTCTTGTCAAACGACAAAAACAAAATTCGTTTCATCGACCTTCTGAAAACAAAAATGGAAAACCATAACATTTGAGTTAGAGAAAGATGCTGACATTGTCATCATCACTACATCAGTTATCACTCTTGCTTCTTATTTTGCGATGTATTGTTATTAGTTGCTGGCAAGCATATCGACTTGTAGGGAACTCACACCAACGTGATTTTTTTTTCAAAAAATGTAGAAGAAGCAAAGCTACAGACGTGATCTATTCCAGCATCACCTCCTCAAATTTCACATCAAAACTGTGGAGCTTTCCCTTTTCATCCATGGCTTTAGGGGATGTGACTCGACACTCGATATCCTGATTCTTCGCCCAAGAGAAGATGAAAATGTTGTCCATGGTACAAAAAAATCTGGACCTCAAAAAGGAACCTGGCATTTTTCTCGACACCACCTCTTCACCTGATGAAATAGCAACAGCAGGGGAACGGATAATAGCTGCTATGTACGGTTACGGTGGTTCGTACAACTGAAGAAAGTGACACACCACATTGTTTTTACGTTTGAGTTTAACTTCCTGGAAGTTCTAACCAATTCCTGTTACAATCGACCCCCTTCCGTACTGTGGCTATTTGTAGCTGTTTGTAGCTTCTGTCCACTGTTGATGTCTACTTTGGAGCGGTATTAAATAGTTGTTATTAAAAAACTAGTCCTTCGGGGTTAAAATCACCAAAAACTGAAGAAAACTCGTAAATTTCGCGTTGTTTGGATTTTTGGTAAGGTTGCGTTCGGTACTCTCGAAATAGTAAACTTAGATTATTCATTGGCCCAAAATAATAAGCATCTCAGCAAAAAATCAGGTACCCCCTTCTTAGGTGAAAAGGTTACTGGACCATTAATTAGCCATTTTGATTTGACCATGAGGCAAAATTTTCGAACTTTGACATTTTTGTAACGAGTTACTGTTGTTTATTCGTTCATTATGGTGTCGATCAAAAGACTATATTATTTAGGTATTTTCGTCATTAAGTATATTGATGAATTAAAATCAGTAGGATAGTACGGCGATTCCGATCAAATTTTATGATTTGGGGTTTTCGATTCCAATTTTTGAAATTTTATTGTATTCCAAATCTGTTGATCAGTTACTTTCTTTTATCAGTGAACTCATAAATGTCAATTTTTCGAAATATTGTCCAGTATAAAATAACCTTACGTATTTGCTTGATCCTAATCAATATTTAGACTTTTTGATTTTATGATTGAGTTGATGAAATTTCTATCGGTTATAAACGTGAAATGGTAAAGTCGATCAAGTGGTATGGTTTACTTTTAGGCTTTTCGAATGAAGCAAAATTTTATTATATCGTTGGTTTTTTAATGAGCAACTATCAATTATTGGTGAGATGATAGTGATTAGTGTTGATCAAAAAGCAAGGTCTATATTCGATCAAACGGAATTTTTGATAAACATACAATGAATTCAAATAAGATTGAAACCATTGACATTGCAAGGTAGGAAACCTAAGTTTCCCACAGTTGGCTACACTGAAATGAATGCGTTTTGCTCCGGTGAAAAAACAATCGCGAATATTGTAACTGCACTAATTTTAGTTTTGAAAAGCACTGTTTTTTATCAAATTTGCAACACACTGAGAAATGACTTGAAAAAATTCCCGAAGATAAACAGCTGAGAGAAGCTTTGGTTAAAGTGACAGATTAGATTTAAATTTGAATGAAAATTAAACAGGTACACCAACTTAGCAAGTCTAAAATCACTACAGAGTATGTTTGGTTGCATAGTTGCGGTTTCAGTCTTCTTTGAATTCACTGTAGTAGTTCTTCGATTAAAATATAAAATGAATCGTATTATCAAAATGCAGTTGTGGATCTTTTCCTTCTTTCTTACCAACCAAAAATATTTTATTGCATGGGTGTGGAGGAAAAGACTCAGTCCAAATCGAAACAAAACTGTTTATATGTATTACTTTGATTTCAAGATGGATTTTATTAAATTTTAATTATTTAAAAAAAACTTACGAAAAGCAGCAAAACTCGTTCTTAAAACAAATAACGCGAAAAAACTAATTGAATAATAAACACAATTCTTCATCATCTTGATTGAATTTATTGAATGAACATTTTTTACATGAAATTTTCTTATATATTTATACTCTAAAATATCCTAATTGTCTTGCAATCAAGGTACAAAATAATTGAATTAATTCCTATTTAATTGGCGCATTTATTTGGTGTAAACATTTATTAAAAGTAAATTAAGAAAAAATGCTAGTCGTTAATAAAAAATTGAGATTATTTAGGTAATAATACGTCTAAGGGATACTTGTGGAAAATTTTGTTGGCGAATTTTTTGAATAGGGTTGCTATGGTGTCTTCTAGGATGGGTTTAATTTCGTTTGACACTTGTTTCCAGTTGTCGTTTAAGAATAAATTCATTGCTTCACCTAAAATAAAAAAAATATTTCCTACATTTTTCAGAATTAAGGCTTATTTTTGTGTGTTTTGAATAGAAGTAATATAAGTATTTTTAATTTTTATTTTTTTCGAATTTATTGTAAACTTTTTAGTAGATAAAATTGACTGTTGGTTGTTTGAAACCATATCTAACTTTTTTCTTATTTTTAAAAATGTTAAACAAAATATTTTTTAAATAGGTACATCTAATTTTTTTACCCATTTCTTTGTCTCCATTAAACAAGTTATCCAGATGAACTGTGGCATGGCCAATATTAAAATCAACGTAGAAGTCTTTGATGCTGAAGTAGATTTGACCATCCTTTTTGATTTTTTGGCCTTGAATTGAAATTATAGCATCAATATTTGCTGAAAATTAAAAATAATGTTAAAAACAAAGATAAAAACAAAGTTAAGAACAAAGTTAAAAACAAAGTTAAAAACAAAAAAATATTTTTCCAATTTTTCGATTTTCATTAAAATTAAATTGATCAAAAGCTCCATGCATGCTTCTAAGAAAAATGTAAAATTTGCGGATCTACAAAAGTTTTAGAAAAAACATTTGGTAGAGAAGAACTTCCAAAAGTCTTATAAAAAATAAAAAACTATTAAAATATTTCCGACACTATAGAAAATCGCGATTTCGTGATTGTGGCTAAGTCAGATTAGCTTAAAAACTTACAATAATTTCCATGGCTGTTTCCAGATCCTTTGATGGGCATCATCAAAATTCTTCCATCCATGGTATACTCATTTTTTACTTCCAAATGGGGTAACCAGACTTTTATTTTAACACGATCTTTATTTAAATCGATACTAAAAAATAATAAATATTTTTCACTGTGAATTTTTGAATTTAATTGAAGAAGTTTTGAAATAGAATTTTTTATTACACATACTAAACTTTATAAATGAAAAATTGATAATACATAAAAAAATTTCTTACTTAACATTTTTGATGACGAATTCTGAAGGACCATACAGTTTAATATTTTTGTAAGTAGATTTGACTGCTACAGATCCAGCTCCTTGGTCAATTGTAATTTCTGGTATCTTTAAAGGCTCGCAACTGGGAATACCAAATTCTGATATTCCTTTTTTTAACAAAGGCTTCAACTTTTGCATCGAGTCTTGGATACATTTTTCAAGATTTGGATCGCTTCGGTGACATATACTCAAAAAAGAAGCTAAAAATAATATTTTGATTTAATTTAATTTTGGTTTCTTAGTGCATTTTGAGTGAGTTTTTATTTTAGTGATTTATATCACTTAAATATTATTTTTTATTTTTCTTAATTTAAAAAAAAGTTGTAAAATTTCAATCGGTTTACTTTAAAATGAGCCAATCATGATTTTTAATTAATTCCCCATTAAATATAAATATGTAAATATTTTTTTCCAATTTTCAATTATCCTTACAAAATAAAAAAAATACTTACGGAGTTTATAGGATTCAATTTTTACGCAAAAAACTGTTAGAAAAATGAAAACAATAATTTTAAAAATCTGCATTTTTAAATTACATTTATTTAAATAGGCAGTATGAATTTTTGCAGATGTAGAAACTGTAATGACTTTTTTATTATTTATTAATACAAAACCACGTACCTACACAGTTTTAAACTTATTAATCTAATTTGCTTACATCAGGTCAAAAATAATTGCTTGTAAGATGTTTTTTTAATAATAATCATAATGAGTTAGCCATTTTGCTAATTTCAAAACGTTTCCCAAGCCGATATTATTTATTTTATTTTCCTATAAACCTAAAACATACCAAAAATATTATTAAAAATTATAAAAATTAAAAAAAAAAACAATTTATTAGCGCTTCTTTTTGATGATATATCGGTCACAAGTCACAAAATTAAGTAGCCTAAAAATGCGATTTTGTTGATTTTTTTTAAATTAAAATAAACTTAAATCACGAAAGTGGCAAGTCAAAAGGCATTTTTGTAAAGGCGGATATTTTTTAAGTATTAAATGATTTAAATATTGATACCTATACAAGATTTTAATTTAATTTTAATTTCTTAGACATTTTATGGCTATCTAAATTAAAAAGACCTATGTTTTTTTCTTAAATTATCAAAAACTCATAAGATCATAATAATAATAAAAATTTTAATTAGCAAAGTGAACCCAAAGAATCCATTGGTGCACTTATTATTTTCCGGAACAAACCGGAAGTGCCCGGAACCGGAGGTAACTTTGATTTTTGAAATGGCAACATAGGTCGAGTATGGTATCGTTTGAAAGGTCTTTTAAAAAGAAACAACTTTTATTAAAATATTTTTTTAATATCTTCCATAATTAACAAATTAAACGAAAAAACATAAGCAAACAAGTGACAAATTGTTTCTTAAATTATGGAAAAATTAAAGCACTACCATCATCCTTAATATGGGTAAGGGTAGAGGCAATTATGAGTTTTAAATGGAAACTTGTAACTTTTGCATTTTTCGCTTCGCTTGTTAAAAATAATCAACTTTTTTAGGTTATGTATTTTCCTTAATTCAAAATATAAAAAAAAGTTGATTATTTTTAACGAATAAAGCGATAATAACTGCAAAAAAGAGTTTTTATTTAAAAAAATCTGTCTTGCCCATTTGCCGATGATGGTAACGATTTAATTTTTCCCTTTAAGGGACCAATGGTCACTTGTTTGCATATTTTTTTTCGTTTAATTTGTTAATTATGCAAGATATTACATAAACATTTTAATAAAAGTTGTTTCTTTTTAAAAGACCTTTCCAACGATACCATACTCGACCTATGTTGCCATTTGAAATTTCAAAGTAACTTCCGATTCCGAGCACATTCGGATTGTTCCGGAAAATAATATGTGCACCAAGGAATCCATACTTTGAAATTTCAAAAGGCAACATAGGTCGAGTATGGTATCGTTGGAAAGGTCTTTTAAAAAGAAACAATTTTTATTTAAATATTTATGTAATATCTTGCATAATTAACAAATTAAACGAAAAAAATATGCAAATAATTAACCATTGGTCTCTTAAAGGGAAAAATTAAATCGTTACCATCATGGACAAATGGGCAAGAGAGATTTTTTTTTAAATAGAAACTCTTTTTTGCAGTTATTATCGCTTTATTCGTTAAAAATAATCAACTTTTTTTTATTTTTTGAATTAAGGAAAATACATAACCTAAAAAAGTTGATTATTTTTAACAAGCGAAACGAAAAATGCAAAAGTTACAAGTTCCCATTTAAAATTCATAATTGCCTCTACCCTTACCCATATTAAGGATCATGGTAGTGTTATAATTTTTCCATAATTTAAGAAACCACTTGTCACTTGTTTACTTATTTTTTTTCGTTTAATTTGTTAATTATGCAAGATATTAAGAAAATATTTTAATAAAAGTTGTTTCTTTTTAAAAGACCTTTCAAACGATACCATACTCGACCTATGTTGCCATTTAAAAAATCAAAGTTACCTCCGGTTCCGGGCACTTCCGGTTTGTTCAGGAAAATTATAAGTGCACTTTGGTAATTACAATTTTATTTTATCCATGTGCGACAAACTGTTTTCGAGACAAAGGGCTGTTACGGGTGGTCTGACTCACCCTGTATATTTCTATATTTTAACAAAATTATGTGATTTCATCGAAATAATTTATATACCTAAATTTTTTATTTAAACCAAGATTTAGAATCTTCTCATGTAAAATCTAAAACATTAACCCAAGCAGGTATTAGATAACTATGTACCAACGAAGACAAACATTTATATAATTTTTCGAAAAAGCATTTCGCACGAAATTATTAAATACCTAATACGTAATAATTAAAGATATTGGAGAAATGTTTAGTTTTGACTTTCACTTTCGTCTGTCGTGACAAGCGGCTATTATCGCCTTTATGCAAAGGTGTATCAAACACTTTTCTTCAAAATTTCCAACTGGGGTATGCGTTTTAGTGATATTACTGATCGATTCTTCTCTTATAATCAGTTAAATTTCAGTTCTCAAGGCGGTCATGCGTGGTCTGCTTTTTGGGTTACTTTTTGGCCTAAGCGCGGCCGCCTTGGGTTACCAGGTTAAAGATGGACCTTTACTGACCTACAGGCGTAAGTTTTTCAAAATTATTACAAGGTGCAGGGGTGATTTCTGAAATTTTTAGCAAAATGGTTAAGGACTTGCAAAAGAAGTGACCCGAAGCTAAACGAGTGTTTGACTGATTTGTTCGCTGTTATGTTTCCAGAACTTGCAAAAGGTAAATTTTTAACGTACAAAATTTTTTTAGTTCCTTGGTAAGGCCACAAAAATTATTGAAACAATGAAAATTATTTGCTATATTTCTTCTTTCGATTAATTTTATAAAAATTTAAGGCTATTCAAGGAATTTATAAATTTGAAAAATTGTAATTTTTAAAGTTCCGTATTTTTATAATCTATTTTTTTCCTATGGTGATTATTATCAAAAATAATTTGAATTTTCCTTTAAATTACTATGTTTACCAAAATTTTTGATTTCTAGGAATCGATGAGATTAATGTAGATCCCTTTGAACCTCTAAATTTGGATGAAGTTTCGATTAGTAAAGGACGAGGACCTGTTACATTAACTGGAAGTTTATACAATATGACCGTTGCAGGACCTTCAAATTCAACCCCAACTTACACCGAGTAGGTACTCAAATTTGATAAAATAGTCTGCAAGGAATTTAAGAGCAAACTGTGTCAAATTTTCGTTAATTATTACATCTAAAAAAATAAGTTTTATTTATTCTAAAAATATTATGTGTCATCATGTTTTATTTTAATTATTTTTTTATTTAAATTTATAACGAAATTAAATAAACAAACACTTTCTCCAGTTTATATGTTTACAATAAAAGATATTTTAAATCTACAAAAACAATAATTATTCAAAAAATACTGTTTTTTGTACTATTCAAAAAAATTATGTTTTCGAATTTTCTGTCTTTAATTGAGATTGATTATTGTATATGTTTTATATTTTTAGTGCAAAATTGGATGAAAAGAAGTTGGATTTTGGAATATATCTACCACTTTTAGATATAAAAGCAAAGTACAACTTGAAGGGACAAATTTTGATCTTGCCTTTAGTAGGAAAAGGAAACTGTGAGCTTAGATTATTTGGGGTGGACACAAAAATTAAAGCAAATATTGATTTTCCGAAAGTAGAAGGAAAAGAAATTATTGTTATAAAAAACATGAATATGTCGTTTTCGGTAAAAAAACTCAAAGTGAAGCTTGATAATTTATTTAATGGAAACAAAGTTTTGGGTATGAAATTTTTAACATTATTTATATGTCATAGTTAATTTTTCAAATTTCGGGAATAAATGTAGTGTATAAACTACAAATAAGTGGAAAAAAAATCTATAAGTTTGAGATTAAAATTATCATGGAATCAAAATTTAAATTAAAAACAAAGAATATTTTTTGTTTTTACTAAAGGAACTAATAACTGGTAATAAAAGGAAGAAATTAGGAAAAGAAATTTATAAACCAAAACTTCTATTTAAATCTGGGAATTTAATTAAAATCCTTGTAAAAATCGAATAGATTAAACCACAGTTAATTGTTAGTAAATTAAATTTGGTTTTGGAAAAAGATCTTGTCACTGCAACAGTAATTTTGATAAAAATCCAAATGTAAATGTAAAAAATGACAAAAATTTAAAGTCAAATACAAAACATAAATTTTGATAATACTTAAGACGAAGTACAGAAAATAAGTTTAGTTGGATGAAAAATATATTGTAAAAATAATAATGGTGGCTAATTCGAAAAAGAGGTTTAGATTTTTGGGAAAAAACAATAAAAATTGAAATGCGAACTTAAAAGTAGTTTGTGAAATTTTGAGTTTAATATTAATTTTTTTCTATTTTGCATCTATACGAAGGCTATACAGGGTGGTGATTATTTTGATGCTCACCATTGGTATCTTTTAAAGTGGAAGAGATACGAGGTCGGTTAAATTAGAGAAAAGTTGCTCATTTTTATGGCCATTAAAAATCTGAAAAAAAATTAGAATATTTAAACTAGTTGTAAAGCTATGGCAAAAAAAACAAAAAATGTGATTGTGGAAAATAATTTATATTTGCCAAATCATTACTGCTACATCAATGAAACTTGGTGCTTTTAAATTGTTGACTATTCTGAGTTAAATGACGTCAATAAATAATTTTTTGGCCTCCTAGATTCGAAGTCGCGATATTCAACTTTTTTATTTCTTATGGCCGCCATGTTGAATTTTTACATCATCAGATAATAAATAATAATATATTTTCAGATTGCTAATTAACTTTAATATGTTTCCTTAGGAAATGTGTTAAATTTAAGAATTTGTATAAAAAAAATGAAAGCAATGTTTTATGGACAGTTTCCTATGGTTACCACAAAAATATCTCCTCAAAATTGTTCTAACAATAAAGAAAACAAATGACCTGCAATAAGAGCATTTTATTTAAATAACAGATGTCTTTATAATATTAAACAAATAAAATGATTAAAGTATTTGCTTTTTTATTATTAGAATTTTGATCAAATATTGATCAAAGTTTCATTAGAGGCGATATTTTTATGGTAACCATGGAAACTGTCCAAAAAACATTGATTTCATTTGTTTTTATACCAATTTTCAAATTTAATACATTTTCTAAGGGAACACATTAATATTAATTAGCAATTTGAGAATGTATTATTATTTATTATTTGATGAGGTAAAAAACCAATATGGCGGCCATAAGAAATAAAAAAAAGTTGAATATCGCGGCTTCGAATCTAGGAGGCCAAAAATTATTTTTTAACGTCATTTAACTCAGAATAGTCAACAATTTAAAGGTACCAAATTTCATTGATGTAGCAGTAATGGTTTGGAAAATATAAATTATTTTCTAAAATCACATTTTTTAGATTTTTGGCCATAATTTTGCAGTGAGTTTAAATATCTTAAATTTTCTTTCAGATTTTTAATAACCATAAAAATGCGCAACTTTTCTTTCATTTAACCGACCTCGTATCTCTTCCACTTTAAAAGATACCAATGGTGAGCATCGAAATAATCACCGCCCTGTATACGCACCCAAAACAGTGCGTTTATAGCTATAAACTAACTGTTTTGAGTGCGGTAATAGCAAGGGAATGTATCTTTTCGAAGTTGGTAGCACTGAAGTTTGTTGATTTTAAAATGGCAGTTGCCAAGTGATTTTTGTTATTTGATGATTTAACAAACCTGACATTAGAGTTGCCAACCAGAAAATTTACTACAATTGAAAACTACACAAGTCGATAGTAGCACTTGTTCATTAAAATACTTATGAAATAATATCGATTATTGTTTTTATTGTAATTAAGTTCAATTTTATTTTAGGATTAACTGTGAATACATTTTTGAACAACAATGGATTGGAAGTAGTTTCGGAGTTGGAGGAACCCATAGGAGATAGTCTTGCCACAATTTTTAAAGATATTATAAACAATATTTTTAGAAAATTGCCAACTGAGTTATGGCTACCTGCTGAAGAGGAAACTACACTAGAAAAATTATAAAGTCTGAAACTTTATTTAGACAAAAATAGAGTATTAATTTAAAATTCAATAATATTAAGAGCTTGCATATGAATAATTAAAATTATTATTACGTTTCTATGCAGTAACTTATCTACTTATTTCTAATAGGTATGATTTATTTGATTGTACAATTTAAAGTTACAAATAATTTTGCCCAAAACTCCTCAAGAATAGCGTTTTCAATTCCTTCTTAAAACTGCATATGAACATAGAAACTGACACCTACAAAGTATTTTATAATATTTTATTGACCATTGACCAAGTCAAAATTCTGCAAATGCATTTTCATTTTTGATATTCAGAGTGATGTAAATTTTATCTAAAATGTCCTTTTAATATCTTTTTATTTTTATTATTAAACAGTTTACTCAAAAAACTGCCATAAACCTAAATTATAATAAATTTAATTTTGGATCTGGAATATTTATGAATTTTTACTTACAAGATTTTTTGTTTTTTAGTTTAGGTTATAACTAAACTTAGTTTTATTTATGAAAATAAAAAATTTAAATTCGATTATACGTGCGGACATAAAGAAAATTGATCTAGCGTAGTGTGCTCTACTATTAATACTTTCGGAATTACGCCCATTTGAAAATCACATTTTTATGCAACTTCATTTACACCGGAAGTTGGAGCCAAGTGCCCCAACTTCCTTATTTTAAATGATTTTCATTTGCAATTAAGTTAATCACATTAAATTTAAACAATATTATGTTTAACCTTAAGTTTGTTAATTTTCCACTTCCGGTGTAAATGAAGTTGCATACAAATGCGATTTTTCGAATGGGCGTAATTCCGAAAGTATTAATCGTAGACCACACTATGCTAGGTCAATTTAATGGTATTTTTATAGAGAACACGAAAATGCAAAAATGTACTAGGTGTTCCATTTAAAATAAGAAAGTTGCCATCCACTTCCGGTATAACCGGAAGTTCCACAAAATCAAAAATACCGTTGTTAGAAAGTTCGCGATTTGAGTCCTCCGTAGACAAATTTTCAGAATCAAAAACAGAACCGTTAAAAAGTTAGCAGGGGGGGATTTACTTTATGTCCGCACTGTATTATACAGGGTGGTGCAAAATTCGAGCTATAACGCTTTACTGGAAATAGGAGACCAAAAAATAAGTCGATGTGACCAAATTCATTTATACTTATAATATATAAACCTCTAGAGTTGATTTTGACTGTTGTATAAAAGTCGAGGATTAGTATACACATTTTATGCACTAAAATTCTATTTAATATCACTTCCGGTGTTACTGGAAATAAGAAATAATATCAACTTGGTTTTTTAAATACAACATCTCATTTTGTTCATATCTTAAAACAATTTTAGAAAATAGGTATGTTTGTGCTTTTTCTTTTTTTTTCTTTTTTTGAAAATTAAAAAAAAAATTGATAAAAAAACTTTTCTTCATCCGAGGTTAATAAAAACTAGCATAACTCCTTCTAAATAAGATTGTAATTTGTAAAATACAGGGTGTCCCAAAATTCTACCGACAACTGGAGATAGACCTAAAAATAAGTTGATATGACCCTATGTGTCTATATCCAAAAATGCAGTTATAATAAACCTGTAAACTTGAATTTTAAAATAGAAATTTTTTTATTGCAGCCAAAGCAGTAAAGATTTTTAAATGAAATTTTGTATCCGTGCATTTGAATATTGGATGCTCAATTTGGCTAATCCTCGACTTTTGTAAATAGTGTTGGATGGAAGAAGAAGGCATAAAACAGTCAAAAACTTTTTAGGTATTCAAAAATTTTATTTAAAACGTATTTGCTTTTGTGGAGAAATTTAAGTGTTTTTTGCCCCTTATGAATATTGCGTAGATTGCGCTTTTGAATAAATTAAAAAAAAATAATTTGGAAGACGGTAAGAATTTAGTCGTTTCAATCTACAGTTTCCACATAAACTGATGATAACTTTGAAAAAAAAATGTCTTAATTTTAATAATAATTAAATTCACATTTAAGGAATATGTTAATAAGCCATTAATATTGAGTAAATGCAATAGATTTTTTGTAATTTAAAAGATATTTTATTAAAAATGTATGTTGTACTTTCCTACCATTTTTTAAATTTTATCATTGATTTTATTCAAAAACTACTCAGCTTACGAAAAATTCACAAGGGACAGAAAATCTTCGTTTTTCAGTTTTCTACATGAAAAAATATTAAATTTTTAAATAATATTTGTAAATACCTAAAGAGTTTTGTGTCTTCTTCTTCCATCCAACACCATTTACAAAAGTCGAGTATTAGCCAAATTTTTACTAGTTGACCGTTCAATATTCAAAATCACGTATAAAAAATTTCATTATAAAATCCTTACTGCTTTGGCTGTAATAAAAAAAATTATATTAAAAAATCAACTTTGGAGGCTTATAACTCCTGAGGGATGCATTTTTGGATATAGATAAATATTGTCATATCAACTTATTTTCAGGTCTACTATCTCCAGTTAATCGTTGTCGGTCGAATTTTGGGACACCCTGTATTCAAATAGTTCTTGAGACATTAATTTTAAAATTTATTGAAGAGTATTGGGATTTCGGCTTTATTAAAACGATTTGTTACATTACTTTTTAATGCAAAGATGCCGGGTTACTCGTTTTTTCAAGTCAAATCAATTTCCGTTTGTTCATTTAAAATTTGTAGTATGAAGAAATAAAAATACGAAAAACAGGCACATTAAATTTTTTATTTTTTAATGTTTGTTAATTAATAAAAGGACATTTTTTTATAATAAAATGTAGTACTGGGAACTTATTTAGAACTGTACCCGACGTGTTTTTTGAATTGCCTAACAAATGAGGATATTAAAAATATTTATTATTTTTATTAGGTTGTTTTCCCTGTTAACTGAAATCTGGTTATGTCGTTAAAATTAAAAAGTCACTTTTAAAGTGCAAAGCGTCTGTTAAATTTCTAGGTATTACAAGTTACAAATTATTTCTCATTTTTTAACAAATATTTGTTATCAAAGTTTTAAAAACTAAACCAAACTAAACGCAACGATAATGTCAGCGTTGCCAACTTTTTGTTGGTCTTCTGAAGTCACTACGGACACAGTTCTAAAATAAATTTCATTGTACAGGGTGAGCTAAAATGATTGTGGTCAATTCAAATTTCCCGCCTGAAAATCTGGGGAATTTGTTTACTTCAAGTTCATAGTAACACAAAATCATGTCAAAACAAAGTAACTAGACTTTACAAAAGCAGAGGCGTAGGTGTAATTTTTACCGTTGTGTCAAAACTTCTGATTTTTGAATTTCGTTATTGTGCCTTCTATTTCATAAACGTCAGTTTTCATCAAAATTAATTTGCACTAATCATTGTTTTGTGTTAGCAACTGCCTCGAAAATGAAAAAAAATATTTTCAATATTTGACATTTGCTGTTAAATTAGAGATTTTGGAAAAAAAATTTGCTACGCCATTGGATTACTAGGAGATTTTCTGTTTAAGATTTCAGTTATACCAACCTGCGTATTTGGTTGTCTACATATCAAACCACAATCATTTTAGCTCACCCTGTATTTACGGCCATGTGAATAAATTAACTTTAAAACCATGAAAGTAAAAACAATTATAAACAATTTTCAAAAAAACCTGTGAAAAATACCACCAAATCGATCTACGATGCTGTTTAAAATTTCAATACTTATTTCATTTTCGGGTCTTTCAGGTTTTGTGTTTTGTTTGCAAAACTAATTAGTGCACCTAGTGATTTTTTAAATTCACTTTAGTAATATTTATGGTTGCATTTTTCAAAACATAAAACATGTGCCAAGTGCTCTGAATCACCCGTTATACCGGGTGTACATTAAACTGAGGCCATAGTTCTGCCATTTCTTTATTTATGAAACACACATTGGGAGATTAAAAATTAAAATATTTGGATGTTTTTGGTAAAATAAATTAGTAAAAGTTTATACCTTCATGATGGGTACCAAAGTAATCGGAAAAATTATCATGCCATTTAAAATGGAGATACATACATATTTGCAAAAAACGTATTTTGAAAATTTTAAAAATTAATAACTCAAAAACGGCCAAATTAATTTTATAAATTTTTTATTTTATGTATCTATATTATTTAAGAGTAGTTTGTAGTTTGAGTAGGTTTTATTAATGTTCTTGCTAAAAGAAAATCAAATTGTTTTTCTTAGAATCATACTTATAAGAATAATAAGAAGGTTGATATAATTTGGGGTGAAATCGGAAGTGATATTGGAAATTTTTATAGTTAAATAAATGCGATTTTTAGTGCCATATAAAATAGTAAAATTTTAAATTTTTATTTGCATAAATAAAGAAATGAGATGACTCTAGTTTCGTATACACCCGGTAAACTTTTTTTTTATAAAATATTAATATGTAATCCTTAAATTATATAAAATTTTATTTATATGTATTATGCATAGATTATTTTAAGATTATTTTAAGATTTGGTTAAGATTTTTATTTTTATAAAAAAAAATAAAAAAATATAGTTGTAACAATTTTCTAAGAAGATAATGTTTCAAAAATAAAAAATAAATGGATAAACGATTTGTTATTTGTACAATTTTTAATTTTAAAAATATTAACTTCATAATTATTTAAAAAAAAAACCGAAATTATTGAACAAAACTGTAAATTTTTAATTATTAATTATAGCTCTCAGCCGAAAGCAAAATTTGCCTTCAAAAAGTACCGTGTAACTTTGTTATTAATAATCAAAAAAATTGAAATTTTGCACGAAGAAAGTTGAATATATTCTTTCGAACGGGCTCCATTTTTGATATTTGTACTTTCTTAATTCACTCTTTAATTATTTACAAAATTACCATTTTTGATGAAACATAACTAACTTAATTTTAACATTTGTAAAAATTGAGTCTGGCCGTTCGAAAGGATGAATGTACTTTATTATAAAAAATGAAAATGAAAGCAAACGTCTAAAAATGCAACGAGGTGAATCTTAAGAACTCAAAAATTAAGCACTTAATTAATTATTTTTTTTTAAATTATATTTTTTAAGTTTGAATTAAAACAAAAAACGTATTAAAAGGACATCATTCTAAACTAATTCTTACATTTAAAACTTTTTTGTTTTTTTCAAAGATTAAAAAAATAATACCTCTAACAAACAATTATAAATGCCTGTGTTGTGGCGAATAAAAAAATTTAAGCAACTCTTATTTTTTTATCGAGAATACAAATTTTGAGAAAAATGGGGTTACTATTTTATAAAACAAAGTTGATCTTCATATGACCTCAAAAACAAACGCCAAATAAAAAATGCAACCTCGAAACCTTAAAATTTGAAACATTTTTTTCTAAAGCGTTGATTTTTTCGGCTACAAAAGTTAAATGTCCCACACCCTGTATAAGTAATTTTAAGATTTAAAATAACATTGAATATAAATAAGAATTGTTATACACATTATAAGTTTCGAAAAATGCAAATGAGTCTGTAAACCATTTTTTTTTTATAATTTTATATAAAAGAGTACCTTTTAACTTGAATTTTGCAATTTGAATTTTTGGTCTAGCACTTAAAATGGCTTCGCAATTAATTAACAAAGTTTATGAAATCGCGCGGGGCTACTTTTTTCCTTGCGAACCGAGTGACGTCATTATTTCCTAGTCGCCTCGCGTGGGTTATACGGTCGGCAAAAGTGCTAAAACTGTGCGGCTTCGATTAGAAGATCGGCAGGTGAAAAAAATCGCGGTTTCTTGATTCCCAAGTGAAATGTTAATAAAATAGATCAAACGCGCGCTTTGGTCAGCCCCCTCTGCAGCCGTCAATTTTTAAAATTTTTTCAATTTTACATCAGATTATCAAATAACAAAAATATTTGTGGTGTAATGAGCATAGTGCATTTTTAAATTTTGCGCGGTTAAAAAGTTATGGCGTAAAAATGTTGAATTTAGGGGTCGGCGGCTCCCGTCGGCCTATTTTATAACGGATTTTCATTTTTAAAAATTCTGATAAATCTACTCTTGGTATTAAAACCGCCCACGCATAGGGTTTTTTAAATTTTGAAAAACAACGAAATCTTAAATTTTTTAAGTCGAGTTTCGGTTTAATCAGTCCCTCAAATTTTTTTCTACCCTAACGCAATGTACATTTTCTGAAAGTTTTCATGGTCCACTTTACGACAAAAAAAGAATCACTTCGCTATCTCCTTTCGTTATCGAGTTATGGCCGAAAATGTAGCAAAAATATGCAAAATCTCCGTTTGGAACCAAAATTGCGGTCTGAAATTTTTCACTTTTCACAAAATAATTAATATCTTCTAATCTATTATAACCGCCGGGACTAGTAATAGCTTAAAATTCGCACCGTTACATCCCCCACCAAATTCCCTGAAAATTTTAATTTTCGGTATAACATTACGTCGTCCAGGCCCGTATTTGTACCAAAATTTTGCCAAAACTTTGCCAATTTTTTCCAAAAAAACTGTTTAACCGATTTTAACCAAATATTTTTTAAAACGCGTCTATCCATGGTGTTTACCTTTGGTAAAAATTTGAAATCGCTAACTTTTATAGTTTTCGAGAAAAATAATAAAAATCGATTTCCATGAAATATCTCAAAAAATATTTTTTCGAAGCTTTTCAAAATCGACCCCGCAAATGAAAGATAATAGAAAATAGATTAAATGTAGGGGGTCACTTGCCCAAAAAAATTTTACACCCCAAAAACTCAAACAAAACTAAATTTTTCTAAGTAATGTACCTTAAAAAATAATTAAATTTTATAAAATTTAATAAGATAATATCGATAATTTTTAGAAACTTATCTGTACGAATTTTCGTTTTTTAATTTTAGTTATTAAGCGAAATATGAATTTTTTACAATACACCTTTACTCATTTGTTAGAAAGCCATATTTTATATAAAAATTCATATTTTTTGAACAAAAAGCCGTACTGCCTTAAATTTTTTTTATTTTTTTCTTATTTCTTTACACTACAACCCAAAATTATTAACTTTCAAATTTTTAATTTGAAACGCTACACACTTGTAAAAACCACACTAAAGTTGTATAACATTTAAAGTGAAATTTCATAAGTAAAAAATTATAAAGATGTAAATTTTAAATTAATAAATAATTCTCCTACTTTAATTAATAACTAATAGTAATATTTTATGAGAGTATTAAAAGATAATAACTATAAAAACGTGTAGAAACAATCAAGTGCACTATGCGCGTGTACGGAACGGACAGCGTTCGGAAGAAATGACGTCAGAATACATCGCGTAGTTGAAGAGGAGGGGCTAATTTTCTTAAAATCCAAACGCTTATATTTACGTTAATATTTGTCGTATCGAATTGAAACAAAAAACAACTTAATTATAATTATGATTTCTAAAATGTAAGATATAAAAATATCAATTATTTTTTTCGTTTTTCTTCCTCATTATTGTATTTAGACTTTTATAAAAAAATTACGTTTGCAAATTTCCAATTTTTACATCATTGTGAATGAACTCCCGAAAAGGTAAATTTTTGAAATTATATTTTTTTGCGTTTTATTTTCCTTTCAAATGAGAAAGTTAAGGATTTTTTTATGACTGCTGTAAAAGATCTACTATTTATTTTAGTAGTTACTTTATATTTTAGTAGTTAGTAGTTACTAATTATTAATTATCAACTATAAGTTTGTAGTTGGACGTAAACTTCACACCAAAACCTACATTTAAAATACATTGTTTTTTATTACTTTTGGTGTGCGTCCAACCGAAGTTGTACAATAAAAAATTAATTATTAAAATTTAATATTGCTATTTTGAAGAAACCTAATTTATGTAATTAGATTTTGTACGTTTTTATTACAATAAGCTAATATTTTGCAAAAAAAAGAATTATTTAATACTTTTTCACAACCTATGGCATCAAACCATGAACCAGAAATGAAATCACCCGCGTTGAGGTGCTGGAATTTAATTGTTGTTATTTATTTGGTATTATTATTGCAAGGATGTGTTGGCATTTTATCACATTAAAAGAATTTTAAAAATTCAATTAATCTCAATTACACCCATTTGGGTCAATGCAACTTTTACAACAATTGTCATACTTAATACATTTTTTTTTCTAAATTACTCCCACATTAACTTGTTATAAAAAAATTAGCAAAATCGTAATTTAACCATGTATTAATTTCATTTAATAAATATGAATAATATTTTAAGGATTTTGATTTCATTTCAATTTTTGAATAATTTTTGAAATAAATAAAGTTCTGACAAATTCGACATTGTATTTTTTATAATACTATTTTTTAATATACATAAGTGGGTGGTGATTATTTCGATGCTCACCATTGGTATCTTTTAAAGTGAAGGAGATACGAGGTCGGTTAAATTAGATAAAAGTTGCTCATTTTTATGACCATTAAAAATATGAAAAAAAAATTAGAATATTTAAACTCGTTGTAAAGTTATGGCAAAAAAAACAAAAAAATGTGATTTTGGAAAATAATTTATATTTGCCAAACCATTACTGCTACATCAATGAAATTTAATACCTTTAAATTGTTGACCATTCTGAGTAAATGACGTCAAAAAATAATTTTTTGGCCTCCTAGATTCGAAGCCGCGATATTCAACTTTTTTATTTCTTATGGCCGCCATATTGAATTTTTACATCATCAGATAATAAATAATAATATATTTTCAGATTGCTAATTAAGTTTAATATGTTCCTTTAGAAAATGTGTTGAATTTAAGAATTTGTATAAAAAACAAATGAAAGCAATGTTTTATGGACAGTTTCCATGGTTACCATAAAAATATCTCCTCAAAATTGCTCTAATAATAAAGAAAATAATAATAGTAAACAAATGACCTGCAATAAGAGCATTTTATTTAAATAACAGGTGTCTTTATAATATTAAACAAATAAAATGATTAAAGTATTTGCTTTTTTATTATTACAATTTTGATCAAATTTAAAGTTTCATTTGAGGCGATATTTTTATGGTAACCATGGAAACTGTCCATAAAACATTGATTTTTATACAAATTTTCAAAATTAATACATTTTCTAAGGGAACGCATTAATGTTAATTAGCAATCTGAAAATGTATTATTATTTATTATATGATGAGGTAAAAATCCAATATGGCGGCCGTAAGAAATAAAAAAGTTGAATATCGCGGCTTCGAATCTAGGAGGCCAAAAAATTATTTTTTGGCATTATTTAACTCAGAATAGTCAACAATTTAAAGGTACCAAATTTCATTGATGTAGCAGTAATGGTTTGGAAAATATAAATTATTTTCTAAAATCACATTTTTTAGATTTTTGGCCATAATTTTGCAGTGAGTTTAAATATCTTAAATTTTCTTTCAGATTTTTAATAACCATAAAAATGCGCAACTTTTCTTTAATTTAACCGACCTCGTATCTCTTCCACTTTAAAAGATACCAATGGTGAGCATCGAAATAATCACCACCCTGTATATCTTCTTTATTACGTAAGCATCCTGTGTTTTTTCTAAACTTTTCCGATTTTAAAATTTTTAAATAAAATCACTTAACAATCATTTCAACAGAAAACAACCAATGAAATTAAATATGATGGAGTTTCGATGTTTCCACTTAAAGTATTTTTAAATCTTTCCAAATAGATCTGGTAGACAATTGTTTATTTATAAAAAATTACTAACAATCAAATTAACATCCAGCAAGCAATTAATGTGCATTACTCATACCCATGACTATATTTTTTGATAACAAAATAAAATATAAATGAAATTACTGCGATTTAATACGAATATAAAAAATCTGATTTTTTAAATTAATTTTTGGTCGATCAAAATCGAAACTGAAAAGTTTCAAAATTCATATATCATATAAACAATCAAAAAACTTTGACGTATACATTTTTTTTTTAATTTTAAAAAATTTGGGTTTAAATTTTAGACTGCTGGTTGTAATAGCAAATACATCTTCAACATTTTGTAATTTTATTTTAAATTTTCCTGATGAGTCCTTTAAAATTGAGATTTTCAAATTTTCAACGTCCATAACAAAATTAAAACAATTTTTTAAAAAAATAGTCCTTATATTTTAACTTAAAAAAACAAGAAGATGCGATTTTTAAAATATGGCTATAACTTCTTTATTTTCTGTGATACCAAAAAATTTTTTTTACATAATACAGATAATTTTTTGTGTACAATGCAGTAAAACAAATGAATATTTTTCTTCGCTAGCTGGAAATGAACCAAACTTATTTTTTTCTTATGGGAGCCATATTAGATTTGCACATATTCGGAATCAGTATTTTTTTCTGAGTAATTTGGTATACCATATTTCATATTTAAAAAAAAATAAAATTATTTGATTTTACAAACTTACATTGGACTTTAAAAGATGTAAATTGTCAATAACATAAATGTAACTATTTAAAATATTAAATGTAAAATAAATCTTAAAACATATGTATTGACAGTTTACATCAATTCAAGGCCATTTTTGGTTAGTAAAATAAAATTATTTCTATTTTTCTTAAAATATTACATATGATATATCAAATTACTCAGAAAAATACACTAATTCCGAATATGTGTAAATCCAGTATGGGTGCCATAAGAAAAAAATAAGTGTGGTTTATTTTCGGTCAATCCGTTGGCGAAAAAAATATTCATTTGTTTTACTACATTGTACCCAAAAAATTGTCGGTATTAAGTCAAAAAATTTATTTGGTACCACCGAAAATAACGAAGTTATAGCCATATTTCGAAAATCCCATTTTCTTGTTTTTTCAAGATAGCGTTGGAACGATGCGATATTTAAATTATTTGTAAAAGAATTATTAATATTCGAAAAAATCTCTACTACTTTGTCTATTTAACCGACTTTTTATCTCAAATAATAACAAAGATACCCATACACTCCAACGTCAAATGGGACACTGTATTTCATATTATATTTAATACCTGGTGGAAATGAAACTAGGGCCACCCCTGGCATTTCTTTATTTATGGAAATAAAAAATTAAAATTTTAGTATATTATATGATCTAAGAAAACAAATCTTATTGATCGAATAAATTTTTAATTTTACTTCCGGTTTATCAGGAAATGGCATCCACTTTCTTATTTTAAATATAACCCCCTGATTTTTTCTACGTAAAATCAAACATTGGTTAATTTTAAGTATGGTTATGACAAAAAAATATTTTTTTTTCAAAACTTTAAGAAAAAAATTTTTTTTTGGTAAAAAATTTGAGTAAAACCTACAAAAACTATTTTTAAACATACATATGGGATATCACAGTAACCGGAAAAAAACCCTCTATTTAATTAGGGGGTGGCCCTTATATCATCCCATTTAAAAAAGTAAAGATATTTCCAAAAAACGCTTCTTGAAAATTAAAAAAATAATATCTCAAGAACGGTGAAATAAATTTTATAAATTACAATTTATTTTACGTATTTGTATTATTTAAAAATAGTTTTTGTAGGTTTTACTCAAATTTTTTACCAAAAAAAAATTTAACATTTTTTCTTAAAGTTTTGAAAAAAAATTTTTTTTTGTCATAAACATACTTAAAACTAACCAATGTTTGATTTTACGTAGAAAAAATCAGGGGGTTACATTTAAAATAAGAAAGTGGGTGCCATTTCCTGATAAACCGGAAGTAAAATGAAAGATTTATTCCATCCATAAAATTTGTTTTCTTAAATCATATAAGATATTAAAATTCTAATTTTTTATTTTCATAAATAAAGAAATGCCAGGGGTGGCCCTAGTTTCATTTCCACCCGGTATATTTTATTAAAAAAAATTTTTTTTGAAAGTTCAGAAACAATTTTTTTTGACACAAACATACTTGGAACTTACCAATGTTTAATAATAAGTACAAAAAAATAGGGTGACACATTTAAAATAAGTAAGTTGACGTTATTTTCGGTGAAACGGGGAGTGAAATTGAAAAAAAAAATTATGCAATATAAGATACTAAAATTTCAAATTTATATTTCCATAAACAAAGAAATTACATGGGTGGCCATAGTTTCGTGGACACCCGGTATGTAAATTTAAAGCTTTTTAAAAAGATGGCTATTTTTGGTTACTAAATAATTTGGGCAATTAAACTATGTAATTTAAAAATTTTGAAAAATTCGTCATGTTTCTGTCGAAACTAATCAGGAAACCGGTAAGTTCGTAATTCATAATTACAATAATAATTGCAATTGCGCTGCAATTTTCTGGAGTTATTCAACTCGACTTGCGCGACTCTAATACTTTTATGTAATTCGGAAAGAAGCAAGAAAAAGTCATAAGTCGTTATTTATATACGGATTATTACAACACCCTTCATTTACAATTCACAATCATCTCGTTCCGTGTGCTCACAGCTCACACGACAGATGAGATGAGACATGGAATTGTGGATTGCGTTTTTTTCATCAATTTTTACTTTTTTCTTCACCGGCGATTGTCATCCCTACTCGTTACTCGTCCGGGCCGGGACAATTATTATAGGGCCCCCTCTTCACCCCGTGTATATAATCAAAAGTGAAACTTTCACTGGCTTAAAGCGCCGATAAGCAGGTAACGTTCCGGGCCTGAATTAATTAACAAAAATATAAAAAACTTCACTAAATAATTTTTTTTAAAAAATTAAAAATATTTTAATAATTTATATTATTAAATTAAAAAATAATATTTAAATAATTGTGATTTAAGTTGTATATTATTTAGTGTAAAATGGGGTGGAAATTATTTATATTTGTTGCTGTATTTTGTGGTGGAGCTGTTAATGGGCAGGAAATTAATAATAAAACTTATGAAACACGTAAGTTAATTTTTTAATTTTATTACATATTAAAAAAAGCTATTTTATTGTAAATAAATTATAAATAATATTAGTAAACATCATACGTTTATAAATTAAATAAACAATTAAGAATTAAAAATTTTATAAATAAAAAATTATTTAAAAAAAAATATTTTTTTTAAGAAATTTTATTATAAATAAATTAGGAATGGTATTTTTTTATTAGATAAAAATTTAATATTATTCGAAGTTATTGCTTGAATATTTTGGCAATTTTGGATGTTTCTTCTTGCTGTAGGACACAAATTTGGTATTTTTAAAATAAAGGGAAAAAGAAAAAACCGAAATCAAGATAGATAAAAAATATAATGAACATTTTTATTAGTAAAATATTCAACATTTTTGTTGGGTTAGATGTAACATTAGTGTTTAATTTAAACAATATTGTAAAATAATCAAAAATTGTTTATAAATTACAAAAATAAGAGTATAAAAAAATGGCTAATTTTAGTAAAATAAATAACTTTTTTGCCTAGAGATGAAAAATTTCAGTGTAAAATAACTAAGTTTCTTTAATAAATAAGAAAAATTACTAAACATATTAGAAATTTTAGGTTTTTCGAAATGTATTAAAAAGTAATGATTTTCAAACAGTATACAGGGTGTCCCATTTGACGTTGGACTGTAGGGGTATCTTTGTTATTATTGGAGATAGAAAGTTGGTTAAATGGACAAAGTGGTAGAGATTTTTTCGAGTATTAATAATTCATTTACAAAAAATTTGAATATCGCATCGTTCTAACGCTATCTTGAAAAAACATAAAATACGATTTTCAAAATATGGTTATAACTTCGTTATTTTCGGTGGTACCAAAAAATTTTTTTGACTTAATACCGACAATTTTTTGTGTACAATGCAGTAAAACAAATGAATATTTTTTTTCGCCAACGGATTGACCGAAAATAAACCACACTTATTTTTTTCTTATGGCAGCCATATTGGATTTACACATATTCGAAATTAGTGTATTTTTCTGAGTAATTTGATATATCATATGTAATATTTTAAGAAAAATAGAAATAATTTTATTTTACTAACCAAAAATGGCCGTGAAAAGATGTAAACTGTCAATACATATGTGTTAAGATTTATTTTACATTTAATATTTTAAATAGTTACATTTATGTTATTGACAATTTACAACTCTTAAAGTCCAATGTTAGTTTGTAAAATCAAATAATTTTATTTTTTTTTAAATATGACATATGGTATACCAAATTATTCAGAAAAAAATTCTGATTCCGAATATGTGTAAATCCAATATGGCTACCGTAAGAAAAAAATAAGTTTGGTTCATTTCCGGTCAATCCGTTAGCGAAAAAAATATTCATTTGTTTGACTGCATTGTACACAAAAAATTGTCTCTATTAAGTTAAACAATTTTTTTGGTACCACCGAAAATAACGAAGTTATAGCCATATTTTGAAAATCGCATTTTCTTGTTTTTTCAAGATAGCGTTGGAACGATGCGATATTCAAATTTTTTGTAAATGAATTATTAATATTTGAAAAAATCTCTACTACTTTGTCCATTTAAACGACTTTCTATCTCCAATAATAACAAAGATACCCATACAGTCCAACGTCAAATGGGACACCCTGTATAACCAAAAGATGTTAATTTAATTTCACATATTTTTGTCAAAAAAATTTTAATTTCGTGGAAAATTTAATTATTACAGAAAAATATTTTTAGAAAATTGCTGTTAACAAGAGTCACATTTTTGGGTTATACAGGGTGCAATAAAAGTAAGACATAATAGCTGTATTTTTTTAATTTAAAGAGTTTCATAAAAGTTAAATACAATTTTCAGTTTTCAGTAAATTTCAGTGCATATTTTAACATATTTACCTCTATTTTATTGTCCGATTTATCAAACCGTAAAAATTACTTGAATTGTAAATATCATTCTGAACCAAGAATTCATTATGGACTAGTTTTTTTTTACTCCTTAAGAAGTTATGGTAAAATGACGTAAACATTTTTAAAATTTTCAAATTGTTGCAACTTTTTAAGTAATCAAAAAATAGTGGTTCATGGGAAACTTTTTTTTTAATGATATTTAAGGAACATCTTTATTTTTTTTTAATTTAAATTTTTATTTTATTTTTTTATTATAAAGTAAAATTGGGAAATACAGAAAAATGAACTCTATACAAAAACTAAACATGTCAAAATATGCACTGGTAAGATGTACTTGAAAGACGTCTTGATTAATTTATCAGAAATTTAACTGTCAGTAATTGTGGTTATTTCCAAATGAGGAAAATACAAAAATTATTTTCACTGGCTTATAAAAGAACAAAATTTTTTTGGAAATAAAAAATTATATTATTATATACATAAGGCGATTTTTTTTCTAACGAGTCTAGCCGCGTAGCGGGGAGCGTTTTAAACGACGAGTTAGAAAAAAACCTTATGAAACGAGTTCTTTACGAACCAAAATAGAAAAAAAAAATAATTTTAAAATCAATTATACATTCTCACTTTTTTCCAGCAAAAATTTTTTTTAGATAGTAAATGTCATTGTGAACAAAAAAATTCGTATGAACTTTTTTTTCGACTGCTTTAAAATTTCAAAAATTTAATGATTTTTGTGGGACACCCTGTATAAATTTCATTTAATTTTATTTTTTTTATTTAAGATGGTTTCAACCTTCAACATTTTTAACTGTCAAAATTTTCACGTTTTTGCTAATATTTCAAATATTTTATGGTATATTTAAAAAATGCTCCTATAGCACGATTAAAAAGTTCATCAAGCTTCCAGTGACTTTTAAAATAATTTTGAAAAACCTACTATTGTTGCTTAAAATTGCATGGCGCCTAAATTTATGAATAATTGAAATTACAAGCTGATCGAAAAAGTCTTTGGGTTCTTGTTAATTTTACAGGAAGCTTGATGAACTTTTTAATTTTTTTAAATAAACCACGAAAACTAGAAATATTAGCAAAAACGTAAAAATTTTGACAGATAAAAACTTTGAAGCTTGAAAACCCCTTAAGTCAAGTATGCTTTGGATTTTGTATATTTTTAACACAATGAGAATAAAAATTTTACCGAAGGAAATTTAACCCCGTCGTTTACATATTTTAAATACAGCCAATTATGTTAAAAAAATTCAATTTGGCAAAGAAAAAATCCAAATAATAATAAAATTAAATAAAAAAAATATAGTAAGAAAGAATATTATACAGGATATTCCACAAAAATCATGAAAATTTATCGAAAAAGCATAATAGTTCATAGGAAATTTTAGTTCAGAATGATATTTACTATCTAAAAACATTTTTGCCGGAATAAAGTGTGAGACACCCTGTATAATTTGATATGGTCAATTTTGATAGTTTTCAAATTCTTGAATTTAAATGGTTGTCAATAAAGTTATATTTACACAATAATTTTTTGGTAAAATATACCGGGTGGAAATGAAACTAGGGCCACACCTGGCATTTCTTTATTTATGGAAATAAAAAATTAAAATTTTGGTATATTATATGATCTAAGAAAACAAATCTTATGGATCGAATAAATTTTTAATTTTACTTCCGGTTTATGAGGAAATGGCATCCACTTTCTTATTTTAAATATAACCCCCTGATTTTTTCTACGTAAAATCAAACATTGGTTAATTTTAAGTATGTTTCTGACAAAAAAATATTTTTTTTCAAAACTTTATGAAAAAAATTTGAATTTTTTTTTGGTAAAAAATTTGAGTAAAACCTACAAAAACTATTTTTAAACTTATATATGGGATATCACAGTAACCGGAAAAAAACCCTCTATTTAATTAGGGGGTGGCCCTTATATCATCCCATTTAAAAATGTAAAGATATTTCCAAAAAACGCATCTTGAAAATTAAAAAAAATAATATCCCAAGAACGGTGAAATAAATTTTATAAATTACAATTTATTTTACGTATTTGTATTATTTAAAAATAGTTTTGGTAGGTTTTACTCAAATGTTTTGCCAAAAAAATTCAACATTTTTGTTTAAAGGTTTGAAAAAAAAAATTTTTTTGTCATAAACATACTTAAAACTAACCAATGTTTGATTTTACGTAGAATAAATCAGGGGGTTACATGGTTACATTTAAAATAAGAAAGTGGGTGCCATTTCCTGATAAACCGGAAGTAAAATGAAAGATTTATTCGATCCATAAAATTTGTTTTCTTAGATCATATAAAATACTAAAATTCTAATTTTTTAGTTTCATTTCCACCCGGTATAATTACAGGAAACTGTTTTTGTTCACTTTTTTGCATATTCGACTATAACTGAAAAACTTTTGTATTTAATTATTTTATGTTACTCTTTAAATTAAAAAGTTACAGCTAGGAATTATGCATTACTTCTGAAAGCTAAAAAACAAAAAAGTTGTATATTTTTATTTAGATGAAATATGCGTACACAGGACTATGAAATTTGGACACTAAGAAATATGTAATGATTTTGGAAGATATTTTGGAAATACTATCAATTGATCATTTTTGTTAACTGGATTATTCTAAGAATTTTTGTTTTAGACTAGGATTTTGGATTATTTTATATTAAAACAAATTCAATATACAGGGTGCCCTTAAAGTCCCCGCTACGTTGTTATTTTTTCTAGGAACCTTTAATTGACTATTGGAAAATTAAAAAAATTGTACCCACCGTAGATTTACAGTTATTAACCGAAAATTAAATGGAATAAATTAACCTGCACTGGGTGCAGACTTATCAAAAACCAGGAAAACTATTTGTCATTCTTCACATAAAAGTATCTTCTACCATTTTGTTACCATCTTGTTAAACAAAAGTCAGAAATATCTCAATCTTAATTTTTAAAGTGTCATCCAAAGTGAAAATTATTAAAGGAAATAACCAAAATAAGGACACCTGTGCCTTAGTAAAAATAAGAAATTTATTTTTTGAAAATTGTTCGAATGTCGACCAGTTTTTTTCATTTTCATATGAACATTTCCAGAATCGAAAATAACCTGCAATTCCAAACACATTACTACTATTGGTTTTTTTAAACTACTTACGAAGAACTGATGATGGCGAAATATTTGAGCCGAAACGTTTTCTGATGTAGCAAAGAAAATCAATAAATAGTGTCAAAAAAAGACATAAAGCTGTTTTTATCAAAATTACACCAACGGCAAAAGTTTTCAACATTTTACATTTATAAATTATGGTTTTGTTATTCATAAAAACAATTTGAAAAACTTACCTATTTTAATAGAAAATGAACTTAACTATCTAATAAGTTCATTCTGAAATTTGATTGATACTTGCATTTTTGGTCATAATAAATTTTCCAGTTTTTTTTTTTAATTTTTTTAATAATTCAAAAGTCTTGAAGCAAATATTTGTTGTAAATTTTGTCTTTGTGGAGTAAACCAATCAATTTTAAGGGAGCAACAAAAAATTATTCGTAAAAACTGCGCCTTTTGACATATTTTCGAAAATTTGAAAAAAAAAACAGAAAGTGATAAAACAAATTTTTTGTGTGCTACTTTGTAGAAAATGCTTTAAATAACAACTTGACGGGGTCTTTTTTATTTAAAGAGTTTTTTTATTCTTTTTGGAGTTTAGAAAAATAAGTAAGTTATATAAAAATACAAAAACAATAGAAAAAACAAAAAAGATCATGTTGTTATTTGAAGTTTTTTCTACAAAAAGTATCACAAAATAATATATTATCGATTTTTGTTTTTTCCTGATTTCTTAAATAGTCAAAAACGCTTGTTTACCCCACAAAAACAAAAATTGGAACAAATAATAGCCATAAGACATGAAATTCTTTTCTGGGAGTTTTTTAAAAAGATGATCTGTGATTTTTTTGGAGACTAATCCGATTTCCTGATTAAGAGGCAAAATATCCAAAATTGTGGCGAAAAAGCGATTTACTTTTCCATTTTTCCATCATAAATCATTTTACACATTATAAATTATAATCTGAGCGTTCAGAAGCTTTTGACAAAATAATTAAAATACTGCAATGGAATTAAGGCTGCCGAAAATTATTACTTTTTAATATTGGGAATTTAATAACTATCAGAGGGCGCTTTTAATAGAGTTTTATCTAGTAATGGTTAAAAATATTCAACAAAACATAAATAGGTTTATTATTTACATATTTACAACTACAAATAAAGACTGTGCAACATATAGTAATGTTTGTAATTAAATAAGTGTACTGCACTTCTAGTTTCATACTTTTACCACCAGAGGGCGAGAGCAGATTTTTAAAATTTCCTATTGTTGTATTCAAAAAGCTCATATTCTAACTTAACATAATCTATTTAAAATCTTAAATAACGTAAAGTAAGCTTTTTATGATAGTCAAGGTTAACGAAACGTGAAAATCAATCTTAAACGTGGTATACATAGTACAATATTGCATTTGCCAAAATTTATAACCCAATATTAATTACCCATATTACTATAACTAGACATGATTTTGCAATTAACATAATTAACGTAGTTCGTAATTGCTTAAGCGAGTCTAAAAAAAAACGGTAATCATTAAAATTATATAATAACCATAACAAATAATTTTACTTTTAACTACTGATCTACTTATTCCCGGCACTGTAACCTAGATTATTCACTTTTAATCCATTTCTAGAATTTCTCATTTCTAATAAAATAGCTTCCTATTAATCACCAATTAAATTTTTAATTAATCAAACGCATACTACTTCATAAGTACATAATATCCTGCGTTCTGGCATTTTTTCAGATTTCTACAATTACACAACATGTGGGTTAAATTATGATTTTTTCGCAATATGAAATATTAAAATTTTTAAAACCCTGGTGTTCCAGGAAACGGTTGCAACCATTGCAACCCAAAAAGTTGTAATTAATAATTAGAATTACAAAATATTTAAAAATTAGTGATTTATTATGTTCCATTGAGTAATAATTTGTAAAATAGTATGTTGCACGGTGGATGTGGACATTCCACATCAAATTACACGTCTGCGCCCTACTGCGGTTGAAGTTGCACGTTTTTAAACTAACCTCAAACTTTTACCAGTAATAAATAGTGAGCTCCTTTACACTATTTTTATGTTGATAACCTGTTGTGAAAATAACTTATTCTGATGTGCCAATATATATTCCCCAATTTGTAATACACTAAAACTAACAACGAACAACATTTGAATAGATAAATGTTTGAAAGGTTGGGCTTGTTGCTAAAACATATCTGATGCAAGATTCTTGCATTAAAATACCTTCAAAATTTACACCGTGAGTCTGTTGTGACATTCCTATACCAAATAACGATTTAATTATGTTGAATTATTGTTAATGAATAATAATTATTAAGAAATTACTTAATTGTTATTAGCAACACAGAAATTTTTAAAGTATAATTTTATGTTTACCATTATTTCAACACAATTTTAAATACCATTTAAAATAAAAAGGTCATAAAAATAAAGATTTTCATTTGTAACTGCGAAAGATCAAAACAATGATGAGAAATTTTTGATAAAATTCGAATTTTATGGTCACCAATATTGATAAAAATTTTAAAGATCTGAATTTTTAAATCATAAAAATATTATCTTTAATTTTTTGTAAATGAAATTATCCACAGTTCTTATTTAAAATATTATTATCAAAGTAAAAGTTTTGACTTGGTATATTTGCAGAAGACAAAATGGAATAGGTTTTTTAAAATTTCTTTTACTTTCGTACAGTTTTAATGGTTTGGACAAATTTTTCCTCGTTTGCTACGAGCAAATTTCTTAGCTGAGTGAAAATTTTTATTTAAAAAAAAATCCAAAGAAAACACTTAAAAAATTACAACAAACAGGCGAAATACGTAAAAAATCTTAATGAAATCATCAAGTCTTGTATTTTTTTTTTCGATTTATTTGATGAAAATTTTAATTGGATTCGTTGAGTGCTTAGAGATTGAAAAGCTTTCATAACTTTTAATTTTTGCCGCATGCAACATTTTGTAAATTAAATGTTACTTTAACATTTAGTTCTAAACTTTGGCCTTTTGTGGTAATGAAAAACAAAAAGCTACAATTAAATTAATTCGCCTATAATTATGATTAAGAAAAACCTAACGACGTTAATTTCTTCAACAACAATCCCTCTTTCGAAACCAAAAAAAAAACGTAGTAAATAGATTGTAAATGTTAATTCGACGTTGCTCATTTCTCCAATATTTCAAAAAGTGTAAATTCTGTAAAGAAATGAGAAATGAATAGGTCGAGTGCGGTAATACGGTTTCTTGTTAATGCTGTTTCGTGCTTAATACGTAAAAGTGTTACGTGTTTGTGCTACATTGTTATGCAAACGTAAACATGAGCTGAGCAACGAGAAAGTAATTGTGCCGTCTGACGAACATCTCTTTAACCTTAATTCCAAATGCAACTGGTTACACCATCCCGAAATGCAAGTGAAAACCAATTAGACCCCAAATTACAGACTACAATGTAATTATTAGAAATTACATCAAAACATTGATAGTTTTGCAAATTTTGTTTAAATTTTTTTTTGGAATTACTGGTTTTTGATCGTTTTAGGCCAATTGCAGTTAATTTGGTGATAAAATCAAAATTACTATTGTTACCATTGATATTTTCATAGAAGCTCATTGGAGAACATTTTGCTTGAGCAACATAAATCCTACAATAAGAATGGGTATATACAGGATGTTCCGTAAGTAATGCATAATGAAAGGGGTTGTTCAGGACACCAAAACAAGCAACTTTTGTTAATAAACCCATATTCGGAAATTAACCATTAAGCCAGGGTAAATAAAAAAGATTTAAGGTAATTAAGTTAATTAATAAAATTTACAAAAATTGTTTGAAATTTCGGGCATTTTGTTCAATGCACAAGGTTGCACGCTGGTTCATAGATGTTCGAACCCTCTGGAATATCCCAGGGATGTCTTTGACAATGGTACAAGCAGCCATAAGTCTTGCGAGAAGTTCTTCTTCTGTAGTAACAGGCGGCTCGTACACCAGGCTTTTCAAATATCCCCAAAGGAAAAAATCTAAGCTTGTGAGTAATCAGGGGAACGTGCAGGCCAATTAACAGGTCCGCCACGACCAATCCAACGGTTGGGAAAACTTCATCCAGAAATTGGCGTACATTTAAAGAAAAATGAGGAGGACACCCATCGTGTTGAAACCACATACCTTGTCTAATAATAAGCGGCACTTCCTCCAAGAGCTCAGGTAAAACTTCCTCCAAGAAATGGCGATGCATTACACCATTCAAACGTGGTGATAGTAGGTATGGATCAATTAAATTGTCTCCCAAAATTCCAGCCCAAATATTAATAGAAAATTGGTGTTGATTTCGCCGACGGGATACAACATGAGGATTTTCATCATCCCAAATGTGCTATTTCGGCTATTATAAAAGCCGTCCCTCGTGAAGCATGCTTCATCCGTAAATAACACGAAACTGCCAAAATTAGGTTGAACCAAATGCTGTTGTAACCACCAGCGGGAAAAATTTACTCGAGATGGATAATCTGCTGGACTCAACGATTGAACACGTTGAATTGAATAAGGGTGTAGCAACTGTTCATGGAGAACTCTCCAAACAGTTGTTTGCCTTGGTCCCATGTTATGTGCAATGGCCCGAATACTTGTGCTTGGTTCTTCCTCTATACGGTTGAGCACTTCTTCCTCAAATTGGATAGTGCAAATTGAACGTGGACGACCAACAGCTCTACGAGGTTCGACAGATCCAGTTTCTCTAATGCGATTATGAATCCTAGCAAAGGTTGAGGAAATCTTTGGTGGTACAGGCGCGCAGTACTCAAAGAGTTACAAAGAGCTTCCCCATAAATGAGATGCATATCAGCTAATTCTGCATTGGAAAAATTCACCATTTTCGAAAGTAATTAACTTTAATAACAAACGTAATTGATCTTAGAATAGCACAACAGAATAAACCGATGTTGTTTTACTACTATCGTATTTAAAGTTGTTCACTCCAAATTTGTGTGGTGATTTTTTTTTAAATTTGTTGTGCACGGTCCATTGAAAAGACATGATAATAAATCGCAAACATTTATTTACAAAAAAAGAAAATAAAGCTATTTTTGTAAATTAAATTTAAAAAATTTTGTCTCAACCTAGTGACTTAATGGTTAATTTCCGGATATGGGTTTATTAACAAAAGTTGCTTGTTTTGGTGTCCTGAACAACCCCTTTCATTATTATGCATTACTTACGGAACACCCTGTATATAGACCTTTATTGGCATAAAATTAAATACAAAGATTCTCATCTAATTACAATAAATAACCCAAACTTAATACAAATATCACTAGTTCTGTTGTGCTTTATCCAAAATCCTCTGCATCCATTCCAGTCCCTCCCCTTTCTCATTCAGTATAAATCTTATATTCCACACTTTCTCTTTCTCCATTTCATTCCAGCTTATAGCTTTACAATCACTTCCCCATTCATCCCGACCTTCCTCACAAAATCTACAGCATCTGTATCTATTGTCCATCCAGTACTTCATTCCTTTCTCCACACTTCCACATCTGAACCTGACAATCATTCTTTCTTCTTCACCATATTTCTGTCTTTGCACATAGGCGGGTTCTCTTCCATATATACAAATATCTTTATATCTTGGGTTATATCTGCTATCCCTTATTTTCCTGTAACGTATTGGCACTTCAACTTCTTTCAACCTTTCCTTAAAATTATATTTGAAGACATTTACCCTCATTTTTCTCTTAACTTCTTCCTCCAACCAGCCTACTTCTCTATACATTATACATCTAGCTTTCTCCCACTTATTCCTTACATTGCATTTTTCTCTTCCTTTTGCTATTCTAAATACATCTTTGATGAAACTTCCCTCTTCCCTTTCTTATATTTTTTCTTTCAAATTCAGCCATTCTAACCTTAACTTTTCTACGCTTATTACTTTGCTGCCATTCAGTTCCTGTAGTACTATGTACCATAGTGTTGACCATTCTACCCCTAGTATTTTTTTCATCCATCCTATCTGCAACCTTTCGATCTTTTCTTCCTCTTTAATGCCCCACACCTCACATCCATACAAAATTATAGATTTCACACATGCATTCATTATTTCCCGCTTCGCTTTTAGTGACTCCCTGAAGACCTTTCCCCAATTTTTCCACAATTAAGCTTCTGCTACCTTTGCTTTTCCCACAACAAAATCAATATGCCTCCCTGTTCCACGATGCATTCTGAAGATGTAACCCAGATATTTCATTTGTTTGACCACCTCAATTTTATCTCTATTCCATTCAAATATTTCCTCTTTACCCATTCTCCCGCTTTTTTGCACACCATCACCTTGGTCTTACCGACGTTCACTTCCAGATTCCTTTTATTCATGTATCTTCCAACTCTTTTAATTACTCTCCTCATTTCTCCTGCATCCTTCGCACAAATCACCAAATCATCCGCATAACTTAATACTCTTATTTTCAGACGCCCTATCACAACCCCTCCGTTTCTTGTCCTTTGCGCAATACTTCTTCCAGATCTAATATGTATATGTTAAACAGAGTTGCACTTAGTGGGCAACCTTGCCTTAGGCCTCCAATAATATCGCATCGTTCTGCTACTTCAGAACCCACCTTTGGACAACCTGTTGATCCTATAAACATTCTTTTTACTTGTGCTAATATCTCACTAGGCACACCTAGCTTCATCATTTTCTCTATTAGCATGCATCTGTTCACTCTATCGAATGCAGATTTCAAGTCTATGAATAGAAGCTAGACCTCCAATTAAAATGGGTATATTGTTCCGGAATTTCTATCCAAAATTTCTGTAGTTTTTTTATGTTCATAAATCATTGATCACTCATTGTGCTTCTTCTTTTTTACTTTTATTCCCAAAAATGAGGAGATTCGAAAACAACTTGAAAATGAAGGATTTTATAGTTTAGATTTGATTATCCAAAACCAGCTGTGTCATTTTTAGGAAATAAACATTTTAAAAAAATAACTCAGTTTTGCAAACTTATTCTGAATGATTTAGATTTTTTTTGTAAAATCGTACGATCATTGTGCTCATTTAAAGAACTAAAAGACATTAATAAAAAAATCACGTCGTCAAGGTTGCTAATATCTATAAACTAAATCAAAAAAATCTTGTTCCACTTAGACATGAACTTAAAAGTGTGCCATCGTACGCGTGTTGCTACTAATAAGTGATTAAAATTTGACCTAATGAGAATGCGACGTTGATGACATAACATAATCCCCGACAATGATAGTGAAAGTCTCCGACCTCGGTGCATTGCTTTCCTACTTCGCTAAACTTAAGATCTAAAGGTAGGAGAACCCGGTAAAGATCCGCAACAATCTGTGTAAATTACGCAACTCTTACCCAATCTTCGAATTATGAATAAATCAATTTTCTTCTCTTTGCAGCTGAGTATATCTTACCATGCTACAAAAGCGACCCGGAACTCAACACCTGTCTTAGGGGCACTTTCAACCACTTAAGGCCGTACCTAGTGCAAGGACTCACCGATCTCGACGTTCCTAGCATCGATCCTTTAGTCATCGAGAAATTATTGATTGAAAATGGACATGGGGCTTTCAGAGTCAGAGCACTTTTCAGCAACATCACCGTCAATGGAGCTAGCAACTATACCATCGGAAAAATTAAGTGTGTCAAAAAACCAGTATCATACTAAAACATAGATTTTCATAGTTTTTTCAAAATCTAAAGAAAGTTTTTAAAATTAAACATGTGTCCTGAAGCTTTATTCTTGAACCCCTCGACACGATGTCGCATATCCCACTACAAGGACAGACTCTTATTTTTTCATCGTGTTGGACTGTTTCAAGAATAAGGTCTCAGGTGGAGATCAAAACCAATGTTTCATAAATTCATAAAAAAATCAGTACAAAAATTTAAAATAAAATAACTAATCCATTTTCTTGCAGAGCTGATGTATCCAATTTCAACATCGAATTGGGTTTGAGTCTCCCAAAAATTGAAGTTCGTGGAAAATATGAAGTCGTTGGAAATGTGTTGCTTTTCCCTGTACGTGCCAAAGGAAGTTTTTGGGCAGTATTTTGTAAGAAATTTTTAATAATTTAGAGCACCTTTAGAACGAAAGTTTATTTTTCCTGGGTTTTAGTGGAAGTGGATGCCGTTGCCAAAATCTTCGGTAAAGAAGTCAGAAATAAAAATAACGAGAAATTTATGAAGATCGAGAAGATCCTTGCTGATTTCAAGCTTGGAAAAAGTCGGTTTAGAGTCAGGGATGTTGTAAATAATGGAAATATTATTGGTACGTATTTATTTTCGACTAGATTTGAAGATAGTAACATCGTCCATGAAAATAAATCTGCCTGAGTGTGACGTCACACGAAAACCATATTAGTTATTAGTAAAATTTTGTATGAAATTGATCCAATGATCTTAAATTGAGACTTGTGTAATGACTTTAAAGTTATATCGTTGACATTTCTTTTAAAGGTGAAGCAATTAATCAATTTTTAAACAACAACGCGGAAGAAATCATCAGAGAAATGAAACCTGCGGCAGCCCAGGCGATAGCGAAACATTTTAAGGCATTCCTAAACGGTGCATTCCTTAAAGTGCCCATAAAGGTGTGGTTACCAGATTATTAATTTGGGTTAAATAATACTCATACTTTAAGTAATTATCAAAAATCCAAAATTACGTAATCGTACCCTTATATTGGAAGACAATAAATATTGTTTTTATTTAATATCTTTAAATAAAAATAATTAAAAATCACATAAATTAAATGGGTATTAAAATATTTAAAGGAAAACCAAAAAATGTTTGATTACAGAAGTAAATTAAGTTGCCTATTATTCAGTATTGTTTCACTAGGCAACCAAGTAAACACTAATTTACAGTAAATTACATCCTATATTATTTTTGATTTTAAACTAGTAAAATATTCATAAACACATAATTCGTGTATAAATAATTATTGTGATGCAAATTTATTAAATAATAATGACTTATTTAGTATTATATAAAACTTAGATTATTGCAGAGTTTAGCAATAAAATCTAGGTTAATAATTAATTAAAACTTATGTAAAATTCTGTAATTAAGAAAACTTGAATTCAGAACAATTTTGTAAATAGTTATCAAGCTTTAAATTTATTACTTAAAACGATTTGCTTTTTCGTTTTTGTGTTCATATTTTTTTTTATTGAAAAAATTGAATTACAAGTACAAATTTTTTTAATAATATTATGTAATGCAATAATTTATATGCTACTTATACTTTTGTACATGTATGTATTTTATTGTTAAAAAATAAAAATTTAAATTATTTATAATTATTTTTCATTCTAGGCAACACTCCTTACAAAACCATGTTAAAGAAGTTGCCTATATTATTTTATTTAAACAAATATATTTTAGTAAATGATATTATGTAACTCTTAACGAATAGTTTAAAAATTGATTTGAATTAAAAATAAACGCATTTCTAACTATATTTTTTATGAATTTTAAACGTTTTTAGGTTAATTAATTTTCATCATTACATGTATCAATCAATAATAAAAAACTAAACAAAATTATTGGCATATTCGAAAATTTGTTAATTTAAAAAAAGTATGATTAAATAAGTACATATTTAAACAAAATAACCGATGTGAAGTTAGCGGCGCCTTTTTCCAGCGGCGCGACAGCTAGTCGCGGGGTATGGTTGGTTGCATAACCAGTGTCACTCAACGAGTGCGACGTTGCCAACACGTGTTCATCTTTAGAGTTTATTGATTAAAATAAATAAAAACATACAAAAATATATCTAATATACTTTTATTAATCCTAACAAATGATTATTTATACATGTTCGAGCATAAACTTAAATAAATACGAAAATACGAGTATCTGTACGTTCTTGGCGAGTGTAGTTCGCTGATGGCAGATTATCGGCTGAGGTTGATTTCAGCGGCGCCTAACTTCCCCTAAAATTTGAGCGACTTATTGGATGTTTTTTGAAAAAAAAAAATGATATCTTCGAAATCACAATGAAAAGCTTCAAATGGGAATCGTTTAAAAAATTAAATATTTTTAAGTTTTAACTCCGTTTCGAGCGATTGAATTTTTCAGCTGCGTTTCAGTGCCCCCAAAATTTGACCGACTTAGTGGAATTTTTTTGAAAAAAAAAAAATTATACCATTAGAATCGTAATGAGATGCTGCGTATGGGAATCTCATAAAAAATTAAAAAATTTCAAGTTTTAGTCCCACTTTCGGACGTTGTAATTTTGCAGCGGCGCAGAGCGGCGGCTAAGTTCCCCCAAAATTTGACCGATTTAATGGATGTTTTTTGAAAAAAAAAATGATATCATCGAAATCTCAATGAAAAGCTTCAAATGGGAATCGTTTAAAAAATTAAATATTTTTAAGTTTTAACTCCGTTTCGAGCGATTGAATTTTTCAGCTGCGTTTCAGTGCCCCCAAAATTTGACCGACTTAGTGGAATTTTTTTGAAAAAAAAAAAATTATACCATTAGAATCGTAATGAGATGCTGCGTATGGGAATCTCATAAAAAATTAAAAAATTTCAAGTTTTAGTCCCACTTTCGGACGTTGTAATTTTGCAGCGGCGCAGAGCGGCGGCTAAGTTCCCCCAAAATTTGACCGATTTAATGGATGTTTTTTGAAAAAAAAATGATATCTTCGAAATCACAATGAAAAGCTTTAAATGGGAATCGTTTAAAAAATTAAAATTTTTTAAGTTTTAACCCCGTTTTGAGCGTTTGAATTTTTCAGCTGCGTTTCAGTGCCCCCAATATTTGACCGACTTACTGGAATTTTTTTGAAAAAAAAATTATAACATCAGAATTGTAATGAGATGCCGCGTATGGGAATCTCATAAAAAATTAAAAAATTTCAAGTTTTAGTCCCACTTTCCGACGTTGTAATTTTGCAGCGGCGCAGAGCGGCGGCTAAGTTCCCCCAAAATTTGACCGATTTAATGGATGTTTTCTGAAAAAAAAAATGATATCTTCGAAATCACAATGAAAAGCTTCAAATGGGAATCGTTTAAAAAATTAAATTTTTTTAAGTTTTAACTCCGTTTTGAGCGTTTGAATTTTTCAGCTGCGTTTCAGTGCCCCCAAAATTTGACAGACTTAGTGGAATTTTTTTGAAAAAAAAATTATAACATCAGAATCGTAATGAGATGCCGCGTATGGGAATCTCATAAAAAATTGCAAGTTTTATGGGCAGATTCTGGTCAGAATTAAAGGCCTTTAATTTAAAACAAATAATGTATAAATTAAAAAATCTGGATTTTTAATTCCATTGCAGATTAATGTAGGCAACTTCGCTTTCTTATGTTGTACCGATCATAGATAAGTACCGATCGATATATTTTTGAGGTTAGTTTCAGCGGCGCCTAAAAGTCTATTTATGCAGACACATTTAACATTTATGATTTATCATTTAAGATTTATCATTTATAATTTATCACTTAAGGAAAAGAGGTGGATTTATGCACTTCAAATTTAAGATTTAAATATTTAACAAACAAGAACGCTGATTGGTCCAAACAGGTCAATAAGTTCCATATTCCCTTGCATTCTTTACTTAAATCAATTATTTTAAGGAAATTTGAGGCAATTGGGTCTTACAGGCCTTGAAAAAACAGAGAGGGAATGCTCTCACATGCCCATCTCTCTCTGCGTTGCCAACCCCAAAAAATAAATAAATAATAAGAAAATATTGCTTATTTCTGTATTTTAAACATACTAAAAATAATTAAATAAATTATTAAACAATTTCTTATTGTTTTACAAATTTTATTTGCTTTAAATATTATTTTCGCATCACATAAAATTTCTAGGTTATGTAAATCAAAACAATAAACAACAGATAATATTGCTTATTTCTGTATTTCAAACATACTAAAAATAATTAAATAAATTATTAAACAATTTATTATTGTTTTACAAATTTTATTTAATTCCAGTATGATTCATGGTTATGCGTTTGTGTTTGTTGTTTTGATTTACACAACCTAGAAATTTTACGTGATGCGAAAATAATATTTAAAGCAAATAAAATTTGTAAAACAATAAGATATTGTTTAATAATTTATTTAATTATTTTTAGTATGTTTGAAATATAGAAATAAGCAATATTTTCTGTTGTTTATTGTTTTGATTTACATAACCTAGAAATTTTACGTGATACGAAAATAATATTTAAAGCAAATAAAATTTGTAAAACAATAAGAAATTGTTTAATAATTTATTTAATTATTTTTAGTATGTTTGAAATACAGAAATAAGCAATATTTTCTTATTATTTATTTATTTTTTTGGGGTTGGCAACGCAGAGAGAGATGGGCATGTGAGAGCATTCCCTCTCTGTTTTTTCAAGGCCTGTAAGACCCTATTTTAGGTTAGAGAATTGAGGCGATTTATGCAGCACAATTTATCATTTAAGAATTTAAGGATTTAACAAACAACCAATAAAATAGTGGTTTTCATGTCACGTGACGATTTATCATTTTAAATTTAAGAGATGAAAATATTCATCTTTTTAGCGTTTTAAACCATAATTTCTGCATAAACTAGACAACCCATGTTGCACGTATGTTAGTGCCTTTGCTTTTTAAGATGTACTTACAATTTAAATTTGCTAATTAATTAACCCAACTACAATTTAAATTAAATTTGTTTTTTTTGTTAATATATTGTATAAGTAAAAATAGAAGTACTAGATAATAGGGTGTATTCAAAAGGTTTATTTTTAAAATAAAAAATTAATATTATTATTAATGCAAATTTTGAAATTTATTTGTAAAATATAAATTATAAATAATAAAAATTAAAATAAATCGGGTAAGAAACCTTTTGAAATGGAATCCCATTGCCAATTCAATGTTCCTTCAGCTGGCATTATTCGCACCCAACCATTTTTATTTTATTTTAAAACGAAAATTTTATTTCATTTTTTATAATATTTTTTTTTTATTTTACTATACCGGGTGAAAATGAATCTAGGGCCACCCCTGGCATTTCTTTATTTATGGAAATAAAAAATTAAAATTTTAGTATATTATATGATCTAAGAAAACAAATCTTATGGATCGAATAAATTTTTAATTTTACTTCCGGTTTATCAGGAAATCGCGTCCACTTTCTTATTTTAAATATAACCCCCTGATTTTTTCTACATAAAATCAAACATTGGTTAATTTTAAGTATGTTTATGACAAAAAAATATTTTTTTTCAAAACTTTAAGAAAAAGATTTGAATTTTTTTTTGGTAAAAAATTTGAGTAAAACCTACAAAAACTATTTTTAAACATACATATGGGATATCACAGTAACCGAAAAAAACCCCTCTATTTAATTAGGGGGTGGGCCTTATATCATCCCATTTAAAAAAGTTAAGATATTTCCAAAAAACGCTTCTTGAAAATTAAAAAAAATAATATCTCAAGAACGGTGAAATAAATTTTATAAATTACAATTTATTTTACGTATTTGTATTATTTAAAAATAGTTTTTGTAGGTTTTACTCAAATTTTTTACCAAAAAAAATTCAACACTTTGTCTTAAAGTTTTGAAAAAAAAATTTTTTTTGTCATAAACATACTTAAAACTAACCAATGTTTGATTTTACGTAGAAAAAATCAGGGGGTTGCTTTTAATATAAGAAAGTGGGTGCCATTTCCTGATAAACCGGAAGTAAAATGAAAGATTTATTCGATCCATAAAATTTGTTTTCTTAGATCATATAAGATACTAAAATTCTAATTTTTTATTTTCATAAATAAAGAAATGCCAGGGGTGGCCCTAGATTCATTTCCACCCGGTATATTCTTATTTTTTTAAATAAAATTTTTGTACTATTTACAAGAGTATTTACTTTGTCTATAAATAAATATTAATTATCATACTTTTTGGTTAAATTAAAATTAAATTTTAAAAATAATTTAGAAAAATTAAAGTGTTGTTTTTTCGGTATGTTATGATACGAACCCTAATTAAAACTAGTTATCGACCTACGCCAGCATGAAAAACTACGAAATTTTCGGATTTTTTTCGGTGTTTTGAAATAACTTTGAAATGGTAAAATGGTAAAATATAGGTATTTAATATACATCTTTATAAATTAAATTTGAAAAACAAGTAAACTTATAAGAAAAATCGGATAAGAAGTAATAGATAAATAGAATTGACCCGTTTTCGTCATTGCAGCGTGCATTAATTATTATCAATAAAATTTGCGGTTCTCGCGGCTAAACCCATGCACGTGTATCAATTCGAAATCGAAGTTAATAGTAAACAATAGGGTATAAGCTCCGCCTAAATGGCGTACGAATATGCGCAGCTTGCAAAAAATGCTGTAAAATTTATGCCGTAAGATTTAAGAGATGAAGATAAAATTCTCTTACACCATAAATGATAAAACTTAAATCTTAAATTTGGTGCATGTACGGTCTCATTTAAAAGCATACGTTTATTTCTTAAATCTTAAATGATAAATCATAAATGTTAAATGTGTCTGCATAAATAGACCTTAAGTTCCCCCAAAATTTGACCGACTTAATGGATTTTTTTCGAAAAAAAAATTATACCTACGGAATCAGAAAGAGATGCTGCATGTGGGAATCGTTTAAATAATTAAGAAAATTGGACTTTTAATCTTACTTCAGAGTAATGTAGGCAACTTCTCCTATCTGGCTGCTCATTTCGTTTCATATACAGCTTACTGTAGACTACTTGTTGCACAACTGTTAGGCCAGACGGCGCCATCGAAAAATTGTCTGAAAAATTGAAAAATTTTTATTAAATTAACCAGTAACAATTACTAATAAATTTTTTTTGGTCAATTTTATTTTCAATTAGGCAATGTAGGCAACTTCGTTTCCTTATGCCATACCGATCGATACATTTTTGAGGTTAGTTTCAGCGGCGCCTAACTTCCCCCCAAAAGACCGACTTAATGGTTTTTTTTTGAAAAATAAATTATACCGATGGAATCAGAAGGAGATGCTGCATGTGGGAATCGTTTAAATAATTAAGAAAATTGGACTTTTAATCTTACTCCAGATTAATGTAGGCAAACCTCCTCCTCCACCACATCTACTACCACGACCTCGCCAATTGCCGCTAGGACCTGGTGTTTCGATCAGAAATGAGAAATTTCGATTAGATTATGTTGGAAAAATTAATTAATAAGAAAAGTAAAAAATAACACTTAGGCGTTTATAATTATTAAAAAAGTCTCTCATTAAGTGCAACATTTTATTTTTTAACTTGTAGTGCGCCCAAAATATATTTTTTTCTGTAAAAAAAAAATTAAAACTTCTTGTCACATAGAAATAATGAAATGGAAGGATTCGCGATTATTAAAATAATTGCCCTGGCAGCGCTGACCACCCGCGGGGGCGTCCCCGTCCTGAGCCAAGGGCGGATCGTGGTCGGTAGAGGCTCCGACGTCCGGATGCACGACACCCGGGGGCGGCCCGACGCCCGGGGGCTCTTCTGCCGGCGCCACAGGGGCCGGGGGCACGACGGCCGGGAGCACGGCGGGTTCTTGTTGTTGTGGTTGGTGCATATCGAAACTCGAGACAACGGTTGAACGGTTACAGTCGAACTGAGTCGAACTGAAAAGAGCATTGCGAAAGCGATGTTGCAACCAATCAACGACGCGGTTCCAGTTTCACTTGCGCAGGAATTTATAATTCTTGCGTCCTTCCCAACAAAAGTTTCGGTCGAGCCGGAATAAAAGAAATGATTTTTATCTAAAATTAATTTAATTAAACCATTATCCCAATGAGTCCAGCGTTGTAAGACATACCGTTGGAAAGCTTATTAAATTCCCCATCAAATGAACTACATTACAACTTAATCGCCCAACTTGGGGGTGGCCGCTGAAAGCAGAAATTACCCAAAAATTAGTGTTTTTGGCTAATTAATGAGTAATTAATTCGCTAATTACATCAAACTTTTCAGAATCGAATACAGATTCCGAAAGTGGTTTTGATTTTTTTCTGCCGCCTTTAAAAACTAAATACTCAATTTAAATAAATAATAACAACAATACAGGGTGTTTCTAAAATGGTGGTCACGGCTTCGTGTGCTTAAACTACAAGTAAAAAATAAAACAAAATATCCATATAAACATTTGTCCAAAATTCAACTGCGAGATACAGGCTGTTGAAATTTCTTTTTATTTTTATTTTTACTTTTTATTTACTTTCTCTGGATCGGTTGAATGAAAATTAATAAAATTTTAGAGCTGATTTCTTCTCCTAGATAAGCACATTTTGCCATTACTTTTGTCTTAATTTACCAATCCAGTGGAGTAGAAACGGGTCAAGGTACCCCATTTTTTAATTTATTTGCTACGTCACTGCAAAATTTTACGATTTTGTTTGGATTTTTAAAATCTTCATTTAATTTTCCATAAAAAAAGTATAATTTTATTAATTTTCATTTAGCCGATCCAGAGAAAATAAAATAAAAATAAAGATAAATAGTATATTGTTTTATTAGTTAGTTTTATTTGCGGGACGAGCTTTGCGAGTCCCGCGGATACATGCGAGCCACAAAAAGTACTTCTTTTACTCCGAATAAAACATATTCTTTTTTCTTCAAACGCCATTAAAGTACAGTCTTCTATGACATTTGACAGGCTTTAAAATGTCACTTTTTATGTTCGTTGATTCTATGGTCACTTTGTACTGAATAGGAGTAGAAATTGAATTTCTACTCCGCTTATTTCGTAACCCAATATACATGTCGTATTGGAATTAAAAAATGGTAATTATAATTAATATTAAATTATAATTTAATAAAAGTAGAAATGAATTTTAGGCAACCCAATATACACTAACATTGTATTGTGTGTTGTATGTAAATTAAATGTCAAATGTCAAATTTTAAAATTATTTATTATATTACTATTTTAAAAATTTCGACGTTTGAAAAAAAAAGAATTTTCAACAACCTGTATGTTTTTATCGTTCACGAAGTTTCGAAGTGGAAAGTCAAAAAAAAATAAATACCAAACTAGAGTAAGAATTTTACTTTCATCTACAATTTTTGTTATGTACCTATGTATCTACAATTACGTTTGTGCAATTTTGCAAGAAAAACTTCTATATTTACATATATTTTATTTTTGCAAAACTGCGCTCATATAAATCTAGATACATGAAAAACAAAAATTGCATGTAGAAGTACAATTCTTACTTAAGTTCGGTATTTAATTATTTTTTTAGTTTCCAATTTGAAACACGTCAAAAAAAATTAGAAAAGATAAATTCGTGGGTTTTTCAATATTTGACTCCCTATCGCCTTAGCAAATTCGGACAAGTTTAACATCGGGCGTTGCTTTGTTTTTGAGTAATTTTACACTGTCTGTTAATATTTTTTAATTCTTTTGTCAGATTTTGTTCACTATAAATATTTTTTAATGCTACCAAAATTTGGTACAAAAAATTAAGTAGTTTATGAGTTATTTATGGGGGCGTGGCACCCTATTTAGCATACTTAAAAAATGACTCTTAATTAGCTCTCGAAGTGACTTATGTTAAGTTCAATTAAACGAATAATCGTATCAGTATAAACTGATGAGAATAACTTTTAATGGTCCATCATTGGTGAAATATTAGCAATTATTTTTTTTAGGTTTTAATTTAGCTTTATGGGAGTGGGCTAGGGGAAAATTCCTTGGACTCCAACCTTATTAAACCGTATAATATGAATCCGTTTGCCGTTTTCTCTAAAAATTTGTTCACCTAATTAATATTTTCCGGGCCCTTGATTGAGCGGGGCCCCCATACCTAAATCCGCCACTGGAGTAACGCACACGTGCAATCCATTGTTTGTACGTTCTGCCGAGCGCCCCGCTGCGCGGCGCAATAATTTCATAGGATCGTGAAAGACAATGCATTCTCTACGCGCATTTCATGTACACCTAGAAATAGAAATAAAATTATCCAATAAAAATTTATTTTTTGACTTTGTAATTGTTACTAGTAAATTAATAAAGAATTATGATTTTTTAAAAATTTCTTCAATGGCGCCATCTAGCATAAGCATTATACAACTGTTGGTTCTGTTCATAGATGTTCCATTATTGATTTTCAACAAAAGGTTCGTTGCCGGAATAAAAGTGGCACGAACAAGTAGTCTAAAATTAACAAATAAAAAATTAGGTTTTGACTTAGTAATTGTTACTGGTAAATTAATAAACAATTATGAATTTTTTAGACAATTATTCGATGGCGCCGTCTGGCCTAACAGTTGTGCAACAAGTAGTCTACAGTAAGCTGTATATGAAACGAAATGAGCAGACAGATAGGAGAAGTTGCCTACATTAATCTGAAGTAAGATTAAAAGTCCAATTTTCTTAATTATTTAAACGATTCCCATATGCAGCATCTCTTTCTGATTCCGTCGGTATAATTTTTTTTTTCAAAAAAAATCCATTAAGTCGGTCTAATTTTGGGGGAACTTAGGCGCCGCTGAAACTAACCTCAAAAATATATCGATCGGTACTTATCTATGATCGGTACAACATAAGAAAGCGAAGTTGCCTACATTAATCTGCAGTGGAATTAAAAATCCAGATTTTTTAATTTTTTAAACGTTTCCCATTTGAAGCTTTTCATTGTGATTTGGACGATATAATTTTTTTTTAAATCCCATTAAGTCGGTCAAATTTTGGGGAAACTTAGGCGCCGCTGCAAAATAACAACGTCCGAAAGTGGGACTAAAACTTGCAATTTTTTAATTTTTTATGAGATTCCCATACGCGGCATCTCATTACGATTCTGATGGTATTATTTTTTTTTCAAAAAAAATCCGCAAAGTCGGTCAAATTTTGGGGGCACTGAAACGCAGCTGAAAAATTCAAACGCTTGAAACGGAGTTAAAACTTAAAATTTTTTAAACGATTCCCATTTGAAGCTTTTCATTGTGATTTCGATGATATCATTTTTTTTTCAAAAAACATCCATTAAATCGGTCAAATTTTGGGGGAACTTAGGCGCCGCACTGCGCCGCTGCAAAATTACAACGTCCAAAAGTGGGACTAACTTGAAATTTTTTAATTTTTTATGAGATTCCCATACGCGGCATCTCATTACGATTCTGATAGTATAATTTTTCTTTCAAAAAAATTCCGCTAAGTCCGTCAAATTTTGGGGGCAAAGAAACGCAGCTGAAAAATTCAAACGCTCGAAACGGGGTTAAAACTTAAAAATTTTTGATTTTTTAAACGATTGGGGCTTTTCATTGTGATTTCGATGATATCATTTTTTTTTCAAAAAAATCCATTAAGTCGCTCAAATTTTAGGGGAAGTTAGGCGCCGCTGAAACTAACCTCAAAAATGTAGCTAGCGAGCGCATCCGATAATCTGCAACCAGCGAACTACACTTGCCAAGAACGTCATCGTACAAATACTCGTATTTTCGTATTTATTTAAGTTTATATTCGAACATGTGTAAATAATCATTTGTTGGGATTAATAAAAGTGTATTAGATATATTTTTGTATGTTTTTATTTATTTTAATCAAAAAACACTTAAGGTGAACACGTGTTGGCAACGTCGCACTCGCTGAGTGACACTGGTTATGCAACCAACCATACCCCGCGACTAGCGCCGCTACTTCACATCGGTAACAAAATATCAAATTTGAACCTAACCTTAAAATAAAATCAAAACAAACGAAAATGTAAAAACTAGATCTTAAAATATAAACTCTGGTGAAAGATGATAATATTATTTCATTGCATTTATTTTATGATAAAAGTCTCGTTTAGAAACTATTTTAATAGTGAGAAAAAAATTTGTAATGAATCTCAACCGATGGCCGACAGCGAAGAGACACTGGTGTTCGAACCTCCTGTTTACAGGCAAAGATATTTAGCAGTCAAAAAGGTACTTGAAGAGGATGTGAATTTAGATGATGATTCGATAAAAGTTGTTGACTTTGGTTGTGCAGAAGTATCATTTTTTGTTTTTCTTAAAAACACATTAAGAGTTTGTCATGTGCTGGAAGTAGATATCGATTCAGAATTATTAAAAGAAAACAGCTTTAAAGTAGAGCCCTTAATGACGGATTATTTAACACTTAGATCACCTTTAGTCGTCGAATTGTTATGTGGTAGTATAGGGGATCCTGATTATCGTTTAAGCGATGTCGATGCAGTTGTTGCAATTGAAATTATTGAACATTTGTATCCCGACACGTTTGAGGCATTATCATATAACATATTTGGATATATTAAACCCAAAATAGCAATTTTTACAACTCCCAATGCCGATTTCAATGTTTTATTCCCAAATTTTAAGGGATTTCGCCATTATGATCATAAATTTGAGTGGAGCCGCGAGCAATTTGAAGATTGGGGTATTAATCAGACGTTACGTTTCCCTGAATATTCAGTTCGATTTGAAGGAATCGGTGAAGGACCTGAGGGTACTCACGATTTAGGTTGCTGTTCTCAAATGGCCATTTTTACTAGAAATAAGCACGAAACTGTGCTAAAACTCAACCCATTTGAAAGTTATGGTATTTGTACGTATCAAACTTATAGTATTAAATTTGATTGTGATAAAGATAAGCCAAATCACTATTATAATTTAGTTGATAAAATTGAGTATCCTTTCAATTGCGATAATCGAAGTTCGAAAGACAAACTTTTGCACGAATTAATTTATTTTATCCATCAAAACGCTACTATTTATAGCCAGTTTTATAATGATTGCAGTAATTGTGTTGAAATTCCAATTTTGGAAATTGAAATGAGGTTTAAGGAGTGTTATGAAACACTGGATAAATTAAAATCAATTCTTGAAAACACTGCATTTTTATTGAAAGAGCACTTTGAGAAGGGTGAAAATTCAATTTGGGTTGTTTATGAGTTTGGGGTGGAAAGCGAACACTCTGAACATGAATTATTTGATGAATTTAGCAATGAGCTAAATGAAGTGAATTTATCTTCAGACAGCGAATTAGATTGGGATGTTAAATATGTTGAAGACAGCAGCCGTGCGATTGAAAACTTGATTGTTGCATGAGAAAAAATTATTTGGCTTAAAATTAATTTAAGTTTAATGATTAATGTACATAAAATTGTCAAATCAGTTTTATTTCTTATGGATATAAAATTTTTTAATAAGGAATTTATTTTATCTTGTTTTTTGTAATAAAAAATATCACAATGTAAGTAATAGATTGCATTTATGATTGATTATTTTATACCTTTATTAATTTAAATTCAGGGTACCTGGAAACAGTGGCCAGAAAAAATGAAAAAAAATAGATAAAAATTTACCTTTAAGAAGTATTATTTTAGTTTAAGAACGACTTGAATTTTTGACCGTTTCTTATTTCAATTATATTATTTAACTACTAGAAAATATTTATAGAAAATAACAATTTATTGCACCAGGAAATTCTTTCCTATGAGACCCAGATCCAGAAGATAGATAAGCAGAAATATAAAATTTGGCAGTGGCGTATCAAATAAATTAAAAAAAAGGGGGCCCCTTAATCCGTTTTCGCGCCATGTTAAATTTTATTAATTTTTATCCAGTAAATCCAGAGAAAATATAAGAATATTTGTGCCATAATGTGAAACATTTTAAATTTGTCCAGTTTCTAAGAAATCACGAAAGTCATATATTACTCACTCGTGGAGGTATTTTTTGAAATGTTCTATTAATTAAAAATAAGATAAATGTGCTGCTATACCTAAGTCCACTTAAATTTTTAAAATGCCATAACTTGAAAACTAATAAATATTGGTTAATAACATTTTGGTTTATCTTGTATATTGATGTGTAGAATACACTCCCGAATTTTAGCACACTCCTCCCGACTCACCCTGTATTTGCAGAGGTACTCCTACTTGCATATGTGGCTTTACTCAGAGTGCTTTTTAACTTTGTTATACGATTTTCCCATTTAATATTTAATGCCTGCCTTGTAGTCCTTTTTGTCTTCCACTACTTCCATCTCGTTTTGTATGACGATATGGTGAGTGTTGTAACAGTAGTGGATTTACATGGTAGAAAAGCAATGAATTGATGAAATTTTAGGCTTGGAGTATTCCAATATTCTATTAAAGATTAGTTTTTCTACTATTTTTGAGAACACAGGTAGGATCGAAATTGGCCTGTAGTTAGGATTGTCCTCCAAGTAAATTTTTTTAAATATCAGGATAATTTTAGCCATTTTTAGTTCATTGGGAACTTATTCTCATGCTTTTGCGTTGTTTGTTTTATTTCTTCTCAGTATAATAATCTTTAATCTTCAATGACTTACATAAAATAAGTATAAGACAGGTCACACAAGACTTGATAAGTATAAATACAAAATAAATAGTACATAGTTTAACAGTGAACAGTTTAAAAATTCCTCAATGGTATAAAAAGATCCTTCCAGTAGTAGGTCGTTGACTCTGGACTTAATGGTGTTGTCACTCAAGATTGCCTTTATAATATCTGGGAGCATGTTGTAGAATATTATTGAGCTGTAGAGGAAGCTCCGATGATATTGGGTGGTTTTGTGATTTGGTAGGCATTGGTCATTTTTAGCTTTGGCTCTAGATCATGTTCTTTATTGATATCAGTGACACTCAGGAGTGAGTTCAGGTTTTTTATAAAATATTTTACATAATAAACAATCATGGAAGTGTAAGTATTTTTAATTGTTTAAATTTTTCTCTGCAAGAGGTTGTTCTTCTGGCATGTGTGATCGCTCTTATTATTCTTTTTTGCGTAAGAAATATAGGTACACTTTGCAGAGACAGAGTTTGCCCAACAGAGTAGGCTATATGAGAGGTGCGATTCAGCATGTGCATAATATAATATTTTTAGGATGTCTAGAGATACAGAGCCCTTAGGCTTAGTATAGTGTAGCAGGTAAAATTTAATGACTTTAATAATTTTTCACAGTGCAGATCCCAACTCAATTTAGAGTCGAAAATTACTCCGAGAAATTTCACAGATGATTTTGTTTGAACTTCATTTGTAGTAATATCCATTACCTCTGAGGGTACCTTAGATATTGAATACGGGGCACTATTAGTGATTTTGGTTTATTCAGTACAATACTATTGTTAGTAGACCAGTCACTAATACTCTCTATAGTAGACTCCAGAGATTTGGTTATATCTTCTACATGTCTGCTTGAGATGATGATCGAGGTATCATCCGCATAATGTACTGTTCTACCTGCGGATAGGTTTGGTGTCAGGTCATTAATGTACAGGACAAATAATGCAGGCCCAAGGATGCTGCCCTCTGGTAGACCACTCAAAATAATTTTGTCCTCAGAGACTGCATCCTACCATTTAACAAACTGTTTCTGGTTGGTTAGATAACTATTAACCCAGCTAAGGGCTGGCCTTCTAATACCATATCTCTGAAGTTTTTCCAGACAGTGAATGATTGATGATTTCGAATGCTCTACTGAAGTCAAAATAGACTGCCGTGACTTTTCGCCAATTTCAATAGCTTCCAGGATTGCTTTATATGCGCCCAGCAGAGCGTCAGCTGTTGATAGGCCTCTTTGGAAACCATATTGTTGTGTGGAGATGATACTATGTTTTTCACAGAATGAGGATAGCTGAGTGAGGTATGCTTTTTAAAATTATGGAGAAAACTGTCAGGACAGATATTGGCCGGTAGTTTGCTATACTAGATCGATCATCTTTCTTGTGAATAGGTACCACATTGGGTGTTTTGAGTACCTCAGGAAATTCACCATTTTCACTGTTGAAGTATTTAATGCTTCCAGTTCATTTCGTATTTTCTTCGTCTGTGAACCAGTTTATAACATCCAAGTCTTTTTTCTTGAAGTGTCTGGTAACTACACGAATGCACATATTAAAAATTGCGTTTATTTTATCATGTAATATAGTGTAATTGAGCCGTTTTACTTATTTTTTTTTTTTTAGTTTTGATACCGATAGGTAAATGGTTAAAAATCGGTTAGAAATCAGTTAAAAATTCGATTACGGTTTTTAAAAATTTCTAAAAACGGTTTCTGTTATGGTTAGTTGAAATAAAACGGGTTTACCCGAATTTCGCTTAATAAAATGGTTCGGTTAGAATTTAGAATTCCTTATTTTATGTAGACAAAAATAAAAAGAAACGCCCTATATCTCAGCAAAACAGTTTAGATTTTTAACACAAAAGGTAAGAATAATCACCTAAAAATAATTTATTAATCTAATCCTATATTTATACTTTAATTTACTTAATTATTACAAAACCACTTTTTGTTGATCAAATTTCTTCTAGTTTTTTGTACCATTTTTATTTCAAGCGTTCATGGATTTTCTACTTTTACGCAACAAAACAAATTATAATTATATTATACAAAATATTATATTGTATAAAATTATATACCTCTGGCTCAAAGTTGCTTTTAATAAATTCCATCGCTCGGGACACAAAACTTGTACTTTTAATCATCGCATAAGTTTAGTATCATGCAGTGATTATAAAAGGTACCTTTTGTGATCACTTGTATTACTTTTAGTTTAAAAACGACACGATGTCGTATTCGATATTGCAGGGATTGACTCCTATTTTTTCATGTAAATGAAAAGGACAGAATGATCAAATTCGAAATAACCCCTCAAAATCATTTAATCAATGTTTATTAACTAAAATTACATTTATCTTGATAAAATAACATTAAAATAAATTCAAATTTCAATAAATAAAAGGTCTCTAAAAGTTAACTCCTTATTAAGGTTTTTCTGTGTAATATTTCGAAAGATAGGGCGGTATTTGATCGTGAATGTTTTCATTTCCTTGTAAAAATTCACCTAGGTAAGTGCTGTTAAGGCAATAAATACCACGCTTCGCCAAAGTAATAAGTTCTTTTGCTTTGCTAGTTAGTGCTGATTTATCGGAAAAGCAATGTGTTGCAAAAATATTATCATCAAAAGGCGGCCTAAAACAGCAATAAGAATAATAAAAAACTTATAATTAGATCATAGTACAACTTTTGTTCAAGCTCCAATTGAAAAAAATTGTTACTATCGTCGATTGTAGGATTTGAAAGATTAACTTTGAAGTAGACTATGTTTTGTCGCCCAAATTAAAATCTACTTACTCTGTCTTAACAACCATTCCACCTCCAGCTTCAATCAATCGCGCCAACGCGTCTTTTTTTGGAGTCACAAACAGTGCTTTAATATTATGGAATGGGCCATATCCACATTCTGCATTTTTTGTCCTCCAGTAATGAACCCATTTTACTTGTACTAAAGACTGCTTACCAACTTGAATTTTTTTACTACTTTTAGGATTTCCATACTCATACTCTTCATACTAAAAAACAAATATAACCCAATTATTTTTCTGATCTTATGTAATTCAGTTTTTAGTCAAATAGAAAATAGATTATTTAAATTTGTTCTTACATCTAAGAATTTTCCAGCAGCTATTGAATCACGTATGTAGGATGGATGTAAGATCCACTTTCCCGATGCCATGCTACATAAAAACTTCTCATTTTTAGCTAATTTTTCTACTAAAAGATGTGTACTTTCAGGATCAAATTGTGATAATTCTGAAACGGAACCTCCCAATTCTTCAATTTGTTGTACCAACTCGACTCTTTTATCGTCCACAATTCCCGAAATCATAAAAACTCTTGAAGCATTATTGCTCCCCATTGACTAAATCAGAAGAAAATGAATATTCATTTCGAGGGTAAATTAAATTATGTTCTTACCATAGGTCCTGTTTCAATGTTGTCATCCCAAGCAACTGAAAAAGGTTGTGATTCTATTTCATTATTGATAATATTAGCTACAGGTGTAGGCTGCTTTATACTGCTCCTTCTGCCTCTACCACCACCACTCGATGTCACCATATCTTCCAACAGTCGTAATTTCTCATTAATTAGTTTATTTTGTGGGGTATCCTTAAATTAACTCAAAATTATTAGAAAAAACAAAATAAATTATGGAAAAATAAACTTACTTGTGAACTACAAGTTCTTAAATTTTCAGATGATAAATCTTCACTTTTATCATCATCTTTATCAACATCATTAATATTTATTTTATCTTTAATAATATCGTTATTAGTAAATGAAATATTTTCTTCAGCATCAGGATCATCAAAATTAGGTTTTTTCGGAGGAACATAATTAGGGCAAACCTTCTTCCATGCTCGCCTTTTTAGTTCTGAAAATGGCTACAAAAGAAGGTAATAAAATTGTTTTGTCGAAACAAATTTGTTTAAAAATAGTTACTTACGGTGCTTAAACACTCTTCTCGCTTTTTAAAATCGGGAAAACCATTAATCCATTTTGCAAATTTTTTACGTAATTCTTTTGGTGGTGGATTTTGTATAAATGCGCCATAAGGAGAGTCCGGTGTGTCAATATCATCATCTCTTTTCCTTTTGGGAGAAGGAGTTTTACAATTTCCTGAATTTACACTTAAGTTTGCTCTTTTTATTAATTTGTCTACAGGAGTTATTTGGCTTGCTATTGGGCTGATTGATACTCGGTTAACTGGTGTACACACTGAAAAAATATTATGTCGGTAAGGAAAGGAATCTTCTTTATAAAGAAGAATGAACGAGGCAAACAAAGAATTATTTTATTTGATTAAAAACATTCACGTTCAAATTTGGTTGCCTAATAATTAAAGAACAACTTCTCATTTTTTTAATTTAATTTTAAATAAATTAATTTTTTTTTCGGTCGAAAATTAAGTTATATGAATTCTTAGATGTTTAAAGTTGGTTTTTGTTTTTATTTTAATTTTACTTTTAATAAAAAAATATAAAATTAAAATAAATACAAATGAGAAGTTGTTCTTTAAGTTTTAGGCAACCAAATTTACTCCCGTGAATGCTCTTAAGGGCTGGTCTTTCGAATTATATAAATGAACTTAATATTTTGACTAATTTAATTTAAATTACCTGAACTATTATTATTAACCTGACGACTTGTAATTGGAGTATTCGAAGATTCAGCATTAGCCTGGAGACTTGTAACAGAAATATTTGTAGCTTCAGTCCTAACCAATTTAGAAATATTAGCAAGAGCTTCTTCCTCTTCATCCCGAACTTGTTGGCTTACATTTGTGATAGATTTATTCATAGAAATATTTAATGTAAATGAGGTATTGCTTCTCGAAAAAGATGTTGATGGTGGTGATTTAAACTGTTCCAACTTTGAATTCTCGAAATTTTCTTTGCTTTTACCTATTAAATAATCTGATTCTTGAACTCTACTGTTGGTTGAAGCACATTTTAAAACCCAATCTTTATTGATGACATATATACCCCATTTAACACCTGCGTCATATTTTTTACCACTATCTTCAAAACTAACCAAATGCGTGGATGGAAGCAAGTTTCGTTCAGGTCTAGTAACACGAGCCATACTATCTTGCACACATGCACCCAAGTTTTCACACAGAGTTTTTAAATACATTTTTTCGAAGATTTCATATCCGCTAATTGAAATAACTGTATCTTTTAAAGCAATAGAATTTTCAACAATGCAAGGTTTATGATAGTATTCGATTGGTTCCACCAGACATTTTTTGCTTAAACTTTCATGTATCCAAAGATCCGTTACTATTTCTGATGCAGTTTGACGTAAAGTGGTTAAATGTACCGGAACAACTGCGTAATCAGGAACACCTTTAAAATTCTTGGGTACAATCAGTCCTCCCAAATCATTAATTGTTTTCACTAAAAATTCTTCCACATCTGGTTCAAAATCAACAATTATAAAGTTTAAATTACTAAAAAACTTGTTTACTGTTGTGTTGCTTGTGTTATTATGAAGCGTTGATGTTTTGTTATGAACCGTTGATGTGTTGGTTACACTTTTTCTTTTTACATCACCCGCATAGTTGTAAGTATCAAAATTATTCTGCGCTAACACTGCAGCTAAGGTGTCTTCTGTACCTGTACCAAATGGATTTAGGTATTGTTTTCTTATTTCATCATCAATTCCAACTAATGTTTTTTCCGGTGTTTTCCGTTTTACCGGTTCATTTTCAAGTGTAGAGACATCTGCTTTTAAAAGACGAAGACCCTTAAAATACATTTGCTTTATTCATTCAATCATTATTAACAGACTTTGCCAAAAAATATATATACAAAAAAAATATATACAAATATACATGCACTGAAGATTATGAAGATGAAACAGAAAAAATTACATATTTGAATGAAGATGATTCATGACAGCCTTTTTGAACAAAAAATAGGAACAACGAAAAACATCAATATCATCACAAACATCATTCAAGGCACTGCAACATTTGGTAAGGGGACAATTCTGACCATTACTATTACAAATTGCATGCATTGTAAATACTAGGTAAAACAAAAATAGAATAAAACCGTTTCTAGTTGCATGTTTATTAGAGGATGGATACAAAAATGAAAACCTGGGAGGTGTAAATTAGTTTGTTATTAAAAAATCAAAAGAAGGTACATTTTTAAGAGAAAAATAGACCGTTATCAAATTTTTAGGAGTCAAAAAGTTGCAAGAATACCTACCTTTTTAATTAATGGTGATTTAGAAACTAATGATGGGCTTGAAGAGAACGATATTAAAAAATTTTCTTCAGATACAGGTCTTCCAGCTTCCATACTATTTAGAACCCATTCGACAGAAACTAAAGCACAGTGTAAATCCTTAGTTGCTAGAACTTTCATTTCATGACACTTAGGATCGCCCACAACTACATGAGTTATTCTTTCTGAAAATGAATCATATCTAGTTGAACCACTAAAATTTAATATTTTGCATAATTTCTCCTGATGCTCACTAGAAAATCCAACCAAATAGATCTGCAAATATCATGCAAAATATTAAAAAATTTAATACATTTAAGCTAAATAAATTTTTGGTTTGAAAAATACTGCAGTATTAGTAAACTAAAAAAAAACATTTTTTATCAAAATACTTACAGAACAGCCATCTAAGAATGAACCAGCACGTTTAGCTTTCTTTATATTTAATGAGTCCACTAATTCTACTGACTTTGGTACACCTAAAAACAAAATAAAATATTTGTTTCATAATCAGGAAGGATTTGTTTGTGTAATTTTAAACCTTATTACATAAAATATTTTACATACTTGTTGGTTTTGTGAAAAATGATTGAGTGTTGGCTATGGATTCGTTTAAAATAGATTGAGTAATACATGAAGGTCCAGCAATTGCACTAATTGTGGAAAAATTTGGTTCAAATTGATTTTCTTTAACTGGGGTTGAAGTTTTTTTGATTGCATAATCAGTTACAGATTGTGCATACCCTTTTTCTGCACTATCCAGAATCCAATCAATTAAAACACAGTCTATTTTCTGCTTTCTAGCCGCTTTAAACTTTGCACCTGAACCACTATAAATACACAAGAGTAATGTAAATATACATACACTTTTTTAAATGTTTAATATAGTTTGGTAACTTAAATCAAATAAAAAAGCTTTTAGCATTTTAACTAGCAAAAAGAAATTGTGCCAAATGTTAAAAATTTGAACATTTAGTTTTCTTACCCTTGACAAACAAGTACATCAGTGATTTTAATGTTGAGAACACTACTGTATATTCCACCATTACTTTCAACTACTTCCTTAATTCTTTTTATTGTGTTTGGGCTTAACCCTGTAGAACAAATTGTTAGTTTATGAAAAGGCTTGCAAGTATGAATTTCAAATCTTTCATCATCCCATCGAATTATTTTATTTTGACTTGCTTCCCATATGCTGTCAAGCCAAGATGGTAACACAACTTTAATACCCATCAATGCTGCTGCCTAAAACAAATCCAAAAGAAAAAAAACTGCAGAAAGTACAAGAGATAAAATTGACAGGAAAATTATTATTTGAACCGTTTTTCAAAAATATGAAACTATAAGCGATTTCGAATGGCTTATTTGGTTGGTTAGTGGTCAACCAAAAATTAGACAGCTTCTTTGGTTGTTTCTTCCCCATTGGAACCGATAGAGAGATGGGGCGAATAACCAAAGATCGAACCGTGATCCTGACCACGGTTCACAGTTTGGTTAACCAAGCTTAAATTGGCCCGAACCAAACGATGTAAGATGTCATTCGAATGCGGTTGGTCCAAATTTGACAGACCAATCTAAGAACCAAAGCCACAAATTTGTTAAAGAAAATATTATACCTAATAAACAATTATTTTATTAAAATTGACCAATTTTATAAGAAAAAAAATCAAAGGTTCTGCACAATTAAAACTAAGCTATTAAAAAACGAAAAATGAGATTATTTGTTAATAATTTTATGATTTCATCTACTTTCTACTATTTTTTTAAAACATCCTGTAAAATATTTAAAAAAATATTTTTTGTGAATATTTAAGTTACTTACACTGTATTTTTGTGAACGGACTGTATCAGTGATTAAAACTGTGCTGTTCTCATTTAAAGAAGGATTAAAATGTCCAGCCATCATTTGAATTTTATTAGCTGCTTTCTGCCTCTCCTCTTTACTTAAACCTGAGCAAGAAATTATACAATCTTGCAAAGAAATGTTTAACAACGGCCAGTTCAAGTTGGGAATGGGTTTTCCTTCTGTTAAACAAGCTAATATGCAAATAGGACCAACAATTCTGCTAAAAAAAGATTTAATTTATAATTATTATGTCTTTGAAGCTCTTCTAGTATTTATAAGACTGAATCAAGTTTTATTACAAATAATTAAAACTCATATCCATACACTTTCATTTTGTACTCAAATATTAAGATTTTTTTTAATTTTTATAAATTTTAAAATTTTTTTAATACTCAAAAAATTATTTAGTAAATAGATAAAAAAATTATGGTGTAATTAAAAAATTCTTACACAGATTTAGTTTTATTAACCTCTTTATAGAACTCTCCAGTAAATTCTTCAAAAACTATGAAATCTGTTTTAAGAAATTCATAATCATTACGATCTTGTTCCCTTAGCCATTTCATGTTAGCACAATAAGCAGCAAAACTCTAAAAATAAATTTTTAAAATGTATAAATTATGTTCAATATTTTAATTTAAATAAATTTTGGGTAAATATTCACACTTTGCATTATTTAGGAATTCTTTTAAAACAAAAAAATAGAAAAGCACTCTGTTTCATGACTACTATACTAAGAATTCTACTTTTATATACAATGTTTGTTCTTTAGGTACCTCCATGGGAGCCGTTTTGAAAAAATAAAAATTAAAATGTAAAATCTTATTTTTGAAAAAATGGCGCATGGCAGGAGGCCCTCACACTATGACAATATTATGTATATCACATGGTATTCTAGTTGTTTATCGCAGATTACCTCAGTTTGGGACCCACATATGTAAAGATATAAGAAAAAAAAATGCATATAAAAATCTGAAATAATTTATACCATAATTCGTGCAGAATTGACAGATCACTGGAAGAGAAAGCATACACATTAGGAGCTTTTATAGACATCGAAGGAGCATTCACTTCAAGAGGCTAATAACACACATGCTCAAATGGAGAGCAGTGACAATAAGTGTAGGAGACTGTAAGTCAGAGGCACTGTAAACAGAGGATGTTCCCTGGATGGAATACTATCCCTGCTAATATGGAATATATTAGTAGACAGCCTTCTGCGAAGACTAAACAGTGCTAGCTTCTACACAATCGCATATGCAATTCTGCTCACAGGGAGATATACAGAAGTCCTCTGCGAATCAATGCAGAGGGCTCTAAATACTCTCGATGGTTGGTTAAAAGAACAGAATCTGTCAGTCAATCCAGCTAAGACAGAGTTAGTTCTATTCACAAAAAAGAAGAAAGTGGGAAATATGAAACTTCCCACACTCAACGGAACGCAGCTCAGCCTACTCAGTGAAGTCAAGTATCTTGGAATCATACTTGACAGAAAGCTGAGTTCGGCCTCCCATGTAAAGAGCAAAATAGATAAGGCATGCGTGGGGTTTTGGCAGTGCCATCGAAGTCCACTATCAATGCCTTGATAAAAGAGCACTCGCTGCAGACAGATTAAGATGCTCCTCCGAGCACCTAACCTGAAAACAGCGAACTACTGCCTACAGCTAACGAAGGATAAACTCAGAAAGCTCATAGAAATATGGACTGGGCACTGCCATGTGAACAAACACCTACAACAGCTGGGAATAACCAAAGATCCCAACTGTCGCTGATGTGAAAGAGAAGATGAGACAGTAGAGCACTTGCTCTGCTACTGCCCCACGCTATCATCAATCAGAGGATCCATGCTTGGGAACTGGTGGCCAAGAATGGCCGACATCAGTGAGATTCCACCTGGAGATCTTCTCAGGATAGCCGAAACAATCGGATGGCCAAGGTGGATGGACAGGAAGGAAGCTCACTGAATGGAGGGGAGTTAGTAAAATGGGTCCAATTATGGCGGCCTAATTGCCACACCCTCGACCTAAATCCAGAACCAGACCATAATTTGGCTCGTAATTTGGTTAATATTTGGGTTTTTCGGTTTTTAAAAATGTTTTTAGCAAGGTTTTTTTAAAATTTCTTTTTTGGTATACTTCAAACTCTTACAGCTATCTTTTACTGCAATTTTTGGAATACAAGTGAGGTGACACGATGCTTTGAATTAAAGACAAAATTTTCGGGAATTTTTAAAAAAATCTTACAAAAATATTTAAAACAAAAATCAACTGGTCAAGCCATATTTTATTCATTTTAACTTAAGGGGGGAGTAAGGTTAATTTGATACAAAAAAATGCATATTTTCGATAATTTTTTTGACGATACCGGTAATTTATATTTATTTCTATAATTACTACATAATAAAGTAACATTTGAAGAATATTCTATGAACTTTTCATTAATTTTTCTGAAGAAATAAGCCATTGACAATGAATCTCTGCGGACTACTCATTTTTATTGCGGTGCCCCTCATAACTCATTACTGGATCATCGGAAATCAAAAAACCAAAATGCTTTTTATTAGTTGATAAGTTTCTGCAGGTAATGACGTCGAGTTTTTTATTTTTTTCAATTTTAATATATTTTAAAATGGCAAAATTTTCAATATTTTTGATAAAAAATCAGTATTTTGATATCTAAGTGCTGTAAAAAATTTAAAAATCAATAAAAGAAAACAAACTTGACGTCATTACCTGCAGAAACTTATCAACTAATAAAATCATTTTAGTTTTTTTGATTTCTGATGATCCAGTAATGAGTTATGAGGGGCGTCGCAATGAAACTTTTTTTTGAGAGGTCCACGGAGATTCACTGTCAATGGCACATTTTTTCATAAAAATTAATGAAAATTTCATGGAATATTCTTCAAATGTTACTTTATTATGTAGTAAATATAGAAATAAATATATATTAACTGTGTCGTCAAAAAAAATTATCGAAAATACGCTTTTTTTGTATCAAATTAACCTTACTCCCCCCCTAAGTAATACAAAAAAAAGTAAAATGCCTCTTTTCATGTTTTCTTAATCATTAAAATAGTTGAAAGCGTGCAATTTTAAGAAGTTTTCTTTTTGTAGATCCCTTATAATATTATAAGGTTTTATATGGTTTACTGCACAAGGAAAAAAACACCAATATCCACCAAATATCAAATTTAACTACTTAGTCAGTAAAAACTACAGACTGAAATACATATTTAGGTAATTGATTACGTGCAAAAAGCGAAAATTTTATATTTAGCCGTTTAGGGGCAGTTGCAATTGTTAGTTTTGTCATTTCAAAAATTTAAGTATCACTTAAGTTAACCCTTAGGCCCGGTTACACAGTTGAAATTCAAGTGTCGCTTGAAGCTTAAGATTCAACTGTGCAACCGCCCCTTAATATTTTAAGATTAGGAAATATTTTATAAAACAATTTCATAGTAATAAACATTATCTACTTACGGAATATGCCTCTTGCATAAATTCTGATGTTTCCTTTTCATCTTCATACTTATCAGATATAACGAAAAAAACTCTTACTTTTTCTAAATCCATGGTAAGTATTAATAAATATTTTTCTTTTGGAATCAAATAAATGGGTAGCTGAGAAGCCTAAAAACACAAAAATATAGATAAAGTTAAAATTGGTGTGCATTTACTTTGTAGCTATGTAGGGTGTCTGAGACCACTCGTCCCTCCCTTTAATTTCAAGAATGCTTTGTAAAATGAGATTGGTAATAAAAAAATTATCACCAAAGTGAATACAAAGAATCTATTGGTGTAATTTTCATTTTAAGCACTAATTTTATACTAAGCCAATTCCTCCTCCCTATTCCTAATTGCACCTACAGTAACACAAGTCAGTTAAACATAGAGCCAATAAATAAAATTTAATGGAAAAGTCGAACATCTTCCATACTTAATTACTTGCTTACTTGTCACTTGACATTATAAGGACAGCCGATGTCAGTGTAATAAATTAGGTATTTTCGATAATTGTTTATAGCAGTTCCGAAGCTTCTTAACTTATGTGTATATTCTGTGTGAACTCTTAAGCCCTTACGAAACCTCTCTATGAAGTAATCGCTAAAACTTGTTTTTTTCGTAAAATGTAAGATTAAGGTTTTGATGGCAATTTACAATGAAAAAAATGTCATGATCGCTTCAAATGAACTCTTTTGTAACCCTTTGGAGGCGGGGTATCAAACAAAGTTTGATTACTACACAAAAAATTAAATTAATTAATTTATTTAATTAATAAAGTAATTTAATTAATTTAATTAATAAAATAATTTAATATAATTAATTTAATTAATAAAATAATTTAATTTACTTCAGACAAGTATTATTCAAACAAATCTTCTTAGTCTAGAGTTACTTGTGATTTTAAGAATTTTTGGTTTTTTGTGTAGTAATCAAACTTTGTTCGATACCCCGCCCCCCAAAGGGTTAAAAAAGAGTTGATTTGAAGCAGGGTAGGGAATCTCCCATATTAAAAGTTTTTTCCCTAAGTTCGCGAGGGCCCCTACGTGATGGCGCTGCTTTATTAGCTTTTTAGACAACTTTTTTTACCCCTCTATACTTCCCCTTAATCAAAAAATATAAAATAAATAAAAATTTGGATAAATTAATCAAGTATTCAAAAGTAAAAAAAAATCCATTATATTTTGAATTTTTTCTTTAATTTTCTTGACTTTGCATTATTTTAAAAAATAATTAAAATAAAAAATAATTTTATAGTAATCTTTGGAAGTAATATGTCACCGTCATACTTCTATTTTTAACTTCGTTTTTATTTTTCGGCTTTTCGGTGTGTTTTTGTGTTAAAATTATAAGTATTATGGCCTGATATACAACCAATAGTGAATTTTTACCAAGAATAATTTCTAACTTGGAACTTGAAGAAGTGATTTGCAACTGTTGTAAAAATAAAATATCCCAAGTACCCTTCAACTCTTCAAACATCACCAGCACAGGACCTCAAAATTATTTTATCTTTGAAATTAAATATTAAATGTTTTGTAAGTATCCATAAAATGTACTCATGTACAGTTGGTCCCAGCTGGAAGTAGGACAAACTTACTTTATATTAAATATTCTAAACGACAATATTTATTAAAAAGGAAATATTAAATACATTTTACGAAATATCTAAGGTTCTCCCGCCGTTTAAACGTCAAAGTTGCGGGAGAACCCTATCAGAGGGCGCTATTTTTGCTGTCCGAAAATTTTGTATTACAGTTACCTATCTAATCTATCTATGGTTGCGAGGGAACCCTTTCAGATGGCGCTATTTTTGATGTCCGAAAATTTTGTATCCCAGTTAGCTATCTATTTTATCTATGATTTGAAGCGATCATGACATTTTTTTTCATTGTAAATTGCCATCAAAACCTTAATCTTACGTTTCACGAAAAAAACAAGTTTTAGCGATTTCAGCGCCACCTGTTGCGAAAAACAAAAAAGTTCCTGGATAAAACCTACATAGTTTTTGATGCTCTTTTCGAATCTGTAATAAAAAATAGGGGGTTCCATTTAAGATTTTAAAGTCACCCCCCTTATCCACCCCCTGGAGGGTTTGGGGGTGAAATTTGTTACAGCATCGAACGTCCCCCTCCAAACCATCAAACTTTTATTCGGAAACTTTTTTTGTCTGATGTACTGGTTTCGAGAAATTCCCCTGACAAGATTAAAATGGGACACCCTGTATAGGTTGTAATGAATAATATCCATGGTTACCTTTGTTTCTAATAAAGGTCTCTAATTTTGACCAGAATCTATCTATTAATTCAAAAGAAAGATATAGTAAAACCTCAATTTCACGGTGGTAGTTGGTGTGATAGTTCCTATCTCGATAGGAACTATCACGAGAGCTGTTGCAGTATAGACAACTTAAAAGTTGCTGTCGTATCATATAATTGCACTTTCGCGGTGACTATCATGACAGTGCTTTCATGATAGTACTATCACCGTGAAAATAAAGCTTAATGCATGAAATCGAATAAGTATTGTTCTAGGTTCATAATTTTGTCACCTGAGGGCGAATTCTAAAATCGTCTGAACTGAATAAAGCGATGTAAAAAAATAGCTTATGTGGCAAGAGTTGATGTATCTTGCTTGTGAAAATCAGATACAGTTGCCTTTTTTGTCTATTTGAGCTTGAAGATCATTGTCGTCAAGCCCCAGCTATTTTGTTGTTGCGGATAAACATGCAAATTAAAAAAATTCTTTCAAAAATATTTAAATGTATGGGAACATAACGACTAACAACATCGGGGCATGAGGCACCAGCAAAACAGTTGGTGCATCAGACGCAAGGGGAAGGAAGGTTTGTCGTCCCAGCGGAGCTTCATGCTCCTCTGAAACGAACAGAATTTAGTGCATTCATTTAGAATTATAGCTGACTATTGTGTATTTCGATTAAATATAAAAGGCGCTATTTTGATATAAATTATGTAAGAAAATAGAGGAAGGTTAGTAAAAGTAAAGCTTACAGCATTTTTGGTGATTAAAAAATTGAGTTATAAGTACCTACACATTAAGTTTACATAAATAGGTTTTTATTTATTAAAGTTCGACGGGCCAGCAAACAGGTATTCCAACTTAACTGACATTGCATCAAGTCAGCGAGACTGAATTTTTATACCCATGCTGGAGAACAGCTGGCTATATTAATTAAATAAAGTGCTACGATTGATGACAGTTCGGCGTAGATACAACCTTTTTTGAATTGTAAGCGACTGTGTATCGCATTTCTTAGTTCAACATCTGTTCAAAGCCTGCTTACAGGATTTTTAATGTAAAACAGAGCGAGCAAAACTATTTGCTTGTCTAACTGCAGTACACACAATTCCTGTTTACTGGCCGCACCACTCCTAGCTTTTCAAATTACCACCAGAGGTCGTACCTGATTGTCAAAATTGCTAATATTTAATAACAAACAGGCATTTTAGAGACACTTATTATTATTACTTTTGTTAAATTTTTTACACGTATATTATTTATTACGAACTCTTTTCCATTTTTTACAAATTTTGCTTTATTAAAAACTAAACGCACCTATAATGTCAGTATTACCAATAACTTTTTGTTTTTTGAAGTTAGTCTTCTGAAGTCACTATACTACACATACAGTTCCAAATGAATTTCCTATATTATGTGATTTTTTTTCGCTTATAATTATAAGCAGTCCCTAAATGATAAATGAGGATTGGGTAAAAGCGAGTCACTTCTTCAATTTATGGTTATTTCCTACAATTTTCATGTTCACTCTGTATAACATAATTTATATCAAAATATGGAATTACGTTATAGTAGATTATTATTGTAAAATAAATAATTAAACGAGTTAAATCAGCCTGTTTCTTAAAATTAACTATATTTGGACGTGAAACACCTTGGGGCTTATAGCTTCCAGAAATATTTTGAAAAATGCACTTACTTTACAATTCTTCAGTGAGATTGTATACTTTTATAATTCATAATTCTGCATTTAGAATATTAATACATATAAACAGCCTTATTACAATCTAACCTCCAGACCAATTATGTCACAAATATTATTAAGTAAGTGAAATAATATAGGTACGCTGTTTATAGTTTTATAGACACAAAGCACTAAAAGTACACAAAGGCCACAATTTATTGAAAAATAAAATTTATTAACCTATTTTCAACATTTTTCGCGGTTTTTAACTGACAATATTGACCATAGAAGTAATATGGAAATTTCATAGAGAGTAAGAGAGTTCTGAGCAGCTTGAATCCGACATGGCAACCAAAAAAATATATACAGGGTGAAATTAATTTAATTCATTCTATACAGTGCGGACATAAAGTAAATCCCCCCCCTGCTAACTTTTGAACGGTTATGTTTTTGATTCTGAAAATTTGTCTACCTAGGAATCTAATTGCGAACTTTCTAATAAAGGTATTTTTGATTTTGTCGAACTTCCGGTTATACCGGAAGTGGATGGCAACTTCCTTATTTTAAATGAAACACCCAGTATATTTTTCCATTTTCGTGTTCTCTATAAAAATACCATTAAATTGACCTAGCATAGTGTGGTCTACGATTAATACTTTCGGAATTACGCCCATTTGAAAATCGTATTTTTATGCAAATTCATTTACACCGGAAGTTGGACCCAACTGCCCCAACTTCGTTATTTTAAATGAAATATTTTGCAATTAAGTTAATAATATTAAATTTAAACAAAATTATGTTTAATAGTAAGTTTGTTAATTTTGCTGATTAACATAACCACTTTCTATGTCTTGACACTAATAAAATCTACAGGTAATCTCTTGGATGAAAATTCTGTTTAAATTTAATGGTATTAACATAATTGCAAAAGAAATCATTTAAAATAAGGAAGTATAAAAAATATAAGAAGTTAAAATGCTTGCTTTAAATTGGTGCGCTAATGCACCTCACTTAAGATTTAAGTTTTATTTAAGAAATAAGAGTTGGTTAATTTTAACTCTTATTTCTTACATGTTAAATTTTACGTGAACTGCGCAAGTGTTAAAATGAATTTAGCTAAAATTAGCTGTTATTATTTAAATTTTCGTTTAAAATATATCTAAACCCAAACAAAATAACACAAATAAATCCTAAAAATTGAAGGAAATAAGCGCGTTTTTAGGTTACCTGTTAAGTCTACACTATTATTCTTAAATGATAAGTGATAAATGTTAAATCTTAAGATAAATGTTTAATTTGTCTGCATATACATATAGACCTTTTAATGGCTTTATAATTATTTTAAAAATACTTTATTTCTCATCAACACCTTCCGCTTTTGATTATAAAAGTATTTGCTTAAATTTTAAGATTTTTTTTACGTTACTACAACCTATTCTGTAGAGTAGTTTCATATGAAGAACCCACCCAGTAAACAAAATAACATTGAAATAATATATCTTATAAATGTTTCCTGTTGCCATGTATTGATACAATTGCGTTGCAGTAACGTTTCATAAACGGTTACAAGTCGTAGCGCAACAACGTTTTCACGGAAACGTTTCAAATCAAACATTTCATAAATATTACAATGGAACGTTGATTGGACATAATTTTGTACACTGGTTTCAATTAAGCGATACTTTTGAATTCAAAGAAGGGTGAATTTTTAAAGAAAGGTGGATTTTATAAACATTACATTATATTTTTGAAATATTCTATAAATATGTAAACTCATATAAATTCTCATATAAATTCTCATTAAACAACTCTCTTATTTTAAATGGAACACTCAGTATATTTTTGCATTTTCGTGTTCTCCATAAAAATACCATTAAATTGACCTAGCGTAGTGTGCTCTACAATTAAAACTTTCGGAATTACGCCCATTTGAAAATTACATTTTTATGCAACTTCATTTACACCGGAAGTTGGAGCCAACTGCCCCAACTTCCTTATTTTAAATGATTTTCTTTTGCAATTAAGTTAATAACATTAAATTTAAACAAAATTATGTTTAACCTTAAGTTCGTTAATTTTCCACTTCCGGTGTAAACGAAGTTGCATAAAAATGCGATTTTTCGAATGGGCGTAATTCCGAAAGTATTAATCGTAGACCACACTATGCTAGGTCAATTTAATGGTACTTTTATGGAGAAAATGCAAAAATGTACTAGGTGTTCCGTTTAAAATAAGAAAGTTGCCATCCACTTCCGGTATAACCGGAAGTTTCACAAAATCAAAAATACCTTTGTTATATAGTTCGCGATTTGAGTCCTCCGTAGAAAAATTTTCAGAATCAAAAACATAACCGTTCAAAAGTTAGCGGGGGGGATTTACTTTATGTCCGCTCTGTATAGTTTCAAAATCTTCGTCATTTATTGGAAAATCCTGTCGTACACATTCTGCAAAACAAATATACTGCAAAGGTAAATTTATGACATAACCTTAAAAGTTAAAGGACAATCCCAGAAAAAAAAAACAGATAGAAAATGTTTTTTTTCTTCAAATGTCATTAAGGTACAGTCTTCTGTGACGTTTGACAGGCTTTAAAATCTCACTTTTTATGTTCGTTGATTCTATGGTCACTTTGTACTGCCTAGGAGTAGAAATTACTACTTTACCATGACAAGGAAGAAAAGGGCGGAGTAGAATTGAATTTTAGGCAAATTTCTACTCCGCTTATTCCGCAACCCAATATACATGTCGTATTGAAATTAAACAATGTTAATTATAATTAACATTAAATTATAACTTTAAAAAAGTAGATATTAATTTTAGGCAACCCAATATACACTAAGATTGTATTGTGTGTTGTATGTAAATTAAATGTGAAATTTTAAAATTATTTATTATATTACTATTTTAAAACTGTCGACGTTTGAAGATTGTTGCAATGAAACGTTTAAAATACGTCACGAAACATTACATGTTTACTGGACAAATGAAAACTATAATTTTCTAGTTTCTAGTTGGTGTATATGAATTTGCATATACAGTAAGTATTTTTTCTATATTTTATACGTCTAATTTCGCTTTCGTAATAATTCAGACACCTAATTAAAACTTTGGAATGATATCAACTAATTAGTAACCTAAAATATAAAAAATAGATTTCAATACTTATTTACCTTTTCTAGTTACTGATAAATACTCCTGGATTAATTTATTATTTCGTAATTCACAAAAGAATGTGCATTTTTAATTAATTATTATTAATTACCTCGAGGTTTTTTCTTTTAATTGAAAGACACAACATTACTTTTATCAAAAATTCAATTTAGATATAAGTATTTGAGGCAAGGTCAAGATCGCAAAAGTATTTTTAAATGAATTCAAAGTGACTCCATGAAGAAAAGGCGCAATATTAACTGTAATAATTTGTTTAAATTACATCATAAATAACAATAATAACTATTGGGAAATTATTTAAATTAATCCTATAAATCTTTGCTTTCATAAACAAGAAAACCTTTGATAAGCGTTTTGTAAACTCCAAAAATGGCCCCCAAAATATTGTAAGATTTCTAAATTGTAAATCCACTGATAGTAGGATTTTGTTGAATTTATTGAGAAAATTATGTGATTTTTCTAATGCTTTACTAGTAAAAATTACAAATTAAAGGATCTCATGCCAAATTTTGATAAAAGATGAAAGTTCCGTTCTTGAAATTTTCATTGGCTTTAACCTTCAATGAAACAGACTGGTGATTTTTTGCAATATTTTACTTTTTTAATGATCTTTTGTCAATTTTATTAATAAAATGTTGGAAAACGCTTATTTTATGAAGAAAAAATTAATAGGCATAGCATGTTTTCGTTGAATGGATGTTTTAATTTTTGATTTTTTTATAATAAATTAAAAATATTTACATAAATCTATAAATACTGGATGATTAGATAAAGGAATCACTAAATATTGCGTTAGAAGTGACAAACAGCATATTTACAAATTGCCAGGTCCGAAGATCAAGAAAAAGTCTTTAGAAGCGCGTCCCATGGTGTTAATCCAGAAGAAAGTCATTACCATGTCATTGGGGCATGTTTATTGACTAAACCCTAAATGTAAACAAAAGAAAATCTCAGTAAAGGCCAAAAAGGTCGCCCCTATAATTAAAAAGTAATCGCCGATCGTGATAAGAGTATAAAGTAAAATAATTCCGAAATTGATTCAATTTAACAAAAGGAATTATTTACATTCCTTAAATCTTTTCTTGTGCTTTAATGTAAGACTTAAGAGATAATCCGTACTGTAATTGTTATTGAACTCGTTATACTTTGAACTTTAGCAAACTACCCCTACTCTTCCCCTTCAAAAGCCAGGATTGGTCAATCGAAAAGCTAACTTATTTTATTACAATTTTGACTTTTTCGTGTCTTGCATGTTTTCGTTTTGGCAAAGTCGCGACTATAGAAAAAAACCGAATCACGTGCTTCAATATGATCAATAGGATTTTCTTTTACAACAATTATCTCATCTTGAAAGAACTTTCAAATTTCTTAGTGAGTTTATTTTAACTGGACTTAAAAAAAACTTTTTTGTGTGTTCGTGCGTTTTTTGAGTTGAGTTGAGGAACTTTTTTGAGAAAATGGTTAAGTTTACCAAAAGGCAGTGGTCTACTCTTATCGTGATTGGAATCGCTGATTTTTGCAACGCCATTTGCGTCTCTTTACAGGCTCCTTTTTACCCGCAAGAGGTGAGTACGAGTTCATTTTAGAGATAAACGGGTAATACAAGTTACAAATTTCTTTTTAAAACAGGATGTCATTATCTTTTAACGAGATAAATTTAATTAAACCATTTTATTCATATTTATTTATTTATAAATATTGAGGAGCATGAAAAATATAAAAAAGTACAGTTTTTGTTAAATTAAAAATAATTAAAAACTCATTTTGAAAATGTAAAGTTTTTTGCTATGTTATTTTTAAAATAAAGAAAAATTAAGATTCTAAAGAAAAAATATTAACTATGTATGTAAATGCAAACTACGAAAGAGAAAATATTATAAAAAAATTCCTTAAAAATTAAAAATAATCTAAACCAAAATTACAAAGACAAACTAATATAGTTTAATTTTTATATTCTTATAAAGTTTGGTACAATTTAGATTTTAATGAGAAAAAAAAGTTTCTAATTGTGTAATATATAAAGATTGAAGATTGGCATAAAATACAATATCATAGGTTTACATTTTCTATATTTTCCAAAAATAAAGAAAAATCAGGTAAAAAGTAATAAACCATATGGTAAAAATTATATTCGCAGTAATTTTATCTTCATGCTAAAAAAGAAATTGAATTCACAACTTTTTGCCATTTCATATCTCGGTTAATTATTAAAAAAAATTTAAACTATTTTTCTGAGTATCCCCGAAGGGACTCCAATTACGAACTGGATGGTGTCCATGTATACAGAGGGTGTTTCTAAATATTTGCGAAAATAACAGAAAGCAATTCCCTGACCAATTCTAAGATACCATCATTTTTTAACGCAACTTCTTTTTTTTGATAATTAAACAAATTTGGAACACCTCATTATTGTAGTGGTAATAATGAGACAAAATTAAAAATTTTATTAAAAAATAGAAGTGTTAACATAAAAACATTTTTGAAAATAGTTTTCTTAAACTTTAACTTAAAATTGGTGAAGGAATAAGCGCCTCCTGATTTTTTTGTATACAGGGTGTCCCATTTGACGTTGGACTGTATGGGTATCTTTGTTATTATTGGAGATAGAAAGTCGGTTAAATGGACGAAGTAGTAGACATTTTTTCGTATATTAATAATTCATTTACAAAAAATTTGAATATCGCATCGTTTTAACGCTTTCTTGAAAAAACAAGAAAATGCGATTTTCAAAATATGGCTATAACTTCGTTATTTTCGGAGGTACCAAAAAAATTTTTAACTTAATAGAGACAATTTTTTGTATACAATGCAGTAAAACAATTGAATATTTTTTTTTGTCAACGGATTGACCGGAAATGAACCAAACTTATTTTTTTCTTATGGCAACCATATTGGATTTACACATATTCAGAATTAGAATATTTTTCTGACTAATTTGATGTATCATATGTAATATTTTAAGAAAAATAGAAATAATTTTATTTTAGTAATCAAAAATAGCCTTGAATAGATGTAAACTGTCAATACATATGTGTTAAGATTTATTTTACATTTAATATTTTAAATAGTTGCATTTATGTTATTGACAATTTACATCTCTTAAAGTCCAATGTTAGTTTGTAAAATCAAATAATTTTATTTTTTTTAAATATGACATATGGTATACCAAATTACTCAGAAAAAAATACTGATTCCGAATGTGTGTAAATCCAATATGGCTGCCATAAGAAAAAAATAAGTTTGGTTCGTTTCCGGTCAATCCGTTAGCGAAAAAAAAATATTCATTTGTTTTACTGCATTATACACAAAAAATTGTCTGTATTATGTGAAAAAACTTTTTTGGTATCACAGAAAATAAAGAAGTTATAGACATATTTTAAAAATCGCATTTTCTTGTTTTTTCAAGATAGCGTTGGAACGATGCGATATTCAAATTTTTTGTAAATGAATTATTAATATTCGAAAAAATCTGTACTACTTTGTTCATTTAACCGACTTTCTATCTCCAATAATAACAAAGATACCCATACAGTCCAACGTCAATTGGGATACCCTGACCCTGTATATTTAGGAACACCCTGTATAAGGATACAATTTATGCCAAATTTCAGTATTGAATTAAAAAAAATTAATTTTGAAAAAATACAGAGTGTAACGAAATGTTCGGCCTTAAATTTAAATCCTTGTGGTTATTACACGGCACTTTTTAAATAAAATTTTTTATCATTTGTTTTAATAAACACAATTATGATGGGTTTTATTTTTCGTAAGTAACGAATTAAGTACTAGATTTGTTAATATCGTTACTAGGACAAAATTACCTTTTTTCGTTTTCTTACGTCACTTTGACGCAGTACCGGATTAAGGACTCTTGATGCTCTAAGTCCAGAAATAATTGAGGCCCCGGATACTGACCTAACATAACGTTATCTTGGAAAGGCTTATAAAATGTTTATAGGGCAATACTTAATTTTTATACCATAAAATAATAATATAATGTATATAATAATAATATAATCCGATTAAAGTTTCTTTTTTCCACAACACAATATATAATATTTCTAGATACATACAGGGTGTCCCGTTAGTGGTTCACCAAACGTCAAGGATAGAAAGTTGAGCAAATTTTATCAAGATAAAACCAAAAAAGTAGAGGTCTATCTTTTATGGTTTGAAAGTTACAGGGGTTTGACTTTAGAATCGCCCGTTTTTGCCAGAAATCAGTAAATGATCAATAGTTGCTTAATTATCAATTTTTATAAGCAAAAGTTAAATTTTGATGGCTTTTGAAACAGTTGTATTATTAAATAATAACAAAAATGAAGGCGTACCTCAATTGTAACTAACTATGCTTAAAATCAATTCTCATAGGAGTAAGTTTAGAAGGCTCTAGTGACTGCATAAAAAAGAGTTAGGGTTTCAAAATTTTTCATAATTTCTAGAGAATTTAACGAATTTTTAGAAAATTAAAAAAACACGCCCTTAATAGGTCATATCTTGGAGAAAATCTTCAAAAACTGCTAAAAAAATTAATTTTTTATGGATTTTTTGTCTTTTCAATTTTTTTTAATACTTGATAAACGAATTGTGTTTTATCATTGTTACCAATGGAAAAAGGATACTTTCAGCTTTAAAATTGTATTTTTCTAAATCTTTTTACTAAGTTTTTAAGAAGCTATTGATCATTTACTGATTTCTGGCATGCCAAATTCCACCCCCTGTAACTTTCAAACTATAAAAGATAGACCCCTACTTTCTTGGTTTTTTCTTAATAAAATCTGATCTACTTTCTAACCTTGACATTTAGTGAACCACGAACGGGACACCCTGTATGTAGTACAAAAAATAGAAAAGTCGTTTTTAATATCCCTAGAAAACAAACAACAAAATTTTCTTTAAAAACTGATAGTATTGTAAAATTTGTGAATATTTGTCTATTTTTAGCAATTCTATAAACTAAAAAAATCATGGGTACCTTCATGAAAATTGTGAGCAAATAAAATCAAAAAATGTCATTTTAAGGTCTATTAGTAGACGAAAGAAAAAGGTTTTAATATACTTCCTTTAAATATTTAAATAAGTCTGGTTACTATTCAGAATTTTTAGTAAATTAAAAAAAAAACACGCCCTTAATAGGTCATATCTTGGAGAAAATCTTCAAAAACTGCTAAAAAAAATAATTTTTTATGGATTTTTTTTCTTTTCAATTTTTTTTAATACTTGATAAACGAATTGTGTTTTATCATTGTTACCAATGGAAAGAGGGTACTTTCAGCTTTAAAATTATATTTTTTTAAAATCTTTTTACTAAGTTTTTAAGCAGCTATTGATCATTTACTGATTTACTGATTTCTGGCATGCCAAATTCAAACCCCTGTAACTTTCAAACCATAAAAGATAGACCCCCACTTTTTTGGTTTTTTTAAAATAAAATTTACTCTACTTTCTAACCTTGACGTTTGGTGAACCTTGAACGGGACACCCTGTATATGCAAAAAGAATCGCCTTCCCACTTTTTCGCATATATTTAGAAATATAAATGTTTTTATACAGGATGTCTCACGAGACTGTATGGGCATCTTTGTTATTATTGGAAATCAAAAGTCGGTTAAATAGGCAAAGTATTGACAATTTACATCTCTTTAAGACAAATGTTAGTTTGTAAAATGAAATCTTTTTCTTTTTAATTTTACATATTATTGTATATCAAATTATTTATTCCAAGAATGTGTACAAATTGCTTCACGATAATGTGGTACACAAGAGAAATGCTAAGCCTGGCTTATTGGCTATAAGCAGACGTTTTCGAGCGGCTTGGAATATCCCTTAATCTTGCCCCACCTTTAATCGGTGGTGAGATTAACCAGATACTCCCCGACCCCTGCTGTGCTATTAAGGAGAATTCCAAGTAAAGTTGTTGAAGGGTTGTTGGAAATGCACAGATAGGGATTTTCGGCCATTCCCACTTGGTGAAATGTGTAACTCTGCATTTCGGCCGCAAAAGTATTGAAAAATGGTGATTTTTCAAACCATTTGGTCAGATTACTAATTGAGCAAAATGAAAAATTTTATTAGCATTAGAAAGAACGTTTATTGTGTTAGAACGATAGAAGATGCTTTTTTCTATTTTTTTACTCAAAATTGTAAAAAAAAATCTTGAAATTGCAAAAATATGCTATTTTTTAGACCTTTTAGCGGTGGGCGAGACTAAGGAATCTTCAAGCCGCACGAAAGTTTCTTATTGGTGCTAACATTTCCTTTGTGTACAACGTTAACGTGAAGCAGCTTGTACATTCAATATGGCCTCAATAGTCCTTTCTCACTCGACTCGGCTGCGCTTAACAAAAACTCCAAGAAATTACGAAAACACTTGCAAAAATAGTCTTAAAATTAATTTTAAAATGTCTCTAGTACCAAAAGGTCCTAAGCACTGCTTTGACATGACCCACCTTCCATTTATAACCTTTTGTGCCGACTAAAAAAACCTTCCAAATTGTTCATGTTAATTGTGGTAACTCGATTATTATTTACGTTTTACATTGCTCTTTAAGAAATAATAAAAAAATATTTACCATTCTTAAAATAATGTAAAAATTGAGGTTGTAAATTTAAAGACTTATTTATAACATTATATAAAACTTAAACATAAGCCAAACCACAAATTTTTATGTACATTTCTTCCAGTAATGTAGTTTTATTTTTAATTCTCTAGGTATCTGATAAATTAATGTTTTAATTAAATTATTTAAAGAATAAGCAAACTATTTTTTAGGCTAGAATGTTTATGCCTATGCTTATGTTTTATGTAAAGAAATAAATCAACCGTAAGGCAGAACCTTTCGTTACACCCTGCATTTTCATATTTATTTGTTTCTTAAAATTAGGTACAAAACACCACAAAATTATCCCAGACATATTAATAATCTAAAATCATTTACATTTTTTAAGAGTAAGTAGGTAGATATTTTTAAAAATATCAAAAATACTGTTGCTATAAAGAAATTAAATTCTTCTTAAAACGATGAATTAATTTCAGTCTTTAGTTAGTTTAAAAAGTGAAAAAAGGAAAAACAAAATATAAAAAAAACACGCTAAATGATTATGTAATGACAATAACTAAATATGTTTATTTTTTAAAAAAATTTTAATAATAGTTTATTTTAATATTATTAATATATTATGTTATATTACTTTTATAATATACAGGGTGTATTTTTTTATTACCAAAATGCCTACTTCTTTTTTTCTATTTTTTTTTGTCTAAAAGTTTTATATTATCCAGAAGCTTATTTTCCATTTTCACCTTTATTTGTAATACCTACAACTTTTTTTAAGTTTTTAAATTATTTTTTTTCTACATTTTTAAAATGTACCTACATGTCATTTTTTTAATTTTTAACATTATGTTATTAATATCCTGTTAAAGAAAAAAACTCATAATATACTTAAATTTAAACCTTTAGTTTAATAGTACTACTAACTTGTAGGAGAATATAGTAAATGTGATTTTGAACAAAAAAAATTTAAATTGTAAAATTTTAATGATTTTTGTGGGACACCCTGTATAATTTTCTTAGGACTAAATCAATTGGACCATGCTTATCTAAAAGGGACCAAGCGACATTTTTAGAAAATGGGATTATGACACCAAACGACATAATCCCATTTTCTGAAAATGTCGCTTGGTTCCTTTTTTATAAGCATGGTCCAATTATAACATGATTTTTACGAAAGGTGAACCACTGGGTGGACAATTTAAAATTTCTGTCGATGAAATCAATTAATCCGATTGATAATAAAGTAAAAGATAAAATCTAAAGCGCACTTGATTTAAATAAAAAAGTAAAAATAGAGTTAAATTTATACAGGTTATCCCACAGAAATCATTAAAATTTTACGATTTTACAAAAAAAAAACATATATTAGTTCATAGGAATTTTTTGTTCAGCATGACATTTACTATCAAAAAAATTTGCTGTATATTTTATTATTTTGTATTAATTTACGTACCTTTTAATTTTTAGGCAGAGAAAAAGGGTGCTACAGCTACTGAATATGGATTAGTTTTTGGAATTTTTGAACTGGTCGTCTTTATAGTTAGTCCTTTTTATGGCCAACATCTTAACAAAATTGGCCCTAAGTTATTATTTAATAGCGGAATTTACACCACTGGAGTATGTGCCATTTTATTTGGGTAAGATAAACTTGTTTGTATACTAATAATTTTAAATATTGTATTGAAACACATGTATACATTAATACCTAAGGGAGTGTCCCCAAAAAATCTGTACTCAAATATTTTGCCTTGGACATTATAAAATTTTTTGTTTTTCCTTACAGTTTAAAATTTACAGAATCCTGGATTCCGGAGTAAATCTTACCTTATTGGAGATTTATGTAGCTCTAAAAATATAGCAAAAGATTACTAAGAAATTTATTAAACTTCTATGATATCCAGAAGTTCTGAATTTTTTAATAAATCAGATTGTGCTACTTATAAACTGATATCTATGGTATTATAATCATATTCGATTTTTATGATTTATACATAAAAATTAAACTATTTCACTAATAAAGCTTCTAGATTCATTAAATGTTTCAGGAAAACTGATTGACTTCACAATCCTATTTTTTGTTATTTAACTTTGGGAAAAACGCTCGGATCGGTCGATTTTTGTATTCAGAGGGTAGAGTTTTAATAATTATTTAATACCAACTTTCAAACCCTTACGAGGGTAACAATAAGGCCCAAAATACACAAAAATAAAAAGCAAAAAGAGCCAGATTTACAAAAGTGCTTTTATTTTAAAAATCGGTATACAATTTGATGAGAAAATTACATTAAAATTTCAATTAAATAATGAAAATTAAAGTCTGTTTTTCAGCATTTCACTTCACAAGTCGATTTTAGTTTCTGGCAGAGCAAAATTTTTGAAATTAACCCTTTCCTATTAATAACAGAATGGAAATTTAGAGAATATAAAAATTCGCGAAAACTTGCAATTCTGTTTTTGCTTCTAGCTTTTAAGCCATCTTCAAAAAAATAACTGTTAACAAAAAAATTTTTTCGTAAAAATTTGGGTATTTCTAGAATAATTCAATATTTTTCGTAAAAGCGTGTCAACTGGGAATACATATATACAGGGTGATGATAAAGTTTGGAACCTTATTCATAACTGCCGTATTTAATTGTTTTGAGAAAATCGCTCCGACAGGTCAATTTTAGTTTTTAAAATGCCATCTCTTGATATAAAAAATATTAATGACGTCACTGGTGCTTTAACAATGACGTCATCAGCGATTTTTTTAAATGGAAGTCCCCACTTTTTTTTACTCATTATCGATAGAAATTCACGTCACTTAAACAACGATATAAAAATCAATTAAATTTTTGAATAAAAAATCTTTTTAATTTAAAAAAAGAAATTTTTATTTTAACGAATAAGGTTATACATATAAAAATAAATTGAAATGAATTTGAAGATACCAATAATAACAAAAGAAAGTAAATGTTTAAATAGTGCGCATTCTAATGCAAATGTAAAATGTTAAATGTATTTAACAAAATTTAATAAATAGTCTTGAAAACTAATTTTTTGATTCCATTTAAATGTAAGAAAATTTACAAAAAATAAAATTTATTGAAATCGGCCAAAATAAATCTTATACAACATTCAAATTTTTCAAATTTAATAGTACAAATTAATTTTAAGTTTATATTAAAAAATTTTTAAACGAAAATTTGTTTACAAATGCAACAATTATTTTTATCATCGTTTGAGTGACATAAATGTCTATCAAAAACCAGTGAAAAAAGTGGGGGTTTCCATTTAAAAAAATCGATGAAGACGTCATTGCTAAATCACTAGGGACGTCATTAATATTTTTATTATACCAAGAGATGGGATTTTAAAAACTAAAATTGACCTGCCCGAGCGATTTTCTCAAAAAAATTAAATACGGAGGTTATGAATTAGGTTCCAAACTTTATCATCACCCTGTATATAACAATTGCATAAATAAATTAGTTATAATTACGTTGACTTTTAAATTTTACTTGTATTTTTGAAAATAATTTATTTTCAAAGAAGAATTTTAATAGTTTCAACAAAATCGACACCAATAATTTATTTGATCATAAAATGTTACCAAATATAAATAATTTGAATTATCTAAAATAATTAGAGTATAATAATAATTTGCTAACCATGTAATGTATGTACAAATAATTAATCAAATAAATTGAAATTAACATCGCCTAATTTTCCAATCACTGTTTGTTTTGGCTGTGCTCTGCGGCCGATAATTAAATGGTAATAAAGATAAAAATAAAAATAAAGCGGCAAACAATTTTGGACCTTGCATTTTGAAACAAATATTGAAATTAAATTAATCTAAACTTCAATTCATAAAAATATAAAACCATTTATTAAAGTGCCACAATAATATTCATATTTTTTATTGATGTAAAATGCTAAAGACAACATTCATAGCTATCTGAAAAATATGGTTATTATAAATAATATTTTAGTATACAGAGGGGTGCACAAAAAACGGCCAACGATGTAGCTTCTCGTTATTTCTTATCCGATTTTAATAAGTGATATGTCAAATTAAATGGTTTGAAGAGTGCTACTATCACATAATAAAAGATTAATTTTATTTTTGAAAACATCCGAGGAGGTGGAGGAACCTTTTCTTTTTCAAATGGCAACATATTTTTTTCGACTGAAAAAAATCATTAACAAACATAATCTAAACCAATTATACTAATAATTTCTTTAAATTTTTTTATTATTATTAATTTTTGTTAATTTATTTCAATTGTTTTTGAGTTTTCAGTTCTTTAATTTTTTATTAATAAATTAATAAATTAAAAAATTATTAATAATAAATTAAAAAACAAAATTTAAAAAAATAAAAAACTCAAAACTCAAAACTCAAAACTGAAAAACAAAAAAAAAACAATTGAATTAAATTAAAAAAAATAATAAAAAAATTAAAAAAATAAGAAAAAAAAATTATTGGTATATTTGGTTTAGATTATTTTTGTTAATGATTTTTTTTAATCGAAGAAAATGTGTTGCTAGTTAACAAAGAAAAGTTGCCTCCTCCTCCTCTGATGTTTTCAAAAATAAAATTAATCTATTATTATCTGATAGTAGTATTCTTTAAACCATTTAATTTGACATATCACTTATTAAAACCGGATAAGAAATAACGAAGCTACATCGTTGGCCGTTTTTTGACATAATACAGACAATTTTTTGTTTACAATGCAGTAAAACAAATGAATATTTTTTTTTCGCTAACGGATTGACCGGAAATGAATCAAACTTATTTTTTTCTTATGGCAGCCATATTGGATTTACACATATTCGGAATCAGTATTTTTTACGAGTAATTTGGTATTCTATATGTCACATTAAAAAAAATAATATTATTTGACTTTACAAACTAACATTGGACTTTAAGAGATGTAAATTGTCAATAACATAAATGTAACTATTTAAAATATTAAATGTAAAATAAATCTTAACACATATGTATTGACAGTTTACATCTATTCAAGGCTATTTTTGGTTAGTAAAATAAAATTATTTCTATTTTTCTTAAAATATTGCATATGATATATCAAATTACTCAGAATAATACACTAATTCCGAATATTTATAAATCCAATACGGCTGCCATAAGAAGAAAATAAGTTTGGTTCATTTCCGGTCAATCCGTTGGCGAAAAAAAATATTCATTTATTTTACTGCATTGTACACAAAAAATTGGCTGTATTAAGTTAAAAAATTTTTTTGGTGCCACCGAAAATAACGAAGTTATAGCCATATTTTGAAAATCGCATTTTCTTGTTTTTTCAAGATAACGTTGGAACCATGCGATATTCAAATTTTTTGTAAATGAAATATTAATATTCGAAAAAATCTCTACCACTTTGTCCATTTAACCGACTTTCTATCTCCAATAATAACAAAGATACCCATACAGTCAAACGTCAAATGGGACACCCTGTATAGACGTTCTTTTGGAAAGTAATAAATAATAAAAATAACTATAGAAAACTTTTCCAATGTAATTCTTCATATTAAGGGTTAATATAAAATATTTTAAAATTTTCAAAAATGTGATATTGTATAAACGGTGTTTTGGGGGGTGATAGAGGAAATGAAACTAAACATTTTTGAAATATAATATGTAATTACAATTTGAAATTTAAAAAAAACATGAAAGTGGAACAGCTCAAAGTTATTGCCCTCATAATTTTAGGTATTTTTTGTAATAAAGTATTTAATATTCTTATAACAAATAATAAATGAAATCGTTAAAATATTTTACACGATATTTTAAGTACTTACCTACTTATTTGATGTTGCTTGTTAAATATATTTTCAGCTAAATTACCCTTAAATGTGAATCCTCAGAAAAATACCACAAAAATGTCAAACTAACATCTCTGATTGTAATATTTATTATTTTTCAAAAATATTTTTCCTCGACCATTGAATAATACTTATATTATGTGTTTGATTTCTGAAAAGTAATGATCTACATTATCAACATACCCTATATTTCCGCCACGGTTTTGCTTTCCCACACGCAGTTTGGACCAATCAGAAAGCTGCATTTCAATTCCGACACGGTGTCTTGGTTAACCTCAATATAGAGGTGGCGCTACGTGTAAAGAAATGTTAGAATATGAAAAATAACCTTATCAAATTTTCATAAAGTTGTGGAAAAAGCATTCTACTCCTCTGAGTTTCTCGCTCGTTAAATAATATACTATTTTTTTTTAAATTTCAAAGTGGTACTTATTATTTTTTAATGAAGAATTTCCGGGAAATATTCCAAAGATGCTTAGTTTAATTCTCTCCAAAAAGTAGCCCAATTATTTAGGGACACCCTGTATATCTATTAACTTTCTAATGAAGAACTTCAGAGTTTTCTATTTTCAAGTTTCTCGAATTTTAATTTATTACCAATTTATGTTATATGATAGTCATATGGATTAAAATTGCTGGGTCCCAAAATTATTTTTGAAAGATAAGTTTCTTTTACAAAATATATTAAAAAAATGATATACTTTACTTGATTTAAAAAGTAAGAACTCTTTCGATTTCATATACTTACCTATACATAATTTTCATAATCCCTTTTGAATTTCAGTTTTAATTTTTTTAATGTATTTCTGATTTATTATTGTATTTTGAACAAAAATGTGGATTCTTTTTAAATAAATGGGAAATTCCTTGAGTATTTACTCATTTTAATAAAAAAGGTTTTTTCTTATTTTTATAAACTTGTTTAATCCAAAAAATTGTTAAATTTTAAAGTTGGATCTAAAAAAAGATAGCACAATATAAAAGAACATAACTTCTCTTACTTTACGAATAAAAATTTGAGTTACTTTTGAATGAAAAATGAATGATTATTTTTTTACTTTATAGCATTTTTGGTATTTATGGTAATACATATATTTATATATTTCATTTTTTACAGCCTTTTAGATAAAATAGAAGGTCATTATCCTTTTATAGTACTTAGTTTTATCATTCGGATCATCGAAGCGATGGGAAATGCAGCTTTTCTTACTGCCAGCTTCGCTATTATTGCCAAAGAATTTCCTGATAACGTCGCTACAACATTTGTAAGTATAAAAAAAATAAATGATATTTTACTATCTTGTATAGATTTATAAATGCTGATGATGTGATTTCATAAAAATCAAATTAAAAAAATATCGTAGAGGAAATTGTATCAATAATATTATGTATAACTATCCTTTAAAAGAAGGTAGTATTCGAAAATATATAAAAATCAAATAAAAAATGATGTTAATGAAATAAAATCACGTCAACTATTTTATTACTCAAAAATCTGCTTTCTTGAGGTATCAGAAAATTAAATTGTAGGATAGGAAATTATTGGCTGAACAAAATAAATATTATGTTTTTCATAAAATTAGTTTTGTAGCTATAAAATACTGGGTGTTTATATAAAGTCTGTGAAAAACGATACCACATATCCTGTAATTAAAATAAGATGATTTAAGCAAACTTTACAAAACAAATTTCATCTCGATTGTACAAACCTATATTTAGTAATTTAAAAAAACGAAATGTTTTCAAGAAATTTGAAGGTCTATAGCACGTTAACGAAGCACTTTTGGATAAAGAAAAGTTTGGTCAAATCGTCTTATTTTGAACTAAGGGGTATGAGGTATCAACCAAATGTATAAATTTATGACATATGTAAAAAGAAGTTTTTAATAATAAAATTATTGATTGTACCCGTTGTGGCTTCAAAAGACAAACAAGCAAAACTTGGCAATGATGCTGACGTTTTACATACAATCATCTCGAATATTTAATAAATTAACCTGGAATATGCTAGGTTATAATAGAGCAGATTAGAATCTTATGAACTAAATAAACCAATTTTCTTTTAGGCTTCTTTGGAAACCTTTTTTGGTTTAGGTCTAATAGTTGGTCCAACAGTGGGTGGAGCTTTATATGAAATGGGTGGCTATACCGTTCCATTCGCAGTAATGGGTTCTGCCTTGTTCCTCGCCGCTATATTAACCAACTTCGTCTTGCCTCACCACGAAGAGGGAACAGATCAAGAAAACAGCTCCTCCATGTTGAAAGTCCTCAAAATTCCTGGCGTACTACTATCAGCTTTAAGTATTATAGTCACCAGTATGTCCATTGGATTCCTCCAAGCTACTTTAGAGCCTCATTTACGACAATTTTCATTATCACCAGTGGTTTTGGGGTTGATGTTTGTTATCAATGGAGGTACCTATGCCATGTCAGCTCCTGTATGGGGTTGGCTTTGTGATAAAACCATTCCACCAAAAGTTGTCACTATTGTTGGGACGGTTTTAGTAGCTATTGGTTTCTCACTAGTTGGACCAGCACCGTTCTTACCATACGGCACGTAAGTAAAATTTTTACATATTTTGATAACATCTTTCAAGTTGCTTGAAACGTCCAAAAGGTTACAAAAAATCGTTGAAAATATCTTTTTTTTATAACTTGCTGAAAATTTCAGGTTTTAGGAGTCGCATTCGCAATTTGGAAGATTTTGTGCAATGAATATTCATATTAAAAATTTTATAGTAATTTTTAGTTTTGCACAGAATTGCTCCTTAAATTCCTATTAATAAATGAAAAGACCACTAGAATAGGTTCTAATCAAAAATATTTTTTTAGGTTAATGCCAGTAACAATTTTGGGTTTAGTCCTGCATGGGTTAGGAATAGGAGCGCAACTAGTAGCATCCTTCACGGACGCACTTCGTACCAGTATGTAAGTAATAAACCTTTAGATCTTTAAAAATGTTACTTATTGTACTTAAATTTTTAGAGCCCATGGGTTTCAAAATAATCTTGAAACTTTCGGATTAATATCTGGTTTATGGACAAGCACCTTTGCGCTGGGTGCCTTCATTGGTCCTTCAGTAAGTGGAATTCTGTACGACCAAATTGGTTTCCGTAATTCTTCCATGTTTGTAGTTGGGACTCATCTTTTGGTGGGATTAATTGTGACAGTGTTCTTGGCTTGCAAAGCTAAACCACCCGCTTATGTTGAACTCAAGGATGAGAAACTTTCGAATGGGGATATTACTGGAAGTATCAGTAAATCTGCTACAATCAGTATTTCTGAAAGCATTAAAAGGTTAGTTAAATGTATAAATTATTTTTATGTTAATTCCAATGTTTTTTTCTGTTTAGTATCAGGAGTGTTGGTAATGGAATTTCGATTGAAAGAAGTAGGCCGGCAGCTATGAACAGTTTGATCGCATGCAACAGCTATAAGAGTCACGCTTGGCCTAAGAAGCAACTCAATGGTCTTTCTTTGGGAAATTACAGTTTTACTTATGGAACTATTGATGGACGAAGGAACGGGAATGGAGTTCCATATTTACAGGGTGTTTCGTAATATTTGAATTGATTTAAAATTAATACGTAGTGACTACTTCTACAGATTGGATTGAATAGCTATTGACTCAATGCGTATTTTTTCCGAAATAAACACGTCGGATTGGATTCATCAATCCAATCCAGTCCAATCGAACGTGTTTATTTCGGAAAATATGCGGATTGAGTCAATGGCATTTCAATCAAATCCGGTCCGAGTTACACGAGATAAACGTAGTCACTGGTACGATTTTGTGATTGTGACTAAACTGATATTTAATTATAAGGTTTTAACTAACTAAAGTCATATTACGTATTTTATCCTGTAATATTATTAAGTATATTTTTGTTTCATAAATATTAATAAACTATTTTAATTTAATTATTATTAAAGTCTGGGGTTTTAAATTTAAAAAATATTAAATACTCCCTCCGTCCGAAACTATAGTGTACAGTTTTAGGTTTTGTTTTTTTTTTCACTTTTATTTCTAAATACAGTCAAACTTCCCTAACTCAAATCTTCAAGGGACTTTGAACAAAAATCGAGATTTTGAAAATTCGAGATATAGAAATTCGAGTTATGGAAGTTCGACTGTATATGCTATGTGATGCAGCAAATAAACAAAATGTGGTCAATTATTCTGGTAGATGAAGAAAAACTCCATAGAACCAGCAAAAGCAAACTATTCATTACAAAAGTCATGTTTATCAAAACTATAGCTAGGCCACGTTATGATCCACATAAAAAGCAAGCTTTTGATGGAAAAATTGGTATATGGCTATTTGTTTACCAAAAGCCAGCTCAAAGGAAATCCAAAAATAGACCCAAGAGAACATTAGTTACAAAAAATAGTCCATTATAGTGAAATAATGCAAGAAAATCATCATTGAAAAAATAATTCCAGTAATAAAATCTCAAGCCTCTGATGAAGGTGAAGTTATTATGACAAAAAGGTCAAAAGATGGCTGGACTATTCAATTTAAATCACAACCACCAAATAATAGCCCAGATTTTAAGGTATTGGAATCCTGGCATGATCTTGGATATTTTAATTGTATACAATCCTTATAACATACAGCTTCACTTAAAATAATTAAACCATTGATAATAATGTTTTTATAAAATTACAAAGTTGCTTAGAAGAGGGAAATTACAAACAACAGTTTTATGTTCATTTTGAAGCTGTGGGTCTCCACCACCATATGTCAAATTAAGGACTTTAATAAGTTGTATTTCGGTAGTATTTTTGTGCTATTCTTTGTTATATTACAGATTTATTATAAATTTGAGAAAAAAATCAATAAAATTACTTAAATTAAAAATGTAGATCTTATTTTCGAATAAGAAATAAATCTAAATGCATACAATATTTCCGGTCGGAGGGAGTATTTAAAATTTTGAGCAGTAAATTTGGTTTAAAAATATTTGTTTTAAATAATTATACGACTTAATTACTGTTTTCCTTCAGTAATTAATTACAATGAACTTGAAGAAGAAGGAGGTAAATAAAAATAGGAAGCAACAGGAAGTAACGCTACAAGGGTTTACACATCCTGCTTCAATTTGTGCTTTGAAGATCCGATGTAAAAAAATGAGAAAGACATGAAAACCTAAAATCATTTATTTCTAGATATAAAAAAATCCATTTATTTTAATATTTCAGTGATTCCATTAAGTCGATAAAATTGACTTTTGACATCGGAGTAGTTTAATATTTTTAGAAACTGCGATATTTCGATGAATTTTTGACCAAATCGCCAAAATTTAGTGACCAACTCATTTAAAAGCAGTGCTTTTCTCCAAACCTTGAACATTTGAAATTCAAACTTAAAAATTAATCATTTTGTTTTTAAACCGAAATAAAAATAAAATTTCAAACTTAAGTTTTCAATCTAGAATATTTGGGTTTTGTAACCAGAAAAATGACTATGAAAATGAAGTGTTGATGAAACTAAATTTTTGTTTAAAAAACCACTATATCAATGATATGGCGTTACCAATGAAATGATATTGAAGATGAAATGTTTTATAGGGCTGCTGCCACTGCCACTTCATCCGCATTTCATTTAATCGACACCACTTTTTCATCAACAGCGTTTCCATCGATGAGGACGTTTCATCGACAATACTGTTTAAGACGTCTCATGGACAGTATCTTACCATCGATTACAGTTGCATTGACAATACCTTTACATCGACAGATTTTTTCCATCGACAAGGACATTTTATAGATACTAATGCCCGTTTTCACCAACGATTCCTAAAACTTAGGCATTGCTTATAGTGCTAGTTGCCAGTTATTTCTTATTAAATGATTAAAAATACCTAGCAACTACCAATATAGGCAATGCCATGCAATGCCCAAATTTTAGGAATCGTTGGTTAAAACGGGCATAAATGTTTATCGAAAAATCATTTTGTCGAAAATACCATTTCTTCGATAATGTTCTTTCATTGACGGTCTTATCATCGACATGGCAAGACAATTTCAATTATCGGACTTTTTTTTACCAAGAAGTAAGAAGGTCCGGTCCGATTATTGAAATTTTGAGTTTTGTAAGAAAATGCCGTGTCGATGAAACTGCACTCGTAGTTGATGATAATACTGTCTATGAATGACATTGTCGAACAAATGGTATTGTCAGTAAAATAGTTTGTCGCTGAGCAAATAGTATCGATGGATCATCTTTGACGAAGAAGTCGATAAAATGGTAGTGCCTATGAAATGGTTATATCGATAAAATGCTGTATAACGTTATATCAATGAAATGAAAAGATGGCGTTTTATGGTTATCGAAACCGTTTACAATAAATCATACCTACATAATATAATATACAGGGCGTTCTACTTTATTCCAGCATTTTTTAGATAGTAAATGTCATTCTGGACAACACATTTCCTATTTCCTATGAATTTAACACCCTAAAAAGTTACAGCAATTTTAAAATTTTAATGATTTTTGTGAGACACTCTGCATAAAATAATTTTGTTTGCATTTTTTTAAATTTAAATCAAGTAGACCTTCGGTCTTGTATTTAATTTTTAACCAATCAGATGCTTTAATTTTAGTGCGGAAAATTTAAAACGCGGAAGTTTTTAATAACTTTACCGAAAAATGTGTAGGGGTCCATAAAATATCGATAAAAAGAAACAAACATAAAAGTCTACACAAGAAAATAAAAAGGCACCTACAAGTAAAATTGATGATGTATTGTTGTACATTTGCAAGCTAATTAATGAATAGGTAATTAAGTTTTTACAATCAATTAGCAATTCATTATTTTTTGGATCACTAATCGTTTAGAAATGTTGTTGCCGATTTTATTTAATCAATAATTAAATTAATGAAAAAGACGTCTAATGGGGTGATTCTGAACAAAAATGATATCCGTAACAGCGCTGTTAAATTTGAAAGTCACTCCGATGTCAAAAAAATAGCAATTTTGTAAACTTTGCTGTAACTTAACAGATATTTAAAATAACATTTTTGGTGTTAAAATAACATCGATCAAAATAATAATAATACATTAATGTATAATAGATCAAAATAATACATTATATAGGTGTACAATGCATTTTAACACCGAAAATGTTATTTTACACTGCCGTTAAGTTACTGTACAATTTACAGAATAGCGTTTTTTGACATCAGGTTGAGTGTCAAATATAACATCGCTTTTACGGCTAACATTATCTGTTCAGAATTACCCCATTAAATACAAAAATATTGCATTAGACAAGCCATCTCGATAAACTGCAAATGTCGATTAAATAGCAATATTATTAGTGGACGAATTTATCAAGAAATGCACATAGATTAATAAAAAATTATGAAATTTATTATAATTTTTTAAAGTTGGTGAAAACTATAAACTATATTTGATAACATATGTGACGTTGATATAAACCTAAAATCGATCAAAAGGATTAACAAAAAAGTTGCTGCGCCAAAGTTTTGGTTTGGAATAAGGAGACAAATTTGAAAGAAATATTTACAAAACTATTATAATTACTTATTATGAGTAATGGTGCTATTCTATGCAAATCTGTAAGTCCTTACCGGAAATAAGTCTAAGATTACTATGGAAACCGTCCATTACAACCCATCTAACAAACCTTACAGATATTTCCTGTAAGGACTTACAGAATTGCACCATAAAATATTCATCCGCTCAAAATTTGAATATAACAGAAATTTCAGTAAATAAGAAAAATAAAACTGTATGAACAGATGATTACTTAACAAACAGAACCATAACAGTTAAAGTTAATATTACATTTTACACTCGAACAAGGGGTGCCTCAAGGATCCACTCTCTCTTCAGATCTATTCAACATAATATGTTGTTATGATATCTGTAGTCAAGATATAGGAATTTTAATCCAAATAGATATTGCCTTGACTTAAAAACGCTATACAAAAGCTACAAACCATAACAATCGAAGTTACTACTTGGTTCAAAAAATGGCGAATATTACCCAACCCCAAAAAAGTTACCTCCTAATATTCAACCACACTGGAAATCCTGATTCCCTTTCAATTTATTTCATGAATTACCACAAGTCAATATGCCGACCTCTACTCAATTATAAAACTTCACTATTGTTACGATTAGCTATTAATAACATCAATGTAGCCGAAAGAACAAGTATTATGATTATTACTCAGAGAAGAAACCGCAACAATCCAATTTTCAATTTCAGCAATGTACATCTTTATGAACCTGTTCGAATAGAGCTATCGAAACCGGAAGGAAGAAACTCATCAAAAAATTGTAGAAAAAGAAAAACCAATTAATTTGGAAATTATGGACCTTTTGTATGTCTTCCAGCTACTTCCAGTTATTAAGTTTAGTACGTTTCGTCTTATTCCCAAGCTGAATAGTTTTTCCGTTACTATCTATGGTGTCGAACGCTCTTATTGAGAAGTCATAGAATATACCTGCCACTAAGAGCTTTTTGTCCAATGGTGTTTTCTACTAATATAAAGGAAATTGTTTCTGTGGAGTTTTTCGCGTAAAACCATGGTGACAATCATTTAGGAATCCATATTTATTTAAATAATCCCATAGACCTTCACATATACATTTTTCAAAAAAATTGGACAATGTGTTTAAAAGTGAGATGGGTCGGTAGTTCGAAATATCGTTTCTATCACTATCATTTTATAAATTGGTATCACTCGTGCTAGTTAGAGTTTTTCAGGGAATAAGCCAGTCGAAATTGATTAGTGCGTTACAGGTTCTTGTAAGTACTCGGATACCACCTCTTTCTCTTCCTCTTCCTCTTCCTCTTCCTCTTCCTCTTCCTCTTCCTCTTCCTCTTCCTCTTCCTCTTCCTCTTCCTCTTCCTCTTCCTCTTCCTCTTCCTCTTCCTCTTCCTCTTCCTCTTCCTCTTCCTCTTCCTCTTCCTCTTCCTCTTCCTCTTCCTCTTCCTCTTCCTCTTCCTCTTCCTCTTCCTCTTCCTCTTCCTCTTCCTCTTCCTCTTCCTCTTCCTCTTCCTCTTCCTCTTCCTCTTCCTCTTCCTCTTCCTCTTCCTCTTCCTCTTCCTCTTCCTCTTCCTCTTCCTCTTCCTCTTCCTCTTCCTCTTCCTCTTCCTCTTCCTCTTCCTCTTCCTCTTCCTCTTCCTCTTCCTCTTCCTCTTCCTCTTCCTCTTCCTCTTCCTCTTCCTCTTCCTCTTCCTCTTCCTCTTCCTCTTCCTCTTCCTCTTCCTCTTCCTCTTCCTCTTCCTCTTCCTCTTCCTCTTCCTCTTCCTCTTCCTCTTCCTCTTCCTCTTCCTCTTCCTCTTCCTCTTCCTCTTCCTCTTCCTCTTCCTCTTCCTCTTCCTCTTCCTCTTCCTCTTCCTCTTCCTCTTCCTCTTCCTCTTCCTCTTCCTCTTCCTCTTCCTCTTCCTCTTCCTCTTCCTCTTCCTCTTCCTCTTCCTCTTCCTCTTCCTCTTCCTCTTCCTCTTCCTCTTCCTCTTCCTCTTCCTCTTCCTCTTCCTCTTCCTCCTCTTCCTCCTCTTCCTCCTCTTCCTCCTCTTCCTCCTCTTCCTCCTCTTCTTCCTCTTCCTCTTCCTCTTCCTCCTCTTCCTCCTCTTCTTCCTCTTCTTCCTCTTCTTCCTCTTCTTCCTCTTCTTCCTCTTCTTCCTCTTCTTCGTTTTCTTCGTATGTTGCGTTCCGAGTGAAATGCGCGCATATGCAGGAAATTCACTCGGAACGCTTTTTTAAAATTTTGAACTGTCAATCATCACCTGTTTATTCCTTGTAGTTTTTATTATAAGCAATTAACAAAAAAAACATTTCTCTCGAATCGCGAACAGTAACAAAAAAAACATTTCTCTCGAATCGCGAACAGTTAATAATTATTTAAATGGAACCTAAAAATTCTAGTAGTAACCACCTAACTAACTAACTGTAACAGGTGAAGAAATAGTAAGTGTGCAGTGCGCATGCTTGCATACAGTGTATCACCTCCGTATGCTGTATATGCGCCACACGGAACGCATAGGAGACTACATATGCAGCATATGCTCCACTCGGAAGGCACCCTATATTCACCGAACATGTTTACTAGATGACAAGTATTTGTTTCTTTTCCAATCTTGATTTGTTCATGTTTGATTGTACGACATTACTCTGTGTTAACCAAATTCCAAGAAGTTTTTTGAATGTTCAATGATCCCAGTGTTTCCTTTTGCATTTTATAATTAGGTTTGTTATACCAGAAGTGTCAAACAGGTCTTGTAGTTGAATGTTTTCTTGGCTATCACTTTTTCTATTAATGTTTAGATCCCTGGCAAGAATGATATGCAGCGTGGTTTTTATCAAAATTTATTTCATCGACCAAACAATGAATCAGGATGAAAAATTGAATCTACTTTCCTAGAACATAAAGTGTGATATTACGCAAAACTTTTGGCCTCTTTGGATCCTAGGCACGTGCCTAGTATATTTTGTCTTTAATGCACCCTTGAAATTAATGAAAAATCAAATAAAATAAATAATTTATAAAAAATTTTGATGGCGAAACATCCTTTCTAAGTTTAAGCACATTAATAAATAATAACTAATGTTTAATTAGAAGGTGGTAATTGGCTTATTCGATGTTAATATTAAACGACCTTCTTAAAAAAATCAAGTACATGCAGCATCTTATACCCGTTCACTTAACCTTACCTGACTTTGAAGATAAGCAGTGGATGCGCAAACATTTATTTAATTAATAATTACTAATCAAGCAATTATAATTAAAAAAAATTAAAATTAAAAGTTTGGAATGTAATATTTTTAAACAATACCATCCGTGTTATGCGTAAGTGCTCCTAAATTAATTAACGTTTTGTTTGTTTTTGAGGAGAAAGTTGTTAAATTTTCTTAAGTCATTAGCGAGAATCAATAAATGGCGCTTTCAAATTTCTTGTTATTACAGTAGTCGACAATTGAATTATGTTTTATTTACTTAGTTTTCGCTTTTCATTATTATTTTTTAATTTATTATTGCTATAACATGTTTAATTTTTAATCCACTTGAGGGGTGCTTAAGTAGGTTATGTTAATTTTATAGCTTACAAGTGGTACCAGCATTTTTAGTTATCAAGAAAAGGTCATTAATACCTTCATAGCCTTGTTCGTAGTTGCTTGCCACGAAAATTTGTAATAAATTCGATTTTATTCTAAAATGCAGAATTATTTGGCAAGGTTAGCGTAGGTTATAATAAATGCGTTTTTGGTTGGTTGAGGTGGATTAATTGAAAAATCGTGCCACTTCAAATTAATGATTGAAATTATCTATTTTGGTTTGCTCAAAATTTGGCAATTGAAATTACAGCCCCAACAAAATAAAACACCAATTTGCAATATTTTGATGATTCATTTTCTTTTTCGGTTTTTTAACGAGCTATTTATTTATTTAACACTATTAGAAATATTTTTTTTTCAAAAGTTTGCATACTTATACGGTACCTATTATAAAATCTACATTTTGAGATGGTTTAGGACTGTCCCATCTTTTGGGGTGTCTTGTGGAGAGAATTACCCCACTTTGTTTTAATTGCAACCCCTATCTAGTTTCACATCATTTTAATGGAAATGAAAAAAGAAACACATTCCTGCAAACCAGAAGCGCTTGTCTTGTTTTTTTTTTAAGTTATTATGAATTAAGTGCCTAAAAACTTTTTTGCTATCCAAAAAGTCATTACTAGTGCCCATTAATAAATTAATGAAAAAGTCATTACTAGTGCCCATTAATAAATTAATGAAATTAAATACCAAATTTTCTAACTGTGCAAAAAGCAAAAATCAAGCTTTTATAACAAATGTTCAAACTGTCGGTCTTCTTCAATTTCGCAGAAACCCAAGTGTTTATAAATCGGATTTTGTAGATTTTGGAGCAAAAGGTTACAGAAATTCTTAGACAGTTAAGCCTTAATAACTTTTTAACAAACCAACATAATTGCTTCTGGTTTGCAGGAATATATTTCTTTTTTCATTCCCTTTAAAATAAGGTTAAACTCAATAGAGGCTGCATCTAAAAAATGTACGTCTCCTCTATTGAAGGGCTTTTGGAAACCTAATATGTTTAATTTTTTTAAACATGTTTCATATACAATTTTTATTTTTTTTTAATTCACCTTTGATTTTTTGATTTTTTAATTTTTTAATTTTTTAATTTTTTGATTTCTTGATTTTTTGATTTTTTGATTTTTTGATTTTTTGATTTTTTGATTTTTTGATTTTTTGATTTTTTGATTTTTTGATTTTTTGATTTTTTGATTTTTTGATTTTTTGATTTTTTGATTTTTTGATTTTTTGATTTTTTGATTTTTTGATTTTTTGATTTTTTGATTTTTTGATTTTTTGATTTTTTGATTTTTTGATTTTTTGATTTTTTGATTTTTTGATTTTTTGATTTTTTGATTTTTTGATTTTTTGATTTTTTGATTTTTTGATTTTTTGATTTTTTCACTAACACTAACACTAACACTAACACTAACACTAACACTAACACTAACACTAACACTAACACTAACACTAACACTAACACTAACACTAACACTAACACTAACACTAACACTAACACTAACACTAACACTAACACTAACACTAACACTAACACTAACACTAACACTAACACTAACACTAACACTAACACTAACACTAACACTAACACTAACACTAACACTAACACTAACACTAACACTAACACTAACACTAACACTAACACTAACACTAACACTAACACTAACACTAACACTAACACTAACACTAACACTAACACTAACACTAACACTAACACTAACACTAACACTAACACTAACACTAACACTAACACTAACACTAACACTAACACTAACACTAACACTAACACTAACACTAACACTAACACTAACTCTAACACTAACACTAACACTAACACTAACACTAACACTAACACTAACACTAACACTAACACTAACACTAACACTAACACTAACACTAACACTAACACTAACACTAACATTTTTTCATTTTTTCATTTTTTCATTTTTTCATTTTTTCATTTTTTCATTTTTTCATTTTTTCATTTTTTCATTTTTTCATTTTTTCATTTTTTCATTTTTTCATTTTTTCATTTTTTCATTTTTTCATTTTTTCATTTTTTCATTTTTTCATTTTTTCATTTTTTCATTTTTTCATTTTTTCATTTTTTCATTTTTTCATTTTTTCATTTTTTCATTTTTTCATTTTTTCATTTTTTCATTTTTTCATTTTTTCATTTTTTCATTTTTTCATTTTTTCATTTTTTCATTTTTTCATTTTTTCATTTTTTCATTTTTTCATTTTTTCATTTTTTCATTTTTTCATTTTTTCATTTTTTCATTTTTTCATTTTAAATAATAACATCTACATAATTCTTAGCTCATTATTACACTACACAAAATGTTTAAAGACTTCAGAAACACTAAAATCCAGAATGGGATAAAATTCTTCCTCGCAATCGGTTAGTTAGTTTTTGTCATCTTTTTTCCAAAATGTATGAGCATTTGTTATATAACTTAAAAAATAAATACTTGAAATTTGCACGGTAAGACAATTTGGTATTTAATTTCATTAATTTATTTAATGGACAGTAGTAATGACTTTCGTTTAAAGCCAAATGAATTACTTTTTATTAGCTTCAAAATTAAGTTTGTTCGTTGCCATTTATTAACTTTAATTATTAAGTTGCGAAAAAATTTTGTATAGCAAAAGGTGAGGTAAATTCATAGACACTTAATCCTTAATATCGTTTTTACTTACTAACATACAGGGTCTGCCAAAAAAAGAGAAACACTAAACTAAACCTATTTGGCAAAAATCTAAATAAATGCTACAGAATATCGAAAGTTTCGATACCGTAAACTGAGGTAACTTTGGTCCATGAAGGTAACTTTGGCCCAAATTTTGGAAAATGTTAGCTTGACCTTTCAGAATACTATCTAAGAATATTAATCTTGAATTATATTAGTGCAGTTTAAATAAGTCTTTGGAAAAATATTAATGGTACCCCAGGTATAGTTGTTAGCAACCGTTTTATATAATTATGCAAATTGGTCCAATTAAATTTAAACATAAAACATTACAAAAATGAAAACAATTACCTAGACAGTTGTAATAAAAGTTATATAATTAGTTGTGGTTTACAATTTAAAAAATTCGTGTTAAAGCTCATGTAAATCCTCAAAGTGCAACATAATTTTATTTTCCCCGATTACGTCCTTGAAACACTTACCTGTCCTGATAAATATAAGCCCTAGTAAAAAACCCGGATGATGATGATACATCAAGACGGGGGCGCTTATTCCGAGAAGCTTTCCTCCTCGGCCGTTGAATTCATGAAATTCATGAATTCACTTTCAGGTCGCCTCCGCACCCCACCTTCAGCAACAGGTGAACCTGCCATACCTGCACTCAACAGTCAGTGTGCAAACGGCTAACACTAACACTAACACTAACACTAACACTAACACTAACACTAACACTAACACTAACACTAACACTAACACTAACACTAACACTAACACTAACACTAACACTAACACTAACACTAACACTAACACTAACACTAACATTTTTTCATTTTTTCATTTTTTCATTTTTTCATTTTTTCATTTTTTCATTTTTTCATTTTTTCATTTTTTCATTTTTTCATTTTTTCATTTTTTCATTTTTTCATTTTTTCATTTTTTCATTTTTTCATTTTTTCATTTTTTCATTTTTTCATTTTTTCATTTTTTCATTTTTTCATTTTTTCATTTTTTCATTTTTTCATTTTTTCATTTTTTCATTTTTTCATTTTTTCATTTTTTCATTTTTTCATTTTTTCATTTTTTCATTTTTTCATTTTTTCATTTTTTCATTTTTTCATTTTTTCATTTTTTCATTTTTTCATTTTTTCATTTTTTCATTTTTTCATTTTTTCATTTTTTCATTTTTTCATTTTTTCATTTTTTCATTTTTTCATTTTTTCATTTTTTCATTTTTTCATTTTTTCATTTTTTCATTTTTTCATTTTTTCATTTTTTCATTTTTTCATTTTTTCATTTTTTCATTTTTTCATTTTTTCATTTTTTCATTTTTTCATTTTTTCATTTTTTCATTTTTTCATTTTTTCATTTTTTCATTTTTTCATTTTTTCATTTTTTCATTTTTTCATTTTTTCATTTTTTCATTTTTTCATTTTTTCATTTTTTCATTTTTTCATTTTTTCATTTTTTCATTTTTTCATTTTAAATAATAACATCTACATAATTCTTAGCTCATTATTACACTACACAAAATGTTTAAAGACTTCAGAAACACTAAAATCCAGAATGGGATAAAATTCTTCCTCGCAATCGGTTAGTTAGTTTTTGTCATCTTTTTTCCAAAATGTATGAGCATTTGTTATATAACTTAAAAAATAAATACTTGAAATTTGCACGGTAAGACAATTTGGTATTTAATTTCATTAATTTATTTAATGGACAGTAGTAATGACTTTCGTTTAAAGCCAAATGAATTACTTTTTATTAGCTTCAAAATTAAGTTTGTTCGTTGCCATTTATTAACTTTAATTATTAAGTTGCGAAAAAATTTTGTATAGCAAAAGGTGAGGTAAATTCATAGACACTTAATCCTTAATATCGTTTTTACTTACTAACATACAGGGTCTGCCAAAAAAAGAGAAACACTAAACTAAACCTAAATTAAAAATTGAACAAGATGCTCGTAGATGATTTGGAACGAATCGTAAATAAGTAAAAGAACTTGATGATTCCTATGCTCCAACTTTATTATAATATAGTTGGAGCATAGGAATCATCAAGTTGTTTTACTTATTTAAACCTAAATTTTTTTAAAATTAAAAAAAAATTAAAGAAAAGTTAAGTGAATTAATTTTAAATGTATGTCACATAAACTTAAAAAATGGATTGGCTTTTGTTAGAACTCTTTAATATTTATAATATAATAATACCTTATCCTTATGACCGAACTTAACCTTAAAAATCCTCCTAACTCAAGAACAACGAGTTTAAAAAAATGATTTCTACAAAAGTTTACTCAAATTTATCGTAAAATCCAAAAATATAAAAATATACAGGGTGTTGCATTTAAAAAAGAAAGGTAGGTGCCGTATCACTAATAAAACGAACACCCTGTATATTAAAAATATGTTTAAATGGCAGCTTGTTTAAATTGAATAAACTTTTTGTTTTGTCTAAACTTTTTTTTAAATTCAATACGGTTCAAAAAATATTTAGATGTTTTCGTTTTTGGTTTTTGTTTGGAAATATGTGAACTTGCGGAAATTTGGATTGTTTATTAGCTTGGGATTTCATCAAGTTGGATATAAGGAATTTTCATACTCCCAAGCTAATGGTTTTTGTTTGTTTTTTTCGGGGGGGGGGGGGGTAGGGCGCTAATTCGAACGTTTGCCCCAGGCTCAAAATCTCCTAGTTGCGGCCCTGCACTGGATTCAGTAGTTTGAAGAGGAAGATAACATCAGCCTTAATTCTACGCTTTTCCAGAGTCTCAAGAGAGAAAATAAGTCTACATTCACTTATTGAAAAATTTCGGTTGTATACCGTTTCATTGACAATACACTTTTCATCGAATCCAATTTCATCGATAGTCCGTTCATCGACATGACCAATACATCGGCACGAACATTTCATCGACAACCATTTCGTCCACCCTACCTTTTCATCGACAAACCTTTTCTTCGACAAGGACCTTTTATCGACACAGACGTTTCATCGACATAAACTTTTCATTGATAACCGTTTCATCGACACAGCCATTTCATCGACAAACAATTTCATCGACATTACCAATTCTTCGAAAATGTAGTTTCATCGAGTACAGTTTCCGCATCATCGACAAATACATGTTTCGCCAACGCTTCTCATCGCCAATATTGTTTTATCGACACAGACATTTAAAATATTTTAGAATGTTTGTGAAAATGCGAAAACGGCGATTTTTGTCGATGAAAAGGTAGTGTCGGTGAAACGGTAATGTGAATGAAACGTTTGTGTCGATGAACAAGTACTGTCGAAGAAACGTTCTCGTCGAAGAAAATGTTTGTCGATGAAAAGGTAGGGTCGATGAAATGTTTGTCGATGAAAGGTAATGTTTATGAAACGTCTGTGCCGATGAATTGGTCGTGTCGATGAATTGGTCGTGTCGATGTAAAAGTCATGTCGATGAAAATGCACTGTCGATGAAATGGACAGTCGATGAATGAAATAGATTTGCACTTTGTTAAGTTAAGTTCCATATGATTTATTTTACACCAAAAGCTCAGGGAATCTAACTCGCACTGAAATAAAAACCAATCATGATAGTTATGAATAGAACGATAGATTTTCAAATCGTTGGCGAAAATTAGACCATTCGAAACAGTAAAAGACGTTACAATATCGTTAATAAAGATGTTAAGTAATAGAGGACCAAGGTGATTACCTTGTGGAACACCAGATCATACATTTATTTTGTTCGAGAAAAAGTTCTTTATTTAACTATCTGCGTTCTATCAAGGAGGTAATCTTGAAGGATTGAAAATAGTGTACCATGGAAAAGAATAGCATACAGTTTCGAAGTAAGAAGCGAATGAGGTACTTTATCGAACGCCTTGGAGAAGACTGAATAGATTGCATCAAACTGACAGTCATTCTCCAAGGAGTCGGAGATTTATTGTAGAAATTGTGTTACATTAGTCAGAGTAAATTTACCCTGTTGGAAACCATGTTGCTGATCAACTAAAAGATATTTTATCAACAATTATGCTCTCAAAGATTTTTGAAGTAGTACATGGTACTTAATATACTAATGGGTCTGTAGTTAGATACTTCAGCCAGATTTCCATTTTTTAGTATAGGTGTTGCAAAACTGCTCTTCCAAAGTAAGAGAGATACACCACTGTTCAAGGAAGTTTCTAACAAAAGAACTAATGGAAGCGCCTTCTCAATAAATAAGGTGGAATACCGTCAGCCCCAGAAGAAAATTTAGGTTCGAGGTTACTAAGCTTAACATGTACATCCTCAACATTGATGTTCCACGAAGCTATATTATAAAATTCCAAAAACCCTTTAAATTATATTTAATTGAAGACTCTGTAGTTGACATAATATAATATTTGTAACATTTATCAGTTAATAACTTACACTTACAGAGAATATTACATCATGTATTTCTCTAAGGCACTGTATTTTTCCAGAACCGTACTTTTAGGATTTTTTCGATAAAATCTAAAATAAGAAAAATCGAAAAGATAATTCAGAGTACAATTTTTTGGTTTTCGCGTTTTGAGCAGTATTTTGGGAATGAAATTGTCCGAAGTTTTCTAGAAAAATTATTTGGCAAAAATCTAAATAAATGCTACAGAATATCGAAAGTTTCGATACCGTAAACTGAGGTAACTTTGGTCCATGAAGGTAACTTTGGCCCAAATTTTGGAAAATGTTAGCTTGACCTTTCAGAATACTATCTAAGAATATTAATCTTGAATTATATTAGTGCAGTTTAAATAAGTCTTTGGAAAAATATTAATGGTACCCCAGGTATAGTTGTTAGCAACCGTTTTATATAATTATGCAAATTGGTCCAATTAAATTTAAACATAAAACATTACAAAAATGAAAACAATTACCTAGACAGTTGTAATAAAAGTTATATAATTAGTTGTGGTTTACAATTTAAAAAATTCGTGTTAAAGCTCATGTAAATCCTCAAAGTGCAACATAATTTTATTTTCCCCGATTACGTCCTTGAAACACTTACCTGTCCTGATAAATATAAGCCCTAGTAAAAAACCCGGATGATGATGATACATCAAGACGGGGGCGCTTATTCCGAGAAGCTTTCCTCCTCGGCCGTTGAATTCATGAAATTCATGAATTCACTTTCAGGTCGCCTCCGCACCCCACCTTCAGCAACAGGTGAACCTGCCATACCTGCACTCAACAGTCAGTGTGCAAACGGCTATCGTACCAAAACGGTGTTCCTCAGGTTACGGTTATAGTGAGTGTTGTATTTAATGACTGAAGGGTAATTTGGATTAAGGAATTTTAGGTATGTTCAGAGGTTTTTTGGCGATTAAGGGGTTTTTGTTGTGGGTTTAATTAAGGGCTATTAGTGTCAGTACGGTTCATGGCCAAAGCACCTAGGCGTGAAGATGAGCCATGAGCCTGGTGGTATCCTGGTACTGATGCGTCCTCATCTCGCGGCTTTTGTAGAGCGCCTCGGGGTATGCTTTTACTTTTTCAAAATGTCATTGTGGACTGTGGTTGGATTATGATGATTTATTATAAGAACCACAACTTACTTTCAATAAATCATTGGAATGTCGGATTTCATAAAGTACTATTTTATTTTAAACAGGAAAAATTTAAAAATTTCCTGATTTATTATCAAAAAACTATAAAATATAAATTTTAGAAATTTTTTTTGCAGTTATATATTTTATATATACCTATAAATTTATCCAAAAAAATTTGCAAAATATGTACTTTTTATTAAGGTTTATAAAAAGTAAAAAGTTGGGAGGAAGGTACAGAAATTGAACTATTTCATATACAGGGTGTCCAGAAATTAGGCGGCCAAACTTTAGGAGGCGATTCTACAACTAATTTTAAGAAAAAAACTTCCTATAAACATGTGTCTGATTTCGCTTCCTAAGGGAGCTACAGCCCTTTAACTATTGTGACTAAAACTAGGTTTTTTGTCATTTATTTGAAAACGGTTTGTAATAAAGATTTGAAATTTGGTCTGAAGACTAATACGTTTAAGATATAATTTCTCAATTTTTTTCAGATTTTTTGAAAGCTCTGAAAGGGTAGTTTTAAGGAGGGTTGGGGTTATAAAAAGCGGCAAATCATTTTTGTTTTTATACTAATATTCTATATTCAGTTTTTTTTTTCTTTAAGTTTTTTTCTTAAAATTAGTTGTAGAATCGCCTCCTAAAGCTTAGCCGCTTAATTTCTGGACACCCTGTATTTAGAAAAAAGGATTTTTTTTATTAAATTCAAAAAATGTCCAAGTAAAAAACTAAAAACGTCGGAATTTGGTGATTTAGCATTATATTTTTAATGCAATATGGATATGCAAATATTTTCAAAAATACCATAATTTTCAAACAAAAAAATTCAACATTTATATGGAAGCGGAAGCTTCCTAAATATAATGCTGAAATTTTCCATTTCAGATTTTTTTTTCATAACGTACAAAATTACTGAAAATTTAAAATTCGAACTTCGTTTTCGACTCAAGCCATTTTTTCGATATTACTAGGATTTCAAACTATGGTCAACTTTAGTTTTTCAAAATTTCACCTTTACATTCGATTAGTGTTGTAGTAGTATATAACTTATTAAATTACATTAAATAAAATTACATTAATAATAAAATCTGGGTGTGAAATATCCTGTATATGAGAAAAATCATGCATGTTACTATCTGTTTATTGAAAGATAATCCAGTTTAAATTTATGGAGTTTTGTGATATGATTCATATTTTTACACTAAAAACATATAAATTACATAATCGATTATAGATTTATTACCTATATTTTTTTCGGTTGTAAATGTTTAATAAAATTAAACAAATCATACACAAACATTTTAATTTCATAATCCATTATAATTTTATTACCATAAAATTTAACAACTTAACTTAAAAGGAAAAGATCAAACCCCATATTTTGATAAATAGATAACAAGAATTGAATCGAATCGAAATGATGTTGCCGATCTAATACATTTTTTCAATGAAATCCCCCCATTTTATCGTTTCAAAACGATTCAATGTCGGTTTTTCTATTAATCAGAGTCCAGCAATCTCCATTTTTTTTTTAAATTGTAGAAATACTGCTAATCCAATCAAAATTTTACAGGAATACTTTTTTTTTATGAAAAAGTGAATATAAATTTTATCATAAAAGTTTAGAATCGCCTTGGAAAGGGATTGTGAAATTTAAATAAAAATTATTGTCATTTTCCTCCAAACAGCAAGTGAAGTGAAAAATAAAAATTAATGCATAAAACTTGTTTTTATAAAATAGTAAATTGTATGTGTCCAGGTGCCCATATAAAGGTCAGGTGGTTGATATTAATAAAAAAAATTTTAATCACCCAAATCGATTCAAAAAATGGAAAAGTAGTTTTAGAAAACAAACCTTAAAGCATTAAGATGTACATATTTTTCAACAACCTTAAGTTATTTTTCAAAAATAAAAAATATATATAATTCAAACCTAAATTATTCGTAAAACGACTTCCTCCTTTAAATTTTATCATTTCCGGTAATTTGTTTTTATTTGTTAGAGTTAGAAATCCTTGCTCTTATTAATTTAGTATGTACCTATAAAATAAAAAAAAAACTTGGTATGATTTGGATATATTAATCAAGTAATGAAAAGTAAAGAAAACATAAGTTGGATTAAGGAATTTTTTTTTACTTTTCATTACACATATTTTATTTAAAAAATGACTAATCTTTTTTAAAAAATTTAAAATAGTCAAAAATTACAAGATAAAAATGAAATCCATTTAATAATATTCTACTCGGAGGTTAATTTACATATACAGGGTGTCCCATTTGACGTTTGACTGTATGGGTATCTTTGTTATTATTGGAGATAGAAAGTCAGTTAAATGGACAAAGTGGTAGATTTTTTCGAATATTAATATTTCATTTACAAAACATTTGAATATCGCATCGTTCCAACGCTATCTTGAAAAAACAAGAAAATGCGATTTTCAAAATATGGCTATAACTTCGTTATTTTCGGTGGTACCAAAAAATTTTTTGACTCAATAGAGACAATTTTTTGTATACAATGCAGTAAAATAAATGAATATTTTTTTTCGCCAACGGATTGACCGGAAATGAACCAAACTTATTTTTTTCTTATGGCAGCCATATTGGATTTATACATATTCGGAATTAGGAATTAAGAAAATATTTTCTTCAAATTGTAGATTTGCTATAATATTGAAAATTTCAATATCTTTTTAGTAATACATACATGTATTTCGTTTTTGGAGTACCTATCCCATTTTAATTAATGCAGCTGAATATCTTAAAAATTAAGCGATTTCCCTAAAAATGTTTCATACAAAAATTGTAACGGCCCGAGGGGGACGTTTAATAGTGCCATGGGTTTTTAATTTTTATGAGATTTTATGGGGAAACGTTATTTTTCTATAAAATCTATAAAAAATAATAAGCAACTTTTAGTTGAAACATTTTTTTGAAAATTTCAAGTTTTCATATATTGGCCAAAATGAACAAAAATTTTCGGGGGAAAATAAACAAGAGGTTGAGTTTTTTCGGAGATTGTTGCTTTTAAACGAAAGTTTGGTTGTCCCGGTAATGACTGAGAATCAAAGTCATGAAAAAATCGCGACTTGAGTTGATTAAAAGCAACAATATCCAAGAAAAAAGCTCAACCTCGAGTTTATTTTAGGAAGATTAATAAACAACTCAAAATTTTTGAATCAAAAACGAAAATGAAAGCAGCTAGGAGAAGGAGGGGAATACAAGTCACATGTCAATTAGAACCAATCATTGCATTCTATGAGCGAAAAATACGCATATGCACATGGATATTTTTCACTGATAAAATGCAGGTAGCTTTTTGTCGCTGTAATATGTCATCTCTGACATTTTTCAGTATAAACGTCATATTATTGGACAAGACAAATCAAATTTCGTATTTTGGTTGGTTCTAAAATGAGGTGTTTATTAATCAATACAAAAACTAATTAGTCAGTTTATCAGACTGTTTGAATAGTCCGATAAACTGAGCGACTTTAATGAACCTACCGACACGAAATTGATTCAGATTTTTAATTCAGTTTTATTAGAAAACCTACGATTTTAAAATTTAAGTAAAAATCGCAAGAGGCAAAAAGTGACCATCATAATGACTTTTTACATCTATCTTTAATTTTAATATTAAAAAAACTAATTTAACATTTTCCTAAATTTTTTTTTTAAATAAATTAATTAAAGATTTACCCCCAGTATTATCAACAGACATTTAATTTTAAATGAGGTTTAATTTGACATATATAGTATTTTTATGAAGTTTGAATATAGTTCAAATGGCATTTAGCTGCAAAATAGACTATATATGTCAAATTAAACCTCATTTAAAATTAAATGTCTGTTGATAATACTGGGGGTTAATGATTTTTATTAAATCCATTCCTTAATTAAAGCACTTTATGTCTCGTGCGATTTGTCTTAAAAAAACCGAATCGAAATCCCAAAATTTCTGTTAAGTTTGACGAGTATCATGAAAAATTCAAACTTACTAAAAAAAATTTTTGATCAGAAGTTGCTTATTATTTTTCATAGCTTACGAATTTACAATAAAAATTTAGGGATCCCATTTGAAAAAAATGTTTCCTCATAAAATCTGCTCACAAAAAAAACCCATGGCACTCTTAAATGTCCCTTCAAGCCGCTCCAATTTTTGTCTGAAACATTTTTAAGGAATTCGCTTAGTTTTCAAGATATTCAGCTGGATTAATTAAAATGAAACACCCCCATATTTTTTATGTACAGTAAAGTGGTATTCAATTCAATTAAAAGAATTCAAATTAAAAAAAAAATGGTTGACCAACCAAATTAGAAAATGGCAATAAAAGTTTTTGGAAGATTTTACTATTTATCGCCCTTTATTATGAAAATAGACAAATTTATAGATTAAGAGAGAGAAGTGTAGAATATTTTCAAATCAACAAGCACATAGATTTAAATATAAGTGAACAGAATTTAATCCATTGAAATCTAAAAATGAATAGTCAGGGATTAAATGAACAAGTTTTTTCCCTCAAATGAAAGAGTAAAATATCTCATTATTGCTGGGAAAACCATTCGTCTTTAATAAAATTTATTCGTTCCGTCATGTTATAAAATATGGTCTATTTTGTATTTTGTTCCATGTTTGGAAAATAGCTGTATATTTTAGAGATTATATGTTTATGTATAATTTACGATAGTTACTATTACGAAGGATTATAAATACATATTTTATTACTTAAGAATTCAGAAGGATCTTTTATAGTTAGACTGGCCAGCAAACACGAATTGAATGAAATCAGTGTGGCTAAATTTTTCTATGATGCAGGGTTGTCGTAGGGACTACTACTAATGCAACAGTCCAACATTCATGATCGCTGATTTAATTCAATATCAGTTAGGTTGGAATTCCTGTTTGCTGGCCGGTCCTACTATACCATGTTCTTCGGACATCCTTCCGCTATTTTCTAAGTCAATTTATGATTTTTTCAGCGCCAAGTAAAATCAAACTATCTTTGTTTTAGTTTATAAAACAAATAATAAATCATGTATTATTTCAAAAATTATAAACATTTTAGATTGTTCATGTATTAATTGAAGTCCTTGGTGCAACAACCAGTCAAGTCCACATTTTAAAAGTTTTGGGATAATGATAAAAACTTTCCAAATAACAACATATATTAAGGTTTAAACTCGAATACCGCAAAAAAAGTAGTTTTTGTTTCATTTGAGAAATATACATTATTCCAATATTAACTAAGTGGTGCAAATAATTAAATATACATACAAGGTGTTCTGTTCGTGGTTCACCAAATGTAAGGGTTAGAAACTAGAGCGAATTTAATTGACAGAAAAACGAAAAATGCTGGGGTGTTTTTGGAGTAACAGCGTTTTGAATTTTAGATCACCAATTTTTGACAAAAATTACAAATTATATTTTAGCCAATGTTCCTACGTAGAATTAAAAAAAAATCATTAAAAACCTAAAATCGTCTTCTTTTTATTGGTAACATTTATAAAGAAATAGTTGATAAATTGTTGAATAAAAAATAAACATTTTTTTTAGTTTTTGAAGTGTTTTCCCAAGATAAGACCCATTGAGCTTGTGTTATTTTTAAGTGTTCCGACAGTAGTTCATATTCTCAACTAATCAGGGGAAATTTTGAAATCTTAGCTCTTTTTCTTCACTTACTATTAGTTTTTCGGAGATTTCTCTCTTGAATTCGGAACTAATGGGATGACGTCAAAAGTTGGTCAAATGAACAACTAGGCTCAGTGCTCAGAACTACTTCTCATAGTATTTAGTAAGTGAAGGACAAGAGCCACCGTTTCAAGAATTTTAAACAAGTTTCAGAAAATTTGCAAAAATTGAAAAAAAAGAAGTTTTTTACTTTTGTTTTCTTTCCAATTTTTTTAGGATAATTTTACCTTTCTAATGATATTTTTTTTAATCCCTACGCAGATTGGTTACAATGTAATTAGAATTTTTGTGATTTAACACAAAAATCGGTGATCTAAAATTCAAAACGCTGTAACTCCAAAACTAAAAAAGGTAGACTTTTCTTCGAATAAATTCCCTAAGTTTCTAACCCCGACGATTGGTGAATCACGAACAGAACACCCTGTATGAAACAAATATGAAAGAAGGAACAGATTCATATACTGTATCTTCAACACCAAAACCCACTTGTTTCTGTTCTTCTTCAGTTTTTACTTTTCCAAATATTTGCTTGTAATACCATTGATCTGATGTTGGTACATACTTCTGCATATTTTTTTTATATCGTTCCTTTCTTTTTTGAAAGAAGGATTGTTTCATCTTGCTTCATTAGGTTTTTGTTTGCCTGTTTTTTATTTCCTACAGAAACCATGCACGTCCTCATCATGTGGCACATATTTTCTTCCAGAGGACCAAACGGCTCTATTTCGATACAAACCATTGTTACACTACTCAAAACCAACACAAAAATTTTTGTGCAAAACGATTTCTTTCATCAAAGTACTTCCTCGAATAAGTTCATAATCCTACAAAATACACCGCATTATGCTCTGGACTTAAGTACTATACCAATCAATCGGCGATACTCAAAATATTGGTTTTTCAGAAAAAAAGTAATTTACAAAAAATTGGACTTGACCGGTTATTGCACCGAAGTGACCAAAGTTTTCAAGTATAAAAGTCTTCATGGAGTTTACATTTTTTTATAAATTTTACTTTTTTGTGAAATTTTGAAGAAATTTCAAGCACTTTGTTTTTTCCCTTATGTAGTTGATAAATCTGTTTAAAAAAATAATGTTAAATACACTTTAATATGATTTATAAAATAATTAAAGCAATTGCTGATTGGCAAAACTTTAAATCGTAAATCTAAGCACATTTTAATACAAGTTATTAATCACGCAAGTATGCATTTGCACAATTATGTCATACTCATACATTTTCATTTTTCGAAAAAATCTAAACGATTATTAATACATAATCCTTCCTGACGTGTGGACATAAATTAGAAATTACAATTAACAGGATTTCTGAAATAGTTTTGCCTACGTAAACAATAATTACGAAATATGCATTAATATTTTATAGTTATATGTTATAATAATCATACGTGGTACGCACTTATATTTTTTTTACCAATTCAATTTTTAGAATTCATTAGTTAATTTTTCTGTTTCAGATTCTCAAATCGTTTTGAAGACTTCAACTGTGATTATTACGTGTTTTAGGCCTTTTTGGCCCAACATTTTTTTTGAAAAGTGTATAATGACATCTTGAGACTTAAAAGTTAAATACTAAGAAGCACGAGATAACAAAAAAGTGGTAAGTACTAAAATTGGTATGGATTAATCAAAAATTCTTTATTTCGATTTAAAGACCTTCAAATTTAATACCCCCAAAAAATATATGTATTTGGTTTCGTTCACAAAATTAATATCAAACTTCCCTTGCAATTCCCAAAAATTATACAGGGTGCTTAAATAGTCCACGGTACGTCGTTTGGAAGCAATCGTTAAACAAGGGTATAATAATTAAAAAAATATTTGGATAGAAATTCCGGAGTTATTGGCATATTTTAAAGAAGTAAACTTGACAACATTGTTTTCAAAGTAGACTTTGAAGATATCATTACCTCTTAATATTTAATTCAAATTTATGGTAAGTTATGATTACATCTAAGTGCAAGAATTAATTTGTCAAAATATAGACCATTTTATTATTAGTATTTTTTTTAAAACAAATAAAAAAAAATTAAATTTTAAGTAGATGTTCGAAGTTAATTTTATCAGATTAAAGTTACAGGAAACGAAGAAAATTAATTGTTATATTTTTACATTGTTGGCATATGCCATTTTTGTTAATTTTATGATAAATTTTAAAATGCAAAAATCTTTAGATTCTCAATATAAATTAATAGTTTTTGTTCAGAAATGCAATAACAACACAATTATCTATATTTTCTGTATTATAAAGAGCAAAAATTTAGAAATAAAAATTTTAACTTTGAGCACTCATATCTTGAATAATCTGCTAGAAAATTTTTTTTTAATATTTTTCCCTTGTCTAACGAGTGCTTCTTAACAACGTAGCGTGGAGCGTGTTCGCGACTTTTGAGCACCCTGTATAAAAAGAATTTTTTAATTCTTAAAAAAAATCCTAACAATTACAGTAAGGTATTAACTATAAAAAATGAGCAACATAACGACAAAGTTTCTAACAAATTGTTTAATCTTTATAGCCTTGGGGAGCAATTTTACAAATTTTGGTCAAAATTATATTACGCAAAAATAACTAAATTGGTCCTTAATCCTTCCCGTGGTTCTAAAATTACTTCCTGTCTTTAGAAACCAGTGGTATCAAATTCCTAAACGTTTTGACATTCCATCCTTTCATTTACTCAGTAACAGCTATTAATAATTAAATTTGAAAGTGGTTTTATTTAAAAACAAATTCGGAAAGACATCTCTTCTGCACTTTCTATAAATCAGCATCTGTGTGAGCTTCTTCATCATCAGTGTCCTTTCACCCGTCTTTACTCTTTATGACATGCGTTTAAATAAACCGTTCAATTATTCATGAGTTTTGCTTTCGCCGAAACTTTTTGTTTGATAATTGATGAGTATTTGAAACTTAATTGTTGATGGGATGTTGCCAAGTTTTATTGGGATTTACTAGAGCAGGGAGCACACAATCGAACAATGGACTTTTCTTTTTTATAGAGAGGAAATTTATCTCATTCCAAATAGTTTGTTTTAATTTTTAAAAAAATATTGATTTAAATGAACGTGCAACAAGGAATTAGTATAGTACTATATAGTCATTAAAATTTTTAGGAAATTAATTTTGCCAATTTTTAATTTTTTCCCCAATTTACAATTTTTTCCACTAATTGAAAGTCTCAAAGCATACAAAATATTTTATGTCTAAATGAAAAAAATCCCAGATTTCAAAATATGATGGACAACCAAATTAGATCAATTTTTGTGTATTTTTCACTTTTGGAATATATTAAAAATTATCAACGTAATCTTTTAAATATGCAAAAAATCTTGGGTATTTTACGAAAAATTAGAATTGGTTGATAAAAATTTAATTGTGATTTGTAAATGAAATAGGTTGTTTTTATTGCTTTATTAGAATTGATTGCATTCATTGATTAAACATTAACATAACATTAAATTTAATAATTATAATCTTGTGAATTTACAATTATGCCAAGCGTTTGGCTAAGCATAACCGTAAAACTCAAGGTAGTCTACTTGAGGAGAAATTGAAAGTCTTTTCTGCTATTTGAATACGATACAATTTCTTACTTTAACAACTTATGGCGATGCCAACGACGTAATTTCAGGTAATTTTTGTTAATTTGCAAATATTAGGGGGTCATTAAGTGGGATTAGATGGAACTTATTGCGTGATTCAGGGATTAAGGTATTCGTGGAAGGTTGAAGGTTACCATAACCTAAAGTAGCAATGATTTTAAATCATTTTTGGACTCCCATTACTTGCTTTCGAAAATAATGATCCCACAATTCAATTTTTGGGTTTTAATTATTGTTTGCATAAAAGTTGATTGCTGAAATTTAGGGTGCAAGGTGTAGGTGTATATAATTTTCCTTTTACCAAAACAAATTAGTAGGTATTTTGAAATAATTTTGTTGTGCAAGAAGATTTTTTTTAAATAATTATTTTTGTAATCCATTTAATTGATCAATTTTTATGTCCAACTTTATTTTTTCAAAAAAAAACGCAAAAATATTTTTCCAGTCTTTCCTCAGTTCAACGAAAAATTAAATTTGTTTTTAGAAAAATACGGGTACCTACTATCAAAATGCAATCTAACTTATTTTAATGACCAAAAACTATATCAAGAGTATTTGGGTACCATATTATGCTAATTTTAGGCAAAAATTGTTGGGTACCTTTTTTAGATTTTACCAAAAATTAGTACTTCTTGAAAAGTTGTTTTTACTAAAAATGGGTAGGTACCTACCATATGTATCTTAGGGTACCCTAGATTATTTATATTATATTAAATTATAGAAGTAAAAATATAAAATATGATTCATATGTGGTGGCTTATGGAATGTAAGAAACGCTTAATGAAGCAAAAATCTAATTCAGTCAAACACGTGGTGAGTTAGGTGTGAAAATCGCCCACGTATGTCGTAATAAGGTCATCGACAACCGAAGTAGAACAGCAAATTGCATAATTTGCGCCAAAATTAATCATTCACGGCTCGAAGCCTTCATTTTAATCATTATTAAACGCGCGAAACACCGTGGTACCAATTTATTTCTCGTTATTAATTTCATTAATCACTTGGGTGGTTTTGGATCTCACTTGGATGGTTTGGAAGCATAGGACGTTATTACATGTTGTTCCACGTTGTTCCTTTGTCTTCGCGCCTTCTCGCCCTGTTGGTTTGCGATGGTGGAAGATAACCTTGCGCTACCCAAGGTATACCATACCTACCAGTATTTTGTTACGCTTGCTCCTCGGCTAAGGCTTGTCTAGATTTCAAGGTGCGCCTTCGGCCAGAAGAATGCAAAAAATGTCAACGATATTAATAAATCTGTAAAGCACAAATTGAATCAGTTTGATTTGACCTACTTTAATATAAAACAAGAAACAAGGTTTACTTCTGAAAGGGTACCTCAAAAATTTACAACTCAAATCAGAAAAATATCACCTTACGTTTCAACCACCTTCAATTTCAAGCAAAAAATAAATGACAAAACTATACAAAAACAACCCAAGATTTTTCAGTATTAAATAATTTTTGATCATTAACTTTATTTAAATTAAATACAAAGAGTTCTTACTAAGATCAAGCAAAGGAATAAGGATTTAATGAAAAATTGTCCTTGGCCAGAAATTGAAGCTGATAACCACTACACTCTAGGACCCATGTTCAAAAATTCAAATTTCAACGTTTGAACATGAGTCCTAGGTCCTAGGTAGTCTAGTGTGCGCAATTTTAAGGTCCTAGGTTCAAAATTTTACTAAAAAGTTGGCTGAAAATATGTATACAAATGGTGATTAATTTCGAAAATACAGAAAATAAACTTGATTTTTTCCATCATTTTTCAAAAATTTCGGGGTGCGCAAAAACGGCCCCGTTACTTTTATCCGACTTAAATAGTATGTGATATATCAAATTAAATGGTTCAAAGAATATTATACTTTTAAAAAGATTTTTCTTTTTCCAGAAACATCCGAAAAACTATAGTCAACTTTAGTTTTTCAAATGGCTATACGAGTACAAAAATTAACTCCAAGAAAAATCTCACGCGATAATATAATTTCATCTTTTTAGTATTTTTTTAGTTTCAAAAATTTTTTATGCATCTTTTATATTTTGGTTTTGATAGAAATAATAAAATACATGTGTCGGGAATGTGGAAAAATTTTAGTTCATGAAGTGTTTTGATAGAAAAATTTTGAAATATGAATATTTTATTATTAACCCTGTTTGTAGGTGGTATCGAATCATATAATTTTCAAAAAAAAATTTAAAAAACTGAAGTTTTTATATGTTTTGCTTACAAAATGATCAAAATAAAAAAATGAAATTCATGTGAGACTATTTTATTTAGATGTTAATTTGTAAATATGTATCTTCAAAAAAAAATGTTTATTTTTTTTTACTTTTTTATTTTTAAGATATTTTTTGAAAATTATGTGATTCGATACCTACATAGTATATACAGGGTCCGCCAAAAAAATGGAAACACCTAAATATTTTTTGAACCATATTGAATTAAAAAAAAAAGTTTGAACAACAGTTTAATTAATTTAAACGAGCTATCATTTAAACATAATTTCAATATACAGGGTGTTCGTTTTATTAGTGATACGGCACCTAACTTTCGTTTTTTAAATGCAACATCCTGTATATTTTTACATTTTTGAATTCATCGTTTAATTTTAGTAAACTTTTGTAGAAATAATTTTTTTATAAAACTCGTTTTTCTTGTGTTACAAGTAATTGTTTAATCTTAAGTTCGGCAATAAGAATAAGGTATTATTACCTTTTTATAAATATTAAAGAGTTCTAACAAAAGCCTATTTTTTTTTTTAAGTTTAAGTAACATAAATTTTAATTTAACTCACTTTTGTTTAAGCAATTTTTGAAATTCAATAAACTAACCTAACCTAACCATTTTTTTTTTAAATAAAAAATAAGATTTAAATTAACTATACTCTTTTTTAATTCAATATGCGTTAAAAATATTTAGGTGTTTCCATTTTTTTGGCGGACCCTGTATAAACACATCTAATAATAAAATTTTTGTATGTAAAATTTTTTTATCAAAACACTTCATAAACCAATCAAAATGTATGTCTGTATGTAAGAACATCAAAAAAAAATAAAAAATAATTGTATATTGACAGATTGTTCTTTAAATTATTTTTTTGTATTCATTTGTTGCTATTTCTAAAACACAAGTTGCCTATTGCTTCTCGAATGTTTTTTTGCAAATAATAAAAATCTTTTAAAATCTAATATTATAGCGTTTTTTTTAACAATTTAGTTTGACGTTCAGTTTTTGTGCATCACTCTATACCGGGTGGAAATGAAAACCGGGTCACCTCGATAACTTTTTTATTTATGAATAAAAAATGTTGAAATTTGGCTATGTTCTATGCTTCAAAAAAACAAATTTTATGTGCATTTTTTATTTTCGAAATCACTTCCGGTTTCACCGGAAACACCATGAACTTTGTTTTTTTAAATGTAACATCCCATATTTTTATTCATGGCTTAAAATACTTTTAAAAAAGAAGTATTTTTGAGATATTAGTTTTTATTTTTTTTGTAAAAAAAAATTTTTTCAAAAAAAAAAAAAAGTTTTCGAAGTCGGTGAAAAGTACCAAAACTAATTCTAAATAATTCAAATACCTAAATAAAATTGTAATTTGAAAAAAAAATTAAGTGGTTTTTGAACTATTAATTTTTAAACTTAGTTAATGAAGATTTCATCAAATATCTCACTTTTTTTAAATGCAATGATGCCGGGTCATTCGACTTTTTAAAAAGAGGTTTTTATAACGATTATTTTGGTACCCCATATGTAGGGTGCAATCAATTTACTTGTCCCAGTTTATCATATTTTTTGTACTCGGCATTTTTCAAAATTAAAAAAAAATTAAAAATGTATCACAAACACATACCCCTACATATGGGGTACCAAAATAATCTCTTTAGTTTCCCTAATAACAACAGAACCACTTTTGGTATTATTTTATTGGTATTAGACGGTCCACTATCCCCATTAATTTAAATTGTAAAATACATTATCGTCTTTGCCTTTCTAATTTCATTTCATATTCTTCTTTATTAAATTAAATACTCCATGAAATTTTGCGACTCTTCCTAATTGTCATTACTACTCAACATTAAATATATCAAATTATTCACTGGTAAATTTGTTTCCATCTTCTAATTTGCTATCTATCGCAATGAAACAGCGTTTGGATGTGCAGAATCTTCTCTATTACCGAACCAGTAAAGGGAAGATTCTTCTTAACCAATTTTATTTAGATGATCATTAAAGCAACCATCATGACCTCTAAGAAACTGGGTCATGTGATATGTAATTTGACCATGTTTTTTTACCTAATTAATAATATTGGGAAGTACTTTATGTGTCCTTAAGTGTTTATTATTATTCTCCCATAAAATGTATTAATTATTTCCAAACGTAGAATTTTTTTATCTTTAAAACTTCTATAATAACCATCTCTTTCCTCTGCTAATAATTTAATTGGGATAGATCTACTTAAGATTTGAACCACATCCGCATTTTTTGAATTCAAAAACCGTTTTTCACGATTTCAATCACATCCACTAATATTGATTCCGCAGAATATACAATACAGGGTGAGTTTAAAGTAAGGAATAAAAATCATAACTACGTTATCTTTTGGAATTTTTAAAAACCGAAAAAGACATGTCGCATTGTTTTTGAAAACCTTTATTTTGAACCCAACAATATTTTTTTCTCAGTTGACATGACGTCACTATGACGTCATATTTTTTTTAAATAGATTGATATGGTTTTTATACCATAAAATAATACTTTATTAAGACTGTTTTACTTTAAACTCACCCTGTATAGTGTTTCTTTTAAATTCACCTGGTCCACCTAATCTCGTCATTATTTTAAATAAAGCAATAATTGTATTTTCAGCTTTCTTTATAGCATATTCACGTATTTCCAGAAATTCAAATTTCTATCCATTTGGAGACCTAAACATTTAATATATTCGTTTGGAAAATTTTTTGTACTATTTACTTCAAAACTGATATAACTATGTTTCTTTGTTACTATTAATAAAACTGCCTCTGCTTTATCAGATGCAAAACTTAGGAAATAATTATTGAGCCAATTATTAATATCTCTTCCTCTTTGGCCAATACTAATGCAGCCAAATCATCTGCAAAACCAATTATAAGAATTTCATTATCCACAACAATATCTAAAATTGGATCTAAAATGTTGGACCCAAAACCGAACCTTGCGGCAAACCACAAGTTATAAATAAATCATCATCATCAATAAAAATAGATCTATCTTGAAAGTAGGATATGATCATATTGAGTAAATATACATAAATATTACGTTTCTCAATTTCCTTGATAATTATTTGCCAGGATGCTCTATTAAATGCATTTCTTACATCTACTGTAATTAGTGCAATGCATTTTCTCGTTTTAAGGCATTTATTTTTTTCCAAAAATGCAATTTCATTACATCAATTAATTGCATCTATTGTAGACCATGCTTTATTATTAATCTACCCTGACCTGATCTAAAGTCAACCTGACCTACCATGACCTGGCCCAACCTGAAAGATGAAAATATTTCCGAAATAAGAATTGTATGTAAAAATGTTTCATATAAAAAAGAAAGAAACTGAATGAACAAATTTAAGGATATCTATTTCTTAAATAAATTTTGAAGATTCCGTTTCTTGGACAATTATGGCATTTTTGGCTAAAAAATATATCCTCAACCTTCATCAAGTACCAAGTCATCACATATTAACTTACGTCCGCATAGGCTTTTTATCGAAGTCGGGCATTTATCGTTCGGCTTTTTTTCTTTCGGCCTTTTGTTCACGTTAGCCATTTCTCCTTCGGGCTTTTGTCTAGTCAGCCTTTTATCGTTTGATTTCAAAATTTATTTCCCTTACGTTTCCGTTAACAAATTTTAAAAATTTTATTCCCTTTTTTATATAAATAAGTTTAATAATTCTCTAAATTTCACGGTATTTTTTTAATCTACATGTAAGTACCTATAATTTTTTACTCTTACGTTGATTTATTTAAAACCAGTAAGTAGTGTGCTTTTGTTGGTCCAAATCCGGTGAGGTTTTTTGGGTACCAAATCGGTTTTCGTTGAAAAAGGATATTTCGTGGTGCCAACAATGTGGTCTTTTAAAAGTTGTGTGCCCTTTGGTACTATATATTAGTACCAAAGTAATTCTAGAATTAGTATAGTTTTAAACATCTCATTGATCAGTACCCATCATGGTTTCTGTGTTGACTAGTATTTAATAAAGTTTAGTGTTTGTTGATTCAAAAATAATGAGATTTTTGGGGTACCAAACCGATTAATAAGGAAAATTGATTTTTCGTGGTACCAAAGTAATTTTATATTGAATTAGTGTGGTTTTTGTCCAGTATCCATCATAGGTTTCGTATTGATAAGTACCCATCATGGTTTATTTATTTGTTTGTATCAAGAGCAAAGCACACATGCCTGACGAATTTTCTCGGCAGGCACAGAACATGCAATAATCTTGCGCATTTTTACCGCAATCCATTGTTTTTTCCTGGAGACTTCTCAGGTGAGGTGTATACTGTATACATTACTTTTGTCGCTCATGTGACCTTTATTATGCGTGCGAACGAGGAAAACGATTGTATTACGAAGAAGACCACTTACGTGATGCTCACATGGAAAAATGATTAAATTATATAAATATTTAATTGATAATAACAGCGGTTTTCTTCCGGGAAAAGAAACATTATTTAATAAGTATCAACAAACGCAAGAAATAATGATGACTTATTAGTAGCTTCTTATTTAAATTCGGCTTATTATAAATTACGTTCATTTTAAATTTTTACATGATGCTTAAAATGAGTGAAACCACGGAACCAGGCCATCTGGTTGTAACCGTGTTCCCACTTTTAAAAATTGGGCGGAGACAAATCAACCTTTAAGGTTAGTTTTTTACACGTAGGGTATTTTTGACGCTTTTATTAGCTGCGTTCCTTTTTGCTTTCACTCATTATTAATGATCTATTTATTATCGATTGCTTAATAAGCAATAATGTAAATGTAATGTGTGATGTGCATCGTGTTGCAACTCAACTAAAAAGCTCGTGATGACCTCGAGCTGAAGATGTGCATGTTTAAACTTCGTCTGCATCCCAAATCATTCATTCGTGTCTTTGTTTTCACTTTCAATTCAAATTTGAACGTGATTTAATGCGACGAAGGCGGCCATGAACGTCGCCAGTCTGTCATTTGCATAAAACTTAAATTCTTTAAGAAGACGAGGAAGATTTCTTAATCTTAAGTTATATAAATTTTTAAAGAAGATAATAGAAATTCATTAAGTTTTAGCTAGTTTTTTATATGATACATGATAATGTTCAAAAAATTCAATATTAAGTTTGAAAAATTTAGACATTTTGAATGTTCCACAATATTGGAAATTCTTGTATTAAACCTTGAATGAACATATGTTTCAATAATTGTGGTCAAATTATTGAAGATATTTGTCTTCCTCTTTAAATAATGACTTCCAATTATGGAACCTTGTGGCATAACTCCAATAAAGGAAATTTTAATTAGGAATGCAAATATATCATTATCACATCATCAGGTGGCACAATTGACAGTAAGGAAGCTGAGTGACGCAATTAATAAAAAGTAAATTTGTAGAAAGTAATTGCAACCATATTAAAACCAGTCTTGCCCAGTCCGGTGAAATGCACTTTCTACCTTAAAGAATGTGCACATTTTTATCGAAACGAATTTTATTCGTCGCAAAAAAGTATTGGTAAAATGAACGCAACTAAACGTTACGAATTACGAAATTTAAACATTCCTCTGTGGCGAATGCAACTGCAAATGCAAGTTGCAACAACGAGTGATTCATGTCTTGAAATGTAGGCTTAGGTAATAAATAAGATGAAATAATTTATAAGAATAATTTATCCACTGGATTATTTAATTAAATTTATTTTATTGCAATAATTCGGTAAAGTTTCGAAAATCATTACTCCAAAACTAAAAACTTTATGATTTAAAACTTTAACAGTTACTGGTTATCATAAAACCATATTGGACGTAAAACGATGTACATTAAAAGTAATAAATGCTACATTTAAAATGGCACCTGCCAACTTTTCTCCCGTTTTATGACCGCACCTGGAAAATTCAAATATATTTTGAAAGGGTGAGAACGTCTTTGCTCTCGGGGTTACTGGCACGTAGAAAAAAATTGGAAATTTACACCTTTAATCCCATGCTTTTTAATTGTTGTAATAATTTTTGATTACAGTATATGATAAAATCGAGGGTAAAATTAGTATACAGGGTGATAACTTTTTTATTTATGGTTTTATCAAAAAAAGTTCCATTTAAGATTTCAAAGTTGACAGCCGTAGCTCAGTCACCTGATGTGGAAACACATAAGGCCACAGTAAATCTCAGTTTTTATACCGTAACTTTCTTATTAAACTTTTTTTGATAAAACCATAAATAAAAAAGTTATAGTCGTTTTGCAGAACTTTTCCCGCACCCTGTATATAATAGTGTAAGTTAATATTTTTGTGTATATTCCATAAAATAAAGGAGTACTGTATACTGTGCATATGTTTATCCGGGATTCTAGAGTCGGTTGGGCGTTAGTTATTAGGGTTAAGTATTATTTTATTAGTTTGGTATTAATAATTAATCTACAGGGTGTTTCTGAACAAGTGTCGAATAATCTAGGAATGGGTTTTTGGACCAATTTTAAGACAAAAAGTAAGAATATTTTTTTTCGCTAAAATGCTACATTTCGGAAGTGCAGGGCATTGAAGTTTTTTTCAATTTTTTAACATAAAATCTACATTTTTAATAATAATTGGCTCAAATTTTGCACATACCTTACTATTGGCAGCCGCCTTAAAATGAATTAGCAAATTTTCAAAAGAAAAGTTAGGGTGAAGTTTTAGGGGTGAATTACCTCTTTGAAGCCTCTTTAACTTTTTTGTACAATATCATAGTAATAAAAAAATTAAGTATTCAGTTTTTTACACGATTTTTTTAACTTTTTGCTCTTTTTAACCTTTTTGATAACTTGTTGCGTTTAGAAGTTATGGGATAAAATAAACCACTTAAAATTTCTAAATGGTTACAAACTTAAATAAAATTATTTTATTTCTGTGCAAAATTAGATAAAATTAGGAATGTTTTGAAGAATATAAGTTTAATTAGGAGTCTGAAAAAAATTTAAAAAAATTAAAAAAAAAATGAGTAAACTTCAATCCTACATTTCCGAAATGCAGCATTTAGCACAAAACATTATTCTTACTTTTTGTCTTAAAATTGGCCCAAAAACCCATTCCTAGATTATTCGACACTTGTTCAGAAACACCCTGTATAATATATTCATTGATATATCTCAGTGACAATTTATAAAATTATTAAGTTTTGAAGGTGAAAATATCACAATATTTTGGTTATGTTCCTTTCAAATGCATTTTTGATTTTTTTTATTTGCTTTTGGTATGAAATTCATGTTCACCCAAAATTACACAATCTCAAATTGATTTATTTTTACATTTTAAGAAAATCAGAAGTGAGGAATATAAATTAAAATGTAGATATGTAGGAAAAAATACTACCTATTAAATTTTAATTTGTTAATTATTATTATTTTGTTGAAAAATGTTGAATTTTCTTTGCAGTTTTTCTAAATCTGAATAAAAAATTGTTGGTTAGTGAGAGATAATTTTTAATTTTGTTCAATCATTAATTGCAAAATATCGAAAAAAACCTTTTTGGAAAAGAAATCTTTCTCTAAAATCAACTTTTAGAAAAGAAATGTTTTTTAAAGTGAAGAATAAAAATTAAAATATCGATATTTGAAGAAAATAACCCCTTTCAAAATTAAAAAAACTGTAAAAAATTGGTTAGAAAACTGAAAATTACTATTAACTTTTAATTTTTTAAAGTAATTGTTATGTAGAAACCAGAGAAAACTCCAACTTGCACATAAAACGTTACCTTGGAGTTTTCTGTTTTATACTTTTTAGTTTTTATTTTTTTTAAATTGAAAAAAAACGATAAATATTAAATTTTGCTATAGATTTTTTCATCTTAATATAAAAATGGTAGCAATTAGTCAAATCGAAAAATTAGTTTTAATTAAGTTTCTTCATTCATTAATTGCGAAAAATCGAAAGATCATATTTTTACATTTTTCGAAAAAAAAGCATAATTTTTGATTAAAGTAGAAAAATTTTTATACGGAGAAAGATGTTAAAGTTTTTCAATTTAAATCGAATTATATGAAAAAAAAACGAAAATAATCTTTTTGGAAAAAATCATGCCACAAAAACATTTTTTTTTTAATTTTTTGATAAGGTAAAATTTTCTTTAAAGTGGGATAAAAAATTACTATGTCGATATTAGAAGAAAAACGAACGTTAGAATTTAATTTTTTTTAAATTAGACCTATTACGACACTTGCCTGCCGGCTCGTGTGAATAATATACTATCAAACTATTATCGCTTTTGGAATGATATTTTGTTGAAAGAAAATTTAAAAATGCCGAAAAATGTCTAAAAGCAAAGTAAAGTAGTTTTTTAAATAATATTTTTTGGATTTTCTGATATTTAGTAAAATACTTTCTACAAAAAAATAACATTTTTAAAAAGATATTTATTGTAACTTATAAATAAAATGAAAGACCAAAATGTCAAAGCATAATTCTCAATAAAATATCTGAAATGTTAAATAATAGTTATTTTATGTTTGTTTTTAATTTAATTTCCTGTTTTTAAACCTTGCTAATTTTAAAATATCTACGGAAATCACAAATATTACCTGCATAGTGATAAATCCACTGATACACTTGTCATATTAACAACAAAACTGTTTACAACAATGTAGATAATGACTACAGGTTGGTTAATTTTTTGTAAGTTTAGTTTAAAAAAATTTTAATAAATTATCTTTAAAAAACAAACGAATAACTTAAAAATTTTGTCCTTAATTTTTTTTTATCTCTATACAATTTTTTTTAATATTTAAAATAATGTTGGTAACATAAAAAAGGCAGTAATTAATTTTATTTAATATTAAAATCTATGATCAAAAGGGGAAAATATTGAGAGCATTCACATATTTTATTGATTGTAGATAGAGTTTTTAAAAACGCGAAAGAATAAAAAAACGGAAATTTCAGAGAAAAAAGCCCTAAAATATTGTAAAATTGACGTTTTTACGATTAAGAGTAATCGAATTAAATTTTTATAAAAAATGCCCTTATTTTTTTTTGTAATAGTTAAAAATTGTTTAATAAATATGTATACCTATCTACAAATAAAAATAAAAAAGCGATGCATGAATTATTTTTAAAATTTCGTATAATTATAGTTTTTATATAAAAAAACTCCCTTCGCAAAAATCACTAAAATATTTAGAAATTGACAGGATTTTTATAAATTTTATTGATTTTTTAAAATAGTTGATTGTTATATTAAAAAAATGAAAAAGAAACCAAAAACAACATAAGAAAAAAACAGGTTTTTTTTGGAAATTTTCAAAATTTAATATTTGTAACAATATACAAAACAATTGACTAGTTTTTTTAATTCTTTTATTATAAAATAGCATCGCCAAATTCAGAGAAATTAACTCTTATAAAAAATGAAAAAAATATACCAATACTATTTAGAAAAAATAGTTAGTTGCTAGAGCAACAAAATAGAGAAAGATACACCAAAACTAAAAGTTTCATAATATCCATTAAAATTAACTGAAAAACTTTTGTACTTTAGTTTTTTAAGTAACTCTTCAAATTAAAAAAGTTACAGTTATTATGGGTTACTTCTGTTACACCCTGTATTAAAGTATTTTCTTTTTACTTCATTTCTGGTGCATTTTTTTGTTTTTTTAATAACCAGCAAAACATGATCAAAAGCAACCACACATTTTAACTTAAAATTCAAATAACTTTCTTATTTAAAGACTTTTATACAGCGCGAGTCTGTAACATGCAGTAAATTCAAGAAGTCAGAAACTGTTCGATTTTCAGAAGAAACGACTTGTCACGTCATCTTATGTTTGTAATTGTGGATATTTTGCGTCATTTATAATTTATGCGACGTCATCGTACAATCATCACATTTTTTTAATGGAAATTCACAATTTTATGTAAACAGTTTGAAAGGAAGAACTTGTGTATCCATGCACAATTTCTCCTCTCGTTCCGAAGATATGATACATCAAAAATTGTAAAAAATTGAGTCTGTAACATGTAACATGTAATAAATTACAGAACGCAAGAACGCGAACGGTTAGATTTTCAAAAAAATGACTGCATAATGTTAGTAATTACGGTCATTTTAGTTCATTTTAAATTTATGTGACGTCATAGCATAACGTCCCGTAACCCGTGACGTCATTCCATTTTTTAATGGAAAGCCATAACTTTTAAGTCCAGAAATTGAAAGGATATCTAATACTGTTAATCCATACAAAATTCCAATGACTTATCTCCACTCGTTCCGAAAATATGGTCAATCGAAAATTTAGAATTTGCTATTTTTGATTGATCATATCTTTGGGACGACAACAGATAAGTCATTGAAATTTTGCACGGGCAGATGAGTTTTTAATTAACCAAAATGTCCGCAATTATAAATATAATTTGACTTGTCAAGCCATTTTTTTAAGAATCGAACCTCCTCTAACTTTTGAATTTATTCCATGTTACATCAGATACTCTATATATAAAATATTTTGCCAAACCACTTATTTTATAGAGGTTTGGATCCTGTCAAATGGAAAGTATCCCCTTAAAAATCACCCTGTATACAAATAGGTTGTGGATAAAAATCACAATGATTCTTAAATCAACTTTATTTAAATACTATTAACTCTCAGTGCTTCACACTTTTCCTAAATGTAGAAATATTTTTTGGGTGATTTTTTGTATTTTTGCAAAATTATTAAAAAATAATTTTCCAAAAAAAAAACAATAAAATATCGAGAAATTCACAGAATGTTTATATTTTAAGAAGATTTTTTTTGTATATTACAAAAATATTAATTTTATGATTTTTTATCACTACATTGATGGCTGCCCAAAAAAATTGACCACTTGTTTAATTTTACCTAAAAGTTTCTTAATTAGGAATTTTGTGAAAAAGAAGACTTGAATAAATATAAATACTTTTTGACTGGTTGTTTGATATTTTTTGAAACAATTACAAAAAGAAATATTCGAAAAATCTTTGAATATTGGGAAATTGACATAATTTGATATAAAAATGCAAAAAATCAAGATTGAAGAAAAATCATATTTTTGAGGAATTTTGCGGTTTTTACAAGAATTGCAATTTTGAGAAGAAAAAAAAATCACGTAATAATTTCAAAAATATGTAATATAGAAAGTGGAGTTACAATTACAACCATAAAATAAAAGATGAATTTGATAACCTATGTTATCAGTAATCAAGAAGATGCGGGTTTGAATCTGTAACTATAATTTTCTACATCATTAACGCATATATTTCTCTAATTAAGTTTTCTTCCAATTATATTCATTTTAATTTAGTGGGTGTAATACTTAATTACCTTGCATAATTCTTAACGTAATTCAAATTGCTGCTGTTCACACGGTGAAACGAACTCAGCTCGTGCCAGTTTCAATTTTTGTCTTCACCGTCCTTCAACTAGGAAATTTATGTGAGCAAACTCATTGTGCTCGAATTATTTAAAATGACTAATCAAGGCGTGGTTAATAATAAAAATAACCAAATTATCAATGATTTCGAAGTATGGTTATGACGTCTATTGGTTGGTTTAACGAAAAATCTGGAAAATTTACCGCTGATTAATGCGAATAATTGGTGTTGTTTCCTTAAAAGACATTGCTTAATAAGTCCTTGGTACTGTTAATGAATAGTAATACGAGAAATGATACCTAGTTGATACAGTTAATTCAATAAATCAAGGCCCAAGTATTAATAAATAGCGTTACAATTCTTTCTAGCTTTCAATTGTTTTAATTAACATGTAACAAGAAACCTTTTACTTTTTATATTGTCGCAATCTACTTAACTATAATAAGGTACCTTCATATATAACAATAAAAATATGTCATTAATATTTTTTAAATAAAAAAAAAATAAAACCTTCGATATGATGAATTAATAAAAAATTCGGTTTAAATATCGTAAATTCAGGTAACTTTAGTCCATAAAGGTAACTTTGGCTATTGGAAAAGTTTGATCTACTGTCAGTTACCGACTTTCATTTTATAAGTATTTTAAGTGTCTTTCAGTTCATATCAGTAAATCTTTTTCCAAAATTTGGGCTAAAGTTACCTTTAAGGCCCAAAGTTACCTCAGTTTAAGTTAGTTTATTTATTACAATTTAAAAAGAAATCCAAAAAATGGTAATTTTTAATAATTCTTTCAAAATATATTTTAAAAAATGAAAAAAAAAAACAGAATTTCAAAACCCAACTTTGTAATTACACAATATAAAATAAATAATAATTTCAAAACTTTAATTAATACCCACAATTAGTTAAAAGTTTTTAAATAAAACTTTTTAATTATAAAGGATTTGAAACGCAAGTTTTTATATTTGTTTTGATTCACTAGTTTCAATTAATTTTGTAATTAAACTTTATAAAACAAACAATATTTCAAAGCCCATTGACTTTATGACTTTTATGCTTTATCCTTGTACATTGTACACAGTGCAAATAACTTCCTAAATTCAAATCAACATAATATCCTATTTATAACATCAAAATGATGATAATAATTGATAATTATCGTTATTAACGTTTCATAGAGCACGAGAATAATTCGACATTGAAATTCCGAAACAAAAAATGCACGCTTTTTGTTATTTTATGCTCGAAATTATTTTATGAATGAACAACAAAAATTTTTAATGTGTTTATTGTGATTTATTGCAATTATCATTTTTTTTTATAAATTAAAAGCAAGGTTTTTGTTGTTTACATTAAAATTAATAGTCTTATTATTATCCTTAATTACAACATTGATTCATTTTTAATCAAGAAACAAATTATTTCATTTTTTGATGAGTTTTATTATACAAAATTTCAGTCAAAACTCATATTATAAAAAATCGAAGATTCGTTTAAACTTTTTTTTTAATTAAATAAAAAATTACTTATAATTATAGGAGCGGGATAAAAGGCCCAAAGAAAATAGGCCAAATGACAATTGAACCATGCTTATCAAAAAGGGACCAAGCGACATTTTTAAAAAAAATGAGATTATGGCACCAAACGACATAGTTGAATTCCATAATTATTCTGGAGCCATAATCCAATTTTTCTAAAAAATGTCGTTTGGTTCCTTTTTGATAAGCATGGTCCAATTGAAGTTGATAAAAGACCGAAAGAAAAACAGCTGAATGTTAAAAGACCTACAAATGGTCTAATTGGACAAAAGGTCAACGCAGAAAAAGACCGAAAGAAATATGGCCGAAAGACAAAAGGCCTAATATGAGAAAAGACCCACGCGGAAAAAATTCCGAACGATAATGGGCCGATGTAGTTGGTAACTTAAGGGTAAGATTGGTTCAAATCTTGGAAAAAGATAGTTTGATCTACTGTTAGTTACCACCTGGATGGTGTTTTGCAACAATGTGGGTAACCAACCAGCATAATTTTAAGATAATGAAGAAAATAACTAAATCAATTTTTTAACACATCAAAGTATTTCTTTCAGAGCAGTGTCCTATAAAAACATTAAATGGCAACGATTAATCCCAAGATTCTGGTCAAATCATTTAAGTTTAAAGGCCTTCAATTTTAAATTTGTTATATGGGTTGTAATGGACAATTTCCATGGTTAGATTATTTGTGTCTAATTAAAGGCCTTTAATTTTAACCAGAATCTGACCTTTTTTCTTATTACTTTAATAGACTAAAATAACTCATTTTTGATTAACATGTAAATATTGGCTTTGTGTTTTGCAACAAGAAGTAAGCCCTACCCACAAATAATAAATTATTTCACTGGGACATAAAAGTACAGACAAATAATATTGCTTGACTTTAAACCAAAGTAAAGGTGGCGAACATTTATAATAATTTTGATTTTGGCACTAAAAATTTTAGAATTTTCCCACTTTTCTGGAGCTTCTTTGCAAATTATGACCAAATAACTGATAATTAATGCGAATACCTAGAGGGCGCGCGAGTTTGGGAGGAAAAATTGTAAAAAATCATGAAATCGAGCATTAGTTCTGCAGTAATAACTCAAGTTTCCATCGTTAGGTTTTCAATTTTTTTTCAGATTTATAATCTAAATTGATTAGGCTACATCCTGCCAGAGAGTTCCCTTCTGCAACGTAGTACAAAATTAATTATAGGGGTCCGAAGTTAAGGTACTTTTAGATCATTATATTTTTTTTGTACATTCTCCAATTTTTTTTCCTTTTGGCAAAAATTAAAGAAATGACTTCTAAATCAACTACAAAAAAAATTATACAAAAATGTTGTTCATACTAGCTTTTATTGAACCAGCCTCAAAAAAATTGAAAAAAATTATGCAGTCACATTTTTTTACCAGTCATGGTCGTTTTTGAAAACTTCTATTCAAATAAACCATAAACCTAACAAACTAATTATACAAAGGAGTTTTTCTTTCCAGTTCCAGGCAAGTTGATTTTAAAAAAGATTTTCTTTCTGAAATTTCTGAGACCCACCTTCTAAAATTTTGTCGGTTCGAACGAACCAGTTATACACATAGAGGGTGTCCCAAAAAGAAGTGCTCAGAAGAAAATCCTAGACAATAGACGAGGTTTCATCAACAAGAAAACTAATAGGCAGGACCAGCTTTTTTGATGGGTCATTGAATTTTGTTCCTACAAAAAATGTTGTTAATTCGAAATTTTGTTGTAGTTCATAAACTATTTGATCATTTTAAAATAAAAAAGTTGAAAAGTCAAGCTAATTAATGCCACTTTGGCTTGAAGTTAAAAATATCATCAGAAAAATGTTTTGATCGAAAAAAAGTTCTTCTTTTAAAAAATTAACGAGATTTCACCTTTTTCTTGATATTTTCACTATCTTTGAAACAAGCCCCATAAAGGTACCATTTTTTATATCCGTAAAACTTCACATTAAACTCTGTCAATTAAGATTTTCTTCTGAACACTTCTTTTTGGAACACCCTGTATAATTTAGTTACTTCTTTAATTTTAACTTTTGGTTATATTTTACAGTTCATCAAATTCCATGAAATTTTTTGAAAAAGAGAAAAACGAGATGTTTTTCTAAAGTATCTGGAAATGCTTAACCTGCCATTGCCATTTTTTTAAAATTTCACCTATGGCGCTATATTCAAATTTTGCACTTCTAAGTTTTCCTTAAACTAACCCCTGAAACATCTGAAACTGATGTCAACTAAAAAGGTCATCTTATTTTATTTAAAAAAAATAGCGGCCTCAAAATCAGGTTGCGCCTCAGGCCTCCAAATGGCTTAATCCGCCACTGCGTTTAGGAAATGGCTCTTAAGGATTACGAGTTTTTAACAGTGCGTGTTTAATTCATATTTTATTCAAAATCAAAAACCAAAATTCCAAGTCCCAAATCTCTTTTGCTTTCAATCTATGAAGTGGAATGTAGATTTTTTCAGGAACGAGTTGAGGTTGGTTTGAACTTCACATAAAATTGACGGTAGAATTGTAGAATTTCTCTCTTTTGCATTAACAGGACTTTACAGGCGTGCCTGCTGAAATCTCATAACCTATCGCCATATTTGATTCTAGAGTAGAATAGTGCAAAATAAGTGGTCTTGTCTACATCTAGACCTGCAATGTCTCTGATTCTTCTGATTACATAAATAGCTGTTGAAAAAGTTATTCACTTATAAGAGGTGGCCAAGTTAGAAACGAATCGAAGAACACCCCTAGGAATTTCCTGATGCCACCATGGAGTTCTGTGTCTCTTTTGTTGGAAGTGAAGAATTGTTGTTATATCTTACTTTCGTTGAGAGCCACCCTATTTGCAATAAACCATTCAGAAGTTGTTTTGATAATATCTTCGGTGATTGATCATAGTTCCTCCAGATCTTTGTATTTCAAATAAAGACACCATAGAATTTTAATTTCTCCAGGAGTATGTATCATCGAGTCAAAAGCTCGCTTTAGGTCGCAGAAAACATTGCTTTCATGTTCCTTATCTTCGAATGCGTTACTAATATACATAGCGTCCAAGATATTTCATTGCATCAATAGGACCCAGATCTTTTCTAAACCCGAATTGGTTCCAACTTAAAATATTTCTATATCATCGAAGAAACCGACTAGTCTATCGAGAAGAACTGCCTCAAACACTTTTGAGAAGACCGGAAGGTTGGAGATTGGTCGAAAGTTTCCGGAGTTTGTTTTTGGAACCTTCTTGTGTATTGGACAGACTTTATCCAACTTCAAATTTCTATACAGGCATTATTAATGCAGGAAAGAGTTTCTGATATGCATATTTACTAGCTAGTTTTAAGATGAAAGTGTCTAAGATATGGATATTCTTGGAATTCCCTTTAACGTTTCCAATCTGCTTTTCTAGTTCAATAGGAGTGCAAGGGAAGAGGATAATTGATGAGATTGTTGATGCATGGAATTGTGCCTACAGTAATATTTGTAATTATTCTTAGGAATAACCCAAATTCTTCTGGTGTTGGGGTTTCTGCCTCACTGATTCTGATTTTCCTTCTCTATATATTATTTACTATAGGGTTTTTGGAGTGTTTGTTGCTTCCAGGATAAAATTCTCTAATTTGTAGATCCATATATTCATTATATGATTTCTTATAGTTTAGGAAGATGCTCTTGAAATCGGAGCATTATCGGAGCAATAATTGGTATTAAATTTTGTATTCGTTTCTGGAAAAGCTTCCTCTTTGTTATTGACATTGTGGTTTACTCATCTTCCTATTCCTTTTTCTCAATTGATTCTATAAAGCGTTTGATATTATTCTTAGAGTAGGATTTCTTTTCTGATTCAATTATACCGTTCGGGTTGTATACTTTTATAATTTGGGATTTTTTTATCTGAGATATTATCAATGCATGCATTTGAGGACAATCTATTTAAATGTGGGTTAATCGCATTGTTGCAAAACACCATCCAACTAACAGTAGATCAAACTATCTTTCACCAAGATTTGGCCCAAATTTACCCTTAAGGGCCAAAGTTACCCAGTTGGCGGTGATAGAAAGTAGCCGAAAGTAAAATAACAGAATCGTAGTTTAGTCGAATCATAAATTGGTCGAATAGCCAGCCGACTATAATGTAGCCAAACGTAAAACAGCCGTACACCGAATTGTAGTTTAACAGAACCATATATTGGCCTTATCAATAAACTTTAATGTAGCAGAATGGCCAACCGTAACGTAGGCGAACGGAAATTAGCCAAACCATAGATTGGACGAATCGTAGATTAACCCAATCAATCAAATATTAAAGTAACAGAATGATATTCGACCAATCGGTTCGATAAATTTACGATTCGGCCAATCTACTGTAATTTTGGATTCGGCCAACTTACGATACGGCTTCAGCCAATTTTTACGATTCGGCTAAACTACGCTTCGGCAATTTTACGATCGTCAATTCTACGTTCTCCTATTCTACTTTCTGCTACAATTACGATTTATTGAGTCTACCAATTTACGATTCGACTAAAAAACCGATACAACTCGTGTCTTCTGTGTACTTCGGCCTTTTCTTCAATTGGGGCTTTTCTCAAATTACTCTTTTAGTCGTTTTACATTTTTCTTTTTATCTTTTGCCTGCTTCGGGCTTCGGTCCAATTTGGTCATTTTTTAGGTGTTTTGATTCGACGAAACTACGATTCGGCTATTTTACAATCGGTAATTCTATGGTTTATTGATTCGACCAATTTACGATTAAAGTACGGTTCGACTATTTTCAACCGCTTTACGGTACATCCATTTTGCTTTCGGCTATTATACGACTCTGACCTCTGACAAAAGGTCTAATGGCAAAATGGACAAAATACCGATACAACTTATTTATGCCTTCCCGCTTTTATTGTCATTCGGTTCATTTTCATATCCACTTTTGTCTAGGGTGGCGCTTTCTTCAATTGGGTCTTTTCGAAATTCGTCTTTTAGTCGTTCGACTTTTTTCCTTGGGTTCTTTGCCTGCTTCGGTCTTCGGTCCAACTCGGCCATTTTTCTTTAGACTTTTTTGTACAAGTCGTCGGCCTTATTATTGCCTTCGGACTTTGGTCATCGCCGACCAATTGTCCATTTGTCCATTTCGGTCTTTCGTTCCGTTTAGCCTTTAAACATTCGGTCTTTCTCAGGATAAACTCTATAAATATTTTTATTTTAGATATGAAAATTGTAACAAAATCTTCAAAATTCCAACTTGCGTCGTTTGATTTATTAATAGTTTAGCAGTGCAGCACGAACTTCAATTATTTGTTTTTACATCAAGTTCGAACTTTCGGTGCAATTCTGTGCAAATCTGTAAGTCCTTACAGGAAAATCTGTAAGATTTGTTATATGGGTTGTAATGGATGGTTTCCATGGCTCTCTTACAGATATTTCCTTACAGATTTGCACAGTATTTCACCATTTATTAGGTTCGTATTTCATCGAGTTCGAACTTTATCTAATTCGTACTTCACCGAGTTCGAACTTCATCGAATTCGAACTTTTATTATTATGTCAAACTACAAAGAATAGGTTCAAACAATTCGAACTTTTTATGCTCGAACCTCAAAAAATTCGGTGAACAGCACTAACAGTACAATTCAATGCAAAACTAATGGTGCAATTCTATGCAAATCTGTAATCCTATAGGAAAAATCTATAAGGTTTGTTATACGGGTTGTAATGGACGGTTTTCAAGGTTACATTACATATATTTCCTGTAAGGACTTACAGTTTTGCACAGAATTGCACCATTAGTTTGCATGGAATTGTTCCAATTGTTCCTCACCGAATTTTTTGAGGTTCGAACATAAAAAGTTTGAACTGTTTGAACTTTACAGGAAGTATCTGTAATGTAACCATAGAAACCCATATAACAAACATTGCAGGTTTTTTCTGTAAGGACTTACAGATTTTCCCAGAATTGCACCATAAATCATAGTTATTTCAACATTTTTTGTTCCAATTGTGGTTAAAACTATTAAAGTGATTGAATGGTGAATGCGTGTGGTCAGATAAACAAAATTTTATCATCAAGCTTGAAACGGTTTAGTTTTAATAACCGGAAGCGGGACCTCATTTTTGCTTGTGTTGGGTACACACACAATCACACAAACACAAACTTATAACGTTCGACATCAGCTCTCATTTAATAAGCCATTATTTGCATTCAATTAAACTCTGTAATGTGTAACGTAATTGTTGCATAATTGTTACATACTCGGCGTAAAAAAACTTATGCAGCACTTGTTTGCTTTCACTCAAGCGCGAAAATTTAGAACGAAATCGAAACTTATCGAGAATTACAGAAGCGTGTCTTTTAATTATTAATTAAATCTACATTAGAAGACAAGAGTGGATATTAAGGATTGTAAATTGCTGGTTTTTGCCTGAATTATAATCGTTCAACCAGTTTTATTGTTGTTATTACATAAAATTTTATTAATTATTATGTGGAGTAAAAGGTGTTTCATAAATTGCTTGTTTAAGATTCTGTAAGAATTGTTACAGATGGTTTTGTCAAGACTTTCTTTATCCAATTGTAACTCTAAAATAATCTAGGTAATACTTTCTCGTTATTCGAGTTCCATCCCATTTTCCTAAATTTAAAAATGAATTGATAATAAATACAAAACCATGCAAAAAGTACCGAATAAGCTTTGACAAACCACTTTCTAAATTTTTAAAAGGTTTTCTATATAGGGTAAACAAAACGAGTTCAAGAGTGTTCATTTGAAGGACCAACATATTACTTTAGGCGAATTAGAATGGCTTTGGTTCGTTTTTGATTCCTGGATTGGTCTTGTCATATTTTCACCTACCGCAATTGAATGACATCATAGATCGTTGGGTCAAGCCAATTTTAACTTGGTATTAGCCCTATCTTTTTCTATCGGTTCGAATGGGGAGATAAGACTGGGTAAGAACCGAAGAAGTTAATAAACTGATGCCAATTTTAATGGTTATCACTAACCAATTAAAGAAGCCATTCGAATTTTCTCGAAATTCAAATTTATGATCAAAATGCAGGATATGATGAATACCTTTTAGATCTAATTAGCACTTCATTTGAGAAAATACAAACGATTTTTTTAATGTTTTTGTTTCCAATTCGTTGAACTCGAAATGAATCTGAAGAAGTAGATCGTTCACCCTAGGTGATAGGTGCAGTAAAGTAATCTTTTCGAGTTGGCTTTAGACATAATAAAACTGCGTGGGCAGTGTTGCAATTATTGCAGCGCCATTAAAATCAAACAATAACGCGCCGGTTGCAAATATGAACGTGCCCCGACTTGAAACACTGAACGCACCATGACGTCACTCATACTAGATGCACGCCCAATTTTTGCTTTTTTTAGAAACAACGCCCTCGTGGCGCATAAAAGCTCGACCTGTTCATGTTTACGAGCTTGGCTAATTGAAAACGAAGATTACGAAGAAACTGAAAGTGAACAAAAGAACACGTCCGCCCGGTAACGCTCCTCAGTTCCTGCGGAAAATATTGCGGAGGTCATCTTTATTATTTGTCTGAAATAAACAAAAGAGTACCGGGTCCTGACTTTTGATTTCAATGCACGAATGGACAACGTGATGAGGAAGTGATTACGAATGGATGAGCTCAGTTGTTTAAAACCGAAATTATTTACTACTAATTAAATATTATTTAAGCCTACACAAAATTTCCTGAAAAAATAATAAGATAAACTTGTTTCTTGCCAAGTTCCTTTTTGTTTTTGTTTTTCAAAAGCATTTTAAGCGTCCACATAAGAATTTCTCAAATCTTTAAATTTAAAGCGCATGAAAGGTTTAATAACATTACATATTTTTGGGAAAATTTATCACGTTTTTGGAATTTTACAAATAAGAAATACCAGTAAACAGAAGACCAACCCCACAAGATTGTAACAGTTTTTTATTATATCCAAAGTTTATGAAATTATTAGTCCATAAAAAAACAAAAGATTTTCTCTAAATATTTAAAAAGAGTACAAAAGTCTCAATAACACTGGATAATTTCGAAGAAATTTTATAAACAAAAATGTAATATACAGGGTGTCCCGTTCATGGTTCACCAAACGTCAAGGTTAGAAACTTGAGCAAATTTTTTCAAGAAAAAACCAAAAAAGTAGGGGTCTATCTTTTATGGTTTGAAAGTTACAGGGGTTTGACTTTGGCATCGCCCGTTTTTGCCAGAAATCAGTAAATGATCAATAGTTGCTTAATAATCAATTTTTATAAGCAAAAGTTAAATTTTGATGGCGTTTGAAACAGTGGTATTATTAAATAATAACAAAAATGAAGGCACACCTCAATTGTAACCAACTATGCTTAGAATCAATTCTCATAGGAGTAAGTTTAGAAGGCTCTAGTGAGTGCATAAAAAGAGTTAGGGTTTCAAAATTTTTCATAATTTCTAGAGAATTTAACGAATTTTTAGAAAATTAAAAAAAACACGCCCTTAATGGGTCATATCTTGGAGAAAATCTTCAAAAACTGCTAAGAAAACAATTTTTATAGATTTTTTTTTTTCGATTTTTTTTTAATACTTGATTAACGAATTGTGTTTTATCATTGTTAGTAATGGAAAGAGGATACTTTTAGCTTTAAAATTATATTTCTTTTAAATCTTTTTACCAAGTTTTTAAGCAGCTATTGATCAGTTACTGATTTCTGGCATGCCAAATTCAAACCCCTGTAACTTTCAAACTATAAAAGGTAGACCCCTACTTTTTTGGTTTTTTCTTAATAAAATTTGATCTACTTTCTAACCTTGACATTTAGTGAACCACAAACGGGACACCATGTATGTAGTACAAAAAATAGAAAAGTCGTTTTTAATATCCCTAGAAAACAAACAACAAAATTTTCTTTAAAAACTGATAGTATTGTAAAATTTGTGAACATTTATCTATTTTTAGCAAACTAAAAAAATCATGGGTACCTTCATGAAAATTGGAGCAAATAAAATCAAAAAATGTCATTTTAAGGTAGACGAAAAAAAAAGGTTTTTAATATACTTCCTTTAAATATTTAAATAAGTCTGGTTACTATTCAGAACATTTAAACAATTTGAAGCAAATTTATCAACAAAACTCTAAATTTTATAGATAATTGGTAATAAAAAAATATATAAAAAAAGTGTAATTTTAACATCCCTGGAAGACAGAAAATTTTCAATCAAAAAGTGACTTTTAAAAGTCAATAGAAGACAAATGACAAAAAGTTATTACTTATGACTTCCTTAATTCATTCGAAGTCGCATTAAGACAGCATATAATACTTTTCAGAAGATTTATACAATTTTAAGTAGTTCATACAAATTTAGTACTAAAAAATCTAAAAAGTTTCTAAAATATAGAAATAAACGACAAAAGATTTTCAAAAATTTACTTTGACCATGAAGTTTTATCAATTTTTAGCAATTCTATAAACAAAAATCTTAGCTTTTTCTTAATTTTCATCGATTTTAATCAAAAGACAATTTTAATAACTTTGCTTAGATTTGTAGAAATTTATTAACTTTTTGCAATTTTACAATCTAAAATTATTATTATTGCAAATTTAAGGTTTAAAAAGAGCATTTTAAACGTCCATTGAAGACAAATGATAAAATATTTATGTATACATATGTAAATACATATACAAAAAGCTTGAAAGTTTTAATAATATTGAATATTATTTAATTTTAAAAATAAAAATTTTAATTTTAAGCTGGAAATTTAATCGGGCTAAAGTTGCATTTAAATGCATTTATTTTAACATTCATTCATTTTTTATTTAAATTTTATGGGCAAAATTTTGATTCTTATAATATTAAAATAAAAATACATACAATTCTCAGTAAAAATATACAAAAAGTCCATTGAAAATCATACGAGTCAAAAAATTGTGAAAAAAATTTAAAAAATTAAAAAAATCAGTCGTGTTTTATATTTTGTTAAAGATAAAAAATTTAGTATCAGACCAGGAGTCAAAAAAATAAATGAGTCACTTTTTCAGATTTTATTTTTTAATCGAAAACAATAGTAAGGGCGCATTTTTTTATTTTTTGTTATACATACAGAAAAAGATTTTTCAAATTCAGAACAGGAGTCAAAAATTTTTAAGAAAACTCACTTTTTCAGATTTTGTTTTTTAATCGAAAAAAAATTTTAAGGCTCAATTTCACGCAGGACTGTAACCTCGACTGTAACCAAATATAAAAAAAATATTTTCGATAAAAAAAAATTAAAAAATGATTTTTTTTTTAATTTTTTGACTTCTGCTCTGATTTAAACAAAAACTTTTTATGTAGTTTTACTGAGGGCTGTATGTGTAACAAAATATAAAAATATTGTGCCGTTACATTTTTTGTTTTTGTTTAAAAAAATAAAATCTAAAAAAGTGAATGATTTTTTAATTTTTTTTTTACTCCTGATCTGAATTTGAAGGAAAATATGTAGTTCTATTTAGGACTGTATGTGTAACAAAATATAAAAAAAATTATGCGCCCTTAAATTTTTTTGTGGCTGATTTTTTAAATTTTTTTCATAATTTTTTGACTCGTTTTCAGTGATCTTTTATTTTATTTTTACTGAGAACTGTATGTTTATTTTAATACTATAAGAATCAAAAATTTCCCCATTAAATCTAAATAAAAAATAAGAAATATTTTGAATAGTAAAATTAATAACAGGCAACTGCGTTTGTTGATAGAATTTTTCTACATTTTCAGGTTCTTTTTATATACTTAGAAGATAGTCGGCAAAATGTTTGAAAACCGTACTTTTCGGTATTAAAAATTGAGTTTTGGGCATTTGTAATCAAAAATTTAACAAAAGCGCTATTGATTGTCCTTCAAATTAAATTTAGTTTTCATATAGAATATTTGTTTTTCATGTATAGTCTATTATAGGGGCATACTTTTGGAAAAATGCGTTTTTAACATTTTTCCAAAACTACGCCCCTATAATATAATTATATTTGAAAAACAAAAATTCTATATGAAAACTAAATTCAATTTGAAAGGTAAACAATAGAATTTTTGTTAAATTTTTGATTACAAATGCACAAAAATCAATTTTTACTAGAAAAAGTACGCTTCTTAAATTTTAAATTCTTGTAATTATTTTAAGACCATTTTTTTGTAATTTGAAAATTCGTCGTCGTATTTTAAAAGTTACAGTTAAAGTCGGTAAAAACTTCTTAAAGACCTCTAGGGTTAGCGTAAACCCATGAATAGTAATGATTTCAAAAATAATTATGTGTACAGTGAATTCAAAAAAGACTGAAACCGCAACTATGCAACCAAACATACTCTGTAGTGATTTTAGACTTGCTAAGTTGGTGTATCTGAAAATTTGCATTCAAATTTAAATCTGATCTGTCACTTTAACCAAAACAGTTTTTCTTCGGGTATTTTTTCAAGTCATTTCTCAGTGTGTTGCAAATTTTATAAAAAAAACAGTGCTTTTGAAAACTAAAATCAGTGATTTAAAATATTCGCGATGGTATTTTCACCGGAGCACAACGCATTCATTTCAGTGTAGCCAACTGTGGGATGCTTGGGTTTCCAACCTTGTAATGTCAATGGTTTCAATCATACTTGAATTCACTGTACAGAGTGCGTCTCGATTTATGAGACGATTCACGGCGTTTCAATTTTGCGCATACGCCTCTTTCGTAAAAATTATAATTTATTGTCCCACCAAGTTGCTTACAAAAACCCAATCCACCAATCCCGAGGCGTTGCGCTCACAATTCAATTGTATCAAATGCAAATTTAAAAAATGCAAATACGATTGGTGTTTACGCGACGCGGTGATAAGATGAATAAGCGCCGCGCTCCAGCGCATGAGAATCTCATTGTTCATTTTAACATCCTTCCTAATTTTATTTATTTAGGGGTACGCTAACACCTGTCTCCTTTCGTTTTTGAGATATGACTGAAAAATCCTCCGTTTTTACAAAATTATTAATATCTCTAAAAGTATCTGATTTCAAAAACCGATTGCCGAGACAAATTTCAAAGTCCTGATCTTAAAAAATTCTTAAATAATTCGATTGATTTCAAGATCAACCCCGCAAATAAACGATAATGATGTTGGAAATTTAAAGCTTCACAAAAACATTTCAGAATTCCTTACTTTTTTGTATCTAAACCCTTCCAAAGTGGTTAAGCTAAACTAAATTAGTACTTATGACAAAAATAAAAATTTTCTCGAACCGTATTAAAAATGAATCAAGGTACTACCAAACTTCCAAAAAAGGAGAACATTATTATGATCGTTTTACAAAAGTTAACTATTTTTATAATATTTTTTTCAATTCCACCATATTAGAAGGTACCCACATTACCAAAATTGTTTGTGAAGTTTTAAATTACCAAAATCATCATTCATTTGCCAGCCGGATATTGACTTAATTCGGAAGACAAGGTCCTGAAAATTTTCTCAGCTATCGGTTTTGAATTTTGTCTCTACGTAATTTTAAAAGGAAGCCATATTTTCCAAAAAAAGAAGTAAAACTGGTGAATTAAATTTGTAAGAAAAAAATCACAAAATTTTGCTAAAATATTTATACCCAATACAATCTAGGAAGTCGCAATATATGACCAAAAATTATTTTTAAGGCAATTATGTAGAAAAAATTATGACGTTTGGTCTATCGTACGTTCTAGTAGAAATAATACTTTTAGAGATATTAATTATTTTCTAAGAACGGAGTATTTTCAGTCATAACTCATAAACGAAAAGAGATTTCAAAATGATTCTGTTTTTTACTCGTAGAGAAGACCTTAAAACGTTTCCTGGAAGGTTCAATACGTCATAGTCAAATCCAATATTGGAGGTTAATTTTATCAAAATGCTTTTACGAATAGCTAGTGCTAAATATCGTGACTTTCCTATAAATCCCGATTTTACTATTTTTTTTATTTGAAGACGACTACAGAATTTTTAACTGTTAGCGTACTAGAAAAATTAGTAAGGGTGTCAAGATGAACATTTTCTATTCAAACGAAATTTGTTTTTTAATCGGACGAAAAAAACAGCTCTTATAGGTAAAAATTGGAAATACCCATTAAAAAATTAACCGATAAATCCTTTGTATCCAGGCGCCAGTGCCTAATTTCGGCGCTGATGCATTTTTTAAAATTGACTCCGTCAGCGTCGACTCAACAATCGCTAAAATAGCACAGAGTAAGGGCGTGTCTAGGATTTCATCTTGGGGAGGGCAAATTATTGATGAAAATTCAAAATTGGGCGATTTTGTCGGGATCTGTATACAGCGTGCGTCTCGATTTATGAGACGATTCACGGCGTTTCAATTTTGCGCATACGCCTCTTTCGTAAAAATTATAATTTATTGTCCCACCAAGTTGCTTCCAAAAACCCAATCCACCAATCCTGAGGCATTGCGCTCACAATTCAATTGTATCAAATGCAAATTTAAAAAATGCAAATACGATTGGTGTTTACGCGACGCGGTGATAAGATGAATAAGCGCCGCGCGCCGGCTCCAAGCGCATGAGAATCTCACTGTCTCATTTGCTTGACGCAGCAATGCATTTAAACTGGGTAAAAAGCTAAGATACGTACTCCTAATTTTCACATCAAAGATCTGTGTTTTTCGTCCGATTTTCAAAAAAAAAATTGCTTTGTAAAGGAGAATGATCATTTTAACACCCTTCCTAATTTTATTTATTTAGGGATACGCTAACACCTTCAAAAAAAATTCCCAAAACGTTCAATTTGTTGTACTGTTTTACCGATTGTTGAGTCGCCGGCGTCAATTTAAAAAAATTGTAGCGCCGTCGGGGTTTAAAGGAAAGTAACGAAATTTGGCACTGTTAATTCGTACATCCTAAAGGTTAACCTGACAAATTTTCAAGTCTCCAGGGCTACGGGAAGATCCACGTCACCTGGATAAAAAAGATGTACTTTAAAATCGTCTTTAAAAATGTGTCATATTTTAAAGCGTTTTGTTAAAATTAACCCCTAATATTGCAACTCGATTTACGACAAAAACTCATTTTGATGTCTCCTTTCGTTTTTGAGATATGACTGAAAAATCCTCCGTTTTTACAAAATTATTAATATCTCTAAAAGTATCTGATTTCAAAAACCGATCGCCGAGACAAATTTCAAAGTCCTGATCTTAAAAAATTTTAAGATGATTTCAAGACCAGCCCCGCAAATAAACGATAATGATGTTGGAAATTTAAAGCTTCACAAAAACATTTCAGAATTCCTTACTTTTTTGTATCTAAACCCTTCCAAAGTGGTTAAGCTAAACTAAATTAGTACTTATGACAAAAATAAAAATTTTCTCGAACCGTATTAAAAATGAATCAAGGTACTACCAAACTTCCAAAAAAGGAGAACATTATTATGATCGTTTTACAAAAGTTAACTATTTTTATAATATTTTTTTCAATTCCACCATATTAGAAGATACCCACATTACAAAAATTGTTTGTGAAGTTTTAAATTACCAAAATCATCATTCATTTGCCAGCCGGATATTGACTTAATTCGAAAGATAAGGTCCTGAAAATTTTCTCAGCTATCGGTTTTGAATTTTGTCTCTACGTAATTTTAAAAGGAAGCTATATTTTCCAAAAAAAGAAGTAAAACTGGTGAATTAAATTTGTAAGAAAAAATCACAAAATTTTGCTAAAATATTTATACCCAATACAATCTAGGAAGGCGCAATATATGACCAAAAATTATTTTTAAGGCAATTATGTAGAAAAAATTATGACGTTTGGGCTATCGTACGTTCTAGTAGAAATAATACTTTTAGAGATATTAATTATTTTCTAAGAACGGAGTGTTTTCAGTCATAACTCATAAACGAAAAGAGATTTCAAAATGATTCTGTTTTTTTCTCGTAGAGAAGACCTTAAAACGTTTCCTGGAAGGTTCAATACGTCATAGTCAAATCCAATATTGGAGGTTAATTTTATCAAAATGCTTTTACGAATAGCTAGTGCTAAATATCGTGACTTTCCTATAAATCCCGATTTTACTATTTTTTTTATTTGAAGACGACTACAGAATTTATAACTGTTAGCGTACTAGAAAAATTAGTAAGGGTGTCAAGATGAACATTTTCTATTCAAACGAAATTTGTTTTTTAATCGGACGAAAAAAACAGCTCTTATAGGTAAAAATTGGAAATAGCCTTTAAAAAATTAACCGATAAATCCAGGCGCCAGTGCCTAATTTCGTAGTTTCCCTTTTAAACGCTAACGGCGCTGATGCATTTTTTAAAATTGACTCCGTCAGCGTCGACTCAACAATCGCTAAAATAGCACAAAGTAAGGGCGGGTCTAGGATTTCATCTTGGGGAGGGCAAATTATTGATGAAAAAAAACCTAGGTTACCCTAACATAATCTTAATATTTTATAATTTTGAAAACATATTCAGGATGTCTCGAAAATGGCACAAGAGCGTAGTACGTTGTTGGAGACCCTTCCGCCTTCAGGAAGATCCTCAGAAAAATAGCTAAAAGGTCCTCTTGACCAATTAAGATATGAAGAGACAAAGTCTGGTATTCAACTTTTTTAGATATGAATTATGAAAACCCGCTAGTGGTCCTTAAAAGTTTGGGTTCTCTTTAGTCGTGAAGTAATAAATTAAATTTTAATCCTATTATTCACAATTTATTTTTTTAAATTGAAAATTATGACGGGTAAATATTGTAGGTAATTTTAAATAAAAAAAAATGATTTCCCAACGTTGTCTCATCAGATCTCGGTCATTTGGTTAAGAGGATTATTTAAACTATTTTTCTGAGGATCCCTGAAAAGCTCGTACTGGAGAGCTCTGGCGTCATTTTTGAGACTTGGAACTTCCTGTATTTTAAAAATTGTTAATTGAAAATATTTACAGTGTATCTCAAAAAGAAGTGACGAGAAGAATATCGTAGAAAGTAGACTGTACTCATCTACAAAAAAAAACATTTTTTTTAATTTTCACAAAATAATTAATACCTCTTAGCTCCAAAAGTATTATCTGTACCAGGACGGAATAAAAAGTAATTTTCGGTTGAATATTGTGTATTACTGACCGGATTAGTACAAAAAAAAACGCAACTAACCAGTTTTAACAAAGTATAAAATACGCCCTCTTGCAATAGTTTGCATCAGTAAATTAAAAACCAATTTTTGAAAAAAAATTACCCCTGCCTTAAAAGAATCTTTAGAAATTTCGAATGATTTTAAGATTAACCTCGCAAATGAAAGATGAGGATTTTGGCAACTTAAAAATTATAAAAAATAGTAGATAATGTAGGTACCTTCAACTAAATTTTGCGATTCTGTTAATGTGTATTTTTGAAAATTCATATTTTGCTTAATAATCAAACTTTAAAAAAATTAGTACACAAAAGTTTTTAAAATTTATTTTTGTCATAAGTACTAATTAATTCTCTTTAGTTTGACCAGGGATTAGATACAAGAAAGTAATGAATTCCGAAATGTTTTTGTGAAGTTTTAACTTCCCAACATCATTTTCTTTTAGTTGCGGGGTTGATCTTGAAATCAATCGAATTATTTAAGAATTTTTTAAGATCAGTACTTTGAAATTTGTCTCGGGGATCGGTTTTTGAAATCAGATACTTTTAGAGATAATTTTGTAAAAACGGAGGATTTTTCAGTCAAAACTCAAAAACGAAAGGAGACATCAAAATGAGTTTATGTTGTAAATCGAGTTGCAATATTAGGGGTTAATTTTAACAAAACGCTATTAAATATGACACATTTTTAAAGACAATTTTAAAGTACATCTTTTTTATCCAGATGCCGTGAATCTTCCCGTAGCCCTGGAGACTTGAAAATTTGTCAGATTAACCTCTAGGATGATAAGAATTAACAGTGCCAAATTTCGTTGCTTCCCTTTAAAACCCAACGGCGCTACAATTTTTTTAAATTGACGCCGGCGACTGAACAATCGGTAAAACAGTACATCAAATTGAACGTTTTAGGAATTTTTTTTAAAGGTGTTAACGTTCGCCAAAATAAATAAAATTAGGAGGGGTGTTAAAATGAACATTCTCCTTTACAAAGCAATTTTTTTTTTGAAAACCGGACGAAAAACACAGATCTTTGATGTGAAAATTAGGAGTACGTATCTTAGCTTTTTACCCAGTTTAAATGCATTGCTGCGTCAAGCAAATGAGACAGTGAGATTCTCATGCGCTTGGAGCCGGCGCGCGGCGCTTATTCATCTTATCACCGCGTCGCGTAAACACCAATCGTATTTGCATTTTTTAAATTTGCATTTGATACAATTGAATTGTGAGTGCAATGCCTCGTGATTGGTGGATTGGGTTTTTGTAAGCAACTTGGTGGGACAATAAATTATAATTTTTACGAAAGAGGCGTATGCGCAAAATTGAAACGCCGTGAATCGTCTCATAAATCGAGATGCACGCTGTATATAATTTCAAAAAAGCTAGATTTTCTCTTTCCTCTTTTATTCGAATTTTTTAATTCGATTTGAACTTTACAACTAATTTCTTTCTGTTTTGAAATGAATTTGGACTTAAATACAGTCAAACTTCCCTGACTTAAATCTTCAAGTGATTTTAAAAAAATTCGAGATATAGAAATTATTTCGCAAAGTTAAAAACGAATATTTTTACAAACACATTACAAACAAAATTCGAGTTGTTGAAAAATTCGACTTATAGAAGTTCGACTGTACATATTTATATTTTGGCAATTATTGAAAAACTTTGATGAATTTTCTACATTTTTTTGAAAGTTTTTTTTAGAGATTTTAATTTTTTAAATACCATAATCAATTTTTTTAAGCAAAATACAAAAGTCAGGATTTAGAATTTTGTTTCTGGGGTGAATTTCTTTATCTCATCAAAATGTCAAGTTTTTCAGTAACGTTTTGGAAAAAAGAACAATCAAATAAAACAAAATACCATCACGGCGATGGCAGTTTTTTAATATAATTTATTGATTTTTCTATCTCTACTTATTGTTATTTGCATAAAATTGCAAATTTGAAGAAAATATATTGAGAATTTAAGAAATGAAGAAAATATATTTGGAAGAGTTTTGTAAGAAAAAAACTTGTATTAATGTGGTATATCTTGTACATTCATTGATAAAGTCGTTCTGGCGTGTAAGGTGTTGACGAATCTTTTGATCCAAATCATCTTTCACCCAATTTAACACCCTTGTCATCCTTTGTTGATCCACCGACATATCTTGCACTTACTTCCTTGGAAGGTTCAGCTTCGTAACTTCCCACAACCCCAACAATTTCAAGTAAAAAACATGAATTATGGTTCTGAAAATGTTGGTTCATTCATGGATAAAAAATGGAATAATGGTCATTTTGGGATTAAAGATGTTCAAATTTATAGGTGCAGGTAACAAGTGTCAACTAAAGAATATAAAAACTGATATTTATTCATTTATGAGGTTAATCTTCAATACAGGTAGTCTAGAATATCTGAAAGTTGGTGACAACAATGGTCTTAATCACAATTAAGATGATTCAACAGTCTTATCAAAATATTTCATGAAATATGAAACTTTGATATCAATCAAATAAACAATTTAGATAAAAGCGTATTATGAATAATTTTAATACCTTCTTATTATTATAAAAATCGGTTATAGTTGTGGGTTCGTTTCAAAAGGTGAACAACATAGCTAAAATGAGGTATAAAAATTGTGAGTAGTTTTTTCTTTATAATAATTTTAAAATTAATGATTCTAATATTATAAGACCGGATATTTTTGGTACCTTCTTCCTTTTTTTTAGTAATTAGTAGTTAATTAGCTAAATAGTGGTTCATTAGTCATTTTAATTTAAGTGATGTAGTAAAACCAAGGAGGCCCATTAATTAATAACCAAATCAAATCAAGGCTAATGGCGGCAAAACTAAAAAAGTGGAATTCGTTTAAAATAATTCGGTCCAAAGAATTACATCATCCATTTCCTGCGAATTATATAAAAGCGAAATGTTATCTCCAACATCGCTAAATTAAAGTTGGTCACAAATAGCGAGGGTAGAGGGCGTGTAATAAACTAAATTTTGAAGGTTAAGCTTGTCGGTTTTTTTCTGAAGGAAATTTAAGGTCGCAAAAATCGGTTAAAGAACGTCTGGTTTGAAGTGAGTGTATCCGCCTCGAGTGTATTTTACATCTCACTTCACTTCTTATCTGAAAGCCAAAAACATGTTCTCCTTGGCCGACGAAAGTCTGCCTTACTACAAATTTCCTACATGCAATTATCAAATCCACAACGTGCAGTTCCTTTTATTCACCAATATACCAACCCGCATTATTATTTTGTTTCCAATCTCAAATCTGGTTGCAAAAGTAATAATTAAAACGCATCCTTAAGTCAAGTTAAAATGGAAAGCGATTCTTGCGTGGAATGTGTGTTTTGGGGCTGACGTGAGAGGTTGTCTGGCTTTGGCCGTTGAGAGGCCTGAGAATTGAGAATATCCTTAGGGCCTTTTACCTTCTTTCCTCCGAAGAGCTCAAGTGAAATTAAGCAGGCCACGCTGGTCTGGCATATCTTTCACCTAAGCAACGCGACACTCCTGTTGATACCCTAGAAAGGGCGCAACACAATACACCTTCTTGTTTGCAGTTTTGACTTTCAACCGTTCCGAGCTTTGATTTTCCCAATTGTCTCTAAAGGATATCAAATCGGATTCTTTTCATCATGAAATTGACTCGCTGAAAAACAACATGTACTAATTACTAACCATTGGGTTTCTTCTTCTGAAAATATGTAGGTATTCCAAATTAATCAAAATTCCTTTGATGACCAAAAAATTTATTATCGTTGTAAACTTCTACTCATAAATTAATTATCTTACAAAAAGTTTCAAATAAAACGTAATTATCAATTATGTTCAAATTGAAATCCTTGTAATTTTACACCTTCATTGTTTCTTCCTGGTAATCAGATTTGAGTAAACGATCTTGTTATTCATCTGCCTAATTTCGTGGAAGCAGAAAGCAAATAACTTCCCAGCGCAATAAACATTTATTAGAATAACTGTAGCAAACGCCCATGAACTAAGCACTAAGCGCTTGATTTTTGTTGCAGAAAATGGACGCGGACAGCAGCTACGGGGGCAGCGACACGGCTCAAGACTCGACCTCGGGTCAAGACAATAACTCCTCCATAGAGATCCGTTCGAGCGAAAAGCCCGACGACAACAACTTCTACCACAAAAATGAAATCACCTTACCAGTCAACTACGACGAAACGGATCAGTGCCAAAGAAGTACTCCAGAAAGGTCCCCAAAACTCCCCCATTACCTAACCACCGCGAAGCTCAACATCACCGAATCTCTAGAAAACCACAGTAATTTAGAGGAATTAAATAAAAAGTACAATAGTACGAGTTACCTTAATGAAACGACACCGAAGTCGAGTAGAAGCGCAGGAGTGGACAACCCTGCGTTTCATAACGACGAAAAGGGTCCCAATGGAGACCTGAATTGTTCTTTAACCTCCCCTAATAAAGGCGATGGGCAGATGGCAGAAGCTGTTAATTTAGAACTCATAAACCTTAAACCCAATGGAAAAGACGTCACAGGACCTTACGAGAATGGTCTTGATAGTATACCAGTCAAAAAAGAAACTGAGGTCGAAATTGGAAACCCTTATGATGAATACTTCGTGCCCGTTAATGAACATCGCAAATATATGAGGTAAGCTTCATTAAAATTGATCAAACACTTTTAAAATTTTCCAATTGGTTAATTAATCGAGCTTTTAGACTAAGAAAATATTTGAGTAAATTTTGATTCTAAATTTGATTTTGGATATTGATCTTGGTATAGGTTTTTTCACTTTGTTTTAGACTTTAATTCTGACAATCTTTAATTTCAATCAGTTGGATCAGAATCTGATTTTGGTATTTTATAGTAAATGCTGTCCAAAGTTTTGCTGTTATTTTCAAAGAAAAATTGCGAAATTTTAAGTTTCTAATCCAGCCAGAAATTAGATTACTATACCATCAACCATCACACAGTAGCTTCTTTAGTTTCGTTTAAGTTATAAATCTGCAGGAATCAATCTTTCTCAAGGAAAATTCTTCCTCTTACAAAAACCCCAATAAAAATTACATCAATGTTGGAAATTTATTTGAAAACTAGTAATTCTTAAAATTTGTAGATAGTTGCAACTTTTCATTATGTTGTACTAAATTTTTTCTAAAATTAAGAGTAGCTATTTTTTACAATATAAGGAATCAAGTCAACATCGCTAATTTTTTTGTAAAATAAACTATAAATTTGTAAAAAAAAGCCTAGTAACTAATGCTTCTTTTGGAGTTTTAAATAATTCTGGAATAGTCGTGTTTATATGAATGTTTTATATGAATATTTTTTATCTAAATAAATTTACAAACTTGCATTCTTTTAAGTAAAAAAAATTGCCAAATTGGGCATATTCTTTTCTTAAATCTTTATTTATAATCTACAATCTACAAAAGTTACCGATAACCATGTGGTTTCCATTCTCCAAATACCAAAAATATTACAAAAATATATAAATTTCTTGTCCCCATTGGTAAGGCATTTTAAGATATCAAAATATCAAAGTTTTTTTAATATTATTTAAAAACATTAAAAAATACGACTGATCCAAAAAGTGTAAACAGCTTGAAAAACTTAGTTTGTCACAAAGATTTTGCTCAGAAATTTTTTTGAATTTACCAAACAGATATTTTGAATGAACTGCTCAGATGATATCTTAAAATTTTCTAGGAGGAAAAGTCTAGTGAAATACATATTAAATTAAAAAAAAGTATCAGGCAATATATGCTCCAGAATCAGATTTTTTTTATAAACGTTTAATATTTTAAGAAAATGTTCGATTTTCCTCAAATATACAGAGGGGTGCACAAAAAAAAGGCCAACGATGTAGCTTCTTTATTTTTTATTCGATTTTAATAAGTGATATGTCAAATTAAATATTATGAAGAATACTACTATCAGATAATAAAAGATTAATTTTAATTTTGAAAACATCAGAGGAAGGGGAGGCAACTTTTCTTTTTCAAATGGCAACATATTTTTTTCGATTGAAAACCAATAATTTTTTTTTCTTATTTTTTTTTAATATTTTTTTATTATTGTTATTTTTATTTTAATTTAATTCAATTGTTTTTTTTTTATTGAGTTTTCAGATTTTTATTATTTAAAGTTTTGTTTTTTAATTTATTACCTATTAATAAATTATAAAATTATTAATAAATTATTAATAATAAATTAAAAATCAAAACTTAAAAAAATAAAAAACTGAAAACTAAAAAACAAAAAAAAACAATTGAATTAAATTAAAAAAAAATTAAAAAAAAAATAAGAAAAAATTTAAAAAATTAATTTAAAAAAAAATTATTGGTATAGTTGGTTTAGATTATTTTTGTTAATGATTTTTTTCAATCGAAAAAAATATGTTACCATTTGAAAATGAAAAGTTGCCTCCTCCTACTCAGATGTTTTCAAAAATAAAATTAATCTTTTATTATCTAATAGTAGTATTCTTCAAACCATTTAATTTGACATATCACTTAATACAATCGAATAAGAAATACCGAAACTACATCGTAGGCCGTTTTTTGTGCACCCCTCTGTATGTATTCTTAAAACCCCTTTACTTTGCTGTCTTTATAGCTCTTAAATTTTTAGAAAATAATAAAAAAAAAAACAAAACTTAAAAATTAAAAATTAAATAAACCTACCCCACGGAAAATAACAACTTCTTATTTTAAAAATAATACCCTATTTTTTATAGTTATTAGTAAACCTTGGCAACTTCTAAGTATATGACAAAAAACCATTTTTTTCTGAACTTAAAAAAAAAAATTCTATTTTTATAAATACAGAAAATACAGGGGTGGCTCTAGTTCCGTGGACGCCCGGTATATTTAAATGTGTGAAAGTTTCGAAGACTGCGGGTTTAATTCTATATTTTATCTTAGATTTTCCTTATAACTTTTTTAAGTTAAAAAGTGATTCGTTTTGATAATTTAGTTTTTGAATTTTGGAGTTATGGAACAAAATGTTCATAAAATGGTAAATTCTTAGGATTGTATAAAATAATTCAAATTAGAAACTACTTGGCCGCGATAAAAGTGGTTGGTGACTTTAATTTTCTAGGCTTTATAGCAAAAAATTAACAAAAATTAAGTGGAACAAAAAACTTGATGTCTACAGAAGCCTGAACTCACGGCCAAAGATTTTTAATCTTTTGGATTATTTTTTTAGAGAAAACAAAATGATCGAGTATTTTCTTTAGTAAAATTAAAATCTTGATTTACTGCTGCTTAGATATTAAAAAAGAAAGAAAATTTCAAATGAACTTCGCAAGACGTAGTAGCTTCTTTAAACTCTCTTCTTTAGAACAAAGAAGATTCGTTTCACCATCTTTTATTCTTTCGGATTCAGACCCAAAAAAAATTTCAGAAGCCTCTGACAGTGAACATAATTAATACTTAATTATTTTTTTTAAAACCACTACTACTATAGTCGTTCTAAACGGTTGATGGTCTAAATATTCTAGACACGTGTTTCTTCCTCTATAGAACAGTCATGATACAAGATCGTATAAAAAACCACCTTTTCAGATCCAACTTTATATCCACAATTTTATAAAACTTCATATTTTTTACAAAAAGAAACTAAAAAACATAACAATATCATCTGGTTCTTCAAGATTTCGGAGATAAGATACGACCTCTGGGGGGCATTTGAAAAGCTATAAGGAGAGTAATAAATAAACACCTATTTATGTAAACTTTATACATTAATTTTTAAGTCACTAAAAATTCTATAACAGCTATTGCAGTTTTTAAATGCCTCTTTAGACGGGCTAAAATGTTACCAAATATTTGCTCCCAAATCGACTCAGATGCAACTGCGCAATGTACAGTTGCATCTGAGTTGGGTTGGGAACAAAATTTTGGTAACAAATTCTATACGTAGCCGAAAATCCCAATATTTTTGGAAAAATTCAAAAGTATACTGAAATTTCATTTTATATTTCTAAAACTATCAGTCAAGTTCATAAATGAATTGTATTTTGATTTGTCTTTTCGTTTTGTAGTTAAAATCTGGATTATTCTGAAATCCAAAATTTGTCAAAAATTGTATAGGTAGTCTATTTACCAAAGTAGAAACTAAACTAAAGTTGAAGTGAACAACTAAAAACATCTAGATAAATCCATGTTCCTCTGGCGGCTGAATGAGACCTAAGTTCCGGATAACGTCAAAAAATCTTGCCTCAAATTCTACTATAATATTTATATTTCTTATTGTCAGTCTGTGAAAGGAATTGATGACGATATGTTTTATTTTGTTCAAACAGTTCAAGACGTAAAGGCCGAAACAGCGTATCTTTCGCACAATCATCATCTGTTTTTGAAACAGATAACGACTTATCGGTCACAAATCTGGAAATAATCGCATATCCAGCCTGGCTTACAGCGCTAGAACACCAACGGTATTAATACCAACTTACAATTCGCTTTTTAGCTAAAAGTGCTAATAGCTATCTATGGTGTTTTAGCTTTGATGCTAAGCCAGCTATAAGCGTTAGTTATTTTGTTGCTATTGGTAAAATCATGGGTAATCCAGGTGCTGGTTTCAAAACATCCACTCATGTAAACTCAAATTACAAATTAAATTTTTAAATTAATTTAAAATTGTTTCAGGGGAGAAAAGTTGTACATAACCATGGATAAGAGGAATCAAAAGAAGAGGAATAAATGTTTGTGTTGGTTTTTATCACTGGCTGTCGTTGCTGCTATAGTTATAGTTGGAATTTTAGTTGCAGGTAAGAAAACTTTATCAATTTGATGTCAACATTTCCTCCACTGAATTTTTTTTATAAAAATTTTTCGTTCCTAAAGATAATTTGGGTATAAAATTTCCAGTAAAAATATGATATTGATGTCAAAACACGTAATAATAATGATCATTTAATCAGAAATAGAAGTTTGTAATATTTTCTTATCAATTAATAAAGTCATGATTTAATACTTTACGTTTTGCTGGCATTTGCCAATTACAAAGATTTTAAACAAGGTCGTTGAAAATGTCATTTACTGACCCAAGATTCGAAATCCAATATTCCTCTTTGAGAATTATAAAACGGCTAAAACATCTCCAGGCGATTTTCATGAAAAATAAAAATCATGAACTTTAGAAGTAATTGAAAATTTAAAAAATCAAAAGAGAAATCCTTGATGACTTTTAGCTTTTACTTATTAATATTTTCAAATTAGCATTTGTTACCTTTTTAATCCTATTTTCTACTTCAAAAATATTTCTTAAAGAATTTGATGGCTACAGAATCATATTAGTTAGCATAAAATCAAATTATAATAATCAGATAATCAAGATTACCGGTATTATGGAGATTAACATCATAAATATAAAAATATCATTTATATTCATAGTTGACACTTTTTACCTGCACCTATAACTTCGAACATCATTAGTCCGAAAATAACCATAATTCCATTCTTAATCCATGAATGGACCAACATTTTCAGATCAATAATTCATGTTTTTTTACTTGAAATAGTTGGGGTTTTGGGAAGTTACGAAGCTGAACCTGCCAAAGAAGTAAGCGCTAGACATTTCGGTGGATCAACAAAAGATGACACGGGTGTTAAATCGGCTGGAGGATTATTTGGATCAAAAGATTCAGCACCACCTTACACACCAGGACCTTCATCAACTACTCTACCCACGAATATACAAACCGATACTACTTTAATACAAGGTAAAACGTTTCTCAAAAAATAATCGTGTAGTTTGCATCAATTGTCAAAATATATTCTTCAAATCTAAACATATGTTTTCTTTGTTTTATTTTAGTTCCTAATGCGCTAGAGTCTCAAATGGTGATAACAAATTTGCAATTTCAACCAGAACTTGCAATTAGGAACAGTTCCGAATTTAAAGAGCTTGCCTCATCTTTAGAAAATAGTCTCAAAAAGAATTTATTTGGGGCTGACGTACTTAATTATGGTTCTTCGCGCATTGAAGTAAAAGTGGTGGAATTCATGTAAGTAAAAACTTTTACTTAAATTTTGTAGAATGTTAATATTTTTTTTCTAGGCCTGGAAGTGTGGTTGTTCGTTATCGTATCTCCTGGAACTTCAAAGATGGTATCCATAACGCTAAAGATCCTATTAACCCCGATTCTCTTAAAACAAAAATGGATCAAATGCTATTCAAAAATTCTGGTTATATGGAACAATACAGAATAGCCCCAAATACAGTTCTTTCAGAAAGAATTATTGATATGTGCAAGATTGAAAACAACGGATGTCAACAGGAATGTAAATTTGATTATAAAAATGCTCTCTTTATGTGTAGTTGTTACGAAGGCTTTACTCTAAATTCTGATGAAAAAACTTGTTCTCAACATAATCATGAAGAAGATGTAACCGATTATACCTTTGAGCACGTTCATATGCATGAGGTACACACATCAAGTACAAGCAAAACTGAAGTTGAAGTTACTCCAGAACCTGAACCTAGTTCTGAACCTGAGCCAGCAGTTGAACCGACAGCAGAACCTGAGCCAAAATCGGAGCCTGAACCAGAACCCGCAGCAGAGCCTGAACCAACTTCTGAGCCCGAACCAGAGCCTGCAGCAGAGCCTGAACCAACTTCTGAGCCCGAGCCAGAACCTGCAGCAGAGCCTGAACCAACTTCTGAGCCTCAAGCTGTACCTGAACCTACTTCAGAACCAAAATCAGAGCCTGAGCCAACAGTAGAACCTGCAGTAGAAAGAGGAACGCTTGCTGAATTAAACCATATTCATGAATACTTAACAACAACTGCTGCGACTATTTCGGAACCAGAGCCAACCGCAGAACCAAAATCTGAACCAGAGCCAACAGCTGAGCCAGAACCACAATCAGAGCCGGAACCAACAGCAGAACCGGAGCCGAAATCTGAACTTGAACCAACTGCGGAACCTGAACCAAAATCCGAACCTGAGCCAACTGCGGAGCCTGAACCGAAATCGGAACCTGAGCCAACTTCGGAGCCTGAACCAAAATCAGAACCTGACCCAACAGCAAAGCCTGAACCAGAGCCAACAGCAGAACCTGAACCAAAATCTGAACCAGAGCCAACAGCAGAGCCTGAACCAAAATCTGAACCAGAACCAACAACGGAGCCAGAACCAGCTGCTGAGCCTGAACCTAAATCAGAACCTGAACCAACTTCGGAGCCTGAGCCTAAATCAGAACCTGAGCCAACTGCTGAGCCTGAACCAAAATCAGAACCTGAACCAACAGCCGAGCCTGAACCAGCGTCACAGCCAGAACCAACTGCTGAGCCGGAACCAAAACCAGAACTAGAACTTGAAAATGAATCTGCGAAAATTGTAGAAGCAACACCGGAACCTACTTCAGAACCTGAACCAGCAGCAGAACCTGAACCTACTACTAAATCTTCATCGGAAGATAAAAAAACTACCGTAGAACCCGAATCTGGTGAAAACCTTACAATTAAACCACTCCAAAAAATAGAATCTGACTCAAGCTTATTTGAAGAAATAAAAACTGAAATGACAACAAACACCCCAACTCACGAAAAGATGCTATCGTTAACACCTACTTCTCAATTACCAAGACAAAGCAAATTAAACGATGAAGAATCTAATGAAATTCCACCTGAGCCAACAAGCGAAAAGGGCATCATACAACATATAACCGAATTAATAGCTTTAACCACTTTACCACCCGAAACATCAACAACAACCTTCACCAAAATCCCGCTTACCATCAACGATAACAGTCATCACCTAAAAACGGAACACTACAACGATATAACCACTAAGACTTTCGAGTCAACCACTTCAATTCCCGAAGAACCCATCATAAGCGTTTCAATAAATTCTTATCAAGATAAAAATTTAGCAGTGGTACCTTTAGAAACTACAGAACATGTAAATAATCTTGAAGGAATGTCGCCATTCTTACCTGAAATTGATAACGATACGTTAGTGAATTTCGTGCATCCCGGTAATGAATTTCACGAAACGCTTGAGCATAAAGACGAACATGACAACCAAGAAAAAGTAACAACAATAAAACCACAAGAAAGTACTTTAGACGAAAATTTAAAAACAACTAAAACTAAAGAAGCTGCATTAAGCCCTGACATAATTAATAACGTCCACAGCAATAAATTTTTCGAGCTAAATTTTGATGATAAGGAAAGTACAACCACTGAAAATAAAATTAATGAAGAAATTAATACTAGCACCGAAGATTTAATAGCAATGGAAACTACTACTTTTAACGATTATGAGGTACCCATCACAGTTCATGGGGAAGAAATTTTAACAGCAACAACAATGGTTAATTTTAAAGACGATAAGACTACTCACCAATATAAAGTTTTTGAAGACGAAACTGAACCTACTACACAATTTCAATTATTCAAAAAAGCGAGATTTGAAACGACAACTCCTTTAAACGATTTGTTGGTTGAAAAATTAGTAACTGAAGACCAAGAAGGTCCTTATATTTCAGTACTGCCGCTTCCAAAAGATTCGGATATCGCGCAGAAAAATTCGTTGATTAACTTTGATTCTAATAATGTGAATGATATCAGCAATGAAGAGCGTTCGGTTTTAGATAAATTCCACCACCAATCAAACGATTTGGTCGAGGATGAGATTAGTACTAAACTTCCTGTGGTGGAAAGTAGTACGAAATTTAATTACGAAAAGTTTGGTAAAAAAAAGGAGTGGTTTGAAAAGAAAGGTAAAGGTAAATCCGAAAGTTTCGAAGCAATAAAACCGGTGACTGAAGATTTTACAATAAGTGGGTTTTCGCGATGTCCTTCCGGGCAATTCCAATGCGTTAATGGTACCTCAGTAAGGGATGGAAAATTATGTATTCCAAGGAGTAATAGGTGTGATTCAATTAATGATTGTTCGGATGGTTCTGATGAAACTGGTTGCGAAGAAGAAGGGTGTCCAGAAAATTTTAAATGTGCCAATGGGCAGTGCTTGAAACGTGAGATGGTTTGCGATGGGGTTTATAATTGTGATGATCAAAGTGATGAGATGAATTGCGGTGAGTAATTTTGCAGTTATTATTTTAAGGTACTCATTTTTTTTTTTAGAAAAATGGGAGTGCAGATTTGATGAGTTATCATGTGGTGATGGTCAAAAATGCATTCCGTTGTCTTCAAAATGCGATGGTAAGGCGCAATGTTTGGATGGAAGTGATGAACAGAATTGTCACCAAAAGGAGTGTTCTGATGATCAGTATCATTGTTCCGAACAAAGCACGTGCATTCCTAAGAGTTGGAGGTGTGATGGAAATTCGGATTGTGTCAATGGTGAAGATGAAAAGTTATGCGGTAGGTTTTAATTTACAAAATTTTTGTATGATAATGTTACTTTACGTTACTGTATTTTTGGTAGAATGTGGTGTTGACCAATTCAAATGTGCCATGGGTGGTGGTTGTGTGGCCATCGAGGAACGTTGTGATGGTTTGAATCAATGTGCTGATCATTCTGATGAGTGGAATTGCTTAAATATTGATGAAAAGACAAACCAGTTACAAGTAGGCTAACAACTCAAACTCCAAAAAACAATTATTAAATTATCCATTTTAGATGCTTAACAATAATCAAACTTGGTTGCCAATTTGTGCAGATAATTGGAATCAAACTCACTCGAATTTAGTTTGCCAAACTTTGGGTTATTCACAGGCTGTTAGTTTTGATAAATTGGAAGTTTCAGCAGAAATCAAACAGATGTTTATTCTTAATAACCAACAAAATCGTAAAAATATTTTAGCCCAACTAGAAAAGACTGATGCAAAATGTGATAAAGTTGTATCTGTAGCTTGTCTTGAAACATGTAAGTCACCATTCAAACTTGTGACTTAAAATTATACTTCTATATAATTTTAGCTTGCGGTGGTCATTCTCCAATAGATGTTAAAAGCGGTAGAATTTTGGGAGGAACCAATGCTACTCCATCTCAATGGCCTAGCGTGTCTTTATTTTTTAATGAAAAATATAACACAAAATGTACTGCAACGTTGTTGACACCTAGGTGGGCACTTACCACTTATTCTTGTGTTGTTGAAGCAAATGGCGCTACTGAAAATTGGATGCTTTATGCAGGAGGAGCGCAATTATTTGATGACGTTGATAATTCTACAACTCAGTCGAGTAAAATCAAAACCATCATCAAACACCCCCAGGTAATAAAATCAAATATATTATAACCAAAATTTCACCAAAAAAATTAATTTTAGGCAAAATACAAACAATTCGATTACGTTAATGATGCAGCTTTAATTGAATTAAAAGAAAGTATTGAAGTTAACAGAAATGTTAGCCCGATTTGTCTTTCAAGTTCAGAAATTAAAGAAAGGCAGTTGTGCGTAACCGCAGGTTGGGGGTTAAGCAAACCAGGAGGTAGGTTTTCTTTTAATGGCAAAAAATAAATAATAATTTCTTTTTTAAATAGTAGGACCTTTAATGAAACAACACCTTCATTATTTACCTGTCCCAATAATCGAATCCAGTGACTGCAACTCAACAAAGCACTATAATGGACTTTTAGGAAAGGAGAAAATTTGTGCTGGGCATGCTGATTCTGATAAAACACCTTGTTATGTAAGTAAAATCAAAAAAATCCAAAACCACTATTTTAATTGGTATGTTGTTTTAGGGTGATGAAGGTGCACCCCTGATGTGTTTCTCTGAAACCATGAGCATGTGGGAGTTGCAAGGTGTTTTAAGCCATCATGGTAACTGCGGTAGAAGCAAACATCCTTCGATCTTCACATCGATCAATAAAGATATGAGAAAATGGATTACGAATACGATAGGTGGTAAAGAATTAACGAACACCACATAATATTAAACAAAAATTTAAACTCGTAAATTTGGCTGTTAAATATTAAGGGACTTCAACTTAAAACTCATTTTAATTTTGTTTAATGTTAGTTATTTTAATGACTGATAATTTTATTAATTCCAAACTACTTTTTTCTTTTCTATATTTATAATAAAAAGGTGGTGCGGACCTTCTGTGTACCTAATGCCGCGTATAAACGCGCAGCTGTAAACGCACCCTAAAACTCATTTTGTCAGTGATTTTCAAACGTTTTGTGATGAATTTGTTCATTAAAACAACATCACAATCATCACTTTTTGCACAATTTAAATGCCTTAAGTTACACTAAGACTTTCGAGTCACATTTCACATAGAATTTTATAATTATTACCAAAAAAAAGAAATAAAATTTGTTAAACTGTATGATAAAACTTCATTTTAATTATTCACTATTTTATCGACTGTATATTAATTTTGTGTAAGTATTTATATTGTTTTTTTTTTATTTTTTATTTGTATTAATATTTTACTTTTTATGAATTACTTACATAATGAACACCTTTTATCACACCTTAAAAAAACTACCAATAAAATCGTAATACCAGCTAATTTTTTACGTTTGTAAATATTGTATATGTAAATATTTTAAGACTTGTTTGTTTTATACATTATACTATTTAATATTGGGCAATAACATTTCTCAAATAAATCATCCATTAATGTTGGTGATTTAGAAAAAATGTTATTGTTTATACAAAGTCCGTCCAATTAAGCTGTTTTAATAATTTGTACTTAAATTTAGAAACAATTTACCACTAGTCACGTAAAGTTGTGCCAATAAGAAGCATAATATTTGAAAATTGTTGTACGAGGTGACGGTAAAATGATTTTGTAAATATAATCTTATAATATAATAGCAATTTTTTAATGTTATAAATATTAGTTTTTATAAATTTATATAAATATTAAGTACTTTAAAAGTATTTGTAAACTTAAAATTTATAGAATAAAAATATTTGATTAATAAATCTCTTTTTCTTTTTTAAAATTTCCCATTCAATTTCATATTTTTAATTTTAGAATTATCCTTGATAGAGTTGGGATGGATTTTTTAAATATTTATTTACTAATAATTGGCTTTCAAAATCAATACAATCAAAATTTATACAGAGTGTCCCACTTTTATTCCAGGATTTTTTTTTGAAATAGTAAATGTCATTCTGTGGATTATTTCTTTGCCATATTTCATTTTTGAACATCGATCGCTGTTTTTAAAATAACCGTAACCGAAACTATTATTAGAAATTTTTAAAAACCGTAACCGAAACCGTTTTTAGAAATTTTTAAAAACCGTAACCGAAACTAACCAGTTTTTAACCGTTTTACTAACCGACTTTTAACCGTTTTACTAACCGGGTTTTAACAGTTTAACTATCGGTTCTACAATCAAAATTGAAAAAAAAATTAAACCAAAACCGAAACAGTTTTTTGAAATTTTCAAAAACCGTAACCGAAACGCAAACCATTTTTTGAGTTTGCTTATTTAAATTGTATTTATTTTTTAAGAGATGGAAATTGCAAATTAATTTGTTTACAATTACTGAAATGAATTGAATGAAAAAGTGACTCCCACCGTTTACCCAAAAAATTACCGGCCCTCCTTGGCTTAAGGGTGGAAAATTTAGGAAAAGTTTTGTGGAATGACACTGAAGTTTAAAATTTTCACCAAACTTCAGTGTCATTCCACATAACTTTTCCTAAATTTCCAAACATGAGCGCATGCCAATTTTTTATGGGGGTTTTATGGCACAAACTTTAATTCTTTTCATTGGCATGCAGTATGAAAACGCGGAAAATCATATTTTTTTATTACAAGATCACATGACTGTTTGAGCCCTTTGCGACCGTGCGAATCGCATACCTACGATTTTCAAGACTTAAATTTATTTTAACTATCTTTTGCTAAAAGGGCATGCAATATTAAATCAGAGAAAAACACCATTTTTTGTGAAAATTGAAATGCAATTTTCCATATGATCGGAAAGCGTGCGGGGGTTTAGTACCCGCTTTTCTTTGTTCTTGTAGGGTAAATATTCTCTCCTTCAAAAGGGATGCTGTATGAAATCGGAGAGACCAAAAATGTATTTTTGCACTTCCAAACAATAATGAGCCATTTTACTCTCTTAATGGCAGAAGTAAAAGTAACACATTTTTACCAAGTATTCATTTAATCTCTAGGGATTAAAAGTCCCATAACGGTTCATTTAATCCCTTGGTATTAAAAGAATTCCGTAGTTAGATATTAGAAACACAGATGGCGCGCAAGTTTTTAAAAATAAATGTTTCTGAATTCTGAATTATATTTGATAATTTAATAGGTAAGTATATATTTCTAATATTACTACAATAATTTTTAGGATCTTTTTATTTGGGAAAGGAATTTATTATAGTTTTTTGTCTTAAATTCAAAAAATTTTATTGACAAGAAATTCTAACCTCTAAATTGTCTTGTATTATTTATTAAGATATCTAATGGTTTTATCTAATGTAGTATGCTAAATGCTTATATTTATACAATTCAAAAGATTTTTGTTAGTTGTTTAAGTTTCTAGAAGATAAACGATAGAATGTTTCATCATCACTCGGAAGTTCATGCAGAATGATCCGTATTCCGTATCGAATCATGGTATAGGTACTTAAATTTTTAATAATATTTAATTTATCATAAATTAACCGATCAATTGATTTTAGGTTTCCGATGTGCTTCAAAATTATACAAGATTGGAGAAAACAACACAAATTTATTAATAGATATGTACATTTGCAAATTAGTAAATATAAATATGTACGTTTACTCTAACATTACAATCAATACAATTTGTTAGACCAAATAAAGGAGGTACAACTTGTACAATTATTTTTTTTTAATAAGGTGACGGTTATGTCTCTGGCTCAGTAGTTATTTGCATTCGAAATAACCATTGTCCCAAAATTGAAAACGTTTGTTCAAATAATTAATTGGAAGTGCAAAAAATTTAATATGCACCGCTGGAGCAAAGTGCATTTAATCCTTCGTGTGGTTGTTGCCCTCGACTACGTCTCGGGCAACAATTTCCACACTCAGGATTAAATTACTCACTTTGCTCCCTTGGTGCATAAATAACTATTTTGAACTTCCAAACAATAATGAGCCATTTTACTCTCTTAATGGCAGAAGTAAAAGTAACACATTTACTACCAAGTATTCATTTAATCTCTAGGGATTAAAAGTCCCATAACGGTTCATTTAATCCCTTGGTATAAAAAAATTTCGTAGTTAGATATTACAAACACAGATGGCGCGCAAGTTTTTACAAATAATTGTTTCTGAATTATATTTGCTAATTTAATAGGTAAGTATATTTCTAATATTACTACAATAATTTTTAGGGTTTTTTTTATTTGGGAAAGGAATTTATTATAGTTTTTTGTCTTAAATTCAAAAAATTTTATTGACAAGAAATTCTAACCTCTAAATTGTCTTGTAGTATTTATTAAGATATCTAATGATTTTATCTAATGTAGTATGCTAAATTCTTATATTTATACAATTCAAAAGATTTTTGTTAGTTGTTTAAGTTTCTAGAAGATAGACGATAGAATGTTTCATCATCACTCGGAAGTTCATGCAGACTGATCCGTATCGAATCATGGTATAGGTACTTAAATTTTTAATAATATTTAATTTATTATAAATTAACCGATCAATTGATTTTAGGTTTCCGATGTGCTTCAAAATTATACAAGATTGGAGAAAACAACACAAATTTATTAATAGATATGTACATTTACAAATTAGTAAATATAAATATGTACGTTTACTCTAACATTACAATCAATACAATTTGTTAGACCAAATAAAGGAGGTACAACTTGTTCAATTATTTTTTTTAATAAGGTGACGGTTATGTCTGGCTAAGTAGTTATTTGCATTCCAAATAACCATTGTCCCAAAATTGAAAACGTTTGTTCAAATAATTAATTGGAAGTGCAAAAAATTTAATATGCACCGCTGGAGCAAAGTGCATTTAATCCTTCGTGTGGTTGTTGCCCTCGACTACGTCTCGGGCAACAATTTCCACACTCAAGATTAAATTACTCACTTTGCTCCCTTGGTGCATAAATAACTATTTCGTACTCAAAAGTTTAATCATTCACGGACGGACCACCATGTTTGTGCATATTGCAATAAAAATTAATGTTTGTGGTAACAAAATTGAAAGAAGTGTTTTGCTGCTTGATTCACCCCCCATTCAAAATTCCTGGTTACGCCACTGCGTGGTAGCACTTTTAATAATCATTCAAAACTATCAAAATTCTGTTTACCAGTAAATAAGTTAAACAAAACTGCAAAATCGAATTTTCGATAAATTAAAACTTTTTTACTTACCTCTAATAAATTGGATAAAATTGTTGTTTAAATTACTGTGTTTATTCTTACAAAGAAAAGGCTTACAACATTTTGTAAATTAATTTTCATTTTCAAATCGGACAGAAATTAGGAAGTTTCCATTTTTTTTTTTTTTATTTTTCTCCTAACCATAATCCTAAGTATTTAAAAATTAATGGTGAAAGAATTATTGAAATATCTTTAAAAATGACAAAGCTATGCCGCTTCAAAGTTTAAATTTGAAAAACTACTCGCTTCGGCGTGTGACGTCATAAGTTATGCTCGTAGCCGCGACCGTATATGCGTTACAGCGCGCTATCACGAAAACAAGAGACAAGAGCTGTTGCTGCCCCCTGTGTTCTTGTGTTGGAAAATTTTGTATATTTCCTTTCCAAACAATATAAATATGAGCAAAAAATATTTTTTTAATGTACCGAGAGACAAAAAATTAAGTGCTATCTGCCTCTATTTTTTGGTGCGTTTTAGAGGTTTAGTCTATTGAACGTAAAAAAATTATTAATTGAAATGTTTCAATTTTCTGATCCTAAAATAAGATTATGTGGTCTTCAGTCTGGGTTAACCCTTTTTTTAATAGTTTACCATATTGTTGTAAATAATTATTGAAAATCGGCATTTTTATACACTTTTGTGCATTGATTAAGCACCTTAAATTTTACCTTTTTCAAAATTTTAATAATTTATTCTATGTAGAATAAATATTTATCTATTAGTATGTAAAATTTCAAACTCTTAAATTAATTAATTAGAGTGCTACATTCGATTAACAAACTGGTGTTTCCTGAAAATAATTTCTTTTTTTCGGAGTGTACGTCTTTCACTCGAGTTTTGGGCACCATTTTTAATGATATGCTTAGTTTTATAATTTCGTGTCAAAATTATTACTATTTTCTTCCGATGGAAACAATATAAAATTTTATTTAAAAATATTTTTTTGCGTTTTTATTTTTATAAACTAAATAAATCAAAAAAATATGAACTTGATTTTTTAAAAATTTTATATTTAAAGCACCAAAAAAACTTCATACCTCAAATTCCGTGCACATTTCTCACACACAATGCGCACGAGTTTTTTCTCTTTCAAATGTTCGGAATTTGCTGTCAAAACGCATCAGGTCGGCATATTCAAAAAGAGGTAAATCTACATTGGTTCAAGATTCTAATCAAAGAGGCCCCAAACCCAAAGTAACAATAAAATATTAATAATATTTTCCATTATTTTAATTTTTGGATAAATCTTTTTAGTAATAAAACTTGTTTAATAAATACAAAAATAGTATTTCCTAGTTTCTTTAAAAGTTTGTAAGGAAACATAAAAAAATGAAATAATTCTGTATCTTCAATTAGGTAGATTTAAAATAATTTTACATTTATAAATATATAATTACATTTATAATAATACATTAAAAAGTAAAATAGAATTTATTCTTAGACAACCAAAAATACACTTGGGTAACGTCATGTTTCGTTACCACGTGGTTACCACGCTCTTGTGTCGTTCGAGAACCCAAGGTAAGGCAAATTTCACTCTAAAAGTAACAGGAACCCATAAACATAAGTGGATATGAAAAGATATGAACCCACAGACCACAGAACAAATTCATTATATTTTAAACATTTAAATGTCCTACAAATCAATAAATAAATGCGATTTTACAATATTTTTAGGTATTTATTAGTTTTTTACCCACACCACCAAAAACTCAAAAGATTAGAAGTATTAAAACTTAAAATAATCACAAAAATATGGGTTTTTACTTTTGTTTAATCACAAATTTGGAAATTTGTTAAAAAAGTTACTTACGAACACATTTTTTTATTTCCAACTCATTATCCAAATTTGGGATTACAAAAATTATAAAAATACGAATTTATTAAGATTTATTAAAAAACTAGAATATATGACCACGTTTTTTATTTCCAACTTCCAACTAGTTGTTTTTTAATTCAATTACCTACCCAACAAAGAGGAAGAAAAACGAAAAAAATAATTGATATTTTTATATCTTATATTTTAGAAATCATAATTATAAATAAGTTGTTTTTTGTTTCAATTCGATACGACAAATATTAACGTAAATATAAGCGTTTGAATTTTAAGAAAATTAGCCCCTCCGCTTCAACAAGTGATGCAATGTATTCTGACGTCATTTCTTTCGAACGCTGTTTATAGTTATTATCTTTTAATACTCTGATAAAATATTACTATCAGTTATTAATTAAAGTAGGAGAATTATTTATTAATTTAAAATATACTTCTTTATAATTTTTTACTTATGAAATTTCACTTTAAATGTTATACAACTTTAGTGTGGTTTTTACAAGTGTGTAGCGTTTGAAATTAAAAATTTGAAAGTTAATAATTTTGGGTTGTAGTATAAAGAAATAAGAAAAAAATAAAAAAAATTCAAGGCAGTACGACTTTTTGTTCAAAAGATATGAATTTTTATATAAAATATGGCTTTCAAACAAATGAGTAAAGGTGTATTATTAAAAATTCATATTTCGCTTAATAACTAAAATTAAGAAACGAAAATTCGTACAGATAAGTTTGTAAAAATTATCGATATTATCTTATTAAATTTTTTTAAATTTAATTATTTTTTAAGGTACATTAGTTACAAAAATTTTGTTTCGTTTGAGTTTTTGGGGTGTAAAATTTTTTTGGGGGGTGTAGAGGGCAAATGACCCCCTAGATTTCATCTATTTTCTATTATCTTTCATTTGCGGGGTCGATTTTGAAAAGATTCGAAAAAATATTTTTTGAGATATTTTTAAGGCTTAAAATTTTTCATGGAAATCGATTTTTATTGTTTTTCTCGAAAACTATAAAAGTTAGCGATTTCAAATTTTTCCAAAGGTAAACATCATGGATAGACGCGTTTTAAAAAATATTTGGTTAAAATTGGTTAAACAGTTTTTTTGGAAAAAATTGGCAAAGTTTTGGCAAAATTTTGGTACAAATACGGGCCTGGACGACGTAATTTTATACCGAAAATTAAAATTTTCAGGGAATTTGGTGGGGGAGGTAACGGTGCGAATTTTAAGCTATTACTCGTCCCGGCGGTTATAATAGATTAGAAGACATTAATTATTTTGTGAAAAGTGAAAAATTTCAGACCGCAATTTTGGTTCCAAACGGAGATTTTGCATATTTTTGCTACATTTTCGGCCATAACTCGATAACGAAAGGAGATTTTTTTGTCGTAAAGTGGACCATGAAAGCTTTCAGAAAATGTACATTGCGTTAGGGTAGAATAAAATTTGAGGGGCTGATTAAACCGAAACTCGAATAAAAGTGCGACTTTTTTAAATGCGATCTTAAAAAATTTAAGATTTCGTTGTTTTTTCAAAATTTAAAAAGTCCTATGCGTGGGCGGTTTTAATACCAAGAGTAGATTTTTCAGAATTTCTAAAAATGAAAATTCGTTAAAAAATAGGCCGACGGGAGCCGCCGACCCCTAAATTCAACATTTTTACATTTTTACGCCATAACTTTTTAACCGCGCAAAATTTAAAAATGCACTATGCTCATTACACCACAAATGTTGTTATTCTTTGATAATCTGATGTAAAATTGAGAAAATTTTAAAAATTGACGGCTGCAGAGGGGGCTGACCAAAGCGCGCGTTTGAGCTATTTTATTAACATTTCACTTGGGATTTTTTTTTCAAGTCTAGGGGTAAAATATAATCGTGCTGATTTTTTTTTCGCATAAATGATAAAGAAAGAAGGGAAATAAAAAACACTGGAATATTATACACGGTCGGGATCATAAGTTACGAATTTTCAAAGTCGGCGTCGAAAAAGCACTAATTTCAAACTACATTTTCGAGGGCGCCAAAAGTACCGAAAAAATTAAGATATCAAAAAAAGCGCTCGTTTCCTGATGTAGCGCGGTATGTAGATGGCAAATCAAGAAACCGCGATTTTTTTTCACCTGCCGATCTTCTAATCGAAGCCGCACAGTTTTAGCACTTTTGGCGAGCGTATAACCCGCGCGAGGCGACTAGGAAATAATGACGTCACTCAGCTTGCAAGGAAAAAAAGTAGCGACGCGCGAGTTCATAAACTTTGTTAATTAATTGCGAAGCCATTTTAAGTGCTAGACCAAAAATTCAAATTGCAAAATTCAAGTTAAAAGGTACTCTTCTATATAAAATTATAAAAAAAATGGTTTACAAACTCATTGTGAGTTTCGTGTTTCATCATAGATCATATAATGTACATTATATGATTTATGGTTTTATCTCCTTTATTAAAATTTACTAAAATCACAAAAGGTGGGTTTTTTACCACTTAGAATTTGTTTAGACGCAAATTTCCTAAAAAAGGATTATTTTCTAAACAGAAATAAATTTAAAAAACCAGAATTTGTAATTTATGAAAAAATTTTTATTACTAACTCGTTTATTGATGTTTTAAGACTTAAACAAATCACTAAAATGTAGATTTTTTGGAATTTGTTTGACAAAAAATTTGCTTTAAAAAGTCATATTCTAAACATGAATACTTGAATTTATGAACCAACTATTTTTAAGGTTTAATTATTTAAAAATTGGCAATTTTCTTGAAATAAAAGAACAACGTGATTTTAAACTCTTAGGGTTAAAACACGGTGCAGCACCGACTCAAGCAGCGATCCAAGCACCGACTCAAGCACTAAAAACAAACACATGGTTTCTTATGTGCGTGAACACGGTGCAGCACCGACTCCCGACCCAAGCACCGACTCAAGCAGCGACCCTATCCAAGAATCAAACGCGTTTGTTTTTCGGAGCGAGCAGCGTAGGTCGGTGCCTGAAATCTGCGTTTTGATTGGTCGTTTCACCACGTGTGCTAAGTTGTGTTCAGTCGTTCAGTGTATTCTCTACATTTGACAGCGTAGGTATTTCAGTTTTTTACTGTATAAAATACCGATATTAGATAATTTGTAAATTATATTAACAATATTTTACAGCCTTTACAATTTTAATACTAAATTTTAAATACAAAAGATGGATAAGGAGAAGCTAATTGCCGAGGTATTTCGTCGTCCAGCATTGTGGGATAAACGAGACAGAAGACACCACAATAGATACATTTTGGATAAAAATTGGAACGAAATTTCCAATTGCCTTTCTACTTCCCGTAAGTAAAATTTTCGTTTACTGCAATTTTAAATAAATTGGATCCAAGAACTATTGTTTTAATGGGTCATAACTAAATATATTTTGTTTTGGGTATCTATACAAACCCTTCATGTGGAAAAGGTGGTATCTAAATAAAAAAATAGTATTTCGTTATAAATATATTCAATTTAAAATATTTCATTCGTATTGTATTTTATTCAAGGTAAAATATGTTTTAAACGCATCCCGTACACTAGTGGCGGCTTTTGAAGCGGGATTGTGTCCTCTTGGTAAAGGATTACAATTTTTATCTTCATTATTAGTTGTTACTGGTTGTAAGTTACCTTCCAAATCAATTAAGGTGTTGTGTAAAATACATATTGCCTTTACTATGTCGTCAGCGGTTTCTGGAATTGTTTCTATGCATTTTCCCAAAATTCTCCATTTAGCAAAGATAATGCCAAAACTGCATTCTACAGTTTTTCTAGCTCTTGATAAGCGTTTATTGAAGGCTTCTTTTTCTTCATCTAAAGTCCTTCTAGAATATGGTTTTAAAAGGTTTGTCAATAATGGGTATGCTTCATCTGCTATGAACACGAACGGCATTTTAGTAGTCGAGTTGGGTAAAAAATCATCTGTTGGAATGTTTAAACTTTTGTTCTGTAATAAACGGTACATAGCCGATGAACGAAATGTGCCTGCATCGCTTTGTTTGCCGTATCCTCCGACATCAATTATTAAAAACTTGTAATTTGCATCCGTAAGTGCTTGTAGTACGATGGAAAAATATTGTTTATAATTATAAAACATAGATCCACTATTAGCCGGACACTTAACTCTGATATGTTTGCCGTCTAAACTTCCAACACAATTGGGAAAATCCCATTTTTCATAAAATTCTTTTGCAGTCTCTTTAAATACTTCAACTGTAGGTTGTGGCATATGCAGTGGTTGTAAGACTGACCACAAACATTTTGTAGTGTCTTTGATAATTTTGGAGACAGTTGATGCTCCTACTCGAAAAGAAAAACTTAAACTTTTAAACGAATTCCCCGTTGCAAGGTACCTAAAACAAAATATTTTCCTTTATCCTTAACTACTATATATAATTGTATGAAATGCTACTATTTTTCATAATACTGATAATTTATTTCATTTAATAGGTGTTGAAGTACAAAATAAATGGAAGGCTCTACGTCAAAACTTTAAAAAACATTTAGACAAAGCACGGGAAATGAGAAGTGGTGATCAAGCACCTGACGATTTCGAATGCGATTGGCCGTATTTTCAAAGTCTTCTTTTCCTTACTGATCAGTTCACTCCTCGAGAATCAGATACTAATTTAAAGGAAAACACACCAGTAATAGACAATCACACCGATATCAATTCTGATCCTGAAGAATTTAATGCTAGTACGCCGGTACCTTCGCCTCAAACTTCAGTAGCGAGTATATCATTAAATAAGCGTGTTTCCAAACGCATTCGACCTAATGAAGAAATTGGAAAAGATTTAGTAGCAATTGAAAAAGAAAAACTAACATATTTAAAAAATAAACAGAAAGAACTGCTGCTACTAATCAAGTAATTGATGAAGACTTAAGTTTCTTTCAATCGATGATACCTCAAGTAAAGACTCTTGATGCTCGTAAAAAGATGGAGTTTCGTATGGATGTGCAAAAGTTACTATTTGATTACTGTTTTGGCTGTAAATCAAATATGGTATCCACATCTACCACTTCTACACCGGTGTGGCAATCCGGCCCTTCTAGATATCAACATGATAACATTATACATGAAGGAGGAACCTCAAATACCGAAAATTTATAATAATCTAAATAATTATGCATTTTTTGTTATTAAAAAATTATGAATTTTAAGCATTTTTACTTACCTAATTGTAATTACAAGTCGTTCTTCTATTTCAATTGGTTGTTTATGTAAATTGCAATATACTTTTTGTAAATTTGGTTCCATTAGTTCCAATATATAATTAAATGATGACAATGACATTCGCATATATTCCCAAAATCTTTGTGGATATTGTTTTAATTCCTTAAAGAGTTTGTTATATTCACCCTCTTCTTGCCTTTCTTGATTTATAGGATGTACACCAAATTCCCTTGAAATATGGGTATTATTATTTATCCACCATTTTACTGCAACACTCGCAAATAATTCTGAATCACTATCAGATGACATTTTGAAAATTAAATTTAATACGAATTGCACTTCACTCTGTCTCGGATACAACGAATGAATGATCCGTGCGTGAGTCGGTGCTTCACCGTGTTCGCCCAGGTTCGCGGAAAGAGTCGGTGCTTGGATCGGTGCTTGGTGCGGTGCTTGAGTCGGTGCTGCACCGTGTCTGTACCCTTATACATTTACCCAGTCGCATGTATAAAAAATAAATATATATATTTTTTCTTTAACATTAAATATTATAAAGTAAAATTCTTGCTCTTGAGGATTTGGATAAATATTTAAATATAGTAAAATATAAATTCTTGTTATCCAACTTTATTTTAAAATACAATCTTAAGTTTAAATATATTATACTTTGTTTTTTAACTAGGAGGAGTGATTTAAATTTCCCGCGCTAAAATGCCAAAAAGTAACGTCCCTGGTTGGTTAAAAGTCAGCAAGATAAATATTTCGGATGATTTTTGACATATAACCTAATTTGTAAAGTATTTACATGTATAAATTTGTATCGAGTACAAAAGAATGAGGTATTTAATTATGCTTCTGTACATATTTTATCATTAAAAAGCAAAAATAACCTAAAATTCCTACCAAAACCTGTTTGGTTAAGGAATGTATTTTATTAAGAAATGTTTAATAAAATTAATAAAAATGAGAAAATTTTTATTATTTTTTGAGAAAATGCTCGTGCAGAAAAATTTTGTCGGACCCCCGTACTTATAAAATAAGGTCACAACGGTTTTTTGCCTTTCAACTCCGTCGCCCCCACCCGTCCCCCCAAAAAAAAAATAAATCCTGGGTGCGCCACTGCTTGAAACCAGTTGAAATCCCCGATTAAGCAAATATCCAATAGCAAAGCCTGGTAATAGTTTATTTAAAGTTAATTTTTTAGAATTTTTGAAAAATTTCAAACGATTTTTTTTCAAAAGCTTGGTCACAACTCACAACTTCTAAACGAAAGAAAAAATATCACTACCCATATTTTTAAATGTAAGAGGGCTCAATGTTAATTTTGTAGAAAAAATTGTTTTGGTATTTTTTTGGCTTCAAAATTGGGCACTTTAAAATCGCATTTCTTCTACAATCAATTTTTTTATGTTCTTTAATACAATAATAAAGGAGACTTTTCTACAAATTTAAAACCATCGAGCCTGATAATTTTGTAAAAAGTGGTTATATTTTGTAAATTAAGCAAAATTTTTGAAAAGGTTTTATCCCAAAATACAAATACCAACTTTTTAAAATAAGACTTTTTAAAAATAACACCCAGGGGTTTGAAGTAAAATATGTGTACATACATGTTGAAAGAATTGTCATCAAAATTAAATTTTGTAGTTTGGGAACTTTTCGAAGTTTCTGTCAAAAAATATATTTTTTCAATGGCCAAGAACGGTCGGTACAAGTGAGCTGAAGTGAGCCATGCAAGTGAGTCGACTCTTTTGTCGAGTCAAAAGACTCAACCAAAAAAGCCACTCGAGAATCAACTCGCACGACATTTTCTTCCGTTCGGGAATACCGATTTCACTCCGAAAATATCAAGTAACCATAAAGAAGAAGATTAATTACAATGAAGTAAATGTCTATTGATTTAAAAATAAATAACCAGATTCATTATACATATGTTTCATGTTTCCCAAAGAATAGAAGTTTTATTAACAAAATTTGACCAATTTCTGATAATTTTTAATAGCTTCCTACATGCTACATGTTAAGGAATGACCCGCGATCCATATATAAAATGTATTTATTTATTTTACTTCTGTTGTTGCATAGTTCCAATCAGCTGAGATTATTATAGAAAATTAACTTCTCAAGTAACAGGCAATGATAAATATGAGTTACCGTACAGTAACTACTAAAAAAATGTTTTTTTTTATAAGAAATGCACTTACAATTTTGCCCACATGTTATTTAAGTTGCCTAAAAATCACGCGTTTTTAAATATTTTGATTTTTTGGGTTGTAAGTCCTGACAGTCTTTGGAATTGAAAAGTGACTTACCGTTGATTGAAGTACTTTAAAGTTTTTTAAATCTAAATGCATAATGCAAATATAAGGATATATATAAGGACTTTTGTTTTTTGAAGTTGGTTTATTTATATTGTAGTTACATAAATAAAGTTTAATTTGAATCACTTTCATCGGTCAACGAGGAAATTTTATTCCGAATTTATCAGGTCTACATAGACAAGAAGAAATCGCTACAAATTATTCGAGATTGTATGAACTATTTACTCAAAATACCTCCATTTTGCTATACTTACTTGATATAAGCTGAGTGAAAATTTCCTTTAAACTAAATCGTAGCAATATTTGTTTTTTTTTACAAAATCAATTACAGAAGTAAACTTAGTTGCATAACTTTATAGGAAAAAATTAAATCAATAATTTCAACAATTTTAAATAACAGTCTGTACACATATTTTTAAAATAAATAAAAATTTCGATTTATTTAGTAAAAGTATATTATTTAAGCTTTCTAATCCTATTTTACAAAATACTTTTTAAAATCGCCGCAACCCAACTTACAAATTACTGCATTGTTGCCAATAGAAATATAGTATAATCAAGTAATCTAAAATATTCCCAAAAACGTGACGTAATCGGCTTGTATTTTATCGACTTGTTGTGTGGAAACTTTTTTGCAAGGATTTAAACCCTTTTAATTTCTAGGTGAGTTGATTTCTTTGAGAATAGAGGCTCAAAAACTAGTTTAAATTGAAATTTGGGCCTTAAATTGACGCATATAAGTTGACAAGTGACGTTTGTTTGACATGAACGATATGACAAATTTTTGTTTATTTCTGTTCGATTAGTCTTTACAACCAAAATTTTGATTGTGCTGATAAAAAATCATCAAACAGTTATTTAGAACTTAAATTATTCATATTTAACTAGAAAAAGCGTGAAATTCTAACAAACACGCCCCGACGCCATTGTGATTCCAACGCATACTATTTTCTTAATAAAATTGGAAATTATTTTTTTTAAATATCCCAAGTTTTTGAGTTAAAATTATTTAATTTTATAAGAAAAACCAATCAAAATTAATCACTCAATAATATTTTCATAATAACCTCAACATTTATCAAAAAAATTAAAATCAATCAAGTTATCTTTGCTTTTGTTTTTTAAAAACAAAACACTAAAACAAAATGCACAACAAATCAAGCTATCATTACACTACATTATTCGTGCTTCAATCACAAGCATCAAGTCAAGTAAAGACATTACTGAAAGACATACGACACTCTTCAAATTTGACCTAACGAGTCATTAATCTTTCTAGTGAAGTAAAAAATGGCTGAGCCTGTTTATCAACAAGTGGTGTATTCCAATTTTCGAACAAGCAGTAATGACAATTCTGATACTGATCAAGAAAATTATGAGGAGCAGGAAATTGAAATGCCGAATGAACGCATTTACACTGAACCTGTGCAGATGATGCGACGTGTTCCACCACATACTGGTAAAAGACGCGGGCATCTACCAAAAACATCCGTAAAAATCTTGAAGAATTGGCTCTACGAGCATCGCTTCAATGCTTATCCAACCGAAGCAGAAAAACAGATTTTATCTGAGGAAACTGGTCTCACCTTCCTTCAGATAAGTAATTGGTTTATCAATGCGCGAAGGCGGTACCTACCGGAAATGATGCGTAAAGAAGGTTACGATCCGAACCACTTCACTATTTCAAGACGAGGAAAGAAGTTGGCATCGCAAGACGAAATTGGTCATACTCAATGGAAGAAACGTAAAGTTGGTATTGAAAGCGATGGAGATGAGGTGTATGAAGAGGTATTAGATGAGGGATGTGTTAATGGATATTTGGACAATGGTCAAAGAGAACGCTTTAATCCATGGCAGGCCGATATACATTATGGGCTTACCCTTAACTCCAACGAGTTAGGGAATAGAGTCAGCAATGAAATTGATAATTTGCCCGATGTTAGTGAAAATTTAATTACTAATGCCAATCAAATTGGAAACAGCTCATCGAACTTGATTCTCGTTAAAACTGCTTCTGGGAAGAATGTTTTATTGAAAGTTATACCACAGTCATCATTTGAGGTAAGATTGTTAATAATTTATAGATACTTTATTTAAGGGGGCGATTTAAACTGAATAGTCTGTAAAAAGAAAACTAATAAATAATTAATTCGTTATTAAGAGGATTGTCGGCGAATTTTAGCGCTTGATTTTGAAATTCGCTTGATATTTGGGGTTTTGCTCATAATTTTTTTTCTATTGAAGCTTTTTTAAAATTTCTTTTTTTGGTACACAGAAGAGTCTTGTGGCTACCAATTTCTTCTTTTTTTTATTTTTGTAAGTCAATCCAAATACTCATACGGAAGCAGTAAAACGGGCTCTTTACAAAAACGTTCGCTAAGCGGCGTTTTAGATTTTTATAAAAAACTAATTGAAATAATATGTCATTTCCAACGCTAACAATAAGTTAAGGTATAAGCGAAGAGTGTATAGACTTGTTTTTTGTTATAAAAATATTTTTAAACTTTTCACAGCGCTCCAAATATTTCTTAAAATTTTACTTAATTTTTGGAGCGCTGTGAAAAGTTTAAAAATATTTTTAAAACAAAAAACAAGTCTATACACTCTTCGCTTATACCTTAACTTATTGTTAGCGTTGGAAATGACATATTATTTCAATTAGTTTTTTATAAAAATCTAAAACGCCGCTTAGCGAACGTTTTTTGTAAAGAGCCCGTTTTACTGCTTCCGTATGAGTATTTGGATTGACTTACAAAAATAAAAAAAAGAAGAAATTGGTAGCCACAAGACTCTTCTGTGTACCAAAAAAAGAAATTTTAAAAAAGCTTCAATAGAAAAAAAATTATGAGCAAAACCCCAAATATCAAGCGAATTTCAAAATCAAGCGCTAAAATTCGCCGACTATCCTCTTAAATGGCGAAATTAAATGGTATTTATCATTTTTTAGAAATAAATTTGACAAAACCATTGAATTTTGTACTAATGGTGCAGCCGTTACAGATTAGTCTAGTTTGTGTTTTGACGTTGTTTGATTTTGCTGCTTTTTTAACAATTTTTATAATTGGGCCCATCTGGCAATTTGATAATTTCATAGATTTTTGTCTAAAATATAAGGTAATAATCCAGGAGCGGACCGCACTAAAGTCTCCCTCATAGAATATAGTGAGGTTTTTTGTTGAATCAGCAGTTTTTTATGTACTCAAGAGTGTGCCATCTATTTTATGGGCTGAAACTTGACCGAAGTATTAAAAAATGACCACTTCCGGTACCTCTTTTTGAACTGTTTGTCCCTCATAAAACATAGCTCAACAATTGTGCCAGTCGATGAAGTGTTAAGCAAATTGATAAAAAAATGTGCTGCCACCCCCAAACCTGACAGGAAACGAGGCAGCAACCCGAAAGTGGGAATATTTTCAAAAATAGGCCCACTTTTACGAGACGTCAGTAATAAGCACCCACTTTTACGAGACTTTAGTAAAAGTGGCTAGTCATTTGTACCCAGCGAATACGTATGGCGACTATTTTCCGTTTGTTTTTTTTTTCGTTTAAGCAATTTAAAACAAATGCCAGATGGTGCAAGATGATTTAAAATTGTATATTTTCTTTGGAAGATTTTGTAATCTCTAGCCAGCGCATTTGTCTGGCGAATCAATTTTTCCTATGTACATGTTCTACAAATTAAGATTTTGGCAATTTGTTATGGTTCTGTTTAGTACAATTTTTGCTATTTAGTGGCTCCCGGACTATTAAGGCCTTTCTAGGAAATATCTGTACGGTTTGTTACATGGGTTGTAATGGACAGTTTCCATAGTTACCTCATAGGTACTTTTCGTAAGGGCTTACATCTTACAGGTTTGCACAGAATCGACACATCAATTTTAAGTTGGTTTTTCATTTAATCATAAAATAGGTAATTTTAATCAATTATGTTCAGCATAATTTCCAGTAAGTGACCTACCAATAGGTATTTATATTTTTAATCAGAAATAACAGCTATACAACTAATCACACCAAGTTAATCTTTGAGTCAAGTGACTGTATAGTAATCTCTACAAATTTTATAATACAGTGGATTCCGCTTAATAGGACCACTGGATAATCGGACCAGCCGGCTATTTGGACCAAAATATAAAGTCCCGATCCCAATCTAATGGATATAATGTAAAATTGGGCCGCTTATTTCGCCCAAAAGCCTGCTTAATTGGACCAATTTTTAATGAAAATTTGATCAAAAATAAGTAGTTTTTGGCAAATTTTAGTGACTATTCAACTCACAAGTGATTATTTTTTGTGGCAAGTAAAACGTCAATAATATCAGCGACTATTACAAGACAATTAAAATACGAATCGGAGAGTATGTAACCTATAGTCAGTTCTTGTAGTTTTAATGATGAAATTTGCAATTAAAATTTTACTTGAAAGCTGCGTTACTCTATTACACACATCGTGTGAAAGACAGTAAAAATATGAATACCAGGGTAACTTAAATTTGAAATTAAAATAATCACTGATATTTTTGACGTTTTGCTTTTCACAAAAATTAATCACTTGTGAGTTGAACAGTCATCAAATAATTGGTATATATTTTGTTTTTATGTATGCATATATTTTATGTTATATTCAGAATTGATTATTAAAGTTATTTTATTTATAAATGTTTCTTTTATCTTACGTTTTCCTTTTGTTTTTAAATTTAAAAAAAATTTAACTTCTGTTTTTCAGACCAGCCGCTTTATTGCATTCTAATGCTCCTGGTACCCTTGTGGTCTGGTTAAGCAGAATCCACTGTACTTTGTGGTTTTCATGTTTCCTCTTAACTTTACACAGGGTGTATCAGTCCACCCGTGCCACCCATTTATCTCGAGAATGCGTTATCGTATATAACTGAAATAAAAAAAATAATTACCAAAGTGAACCTAAACAATCCATTGGTGCACTTATTTTTTTCCGGAACTATCTGGAACCTGAGATCACTTTGATTTTTTAAATAGCAACATAGGTCGAGTTTGGTATGATTTGATAGGTCTTTCAACAACAAACAACTTTTATTAAAATATTTTTTTAATATTTTCCATAGTTTAGAATGTATTCGAAAAACAAAAAAAAATTGTCAAAAAAAGTAAATAAATTATTGCATATTTTGAAGAATTTTGTTTTAACTTTTATTTATTACTAAACAAATAAAAGGAAGCCAACATAACAAGCGATTTTTCCAAATTCACGATAATAAAGAAATCGAATTCCCAACTTTGTCTCTTCATATCTCTGTTAATTGAGGATTTTTTTAACTATTTTTTTAGGTATCCTTCAAGGGTTTATATTTTATAATTTTTAATAATAAAATTATAAGACTTTGACCTAAAAGTTTTACAAGTTTAAATTGTAATTTTCAAAAGTTTAAAAAAGTGTTAAGAAATGCTCAAATTTTACTTTGTTTTTTGGCTGAGAGGTTTTTCAAAGTTGCAATTTTAGATTAGGAAGTTCAAATAATTCGACAATTTTATTCCTTTTTTATTTTAAGGTTGAAAGTTGCAATTTTTGGAATTTAAAAAAGTGCATTTAACTAGTTTTCTTAAAAAATCTTGTTACAAAGATATTTGAATTCTATAATTTGATTGATGATTGGATTGATATGCAAGGTTGACTTATTTCTCTCTGACCGAGAGCTTTATAACCATATTCGAGGAACATCATTAAAGTCCTTTAGTTTAGACCAAAATTCAACTTATGATATTTTAAAATTTCCAATAAGCCTCATTTGTTCTACCCATGAAATAACTTAAGTTAGTCAGCCAGTGATGAGCATAAAAATTGAAACACCTGAATATTTTTTAAACCGTATTGAATTTAAAAAAAAAGTTTAAACATATGGTTTTTTAATACAGGGTGTTCGTTTATTAGTGATACGGTTTTTTAAATGCAACACCCTGTATATTTTTGGATTCTGCGTTTAATTTGAGTAAACTTGTAGAAATCATTATTTTATAAAACTCGTTCTCGAGTTACAAGCAATTCTTTAATGTTAAGTTTGGCCATAAAGATAAGGTATTACACAAGGGTATTACTAACTATTAATATTAAGTTAATAATACCTTATCCTTATTGCTGATCTCAACATTAAAGAATTGCTTGTAACTCAAGAACAACGAGTTATAAAAAAACGATTTGTAAAGTTTACTCAAATTAATTGTAGAATCCAAAAATATACCGGGTGTTGTATTTAAAAAATGAAAGTTAGGTGCTGTAACACTAATAAAATATATTAAAAATATGTTTAAATGGTAGCTTGTTTAAATTGAATAATCTTTTGTCTGAACTTTTTTTATTAATTCAATACGGTTAAAAAATATTGTGATAGCCGAATAAAACCACAAAACACATGAATTTATGACTAATAGAAGCCACACCCTGAACTAGGTTTGTTTAAATCAAACAGGGTGGAAGATAAAAGATAAGTTTGTACATTAGCCTAATACATGAAATTTTTTAATATTTATTTTTCTTAATATACCAGTTATAATATTGCCCCTGAACTTATCAAATAATTATCACTTACTGTATTTAATAACGTTTCCTTTATTGCAGCAGAAAGGAAAACTAATCCAAACAAAAGCTGTAAGTGTCAGCCCGTTGACTTCAACGACTCATATAAAACAGGAGATAATTGATGTAGTAGAAGAGATTGAAGATCCGGAAGAAGAGATTGAGCAGGAAGAGGAATGTACAATTTACCCTGATAGTGACGAACAAGCTGCTATTATTTCTGAAAACTGTGAAGAAGTACCTGAAGAAGTGTATCTGCAGGAAACAATTTTTGATAACGAACTTAACAATAAAAGTTTCGAGAATGAAGTATTTGTTAATGAAGTAACTATAGATGAAGAAGAATCATAGATTTGTTCTTAATAAGTTTAAATATTTAGGTAATGTAAGAAGAATAGAGTTTTTTTCATTGCTTTAAAAAAATATATTTATTCGATTAATTAATGTGTTCCATTCTTTATAATTATGTTGATTTATAAATTTCATTATGAGTACTAGAGTAGCAATAATTTAAATTATTAATGTGTGCACTTTCTATTGCTCTGTATTAACTTAAATAATCTATTTTTGGTGATGCAAATATTATTATTGAGTGTAGAGGTTAGTAATTATTCATGTAAAAGTATCGTAAAATTTTATAAAGTTCGAGCTTAAAATATGAAACCGTGCACAATTTTTGTCATAAGCAAGTGGCTTTAGATTAAAAGTTATTAATAGTTTTTATCGAGTAATTGAAAGTGTTAATTAAACGAGTTTAAAGCTCAAAAAAGATTTTTTATCAAAAACCATTAAATTTAGTGGGTAGCTAATGTAATTATCCAATTTATTATTCTTAAGTTCTTTTGGCCGTATTCATGTACATATAGGAAATTATGTAAAAATCTATTTCATCAGGGGTTAAAAGGAGTACAGTTATAATGTCTTAAAAAATAAAAGCTTTTCTTAGAAAAAAATCAATTTATTGACCTATATCAGACAATGTGCCATTTTATTAAATATCGTTCAACAGTAATAGAAAAAATATATTTCAGAAATAAAGTACACACACCCATTTGATGGAATAATAATCAACGTACCAGCTGTTGACGTCACAGGTTTAGTTTCTTTCGTGTTTGAAAGTGAATCACAGATACATTTTTCTCTCTTCTGGTTTGCATTTTAAAAGCGAAAGAGAAATAAGTACAAAAGTTTATAAACGGTTAACTTAGTACATGTTATTGAGGTAAGGGCTTACGAACTAGGTTAACATTGACTCACTAACACCGGCAAGTACAATATTTTATACTAATTAGCGCGACTTATTAAAAACGTATTCATAACACTATACTTTGCAATGAATACATGCAACCGGCAGAGAGTAAGGCAGCTACAGGTACGGTTACCACCCATGCGTAAATTATATTTCTGCAACAAACAAACAAATTAATGCTGTGATTCGATTTTTTTTTTATTATTTACCTGAATAATTTCCAATCAACTCCTTTTTTTGATGCACTGAAGTAACCAACGAATACCACTGATCCTACCTTGCAGTGAGTTGTTGAAATCGGCAATCCTATTTTACTGGCCAATAATACTGTAAATGCTGCCCCTACCTCTATTGTAAACCCTCTGAAAAAACAAAATTTATATTAATTTGTAGAAGAATTAGAGCTACTTGATTAGGACAAATTGTGATGCGGACTTTTTACAACGCTCGCTTTACAATTTATGCTGTAATTTCGGTTCCAGACTATTGGATGTATACTTTAGTGACAGGCACTTGATATTTAAAAAACTTACGTTGATGGTGTGATTGTAGTGAGATCTTCTCCGATGGTCTGTATGACTCTGCGTCCCCATAACCACAAACCAACTGAAATACCAATTCCTCCATAAAGTAGAATGTAAAGCGGCGTTTCTGTTTTTTGCTGTACGGAACCTTCGCAATATATCAACCATAGGGCAATCAAAGGCCCAATAGCGTTACTAACATCATTTCCACCATGCGCAAAACTGCCGAACATGGCCGTTAACACTTGAAGGAAACTGAACAATTTACTGACGCTTTTATTCTCCTCCATGTAATTGGGGTTTTCTTGGAGCTCTATAGCACATATACCCTCATCATTCTGAATCTTAGCCATGCTCTTATCCATGATCAAAGGCACACCGCTGGAATTCGGTGAGAGTGAGGGATTTATTTCACAGGTCAATGAAGTAGTGCTGTGAATCGTCGAAATTTCCTTTTTTTTTTGCTGAGCCGGAATGTAATCTTTATTATTTGATTTTACTATTGGAAATATGTACTTTCGACCTTTTTCATGTTCCATGGGGATCATTTCTGTATTTTCTGTTATCACTGCTAATTGACGGTGTTGATTTTTCGGACTTCCTTCAGGTGTGTTTTCTATTAAAAAAATAATAATTTAATTAAGTAATTTGGATAAAATAAAAGTTACTTACCAATTGACTCGCCGAAATTGAAATTAACAGCACTTTCTTTTTGAAGTTGTGCATTGATGGATTTTCTTTGCCAAGGAACAACGAAGAGACGGATTATGAACATTGATATTACTCCAATGCTTAAACTAATTGTCAGAACCATCCAGATAGGAATATTATCCATGTAAAGCAATTTTGGACCATCATGCACAATCGAAAATACATTAACCGTTATTGTGAAACCGTAAAAAACAGGCAACCACATCAATCCGGACTCCAAGGGATCTGATCTTAATAAAATACCGTGCTTGATAATTGTGTAGATAATAACTGAAGTAATTCCGCTTAAAATGGGTGAAACAAACCATGATCCCACTAAAATTATTATTATAATAGAATATTTTTTAATTATTTTTATTTATATTAATTACCTATGGTGGCTAAAGTTGTCCAATGAAGCCCTCGGTTTCCTCGTGCAACAATACTAAACCCAATAGAAGCTCCGACTATACTGTGCGTTCCAGAAATAGGCAGCTTAAAGAACGTAGCCACTAATAACCAAATGGCACTCGCTGTCAAGGAACTTAAACACCCCAACATCAACTCCACTTCCGAATCTTCATAAACACTCACATCTAAAATCCCCTTCCTCATCGTATCCGACACCTTATAACCTAGTAAAATAAACAATTAATTGATTTACTTAAGTGTTTATTTAAATCTTAGTACCAATTAGCATAGCTCCGGCGATTTCGAAAATTGTTGCCAAAATGCATGCTTGAGTGATGGTAAGGACTTTGGAACCAACGCTGGTGCCGAAGGAGTTGGCAACGTCGTTTGCGCCTATGCCAAAGGCAAGAGCGAATGCAATGATGAATCCTATAACAATCAGCCATATCAAATCCGGCGAGTACGGTTCCAACATGATCAGGCTTTTCTTGAATTTATTTCTACGATGGTGGAGAAATTGTGAGAGGAACTGATGTCCCGATGTGTGCTCTACTTTTGAATAATCATTGTGATGATGGTTTTACTAAAAAAAAATAAAAAATTAAATTGTTACGATATGATTACCAGTTTTTTTTTAAATGTACAGGGTATTCGAAACTGCACAACCAACCATCATCAGTATGAAACTGGTGAATTAGAAGAAAAAATAATTTCGAAAATATTTAATTTTTTAATCAAAAAAAAAAAAAAACAAAGTTGTAACATTACTTTTTTTTAAGTTGAAGCCTTTAAGTTTCTTTTCCTTTATAAATTTTAAGAAAATTGTGGTCCAACCTCTAGGGAAAGCAACCAAGATTTGTAATGGTTTTTACATGAAGTTTTAAAAAAGAACTGATAAAATTAGCAATATTTTACTTTTTGGGATAAATTAAACACAAATAATAAAATGAGATTAAAGTCACAAGAGTTACTACATATTTTAGATTTATAAGAAGTGCTTATAATTCTTCAAAATCAAATTTTACTCTAAAAATATATTTGATTTGAAAATTATAATTTTTTTAACTTTTTCCGTTTTAACAAAATTTCTGTGAAACCAATCAAAAGTACTACAAGTTTTAGTAAAATCTCTCTTCGATTATCACTAATGAATACTGAAATTGCATTTGCTGCGAATAAAAATAGACTTTAAACTTATAATTTTTTTGTTTATTAAAGTTTTAATTTTTCCCGGATCACATAATATTTATGCTTTATTTTTGAATATTTATATCCAACTTTATCAATGTAAAAACAAAAATACTGCAAGTTTAAGTAAAGTTTATTAAATGTTCAGAAACAAATTCAATCCTAGGCTTGTCTAGTTAATCTCGAGGATTGCCCAAACATCTTGTGTAAAGCCCGAAACTAATTAAAGTTTTTGTCTTTGAATAGGTAGGTTTTAGTCGATTCTTGGATTGACTGAAGGTAAATTGAAAAACACTTCAAATTATGCCTAATAAATCCTATTTTGTTTTATTTTGGGTTTGAATAACACTTCATTAAAAATACAAAGATTCTTAAACAAACTATACTCATATTCACCAAACCTGAACTTTTTGATGTTCGAAGTAAAATTTAAACATAAAAAGCTTGAACTGTTTAAAAACAACTTTTATAGTTCGACATAATAATCAAAGTTCTTGAAGTTCGAACCTACTTGTGATTTTGAATATGATAAAGTTCAATATCAATGAAGTTCGAAAGTTCAAAATTAACGAAGTGAAAAAGTTATTTAGAGCTTTGCTCTATTGTTGCTCGAGCCTTTATAAATAATTATATTTTAAAACAATTCTTTCTAAATTTGAAAAGGCGACTTTAAATTACAAAACTTTATAAAATTTATAAAAATAGTATAATTCTGTTTTAATAATAATAAAAATGCAATGAAAGTTTCCACTTTCTTTTAACTTTTGATGTGTTTTCGAACCTGATTTCAGCTGAATTTTTTCGAACTTTGGCTTAATTTTCGAACGAGACGAACTATTTTGAATAAAAAGTTTTAACTTACAAATATTTGAAGTTTTATAGAAGTAATACATATTTGAAAATCTTAAAAAAACGTTTAATTTTTCCAAATTATGAGTTTTTGCTCTGGTTTTTATATTTTATGTAGTTCATCTATTTTGAAGTAACCACAAACAGTGGTGTGGAAATTAGGTTTTCGCCAAAACTATTGATTTTACGAAAAAAAGGTTATTACATAAATTGTAGGAAATTTTCTCTAGTTTAATTTTGAATATAAATGTTTTTATCGTAAAATGAGTCGAAAAGGAGATATTGTCAAAAAACTGCTTTTAGGCGCAATTTTTCCAATATGGCGGCAAAGATACGAGGTGGCAAAGTTGAAATTCGGAAAGAGCAGATAGAAATATATGTATAAAATTACAAATTTTCAAAACTCCTGGAAGACATTCCAGGTAACCCCCTTTTCTACTCCCAAATGACTGGACTATAATAAATACAATTTTATCACATTTAAATTTTGTAAGCCATAACTGTTTTTTTAATTTTTTTTTTAATTTTATGAAATTGTTTTGAAACTACTAATTAATTTGTACATTTTACTAAATAAGTGATTTTAACACCAAAAAGAAAATCAAATTAAAATTATTTTTGTCCTAAAACTTTCTACTCTACTTACTAATTAGGTGCAAATTTCAAGGATGAGTTTTTGGCATGTTTTTAGTACTTAACCAAAAGAATTTTCGGCCTAATTACAAAAAAAATCAGCACACCAGCAACATGAATTAAATTAAAATTTAAAATATTTGTGTAAGTATAAAAATTCTAAACTTTTAGAGTTCTCAATAAAATCAGAAAAAAAGAAATAAAAATATGTTTTTTAATTAAAATTGCTTTAAAAATAGTTAAATTTTAATTATGTTGTGGTTAGTTCCAAATAGAACTACACAAAATATAAAAACAAAGTGAGTGTGTTAATAATATAGTTGAAAGATTCTAAGATAAAAATTTCTATAATTAAGAAAAAATAATTTGAGTAGTCAGTTGATAAATATAATTTAGTTGAAAGTTAATTAGCGTTGAGAAAAAAATATAATTAAAAATACGCGAAATTATAAAAATAATTACTGAATTTTACTTCGCATTTATACAAAATGATATTCAAAAATGAATTAAGGAAATAAAATTCGCATGTAAGAATTTCAAGAGTAATAAACTAAAAATAAAATACATATATTACTGTGATTAAATTTTAAACAACATCGATAAAAATACAGTAAAGGAAAAACATTTAAAAAAGTTTTGTTGCGAAGCCAAATTTTTATAAATAAAAATTACAAAAATTGATTTAAAATTATCTAAATTAATTTTGCATTTTAAAATAAATATTAAAATAAAATTGTAAATGCAAATAACAAATATTGAAATATATTTAAATTAAAATTTATTGCTAACTGGAAATAAAAAAAATTTACAATTCATCAAAAATTTCAAACCTTTTAGTTTTCCTGGTGTAATTTCCCATGGGTATAAATAAGTAAGTTCACTTTTAATTACTTGATTTAAAATCAAAAAAGTTAGCACTTGAACTTCTTGAAACTCCAGCAAACGTTGCAATTACAATAAAACTGAACCGACTCAACCCTGGTCAGGTGCAATGAGCGAGTGCCTATTTCCTACAAATCAAACCGAAATTTGCTTACGCGCGAGTTTGTGCAGTAACTTTTTTTTGTAACTCGACACTTAACTAAACAAATTAAACTTATAAAAAAATAATTTTTGCGCACGTGAATGAGGCGGAAGGAGCGCGCGTGGGTTTATGTATGCGACTGAAAAGTCGAAATACGCCGAAAAAAGTGAGTCACAAGCGCTGGCGGTGTGAAAAATAAAAATTGCAATTAGTCCGATTGTTAAAAAATTTTGCGGATTGTGGCGGCCTTGCGGCCAGGACTCTGACGTCGGCCTCATCTCTTGATTAAAGGTTGAGGTTGCCCGCAAATAACCGTGCTATTTTTAAAATTCGCTTCGCGAAATACTGCACCGGAAAAATGGACTTGGCTTTATTTTTTTTGTTATTTCTGAAATTCTTTGACCCATTTTTTTAGAGGCCGCTTTTTAAAAATAAAAATTAACTACTTCCTAGTTTGACAATTTTTAACCCACCTACTTTCTTTAACACGAATTTAAGAACTTCAATTGGCCCCAAGTAATCATTTTTATAATTTTGATAAATATTGAGGAGATAATTGTATTGACCTAATTTATTTTTTTAATTATTTAGCTTATGAATATACAGATTTATAGCGACATCTATGATCACATAGATTTTTTTGGGGAATATAGCAACGTTGCCGATGTGTTCAGATGTGATTTGACGTCACAATTATATAAAAATAGCTATTTTCGTTCTTTACGAATTTAAAAGAAGTTATAAATATTTGCACAAAATTATGGAATTTACAATTTTAATTATTATCAATTGATAAACATTTAGTACTTTAATCCAATTTAAATTAAAGACAAAAATACTTGGAAATAAAATAAATCACCATAACAAGATAAAATAAATTAATAACTTTCAATTCAAAGTCGTGAATTTTTTGTATAAAAAATTTACCGAATGTAAATTTAAAAAAATGAGGTTTAATATAAATAGGGTGGCTTTTTTAGAGAACATTTTTTTTATTATTATCTTATCAATATACAAGAAAAACATATTTTCATTATGAAATTATATAAATGTATAAAATAAGGAAATTTTTTCTGAATATAAGTTACAAAAAAATAAAATATATCACATAAAAATACAAAAACAAAAGAAATCACAAATAAAATCACATTTTTTTAAATCACAATTAATAAAAAATGACTAACAACTTAATACATCATTTTCATCTTCATCAGAACTACCGTTTGAATTATATTTTTCTGAACTTCGGATTTTCATTAAAAAATATTTGTCATCTTTGACTTTCGCAAAAAAATCTGCACATGATATTTCTTTGAAATTTGAAACAACTGACAAGATTGCTTTGACGGTTTACAATTTGAGTCTGGATCTTTCTTTTGTCAATTGTATTCCAATTAATGAAAATATTCTTTCAACATCAGCATGGTATGGCATTAAAAAAATTACATAATTCTAATAAATCTGAATAAAATTCGTTATTTTTTGTCTCTATGAAATATTTTGACCATTTTTTATATGATAACATTATTTTAAATGCAGGTTTATTTAAATTATCTTTAACAAACATTTTCAAATTACTAAATTGATTAAAGCATTTAGTATCGTCAATAGATAGTCCTTTGGAATTTAAGTAAGAAATACTTTGAATAATAGATGTATTTTCGAAACGCTCTAATAACATGTTTTCCAAAGAACTAATTATTGTGATAATGACTTTTTTTTTGTTGCTGCGTTTAAAAAATTGTGAAAAATCATGAAATCGAACATTACTGGCAACAGCATATCTCTAGTTTCTTTTGACAGATTTTCAATTTTTTTTCTGATTTGTAAACTAGATTAATTAAACTAAAACTGGACAACTGCTTTTGTGTTGCAATTTTATCCAAAATTAATTATAACCGACCAAAGTTAAGGTATTTTTGGGTAATTATATTTTTTTTATAGATTCTCCAATTTTTTTCCTTCTGTCCATATTTAGTTGAATGACTCTAGAATGTAAAATAAAAAAAAGTATACAAAATATTGTTTGCACTAGCTTATCTAGTGTTGCCCGTAAACTGCTATTTTTGCCTATTAGAAAATGACTCTTAAAGAATGTAAATATCAAATAAGCTTCACTAAAATTTGATTGAATTTTTTTTTTCAAAATAATTGGACATGATTCAAGAGACAAATAATAAGATTTTAGAGCTGAGAATATTTGTAAAATGCGATTAATAACAGGATAAAGTGACAACCATCTTGTTCTTGAATGTTTCAATAAATCTTTATACTTTATATTAACAAAATTGCAAAATTCTTTTAAAGACTCTGTTCTAACTGTATACAGGGTGTCCCGTAACTTATGCATAATAATGAAAGGGGTTATACAGGAGACTAAAACAAGCAACTTTTGTTAATAAACCCATGTCCGGAAATTAACCGTTAGGGTACTAGGTTGAGAAATTTTTTTTTATAAAATTTACAAATACATGTTTTTTTTTTTTCTAATTATGTCTCTTTGTGTTTATCCTTTATCCTAAATTTAGAATGAACCATCGTGCTACCTTGTGCATCGAATAATTCAAAAACAAGGGGTAAAATTTCGAACAATTTTTGTAAATATTATACTTAACGATTAATTTCCGGACATGGGTTTATTAACAAAAGTTGCTTGTTTTGATGTCCTCTATAACTCCTTTCATTATTATGCATAATTTACGGGACACCCTGTATATAGAAAAGTAATTGTAAATTTTTAAAACTATTGATTCGATTTCAAATTCCAGAGAATCTAGTCCATGTTTTGCTGAGTTATGAATATGAATATGGGCAGGGCAACCAATATCAATTAAATTTTGATTCAATTTGCTTTCTAACATTTTGAAGACATTTTTTTCTCCTGCCCTTTTTATGCCACCAAAATTGGTATTGCAATTATCGATAGAAAACGCAATGAACTTGTCTGTTAAACCAAATTTTAGAAGGGAGTTAGATGCGTAGTCTGAAATAGTCTCTGCAGTTTAATTAGTCAAACAATCTAAATCAATAATTTTAGTTACAATACCCATGTTCATGTCAAAAAAGTTAATACAATAGGAAACATTTTTGTTGCACCATAGTTACTACCATTCGTGGAAACAGATATAGAGGAAATATCTGATAAGGTATTAACTACATCATTGACACAATATGGAGATATAACATTACAGGCAATAGCTTTTGTTTTTGTTTTAGCTGATGAAATTCGTTTTGCTATTTCTGAATTACAAAATAAAGTCTTTAATGATTTTGTAGTGCAAGTGGTGGATCTAAAGCTGAAATGATGTTTTAAAGTGTGGTAAGACAAAGTTGCCTCAACAGCTAACACATCATCTTCAAGTTTTGAAAACTTTTTGGTAAAAAAATCACGAGCAGACTTTGAATTATTGCCAGCTTTCAATTTGTCAGTGTGTTTCTTTGATCCAATATGTTAATCCAAATCATATCGACCTTTATTTGCTAATGAAAGAGTGGTCGCACATACCGTGCGGACATAAAGTAAATAACCCCCCTGCTAACTTTTGAATGGTTATGTTTTTGATTCTGAAAATTTGTCTACGGAGGAATCTAATTACGAACTTTCTAATAAAGGTATTTTTGATTTTGTGAAACTTCCGGTTATACCGGAAGTTGATGGCAACTTTCTTATTTTAAATGGAACACCCAGTATATTTTTACAAGGCTCGAATAATATTTTAATCCTTGTCTACTTAGTGGAACAAATAAAATAATTTATGTCTTTTTGTTTTTTTTTGTTAACCATTACAATAGTGAAATACGCACTATTTGTATAATGCACTCTATTTGTTCCTGGTGTGTGAATATTTGGTTTTACCAACGGTTTTACGTAAAACGACAAAAATACCAAAAATAAAAGATAAGAGTTTTAAGTAAGTAAATTAATAATAAAATAATCCATGTATAGTTATTTGCAATAGAATGAAATATATTAGGAAAATCTATCTTCAAATAACAAAAAGTAGGAAAGTTTTTACGAAAGAAAAAATGAAAGGAAGTCAAAATTCAGGTTTTTAATTATTGCTTCCAAGTACACAATACATAAATCAGCGGAAATTAAAAAACCGTGGTTTATTAAAACCAAGAAATATTTTGCTTAATTTTATTATTCAACATTCATTCATAGTTATTATTATTATTGTTTCATAGCCAATTAATTAAACCGTAATTTTTCATGACCTCATAAAAGTCATGTTGTGTTCCAAGTCTGAAAATAAACAAAGTGGTATTGTTTTTTTTTGAGATTCATCAATTATTATTTGCGCCACAAAACCATCTAAAAATACTGATGTAAAATACATTACTACACTAAAAAAAATTCAAAATTGTTTTTCATAAAATATACATTGTTTTAAAATAGACTTATTTCAGAAAACAACATTCTTATGAAAATAGTGATACATAGTTATAAAACCTATTCCAAAAAATGCAAAACATGATCGTTGAAATAAAATCGAAATTTTGTTTTAGGAGGTGATAAACTACCATTTTGTAAGATTTAACCAATTTTTCAAATTTAGAACGACAATTAATGGATTTATTTTTAAAGTACCCACGACTTATTTTAAATTTCGTAAAAATAATACAAATTTTCAAGTCTTCTTCTTCGTCGAATTTTGGTGAAATGAACCTCCAAAATTTAATTCCACCCTAAATATGAAAAAAATAACGCAAATTTAACCTCGAATTTATTTACAAAAAATATCTTGGAAACTAAGTACCAAAACCCCCCTGAAGTTTATCTACGTTTCGACGCGAAAAAAAAAATATTTTTTTGTAGGGCCGGATTTTTACCAATAATTTGGGATTTTTTTTAGAAAAATTTAATGAACTGTAATATTTTTTATAAAATGAACCTATTTACCAACTACCATATTTATTTTAGGTAATAAAATCAAATCACAAAGCTTCTATATTTTTTGAGAAAAAAAAAAGTAATTTGAAAAATAAATCATTTTTTACAATTTTTTAATACCGACCCCCCGTAAATAAACCATAATCAAAAAATAAACGAAATATAGCAGATTCTCACAATTATCTTAACAACTGAAAAACTCCAAAAATGTAAAAATGTCTAGGTAAAATGCTCAATTTCTATTTTTTGTAATTTGGAATAATAAGCGGGTTAATAAATAGTAGAATTTTGACATTCCAATTTTGCGAAAAGTTTTAATTATTAAACCAGGACTACGAGAAACTACGAAATTTTATTTGAAAAATGTTAATCGATTTTAAGAAAAAATATGTAATTTACTTTTTCCTAAACGTTGGTATTTTAAGTAGGAAATACCTGCAAGTATCAACGGCCTCCTAATTACTTTTCTCTGAAAACAAATTTAAAGAAATGAGTACTGATGTACTAAAAAAACATCAATTACAAATAAATATCAATTATTGGTCTAAAAAAAGTTTCATAAATATTAATGTAAAATTCGTTATTTAGATCTTCCTGAAGTGGCAGGTCAAAATTATTCGAGGGTCCATTTTTGCATTTTTACTCTTTTCCTCTTTCGGGTAAAAAAATCCTGAGGTCACTAAATTGGTCAGGAGAAGTCGAGTATTTTTTCATTTATTATTAGAGCAAATTTAATCCACAAAAAAACGAAAAAAGTAGGGGTCTATCTTTTTTTGTTATGGAGCTACAGCATTTTTAATTTTCACCACTTTTTTGTTAAAAATCAAAAGCTCTAAAATTAAAATAAGTAGATCCCCACTTTTTTTTGTAAATTAAATTTGGTCTAGTTTCTAGTTTGTAACCCCGGTATTTGGTGAACCAAGAACGGAACACCCAAAAATTTTTAAACTAGAGAAAATATAGAATTTCCAAAAAACATAAATTCACATTCCCCGAAGCAACAGATTTTCTGGTAAAAACTGCGTCATTTCGATATTTCCAAAGAAAAATTGTTGACTGGGAAAGATTAAAATTCCCGTGACTTGTAAATAAGAATGTGTGAAAAAAAGGAAACAATTTTATCATTTCCTTTAAATCTGGACGAAGCGACCGTAAAAATTACTAAAAATATTTCTGTGCTCTAAAAAAAGAATGAAGAATATAAAAAAAACTCCCTTTTTAAAGTGCATCTCGTATTTTTTACGTTATTAGGTTTAATAAAAACTACCTAATAATAATTTTGTTTTCAGTTTACCTTCGAATTTTTTCAGGATGTACGAATTGAAAAATTTTACATGTCACCCATTTTTCATTTGTTTTTTTTTTTAATTTTCTTAACCTTAAAAATTGGATTTGTTCTTGATGACAAAATATGCAGTATTGAATATTATTTAAATTTTTATAGTCAGGGTCGTATTTGAAAAAAAATAAATTTACTAAGCACTAATTAAAATATTTACTTATTTTTTTATTTACTTGGGGTTTCATGTATAAGATATAAAAAAAATTATAGCCGCAAACTGATCAAAATAAAAAAAGATTTCTGATAAACAATTTGCGGTCGCCACAAATTTTAAAAGTAGAAAAAAATTTCTATAAAGAATTTTCAAAAAAAATTTAAAAATTTTTAGTGGATACTTTACCATGAACGAGAAATACATTTTTCAACATGAAAACCTACGTAAGGTTTATATTCGTGTTTCGACTATAAAATTTAAAAAAATGTACGATTCCTATTTTCTGGTAAATAAAAACTGATCGAAGTGAAGTTACATGTTACAAGTTAAATGCATTTATTTTTACATTCCTGTTTTTACTGAAATTTAATATAAAAATTTTTGATTTCGGTAATATTAAAATAATACTATACAGGGTGTCCCATTTGAGGTTGGACTGTATGGGTATCTTTGTTATTATTGGATGAACCAAACTTATTTTTTTCTTATGGCAGCCATATTGGATTTATACATATTCGGAATCAGTATTTTTTTTGTGCTTTAGAAAGTGAATGACTTCTCTTTTTAGTTTTTCGATTATTTAGAAAAATGATTAAACTATATTATTATCTCTAGAAATCATGAAAATTTTGAATTTCAAGTTCTTTTCCTTCAATTTACAAAACAATATCGACCTTAATCCCTCAAGTGAAAGAAATAGGAACCCAATTTTTGTTGCATTTGTAGGGATAATATTGTAGTTTCAGAATTTAAAAAATGAAACCCCCTCTTAATACTATTTTGAAGAACAATTTTATTTTCAAAAATGTTCAACTATTTTTGTATTACAATTATTGGTGCATTTGAAAACTAAGTAAGCTGAGTAGTTCAACTAAAAATTTTAAAAACTTCACCACTTTTAAATTTGTTTACCGGTCGAAAAAAAAAAGTCACCAAGATTTTCATTGAAATGTTTAAAATATAAGCAAACATAAATAAAAATATAAAACCGGATTATATTTGCACTTGTTTTGACGATTTGATAGCCTATCAAATCTTGATAAAAAAAAATAAACATGAAATGGAATATCTTAAAAAAGTATCCAAGATCTGGGACCCAAGAAAGAAAACGAGTTCGTATCAAAAACAACGAAAATGAGGATGGTTTTAATAAACCATCCTCATTTTAGTTGGGCTTAATAGCCTTCTGGTGATATTTTTTAAATTCTTCTCGCATATGGTTTAAATTATTATTAGAGATGTTCTGAATTTTTTTTTAGATCATTCTGAATTTATGAACTATTTTTTTTACAATTATTATAAAGCTACAGCAAGTTTGAAATTTCAAAATAATAATTATTCACGATTTTGTAGATTAGATACGACCTCTGGTGGTTATTTATTAAAGCTAGTAGTAGAGTTACAAATAAAATCCAATTTTTTCACTTTTTTGTTTTGTCGATTAAATTTGGTCTAGTTTCTACTCCGACGTTTGAAGAACTGAACACCCCGTATATGTAAAACTAAAATTTCATGATCGGACACTTACATACATACAGGGTGGTGATTATTTCGATGCTCACCATTGGTATCTTTTAAAGTGGAAGAGATACGAGGTCGGTTAAATAAAAGAAAAGTTGCGCATTTTTATGGCCATTAAAAATCTAAAAGAAAATTTAAGATATTATAACTCATTGCAAAATTATGGCCAAAAATCTAAAACATGTGATTTTAGAAAATTGTTTGTATTGTCCAAACCACTTCTGCTACATCAATCAAATTTGGTACCTTTAAATTGTTGACTATTCTGAGTTAAATGACGTCAAAAAATAATTTTTTGGCCTCCTAAATTCGAAGCAACGATATTCAACTTTTTTATTTCTTATGGCCGCCATATTGGATTTTTACCTGTTCAGATAATAATAGATTTCCTGATTACTAATTAACATTAATGTGTTCCCTTAGAAAATGTGTTAAATTTGAAAATTTGTATAAAAAACAAATGAAATCTATGTTTTATGGACAGTTTCCATGGTTACCATAAAAATATCGCCTCACATGAAATTTTAAATTTGATCAAAATTCTAATAATAAAAAAGCAAATACTTTAATCATTTTATTTGTTTAATAATATAAAGACACCTGTTATTTATTATACATAAAATGTTCTAATTGCAGGTCATTTGTTCATTATTATTTTCTTTAATATTGGATTTTGAGGAGATATTTTTGTGGTAACCCTGGAAGCTGCCCATAAAACATTGTTTTCATTTGTTTTTTATACAAATTCTTAAATTCTACACATTTTCTAAAGGAACATATTAAAGTTAATTAGCAATCTGAAAATATGTTATTGTTTATTATGTGATGATGTAAAAATCCAATATGGTGGCCATAATAAATAAAAAAGTCGAATATCGCGATTTCGAATCTAGGAAGTCAAAAAAATATTTTTTGACGTCAATTAACTCAGAATAGTCAACAATTTAATGGTACCAAATTTAATTGATGTAGCAGTAATGGTTTGGCAAATATAAATTATTTTCTAAAATCACATTTTTTGGTTTTTTGGAAATAACTTTACAACGACTTTAAATATCCTAAATTTTCTTTCAGATTTTTAATGGCCATAAAAATGAGCAACTTTTCTCTAATTTAACCGACTTCGTATCTCCTCCGCTTTAAAAGATACCAATGGTGAGCATCGAAATAATCACCACCCTGTATACAGAGGGGTGCATAAAAAACGGCCAACGATGTAGCTTCGTTATTTCGTATACGATTTTAATAAGTGATATGTCAAATTAAATGGTTTGAAGAATAGTACTATCAGATAATAAAAGATTAATTTTATTGTTAAAAACAACAGAGGAGAAGGGGGCAACTTTTTTTTTTCAAATGGCAACATATTTTTTTCGATTAAAAAAAATCATTAACAAAAATAATCTAAACCAATTATACCAATAATTTTTTTTTAATTAATTTAAAACGTTTTTAGTTTTTTAAGTTTTGTTTTTTAACTTATTATTAATAAATTAAAATGTATTAAGAATAAATTTAAAAAAATAAAACTGAAAAGTCAAAAACAAAAAAAAGCAATTTAAAAAAATTAATAATAATTAAAAAAATTAAAAAACAATAAGAATTAAAAATTAATTTAAAAAAAATAATTGGTTTAAATTACTTTTGTTAATGATTTTTTTCAATCGAAAAAATATGTTGAAATTTGAAAAAGAAAAGTTGCCTCCTCCTCTGATGTTTTCAAAAATAAATTAATCTTTTATTATCTGATAGTATTCTTCAAACCATTTAATTTTACATATCACTTACTAAAATCGGATAAGAAATAACGAAGCTACATCGTTTTTTGTGCATCCCTCTGTATATAAAAATTTTCAATTTTGCTTAAGATTTTTTTTCAGGATCAAAAACTGTACCTGTCCTTTTTTTCATAGCTGATAAAAATTGAAAATTTTTAAAATGTCTGATTAAAAGTTTTTCATATTTTTGAGTTACTGGGCATTGTATGTATAAATAAAATTTAAAAATACAATGCAATAAAACAAAACAGACCAAAATTAAAAAAAAAAAAACATAATTTTTTTGAACAACTCTGAGATGAGATGTTCGAATAAAAAAAAGGAACTATTTTTTAAAATCCAATTTAAAATTTTTTTTTTAAGTTTTGCCTTTTACGAAATGATTTATCTTAATAATTTTTCATGTATGTATTTATTTTTTTAATCTCCACAAATATCGTATGATATCGCACTGAAAACTCAATGCACATTAAATTTTCGTGTGAAAACTGAGAAACGGTTTATTACCACGTTATCAAGGATATTATGTAATAAGTATGTAAATTTATAAATCAACGTATATTATTAAATAAATTGTGTGTTATCAATTTTATGTTTTCTTGTTTTTTATCTACAGCTAACCTTGAAATAGCATACACATTTCTCATAGTAATTCTTTTCTTTTAGTTTGATTAAATTAATATAAATATGTTGGACCTAATCAGGCGGAGTGTTTAATCAAGGTAACACGCAATCATTCATCAGAAGAAAAAAAATAACGTAAGACGATACATAATGATTAATTTTATTTGTCTTTAGTAAACACAAATATTTACAGAAAATTTTAGGTTCAATTTTATGTTCAAAATTGAGTTTTGTAATCCAACTAAATTTTTATAATTTACAAAATATGGACTACTTTTTAAATTCACCTGGAAGGCAAATTAATAAATATAAAATCGTATGTTCGTCAAATTATCGTATGATCCAACAATTATTTCGTTGATTTCTAGTTTTTTAGATCAGAGAAAATTTTATGTATATCCTGCTTAATGCTTAATTAATTTTTGTATTTAAATTATATTTATTTTAAATTTAATTCATGTGAATAAAACGACGTCATTCAAAACGATATTACAATACTTATTAAAATAGAAACTAATTTACTTTTTGAATTAAATGTGTCACAAATTGTAAACAAAAGCAATGTCGGCAAAATAAAATTGCTAAACAGTTTAAAGATCAATTGAGCGTAACGGGGATATAAAAAAGTACAACAAACATTGCGTAATAATTCTGAAAATAATTAAGGTGCAATTGCAAGTACAATTTTTGTTTTCCAGCACGCGATTTTTCATTAAAATTGTTCCAACAAAATTCTAAAAATAGAAATATATGCGGAATTTTGCTTGCAGAAATTTATTTAATTTAATTTTCTACTAAAATATTTTTCTAGTTGAATAAATTAAGATCATTTTTCAGTTGTCATAAATATTTAATACCTTTCTTCTAATTTCGTTTTAATTTTTTTTATTCATTAAAAATAATTGAAAATTTTGAAAATATTGAATACTTCCTTATCGGTAAAACAAGGCTGCTTGAATTACGCAGGACTTATTAATAATTCATGATATTTTCATTTTTATCATAGAGCATATGAATGCCAATGTTAATTTAACTAAATTTAAAATTTCTTGAAAATAAAAAAATATTTTTGAACAAATGCAATCGCTAAAGTGAGTCAAATGGAAATTTAGCAATGTTTCCACCTTATGCAACTGTGATTTAACCTCACAATTTAAAATTTAGTTAAACCTCATCTTTATAATTAAATCCGAAAAGGGCTGTAAAAAAATGTTAAAATTTGCAAAAAAAATTTCAAAATTTAAAAATAAATATTCAAGTAGCAACAACTTCCTTTACATCAATTGTAAATAAACTGTTTATTATATTCATGTTTTAAAAATTTATAGATTAAAATTCTAAATGTAAAATTTTTTTGCTCAATGAATAATTTTAATAAATCTGAAACATAAATGGTTACTATTTTAATATTTAATTTGTTAGCCTCGGCTTTTATTGGTTTAACGAATTAAACCTTAATTAAAAATTACCATAAAATACTAGCGAAAATTTTCTTTTCATTTACGAAAGTTGAGGATTTAAATACAAATTAATTCAGAATTTAAGAGAACAATTTTATCAGTTAATTAATTTAAATATACAGGGTGAGTCAGACCACCCGTAACAGCCCTTTATCTCGAAAACATTTTGTCGACATAGATAGAATAAAAAATTTAATTACCAAAGTGAACCCAAAGAATCCATTGGTGCACTTATTATTTTCCGGAACAAACCGGAAGTGCCCGGAAGCGGAGGTAACTTTGAATTTTTAAATGGCAACAAAGGATGGATTCCTTGATGCACTTATTATTTTCCGGAACAATCCGAATGTGCCCGGAATCGGAAGTTACTTTGAAATTTCAAATGGCAATAGGTCGAGTATGGTATCGTTGGAAAGGTCTTTTAAAAAGAAACAACTTTTATTAAAATATTTATGTAATATCTTGCATAATTAAAAAATTATACGAAAAAAATATGCAATCAAGTGACAATTGGTCTCTTAAAGCGAAAAATTAAATCGTTACCATCATCGGAAAATGGGCAAGAGAGATTTTTTTAAATAGAAACTCTTTTTTGCATTTATTATCGCTTTATTCGTTAAAAATAATCAACTTTTTTTTATTTTTAGAATTAAGGAAAATACATAACCTTAAAAAGTTGATTATTTTTAACAAGCGAAACGAAAAATGCAAAAGTTACAAGTTTCCATTTAAAATTCATAATTGCCTCTACCCTTACCCATATTAAGGATGATGGTAGTGTTTTAATTTTTCCATAATTTAAGAAACCATTTGTCACTTGTTTGCTTATGTTTTTTCGTTTAATTTGTTAATTATGCAAGATATTAAAAAAATATTTTAATAAAAGTTGTTTCTTTTTAAAAGGCCTTTCAAACGATACCATACTCGACCTATGTTGCCATTTAAAAAATCATAGTTACCCCCGGTTCCGGGCACTTCCGGTTTGTTCCGGAAAATAATAAGTGTACCAATGGATTCTTTGGGCTCAGTTTGGTAATTAAAATTTTTATTCTATCTATGTGCGACAAACTGTTTTCGAGATAAAGGGCTGTTACGGGTGGTCTGACACACCCTGTATAAAAATTAAAAAAAAAATTACATTTTTTTTTATTCAATTACCTACTGGTTTATGCAGTCGCAAAATGTTAGGTTAGTTCACTATTTTTTTCCATAAATTTATACGCAAAAAATAAATTAAAAAATTTAAATAATTTTAATCATTAACCTCCAATATTATCAAACACGTTTAACGGTCATTTAATTTTAAATGAGGTTTAACTTGACAAATAAAGTTTATTTTGGAACTAAACGTCGTTTAAACTATATTCAAAATTCATGAAAATACTATACAGGGTGTAACAAAAGTAACGCATAATAGCTGTAACTTTTTAATTTAAAGAGTTACATGAAAAAGTAAAATACAAAAGTTTTTCGTATAATTTTAGGACACATTTTGGCATTTTTAGTTTTTGTAAAACTTTCTCTATTTTGTTGCTAGAGCAACCAACTACTGTTTTTGTTTAAATAGCATTAGTATGCTTTTTTGTACATTTTTAAAGACCTCAAAAAAAAATCAAAAAAAATTAAATTAAAGTTTTGGAAAAAAATAAGGTTGTCATTTTTATTAACACTCAAATATTTTTTATATAGTAAATATAATTCCGAAGAAAAATTTTTTTAAGGACCTTTAATTTTTTTTGATTAAAAAGTTACAATTTGAAAATTTTATTAATTTTTACGTCATATTGCCATAAAGTGTTGAAAAAATACTGGTTCATAAGAAATTATTTATTCAAAATGGTATTTACAATCCAAAAAACTGTCGGGTTTATAAATGAGACCCTAAAATTTTTCATAAAATAGCATTGCTGAATACAGAAAAATGCGCTCTTTTAAAATGTGCAAAGGAAACACACAAATGCTATTTAAAAAACAATAGTTTGATGCTCTAGCAACAAAATGGAGGAAGATGTAGAAAAACTAAAAATGCCAAAACATGCACTGAAATTAACTGAAACACTTTTGTATTTAACTTTTTTATGTAACTCTTTAAACTAAATAGTTACAGCTATGTATTATGCGTTACTTTTGTTACACCCTGCATATGTCAAAGTAAACATCATTTAAAATTAAGTGACCGTGAAAATTTTTGATAATATCGGACGTAAATAAATTATAAAATTGTAGGTTCACAATTTCTAGCTGAAGCAGTTGTTTTTTCAAAAATTTATGTGCAAAAAAAATAAATTAAAATAATTGTAGTTTTTTATTGATAAATATTAATCACAAATTTTTTGGTTTAATTTACTAATTACAGACAACTGATTTTTTTTTCAAAAATGTATATGCAAGTGGTCAAAAAAATATATTTTTTTATTAATAAATAATTTTCAAAAATTTGTTTAATTCATTCAAGAAATTACGAAATTTCAAGTTCAATATATTTTTCATAAATTACTCGCTCAAGTTATTTTTTCAAAAATTCATATGCAAAACAAATAAAATTTATATTAATTGCGATGGAAACCATTTTCAAAAATTTATAAGTTCAGTAATTTTGTCCATAAATTACTGGCATTTTTCTTTCAAAAATTCATGCGTAAAAAAAATAAAAAGTTTTTTATCGATAAATATTAATTACAAAATTTTCAATATTTTCCCAAAATTTTTGGACTTGCGCGGTATTTCTTTCAAAAATGTATACTTACGCTAAAATTCATAAAAATAAATTTAAAAATGTATTAATTGCGACGTAAAACTTAATTTTCAGAAATGTTAAGTTTAGTTCACTATTTTTTTTTTCATAAATTACTGATGAAATCAGTCGTTTTTTTTTCAAAAATTCATGTGCAAAAAAAATTAAAATTTGTATTTTTTATTTAATAAGTGTTAATTACCAAGTTTTAAATTTGTTTCACTATTTTTTCTATAAATTACGGGTTTGAGTGCTTTTTTTCAAAAATTATATGCAAAAGTGCAAATAACAAAAATAAAAAAAAATTCGTTTTTTCTAAAAAAATTGTGAATTTATGAAATAAATAATAAAATTTAGCTTACTATTTTTTTTAATTACATCACTATTTTTAAATATTTAAAAAATACAAAAATCATTAGAAATATTTAAAAATTATTAAAAAAATAAATAAATAAAATAAAAATTTTACAATCAAAATTAAAAGAAAAAGTTTTAGTTTAATGAAACTTAAAATACTTCCGAAAAAAAAAAACAAAATTTAGAACATATTGCACAATGATCAACAATTAAAAAGTAAGAAACGTATAATTCCAATAAATTACTAATTAAACGAACAATTAACCAACTCACTTAATAAACCTTAACAATCGCTATTAAACAATTCTACTTAAAACCAATGAGTCATACTAAAACTAACTCTATAAATTTTGCGCGGGAAATTCTAGAATATTTCAATTCAAGCAATGATCAGAGCTCAATCGATTTTTTTTTATTTTTCTGACTTACAAACAAAAAAAGAACCTCACCAATGGGAACAAAACCCCAACAGCAATCAAACGATTCTAATCAAATCCAAAATAGGTCAAATGAACCTTTCACTAATAACTTGATAAGAGAAAATAGCGGCCGTTATAGGGCAACTATCGATTTGGAATTCATCTGTGCTGAGCACGTGGTCTTTAAGCAAAGCGATTTCTAAATTTACGTCCTAGCAGTAAACAAACCGCCAATTTTTAAAAGCAACATTTAAAACAAAAGCCAATTAATAAGCTAATAATAATAATGGTTTTGTATTTACTTTTAAATTGCGGCGAAAATCCAATGGACCCCATTACTGCTTTTACAACGCCATGTTGATGAGAGGACTGCGCATGCGCCATCAACCGCAAACGATCATTTCACGACCTACATTCCTTTCCTTATTATAAATAACTTATTTATTGATTTAGTCAAAATCTATTATAATCTCATTACCGTTTTCATAATTAGTTTTTAGTACTCGCAAATAGCGCGTTTTATTTTCATAAATAACAACAAATGCTGTTGTTTAGTCTTAAGAGATTATGCAACTAAGTTCACATCTCAATTTATTAAATATTTAAAATTTCTCAGTTATTGATTTGTATAGATAATTAAATAATAATTATTATCATTTTTAATAGCTTATCGTTATTTTTGTTCTTCATACAATTCTAATAAAACTTTTGTTTTAAGTGTCAGGCAACTACGTTTATTGTAAGCTTGGTTGCGTAACACCTATAATGATTAATAATATAAGAATCAATTATTACATATTATTATTAATTTTAAAATAATACTGGTTAATTATTATTTATTTTATTTATTGATGATATAATTGTCGTAATATCTCCTTTTATTTATGTTTACCTGATACAAATGGAGTGAAATTTACCTCACCACGACTTTCCGAACGGAACGGAGTGAGTTGACTGGGTAATGTAAAATTAGTTGCCTATATATTTAACAAAAAAATGTCCCTAATTTTAATTTTTAATAATAAAATCTAAGGTGTTCACTTTGATATGATTTAAAAATACTAAATAAATAATACCGTTAATTTTTAGTTTAAATATTAATTCCTACATCATTGTATTAATCAATAATTTTAGTAGATAATTTATAGTTACAGCATGCTTACAACTCCTGTTGTTTATGTTCGCCCATTACTTTTGGAGTGAAATTTTCCTTACCACGAGTTCTCGAACGGAACGGAGTGAGTCGAGCTGAGTGATGTAAGTTTGGTTGCCTATTAAATACACATCATTTTAAAATAATATCTTCAAAATGTGTTCTGTTTCAAACAAATTTAATGTTATAATTTATTTATTATTGTTCTATGTCATATTCATATTTTCTAATAGTTTCTCTTATCTCCAATTATTTATGATAACCTAATCGATTAGGAGTGAAATTCACCTTACCTCGTATTTCTGAACGGCTTCGAGAGTACACACAGAGCGTTTGTTGGTTGGGTTGCTTGCATTTGTTTTGTTTTACAATTATTTTGCATGTCCCTGTAATAAAGATATAATAGCTAATATTTTCCAATTTAAGAAATAAATAATTTTACAGGCACATGCAAAATAATACCCCTACATATGGGGTACCAAAATAATCGTTATAAAATCCTCTTTTTAAAAAGTCGAATGACCCGGCATCATTCCATTTAAAAAAAGTGAGATATTTGATAAAATCTTCATTAACTAAGTTTAAAAATTAATAGTTCAAAAACCACTTAAATTTTTTTTCAAATTACAATTTTATTTAGGTATTTGAATTATTTAGAATTAGTTTTGGTACTTTTCACCGACTTCGAAAACCTTTTTTTTTTTTGAAAAAAATTTTTTTTACAAAAAAAATAGAAACTAATATCTCAAAAATACTTCTTTTTTAAAAGTATTTTAAGCCATGAATAAAAATATGGGATGTTACATTTAAAAAAACAAAGTTCATGGTGTTTCCGGTGAAACCGGAAGTGATTTCGAAAATAAAAAATGCACAAAAATGCATTTGTTTTTTTGAACCATAGAACATAGCCAAATTTCAAATTTTTCTATTCATAAATAAAAAAGTTATAGAGGTGACCCGGTTATCATTTCCACCCGGTATAATAATATATAACTTGAGTTAAAAAATTGATAATAACTTTTTGTAGGAAAATTCCAATGGAAACGTAGAAAACTTTATGATTTTATCAATAATTTCGTATTTCGGTCTTTATTTTTAAAACTGATAAGTTACAATATCGTTAATAACTTTCCTACTTTTACTATATTTTAAATATTTATTTATGATACTTTAATTTAAATTATTAAAATTTTTGCAAAAAAAATTTGAGAACAAAAATCGTTGATTGTGAACTGTATTTATTATTATTAGAAAAATAAATTATTTTTAAGGTAATTTTAAATACTAAGATTTGTAAATTAGTGTTTTTAATTAAATTTAATTTAAATGTTGATAAATCACATAAGCAATTAAACATTAGTTTATGATCACGTTTGGTTGCCTAAATATATAAATTCGTACAAAAAATAGTTATTACAGAAATCTTTCAATAAAATTATTCCTAATTTATTTTCTCTAATGAATTTTGTAATAATTACACACATAAAAAATTATTATTACAAATGAATTATAAATATTTTAATACCGGATATGTCTAAGATATCTTCTCTAATTTATTATTGCCTGATACATTCGGAATAAAATGAAATCGCTGGTATTCTCAACTGCATTCCAAAGTATTTGTTTATTTGGTTGCCTGCACAATTAAAATAATGCGTTTATTACAATTTATTTACGATAAACATCATTTTTCTTAAACAAAACTTGTTTAAATATATTTTTTAGTAAATTTAAAATCAACCCTTTTGTTGAAAGAAACTAAATAAACACAACCACAAAAATGTGTAAAAATGGATTTATTATTTAAAATTTACATTGTTATTATTTCTAAACTAATTTTTAAAATTGAATTAGTATTTATACAATAATAATTGTTACTAGTTAATATTACTATTATTTTCTCCTACAATTTATAACTCCCTGATATTTGCTGTGTCAAAATTTACTAAACTTCGTATTCTCGACTACATTGTTTAAATTAGTCGTTACTAAACTCATTTCACTAGTTTTTTTAACTATGATTATTTTAATTATTTGAGAAGCTATATGCAGAATACATCTTTAAAATCGTGTTTGTAAAAAAATTGTACGACTTAAATATAAATTTATGAATATACCTCTAATCTTATAATCTGTAACTGAAATAATAATAATAGAAGTTATTTAAATAAATTATAATTGTATTAATCAAAACTAAAGTGCTAATGTATTTAGGCAACCTAATTTACGGCTCGTTTGGTTGCATCATTTTACCAGTAAATTTGTACTAAGTACTAATAACAATGCAGAAATTTTTTTATTATCTAAAATTTTAATTTTGCTATTAGTGTATGAATTTAGTTATATAAATTAATACCATCAAATAATTTCTTTGATATTTGTTATGCAACTAAACATACTACAAATACAGTTGCCTGGCCTTAACAACAATATTTTTTAATAAAAAATAGAAATTCATATATTTCATCGTTTTAAATAATATTGGTATAATAATATTAATTCAAAAAAATGGTAATTTAAATTATATATATTTAGTTTAGGCAACCCTACTTGCATTACGTTTGGTTACCCGTATAATCAGACAACATTTTCTATTTGTTAAAATTATTATAGTTTGCTTTCATAATTAAAGGCACAATATTTTATTATTTTTTTATTTTTAAATCGTAAGTTTCTGTTTAGTGTTTTAATTTTTGTAAGAATGGTATGACTGCGTCTTTAGTGGAAAGTTTTAAAACTTGTTTAGTAGTTAAAATGGCGTTTGTTGTTGTGGTTGAGGAGAATGCAGAATGCAGTGCAACAGCTTGTGAGTAAAATTTTTAGTTAACATAGTTTAGTAATAAAATAGAATAATGTGTAGTTGTATTTAATAAGATGTTTGTTTAATTAATCATGGTTTTGCACGCGTTGCAAGCTGTTTACAGTTGAGATTAGAAACCGACGCGACGCTTCGCCACGATTGGTGGAATCGTGTCCCCACTCCATGCAACTCGTAGTGGGATTTTCAAAAAATAAATCCTCCGTTGCAGCCGTACTCCGAAGCTCGTCGTTGCTGGTAATGCAGTTGAAAGATTAACGCGCTTAATCCAGCCGATAAACCGCTTCTTTTTTATTTCTTTATTCAGATGCAACGAGGTTATCAAGAAAACGACGCGCGTGCTATTTTAGTGTGTGTTTTTAACTTTGGAAAATTCTAGTCGTTTTTGGGTGGGTGAGGATTTAGTTTCATGTGCCTTTGATATCATGACTAGATCCACACTCATGCAAAAATGCAGAACAAAGGAGTTGAAACAATGAAGAAGAAGTTGAAAGAAGAAGAAAGGAGAGACGCAAACGCATGAACGCTTTGTCGGTAAAATTAAGATGGCTTCTTTGAGTTTCCATCTTCTTTCTACTGATTTTGCGGAATATCTTCTTAAAACTGGTTTTCGAGCAAACTTAAGAACATTTATCCTAATTAGGTGAGTTTATTTATTTATACTTTATAAACGGAAACGTGATTAATGCAGTTATAAAATAAATAAAAAAAAACGAAGGAATTATTAAAAAAAAATTAAAGGAAACGTATACAGAGGGATGCCCAAAAAACTGCCAACGATGTAGCTTCGTTATTTCTTATCCGATTTTATGTCAAATTAAATGGTTTGAAGAATACTACTATCAGATAATAATAGATTAATTTTGTTTTTGAAAAAAATCATTAACAAAAATAATCTAAACCAATTATACCAATATTTTTTTTTAATTAAATTTTTTAATTATTTTTTCTCATTTTTTTAAATTTTTTTATTTTTTTTTTTTATTTAATTCAATTGTTTTTTTTTGTTTTTGAATTTTCAGTTTTTTATTTTTTTAAATTTTGTTTTTTAAATTATTTTTAATATAAAATTTTTTTTAATAAATTAAAAATACATAATAAAAAAATTAAAAAAAAATAAGAAAAAAAAAATTTACAAAATTTAATTTAAAAAAAAAGTTGTTGGTACCTATAATTGGTTTAGATTATTTTTATTAATGATTTTTTTCAATCAAAAACAATATGTTGCGATTTGAAAAAGAAAAGTTACCCCCTCCTCCTCTGATGTTTTCAAAAATAAAATTAATCTTTTATTATTTGATAGTAGTATTCTTCAAACCATTTAATTTGACATATCACTTATTTAAATCGGATATGAAATAACGAAGCTACATCGTTGGCCGTTTTTTGTGCATCCCTCGGTATATAAAGGAAAGGATAAAATAAATAATTAATGTAATTATCATAAATTAAGCACAGTTGAATAATTAACGTTTTTATTTTAGTATTCAACTTTTTTGATAAATTTCTCAATTTTTAGGACTTCAATTGCAAACTATTGTTCTTTATTATAAAATTTTATTTTTCAATTTTTTAAATGGGTTGTTAAAATTAAATAAAAATAAATTTGTTATAATAAGCTAAAATATCGCAAAGCAAATTTTGTAATTTTTTTTTTAAATAAATACAGCGTCGTTGATCAAAAAAAATTCTAAAGGTGCGTACCCATCTCCTAAACAGCGAAATTCAAACTATGTGGTGCTCATTCGTTCCAAAGTAGTGAACTCCTCGAGCGAAGTAAAAAAAAACCACCAAAGTTCGCTGTTTGCCATTTTTTTTTTTATATTTGGTACCGCAAGTAATTTAAATTAAATTATAAAAATCTCACAAAAATTTATAATTTAGTAACTTTTCTTGATTTGCATTTTTTGCATCTTCTAAAAAAATTAATAAGAAGTCAAAATAAAAATAAAATACATTGCTTCAAATATTTTGATTAAATACAAAAACTTAAAATATTAAAGAAAAAAAGAAAAACTTTAATTTTCATTTTTTTTAACAGAAATGCACTTTTTGGATTTATTTAAAAAATAAAAATAAGGAACGCAATATTTATTTTTTTTTATTCAAAACAAATCTAAATTTTTAAATTATTTTTCTTGATTTTTCTAAATTTATTTTCCTGATTTTTTCTTTCATAATTAACTTTAATTAAATAATATAAACCTGGGAAATGCACTTTCATAAGTTTTCAATAAATTCTAAGGGTAGAATCCACCCCTAAATAATTTAACAAGAAAATGGTAATTTTTTCTTTTGCATTTATTTCTTAAAATAATTTCAAGTAACATATCAAAATTTGGAGTAATTTCAAATAATTTTCCTAAAATAACTTTTTTAAAGAATTCTAAATAATACCTATATCAAAATTTTGTATGGAAATTATTTTTTGTTTTTTTGTAAATTCCCTTCCAATTTTTTTGATGTTATTTACAATTGTTTAAACAAATGATTTGAGCCAAAATATTTGAAAGAACTAAAAAATAATTGCCACCGAATTTTTTTGTTACTTGGAATTATACAGGGTGGTGATAAAGTTTGGAACAAAATTCGTAACTGCCGTATTTAATTTTTTTGAAAAAATCGTTTGGACAGGTAAATTTTTGTTTTTAAAATGCCTTCTCTTGGTATAAAAAAATGACGTCACTGGCGATTTAGAAATGACGTCATCATCGATTTTTTAAATGAAAACGCCCACTTTTTTTAATCGTTTTGATTGACATTCATGTCACTTAAACTCTGCAATGATACAAAAAAAAAATGATTACATGTGTAAAAAAATTTTTGAATGTTTTGGATAAAAATTTTTTTATATCGACTTAAAATTAATTTGTAGTATTAAATTTGAAAGATTTGAATGTTTTATAAGATTTATTTTAACAGATTTCAATAAATGGTAAATAGTTTAAGTTTAAAATTTTATTCATTGTAAATTTTCTTACATTTAAATAGATTCCAAAGAATTGGTTTTTCAAGTTTATTGAAGTATAAATATTTTTTGTATCATCGTTTAAGTGACATTTAAAAAAATCGATGATGACGTCATTAATAATTTTTTTATACCAAGAGATGGCATTTTATAAACAAAAATTGACCTGTCCAAGCGATTTTTTCAAAAAAATTAAATATGGCAGTTACGAATTTTGTTCTAAACTTTATCACCACCCTGTATTAAGAAACAAATGCAAAAGAATTTTTTGTTAAATTATTTAGTGGTGGTTTCTACCCTTATAATTTATTGAAAATTGCATTTCCCAGGTCAAGAAAACAAATTTCATACAAGTTCAAAAAACATACATATTTTGATTCAAGTTTTTTAACGACTATTGGGTTTTGCCATTACATTTTTTTTATTATTGTTTATTTGTGGAACTTGTTTTTATTTATGATCCATTAGTCTTAAATTGAGTGAGCAATAATTTAAGGCCATTAATTTTTGTTTAATTTCCATTTTTTAGTTATAAAAAATAACAGCTACTCTTTTGATATAATTTAATTTTTTTTTTCATAAAATTTTGGAGCATTTGCAACAATGGATTTTTGTTCCTTTTCTTCTTAAAAAATCATTTTCCTATAAAATTTAATTTTTGCACCTTAAACAAAAATTAAAATTTTCGTTTTTGTAAATAAAGATAATCTAACGACCTGGAAAACAGCGAAAACCTGGATTTGTCGATTTTGAAAATTCTGGAAAAATCAGGAAATGTCAGTGATTTTTTTAAACCTGGAAATTTGAAATTTTTCTTAATATTACGATTATTTTTCATTTCTTTCTTATGATTTCATCACTGATGCGCCAACCGCAGGCGTGTTCATATACATTGTAGGTTAGGTTGGGTTAGTTTGAAAATTTTCAAATGTTAAGCTACAAAACAATTTTTTCTTGTTGAAACTCGTCAGATTAAACAAGGTATTATTCCTAATAATTTCAAAAATATTCTTTTTTCTTTAACACATATTAGATAAAACATCAATCTGAAATTTAAAAAAAGTTGTCTGGAATACCTGGAAATGTCAGGGAATTTCGCATTTTAAAGTTGTTAGACACCTTGGATAATATTTATACCGGGTGTCCAAGAAACTAGGGCCACCCCTGTAATTTCTTTATTTATTAAAATTAGTACGTTAAATGGCATAAGAAAACGCATTTATTGAGCTAAAAAAAATTCAATTTCACTTCCGGTTTCACAGGAAACGTCATCATCTTTCTTATTTTAAATGTAATACCCTATTTTTTTATACTTATTATTAAACATTGGTAAGTTCCAAGTATGTTTGTTACAAAAAAATTTTTTTCTGAATTTTCAAAAAAAATTTTGGATTTTTTTTGGTAATTTTTTTTTAATAAAATCTATTAAAACTACTCTTTAATAATTTAAATAGGTAAAATAAACTATAAATTATGAAATTCATTAACCAGTTTCTAAGAAATTAATTTTTATAATTTTTAAAATGCGTTTTTTGCAAATATCTGTATTATTTCAAATGGCATGATAGTGGGCCCCCCTGTTTAGATAGCATTTTTTATTACAGTGATACCTAACATGTAGGTACTCATTTTTTTAAATCTTTTATTTTATGAATTTATCAACAGCTGTTTATAAATAAATCTTGCAAATTACTTGAGTTACTGAAACTTATGAGTTTTATGAAACCACTTCAATAAAGTTTTGGCATAAAATTTTATAAGTAATCATAAGTACGTTTTTATTTTTTCTTGGATTGTGTCATATTTATTCTATTTTTTTCAAAAATTTTATACTAGACATTCACATAAAAAAGTTGACTTGGGCATAGACTCATTTTTTTGCAAGGATGATAATTATCTAAAAAAAACATCTTAAAATGTTCTTTCAATCACTCTCTAATAAAATAATTATTTTTACAAAATTTCTAGTTTTTGTATCAAGAAGATAGTCTGTAAGTGTAACTCCATTTTCTCTTCCAAGGAACAGGAAATGGTATATGCGTATGAAACATACATAACTGTGCAAAAAGATGCCTGCCAATATAATTGAACCTCCTGTTTATATTGACATTTTATTTCCAATATAATTTAAAAACTACTGAATGAAATTATATGTTTTTTAGGTTCTTAAAAGTACATTGAACAAACTTCCTTTTGTATATTTTAATTTAAATAAATACTCTTTAGCGTGCAAATCTACCTAAACCTTTTTGACTACTCAAAATTTAAAGGTATTAACTAGCTATTAATTATTTTAGCTGAAACTAAAAAAAATGTAAATAACATTTTTGTAATTAAATTATAAATAATATGTAGCATCTTTTAAATTTTAGGAAAATACCTCTAGCTTTTATACTTATTCCACAAAGATTTTCTAATGTAAGAAAATTTAAGCACCAATTTACCGTTTCTGTAGCTCAAATTTTAGTAATATTAAGTTTTTTCTAAAAACCACAATGTAAACACTGGGACTAAAAAAAAAACAAAAATTTCTGAATAATTTTAGCATAAATTTATATACTAATTTACCAGTTTTTTAATTTTAGAGCAAATACCTAAGGATTCGCTTTAAAAAAACATTTTAGATGGAAACTTATTTCATAAATAAACATTTGTGGAAAATTAAACTTTTCGATTTTGTAGAAAATATAATATGTATCTTGAAAACTTTCTGAAATGATGAAAATTTCAGTAAATCTTAAAACCGCTTCAACTAAGTTTTGGCATAAAATTATAGAGGTAAGCAAAGTATGTTTTTGGATTTTCTTGGATTTTGTTTCATATTTATTTTTTTTTGACAAAAGTTTGTTAAGTTCCTAAGATACTTATCTAAAAAGTTGATTGGGCATACTCCGAATGAGTTTTTTTTTTTAAATAATTTCAATTTTCGTTTGTTTCCGATAATTCTATTTTTATTTATTAAAAATAAAAAGTCTTTTTTGATGGAATTTAGATTTTTTCATAAAATTTTGAAGTATTTGCAGCAATGGATTTTTAGTTCCTTTTCATTTTCCAAAATATTTTTTTATAAATTTTCGTTTTTGTAGAAAAAAATAATATGTATCTAATATAATAATTACTTGAATTATTGAAACTTAAAAAAAACAAACCCATTTCAATTAAGTTTTGGCATAACATTTTATAGGTAAGCATAAGTACGTTTTTTTTTCTTGGATTTTGTTTCATATTTCTGTTTTATTTTTTCAAATATTTGTTTAAGTTTCTCATACGACATTCACCTAAAAAGTTGGACTTGGACATCAGAGTAAAAACTCATGAAATTACTCATTCTTTTGAGTTTTTTTTTTGGAAAATTTTAAATACATAATTGTTCTTGTTGCAAAACTTTACACGCCCTGATTGTTGCCTAAATTTGTTTTAAAGGTGAGAAAATTTTTGTGGAATAAGAATAAGTTATCTTCCTAAAATTTAAAAAAATGCTACTTACTATTTTTAATTTATTAAAAAAAATTATTATTCAAAAAAAACTTAAATTCTCTGAAATTTCTGTAAAATCTACTGAAATTTTGAGATCTAAAATTTTGAGAACCGCCCTCTGAATTAAAATTAAATTTTATTCTCCAATCTTGTATTTTTCAAGAAATATTTACAAAACTACTAAATGTTTGGAAACTAAAAAGTTGAAGAATTATCGATTGTATTAAATGAACAAAAACTAGAAAACTGAACCACAGATTAGGTATTGCATAAATTTGTTTTAAATCAAGTACAGGATTTTTTTTTGAAAAATTTATAATGTTTCTTATTTTAAATGTAACACCCTATTTTTCTGTACATATTATTAAACATTGGTAACTTCCAGGTATGTTTGTGACATAGAATTTTTTTTTTGAACTTAAAAAAATGTATTTCGTGGATACCGAGTATGTTATAAAATTTTAAAAAATCTGCCTTTTTTAGGTTAGGAAATATAAAAAAATTAGATAAAATAATAATTTGGGCAACAAAGTTTAAAAGGAAAGATGTAATACCTGCAATTTCTTAAAACTTATTGATATTTTTTTTTCTCATTTTTCTTAAAATTTATACAAGGTGCAAGAAAAGTCTTGTATAATAGCTATAACTTTTTTAAATATTGGTTTGATAAAAAATGTTTCATATAAATGTTGTAAAACTTAAAAATTGACATATATCTGTAAATCTTGCTATTGTTATTCTACATCATGTGACTGACTGTCAATTTTCAAATCTTAAATAGAATGATCCAACTTTTTTTATTAATTTGAATCCACATAATTTTCTGATTCCAACGACATTAATATGTGACATTTTTTCAAATAATTATTTTATTTTTTCAAAAATACTTTATCAGTTGTATGATGTATGATCGAATGAAAACAAATAATACATAAACAACTCTTAATGACATTACAATATCAAAATCAACATATTATAAAACTAAAATAAACTTGAGAATCATGTGTTCTCAGTAAAGTAAATTTTATAACCTAAAATTTATAAAAAAAACATTTTTTTTTCAATTTTATTTTAATCCTTAAGTTGAAGGAAAAATATGACTTATGGGGTATCGTTGGATTCAGAAAATTGAAGATTCAAATTATTAAAAAAAAGTTGGACTATTTCATTTAAGATTTCGAACTTGATAGTCCTATTTCAGTTACGTGATGAAAAAAAAACAAAAGCAAAGTCACAGATAAATGTCAATTTATAAACCTTACTATATTTATATAAAACATTTTTTGATCAAACCCATATTTAAAAAATTATAGCTATTATCTAGGACTTTTCCCGCACCCTGTATAAATATTAGATTTTTTTGTATGTATTTTATATAATAATAATTAATAATAATAGATTTATTCTCAATTTTTAAAAGTAGGTAGGTATGTACTTTTATTTTTGGCCAATTTCTATGATTTTTTTGCTGTTTTTTTATTAAAATTGAAATTTAATTATGTCAAGTGTAATATACAGGGTGATAATAAAGTTTGGAACCTAATTCATAACTGCCGTATTTAATTTTTTTGAGAAAATCGCTCGGATAGATCAATTTTAGTTTTTGAAATCCCATCTCTTGATATAATAAAAATATTAATGGCGTCACTGGTGATTTAGCAATGACGTCATCATCGATTTTTTTTAATGGAAACCTCCACTTTTTTTACTGGTTTTTGATAGACATTTATGTCACTTAAACGATGATATAAAAAAATTGTTGCATTTATAAACAAATTTTCGTTTAAAATTTTTTTAATATAAACTTAAAATTAATTTGTACTATTAAATTTGAATGTTGTATAAGATTTATTTTGGCCGATTTTAATAAATGGTAAATTTAAAATTTTATTTTTTATAAATTTCCTTACATTTAAATGAAATCAAAAAATTAGTTTTTCAAGACTATTTATTAAATTTTGTTAAATACATTTAACATTTTACATTTGCATTAGAATGCGCATTATTTAAACATTTACGTTCTTTTGATATTATTGGTAACTTCAAATTCATTTTAATTTATTTTTATAAAACCTTTTTCGTTAAAATAAAAATCGCTGATGACGTTATTGTTAAAGCACCAGTGACGTCATTAATATTTTTTTATATCAAGAGATGGCATTTTAAAAACTAAAATTGACCTGTCCGAGCGATTTTCTCAAAACAATTAAATACGGCAGTTATGAATAAGGTTTCAAACTTTATCATCACCCTGTATTTTTAATTCAGTTATTTTTGCATTTTTTCATATTTTAATATAAATTGTATTTCTAGTTTTGTTAAAGTGATGAAAACAATTTTTTTCCATTTTTTTGTTTTATTTTAATCGTTAATTTTTATTTGACAGAAATTGTTAAAATTTTAACTGCAATATGTTAATTTTGTTGTTTTAATAAAATAATAAATTGTTTATATTTTCATTAGTTAAATTATTTTTTATTTCCCTATTTAATTCGTAGATTTTATAAACAATGAAATCTACCATGTACATTGACACGTAGTTAAAATAAATAAGAAATAAACAAAAAAACACGTTAATTATTGTATATGAATCACTTGTATCTTTAAACAAACGGAAATGTATAATTCTTAATTTTATTTCAAAAATATGGATGACTAAGGATTAACATTATTTGTAATGTAGAAAAAATTTTGTTTTATCAACAATTTAAATTTTATGACCTATTTACTTTTAATTTGGCACACAATTTTTTATATTATATGGAATAATAATAAATGGAATAAATAATAATAATAGTAATAAAATAATTAATGAATTGAACAATACAAAATATCAATAAAATTTAAACAATTTGAATACATAATAAAAGCGTTGTAATCTAATCATCTTTGTGTTTTATTTATTATGACCTCATCAACATTTTAGCTATTTTTATTAATTTTAATTATTAAATTTTTTTAGTTTTTTTTTTATAGATTTAACTCGCATGATTGATTGTTTTTTTATTAATTTTTATCTACAATGATAAAAAAGATTTTAGTTATTCATAATATTTTGGTTTTTAACTTATGTTTTGATTTCGTTGATCTGCAATAAACCGTGCGAGACATAACAAAAACAAAACACGATCCGCAGCCAGTGCAATAAAACAAAAGAAAAACAAACCAATTTTGCGCGCGGCGTTGGTTTTTTTTTTTCTTAACGGACGAATTAACTTCCAAGGCCACTTTCAGATTATACGTCTCGAAGAGAGGTTCTACCCCTAATCTATGTAATTTATTTCGAATTATTCTCGACAGATTGCAACTTTTTTTTTGAATTGAAAGAGAAAATTGGTTACACTTTAAATACTTAAAATAGATTATGGCATATTTAAATTTGCAAATTAACTAGTATTTTTTATATCGTTAAAAAAGAACCACGATTTAAATCAAGAGATTTTGAGTTGCAATTTGGAAAATTTTTGGTAATAAAATTTGTAAAAATTAAGGCTCGATTGTACCATTTTTTTCTGAAATTTAAAACGAATTCTTACTTTTATTTTTTATTGATTAAAATATAGTTATGTTAAAGTTACTCATTATGTTTCGTATTTCAGCTCAGGCCATTTAAATTATCAATAAAAAATTCCGATTAAAAATTGTTGTTGAATTAGTCATCTTTGTGTGCCTTATCAACATAAACGGTTTATATTATCAATATTATGAGACATTTTTTTGATTTTTTTTTACTGAAAATTGTGATTTTGAAATTGAAAATCTTAATAATATTTATTGTATGAAAATGAGTCATCGGTTGTATGTTGTAAATGAGTTTTGGCGCCAAAGCACTTAGTTGCAGACTCGCATTCGGAAATTCTCTGTTCGGTCTTCAGGCAGGTCAGTCCATCTATTTTTAGAAATGGCCCCCTCGTAAAACCGCCTTCGGGCCTCTGCCTCTGCACCTGAAAACAAAGAACTTTTTATTGCCTTTCCAACACTAATTTTAAACCAAACATGTGTATTTAGAACAAGAATTTTGCTGCTATTCTTATTTTACTTTAGCTGCATTTAATTTACAAAACAAAAATTGCAATCTTCCATTTTTTTGCAAAAAAATTAAAAAACTCGATAATCGTCATTTTTTTGCAAGTTTCAGTATATTTTTTTTCAAAATTATGTAAGTTGATTTTGATTTTTTTTAAGCTTTTATCAAGAATTCCAAGAGAAATTACACCTTTTACAATTGTATTTCAGAAAAGATCAATTCAATTTCAGAAATCATCAATTGTAATTCAGAATAGTCGATTTGAAAATTAAAAAAATTAAAAAATTCACAATGAAGCGTCAATTGTATTTCAGAATAATCAATTATATTTCAGAATAGTCAATTCAAGTTTCTATTTCAGAAAAGATCAATTGTAATTCAGAAACGATCAATTGTATTTCAGAAAGCATCAATTGTATTTCAGATAAATTAATTTTTAGAAAAGAGAGGAAATATTTCAGTGGAAATTTCATGATTTTATAAGTAATTTCGTATTTTAGTCCTTATTTTTGTAATTTGAGTTACAAAATTGTTAATAACTTTTTTATTTTTATAAACATTTTTACAATATTTTGTGTACTTGTTTATGATACTCCAATTAACAGTTGTATAATTTTGTGAGTTATTTCTTATTTTTTAACGCCCCGACTCGAATTATAAAATTATGAATAACTTTTTTATTCTTTTCAATATTCACACCAAATTTGGCAAATGTATTCAGGATACTTCCTATTATCGGAAAATTCCAATCGAAACATGAGAAAACTCGTGATTTTCTAAATTATTTCGTATTTTAATTATTTTAGTTTTGATACTCGAGTTACAAAATTGTTAATAACTTTTTTATTGTTGCTAATATTTTTATAAAATTTTGTAGGTACATAAATTCATGATACCACTATTTAATAATGGTTAAATTTTTGTTGAAAAATTCCAAGAGAATCTTGAGAAAATCCATGATTTTATAAGGAATTGCGTATTTTAGTTATTATTTTTAAAAGTTTTGAATTATAAAATCGTTAATAGCTTATTTATTTTTACTAATATTTATACAATATGTTGTACATTTGTTTATTATATGTTTTTGTTAAATAGTCCAACAGTAACTTGAAAAATTGTGGATTTTGTGAGATGTTTCCTATTTTTTAGCAACTGGAATAACAAAATAGTTAATAACTTTTTTATTGTTGCAGATATTTTTACAACATTTTGTACATGTATTCATAATACTACTACTTGATAATGGTTATATTTTTGTTGGAAAATTCCAATGAAAACATGGGAAAAATCATGATTTTATAAATTGTTTCGTATTTCAGTCATTAATTAGTATTTTTGGAACTTGACTTACAAAATTGTTAATAACTTTTTTATCGTTGCAGATATACAAACAAAAATTACTGGACAACAACTTAAAGTCTTTAATTTTCCACAATTTATCACGTTAGTAAAATAAAAAAAAAAATTACAACTTTCTTGTACTGCAAAACAATTTTTGGAATATACCATTAAGCTAGTTAAAGCTTAAATGCTCTTATATGTACATCAAAATATAAAAAGTCCAAAATAATTTCATTTCTTTAATCCCATTTTTTTCAAAATATTTTCGGACTGAGGGAATAATAAAAAAAATCAGAAAGATATTGATTTGATTTTGTTTTTAATTTTTAATAAAAAGTATAGAAACAGGTCTTCAAAAAAATCGCTGTAAGAATAATAACTTCATATTAATGTTTATTTTGAAATAACGTGGGAGTTACTTAAAAAAAAGCAAAAAATACCAATCTTATAAGAACATTTTGAAGAATTTCTAACAAAATAAATTTTAAACTTTTTATTTTAATGATCTTGTTAATAAAATATACATATGTACGTATAAAGTGAAATTCGAAATTTTATGTACAAACAGAAAATATGTCTGTTAAAAATATTAAAATATAATAATTCAAGAGGAATTGTCATTTTTTTAAATAATATATCGGATGTCCCCCTTTTTTTTCGAGCAAAAATTTTTTTCGATAGTAAATGTCATTCTGAACAAAAATTTTCCTATGAACTAAATTTTTTTTTCGACTCTTTAAGAAGTTACAGTAATTTTAAAATTGATAAATTTTCATGATTTTTTTGGAACACCCTGTATAATTTTCTTACTTATTATATTTTTTATTTAAATCAATATTATTTCGATTTTTTTTAAATAAGTGGACCACAAGGTTAAATTTCCCTCCATAAAATTAATCATTTTTGATTGGTTTAAAAATCCAACACACTGGATTTAAATTAAAAAAATAAAATGAAATTTATACAGGGTGTCTCAAAATCATTATATTTTTGAAATTTGAAACTTGATGTAACTTTTTAAGGAGTCGAAAAAACATAGTTCATAGGATAAATTTTGTTCAGAATAACATTTACTAAAAACAATTTTGCTGGAAAAAAAGTGGGACAACCTGTATAAAACTATTTGGATAAAAACTAAACTAAAAAGAAATTCAACATTGCTACATTTTTTTTCATAATTTTTACAAAAAGTAAATATGTAATTCATTTAAAAATAAGATATAAGTATAGTATAATCAAAACGATACGATAATTTTACTAATACAATTTTAATTTTATTTGAAAGCTTTCAAAATTAGAAAAAATTCTAAGCAAAAATTTTTGAAAAAATTTTAAAATTTTGTATTTACCTATTATTTCGAATAAAAGTGTAATACATATATTTATCATAAAAATTAAAATACCAAAAACGTTAGGAATATAAGTGAATCATTTAATTTAAAAAACGATTGCCAATGTTTAATTTGGTAAAAAAGCACTATAATATTAAAAACAAACAAGAATATCATCTTTGAATATGTTTTTTTCCAAAATTAATAAAATAATTTCAACATTTTTAAATTTTCTTTTTTTTTTGGTATACTATAAGGTCTTATAGTTATTATTTGTTGCAATGTTTGGCATTGTATATTAAACCAAACAATTTTAAGGGTGCCACAAAGAAAATAAAAATTGTACGCTTTTATTTTTTAAAATGTTGTTCATTTTTCTAAACTCCATAAAAAAATAATAAAAGTATTTAAAACAAAAAAAAAATGGGATGTTACGCTTTCGTTTTAATTTCATTAAATTTTCTCCAAAGTAGCGCAAAAAAATATGTTAACACTTTCTGTTTTTTCAAATTTTCTAAAACACTAAAAAACGCGCAGTTTTTACGAAGACAAAATTTATAACAAATAATAACTGCAAGACTTTTGAATAAGTACACAAAAAAATAGTAAAAGATCTTGAGTGGAACTTTGATTATGTTCAAAAATGAAAGAATCAACTTTATTCAAAATTTAGAAAAATTGATTTTACGTTTTCTGATGTTTAAAACATTTTTAGAAAATCTTAAATTTATAAACAACTTTTAATATTAGTGCAGTTCACCAAACCCGAACTTTTTGATGTTCGAATTTAAAGATCAAAGTTTGAAACATAAAAAGCTCCAACTATTCGAACCAATCCTTTATAGTTCGAAATAGTAATGAAAATTCATAAGTTCAAACTTGATGAAGTTTGAATCTACTAAACTTTGAACTTGAGGAAGCTCGAATTTAAAGAACATTACTGATTACTGAATAAGATACAAGACTTATGCCCGGTTAAGTTGCGTCTCAAGACCTAAGTTCAGCTTACTCGGTTGTACTTTTTCTTAAGATTTAGATTAACTAAATTGCCTGTCTTCTTGGAAGTAATGTATTCTGTTTAATTTAGCATGGTTATATTAGACCTAACAACTAGTTGAACGTACATACGTACGCGGCGGTGTTACCAAATCTATCCCGATCAACGCAAGCTCGACTTAAGTTAAGCTTGAATCTGAGCTGAGTTTAGTGAAGCTGTTTCTAAAGTCATGTTGGAGGAACCGCGCGTTAATGTTTTATCAATTTTATAAGGCTATTTATTTATAATAATTATACTATATTTTTATTATAAATATAGAGTTATACACAACAAGTCTATATAATATATAGGGTATCTCACGGTACGTCGGGCTGCATAGAGATAGACAATAAAGAAATTTTTGCCGTATTTTGAAAACAGAACTTTCTTGTTTTTCAAGATAGCGCAGGAATGATGCGAAATTCAAATGTTTTATCGATTAATTATTGATTGTGTTCTTCTTACCAACTTTGCTCAAGCAAATCTGAGCAAATCACATTCTATTTCCTTTTCTTCTAATCTTCTGTACAAGTAAAAAGAGAAGAAAGTGATTTGCTTGAGTTAAAAAACATAATTATTAATACACGAATAAATTATTACTATTTTTTTCATTTCATCGACTTTCTATCTTTTATATACAGGGTGTCCTGAAAATGGCGAGAGACCTCTCCAGTACATTGTTGGGGACCCTTCAGGAATCCTCAATAAAATTGACCGAGATATGAAGAGACAAAGTTTGGAATTTAACTTCTTTTTTAGCATTCTTATTCATGAATTTTAAAAAACCACTAGTTGTTCTGTAAAGTTTGGTTTCTCTTTCTTCCTTTAGTAATAAATTAAATTTAAATCCGATTTTATTAACTTCAAAATTTATTTTCTTTTAATTGAAAATCATGGTAGGCAATTTTCAATTTAAAAAATATTTTTCTGAGGATCCTTGAAGGGTCTCCAACAATGTACTGGAAAGGTCTCTAGCCATTTTCGGGACACCCTGTATATATCTTGTATAACAAAGGTACTCATTTAGTTCTCGTGGGTCGTGAGACACCTTGTATTCTAAAAATATTGGCATAATATTATGTAAACATATTATTTGTTTTTTAATAAACACAATCACTAAAATTACTATTTCTGATTTCAAATTTTTAAATTCATAAAAGTGGAAAGTGTTTGAATATACATTTTTCCAACTAGAACTTAAAATTTTTGCGAACTCGAATTTTAAAAAAAATTCAAATTTTTGGTTAGTTTCTTAAATTTTTGTATTAAACTTTTTTATGTAACTCTTTAAATTAAAAAGTTACAGCTATTATGCGTTACTTTTATTACACCCTGTATAACTACTAGTGCTGTATGAACTTTAAATATTTCGAACCATTCGAAAGTACAAAACATAAAGCGATTTCGAATGGCTTCTTTGATTGGTTACATAAAAAAAGTTAAGTACAAAAGTTTTTTAGTTAATTTCAGTCCATATGTTGGCATTTTTAGTCTTCCTAGATCTTTCTCCATTTTGTTGCTAAAGCAACCAATTATTATTTTATAAGTAGCATTAGTGTGTTTTCTTTGCACATTTTAAAAGAGTGCATTTTTCTGTATTCGGCAATGCTATTTTTTTGGTAAATAAATAAAAATTTCGAAGAAAAATTAAAGGTGTCCCATTTAAGAGGCCATTTATAAAATGTTATTTGGATTGTAAATATCATTTTGAACAAATAATTTCATAAGATCTAGTATTTTTTTCGGCTCCTTATGAAGTTCTGGCAATATGACATTTATAAAATTTTCAAATTGTTTTAACTTCTTAAAGAATCAAAAAAAATTTAAAGTTCCATAGAAATTTTTTTCTTCAAAATGATATTTACTAACCAAAAAAATATTTGAGAGTTAATAAAAACGACAGCCTTATTTTTTCCAAAATTTTAATTTTTTTAAATTAATTTTTTTTATTATAAAATAGCATTGCCAAATACAGAAAAATCATACTATACTTTATTTTTTAACTAGGAGGAGTGACAGGAAAGGACAACTTACACTATAAAAGTTACTAGAAAAATAACAGATTTTGACAGGAACTTTGGGTTATTTTGGCTTTTTAATGATAAAATATGTACAGAAACATAATTAAATTCCCCATTTCTTTGCACTGAATACAAATTTATACATGTAAATACATTAGTAATTCAAATTTTATGATTAATATTTTGAGGTTATATGTCAAAAATCATCCAAAATAATTATCCGGTGTAAATCTTGCTTACTTTTAACCAATCAGGGACATTTAAATTACTCCTCCTACTTAAAAAATAAAGTATAATGGTATTTAGTAGTTGGTTGCTCTAGCTACAAAATAAAAAAAGTTATACAAAAACTAAAAATACATAAAATTAACCGAAAAAATTTCGTATTTAACTTTTTTATATAACTTAAAATTTAATTAAAAAGTTACAGCTATTATGCGTTACTTTTGTTACACCCTGTATGTACATGTATTCCTAAATAAAATAAATATCAACATTTTTGGAAAAAGCCAATAAAAAGAGTTTTGTATTGTTTGTATGTTTTTCATGTACCAAATTAAATTAAAAAAAAAAAAATTCAGGGTGGTTTTTATTTAAGAAAATCAATAAATTTGTAATAAAAATTCAATACCCTGTATACTTACTTTATTTATAAATATAAATATTTTTTAAGTCCATAAATAAAATGTACAGGGTAGTGCTAAAGTTTGGAGACGGGTTAATATACATATTTTGTGTTTAATATTTTAAAAATAGCATCTTTTGATGTCAAAACTTTATTGAGAACGTTATGAACGATAGTGATGTCATCATTAATTTTTTTAATTGGCAACCACCAATTATTTTTGTTTTTTATTTATTTAGGGTGATTTTTAAAAGTGTAAAAAAAATTCTAAATTTCAAAAGCTTATAACGATGTTATAATGCATTATTTGGGTTTTAAATTTAATAAGAAAATGTGCCTTGGAGTATCCTTTTCTAAATTAACTTTGAAAAAAACTGAAAATAAGTTATAGTTTTCCTAGGGTTTGTTTTTTAAAGAAAATAGTAAAATACGTGCAATTTTTACTTTACAAAGACAAAAATTGCAAAAGATTATAGCCTGAAGATTGTAGAATCTTGTAGATTGCACCCCGAAAAGAAAATTAAAAAGATCTTTCGAAGAAAGCTTTTTATGATCAAAAACACAAGACCCTACAGAATACACGACTTATTATTGCCGAAATTTAATGAAAATATTCAAAATTGATCCAAACTAACCATTTTGTATTAACAATCTGTCATTTTTTTGAAATTTAATGTTTCTAAATAATTTTAATAAATCATTGTTTATTAGCAATTTTACAAAACAATAAAGTTATTAATTAATGATGAAGCCCACATGTTAGGGCGAAACGTTAGCAATAAAACTTTGTCTGAAGAACCGGCTATTAATTATTATTCTTATTAAAATTAATGAAAGTTTTTACAATTTTATTTTTAGTTTTATATATAATGTTTTTAAAATCTAAATTTGTTTGTTTAAATTAAATGTGTATTTTTTCAAAAACTGTTATGTGTACCAGCGTTAAAAGATCTCTTAAAAATTAGAAAAAAATTGGGGGTTTTGACACCAAAAGAGGCCATTTTTAAAATAAAAATCGAAACTCAAGCACCACCCTGTACATCGATTAATAAAAACTCATCTTGAATTCTGTGAATATTCACTTTTTAATAAAATAATCTGTTATTGTAAATTTTTAGACGACTTTCATTGAAAAAATATATTTAAAGTTGCTTTTCTGCCTTGTAAGCGAAAGTATTTAATTTTCTAAATAATATTCCCATTATATTTAAATAATTTCATTCATTATCTTTTAATGATTTGTATTAAAAGCATTATAACTTTTTTATTTTACATTTTATAACAAAACTAATTATACCTCTGGAAAGCTCAAAGAAATATCTACAATCAGATAACTACCTTAAAATATTAAATACACTTAAATGGGTGTAACTTTTATTTAAAAAAAAAACTTACAACTAAAGTATGTCAATCAATGGAATCTGCATGAAATTACTTATATTTCCATATACAGGGTGATTCACATTTATGTTAAAATCTCTTGGGTAGTGATTCCTTAGATATAAATAAGAAAAAAAGTTCATATAAACATATGCCCGATTCCGCTTCCTAAGAGAATTAAAGCTCTTCAAAGGTGCTGACAGAGAACAGGTTTTTGGCCATTTATTTGAGAATGGATACTAGTAAAGCATTCAAATTTGGCATAACTCTTAATATGCATTGGGCTCACGTCCATGATTTTTTTGAAATTTGTTTATTGGTTCTAAGTGGTATTTTAAGAGATCGTTGGTGGTAAAAACAATGGTAACTTTTTTAGTACTGCATTTTTTTTCAAAATATCATTCTGTAATCAAATTTACACAAAAATGGTGCTTTTATACAAATTCGATAGAATGAGCCGTTTAAGAGAAAAGTGAATCTAAAGATGTGCTTGCCAGGACTATTGTCATGGTTACCATACTTAACATTTTTGTAGGCCTATTATTTTACGAAAATTATTGCATAATTAATGAAAAAAAGGTTCCTATGTACCGTTTGGAATAATTTTGTTAAAACAATAGGTCTACAAAAAAAATTTGTACGGTAACCATGACAACAATCCCGGCAAGGATATCTTTAGACAAACTTTTCTCTTAAACGGGTCATTCTATCGAATTTGTATAAGAGAACGTTTTTTGTGTAAATTTGATTACAGAATGATATTCTGAAAAAAAATCTGATAAAAATCCAGTAATAAAAAAGTTACCATTGTTTTTACCACCAACTATCTCTTAAAATACCACTTAATACCAATAAAAAAATTTCAAAAAAATCATGGACGTGGGACCAATGCATATTAAGAGTTATGCCAAATTTGAATGCTTTACTAGTATCCATTCTGAAATAAATGGCCAAAAACCTCTTCTCTGTCAGCACCTTTGAAGAGCTGCAACTCTCTTAGGAAGCAGAATTGGATACATGTTTATATGAACTTTTTTTCTTATTTTTATATAACGAATCGCCACCCGAGAGATTTTTACATATATGTGAATCACTCTGTATAAAACAATGTCAGTCACTAATTATTAACTTATTACGTACCAAAAACCCCAATGATGAGTTTCATTTAAGTGTATTTCATATTTTAAGGTAGTCAATCTGATTATTATGAGGCAAATATTGGCAATAGTACTTTATTGTAGATAATTTTTTGAGCTTTCCAGCGGTATACATACTTTTCTTATACAATGAAAAATAAAAAAGTTATAATACTTTTTCTTCTTATGGAGAAATACATGTTTTAAAAATCAGTAGGTTGAAATTTGTCGCTGGTAAAAACTGGGATATGCTATTAATTTGTAATTTTTTCTAAAAAACTAATTTATATTTTTTATAATTATTTAACTGCTACTCTTTGATGGTATGGTAAGAATTTTGAATTTTTGTAATATTTTTAGGATATAATTTGACAACTTTGAAATACTTTTTGTACCTTTAAATCAAATTTTTTTGATTAATCAATAATCAAGTATATCCCAATTAATTTTCTGAAATTTATGATCTTAAAAACGAAATGAATAGATTAATGAAGCATTTTTTTCACATTGAGGCTAAACTAATTACGTTTTTAAAACAATAAGTTTATGATAAAAAAAATGAATAAAAAAAACAAACCGTAATCGCATTAAATCTAATATCTTCGTGGGAGTGCTTTGTGTTGGTATTTCTTACCGCCCCCGCTCCCGAGGCAATTCTCTGATAAACTTCCTGGTACATCAAGAGAAATCAGCAAAAATAGTCACGCCGGAGATTAATTAAACCCTGGGAAAGAAAAAAAATACGCGAACCTGCACAAAATACAAACAGAACCTCCTATTGTGGCAAATATTTATTGCAGTAAAGGAAGTGATTCACAAAAAATAATAATTTAAATCATGAATGTGTGATGTGGGACACGCGATCCTTAATTAATCTCAATTAATATAGCACGCGACTTTACCCACAGATGAGGGTTTAGGTCATTTTTTTGATTCTAAAATTTTTGATCACCCTCCTATCAGAGCTTAATGCTTAAATAAGTGTATAGGGGCACTTTATTTTCATCCCTTATTATTTTTTACTACTACTTACATTTATCTTGCAATTAAAATAAATCAGCTGACATATTTTAATAAATATACAGATATAATTTTTTTCGGAAATTAATAATGTAATATTAATTCATTTTAGCCGATCACGAAAAATTTAAATTTTCTAAAAAATTGTTTCAACCAAAAGGTTATTATTTTTCACAGATTGCGAATTTGCAATAAAAATTATGGGTCCCATTGGAAAAAAAAATATTCCTCCATAAAATCACATAAAAATTAAAAACCCATGGCACTATTTTTAAGGAAATCGCTTTTCAAGTTATTCAGCTGGATTAATTAAAATGGGACACCCTGTATAATAGTAACTATTCAAATATAAATTTTTAAGCAAACAAGTGGTCCAAATGTTCAAAAAGCGAAGTTCACTTTTTAAAAAAAAAAATTAGAGTACTTTCAGTAGGAAAATTAAAAAAATCTCTCTATACCACATTAAGGTGAAAATTATATTTTCTAATACATTTTTTGTTTTTTGTGTGTTCAAACTTGCACGAGAGTAGTTTTGAAAATGCGGGTTTTGAATTTTACGAAACTACGTTCATACAAGACAAATGAAAAAAAACAGAAATTCTGTATGAAAATCGTATTTTTACTGAAGTGCGGTATAGAGCCATTTTTTCAATTTTCCAATTAAAAATACTCAATAATGCAAAATGTGCTTTTTTAATATTTACCTCTTATTTTATTAATTTCAAACGAAAAATTATCTAAAATACTGCACTTTTATAAATACATATTTATATCATGTCATATTCAATATTTTAAAAATACGTTAATAACTCCATTTTTTTATGGTAATTTTACGAATAAAAAATAAATATTAATGTTTTTCTTTACGGCGAAATGCATGGAACTATTGTTAAACCTAAAAATGACAAAGAAAAAAAAATCTTGAGTTATTTCTTTTTTTGGAGTTTTTTTTGTGTAGATTAATGATGGTTTATGTTAGTTGTTCAGGTGTTGCTACAGGTTTATATAAGTAAAAAGTGCGAGGTTGCCTTTTTGTGAAGGAAGAATGACGAGGCGCGAAGAAGTGAAAAATGGTGGCGTTCTCTTCTCTTGTAGTCTTGTGCAGTGTGCACAGAATACGCTAATCAGAGAGCAGTGAAGGCAGGGCAGGTGGTTAGAAATTTACCTGAGGTGGTCAGTGGATTTTCAAGTAAGACGTGCACGAGTAAGAGTGAGAGGAAGAGAGGAGGAGGACGAGGGTCTTTGTGCGGCCGACCCCTTCTTAACCTAACTGTAACAGCCAACAACCAGGTATAAGCCACAAAGAAAACCAAGACCCTGGTACAGCACTGTCAAAACTAACAATGAGGAATGAGCATTTCTGTCTCGACTTTTCTCAGGAAAAAAACAACTTATTTATGCATCATTAACAATCATCAAAAACAAAGGAATGAAGATAACCATTTTGATTCAAATCTCAAACATGCTCGAAATTAAAAAAAAATGTATTTATTTTTAGTTTATACATTTTTAAGATAAATATAACGAAAATTAATTAACAAAAATTTTAATTTTTTTTCTGAGAACGAAATACTTGTTCAATATGAAGATTTTGTCTGGAGAAGAACTATTTTGGTTGTTCAAAAAAGCGAAGGTAATAATCATAAATTAATACAATACAATGTGTTTCTAAAATCGTGGTCATGGCTTCGTATGCTTAAACTACAATTAAATAAGACAAAATGTCTAAATAAACAAATGCCCAAAACTCTATTGAAGACACAAGTGGATAAAAGTTGCAAAAAGAAAAAAGACTAAACATTTTTTGTTGAAACTGTTTTTAAATTTAATTTATAATTTTTGTTTTATTATTCTGTTAAGTACTGTAAAGTAGTTTTTTTTTCACTTATATTTAAAACTATAGTAAAATTTATTTACTTACTCCAGAAGAAGAAAAAAATCGGTATATGAAACCTTTATCCAAAAAAACATTTTGGCCATAAAAAGAGTTTTTGAAATATACCAACCACATCACAGAATAAAAATATAGCATACTTTATCAAAAAAATCATATTTGAAAAAAAAAGCCCAAATAAGTTTTTTCTTGAATTTGTTTGTAAACAATGCTATTAATGAAATATTTTTTATGCAACATGAAAACTTAAGGTGTACCAGCAGATAGAGAGGATAATTTGCAATATTTTGAGTGAAAAGTGTAAAAAATTTCGACTAAATTACGTTTCTCCTAACTAATTTCGAAAATTTTAAACAAATTTAATTCAAATAAAAGACAACTTTTTGTTGTAAATAAAAAAAAAAACACCAAAAAAGCAATTTCTTAAATTTTAGATAAATATTCAAAATGCCCCCATTAATTGTTTATTTGACATTTTGTTTTGAATTTTGAAAATCGGTTGGATTTAAGCAAGGTTCCTGGACTTCTTCTTATTTTTATCAAAATTTAACAGGTGTACTTTTTTGTGATAAATTGAATGAAGATTTTAGAAATGCAAGTATAATTGATAAATTTATCGGTGGCGTATTTCTACCAATCCAAAGAAAAAAAAAGAAAAAGTAAAAGAAAAAAAAAATTAACAACCTGTATCTAGTTAACACTTGAGTTTTGGACTTTTTGTCTTATTTTTACTTGTAATGTAAGTACACGAAGCCGTGAACACCATTTTAGAAACACCCTGTATATTGTACAGGGTGATGATAAAGTTTGGAACCTTATTCATAACTGCCGTATTTAATGAGGAAGAAAAACGAAAAAAATAATTGATATTTTTATATCTTATATTTTAGAAATCATAATTATAAATAAGTTGTTTTTTTGTTTCAATTCGATACGACAAATATTAACGTAAATATAAGCGTTTGAATTTTAAGAAAATTAGCCTCGTTGCTTCAACTATGCGATATATTCTGACGTCATTTCTTCCGAACACTTTCCGTTTCGTACACGCGTATTCTTTCTAGACGTTTTTATAGTTAATATTACTATTAGTTATTAATTAAAGTAGGAGAATTATTTATTCATTTAAAATTTACTTATGAAATTTCACTTTTAATGTTATACAACTTTAGTGTGGTTTTTACAAGTGTGTAGCGTTACAAATTAAAAATTTGAAAGTTAATTATTTTGGGTTGTAGTATAAAGAAATAAGAAAAAAATAAAAAAAATTTAAGGAAGTACGACTTTTTATTCAAAAGATATGAATTTTTATATAAAATATGGCTTTCTAACAAATGAGTAAAGATGTATTGTAAAAATTCATATTTCGCTTAATAACTAAAATTAAGAAACGAAAATTCGTACAGATAAGTTTGTAAAAATTATCGATATTATCTTATTAAATTTTTTAAAATTTAGTTATTTTTTAAGGTACATTACCCTCGACATTACCTAGAAAAATTTTGTTTTGTTTGAGTTTTTGGGGTGTAAATTTTTTTTTGGGGGGTGCAAAGGGCAAGTGACCCCCTACATTTCATCTATTTTCTATTATCTTTCATTTGCGGGGTCGATTTTGAAAAGATTCGAAAAAATATTTTTTGAGATATTTTTAAGGCTTAAAATTTTTCATGGAAATCGATTTTTATTGTTTTTCTCAAAAACTATACAAGTTAGCGGTTTTAAATTTTTACCAAAGGTAAACACCATGGATAGACGCGTTTTAAAAAATATTTGGTTAAAATCGGTTAAACAGTTTTTTTGGAAAAAATTGGCAATATTTTGGTACAAATACGGGCCTGGACGACGTAATTTTATACCGAAAATTAAAATTTTCACGGAATTTGCTGGGGGAGGTAACGGTGCGAATTTTAAGCTATTACTCGTCCCGGCGGTTCTAATAGATTAGAAGATATTAATTATTTTGTGAAAAGTGAAAAATTTCAGACCGCAATTTTAGCTCCAAACGGAGATTTTGCATATTTTTGCTTCGACCATAACTCGATAACGAAAGGAGATAGCGAAGTGATTCTTTTTTTGTCGTAAAGTGGACCATGAAAGCTTTCAGAAAATGTTTATTGCGTTAGGGTAGAATAAAATTCGAGGGGCTGATTAAACAGAAACGCGAATAAAAATTTGACTTTTTTAAATGCGATCTTAAAAAATTTAAGATTTCGTTGTTTTTCCAAAATTTAAAAAACCCTATGCGTGGGCGGTTTTAATACCAAGAGTAGATTTAACAGAATTTTTAAAAATGAAAATCTGTTAAAAAATAGGCCGACGGGAGCCGCCGACCCCTAAATTCAACATTTTTACATTTTTACGCCATAACTTTTTAACCGCGCAAAATTTAAAAATGCACTATGCTCATTACACCACAAATATTGTTGTTCTTTGATAATCTGATGTAAAATTGAGAAAATTTTAAAAATTGACAGCTGCAGAGGGAGCTGACCAAAGCGCGCGTTTGAGCTATTTTATTAACATTTCACTTGGGATTTTTTTTTCAAGTCCAGGGGTAAAATATAATCGTGCTGATTTTTTCTCGCATAAATAATAAAGAAATAAGGGAAATAAAAAACATTGGAATATTATACACGGTCGGGATCATAAGTTACGAATTTTCAAAGTCGGCGTCGAAAAAGCACTAATTTCAAACTACAAATTCGAGGGCGCCAAAAGTACAAAAAAATTTAAGATATCAAAGAAAGCGCTCGTTTCCTGATGTAGCGCGGTATGTAAATGGCAAATCAAGAAACCGCGATTTTTTTTCACCTGCCGATCTTCTAATCGAAACCGCACAGTTTTAGCACTTTTGCCGAGCGTATAACGCGTGCGAGGCGACTAGGAAATAATGACGTCACTCAGCTCGCAAGGAAAACAAGTAGCGCCGCGCGATTTCATAAACTTTGGTAATTAATGGTGAAGCCATTTTAAGCACTAGACCAAAAATTCAAATTGCAAAATTCAAGTTAAAAGGTACTCTTTTATATAAAATTAAAAAAAATGGTTTACAGACTCATTATTTTGAGAAAATCGGTCGAACAGGTCGATTTTAGTTTTTAAAATGCCATCTCTTGATATAAAAATTTTTTAATGACGTCACTGGTGTTTTAACAATGACGTCATCAGCGATTTTTTTAAAAGGAAGCCCCCACTTTTTTTACTCATTATCGATAGAAATTCATGTCACTTAAACAATGATATAAAAAATAATTAAATTTTTAAACAAATTTTTGAATAAAAAATCTTTTTAATTCTAAAAAGGAAATTTTTATTTTAACAAAAAAGGTTTTATAAAAATAAATTAAAATGAATTTGAAGTTACTAATAATAACAAAAGAAAGTAAATGTTTAAATAATGCGCATTCTAATGCTAATGTAAAATGTTAAATGTATTTAACAAAATTTAATACATAGTCTTAAAAAACTAATTTTTTGATTCCATTTAAATGTAAGGAAATTAACAAAAAATAAAATTTTAAATTTACCATTTATTAAAATCGGTCAAAATAAATCTTATAAATAGTACAAATTAATTTTAAGTTTATATTAAAAAATTTTTAAATTAAATTTTTTTATATCATCGTTTAAGTGACATAAATGTCTATCAAAAACCAGTGAAAAAAGTGGGGGTTTCCATTAAAAAAATCGATGATGACGTCATTGCTATATCACCAGTGACGTCATTTATATTTTTATTATACCAAGAGATGGCATTTTAAAAACTAAAATTGACCTGTCCGAGCGATTCTCTCAAAAAAATTAAATACGGCAGTTATGAATTAGGTTCCAATCTTTATCATCACCTTGTATATGATAATTAGGCTATTTTTGACTTTATAAATTTTAGATTATGTATTAGAAAAAAAATATAAATATGAACCCAATAATATTATTATTAAAACTATTTTTTAAAAATTTGGATCCTATTACCTACAAAAATAAGAAATTATTTTTTTAGATTGTTTATTAAAAAAATATAAAATATTTTTTATTTACGAACAGTAAAGTTCCGCTAATCTGAACCTCCACTAATCTGGATACCCTTGTAATCCAGACAAAATCAAAAAAATTAAAAATTTATGTACTGTACTTTGTAATCCGGATCAATCACGTATACCCTAATCCGGATCGTAGGCCTTGTGTTTCGGAAATTTTAGTTCGAGCACCCAGGACTAATATTAAGAGAAGGGAAATGCACTAAATCAGTTCGAATCTACATGGCACCAAAAAGGCCACACAGATTTTTTTAAATTAAGTTTATATTCATTTTTTGTAGTTACATTATTATCTTGTAAAAGGTTGATTCTATTTATTTTTTCTTGAAAATAGGTATAATATTTGTTATAATTTTTTTAACATTTATTATGCTTTTGTTTCTTTAAATTACTCCAGTAATCCCGATTTTTCATTACTCCGAATCGATTAATTGATCCGGATTAACGGAACTTTACTGTATTTACAAAAATTATACTAGTCAAACTAAAAAAACTTCTTAATCAAATTTTATTTTTTATTTTAAGGAAAATAATGAAAAATAGAAAAAAACTGTAGCAGTATTTTTGTGTAACATCAAAGTTTTTTTTGTAAACTGTAAACCCAAATTCTTAATTACATAGTACTTTTTGTTTAGTTTTTTCAAAGAAATATTCATTTTTACTTTTGATCATTAAATAATAATATTCAGGGTAGATAAAACTTCAGTTAGAAGGTAGAACAAATTTCATTATCAAAAAAATCAAAAAAGTAGTTACAGCGTTTATAGGTTACCTATTGTTGCCACACATCAGTACATTAGTAATAACATTTGGACCATGCTTATCAAAAAGGGACCAAGCGACATTTTTGGGAAAATAGGATTATGGCACCAAACAACATAGTTGAACTCCAGAATTTTTCTGGAGCCATAAACCCATTTTTCTAAAAATGTTGCTTGGTCCCTTTTTGATTAAACAAATGTGTATAGAGATTTAAAAATGTATCACTAGAAGGCAAAAACCACCCTCTTTCAATTATTAATAACAAAGCAATAAAAATCGTGGACAAAATCTTAAACAAAAAGTTTCCTAAAAAAAATTTGAAAAATAATTTTTAGTTTTCAGTATTCTAACAATTTCTCAAAATAAAGCCAATTAAGGAGTGTTTTCTTCTCGTCTGCAAAAATTTTATTATTATTTCTACAAATCATAAACATTTTGATTTCCTAATTATTTTCCTTCAATTACTAAATTATTTCAAATTTTCTCCTTCCACTTCTGTCTACACATTTGTCACGAACTGTTCACGCATAGAGAATTTAACGACTTCTAAATTTCATGAATGTTTTCTATTAATTTTGGATTTTGGACAGTGGCGTATCCAGGAATTTCGGTTAGCAGGGTACCCTCTTACCCCAAGAGGAGTAACAGGGCGACCTGTCCCTTTCGTTGTTATTTGAAGTTCAAGATTTTTTTGAGATTCAAAATATACAATACTGAGTATACATATAGGGTGTACAAAAAGTTCGGCAACCTGTTTTATTTTTTAAATGAAGCATTTTTGAGAAACATGTTTCAAATAAAAGTGGTATGATTCTTACAGAACCACTATTTACAAATATTGTCATGACCTTGAATAGCAAGTTGAAGGTCAGGCGATAATCACTTAACTTTTTTTAAACAGCAACCACCCATTTTTATTGCATATTATGATATCTAGCTTTCGGAGGTTTATGGACTATATTTCTAAAGTAAATAGTTTGAAAGTTACAAGAGTTTAAATTTTTAATATGTAAGTTCGGAAACGCCGCGCCAATTTGTTTAAATAACCACAAACCATACAACTTTTTTTTGAAACTTTTTTCTCAAGAATGCTTTCTTACAAGATAAGCTTGTCGATCTAAATTAAAAACATTTTTAGTGTAAGAATGGTACAACTTTTAGATGAAACATTTTTCTGTAAAATGCTTTTAATTTCAAAAATTAAGCAGTTTTGTCGACCTTTAAAGACCGATTTATAACGTTACCAATAACCTACGACCTAGAACCCGAAAATATCAACTATACAATTTCAATACTTTCATTTATAACCCAACAATAAAATCCCCAACATAAGAAATGAATTTATTTTATTTCTGGGTCCTAGGTATTTCTACACATGCGTAGTAAACAAGATTGAAGTTGGTTGGTAATTCATTTGTGGTTCCGAATCTGAACGAATTGGCGTTAATATTTGAAAATTTATTAATAAAATTGTAACATTGTTTTTGTTTGGTTTTAAAATAATACTATTCGTTTGATTTTGAAGAATCGAGCTTCTAGGAGATTTGCTAACACAATTTTATATTCCGTGAAAACCAATTTTATGCTTTGTTTATGTTTGTGTTTATTTCTTTTATGTTTGGCTGTTTTTTATTAACAATTAATACATTTAACGGGTATATTATTGTATATTTTGGTTAGAAAATAATCAATCTTATTATTGAGAAAATGACAGTTGACACTAGGTTGACACTGGGTTTTAGGTAACGTTATAAATTAGAAAAAATCATTATGTTGACCTCGAATTTCAGGTTCTGTGTCCTGGGTTATTGGTAACGTTATAAATCGGCCTTAAGTATTGATAATTTAAACCCCAGTGATTTTCAAAGTATTTACTTCAGAAAAATGAAAAAATATGTTCCATAAACCTCTGAAAGCAAGATATATGTATAATATACAATAAAAATGGGTGGTTGCTATTTAAAAAAGATAAGTGATTATCCCCTGACCTTCAACTTGTTGTTCATCGTACTTTTATTTGAAAATTTTTTCTCAAAAATGCTTCATTTAAAAAATAAACGGGCGCTGCCAAACTTTTTATACACCCTGTATAACAAATCCAAATTTACTGAAGAGTTAAAGTTTCTTTTTTAATACCGGCATTTTAGAATTTTAAATGTTAAAACGTGATTTGGCTTTAATAAATAATCATTTTTTTATTTTTTTTTTTACAAAAAAAACAATGTATACAGGGTGTCCAAAAATTCGACCGACCGGTTAACTGGAGATAGTAGACCTAAAAATATGTGGTTAATAGGATCCATTTTCCAGCATTCTGAACTAAAAATTTCCCATGAACTAATATTTTTTGGACTCTTTATGAAGTTACACCATTTTTAAATTGCATAATTTTTTGTTTGTTTTTTTTTATTATACCATTTCAATCACAAAAATACATTATTTATTTTTTGTTACACGATTTATGGAACAATCTTGAATTTTTAATTTCAATTTCTATAAAAAATAAAAATTGTTGATTTTAGCCTTATTTAAAAAAATCTAAATTAATAGGAGCATTGTTAAATTCCTCTCTAAAATTAATGGGCTTGAAGAAAAATTTAAAGCGTACTTGATTTTAATAAAAAAATTATAATAAAATTTATACAGGGTGTCCTACTAAAATTTTAAAATTACTCTATTTATTTATTTATTTTTAGAAATTGCTAAAAAATTTAAAAAATAAATAAATTTTAATTATTTTTTTTATTTGTGACCTTTCTATTTAACATGTTGTCAACGAGTTATGTTATTTTATTATTAGTATTTTTTTTCGGTTAACTCAAACCGTTTTTTTTTAAATTTTTAATAACCGAAACCGCTTTTTGAAATTTTTAAAAACCGAAACCGTTTTTAGATAGAAATATTAACCGCAACCATTTCGAAATTTTAAGCGGTTAGAATCCATGGTTTTATCTACCACAAAAGGGACACCCTGTATAAAAAATAAACGACTTTTAAATTTTGTTAATTTTATAATGTGTAAATGACTTATAATAATAAAAAACTGTTGAATTTATTTTTAATAATAAAATAATTTAATTTTTAAAACACAATATAAAATTTTCAAAAATTCAAAAAAAAAGTTTTTTTTTCAGAAATTCTTATACACATCGTATGAAGCACAAGATACAATATCAATAAATGATTATTATTTTTGTTGTTTATAAATTCAAGAAATTTTGCATATTTCTGTTTTTTTTCAATTTACAGAATAATCTCTTATTTTAACCGATTTTATTTTTATACAGGGTATCTCACTTTTTTTCTGGCAAATTGTTTTTACATAGTAAATGTCATTCTGACCAAAAAAAATCCTATAAACTAAAATGAAATTTATATAGGGTGTCCCACAAAAATCATTAAAATCATAAAAAGTTATACAAGGTATGATTATTTTTTGATAAAGAATCCAAAAATGTCTTAATATACTGGGTGTTCAATTAAAAAAAAAACAATTTTTGTGAGGACACCCTGTATAATAAAACTGAATTGTTAAATCTATCTATCTTCTTCAGAGTTTTTATCTGCCATTTTTTTCTTATTTTTTATTTGAAAGAATAACGAACATTTCGATAATTAAAAAAAAAAAATTCTTGCGATGATTAGGATTTATTAAATTCGATAGTAAAACTAATGATTCATTAAATCCAACTTAAATCTAACTTAACTTAAAATGGTTTTTTTATATTTTTTTAATTATTTTTTTTTATTAAATTCGATAGTAAAACTATTTAAGGAATCATTAGTTTTACTATCGAATTAAAAAAAAAATAACAATAGAAAAAAATTTTATGTAAATAGTCAGATTATTTTATTAACACTAAAAAAATTAGAAAAATCCTATAAAAACCATTTTAAACCAAAATAAGTCGAATATTTTTCAACCTTTAAATCTTGCAATTAATTATTTAAATTGGTATACATTTTTTAAAAATACATATGTGAAATATTAAATTTTTGAATATTATTTTATTTTTAGATTTTTTTTTAAGTTTAGTGTAAATTATTGGAATAAAAGGCCTGCAGAAACGGACGTTACACACGACGAGAGTGCTTTTTAGCAAACGTGTTTTCGTCTCAGTTCAAGGCCAGTCAACTCTCAGATCACGAACTGAAACTGACTCAGAAATCAGAAAAGAAACGCCACCTCACGCCCAAAGAAAAATAATCATTCAATCATTGGAAATTGCACACACATGAAACGAAATTTAATGTAAAAAATAAAAAATTCAATAAATGAACGATAAATTGGTTTGTTTGGCTTTAGTTAGATATTTCAATGATTAGTAATAAATAATAATAATAAAACAGGATTAGTCACCAACGTTAATGCGAGCGTGATTATTTTGTTTTAAAAACTCCTTCATTTCTGATAAGACACGTGGTTAATCATTAAATCGAACAATAGAAAATTGATTAGTTTGGAGGTTTAATTATTAGAATTTTATTTTAATTTAACAACAAAATGAAGGACATAATTTAAGATTTGTTAGATGTTTTTATTTTTTTAAATGTATTAAAAAATATTTTAAAATAAAAGAAAAAATTAGTAAATCACTAAATATAAACAAAAAATTTCTATTGTACAAATTAAAACTAATTTTTAATAAAAGTTTCAATATAAAATTTTTTACTAAGTAAATTTCTTTGTTCTTAAATGTTTTGATTGAGTTGAATCCTCTGAATCCATTACTAGACTTCTTTTTGTGGTGAAGTGCATTAGTTGGTGTATAATGGCCTCGTTGTGTTGGGAAACTTTGCCCCATGACCTCGAAGCGTGTTCTTCCTCTTGTTACTTTATTTAATATAAAATTACAGTTGCTTTTCCAACATTGTTTCAGTTGTTTCCACACGACATCGATTTTTATCATGAATATTTCACCTTATATCAAACAAACAACGCCGATTCTTTACTTACACCTCGAGCATCTGCTCCTTATAGATAAAATAAATATTTGAACAGATTGCTTGCTTACTAATTTCATAATAAAAAAGATGTTAATTGTGCTAACCATTTTGGTTTTTACAAAACGAAAACACCTAAATTTTTAATTTTTCAAAAATTCTTTATTGGCCTTTTTCTGTCAAAATTTTGGTACCAAAAAGGTATCTTTGTGTTAATTTATGTCCAACATTGACAAACTTTTAAAAAGTGAAAGGTACAATACTTATATTTTTTGTACAAAGAAAATCGCTTTGGTTGAAAATTTCACTACACCTTTTCCAATTGTATTTCAGAAAAGATCAATTCGATTTCAGAATAGTCAATTGTTTTTCAGAAAGCATCAATTTGATTTCAGAATAGTCAATTGTATTTCAGAAAGCATTTCAGAAAAATCAATTTAATTACAGAAAGGACCAATTATAAAAAGAATGAGGAAGTCAAGAGTTTTTGGTGGTCATTGTGCACGTGAACCGCAAACATGAAAAATGTGCTTTTGAAATTCAACATTGCACCAAGCACCAATAATTCCAGGTCCTTATTCGCCAATGTTAAACCCAATTGAAATAATCTGTCAAACTCTTGGCTTCCTCAATATTTTAAAAAGGTATTTTCTAAAATTAAATTAATTTTTCTGAAATACAATTGATGCTTTCTGAAATACTATTGACTATTCTGAATTACAATTGATGATTTTTGAAATTGAATTGATCTTTTCTGAAATACAATTGGAAAAGGGATTTTTATAATGATTTTAATTTAAATTTATATTTTATTTGGCCATTTTAGAAATATTTATATACAGGGTGAGTCAGACCACCCGTAACAGCGTTTTATCTCGAAAGCAGTTTGTCGCACATAGATAGAATAAAAATTTTAATTACCAAAGTGAACCTAAAGAATCCATTGGTGTACTTATTGTTTTCCGGAACAAACCGGAAGTGCCCGGAACCGGAGGTAACTTTGATTTTTTAAATGGCAACATAGGTCGAGTATGGTATCGTTTGAAAGGTATTTTAAAAAGAAACAACTTTTATTAAAATATTTTTTTAATATCTTGCATAACTAACAAATTAAACGAAAAAAAAAGCAAACAAGTGACAAATGGTTTCTTAAATTATGGAAAAAATAAAACACTACCATCATCCCAAATATGGGTAAGGGTAGAGGCAATTATGAATTTTAAATGGAAACTTGTAACTTTTGCATTTTTCGTTTCGCTTGTTAAAAATAATCAACTTTTTTAGGTTATGTATTTTCCTTAATTCTAAAAATAAAAAAAAGTTGATTATTTTTAACGAATATAGCGATAATAAGTGCAAAAAAGAGTTTCTATTTAAAAAAATCTTTCTTGCCCATTTGCCGATTATGGTAACGATTTAATTTTTCCCTTTAAGAGACCAATGGTCACTTGTTTGCATATTTTTTTTTCGTTTAAATTGTTAATTATGCAAGATATTACATAAATATTTTAATAAAAGTTGTTTCTTTTTAAAAGACCTTTCCAACGATACCATACTCGACCTATGTTGCCATTTGAAATTTCAAAGTAATTTCCGATTCCGAGCACATTCGGATTGTTCCGGAAAATAATAAGTGCACCAAGGAATCCATACTTTGAAATTTCAAAAGGCAACATAGGTCGAGTATGGTATCGTTGGAAAGGTCTTTTAAAAAGAATCAACTTTTATTAAAATATTTATGTAATATCTTGCATAATTAACAAATTAAACGAAAAAAATATGCAAATAAGTGACCATTGGTCTCTTAAAGGGAAAAATTAAATCGTTACCATTATTGGCAAATGGGTAAGAGAGATTTTTACAAATAGAAACTCTTTTTTGCAGTTATTATCGCTTTATTCGTTAAAAATAATCAACTTTTTTTTATTTTTTGAATTAAGGAAAATACATAACCTAAAAAAGTTGATTATTTTTAACAAGCGAAACGAAAAATGCAAAAGTTACAAGTTTCCATTTAAAATTCATAATTGCCTCTACCCTTAACCGTATTAAGGATGGTGGTAGTGTTTTAATTTTTCCATAATTTAAGAAACCATTTGTCACTTGTTTGCTTATGTTTTTTCGTTTAATTTGTTAATTATGCAAGATATTAAAAAAATATTTTGATAAAAGTTGTTTCTTTTTAAAAGACCTTTCAAACGATACCATACTCGACCTATGTTGCCATTTAAAAAATCAAAGTTACTTCCGGTCCCGGGCACTTCCGGTTTGTTCCAGAAAATAATAAGTGCACCAATGGATTCTTTGGGTTCACTTTGGTAATTAAAATTTTTATTCTATCTATGTGCGACAAAATGTTTTCGAGATAAAGGGCTGTTACGGGTGGTCTGACTCTGCCTGTATAATTCAGCTTTTTCTACAAATAATGGTCAACACTTTTTTTGTTACAAGATTTTTCTTATGTGATTTGACCACATTTAGGTATCCTACTAGAAAATTTCAAAAAAAAATTTTCTATCACCCTCAGATTTTTAATTCCCAAAATCAGCGACGCAAAACTTAAAGAAGGGATATTTGTAGGTTCACAAATAAGGGAGTTAATGGAGTTTTGAGCAAAAATTGAATAAAATTAAAAAACCCGCCTGAAAAAGTTTGTAAATGTGAAAAATTTTTGGGTAACCACTAACCACAGGGCTGAAAATTATAAAGATTTAATGAATGAACTATTGACAACATATAACGCTTGGGGGTGCACATGTCCTTGAAGATACATTTCCTGGACACCCATCTCAATTTTTTCCTGGAAAACCTGGGCGCATTCAATAACGAATACAGGAAAAGGTTTCACTAGGAGATTTGCCAAATGGAAAAACGATATCAACGGAAATATAATCCCAGCGTGTTAGCTGTTTTTTGTTTTTTGTCACAAGAATTCTGTTATGTAATTTGGCCACATTTAGATATCCTTATTATAAAATTACAAGGAGTGCAACGTAAATGTGCGTTTCGATTCATTTACGGAAACCGCTTCCTTTTTACACTCAGGAACTGTTCTGTGTAACTCCACAACACTTTACTCCAGTTCTTTTTGAGCTACTCAATTTGAAACCCCCCTTACCCTTGCTATACCTACCTAAAATCTGGAGTAAGTTGTTCCAAATGAGCCAGAGAAGTAAATAAGTCCACGTGACTTGAAATAGTTTATGATTAATTGGATTTGTAGGTTATTTTTAAAATAAGTTATCAGCATTTACAAGTTTTGCTATAATAAACATGGAAAACGAAGGTTTAGAAAAGATAATTATCAGTATTTTATTTTCCAATGCATTTAATATTTGTATTTCATAAGTTTATTGATACGGGGTCTAGCATTACCTAATGCAATATTTTAAATAAAAAATAGAAATAAGTAGTTTAAAAACAAAACAGAAAAGTTTAGATTATATTTTGAAACACTCCTCAATTGTTTAGCCACGCGGTAGTGGGGATGTTGCTTTAGGGGCTGTTATTTTTAACATCAAATGCCAGTTGTTCCAGAGCAAACTGTTCCAGAATATTTTGCTCTCAAAAAGAAAGCACCCCAGGAACATAAACTCTCTCCCAAGTAACAACCTTGGTCAAAATTATGTAAAATTTACGTAATATAGGTTATCAACTCGTCGTACCCTATACGAATTACATCGTTATTACGTACATTTTACGTAAAGTGGGAACAAATTGTAGTTTCGACGTAATATTTTCCTAATTGTTGCCCTATAAGGAAGTTACAGCCGACCTAAAACTTACTACATATTTCCCAAATATTTCTTAACCTCAATAATAAAGATGTTCTACAACGATTTTGGCTCACGGTTACCAACTTTTTATTTCTTATAATGAAATATGTTGGGGACATGAATCCCACTATAAGTTAAAGAAGAGGTCGTCGAGGAGCTTGTTGATGTCGTCTGAATCATAAGACATTACTAAAACTTACGAGAACTAGCTCCGTTTATATAGTAAAGAAAAAAAGGAAAAAACAAATCCTTGCTTGAATAAATTTTGTTGATCTATTGCATTGCATGTAAATAAATAAATAAATAAATAAAATAAATAATATAAGTTAAAGTATCCATGATGGTTTACTAATATGTATTATACAATATACATATTATGTAGTGTTCGGGGTGTTGTTGAAACTATTCGTCTATGCTTCAAATTTGCTTGCGAAAAAAAAATTCTGTGAAAACAGGATGTTACTAAGTGTCGCTAACTTTAGGAATTGACCAATATTTCAACATACTACATAATATCTACATTTTATTGATAATTTGCTCAAATATTGCTAAAAACGTAGTTTTTACTTTTTAAATAAAATTATGAATATTCAAAACAAATTTTAAAATGAAGTTTTTTTCAGGGGCAGCATTTATCCACCCATTTTTTTTTGTTCTTGCAATTATTCACTATTTTTTGCTTTTATATTGGAAAATAGGATTCCTAAGCGATCCTCCTAGTAATCTTTTAAAGATAAATGACGGAGGTAGTAATTAACATTTTTGAATCTTACGGGTAGCAATGTAAATGGAAAAACCCATTAAAAAGGAATAAACAAAATTCGTCGAAAAAAAAATTTACTCCTAACGCAGGTTGATTCTTTAGCTCTGCGACAAAATTTGCCATATGAAAGCTGATGCCATTTTATGAAAAAAAAATGTCCTATGAACATATGTATTTTAGTTTTGGAGTTATGAGCGTGTATTCAGCGACCGTGATGAAAAATTTAAAGACGTCGTTATCGTTAATCACGTGATTAAAAAGTATTTATTCATAAGAAATATTTTCTTAAAGACGTGATTAACTTTAACAACGTCTCTAAAATTTTCATCACGGTCGCTGAATACATGCTATGGTGTTTAAAGTCTCAATACACTTTTATCAAAAAAAAAAATTACCTTATCATGGAAATCAGGAATAGATAACGTTCGTATACTTTGCTCGTTATATCCGTGCTCGTAATAAACAAAAGATTGTCCTTTTCATTAAAATGATAAAATAACCCAAAAAGTTTTTGACGACGCAAAAAATTATTCAAAAGCACCAAAAACATTTCTGGCACTAGGTTTAAAAACATCCGATAAACTACCGGAAATTTTTGTTTTTTAAATGGCAACATGAGCACAAAAAATATTCCAAGAATAATTTGATGCAAATACAGTGGAACTTGATTATAACTAACAACTATTTTGGTTTCAATGTATTTCAATTCAAAATTGCATGGTTGTTACGAGCCTTTTCGGGGAGTAAATATTTTTTCATAGAATTTCGCTAATTTCCTTTTAATGACTTTCCATTAATAAAATTTGTATTGGCACCCGTAGGACCTGAATTATACCTGCGTGTTTTCTCATTAATTGCTAATTAAGGGCCGATTTTCACTTGAAATTTAAAATGCAATCGATCCTCAGAAGATAGTTTTGTAAATTATCCTATGTTGCAATATAATATAAAATGAAATAGTAATAAAAAAAATTATTTTATATAAAATTAATGGTGCAATTCTGTGCCAAATTAATTATTATGTGCACTATTAGAAGCTTCTGAAAAAAATAATTTTTTAAGAATTTTTTTAGTCTGAATCAAAATAATCAATCATTTGCTTTTCTCTGAAAAAAATAATCCAAAATCTTTGGCCATGAGTTCAGGTTTCTGTAGACCTCACATTTTTTGTCCTGTTTAATTTTTGTTAATTTTTTGGTATAAACCCTAGAAATCACGACCAAGTACTTTTCTAAAATGAATTATTTTATACAATCCTAAGAATTTTCCATTTTATTAACATTTAAACATTTTGTACCCTAACTCCAAAATCCAAAAACTAAATTTTTTAAACAAATCTCTTCATAACTTAAAGGCCTCTTGAAAAGGTTATAAGCTGGAAAAATCTAAGTTCAAATATTGAAGTAAACCTGCAGTCTTCAATAACTCTCTAGACGGGTTCGGTTTATTTAATTTTTATGTTTTTATTTTATATTATTTTCTAAAAATCTAAAAGCTATAAACACCCTACTAAAGTATAGGTTTTAAGACTATATTTGATGAAAATCGAACGATCCCTTAAAAAACTATGGAAACTTTATAAAAAAAATCAGATTCTGGAGCATGTTTCGTCTAATACTTTTCTTGATTTAATATGTATTCCACTTGACTTTTGTTCCTGGAATATTTTAAGATATCATCCAAATTCAAAATAATTATTTTGTAAATTCCACAACATTTCTAAGCAAAATCTTTGTCATAAACTAAGTTTTTCAAGATGTCCACACTAAAAAAATTAAGAAAGACTCTATTTTCTTGATTTTTTGATATCTTAAAATACGTTTCCAATGGGGATATATTTTTGTGGAATTTTTGATATGTGGAGTTTGGAAACCACTGAGTTATCGGTAACAGTTAAAACTTAAAACTTTTGTAGATTATAAATAAAGATTTTAGAAAATAATATTCCCAATTTGGTTGTTTTTTAAATTTAGGCAAAAATATCATAAAAATGCGGCCAATTTCCAGAATTATTTTAAACTGTATAAAAGAATTTAGTATTAGGCTTGTTTTACAAGCTTACAGTTTATTTTACGAAAAAATTAGATTTGTTGACTTCATCACTTATATTGTAAAAAATATACTTATGGTAAAATTCTGTGAATAACTGTCCTTACAGGAAATATCTGTAAGAGCTTACAGATTTGCACAGAATCGAAAGTCACATATACAGTGCGGACATAATGTAAATCCCCCCCTGCTAACTTTTGAACGGTTATGTTTTTGATTCTGAAAATTTGTCTACGAAGGAATCCAATTTCAAACTTTCTACGTTTCTACTAAAGGTATTTTTGATTTTGTGGAACTTCCGGTTATACCGGAAGTGGATGGCAACTTAATTATTTAAATGGAACACCCAGTATATTTTTGCATTTTCGTGTTCTACATAAAAATACCATTAAATTGACCTAACATAGTATGGTCAACGATTAATACTTTCGAAATTACGCCCACTTGAAAAACGCATTTTTTTATGCAACTTCATTTACACCGGAAGTAGGAAAATTATCGAACTTACAGTTAAACATAATTTTGTTTAAATTTAGTGTTATTAACTAAAGCTGGATTTATGCAGACACATTTAACACTTAATATTAAGAATTTAAATTTAACCTAAAAAAAATTAAGAATTAAATCTGTGGTATTAAATGGGACCGTTTATGCGCCACATTTAAAAATTTAAATATAACAAAGAGTTTAATGCTTAATTTTGTAGGTTAAATATTAAATTCATAATATTAAGTGTTAAATGTGTCTGCATAAATCTAGCTTTAATGTCAAAAAAACCATTTAAAATAAGGAAGTTGAGGCTCCAACTTCCGGTGTAAATGAAGTTGCATAAAAATGCGATTTTTAAATGGTCGTAATTTCAAAAGTATTAATCGTAGATCACACTACGCCAGGTCAATTTAATGGTATTTTTATGGAGAACACGAAAATGCAAAAATATACTGGGTGTTCCATTTAAAATAAAAAAGTTGCCATCCACTTCCGGTATAACCGGAAGTTCAACAAGACCAAAAATGTTTTTATTAGAAAGTCCGCAATTAACTACTTTCGTAGACAAATTTTCAGAATCGAAAACATGACCGTTCAAAAGTTAGCAGGGGGTGGGGGGGATTTATTTTATTTCTTATTTCCGCACGGTTTAAAATAATTTTTATTACTTTTGATTACAAATTTCTTGAAATAGGTATTTGCTTTATTGTATTGGCTTTACTTATTACTTTAGGATAGGTCATTAGTTGTAAGAATTATTTGTAAATTTATTCATAAAAGGTCCAAGGTAATTAAATGTCAATTAATTCATAAAAGGTCCAAGGTAATTAAATGTCAATTAACCAAGAAGGGCTTACCAATCCCCACTTTCCAAAACCAAAAGAAAATTTATAAGGACCCCAAAGGAAAACAGAAGAACAGTTTTAGTTTAAGATTGGTCCCGACTATTTCATTTTGTAATAAAATAAAGTTGTCAATTGGAAATCTTAATTTTTGTGAAACTATTTAGTGAACTTTTTAAATAGTTGCTGATATTTGTATCAAGAGGTAAGAATTATTTTATTTTTTTTTTTGAAATTAAGTTTCTGCAGAAACTAACCAACAATCAACTCACAAAATCATAAAAAGATGTTTCAAAACACTTACCTCTAGATGTTTTTGATTTTTATATGCAAAACCCCATTTCTTTAAAAGTACCAAACCAATTGTATCTTTATTTAATTGATCATTGTAATTTTATCTTTTATCAAAGAATTATAATGTTCAAAATATTTGGGTATGTTCTTTTGGTTGGAGTCACCTTAACTTTTATTTGATTCGTTTAGCAATTCAAAATTTCCTTTATTATTTCTTACTTTATAAAAAACCTAAACCTAAATTTAACTCATCTCATCTAACATAAATTAAGTTTACATCGACTAAATATTAAAAAAGCAACTGCTTGTGTACCAAAACTGGATACTATTAAAAACTTACGTCCAATCTTTAAAATTTCGTATAATATTTTTGAAGAATCTCGATCTCAAATATTTACTGGACCCCGTACTCTCAACTTATTTTAAATTATTTTACCAAAATCTGGGTATTATATTGTTTATGCCTACAAATTAATTAAATAAAATAAAAATATTTTAGTGACCAACTTCATTACCGGTGTGCAAAGATTGAAAATTTTCGAGTTTCAATCATAATTGTCTACATTAATATAAAAATTTTCGTTAAAAGTATGTATTCATCTAAATTTTAAAATCATATTACATATGATGACATAAATATAAAATCTTAAAAGTACTCCAGTTTTTTTTAAATTATGATTGATCAAAGCGTGCTCACAATCGTCAGTCGTTCGAAGAAAGTACTCGCCAAAGTAATAAATATCTAGAATTACCGAACAAAAATTTTTGGCTATTTTTTGTATAATAGGTATTTTTTATATTCTTAAGTTGTTAGGAATTCATACAATTATAAAAATATGATTTTGTGTGACAAAAAAAGTTTAAATTTTGTAGATCAATTCCAACAATTTTCAGATTACAACCCTTTGAAAATTTATAAATTTATTTAAAAAAATATAGCCAGTAAAATAAATTGAAAATTCCGAATAAGTTTTTTAAAGGCAGGATATGTATTTCCAGGTAGTTAACATTTGCATCGGTCTTTGTAACAATCCATTAAATTTATGCGTGGGAAAGTGGAGTCGGGTGCTTGGCCGAGCGAAAAATTTTCAACTTCTCGCCCGGAAATTTTTATTAAAGGTCGATTCACTCTAATTAAAATAACTACAAGTGTCAAAACACGCAGGACGCAGGTTGATTACATCATTTTCCATTACTGTTTTAAACTTACCAGAGAAAGTTAAGTGCATAATTATTCTGGAAATGGAAAATCGTGTTTTTTAACTAAAATATGTTAATTTTTTAGATAAATGGTATATTTAGGTATTCCACGTACTTAAAATCTCTAACTATTCCACTACAGCAATTAATTTTTTCTGCTCCTTTTTTGAAAATGAGAGGTCTTTGTTATTGCTGTTTTTATACTGAACTTTTTCAGTTTTTAGACTATCTTTTTAAAATTAAATTTTAAACTAAGTGTTTCATAATGAATGTGATTTCATGCTTGAAATTAATGTTAAGTTTTTGGTCTTTTTTGGATCTGTCGAAAATGTTTGTTTTCTTCATTCAAAATTATCAACTCTTCTTTAAATATTTTTTCCTTTTGGTTTGGCGATTGCCCTTTATTTATGCAATATTTTTTTTTGAATCAATTTTTACACGATGGATGGTGCCCTAATTGCATTATTTTAACCATTTATTGTTTATTTTTTAGTTCTGATTGCGTTAGTTTTTTTAAAGTTTTAACTTCTTACAATGTACATACATATTTTTTACAAATAATTTTTTGACGATTTGAGTTAGTAATTCGTTTTTTTTGCTCTTTAAATATAAGAACTTCAATTTATAACTCAAAATTTTGAGTGCATTTCTTAGCACAATACGCAGTAATAACAAAATAATTAAATAAAAATTATTTTAAGTAAATTTTAAAAAGTAAGAAGTCACATGATTATTTGTAAAATGTATTTGTTCGTTTAGTTTCATTTCCTCTCGTGTTTTTTATTGTTTTGGTCGAGACAATATGGGAGACTTCAACGGTCAATAAAGAATGCAGCGGGCAGCCTTGATTTTAAGCCCCCTTCAGTCCCCTTTACGTGACGAGTAAGTCGTTGGCTTCGGGTTTTAGGAATAGCAGGTTACCAGTGCACTCACACTATTTATATTTCTTAACATAATTTGCATAAAATCTAGAACAAAACATTAAAATAAAGAAAAAACCTAAACAAATTTATAGGAATTCAAAAGAATATTTAAACAGTATTTCATTTACCAAAACATAGATAATAAATGATTTAAATTTTTTTAAACAAAATATGTACATATTATAACATAAACTAAACCAAAAACAAAATTGATTACTTGCATAGGTAATTTGTAATCAGTAAAATCACGCGATAATTTTTTGACAGATTTTTGTTAATATTTTTTATTTAAAGATATTCTAATACTTTTATAGAAATAATTGATTTAACAATAAAATTATATCGACTATAATAAAAACAAAGTTCGAGTTATTATACAGAACTTTTTTATCACCCTGTATAGTGTTTAGATAATGTACGATATTCATTTAAGTTATGCAACACAAATTACGCTTTGGTGTCGTTGGTTGCATAAATATGATACGATAAGTAGCCGAATATTATTATTACAATATCATTAAATTTTTATAAATAAGTATTATTATTTTTCAAAATTGTAAAATGTCTTAAATTTCCACATTTGACAATGTGGTAAAAAAATAAATACCCCCTCTTCAGTTTTTTTGTTCTGTGATTTCGTTTTGATTTTTCAATCAACGGTTCTAGTTTTCTACGATGCGAGCGCTTTGTTTCCCGAATCCCGAATTGCCAACCTTTCAACCTGTCATGTAGTGTTTATATTTTTTATACTTTGTGACCTAACCAACAAAATAAAAAATGCCATCATCCCGAAATTAATATTTTGAAAAAAGTTGTTTTCTCTACTATTTTTATTTTATTGCTTTCATGGTAATGTGTTTGCATTAATTTAATTTATCACCAGACAATTGTTTAGTTCCAGGTTAAGTTAATATTCTATTCTAAACTATAAGAAAATGTCAGATTCTGAGAGCGAAAGAAGTGGACACGGTAGTGATTCCAATCGCTCTAATAGAAGTGGAAGTCGGCAGTCAAGCGCTTCAGAAAGTGGAAAATCAGGTATATATTTTTACCCTAACGTAAATAATAGAATATTCTGCAGAATTAAAATTAAATAACGTCAATTTTATTTAGAAAGATCGAATCGTTCAAGAAGTCGAGGTTCTAATCGTTCTGGAAGCCATGCTTCAAACCACTCTAAATCCCGCTCTCGATCTCGTAGTTCTGGAAGTCATGGGTCAGCCCGTACTAAAAGCCCTTCAGTACATAGGTCACGATCCCGCAGCATTGCCTCACAGCGCTCAAAAGGCCGAGCGTCTAACAGATCTGGTTCAAGATCAGGCTCAAATCGTTCAGCTTCAGGCTCTAATAGATCAGGCTCAAACGCCTCGAAAAGATCTGGCTCCGGTTCAAACCGATCAAGATCTAAAAGTGCCGGTTCAAATAGGTCTGGAAGTAAAGCTTCAAATCATTCAAGATCCCGATCTAAAAGTGCAGCATCTAATAGATCAAAAAGTAGATCTAGATCAAAAAGTGTAGGTTCCAACAGATCTAAGAGTAGATCGAGATCAAAAAGTGTAGGTTCCAATAGATCTAAGAGTAGATCAAGATCAAAAAGTGCAGGATCCAATAAATCCAGGTCGAGATCTAAAAGTGCAGGCTCTAATAGGTCAAGATCTGGAAGTAAAGGATCTGATCGATCACGATCGAAGAGTAGATCTAGATCTAAGAGTGTAAGATCAAACAGATCTGGAAGTAGGGGATCTAATAAGAGTGGAGAATCACAGCATTCAAGATCACGATCAAAAAGTGCTGGATCTAAACGTTCTCGTTCTGGAAGTGCTCATTCTGAAGCTTCAAATAAGAGCAGGTAAATTTTATATATTTTATCATTATTTAAATTTTTATCTAATATTATTATTTTTAGGTCGAGATCTGGATCAAGGAAGAGAGACGATAATTCTGATGGGGGTGAACAAAAAAAGAGAGATAGTTCATCTGAGAAGGAAACTAGTAGGAAGAGGGCTAGAATTATTGATTCTGATAGTGATGACGATGGCAAGGAAAAATCAGCAGCAGTTGAAGCTCCTGTAGCAGATGATCTGTTCGGAGATGCTGATGATATCAGCAGTGAAGAAGAAAAAGACAAGGAGAGCGACAAAGAGGAAAGAAGAGATGAGGATGATGAAAGAAGGCGATCACGATCAGGGTCAGAAAGAGGAGGTTCTGATGATGAAGGAAGATCACCTAGTCGAGCAGAGGTTTGTAAATTTTGTTTCATTCCAGAAATATTATTTGTGTGAAAAACATCACTGTAACGATGTAATTTTCCAGGGGCGCCTTACAACTACCTAGTTAATTATATTTAAAACAAAATAAACGTTATAATCTTCTTTTTTTCAAAATTCTGAAACACCCTCGAGTGAATAAAATGTTATAATATGATGAAAAAGTATAGTTTGAATTCTTGAGGAATCTTTTAGTTTGAAATCGTAAATTAATAAATTTGTTTTGTTCTGCATTTAGGTAGGAAATCCACATTCATACATTATAGGAGTATTCATTTCTAGAGAACATAATTTACAAAAAGAATTTTTTTTCTGTATTCTGACTTAAAACAGTTTTAAAAATTCAGTAGTTTATAAACTATTAACTATTACGGTGACTTCGGACAGTGAATGTGAAGTTGGGCAATGGAACGTCATACAATAAATTTGTTTTTGTATAAAATCTCATGGGTTAGGTTGAGTACTTAGGAAGAACCCATGAGACTTACCCCGCCAAAAAAAAAGGATCAGTTATCCGTCACATTCACCTATCTGAAGTTTTGAAGAATTGACTATACTTAGTAGAATGTTGAAAAAAGAGGGAGATTCGCAAAATTTGTTTTATTTACAATTAATTCAGGCACTTTAAATTTTTAACACAAATAACATAAAATTTTTTAATAAAAATAGGTGAAAATGTTAAAAATGTTTTTTTTTAATTTCTGTATTATTATTTAAGGGAGATGATAAAGAAAATGAACCAGAAGTAGCTCCTGAAACAAGAATTGATGTAAAAGTGCCTAAAATTAATTGCGATTTAGGACGTGAATTACATTTCGTAAAGCTTCCCAACTTTTTATCAGTGGAGACGCGCCCCTTTGATCAGGAGACCTATGAAGATGAAATTGACGAAGAAGAAACTTTGGACGAAGAAGGTCGAGCTAGGTATTACAAATTTAAATAATTTTTGACGCAGCACTAACTGGATTTTTTAGGTTGAAATTGAAAGTAGAAAACACAATAAGGTGGCAGGAGGTAGTTTCTGATACTGGTGATATTATGAAAGAGTCCAATGCTCGCATGGTTAAATGGTCAGATGGATCTTTAAGCTTACATCTTGGTTCTGAAATTTTCGATGTTTACAAGCAACCACTACAGGTACAAATAACATTAATTTAATTTTTTCAATTTGTTCATAATATTTTTATATTGTAGGGTGATCATAACCATTTGTTTATTCGTCAAGGAACAGGTTTGCAAGGACAAGCCGTTTTTAGAACCAAGCTCAGTTTTAGGCCACACTCAACTGAGAGTTTCACACATAGGAAGATGACTTTAAGTTTAGCTGATCGTTCGCAAAAGACTTCAGGAATTAAAATTCTCTCACAAGTCGGTGTTGATCCAGATCAGGATAGAAAAGAACTCCTCAAGGTAAATTATTATTAATAAAAATTAACAATATCTATCAAAGCACTTTGCATTTAAAAAATCACCATATTATATTATACTTGTATGAAAATACATAGTTCAATTTACAGTAATTTTTTTTTAATCTTCGAACTGAAAACCATGAACAATGCAAGTGACGATTTTCAAATATTTTATTTCGCATCTTCTTAAAAATGTTTAAATAATTGTTATTATGTAGAAAGAAGAAGAGAAACTACGACAGACTGCTCGTCCCGTTTCTAAACCACGTAAAGGTAGAGCTGATGGTGGAGCCCGATCTTTGGGAGCTAGTAATGCATACCGTGAAGAAGAAGGCAGTGATGATGAAGGAACTATTTCTATAAATGCAATTAAAAATAAGTATAAATCCGGAAGTGGTGCCCAACAAAAAGGTGAGTTTTTTAAATTTTGTTAAGAATTTTAATTAATTTTTTGTTGTTTTTATAGGTGGTGCTATTTATTCTTCTGATGAAGAAGGTTCGGACTTTGAGGGTCGTCGATCTAAAAAATTGGACAAACCAAGAGCACTGGAGTCTGAATCTAGTGATGATAGCGATTAGGGTTTTACATATTAATGATTTTGTAATTATATTTCATAACTTAAATATATTTAGGTCAATTGACTAAAAACGCACATTATTTTAGTAAATTAATTTTATTTACCTTCATGAAATCATTTTTTAAGAGTGACTTATGTTATTCACACCTAACAATTTCAATAAAAAATATTTAACAACGCTATACACAATTTTGCATTTTTTCTAAAACTATTGCTCGTATTTATGTTTTTGGGTTTTTTGTTCCTGCGTTTAAATTGGCCTAATGCGTCCCTTTACATTTCATCCATTTTCTATTAACACTCATTCGCGTCGTCAATTTTGAGAAAATTCTAAAAAAAATTTTTTGAGATTTTTAAGGCTTGAAATTATTCACGGAAATCGGTTTTTATTTTATTTCTCAAAAGTTTTATAGTCATAAAAGTTGCCGGTTTCAAATCGTGGATAGACGCGTTTTAAAAAATATTTGGTTAAAATCGGTTAAATAATTTTTTTGGAAAAATTTTGGTACAAATACGGTTCTGGACGATGCAATTTTCAACCCAAAATCATTGTATTTACGGAATTTGTTGCGGGAGGTGACAGGTGACGGTGCGAATTTTAAGCTATTATAAACGTCCCGGCGGTGTTAATAGTTTCGAAAACATTGTTTTGTAAAAATTGAAAAATTTCAGACCGAAATTTTGGCACCAAACGGAGATTTTGCTTATTTTTGCTACATTTTCGGTGATAACTTGAAAACGAAAAGAAGTGATTCTTTGTTTTTTGTAAAGTGGACCTTGAAAGCTTGCAGAGAAGCTAATACATACATATAATGTGGGGGTGAAATAAAATTTGAGGGGTTGATTAGACCAAAAAGCGTCAAAAATTGCGACTTTAAAATGGGATATTAAAAAAAATAATTTTGGTTCGAGGAGCACATTGGATTGAGCTATTAAAATTGAAAATCTGTTAAAAAATGGCTCGGCGGGATTCACTCTCAACTCTAAAATTAAAGTTTTGACTTACGCATAACTTTCCAATCCCTTCGAATTAAAAAAAATAAATACCCTGTGAATTAAAGTAAAATATTAAAAACTGTGGGCAACAGTGGTACGTGGTACAAAAATCTGACCGCATCGGGGACGATTTTTGAACATTTCACGTTTGATTTTTTTTTTAATCTCAGAGGGTGAAAATTAGAAAATTTAAGTGTTGATTTCTTAGCTTAGTATTAATGTAATGCGGAAAATAAAAAATATTCGACTCTCATAACCGGCACCGGGCACCGATCAAAAGTCTCACGAATTCTCAAAATTTCCAAAAACAGAAAAAATTGGGATATCAAAAAAAGCTTCAAATTTAAGGCAATAGGTGGTAATGGGATTAGGAATAAAGAAACCGCGATTTTTTCCATCTGTCGATCTCGAAATACTTGGCGTGCCGGCGCCGCGACGCCACACCGATGCGCTCGGAGACTTAAAATTGTACTCTGGATGTGAGAATAAAAGGGGCCAAATTTCGTCGCTTCCGTTAAAAACCGGACAGGTGTACGATTTTTCAAAGTTGACGTCGACGTAGCAGCTCCTTACAAAAATGTCCGACTTTAAGGTAAAAATACAAAAGGGGTTGTATCTCCGCACCCTTAAAATATATAGGTCCGGGCGGGTCAAAACCACCGTCTTCAGAATCCGGTCCAGTATAACATACTAAAATTTGATGCTATTCAGGGTGAATTTCAGACACTTGGGGGATGAATTCGATTTTTCGTTCGGGATAGAATAACTTTTCGGGGTGGTCCAATCAAGAAGTGACATTTACACTTTTTTCTTAAAATTTTCTTCTCCGTACACCTACAAAACTTCAACTCTCTACGTTCCTTGCGGCTTTAGTAATATAGAAAAGGAGGCAAGGATGGGAATCCAAAGACTTTAGAAGGAACTGCTGACTCTATGGTGAGAAAGCAGGACACATGAAACTTATAGGATGAATAAAAGGTACACCGACGGGTCTAAGACCGAGGGTGGCACTGGGTCAGGTGTGTACAGAGTAAGACCTAGGATGAGTATAATCTTTTCCTTGGGAAAAAGTACTCATCATTCTTTCAGACGGACATTCATGCAATACTCTAATGTTCATGAGAAAACAATAATAGAGGTTACAATGGGAAGCAGATCTTCATCCTTCATCTTACAGTCCTAGTGCAATAAGGTTGCATCTAAACCACTGGATTCGAACTGAACATGTTAAATACTGGCAACAGAAAACAGAAAATTACGTAAAAATTGACATGATTCTACTAATCGAAAAAAGTTGAGAATTGCTAGTTGCTAGTTGGATGGGCCTTACATTTTTACTGCCCCAATCTAGTGATTGTGACCCAAAATGGTTCCACAAAATATACAAAAATTCCTAAGAGTCAAATACTCAGAGGCTGTCATATCCACTAAAATACCAGACCAATCTGAATAATTTTATTTAATTTTTAGCTAAAATTTAATATATTTCCTAAAAGTAAATAATTATTTTTTCTAATATTTATTATTTAGTTTGGCCAAACTATTGATTCAATCCATGTAACGTATGCTGAAACTCTGGTGTAAACTCCAGGACTATCGGTGATACCACAAATTTTTCCAAAGGAGGTTATACCAATTATTGTGTAACCCCTATATCCATTAGTTTCCATTTCATAATACTGCAGAGGTCCTCCGGAATCACCCTAAAATTAAATTTTCTAGCATTTATATTAAAGTTAAAACATAATAAAGTTCTTCTAGTTTTGTAAATAATTGAAACTTCTAGATGCGAACTTTTAAATTTTTTTCTTAAATTTGAATATTTTTCCATTCATTTTTTTTTTGATAATACGTACTTCTATTTTTGTACTTTCGATGATTTTTTGTTATTATGAAATACTAACCGTGCATGTATCTTTACGGCTTCCTCCTCCACTACCAGCACACAAATGTGTATCAACAATTCCATCTTTCAATCCTCTTTTTACCTCATAAGCTGACTTACAATCTTCTTCAGAATATAATTGTAATTTAACCTCCTGTAAATAATCACTCTTCATTCCATTAAAATTGATTAATCCCCAACCAGTTGCATAAATATTCTTCGATTTTATTGCATATTCAGAATGTATACAAGCTGGTTTTATGTATTTTGTAAAATTTACTTTATTTTCTAATTCCACTAAAGCTATGTCATTGTATTTTAAAGGTGGTTTATAGTCTGGGTGTTTGATGAGTGATTTTACTTTGTAGTCGATGGGATCTGCATTTTCGGAGCTATTATTTAAGTCTAATTCACCCAAGCGAACCCATTTTAAAGAAGCACTGAAAATTGTAAATTTTAATGTCATAATTTTAGTAATCACAAAAATTTTGCTTGTTATTACATATATTTCCATAAGAATTGGAATACTTCATCAAAAGTAAGTAAATTTTTTTGAGGACTTTCTTTTATCGTAAAACTTCTTATCGAAATTTAAGTAATTAAAAAATATTCTTTAAAATGAAATATTTTAAATAATGCTATAAATTCTTGTAAACTTACTATTCACGTGAGTTAAGACAATGGGCAGCTGTTAAAACAAACCTATCACTTATAAGAGATCCTCCACATAACCACTTAATATCATTACTTTCATCCCCATATCCAAGAATAGCCTTAAAATTAAATAAAAAATTGTCAAAAATTTATTACATTTTTACTTAATATACAATGTATAATAAAAAATAGTTTACTTCTTACCATGTGAACATATTCTTCACTTTTGGCACGATGTCCTCCAAGAATGTATCCACGAAGTCTGTATTCGTAAAGCTTTTTTATTTCAACACATTCTGAAATACTCATATTAATTTTAGGAGCAGATAAATATTATTTTAGATTTAGTGGTAGTTTTTATTCGACTAAGTATTGGAAGATATGCTTTCCTCAAAAGCATAAATTTAGAAGAGAAAATCACATTTTTGTTATTATTTATTTTATAGTCTACTTACTAGTTTTTGCAATATTTACATCATTAGCAACTTCTATTTCATCAAACTGTTGAGGGCAACAAACAATAGGATAATTATCCTCGAAATAGCATGTTTGAGGTTTTCCACCTTTTTTCAAAAACTTAATAGCATAATCACAATTTTCCAAACAAACGCATTTACCAGGAATTGTCAAATTAAAAGCGCAAGCCTCTAAAAATAAAAGAAGTTTAAATTCCTACAAGGATTTAAAATTAGATTTAAATACCTGTATTTATAAATTCAAACAAAGACAAAAAAACCACAAAAATATCGATCATATTTACATAATTAACGATATTAAACGTAATATAAACATTCTTTAGGTCAGTTTTTGATAACATATTTGTTTGAACCCAAGGACAATAAGTCACAAAAGTTTTAATCAAATTGATTTTTATAATATAAGGTTTTTTAAATAAAATCACACAAGTTATTACTTACTAATGACTTTATTTACAAAATTCACTTTTTAAAAACACTTAAAATTTGTAACTTCAACTTCTCTAATACATTCTTTTTTTCATTAATTTTAAGTATAAGCCGTTTAGTTGTAATGTTGTGTAAAGGCCCGAACGCTAGAGCCACCACAGTGCATGCCAAACAAATAACATTATAAGGCATGCTAAAATCAGGGGTGGGTAAAGTAATAATCATGGACTCAGTGCGGACTTGAATTAAATAAGCACTTCGTGAAGCGTTGAAACTATCCGAGAATAAAACTCCATTTTGTGGAAGTCCTGTAAAGTTCTTGGCGAGTGGTAAGTTTGATGAAATAATAGCTGAGCCAATGTAAAATCCATGATTCGCATCAGGAGGATATTCCTGCCATTTTAAAAATACGTAATCGAAATCAATTGAAATGGTTGTAACTGATTTGGCGGGGAGTTTCATTAAAGTTTCTAGTAAATGTGGTTTTTTACGCAACTTTCCTGGGTGGTAATTTAAAATTTTTGGTTGTAAAATTTTATTACCTGATTCAATTTTAAGAGTGTGTAAATAAATCGGGACATACCAAGGAAAATTTTGTAAAAGCACGATTTCTAAATCACTCCAGTGGTTATTGTAAATTTTTGTTACAATTCCACCTTGTTGTTGCCCGTATCCTGTTTTATAACGATAGGCGTATATGGGTGGTGCAATATTTACATTAAAAACTTCTTTTTCAGGATAAGTAGCTGCAATACTCATGGGTTGTGCTTTTGTTACATCGTATTTAGCAAATTTGTTATGTGTAGCTCCACGAAACGACTCAATTATTTCATCTGGTGGTGGATTAAGAGTAAAAGGAGTTGATGAGTTGCTAGATACATCAACGTAAATTAAACTATTAGTTGCTAATGGGCAGGCTCCCATTATTCCTTGCCCGAATAATTTACGAAACGTCCAGTTTTTGGTTCCTAAAATCGTATAATCGTAAACTAAAGAAACCGTTTGTTTTAATTCAAGCGATGTTAGTGTACAATCAGCGTTGGAACAAATTGGTCTCACGTGTATACCAATTGAATGATAATGCGTATTATGTATGTAACCAGCGTTTAATAAAGTTGCCAAGCCGGCTTTCGAATCGCAGGGTAATAACTTTTTCCAAGGTGTTAAATTTTCTGTACAAACTACTTCTCGTGGTAACGCCGAATAGCGTAGGAAAGACGAGTTCATGTTTCCATTAACGACTCCAGTTGGACGTAATGAAATTTCAGGATTAACACTGTTGGTTTCATCGATGAAGTTTAGTGATGAGCATAGGAGGCCGGATAGTGAATTAGAGAGTCCTTTCCAATTTGAATCGATGTCTTGAGTGTCGGGTTTGAACCATGCCCAAACTTCAGCACCAGGGGCTGCATCGAGTATCGGATAACCCCATGTTTCATATCTCCATAGCCCGGCTGTTAGGGATATATGAAGTTCTTGGATGTTGTGGCGTAGCAGAACTTCACTTACAGCTCGAGGGAATAAATGTGAATGTAGCACTGAAAATTAAAATTTTTAATTTGTAATTTTTTAAAAATGAATGAATGAAATGATGTGCCTTAGTAAATTTTTGAATTCTGAGTCACAAGTCATTATAAAATGCAAGTCATAGTAATAGTCGAAGAGCCCACTGCACTAAAGTCTCCCTAACACCTAACATAATAGAGATGTTTTTTGTTGAATTTATATTTGCTGAAACATGAGCGAAGTATAAAAAAATGGTTACCTTTGGTATCTCATTTTAAACCCCAAATCCGTTATAGAATATAATGTCGAAAGTTGTGCCAGTCGTGGGATTCTAATAATTTAACAGCTGGTTTGCTCTTTCTAGGGGTGGGGGGAAAAAGTGCGCAAAAGGCAAAATTTTTTAATATTTTCAAGGTCAATTTTTTAACACTCAAAAACTCAACTCGGTATTGCCATCTTCAAAAAATTACTGCGTAGAAAAGTTACAAAAGTTTAAGAATTTTATTAAAAAAAAGAAGGCTCTTCCACTTGAAGGAGCACTGAAATCGATTCAAAAAAACATAAAACGTAGCTAAAACACATGGATTTGGGCGAGGTGAGGACTGGATGGTTAAGGCCGGGCGCGCACTGGGGTTGTGTGGTCAGTGACATTTTTTTAAAGCTGTATATCGAGTATTTTGGCACTCATTGAGAGATGAGATCGATTATTATAAGGTGTCAATCGTTTGCAAGTAGCGCCCTCGAAGTATTTTATGCAACTAAAACTCCTATTAGAGTGGAGGTGCATTTTAGCGAGTAAAAATGTTAAGAGTAGTTATCAAATGTTGTAGTTAGCTGAATAGTGATGTCATACCTATAACTCTAGTTAGGAAATTTATATCCAGTGTAAGGGAGGTAGTTACGGAGAGTAGTATATACAGGGTGTCCAGAAATTAAGTGGCCAAACTTTAGGAGGCGATTCTACAACTAATTTTAAGAAAAAAATTTCCTATAAACATGTGTCCGATTTCGCTTTACTTTTTTTTTTAGCTTTCAAAAAATCTGAAAAAAATTGAGAAATTATATCTTAAACATATTAGTCTTCACACCAAATTTCAAATCTGTATTATAAACTGTTTTCAAATAAATGACAAAAAACCTAGTTTTAGTCACAATAGTTAAAGGGCTGTAGCTCCCTTAGGAAGCGAAATCGGACACATGTTTATAGGAAGTTTTTTTCTTAAAATTAGTTGTAGAATCGCCTCTTTTAGTTTGGCCGCTTAATTTTTGGACACCCTGTATATCCATCCGAGTTTTAATAGTTAAAATAATAAAGTATCCAGTAACCACAAGGTTTTGGCGATATTTTAATAGTTACTGTCGATGATGTCATAAATTTCTAACTTACTCGCCAAAATGCACCTTAGAGGGTGTAAGCAAATTATTTTTATCAATTTGTGGTATTGCGGATTTGGTTTTTTAAAAGTTATACAGAAGGCACATTCTGAAATACAAAGAAAACTACTGTTTCAATAAGAAACGACTCTGTGTTATGTGAGAGAGACTTTAGTGCACTCGGCTCTCATACTATCGATACAATAACTGAAACAACGACGGTTCAAATAATGTTTTAAAATTTATAATTAATTAATAACTAAATAAAATTAGAACTTACTTAAATCTGATGAAGAATCTACGTCCCATTTCGTTGTAAATTGAAAATGTGTATAAATTTTGTTCGAAGTTAAAGGTTTTAATATTAATTCTTCAGAAAATGTATCTGAACTTGCATAAATATTATTTATTAAAGCTAGAATTACTACTAATAAATACATTTTTGTACCGATTATTCCTAGTATTGCTAATTTACACGAATTAATTTAAAACCATTTCATTTTAATCGGAAAGTAAATAAACAGTTTTATAGGTTAGAATAATGATGGCCGACTTCAAATTCGACCAATGAAAAATGAGAAAAATAGCTAGTGTACATTTGGTTGTCTATAATAATTTTGCGTATTTTTTAAATTAAATTAATATTATTACTTATTATTTTTGTGTAAATATAATAAAACTATACTTTTAAATTACAAAAGAAATATTTAAACATTGTTTAATAAAATTTATTAATTTTATACAGTGTGTGGCAAAAGTTATGCACCAAACGTTTCAGTGTCAAAAAAGGCATAAAAATAGAAAATCAAGGAGGGGGGTAGGCAATTTATGATAAACAGGATGTAATATAACAAAAATTTTAAGAATAGCTAAATAAACAAAGGCGTTTTGACACTTTAACATTTGATAAACCCTGTATTGTAAGTATTTGTGAGTTTTATTTTAATATAATTATTTGGTTTTTATAAATAAAACGATTTTCCTCTTAAATAATTTTTGATCGTATTCGCTGCTATCCACTAAATCAAATTTCATGATTGCCATAAGGTAAACACAACAATTAAAGTAAATTAAAGGCGGCGAATACGGCATCTGGAGATTAGTATTTTAAATAAATAAAAAAAAACAAAAGGATTTTTTAAAATTTATTTAATACAAACTTAAAAATTTATATTAGGTTAAAAGTTATATTAAAAAATTTAATTAAAATATATTTTTTTTTAATTTAAAATTACTTAATTAAAGTGGAAATGGAGTTTTTATAAATTAACTTATTTTAATATTTTTTCTCAGCATTCTGAGGTCAAGAATGAGTAGAGAGTAAAGCTTTTAATATGTACAATCCTAGGCATAATAAACTGGTTTAAGATGAATATAATTTCTTTCTTTATAGCGCGATGATGAATAAATCTTAAAAATAAATGGACACTTGTTGCATCTCTTCTCTTTATTCTAAAGGAGGCAGTTTTTGTGTTATTTTATAACTAGTCACTGAAAATATCACATTTTTTGGATTATTTTTTTCTTAAAAACTCAATTAGTTGGTGCTTGTAATGGCGGAGATGCTGGAAATACTGTCATTTGTGATAAAGGCGTTGGAGCTACTCCAAAGGCGGAAATGAATACATTTACTGATGTAACGATGAAAATTCCAACAACTGTGTAATTGTTGATTTTATTCGCTATGCAAATTTCTTTTTGATCCTTTACATTGTATCGGGAATTCATTATTAGTCCAACACCAATGGCAATCTATAAAAAAAACAAAAATAATTACTTTTCACTGTAATAAGAATTAAAAACATTGTCAGATTTGTTTATTGTATTTTTCGTCCATGTAAACTAAAAAAAGCTTTAAAAACGTGGTTGCTTTGTTTTATATATTGTTTAAACTTGTTTTATTATAATGGTTAGGAAGAAAAAAATAAATTTCTTAAATATTACAAGAGTTTTAAATGACGTAAATAAGTCATTACAATTGTATTTTTAAGGAAAATAAAAATACCATTCCTAAACTATTTATACCTATTTTAAGGAAAAACAGGTGCGTTTACAAAGTGCGAGTTATCAAGGACGAGGAATATCATTAAATATCTTTGTTTTCAATTGTAGAATAAGAATCAGAATGTAAAAAAATTGCCTACTGTAATATTTTTTTATGTAATTTAATTAAAAAAAACCCAAGTGTTATAATAAATATTATAGCAAGTTAAAATTTTGAATTTCATATTTACCTGTAAAATCAGACTGAGTGAAATCATTACAATATTCGGATAGTAATAGGGATGCATGCTGCTCTCCAAAACATATCTGAGTTGATTGGCATTAGCTGAAAATAGTGCCAAGTCCATCATGCCTTGCGCCAGAGTTTTTTTATGTTGATAAACATTTACATCGGGGATACTTTCCAGGTCACTTGCCATAACAAATCCGTCTTGATATCCTGGAGAATAAGGAAAAGACCTCATATCACCATTCAAATGCCTCATATCAAGCTCATCTTTACCCACTGATGACAAGTTGTCTTTACTTGATTCTACCCCATTGTTGGTGTTAGAAATTGGAACAGCATCCACCTCACCAATTCGCGAAGATAATTCAAGCACGACATTGTGATCATCAAGCGATTTACTATCAATTTCCGAAAAATCCTCCATTTCAGCGAGGGAGTTCTTTGGAGGATTCACGTCTGAAATCAACGGGCGGTTTTCGGATGTTTCTAAATTTGGTGGTACCACGGTCTGATGCGAATTGCTCATTTTGGAGATTCTTACGGTTTACGACGAAAAATTTTAATTATGAGCGGTCTGGCCGGTTTGTCTGGTTGTTGTATACTGCTGTTCATTTGTTTCAAGGTGCGATTTAAATGAGTGCGAAATGAATCGAGAATCGAGTCAACGAGTCGGCGTGTGGATTTACCGAGTTTGTTTGTTCTTGGAAGTTTATTTACGGAGCAACAGTCGGTGGCACACACGCTATTTATTTTATGCTAACGAGATTAGTTTTTTATTCGGAATTAGGAAGAGAAATATTTTAGTTTCCTTTTTATGATAAAAGTTGTAAAAACAAAGAATTATAATATTTCAAGATGACTCACTTTACTGATGATTAAAATATGCGTTATGTATTACTTCTCCAAAAAATTGGTAACTTTAAGAGTAGTCTTTGAAAAAAAAAATAAAAAAAAACAAAAAATTTTCGAGATTGTGCAGAAATTTTAAATTTTTAAAGTTAAAAAATATTCCATACAAGAAATTATTTATCATAAATCAGTATTTACCTTGACTATAAATCGATATAATTATTAAATTTTTGTAATTTATTTTAAAATTATTATGAATAATAATCATAATATTTTTTAATTAATGTAAGTATTTTAATTAATTTAATAAAATGCACTTTTGTAATCAATAACTCGTTTGTCCTAGAATAGGACGAAAAGGTCGATCGTCTGAAACTCCTACCAACAACTTCTGCGAATTTTATAAACATGTGAAGTTTTAGGTATTATGACTCACAATCAACTTGGCTACTTGACGCAAAGGATAAAGCAAAGCAATTAACTAAAAATATGTAATCGTACTTTTCACAACTCGGGTAAATAGCAATAAGTTAACGGAAGTCAAGGTTGAGTTAATTTACAACTTTTACGTATAAAATTTCCCCTTTACAAAATAATAACCGTTGTGATATTACATTATTCTGAAAAATATGCAGATTGTAGGAATTCCCCAGTTTCCTGCCTATAATAATTTAATCTCGTATAAATTTATTATAATTTACATTATTATTTTTAGTACCTACATAATAATATAGAATTGATTTGTAGTTATTATTATACAGGGTGATGATAAAGTTTGGAACATAATTCATAACTGCCTTATTTAATTTTTTTGAGAAAATCGCTCGGACAGGTCAATTTTAGTTTTTAAAATCCCATCTCTTGATATAAAAAAATATTAATGACGTCACTGGTGATTTAGCAATGACGTCATCATCGATTTTTTTAAATGGAAACCCACACTTTTTTCACTGGTTTTTGATAGACATTTATGTCACTTAAACGATGATATCAAAAAATTGTTGCATTTGTAAACAAATTTTCGTTTAAAATTTTTTTAATATAAACTTAAAATTAATTTGTACTATTAAATTTGAAAAATTTGAATGTTGTATAAGATTTATTTTGGGCGATTTCAATAAATGGTGAATTTAAAATTTTATTTTTTGTAAATTTCCTTACATTTAAATGGAATCAAAAAATTAGTTTTTCAAGACTATTTATTAAATTTTTTTAAATACATTTAACATTTGCATTAGAATGCGCATTATTTAAACATTTACTTTCTTTTGTTATTATTGGTAACTTCAAATTCATTTTAATTTATTTTTATAAAACCTTTTTCGTTAAAATAAAAATTTCCTTTTTTGAATTAAAAAGATTTTTTATTCAAAAATTTGTTTAAAAATTTAATTGTTTTTTATATTATTGTTTAAGTAACATGAATTTCTATCGATAATGAGTAAAAAAAGTGGGGGCTTCCATTTAAAAAAATCGTTGATGACGTCATTGTTAAAGCACCAGTGACGTCATTAATATTTTTTTATATCAAGAGATGGCATTTGTTAAACTAAAATTGACCTGTCTGAGCGATTTTCTCAAAACAATTAAATACGGCAGTTATGAATAAGGTTCCAAACTTTATCATCACCCTGTATATTGTACATAGTAGAAAGTATATTTTTTTCAATATTAAACTTAGACAAAAATTTCTACTTCTACAGGGTCCGCCAAAATAAGTTTTGCACCAAACCTTTTAGTATCAAAAGTCAAAATGGCTTTAAATGAAAATGCAAAAATCAAGAGGAGTGAATTCCATTTGAAAGAACACGTTTTAACCCTATTTTTAAATTTTTTATCCCTATAGTTTCTCAGTGGTGTCATTTTTTTCTAAATGTCAAAGTGAGTCATGTTTCCAGCACATGTTTCATATCATTTTTTGTGAATATGACAATCTATCTCATAAATTCGATGTAACGATACCAAACAAAACTTTGCAGAAAAATAAAAAAAAATTATTTCCGATCTGTATACAGGGTGTCCCATTTGACGTTGAACTGTATGGGTATCTTTGTTATTATTGGAGATAGAAAATCGGTTAAATTGACAAAATAGTTTTTCGAATAATAATAATTCATTTACACAAAATTTGAATATCGCATCGTTCCAACGCTATCTTGAAAAAAACAAGAAACTGCGATTTTTAAAATATGGCTATAACTTCTTTATTTTCTGTGGTACCAAAAAAGTTTTTTGACATAATACAGACAATTTTTTGTGTACAATGCAGTAAAACAAATGAATCTTTTTTTTCGCAAACGGATTGACCGGAAATGAACCAAACTTATTTTTTTCTTATGGCAGCCATATTGGATTTACACATATTCGGAATCAGTATTTTTTTCTGAGTTTAATATCTCAAAAATACTTCTTTTTTAAAAGTATTTTAAGCCATGAATAAAAATATGGGATGTTACATTTAAAAAAACAAAGTTCATGGTGTTTCCGGTGAAACCGGAAGTGATTTCGAAAATAAAAAATGCACATAAAATTTGTTTTTTTGAACCATAGAACATAGCCAAATTTCAAATTTTTTTATTCATAAATAAAAAAGTTATCGAGGTGACCCGGTTTTCATTTCCACCCGGTATATATATAGTCCGGAAGTGGATGGCAACTTTCTTATTTTAAATGGAACACCCAGTATATTTTTGCATTTTCGCGTTCCCCATAAAAATACCAATAAATTGACCTAGCGTAGTGTGCTCTACTATTAATACTTTCGGAATTTCGCCCATTTGAAAATCACATTTTATGCAACTTCATTTACTACGGAAGTTGGAGCCAACTACCCCAACTTCCTTATTTTAAGTGATTTTATTTTGCAATTAAGTTAATAACATTAAATTTAAACAAAATTATGTTTAACCTTAGGTTCATTAATTTTCCGCGATTTAAGTCCTCCGTAGACAAATTTTCAGAATCAAAAATATAACCGTTCAAAAGTTAGCAGGGGGGGGGGGGGTATTTACTTTATGTCCGCAGTGTATATGTCAAATTAAACCTCATTTAAAATTAAATGACCGTTAAAAATTTTGATAATACTGGGAGCAAGAGTGTTTTTTTTTTGTTAAAATATCATATATCAAAGTTTCAAGAATAAACAAATTCAAAATAATATTATAAAATTAAGTAAACTCGTGTATTTTCGATTATACAGGGTGTCCAAAAAATGCTCTCCAGTACGTTGTTGGGGATCCTTCAGGAATCCCCAGAAAAATAGTTTAAAAAAATCCTCGTGATCAATTGACCGAGATATGGAGGGTCAAAGTTTGGAATTTAACTTCTTTATTTTTGTGAATTTTGAAAAACCATCAGTTGTCCTGTAAAGTTTGGACTTTCTTTAGTCGCTTAGTAATAAATTTAATTTAAATCGCGTATTAATAACTTCACCATTTATTTTTATAAATTGAAAATTACCTGTCATAACCACTTTGTTCATAATTTTCAATTTAAAAAAATAAATTGTGAAGTTCTTAAAACTCAATTTAAATTAAATTTATTACTAAAAGACTAAAGAGAAGCCAAACTTTACAGGACAATTGGCGGTTTTTCAAAATTCATAAAAATGAAGAATTTGAATTCCAAACTTTGACCCTCAATATCTCGGTCAATTGGTTACGGGGATTTTTTTTAACTATTTTTCTGGAGATCCCAGAATGGTCCTCAACATCGTAGTGGAGAGCTTATCCGCCATTTTTTGGACACCCTGTATGTATATTTTTTTAGAATTTTTAAAAATATTTGTTTTTTATCTTAATTTTTAGCCATATGTTCTGAAACTTATTACAAAGATTTTTATAACCTATTTGATTCAATTTCTATGTACAGTTATTTTATTTTTTGTTCTTTTATTTATTAATTAAAATTTGTATACATACTGGGTGTCCACGAAACTAGGGCCACGAATATAATTTCTTTATTTATGAAAATAAGAATTTGAAATTTTAGTAAATTATATGGCACAAGAAAACGCATTTATTGAATTAAAAAATTCTATTTCGGTTTCAGCGGAAATGACATCAACTTTCTTATTTTAAACGTAACACCCTTCTTTTTTTGTACTTATTAAACATTGGTAAGTTCCAAGTATGCTTGTGATTAAAAAAATTTTTTCTTATCATTAAAAAAAAAATTTGGATTTTTTTTGTAAATTTTTTTAATAAAATCTATTAAAAGTAGTCTTAAATAATTTAAATATCTAAAATAAATTGTAAATTATGAAATGCATTTGGCAGTTTTTAACAAATTGATAAATTGATAAAATAAAAAAATTAAAAAAAATGAGTAAGTACACTTAAGGTTTATATATACCTCGATAACTTCATAAATAAAAAAGTTATAGAGGTGAGACGGTTTTCATTTCCACCCGGTATATTAGGTATTACTGTAATCGGAAAAAAATCTTCTATCGAAATGGGGGTGGGTGGCCCCACTAGCCTGCCATTTGAAAAAATAAAGTTATTTGCAAAAAACGCGTTATAAAAATTAATTTCTCAAAAACTGCTGAATGAATATCATAATTTACATTTTACTTATTATTTAAATTATTTAAGAGTAGTTTTAATAGATTTTATTATAAAAAAATCAAAATTTTTTTTGAAAGTTCAGAATTTTTTTTTTGTCACAAGCATACTTGGAATTTACCAATGATTAATTATAAGTACAAAAAATAGGGTGAAACCGAAACCGAAAGTGAAATTGAATTTTTTTTTAGTTCAATTAAACCGTTTTCTTATGCCATATTAAAATTTCAAATTTTTGTTTTCATAAATAAAGAAATTACAGGGGTGACCCTAATTTCGTGGACACCCGGTATATGTATTTATTACTGCAACTATTTCTCTTTTTTATATTTTATATTGCCCTATTGATTAATAAAAGTTTATTACATCTACCTGCTATAAAAATTCATGAGTGTGAGTGTGAGTGTGTGTAAAATAACATAAAACGAATAAAAATAAAAAAAAAATATTAGAAACCAGTAAGATTTAAGAAAAAAATTAACAGTAAAAATACTGAAAAATTTGTAGGAATCAGGCATACAATAGAAAATCTGTTACTTAAATTTGTAAGTGTTAAGTGTGGCTTAAGGGTTTAAGGAGAAGTGATATAACTGGCCCTAAAACAAATAATCAAAACAGTAGATAGTTTTTATTACAAAACAAAGAAAACATAAATTACAGTAATTTAAAATAATCATCACACATCCAAAACATTTTACTTCATAAATTAATGGCACAAATTAAACAATTTAAGCTTTTATTAATGATAAGTTTAGAATTTAGACAGAATAATCCTGAAACCTTGAACCTAGACTAGCAAATAAACACGTTTCAGTAATTACATAATATAAAGAAGCCCAAGTTTTACTACGATTTTAAATAAAACATATATTCTTTGAACATTTTAAGGTAATTAAACTAATAGTTAAAGTCATATTTTAATTTTCTGCAGTCGTTATTAAAAATGTCTTTAATTTTTTACTAAAAAAATAAAAAAAGAAAGAAACGTGTATTTATTGGTTTCTTTCAGGTAATCAAATTTAAGGTTTTTAAACCCTCAACCCTTAGGATTATTCCCCCAAAGGCAAGTAGGGGAAATGAGGTTAATGTGGAAGATTTTTTTGTTACCTTTTACTTAACTACAAACAAAATTAATTAATTTGAGATTGTTTTGTTTAAAATTATTTTAAAATTTGAAAACTTTCATTCAGTTGTATCAATGCTTATTTTTTTCAAAAATTCATTTAATTTTGAAAATCATCTTTTGAAATGCTTAAGGCATATTAGAGTAGATTGTAAAAAACATTGTTCTGAAGAAGTTTTAAAAATACGTTTTCAAAATTTTTACTATAGTTATAGTTTACGGTTTTAAAATTTTATTTTACAGGCTTTTAAAATATTATTTATATGGGTTGCAATAGATATTTTCAAAGATGATTCTACATTTTTTTTTAAATACGGATTATTTTAGATGAATTTAATTAAAAAAAATTTCATTTCAAATACTATACATAAACTTAAATATATTTTTGTGAAAAATTATTTAATTAAATTCCACAATTATTTCCAATATCACATACCTAATAAATTACATAAAAAGTTTAAATTTTAATTAATTTAAATTGTAAATTTTGTGGAAAAGTTATTGTTTAAATTTATTTTTGGAAAAAAATGGTAAGAAAGAAATACGATATAAATATTACAAATTATAAAATTAGTAATAAAAGTGAAAGATTAAAATAACAAGCAAGTAAATATAATAATAAGTAAATAATTTACATGTTATCTTTGAAAAACCTCAGCAACATCCTGTTTAAAAAATAAATTGATGAAGACCTTATAAAGTGATAACTAAAATACTATCATTCATGTGGAAATGTAAAGTGTGGTTATTTTGCAAGAAGGAAAAACAAACATGTTTATTTTTAAATTTTACTAATGATAATTAAGTAAACCAATAATTATGACACATTGAGATTTCAAGGTACTTTTTTTTTCAAACGATTTAAATAAATAAATATTAATGATTTACCGCTTTGATTTCGCATTGTGTGGAGATTACATTCAATTTATACAATTAAAATGTTATTTTCACTGGAGGATTAAGGTAAATTGAAAAAATATGAATTTTAGCTAAAAAAAAAAAATTTATCCACTAGAAAAGAGAGGGTAAAATTATTATTTCAAGAATTTATTTGGTTTGTAAATTATTTTTTAGTTTAAAAATTCCATAAGAATACTAGTTTTTAAAGCCATGAGTTAAAAGTTAGAAATTTGAAAATAGTTTCGTCGTTTTGTTATAAATATTGAAAAATATTTTTGTAATTTATCTATTTATGTATTTAAAAGAGCACTAAAAGAAATTTCGGTAAATACCAAAAATTGCAAGATCACGTGGAAAACAAATAAAATTTCTATCAAAAATCATGTTTAAAAAAAATATAAAAATTTAATGAAGGCCAAAAATTGGATAAAAAGTGAAAACAATTTATTCAAAATAATGTAATTAAAAGTTAAGATTTTAAAATTTAATAAATACTAAGATAAAATATTAAATTCCTTATCCAGGAAGAAAGTAATAATTTTTTGAATTTATTAAAATTAACACTCCATGAAAAATTAAAAAAAAAACTGAATTTGAAATAATTAAGTGTTAAAAGTATTAATAAGTTTAAAAATAACTTTAAAATGTATATTTTATTAGGATCAGTACATTTTCAAAACGGCATGGAAAGGTAGTAATTATACATATTTTGGACAAAATTAAAAACAATAAATAACATATGCAACCTTGTTACTTTTTATTTGGTTTGTAGGCAACCAATTAAGCACGTAAGCTTGGTGGCCTATAAAAACTCTCTATATCTATCTAAATAAAATCTAATTAATAAATATTCAAATGTTTTGTTCACTTTTATTGATTGTTTTCCTTGCATTTTAAATATAATTTTTAAAAATACCTGTTTTGGCAAAAAAGGCTTTACAAAATTAATTTTTTGGTGTAGTAAATAGTAAATACTAATATACTTATTGGGTGATTATTTGGACATTATTAATAGTTGTGTTTTTTTTACATACTTTGCTAGAGCAAATATGAGCAAATCATATTCTGTCTCATTTTCTCCTATAGAACTAAAAGGAGAAAGAAGTGATTTGCTCGAGCAAATCAGTCAAATTTTGGTAAAAGAAACACACCTCAACCATGCTCAATAAACAGGTATGGTGAACAATCGGTTGCATATAATAATTTAAAATAATTACATTAAATAATTATAAATAATAAACAAACACAAATAAATAAAACTCAAAAAAGTTAAATTTTTTATCAAAGTACAGGGTGAGTTAAAATGATTGAGGTTTGATATTTAGGCAACCAAATTCACAGATTGGTACAACTGAAATCTTAAAAAGAAAATCTCCTAATAATCCAATGGCCTAGCAAAATTTCTTTCCAAAATGTCTAATTTCACAGTAAATGTCAAATATTGAAAATGTTTTTCTTCATTTTCGAGATGCTGACACAAAACAAAGATTTACGCAAATTAATTTTGATAAAAACTGAAATAGAATAGAACAATAACGAAATCTAAAGTTTTGACACAACGTTTAAAAATTATATCTACGCCTTTGCTTTTGTGAAGTCTAGTTACTTTGTTTTGAATTTGACATGATTTTGTTAACACAAACTTGAAGCAAACGAAGAATTGACCACAATCATTTTAGCTGACCCTGTACAAAGTTAATAATTTATTTTTTAATATGTAGGCAACCAACATAACAGTTAAGTTGATTGAAATAGAAGACCGCAGATATTAGAATTTTCAATTTTTATATTATAAATTATTAAAAATATATATAAGAACTATAAATAAAAAAATAATAAAAATTATAACCCAATGAACAGGTAAGGTGAAAATTTGGTTGCAGATAATAATTTTCATTAATTCATTATATTAAGTAATTATTAAATTAAATAAATGCTCGATAAAGTCAAATTATTTATAATCAAGCAATGTCAATCGTAAAAATTATAACTATTTTTTAATTATACATATACCGGGTGGAAATGAAAGCCGGGTCACCTCGATAACTTTTTTATTTATGAATAAATAAATTTGAAATTTGGCTATGTTCTATGGTTTAAAAAAACAAATTTTATGTGCATTTTTTATTTTCGAAATCACTTCCTGTTTCACCGGAAACACCATGAACTTTGTTTTTTTAAATGTAACATCCCATATTTTTATTCATGGCTTAAAATACTTTTAAAAAAGAAGTATTTTTGAGATATTAGTTTTTATTTTTTTTGTAAAAAATTTTTTTTAAAAAAAAAAAAGGTTTTCGAAGTCGGTGAAAAGTACCAAAACTAATTCTAAATAATTCAAATACATAAATAAAATTGTAATTTGAAAAAAAAATTAAGTGGTTTTTGAACTATTAATTTTTAAACTTAATTAATGAAGATTTTATCAAATATCTCACTTTTTTTAAATGCAATGATGCCGGGTCATTCGACTTTTTAAAAAGTGGATTTTATAACGATTATTTATTTTATGTATTTGAATTATTTAGAATTAGTTTTGGTAATTTTCACCGACTTCGAAAACCTTTTTTTTTTGAAAAAAATTTTTTTTTCGCAAAAAATAAAAACTAATATTTCAAAAATACTTCTTTTTTAAAAGTATTTTAAGCCATGAATAAAAATATGGGATGTTACATTTAAAAAAACAAAGTTCATGGTGTTTCCGGTGAAACCGGAAGTGATTTCGAAAATAAAAAATGCACATAAAATTTGTTTTTTTGAACCATAGAACATAGCCAAATTTCAAATTTTTCTATTCATAAATAAAAAAGTTATAGAGGTGACCCCGTGTTTATTTCCACCCGGTATATGGATGTAGGCAACCAACATAACTGTTAAGTTGGTTGTCTACAATAGAAAACAGTAGATTTTATCATTTCCAATTTTTATATAATAAATTATTAAAAATATAAATAAAAATTGTAAATAAATAAAAAAATTATACAAATTTAATGAATAAAGTTTTTTTTTTAGTATTTATATTATGTATAAATTTATGATCTACGCCAATTATGTATTAATTCAAATAAATTATTATAAATTATTCCGACGCAATAAAATTTTAGCCCTTTTCGTGTTAATAACCTAAAGTGAGATGATAATCGCGTGCTTGAGTGAGCTCGTGAGATTGTTTGAATGAGATGAGATGAGCCGGGACGTTTATTTTCACGTCGATCAGGGACTTGACAAAATTACTTAGGGGACTCCAAATTCGCGCTTTTTTAAATTTCATTATACATTTTCATTCATTTTTTTACCTCAAACCTCACCTCTTAACATTAATTAAAACCTACACAAAAAAATAATAAAGAGAATAATAATATACTACACTCAAGTTACATCAATAGCAAAAAAATATCAGTTTTCAAAAAAATAAAGAAAACCAAATTTAACCTAAAAATTATTAACAAAATCTATTATTATCATCGGTAGTAAAGAAGTAAAAGGGTGGAGAAAAATATTTTTTTAAATTTTCGCAGACGTAAATAAAATAGTCCCTTGTGATCAATGATGCTCAGATGGCATATAAAAGCGTATTTTTAGGTTAACCTTTGAAAAATTCATCTACCCAATTTTCAATTGGTTTTAATTTTGAAATAGTTCAGGAAGTGAGATAAAATTTGTTGATTGAAAATTTGGGTTAGAGAATGTGGGTGGAGAAGATTGGGATGATATTATCTGTAAAAGCTCGCGGGAGCAGAGTTAACGATTTTCTAGAAAGACTCGCTTTTCTCCAGGTTGGCAGGAAGAAATTCGATTTAAAAATAGACACGTCCCGAGGAAAAGTTTTTTCCTTTTGCTTTCTCCCTTTTCACTAATCAACGGAAATGCTTCATTTAATTACGCCTCAGGGAAAACTTTTGCGGCAAATATAATTTCGCTAAAAAGCGCTTTTCCAGTCTAAATGAATTTTTTGTTATCACAACACCATTGAATTTGTAAATATAAACTGTCTCAACTAAAAATAAATTACATTTATCCATAAATAATTTTATTTTTTATTTTTTATTTTTTATTTTTTATTTTTTATTTTGTATTTTTTATTTTGTATTTTGTATTTTGTATTTTGTATTTTGTATTTTGTATTTTGTATTTTGTATTTTGTATTTTGTATTTTGTATTTTGTATTTTGTATTTTGTATTTTGTATTTTGTATTTTGTATTTTGTATTTTGTATTTTGTATTTTGTATTTTGTATTTTGTATTTTGTATTTTGTATTTTGTATTTTGTATTTTTTATTTTGTATTTTGTATTTTTTATTTTTTATTTTTTATTTTTTATTTTTTATTTTTTATTTTGTATTTTGTATTTTTTATTTTTTATTTTTTATTTTTTATTTTTTATTTTTTATTTTTTATTTTTTATTTTTTATTTTTTATTTTTTATTTTTTATTTTTTATTTTTTATTTTTTATTTTTTATTTTTTATTTTTTATTTTTTATTTTTTATTTTTTATTTTTTATTTTTTATTTTTTATTTTTTATTTTTTATTTTTTATTTTTTATTTTTTATTTTTTATTTTTTATTTTTTATTTTTTATTTTTTATTTTTTATTTTTTATTTTTTATTTTTTATTTTTTATTTTTTATTTTTTATTTTTTATTTTTTATTTTTTATTTTTTATTTTTTATTTTTTATTTTTTATTTTTTATTTTTTATTTTTTATTTTTTATTTTTTATTTTTTATTTTTTATTTTTTATTTTTTATTTTTTATTTTTTATTTTTTATTTTTTATTTTTTATTTTTTATTTTTTATTTTTTATTTTTTATTTTTTATTTTTTATTTTTTATTTTTTATTTTTTATTTTTTATTTTTTATTTTTTATTTTTTATTTTTTATTTTTTATTTTTTATTTTTTATTTTTTATTTTTTATTTTTTATTTTTTATTTTTTATTTTTTATTTTTTATTTTTTATTTTTTATTTTTTATTTTTTATTTTTTATTTTTTATTTTTTATTTTTTATTTTTTATTTTTTATTTTTTATTTTTTATTTTTTATTTTTTATTTTTTATTTTTTATTTTTTATTTTTTATTTTTTATTTTTTATTTTTTATTTTTTATTTTTTATTTTTTATTTTTTATTTTTTATTTTTTATTTTTTATTTTTTATTTTTTATTTTTTATTTTTTATTTTTTATTTTTTATTTTTTATTTTTTATTTTTTATTTTTTATTTTTTATTTTTTATTTTTTATTTTTTATTTTTTATTTTTTATTTTTTATTTTTTATTTTTTATTTTTTATTTTTTATTTTTTATTTTTTATTTTTTATTTTTTATTTTTTATTTTTTATTTTTTATTTTTTATTTTTTATTTTTTATTTTTTATTTTTTATTTTTTATTTTTTATTTTTTATTTTTTATTTTTTATTTTTTATTTTTTATTTTTTATTTTTTATTTTTTATTTTTTATTTTTTATTTTTTATTTTTTATTTTTTATTTTTTATTTTTTATTTTTTATTTTTTATTTTTTATTTTTTATTTTTTATTTTTTATTTTTTATTTTTTATTTTTTATTTTTTATTTTTTATTTTTTATTTTTTATTTTTTATTTTTTATTTTTTATTTTTTATTTTTTATTTTTTATTTTTTATTTTTTATTTTTTATTTTTTATTTTTTATTTTTTATTTTTTATTTTTTATTTTTTATTTTTTATTTTTTATTTTTTATTTTTTATTTTTTATTTTTTATTTTTTATTTTTTATTTTTTATTTTTTATTTTTTATTTTTTATTTTTTATTTTTTATTTTTTATTTTTTATTTTTTATTTTTTATTTTTTATTTTTTATTTTTTATTTTTTATTTTTTATTTTTTATTTTTTATTTTTTATTTTTTATTTTTTATTTTTTATTTTTTATTTTTTATTTTTTATTTTTTATTTTTTATTTTTTATTTTTTATTTTTTATTTTTTATTTTTTATTTTTTATTTTTTATTTTTTATTTTTTATTTTTTATTTTTTATTTTTTATTTTTTATTTTTTATTTTTTATTTTTTATTTTTTATTTTTTATTTTTTATTTTTTATTTTTTATTTTTTATTTTTTATTTTTTATTTTTTATTTTTTATTTTTTATTTTTTATTTTTTATTTTTTATTTTTTATTTTTTATTTTTTATTTTTTATTTTTTATTTTTTATTTTTTATTTTTTATTTTTTATTTTTTATTTTTTATTTTTTATTTTTTATTTTTTATTTTTTATTTTTTATTTTTTATTTTTTATTTTTTATTTTTTATTTTTTATTTTTTATTTTTTATTTTTTATTTTTTATTTTTTATTTTTTATTTTTTATTTTTTATTTTTTATTTTTTATTTTTTATTTTTATTTTTTATTTTTTATTTTTTATTTTTTATTTTTTATTTTTTATTTTTTATTTTTTATTTTTTATTTTTTATTTTTTATTTTTTATTTTTTATTTTTTATTTTTTATTTTTTATTTTTTATTTTTTATTTTTTATTTTTTATTTTTTATTTTTTATTTTTTATTTTTTATTTTTTATTTTTTATTTTTTATTTTTTATTTTTTATTTTTTATTTTTTATTTTTTATTTTTTATTTTTTATTTTTTATTTTTTATTTTTTATTTTTTATTTTTTATTTTTTATTTTTTATTTTTTATTTTTTATTTTTTATTTTTTATTTTTTATTTTTTATTTTTTATTTTTTATTTTTTATTTTTTATTTTTTATTTTTTATTTTTTATTTTTTATTTTTTATTTTTTATTTTTTATTTTTTATTTTTTATTTTTTATTTTTTATTTTTTATTTTTTATTTTTTATTTTTTATTTTTTATTTTTTATTTTTTATTTTTTATTTTTTATTTTTTATTTTTTATTTTTTGTTTTAGTCCTCTGAAAATTTTTACATTTGAAAAAAAAATGTCCAAGGTCAAAGAAGTTACCTTCACTTTTACTGGAATGGCTTCGGATGTTCGACATTTTTAGTAAATTACTGGAAAAGTTCTCCACAAAATAAGTATAAGGCTTTCCATTAAAGTCGTTTGCAAATTATTAACATTCGAAAAACAATGACAAAAAAGTTACCTTCACGATTAGGGAAGTGGACAAAAGATAGTTTTGTTTTCCTGGAAATTGAAGAAACCCAAGTATACAATTTTTAAATTTTGGTCAATTTTTTTAAACGTAATGATCAAAATTTCTTCATGGTTCCTAATAATAGTGTTCAGTGTAGATAATCCATGTTGTGGGTTATTGGGATAATTTTTAAATCCTGATTAAGTTTTATGAGGAGTAGTTGTAGTAATCCAATTTGATGGGTAAATTGTGTGGTGATGCCTGGAGTGAAAAAAAGGCGTAAGTGGTGTCCCACTGGGCGTTAAGAAATGAGCGGACAAAAAGCACAATTAGGGTTGTTCTCTGGAGGAAATGCGCTCAAGAAAACTGGAAATAAAATCAATTGTTTGGAAAAGAAAGCAAAATTTACACGCTTTTCTCCTGTAGCATTTTATCATTTTTCCCTTTGAATCATCAACCTCAAACATAAATTTTATACGATCAAATTTTTCAGGAAAAATACCTATGAAGAATCATTTTAAACGAGCAGTAAAATTTAAGTTTAATTTAATTAAAATGAAAGAAGGAAAAATGTAGCTAAACAGATTTTATATTCGACATAAAATGACAAATAAATTTAATTGATTATAAAAATAATTCACTTTTCTATGACGCAAATAAAGAAGAAAAGTACGCAATAAAGTTAGTTGAAAATAAAATTCGATTAGTTTAAGGTCAAAATCTTGCACAAAATGAGGTAAATAAAATAAATTATAGCAGAGTACTAAAAAGAAATTAGAGGAAATGGATTTAAAGCAAAAAATTGGCTCAATTTTAGGTTGAATTTTGTGTATGTAGGTTTATAGCTTATTCTTGTTTTCTAATAAATTTGATTAAAACACAAATGTGTTTATTCTGGCTACTGCTGAACATCCCCTGAATGTAATGAAATGATGAACGAGCCTGTATCGGCATAAAGCACCCTCGGAAAATCGTAAAATGTTTAAGCCTTTCTGAAGGGAAGGTATTAGTCAGTATTTTCAGTGGAAAAAATTAGAAAATGATAAAGTTGAAAAAAGAATGGGTAAATTTTAGGCGTGGCGTTTGTTATGTATGTTAATGCGTTCGGATGGAATTTTGAAAGGAAAACCGTCGTAAAACGGGGCGAATTGCATAACTGGGAGTCACCTGGTTACCCGGGATAGCAGCATCAGAGGCAGGGGTGAACATCATCGATCCCGTTGCCTAGGCTACCGCATTATATTAGCTTAAGACGTTACTTACATAATAGGGGTTCCGTCGACTAAAATCTGATTAAAATGCCATTTTTAATTTGCATCCAACACAAAAAATACCACTAAAAAATACATTCACCTTAAGAAAATTACAAAAATTTTAATTTCATCAATTTTTGTTACTCTTTTATGTCAATGTATTTTTTACTGATTTTTACAAAAGAAGAATTTTTCATCAGTATAAATTGTATTTTATTAAAAATTAAACTAAAAAAATATTTTAGAGATTTATATCTTCAGGGCTTACTTTTTTTGGCAACCGCCAACTGGAGGCGTGATTTTTCCCATTATTATAAGTTTTATAAGCACCATGTGGAGAAGCCAGTCCCGAGTCCCGAATAATAGAATATTAGGAAAAAAAATTAATGTAAAGCGAAAACTTTAAGCACTCAATCATATGAGATAATAGCGATTTATAGTCAATATTTTTTATAAAATTGGGAGCTTTAGATTTTATCGTAATTCAATTCGTTTTTGTTAATATATAATAATATTTTTTATAAAATACAATATAGAAATATAGGAGAAAAGTAGTGATTTTTATGGCGCAATTTCGTTTGAAGAAAAAATAACATGTTATTTCGGAGTTGCTATTAATGAAATGGACTATACATACAAATAATAATTTTCTTGAGGTGACGAAAAAGTGCCTACTTTATGCAGAGAGATTTAGGACTTAAGATTTAAGACTTATGATTTAAGAGATAAAGTACTTGGTTTAAATGAGACTGTTTATGCACCAGATTTAAGAGCTTTGAACTAAGACTTAAGATTTATGGCCGATCTCACCAACAGTGCTTAAAGAAAAACTTAACAAAGTCTTACTTACACTTAAGTTCTTCTTAAAATTTTAAGACATCTCTCCAGTCATATAAAACGAATACTTACGCTAAGTTTAGTAGAGATTGGATTTTGGTGTTCGGTTGCTATTCGGGCATCGTTCGGCTTCTGTCGCTTCGTTTTATTCTATGATTTTTATTATTTTACCACAAAATCACAATATAATCTTAGAATATACTAGATTATTCTGTAATAATATACAGGGTGATTCACATTTATGTTAAAATCTCTCGGGTGGTGATTCCTTAGATAAAAATAAGAAAAAAAAGTTCATATAAACATATGTCCGATTCCGCTTCCTAAGAGAGTTACAGCTCTTCAAAGGTGCTGACAGGGAAGAGGTTTTTGGCCATTTATTTGAGAATGGATACTAGTAAAGCATTCAAATTTGGCATAACTCTTAATATGCATTGGACTCATGTCCATGATTTTTTTGAAATTTTTTTATTGGTTTTAAATGGTATTTTAAGAGATCGTTGGTGGTAAAAACAATGGTAACTTTTTTAGTACTGCATTTTTATGAATTTTTTTTCAAAATATCATTCTGTAATCAAATTTACACAAAAATGGTGCTCTTATACAAATTCGATAGAATGAGCCGTTTAAGAGAAAAGTGCATCTAAACACATACAGGGTGGACCAACTAGGAGTTCCCACCCAGGTTATTTTAAAAACAGATATTTTTTTGAAAAAAACCCTGAAACCGGTCAATTTGTATTTGGTGGGGGACCAAATTTTATGATAATGTAAGGGAGAACCCCTCACCCAGTTATGCAGGGAAACTACTCCTACTATTCTCTATACAGCTGTCATATTTTTTTTATTCGATGGAATATTTGCGAAGTTATAGCATTTTCACGTAAGACATGTAAAACGCGTTTTTAACAGATAACATGGGTTCAAAAGCTTTTAAAGCTTGATTTTGTTAAAAGTTACAATAAAAATAAAAACAACCAAACATTTTCGTCTCCCTAGTAAATATCAATTGACCAGTTTCAGGCTATTTTTCAAAAATTACTTCATTTCAAAATAACCTGGGCGGGAACTAAAAGTATTTTGAAAAAAAAACGGCTAATCCTTATTAGATGGGGCATCAAAGTATGGTTGTAATTATTTTTAACAAAATCAAGCTTTAAAGGCCCTTTTAGCCCATATCACCTGTTAAAAACACGTTTTACATGTCTAACGTGAAAATGCTATAACTTCTCAAATATTCCATCAAATTAAAAAAATATGACAGCTGTATAGAGAATAGTAGGAGCTTTACAATGATGTATCACTTGACCACTATTGCCATTTAAGATTTCTGAAGGGGTAGTTTCCCTGCATATCCGGGTGAGGGGTTGTCCCTTGCGTAACCATAAAAATTGGTCCCCCGCCAAATAAAAATTGACCTGTTTCAGGGTTTTTTTCAAAAATTATTGCTTTTCGAAATAACCTGGGTGGGAACTCTTAGTTGGGCCACCCTGTATATTACTGTAAACATTAAACGATTAATTTATCCAAAAGGCTGAGTATTAGAGCGGGATTTTGGCTTAATTTGAACAAAGATAAATTAAACACAGTTACACTATGTCCAACTGACCGGTTTCGGTTTTTTATTTCTAACCTTCCTTAGAGCTAAAAATCAGTTGTAGAACTAAAATGGTTAAATTGATGTTTAGCTCTGAGGAAGGTTAGATATAAAAAACCGAAACCGGTCAGCTGGACATAGTGTAACTGTATTTTATTTATCTTTGTCCAAATTAAGCCAAAATCCTGCTCTATTACTTAAAATATTTTTTTTTCGAAAACTCTTACTTTTAGAGATATTTCTACAATTCAGGTTAAATGGAGTTCCTTGTATATTGAGGCGGTTCCTGCATTTAATGTCAAATATTTATGACATCAAATTCATGAAATTTCTCACAAAATTATCACAAAGAAATTAGATATTAGATGAGTTAGTAATATACTTTATTAATTTGTTAATTTTAAAAATAAATCCAATTTGTACAAAATTTAAAAGAAGTATAGAAAGAAATCTTGTTTTGGTGGATAAAATTAATTATGAAAATTGGGGTTTACCCCAAAAGGCGAAGGGGACAAAAGGCCGAAATGAACAAAAGCCCAACATAGACAAAATGCCGAATTGGACAAAAGGCCGACTAGGATTAAAGGCTGAAGGAGAAAAGACCAAATTACTAAAAACCAACATGGATAAAAGGCCGACGTTAATAAAATGCCAAAAAAGGCTGAATGATAAATGGCCGTCATGGACAAAAGCCGACGCGGACGATAGGCCGAAGGAGAAATGGCCAAACCAAAAACGTAAGGTCTTTTGCCTTTTGCCATTTGACCTTTTCTCCTTCTGCCTTTTATCCACGTCGGTCTTTTATCGTTCGGCTTTTTCTCTTTCGGTCTTTTGTTTACGTCGACCTATTGAGCATATCGGTCTTTTCTCCTTCAGTCTTTTCTCCTTCGGTCTTTTATTTTGTCCAAGCCAGTCTTTTTTCCGACTCTCTGAAAATTTTACAAATATTAGTAATTTATTAGTGACGGTTTTCGTAGTTTTTGATCCAATTATTTTTGAATTTAAGCGTTGCTTTTTAATGCGGAATTCAACAAAAACCATTATTACTATTTTTCGTAAAACTACATATAGAAAATTAGTTTTTTTCGAAAAACAACTTTGTAGGCTCCAAATTTCAAGAAAAATTGCTTTTAACTTAAGTTTGTAAGCTTATTTTTTTCCATATTTTTTAAACTTTAAACACTATGAATTAAGTAATGAAATTGGGTTTAAATGGAAACTATGTATTTTTCTTGAAACAAAATAGCAACTGCAAATTGAGACTAAACAATTTTAAATTGAGAACAATAAGAAGATTTAACTACTCATACCACATATTTTATAAAATATCATACATGAAAATACTAACAATAAACTTGCTGTTACTTATTATTGTACAAAATTCATTGCTCACATTCAAAAACTATGTTTGATTTGTTAAACATGGTAAACTCAAAATTTTATTTCATTAGCATGCATAGACTGTGTCAGTTAAATTTCCAATAATTTCTTTTTTCTTCACATTAATATGTTCTTTTTATGTAAAACTTATAAATCTGAATTTGAAATTGATTATTCTCAATCTGATATTGATTATTCTTAATTTAAAATTGATTAGTCTCACTTTGTAATTGATTGTTTTCAATTTGAAATTGATGTCTCAATTTGAAGTTGAAGATGAGGTATAAATAAACCAATAAAAGCATTTTTTTTTTTGAAAATTTGGAGTAATCAAGTTGTTTTTTCACAGCTACAACAACTAAAGTGATTAAATTTTTATAATTTTTTGCATTTTTTTAAATTTTATTTTATTGTAAACCGATAAAAAATTTAAAATTTAATTTGGTTTTACTTCGATATGAATATTTTTTTAATTTACAAAAACATAGAAGTATTCTTTGATGAACAAAATCAATTTTTTAACAAAATCAAATTTGAAATAATGTTTATTGTATTCCTGTTAAAATAACATTTTCGTTGAAATTCATTTGGTTGAATTCACCTTCTGGCTAATCAGTTCAATCAATCAATTATACTGATTATTGCTAAAACGTTTTGCGCATATAAATAAATAATCTAATTTACATTATACAGGGTGAGCTAAAATGATTGTGGTTTGATAAGTAGGTAACCAAATACACAGGTTGGTACAATTAAAAATTTAAAAATAAAAGCCCCTACTAATCCAATGGCGTACCAAATATGAATATAATAATCATAACAAATTAAGATTTTAAACAAATATACAAATATAAGTTATTTATAAAGTTTTTATGATTTTGAAAATATAAAATGTAGAATTAGCTCTGCAATTTTACAAAAAATGTCAGATTTTGAAAATAACGATCTTCATATTCGAGGAAGATGTTAATACAAAACAAAGATTTACTCAGAATAGTCCTAATCACAGTAGCTAAATACCAAAATCCGAAGTATTGGCACAACGGAAAAAATTCTACCTATGCCTCTGCTTCCCCACTATTTTTTTTGAGATAAGTAAAAAGCTTTTTTTACAAAAGGTAAATTTCCAATAAAAGTACTTTTGTAGAACATTTTTAGGGTTTGAAGAGGTTTAGTTAGTTTACCTTTCCTTTCCTAATTATTTTAAAATAGAACCAATAAATACACTTTTGTAGATAAAATAGAAAAAATCCCTAAAAGTTAAATATTCATTTTTTATTTCTTTGTATCTGTAAAAAATTTAACACTTTGTACTTTGGGGAATGCAAATAAAATGTAGTAAAATATACTTTCATTATTGTCTTAAAAAAACTAGTATTTTTTCATGAAATATGATTTTCGTTAAAAATTAAGTAATTAAGTGATTTTAACAGTTTCAGTAAAAATGGTTCTCAGTGAATATTTATATTTTTTTTAAATGTAGAAGAATTTCTGTAATTGACCTATTTTATAAAGTATTTTGGTGCTTTGGTGTCCTTAAGAGGTTTTTAATATTAATTTAAGTTTTATTTTTGAAATATTTTTTTATCTTATGCATGTACAGTGGTGGATAAAAGTATGGAAACTTAAATGTTTTGATCATTTCTCAAATGTCCTTTAACTTACACTTTTTCTTTATTAAATGTTTATTTACAATAAGGAGAGGATTTTTCTGGGTTATATTTTTTAAAAACATTCAAGTTTTTGCTAGAAAAAAGTATGAAAAGTTTTATTTAAATCGTTTTATTTTAGATAAGTTGATCAAAGCAGTTACATTAGTATTTGCTAGCAAATACCCAAAACCGTTATTTTTCTAAATATTTTAGACAAAAAAGAATTGTCCTCTAACAAAGTGGTAAAAGACAAGTTAAAATTGGAAAATCATTAAATATTACTAAAGGTGTCGTGTGCCGTTTTGATAATTATAATGAAATACCCTACAGTTGGTGTCAAATGGTCACGTAAGTCGGAAAGATTTCAGAAAACCATCGCCAAGAAATTATCAAAATGATATTCGTAAAAGATCCTCGTAAAGCGGCGAAGAAACTTCAAGAGGAGTTTTGGACCAATTCCAAATTTCCAAAACAATTAGAAATCATCATGAAATAGTAGAATAGGGTTCTTTAGAGCGATGAAAGTAAATTTATGTTATTTGGTATGATCGGACCAGAATTACAACGTAAGATATCAAATGCCGACCATTAAACATGGTCTATTATGGTATGAGGTTGTATTTCTCGATCTGGAGTTGTGCCAATTATGCCAGCAGAGGACAAAATAGATTCTTTTCAGCATATAAACATTTTGGAAAACCATTTTCTTCAGAAGAAATACTGACGTGGAGATTTCAGTAGGATAACGATCCTAAGCAATCTACCAAATTAGTGAAATATTGGTTTTCCCAAAAAAAATGTCAGTCTTTTTGAACGGCTATCACAATTTTCGAAACGGAACCTAATCGGACATCTTTGGCGCATTTTAGATTTTCTCATTCGACAAAAAAACTTAAAAAATAAAGAAGATTTATACGAAACAATTAAAGAAGAATGGCATCAAATTCCTACACTATGTAAATTAGAAGATTCTATGGCCAAAAGATATCAAGCCTTATAAGATGCAAAAGAAATATTCTGGTCCAATTTGCAATCACAAGATCGCACGAAATTTAAAAAGACCCCGCCCACATTTTAAGTTGTATTAATTTCATTCAAAATTCGTGTCATCTCGTATCTGCCATCGTTTGCTATTGGGTCAGAATATTTCTTTCGTGTTGAAGCTCCACTTAAACCTAAAAAAATGACAGAAATACAGGTTGAGCTAAAATGATTTGTGTGCTTCAAGTTCATAGTAACACAAAATCACGTCAAAATAAAAATAAAGTAACTTTGTATAAATTTGTATTGAGTACAAAGAAATGGAGAATTTAATTATGTTTCTGTACATATTTCATCATTACCAAGTCAAAATAACCTAAAATTCCTGCTAAAACCTGTTTGGTTATATTTCTAGTAACTTTTATAGTGTAAGTTGTCTTTTCCTGTCAATCCTCCTAGTTAAAAAATTTTCTTTTTAAGATTTCAGTTGTATCAACCTGTGTATTTGGTTGACTACATATCAAACCACAATTATTTTAGCTCACCCTGTACATTGGGAAGTAATTTCCATACTTAAATTATTGCTTCTTATTGGTTATTGATTATTGTAAGGTTTAAAAAATTGAATTTAACTGTGGTCTTGATTTTGTGTTCAGCACATCAGGTGATTGAGATAAGACAATCAACTTTGAAAACTTAAATAGAACATCCCAACTATTTTTTTATTTATTGGAATCTTTTTTCTTTCATAATAGTTATTAGAGAAATTATAAACATTTTAAGACAGAAGAATAAAAAGTTGAAATGAATAATATTAATACAGTGAATTCACATAAGGTTGAAATCATTGACATTCCAAGGTAGGAAGCTTAAGTTTCCTACAGTTGGCTACACTGAAATTAATTTGGGAATGAATGCGTTGTGCTCCTGTGAAAAAATCATTGCGAATATTTTAACTATACTAATTTTAGTTTTGAAAAACACTGTTTTTTATAAAATTTACAACACACTGAGAAATGACTTGAAAAATACCCGGAGAAAAACTGCTAAGAGACGCTTTGATTAAAGTGACAGATCAAATTTAAATTTGAATGAAAATTAACAGGTACGCCAACTTAGCAAGTCTAAAATCACTACAGAGTATGTTTGGTTGCATAGTTGGTGGTTTCAGTCTTTTTTGAATTCACTGTAGTTAACAAATAGTTTTAAAATATTGTGTTAAAAACGTTAAAAAATAAAACCTATTTTCTAAAATTCCTTAATTCGGTTTGTTACTTTTTAAATGTCGTATGTTTGTTTAGTAATTAAGGCGTACTACCTACTGATTTCTAATGAATCACCACATTGACGGGTTCTTTGAATTTGAAATTGTGCCTATTTATTTAAAATAAGAGCTATAGGATTATTAGTAATTTAAACTTTAAACCCAAAGTATCAATCAAGAAAATATAAAATAATAGTTGCAAATAAATTAAATCGTGGATAATAAATTAAAAAAATGAGGATAAGGAATTTATTTAAAGAATCGGTTGTGCAAAAATGTGTTGAGTAAGAACTGCAATTAGTAGCTTCTCCAGATGATTGATGATAGACTACTTGAGTGGTCGAAAAAGCGATTTAAATTTTGGGAAGGTAAACAATTATCATATTAAATAAAATTGTTATTTATGATGTCTGTGAAAAGATGTTTGGTTGATGGAAAAATTTGTTGAAACGTGGTACGTGGGGATAATTTGTAGATTTGATCTGTGGGGCCGGCAAAAGTTGCAGCCGTCATAAACACTTTTATTGACGAAGGATCGGGCAAACGCAATAAAAACTTATTTATAGTATGTAGGTCGCGCCCATCTCTAGCCAGGATCAGAATCCGGATCCGGACGAAATGGGGTTGCTAGGCAACGGGCGCGCGCTTTCCTGTACAGGACTCGGATCAAGGTTGCCTGCTCCTGGTTCCCTGGTTGCTCCGGACAGCTCCGGAGTGCTCCGGAGCAGGGCCGCGCTGCCCGGAACTCAAGCGCCCCTCATTAAAACCCCAAACGGCGCCTCTCAAGATTTACGATTGTTTACATCACTACCTGCAGCTAGCATCAAAAAAATAAACAATTTTTATCAAGCCGCGTTACGAGTGCAGCATGTAGCTAAAAAACAAACCCCCATGCTTTAATTAAACACTTTCACCCTCTCCCGGAATCGATAGGGTTGATACACCCCTCGAAATAAGCTCCGGGCACACATTGCTTATTAAAATTTGCATATAACCGAGAGAGAATTAAATTGCGCCCAAATTGCGTTTTTATCTTTTCTTTCTCTTTCGGGGGCGGGGAAGGGGATGAATATTACGTGCGGAAATGCTAGAATAAATGGAGCTTGAAGGAAACCACGATAAACTTTTTATTTCAAAATTTACGGTTCGACTTGCAAAATTTATTTCTCTCGTAAAATTTATAAACGTTAAATAAATTTTTAAATTCTTTGGATTTACTTAGTTGTTTCGATTCTTTGCGATTTTCATACTCCATTTCTTTTCGATTATTCATATCCTACTTTGTTTGCAACTACTCAATCTTCTTTTATGTCCCTTTAAAATTTCTTATAAAATCGAAATTATTTTAACAAAAGTACAATTTTTAAACACATATTGTCATATAGTTAAATTTTGATAATTGTGACCCGTTAAAACAACCCCGACAAAATAATATCTTACGGAACCGAAACAAATGTTTCTGGGTCTGGGTTTATTTTTGTCATGCATAAAGTTCATAGTATTGTACATTGTACCCGAACCATTTTGTCATAAGAAGATAGTCGGCAAAATGTTTAAAAGCGTACTAGTAAAAATTTATTTTCGCATTTGTAATCAAAAATCTAACAAAATGGAACTATTTCTCCTTCATAGTGAATTTATTTTTCATACAGAATTTTTAATTATCAAGTATAATATAATATTATAGGGGTGAACTTTTGAAAAAATGAAAAATTAATACAAATTGAAGGGCAACAAGTTACGAAATTGTCGAACGTTTTTACTTTTGTGTCGAAACGCAAACGGGTCAAATCGTAAAATTGTCGAATCGCTAATTCGTAAAAACGTCGACCGAAAAAATGTTGAACCAGTGGCGTAGCTACCGCAAGGGCCCACAGGCGATTGGAGCCCGGCTCACGGGCTTCGAAAATTTGCAATTAAGACTTTGAAAATTTCACTTTCGTTTTAACCGAAAATGACATTTACTTTCTAGTTTTAAATGTAGTACCCTTTTATGTTCATATTTTATTAAACATTAGCAAGTTTAAAGTATGTTTGGGAAAAAAAATTCCAAAATTTTCAAAAATAAATTTTTAAAGTTAGAAAAAATATTAAGTACTGGCATAAATTTCAAGTGCATATCTTCAAGGAAGATGCCACAGTATTTGAAAAAAAAATCTATATCTAAATAGGAGATGGTCCTTATACATGGTGAGTCAGACCACCCGTAACAGCCCTTTATCTCGAAAACAGTTTGTCGCAGATAGATAAAATAAAAATTTTAATTACCAAAGTGAACCCAAAGAATCCATTGGTGCACTTATTATTTTCCGGAACAAACCGGAAGTGCCCGGAACCGGAAGTAACTTTGATTTTTTAAATGGCAACATAGGTCGAGTATGGTACCGTTTGAAAGGTCTTTTAAAAAGAAACAACTTTTATTAAAATATTTTTTTAATATCTTGCGTAATTAACAAATTAAACGAAAAAACATAAGCAAACAAGTGACAAATGGTTTCTTAAATTATGGAAAAATTAAAACTACCATCATCCTCAATGGGTAAGGGTAGAGGCAATTATGATTTTTTAAATGGAAACATGTATTTCTTGCTTCGCTTGTTAAAAATAATCAACTTTTTTAGGTTATATATTTCCCTTAATTCAAAAAATAAAAAAAAGTTGATTATTTTTAACGAATATAGCGATAATAACTACAAAAAAGAGTTTCTATTTAAAAAAATCTCTCTTGCCTATTTGCTGATGATGGTAACGATTTAATTTTTCCCTTTAAGAGACCAATGGTCAGTTGTTTGTATATTTTTTTCGTTTAATTTGTTAATTATGCAAGATCTTAAAAAAATATTTTAATAAAAGTTGTTTCTTTTTAAAAGACCTTTCAAACGATACCATACTCGACCTATGTTGCCATTTAAAAAATCAAAGTTACTTCCGGTTCCGAGCACTTCCGGTTTGTTCCGGAAAATAATAAGTGCACCAATGGATTCTTTGGGTTCACTTTGGTAATTAAAATTTTTATTCTATCTATGTGCGACAAACTATTTTCGAGATAAAGAGCTGTTACGGATGGTCTGACTCACCCTGTATAAAGCCATTTGAAAAAATTAAAAACCCTTTCTAAAAATTATAATTAATATCTCAAAAACAACACACTAAATTTTTTAATTTTAATATTTTACGTATTTGGATTATTTAAAAATGGTTTTTGCATGTTTTATTTAATTTTTTTACCACAAAAAAATCTAAATTTTATTAATGTTTTTTTAAAAAAACATACAGTGTGAGCTAAAATGATTGTGGTCAATTCAAATTTCCAGCCTAAAAATCTGGGGAATTTGTTTGCTTTAATAGTAACACAAAATCATGTCAAAATCAAAACAAAGTAACTAGACTTTACAAAAGCAAAGGCGTAGGTGTAATTTTTACCGTTGTGTCAAAACCTCAGATTTTAGAATTTCGTTATTGTGCCTTCTATTTCATAAACGTCAGTCTTTACCAAAATTAATTTACGTAAATCTTTGTTTTGTGTTAGAATCTGCCTCTAAATTGAAGAAAAATATTTTCAATTTTTGACATTTGCTGTGAAATTAGAGATTTTGGAAAAAAATTTTGCCACAATCATTTTAGCTCACTCTGTACCTACTTTAAACTTACCAATGTTTAATAAAATGTACAAGAAACAAGGTGTTACATTTAAAATTGGAAAGAAGATGTAATTTTCAGTTAAACCGGAAGAGAAATTGAAAAAGTTTGTCCATAAAATTTTATTTCTTAGACCATAATATAACATACTAAAATTTCATTTTTTGTACTTTCATAAATAAAGAAATGTCAGAGGTGGCCCTAGTTTCATTTACACTCGGTATACAGGGTGATTCAAAACTATTTCGCATATTCTTAAGGGCAGATTCCTCTTATGGTGGGGGTAGGTTCGCGAGACCTTGGGGGTCCTTCCAGATATTTGCCAACGAGCCCAAAAATCGTAGCTATGCCACTGCGTCGAACGCAAAAATATGGAAACGCAAAAATGTTAAAATGTCGAAACCCAACAATGTCTAATCAGTTACACGTAATCGGCATAAAATTTTATAACACATTGCCACCTACACCAAGAGAATTGGAATTTAGAAAAATTAAAACCAATTACAGGTAAACGTCGTTTTACGTCGGGGTTCCGTTCCGAGAGACACCGGTCTAAAAAAAAAACGGCGTAAAATGAACACACATTTTTCGTGCTTATTTTGCACAAGATTGTCGCCCATAATGAAACTACAAATTGTATATCCATTTAATTTTATGATAAAATAATAGTTATTTATGTAACGAGAGTGTAAAATGAAGTTTTATGGCATGAGGTCGGAAGTATCGAGATGAGCCGAAGGCGAATCTCGATAAACTCCGACCTCATGCCATGAAACTTCATTTTACACGAGGTATAAATAATTAACAATATTTGCGGTTTGTTTATTGTTTATTTAGAGCAGGATATTGATGAAATTGAAGAGGGTAACAGTGTATCCAGGTTAGGATAATTTAAGAGCAGTAGCGAGTATTAGCAAAAAATTAATGAATGAACGAAAGCAGCATTTTTTTGTGTTGGTTATTTACACATGGCATATCAACATAACAACATGATCAACATGAACAGTCATGAAGATTATACCTAAATGCATATGTCGTAGGCAAATGGTAAAATCAGGCAAATCCTAGGCAAATGCTATTTGCTTTGACAAATAGCTTAAATTTCTATTTACCTAGGCTTATAGTATTTAGCTAGGCAGCTAGGCAAATAGTATTTGACGGAGCAGTATTTAGGCAAATAGTATTCGGTTTTCAACATAACAACAATAAGTACGGTTATAGGTTTTTTTTGTAGTGTGAATAAAAAACCTCAGAATCTAAAAAAAAAATAATTTCCACAAACTTTCTTCTGCTGAAAAATATTATGGCAAAAAATACGATATTTTGGAAATATCAAGTATATCAAAATTTATTTTAAAAACCAAATCTGCGGGTGACGATCTTAGTTATGTTACGCCTATTGAAGAGTTTTTTTTGATAAAATTGATGAACACCATAATGCAATGAGACATGAAGGATATAGTGCTTCATAACTTCATATAAAGAAATATACTATTCCAAGAGTTATACATATGGAATTGTGTACGACTTGCAATTTGAAAAAAAAAACAAAAATATGCTGATTTAATGGTAAAACCAATAACATCTAAATATTTTATAGTAAGTGGACAAGTCGATCTCATTAATTTTCAAAACTGTACCATTGGTGAATATAAAAAAACTTAAATTTTCACTAAATGCTTAAAACTCCTGAAGACAAAATGGCTGTAGAAGTGGCCTTTGAATTGCTGAAATATTTTCTTCACCAAAGGGCTCTAATAATATTGCAGAATGATAATGGACAAGAATTCACTGCAGAGGTCATAATAGAGCAAAATTTTAAGAATTTTTATAAAGGAAAATAAAACCTCAAAGTTGCAGTGGCACAAAAATACTTGATATGATCGTATCATGGAAGATCACCCTACAAGAGTTCATATGGAAATGAACCGAAAGAAGGTTTAATTAAGACCCACAAATCTGCCATCATACATAATAATTGATAAAATATTAACAAAAGAAGAGTTAAAAAGAGTAAGTAATAACATAAATCACAATATCATCTAAATAGATTGTGGTTTATTGAGGACAAAACATGACTCTTAAAATTCCTAAGTTTAGCTTTAAATTTAATTGATAACAACATTTATCTTTCATAGTTTTCAAAGCTTGATAAAGATTTAAACCTAAACCGAAACTTGTTGCAAGATAAAGGAGTTTTAAGAGAGTTCTGTCATCAAACCACAACATATTTGTATGATACATGAAGGTACACGATAAACGTGTATTATAAATCATAATGATCGAAAACCGAAAGCTATTTGCCTAAAAACTGCTCCGTTAAATAACATTTGCCTAGTTAAATACTTTAAGCCTAGGCAAACAGAAATTAAAACTATTTGCCAAGGCAAATGGTATTTTCCTAGGAAAATGCTATTTTCCTGAAATTACCATTTGCCTACGACACATACAGGGTGACCCAGTAATCTGCCCATGGTCTATAGCTTGTTTGCTATAAAACATATCGACTTGCGGTTTTCACCAACATATAGATACACGCTTACCCCACAATTTAAAAATATTTTTTATATATACAGGGTGTCCCATCATAGCCTAATGAAACAAAGATATATTTTTTTAAATAGAACACCCAGTATATTATGACATTTTTTGATTCCTTATCGAAAAATAATTATACTTTGTAAAAACTTTTATGGGTCTATCATCACTCGTTTTGCTGATATTTGCCAATTAGCCAAAAAAGATCAATTTTTGAAAAATCACTGCTCTAAAACAGATGAACATTTTGGCTTTAAAGTGTTAAAGTCTCCAACTATCATGTCAAATTTAAGTTTGTGATATTTTTTATCAGGGTGCCTTATAAAACGCAAATTGAACAGTTACACGAAATTTTTAAATGGAACACCCTGTATATTTTAACATCAATCGATGGCATTTATTACAAGCTTTCTATTGATATAATGTTTGTATGGTCGCTTATCAAAGGTTTAGGAGATATTAATATCCAAACTGAGAAACAGTGAAAAATAGACAAAATAGTGCTCTTGATGAATTTTGTTGAGGATTTTTTTATATTTGCTTATTATTTATTTCTGTCTTTCTCTATTTTGCTTTTTTTATAATGTTGTTTTATTTCAATAGTAGTTTTTGTTGTTTTATAACAAAAATAAAATCGAAATTTGCTATTATCAATTTTGGTTTTCTAAGTCCCAGTATGCTTTGAAAATTTAGCAACTACTGTTACCAAGGAAACTCTTATTTTATTGAGTTTTGTTTTAACGCCTTTTTCTGTACTTTTGATAATAACTAAACCGATATAGTGAACTCTTCTAAGCGCTTGGTGAAGCTTCTAGCTATCAGAAGACAGCGTAAAAACGAAATTCAACAAAATAGGGGTTTCCTTGGTAACATCAGTTGTTAAATTTTCAAAACATACTGAAATTTAGAAAACCAAAATTGATAATTGCAAGTTTCGATTTTATTTGTGTTGTAAAGCAACAAAAACTGCTTTGTAGTATAACAACATTATTAAAAAAGCAAAATAGAGAAAGACACAAATAAGTTTTAGGCAAATTAAAAAAAATCCTGAAAAAAATTCACCAAGAGTGCTATTTTGTCTATTTTCACTGTTTCTCAGTTTGGATATTTATATCTCCTAAACCATTGATAAGCGACCATATAAACATTATATCAATAGAAAGCTTGTAAAAAATGCTATTGACTGACGTTTAAATATACAGGGTGTTCCATTTGAAAATTCCGTTTAATTGTTCAATTTGCGTTTTATAAGGCACCCTGATAAAAAATATCACAAACTTAAATTTGACTTGATAGTTGTAGACTAGACGATGTTGAAAAATTTTTGACAAAATTTCAAGTCAAAATGTTCTTTTGTTTTAGAGCAGTGATTTTTCAAAAATTTATCTTTTTTTGGCTTAAATGGCAAATGTCAGCAAAACGAGTGATGATAGACCCATAAAAGTTTATATAAAGTATAATTATTTTTTGATAAGGAATCCAAAAATGTCATAATATACTGGGTGTTCCAATTAAAAAAATATAACTTTGGTTCAGTAGGCCCTGATGGGACACCCTGTATATATCGAAAATATTTTTAAATTGTGGGGCATGCATGTATCTATATGTTGGTGAAAACCGCAAGTCGATATGTTTTATAGCAAAGAAACTATAGACCGTGGGCAGATGACTGGCTCACCCTCTGTATATTACCAGCATAGTATAATGACACTTCTACAGGGTGAGCTAAAATGATTGTGGTTTGATATGTAGGCAACTAAATACACAGGTTGGTACAACTGAAATCTTAAAAAGAAAATCTCCTAGAAATCCAATGGCGTAGCAATTTTTTTTCAAAAATCTCTAATTTCACAGCAAATGTCCAAAACTCAAAATGTTTTTCTTCATTTTCAAGGCAGATGCTAACACAAAACAAAGATTTAGGCACAATAAGGAAAATAACGGTAAAAAGTGCACCTACGACTCTGCTTTTGTGAAGTCTAGTTACTTTGTTTTGATTTTGACATGATTTTGTGTTATTATCAACTTGAAGCAAACAAATTCCCAAGATTTTTAGGCGGGAAATTTGAATTGACGACAATCATTTTAGTTCACCCTGTATGACAAGTAAACACTATTGGGAATTTTTAGATTCAGCTCGCTCTCTGGTAGCAAAATATGAATTTCGATATTCGGTACTTACTTTTTTGATTTAACGCATTGACACATGTTTTTTTGAGATTTACTAAGGCTTTAAATAACAAATCTAAGTATTTGTGTTTTGTTGAATATGTAGTTACAAGGTAATAATGCATTTTATAGCGCCCTCTATACGTAGTTAAAATTCATAATAAAAATCAACTTCTCGCATTGATTAGAATTTCTAAAGTGATAACTTTAGGAGTGATCGTGCAAAGAAATATAATCATGTCTTTTTATTTTACTTAAAAACAAAACGAAAACTAACTTGGAAACTCGGAAAATCCCACGCCAACCGGCGTAATTGTGAATTGGCGTAAATCGTAAACTGGGGCAAAACGTTTACCTGTACGTACTAAAAAATACTTGATAAATGCGAATTTACGTAAACTTTATTGTCCCACAGAAACATACTATTTTACAAAAATCATCAACGAGAAGGCTTTATCAATCAGGTATTTTTTAACAATTGCTTTTAATTTTTCTAAATTCCAATTCTCTTAGTGTAGGTTTTTGATGTCAATGAGGCATCACCGATTCCACATTTTTGTGTTTCGACGTATTTGCGTTTCGACATTTTTACGTTTTGACAATTTTGCATTCTACGAGTTTACAGATCGCCGATTCGACGTTTTTGCGTTTTTACATTTTTGCGTTCGACGTTTTTACACACTTGCGATTCGACAATTTAGCAGTTCGACACCTTTGGGTTTCGACACTTCTACTTTCGACGATTTTACAGCGAACCGCGATTTACCACTTGAAAATGAAAATAATTCACATTTCAGTGTCCTAGTGGTGCAACTTTCGTTCTCTTCTAGTCTTCTATAGATGCTAAAAGATCCTGTTCAAGAAACGAAGATCGACCTATTCCTAGACTGTTTGAGTTGGTATTACCTACCAATTTTGAAGCAAACAAAAAACTTTCGGCTTGCGCTTTTGGCATTTGCTAATGGTTTATTCGCTAAAAAGATCATTGAGATCGCGGAATTACCCAACAGATGTTGTTCAGAAGTGGTATAAGGCATAATGTTTTTGGTTTTCGATGTAATTATAATTTCCTATTTATCATGAAAAATGTCAACTAAACGCAATGTTATAAACGCGCTTGGAACACAAATGGGGTTTAATCTGTTAAGATAACTATAAAAACCAAATTATAACCAATGAAGAGCGCGAATCAGAACGGACTCCACTGGAGCTGGAGTGGTTCAAGTTATAACTTAGTAGGTACTCGACACAACAGGGACGAGGTAAAATGGAGTGCTTCATTACATTACATTAGTTCGAAGTTACTCTCGACTACTAAGAACGATTACTGGGAAATCACCAATTATCTTGGACGCTTCCGTGAATCTCGGTAAATCCAGGTACCAAGAAAGAAGACACAGCGTTTAAAGTTTAAATGAAGCATTGGCAATACATAACGACGAAAGTGCTTGTATAAAATGGTTCCTACGAATTTCACGTAGCAAAATTAGTTAAAGAATTGAATTTTTGTGTAAGAACAACTTATATAAATTAGTGCTAAAGTTTTAGAAGCTTTTGAAGAAAAAATGATGGATAACTTGGAGGAATCAACAGAAAGGTAGGTTTAACAAATTCTCAATCGATAATACATAAAAAAATCATTTTAATATCTCCAGGGATCAATCTACAGAAGTTACAGTTCCTGAGAGTTCATCACCTGTAGAATATGCCCAAGAAAGCGAGATATGCAGCATTTGTTTTAATGACTTTAAGGATTCTTCGACATCTTCCACAAAATTATTATGTAAACATAAGTTCCATTCCGATTGCATTTCGCGATGGTTGGAAATTAAAAAGACGTGTCCAGTTTGTCGCCAACCGGTCCGTCCAAATCAAAACTACCTCATATATAAAAGTGTGATATTTGTTGTGCTTTTTTTGAGCTTTGTTCGTGCAAATTCGTTGGACACTCCGCAGTTTACTTTTAGCTAGCTTTGCTTTTAGCGTGTTCTTTTTACGCCCTGAAACAATGAGATAAGATTTGAATGTACGTCCAAAATAATCCTACCTATCTTACCTGGCAAAGTAGGTAGCTCAATTACTACTTCCAATAAAATATATAATGTTGGGGAAATCCAGAAATTAGGGAATGGTTTAAAGTAATTACTATACATCTACAATCTGCTAGTTCTACGAAGTGTTTACAATTACTCTGTAATCTGTAACTATGATTTTATTTCTTATAAAATACTCAATAAAATATTTTTCTAAAAAATTTGATTATTTGATGTAACAACGTCTGCATTTATTAAATAATAAAAAAGCTTGTATCAGATTTGAGTCATCTGTAATTCAGTTGATTAAATTGACAGTAGATTCTAGATTCAAACATCACGGGTTCGAACCCGTTGTATGAATTGGTAACTGGTAACATAGATGCACGGACAGCCCGTGGAACTCTGTTACCGGTAATCAAAATCCACAAGAGTGAGTAATAAACATCATCGCTTATCTCTTATACAGGGTGTCCCGAAATTAAGCGGCTAAACTTTAGGAGGCGATTCTACAACTAATTTTAAGAAAAAAAACTTCCTATAAACAAGTGTCCGATTTCGCTTCCTAAGAGAGCTACAGCCCTTTAACTATTGTGACTAAAACTAGGTTTTTTGTCATTTATTTGAAAACGGTTTGGAATAAAGATTTGAAATTTGATGTGAAGACTAATACGTTTAAGATATAATTTCTCAATTGTTTTCAGATTTTTTGAAAGTTCTGAAATTTTTTGAAAGCTTTCAAAAAATCTGAAAAAAATTGAGAAATTATATCTTAAACGTATTAGTCTTCACACCAAATTTCAAATCTTTATTACAAACCGTTTTCAAATAAATGACAAAAAACCTAGTTTTAGTCACAATATTTAAAGGGCTGTAGCTCTCTTAGGAAGCGAAATCGGACACATGTTTATAGGAAGTTTTTTTCTTAAAATTAGTTGTAGAATCGCCTCCTAAAGTTTGGCCGCTTAATTTCGGGACACCCTGTATAATTTGCATTTTCTTAATCAGCCATCACATTTCCGTACATCGGGCCTTCTTCTACTTAATATTGCTGATTTTCAGTGTTCTTTTGAAGCATTTGAAGATCGAATTTCAGAACGTTACATTCTTACTTCATTGCGCCCAACAACAAAGCCATGGGTTTCCCCACCAATTTTCATTATACAGGGTGAGCTAAAATGATTGTGGTCAATTCAAATTTCCCGCCTAAAAATCTGGGGAATTTGTTTGCTTCAAGTTCATAGTAACACAAAATCATGTCAAAATCAAAACAAAGTAACTAGACTTCACAAAAGCAGAGGCGTAAGTATAATTTTTACCGTTGTGTCAAAACATCAGATTTTTGAATTTCGTTATTGTGCCTTCTATTCATAAATAAATAATTAATTTGTGCTAGCATTTGCACGAAAATGAAGAAAAACATTTTCAATGTTTGACATTTGCTGAGAAATTAGAGACTTTGGAAAAAATTGTTGCTACGCCATTGGATTACTAGGAGATTTTCTTTTTATAATTTGTACCAACCTGTGTATTTGGTTGCCTACATATCAAACTACAATCATTTTACCTCACCCTGTACAATAGTCATAGAAAAAAACTATTTTTTATTTTTTGGTGACATGAATGTAATAATGCCTTATTCTGGGTCAAAGTACAAAGTTGATAAAACTAGCCTTTAGATATAAGAAGTTGATTGTGTCTGTGAGGAAGAATTAAATTTTACTGATAAATTTAAGTATTTCTGGAAAAAATTTATTTAATCACGTTAAGTATTTTTTTTTTATTTCCTTGCCCTGAGTTTAATGTAAGTAGTAAGTACTTTCTAAACGGGTACAAATACCTGCCCCGCTGATTAACGACAGTCTAACTAAGTAAACGGGTACCCCTGATCCCTAATCACATCCTTAAATTAACGCATCGAGCTACCAAACACCCTGTATAGTTAAATTTTGAAAATGTTACAAATTCAGAGGCGCAGTGAAGGAAGGTTTATCCAAAAATATACAAAATGTTATTTTATATTGAATTATTCCTATACTTCTATTCAATTAAGACGTTTATCTAAGATTAATGGTTTTTATACAGGGTGAGCTAAAATGAGTGTGGTCAATTCAAATTTCCTGCCTAAAAATCTGGGGAATTTGTTTGCTTCAAGTTCAAGTAACACAAAATCATTTTAAAATCAAAATAAAGTAACTAGACTTCAAAAAAGCAGAGGCGTAGGTGTAATTTTTACCGTTGTGTCAAAACTTTTTGAATTCGTTTTCGTGCCTTCTATTTCATAATCGTCGGTTTTTTCAAAATTAATTTGCATAAATCTTTGTTTTATTTTAGCATCTGCCTCGAAAATGAAGAAAAACATTTTCAATATTTGACATTTGCTGTGAAATTAGAAATTTTGGAAAAAAAATTCCTACGCCATTGGATTACTAGGAGATTTTCTTTTTAAGGTTTCAGTTGTACCAACCGGCGTATTTGGTTGCCTACATATCAAACCACAATCATTTTAGCTCACCCTGTAGCTCCGAAGAAGGAAATAGACAGTTTCCGAAACCACTTTGCAGGTTAAAAACATAGAGTTTTTTTCTATCAAGTTTTTTTAGCTTTTAAATTATCACTTGAAGTTTTCTAAAATTAGTGGTATTTGTTCTTTCTGCTTGTTTGGTCTCGTTTATTGAAAATATTGCCAAAAAAAACCTCATTACATAAATATATAATTTACAAAGATAAATGAACTCTGTGATTCAGAACCTCTCCAAAACTCATTTTAGAATATCTTAAATGTAAGTTACATCAACACTGCCACCTCTGGAATGAAAGGATCTTTAATAATAGCATTTACGCAAATGATATTTTATGGATTGTTCACAGTAGGAGGCTCAAGAATTTGTCAGATACTTATTAAGGTATATGTGAAGATGTAAATAGGATACTCCATTATACTACCAAACCAATGCTTATTAATGACGAAATTGATTCAGTAATTGATAAAGATTTTGGGATAGGGATTTAATAGAGAAAATTCCAGTCTGCTAGACATTTTTGTTGGTCAATTTGAGTCAAAAAAATAATTTGATATACAGGGTGTCCCATTTGACGTTTGACTCTATGGGTATCTTATTTGTTATTATTGGAGATAGAAAGTCGGTTAAATGGACAAAGTAGTGCATTTTTGTATGTCCAATAATAATTGAATTTTTCGTCGTTTCAGCGTCATCTTGAAAAAACCAAAAAGTGCCATTTTCAAAATATGACTAACTTCTTTATTATAAGCCATACCAAAAAACTTTGTTAAAAACATAAAGGCAGTTTTTTTTTATCTTAAATTCAATAATCCCATCAGATTTTTTCTTAAGTTACTGGATTGCCAGGAAATAATCCAAACTTTGTTTTTTCTCATGGCGGTTTGTTATGCAGCACAATTTTTTCTAAGTAAACCAACATATGCTCCATAACTCCAGAAGCCATATCAGAAGAAATCCAATATTGTCCTTAAACAATACTGCTTTAATCTTAGAACAAATTATTTCAATTGGGTTTAAAATTGGCAAATAAGGACCTAAACGTAATAAATCTAGTTACTGGGCGTATTTTTAAAATGCCAACACACATTTTTGATTAATTGTAAATGTCTGTTGTGATTCACGTGCATAATCATCTTCTAAAATACACAGTGGCGCGTTACCATATAGGCAAAATAGGCAATTGCCTAAGGCCTCAAACATTGTTTTCCTTATGTTTTTTATCTAATTGAGAATTTCGATTACCAAGAGATAGCGCTGTTTGGTCCTCTATGCCAGTTTTTGAACTAAAAGATATACTAATTGTCAAATTTTACCTGGTTATGATTGGTTAGGATTACTGTATCTTTTAGTTCATAAATTCGCACCAGACAGAAATCGCCAATACAGTCGAGCTCGGTTATAACGAGCACGGATATAACAAGCAAATCCGGATACATATTTTGGTTGTGTTCTTTTTACCAACTTTGCTCGAGAAAATCATATTCTATCTCATTTTCTCCTATAGAAATAAAAAGAGAAGAAAGTGATTTGCTCGAGCAAATCAGTTAAAAAGAATACAGCTATCTACTGTGGTTCCAACGAGTTTTAATTCAAAAATTCACGGTTATTATGACCCATTTCGCGGATATAACAAGTAAATATTTCTTGGGAGAATTTTGTTAATTTCGTTTTAATGGGGCTTTCCATTAATAAAATTTATGCTGCCACTCGTATGATTCAAAACTAGCAACTAATTAATCTGCGTGATTTCTCGTTATTAGTTATTAGGTTATGAAGAGCCGATTGCACCCGATTCCAATTAAAATTAAAAATGCAATCGAAATAATTGATTGGATAAATGGAGAGGATGCCCCAGAAAAAGCTTCATTTTAAAATTTGTTTTCAATATTCATATTTTATCTAAGTACTACTGCAAAAATTTGACCAAAATACTTTCTTCTTCTTAATGCGTTCTTCCTTGGTCTTTGGCAGAAGCACTGATAACTACATATTTAATAAAACATATATACATATTATTTAAAACTTTAGTAAAGCTCAAAAAACATGTACCAATGCGTTAAATCGAAAAAGTAAGTACCGAATATAGTTCGTATTTTTGCCATCAAAGGGCGAGCGGGATCTAAAAATTCCCAATTTACTTTTAAAATTAGATTCCAGGGTTACCAACTCTTTTTTTGATACACTCTGTATATTTCGAATTAGAATAATAGCAGGAATAAACCTTTTCGTACTCGTTATAGCCGGCAAATTCGACTGTATTCAAAATCCTTCTCAAAAATATCAAAATTTTGGGGCCTCCAAATTCAAAATTGCCTAAGGCCTCATAAAGACATAACGCGCCACTGAAAATACAATTAATCCTTTCTGAAATACAATTGATGATTCTGAAACACAATTGATATTTTCTGAAATTAAATTGATTTACCTGAAATAAATTTGATGCTTTCTGATCTATAATTAATGATTATGAAATAAAATTGATGCTTTCTGAAATACAATTGGCTTATCCCAGGTGAAACGAATTTTGATAATTTTTATTTTATAGATAGCTGTTTAAAAGATACTTATAAATACCAATTCTTTTTTCAATTGGTGCAGCCGTTTTTTTTTTATTTTAAATTTTCTATCGTCGTGACGTCACTCTTCCGATTAATGTAGGTGGCAACGTTGCACCTGAACCGAATATATACGATGAGATAACAACCAATGAATCGGGGATAATAAATAAAAATGTGTAGTTAAGATTCTGTTTTGTATTTAAATATAAAAACACGGAATACAACAAAAACAAAACTTAAACAAATTCAAAAATCCATTTCCATTGATCGGACAGGATATTGTTCCAGTGCTGTTTAGAAATCACCTTCAATTGAGTTGAAGTCGAAAAACTACAATTATGTTTTGGGAGGGATATTTCTTATTCCTTGATTGTGGTTGATTTGTCAACTCCAGTCAGGGGTCCGAGGTCTAAAAAAAGATGTCTGGGTTCTGGGTTTATTTTTGGCATAGTATTGTACCCAAACCATTTTCTGGAAGTTTTTTGAAGAGTGTATGCCATTTTCTTGTAACTAGAACCTTATTTTTACGAAAAAATTAATTAAAACAATAAGAAAGCTTAAAAAATTGCAGAAGAAATGTTTCCTATCACTCACCTTCTAACTCATAAAATAGTATGTAAGCATCACCACTAACTATGCTTTTTTGAAGAATTGTAGTCACATTATTATTTATTATTTTCAATGAAACCTAGTTAATTTTCCAATCAATCGAGGATGAATTGGCATCAGACTTATAGCTTATCTAGCAAATTTCATTAGTAGTAATCTAGACGCAGGCTTCAAAATAATTGGTATTTTTCTTGATATAACAAAGGCATTTGACACTGTGTGGCACAAAACTCTTTTGGAAATATTATACTCAATTGGTATAAGAGGTGTAGTGAGCAAACTAATGAAATCTTATCTTACAGAAAGAACCCATAGAGTTAGAATAGGTAAAAACATTAGTGACGAATGCATGGTAGAATACGGTGTTCCGCAAGGAACTGTATTAGGTCCTTTACTTTTTACTATCTATATAAATGCGCTAATGGAGTTAAACCTGGAGGGACAAATAATTTGCTATGCTGATGATACAGTATTTTTAACTAAAGCTAATAGTTGGGAAAATGCCTATAGTTTAACAAATACAAATATTGCAAAAGTAAATGAATTTTTTGATTCGCGATTTCTAACAATAAATGCCGAAAAATCCTGTCACCTTACATTTTATAGCAATAAAAGGAATGTTACTAGACATAAAACTATAACTGTACATGATAATAATTGTAATCAAACAAAATGTGACTGTCCAATATAAATCGAATCAACATCAAACGTAAAGTATTTAGGAATTTTCATTGACCAACAAATTAAATGGAATATACACATTGAATACATTACAAAAAAAATAAGAAAATTAATTTTTAAATTTTATGAACTAAGGAAAAAAAAATTATTAAAAAAATGTATAATATGCCTTAGTACAATCTATTTTAAGTTATGGGATAGTAATTTGGAGAGTGGCCTACAAAAATGAACTATACTCAATAGAACTAGCCCAAAAACATATAATTAAAGTTATGCTTCTTAAATCAAAAATGCATCCAATAAAACCGCTGTTTAAAGAAGCTAATCTTTTGAATATACGACAACTGTATACTACATTTATCAATTATAAGAGATACATCGAGCAGGACACATACATAATAAATTTGCTTTAAAATACATGTTCTGCAATCGTCATTATATAATTCTTATAAAACATAATTTTGATACCAGATCAAACAGGAAGAAAAACATTACAGTTCGTAACCCTAGAACAACGTCTTCGTAACGACATTTGTCATTTGTCATTTATAGGTTCAAAACTAATAAACATGTTGCCCGCCGAAGTAAAGAATAAAAAATTTAATTCCAAAAGAATTACAAGTTGGATATTTGATAATTATGAAAAAAATGAGAATTTGTTACCCTGGTTGAACTAATATAATATAATAATATATTTTGTTATGCGATGTTGCTTTCTCTTTAATATTTTGTTGTTAAATGTTCTTTGAATGTATATAGAACTTGTCCAATTTTCTATTTGTCATGTAAAAATTCTATTTTTATGGTATGTTAAGTTCAAAAATGCTCACTAAACTCTTACAAAATAAGGGAGAATTTAAATTAAATGATGTATTATTTACTCTACATTATTATGTTTTATTTGTTTGTTTATTTGTTAATTTTATAATTCTACAGTTTTTATTTTTGTTTTCTCTTTTTCTCTAAAAATGCAATCAATGCAAACACAGACTAAATTAGTCCAATTGTATTTAATTGCATTGACATAAAATTGTTAACTTACTTTAAGAGAAAATACAAGTATAATTTTTCTATGATTTAAATTAAATTTATTTATTTAGGTTAAGTTAGTTCAGATTTTTCTCTTTTGCGTTTTAAATTTAAATTTTTGGGGAGGAAGTTGTGACAAAATTTGTAAGAAGATAATTGGCAAAGTTTATAACGTGTTACCTTGGTTGCCAACCCATTAGGTTCGTATGGTGTTACATTGGTTTCAAATTTTTTATCAAATGTGCGTTGCTAGGAGATTGTCATTTCAAAAGCCTACTAATCTTTAGTATTTCAGTAAAGAACCACCTGTTATTAATAAGAGTGCTGGTGATTTTAATAGTTTTAATAAGAAAAAATATGGCAAACAATTCAGAAGAAGTTGAAAAGTAAGTTTAATAGTATATTATTCAACGAGCAACGAGTGAGTAATGGCTATTTAATCGCGAGTAGAATACTATACTTTATCTACGACGATTTTTCACTTTTAGATTCTCCTATCTATTATTGTCATTTTGCTGCCCGTTATTTTCATTAAACACCTATGTTTACTCTAGATTTTTGTTCTATGGTGTAAAATTGACGGCCCAATTTAACCTCTAAAATCACCTGACACCTAATTATATTTCTTATATTTTTAATGTTTCTCCAATCTATAAAGGCTCTGTATGCCATATTATACCTGTCTTTTGATTTATTTGGTAATAAATTTTGGGTTGTTGTTAGCGCAGTTTCTAGTATTTCTGGGGGTGTGCAACTTTCATTTAATTTGCAATAAATAATTACTTTTATTAATATAATGTAATTGTAAATTCACTTTGATTCACTTTCTTTAAAAAATTTATATTTCAAATTGAAATTATTTTGACAGCGGCGCACGCAAGTGAAGATGGCGCCTTCACATTCTATTCGTGTAACCTCGTTACCGGTCGGTTTTTAGCCAACTTCAGCCCGGTTGTTATGATAAATGTTTTGAAAATGCTGTCTCGTGATTGGTTTCAGGTAGTGTGTTTTGATTTAAATGGAGATATAACACACGGCTAAATTGTAATGATTGCCATTAATTAATAAGAAATGGGTACGTAATTAACATGTTATTCAATACTCGTAGATAATTAGTATATTACGCAACGAGCTAGAAAGTGACGAATTTTGTGCGAGTGTGAAGATAGCCGAACGAGGCGCTAGCCGAGTGAGGATATTACACGAGCAACGAAATTCACTTTCTGCGAGTTGCGTATGCTATTTTTCCGACGACCACGAAGATTTTGCGACCATTATTAATATTTTGTAGTAACAACTAAAAAGTCATAACATAACCTCTGTTGGCATCCGCTCATCAGCTGACGTTGGAGTTATCGATTATTTTTAGTTAAATGTAATAATTGTAGGTGGCGCTATTTTGATGAAAGCTAAAAATTGTTCCTATTTTATTTAAAATTTACACAAAAGTTAATTATATAATGATTTTAATAATAAAATAAGTAATATTAGCGGGGTTGAATATAATTTTTTTTAACTGTCCAGTTTATTCAAGTTCAAAAACATCCAAGAGAGGGTTTTCGGAATTCCTTCACAGCGCCTCTATCGAAAATTACAAGAAGTATGTGAGTGTTACAAAATAGAAAACCAAAGTCACTAGTGTTGAAATGATAGATTTTCTAAACCACTAATATGAATGACATATACGATTTTTTCATATGGTCGTCGGAAATATATATTGTTTTATTAGGAGTAAAAGTTTTCAAAAAATTTCAAAAAATTTCAGAGCTGTCAAAAAATCTGAAAAAAATTGAGAAATTATATCTTAAACGTATTAGTCTTCACACCAAATTTCAAATCTTTATTACCAACCGTTTTCAAATAAATGACAAAAAACCTAGTTTTAGTCACAATTGTTAAAGGGCTGTAGCTCACTTAGGAAGTGAAATCGGACACATGTGTATAGGAAGTTTTTTCTTAAAATTAGTTGTAGAATCGCCTCCTAAAGTTTGGCCGCTTAATTTCGGGACACCCTGTATATTTATATTTATTTAATATACATACAGGGTGTCCCCGAAAGGTCTGTACAAAACAATACCACATACTCCTGAGACCAAAATAAGATGATTTAACCAAACTTATCTCTATCCAAAAGTGCTTCATTAAGGTGCTGCAGACCCTTGAAGTTTTTAAAACTATTTTGTATTTTTTAAATTACTAATAATTGGTTTATACGATTATAACATAATTTTGTATGTGGGTATGTAATGGAAAAAGGTATTTCTAGACAATTTGTTTTTACTTTTTCGCGTTATGTAAGTGGTCTAAAATAGGTCATCGACATGGAAAATTTCTTATAACTTTTTAATGGCCGAATAAAAATTCATAAAACTTTACTTGTATTATTGGAGATAGAAAGTCGGTTAAATGGACAAAGTAGTAGAGATTTTTTCGAATATTAATAATTTATTTACTAAAAATTTGAATATCGCATCGTTCCAACGCTATCTTGAAAAAACAAGAAAATGCGATTTTTAAAATATGGCTATAACTTCTTTATTTTCGGTGGTACCAAAAATTTTTTTTGACTTGATACAGACAATTTTTGTGTACAATGTAGTAAAACAAATGAATATTTTTTTTCGTTAAAGGATTGACCGGAAATGAAGCAAACTTATTTTTTTCTTATGGCAGCCATATTGGATTTACACATATTCGGAATCAGTATTTTTTTCTGAGTAATTTGGTATATCATCTACTTGACATTTAATTAAATCTGTGATAACCTGTGATAAAATGTGATATAATACTAATTTTAAAATTTTTAACTATTTATTTATTTATCGACGGTTTTATATAATTTTGACAAATATTTTAATCAACAAATATAATTTTATCCAACGTAACATTGCATCACTAAAGCTTTAACAAATGACAAACGATGCCCAATCAACTTAAAGATTGGCTCACAAAAGTAGATTTTAACGACTAAGTTTTACAAAATAAGTTTTAACAGTTTTACAATTTTATCGATTTTAACTACATAATATCTAGTCAGCAAAGTAAAAGATTTAGTCTAAAAATCTAGTCAAAAACCAATTAACAGCCGCAACACAAAATTGGACGTCACACCATACCCAAAATCTAAAATTGAAGGAGTTTGCCATAAGTCTTGGATTTGCAGATTTTAGTAACATGTAAACGTTTGACCAGTTAGTACATTATTCTTGCCTGATGATGGGTCAATCAATGTCCCGAAATCGATTAAAAATTTTGGTAATATTTTAACACTTAAGTTGGACCTGACAACTCTTCTTGATGGTTATTGTCATTAATAAAAGTTGAGTCAAGATATATCGAGATCTTGTGTTTTTTGATCTTCTTTTTCCAATTAAAAAAGTTGCTATCGATATCTTGAAATATAATTTTTTTAATTTTTTTTGAAAGTAATATTTAAATTTGCTTTAACGAATCAAACAACTTTTATTCGAAACATTTTTTCGTAACTTTTATAGTAAACGAAATAATCGATTTAAAAAAAAATCAGTTTTCGGTTTTTTTCGTTTATCTTCGGAATGGTCTGGAATTTTTGATTAATTTTGATAGCATCTGAATGAATATAAAAAACGGCACAACATTGCCCATTTAACCCAATCTGTAACTTTATTAATAACAAAGATACCCATGTATAATACAACTCAATTTGGGACACCCTGTATAACTTTTTAAAGAAGCATTTCCGGACTATACTGTATAAGTGAAAAATGCTTAGTTTCACTTCCTCTATCACCACAAAAAAAATTGTCACAGTTATTCTGGGACACCCTGTATAAATAATAAATAAATTTTACGTCGGCATGTATAAAAATTTAGTGAATGACGTATAGAGGTAGATAGAGGGGAAACTAAACTTGCACATTAGCACTTTAGAGCTTTTACGTACTTAGGTCGATGGGGTAGAGTGCCGCTGCAGGCATTTTAGTTAAATCAAACCGTGAGGGGTGATTACCACATGCAAAATTGATAACGACGTCAAATTTGGTGAGCGCATGTTACCCTCACACAATCCAAATAAAAAAAGTTTAAAATAATTATGACACAATAATAATTGTAGATTTTCTCAACTATATTAAAGGTTTATATTTGAGAGATGAGAGTAATTCTAGCTTTCAACAATAATATCAAGTTTAATAAGTGCACAGGTGTTTGATGATTTATCTAGGATACTCGAATATCATTCCAGGCAACGCAATTCCAAATTAATTTACCTGAAGAAAATGAAATCAATTACGAGTCAGCCCCACCTTTACGAAACCACCAATTAACGCAATAAATCTTATTACTAAGTGAACGATGATAGTCGGCTAATTAAAATGTTTAAAGCCAGTCAAGTTGTTGATAAATACGACATTCGTTCTTGAGACCCAATTTGCGCTTATTTATAAAGAGAAGAGTCCAAAAAAATGGGCGTAAAGTTTTCGGTGGAGCGAAAAGTTTTGCCGCATGCGCCGGGCTCTTTGAAATCAATCGGCGGTGAGGGGCGCAAATCGCAAAAGTGAACCAGACGCAGCGAAACGCGCCCACGAAATCCAGGTTCGGTTAGTTTTCTATTGGAAAAATTTGGGATTTTTTTGATTTTTAGGTGAAATTTTTGGAAATGTAGTTAATAATAATTTTGGTGGTTAGGTTTGTATGGGAATGCGCGCGGCGGTGGTGGTGGTGGAGGTGGGGGGGGTTGTCGGGGTGTTATGGTGGTGGGGTGAGCGTGCGCGTGGGGAGAAGGGCGAGCGACTCCCGTCGCGACGTAGCAGATAGTGGGTAGACAGACTGGCGTCGGCAGGTCTCTGACGTCTGGATGTGACAGGCTCTCACGGGTCGGGTAAGTGGAGCTTTATTACACACAACCACACCATCCACATCCACACTGTATATTAACGACGTCATTACGCCGGCTGCACTCGAACGCGACGGTCGACAACTTTTCTCTCGACCCTCGACCACCCCCCTCTCATTCATTTCACTACACTAAAACAGTGATACCATACGTTTTTACTATCAACAATTTTACACTCAAAAGTGTTTTGTGCTTTCAAACTTCTTTCGCGTAAGTGTGCCTTTTTATTATAATTATTACTAATGAGTGGCATAGATTAGATAAAATTAAATTATACCTATTATTGCACCTTTACCTCATTTTAATACCTCGGTTAAAAAAAAGTTTGTGCGTTACATAATTTTAATCCTTTTTCATTTAACACTCGGTATATATTTTATTTAACACGATCTTCATTTTTTTTTTTATTTTTTAACGATCTTACTCATTTTGTGAAAATGGTTGTAGTTATGTGTTTAACTTTGATTAAGTAAACTTTTATTTTAGTATTAACTTTTATAACGCGATTATTAATAAAAAGCTCATTTTTATAGCACTTTGAAATTTTCTCTATAAATTCCACAATTTTCATTGCACGTTTTAAACAAGCTTTAAATTTATTCAAAAATAGTAGGTAATTCAATTAAACTAAATGATTAATATTTAATTTTTTTAACTACTTTATTAATTTTATGATAAATGGTTATTGTTATGTGTTTACCTTTGATTAAGTGAATTTTTACTTTATTATTAACTTTTATAACGTAATTATTAAGAGCAATTTCCTAAACGGTAAATATAGTGGTTTAGTTCTACAGTCAAAAAAACAGTACAAAAAACATTTTTATATAATTTTTTTTGTAGATGATTTACAAGTCATTTCTTTAATATTTGCCAGAAGGAAAAAAATTGGAGAATGTACAAAAAAAAATACAATGATCTAAAAGTACCTTAACTTTGGACCCCTCAAATTAATTTTGTGCTAGATGTAGCCTAATCAATTTAGATTATAAATCTGAAAAAAATTAAAAATCTAACGAGGGAAACTTGAGTTATGACTGCAGAACGCGCTCTCTAGGGATTCGCATTAATTATCAGTTATTTCTTCATAATTTGCAAAAAAGCTCCAGAAAAGTGGGATGGATTTTCTGTTCCATGTTATTATCTCCAACGGAAAATTTATCGCGGTTGTTTAGGAAGATGCTCTTAATAGAAGCTCGTTTTTATAATGCGCACAACTTTTCACTATAAATTCCAAAATTTCCGAAAAACATTTATTACGCTTTATTGTAAGCTTTAAAATTATTTTATAAAAATAGTAGTTTAGTTATTAGTATGTTGTTAATTTTTAGTAGTACATTTATGTCAAGTTATAATATATTTTTTTTAATTTTATAACAATTTTATTCATAAATAGTTATTTATTTATCAAAAAATAAATGTTTTGTCAAGAAATTTTTGAATGAAAAATTAATTGTTAAAAGGAAAATATTTATATTAAAATATTGATACAAAGAATATTGATTATTAAATTAAGTCAACCTTTATTACAAGCAAAATTATTAATAAAGCAACAGTAGGTATTATTTATTTATTACCGTTTTAATAAAATAAGTGGTACTATTTTACTTGTACCAAAATTTGATACGCCCATTTTTTTTTATAAAAAAATAATTTCCTTATAAAAATTATTGGAAACAACTACTTATTACTGCAGCAATAATAACAATTTTAATTTAACACAAAAAATATAAATAAAACTTTCCATAAATAAAACTTTAAAAATAACACTAAAATTTTAACAGTTTTTTTTAGACAACCCCACTTGTTTTATATTTTGTTAATGTTTTTTTTTTATTTATGGTAACAAGATCTATACAATTTTAATATTTATTTATACGGGGATTTTATTTAAATTTTTATTCGAAATTATTTTTTCATTTTTTTTTTCTAAAATTGAATAAAAATTATTAGCATTAATATACATAATTAAAATAGTGAAAACCTCAATTATAATTTAAAGCTAAAAAAATTTTTGTAAGGTAGTTTTCTTCTCTTGTATTCAGTATAAACTACTTTCTGCAATTGAAAAAGAATATCTATATACTTACAATGATGATTCCTATATCCAAAAAAATATTGATCATAAAAAGCGTTTTTGAAATATACTAAGCATGGAATCATCATAGAATAAAATAATCAAATAAAAAGAAAATTCCTTCGATCTACCTTTTTCATCATAAAATCAAAATATAGCATATTTTATCAATAAAATTACTTTGAAAAAAATGTGACATGAAACCTCCATACACTTTTTTTAAGTTTAAGGGTTTTTAATGATTCTAATCACATCATATTACAATTGCAATTTTAATATTAAATATTTTACAAGTCAAACAATAATTGATTTTTAAATCCACCTTTAATGTTTTCAAATTTATTTGTTAATTTTTTATAAAAAAAATGACTCAGGTTATAGGTTTTGATATTATCTTTGACAATTTCTTTTATGTTAGTGAAATATGTATATAAATGTTGATTACAACTATTATAGCTTTAAAAACCAATTAGTATTAAGTACTTTCATTTATTTTTCAAAAGTTCTTATTGATAATATTTATAAATGACAAAATTTATACTTGTGATTATAATATCATAATTTGCTTTTTTGTCAGTTACATGAGGATAAACTTATTCATTTTGAATATTTATTTACCTTGAACAAATTCAATTAAAAATACTAGAAAATATTTTTATTATTTACAACAGACCACTCAAATAGACATAAAATTCTACAAATTGTTCTATAATTTCTTTCTTAAACCGATAGTTTTTGCTATTTGTGTTCATAGTGTAGTTGTTGATAAAATCAATTTTTTTCAACTATTTTGTAAACATATAATACTAGGTTTATAAAGCATAAAATGATGCAGGTTTATATATTTTTTTAAGTTCTTCAAGTTGCAGGTTTTCAAAATGGTTTAATGAAATTTATATTTTTTTAATATTGGGTGTCCCAAAATTCTCACATACGTTCTCACTACAATGTCAACAAGTCTCACTAAAGTACCAGGAATTTTTTTCAAAAAAATCCTACTATGTGTTTTCTATGACAAAATAAAACACAAAATTAACATTTTAATCTTTAAAATTCATAAATTGAAGCATTTTTTTTGCATAAATAATTATAAATTAAATCATTTTCAAATGAAATAATCAATAAAGTGGTCAAATTTATTAATAAATATAGAATTTTTTAAATATATTTTCTAGAAAGATATGTTAAAAGAATTAATCTGGTACTGATACTATTTTAACTTTTAACTACTGACTATTTTGGCAAAAGTGACATTATTTTTTTAAACCTGCCAAACTTTGAAAAATTATTTTGACTATTCAACTCACAAGTGATTATTTTTTGTGACAAATAAAACGTCAAAAAAATCAGCGACTATTCAACTCACAAGTGATTATTTTTTGTGACATTACTTTTTACTAACGACAAAAATATCAGCGATAATTTTGTGACGTTAATGTCAAATTTCAATAAGTTTGAAGTTGACTGTCAAATTTTGCACATAAAAGTGAAAAGTGTTCGGTAAATAGTCCCTTAAATATGCACTCTTGTTCAAATTATAAGTCGAATATTTTTCATACATTACCACTCTTGTCTTTTGGGGTTAAAACTTATCCCCAAATGACATTCGTCGTAAGTTTTGTTAATTTCAATGTTAACCAAGTTTTTTTTAAATGAAAACCTATAATCTTTTAGCAATTTTAAAAATTACTCAAAAACAACAAATAACTTCAACATAAATCATTTTTTTTTATTTTACACATTTTAAATTTCAAAAACTTTTTTGACGCTTCACGAAAAAATGAATATATTCTTTATTTTACCCCATTTAAATCTAACAATTTTTATTTCACACATTTTTTTCTAAACTTTTAAACTTGTTAGAAATTTATTTATCTCAAGTTAAATGGTCCACCCTGTATAACTTTGGTCGATTACAAAATGTTTATAGAAATTAAACATTTTGTCTTGCGTGATTCCTAAAAAACCTAACCCAACCATACTACAATTCAAAATTTCGTATTAAATTACAAAATATTTGACTTTGTTGTAATGATTTGTGTGGGTCATTTTAATTTCAAAATGTAGAAACATCAATCCTCTTTTCTTTCTGGAGCTTCACTTAATTTTGGTTAGGTTAATCCCATAGATTGATTTTAGAAAATTTTCTTTAAAGTTTACCATTAAAATTTTTTTATCAATTCTACTTTTTGTTACTTTGTTTAGAAGTAGAAACATAATTTTTCTGAATTTGGTTTATTAACTTTGAGTTTCAACTTTTTAATAAATTGGTCATTTTATAATGTTTTTGCCCAATTTTCAATTTTATACACTGTGTGTTTTTACTGTATTTTTTTAAGCTTTAAAACTTCAAATGTATTTATTTATACATACTAGGTATATTATAATATGTGGAACAAAATTTGCTAGTGGATAGAGTACACCAAAATAAATAAAAAATTCATATAAACAAATTCGATTTCGATTCATAAGGAAGCTGTAGGTAGCTCTTTAAAAGTGTTGACAAAGCAAATGTTTTTAGTTATTTATTTCAGAACAGTTCCTACTAAAGTTTTGAAATTTTGCCCAGTTTACCTAATTTGCACTTTTTTCATTTCTATATTTTTTTTAAATTTTTTACTTAATTCTAAATGGTATTTTAAAAATTATTATTGCTATAATAAAAACAATGTTAAATTTTCAAACATTATAATTTTGTCTCACATATTATAATACACCCTGTATAATGATCTTGCATAAAAATACTAATTGTGTAAGAATTCCTTTCTATTTCTTTGCAAAAATTTTACTATTCAGATTTATGGACACATTCTGGTCAAAATTAAAAAATTTTAATTTGAAAAATTTAAGGTAACCATGCAAATTGTATTATTGTTTTGGCAAAAGACAAAATGATATTCGAATTTAACGAGTATAACCGTCTCCAAAAAGTAAATGAATTTAAAATTTATCTTCAATAAAATTTTCATCCGAATTTCTACTAATAAATATATTGCTATAGAATATAGTGTAGATTAACTACGAAATTATACAGGGTGTCCAAAAACCGGAGCATAAGTTCATGCATCTATGGCTTCTACTACATTATTAGGAATTGTCAGAGACCCTTAATAGAATATCACAAAGATATTTAGAAAAATCATTTTTTTTTGTTTTCTATGTAAAAATAAGACTTCAAGTTAACATTTTAATCTTTAAAATTTTAATTCTAAAAACATTCACAAATAGAAGCACTTTTTACATAGAGAAATACAATCTAAACCATGTCCAATTAAAATAGTCAATAAAATTTATTAAAAAATAAGGATGTTTCGAATTAATTTTTTGGAAAATCCTTTCAAAACAACAAAAACGTTGATAATATAGGTGATTTCGAAGATCGGATACAACCTCTGGTGGTCATTTGTAAAGCTAGAAGGAGTGTAATAAATAAAAACCTATTTATTTGTGGGTACTTATTAATCAAATTTATACCCAGATTTTAGTCAAATCATTTAAGTTTAAAGGACTTTAAATTTGTTATATGGATTGTAATGGACAATTTCCATGCTTACCTTGTTTCTTTCTAAATAGAGACCTTTAATTTTGACCAAAATCTGCCTACTACTCACAAAAACACAAAGACTAACTATGTGTAACATACACTCGGATTCGTATTATAATTATCTTTCAGATGGTATTTTATGCAAGTCCGAAAACTTGTTTTATGACCCATTTAATTAAAGAATAACGCACCGCCAAGTCAACTTTTAATTTCAAATTTCATCATTAAAACCGCACAGACTAACTATGAATAAGATACCCTCGTATTCGTATTTTAACTGTTTTTCAGACGATGTGATAACATTTATATGCAAGTCTGAAAACTCGTTTTATGACGTATTTAATTAAAGCGTAAGAAAGAGAAACGCAGCTTTCAAGTGAAATTTTAATTGCAAATTTCATCATTAAAACTGAACGAACTTACTATGAGTTACATACTCTTGGATTCCTATTTTAATTGTCTTTCAGACGGTGCTATTAACTTTTTTATGCATTGGGAAAAATGAGTTTTTGTGTAGATTATTAAATACTCTTTTTAGTTTATGTCGAAAGAGGTCATTTTTTGTTTTAAAATTTTATAGGCTAAGTCGAACGGACTAACTTTAGTGTTATATGCCGTTTTATTCGTTTTTAAGTGTACTATTTAGAGGTATAGTTTTTATTTTGTAATATTTTTAAAATTCGTCTTAAAACGGGTTCGAAAGTAAGCAGTTTTGAATCACTTTTGAGATGATCTTTGTGATGATATAATTTTCAATTGATTTGGATGTAATTTTACAGAGAAATGAGCGATAAAACTTATTACCGGAAAAGTTATTGCTAACCTATTCCTCCAATTTTTTTACAAAATTTATGTCAAACAGCGCCATTTATTCGTAGTCCAAATTCGCCATAGACAAACAATAGTACGAATTTTTGTAACACTCCTTCTCACTTGCTCTCATTAATAATACATCATATTCTCTTTGTCACACAATTGGGATTCCTGTCAAACGCATTTGAGGTCTTTTGAAAATATTTATCTGCAGTCTGTCTATATAATTATAGGTTACTTCTTGCCAAATTTACCTTTTAGCATTTTGTTAATATCAATGAAAAGTTCATAAAATTTTTTTCCTGCTTTTTTAATTTCAGTAGAATCTCAAAAACATACTAAAGAACTTTTACACCATTTTTTTTAATAAATTTACCAACGCTGCAACAGGTAAAATAACAACGTTATGCCTTTTTCTGTGAATTGACTACATTCCAATTTAAATTTGGCATTTTCTTCTTCACGTTTCTTGAAAGATGGATAAAATTTTTAAATTTTATAATATGATAACCTACAGTAGTATCTTCATTATTACACCCAATTTTTTGAATTTGAACCAATTTTTGTAGGGTTTTCTTGTATTTTTTAAGGGTAACAACCCTATTTACGTTTACAACCGCACTGACCTTGCGCTCAATACCAGCCTTGATTCTAATCTCATTACAAAGCACGAACACGTTGCTGACCAAGGGAAAAAGCTTCCCCGTGTAAATTATTATATTAATTACAAACACTTTGGTTCATTTCATTTTGTTTTATGTTCTTTTACGTTGATTGAATATAATAAATTGTTAACACATGTTTTTCGAATTGTCTACATCGAAAAGATGGATGATTTTTAGTTAATACAACGTCATTAAGGTTAGGTTAGTGTTTTAATTTTAGATTATTGATTACATTTTTTGTAATAGGTAGTAACTAATACATAACATCATTTAGCAAAACTGCAATAAAAAAATTAAAGGGCACTTAAAATACAAAATTTAACAGCTGATATTTAAAATATTTAAATTTATCTTGCTACAGTTGAAGACAACAACAATTTACAACAAGTTTTAAAAATTTTGAAATTCTTATTTTGAGATTGAAAAATAACGAGTACTTTTTTGGAAAAACTCCTTTTTCCTTAAACATTATAATTTACTCATATTTTGCACCACTTCCTAATAATGAGATAAAGATGACATTGGATAGATTTCCACGTTTGGTAGAATATTTCGAACGGATTAACAAAATGTAATTTCCTAAAATTTCGAAAGAGACTTTCTGAGAGTATCAAAACTTTTGCTCATTTTTTACATTGTTCCATGTTGGATTGGAATACGAATTTTCAAAAATTATTATTCAATTTCTTTTTCGTTTAAGATCGTTTATCAATTAATTATTATTACCTTTATGTAATTTGAACCAATAACATAGGATCTTACTTTATTGTCAAAATATCGAATCCTGGCTAAGGACAATTATGCATTAATTTCTTCAACACTATAAGTCTCCTAATTTGGAACTTTGGAAAAACTTTCCCTTTTTTTTAGGAGAAGAAATTTTTCCTTAAAAAAGGATTTTCATTCTATTATTTAAAACCAAAAAATATCATTTTACATTAGGAAAACTGAAGATGGCACATTTTTTTTGAAAAAATATTTTAAGATTTTATACAGTTCTATAAAACTCCTAAGAAATAATTCATTTAAGTATTGTTTTAAAATTGGTCAATTTCACTAAATTTTTAAGTCTCAAGTAATTAAATAAAATTTTTGTTTTCGAAGAAACTCTACAATATTAACTTTTCTTAACGAAATCAAAATTTGATGATATTAAAAATAAGATTCATTATTATTTTGTTTATAAAATCATAATTTTGATTTGTAACATATTAAAGTAAAAAGAAGAGAAACTTGGCACTTTCTAGGTAGAAGTTTAACTACTCTGGAGACTCTGGAGTACTTCAACTCAAGTATTTCAGACTACTTTATTTTTTTATCACCTGCAACTTGTTACTTTCAATTTTGACAATTGTTGGATATTTTTTCCAAAGATTCACAATGAGGAATTTTGGCATGTATTTGTGTGACAGGGGCTCATTCATTTTCTTACTTGCTCTTTGTGACACTTTGGGTTCTTATCAAACGCATTGGGCCCAGTTTTCCGATCGTTTTGAAAAGCATTGATCCTTATGGTCGCTGTGTGTCTAGATAAAAAACATCATTGGTTGATGTTAACCTACTTTGATATATGTTGATTGACGATGATTTTAAAATTTTTAGTATTTTGGAGTACTCTAGTAGAAGTGGTCCAGAGAAATTAAAACTCATTACTTGAGTTAAAGATTCAAAATTCATCACTTTGAAATCATGAAAATTTTTGAAAATCAAGTAAAATTTACCTATAAATAACTTATTTTTTTTGCTAAAATAAGCGATAAAATTGAAGCGTGCGAAGGTTTATCACTCGATGTTCACCCATCGGAGGTCACTTTATCTGGGGATTAGTAATGCAAAAAAGGGGGGAAGTCTTTGATATGGTTTCTGTATGTATTATTAGAGGACAGGCGTGTGTTTGTGGAAAGTTGAAACGTATTTCGATACGTCTGCATCGTTTTGTTGGCACCCGGCTGAACCCAAACCCAAACCCCAAATAACCCAGTTGGGTCCCTTCTAAACGGTTTAATCACGCCGCAATCATCAACCCGAACCAAGCACCCCTTGAACTACTTCCACAGTTTTATCAATAAAAACGCGACTTATTTTTATAATGCCGCATAAATAATTTTAATTATCGATTCAAAACTTACCTCAAAATAAACATTTGACGTTTAATCAATTTATTGTTATTGCCTATTACCTATTTATTATTAATTTTATTCACGATATTAAAACCTACATCCTAATTTATTAAATTATATGTAGATAGTATTACATTTTTTGATGAACAAAAAATACTAATCCCAATTTCAACCCCAACATTTGAAGATTTGAAACGTACATAAATTACCATATATAAAATTAATTTTCTAATTTTTTGACATGAAAACATTGTTTTTTGTAATTGTTTATTAGTCATTAAATATGGTTTTATTTTGGCTTTAATACCGCCGCAATTAGCTTCATTAAAAATTCCCCTTCGTGTATGTAGTTAATGGGTGGAAAAGGGGGGAAAACCCTTGATGCCCTGTTGGGTGGATTCACGCTGGAAATTATTTGCTGTCATAATATTTAACGATTTAAATTAGAGAGCTTAAAGCTCCTTTTATTTATTTATCCTGCAGCAATAAACTTTTAATAGCGAGTATTAATTTTGTAAACAATATTTCATTTTCATTGAAACCTCTTTGATCATTATACATTTTTCCAAATTTTATAACTTCGATTAAACATTTGATAAATAATGGTAACTACATTTTTGGTTAGTGTCATTTTCAATTCCTTCCCCTAAAATAACCTCAATTTCTATATGAAGACGATTTTCAAAATTTTATTAGACAATAATTATCTCAAATGTTACCCGAAACCCTCATTTTACATCTTTTAAGTTTTTTCAAAATCCTCTGAACTCTTCTTGTTTTAATTTAAAGTTTGTGATATTTTGGAAAATTTAACTCACTAAATTTTATCAAAGAAAAGTGCTTTATTTCCTGTTTTTAGACCAATGATTGTTATGAATTATTTACAGTGACGATACTAGAATTTTTTGGCAAGGGCTTTAAATAAGTTTTCAGCAAAAAACAGAATAATTTTGTTATCACTTTTTAAGTTCCAAATAAAAATGTTACTTTCGAGTCAAATTTAATCCATAAATTTTAGGTTTTTCAAAGAAAATTTAACTCTTTAAAAACTATCCTAGGAACAAAAATTATTAACAGCTCAAGATTTAAGGAGTAAATTGTTCTTTCTAATTATTCTAATAAAATATTTGAAAATCTTTAAATGAACTCTCCAGGACCAGATTTGTTCCTAAATTTTAGCAAATACATTTGGGTATTATTAGGGGGAAACTAAATCACTGATTTACACCAAATATTTTTTAAAAATAAGTGTAGGTGCTACATCTTTTTGGTACAAAATTTTAGTGTTGATAACTTTTGTAGTTTTTAAATTATTAATCATTAAAATTTAAAACTTAGAAAATATCTATATAATAAAATCTTAAAAAAAGCTTTATTTAATTTACAACAAAGTTGCAATCGATGATGTAAATCTTGGTTTGATAAAAATCAAAAAAGGATAATTCCTTAGGTCTACCTTTATAGTGGCCATTTAATTTAGTAATTAAACTAAAGTTTCAGATGTTTTTGAAAAGGGCTTCATTCACAAAAGTATCATTTTGTTATCAATTTTCGTTTTTGAGTTTTGGGCAAAACGTGTAAAATCCCACTTTCAAGATAAAAGTCCAGAAATTTTAGATTTTGCAGAAAATAGTTGATTGCTCGAAAACTATACAATGTACAAAAATGTTTAAGGGCTCAAAATTGAATGAATGAATTGTATTTTCTGATTATTCTAATGAAATGTTTGAAGTCTTCAAATAAACTCTCCAGCGCAGGATTTATGCGCAAATTTTAGCAAATATATTGCCATTTTATTATGGGAAAATGCATCTACCGATTTACACCAAATATTTGTTAAAATACATCTGGGCGCTGATAACTGTGTTGATAATTGTTGCAATTTTCAGGAAAATTATTGAAATCGTTAACTTGGAAAATATTTATCTAAAATCTTAAAAAAAAAACGTTAAGTTGACTAATTAAATTGTTAAGTTTAATATATTTTTTAAAACGGCTTTAAATAAGTAATAAATTAGAACCATTTTATTATTTATTATTTTCATTTTTGAGTTCTAAACAAAAAATGCAAATAAATCCCACTTTAGAGTCAATTCTAGATTTTTTAGAAAAGGTTGAATTATCGAAAACTATACGGAGTACAAATTAAATTAATTAATATAAATCTTGAAAAGGGGGTAAAAAGTTAATATATCTAGTCAGGGGGCGAAATCACCATCTCAATTACCTTTAAGTCTGCCACTGATTTCATTTATAACAAATATTTAATGATAATGAAATTTTCCCTTAAGTTGGTGATCAACTTCCAAAAGTTAAGAAATTCAAATAAAACGAAATATTTTTACAATATTAGAAGCTATTATGTTGTAAATCAGTATCAGTTTTTTTTGTTATTATTAAAATAAACATATTTTTTTGATTTTGAATTTATAATCAGTATTTCACCTTTAAATTTATTTTAAATATTCAAAATTTTATTAATGACGACTGCTTAATTCACAATTTGAGTAAGTAATCTTTAAAAATATAAATTTTAGGTTATAAAATGAAGAAGTTTCAATGCCCTGTATTTCTAAAATGGAGCAATTTCCAATGTTATGGGTTAGAAGCACCCTGTATATGCCTAATTTAATTAAAAGCCATTTACTAAAATCTGAAATATTTAAATTAAATATTTAACTGTGAATACTAAATACTTTAAATTTAATAAACACATTCGTGCAAAACTAATAATAAAAACAAATCCAAAAGCTTCTTAAACTGAAGCATTTTCCTATTATTTTTGTAATTTCAATATATGGTTCTGTAGTTGCACTAAAGACCCTAAAACTAAAGAAAAAACGATTTATTATAAACTTTTATTTCAAAAACATACCCCAAATAACAACTTTTAATAATAATAAGAAGATTTTAAAATATATTTTTTCAAATAAAATAAAAATTATATAGATTTTGCTTTATAAAACCCATTGGAAATTTCATTAATGGCATGATAATATTAGATTTTTAAAATTTTAGTTTGTACCTAATATCATATTTTTGGGAGAAAAATTTAAAAAGGAAAATTCGTTAAATTATATATTTTTTTAACTTGCCATAAACACGCATGATTATAAATCATCATTTTATTTTTCTATCACATTAACTGTGATTTCGGTTCATTATTTGTTTATGTATTATATTTAATAGAAATTTCTTCGTATGTAGGATTTTTAGTAACTTTTGTGATACTACTTATCACTCGGCCAGAGTAAAATTCGAAAGTATATGATTAAATTATTCAATAAAAACTTTGGAAATAACATGATTTTCTTTATTATTTTATATTTGAAGTTAAAAATTTGTTAATCACATTATGATTATTATTATAAATATTTTAGATAAAGTTTATGCATGATATTATCATTTAGTAATGGTGTTTTTTTGATAGAAAACTTCAATAGACCGTTTCAATATTGATGATTTATTGAAATATGTTACCTAAAGTTTTTAAGTCTACCCAATTATTTATGATTTATTTACTAGATTTTTGTCGGAAAATTTTATGAAAAAACCTGGGTTATTTATAATTTTTTGAGTTATTTGATTTTTTTTTTTGGAATGACGTTTTAATATACACAGTGCATACAAAGTAGCTTAAAATAAAACTAAATTAATCGATTTCTCCAAAGGTAAAAATTACACACTTTTGATAATAAAATATAAATATAATTTAAAGGTGAAAAAACAAAATAATCAAACTAAATAAACTCAAAAATTAGGCAAATAGAATTAACATATTTATAAAAACACCACTGTAGAATGTTTATTCCGAAAAATCTGTCATAAAAGAATTGTATCGTCGGTCTGGAATCTGGAACAACAGTTACATCACTCAAAAATTACTATTTTCAAGTTAAATGGTGTTTTCAAAATATGATAATTGTTGGTATAATCTCAATATTACAACCAAAATTATATTAAATTTATTATAATTTTTGGTTTTTAAGGTTTGAATGTACCCTTAATATTTAAAATCGCATCCTTGCAAAATAACGATTTTTGAGTTGAATCGCTTTTCTCTGGATCGACGATATAAAATTAAAGAGTTTGGTACAAAAACCATGTAACTCAAATTTTTGAAGAAACCTTACACTACCATTTTGCACCGAGCCCTTCAATTATACAGCTTGTCTCAAGTCTTATACAACGAATTAATTTTAGCAGCAATCTTCAAAATGTAAGCCGTGGTATTCGTAAACATAAACATATTAATTAGTAAGATTGAGATGAAAGAATGGGTTATAAAGAAATTGGATAATAATCAAATTCATCAAAACCACCTCTGCTTCAGTCATTTAAAACCTTGTAAAAACAAAGCACTACTTTAACAAATGTCGTTCTTTAAATTGTTGCGTTAATCTTGAGGCAACCTGTATAAAATTTGTGATTATTACTATAATATCCTAAAGGGCCGAAAAATTGGGAATTGCGCAAAAAATCTTGTGATAAAGGTCGCATGCGTAAACAAGTTGTAAGTTGTAGAAAAATAATTTATACCTTAGTGTGGTTCTGAATTTGGTCGCGTGTGGACGCATTTGTTCCGAAAGCAATTTTACTAAGGTTTCTCAGATATACTACAGAAAAGAAAAGTCGTTTTCGGGTTAATGTTTTAAAATTATACTCCTACTATAGTTACAGGAAGTTTTTTTTTCAAATTTATTTTGCTGACGTGTTTAAACTGCAGTCAACCCTCGACATAAACATGACAAGAAGTTAAGTGTTAGTTTATTTGTGATCAATAACTTACTATAGGGTGTAAGTCTCTAATATATTTTTTTGTAAATGTTTTGGAAGAAGCAACGGAAGTACTTCCTGTTCAAACCAAATCATTTTATTAAAACTTCGATGAAGCGCTCTGTCGCCAGTTTGAAGTAAATAAAGCTACTGTTACTCTATTTGAAATTCGGAAAAAAGTAAACTCGGCTTACAAGATTTCTAAATAGTGAAATTTAATTTATTTCCCTTGTGATCTCGTGTTCCTTTGTTGAATCAGTAAATAAGCACGTTTACAAAGAATTTTTTGAGTTATTGCAAATCTTGGAATTTAATCTAAAGAGTTGATCAGAAATGTGGTACTGCACTATACCCGTATGCATTGATATAAGTACGTGAAAGAAGAAACAACATTTCTTTGTTCGACGTATAATCTGAAACGCGCTTCTCAACTCTTCACTATAAACACACCCTAAAAAGTACTTTATCCCTGACTCTTGCATTGCAGCGCTGCTATAAAGCGCAGAATTTGATACTAGATATTGGATATTGAAGGTTTTTTTAAATTTATTTCTAGTGGAAGTTTATTGTACAATACAATAACAGTAATTTCTACTTTTATTCAAGTCTTAATTCTATTCATATATTTATTGATAATTTGATTATATTTTTTCTTTGAACTTTCTTTAGATAAACTCTGTAATTTTGTACATCATTTATTTAAATTTTTTGTGTTTATCAACTTTTTTTAATTTTCCTTACATTGCAGATTGCAGACAGTGTTTCATTACTTTTTTTGTTTCGTTATAAATAATAGCAATGATAATAGTGAAGAAGCTTCAGGAAAATTTAAACCATAGTTTTTTTTTTATTATAATGCACAGTACACATTCTTTCGAGTTTACAAAAAAATCCATTGTTTGATAACCTGGATTCTCCAAAAAATTAATCAAGTCCCATACCATATAGTAGATCATATCCGACTTTAATAGTAAAGTATTCATTTTTTTAAAAGTTTACTTTATTTATTTTGAAGGAACTTTTTGAGTTTTAAATTAAATAGTTTATGCTTTTTAAATTTTATTTGATTTAGGTAGTCTATTGTCTATTGTAGAATTTTTTGTATGGTTTATACTTTTGATATTATAATTGTGTATGTAATTATTGAGGATTTGATTTTTGTTTAATTTTATTATTATGTTAAGTTAAATCCCAAATATTTAATAGTATTAACTTTATCAATTTTTTTATTATTAATTTGAATGTCTAGTTTGATTCCTTTATTTTGAAAAAATATACAATCGGTTTTTTGTGTCATTTTTTTGTACCTAGTCTCATATTGTCAAATCATCACTATGGTTTTTTTTGTAAAATGTTTGTCGAATTATCTGAATATAGGATTACTGTGTCATCAGCTAATATCGTCCTCTTCCTGTAAAAAGTCACTGACTAGCTTCTTTGAATAATTGTAAGGAATTAGTTTAATTGAACCTAGTACCTAGTTCTATTAAATCTTTCGATTATAAAAGTCTCTAACTCCTGAAAGGACATAAGTTATAATAAGTATGTGAAAAAATAGATAATATGCGGATTTATAAATTCTAAGCTTCAGTTTTAATAATTTCAATAAAAACAAAATGTCAGTGACTTCTTGCAGGAAGAGAACGATATACAGGGTGCGAGAAAAGTCCTACATAATTGCTAAAACTTTTTTAATATTGGTTTGATCAAAAAATGTTTCATATAAATCTTGTAAGATTTAAAAATTGACATATACAGGGTGGTGATAAAGTTTAGAACCTAATTCATAACTGCCGTATTTATTTTTTTTTAGAAAATCGCTCGGACAAGTCAATTTTAGTTTTTAAAATCCCATCTCTTGGTATAATAAAAATATTAATGGCGTCACTGGTGATTTAGGAATGACGTCATCATCGATTTTTTTAAATGGAAACCCCCATTTTTTCACTGGTTTTTGATAGACATTTATGTCACTTAAACGATGATATAAAAAAATTGTTGCATTTGTTAACAAATTTTCGTTTAAAATTTTTTTAATATAAACTTAAAATTAATTTGTACTATTAAATTTGAAAAATTTGAATGTTGTATATGATTTATTTTGCCTGATTTAAATAAAAGGTAAATTTAAAATTTTATTTTTTGTAAATTTCCTTACATTTAAATGGAATCAGAAAATTAGTTTCTCAAGACTATTTATTAAATTTTTTTAAATACACTTAACATTTTACATTCGCATTAGAATGCGCATTATTTAAACATTTACTATCTTTTGTTATTATTGGTAACTTCAAATTCATTTTAATTTATTTTTATAAAACCTTTTTCGTTAAAATAAAAATTTCCTTTTTTGAATTAAAAAGATTTTTTATTCAAAAATTTGTTTAAAAATTTTATTGTTTTTTATATCATTGTTTAAGTGACATAAATGTCTATGAAAACCAGTGAATAAAGTGGGGGTTTCCATTTAAAAAAATCGATGATGATGTCATTGCTAAATCACCAGTGACGCCATTAATATTTTTATTATACCAAGAGATGGGATTTTAAAAACTAAAATTGACCTGTCCGAGCGAATTTCTCAAAAAAATTAAATACGGTAGTTATGAATTAGGTTCCAAACTTTATCACCACCCTGTATGTGTGAGCTTGATTTTGTTTTTCTACATCACGTTACTGACAAGTTTGAAATCTTGAATGGAACTGTCCACCTTTTTTTTAATAATTCAAATCTTAATAATTTTCTAAATCCAATGACACGTAATAAGTGACATTTTTTCAAATATTTTTTTAAAAATATATTTTATCAATTTTATGATTAATTGAAACAAACAATTCATAAACAACTCCTACATTCTTTAAATGAGATAACAAAATATCACAACATAAAATATATAATAAAATTGAGACCCATCTGTACTTAGTAAAGTGAATTTTATAACCTAAAATATAATATATAAGTATGTCTTATGGGATATTGTTGGATTCAGAAAACTATGCTGATTCGAATTATTTAAAAGAAGTTGGACTATTCTATTTGACATTTTAAACTTGACAATCTTATCTTAGTCACTTGATTTATGAAAGCAAAAACAAAGTCACAACTAAATGTCAATTTTTAAACCTTACAACATTTATATGAAATTTTTTTCATCAAATCAATATTAAAAAAAAATATAGCGGGACTTTTCACACACTCTGTATAGTATTGAGTTGATAAATTGATGTTGTTTATAATGTATATAACCACTTCCTGAAATTCGCCAAAATTAAAAGGTGATATTTAAACCGCCTTTTAAATTGAGGTGAATATCAACTAGTAAATAAAAGAGGTCCTAAAACTTAGTTCTGGGGGACACCATATTTTAGTACTTCTTCGTCACTACTAGTTTCATTAACATATTATCACTTTTCTATTATCTATTATACATTAAATAATTTATTCCTATATTTTTTAATACGTTTAAAATTTTATTTAAAAAATACCATGGTATAACAGGGTTTTCCTTATTTATGAAAAAAAAAATGTTTAATTGTAATTTTTTTGTATGTTGAAGGACAGGAAAAAAATTTATTGAATTATACAGGGTGTTCCATTTGACGTTGGACTGTATGGGTATCTTTGTTATTATTGGAGATAGAAAGTCGGTTAAATGGACAAAGTAGTAGAGATTTTTTCGAATAATAATAATTAATTTACAAAAAAATTGAATATCGCATCGTTCCAACGCTATCTTGAAAAAACAAAAAAATGCGATGGCTATAACTTCATTATTTTCGGTGGTACCAAAAAATTTTTTTGACTTAATACAGACAATTTTTTGTGTACAATGCAGTAAAACAAATGAATATTTTTTTTCGCCAACGGATTAACCGGAAATGAACCAAACTCATTTTTTTCTTATGGCAGCCATATTGGATTTACACATATTCGGAATCAGTATTTTTTTCTGAGTAATTTGGTATACCATATGTCATATTTAAAAAAAATAAAATAATTTGATTTTACTACCTAACATTGGACTTTAAGATGTAAATTGTCAATAACATAAATGTAACTATTTAAAATATTAAATGTAAAATAAATCTTAACACATATGTATTGACAGTTTACATCTATTCAAGGCCATTTTTGGTTAGTAAATAAAATTATTTCTATTTTTCTTAAAATATTACATATGATATATCAAATTACTCAGAAAAATACATTAATTCCGAATATGTATAAATCCAATATGGCTGCCATAAGAAAAAAATAAGTTTGGTTCATTTCCGGTCAATCCGTTGGCGAAAAAAAATATTCATTTGTTTTACTGCATTGTACACAAAAAATTGTCTGTATTATGTCAAAAAACTTTTTTGGTACTACCGAAAATAACGAAGTTATAGCCATATTTTGAAAATCGCATTTTCTTGTTTTTTCAACGATACGATATTCAAATTTTTTGTAAATGAATTATTAATATTGGAAAAAATCTCTACTACTTTGTCCATTTAACCGACTTTCCATCTCCAATAATAACAAAAATACCCATACAGTCCAACGTCAAATGGGATACCCTGTATAGATAATATCTATCCCGAATCAACGTGAACAACTTATGTAATTTATCATTTTTTGTTAATTCGAAATAATAGTTTGAGTAGATAATTTGAAAATATTAAATTCTCTGATTGGGGCTGATAAACTGAATTTATTGATGTGTTTACTGTATAAATTGGTAGAATTTTATGGTTTTAAAGTAGTTTCCTTATTTATGAAGTGATTGATTTAACAAAATTAAAGTCAAAAATAAGTAGGAGCGGGTTGTATCGACCATTTAGAGCGGCGTCGCGGCGGAATACGTCTCGCCAGACACGCTAAAATCACGTGACCGCTATCAGCTGATAGTAAAAACAAATCAAGAAAAATCAAAATTATTTTGAATAAAAGCATAAAAGTTTATGTAAGCTTGCTTTATTAGGTAACATGCGATGAGTCATCGCTCACTGCGCGCCTCCTGGGAACTGAAACATCAAGTTGGTCGTGCTTTTGAGGTTATGCATTTTTAGGTTATGTCAGTTTTTAGGTTAATTGAATTCGTATGAGTATATTTAGGTGTGTAAGGTGTGCGGGTGGGTAGTGTAAAAAATGTAAAAATCAATGGCAGCCAGACCAGACGTAATAATGCGTTTAGCAGTGCTCGTGCGAGTACTTTTTTTTTCAATGGGGTGCATGAAACTCGTCGCCCCATTGTTCATGTGCGTAATGCGAGGGGCTTCCCCTTTGCACATTTTATTCCCCCGAGCACGTGCCGCCACTACATACGACCGATAAGCCAGCAGCCAGCGCACAAACCAGTCTACATCCCTATTTTGCTTTTGCTTTCCATTGCATTAATCCACTATGATTTATTGCTTACAATGGGAAAATTCCTTTCTACAGTGTGGTTTCGGCTTTTAATCAAGAGTGATGTGCCTGCTTTCTACATTCTACATATAATGAAAGTGAATAAAATGTATTATTATTATTTTGGTGATGGTGATGGTGATGGAAACTTCATGATTTGTCATTCTCCTAGTGTTCACTGTTGGCCCTTATGTTCACTTTAATCTCATAAGGCACGCGGTGAATGCCAAGAGCAGACGTATTTCAACAATACCACCACTAAAACATAAAACTTCATCAAAAAATTGTAAGTAGATATTATGGAATTTTATTTTCAGTAAAATTTGCTTCAACGTTGCGGATTTAAAAGATAAACACTGATAACATTATTTACCAAACATAAGGGTTAGAAACTAGAGAGAATTTCACTCCAAATATAATTATCTTTCAACTATTATTTTTTAAAATAATTATATTAATTTTATCCAAAACCTCATTTTTTTTTAAATTTCCCTGGTTTTTTTTGAAGCCTATTTTCCAAGCTTTTATTTTCAACTATAATTCGTCCTTTTGATGTATTATCCTCAAGGGTGTCATGCACCCCTTGTAATCACAGGTCGGTGCCCCCTGCATTTGAATTACATACAGTCTCACATTTTGTGTTAGTTATTCATATACAGGGTGTTGCAAAAATAGAAAAAAGGAAGGTTAAAACTCTAATGATTTTTGATTTCTACTAAAATTCAAATAATTCTTTCTGAAATTAAATTGACGAATTCTAATTTTGAAATGATGCTTTCTAAAATACAATTGATGATTATGAAATTCAGTTGATACTTTCTTGTTTAAATTGGTTTTTCTGATATATAATTTCTGAAATACAATTCACGTTACAATGGACGACATCTGAAATTGAATTGATCTTTTCTAAAATGCAACTGAAAAGGGTGTAGTATCAAATTTAATTCTTAAAGATTATAGACATAATAATTACAGTTATTGTCGTATATCAGAAATTGAGATTAATTTTAATGTTTTATATACAATGTTTTCATTGAAATTGTAAAATACACAACTGAAATTTTAGTTGAAAAGTTTTCAATATTAATTTAACGCACTAAATAAAAAACAGTATAACACTAACTTCTACAGCGAATTCAAATAAGATTGAAACAATTTACATTGCAAGGTAGGAAACCTAAGTTTTCCACAATTGGCTACACTGAAATTAATGCGTTTAAAAAAACCATCGCAAATATTTTAACTGCACTAATTTTAGTTTTGAAAAGCACTTTTTTTTAATAAAATTTGCAACACTGAAAAATGACTTGAAAAAATACGAGAAGAAAAATTGCTGAGAGATGCTTTGGTTAAAGTGACAGATCAGATTTAAATTTATATGAAAATTAACAGTTACACCAACTTGGCAAGTCTAAAATCACTAGAGAGTATGTTTGGTTGCATAGTTGCGGTTTCAGTCTTTTTTGAATTCACTGTATAATGGTTAATATCAATACCAATAATAGACTTTTCGATTTTTTAATAGAAGACTTTAAATATGAAAAAATTGTGAAAAATGTACATAAATTCCGTAACCATGTATGAAAATGCTGAGGTGACATCAGGATTAAATGTGTATTTTTAAATTAATGGAACCAGACGTGATGATATAAATTTCTGAACATGAAAGATGCACGTCTATTTGGACTTTCCAAATAGTTTATTAGACGCATCTTTTAATTATTTTTTAAAGAAAGGAAACCTTAATTTTTTAAATCATGTCCTTCTAACTGATAATATTAAATAAAACTGATAATATTCAAAACTAAATTACAAAGCTTCCAAAATGTATTATTACCACAAAGCAAGTTGTTTATTGTTTCTACAGGGTGTTTGGTAGCTCCATGCGTTAATTTAAGGGGTTGATTGGGGATCATAATGAAACCATTTTTAACTTAATTTATTGTTATACTCTGTTTCACAGTTTTCGAGATATAATTGTTTCTTGTAATTTTTTGATAATCATTTCATTTACATTGAATTGATGCTTAATTAGTAGCTGATATCTATTGGTACAAATATTTTCTGTAACATAAACATGTATTACTTTAATTTCATATATAAAACAAGTTGATAACCTTTGCAGAATCAAGAAAAAAATATTGATGTTTAAAAAAATGTTAATTACAATTATTATTATCTATAAATTACAAAAATATTTATATCTCGAAAATCGTATTAAATGGTACATATAACAATATAATTGCTACCGCTAAAATTACTAATCACCTCTTCAAATAAACGTATCGAGCTATCAAACACCCTGTATAGTTTGTATTATTTTTCTTTGATGTGCATTTGGAATTTGTCATCAAATTTTTCTAAACTCTACAATAAGTAATTACTTATTTTATTTCATTGCAGATTTGTGTACAATTTTAAAAATTTTATAATTTCTCCAAAATTGAATGAAATTTAAGCTGCTTTGAACAATTCAAAAAACTGGAATTCTAAAATTAAACCAGGTTTACTAGATTTTTTTAACTATTTGTTAATAAAAATTACTGAAGTCAATAGTCAATTTGATGTAACTGTTTTTGTGCCTATAATATGTATTGGTTTATTTTCAAATTTTTGTTGTTACTTGTTTAAAATATCTAAACCGTAATCTATTTTAATTTAATTTCTGAAGATTATAAAAATAATAATTACATTACAAACTAAACGAGTAAAAGTTAGAAAATTTTTTTATGAAAACTTAAGGCCCTATACCAGAAATTGTATTCTATGTATCTGATACGGTAAAAGTAGAAGATCATACACATTTACCGGTACATGTAGACATTTACCAATTTGATAATTTGTAAGATAGAATCTGAAATCAACTTCATGTAGGTACCTACATTTATCGATAAATATACACATTTTCCAATGTTTATGGGTAAAAGTTAAAAATAATAAACATAAATAATATGATGTTATGTACAGGGTGAGCTAAAATGATTGTGGTTTGATATGTAGGCAACCAAATATGCAGGTTGGTACAACTAATAATTAAAAAAAAAACCCTAGAACTCCAATGGCGTAGCATATATTTTCTACAATTAATATAAAATAATCATAACAAATCAAAAATTCTAAACAAATATACAAATTTAAGTTATTTATTAAGGTTTTGTGTTTATGAAAATAAAAAACGTCGAATTAGTCTATAATTTTACAACAAATGTCAAAAGTTGAAAATAAGGACCTTCATTTTCGAGGCAAATGCTAGCATAAAATAAAGATTTACATAAACTATTCTTGATAATAACTGATGTTTATAAAATAGAAGGTAAAATAACTAAATACAAAAATTCGGTATTGGCACTACGATAAAAATTCGACCTACGCATCTGCTTTTGTAAAATCTTATTACTTTGTTATAATTTTGACACGATTTTGAGTTACTATGAACTTGAAGTGAACAAATTCCCTGGATTTTTAGGCGGGAAATTTGAATTGGCCACAATCATTTTAGCTCACCCCGTACTTGACATTCTTATTATTAAATTAGAAAAAATCATAATGTTGACCTCGAATTTCAGGTTCTGCGTCCTAGGTTATTGATAACGTTATAAATCTAATAAAATTAAATTATTTGGATGATTACAAAAACACTTAAAAAAAAGTTTGGAAACTTTTGTTACACATTTTAACAAAAGAATATACAGGGTGCTTAAAAAGTCGCGGACACGCTCCACAGTACGTTGTTTGGAAGCAATCGTTTAACAAGGGTAAAATAATTAAAAAAATATTTGGATAGAAATTTCGAAGTTATTGCCATATTTTAAAGAAGTAAACTTGATAACATTGTTTTTAAAGTAGACTTTAAAGATACTATTTACCTCTTAATATTTAATTCAAATTTTTGGTAAGTTATGATTACAATCCAATAAAGGTGATAAAGTTGAAATTAACATTATATTTTTTAAAAGTGCAAGAGTTAATTAGTCAAAATATAGACCATTTTATTATTAGTGATTTTTATTTAAAACAAATAAAAAATTCAAATTTGAAGTAGATGCTCGAAGATATTTTTATCAGATTAAAGTTCCAAGAAACGAAGAAATAATTGTAATATTTTTACATTGTTGCCATAAATCATTTTTGTCAATTTTATGGTAAATTATAAATTTTAAAATGCTAATATCTTTGCATTTTCAACAAAAATGAATATTTTTTGTTGAGAAATACAATAACAACACAATTATCTTTATGTTTTGTACTATAAAGCGCAAAAATAAATAAAAATGTACAAATAAAATTTTTAACTTTGAGCACTCATATTTTGTATAATCTGCTACTTTTTGAGCACCCTGTATAAAGAAATCATAATATTTTTTGCACCTTCTGGGCATTGAATCCACCAGTTTGTGTAGAGTATCTAGAGGAATTTGATTTCATTCGATTTGGATAACCTCGAACAATTCTTTTTTATTTTTTATTTTTGGTTGAATTTGGCGATCTACAATATCCCAAAGATTTTCAATAGGGTTTAGGTCAGGTGACTGCGATGGCCATTCAAGTACATTAACTTTTTTAGGAAAAAACATTCTTTTAGTAAATGCAATTTGTGCTTCGGGTCGTTATCTTGCTGAAATCTGCACATTAAAAGCAGTTCTTCTTCGGCAAATGGCACCATGTGGTTCATTAATATATCCCTACATTGAAAACGATCCATATTGCCCTCAACTTGCACAATGGGTCCAACCCCAGATCTAGAAAAACAACCCCAAACCATAACATACATGTTTAATTGTGGAAATTTGGTATTTTACCTTGTACCTTTGATTAACTGGTCTTCTTCCATATTTTCAACAATCCGAAACAAACAGCATAAATTTACTTTCGTCACTCCAAAGCACTGTATTCCATTTTCCTGTGGTCCACAATAAATATGACCTGACAAATTCCAGTCGAGCTTTCCCATTTTTCTTTGAAATGAGTGTTTTTTTACAGGAAAACGTCCATTCAAACCACCAACTATTAGACAATTTCTTAAAAGTCTTTAAGTCAGCTGAATATTAAACTGGCTACAAATTTTCTCCCTAATTTGTCTTGACGTTTAACAAGGATATTTTTTTAGATATCCTCTTTATAATTTTATCTATTCTAGCTGTCGTTTTTAGAGGTCGTCCTGCTGTTTCTACACCACCCCTTGTACGATACTACACCTTTAGATTAAAAGATGTCGCAATTTCAACTTATTTCTTTACGCACTTTGAAAGGCAGCAATTATTTCTGTTTAAAATTTTTACAAAAATAATGATTTTTGGGCATTTTTAAGCAGTTATTTAAAACTCCAATGTGACTGTTTGAAATAACAAGTTTCCGTACTTTTTTCTAATACAAAACAACAAATGCTTATTTAATCCAATTTCAAAAAATTGAATACACAAATATTTAATTTTTATTCTAAATAAACATTTAAAAAAGAAAAGTATTAATTTAAAAATTATTATTAACGAGAAGTTTAAAATAATTTAAAGTTTCCATACTTTTTCCACCACTGATGTGTATTAATATTTACCGATAAATATGTACATTTACCTAACTATGTACTTTTACCTTAAATATCTATTAAAACACCAAAATATTCAACTGAATTCTTAGTTGAAAAGTGAAAAGTTTTAATTTAAGTAATTTAACGCTGTAATAGATAGTATAATACTAACTTCTATAATGATGTTAGTTTCTTTTCGAATTTTGAATAGCAGACTTCTAATTGGAAAAAGTATAAAATATGTGAATAAATTCCGGAACCATGTATGAAAATGGTTATTACGGTAATAATTTCATTTGAATAATTTCGAATAGATTGAGATGACATCGAGGTTTAAATTTTTTTTAATTTATAACCAGACGATTTGATATAAATTTTTGAATAATCATACTATACAGGATTAAATTGTCTTTGGATTAGAAAATTCTTATGCAGAAAATAAAAGACAAAATTTCAAATAAAAGTAGATTTCTAATAATGTACTGTAGTTTTAGGAAGAAAATTGTAGTGCCAAATTAGAAGATATATCTTTTATTTTAAGAGATAGGAAAAAAATTAAATTGCAAAATTGGATAGTTTAAATTATTTTTGTCTATACAGGGTGTCTTGTAGTTGGAGCATTCCACATTTTTTAATGTAACACCCTGTATATTTTTTGATATTTGGACTTAATGGGGGTGATTCTGAACAAAAATGTTAGCCGTAACAGCGATGTTAAATTTGACAGTCACCGCAATGTCAAAAAAACGCTATTTTGTAAACTTTACTGCAACTTAACGGTTGTTTAAAATAATATTTTCGGTGTTAAAATAGCATACAGCAAAGTAATAATAATACATTAATGTATATAATTGATTAAAATTATACATTATATAAATGTACAATGCCTTTTAATATCAAAAATGTTATTTTACATTGCCCTTAAGTTACAGTAAAGTTTTCAGAATAGCGATTCAGATTCAGATTTTGACGTTAGGGTGACTGTCAAATTTAACATCGCTGTTACGGCTAACATTTTTTGTTCAGACATACCCCATAAACTTATAGAATGCACCGATATTTTTTTATCAAATTTTGACATATTTTTATAAAATTTTGGCGAAAAATGACTTATATACATAAAAGTTAAGGAATACTTAAAGAGGGACAATATAGGGTGTTCCATTAAAAAAAAATAAAATACATCCCTATCGATTTTTCATATTTCACGTCTCCATAGCTGCCAAAATTCAAAAAAATGTATAAAAATTACATCAAAATCAATATTTAAAAATGACATAAAAATAGTTTTTTTCTATGTTCATAATAAGGCCAATATAAATTTCTAAAAATATGTCTGAGGGCCGGTTTATTCACCTTTCAGTAAAGTGTTCATTAGCGTTACTGACAGGATTGTCATCTGTAAGTGTATATTCACCTGTCAGTAATAGCAACCTTTCTGTAAATTTAGGTTACTGGATACTTTAATTTACTGATCAGTTTGACCTCCCAGTAAAGAGATAATGAGAAGATTATAACCTCAAATTTGAAGAAAATAGTGATTTTTTAAAAGTATTCTCTTTGTTTTTCAATTTTATAAATTAAAATAGACATTATTATTGATTTCATGTATATGTATAATTCAGTTGGTTTCAATAATGGGATAATTTAAATTATTGGGGTGATTTGGAGTTTTTCCTTCCAGGGTATACTTTCTGGAATTTCTACACCACCACCGGTTATAAATTTTTCCGACTTTCCTTCGCGATATTTTTGTTTTTTTTTAATCCATCATACTTAATTTTTAGCATTACAAATTTTTGATTCCCCGAAATAAGCGTGCAAAATTTTATTAGTTTTTTTTATAATCTTTCAGACTCCTAATAATTTTTATTATGAGAGTTTTTAGTATTACAAAAAAAACGGAAATCGAATGCTCAAACCATGAATTTAACCTTAACCATGTTCTATTTTATTGCGAAAAAAAAATCATTAAAATAGCAAAAGTGACCAATATTTAAGATTTACATATACGATATACACTTTTTGTTTGGTTTGCCCCAACAAAGATAAGAAGACACGAGACTTTAGACTTTTGTATATCAAAAAAAGAAATTATAAAAAAAATTAATCTCTAATCACTTAGTACATTCGCCAAAATATTTTATAGAAAGAATTTATTTTTTACTCATACGTCATAAAATGGTCATAAATGCAATAAAATTTATAAAAATAGAAGTGCAAAAAACGCTAAAAGCCCCAAAAAAAAATTGTTGCCATTTCTCTTTTATCGCTAAATGTTCAGTGGTTACCTGACAGATAAAATAGAATGAATATACACAATTTTTTTACGGGAGACCTGTAACTTTAATGAACAAGTAACTAACTGACACTTTACTGGATAGATAAATAAACCGGCCCTAAATCTAATAAATTTTATAGAAAATTTCCGATAAAAATTAAGAGCACACTCAAATTTTCAAAAAATAACATCGTTGTATTCTTTAATTTAGTGTTAATACAAGTATCAAAAATATACAGGGTGTTTCATAAAAAAAAGGTAAAAGCCTGCGCTAGAATTACGAAACACCCAGTATAGACAAAAATAATTTCTGGTTATGCGCTTCCATAAATCAGGGAATTTTGTAATTTAAGTTTTTTTCCTATCTCTTAAAATAAAAAAAAAATCGGATTTCGAAATAAAAACTCACCCTGTATAAATTTGATGAACTATATAAAAGTAAATTATGAAACATTAATTGAGATTAACTTTAAAACTATTGGATTTAGCGATTGTAAGCAAGTACTTAAACCTTTTTCATAGCAAATTATTTGTTTCACAAGAAAATCAGTCTAAATTGCAAAAAATTGACAACAGAAAATGTTGTGGAAAAACTTAAATCCAAAGTTTAGGTAAACTAGTAGTTAATAAATGGTAAGTGGCAAAACAATACTATCACGTTGTAAAGAATTTAGAATTAGCCTCATATGGTAAATTTTAACAAGTTAATTTCATAGAGAAAAAAGTTATGTATTTTTTTATTTTTTGAAAAATAAGCATTTTTAAGCAAAATGTTAGAGTAATTTAGCATCTTAATTTTAGGTGATAATCCAATTCTGCTATATTTGTCCACTCAATTATGGGACACCCTGTATAGTTATTTCATTTTTGGAAAGTGTTTTAAGAGCATCTTCCTAGACACTCGCGATAAATTTTCCGCTGGAGATAATAACAAGGAATAGAAAATCCATCCCACTTTTCTGGAGCTTCTTTGCAAATTATGACCAAATAATTATTGCGAATCCCTAAATTGTGAAAAATCAGGAATTTGAGCATTAGTTCTGCAGTCATAACTCAAGTTTCCTTCGTTAGATTTTCATTTTTTTTTTAAGATTTATAATCTAAATTGATTAGCCTACATCTTGCCAGAGAGTTACTTTCTGCAACCTAGCACAAAATTAATTAGAGGGGTCCAAAGTTAAGGTACTTTTATATCATTATATTTTTTTTTGTACATACTCCAATTTTTATTCCTTTTGGCAGGAATTAAAGAAATGACTTCTAAATCATCTATAAAAAAAATTAAACAAAAATGTTGTTCGCTCTGCTTTTATGACTGCTGAACTAAACTATTATATTTTCCGTTTAGGAAATTGCTCTTAATTAATTGAATTTTTCTAAACTATACAATAAATAATTAATTATGTTGTTGCAGTTCGCTACAGATTTGTGTACGATTTTAAATTTTAACAATAAGAAAGGCCTTAAATTATTTTTTTTTTGTTTAATTTTTATTATACCATTTCAATCACAGATGAAAAAAGTACATAAATTATGGTACAATTTTGGACTTTGAAATATGTACTTTCAATTTCTAAGAAAACGTTAATTTTAAGTCTTTTTTACGAAAATTTAGAGAATTATAAATTGACTATTTTGTTTAAATTTTAGTAGTTACAAGAAGAATACACATTTTTTAGATGAATTGCAATAAAAATTTAGTTTTCACAGAAAGTTGGATAATTAAAAAAACTACATTCTACACCTAAAAATGCATATAAATTTCTTCATTTAAGGAAAATTATTTAATTAGTGTAAAAACATGAAAAAAAATTATTGTGAAAAAAATATCATTTTATGTAATTTTAGCCTATCGATGAGGGCTTTAAAGGCGTGTAATCCTGTGTGAAAAAAAAACATTAAAAAAGTTTTTGGAGCGTCGTTTCATACCTTTCCAAAGTGCTTTCCTCATTACAAACTTCTGGGCAGACTCCTAACAAGCTTTTATTTTTTTTTTAATAAAATTACCAACGAATACACTTTAAACTTTTGAGCGAGTATTTCCTGAAAATTATCCAATTGTTGTCATTGTGTACATAATTTTGTGAGCGATAATGACTGTAAAATAATATTAAAAGATTCTTGATGAGCTTTAAGAATTTTGTTTCTTTTGAGCAACAAGAATACTCAAAAATTAGTAACTAGAAAAGATGACGCTTCGCTAAGTTATAAATTAGAAAGACCAAAATTTTCTTATATTTTTTAAATAAATAAATGATTTATTGGCTTAAGATAACTGAAAAAAAAAACATTGTAAAATGGAAAACCCAAAGAACCAAAGGTCCCTCAAAAAGAAAAATTAAAAAAATACAATATAGAAATTCGTTTGTTTGTTGAGAAAATCGAAACTTAAAAGTATAACGTTTCGGATCCGTATCCTCATTTTTATGGATAAAATACACTATGGAAATAAACATAACGTTTCTGTGAAAATTTGCGACCTATTTCAGAAAAAAATATTCTGCAGGCTGTTTAAGAAATTCAAGTAAATTAGTGTATGGAAAAGCTCACGAAATTTTTTATTCCACGTTGAGTTTAAATCTATGATGAATTTTTCGATATTCTTTAGGATTCAATTAAAAAATTAAAATTTTCTGCAATACAGTGATAAAATTAAAACAATGTGTGCTCTTATACAGGGTGACTGGTATGTGGCCGTATTTCTTTCAGGAAGTGATAGACAAGCACATTTGCAACAAATTTAATCATTACATGCAATATCCAAATCCTCATCGCTTTCGAGATATTCCAGGATTTTAGTTTTTTTAGAATTTCACTACCTCCTATCGCCATTTTGCAAATTTTTAGAAAAGTATAAAGTTTTTTCTAATATTTCGGTTCACCTCATCAGTTTAATTATTGGTACTAGTTATGTAGCAAAAATTATGTAAATTGCTTCATAGATTTTCTGTACCTTATGAATTTTTTGTAAGCTGAGTCATTTTTGAATAAAATTAAAGAAACGGTAGGTAAGTTAGGCCATTCAAAATACGTTTTTAATAAAATACTTTTTTAAAATTCAAAAATTAATATTAGCATATTCCTTAAACATGAATTTAATTATTAAAATTAAGATTTTTTTTTACAAAGTTATCAGTTTATGTTGAAACTGTAGCTTGTTACCAAGGAAACAACTAAATTCTTGCCGTTTTCCAAATTATTTTTTTTTAATTTATTCAAAAAATCTTACATTTGAATTTTTCCACTAAAGCAAATAAGTTTCAGATAAAATTTTTAAATACCTAAAAAGTTTTTGACTGTTTGCCTTCTTTGCAATAAAAAAATACTGTAATAAAAAAATCAACTTTGGTGACTTATAACTGCTCAGGGGTGTATTTTTAGATATAGATAAATAAGGTCATATCAACTTATTTTTAAGTCTACTATCTGCAATTAATCGTTGTCGGTCGAATTTTGGGACACCCTGTATTTAACTCTATCTTTGAATAGAAAATAGATTACGGTTTAGATATTTTGAACAAATAAGCACACAAATTTGAAAATCATCTAATTGTGTGGAAAATATAATACTTTATAGGCTCAGAAACAGTTACATCAAATGGAGTTTTGATTTTAGTAATTTTTATTAAGAAATTTAAAAAAAAAATCTAGTAAAGCTGGTTTTAATTTTAAAATTCCATTTTTTTGCATTGTTTGAAGCAATTTAAATTTCATACAACTTTGGATAAACTATAAATTTTTTAAAGTTGTACACAAATCTGTAATGAAATAAAATAAGAATTATACTTATTGTACAGTTTAGAGAAAATCGATTACAAATTCCAAATTCACTGCAAAAAATAATATAAATTATACAGGGTGTCAGCAAGATTTACACCGGATAATTATTTTAGATGATTTTTGACATATAACCTCAAAATAATTATTATAAAATTTGAATTTCTAATGTTTTACATGTATAAATTTGTATTCAGTGCAAAAAAAAGGGGAATTTAATTGTTTCTGTACATATTTTATCATTAAAAAGCCAAAATAACCTAAAATTCCTACCAAAACCTGTTTGGTTATTTTTCTAGTAACTTTTATAGTGCAAGATGTATTTCCCTGTCACTCCTCCTAGTTAAAAAATAATGTATAATTAAGCATTAATTCGATGTAAATGGGATGATTATCAAACAATTACAAGAAACAATTATATCTCTAAAACTGTGAAACTGTGTATAACAAAAAATTTAGTTAAAAATGGTTCCATTAAGATCCCCATCAACTCCTTAAATTAACGCATGGAGCTACCAAACATCCTGTAGAAACAATAAATAACTTGCTTTGGTAATAATACATTTTGGAAGCTTTGTAATCTAGTTTTGAATATTATCAGTTTTATTTAATATTATCAGTTAGAAGGACATGATTTAAAAAATTAAGGCCTTCTTTCTTTAGAAAATAACTAATACAACATTTTCGTATATGGTTACGGAATTTATGTACATCTTTCACACTTTTTTGATATTTGAAGTCTGCTATTCAAAAGTCGAAAAGTCTATTATTACTACTGATACTAATAACCATTATAGAAGTTACTGTTAGACTATTTTTTATTTATAGCGCTTAATTAAAATTGAAATCTTTGAAAATTTTAGTTATGTATTTTGCTATCTCAAAAGACACATTGCACAGTAAACATTATAATTAATCTCAATTTCTGATATATGACATTAACTTTATATAAAAAAACCTCAACTTTTACTCCTCTGGTTTGTAGTGTAATCTAATTATTATATCTATAATCATTAAGAATTAAATTTGACATTATACCAGTTGCATTTTAGAAAAGATCAATTCAATATCAAAATGTGTCAACTGTAGCGTGAATTGTATTTTAGAAATTATATTTCAGAAAAACCAGTTTTAATATCAATTGTATTTCAGGATCATCAATTGTATTTTAAAAAGTATGGTGTTGCAGCACTGTAAAAAGTTTAAGATTACATTTAAAACAAAAAAACGAAAGTGATAGAAAAAAATTTCTTTTTTTACATTTTTTATAAAGTTTAATAATGCCGTATGAGTAAGTACTAAACTAAGTAGTTTGACTCACATAAACAAAAAAAAAGAAATTAGTAGCCACAAGACTCTTCTGGGTACCAAAAAAAGAAATTTTGAAAAAAACTCAACTGGAAAAATATTATGACCGATATCCTAAATATAAAGCGAATTTATCGACTTTAACAAATAATTGTATTTCAGAAAGATCATTTGTGTTTCATTCATTGCCGCAGAAATTTTGGATTAGATACCTAAATATAATATTTTAGCCACTAACAATCATGTCCATTTTCTATTACTAAGGTGGATATATTATGTAGTGTAATATGTGTTACAGTGCTCGAGCACAATCACCACCAACAATAATTGTGTTTGTGGCTTCACTAATTATTGTTTCTAAGTTAACCAACATTTGCCTCATAATACCAGAAGCCATGACAGGATAAATCCAAAGTTTCTTTTAACAACACTGCTTTAATCTTAATCTTAAAACAGATAATTTTAATTGGGTTTAACATTGACGAATAAGGATTATAGTTATTGGTATATTGATAAACTGTCAGAGCACATTTATGAGGAATTATATGTGTCTATTGTGTTTCACGTGCAGAATCAGCACCCAAAAATGTTGGCTTCCTCAATTTTTTGAAATAGGTAAAAATTATTTTTGTAATAAAAATCACAAAAATTTGGGAAACTTAATTGACAAATTCTGATGTAAATCAACTGTAAAGATGATGCTTTCTGAAATACAAATAGTCTATTAAAGACTTACCAATTCTGACCTTTCCAAAGCACATTTTTAATAATTGCTTCGACTGAGGAACATACTCTTGTTTTAGAATTTTAATGCTCTTCCTATTTTTTTTCTCAAGGCATTAAGAATTTGGGCTGAACCCGATAATTTTGTTTCCTTAGGGCGATAGAGAGTCAAATGTGACGAGAAATATTACTTTCTAATTCCCGCAAGTTTATTTACTCCTAAAATGATGTCCCAAACAATGGAAAAAAGATTTATTATTAATAAACAACTCCCCTAAACCTTGAGGCGAATTTCAGCAATTTTTTCATTAAAAATTACAAAACCCCGCCTTCCAAATAACCATCCCTTGTCCGTATCTTTTAATATATTTATAAATTTCAACATAAATTGTTTAAATAATACATAAATTTAGGCACAAAGACTTAAATTACTAAGAAAAAATATTAACACCGAAAATACGAACTAAAGTGGATCATATTTCTGAATATTTTAGGAATTTATTTTTAATACTTTGGGACACAATAAAGTAAAGGGACTTCTGTACAGGCCTATTATACAATCCGCTCTTTCATTAGCAAATAAAAATTTTGATTTTGCTCCATTATTATCCAAATAGAAAGGTTATTGAAAACACCTAAATTTGATACGAATTGTTTTGACTCTCCAGTAGTTGCTTGTATAAGATTTCCTTCCATTGTGATCGTGCGTTGTAACACCAGTTTAATTGGAGTATGTCGATGAGGATTGAACTAGATGAAAATTCAGATGTTACTATCCAAAAAAAAAGGTCTGTACTTCTAGAGTAATTTATAGATTTGTAGGGTACTACTATGTCAAAAGCTTTTGTAAGTTGTTAGTGTTTTTTTAATATTATACATCAGGATATTTATACAATAAAGGAAATAAATTGTCAAATGTTCAATTCTCGCAGAAGTTCATAATTAGTAGAAACTTTTCCAAAATTCTCTTTTGTACATTATCTTCAGAATTGGAGGTTCTTTTCACAATACATGGATTATGGATACTACAACTCCAAGGGAACACAAAGTAGTCGTTTGATCTACTTCTACATTTACCTTTTTATGGACGCGACTCTTTGATGGATATTTTATCGAAAAGTTTTCAACTACATGATCATTTTACAACGGTAATTTTGTTAATAAACATAAATTCGCATGTGAAAGAGTGATACAATGATGAAAGTTAGAGTCGATAAAATGATATATAGTATCAATGTAAGATTATTGTTCATTGTCGAAATCCTATAATTGTTGTAAATGAAAATGTCGTTTCGTGGTCTATAAAAGGATTTGTCAATGATAGTGATTTTAGGAACCAGTGAATCTGTAATTTACATGTGAGAAAATGTTTGTACCATCTGCCAAATGGAAATCCAGTAAATTTCGAATAGGCAATAATAATTTGGAATCCATTATCCTGTGACTAATTTGGTTACAATTTAAATGAGGTTTTTGTTAAAACAAAATAGGGCCACCCTTTAAAAAAGCAGCTTCCAAATGTATTTATCTACGTCTATTCTCTAGGGTTGAAAGCCTTGCACAATGAGCAAGAACTTAAACTGGGAACTGGGTTAGGGGTGCAAAAGCGCGCATAAGGGGTGCATGTTTAACTCACCCTCCACATACACATATACACTTTTCGACTCTTCAATATACCAAGAGTGTTGATTACACGAAACTAGACAATATTAATCTATTCGACTGTAGAAAATTTCAATACAATTAATTTAAAGTGAAAATATAATATTGTTGTAAAATAGGAAAGCGAAGAGCTCTTGTGATTTTTTGTTGAAATCATCGAAAATGAGAGGTTTGTGATCGATACGTCGCACGGCCGACGGCTGAAACAAATGCCTACAATGTCAGTATCAAGGCCGTGTCTGTGGAGTAGCAGTAGCAGTAGCAGGAGGCGGTGGAAGTGGTAGAAGATCCGGAGGCTCCCCTGCAGCGAACCCCTCAATGTCGCGGCTGCTGTTTCCTCCGGGATGCTTCCGGGGACCATCTCAGACTCCCAGATGATCCTTACTCTTTAAGGGATTAAACATACGAGGGTGGCAGTTTATTAAAAAATTACTTTTCAACTCTCATCAACTGTCAGATATCAATTTAAATTAATAACTATTCTTTATTTAGCTCAAAATTTAAATACCCCCTACTCTAACAGATACTAGTAAATATTAAATTTACCAAAAGAAATAAAATAAACACTGCTTATTTGAATAAGTCATTTTTGGTAAACCAAGATTCCTGACTCTCGAAACTCGAAACTGTATAAATCGAGATAATATTTCTTTACAGCCCATTAACTGGAAGAAGGAAGTGTTTAAATTTATTTTCTGTATTATGTATCATAAAAAGAGTTTTTCCAACAAAATATTTCTGTTTTCAAATAAATTTAAAGTTTTGTAACAATTTTTCGAACAAATTTATTTTTTCGTTGATCGTTTATTATGGAGTATTTTTAATGTATACAAAATCATTCATTAATGACCCCTATTAATACATGATTTTTGTTTAATGAATGATTTTGGAGGTGCCCTCTGTTGATGACGTTTCTAACGAAATTTTCTACGAAGTATACGACAATTGTGAATATAAAGTTAATTTAATTTGTTTTAACCTAATTAAAATTATAAATAAAAAAAATACCTTTAATTTTAAATACATTTCCAATAATTTTATATTTATTTTCTAAAAGTGAGTTTATGTACACATCAGGTCATCATTAATTGACTATATAACTCTCTGATAATAGACAACCCTGTTCGTTTAATTAGACTTCGGTTATGATCGATCGGGTTCGTATTTTTTAATTGTGACATTTCGAAAAAGTCTTGTAAAAATGATAGTTTTTCCTAGTTAATCACATGCACGATCATCAAAAAAATATTGTAACCAACTTGTAGATTAAAAAGCGATTAGCAATCTCGAAAATTAGAAAAGTCAAAAATTCCTAGCCATAAACAAAAGAGACCAAAAAATGCAATTTTTATAAAAATCGATTATTTCGTTAACTACAAAAGTTACAAAAACATATTTCGGATAAAAGTTTTGTTTCGAGGAACTAAAACATGTTTTTTTTTAAATATTAGATAATAAGTCTTTAAGATATTGGTAGCAACTTAATTTTTTAAATTGCCGCCATATTGGATTTTTAATAAAATAAATTGGATTTTTTCATGCTTTTAATGATTTAGTATAATGTATGTTTGGAGTAATATGCTCTACCAAATATTTGATATTATTTGTTTTCAAATAAGTAAGCTATGACTTTTTGACAGGTATTCTTTAAACAAATGACGATTGGAGCTGTCAAAAGTCAAAATATGTATGTCATGTTGTTCATTTTGTTAATGGAAAGGTTGCCATTTGTAAATGATTAATTAATCATCTTGCTGTACAATGAATCGACATAATAATCTAAAGTGACAGCTTGAATAAGATTTACAACAAATGTTCAATGTACTGTTTTGACCATATTGCGTATTATAGTACTTGCTGTAGAAGGTAGTAATTACAAAAATATACAAAGAAATACAATTTCGTAGGCTCCTAGGTAGAACATAATGTAAGGATAATTTATCAAAATATTAAAAACCCTCTAAACATCACTGACAAAAATACAAACGCTTGTGCTCCAGAGAAAACAACTCAAAATATTTAAGAATAATGTCGTAGTTTTTACTGATACATTCAACATTTGTTTTATCGCATGAATATTTCACAAATCGTTTTTGAGTTGCCTCAAGAAGTTCAATATGGGAAGCGAAGCTACAACAATAATCTAACGCCCGGTTTCTCCAACATGTCTTTAAACGCAGCTTCATGAAGCTCAGCTTGGATTCAAGCTCAGCTTAAATCGAGCGTGGATTGCACCTTAACTTTATTCACGACGTCTTGGCTAGTTTCGGGATAGATTTGGCAACACTGCCGCAAAGCGGATACTAAGCTCTCAGTCCTCTTCTAATTGGCTGTTTCTAAAATCACGTGTTCAACGTTAAACTAATTGTTAGGTCATAACCATGCATTCATTTTGTAAATAGTAAACACTTGGTAATTGTTTTAAAACTAGCGAGTATCGTTTAATTAAAATGATTGCTAAATTAAAGAGAATGCACTATTTCTAGGAAGAAAGGCAATTTAGTAAATCTAAATCTTGAAAAAAATTACTCCTCACTATAAAAATAACTTGAACGTATATATAATTTGCGACGAATTCTTGTTATTGTCTACATAATTATTTAAATCTACATTATTCATCTACAATAATAACATTTTCAAAGTAGAATAGGATTGCTTTAACGAGTTTAGGTTATGTTTTTATGCTCAAGCGCTCAAAATCGACGACTTGTGTATAAGCTTTGCTTGACGGGAATGCAACTGAAAATGCTGAAGTTGGGTCTTGATACGCAGCTTAAGATTTAGTTTGGTCTGAAGAAATGGTGGAGAAATTGGGCGTAAATGAAATCTCATGAGTAAACAATATAAAGAATTGACTGTTTTTATTATTAATATTGTTAAAATGACTAGAAAACAGCATTTTTTATCGTTTTACACATTTAAGGACATATTCTTCACATCACACAGTCAAAGCATCTAAATCCTGCTGAAGCCAGATTATTCTACGAAAAGAAGAAAGTGATTCTGTTTAATTTAAGTCATTTATGTATAATCAAAACAGTATGGGTCAAAATGAAACCCTTGCGGGCCACCACTAGGAATAGATATAAAGTCTAACATTACACAGTTCAGTCTTATCTCACGCATTTACTCCTTCTTGAAAGGTACGACCACAACCAGGATAATAAAGGATCGTCAATACCAAGACCCAGAAATTTTAATAATAGCCTATGATGATTCACCCTTTCAAAAACTTTACTGACCAGAGATTGTATATACAGGGTGTCCCAAAATTCGACCGACAACGATTTTCTGTAAGTTGTACACGTAAAAATAAGTTGATATGTCCCTATTTATCTATATCCAAAAATGCACAGCAGTTATAAGCCTCCAAAGTTGATTTTTTAAAATAGAATTGTTTTTTTATTGGAGTCAAACCAGTACAGATTTTTTAATGAAATTTTGTTAATCCTCCACTTTTATAAATAGTGTTGGATGGAAGAAGGGATAAAATAGTTAAAAACTCTTTAGGTATTTAAAAATTTTATTTAAAACTTATTTGCTTTTGTGGAGAAATTCAAGTTTAAGATTTTTAGCCCATTATGAGTTTTACGTAGGTTGTGCCGCTTTTGAATGAATTTAAAAAAATAGTTTGGAAAATGGTAAGAATTTAGTCGTTTCCATGGTAACAAGCTACAGTTTCAACATAAACTGATAATAAGTCCTTAATATTATTATTAATAAAATTTTTAAATAGGTACCTAAAAAGTTCTTAATTGTTTTGTGTCTTCTTCTTCCATCCAACATCATCTTCAAAAGTCGAGGAATACTCAAATTTTTACTAATTGAGCGTCCAGTATTCAAAAGTACATATACAAAATTTCATTTAAAAATCTTTACTGCTTTCGCTGTAATAGAAAAATGTATTTTAATAAATCAACTTTGGAGGCCTATAACTGCTCAGGGGTGAATTTTTGGATGTAGATAAATAGAGTCATATCAACTTATTTTCGGGTCTACTATCTCCAGTTAATCATTGTCGGTCATATTTTGGGACACCCTGTATTATTAAATTATATACAGGGTGTCCAAAATATGGCGGATGAGCTCTCCACTACGATGTTGAGGACCATTCTGGGATCTCCAGAAAAATAGTTAATAAAATCCCCGTGACCAATTGACCGAGATATGGAGGGTCAAAGTTTGGAATTCAAATTCTTTATTTTTATGAATTTTCAAAAACCGCCAATTGTCCTGTAAAGTTTGGCTTCTCTTTAGTCTTTTAGTAATAAATTTAATTTAAATTGAGTTTTAATAACTTCACAATTTATTTTTTTAAATTGAAAATTATGACAAGTGGTCATGACAGGTAATTTTCAATTTATAAAAATAAATGGTGAAGTTATTAATACGCGATTTAAATTAAATTTATTACTAAGCGACTAAAGAGAAGCCAAACTTTACAGGACAACTGACGGTTTTTCAAAATTCACAAAAATAAAGAAGTTTTGGACACCCTGTATAGAGGTTAGTGTTCGTACTTCTCCCTTTTATAAATCCATGCTGTTCAGGAACGATAATATTACGGCCGAACAAATGATTTATCACCAGATTGGGATAATATAAGATGTCTTCCAGGATGACGGGAATATGCCTCGATTAAATAATAGGGTTGGGTAGGGTTAACGGCTTACACAGAAAGGAAGAACGGTTTTTAAGAAGCACAGTGGGAAGTTCATCTGGTCCGCATTTTAGATTATCCTGTGAGTTATTTAATTCCTTAAACACTTCAAGAGAATCTTTAACTATTTTGTTTAACCATATACTATTGTTATACGTAGCGATGGTGTAAGTGGAGGGAGTTGTAAGAACAGTAGCTCTTGAAACCAAATTCGAGTGGAGTGTTGCCAGAGATGTCATCCTTGCTGTACAAGCTGCTTCATGATAATGTAGTAGACAAAAGAAATGCTAAGGCAGCCAATAAGCAGACGCTTTCGTGGTGCCTGGAAGATCCCTTAATATCGGCTCCCACATTTAGTCAGTGGTGGGATTAACCAGGCACTTCCCGACTTCAAACAACTTTACTTAGAATTCTGCTTAATTAAGCTTTACTTACAATGCCATGCGCATTGGAAACGCACAGCAACGATTGTCTGGCCATCCCAACTTAACTACTGAACGATGGACGAGACTAGGGGATATTCAGGTCGCACGAAAGCTTCTTATTGGCGCTAACATTTCTTTTGTGTACCACATAATCGTGAAGCAGCTTGTACATCGTTAAAGGAACAGATTTACCCCCTTATTCACTAACTCTTAACGACAAGTGAACGACTCGTTATTAAACGATAATCGTTATTTAAGAGGTTTCGCTATTCTCTAAAAAACTCTCGTTTACGAACCATACAATCGTTCAACTACTATCGTTCATCTATCGTTATTCAAAGTCAGAATGGAAGTTATCGTTTGCTAACATTTTGAAAATTTAAATCGATTTTTTTCTACAAATAAATACAAACATTACATAATAATAGAACATGCACTTCTTTCATTAGCAGAAGAAGTACAAAGAAGGTAATTATATTTAAAAAATACTTTTACTATAAATATATTTTTTTCAATTATAGAGACTCTCCAAAGATCTGTGTCTTCAACTATTCAATGAAATTCAACCTCATTTACAACCAAGAAGAAGAAGAAGAAGGAAAATTCCATCTGTTTATTACTGTTATGTATTTTTTGCTTATGGTAGTTGTCTAGACAACATACTTTTTTACCATTTCTTTCAATATTCGACTATTTTAATAGATTGAACTTAGATACGTTCTTGCAATGAACTTATTGTACAAACACAAACAAAGCAGGTTATCGTGTTTTTACTCTTACATACTTTTTGTAAGTCCATAACATGGCGCGGACTGACTCTAATGCCGATGAATACCTTTTTGATTACACTCCTAATATGTTACACGTTCTCAATTTTGGTTTGAAATTTAAACATTTCTTGATAACAAAAGTTGAATATTTGGTACAAAAGTGCATTTTAAACACAATTTGACATTGAAAACTATAACTAACAGCGCCCCCTAGCTACTCTATCACTATTAAAAACGTTCGATTATCGTCACCTTTCGATTAAAGGTCGACTTACGATTGTCGTTACATGGAACGTTATAATTTTTCCTAACGACTATCGTTCACCAACGACAAATTAGAGAATAAAGGGGTTTTCTGTAGGTAAAGCTTTTTTACTTCATTCCAATATGACTTGGAGTTCTTAATAACATTGGCTTCAACATTTACAGAGTGATCTCAAATTTAAAAAAAGCGATGACTATCGCTTGATTAATTTGAAGGTTGGAACCTTTGAACAACGAGCAAGCTTTTAAGAATTTATCAATTTCTTAGTTTCCTACCTGGAGAGTGAGAGTGCTTTTTACGACTACTTTTGGTAATTTTATGAATGGATAAATCTATACTCTCCATTGGCTTATTATAGAACGACCCAACAGCATCATCAAGATCTACATAGAATAAGACCTCAGGCCAATCAACTTGGGAGAAGAATAATTCATAGTCAGTATCTTTAAAATTGTAAAATGCAATCGGGCTGGATGTTAAGATCACACTCCAACTTAACCGCAGAATGATAGCTATAAATTGGGATCAGTCCATCAGTTTCACTTAAATTGATGTTAAAGTTTGTAAATATCAAATCCAGAATCGTACCACTTGAGATAATAATGTTGTTAAGCTAAAATAAACCACTGGACTCGAGTCTATTAATAATTTCAGTTTAGATATCACCCTTGGCATTTGTAGATGGAATAATGCTGGGTTTAGATAGACAATGATTTGCTGATGCCAGTTTGCTCGTCAGTAAGAGTTTACATTTCACATTAGTAAAGTCTCACCGGTTTCGTTTTTATTTCTCATTTTGACGAACTAATAACCTCAACCGTATTTTAATTTTACTGGCGAGCCAAAAACTATTGGCGCCAGCAAATCATAACGAATGTAACCCACCATTAATACTAGTCCCACATCATTTTTGACAGAACAGAATAAGATGGCTGTAACGATACAATGTTATACACCCAATTTGTAAGATGGAAGTAACTTTCATACTCGCGGAGTAAAACAGCAGGCAGAAAGAAATAATTTAAATATTTTTTTTAAATCTATGGCACGTTGAGAAAATAAATAGTAATATGTAAATAGGAACATTATTTTTCTACACAAAAACCTCTCATTAAATTACATTTTAAAAAATTGGAAAAATATTCTGCTTAAAGAGTAAATAATAATAATTCCAAAAAAGCATATGTAGATTTCATGTATTTCGTTAAAATACGATGCGGAAAAGAGAATTCTCCCTTCAATCTCATGTATGTAAATTTTAATTTATGAATTATAAAAATTTTTATGAGGCAACTTCTTGTTTCCTCGGTAAACATCAAGTGTATGTATTTGTATACAGTTTTACGTTTATTATTAGTTTCTTCTTATTTTGTCTTAGAGAAATTGTAATTTTTTTTTCTCAGAAAAGACTGTATGTGAGAAACACGTTCTTGGTTTTTAGGAAAATATACTCAATAATATTACAATAAATATTAAATTGTTTTTTGCCAAAAAGGAACTTTAATAAAAAATAGTTGCTCGATAGAGTTTTCATCAAACAATGTTTCTTTGAATAGACTATTTTCTAAAAAAAAATTTTTTAGAAAAAGTATTTTAAGGATACAATAACCAGACCTTCATCTAAATCATCGTCAAGTTGTATAAATATAAGAGTAATTTAAAGTTTTGTTTAAAAATAAGACGTCAAAGAATTAGTATTAAATATGGTGATGCACACACTGGTGTCTGGTGTATACATATTCCATATTCTCTTATGTGATCATCAATATCCTACGGATTAGTAGGTAATTGAAAACGATACCGACATAATTATCACATTAAACCATTTCATGTCCAGAATATCTCTATGTATAATAATTTTAAGGTTTACCACTAATCACAGCTATAAAAGTAAGCTCACAGTACTTGTAGATACATACATAGATAGTAAAATAAGCAGCAGAATTTCAAATCTCTTTCGACTAAATTTACTTGAAAAGGTGAAATTGCAATTTTATTAAGTATAAAATTGCCTTTGTCAAATTGTGTACTTTTTGTTTTATGGCATAGAATATATCTATTAATATACTATTATATTGTAACTGTATACAGGGCGATTCAAAACTAGTCCGCATCCTCTTAAAGACAGATTCCTCTCAAGAAATAAGAAGATAAGTTTATATATAATCCATTTCATTAATAGATCCTCTTTTCAGTAGGAATGTTCATCGAGGAAAATACATCGCGGGAAAATACATCACGGAAAAATATATCGCGAGAAAATTCATCGCGGGTAAAATTTGTTGCTAGAAAATTCATCGCAAGAAAATTTAACGCAAGAAAATTCATCGCATGATAAATTTGTCGTTGGAGACTTCATAGCAAGGAAAACTCATATATTTTATTGAACGATAGAGAATTTTTTTTAAATGTACACTCAAGGAATATTTAAAATTTTATATCGAAGCGCGGTTCTACTTCTAAAATATCCTCTTAATTATCATAGTCGATCATTGTACCTAAGCGATTTCAAATTCGATCGTGCTTTTGTTCATATCATTATTTTTATGCGTTTTTCTAAAAAAATTCTAATTTTCTTGAAGTGAAATGCCTTGGTGTAATTAGCCATTATTTAAATTTTTAAACTATGTATAATCTTTCTAAATATCTAAAACAAATGCGAGTAATTTTTATTTTCCTTTTCACCTCTTGTAGATTGTAGAAATATGTTGGTCAATCTTAAAATTCAATTTCGACACTTTTACTTCTACTTAAAAGAAAGTAAAAATTCTCAATTAAATTTCTGACGATGATTATTCTATGCGATGAATTTTCTCAGTATGAATTTTCTGCGATAAGTTTTCCTTGCGATCAATTTTCCTCGTGGTGAATATTCTTGCGATAAATTTTCCGGCGATGAATTTTCTTGCGATAAATTTTTCCGCGATGAATTTTACCTCCGAAGAATTTTATCGTGATGTATTTTCCCGCAATGAATTTTCTATATTTTCTTTAAAATGAGGTACCGGTTACACCGAAACCACAACCATTTTTATGTGACAGAAATGCAAACTGTCGCGGTTTCAATTTAAGTGATCTTAAATTTTAAGTGGAGGTGATGCAATTCACACTAAAGATACTGTTATGAGGAGGTCTAATCTTAACAAAATACAGATTTTTTTGAGCTTATTACATCCATTCTAAAACGAAGGTCTGCTACAAAAATTAGTAGGTACATAATATAAGAATGGTTAAGTGCAAAGTATAGTCCGTATCACGAATAAGTCAGCTTTTTGTCTCCCTTTTACTCACTTTACTTTTTCCAGATGTATTTCAGAAAAGTTCAATTCAATTCCAGAAATCGTCAATTGAAATGCAAAAATGTGATCAATTTTATTTCAGAAAAACCAATTTAATTTCAGAAAATATCAATTGTATTTCAGAAAGTACGAGATTATTTGTTTTCCAAATTTAGGAACCCATGCATTCGTATTACAATTTTAATGCTGACTTAGTTTACACATGGTCATATGTTTAATTGGACGAAATATCTAGATTGAACCATGAAGAGAGCTACCAAATTGCCATCAACATCACAGTTTATGAAAAAAAAATTAGCCGGTGTGCGGACAAGTTATTTATTACTCAGCAGTTTTATCATTTGCTAACGTTTCGCTTTACTATCGTGGGCTTCTTCAGAGCTCTGAATAAATGTGGAGTAAATGGACAAGATAATTGAAATTTTGAAAATACATCAACAATTTTTAGATTCAAGATCACAAACATAGCAATCATGATGACTTGATTACTAAGCCAATAATTTTCATCTTATATTATTATTACAATAATTAATACTTTCTATCATAAAATTTAATTTAAACTTATACTAACAAGTAAGATAACTTAAGTGTTAAATGTTTGTGATATTTCCTTAGATCACAGTTTAGGTTTCGATAGAGTACCCTTTCATCGTTATGGTTTTTTTATCGAAATTATCTAAAAATGTGCTTGCTGGAACTGTTGTCATCGTTACCATACTAAATTTTTTGTAGATTTGTTTTACCAATATTATTCCAAACGTTACATAGGAACCTTTTTTCATAAATTATGGAATAATTTTGGTAAAATAGTAGGCCTACAAAAATGTTAAGTATGATAACCATGACAACTGTCCTGGAAAGCACATCTTTAGATGCACACGTTTCTTTCAAACGGCTCATTCTATTGATTTGTATAAGAGCACCTTTTTTGTGTAAATGTGATTACAGAATGATATTTTGAAAAAAATGGTCATTAAAATACAGTACTAAAAAAGTTACCATTGTTTTTACCACCAACGATATCTTAATATACCACTTAGAACCAATAAAAAAATTTCAAAAAAATCATGGACATGAGTCCAATGCATATCAAGAATTGTGCCAAATTTAAATGCACTAGTATCCATTCTGAAGTAAATGGCCAAAAATCTCTTCTCTGTCAGCACTTTTGAAGAGCACTAACTCACTCAGGAAGGGGAATTGGACATATGTTTATATGAACTTTTGTTCTTATTTTTATCTAAGGAATCACTACCTGAGAGATTTTCACATAAATGTGAATCACCCTGTCTGTATATTAGTAAAACTACGATCTGAGGAATTATGGTCTTACAATTCTACATTTTGGTTTTACTGAATTTTACGGTTCGACAAATAAATCTTCCAGGTACTAATTTATCATCTTTACTTAAATTCGGATTTGGGTTTTGCAGTTCCACTATTGTGTGATTTTTCACAGTTCAAGAAAAATCTACAAATTTACTATTTTGCTGTTTTTTTGACTTGCGATGCGTTAACTTTACAGTGCCAAAAAGACCAAAAACGAAATAAAAATTTGTTGACTAGAGGCCTCTGCATACCGGAGGTAACTTTGCTAATAGCATATGTTTCTAGTAATGTTAGTGACAGATTTAAAATTTAGGACGATTCACCGATAATTTGTTTCCTAATTTTAAAAATATGCTTTTCCACCTCAAGCAAGGATAAACAAAAAAAACTACTTACAGTAGGTACTCAAAAACATGTCTGAGAGTATTCTGTATCTTTTTAAACTTAAAAATAAAAATGCAAAAATTTTCTGGGTCGTATATTCTGGTGTTTCTTCAATTATCAGTTAAGAAATAGACTTTTCGTTTTATGAAACTAATTAAAAATACTCTATGTATACTCTTTTTTTAATATATTTGTTTAAGTAACTTATACCTTAAGTAAAATGTATTTGGTTTTACTAGGAGGAAAAGAAATACTTCTTTTGCCAAGCATGGATTTCCTTAGAAAAGTTCTGTGAGTAACAAACACTTCTTTTAGTCCGATTAAAACATGCTGTTTCCTCTTCAAATGCCAAAATTTATGAAACGTTCAATATAATAATATTATTAAGGCGGCGAAAAAGTACTTACTTTTTCGTACGAAGTGGTACGAATAGACTCAAATCATTTGTTACAGCCTGTCAAGTATCACAGAAGACTGCACTTTATCGACGTTTGAATAAAAAACAGCTTTTGTTTCAATATCTTACCTTCAGCAGTTTTTGATCCTCTTTACCTTGTGCCTTTCTACCAACAGCCAACTGAAGATTTTTTTTTAATAAAGCTGTTGTTTCATAAAAATTTCTATTTTTCAACAAGTGCCTTTCACTAATAACTTTATTTGAAACGTTCCCCTGTTATTAATTATAATTTAAAAATACTTGGGAAAAATAATCGTCGACTTTTCGGATTAAAACTTGTACTATTATTATTTCCCAATCATCTACCCTCGGATACTAAAAACAAATACTTTAAAAAATACTTTTATTCGTTCTAAAAACACAAAGTATCATAAATCACAAACAAGGCTACAATACAGGGTGTCCTGTAACTAGACCGACAACGCTTAACTGGTGATAATAGACGTGAAAATAAGTCGATTTGACCCTATTTATCTGTATCCAAAAATGCACCCCTAAGAAGTTATAAGCTTCTGAAGTTCATTTAAAAAAATATTTTTTTTAATCGCTGCCAAAGTAATAAAAATTTTATGATGAAATTTTGTATGCATGCATTTTTATAAAAATCGTTCATTTGGTAAAATATTTACCAATCCTTGATTACCGGAAATGGTCTAAGATGGTACGAGAGAAGATAAAACACTTAAAAACTTTTCTGGTATTTAAAATTTTCATTTGAAATCTAATGCCTCGTGTAAATAAATTCAAGAGAAAGATGTTTTGTCTTTTATAAATTTTGAGTAGGATGTGGTATTTTCGAAAAAAATTTTAAAAAATTTAAGGTGTTTTTAAAACCGTATCCATGATAACAAGCTACATCTTCAACTTTTCAACTGGATTTCCTAATTTTAAAATTTAAATTCGAGTTTAATGAGTATATGCGAATATGAATTTAATATGGGGTAAACGCAATGGTAATTTTTGGGCTTTAAATAAATATTTTCTTAAAAATGTATGTTAAAATATCTAACTTACTTACCATTTATTAAATTATTTTTTAATGTTACTCAGAAACTGCAAAATTTGTAACTAACAAAAAAAATTTCTCTTGAATTTCTCTACAAAAACAAATAATATTTTACTAAAAATTTTAATACCAAAAAAGTTCTTAAGTGATTTATGTCCTTTAGCACCATATAAGACCATTTCCAGTAATCGAGGATTGGTAAAATTTTTACCAAATGAGTGTTTTTTATAAAAATGCACGTAAACAAAATTTCATCATAATTTTTTTTTACTTTGGCAGCAATTAAAAAAAAATATATTTTTTTTTAACGAACTTCAAAAGCTTCTTAGAGGTGCATTTTTGGATCTAGATAAATAGGGCCAAATCGACTTATTTTCAGCTCTACTATCACCAGTTAAGCGTTGTCGGTGTAGTTACAGGACACCCTGTATATCTGCAATCCGATTAATTTATAAAGACCAACTAATTGGTCAACATGTAGTTTTTTTTGTCTTAATGTGAAAAATAAAGAGATTTTCCAATAATTGTAATAATTCATAATTTGTAAACACATTTGTAGACCTCTTCATTTTTTATCTACTCCAAAAATATTATCTAGCAATAAAAATTCATTCATCAGTGAGTAGATTTAGGTAGTGCTAAAGCAAAGTATGATAAATCATTTGTTCTTTAACGAAAATTTATTACTCCAAAGTCTTTTGGAAAAAATATGTTATTAAACACGATAAAAGAAAGAAGTATGTGTTGTTTCCAATATTTTGGGAATAAACAAATTTACAAAGAATACTTGAAATTCTGGGCATTTGAGGGTACTAAACAAATATTAAGGCAATAAAGTCGTTGATGTAAAGGACTTTTATATATTCTTTCCACGAGTGCAATAAAATCTACTGCAAAGGGAAGACCTGAGCTTGTCAAAATTTATTATTTTATGATCAACGATAATCAAAAATTTGGAAAAATAAGGACTGTGATGAGAGCTTAAATAATTTGGGTTTGCGTTGATGTAAAGAGAAAGTGGTTTAGAATGTTTTATTTTTTGAAATAAAAAGTAGTAGCCTGAGGATAAAATAATTGAATTTACGTGACGTCATAAACGTTAAACCATCATCCAGGCACACTCGTCCGATTATTTCAAATTACAGCTCAAAGCGTTACGAGTGAAAGGGGATGTCCCCTTTTATGTAATCTGGATGAGAAAAAAGGTTTCTGTTTGAGACACTCCTCAACTCCTCATCATCAGCAACAACATGCCGCGCCGCCACCAATTAAAATAAAAAGCTCAACTCGAAAATTAAAATCCAAAAGTTGTAAGAATGGGGAAAATTGGGAAAAAATCAATTTGTCATTAATTCGCAGACGATGCACGTAGCTGGCCTAAATAATGCATTATTTGCAAACGGGGTCCATCGTTTCAAGTTATTCGAACGCAATGGCTGCGAGATGAAATCTGTTGCCATGGCGACCGGATCGATAGCGGCGAGCTTTTCATCATTTCCCTGGCGAAACCAGATGCGGACCCAGAGAGGAGGGTGTAGCCGAAAATGTTGCACCCGCTCAAAATCAACACTCTATCACCAGAAATACTCTACTCATCCAACATCCAAACATCTCAGAGCTCCACTCAAATCATATAATAACCTCGTTTGCTGGAAAATGGAAAATTATATTGTTACCTGGCTTTATTAGCTTTCCACCTCGAGAATATCAATTAGTTGGGGATCGTTTGTTAAAATTTACGAAAAGGTCCAAACATTATTCAATTTAATATCTAACTTCTAAACTACGTGGATTAGGGTTTGAATCTGTTCCGTAGTCAAAGGACCTCAAATTAATTGCATATTAAATTACGTTGTAGTTTTATGAGTCATCTTTCAGAAAATATCTCTATAGTAACTAGAGATTTTAACCTATACTTCAAGTGTTTGGAAAAAAACAAAAGATAAGCAAATTTAAAGAACAAAAAAAATCCTAAAAGTAGGTTTATTTTGTGAAAGCCACCAAGATAGGAACTAAAATTAAAGAAAGAAAAAGACAACTTTCAATTTTTGTTAAAACTGTAATGGTATTGCTCTCACCATTGAAATAAATTTGATAAAAAGATAGACATATTGAAAATTTCGAGATAAACCTTTGTTTTACACCGCCATTTTAGTAAAATTTTAAATAAAAATATTATGTACATTGAAGATAATTCCAACAACTGGGAGTAAAAGTTTTCCTGTGATTCAAAACTTATTTAAGTTCTTTTGCAATTTATTAACCTTTGTAAAGTTTTGATGTTTAAGTTGCTCAAATCTGAAACGTTGACCGAATTTCAAGTATATAAACTTGGAAAAATATGTTTATTTCACAATAAAATTTAATTCTTCACTAAAAACTATTTTTCTATAAAAAAATATATATTTTTATAGATAATTATAGGAACTAACTAAAATTAAGTACCTAGCCCTTAAGTTTAAATTACTTTTTTTTTAAAGATTATTACTTGATCCAGCCAGACATTTATGAAAGAGAAAAGCACTATGCACTAAAGATGCCTCCTAATTAAGGTCGTTATAATCTCTAACTTTATTCATCAGCAACTTAAAATTAATATAATTTTTAAACTAATTTAAGCTAAATTATATATTCTTTAAAAGTTTGAAGTTCTATTTGTGATAATAAAATTCTACTCGCCCTTTAGTGACGAAACTTCAAACTCAAAGAAAAATAGATAATATGTATTATTATATGTTCTCCGGGCTTTATTTGAATTTTAAATAATTAATTTATTAGATTTTGTTGAAAAAGTTATTTTAAAAATAAATTATTGACCTTGACAGGTATCAGCTATCCTCCATTAAAATTGAGATTCAAAATAATGTGCTCAAAAATAAAACAGAAAATTTAAAAAATGATTTTTTAATTTTAATTTGAGATTTCTAAAGTTCTGCTGTAGTATGGTGACAAAAGTATAAACCTAAAAAACAGGTGCTTTTATTTGATTTCAAGAATTAGTACATGCTTACGGGTTTTACTTGAGATTTAAGAAAGTTCACCTCTAATCTAAAAATTAAAAAACAACTTCCAATTTTTTATAATTTATTTTTAAATATATAATTTTTTTTTTAATTAAGTTATATTAATTCTTAAAGTTAAAGTTTTTGTTTTAATTTTAAAAAATTAAAAAAAAAATTAAAATAAAAACCAACTTTAAACAATTAAATTAATGTAACTTAATTTTCGATCGAAAAAAAAAATAATATACAGAGGGGTGTACAAAAAACTGCCAATGATGTAGGATGTAGTTTCGTTATTTCTTATCCGATTTTAATAAGTCATATGTCAAATTAAATGGTTTGAAGAATACTACCATCAGATAACAAAAGATTAAATCTATTTTTGAAAACATCAGAGGAGGAGGAGGCAACTTTTCTTTTTGAAATGGCAACATATTTTATTCGATTGAAAAAAATCATTAACAAAAATAATCTAAACCAATTATAGCAATAATTTTTTTTTTAATTAATTTTTTAATTTTTTTATTATTATTAATTTTTTTTTTAATTTTATTCAATTGTTTTTTCTTTGTTTTAGAGTTTTCAGTTTTTTATTTTTTTAAATTTTGTTTTTTAATTTATTATTAATAAATTAAAAAATTATTAATAAATTCAAAATTATTAATAATAAAGTAAAAAACAAAATTTAAAAAACTGAAAACTCAAACACAAACAAAACAATTGAATTAAATTAAAAAAAAAATAATAATAATAAAAAAAATAAAAAAAAAAAAATTTACAATAATTAATTGAAAAAAAAATTATTGGTATAATTGGTTTAGATTATTTTTGTTAATGATTTTTCTCAATCGAAAAAAATTTGTTGCCATTTGAAAAAGAAAAGTTGTCTCCTCCTCCTTTGATGTTTTCAAAAATAAAATAAATCTATTATTATCTAATAGTAATATTCTTCAAACCATTTAATTTGACATATCAGTTATTAAAAATTCTATGTTAAAGTTGGAATTTTTATACCTTTTGTAATTTTTTATATTTTTTTAACTTGATAAAGTTAATTCTTAGTTTAGAAAAGAAAAAGTTTGTACAACTACTGAAGATGATTATTTATCAAAATTAAAAAAATCAAATTTTTTGTCTAAAGAAAAAAAAAGGGAAAAATGGTTAGGAAGATGAAATAAAAAAGGAGAAATAAGAAATAGAAAAAAAAGACTTAGATAAAAAAAGAAAAATGTAATGTAATATTTAAGCAAAGTTTTTCTAAGGGATTTTATAGTAGTTTCTTTTTTTCATGCAATTTTTGTTTTGATATTGGTATAAGTAAATCTGATTGTGCCCTTCCTGTAGGCTTTGTTCGCAGTTCAAGTGTCGCAAAGGTGGCTGAATTTGACTTTTTGCTTATTTTTACAAATGGGCCAGTTAACGCTATTATGCACAAGGCTGGTGTTGGTCTTGTTGTCCTCTCAAAATTTATTTGTATTTCCAAAAGATTGCCTGATTTTAGCTCAATATCTTCCGTTCCCGTTTTGGGATTTTAGAAGCTAGAAAAGTTTCTAGTGTTATTGGTGTTAAAAAATATTATGTATTATTCTTTGAGTTAATTACCTACTTCTTAAAATAAGAAATCTGATATATTAACTTTCCATGAATGAGGGTTTTAATTTTATCCTTTGTCACATTCCTAGCCATGTTAGTGTTTGACAGGTAGGGAGATTAAAAATGCTTTATCTTCTGACGTTTCTGCTTCAAGGTTGTTTTGAACTTTTATTTTAAAAAAATTAAACAAGATTGTGTGGTAATTAAGTGGCAAGGTATGTAGGATTCAGAAATTGTATTTTGTTTTTATCATCAAATTCGAAATAATATTCCTGTCTTCGTGGTCTAATATGAGTAATAAATTTCTTTAGAGAAGGTGTAATTCTTCAATTTGTAGAAGAGATTGGTTCGATCACTGTTCTTCTGTTTTTCATCTGAATAGGATTAGTGTTTAGGACTTTTCACCTTTTGGTGAGGTTGGTACACTGCATCACATTTTATTTGATTGTATGTACTAATTTTAGGGTTCGAAGTGATGAGATGTATTTTGTCTGATCTTGTGTCTCTTGGTCATGCTTATTTATCTTATTTCCTTGCATGTAACATATCTTTATAATTATTTTTCCTACACTATGTCATTTCCTTACAACGCTTGAATATTTGAAGCTGTTGATTTTGTTATTTCGTAGAAATAGCTCAATGAAGTTATTGTTGTTTTTCATATTTCTAATTGATGTTCATTTTGTTTATGACTGATCAACAGGACCTAATTGTCAAGGATCAAGATAACTATTGTTTCATAAATTTTAAGACTTTCAATACATTTTGTTTTGTTCTTTTCTTGCTATTCTTTTATTTCAAGACAAAATATATATGTATTTAATTCTTAAGATAATACAAGAAGTTTTGCTCAAGAAAAACAAGAAATCTGGAATATCTAGATAAAAAACATAAAGAAGTAGGCCAAGGGAAAAAAAGTACTTTTCTGAATAGAAAAAATATTTATTTGTGCATCAAGGGAGCAAAGTGAATAATTTAATCCTGACTGTGAAAACAACCACACGAAGGATTAAATGTACTCTGTGTTCCAGTGGTGAATATAATTTGTTTGCATTTCGAATTAATTATTGGAACAAACGTTTTCAATCCTGAAGCTGTTATTTCCGGTAATAAAACTACTGAATCAGGTGTAACCGTCAACCTATCTGACAAAAAAATAAGTCAACAAGTTTCAAGTTCTACTTCCTTTCTTCAATATTCAATATAACAAATTGAACTGATTGTAATATTAAAGTAAATGTAACATATCAACAAGTAATTAAATTTATAAATAAATTTGTGTTGTCTTCTCCAATCTTGTATAATTTTGAAGGACATAGGAAACCTAAAATCAATTGTTGGTTGCAAATACACTCTTTCAGAAGACATTGATGTTGCCATAATTGAAAAAATCTCGTGACATTCGGGATAAGTAAGGAATAGTTTTTTTCCGCAATATACTAAAATATTTTCATTTGCGTACTCATTTAATTCAAACTTCCACTTTTGAGCTCTGAAATTTCTTTTTCAAATACAAAATTAATATTCAGTTCAAAATCATCAATAATGGAGTTTTTTATTATTTTGCTATCTAGACTTTTAATGAAATAATTTTTCTGAAATAAATTTTCAAACCTAAGAATTGAATCATCTTTCAAATCCCTTCTACAAGGCGGTGTGGAGTTTACACGGTCAATACATTGAACAAAATGGATATTGCTTCAATAATATTGATCTTTGTAATGCTTTAAAATTTTGTCCCTTACAGCATGCAGTACTAAAATCAGTTGCTCATCCGCTTAGATTCTTAATTCCTTAGTATCCAATTCAAATGCCCATTTTTTCAATTTATCTAATAGTACATTTATGCCTATAATGACAATAATTGATTAGGTGCAATTCCAAATTTCTTGAAATTCGCAGCGTAGAGTTTTATTCCCAGTTCGATTGCTAATTAAATCCTAACGAACAAGCAGAGTGACATATACATCTGGATTCAGAATTAAAGTATCTATCTTTGGGTATAATTAGCTGTTTTATGCAACGTATGCAGAAATTTGTATTCAAGTTTAAACATAAATTTTTATAGAAAAATGTCATAAAAAGTAAGTTTTTTGCGTTTTTTTGATTAAATCGAAACGAACAAGCAAAACCATCTACACCACGTTAACCTACAGGAAAAATCCTTTCATTTGAGTGGTCAAATTTTATTCTGACTTAATTTTTATTTTCAATGAATTTTTCGGTAGGGTTTTTGTTTCTACCCTGATTAGTAGGTAAATCGAAACAAACAAGTAAAGCCAATTATACCTGTGCAACCCTCTTGAATGTAGCTTTCAAATGAGGTACATTGTTTTGTTCTAGTTTAAATAGAATGTAAGTTATTTAAGAAAAACCTCTTATGAAGAATTACATGTAAAATTTCTATTGCTGAAGTTCTATTGCTAACATCTATTTATTGAGAGAAAACTGTTTTGACCATCATTTCACTTTTTTCGAGTTGTCATTTATGTCACTATTTTTGTGGCTATTTTTGTAGTCACATTTTAGTTTTATTCCGTTTTCTTCTTTTGTTACTTTGCCCGGATTTTGTTATTGTGACTATTTTTCATGTGTATAACTTTTTAACATTTTTTGTCTTTTGTCATTTTTTTACTTTGTAGATAGATTTTTTCAATTTCATTTTTATCTTTCCTGTTTTTATCAGAGCCCTTCAAAAAAATTTACTTACAAAAGTTTATTTGAAAGTTAAAAATTCACCCAGTTATCAATTTAATTCATCTTATTTTCTTTGGGTCTTTGTGCACGTTAGAATTCTATGTTTAGAATTGGTTCGTTTGACTTTTTGTCATTTACCTGATGAATACTTCAAAAATATAATTAACTAAACAAGAGTAATATTTATCAAGTTTTTATTTTAATCTTAAAAAAATAAACATGGTAGAAGTTTAATTATATTAAATAATCATTAAAATATTTTCAATAACAAAAAAAAAACAATTTTTCACAAAATTTAATCATCGCTAATTTAGAAATAAATGTAACTTCGAATGAGTTTCATACAACTTAATAATATTTTTAAGTGGTTTTTCAATTGTCGAAAATTAGGGTTTTTGTCGTAAAAGGTGGGCGGCTTGGGGGAGGTGATTTTGTTGATAATTGAATCAAAAAAGGGCGTGGCATGCGAATTTTTGCGTTAAAAGCGTTTAGGGATTGGATGTCAAAGGGTAAAATTGTGCGAGAGGAAATTTTTGGAAAGCGTGCCTGGCGGGTTGTTGGGACGTGGGGGCTGGGGGGGGAGGGGGCGGAAGTGGGGGATGCCCCCGCAGATCAATATCTGGCAGGATCCCGGCTGCGTTGCCACGGCGACCAGCTGCTGCGAGACGGTGTGCCGCCCCCGCTCCCGGGATCAAACCGCCACGCCCTCTTCGCGCTCATCCAACATCCAGCATCAGCAGCTGCAACACCAGCAAAAATCCTCTCCTCTCCTTCTGAATCCCCTCGGTCGACTTTCTCCCTCGCTCTCGCTCTCAACCGCCGCGCGGAAAACGCGCCTAATCGCTTTTCCAGTTGTCGTTGGAAAATTAATTACTACCGCTAACGAAATTCGTTCCTACCTGCTTTTGTTGCTTTGTGTTTCCAACGGGATATTCATTAAAAACCTTTTCCGGAACCCTCTTCTCATTTTTCCATCTTTTCACATCCAATAAGCTCACGCCAACCGTCAAAACATAATATTTAAAACAAAATCATATCCACCTCTCACCTATAACAAAAAATTGCAGTTACTAAAGTGGGCCTAAATGTCCTCACTACGCCCCTGCTTAAAATATAGCACAAAGAGAATCCGGTCTTATTCCGCTACACATTGTAACATCCAAAGAATTTCATTTCGACCGGCTCCCAATCTCATTAAGTTCTCGGGTCCCTTTTTTGCGCGCTGCCCCTCAACACCCCTCAGCATCCCTTCAGCCCCCCCCCCCCAACAGCCGCCCCCGCGGACCTTTTGATTCGCGCCGCCTCGCAATAAAGCAAATCATTAAATGCTTTTAATAAACGCACCGTTCCAATTTTCTTTCTGTACACAAGCAAAAACTTAAGCTGAATATTTTTTTTAATTGCTTTAACCTTGCTCAGCAAGAAATTACTAAAGGAGTAATTAGTAGCTGAAAGATGAGATGAAATTTTTAATTAATAAATTATGGAAAGGTTTTAAGTCCTAATTATGAATTCGCATTAAATAAAAGGAAAACATTGAAAATAACGATGAATGTTGTTGAAATTTTTATAAAATATAAAAATAAATAATAATTTTATATTATTCACAAAAAACAACACATTATTACCTTTTCAATTTGGATTAAAAACCAAATTATATTTATACAGGGTCTTCAAAAAAGATTGATTGATTTCCTTCCTAGGAAACAAAATGAAGTTAATTCAAATATCAATTTTTCATTTTATTTATTTAAATAATGCCAAAAAATAAAGTTACTGAGAGATGCTTTGGTTAAAATAAAAATTTGGTTGGATTCCGATAGATATGTATACAATCCTAGTAACACTAATGTCCGTTTTCATTTCGTTTCCATCAACGAGTACTAAAATTTAGGCATTGCTTATAGCGCTAGTTGCTAGGTATTTTTATTATTTACCTATCAACCAGCGCTATAAGCAAAATTCAGATTTCAGGAATCGTTGGTAAAAACGAATACAGGGTGAGCTAAAATGATTGTGGTCAATTCAAATTTCCCGCCTAAAAATCTGGGGAATTTGTTTACTTCATGTTCATAGTAACACAAAATCATGTCATAATCAAAACTATACTTCATTTTTTAACTAGGAGGATTGATTTAAATTTCCCGCGCTAAAATGCCAAAAATTCACGTCCCTGATTGGTTAAACGACTGCAAGATTTACACCGGATAGTTATTTTGGATGGTTTTTGACATATAACCTCAAAATAATTATCATAAAATTTTAATTTCCAATCTATTTACATGTATAAATTTGTATTGAGTATTGAGTACAAAGAAATGGGGAATTTAATTATGTTTCTGTACATATTTTATCATTAAAAAGCCAAAATAACCTAAAATTCCTGACAAAACGTGTTTGGTTATTTTTCTAGTAACTTTTATAGTGTAAGTTGCCTTTCCCTGTTACTCCTCCTAGTTAAAAAATAAAGTACAGACTTCACAAAAACAGATTTTTTACCGTTGTGTCAAAATTTCAGATTTTTGAATTTCGTTATTGTGCCTTCTATTTCATAAACGTCGGTTTTTATCAAAATTAATTTACTTAAATCTTTGTTTTGTGTTAGCATCTGCCTCGAAAATGAAGAAAAACATTTCCAATATTTGACATTTGCTGTGACATTATAGATTTTGGAAAAAATTGTTGCTACGCCATTGGATTACTAAGAGATTTTGTTTTTAAGATTGCAGTTGTACCAACCTACATATCAAACCACAATCATTTTAGCTCACTTTGTATAAAATCCCTAAAAATTACTATGCAGTATATTTGGTTGCCTAGTAATTGCTAAATTTTTGAAAATTCACTTTTTGCTTAAAAACGGACCTATACCGAGGGATGCAGAAAAAACAGCCAACGATGTAGCTTCGTTATTTTTTATCCCCGATTTTAATAAGTGATATGTCAAATTAAATGGTTTGAAGAATACTACTATCGGATAATAATAAATTAATTTTATTTTTGAAAACATAAAAGAAGGAGGAGGCAACTTTTTTTTTTAAATGGCAACATATTTTTTCGATTGAAAAAAATCATTACCAAAAATAATCTGTATAACCAACTATACAAATAATTTTTTTTTAAATTAATTTTTGTAAATTTTTTTTTCTTATTTTTTTTTAATATTTTAACATTATTAATTTTTTGAAATTTAATTCAATTGTTTTTTTTTTGTTTTTGAGTTCTTTCTCAGTTTTTTATTTTTTTAAATTTTGTTTTTTAATTCATTATTAATAATTTTTAATTTATTAATATCTTTTTAATTTATTAATAATAAATTAAAAAACAAAATTTAATAAAAAATAAGCTGAAAACTCAAAAACCAAAAAAAACAATTGAATTAATATTAATACAAAAATTTAAAAAAAAAATTATTGGTATAATTGGCTTAAATTATTTTTGTTAATGATTTTTTTAACAGAAAAAAAATATGTTACTATTTGAAAAAGAAAAGTAGCCTCCTCCTCTGATGTTTTCAAAAATAAACTTAATCTTTTATTATCTGAAAAATGCAAAAGTCAATTATTTCATTAACTACAAAAGTTACAAAAATATGTGTATGTTTTTGCAAAATAAAAACAATAATATTTTAAACTTTCAACAATATACATTTTTCTAGCCATTTAAAACGACATCAATTACAACAGTTATACCAACATAAAAATTGAAGTATTACAAGTGCTACTTTAAGGAACCTATTTAGAATTTTTGGATTGCGCTCGCCCTCTGGTGGCCAAATATGAAGTTCAATATTCGGTACTTACGTTTTTGGTTTAACGCATTGGTACATGTTTTTTGAGATTTACTGAAGCTTTAAATGATACATCTATTTGTGATTTATTGAATACGTAATTATAAGGTACAAGAATGCATTTTAAACACAATTTTCGACAATGATAAGTACCGAATATCCTCCATTTATAGCACCATCTACAGAGTGTCCCATTTGACGTTGGACTATATGGGTATCTTCGTTATTATTGGAAATAGAAAGTTGGTTAAATGGACAAAGTAGTAGAGATTTTTTCGAATATTAATAATTCGTTTACAAAAAATTTTAATATCGCAGCGTTCCAACGCTATCTTGAAAAAACAAGAAAAACAATATTCAAAATATGGCTATAACTTCGTTATTTTCGGTGGTATCAAAAAAAAATTTCGACTTAATGGGGACAATTTTTTGTGTACAATGCAGTAAAACAAATGAATAATATGTTTTTTCGACAACGGATTGACCGGAAATGAACCAAACTTATTTTTTCTTATGGCATTTACACATATTCCGAATTAGTGTATTTTTCTGAGTAATTTGATATATCATATGTAATATTTAAAAAAAAATAGAAGTAATTTTATTTTACTAACCAAAAATGGCCTTAAATAGATGTAAACTGTCAATATATATGTGTTAAGATTTATTTTACATTTAATATTTTAAATAGTTATATTTATGTTATTAATAATTTACATCTCTTAAAGTCAAATGTTAGCTTGTAAAATCAAATAATTTTATTTTTTTTAAATATGACATATGGTACATCAAATTACTCAGAAAAAAATACCGATTCCGAAGATGTGTAAATCCAATATGGCTGCCATAAGAAAAAAATAAGTTTGGTCCATTTCCGGCCAATCCGTTAGCGAAAAAAATATTCATTTGTTTTACTACATTGTACACAAAAAATTGTCTGTACTAGGTCAAAAAACTTTTTGGTACCACAGAAAATAAAGAAGTTATAGCCATATTTTAAAAATCGCATTTTCTTGTTTTTTCAAGATAGTGTTGGAACGATGCGATATTCAATTTTATTGTAAATTAATTATTAATATTCAAAAAAATCTCTACTACTTTGTTCATTTAACCGACTTTCTATTTCCAATAATAATACCCATACAGTCCAACGTCAAATGGGACACCCTGTATACGTAGTTAAAATTCCCAATACTTCATTTTTTAACTAATTTCCCGCGCAAAATGCCAAAAATTAAAATCCCTGATGGGTTAAATGACAGGAAGATTTACACCGAATATTTATTTTGGATGATTTTTGACATATAACCTCAAAATAATTATCATAAAATTTGACTTTCTAATGTATTTACATGTATGAATTTGTATTGAGTACAAAAAATGGGGAATTTAATTATTTTTCTGTACAAATTTATTAAAAAGCCAAAATAACCTAAAATTACTACCTTAGTTTTCTAGCAACTTTTAGTTGCTGATATTATAAGACATCAAAATGATCTTAATTTGTTATATGAATAGTGCAAGAGTAACAAGCTTGATCTAAATATTTCAAATTGCAAAGGCTTTTTACTTCACAGAATTAATCCTCATATAAATTCAAACTATTATATTGAAAATAAAGGATTTATTAAAGTTACAGAGATAAACGATTTAGGATTAACTTTTGATCAAAAACTAGATTTTTCCGTTCATGTTAACAACATTGTGAATAAATCTAATAAAGTTTTGGGATTTGTGAAAAGAATGGGGTCATACCTTTCTGAAAACTCTCTAAAACTGCGTTTCCACCAAAGCAACATTGAGGAACTTTTTGTTTCGTTTTGTTACTTCTTGTTGCTTAAAAAAGAAACTTTAAGAAACATTAATAAACTTATTGTTTTCACTAACGCAACTAAATCGTTAGTAGTCGCATGTTGTTTCAGGCAAATAAGAAACGCGCAACACAGTGTTTCCACTGGTGGTCGATGTCGGATATCGCCGAGTTAACCGAGCTAAATTTGGTGTATTTTGAAGTGGTGAAACATGGATCAAGATGAAGAAATTGCGCTGGCGGCGGCAGCCTACATTGTGTTGTCTAGAAAAAAAAAACAAAATAAAAGACGTCACAAATTTTGGGTAGAAGTGAGCCTTCAATAAAGGCAAAATCATGGTGGCATACGCCTGCTTAGCACCCTCAAAGTAGATATTACCTCTGGAAAAATAAAAAATGGAAGTGTTCAAAATTTTTTAAGATTGTCCAATTCTGACATAGAATGGCTATTGTGTCAGATTGCTCCACGTATTCAAATAGATAGATACAAATTTTAGTCCAGCTATTTCCCCAATGGAACGATTGCTTGTCACTTTGCTATTCCTTGCAAGGCGATTCTTACCACCACGTAGAGATTAAACAAAATTATGTTCCTAGTTCGTTTCCACTGAGACGGCGACAAGAAGAAACTTATTTTAGTTTCCTTTTGCTGCCGATTTTCTTTTGAAGTTTACCGCTCGAAATGGAAACCGTCGACAAGAAGAAACAGTCGGCATTTGTTTCGGAAACAACGAGAAACATTTAGGAATTTTATGGAACTTTGTGGAACATTTTTGGAAACAAGCAACAGAAACACAAAAGTTCCTCAATGTTGCTTTGGTGGAAACGCAGCTTTAGGATTTTATACGGTGCGTTAGTACACTCAAATTTCGAGTATATCTCTCTAGGTTCAGGGTTCTGAGTTATCCTTATCAGTTTCATGAAAAAATAAGAGTCTGTCCTTGTGATGTGGCATGCAACATCATGTGGAGTGGTTCAAAAATAAGGCCTCTAATCACCAATTTACAAACGTTACATTTCTACAATTGAAAGTGTTCAACGCAAATTCCTAAATTTTATTTCATTTAATAGAGGTATTAGCAAAGAAAATGGAGACCTAGAATTGTTAAATGTAGAATTAAATTTGAAAAGTTAATATCAAGTCGGATTGAATTTCATCTGTTAAAACATAAAATTATTAACTGCAACATAAATTCTTCTTTTCTTTTAGAAAATGTATCTTTATATGATCCGATTATACAGTATAATGATAAATAAAAATACTTTTAGGGTAGCTAGTCACAAATCAAACTATGGTTATAATATTCCAATCAGCAGATTACTAAGGTACGGCAATACATATACTTACTATTAATAATTTTAATTTATTTAACCGAAATTTCTTAAATTTTAGAAACTGTATAAAACATCTAAATTTGGAATTATATTTTAATTTATAATTATGTTTAAGTATTATATTAATGCCACATTGTATTGTATTTTTGTTATGATTTATTGAATTGTAAAAGGTGATTCGCAAATAAACATTATTATTATTATTATTAAAATTGGAGAATTGCAGACTATTTTTCCAGTAATAGCAAATTTAAGCTATAAAAAATAAACTAAAGGTTCTGTAGAGATGAAAACCATGCGCGAATTTAGTTTACTCATAATTTTTTCCGCTATTATTATTATTTTATACTTTATAATTTTGTTTTATTTACCAAAAGTAATTTTTGGAGATAATGAACATGTTTTTCCATTGACTCTTTGGTTAAGTTGTCATTACTGCAATCAAAATTAATGAGAATCATAGAGAAATTACGCCTATTCCTAAATGACGTTTCATTACATAACCATTTTTAAAATTGATACAAGATGGCCATATATTATAACACGATAGTTACATTACCCAACGATTTTTTTAAATGATCAAGATGCGCGGGTGACTTTTATGTATATTTCCGACGCAAAAATGTCACACAGACAAAAAATAAAATGATAAGTGTCAGTGTCAAAACTTTAAAAATCATATGTTAAAATTGAATTTTGATAAAAAATAAAATTAGTTTTTTTTTAGTTTTAGCGAGATGCGGTTAACCAAAAAGTATTGTAACCACAACTCGTGAAGTAATGGATGATTAAAAAGAATATTATGTATGTATGTGTTTTTCAAAATTTCATAATCAACGTCTTTATCTCACAATTTAGCTCATTATCGCGCACTTTAAACGAATCAGTAAGCTGCATTTACTATTATCACACAATTTCTAATTCAGCTTGCATGCAATCAAGAGTTGATATTGACACTGCGTAATCGCGTTCATTTAAAATTTAAATTGATCAGGAAGAAATTACTTTGGAAACTTAAAAATTGGAAGTTTCCACGACTTTGAAAGAAGGTAAAGAATTGGATGGTGTTGAATAATTTCTTTCTATTAAAAATGCATCTGCAGAAGTTGTTCTTTTTTAACAAAAAATGTAACACAAAGAGGTAAGTTATACATAGTTTATTATAAATTAAATTCGGAACTTTAAAATTATTATTATTATTAAAATAGTTTAAAAAATATATTTTTTTTTAAATCTTTTATTATTCTCAGAATTTAAAATTTATTTTTTGCGGTTTTTTAAATTATAATATTGTTGTATTTAATCAATGTAATTTTGAAGCTTTTTCGAGCTTAGTTGTTTATTTTAAAATTACAATATTCATGATATTTTTTCAATAAAATTTTAAAAAAGAAAATACATTTGAAAAATATACAGAGCAGTGTTCAGAAATAAATATAAGTGGTATCAAAAATTTAATAAAAGTATTTTTTAAACAAAATAACTGTATGTTTTATTTTGTTTTGCCTTAAAAAATACTTTTATTAAATTTTTGATACCACTTATATTTATTTCTGAACACTGCTCTGTATATTTTTAGATTTTTCAAATGTATTTTCTTTTTTAAAATTTTATTGAAAAAATATCATGAATATTGTAATGTCCCAAAATTCGACCGACAACGATTAACTAGAGATGGTAGATTTAAAAAAATTGATATGACCCTATTTGTTTATATCCAAAAATGCACACCTGAGAAGTTATAAGCCTCCAAATTTTATAAAATAGAAATTTTTTTATTGCAGATTTTTTAATGAAATTTTGTGTTATTGCATTTGAATACTAAATGCTTAATTGGTAAAAATTTGACTAATCCTCGACTTGTGTAAATACTGTTGCATGGAAGAATAAGCCATAAAAGAGTCAAAAACTTTTTAGGTATTTAAAAATTTTATTTAAAACTTTTTTGCTTTTGTGGAGAAATTGTTCCACTTTTGAATAAATTTTGAAAAAAATTAATTTGGAAAACGGGAAGAATTTAGTTGTTTCCATGGTAACAAGCTACAGTTTCAATATACACTGATAACTTTGAAAAAAAAATATTAATTTTGATAATTAAATTCACGTTTAAGGAATATGCTAATAAGCCATTAATATTGAGTAAACGCAATGGTTTTTCTGAAATTTAAAAAAGTATTTTATTAAAAATGTATGTTGAGTGGTCTAACTTATCTACCGTTTTTTTTTTTAATTTTATTCAAAAACTACTTAGCTTACGAAAAATTGATAAGCGACAGAAAATATTCGTTTTACAGTTTTCTACATGAAAAAATAATTTTTAAATAATATTTTTAAATACCTAAAAAGTTTTTGACTGTTTTGTGTCTTCTTCCATTCAACACCATTTACAAATGTCGAGGATGGGCCAAATTTTTACCAATTGAGCATCCAGTATTCAAAAGCACGTATACAAAATTTCATTACAAATTCTTTACTGCTTTGTAATAAAAAAAATTCTATTTTAAAAAATCAACTGTGGAGGCTTATAACTGCCGAGGGATGCATTTTTTGATAGATAAGCAAGGTCATATCACCTTATTTCCGGGTCTGCTATCTCCAGTTAATCGTCGGTCTGTATACAGGGTGTCCCAATTTGAGTTGCATTACAGTCGATTATATCGTTAACTACAATAGTTACAAAAAAAGGTTTCGGATAAAAGTTATTCGATTCGTAAAGACGGATGTAAATATGTTTATTATAAAAATATCACAAACTCTGTTTTCAAGCTATCAATAACTACTTTCTTATTTAAATGGACGCCATATTGAAATTTCCAACAGTTAAATTTAATTTTTTTTTTCTGATTACAACGATGCATTACAATCCATGTTCAAAGTTATACACGGAATACTTGATATTATTTGAATTAAATTAAGTATGCTATGACTTTTTGACAGGACTTCTTTAAACAAATGACAATTCGAGCTGTCATTTTTAAGTCCAAAACTTGTTATATTGTTCATTTAGTTAGTGGAAAGGTTGTCATTTGTAAATGATTAATCAATCACAAAAACTTATTAATTCTAACTTGATGTAAAGTTGCTCCCAGCTCGAAGTAGGACAAACAATACGCGCTCGTGATTACTTTTGTCCTACTTCCAGCTGGGACCAACTGTACAATAAACCGATATAATAATCTAAAGTGACAGCTTTAATCGTCATTTGTTTATAGAAGAGGTGTCAAAAAGTCGTTGCTTACTTAATTTAATTCAACTAATGTATTTCATAGTCTGTTACTTCAAACATGGACTGCTTCAATTTCAAAATGACTTGTTGGGCGCCTTTAAGTCAAATCGTCAAGTAGACGCAGTCTATACTGACTTTTCAAAGACGTTTGACAAAGTCTCTCATGAAATATTATTATTATATAAACTCAATGCTTATGGTCTTAATGACGATTTTATAAATTGGTTAAAATCTTATTTACAACATAGAACTCAGTGTGTGAGATATGGAGACTTTATCTCAAAAGAAATAAAGGTACATTCTGGTGTCCCTCAAGGGTCACATTTGGTCCCAGTATTGTTCTCCTTATTTATTAATGACATTGTTGCCAATATAACATCTAATTGTCTTCTGTTTGCGGATGACTTGAAAATATATAGAAAAGTCGAAGGTACTAATGACTGTATTGCTCTGCAACGTGATCTAGATAGCCTAACTTTCCTAACCAAATTAATTACTTTTCACAGAATTCATTCGCCTTTCAAAATGGCTTATTATATTAACGAAACTTTATTGGAATCCGTGAACGAGATTAAAGACTTGGGCATAATTTTCGATACAAAATTAAATTTCATTTTTTCATATAATCCTTAGTTGGGGAAAAAATTTCATCTTTCAGGTTGTGTGATTCATCTTCACCATGTACAGGGTGATTTTTAAGTTGATAACTTTTGTGACGGGATTTGGAAAAATATTTTGCAAATAAGTTTTTAAACAATAATGGTATAAGGAGAATAAGACAAATATAATAAATAATTTTATATTTATAAACTAAACAAATAGCTATAGTTAACGCAGCAAAAGATCCGTTCGAAATAAAATCTGCGCATAAACATCTATCAGCCTTTTCTTTTCGTCGTCCGATTTTCTTTCGGCATTTTATCATTCCGCCTTTTTCCTTTCGGGTTTTTGTCTGCGCCGGCCATTTGTTTATTTCGGCCTTTTTTCGTTCGGCTATTTCTCCTTCGGCCTTTTTTTTCGGCCCTTTGTTCATGTCGACCTTTTATCCATGTCGGCCTTTTCTCATTGGGTCTTTTGTCCCATTCGGCTTTTTGTCCATGTCGGCTTTTTGTCCCTTTCGATATTTAGGGATTCGGCCTTTTGGAGCAGACCCAAATTTTTGATAATTTTAGATGCCATTTAAATGAATATAAAAAACTGCAAAACGTTGCCCAATTATCTGAATTTGTAACTTCATTAATAACAAAGATGCCCATGCAATGCAACTCGAATTGGGACACCCTGTATGCTATCGCTTTAAAACCTTTGAAAAGTATTTTATTTTTAGACATACTTGAAATATTACAATTTAATGACTGCTTTCACGAATAATTGTTATTATTATAAGAGTTTCAAATTTTTCACTAAATTTTCAATTTTTTTTTAAGATTTATGTTTATAATATCCAAAACAATGAAACATCTTCCATGTGGAGGAAAAAAGTAGATATCGATTTCTTCGGAAAATAGTACAAAAGTACCAAGTCATTATTTTCTTTTTAATTGTTGATTTTTTTTAACTTTATCTCTGGAAAATGGACAAAACGTCAATGTATTCCAAAGCGAGTTTTTAAATTTATTTTAATGAATTAAAATTGTAAATAAAATTTAAGCGATTCATAACTTTTGGAGAAACAATTTTTAACATAAAGATAAAAAAACGGTTATAAACCACTAAACTTTTGACTCTTATTAATTTTCAATATAGGCAACCTAATTGAAGGAACGGATACGTTACGATTATAAAAAATAGAGATAAAACATATCCGAGTTCCCTTTGAGTGAGTGAATGAGTATGAAAATAACAAATTGCATGTTCACTCACTCACTCACAAGGGACTCGGATGTTTTATTTCTCTTTTTCATAACCGTAATCTGTATAATCTAAGCTATCTTCCTCTTGCGGCTCAATGCGGAACTGATCGAATGACGTCAGAAGTAGGTCAGTTGCTATCACATTGTCATGATTGCCACATAACGTTCAGTGGTCACAAAAGTTACTCGCTTTGCTGACTTCCAACGTAATTTTTGGCGCGAAACATTAATTTAAATCCCCAATAATCTTTTAATTTTTCATGTACCCAGAAAATAATAATTATATTCATCAATAAGACATTCTAATCGTAAGATTTTACAGTTACATTACTAAATTATATGAATAGCCTTCATCATATTTTTAAAGCCACCGATGGATATTTAGTCGATAGTTTGTTTCAGTGATCAAAACAGTTGCATCAACAGAACATTAATTGATCGACAAAACCACTGCTTGATTGACTTCGACACAGCACACCACTATTTTGTTGTAATTTGAACACTGTGGAATAAATAATTTCAATTTGTATTAATTCGTATAAGGGCGCGTTCCACTAAAGACTCGCAATGCTCACGACGACCGCAAAGTCGTTCCACATAAGACCGCGATTGTTTCGTTCGCGCATAAAAACGTCATCGATGACATAACGAATGGCGACCACAAGAAGCCCATAACGACCGTATTTTTCGTGGGTTTCTGTGGTCGTTTGTTGAGCGATGACATTTGCGCTGAATTATTATGAGGAATAACGTCAAAAATGGCAACAAAATCAATCATTTTATTTGATCCTGAAACAGAACAAGTTATTCAACTTAAGATTTCCCTAGAAGACGTGGTACGTGACGAAATTGGTATTTGCGATTGAGTAAAATAGGGTTATCTACAATTTTTCCTCTTCCTCAAGAAGTTTTTTTAAAACCTTGATAAATATATGATATGTTTATAGATACTGCCTTTGAAAATTCTTTATTTATAAATGGAGGCATCCAAGCAGGAGTACTTCTCAATCTTCTTCAGAACTGTATAAACTATAAGACTTGGATAACTGTTTTCCGACTTCACGTATTCTTTTTGCACATATGTTTACAAAGATTAAGCGTTGACAGCCATGTTTATTAAGATGTTGTTAAGAATTTTGGGGTTATGTTATGCAATTGCAACGCATAGTTCAAAACCCATTCCACTTATGTTTTCGATCGCAACGTTTTGAGCTAGTGGAACGGGAAATTTTGCGGTCGTGGGCTTTAGTGTTCATTAGTGGAACGCGCCCTAAATTAAGCTTGGCGAAAAGCAGAAAATCAATATCGATTCTGTGGCATTCGATGAATCGGTTTAGTCTTGTCGAAAAAATGTTTTTCTCGATCAAACGTTATTCAGGGTGGCATACTTGTCAGTTTAAAACTCATTTTAACTAAAACTTTTCGGGCAACCCACCCTCAATAAAAAAATCGATGAAACAGGTTTATTGATGAAAAAGTAGTCGATAAAACAATTATGTCGACGAAAAGGTAGTGTCGATAAAGTAGACTGTTTATGAACTGGTAGCATGCCGCAAAGTACTGTTCAGGTTGTTTGTTTCACATTGAACGACGATTACAAGTACATAATAAAATTAGGGAACATTTTATAACTCCAAGTAGGTGATAAATTATTAGCAATTTGTAATTTTCGATTCGAGTTAATAAAATATGAACTTTTGGTTTTAAATTTAAAATGTTTGCTTGTTTATTCATGCGTTGTAGACAACCAGATTTGCTTTAGTGAGAAAAGTGACATTTCAATGACAAGTGTGAAATTGATAAAATGAAAAATGTATCTGACATTAAAAAAAAGCAATTTGCTTTAGTTGTGCCTATTTTACAAAAGAAAATCGTCATTAATTAATGAGCGTATTTGCCGACATAATTAAATGTGGGTGTATAAACAAATATAGAGTTTGTATTTATTTTTGCGGAATCGCGGAGTATAAAAAACGCTTTCTAAAATGAATTATAAATGGGCGAGGGGTGGAAAAAGGAACGAGTGGGAAAGAGACGGCAGTGGCTGAGAGAGCGGCTGAGCTGACGGGCAGCATCCCCAGATGGTTTCCATGGCGACGCTCCGGGTGCGTGACGTCAGCCTCCGGGGGCTTGGCTAGAACCGGCGAATTTTGTCCGGGAACGCGCGCCGCTTTTAAATAAGTAATTAGTCAATTTTGCAAGGACGGCTCGCTCAGATTTTAATTAAATCGCCATAAGGGACGGATAACACTCGAATCATTTGCATTTTTGCGCCAAAGAATACATCCTCTTTTTTCTTCAGGTTAATTTCATTTCTTCTCCTTTTATACTCATTATACATAATTATTTACATCAAACAAAACAATTATTTAATTTTTATTTTTTTTAATTATTATTTTTATTTACAAATACAAATGTATGTTTGCAAAACAAAAACAATCAAATCAAAAACATTTTTATTTATTAAAAAATAATTGTTTTATATAAATTATAAAGAATATATATATTTTATTGGGAAAAGATTAAACCATATTTAAAAATAAAATAAACTAGGTATAGTAGAACCGGCCAGCAAACAGGGATTCCAACCTAACTGAAATTGAATCAAATCAGCGACCCTAAATTTTCCTACCCATGCTAGAGGGTTGTAGTTGGGACTACTATTAATACAACTGGAGAGTATGGGTAAGAAAATTCAACATCGCTAATGCAATGTCAGTTAGGTTGGAATTCCTGTTTGTTGCTACTGTACCAAGTTTATTTTATTTTTAAATGTAATTTAATATTTAAGAGAACAAAAGTCGCAAATAAAATAAAATATACTCCCACATGATCGTCATAGCATTTTTATACGAAGGAAATTTCCCAAAATTCGTTTTATTTGACTTAAAAAGTTGAAAAAACAAGTTTTTTCAAAACATTTTACTTTCCAAAAAGTTAAAAGGTGTTTAAAAATTACAGGGTGTTTTTAAAATCGTGGTCACGGGCTCGTGTGCTTGTACTACAAGTAAAAATAAGACAAAAAGTACGTATAATTTTTTTACAAAACTCAACTGCTACCGAGATACAGGGTGTTGAAATTAATAAAAATTATAGGGTGGGTACTTTCCACAGGTAGTCATCTTTAGCTATAACTTTTGTCTTAATTTAACACTCCAGTGGCGTATAAACGGAATGAGGTGTCCCCTTTTTTGAATTTATTTGATACGCCACAGCAAAATTTTACAATTTTGTTTAAATTTTTAAAATCTTCATTCAATTTACCACAAACAAGTATACCTATTAAATTTTGATAGGGGTAGTGGTATTCCAGTAATTTGGTGATTTATAATCCAGTACCTTTTTAAAATCAAACCAATTTTCAAAATTTGAAACAAATTAAATTCAAATTAGAAAAATTAAAAATTCTTAGTATGACATTTTGTTGGTGTATTCAATAAAAAAACATGTCAGAATCACCTAATTTCAAATTTTAGAAAAATGTTGATATAATGGTTGCCCAATTTAATTTTTTATTAAATTTAAATAAAGTGTTTCTGACTTATTTATTTATTTAAAACACAAACTAAAACCTTACTAAGAGTTATCAATTGAAATTTTTTTAATTTAATTCTTTGTTTAAAATTTTGAAAATTTGTTTGATTTTTGCAAGGTCACTAGACCATAAAATATGAAATTACTCAAATACCACTACTCCTATCAAAATTTAACAGGTATACTTTTTTTTGGTAGAATGAATGACGGTTTAAAAAATCCAAAGAAATTTGTAAAATTTTCAGGGGCGTATCAAATAAATTAAAAAAAGGAGACACGTTAACCGGTTTCTACGCCACTGGAATGTAAAATTAAGACAAAAGTAAGAGCCAATGATGACTACCTATGAGAAGTACTCGCCCTAAAATTTTTATTAATACTCATCCAGCCAATCAAGAAAAAATAAATAAAAAGTGAAAATTAAAAGAAATTTCAACAGCCTGTATCTCGGTAACAGTTGATTTTTGGAAAAATGTTTGTACGTGCTTTTTGTCTTATTTTTACTTGTAGTATGAGCACACGAGTCCGTGACCATCATTTTAGAAACACCCTGTATAGTGATATTATAAAAGATTTTTTTTCGAAAATTACCAAAAAAAGAAAGTGCCTCATGATCTATAAATTGCTATAAATTAAAGAATAGTCATCGAGTTTCTTCAAATTTATCCATTTTTAATAAAATAATGGCAACAAAAGGTCCAATTTAAAAAAAATCCCAAATAATTTTTTTGTTATTTTCGGTTTTTGTCACATTTTTGAAAGATAAACGATTTTTTTTTAAGTTAAGGTTTTCAAGATAAGACATCTACCCGGCCTTGTTTTTTAATCTTTTTAATTTTTTAAGCAGAGTTGCTAGAATGTCTGTTTTAAAGAGGACATGTTCTCTTTTTTAGCTCTGATCTTTCTTTTTCTTTTTTAATATGAAAATATCCTCTTTTCTACTCTTTTTTATAAAGAAGGATAATTTGATATATTTCAATGTTACAACTCCTATTTCTGTGATACTAAGGTAAAACCCGATAAGTCAAAATCTCTGATTCTTCAGAATTCGTTATTCAATGTTTGGAAGATTCTTGAAATTCGGTTTTTATATCAATAAGACGTAAGACGTACCAAATTATCACATTGGTACAACAAACAAAAACTTGATGTTTGTACTTATAGGGTTTTGCCTTTTTTAAATTAAACATTTACCAAAAAAACTGTCCTCTTTTTGTTTTATTTTTTATTTAGATAGTTCTCTTTTCACATAAGGAACTTATGGCCACCCTATTTTTAAGAGGTTGTAAAAAAATTATCAGTTTTGCTATTTTTTGAGGTAAACTCTACCCTGAAATACTTGCCAAAGATTAAGTAGAAGGGGCCAAAACTGCCAAGACAGGTCTTTTTGTATGGACAAGGACGGTACTACTTTTTCGTGGACTACTACTTTTTCATTGACCTTACCATTACTTCGTGAATGTCCTCTTCGACACAGACGTCTCGGTCTTATCGATAAAAACTGTAGTCGATGAAACGACATTGTCGAAGAAATGGTAATGGCGATTAAATTGTTTATCGATGAAACGTCTGTATGTTTGAAAAAATAGTGTCGATGAGACGTCCTTGTCGAAAAAACGATTCGTTGATGACAAGATAGTGTCGATAAATCGGTTGACACTGAAACGGTAATTTCAATAAAACGACTGTGCCGATGAAAAAGTAATATCGATGAAACGTCCTTATGGAAGAAAAGATTTTACGATGAAAACGTAGCGTCGATGAAAAAGTAGTCTAGATGAAACGTTCTTGTCGAAGAAGAGGTAGTGTTGATGAAACGCTTGTCGCTGAAACGCCTGTGTCAATGAAAAAGTAATGTCGATGAATTGGTCGTGTCGATGAAATCTCCATGCGATGTAAAGGTCATGTCAATAAAAATGCACTTTTGATAAAACGGACTGTCGATGAAGTGGTAGTTCACCGTTCTAGAACATATCGCTCATGTTCTTTTTAACCGACTTTTATGTGTTCTAGAGTTACTCGATTTTGTAACACCCCTGCCCTTAGTGCAACTACCTAAAATCTGGAACAAGTTGCACTTTTAGAGACGAGGAAGTAAACAATCCAATGTGACAATTAATTGTAGCTTATTTGTAGAGGTTAGTTTAGCAATGGAACTCACTCTTTGTCGTTGGCGTGTTTTTTTTGTTGTCAAAGTAGAAATTGTTCAGAACAGTACAAGACTAATTACACCATAAACATTTTAGTTCCAAAAGAAAGAAGAAAGCGGCTCTTTTTGTGGATTTGAACTGCTCTGAACAGTTCGGAACATTTCCAGAACATGTTCTTTGTTACCAGCCTCCGGACTCTGATAAATAGAAATCAAGAAATGAAGCGAAACGAAATTATGCTGTCGCTCTTATACACAGTTTCAATGACATCTCTCCATCTTTTTTTAAAGTTTCGTAGCAGTACGAAACAGCCTTTTCTATTTATCAGAGTCCAGGGTTTTTGTAACCCCCCTAGCCCTTGTACTTATAACTACCTAAAATCTAGAATAGAACTACATCCTATCAAAATATAACAAGTATGCTTTTTGTGGTAAATTGAATGAAATGTTATAAAATTTTGCAGTGGCGTATCAAATAAATTCAAAAAAGGGGACACTCTAATCCGTTTCTACGCCACTGGATTATTTAATTAAGATAAAAGTAATATGAGAAGTACATACTCAAAATTTTTCATTCAGCCACTCCAGAAAAAATAAATAAAAAGTTCAACACCCTGTATCTCGTTAACAGTTGAATTTTGGATTAATGTTTATATGGACCTTTAGTCTTAGTTTTATTTGTATTATTGGAAATTATAAAATTCCGCTCGCTCTCTGGTGGCAAAAATATGGACTTTTATATTCGGTACATTTTTTATTTAACGCTTGGGTACATGTTTTTGAGCTTTTCTGAAGCTTTAAATAATAAATCTACTTGTGTTTTGTTAAATAAAGTACAAGAATGCATTTTACCAAATAGTATCAAATATCCTCCATTCATAGCGCCCTCTATACATAATAAAAATTCCCATTAAGCATACGAAAACGTGGCCACCATTTCAGAAACACCCTATATACAGGATGTCCCATTTGACGTTCGACTGTATGGGTATCTTTGTTATTATTGGGGATAGAAAGTCGGTTAAATGGACAAAGTAGTAGAGATTTTTTCCAATATTAATAATTCATTTACAAAAAATTTAAATATCGCATCGTTCCAACGCTATCTTGAAAAAACAAGAAAATGCGATTTTTAAAATATGGCTATAAATTCGTTATTTTCGGTGGTACCAAAAAATTTTTTTGACTTAATAGAGACAATTTTTTGTGTACAATGCAGTAAAACAAATGAATATTTTTTTCGCCAACGGATTGACCGGAAATGAATCAAACTTATTTTTTTCTTATGACAGCCATATTTGATTTACACATATTCGAAATTAGTGTATTTTTCTGAGTAATTTGATAAATCATATGTAATATTTTAAGAAAAATAGAAATAATTTTATTTTACTAACCAAAAATGGCCTTGAATAGATGTAAACTGTCAACACATGTGTTAAGATTTATTTTACATTAAATATTTTAAATAGTTACATTTATGTTATTGACAATTTACATTTCTTAAAGTCCAATGTTAGTTTGTAAAATCAAATAATTATATTTTTTTTTAAATATGACATATGGTATACTAAATTCTTCACAAAAAAATACTGATTCCCAATATGTGTAAATCCAATATGGCTGCCATAAGAAAAAAATAAGTTTGATTCATTTCCGTTCAATCCGTTGGCAAAAAAAATATTCATTTATTTTACTGCATTGTACATAAAAAATGTCTCTATTAAGTCAAAAAATTTTTTTGGTACCATCGAAAATAACGAAGTTATAGCCATATTTTGAAAATCGTATTTTCTTGTTTTTTCAAGATAGCGTTGGAACGGTGCGATATTCAAATTTTTTGTAAATTGATTATTAATATTGGAAAAAATCTCTACTACTTTGTCCATTTAACCGAGTTTCTATCCCCAATAATAACAAAGATACCCATCCAGTCGAACGTCAATTGGGACACTCTGAATATTCATAGCGCTCTCTATACATAGAAAACTTCCCAATAAGCGCACGAAACCGTGGCCACTATTTCAGAAAGACCCTGTATACATCCGAATATTAATCAACATGGTATAACGACAGTTCCAAGACAAACACTATTGGTAATTTTAACTACCAATAAATGGCGCTATTCGCCCTCTGTGTCAAATTAATGAACTATCGGAGTCAGTATCCTAAGTGTCTTTTTACAAAGTTTTTAATAAATATTCTTCTAATTTGTATTTAAAAACAATATTTATTCAAAATGGGCAACGTTACTAATGAAGTTTTATACTAGCATGACAGTTTCACAAATTCGCCGATAGAGGGAGAGCTCTTTCCTAAAATAGTGAATTGTGATATTTATCAACTTTTGCATTGATTAGAATTTGTAAAGTGAATATATTCAAAAAATAACACATAAATTGAAAAAAACAGAAATTGGAATTTAAAATGGAAAATATTAAAATAAAAAATCAGGTATAAGGTTTTGAAAGTTTTAATAAGTGACAATATTTATTTTTCTGTTAATTCTCCTATTGATGAGTTTAGTAGATCAAATAAGTTAAAATACCTATTTAAAGAACTTTTATTTTTAAAGCCAACGTTTCGGGCTCATATAGGCTCATCTTCAGGGCAAAAAATGTCTTTGGATCTAAATTATTATACAGGGTGTCTCACTTTTTTTCCAGCAAAATTTTTTTTATATAGTAAATGTCATTCTGAACAAAAAATTTCCTATGAACTATTAAGTTTTTTCCACTCCTTAAAAAGTTATAGCAATTTTAAAATTTCAAAAATTTTATGATTTTTGTTGGACACCCTGTATAAATTTCAATTTATTTTAATTTTTTTTAGTTAAATGAAGTATGCTTTGGATGTTGTATATCTCTTGTATGCTTTTACCGTGTTCACTTATTTTTAAATACATTCAAAATTAAATAATATTCAAAAAAATCAATTTGGCAAAGAAAAAATCCAAATAATAATTGATTTAATAAAAAAAACAAAACATAATAAGAAAGAATAATATACAGGGTGTTCCACAAATATAATGAAAATTTATCAATTTTAAAATTGCTGTAACTTTTTAAGGAGTCGAAAAAACATAATAGTTCATAGGAATATTTTTGTTCAGAATAACTTTTCCTATCTAAAAATTTTTTTGCTGGAATAAAAGTGAGACACCCTGTATAAAAATTTATTTTAAAATTTACTTTCAATTGTATGTTTGTTTCTTAATTGTTGATCAATAATAAGCACAATCGAGTCTAAAAGGTAATTTATGCATTTATTTACCTAACTGAAATGATGTAAATCTGGTTGCCTATCAAAATGTAAATGCGACAACAAAGGATGTGCCCCGGAATAAGCTTATGTAAAATTCTTGGGATGGAATTCTAAAAGCCTTTTCAAAGTCCAATTTGTGTCCCTTTCTTTATGCATACAAAATAATTCTCATATTTTTCTTCATCCAATAATAACCTATTAAATCAACACGTTTATTTGCGCTCGTTTTCAAATTATTGGAATTATTTTTAAGTTTGAATTTGTGGAATCAATGCAGCTCTGTTTAATCACGCTTTTTGGTTTAAGCGTGGGGTGAGTTTCACGAGTGCTGTTTGCCAATTAACGACGACCGCCGTTTCGGCCCCTCGGTCCAGGGGCGGCTGCAGCCCCAGCCCCCATCACGCTCCTCGCTCCCTGCGGGCGCCGACCACCAAAAATTGCACCATCTAACGAATTGCCGTTTATTTGCACTTCAAACCACCACCAAGCGAAAGAATGTTAGTTTTAATTAAACTATTGTAATAATTGTTTATCAATCACTCTGTATATACATTATTTTTATTTTAAAAACTTGCTGGGGATGTATTTTATATCATAAAAAAAATAATTATAAAAAGAAAAAATACGGAGTACGGGCTGGCCAAAATTAAAATTTTAATCGCAAAAAAATGAATTGAATTTTCGTAGTAGTATTTGGTATTTGTTGGATTGATAGTTGGAATTTTTGTAGACATGTTATTGAAGTATGTACTGATATTAAATTTTTTATATGTATGTATGTGTGTCTGTAGCAAAGTGTTTAGGGCGTAGTCATCCCGTTTGATTGTTATTGATCTCGCGTTTCTACGGCAACTAGAGTCCCGTAGCACACACATATAGCGCTCCCCGGCCCTCAGCCCTAAACCCTCAGCATCACCTACGTGCCCGTTAGTTACCATAAATTTAGCATTGGAAACAAGAAGCAAGAGAACGCAAAAAAAACAAAAGGCGATCGAATTGCCCGCCGCGCGCTTTTGTTTCGCGCAAAACGCATTCAACAATGAATAAATTTTATATTTTAAATATAAACAATAGAAAAGAATTAATAATTCATTTTATACATATTATTGAATTATGATCTTAATCTCATTTCCACTTTTAAGTTGTTTAGGTAAAAGTAAGGCACAACTTTAAAAAAACAACTAACTTTGAAAATAAAAATAAGAAAATTTAAAAATAATTAAAAAAATAATTTTGCCTAATATTCTTTCTAATAAGTTTTCTAATAATTATTATTATTTAGAAATATTTTTGAAAAAAAGGTTATAAATAAACCTGTCAGTAATAGGTATAAATTATCTTCGTTTTAATAACAGCCCGGCTAGCTCAGTCGGTAGAGCATGAGACTCTTAATCTCAGGGTCGTGGGTTCGAGCCCCACGTTGGGCGAATTCTTTTTTAAAATTTTTGTTTTTATTTTTTTTTATATTCCTGTAACTAATAAAGTTATTCCAAAGATAAATTTCTTTATTATTCAAAAACTTGTCTTTTGAATAATTTCTACGTTTTGTACACAACCTTTCCACATTAGATTTATTATTAATACGTTTAAGTTACTATTCGCAAGTCATTATTTAACGTAACAAAAATTTAGTTGCATTATTATTATTTCGAGTATTATTATTTCCCGGAAGTGAAAAAAATTGAAAAATAAATATTTAATATATGCAATTTTTATATTACTGTGTAAGTTTGGTTGCCTACACAAATAAACTTGCGTACTACTTTTATGATATTTATGACTTATTAAATATAAATAACTTCGAATAGTATTTATTAGTATTTATCGTTTTACTCATAACGAAACTGCTTAAAATATAGTATCTACTTATAAAATAATAGATGGCGCTAGTTTTCAATTTTGATAATTTTTATTCGCTTATTTTTGATTAATTTAGCAATATACTAAATTCATAAAAGAAAAAAATTAAGGTGGATTTGTGTTTATATAATTATAAACTAACCCAAATTAAAATTGTATGTGAATTTGGTTGCCTATAATTATTAACAATTTTAAACGCTACCAAATATCAATTTTCTTGTAAAAATAAATCTTTATCCGACTTTTGTTTATCTGTTGCACCACTTTTTAGTGTTTACATTAGAATTATGTTCAAACCGACAAGTATGACAGAAATTTTATGCAAAAAATCGCATTTTTTCAGTTTTGTTATAGTTAAAACGACAATTAAAGTAAAAAAAAATGACATGTCAATTGGCCATAAAACAATCAAATATAGGGTCTAAGCCTAAGCAAATGTATGCAAAAAAACCAGGAGGCGATTCCTTGGCAAAAGATAAAAGTAAAAAATAAATTTTTTATCTAACAAAAAAAGGGGTACCTACCCCTTAAAATATACGATCCTGTAATTTTTTACACTGGACCTAATTTTATCTCATTACAAATTAAAAAAGTAGAGTTTCTTTCAAATTTCAAAAAAATTGCATGAAAGATTTAGAAGTTATGCTAAAAATAGGAAAAAATAAATAAACTTTTTTGCATACATTTACTTACATCCTGTATAATGTTATAATTACCCGGCGCATTCACCAAATGGTTTTGAATTAGGATTTATACAAAAACCAAAAAGCCGGTTTTCGAATCCCAATTTACTAAAAAAAAACCGGTTCTAACCGGTTTTCGAATATAAAAAAAAGTGAATCGGGAAAAATATAGATATTAATATTAAATAATTATTAAAAAGTTATTTTTTTATCAGGGAATCGAACCGAAAACCGTAAAAAATAATATTCTAAAACATCAACTCAAACCGGAAAAAATATTAATTTCGATTGGAATAAAAGTTCATATTTTCTTTGAAAGAATTTTCAGTTTCTACAGTTTAAAAGCATATTGCACCAAAATAGAACAGACACTGTGCCTGAACTGAACCGAAACTAAACCGATTTGACTTTTCAACAACAATCCAAATCGTAGAACTAACTAAATTTTCGTGATTTTGTCCATATTATTTGAATTTTTTAAAACCGGTTTTTAAAAACCGTCAAACACTATTTTGAATGTTAATTGTTTATAGATAATTCTAGAAAACTTTTTAATGAATATGTTTTATTCGTTTTTAGTTGGAACGTTTAAAAAATACAGGGAATTCAATTAGGACTGTTACCGGAACTAGGCAACCAAATATACTTTGTAATAACTTTTAGGGATTTTAATGTTACTACGTTTGTATTTCTGTTGAAATTCAACTAAACTTTATTTCTAATCTTTTATTTTAACTAAAGGTCCTTTTAGGAATTTTTTTTTGGATTTTACTTAAATAATAAAAAAGAAAAAGTGATATAAAAATTTTTCTCATGTTATTTCTTAAAACGTCACTGAAGTACTTAATTTAATTTCACTGTGATCAACTGCGCCAAATCTAGTTTTTTTCTACCGTGCAAACCACCAGTAACATTGTTTTTTTGAAAACCGGTACCTGAATATCTTAACCATGAGATCTATTATAAAATTATAAACAGGATATTTGTAAACATATCTGTAATGTCTATCAATACTAATCTATGATCTATGAGTACTAATAATGATGGTAATATGTTGTAGCTTTGGCTATCATACAAGTAAGCTAACGCTATTATTACATTTTCGTTTTTTACAAAATGAAATTGGAATTTTTGGAAAAACGAACTTTTCTTTTTGTCTTCAAAATATCTTGACAAGGTTTAATAAAGGAATGACGAAGTTGACTAACTATTTCGTTAAAAAATTTTGTTGTTAGTTTAAATAAGTAAGATCTTAGAGAATTATGCAGAACAACTTTTGAGTCATTATCCAAAATTTTGGGATCTTTAAAAGTAAAACTATGATTTGACTCAAACGTATGAAAGCATAATGCTCTTTTCTCTTTTTTATGTTGAGTGCTAACTTTTGAACGGTTATGTTTTTGATTTGATCTTATTGCGAACCTTCTAATAAAGGTATTTTTGATCTTATGGAACTTCCAGTTATACCGAAAGTGGATGGCAACTTTCTTATTTTAAATGGAACACCCAGTATAGTTTTGCATTTTCGTGTTCTCCATAAAAATACCATTAAATTGACCTGGCGTAGTGTGATCTACGATTAATACTTTTGAAATTACGACCATTTGAAAATCGCATTTTTTTGCAACTTCATTTACACCGGAAGTTGGACCCAACTGCCCCAACTTTCTTATTTTAAATGATTTTTTTGCAGTTAAGTTAATAACATTAAATTTAAACAAAATTATGATTAACCGTCTTCGCAGTAATAAAATCTACGGGAAATCTTTTGGATAAAAAATCATTTATTTAAAATCTATACTATCAGAATCTAATGCCGTAAATTTCTAAAAATTCTAAAAACAAAACATTTTTTTCCAATTTAAAATTATCATTAAACATATTGCATTTTGAATTTTGTACTTGTACAGATGTGATTTTATACGTGATGTTCGAAAAATGAAAGAGCTTTTCAATAGATTATTATTTTTCTTAGGGTTCCAATAAAGTATTGAAGAGCTCTTCCGTCATTTATGGGACACTCTGTATTACATTAAGTAGTTTTCTTGAAATTTAAGCAAAAATTACATTGACAATCTGCAAAATTTCTCTAAAATTAAAATATAAAGAACAATTCAAAGCGCACTTTAAATTCCAAGAAATTCTTCCATTTCTAAGGTATAAACAAACGAAATTTACAATTCGTAATTTCTGTTCCAAAAATCTAAAAAATTGTTTTATAGACAATGTTACATTTATCAACATCTTTAATTTTGTCTTTTATTTGGGAAAATAAGTTACCAATAGTTTTGTTTTTGTATCCTACAACACTAGAGTGTCTAAAATGAAGTAATATAATTCATTTTTTAGTTAAAGGATCTCATACATAATATTATTATTATAACAATTAACAATAGCAAAAGTTGAGAATAGGTGTAATTATAAAAGATTGCATTTTTATACTGTTTATTATATTTTATACAATTTTCAGTGACAATCATCTATCATTAAAGTTTCTACCTATTATAGGCCATTTTTATTATCAGTATCTATATCCATTATATTTCATTATAATTCTGACTAGAACAAATATACCTAAACCTAATTATCATGACTAACATTTCTTGACTAGATTTATTTTATTGCTTTTTTAGCAGCTCTAGCTATTTTTAACAAAGTTAAGACCACCTACTTTTTAGTTTTGTGCGATTTTAATAAAGTGTAGCATAATATTTACCCTAATATCTTATTCCTTACAAAAAATAATAGAAAATTACTTGTACTCCGCTATTATTTTTTAAATTTGTTACAATTATACCATCAAATCAGTTCATTTTTATCAAAAAAAATCTAATATGTATTACATATTTCTGCACATGACCAACTTCATTAATAATTTTAGAATAGAAATTTTACTGATAAAAATTCTGCTACCGCACGCCATTTTCTCTAGAATATGACACACTGCTTCAAAATTTTTCGAAATAATATAGTGGTGGTTTTCAAATATATTTCAATGTGTTTAGGAAATTTGCTATATTTTACAACCCTACAGAATATTGACATGTCCAATAATGGAAAATGACAATATATTTTTTCCAGGACAATCACACCAAACTCCAGAAATGCATCCTATTTATTCTGAAAAATTCTAGCTGTTATTATAAAGCCATGTTGTATTTATAATTTATATTTTACAATTTCTTACATGTTATTATTTTTTGTAAGGTTTGTAGAAAAGCTTACAAAAAAATTAAGACAAGATATTTTCCAGCCTTCCTATATTTTTTAAAGACCAAAAAGTAAATAAAAAATATGATTTTTTGCCCTAAATTAATGTGTAACGTGTAATTCTATAAAGTTTGATAGAATCTTCTCCTGACTTTTATAAAGATTTTATCTACTTAAACACAAGATATTTCCATGAAAAATTTGGTAATAATGAAGTTGGTCAAGTTTTACAAACGATCAAATCTATTGAAAATCTTGAAACAAATTTTAACTTCCTGCAGCTCCACCTCCACCTTCATTATTCCTGGCATCTTCATGCATTTGTTGTTGCTGCAAGAACTTGGCAGCAGCTGGAAATCCTTGTAGATCAAATCCAGGAGGTGCCACTATAGCCGCTGTTCCTGCAGTTCCTTGAAGGTAAGCAATAAGGCGTTTCATCTCCTCCAAAGCATTAGCTTGCATGAGGATGTAATTTTTTGCAAGCAACAGGGTAGCTATTTTTGATAATTTGCGCACGGATGGAGAATGGGCGTAAGGTATTACAGAACGCAACTCATCCAAAGCATCGTTTAAATCGTGCATCCTTCTTCTTTCTCTAGCATTAATGTTTAATCGCACAGTTTTTCCCTGACGATTTTTACCTTTCCCAGGTTGCGTGGACGGTAAACTTGGTGTTGAACGGGATTGTGGAGATCTGAAATATAGGAATATGTAAATAATCGTTAAATATATTAACATAATTGAATAATGTCCTAGAACCTTATTCTTGAACCACTTGACCAGATGTCGTATTCGACTTACATCATTATCTAAACCACAAAAAAATGTAGTATGTGAGATCGTCGTATTATTCAAGAATAGCTCTCCTGGATTACTTTGATCAATAGAAGTTGTTAGGGAATGTTTTTTTATTTCAAAAAATTAAAAAAAGTGTCCTGTTAGGATTTCTATTTTTAGTTCAGTGTTAAGCAGGACCCTTATTGCCACAGTGGCAATTTCTTCGAAAAAACGTCAAGTTTAAATTGTTCTCTTCGCCAAAACGTTTTTGAAAACAATAAAAACATGACGTTTCGACAAATGGAATAATTCACATGAAAAAACAAAATCCCGACTATGACTATGACTATTTCTTCGACTCGCTAAAACCTCATGTTTTCATTATTCTCTTCGCCAAAACGTTACTGAAAACATGACATTTCGGCGAATCGAATAAGATTATAGCCTGCGACAAAGTAGCACCCACAAAATAGACCCATACACTTAATTGTACTTAATTAAATAGAATCAGACTGATTCAATCATGAATTTTCATTTCGTCAAATTGTAAGTCGATGAATTTTCCAGTTGGTTAGGTTAGGATAAATAAGGTTAGTTTAGGTTACAATTAATTGTAAATAGAATCGGTGAATTTTCATTTCGATAAATTTTAAGTCGATGAGTTTTCCTAGTTGGTTAGGTTAGGTTGCGTTGGGTTAGGTTAGTTTAGCTATTTTGTCAGGGGCTATTTTCCCGGGGAGCTATTTTGTCGGGGGCTATTTTATCGGGATATCAAGATATTCATATGAAAACACAAAATCACGACTTGAGATAGATAAAAATGTATTTCAATGGCAAAACAAAAAATCCCGACTTCAGAGCAAACATTTTTGATGATCCAAAAGAACTACAAAAGATGAAAAATTAACATCGAATAAATGCAAATTATGAGGGCTTTACAGACCAAAATACTTTTTCAAAAAAGTTGTTCAGTTTTTATTGGTTTACTTGAAAATTTTCAAAAGAAACTTCCTTAGGTTTACGTTAATTTTAAACATAAGTGACAAAAATTCATCCTGTGGGATATTCAGGAACAAGGACTTGCGATGAAAATTACTTTATTAATCTACATTTTACCTGCTTAGGGGTGGTCCTATGGGATCTGGATTATTTTCATCGGATGGTGGTCCATGAGGAATGTTGGAAGAGCATCCACTGGGAAATTGGAAACCACCAAGACCTACAGCTCCTAGAGGTGTACGTCTGCCTGGTATTTGCCCTTCCTCCGAGGAATGGTGTGCAAATGGTACGAAACCAGTTGGTTCCATTGGGACATTGCCTGCACCACTAGGTCCACCTGTGCTCGACGAAGGCCCCTAAAAATTAAAAATTAAATTATATTTTTTTGAGAATCACCCAGTGGGATCACAAATATAGGAAAAACTGTTGATGTAAATTTTCAAAAAGAAGAAAAATGTCAATGATTTTGTTTGGCATATACTTGTGTTGAAAAAAATTCTGAACCCCAGGGGGTAAATAAGAAATTACTTTTTAAAAATAACTTAAAATAATAAATTCAATTCAATGCAAATTCTAAAAAAATTAACATAGGCTTTTGCAAATCAATCAATGAACAATTATTTCTTATCATTTAAAAACTGTAATCATTTTCATGTTTTTAAGATTTTTTTAGGTTCTAGATGGTTTTAGTTGATATTCGACTAACACTTTAGGTTCAGGGCCTATTTTACCATTTTGGCTCAATTTCTGGGGGAGGGGGGGGGGCAGTCTAATAAATAGAAACTTATACAATTTTTAAATTCAAAGCAAAATCAAAAAAATAAAATGGTTTTTTTGTAAATAAATTCTTTTAAAAAACACGTTTTCGTCGAGAGATCGTCGATTACTGCAGTGGCCATGGTTGGGATAACGCCTCAAATATTTTCGGAAAATATAACGGAATGCGGGCGAGAATAAAAAAGGTCAAAAATTGTGCATTTCGTACCATGTTCTAGTAATTAATTCAATTCAGTCGGCAATAGCGCTGCAAAAAGTTGTTCAGAAGTCACTAGACATTTCGAAAATGTACAATGTGATATATATTTTTCTCGGCGTCCACTCATAGATGAAGAACTTCAAAAATGCCTACCTTTAAGCTTTAAATGAAGATTCCAATCATAAAAGGACCATCAGAACAGAAGTTAAAGATTTTATTCGTAAAATGGATACATTGGAATTTGCCTTCATGACAATAATTTGGCATAGAATTTTAGAAACAATATACTGTACCAGTAAATATCTGCAAGGAGGCAAAACATATGATAGCAAATTGTTCTATGTACAAATATGAGGTTTTAAGAACAATTTCTTGATGATCCAGCAGAATACATAACTTTAAGTGGAACCGATAAATATACCGGGTGGAAACGAAATACGGGTCACCTTTATATAACTTCTTTATTTATGAAAATTAAAATTTGAAATTTGACTATGTAGTATGATTCAAAAAAACATATTTTAGGCACTAAACATTTTTTCAATTTTTTTAAATGTAACACCCATTTTTTTTGTTCAAAATATGAAATTATTTTATAAAAAGGGTATTTTTGTGATAAATTTTTTAATATTTTTTGAAATTTTTAAAAAGAAAAAAAAATTTCTTCATCCGAAGTTGATAAATTTTACCAAAACTCATTGTAAAATTATTTAAGCAGTTTTTGAGATATTAATTTATGAACTTTTTTGAGTACCGTTTTTGCAAATAACTCTTTTTTTTAATGGAAAGATGCCGAGTCATTTGGTTTTTCAAAAAGAAGATTTTAATACCCATATGTAGGGTGTAATCAATTTGCTTGTGCCAGTTTTTCATATTTCTTGTACTGGGGATTTTTAAAAATTTCAAAAAAAATAAAAAATGTATCTTAAACATACTGCTTTTCTAAAATGGTCTTAAATTATGAACAAAAAATTAAGTGTATATGTATAAATCCAATATGGCTGCCATAAGAAAAAAATAAGTTTGGTTCATTTCCGGTCAATCCGTTGGTGAAAAAAAATATTCATTTGTTTTACTGCATTGTACACAAAATATTGTCTGTATAAAGTCAAAAAAAATTTTTGGTACCACCGAAAGTTACAGCCATATTTTGAAAATCGCAATTTCTTGTTTTTTTCAAGATAGCGTTGGATCGATGCGATATTCAAACTTTTTGTAAATGAATTGTTAATATTCGAAAAAATCTCTACTATTACAAAAGTGAAAATGAACTTGGTGGACTTTTAGTTTTCTTTTAAATAAATCGATTTTGAAAAAGAACATCCATGGTGTTTACAACTTTAAACAGTTTTTATACGTACAATTTCCAGTTTTCCAAAGAAAACCAAAATAATTTAAAAAGTCTTTCTTATTTTTTTTTTGTTTTCTTACAAAAATTATACATTTAAGCCAACCGCCATATTTGAAGAAGGCAAAAACGAATATGTCTGGTTTTTCAAATGAATTTTTATTTTTTTTTTATTTTCGGCCCCAATCCTGCGAATAATTTTATATGCATTAAATTGCCTTCTTTACAAATGGCGTTAAAGTGGGCGTATCTTCGCAAAGTAGGCAACTAAACTTTATTTTTTTTTTTAATTTTTATTTCTAAATTTATTGTTTAAAAAATATTTACCGTGTGAGGCCAGGGCCATGTAGTTTGGCCGGTATTAGCACGTAGCCAATGGGGTGGTCCTACAACTGAACGTGAAATGGGGTAGTTTGGCTCATCACCCTCAGAAGATGATTCACACTCAAACGATTTCATATTTTATTTAATAATTTAGCACTTATTTCGATGAATGTTTATCACACTTAAAAAAGTAAAGTTAGTTCACTTTTATATTAATAGATGGTGTTTTATTATTAATATTAACAATAACACAGACTTTAGTTATTGATATTAAAAAATTATAATACATTTTAATCTTTTATAATTTATATTTTTTTATCATAAGTATATAAGTATACATAAATTATTATAGTAAGTACTTACAAAAAAATATTTTTTTAAATTTTATTTATTGCTTTTTCTCTATTAACACAATTGGGGATATCACATTTAGTTCATTTATTTATTTAATCACACTTATTTATTTTAACTCATTTGTTTTTACTTGTTTTTAAAATTGTTATAAATAATTAATTTACTTGTGGTAAAATTTAGAGCCACAATCACGGTTTATAAACGTTTAGTGACTGCACGCTAGAATGTGACAGATGCGACCCCATGGACCGACAGTTTGGGGCGAATTTCCAGTGGTGTTACATTCGAAATCAAAAAGGGCGAAAACAAAAGAAGAATATTCATTTAACTTAAATTATTGTTAAATTTCATTAAAAATTAACAAATGTAAATTGGATTATTATTGTATTTTTTATGATACAAGCAACTTTTTTTCAAATTAAATAATATTTTCAAATAATTATTTTTTACCAACTAATGATAATTTAACATTAAAATAATTTTTGTGCTTCGTAAAGTTAAATTTAGGGAATTTCAAGAAAATTTTGTAAAAATTTACGTACAAATTAAATTTTTAACAAACCTTTTTACACATTTTACTTATTATTTTTCGTAATATTTATACGAGCCCCCCCTTATACTACGCCTATGTCCCGATGTGATTGCAGATTAGGGGTTTATTACGAAGCGACCCCAACTGAATGCTTACATTAAAGAGAACAAAAGATGAAGCCGTTTCCATAGCAACCCCTGCAGGAAGAGAAGTTGCAAAATTCACACCCCTTACAAGAAGCGCCATCTATTATTTAAATCCATAACTAAATTTATTTAAAATTGGAAATAGTTTAATTCAAATTGTTGTGAATTAAATTATTTTAAAAATATTTTACCTATTAATTCCTTAAAAAAATTGATAAAATTGTAAGGAAAACAAAAACATTTCTATTTTAAAACAAATTTATTCAAAATAAAACTTAGATTATATTTAAAAACTTAAATTAAAATATTAGATTTTATACATATATTTATCTAGAAATAAAAAATATAAAAAAAAGTTTGTCAGAAGTGGGATTCGAACCCACGCCCTCAGAGAGGACCAGAACGCTCATTCAACCTGTATTTACAGGCAAGGTAACCTTGAGTCTGGCGCCTTAGACCGCTCGGCCATCCTGACATTTGATGGTAGAGAAACTTATATCGTATATAAAGTGGACATTAAAGTTATAAATAGAAATAAATTAATAATTGTTTTTAGTATTTTTTTTTAATTCAATTAATTTTTATTTAAAAGTCGTTATATAAAAGCAAATGAGTATTTAAATAAAATTATTAAAAATTACTGAAAACTTTAATTAAAATTATAATAATCACCTACTTTTTAAAATAAATTATTAATTGAAAAAATAACTGTTAGAATTACTTATTATTTTTTTAAATTTTAAACTCCGCCTCTTTTGTAATGGCTGCCACTTAGAACCAATCAAAAAGCTTAAAACGCAGGCTTAATCTCTACGTTTTAAGCATTCTATTGTTTTTAAGTCAAATCATGTGATATATGTAAACCGATGTGCAAACCATCATTTAATTTACCTGAAATTAAACTAGAAATATATGTGTGAAAATATGGGAGAACAAGCAGCGCAGCCAAATAAAATTGAACCCCAAGAAAATGGGTACAATCATGAAGAAGAAAATAACGAAGAAGAATCTTCTGACAGTGAAGATGATATGACCCAGGAAGGTAAATTTAAATATCCCCGAAAAACTTGTAATTCATAAGAATTTTTGTAGAAATCGAGGCTTTAAGCCATAGAATCGATGAAGTTAACTCAGTTCTGGATAATATCGAGCAAAAAAATGATGATATTTACAATGAACTTTTATCCTTATTGCAATCCAATAGGCAAATGCGCCAACAACTCCAAAACATTCTACCAGAAAATAAAACCGATCAACAATAAAAAAAACACTAGTTTAGTTTATTAGTATGTAATTATATTAAAAATCAATACAAGCTTTAATCATAAAACTTTTAAATTCTTCACAATCAATCCTTTCAATAACGGTTACATTCGTTTCATTTTCAAATAAATGATCCACCACGACTTGTCCTCTTGTTTTGCGCCCATGCAACTCGATACACAAATGCAAATCCTTCGTCTTTTTGATTATTTTATCTGGAGATAAAAATGCAGCAATTAAGTGTGCATCACACGGGTAATAATATTCTTCTTTTGCATAAATCAATCGCTCAGCCCGATCGATCAAATTCCATAAGGGGAAATCGTAATTTAAGGAATAACGCCAGTCCTTAAAAAATATAAAATTAATGGGGTGATTCTGAACAAAAATGTTAGCCGTAACAGCGATGTTAAATTTGACAGTCACCCTGATGTCAAAAAAAACGCAATTTTGTAAACTTTACTGCAACTTAATGGTTATTTAAAATAAAATTTTCGGTGTTAAAATAACATACAGCAAAGTAATAATAATACATTAATGTATAATTAATCAAAATAATACATTATATAAATATACAATGCATTTTAATACCGAAAATGTTATTTTATATTGTCGTTAAGTTACACTAAAGTTTACAGAATAGCGTTTTTTTGACATCAGGGTGACTGTCAAATTTAACATCGCTGTTACGGCTAACATTTTTTGGTCAGAATTACCCCATAAAGCTATTTCATTTATACCAAATTAATTAAAAATATTGAAAATAAATTAAATTTTTAAAATATTTACGAATGATATTTTAGTTTCTAGAGAACATTCCCAAGGTAGTAATGTGATTGGACATTTTGCCATGTGGAATACTATGTATGCCGCTTCAGGATCTACATAGAAATTAAATTCTGCTGCCGATGTTATGTTACCAACTCCTGAAAATATAATCACATCACATACATAAATAAACTACATCGTTACGTTAAAAGCTACAAGAGCACAGAATTGAATGTTCAAAAACTTTGTGCTGCACTTAAATAATTTATTTTTTTCCTAATTTACACAAAAGACTCTTCGGATATCAACTACAAAGGCAGCCCAAAGCGATTTTTTAATTTTTCAATTTAAACTCTAGAAATTTTTAAACTTTCCATCCTTTTTAATTGAAGGGGACACGGGAAAAAACCAGCCAAGTCAATTTTTGTCGAAATTGCATTAGCACCAACATCTTGTTCAAAATTGTCTGCTCTGTTTATAATATTCTTTAGAATATTAAACTAAAAACAGCAACTCGAAAACTATTATTTGCGATTTAGCTGATTTTTCCAGTGCATCTTTCAATTCTTAATCATTCTTAACTTCTTTTATCATTTATCAATAAACAAATAATTATATTTTCTTTAAATTACCGTGACAATTTCCGCCCATTATAAATATTTCTTTAATATTTTCAGAGAAATTCTCATAGATCCTCATGGTTAGAGCCAAATTTGTTAATGGTCCTATGCATAAAATAATAATTTCCCCAGGATTTTTCATTACTAAATCATTAAGCATAAAAATACTGCTTTCTTGTTTTATTATGCTTAAATCAGGCTCAGTTTCTTCTAGATGTTCCAAATCACCAAAACCATCTTTTCCATGAAAATAATTAAGTTTTGTTTCTGTGGGTAAAATTGACCGATGAGAACCTTTGTAAATTGGAATCTAAAATAAAAATTATACATAAGGTGAAAAAAAAACAAGATATTTTGTGCAATATCGGGTGACACTTTTTTCAAATTTCTAAAGTAAGAGTTTGAATTTATAATTTTATGGTTTAATAAAACACGTAACTTAAAATCTATGTGAAAAATATCCGTTTGTCTGATCAGCCTTGCAGGAGCACGAAATTTGATCATACTCAAGATAGTGGAGGAATCAATCTCCGAATTTAATAACCTGTACAAAAAGCATGCATCAAATACTTTACGTCTATTCTCAAGAGAAGTAATATTAAGATCAGTTCTTCAATTCATCTGATGATGATTCAAGATGGAGTTTGAATGCTATATACTTTAAGAACCTCAACTGTACACTTTCAATACGCATTATAGAGCCCCTATAGAAGGGAGACCAGACAACTGATGCATACTCAAGATTAGCACGACAAAGAGAATAGTACAGGCATATTAACGCTTCGACACTGCAAAAATTATGAGTATGCCTTTTAATAAAACCTAGCATTTTGAGAGCTTTGTTAACTATAAACATATGATGCAAATGGAAATCAAGCTTCGGATCAAGAATAACACCAAGGTCCTTGACAGACTCAACACAAACAAGAGGAACAGAATTCATGTAATACTGGCAATCAATTATAGATAGCGACCTATTAAACTTCATCACAAAGCATTTGTCAGCATTTAACTTCATATCATTTAGCACACACACCACTCCAACAAAGAATCAATATCACTCTGTAGCATTAGATAGTCTAGGTGGGATTTAATTATCATAAATAATTTCAAGTCGTCCGCAAACAAGAGAGCTTCACAATGTTTCAAACACATTACAACATCATTAATGAAGACAAGAAAAAGAAGAGGTCCAAGATGACTTCCCTGCGAGACCCCCGAGGGTACCAATGTAGGATTCGAAGTAACACCCAACAATGAAACCACCTGAGACCTACCAGAAAGATAATAAGCAATCCAAGAAAGCAGCGCACCTCCAATACCACAGGCCTCAAGCTTCCCCACCAAAATCCTGTGATTAACCTGATCGAAAGCCTTAGAGAAGTCCGTGTAGATCGAATGAACCTGACACCCCTTCTCAAAGGCTTCCAATATATACTGCGAAAAAATAACTAGGTTAGTGGTGGTTGAACCAACACCGGTCTAAGATATTCAGTAAGCTTATCACAGACAATACTCTCAAAGACCTTAGGCATACAATTAATAATAGAGATTGGTCGATAATTTGATATGTTAGAGTTATCACCCGACTTAAAAATTGGTATGACAAAGCTTGATTTCCACCTAGTAGAAAAAGTTTCCTTAGATAAAGATAAATTAAAAATAATATACAGTGGTTTTGAAAATTCAAATGAACAATTTTTCAATAGTTTTGCCGGTAACTGATCATCACCAGGATTAGTATTTGCATCCAATCCTCCCAGCTTCTTCACAATTTCATCAAGGGATATGACAACATTATTGAAATTAATGGTATTACTAAACTTACAATTAAAAGATGGAGCCCCAACGGTATTGGTGTTGTAGACTGACGCAAAATATGCTGAGAATTGGTTACATATAGACTGATACCCCTCATAAGAAACATTGTTCAAACGCATAACATTGGGAACATGCCCGTTGCTCCTTTTAGAGTTAATGTATTTCCAAAAATATTTAGGATTAGTTTTAATATTGCTTTCAGTTAGTCTGATATATTCACTGTAACAGCTTTTAGACAGTGTTGTACACTGAGCACGAAGTGCATAAAATTCAATATAACTAGCTAGTGAACCAGTCTCCTTATAATGTTTATGTAATTTCTTTTTTGTTTGTATAATCAGATGGGTGCTATACCAAGAAGGATAAGATGAGCACCTGCGGTAAATTAGTGGTACAAATAATCGAATTGCAGTATAAATTATATCATAAAATACAGGGTACTAAAGTATTGAAAATTTTATTAAATGTCATTGTGAACAAAAAATTTCCTATAAACTAATATTTTTTTTCAACGTCTTAAGAAGTTACAGAAATTTAAAAATGTCAACATTTTAACGATTTTTTGTGAAACCCTGTATAATTTTTCTTTCTTATCATCATGTTTTTATTTAAAAGATTTATGGTTTGGAATTTGTCTTTCCCAACTTACCTTTTTTTTATTTTTTATTTACTTACTAACGGGAAAAGCCCAATACAACAATAATAAGAAATGATAAACAAGACAATAAATAATAGTGATATAACAGAAAAAGATAACAACACAGGAAAAAAAAGCTACATAATTGCCTATGCGAAAACTGTAAAAAACAATACTTTAACAAGATAATTTGTAACTCTGATAATCCCCACAAAAGCTCATGGGGTATTATTAATAATCTTTCGAACAAAATAAACTGTATTAAAAACATAAAGATTAAATCTGATAAAGATGAAGTAATTGCAGATCCAACCATTATTGCCAATCAATTTTCAAAATTTTTCAATGAGATCCCAAAATCGATAATTGCAAATATTGATAACAGCTTTAAAGATATCCCAGTCGGTTTTTCTAATCCGACTAGTATATTTTTAGATGATTTTTCCTCCTCTGAATTAAGTAAATTAATGCTTAAACTTAAAAACAAAACTAGTCACGGCCCAGATGGCATCAACTGCATCATAGTCCGGGAATTCAGAGAAGTATTAGCACCCCCTCTATCCTATTTAATAAATATATCATTCAAAGAAGGCATTTTTCCCACCATGCTGAAGTCATCCGCAATCAGACCAGTTTATAAAAAAGACAATAAACTAGAAGTACTAGAGAACATTCGTGCAGAAACAATGGTGAATGGTGAGATACCATCGGGTCCACTTCCTTTCCTACCATCCAAACTATTAAGTTTCTCGAGAACAGTTGAAATTTCAATTGAAAATTTATGAATGTTGATAGCTGAATTGCCATCTACAGCAGAGATATTCAGAGCATTAAGCACATCATCATTGGCACCTGTCTATACAGAAGAGAAATGACGGCTAAACAGGTTAGATATTGAAGAACCATTTGAACATTATTGGCTGTTTTTAAAATAAGTGGACTCATTTAAAATGTCTGACATATTTTGAAATTTTAAAATTGCTGTAACTTCTTAAGGAGTCGAAAAAAATATTAGTTCATAGGAAATTTTTTGTTGAGAATGACACTTACTATCTAAAAAAAATTTTTGCTGGATAAAAGTGAGACACCCTGTATATGTATTATAATTTTAAATAAACATTTACATAAATTGAATATTTATTACGAAATTATTAAAATAATTTTAAATTAATATTTTAAAATACATAATGATACCTTCGTTCACAAATGTGATAAGTGACATTTTTTTGGAAAAAGAGGTAAGTATCAGAAGTCTAATAATATATTTTATCGAATGCGCACATGTGGTAAGCAAAAGGATGAAGACGAATGTGATTTCTTCAGATGCTGTGTGAGGTAGGAACAGTTTTTATTGTATTAAGTAGGGCACATTTAAAATGGTTTTTCTGGAAATCAAAATATTATCGCTTAACACATCTGTGAAGTAAGGTATTGGAATTTTGAAATTTTTTATGAAGAACTACTTGCAAAATTCATATACATATGCTTACATCATCTCGTCCTGCTGCATTTAATAATCGCAAAGTATTTCGACAAACATTCTCAATACTTGTATTTCCTCTAGTGCAAATAATCGCTTCAATTTTAATTTCCTTAATTTTATCGGCATGTAATAACATAAGCAATCCCAGGGCATCATCACAACCAGTATCACAATCAATAACAACTCGTTTCATCCTTACTTCTTTAAGATTAAAAGGTTTAATTTTGATGCTAAAAATAGAAGGTTAAAATTCATGAACAATCTTATCACCAGCTCATTCAAAGCTTTCCATATTTACACAAAGAACACTTATCACTTGAAATAATAAATTTGTTTATCTTAGAATTTATTTATATTAAAATAAAATACAAAATTAACTGTGTAAAAATCTAGTATGGTAAGCTATGTGTTCACCAATAAAGCTTGCTATGTAGAAATAACTATGATCGTAGCCTACTCGCAGTTTTAAGATGCATCTACATATCCCTGCACTAGCCTTCATTAAATTTTCAGGAAGCAATTGCTTGTCTTTATAAAATTGATCTTCGCCACCCTGAAATTCATAAGGAATTATAATTGAATCATTAATTCATAACTAGTTTACAATAGCCTTCAATTATTTCAATTAATGGCATGTTATGTAGTTTATTTATCTAATTAACATACACTACATTGTGAGACATTTTTTAATAATAAAATATTTACAAAATTTGTTCAGAATCAACAAAAAAGTTTAAAATAAAATCTATCTAATAAAATATTTTGCAAATAAAAAAATTTGGATGTTTTTATAAATGTTATAAATATGTAATGTTATTATTTTGAAATTTTTGGTCTTGTATTTTAATTGACTATGATTAAGGTTAACCAATAATTTTTCACCTTTACGTTCTAGTCCTAGTAGAATTGTCCAGACCTTAAAAAGAATAAGCGAAAAAGCTCTTACAACATCAGGCGTGGGGGGGGGGGGGTCAAAAATTAAAAAAAAACGACTTGTTGGGTAAACACATACAGTAGTAGAAAAAAGTCAAGAAACTTTTTTAGTAAAACAAATAATTGGCTATTTTGTATAAACAAACAATGAAAAGTTAATGTTTTTATTGTATTATTAAAGCTTAAAGATCCTTTAGAATAATACATGACACAAAAATCTTCCAAGTTTTACACAAATAATTTTGTAAACATATGTCCCGATTTAATTTAAATATAACTGGAAAAAAGTAAAATAATTTTTTTCAATTTTACAAATAAAAATTGTAAAAAGGCATACAGTAGATTCAAATGAAATTTAGTGAGTCACTAAATTACTTCACTAAATTGTGAATAGATTCTACACTATTTTTTCGTACGAGTGGAGTACCCCACCATCCATACTCTGCACTAAACAAATCCAAACAGTTGAAATTTACACTGGCTAAACATTAGTAATGAATTGTATCATTTAGTAATGCGAACGACTTTGTGCTTAGTTGTTACTAAATCGACAAGTAGCTACTTGCTACTCTACTAATCACTTGTCTAGATGCGAACTAGGCTTTAGTTAGTTAAATATGCTACTTGGTATTTTGGTATCTTTGGACCTCAAAGAAAGGGTAATTAATGACTCTAACAATAGCGGTGATGGCAACAAATTTTTCTCTACATAAAAATGTAGCATCGAGTATAATTAAAAGATTTGAAACAAAGGGAGATGTCCAAACAATTAAGAAGTTTGGACATCCTAGAAAAACCGCCCAACGTATAGATTGAGTTATTCTAAATATCACCAAGAAAGATCCACTTTTATTGTCAGGTCATATAAAAGTACATTTAGAAGAACCTACGGAAAAATCTATAACATCTTGTACTATAGGAAATCGTTTGCTCAAACGAGATTTAATTGGAAGGTCTCCCAAAAAGCCACTTGTTACAAATAAAAATCAAAGGTCTTGATTTCTATAGAGAGCATTTGTAATGGACAGTGAAATACTGGAAAAAAATTATTTGTAGTGACGAATCCAAATTTAATTTATTTAAAAGTGATGGAATGAAGTACATTTGTCGTCCAAGGGGTAAAAGGCTATAGCCAAAACACACCAAACCGACTGTTATGTGGTATTGTGTGGGGCTTAAGGTTATGGGATGGATCCAGTTCATTGTATAAAGGGAAAAATGGATAGATTTATGTAAAAGAATATTATGGCAAATATAATGGTACCATATGGAGATGAGAAAATGCCCTTGCGACATTTTTTCCAACAAAATAATGACCCGAAATATAAATCGAAACTTATATGCAAATGGTTGAAGATCAAAAGATCCGGTTATTATACTGGCCAATACAATCCCCGTACCTATACCACATAAAAAAAGTCTTCAACTGGACTGTTCTATAAACCATAAAACAGATAAAAGATCTGTTCAGTACTCTGAAAATCGGTTAAGCTCAAGTAAATCAACTCACAATTGGACACTTGCTCGAGACTATACCACGATGATGTGCTCCAGTAATAAAAAACAATGGTTATTTTACAAAATACAGTGGATTCCGCTTAATCGAACCACATCGGGACCAGAAGCTTTTGTTTCGATAAAGCGGGTGGCCCGAAAAATCGAAGTTAATTTTTTTTTTCATAATTAAAAAAAAAAAAGTAAACTTAAGATAAAAGAGACATTTATATTTAATATAACATAATAGTCAATTCTGAATGTAACATAAAATATATGTGCATATAAAATCAAAATATGTACAATTATTTGATGATTATTAAAAAAATTAAGAAAAATATAAACTAAAAACAATATTTAGTTTCCGAAAAGTTGGAAATAACTATTTTGAGTATTAAAATTAAAATGATGGCAAAATAATAATTTGAATTCACATTTAATTCAAAATTAAAAATGTTCACTAAAATTTCCTTAAAAATTTAGCGGCTTTTTGGACTAAATAAGCGGCCCGGCCCAATTTTACATTATATTTTGGTCCAAATAACTGGCTAGTCCGATTATCCGGTGGTTTTATTAAGCGGAATCCCCTGTATTAGTAAAGTAATATTATTAATTATTAATAAAGTTCTTTGACTTCTTCTTGACCAAGATAAACATTTTCTAAAATAGTATATTTTTGAATATTAAAGTAAAATTAAAAGTTTCTCTACTTTTTTCCACTACTGTATTTTTGTACATTTTTGTCAACAAAATAAATGTATTCTTAGCAACATCTTTTCCAATGATTAAATGAGCATGTCATGAATAAGTAAATGTGCTAGATAAGTTAGTCTTTTTTCTTATTAGTTTTGTGTTGGGTAAACTAAATATAAATTGCAAAAATAAGATAAAACCTGTTTAATGTTGGAGCAGGTTTTCTGCAGATTTAATGTTGAAAAGTATTCATTTAATAAAATTTCAGTTAGTCTAAAAACTCTACCATTTAGAACAAAATTAAAAAAAAAACCTTGGAATTTAAAATGTACGGGTTCGCTTTTGAATAACTCCTAAAATAGTTTCATATTTCATTTCATATTTGCCTGAAGGTCTGGACATTCCCACTTTTTATTGTCGTAAAAATGATTATAAATAATTAAAAAAAATTGAATAACTTAAGATAGCAAGGTAAAAGCTATTTATGAAAATGTTAGTTTGTTTTTTAAATTTATTGCTTTATTGTGTTTACTTACTTGGTCAACAAGCAATTCCAATAATGGTCCGTTGTAATTTTTAACAAGCTCTGTGGCATCCCATTCCTTCCACACGCCAGTTTCAGAGCCTCCCAAATATCCTGTAAAAGCTTTACGACCCCAGTTACACTCGGAAGGATTACAAATTGGAGCAAATGCAGAAACAGATTTATACAAACCAGGACATTTTAACGCACAAATTAGTGCACCATGTCCACCCATGCTAAATAAAATAACAGTAATTATTTAGACATAATTTTTTTACAACAATTTCTGCAAAAAGAAAAATTTATTAGTAATGAAAGTGTACTGTTTTATAATTTAAAAGAAAAATTGTTGCATCTATGATGAGCCTTATAAGATTTTTATTTATATTGCAAATTAAGACAAATGATAGCAGTCGTTTCTTTTCCAGGTTCACACAAATCATTGGAAAACATCACGATCAGTAACACATTAATGCATTATGAAAATCACATATGTTCTACAATTCCGATTCATCAGATTTTAATTTTTTGATGCTTAACAGAGTTTTAATGTTTACAAAACTATGTAAAAGATTAAAAAATTTAAAATTTGATTAGGGTGATTGTACGATTTGTACAATATAGTTCTATGTGAAATCTCATCAATGATCAATGTGCTACTGTGCGTGAGCTAATTGAAGTTTAGCAATGACTTGTATGATAACGAGAACTGGAATATTCCATCTTAATTAAATATTTTAAGAATAAAATTACCTGTGTCCCATAATTGATTGAGTATCCGGTAATACATTAAAGTTTGCATTAATTACGTCAATTAATTCACCGGTTACATAGCTGAACATGCGATAATTATCTTTCCATGGTTCCTCTGTAGCATCAACATAAAAACCTGCACCTACACCAAAATCCCAAGAATCTGAATCACCGGATATATTTAAACCTCTTGGAGACGTATCAGGGTTGACTAAAATAACTCCACCTTGTGCTGCTAACCTACATTATAGAACAAGAACTTAATTATTAAATATTTCATAACAACAGAGGAGGGAATTTGATTCTACGGAGGATTCTAAAACTCGCCAAAACATCATTCAGGCAAAGAGAAAAATGTAAATAATGACGAATTGGCGGAAAATGATGACGTTTTGGCGAGTTCATAAGACTCACGAACAAAGAAACTACAGCCTCAGGAGAGGAGAGAATTTAAAGTCGAATGTTTAAAAACTTTGTTAAACCATTATTTTCAAGTAATACGAGTTAGAAGTTTCATTTTTAATAATACGTTTTTACATTCAAATATATTTTTTCAAAAATACTCTTATAAAAATTTAGAAACATGAAAAACAAAAATTATTTATAGAATAAGAATGTTTATTAAAATATACAATTCCAAACAAAGGAATACTTATTTTCCATTAAAGCTCATACACAAGTAGTATTAAAACTAATCTACAAATGATATTGTCGCTAGATTTGAAAATCTTCCACAAGTGTGCATTAAAGCAGAAACTTGGATCCACGCTGAATGCCCCAAAAGCATAAAGTTAACTTGGAGATGGGACGAGTTATCTACAGTTAAGTCTTACCCCAACGTAACTTTTACTTTTACCCATCACTCTGACTTTTAGAATGAACTCTTTAATTTACAATTAAGTAGGAGAACACTGATAATAAAACTTGCCAAAACGTCATCACTTACTACATCTTTGTCATCATTTGTGCAAAGAAAACAACAAAAATGAAGATGAATTTGGAGAAAATTATGATAAAAACATTTTGGCGAGTTTTACAACTCACTGTAGAAACAAAACCTTGATTAACAATTCTTCATGTAAATAATTTTAAGCAATCGCTACATAATACATAAATATTAAACATTTCGGAAGTCTTAAATTATTTAATTTATGAAATTATAAGTTTTGTATTAACCTTTGAGCTCCAGATTTTTGTATGAAATTAGATTCATTGCAAGTTAATCCAGAGAGCCAGTATATTACAGCCAATTCCTTCCTATCTTCGTACTGCGGAGGAAGGTAAATTCCAAAAGTCATTTTACAGCCAGTTTCTTTGGAATTATGAGAATACACTTTTTGATATCCTCCAAACATTTTGTTCGAAGAAATTTCGGTTATAACACAATTTTCTGGTTCCATTTTTGTGTAGTTTCCTAGATTTTTTTATAAATTTTAAGGTTAGGTTAGTTTACTATTTAATGATCACAAAAATAACAAATTCGAGAAAACTTAGCCATAGAGTTCTAAACTAACCATAGAACAGTGACAATGTACAGTATAAAACATTTTAAACGAGGACACCAGAGGACACATTTTTTCTTCAAACGTTATTTTTTTTTTTGGCCGGGGCCCGGGCGAAAAGGACGCGCGCGGCCCGGAAAACCCGCGCGCAAATATAAAATACTGCCTTCTGTGACGCTCTACAACAAGTCATTTTTCTGTTTGTTGAGTCATGTTCGTACATTTTCGACGTAAAACGATATTATAGAACTAAAGGCCATTTTAGATGCAACTGCACATTAGTTGTGTTTTTTTTACATTATTTTGTTCAGCTCAGCTCAGTTCAGTTCAATTTGATCACACGCTCTAAATGAGCAGAGTCAAGTAAAAAAAACAGCATAAAATTTCAATCGTTTGACAAGTGACAGGATGCGTCATTTTAAGGTTATTGTTTATTATTTGTTTTCCCTAGTCCTTATTAAATTTCTCCACTTTCTGGAGCATGTAGCTGAGTCAAACTAAAATTAAAGTTTACTTGAAAATGAATATTTTATTCTATTAATTATAAGAATATATACAATAAAATTCTGCCAAACTTTTTTCTTTTTCCTTGGTGTTGTATATGGTTGTATTCTCAAATGTCCAAGTATCCTTGTGTTTTTTTGAAATAGTTTCACTCTCATTAGGCTATGTATCTTCAACAATAACATCATTGTGTTCAACTGTAGGATATTGTTTTATGCAGTGATTTAACAACTGCATGTAAAATTTAGCATCTACAAAACCAGATTTGAAAACTTTGTTTAAAGTGCTTATATTTTTATTTTACCTGTTTCAGCTCCTTTTTCATCTTTTGCACTTACTCCGACATCATAAGATTTTTTAGTTTTAGGGTCAGTAATTTTAACTGTGTTGTAATTATTGGTGTTTCCATATAAATGTTCACACATTTTCAATAAAACTAATAACTAAACTTCCTATGAAAACACTACTTATTTTTAGAGGTTAGAAAATTCAAAACGACAGATAACAAATCGTAAACTGAGCAAATGATTGTAACTGAGCCCCCTTTACAGCAGGTGCAGTTAGGGGAAAGGGGGAAGCAATTGTTCAGCTCAGTTCGAATTGAGCGCTTAAAAAAAACAAGGTAAAATTAACTGAGCAACTGAGCAATCGATTTGCTCAGACTTGCTCGAGCAAAAGTGTGTAAAAAAAACACAACTAGTGTGAGTCGATTTAGGAACAGAATTTTGGTAACAAAATATGCCCGTCTAAACAGGCCTTAAAGATAACTTTAAATACGGTGAAAATTTTATTTCGATATTTCAAAACACAATGAAGATATATAATTTTTTGTAAACGCGCTGTAACGAGATTCGCTAATGTGTTTTTGCTGGCTTTGACGTCATAAAGTCATAAAGCACGAATCTCACTCTCAGCTCGTACTGTAGCGCAAACGGTTCGGGCGAGTAAGGTGCATGTGACGTCACCATGCCAAAGCGAGTAGTTAACTTTGAAGTGGAATAACTTTCTCAGTTTTTAAGATATTTCAATAATTCTTTCACCATTTATTTTCAAATTCTTAGGATTATTTGAGAATATATGTATCTAAATTTAATGTCATATTTTAAAATTACTTTTTTTACATTAGTTGTGTTTTTTTTACATACTTTGCTCGAGCAAATATGAGCAAATCATATTCTGTCTCATTTTCTCCTATAGAACTAAAAGGAGAAGGAAGTGATTTGCTCGAGCAAATCAGTCAAATTTTGGTAAAAGAAACACACCTAATATTATTTTATAAATTTCGACATTTGAAGAACAAATACCATGTTTCATTCGGAGTAAAAGAAACTTTTGTAACTCGCATGTATCCGCGGAACGCGGAACTCACTAATTTTGTTATTTTTTAGATTCAGAAATGGTATATTGTTTTAATAGGGAAAAAAACTTCCTTTTGTATGACGAGAGCTCTGCGAGCCTCGCAGATACATGTAGGCCACAAAAAGTTCTTCGACATAAATTCTATAAAATTTAATTTGTTATACTTTGAGTTTTTATTGGTTTTAGTAACTGCATTAGCTTTTAGGTGACTAAAAAATTGATTTATAAGTACCCACTCAGAAAGCTTACATAAATAGGTTTTTATGTATTACTTCCCTTCTAGCTCTTTAAATAACCACCAGAGGCGTATCTGTACTCTGCAATAGCGAATGGGCGGAAAAGGGGATAAAAGTTGAGTGATCTCAACATGCGCGTTTTGGTGTCTGTAAATGGAACGCACCCTAAATCCAAAGAAAACGTGTTGAAGTTGAAGCCAACATCATCAATAATAATAAAAAACTCTATTTTTTTTCTGACAAGTTCTATGATAGTGGTATGTTTTTTTGCATTCAATAACTGAAGATGTCGCTGTAATTTACATATTTATAATTTAATTATAAATAAAACATTTTAAAACGTTAATTATATAAGAAAGTAAAGGTGAAACGAGATAACACCTTCGAACAATAAGCAATTTAGATAATTAAGAAGTGCGATAAAAAATTAATTAAGATTTAAAAAAATATCAGCTGATGCGTCATAAGTAGGTTAGAACATTCAAAGTTCAGGCAAATAAAATGAAATTTGTGGAGATAAAAAGGAACTCGCGGGTCGTGCTTTGTGCCAACAATGAATGAATTATCTCCTCTTAATTGGACTCCAGAAGATGTAGCCAAGTGGTTGAAAGACGAAGGCTTCACGGAGGAAGTGATAAGAACTTTGTGTTATACCAATGGGGTGAATGGAAAGTGTTTGCTCGCTTTAAATGAAAATGATTTTCAAGCTGAACCGTTAAAATGTTTAACATTGGGCGTTAGGAAATGTTTATACATATCGGTGAAGACATTACAGCGAGAAAATCACAATGTGTTGCTTGATCTTGGTTTGCTGGAAGTTCCAACGGTTTATAACCATCATCACTCGATAAAGCAGGAAAGCGAGTATTGTGAGTCTGAACGTATTTCACCCCCGGCCTCTGAAGATGGTCGTACACAGAGATTACCGCCTGATATATTTAAAGGATTTATGAGTTTTTTATACGTCGTTTTCGTCACTTGGATTACTGCCTTCGTTATGGTGATTGTGCATGACAGAGTACCTGATATGAAAAAATATCCGCCTCTTCCAGATATTTTTCTTGATAACGTTCCACATATTCCATGGGCTTTCGATATGTGTGAAGTCACTGGAACATTCCTTTTTACAATTTGGTTTATAGTTTTATTTTTCCATAAACATAGGTAAGAATTAAAGCTAATCAGGTTTTTTAAATTAAATTATTGTTTTTACAGGTTTATATTAATGCGAAGGTTTTTTGCCTTATCAGGAACTGTATTTTTATTGAGATGTGTTACAATGCTCATTACTTCACTTAGCGTCCCAGGGGCTCATTTACAGTGTGAACCTCGATTGTACAATTTTCATGGTACAAAACTTGAAAATTTGCAGTATAAATTAACGCAAGCTTATTTCATCTGGAAGGGGGCTGGAATGTCGATACAAGGAGTCAGGACTTGTGGAGATTACATGTTCAGTGGACACACGGTTGCTTTAACCATGCTCAATTTTTTTATTACGGAATGTAAGGAAATTAAGTTTTTAAAATAATTGTTTTGTCTTGCAATTAAATTGTTCAAATCACAAAATGAGTGTAGATTTAATTCAATTGGTTGAGAAATATGTTGAAATTGATATTTAATCACAAAAGAAAAAAGTGCTTTATTTAATTTTGTGTTCATTTTAACTTAATTTTCTTAAACAAAATCTTGATTTTCATAATTTTAAACCCAAAAACGGATGTTTTTTGTGGGGAGGCTTCCAACCACTTTAAAAAATTAAATTGAATATAAAAACAAGAAGTTTAAGATTATGAAAATAAGGTTTTGCTTACTAAAATTAAGTAGAAATATACAGGGTGTCCCATTTGACGTTGGACTGTATGGGTATCTTTCTTATTATTGGAGATAGAAAGTCGATTAAATGGACAAAGTAGTAGAGATTTTTTCGAATATTAATAATTCATTTACAAAAAATTTGAATATCGCATCATTCCAATGCTATCTTGAAAAAAACAAGAAAATGCGATTTTCAAAATATGGCTATAACTTCTTTATTTTCTGTGATACCAAAAAAGTTTTTTAACATAATACAGACAATTTTTTGTGTACAATGCAGTAAAACAAATTAATATTTTTTTAACGGATTGACCGAAAATGAACCAAACTTATTTTTTTCTTATGGCAGCCATATTGGATTTACACATATTCGCAATCAGTATTTTTTTCTGAGTAATTTGGTATACCATATGTCATATTTAAAAAAAATAAAATTATTTGATAATACAAACTAATATTGGACTTTAAGAGATGTAAATTGTCAACAACATAAATGTAACTATTTAAAATATTAAATGTAAAATAAATCTTAACACATATGTATTGACAGTTTTCATCTATTCAAGGCCATTTTTGGTTAGTAAAATAAAATTATTTCTACTTTTCTTAAAATATTACATATGATATATCAAATTACTCAGAAAAATACACTAATTCCGAATATGTGTAAATCCAATATGGCTGCCATAAGAAAAAAATAAGTTTGGTTCATTTCCGGTCAATCCGTTGGCGAAAAAAAATATTCATTTGTTTTACTGCATTGTACACAAAAAATTGTCTGTATTAAGTCAAAAAAATTTGTTAGTTACCACCAAAAATAACGAAGTTACAGCCATATTTTGAAAATCACATTTTCTTGTTTTTTCAAGATAGCGTTGGAACAATGCGATATTCAATTTTTTTGTAAATGAATTATTAATATTCAAAAAAATCTCTACTTTGTCCATTTAACCGGCTTTCTATCTCCAATAATAACAAAGATACACATACAGTCCAATGTCAAATGGGATTTTTCTTGGTTTCTTTTACCAGAATCACAATTGTAGTGTTTAAATTTCAAGACCGGCCACTGGGAAAAAAATTCTTTTTGGATTTGAAATCTCAATTTTAAAAACTCATCAAATCGTCTTGCTGGTCCTCACGCATAGGCTGTTTTATTAGTTGTTAAAAAATTTATGGTTGATTTAAAAAACGCTTATTTTTGACTCGTTTCTGTAAAATCCACCGCTAAAATTATTATACCCTCACATGTTGCACAATTTTAAACCTCCTACTACACAAAATCAAAAATTGAATTTTTAAGTTTACCTAAATTTTTTTGGGAGAGTAAAGTGTGTAAAAGATTTTTTGTAAATTCTAAAAACAATTGGTTTTCATATGAATTTAAAAAAATATGAATGCCTTAAAATGTAACTTTTTGGTGGTTAGTTTATAATAAATTAATCAAAAATTTATAAAATGTTTGCTAATAATTTTTTGTTATTTTAGATACACCAAGACATTTATACTTCCTCCATACATTAACGTGGATCATGAACATGTTTGGAATATTCTTCATACTTGCAGCACATGAACATTATTCAATTGATGTTTTCGTTGCGTTTTATATAACAAGTCGTTTATTCCTTTACTACCATACTCTCTCTAACAACCAAGCGTTAATGCAACGTGATTCGACACGTACACGCATATGGTTTCCTCTTTTCTCATATTTTGAATCATCAGTAGATGGAATTGTACCAAACGAATTTGATTCGTTAGCAGATATTGGTTGTAATTTATATTCGTTTGTGATAAACAAATTACAACTCGGATGCCTCTTTCGGATGATTTTACACAGAAACTCAACGAGTCAAGAAGTCGTGGAATCACAAGTTTCAGTAGAAAGTAAAAAAAATAAGTAGCCCAAAACAATTTGCCAAAGGAATACTTAAGTGAGAGTTTGTAAATTCGTGCGTTAGCACACAAATAAGTCTTATGAATATTAATTATTTATATTATTCCAAAATATTTGCTTTTATATTTATTATTAATTAAGAATTAACAATGAGTATAAAAGTGTTCACAAAAAATATTTTTTATAAAGCAAACAAGCACAAACTTGCTTCCAAAAAAAAGACAACCAAAAATTAAAACTAAGTATCCAAAATGTTTTTAATTAAAAGTTTATTTATTATTGTAAATAAAATATTTTACAAGTTACTTTTGTTTAAAATGAATTACAATTAGGATCATGATCAAATTTATTGTTCCTTTTCTTTTTATACAAATGTTAAAAATAAATATTTTCTATAACAATATTTGTTTAAATATTCTATTTATTTTAAATCAATTAATTTAGCAACTTGTGAGCAACAAACCATCCAAAAATGTACAGAAACGGAGTTAACATAATCGTTAGGGTAAGAAACTATACCTCCGAAAGGAACTAAACTATAACTTGAGTCGATAATAAAAACAGGTACTTTTCGATAAAATATGCTCACATACAACATGCATATTATTATAATAGCTTTTATTCCATACTCAACTGCTAGGTTGTAAACAAACGGATTATCTTTCAATTTCTCGTCCTCTAATTTTATTTCAATTGAATTAATTTTCCGTTGCAGCTTGGAATATTGAACGAAATCGGTGACAGGGCTCAAATCCTTTTGTTGAAGTTTTAAGCTTTGTCGCTCAAAAAATAGCTGTTTTTGAACCGGGGAACCTCGTTTTAACCAAGATAGAAACTAAAAATTAACATTTTTAATATTGAATTGAATATTAAATACTTTATTACCTTTTTACATAAATAGCTTGATTGGACACTTAAAAATCCTAAAATTGTAGTTATTAGTAATAAATGCATATTTAATTAGCTGTTTTTAAATAGTCATTTCGAAATGCAAAATTTAGTAAATATAACCTAGAATTATTTTAAGAATCATAGAGTAATCAAAATATAGAAGTATGAAGGATGTGCGGTGTTGCCTTGCTTCGCCATATACCTACGTAGAATACAGGGTGAATAAAAGAGGTCTTAACTTACATTTATTTTTTAAGTACTTTTTGAGAAGATTGTTTTAATGTAGAAGAAGTTGACAAAAAATAAATATTTATTTTAAACAAACAAACAGTTTTTAGAAGAGTGTTAATAATGCCGTGATATACCGGGTCTTCAAAAAAGGATGATACTGTGGTGCACGTGGTTTCGTTTGCATGCTAGGAAACCTAAAATTGTCGCAGATGAAAAATTAATATACCGAGTGTTTCTAGATAAACGCGGCGTAATCAGACGTAATGCGTTAATGTGCTTTGAATGGAACGGTAATTTTATATTTTATTCAATAAACCTAATCGTCGCCGGGGATTTACAAACACCATATTTATTTGCATTTGTATATATTAGTATATGCTGCTATTTTAGATAGAACAAATCTTCCATACAAAGACTTATGCTTTTATTATATTCATTAAAAAATTTTGCATTTCAATTTAACTATCAAACACTTAAAAAGTAACAGTTTCACAACGTTTACAGACATGTAAATTTTTTTGGTCCACAATAACAATATACTTAGATGAAATATATTTTAGTTAGAAGGAATTACCAAATTTAATATCTTCGCTCTTTCGAATCCATATTCTTATGGATATGGGTCGCTCCTAGTTGTCAATCTAGATGATATTTACATACCTTAAAAATTGAAGCAGAAAGTTGTTTAAAATTTTTTGTTATTACGGATTATGACAGGTCCAGAATAGTCCAGAAGAAGACATAGGTTATGCACAGATCATACATCCATGGTATACAGGGTGGTCGGTATAAAGTGAGTAGTCCAAATATCTTTAAAAGTAAGAGTGTTAGAAAAAAAAAACGTTTGAAATAAAAATTATTTGGTCTTAAAGGGGCCCCATATTGTTTTTCACATGGAGGACTTTTTCATGGTCATTCTAACCCTAACTCAGTTTTTTGAAATGGAAACGCATATTTTTAGAATGACCATGAAGAAGTCCTCCAGGTGAAAAATAACTGTTCTCGTTCTGTGGCCCCTTTAAAACCAAATAATTTTTATTTGAAACGTTTTTTTCTAAAACTCTTACTTTTAGAGATATATCCACTGTTCACTTTATCTCGACCACCCTGTATAAGCTTTCAGAAGTGTCGGAATTTGCGAGTGAGACGACTCTACCGCTCCGGCCCAATAATTTTACCGTTTTATTACTTATAATAATTGAAATAATTTAATCCAAAACATCAATAATTCCGTAAAATATCTAAAATTTCATAAGATTTATAATGTTTATTATTCTTTCTTATAAAAATAATGTTATATCTCACTATTTTATAGATAATTCTATTCATGTTATAATTTGAAAAATATTTTCGCTAACAATTGAAATGAAGGATAAAACTAATAGCGCAAAAATTGGTAATAAATACACTCATCCTTTACTGGAAATCATTTTTACATCACTGGATTAATTTAAAAAAAATCCTCTACTCAATTTGGTATACAAAAATATTATTTATTAATCAATGTTCAATGTTCTTAAGTTTTTCACATCCATGGTGTATTACGGGATTCGAACCCGCGCCACCTAGCTTACGGAAATGTCGGATTTATGAGACCAACCACTCTACCGCTCCGGCCACTAGGCGCCCCACATTTTAACCGAATTATTATGTATAATAAGTGAAACAATCTTGTGCAAATAAATTTTATTACACTAATTACTCTTGCTAATATTATTTAAACTATTAGTGATTTCATAGGTGCCTGGAGTGGACGGGGTTGAGATAAATTAGAGCAGTTCAAAACATTAGTTTTCTCTCTATAATATAAGTGCGATTCTTACAAGTTGGACATAAAGATTACAAGTTTACTTTCTACTACAAAAAATGTTTTAAACAAACACTTTTTAGAAGAGTGTGTTAATATTGCCGTGGTATACCGGGTCTTCAAAAAGGATGATACTGGTGATTTGCATACTAGGAAACCTAAAATTGTCGCAGTTGGCCATAGTGAAATAAAAAATACTTCACCGATAAGCGACATTAAAAAAAAAAACAAAATGAGATGAATTTAAATATGAGTTTTTCTTTTTTATTATTTAAGTAATACTCAAAAAAGCTTCCAAGAGGTTCTTTGGTTAAAATAAAAGATCAGAAATAAAGTTTAGTTGGATTTCAACAGGTCTACAAGCCTAGTAACATTAAAATCCCCAAAAATTACTACATCAAAGTATACTCTCGGTTCCCTAGTTTTGGTATCAGTCCTAATTGAATTCCCTATATATGCTCTAAAGCCGGAAATACACGTTGCGGTATACCGGAGAGGTAAACCTCTTGGTTTTACTTCAGGTATACCTGCGCAGGTTCCTTGATCATACACGTTTGGGTATACCGGAGAGGTAAACCTGTTGATTTTACTTCAGGTATACCTGCACAGGTTCCTTGCACACAGTAGGGTCGACCGTACCGGATTATCAGTTCCCTAAGACAAGAATGGCGTAAGCACAGACAACGCAATTGCGGACCTTGGTTTTTTGCTTGCTAAACTCGATAAACTTCAACTGAAACCTCTCGATCCCCACACACGCTCCTCTTTAAGGTGGGTTGACACGATACGAGTTGACTGGAACCAGCAGGTAAAAGAATCGATTTTTTATTCTTCTCCGGTTGCCTGTACAGGTCTGTATGCCTGTGCAGGTATACCGGAACGTATCGATAAACATGTTCCGGTTTACCTGTACGGGCCGCGATTCTCGAATGTATGCGACAAATTATCGCACACTTTTACTGTCAACACTCTCCAAAACTACACTTTAGAAGCATGCAAAAAAATCAGGGAAACATATCTAAAGCGTATTATGATTCACACCAAATTTGAAGTTTCTACTATAAAGCGTTTTCAAATAAACTTACAAAAACCTTCTTTTTTACACCACTTTTGAAGGGTTATAGCTCCCTTGGGAAGCGAAATTGGAGATAGGTTACTTTGAAGTTTTTATCTTAAAATTAGTCGTACAATCGGCTTAAAAAATTTGGTCGTTTAATTTCGACTCACCCTGTATAAGAGGCAAATAAAACACACCTAATACAGGGTGTTTCTAAAATGGTGGTCACTGCTTCGTGTGCTTATACTAGAAGTAAAAATAAGACAAAAAGTTCATATAAACATTTGTCCAAAACTCAACTGTTACCGAGATACAGGGTGTTGAAAATTCTTTTTATTTTTACTTTTATTTTATTTTCTCTGGATCGGCTAAATGAAAATTAATGACCTTTGGCTGTTATTTTTGTCTTCATTTAACAATCCAGTAGCGTAGAAATGGGCCAAGGTTCCTTTTTTTGAATTTATTTGGTACGCCACTGCAAAATTTTACGGTTTTATTTATATTTTTGAAATCTTTATTTAATTTACCACAAAAAAGTACAGCTATTAAATTTTGATAGTATTAGTGATATTTCAGTAATCTTGCGTTTTATAATCCAATACCAATATTAACATCAAACTAATTTTCAAAATTTGAAACAATTTAACTTCAAATAAGGAAAATTAAAATTAATAACTCTAAGTATAACGTTTTGTCGGCGCTTTAAATAAAAAAAACACTTCTTAGAAACACCCAATTTTAAATTTTAGAAAAATGCTCAAAATGGCCCTCCATATTAATTTTTTTATCAAATTTAAAATTGTGTTTCTGGCTTGTTCATTTATTTAAAACACCAACTAAGAGTCTTACTAAGAGTTATCAATTTAAATTTTGTTTGTGTAATTTAAATTAGATATAAAGTATAAAAAAATGCTGTATAATGCTTATGTACATACTACCACATCACTACCTGGTCACAAGCGCCTACATGTTTCTTAAATGTACTGTCTAGAACACAAACCAAAATTTTGAAAATTATTCACTCGTTACCTTATCTTACAAACACTAATGAAGTAATATATGAGTTAGCTGACACACTAAATTTAAAAGAGATCATTACACAATTGTAAAAAACTGTAAATACATTCATAAATTCATTCAAAATAACACCATTTCCGACTTTCAACTAAATAAAAATAATGAAATTCACTATCATCACTCAAGAAATCATAATAATATTCATATTAACTCCATACGTACAAATTTTGGAAAAAAAAATTATACCCATACTGCAGTAAATCAATACAATGTACTACCTATAATGACCTAAAAGAAATAAAGGATCCAAAGTATTTTGGTGTAAGGCTAAAAAACTATATCTGACAAAAGGAAAAGATCTGTAATAAATAATAATTTTTGAAAAAAAATTTAAGTGGTTTTTGAACTATTAATTTTTAAACTTAGTTAATGAAGATTTTATCAAATATCTCACTTTTTTTAAATGCAATGATGCCGGGTCATTCGACTTTTTAAAAAGAGGATTTTATAACGATTATTTATTTTATGTATTTGAATTATTTAGAATTAGTTTTGGTAATTTTCACCGACTTCGAAAACCTTTTTTTTTTTGATAAAATTTTTTTTTTCACAAAAAATAAAAACTAATATCTCAAAAATACTTCTTTTTTAAAAGTATTTTAAGCCATGAATAAAAATATGGGATGTTACATTTAAAAAAACAAAGTTCATGGTGTTTCCGGTGAAACCGGAAGTGATTTCGAAAATAAAAAATGCACGTAAAATTTTTTTTTTTGAACCATAGAACATAGCCAAATTTAAAATTTTTCTATTCATAAATAAAAAAGTTATAGAGGTGACCCGGTTTTCATTTCCACCCGGTATGTCATTCATATTAGGGGTTTAGAAAATCCATCGTAGCTACACTAGCGACTTTGGTTTTCTGTTTTGTAACTCTGAAATACTTCTTGTAATTTTCGATAGAGGCGCTGCGAAGGAATTCCGAAAGCCATCTCTTGGATTTTTTTGAACTGGCAAAATTTAACCCAGCTAATATTAGTTATTTTATTATTAAAATCATTATATGATTAAATTTTGTGTAAATTTTAAATAAAATAGGAACATTTTTTATTCGATTCAATCAGTTGCTTCCGTCAAAACAGCGCCACCTACAATTAGGTACATTTAACTAAAAATAGTCAATATAGATTTTGTGACCATTATTAATATTTTGTAGTTACAAAATCTCCATAGTCGCCGGAAAAATAGCGTACGCAACTCGTAAGAAAGTGAATTTCGTGCTAGTTCGGATATTTTCACACTCGCACAAAATGCGTCACTTTCTAGCTCGTTGCATAATATACTATTTTTAGCATTCTTTCAACTGATTTTTTTGAGATATCATGCTTACGTGTAGAATTCTGTGGGTTTTCAGCAACGTCCCACAAAATATTTTGTACCGTATCATCTTCTGTTGCCGTCTTTGGTCGACCAATAGAGTTACAACTTTTAACGCTTCTGGTTTCTTCATATCTTTGTACAGTTCGCGTATCTGTAGACCTACTGACGGGTAGCCAACCATTATTAAAATGTCTATCCCTTCTGCTTCTGTTAAATTCATTTTATAAAGTTAATTTAAGTATTTTTGGTATTAAATATCGCTTTAAAAGCGGAATGGAATGATGTGCATTGGATTGATTTTTCAAAATATCACTTTCAACTTTGGGTAATTCACGATTAAGATTTAATGTTTCATTAATTGTACGAGCTTTTTTAGTTCTAGATCCACTACTTGGTCTTTCAGACAAACGTACTTTTGATTTGGGCATTACAAAGTTTGCAAAAGCAAAGTGAAGATAGATTGTACAATGAGCAACTTATTTGCAAAAAGCATAAAATCCACTAAATAAGCGTTGCGCTGACTATTTTTGATGTGAACTTATGCCCCGCCCTTTTAAGAGCGGGGGCATTTTCGAAAACTCGTTAGATTCATACTGACACCTGTAACCTAGAAAGTTTCATTTCTTAAATCCACCCTGTATAAGTGCTTAATACAACGTTTGAAGAGTTTCACAATCTTTTACATTCCTAATTATAAATCCAATGAGTTTAAAACATTTCGAACCTGGGACTTTTTCAATTGATTCATTTTCTGAAAGCTATTAGTCTTTATATTATTAAATACAACGCCTAAATCACGAAATGTAGTTACCTACTCTTTTTAGTTCAACTTCATTAAGTTCATGTTTATAGTCTAAAAACTCCGGTTTATGAGTATACGACATAGTAGCACACTTGAAAATATTAATCAGTAGACCACTTGCTTTTCATCATACCATAAATTTGTCTAGGTTACATTGAAGTTTTCGACAATCAGTTTTACATAATCGACATATAGAAGTACATTATAGTACATCAGACACTCCATTTATGCAGATGGAAAATAGGAGAGGTCCTAAATTGGACCCTTGTGGTACGTCATGCCCATATAGGGATCCGAGGTGACACTACTGCAGTGAACAATTTGAATCGTATTTGAAAGATACGACTGAATTACGTTTATCATATTAAAAGGAATCTCAACTTCACATAAGCGTTTTATCAATATATTATTGTTCATCCTGTCAAAGGTTTTACTTAGGTCTGTGTAAACAACATCCATTTGTTTCATTTTATCAAAGGCATTGGATATTAAGTGGGTAATATTAATTAGATTATCGACGATTCATAAAATCACATTGATTATGCGATATCTTACTTTTAATTGAGCCAAATGGTAATGGGCCTATAATTGCTTGGATCACTCATATAAGCTGATTCAAAGAAGGGTGTGATGCGAACCTGCTTCCAGATATTCGGAAATTTTAGTGTTTTGAGTGACAAATTAAATAAATATACCAGGACGTGGATTCCTAAAATCTCGCACAGTGAATCTCAATCTCACCTTTCTCGAAGCGCATGCGTTAAAATCTCACCGGCGAATCCAAATTTACCTGGTCTGTACCAGGTGAATCAAGATACACGGGTGAGATTTTGCGCATGCGCTCAAGGAAGGTGAGATTAGCATTCACTGTGTGTGATTTCAGGAATCGACGTCTAGAGGTATGCATAATATATCAGAATAGTCTTTTAAAAGAAAACCACGTACAAAATCAACACCTGACCTGAGGTATACCGGGTGGAAATGAAATCCGGGTCACCTCTATAACTTTTTTATTTATGAATAGAAAAATTTGAAATTTAGCTATGGTCTATGGTTCAAAAAAACAAATTTTATGTGCATTTTTTATTTTCGAAATCACTTCCGGTTTCACCGGAAACACCATGAGCTTTTTTTTTTAAATGTAACATCCCATATTTTTATTCATGGCTTAAAATACTTTTAAAAAAGAAGTATTTTTGAGATATTAGTTTTTATTTTTTTTGTAAAAAAAATTTTTAAAAAAAAAAAAAGGTTTTCGAAGTCGGTGAAAAGTACCAAAACTAATTCTAAATAATTCAAATACATAAATAAAATTGTAATTTGAAAAAAAATTTTAGTGGTCTTTGAACTAATAATTTTTAAACTTAGTTAATGAAGATTTTATCAAATATCTTTATTACAGGCAAAGTATCTTTATTACAGGCACATGCAAAATAATACCCCTACATATGGGGTACCAAAATAATCTTTTTAAAAAGTCGAATGACCCGGCATCATTGTCTTTAAAAAAAGTGAGATATTTGATAAAATCTTCATTAACTAAGTTTAAAAATTAATAGTTCAAAAACCACTTAAATTTTTTTTCAAATTACAATTTTATTTAGGGATTTGAATTATTTAGAATTAGTTTTGGTACTTTTCACCGACTTCGAAAACCTTTTTTTTTTTTTGAAAAAAATATTTTTTACAAAAAAAATAAAAACTAATATCTCAAAAATACTTCTTTTTTAAAAGTATTTTAAGCCATGAATAAAAATATGGGATGTTACATTTAAAAAAACAAAGTTCATGGTGTTTCCGGTGAAACCGGAAGTGATTTAGAAAATAAAAAATACACATAAAATTTGTTTTTTTGAACCATAGAACATAGCCAAATTTTAAATTTTTTTATTCATAAATAAAAAAGTTATCGAGGTGACCCGGTTTTCATTTCCACCCGGTATATTGCAGTTTTTTAAACTTTCAAGTACTTTAGCTTCAGTATATGAAATATTTCCCATAATTTGAATTATATTTAATGTAAACGTAGGCAACATGCTGGTCGTATACGAATAAGACTTAAATACTTTAGTGAAGCCAATATCTAAAGGTTTAGTGAGATAAACGTCACCCAGAAACAATTCCCCTGGAATTCTAGAAAAACGTTTCTTTTTGAATTAATATATGACAAAAAATACTGCACATCATGTTTCAGTTTAGTTTCCGAAAATTTGATGTGATTAATTTGATCTTTCTTGACATTAATTTTAACTTGCTTGTGTTCCTCACTTGTGATTAGCTTGTTTTGGAACATATTTATCAAAGCTTGCATACAATTTATCATAAATATAGTTGCACACAAGGTCGTTATCAGTCATAAGGTATATGGGTTCCCAATAAATATTACCAATAACAGAGTAGACAACAACCAAATTTGCCTTTCTGTCTTCTAGATAGTGGCGGTATTAGCTTCTTTGTGACTATATAATGAAGAATTGTGTTGACAGAAAATAAGGGATGATAATCGTCCAATTTAACCAATAGATCCAAACACTCCTCAACCTCCTTGCAAATACCAGGTCTAAAAATTTTTTATGAATTACTTTATTGCATTGTACCAATTCGGTGAATTATTTGAGAATTTCCAGTACACTAGTAGGCACTTCCGAGTAATTTACGTCGAATTAGATCTTAGATCCAAATCTCGTCTTATTCGCGTCAAGTAGAGCTTATACATAGGTAAGTGGTCGGTATTGAGTGCTCAAGGATCAAAACATAACCTAAACTTGTTAAAGCAATCCTATCTATCCATCGAATACGAATGTGGAAAATCTTGATATTGTAGATGAAGTAGATTTGAATTATATGAATAATGTAGTTTAGAATAATTATTATGTGGACAATATTTCAAACATAAGAATATCTCGCCAAATGTACGTGCAAGTTGTTTTAATTTTTCTGATGAGGAACAGTTTTTTAAAAGATTTTGCTTTGGCAAGAGGGAATAATAATTATTGGATTTTGCATTCATTTTAAATTAACAATTTCCACGTGGTTACTGTTTACAAAACGAATGTATGGTTATTTTAGACCTAGGAAAGGTTAAACTGGGAGCGTATTATCCGCTGTGTGGCGGTGTTGGCACATTTATAAGCTCGACTTAAGCTGAGCTACAATCTGAACCGAGTTTGGTGAAACTGCGTCTAAAGACATGTTAGAGAAACGGGGCGATAATTAAGATTATATGTATACTGATTATACATATTAATGGTCACTAGGGTTGTAAATTATGATAATTTACTATTATGTTAGGTTAATTTTAAAATGAGTTTCGATTATGGTAATTAATTGACTTATTTTCAAGGAAAATTTAAGCACTGCAGTAGACTTAAATCATTTGTATTCAGTATTGGTCCAAATATTACCGCAATTTAGAACTTCCAACTTCACACTTAATCTACTCTTAATTTATACCGTGTAAAAGACGGCGATAATGAAATTAAGGCGCGAGCTTTTCGTATGGCATTCCTGGAGGCAATATTTCCTAGAGTTTCACTTTAAAGGGAGGCGGCTCCACCACCGTGACTTGATGAGCCGTAACGTAAGCCCGAGAGCGAATTTTTCGCCAGCCCCATCCTCCATCTGCCTTTGTTCGCGTGATTTCGCATAAATTCTGGGAAAGCGGAAGCAGGCCACGCGGGAATTGCAAGGAAAACAACAGGAAACCCTCCCCCGTTGCCAACAAGACGTCAGCCCGCGTCCCGCGTGGAATATTATCGAGTTAATTACGAAATAAGCAGATGTTTGGAAAGATTATAGGGTTGATTAAAGATGAAAATTGAGATCCAGCCAGGGATTATTACTTAAATACTTTGCACTTTCTATACATACTTTTCAGGATTAAACTATGTATGGCTCAAGCCTTCATAGCAACAAAAAAAGGATATGTTTCTAAACCCAGCAACATAATTTCCATCAAAAAAATATCTAAAAAAGTGTAAGCAACTTATAAAGAAACTATACAATACACCAATTGAAAGTTTAATTACAAAGGATTAACACAGAGCTAAACATTAAGCTTCTGCGTCAACATTAAACTTCTTACAATACCCTAAACAAACCTTTTAAGTGCAAAAAATTAAACCAATTACAATTTATCATGGAGTCTTCAGCTTGTAGATTTTATAAACCTATTAAATTTACAAAAAAATGATTAGAAATGCTAAAAACAAATATCGCATAAGAGGATGATCAAAAGATGCAAAATGATATTTGATTGATTATATTAATTGCCCACCGAAATAACTTATGTACAAGTTCTATTAATTATAAGTTGTATGTAGGTCTATGTCTTTTAATTAAAAGGACTATACTAGTTTGCAAGAGATTTGGACCATATTTTTTGTTATCGAATTGCCGATGGTTTAAAATACATTATATACCATCATCAATGCTCCTAAAGTGAAACAGATAGATTATTTAATCTTTTTTTTCGTTGATCGTTTATTAAAGAATATTTTGAATGTATACAAAATCATTCATTAATGACCCATATTAATGCATGATTTTTGTTTATTGAATGATTTTGGATGTTGATGACGTTTCTAACGAAATTTTCTACGAAGTATACGACAGTTGTGAATATAAGTTAATTTAATTTGTTTAAACCTAATTAAAATTATAAATAAAATAAATACATGTAATTTTAAATACATTTCAAATAATTGGTGCGCCAATACATTTTATATTTATTTTATAAAAGTGAGGTTATGTACACATCAAGTCATCATTAATTGACTATAGAACTCTCTGATAATAGACAACCCTGTTCGTTTAATTCGACTTCGGTTATGATCGAACTGGTAGCTTTATAGAAAACTTTTGACGTACAAAAATCTTATTCTTTGGTCTGTTTATAGATTCTATGTGGGTATCGAGTCATATAATTTTTGAAAAAAAATATCTTAAAAATAAAAAAGTAAAGAAAATTAAAAAAAAAATTAAACTTTTTTTTGAAGTTATATGTAAATTTACATCTAAATAAAACAGTATTACATGAATTTCACATTTTTATTTTGATCATTTTGTAAGTAAAAACATATAAAGCCTTCAGTTTTTTTTATTTTATTTTAAATTATATGATTCGATACCCACCTAATATCTACAAACAGGGTCAATAATAAAATTTTCATGTCAACATTTTCCTATCAAAACTCTTCATGAATTAAAATTTTTTTGCATACCCAGCCCTTAATGATTATCTCTACACCATCTATGACTTTAATCGTGAGGTTGACCACTTATATGCTGTCACTAGTTGCTATTTCTTGTAAAATGTGAATAATGACATTGGAAATATTGATAAACGTGGTAAAGTTTTAGAAATAATGAGGTAAGCTGTTAATCAAGAATAGTCGGCAAAATTATTAATTAAATTTTACTGCAGAGAAACTTCAACTAATTTTTTTCATATAAATTTACCGAGTAGTTTATAAACCATTAATTATCAATTCAAACGTTTTGACGTTTATATGAAATTTCTTTAAATATTAAAGTTGACATTTGAAGTAAAGTTCAGTTGGTCCTGAAGATAACACACCAGTACCGAAACATGAATTTAGTTATTGTGCCTTTTGTTTCATAAACATCAGTTTTTATCAAGACTACTTTGCGTACATTTTATGTTAGCCTGAAAAATGAAGGTCATCGTTTTCAATATTTGACATTTGTTGTAAAATTATGAATCTAATTCTACGTTTCTTATTTTCAAAAACACAAAACCTTAATAAATAATATTTGTTTAGAATTCTTGATATGATATGACTGTTATATTAATTTTGAAAAAATATTTGCTACGCCATTGGATTTCTAGGGAGTTTCCTTTTTAAATTTTTAGTTGGACTAACCTGCATATTTGGTTGCCTACAACCACAATCATTTTAGCTCACCATATACGTTATGGTTCATGGTGACCAAAAAAGCATTTATAAATATTTACTATAACTAATGTATCTAATTTATACTAAATTTTTTGTAAGTCATAAGAGTAGATTTTGCAATTCCTGGAATGTTGGTCCATTCTTTTACTAAGCAGTTGTTTCGTCTGTCCAACATATACATCAACACAATCCTTGCAGCTAACTTTATAAATCACGTTACTCTTTTGTTATTTTTTTATCTTGTCTTTTGTTTTAGTGAAATTGTTGCCAATGTTGTTCTTTTTGTAATTCACCACCTTCATGTTTTCCTTTTCAGAAGTCTAGGTACTTGTTGCGTTAGCTTAGGGATCTCTAGACTTTTATACTGATATTAGCCCCCAGTTTTTAAAAATTCTTCAGCATTTTGCCGACTATATTCTGGTGCATTGTGCGTCCCTAAAAAATTCGATTGTTGATACAAAACTGGTCCAAGTTGCCAATTCAACCTGAGCTATGAGCTATGATTTTTGAATTCAAGGTCTTTTATAAGAGTACGGATTTGTGGTCCATCACAGATGCCTGCTTTTAATTTTTCCATACTACGACCAGGAATTTCTTGACAAATATATTTGAAAAAATCACCACTCTTATTCAAATCTCCAAAGATCCAAAGCAATGAAAACTAATGAACCACATGATCCATGTAAATTCTTGGAAAATAATATCTATTTGTTACGATATACTTAAAATAAAGAACTTAAAGAAGAATAAATTATTAAAAATTTATTAATTTGGATGGCACGCTGTTTATAATGAGAAGAAAAGTAAATTCAAACAAAATAACTAAACACTGAGTAATGAATTATAGTACTGTATCAAAATTCATTTTTTTATATTATAATTCATAGGGAGGTAGTTTGTTTAATTCCAAAAAATATTATTTTACTATTTGAAAATTAAATTAAAATGATGATGAAAAGTAAAAAAAATATAAAAAACCAAAAAAAGAACTAAAAAAATTTAAAAAACGCCTAATATGTCGTCGGCAATACTACCATAATTATACAGAATTATAAAAAAAACAGAATTTTTTCAACTGTGTAACTTCAATGTAGCCCCCGGTTCTGATAAATAAAATAATAGAAATGAAGAATTGAATCGAAACGAAATAGTGCTGTTGCTCTCATACATCTTTTCAAAAAAATGTCCCCAACCGTTTTAACGTTTTAAAATATTTTGATACCGGATTTCCCATTTATCTTACTCCGGAGGCTGCTTGCTGTATGTACTTTTGGGCATACCTGGATTAGTGATATGTTTTAGTAAATTTTCAGAATTTCCCCTAAAATTACTAAGAAAGAATCTGAGTCTTTTCCAATAGCTAAGTGCCCCAAATGGAAGTAGTTTAAGTAAAATTTTATAAAATGGTTTGTTTTCTTTCGAAAAAAAAATTCAAGTTTATAGATATATTTGAATACAATTTGGGAATTAAACAGTGCATTTTTATACGACCAAAATCATTTTCTGTCATTTCATAGAAGAAGAAGATTTATGCATAGTTTTTTTCCATACTTTAAAAGGTAAAGTGTACCAATGTTTCGACTATAATCCAAAACGAGGAACCATTTTTTTAAAAATAAATCTCAACGTTACTAGAATGATCAGTGGGAATCAAGTATTCTTCTGTTAATAAAGGGTATATTCAGTAAATATTTTTTAATTATAAGTCAAATTCTGTAGTAATTTCGAATTTCTTAACAAATGGTATTTAAACTCTCTGAAAGAAAGATAAAAAACCATAAATATTCGTTCTCTAATATCGAATTTTTATTATTTTATTTTGTAAAATATATTATTTTTAATTAAAAGTTTTTTAACATAAAAACGGGTCTACGTCCGTTATATCGGCAATGCTTTTAATAAAAATAAACGAGATAATTTTTTCAGTCATGTCAAAACAGTGTGGTTTGTTTTATATAGGCAGATCCGTGGTTTATTCCAATAAAACATTCATAATGAATTTAAAAACAACTGCATTTTTAAATAATGATAGTAGATTAAAACAACAAAGTGGAAAATTGAAGCACAAAAATGATTTAGGCCATAAATTAGTTACAAGCAGTTCAGAGATTTTTAATGTGCTTAATTTCATAGTCTCAGGTTAAAAAAATGATTATGTCTTTAGTCCAGACAATAAAATATTTTAATTCCTTGGCTTTATTCATACTTCATTTGATGGAGAAACATGGAACGATCAAATTTTTACAAAACATGTGAAATTAGTCTGATCGAGCCTCAACAGGAAATACCAAAGATGGCTTCAGTTTTTATATTATAATAGTGAGTCTGTTGGGATTTCTTACTTTAGTCTGTTTTACAAAAAATATATTTAACTTTCTCATATTTCTTTGATTTAAGAAACTACATTTTACCTTTCCATTACCAGAGATATTTTTAAATGTTACAATTTCTGCTATTCCGTTAATATGTATTCCTTGTAATAAAGCTTTAATTTAAAAAAAAATTATGTAGACTGCTTATACATATAATTTATAAAATTCCAAGAAACATTTATTATAGAACCTTTGACTTTTGAATTCTAAAGTGTTTTGAATATTTTAAACTAGTAATATAATATTTTATGCGTTATACAATTATTTATTACAAAGTCGTCTTTCCATTATACCATTCAAATTATATAAAAATTATATAAAAATTATATAAAAAATTATATAAAAAATTATATAAAAATTATATAAAAATTATATAAAAAAATTATAAAAAAATTATATAAAAATTATATAAAAATTATATAAAAAAAATTATATAAAAATTATATTAAAAAATTATATAAAAATTATATAAAAAAATTATATAAAAATTATATAAAAAAATTATATAAAAATTATATAAAAATTATATAAAAAAATTATATAAAAATTATATAAAAATTATATATAAAAATTATATATAAAAATTATATAAAAATTATATAAAAATTATATAAAAATTATATAAAAAAAATTATATAAAAATTATATAAAAATTATATAAAAATTATATAAAAATTATATAAAAACTATATAAAAATTATATAAAAATTATATAAAAAAATTATATAAAAATTATATAAAAATTATATAAAAAAAATTATATAAAAATTATATAAAAAAATTATATAAAAATTATATAAAAATTATATAAAAAAAATTATAAAAATTATATAAAAAAAATTATATAAAAATTATATAAAAATTATATAAAAAAATTATATAAAAATTATATAAAAATTATATAAAAAAATTATATAAAAATTATATAAAAATTATATAAAAATTATATATAAAAATTATATAAAAAAATTATATTACAGGGTGTCCCGAAAATACCGCAAGAGCTCTCTAATATGGGTAACTTTAAATCAATTTTTTAAAAGTTTGGTCTACTGTTATATAAAAATTATATAAAAATTATATAAAAAAATTATATAAAAATTATATAAAAATTATATAAAAAAATTATATAAAAATTATATAAAAATTATATAAAAATTATATAAAAAAAATTATATAAAAATTATATAAAAAAATTATATAAAAATTATATAAAAAAATTATATAAAAATTATATAAAAAAATTATATAAAAATTATATAAAAATTATATAAAAAAATTATATAAAAATTATATAAAAATTATATATAAAAATTATATATAAAAATTATATAAAAATTATATAAAAATTATATAAAAAAAATTATATAAAAATTATATAAAAATTATATAAAAATTATATAAACACTATATAAAAATTATATAAAAATTATATAAAAAAATTATATAAAAATTATATAAAAAAATTATATAAAAATTATATAAAAAAATTATATAAAAATTATATAAAAATTATATAAAAAAAATTGTATAAAAATTATATAAAAATTATATAAAAAAAATTATATAAAAATTATATAAAAATTATATAAAAAAAATTATATAAAAATTATATAAAAAAAATTATTTAAAAATTATATAAAAAAATTATATAAAAATTATATAAAAATTATATAAAAAAAATTATATAAAAATTATATAAAAAAAATTATATAAAAATTATATAAAAAAAATAATATAAAAATTATATAAAAATTATATAAAAATTATATAAAAATAATTTCATTAATCACTGGGTAAACTATTGGGTAATGAGCATTGGATCTGAATCCGGATTAAGGGCGATGTTGGCCTGAGGCTAATAAAAAGTAAAGACCGAAATAAATAATTCCAATTTTTCCTTTATTAATATACAGGGTGTCCCGAAAATACCGCAAGAGCTCTCTAATATGGGTAACTTTAAATCAATTTTTTAAAAGTTTGGTCTACTGTTATATAAAAATTATATAAAAATTATATAAAAATTATATAAAAATTATATAAAAATAATTTCATTAATCACTGGGTAATCTATTGGATAATGAGCATTGGATCTGAATCCGGATTAAGGGCGATGTTGGCCTGAGGCTAATAAAAAGTAAAGACCGAAATAAATAATTCCAATTTTTCCTTTATTAATATACAGGGTGTCCCGAAAATACCGCAAGAGCTCTCTAATATGGGTAACTTTAAATCAATTTTTTAAAAGTTTGGTCTACTGTTATATAAAAATTATATAAAAATTATATAAAAAATTATATAAAAATTATATAAAAATTATATAAAAATTATATAAAAAATTATATAAAAATTAACTTTAAATCAATTTTTTAAAAGTTTGGTCTACTGTTATATAAAAATTATATAAAAATTATATAAAAAAATTATATAAAAATTATATAAAAATTATATAAAAATTATATAAAAATTATATAAAAATTATATATAAAAATTATATAAAAATTATATAAAAAAATTATATAAAAATTATATCAAAAAATTATATAAAAATTATATAAAAATTATATAAAAATTATATAAAAATTATATAAAAATTATATAAAAATTATATAAAAATTATATAAAAATTATATAAAAATTATATAAAAATTATATAAAAAATTATATAAAAATTATTTAAAAATTATATAAAAATTATATAAAAATTATTTAAAAATTATATAAAAATTATATAAAAATTATATAAAAAAATTATATAAAAATTATATAAAAATTATATAAAAATTATATAAAAATTATATAAAAATTATATAAAAATTATATAAAAATTATATAAAAATAATTTCATTAATCACTGGGTAAACTATTGGGTAATGAGCATTGGATCTGAATCCGGATTAAGGGCGATGTTGGCCTGAGGCTAATAAAAAGTAAAGACCGAAATAAATAATTCCAATTTTTCCTTTATTAATATACAGGGTGTCCCGAAAATACCGCAAGAGCTCTCTAATATGGGTAACTTTAAATCAATTTTTTAAAAGTTTGGTCTACTGTTATATAAAAATTATATAAAAAATTATATAAAAATTATATAAAAAATTATGTAAAAATTATATAAAAATTATATAAAAATTATATAAAAATTATATAAAAATTATATAAAAATTATATAAAAATTATATAAAAATTATATAAAAATTATATAAAAATTATATAAAAAATTATATAAAAATTATATAAAAATTATCCCGATTTCCTGAACAAGTTGCTTTGCGGTGGGATGAGTAGTTTTCGAGATATGACGTTCTGAAAATTCAAAATTTTCGTCATTTTTTTTCGTTATGTTTAGATTTAAGATTCTAGTAAAGTGCACTAAAAAAATTTTTTTTTTGAACCAAATTTTTGCAGCTTTTTGGACTGACAAATTTTCGTAACTTTTTGTGTCCGATCAAAAAAATCTAACCCGGGTCTAAAATCTTTTGTATGGGACCGATTATCTTCATTGTGGTCTTAAACGACGCCTAATTTTTCAAATTTTTTTGATTTATTATGAACCATTTCTATTGTCCTATAACTTATTTTTTTATGGCTCAAAAATTTCGAAAAAAGCTATATTTTTGGCTTTTGCGCAAAATTGGTTCGTGGGAATATCCTATCATCCTATCACTGGAAAGCCTACGAAAAGACGACTCAAATGACACCTTGCATAAAAAGATCCAGTTGGGGAAGGGGTATAAATCGTACGTCTTATGAGTAGAAATGCAAATTCTACACAAGCACTATACAGGGTGTCTCACTTTTTTCCCCGCAAAAAATTTTCTTTGATAGTAAATGTCATTCTGAACAAAAAATTTTCTATAAACTAATATTTTTTATCGACTCCTTAAGAAGTTACAGCAATTTTAAAATATTAATTATTTTTTGGACACCCTGTATAAATTTCATTTTATTTCAATTTTTTAGATTTAAATCAAGTATGCTTTGGATGCTGGAAAAAAAGTGAAACACCCTGTATATTTTTAAGGGTGTAATATGAATTTCGATACTTTTCAGGAAATATGAATTTTTGAAGGGCTGAATTTTTGGAGGGCCTGAAGCTATTGCCTCATTGGCCTCCATAGTAATCCGGCTCTGAATGGATTGTGGGTAATTTCAACCACAGAATAAAATTTACATTGAAGAAATCAAGAAATGTCAAAAGTATTTCGATCTTCGTAAATAATGGCTATCATTTCTCGCTCGTTAAATAATATACTATTATTGGTATGCAAAGTCGTCTTTCCATTATACCATTCAAATCATATTTCATTTAAAGTAAACGTATATTGTCACCTTTTTATTACAAAAAAAGTAAAGGCACCTGTTAAGATTAAGAATGGCGTTCATAATAAAAAATATTAATTAGGTTTTGAAGAAAATACCTTCTTCTAAGTCTTCTTATCCAACCTTATTATTTATTGCTTCGTTTAGAAGTTAACAAATCGATTTCGGAGCTTATGTTCCGTCATCAGGTAAAATTTTCTTAAACACCTAATTAAAAATAATCATGCATCATGCGAACCTTAAATTTTAGGATTTAATAATTTTTATTAAATAAATATCATATATTACACAAGCGAAATAGTATTATTAACATTTTTTTTCATTTTTTTTAAGTGGTTTAAAAATTGTAATAACGCATAACACAATAATCTCTTTCCCTGAAAAATTTATTTTTAAAACAAATTACGCCGCAGAGCCGTATAATAAAAAAAAGTAGACCCTGTGAACGTCGCTCATCGCTGCCAAGAAGTTTGAATTAATAATGTAAATCAACATTTAGTCGGCCCGAAAAAAGCGCAATATTCTTTTATTTATTTTAACTTTTTCAACTGGAGAAATTAGCGTTTACGTGCATATACGTTTACAAGTTACAAGAGGTCGTATATAAATTCAACATTTTAAATTATTCGAGTTGATTGACGTTAAAAACAATTTACTTTAAAATGAATGAAATAAAAGTTGCATAGGAATTTGAAACTGCAGTTTCGTTGGCGTGGCGTCAGTAAATTGCCTTTGGTGAAGTGTTGGAGATGCGAGTTACTGACTAACTCAGTTAATAAGTACAGAAAAATACTCTAGTATGCTCCTTTAGCCTAATCAAGTTGCAGGCATAAATGTTTGATCCTCCGAAAAGAAAAAGATGGGTACTTATTTAAAACCTTAAGAGGATAGTCGGCAAATGTGAGCGCTTGATTTTGAAATTCGCTTGATATTTGAGGTTTTGCTCATGTTTTATTGAAGCTTTTTTAAAACCTATGGCTACCAATTTGTTCTTTTTTGGTTTTTGTAAGTCCAATCAAATACCCATACGGCAGCAGTGAAACGGGCTCTATAAAAAATACGTCCGCTAAGCGGCGTTCTCCACACAGATAAAAAACTAATTACAATAATATTTTTTTTCCAACGCTAGCAATAATTTAAGTTATAAACGAAGAGTTTCCCGTTTCGTTTTTTGTTTTAACTATATTTTCAACTTTTTACAGCATCCCAAAAATTAAAAAGTAAAATTTTAAGAAATTTTTGGGACGCTGCAAAAAGATTATAAATATACCACAAACTAAAAACAAAACGGGAAACTCTTTGTTTATACCTTAGCTTATTGCTATCGTTTGAAAAAAAGTATTATTTTGATTAGTTTTTTATCTATGTGGAGAACGCCACTAAGCGAACGTATTTTGTATGAGGTCGTTTTACTGGTGTCGTATGGGTATTTAGTTTGACTTACTAAAACAAAAGAGAAGAAATTGGTAGCCACTAAACTCATATGTGTACCAAAAAAAGAAATTTTATAAAAGCTCTTTTGGAAAAAAAGTTATGACCAAAACCGCAAATATCAAGAGAATTTCAAAATCATGCGTTCAAATTTGCTGACTATCGCCTTAAAGAGTTAATTATAAACGATTTAACTTAAAAATGCCGTTCTCATATTTGAAAGGTCCTCAACTAATTATAAATAATAAATTCGAATAATCAGAAAGTGCCATAATAGGTATGTGGAACGCACTAAAACAGTTACACTTATGTCCGATTTCGTTTCCCAAGGGAACTACAGCCTTTTAAAAGTGATTTGAAATTGTATGTTTTCGCTTGTTTAATTCGAATAATCAGGAAGTGCGATTTCGTTTCCTAAGGGAACTACAGCCCTTTACAAGTGATTTCAAATTGTATGTTTTCGCTTGTTTATTTCAATGCGTTCAACTTATTATAACACACCTTGTATATAGCTACGTAAGAATTGGTGATATTACAAAAACTGATAAAAGTTATCATAAATTGAATACAGGGTGATTTTTAAGTCCATACTTTTTTACGAGAATGTAAAACATAATAATAATATGTCGTTTGGCAAAATATTTTGTATATAAAAGTATCTAAATAAGAGTTTCTGGGTTTAAAAGGAAAAAATAAAACAAAAATTACGGCAATTTAAGTTAAAACCAAATAATAAAAAAAAAAATAAAAATAACAAAAAATAATTTAGCCAATTTTGAACATTTTAGTGAGTACGTGCATCATCTACCTTTTTATATGACTTTCGTGTACTAAATATTTTACCAAACGATTTATTTTATATTTTATTGAGTTTTGCATCCTGTCAAAAAAGTACCAACTTAAAAATAACCCTGCATATATTATATATTTTAAGCAGAGTGTATTTTTGAACTGAAGCATTTTTAAGAATAATGCTGCTGGCCAAGGTTTTGTCAATATTCCTAAAAAGCGTCACCAAGAATCGTAAAATTTTGATTTGAAACATTTTTCTCAAATATGCTTCATTTCAAAAACAAATGTGCATTGCCGAACTTTTTCTACACTTATACAGGGTGTTTCTAAAATAGTAGTCACGGTTTCGTGTGCTTATTCAACAAGTAAAAATGAGTTAAAAAGTCTATATAAACATTTGTCCAAAACTTAACTGTTAACGAGATACAGGGTGTTGAAATTTATTTTTAATTTTTCTTTTCATTTACTTTCTCTGGATCCGCCAACTAAACATTATTAAAATTTTAGGGGTGAGTACTTCTCATTACTAGCAACCTTTGGCTATTATTCAAACAGTAATTTAACAATCCAGTGCCGTAGAAACGGGTCAAGGTGCACCCTTTTTTGTAATTATTTTGTACGCCACTGCAAAAACCTTACAGTTTTGTTTGAAGTTTTAAAATCTTCATTCAATTTACCATAAAAAAGTACACCTATTAAATTTTGATAGGATTAGTGGTATTTCAGTAATCTTGCGTTTTATAATCCAGTACTTTTGTTAACATCAAACAAATTTTCAAAATTTGAAACAATTTAACTTCAAATAAGGAAAATTAAAAACTCTTAGTATTATTTTGTCAGTATTTTAAATAAAAAAACATGTCAGAAACACCCAATTTAAATTTTTAGAAAAATGCTCAAAATGGCGCCCCTTATTAAATTTTTTATAAAATTTATAAAAGTGTTTCTGGCTTTTTCATTTATTTAAAACACCAACTAAGAGTCTTTTGTTTGTTTAATTTAAATTTGTTAAAATTTTTGAAAATTAGTTTGATTTTAGCAAGTTCACTGGACCATATTATTGGAAATTTCAGAAATACCACTAATCCTATCAAAATTTAACAGGTGTACTATTTTATGGAAAATTAAATGAAGATTTTAAAAATCCAAACAAAATGGTAAAAATTGCATTGATGTACCAAATAAATTAAAAAATTGGGCTACCTTGGCCCGTTTCTACACCACTGGATTGGTAAATTAAGACAAAAGTAATGGCAAAAGGTGGCTATCCAGGAGAAGTAATCATCTCTAAAATTTTATTAATTTTCTTACAGCCGATCCAGAGAAAATAAATAAAAAGTAAAACTAAAAAGAAATTTCAACACCCTGTATCTCGGTAACAGTTGAGTTTTGGACAAATGTTTATATGAACTTTTTGTCTTATTTTTACTTCTAGTATAAGCACACGAAGCAGTGACCACCATTTTAGAAACACCCTGTATTAGGTGTGTTTTATTTGCTTCTAGTATTGGGAATTTTAACTACGTATAGATGGCGCTATAAATGGAGGATATTCGGTACTTATCAGTGTCAAAAATTGTGTTTAAAATGCATTCTTGTACCTTATAACTACGTATTCAATAAAACACAAATAGATTTATTATTTAAAGCTTCAGTAAATCTCAAAAAACATGTACCAATGCGTAAAATCCAAAACGTAAGTACCGAATATCGAAGTTCATATTTTGTCTAATCTAAAAATTCCCAATAAGCACACGAAGCCCTGACCACTATTTTAGAAACACCATGTACATTAACAAGATTAATTACTGTAGATAAATTTTTATTTGTTCAAGATTGTTTCACTTATTATACATAATAATTCGGCTAAAATGTGGGGCGCCTAGTGGCCGGAGTGGTAGAGTGGTTGGTCTCATAAATCCGACATTTCCGTAAGCTAGGTGGCGCGGGTTCGAATCCCGCAATACACCATGGACGTGAAAAACTTTTGTAGGGTCTAATACATCAATTCTCATCAAATAACATTTTTGTATACAAAAATGAGTAGAGGATCTTTTTTAAATTAATCCAGTGATGTAAAAATGATTTCCGATAACGGATGAGTGTATTTATTACCAATTATTGCGCTAGTTTCATCATCCCCGGCGATCAGGTCATTACGTTACGTTTATCCAGAAACACCCTGTATATTAATTTTTAATACATTTTGTTTTTAGAAGAAAAAGTGCATTTTATTTAATTAAATGTCTATTTTAAAAAGCTTCGTAAATAACTGCAGGATCCATCGCCTCGCTGGCTCGTCCTTCAAACGCTGCTCGCAAAAAAGTATCACTTTTTCTCCTAAATAAATCAATAGAGTATTAAAAGCCGCTCCCATTCATATTAATTTCCAGAGTTCTTGACCAAAAGGTGCTTAGCAACATTGGCATCTCCCGGGACCCCCGGTCATATCGGCTTTTGTGTTTATTTATAAATCAAAAATCATTATTTGTGCAAAACTACTACATGTCTACAACATCAGTTTGACAACGTTGTAGCTTGATCGGTCATTGCCGTAAACAATCGTTAATAGAGGCTAGCTTCGCGTTAGTGAATGTTCAACTTTTGATTTTCAAAATTGATAAATATAATGATAATTGTTTTTGATATTTTGAAGCTTATAAATTCGAAGTAAAATTGCTTGAAGCTGTTCAGCAATACAATTACATTTAATTATTTCTTTTTCATCTTCATGTAGCAAAGCAACTGCTCCCAAAACTACAAATAAATTTTTTAAGTATGGATTCATTTCGCATTTTAATTTAACTCTACCCAAAACCAATGAAAATAGGTTAGATTCTTGTGTCAAATTATAAATAGGGAAAATTCTTATGCTTATGCCTGGATTTATGTATCTTCGTAAGATCTTCGTCCTTATGTTTATGTATAGTTATAAATCCACCTCAAGGCCGTATGACACTTGCGAGTTTATTGTAATATAAAATCTTCACATGTTTTCTCATGAGTTTTCTATGGTAAAAACTCGCAAGTATCGTACACGAGTATTTAATAGATTTTTCTCGCGAGTTTCTTGCATAAAATTTGCTGTACGACACTCGTCATTTTTTATTACAGAAAAATCGAACTTGCTCTTTTTTAAATTAAAATGTATTTACATTTTGTGGTTACTTGTTTGTAAAAAAAAATCAAAAACTCGCGAGAAAACTCTATTGGCGATTCAAATTAATATTTCCCGCGCAAATGTATGTTTGGTGACATACTCTAGTGACGTCACGTACCTGACAAAATAAATAAAAATTTAAACTTGCAAAGAAATAATCAAACGCATTTAATAATACAAAGTAAATTAGGTAAGTTTGACGTTATTTACTTAACTATAATAGACATTAACAAGCGTTAAACTCTAAATTCGTCTGCACAACTATCACGGACGTGACGTCATTTCATAGTTCCGCGCTATGCCGCAAGAGGGAGATCGCTTAGCTAGAAAAAACGTGTATCATACTTGCGTAATTTACCATAGAAAACTCACGAGAAAACATGTGAAGATTTTATAAAGTAAACTCGCAAGTGTCATGCGGCCTTTACTTTTGCTCGCAATACCACAGTATTAAAAACCGCTACCATGCTTTAATTCACAGACTGTCCTTCAATATCTCCCGGGATACCCAGGCATATCGTATTTTTTCGTTTATTTATAATTTGTAAAATCATTATTTGTTATTTGTATAAAACTTTACAAAAGTAAACTTCGCAACATTGCAGGATGATCGGCCATCATCGTACCTAATCGTAAAAAGCAGTTACTTCGCAGCAGTGAGTATGCAACCAAATCTACTCGCGATTGTGAACGGCAGCACTGCTCGCGAGACCTGGCAACTTTGTAATTTCAAAATTGACAAGTGACAAATTTTATTAAATTGTTTTGGTACATCTAAAATTTTTAAAATCATAAAAAACAAGCAATGCTGCCTCGTATGTTCCGAACGGATAATGAAATTCGTAAACGACAAATTAATACCTTAAAAGTTTTTAACGAAAAGTACCTAACCTCAATCCTAAAAAACAATATTTACAATTTTTTTATGTTTTAGTGTAATTGAGGTGCAAGAAGGTAGTGAGTACCAAGTGCTCTTCGCAACTGACGACAGAGATTTAGTTCTACACATTAATTTAAGTCCAAACTTTCCTGCCGATAAACCGCACTTAAAAATTTCTCCCGTTGTAGCTCATCCGTGGGTTAATGCCGAAGGTGAAATAAAAACAGCCCCAGGTTTATTAAACGTAAGTATTTATTAGTAGACTTATGTAGTTTACAATCAAATTTTGAAAGTTTTCATATAAATACATGTTGTTTTCAGAGTTTTCTTCATTATACCGTTACTGAAAACAATGAAAACGATGCTTTGACTTATAATTTCATATGAGAAATAAAATTATTCTGAAAGCTTCTAAACACGTCAATTTTTTAATTGCTACTTGTATAAAAGTTACGTCAAAACTAGCACGAGAGCTACAATAGCAATTTTATTGTTGCTGTAGCCTATCTCTGCTGGTGGGTTAAAATATCTGTATTTTAGTTAAGTTTTTAATACAAAATAAAATATTGTAATATTCATTTTTTAGTTTACAGTTCATTCAGATTTGGGTCGAGTTGTTCGAGCGATAATCCGAGAATTTGAACGTACACCACCACCTTTGTTGGGAGAATCATCAAATGTATCTCCTTCTGTTCCTATTAGAGGTAAAAATTATGATTATAATCATCTGATCTGAAGTAATTGATGAATTTAGTGGTTTTAATATTTTAAATAAATTTCAGTGGAAAAAGATGTGTTGGGACGTGCTAGCCCTAACTATTTTCGACAGAATTTATCTCCGATTATGCACACAATAGCACCTTATCAATCCGTCATGTTTCCTGAATTGAGTACAATGAATTTGGAGGAATTGCAATTTTTACACGATTGCTCTGAGAGACAGGAAGAATTTTTAAATAACTTGCCACAGAATCGAGAAACTAATAAAACTCTAGATGATTTAATCATGCAAATTGAAGAATTGGCAGGTAAATAAATCGGTACTAGAAACAATAAAAACTCTAAATCATTAAGAAGATTGATCTTTGAACAAAAACTTATCTTAATTAAAGTAATTTTTAATTTTTTAAATATGTTATGAGGGTGGGAACCCTAATTAAATTTCAATTTTTAGTTTTTGGCCTCCGGTGTTGTCTGCATCTTAAAAAACATTCAGACATCTTCCGTATTTTTTTAAAAACTCCAAAAAAAAAATGATTGTCTTCAAATAGCTCGTAAATGGTGATTATTATTAAAAATTATAATAAGCACTTTTTCTATTGTATTGATCCATAAACATTATATTTTATGATAAGTGACTAAAATAGTTTTTTTTGAAAATTTCATCTTTTTCTTTTGCTTTAAAATTGAAAAATATTTTTTTAACTACGAGTTTGGATTTAATGCAAGCTTTTTTGACAATTCCATTGCAGTTAAAATTCTAATTATATGTTCAAAGTATTAAAATTTGTAATAATTTTTGTGAAAATGTATTTTTTTTATACTTTTAGATTCAAATTTAAGCAAAAAATCACAGTTGGATGATTTACAGAAAGACGTTGATGATCGAATCGAAGAAATTACAAAATTGGTATTCGAAACTGAACGACTAAACGTTCAGTTTCAAAACTTATCTGATAGTTATTCGCCTAAGAATATAAAAGTAGGCATTTTTGTAAATAATATCTAATTTGCATTACATAATTTAAAACTTTTTAGAATATTTTAATGGCTGCAGCTAAGGAAGCAAACGATGAGAGTGAAAAGATTGTCCAATCATTCCTAAATGGTAAAACAGATGTTGATAAATTCCTCATGGAGTACTTGGACAAGCGTACGTTGGGTCAAATGAGGAAAACTAAAGAGGAAAAGTTATCACAGCAACTCCAAAATTTAGAACGTGCTGGGTTTTAATATTATTTGTGATACTCATGTTTAATTGTAAAATTGGCTGTTTTTTTTTCTTGAAAGTTTATATCTTTAGGTCTATTTATTTTAAGTTTATTTAATATAAATATTTTATTCAGTACTTGGTAAATTATTGATTTTTACCACTAATTAAATTAATTTCCCGTCTGCAAAAATAGGCAACCATATTTACAGAAACTTGCAGCTACTTTGTGTTATTGGGATTTACTTCCCAAATACACATTTTTTAATAGATATTTTACAACAAATTTATTTATTACAAATATAATTTCGTTTATTTATTAGCGCATATCTTAAATTTTCTGAAAATTTAAATTTCAACTTGTTGGCGTTTTCTGATTGGTCAAATTCATCGCGGCCATTTTTGTTCATCAGCCGCAAAAAATCAGCTAACGTCAAAATTTTTACAATTTCAATAGTTTTAAGTACTCAAATGATGTAATTGTAAATAAATTTTGTGATTCTAATTCAATAATCTCCTGTGCTTGTTAATTAAACCGTTTTTTTTTAAAAAAAGTACGTATTTTCAACGCTTTTTTAATTAAATTAAGTTTGAGGTTATTGTTTACTTATATACATTTTTCCAGCTTAAGCAATGAATTTGAAATTACTTATATGCTTTGCGTTTTTGTTAAAAACGGTGGTTTGCCATAAAAAAAGTAAAACTGTCACCACTTTATTGGAAGCAAAATGGGGGAGTACACCACTCGTAATGGAAACGGTTGAATATTTAGCCGATGAAAATTTGGAGTTTTATTGGAATTTTATAGATTCTATTAGCAATTTAAAAGTTCCTTTAGATAATTTAGGTACGGTTTTGAATTTGTTTTATTTCACAACCAAATACGACGAATTAATATTAAGTTTTTGTGATTTTATAATTTTTTGTTTTTTAGGTAACGATAAGATTAAATATGATGTAATAATTGATCACGCCTCGAAATTATTAACTCCTTCACAATTAAATGTATTAAAATTAGGATTGTCTTTACATATTTTCTCTCCTAAGGTGGAAATGTTTGCCCAAATGGCAATCGAGCGTAACTTACCAAAATGCCCCGCAGTTGCTGATGTAGGTGGGGAATTAATTTGTGATATTAATGATGTAAAAACGGCCATTAAAAATGTAAGTTCCTCGTTTCATTACGCTTAAGAATTTTTATTAATACTCAAATTTTAGTACCCCAAGGATAAAAATAATTCAGTTGAAATTTTTAAAGTCGATAATCACTTTCCTGGCTCACAGAATCGTAGTCTTGTAGTGGTACTGTATGCAGAGCTTGGATCGAGTGATTTTGCCAAATTTCATACTGTTTTAAAGAATGAAGCGCAGGAAGGTTCTATTGATTATGTTATTCGTCATTGGATTAAAGTAAGTACTTCTTTAGAGTGACACTGCTCTCTTGGCTCATTTAAATACTCTTTTAACTCCTTTTTAATACAAAAAATATTTATTTGTTTCGATTTTATGCCTCAAAAGAAATCAGTTTTTGTTAGAGTTTTTCCTTAGAAATAGTATTTTTAAATGTGTGGGTCAATCCAGGGGCGGATGGGCAACTGACTAGCGGCCCGGGAAATAATATTTGTATATTTTTGATTTCTCGATATGAATAAAAAAGGATATACAAAGGGTGCCAGTTTTTTCCTTAATTTTTTCTTATACGTATAGAAAAGTAATTCTTGAAAAAAAATCTCCTATATATTGAACATCCAAAATTGCTAGTCACTACTCACCTTTGATAAAAGAAACTTTCGATATAAGCAACACTTCACATAGTCACCAATTTTAGTTTACTACCTTTTAATATAGTCAACTTCGGAACATGCCAAAAAAATTTAGAGGAGAGTAACAATCTTAAAATGAAAATTGATCTTAAGTTTTTAATTTTTATGTAGGAAGTCGATCAGAATCAAGCTAAGCGTATTCAATACGTTTTCAAAACTGGATAAAAACGTCATAAATGTTTTAGTTAGGAACAATTTCTAGCTAGATTGGTTTTGGAATAAAAACGAAAATCGCAATTTTTATTTTTTTTGCTATATTTTGAGAACAAAAATGGCAAATGAGACTCCTTTTTATATCCATTTATGGTTTCCAAAAAGGAGCACCCTGTATAATTCTTTTATTTCTCGAAATAAAAATTTGAAATTTGACTATATTTTATATGGTTCAAGAAAACGTTTTATAAACATTAATTTATGCTCTAAACATTTTATCAATATCATTTCCTGTTTTACCGGAAATATCATCAACATAATTTATTTTTTAATGTAACACCATTGCTTAATTCAGATTGAAGCAATTAAAAAAATTAAATTTTTGTAAAAATCATTTTAATTTTTTAAAAAATAAAATTTTTGCAAAAAACATTTTAATTTTTTGAAAAATAAAATTTTTATAAAAATCGTCTTAATTTTTTGAAAAATTAAGAAATATCAATGTTTCTTCATCCGGATGAGTTGATAAAAACTATTAAAACTTATTCTAAATCGTGGGCTAGCAATCAAAAGGCACTAAGCCAACAATAGATAACATATTTTGGTTTAATATTTACTATTGAAAAAAAGAATTATTTTTAATTAGTTATCTACAATCTAGATTAATTGAAAAGTCAGGCCCCTTTTACCCATTAGGACAAAAAGGCCGTTGCCTATGGGCCGCTTTCAAAAAGGTTTGGCCAACAATAAGTCTAGTGTTTTTCTGTTTGTTTTGAATATAACACTTATTTAAAATCTACACTATCCGAATATAATGTCGTAAATTTCTAAAAAGAAAACCTTTTTCCAATTTAAAATTATCATCAAACGTATTGCATTTTGTGAATTTTATACAGGATGTTCCAAAAATGAAAAAGCTATTCAATGCGTTATTATTTTTCCAAGGGTTCCCAATAAAGTACTGAAGAGCTCTTCCGCCATTATGGGACATTCTGTACCATATTAATTAGTTTTCTTAAAATTTAAGAAAAAATAACATTGATAATTTTAAAAATTTTATTTAAATTCAATTCTAATATTTCAAAAATCCATAATTTCTCCAAAATTAAAATATTAAAAATAATTCAACGCTCATCACTTTAAATTCCAGGAAATTCTTTCCTTTCTAAAGTTAAAACAAACGAAATTTACAAGAAATTCGTAACTTCTGTTTCAGAAACCCTTTATTATTGGAATATAACCGCTACATCCAAATAAAAACGAATACAAATAATATCATTATAACCCTTTGATCGTTTTTCTAAAAAATCGTTTATACGAAACATGTGGGGTCCGTGAAAGTGGACTAGTGCCCGGTCAACTGCTAAGACGGCACTGTGAAGAGTACTTTAGACTACTTTTTCGAATGCTATGAAGCTTTGAAATTCAAATTACGCAAATCCATTTTTTTGCCTTAGTGCCCTTTGCTTGCTAGCCCACGAAATAATAGAAATATACCTGAAGAAAATGATTCCATCATTTATTGAGATATTATTTTTTTGACTTTTTTAAGAAGCATTATTGCAAATATCTTTTTTTTAATAAATTAAGATTTTGGGTTCTTTCGGGCACTGGGCCAACGAGCCTCTAGCCCACCGGGAAAATCCCCATTTTCCCTTATGGCCCATCCGCCCCTGAGTCAATCAGAAATTTTAAGTTACAAAATATTAATCAATTTTCCATTTATTGTATATCTTTGGAATAATTATTTTGGTTTTTATTTAGGCTGAACGTGAGCAACGTCTCCGTCTCTCAGGTTTCGGAGTAGAGCTGCAAATGAAATCAACGGAATACAAAGTTCAGGATGATGCTGAAATTCATGACAACCCATCGTCTAGTGAAGGCGTTAGTGAGGAAGAAGAATCAGAATTGGAAGGTTTTGATTTTTTCAAACTAAAATCTCTGTACCCTGATTTAAAACAGGATTTGGATAAATTTAAACAACATTTGGAAGAAACTTCGAGTGAAATGGCACCTTTGAAGGTGTGGCAGTTCCAAGAGCTTTCACTGCAGGCAGCAGAACGTATAATGACTGCACCAAAAGAGGAGATGCTTAAAGTATTCATAAACACCGCACAGAATTTCCCGATGCAAGCTAAAGGTTTAGTAAAAACTGTTGTTAACGAAAAATTAAAGTGGGAAATCGTGCGAAATCAAGAAAATTTCGCAGCTACTCTTAATCTTCAACCATCAGATACCGCTTTGTTTATTAATGGATTGTATTACGATGCGGACTTAGTAGATGTTTACGAGATTTTAGATGTTGTTCGACAGGAATTGAGGACTATGGAAGGTTTACATTCATTGGGATTGGGAAATAAAATGATGAACGAATTTCTTTCTTTGGATTTCGGGGAGAATAGTGGTGGTCAAGAATTCGCTATGGATATTCGTGATTCCGCTATTAATTGGATTAATGACATCGAAACTGATTCACGTTACTCCAATTGGCCTAGTAGTTACATCGAGTTGTTGAAACCCACATTCCCTGGAATGTTAAGGAAAGTCAGACGGAATTTATTTAATCTCGTAAGTATTTTACTGTTGTCCAAAAATTGTTATTTCATATGATCGTGAAAACACGAGATATATATAAACCAGCACGCAAAATATAATTTTTCGTGCTTATTGTGTAACTTTTAATAATAAAAAAAAATATTTGTAGGTAATTATAATTGATCCAACAAATAAAGAAGTACGCAACATATTGAAACTAATGGAATCGTTCGTAATTCACATGGTTCCACTTCGAATTGGATTAGTTTTATCCGTAAGTTCATCCTCACAATTGACTGGTCTAGATGATGCAGGTGTAGCAATGTCTTGTGCCTTTAATTACGTCTCGCAGAAAAAAGATGCAACTGCTGCTTTAAGTTTTCTCTCTGCAACACTAGCTTCTGCAAAAGAATCTAAAGTAACAGTTGCGGAAGTTAAAGAACAAATTACGAAGAAATTCAATGATGATCCCAATGATATCTTGGGAGAGGACTCGGATTATGATTTTGGTAGAAAATTAACTGAAGATTTTGTAAAACGTGCAGGTTTAACATCAGTGCCGCAAGCTTTAATGAACGGAATACCTTTACCTAGTGCTCAATTAAATATAGATGATTTTGAGGAGGCTGTACTTACGGAAGTCATGTCGCAAATGCCGTCTTTTCAGAAGGCTGTACTTAGGGGAAAGTTGGAGGATAGAGATGATGTTTTTGAATACATAATGAATCAACCAAATGTTATGCCAAGATTAAATGAGCGAATTTTGGGGAAGGATTATATCAATTATTTGGACATGACCGGAACTGCAGCAAGTAGCATGAAAATGGCTGAATTAATTCAGTTATCCCCTAGAGATATGACTGCCACAGCATTACAGAATTTAAGGTATTTTACTTCGAGTAAAAAAGCCAGATCGTTTTATGGAATGACTTATTGGATTATTGGAGATTTAAATTGTAAAAAGAGTCAGGAATTATTACTCGCTGCTTTGAAACACATGGTAACTATAGTTTATTGTTTTCCCAAATTGGTTTTTAATTTTTGCAATTTTGAAATTCTCTCGATTACAATTTTTGTCTTGAATTCTATATTTTCGGTACACGATACACAAATAAGTTTTGTTTCTATCAATTACCAAAAGTTTTGTATTTATAAGATACAGAATTTATATAAATCGAAAACTAAAAATACTTTTATTTTTCAGAAATCTAATGGTGATATCAGAGTAGCTTTCCTACCAAATGTTGATGGTGTTCAAGATAACAAACTTAACAAAGCTGTTTTGGCCGCATTAGTACTACCACCGGAGCGAGGTGTTGAATTTGTTATAAATCTGCTAACAACAGGAAACTTAAATGAAATGCCAGTGAGTACTATTATGATTTTAGCCAATTACAGCATTTACAAAGAATTTTTTTTTGTAGACTGAAGTTAAGTCGATAATTGAATCTCAAGAACTTAACTTGAAAATGTTACGAATTTACGCTCAACGTGTTCTTAATTTCAAAGCATCTCAAAGAGGAGTTATTGCAAACTCACGAATTTTAGGTCCATTTGATGATGAAGAAGCTTTTACAATGGAAGATTTCTCACTTTTAGATCAATTCAGTGCTGCATCTTATGGAGATAAAATTAAAAAAAGTTTTGAACAAAATCGGGATGATTATAACGCAGGTAAGTAAATGGCTTCATACTATTTTAAAAGATCGATACACTTGTATACAGAGCTTTCCCGAATTTAAGCAACGATAGAATGTATGGCTTTGGTGAATGTAAATACTAGTTTTAAACTTTTGGCACCAGAGGGCTACCAGATTTCTAAAATCGCCAATTACTTTTAATATGATTTTAAACAATTTTAATTTTAGATATCTCCTCGGATGCACTAATGAAAATCATCAGCCTATTAGTGTCTCGTCCTCAAACAAAATCTCGCTTCAACATATCTTCTGATCATGATAAATACTCAGTGATTAAATTGCCTGCTGCCGATCCAGAAAAAGCAGCGTTTGATTTAGTTGCCGTTGTGGATCCTGTTTCACGTGGTGCTCAAAAACTTGGACCAATCCTGCAAGTCCTTCAAGAGGTCCTTAACTGTAATATAAGAATATTCTTAAATAGTGTTGAAAAGAATAGTGATATGCCACTTAAAAGGTGTATAAATTAATTTTTTGGAATTTTTTTTAATAATTTTTGTTTTTAGTTTTTATCGATTTGTGCTCGAGTCAGAAATTCAATTCAACGAGAATGGGGTGCAAATGCCTGGGCCGATTGCTAAGTTTACTAACATGCCACAATCACCATTGTTGACGCAAAATATGCATGTGCCTGATAATTGGTTGGTTGAGGTTGTAAGATCCGTGTATGATTTGGATAATATTCGACTTGAAAATGTCGATAATAATGTACACAGGTAACTTTTTACAACAAATAGCAATTTGCATTCTTTCAACTGTTTTTGGGAAAATTAATACAAAGTAAATTCCAGTTTAGGCACAAAAATGGTTGATCCATTGAAAAAATATTTCAAATTATTAATTAAAGAATTATTTTCTAGTGAATATGAATTGGAACATCTTTTATTAGAAGGGCATTGTTTTGAAGAATCAACATTAAGTCCACCTCGGGGCTTGCAAATTACTTTGGGTACTGAAAATAAACCAGTTATAGTGGATACAATTGTAATGGCAAATTTAGGGTACTTCCAGTTGAAAGCGAATCCTGGTGCTTGGATCTTAAGATTGCGTCAAGGTAGAAGCGCTGATATATACAACATCGTGAGGTAACAAAATAATATTAGCAAAAAATTTTTCCTAATTATTATATTTTTAATAGTCATGACGGTAGTGACACACCAACTAATTCCGAAGACATAAAGGTGGTAATTAACTCTTTACGTTCACATATTGTAAAATTAAAGGTAGCTAAGAAGCCTGATAAAATTGGTTTCGATTTACTTTCTGAAAATGATGGCAACTCAGGAATCTGGAATTCCATTACAAGGTTGTTAATCTAAACCATTTAAAGTAGAACACGAAACTAACATCAGAAATTTGCAGTTCTTTCACTGGTTCTGAAGAAGATACCGAAACTAAACTCAACATATTTTCATTAGCTTCGGGCCATTTATATGAGAGGTTTTTGCGTATCATGATGCTTTCTGTTCTTAAAAACACAAAAACGCCGGTGAAATTTTGGTTTTTGAAGAATTATTTATCACCACAAATTAAGGTTTTTAACATATTTTATATATCTCTATATTTGATTTTTGCGGTCAAAGAATTATTAGTCATTCGTAACACTACATTTTTTTAGGATTTCCTACCTTATATGGCAAAAGAATACAATTTCGAGTATGAATTGGTGCAATACAAATGGCCACGTTGGTTACATCAACAAACGGAAAAACAGCGAATAATTTGGGGATACAAAATTCTTTTCTTGGATGTACTTTTCCCACTTGATGTTAAAAAAATAATATTCGTTGATGCTGATCAGGTAAATACTAACAAAATCTACTTTTAAATCTATACAATTTTGTTTTTAATCAAAAACCTAGTTTTTAATTTCAGATTTATTAATATTTATAATGTTTTAAGGTTGTTCGAGCAGATATGCGTGATTTACAGCAGTTTGATTTAGGTGGTGCACCCTACGGTTACACTCCATTCTGTGAATCTCGTAAAGAAATGGACGGTTTTAGATTTTGGAAGCAGGGTTATTGGCGTAATCATCTACAAGGACGTAGATACCATATTTCTGCACTTTACGTTGTCGATTTAAAACGTTTCAGGCGAATCGCTGCTGGTGATAGATTAAGAGGCCAGTATCAAGCTCTAAGTCAAGATCCTAATAGCTTATCAAATTTAGATCAAGATTTACCTAATAACATGATACATCAAGTAGCTATTAAGTCTTTACCTCAGGAATGGATGTGGTGTGAAACTTGGTGCGATGATGAATCCAAAAAATATGCAAAAACCATAGATTTAGTAAGCGTTAATTAATTAGTCAACAATAAATTTGAAACGGAAATATTTTTAGTGCAATAATCCAATGACCAAAGAAGCGAAATTAACAGCTGCCATGCGAATTTTACCCGAATGGAAAGGTTATGATGAAGAAATTAGAAAATTACAACAAAAAATTGATTTAGGTGTACTTGATCATGATCCAGCTGAAGAAGTTGAAGGTATGTTACAATAAACAAGAAATGTTTGAATTTATAAAATTCTTTTTTAGGTCGCAATAATGTTCGTATTGAATTATAATCTAAAAAAAAGGCTGCTGTAGGAAATTAGGTTTTTGTAAATTGAAGTTGTGATTTTAATAATAAACTTTTCTCAAAAATATGATAAATTTATTATTTAACAAAAAAAAATTAAATACAAAATAGAATTCAATCAATTATAAAAATAATATTCGAAATGGTTTTGGAATGTTTCATTTTTTAATTTAAATTGCTTTTCATTTCTACAAGATTTAAATTATTAATATCTACAATTTGTTGAGATAGACAATTTATAATAATACATAAAAATGTGCGGAATCATTTTTTAAAACAACTCGCATTATTTATAATTAACAATATATATATTTTTTTTAATAAAAATAATATTTATGTATATATATATGCATCTATAAATATTTTCGATATGTTTGTTTTTAAATTAATGTACCATGCTTGGATTAGGGGATCCTATGCTGTCGATTTCTCTTTGCGCTCTTGAGATTTTACTTTTATCTTTAGGTGTCTCCTGCTCGCCAGTTTCCATCGCAAACATCTTCATTTTCTCTTTAAAAGATAACTTTTCAGGTACCGGTATCTGTGCCTTTTGCTGAGCCTGTTCAGCTAAACGCTTCGTCCTTGGATCTCTGTAAAATTCTTGCGCACCTATTACTCCTGGAGTTGACATATTTATCATTCCTGGTTCCGACGTTTCCGTCGGTGACGCCAAAATTGACTCCGCTTGTTTAATAAACAACTAAAAAATATAAAATTAATGTTTCAAAAGTTTATTAGAGTTTAATCTTACATTAGGATCTTCACGTCGATCTTCTAATTCTAACGAATCGGGAACCTGTGGTGCTGGGTTTGAGAAAGGATCATTAAATGATACACGTTTTGGACCTTCTTTGCTTCTCATCGACATGATTGCATAACTACAACCCCTTTCGGGGGGAGGAGGTGCACTGGTTTCTGGTGTTTCTTTTTGAGGAGCTGCCATTGTTCCTGGTTTAAGGATTGACAATGGTTCTACTTTGTTGGCTACAATTGGATTTGAGGAGATTGTTGGTGATCCCTGCAAAAAATATTACATAAATATACTGGTAAGAGATATTTCTGTCGGTGGCTTGTTCACATTGTCACAAAAGTTTTTCTAAACCAACTCAAGCATCCATTTTTTTTTAATTAAAGCTCTATAAAATTATAAAATCTTACCTTTTCTGTGTCGTCATCGTCATTTTCAGCAGCTTCCTGCGCTCGTCTCTGAAATTCCCTTTCAAACTGCAAAACCCTTAATTGTTCTTCCTGATGTGGAGTTCTTTGGGGTATTGAGCTTAAATCCTTAATTTGTTGTTCTTGCCACTGCCGACTCAATTCTCTCCTATATTGCTCCTGGCGTTCTTGTTCCTCCCTCACCCATGGGTCCCTCGGTTGTTTATTGGGAACTGCAGAATTGGTGCTAAACATCATCCTGGGAGGTTCCTGTGCACTTGCAGAATAAAGAGGATGAGTACTTGTAGGTGGAAGCTCAGGTGGTAATTCAGGTTCTTGTTTTTTGGGCTTTGGTGCAACTGGTGGATATTTGGGATAACCTTGATAAGAAATATTCTGATGCATATGCAGGTTTTGCAAACTCTTTGTATTCTGCATCATTTGGTGATCTTGCATTTTTTGCTGCATTAGCTGCCGTCGTCTTAACTCCTCCCCCATTTCCATCATTTTAGCCTGCCCTCGGAAATTACTAATAGGTCGATCTTCCCAATCGTGAATGTTACCACTACTTGCATACCTAAGCATATCTTCACTTTTTGAGATTGGTAATTTGTGGTGCATAGGTTCTTCTTTTAATAAATAATGGTGATTATAATCGTCATATTTTTGGTTGTCAATGTTTAAATTCAAAGGTTTCATGCTTGGTGGGTAGTTGGGTACATCACGAGGTGGATAATTCGATATGTTACCATAAAGTACTTGCTTGTTAGGGTCATCTTGATGATTTAAATTTTCTGGAGATAACGTGTAATTTTGGTGATTTATATTTGGGTATGAAGCTGAAGATCCATCTGGGTGTATTCTTTGTTGTAAATGATTCTTTAGATTTGGTATTGAGTTGTGTAAAGCGCGATTAGTATTATTATTTGTTGCATAACATACAGATGTTGGACGTTGACTTAACGCGTTTGATTGCAAAGAATTTTGCGAGCTTCGTAAAATAGATGTTCTAAAAACAAAAGTAAAATTAAAAACTTTGTTATTAAAACAAAAATAAATAAATAAATAAATTACCTGTCACCTAATTGTTGCTGTTGTTGTTGTTGTATAGGTGATGTTACCGGTTTATTTCTGAAGACGCTTAAATTTTGGTAGAAATTTGAATCTTGTTGGTGATGTAAGTTATGTGTAGAACGGCTTCGTACTCCTTGCGCTGCATTCGCATTAATACTATTATTGGAAGATGTGCGACTATAATTAGGACTAAAGGCTTCATGAGATGAGATTGGACGAGATTCTGCACCTGGTGAAAGATGATGCAGTGCTGGTACTGATTTCGATGATAGAATAGTTCTTTCTTTATCAATTTTAGAGGGAAGATCACGTTCAGACATTCGGCGAGGACCTTAAAACGAAAAAAAATTTAGTAAAAGAAATAAAATGCAAATTTAAGGTAAAATTGCTATTCAATAAAATAATAGTAAGCAGAAACATAAAAACAAATAGGGTAACTACATAAACTGTAATGTTTCTTACAGTTAATTTTGGTAGGTCGTTTTTCTGCAGGGCGAGTAAATTTTCTATAAACAGGGCAAGCATTGGTTGCTAGATAACAGCATTTGGTAATTGCTATATTATTGCATTCTTTACTAAAACTAGACTTATCTCTATAATTTGTATATGTATCACTAGCATAAATTGGTGCTGGAGGGTTAGTATTGGTCCCTAAAGTGGGCGGTTTAAAGTCGTAATTAAAAATACAATTAGTAAATTTGCAAAAGTGCATAAAATCGCTCTCTACTTTTCTAGGCACAAGAGTTTCTTGGGATAAACTTTTCAAAGTTTCATTTTTATTAATACAATCAGTTGCTTTATCTATATTTGGCAAGGAACAGTAGACTTGCTTGGAATCTTTTAACGAAATAAAATCATCGTTTGCATTCCAATCATATAAAACTTTCATAATTTCCAAGCGTTCATTATCGCTTAATTTATTTTTAACACTTTCTTCATTTTTAATAATTTCATGATCACCGTCGCTTATTTTAACAATTTCATCACTCTTTGATCGTTGATTTGTATGAACTTCATCAATTTTATTAATTTCAGGATAACTCACAGCTTCAGGTAAATTTTTTGATTCACCCAATGATTTCCAGAATTTATTATTTTTTATATCGTCTCGGCTTAAATCAACATTTGAATTATAAGGTGAGTTAATCGTGGAGCTAGAGCTTGATAAATCTTGTAAGGATAATGATAACTTTTGGACTTGAATTAAATCTTGGTCATGATCCAGCGATTTTGTTTTCTGTAAGTTTTTATAATCTGAATAATCGGTTATTTTTATTTCAATGCGAGGAATTAGTTTTATTTCCGTTTTGTAAAGGCTCTCATCAGAATTGTAAAATAGATAATTCGGTTTCATTGGAGTTTCTAGCACTACGAAATCCTTAGCTGCTTGCACAAATTAATAAATTTTTTATTTATTTAATTTCAAGCAATTACTGAGTAAATAATTGATTGTTTACCTCTATGAGGGGTAGGGCTTGGTTGTTGTAATAAAGTGGCTAGTCCGTGGTAAACTGCTCCACCTTTGGCTACTTCAAGTGTGACGATACTTCCAGTACGTACTAGAAATTCAGCTGCTTTTTCTTGAGTTATTCCCAGTAATGAGTGGCCATCAACTGATAATAATTGATCACCTGCTGTCAAACGACCATCACGATCTGCTGCTCCTCCTGGTACAACTGACTTTATGTAAATGCCAAGTCGTTCTTGACCTGCTCCTTTAGCTGCTACTATCGATAGACCCATCCCTCCGCCACTTTTATGTAATTTAATAACTTGAATCTACAAAAAATTAATAAATAAAATATTACGAGACATATTATAAAATGGTATTTAATTTACCTCTGGTTGGCAAGAGCTCATAGCCGAAGTTGGTCTAGGTGCAGTCATATAAACCGTCCACAAGCCTGAACTTGTGGGTTGGGCTGCTAACCTGCACAAGCCAGCAGCTTGTAAAGGTAGCAAGAAATCGGCAAGTCCTTGGGGCACCCCTTGCACCACATCACAACTGTACCCATCATCAGGAAGGAGCAATTGCAAAGGAGGAGCTAGATCCTCATGCAAACGAACCTCTTTACCTTCTGCTCTTGCTAATTCATCAGCAACACTTTCAGATGCCCTAGCTGCTTGTTCCAACATCTGAGGTGATGCTATAATTTCACCGGGTTCACCTAAAAAAAAAAAGGAAATTACAATAATATTATATTTTGATGTGCAAAACATTAATTCAAACAGAAAATATTAATTAACATGACTAATAATTGCTTAAAACACATTTTAAATAAAATAATTCAACTTACATTTATATTGGGTGAGTAAAGCTCGTATTTGCAATGAATTCAATTTAAAACAAGTGGAAGATAAATTAGCCAAATCTTCTGCAGTGCTTTTTGGTCCTTGCAATAAATGAACGCACTGTATAATTTTTGCTAAATGACACTCAGCTGCCAGCTCCAATCCTAAAGTTTCTGCACAATTTTGTATGTTCCTTAAACGATTAAACAATAAACTTCCGAAATTGCGTGTGCATAAATGGGGGTTGCTAATAATTATAGATAAAGACTTTGCTGCAATCCAGTGGAATAACTGGGAGAATAATTGTATCGTTAAGGCTGCGTTAACTCGGCACATTCTTAATAAATTCATTGTATTTCCTAGCATGTTTATGACCACCGTGGGTGGATCATTAGTCATATGTGTCATTAAGCTCGGCATAAGTGAGTTGAGTTCATCGGTTAAACAAGCCACAAGATTTTTGAAGGCCAATTGTACAGAGTCAGCAAGAATATCTTGGGCTTGAATGGAAAATGCGCTCACATGTCGGTCAGATTTTAAAAAGTGTAATAACTCGCTTGCATTGGCTAACCAAAAGGCTTGGGAAGCGTTTTCTGTGCTTCGATCTTGCACAGTATGCCTCACCAGCATTGCTGCATGTTGGAGGAGTACGGTTAGTTTATGTGCTCGTTCGGTAGGTGTCAGTTCTGGACGGTAGTGAGTAGAAGCACGGTATCTTGCGCATAAGTAAAGAGTATATGCTGGTGCTAGTTTAAAGCTTGGAACGCTGACATCCAAATGGGTTATTATTCGAGCTAAAAATTGTTCTTGAGGTTCTTCGAGAAACTCCAACACTGCAGGTAGGATCGCATCTTGACCTTTTGGATACCTATCAACGCTAAAAAAAACAAGAATTTTAAAATTTGAGTATTCAATAATTGTTTATTCAAATCGCTTGAAGTACATAAAAAAATTGAGAATAGATTTTTTTTAGATTAATTACTTTAAACGACAAAAAAAAACCAAAACAAATAATTTAAATGGCAAAGAACTAATTCTAAGTAACGAAATAGCGTAATTAAATTAAAAATTGATTTTCAAGCGATTTGATTAACTCTGATTATAATAAAAAAAATCATACATATTTAATATTTAAGTTTTTGATATTAAAAAAACATTTTATACAATGTTAAAACATGATAAAAACTACATAAAACAATGAAAGCAAAACAAGGATGAAAAACAGCAAACAAAAAAAACAAACCTATTATTTTCATAAGATAAAACCATTGATCGATTATCATCACGTGGGCCACTAGCAGTAGAAATAGTTTCAACATTTCCCTCCAAATCAAAAGTTGTTTCGAAATTATCACGGTTTGTTTCTGGAGGAGTCATACCCGGCTGCGATCTAGCGATTAAATAATTAACACAAAAAGCAAGCAAAATAAACAATAAGCAAACAATAATAATTTGTGAGTATGATTAGAGCGTGATTTAAAATGTTTTTATGATTATTTACCGATGATCATATTGCTTGGAAATATCTGCTGCCGATGGGCGTCTTGACATGTCTTCGTGGTCTAAAAATCGATATGTATTGCTGTTCCCAAACTTGACTAAACTTCCATGCGTGAGTATTGTTGTTTGGTGAATTCGCTGTCCATTGACGTAAGTGGAAGCATCTACGTGGCATGGTGTTATGGACGTATAACCATCAGTATTTGTAATAACACAATGTCTTGATTGTATATGTGGGCCGTATAGTTGTAAAGCTATTCCATTTGCTGAACCAACCTAAAATAAAGAAAATATTTATACAATTATTAGTGGATCATCATTAGATTAAAAAATTGTCAATAAAATGGGTAAAGAAAAATTATTGAAATACACTGACCGGCAAAAAAAACCGGCCACTCTAAACCATTTTAGAAAAGTTCTTTTATTGTTTTTTTTTATGGTTATTGAGAACTAAGGTATTTTGTTTTACATTTTTGATTCTTTAGGGTACTTTTTTTATTCAAATTTACCATTACTGTTAATTTTATTAGGTCTAATTAATTTTTTAACGATATTACAGTCAAACTTCCCTAACTCAAATTTTCAAGAAACTTTAAAAAAATTCGAGATATAGAAAATTTGAGATATAGAAATTATTTTGCAAAGTTAAAAACGAATATTTTTACAAACACATTACAAACTAAATTCGAGTTATGGAAAAATTCGACTTATAGAAGTTTGAGTTATGGAAGTTCGACTGTATTAATTTTTTATAAATCATACATCTTTATACCGGGTGGAAACGAAACACGGGTTACCTCTATAACTTCTTTATTTATGAAAATAAAAATTTTAAATTTGTCTATGTTGTATGGTTCAAGAAAACACATTATATGCACTAAAAAGTTTTTCAATATCATTTCCGGTTTTACCGGAAGTGACATCAACTTTATTTTTTTAAATGTAACACCTAATTTTTTTGTTCATAATTTAAGACTATTTTAGAAAAGTAGTATGTTTGTGATACATTTTTTTATTTTTACAAAAAATATGAAAAACTGGCACAAGTAAATTGATTACACCCTACACATGTTACCCGCCATCTTTCCATTTAATTTGCCAAAACGTTACTCAAAAAAGTTAATAAATTAATATCTGAAAAACTGCTTAAATAATTTTACAAAATACAATTTTCCTTAGGTATTTGTATTATTTGGAACGAGTTTTGGTAGTTTTTATCAACTTCGGATGAAGAAAAAAATTTTTGTTTCAAAATTTCAAACAAAATTAAAAAACTTATCACAAATATACTCTTTTTATAAAATTATTTCATATTTTGAAAAAAATAATGGGTGTTACATTTAAAAAAATAAAGTTGATGTCACTTCCGGTAAAACCAGAAGTCATATTGAAAAAAATTTTAGTGCCTACAATGTAATTTCTTGAATCATACAACATAGTCAAATTTCAAATTTTTATTTTCATAAATAAAGAAGTTATAAAGGTGACCCATGTTTAGTTTCCACCCGGTATTGTACTTTGTTTTTAGCTTTTTGTATTTCAGCTGAGACCTCATATTTGTAGAAAATGGTTGAACACCCATAGATTTTAAAAGATATTCTACAAGATGCTTCCATTCATTTTATAGGAGATGGTTTTGTTCTTAGCAGGATAATGCCAGGTCACATACTGCACAAATCGTAAATGAATACCTGACAAGTTAGGAATTCGATGTCTGGTTTGGCCAGCATGTAGCCCTGATTTAAATACAATTAGGCACCTTTGGGATCAACTTCAGAGACACTGGAAAAGCTTCGACTTGCTCTTCAAAAAAAATTCAAAGAAATTCCTCAATTTTTCTTGTAGAATTTGATCAAATCAATGCTACGACTGGAAAATAGGGCTTACTTATTTCTTGTTAAACATAAGAAAATTAATTTTTCTTTTGTTCTTGGTAAATATGTGTATTAGACACCAATAATGGAAGGGTCTTCAACAAAATACCAATTAGTAGTTAAATTGATGGATGATTCATCCCTTTTAAGAAATATTTCAAGTTGCCCGTTTTTTTTGCCGGTCAGTGTATAAAAAAATTAATATTCTGCACAAGGATATGATAAAAAATGTTGGCAATGTTATATTTGAACACTTCAAATGTTGAAGAATATTTTCTACTTAAATTTACCGAAATAAGCAATGTTATACTAGTTTTTTTTATTATTTTTAAGCTTCAATTAAATATTTAGTCGTTATGTACCTCCATGACATCTTGATTTAATTTAAATGTTCTGTTGGGATCTCCTAGATGTGGAGGTGATCCATCAGGTCCAAGTTCTATAAGGTAGGGTGATGATTCAATACGTGAATCTCTTAAAGAAAGATTATTGGTCCCTAACGCCCCCGGCTTTTTCTTTCTTTTCCTTGGCGCACAGTCTGCCGGCCTCCTTTTAACGTGAAACATAATAGAACCTAAAACAATATTGATTATTAATTAACAATTCAAAATAATTTCCTTTTAAATCATTGCTTTTGGAAATTGTCAAAAAAAAATTATATTTTTTGAAATAATTTTGATTTGCTGTAACACATTTAAATTGATTAATTTAAGCCTTATTTTACTTGTTTTTATTTTCCAATAAAACATTTCTATTTTTGGTATAATTTTTAAAATATTATAAAAAAAACTTAAAAAATTTGGTCAAATAAAAATCCTCTCCTAAAATCATTTTTTATCACCGCCAATATTTTGGATCGCATCTAGTAATGATTTATAAAAAATACTATTGAAAATAAATAAAAAATTATCTTTTTACGCAAAGAATTTAAAAAAATGCGTTGATAAGTATTAACACTTTAAAACGACTTGATTTAATTAATTACCAATATAAAACAGATAAAATAAAGTTGTAAATAATTAGTTTTTTATGTGGAAGTAATAAATTTATTTCGAATCGATATGCGCGCAAACCGCACACGCAATTAAAATCAAACAAGTGAGTGACTAATTAACTGTTGCTTTGTAAATAATAATTTTGTATATTTACCTAAAAGTATTTCACATTGAGCACCATCGCGTAAACGCCTAAGGCCCCTAAGATTAAACATGTTGCAACGACAAAAGTGCAACAACTGAAAAAGTGCGTTGCGTTGTTGCCCACGAATTGTATTCAACGATCGATTTGTGTACAATAATTTATTTAACGCAAAAAAACTAATTAAACACGCTCATAATTTATTAAAACCCAACCCAATTTCAACCCCACAGAGACAAGGCGCGTGTTTATTTAACCTTTCGTATTTACACAATAGCTAAAGTACATCAAGTGCTATTCTTCTCTAGATTCTAGAGTTCTAGACTAATCTACATAGTCTACAGAAAAGCGAACAAAACAAAACACAAAACTAAATTAGCAATAGAAAATCAATATTTTAATGTATTGTGTCATATGTTTATGATTATATTAATACAAAATTATTGATTTTATTTCTTATTGTAACTACTTTTTGTTTATTTTATTTGTACATACGTCTGATGCCCCAGTCCAGCATCTATACTTGGTCGGAATGCATTGCGTATTTAAGATTCACTCTGATAAATTGGGAAGTTTATTTTCGGCGAATTCTTGCCATTTTTTGGCATGTCGTGATTTGTGCAGCGTACCAGCGACGAAAACGCGAGATGATGGATCACGCATCAAGGCCGGGAACTTCGATTTTCACCGTGACGTCACGTGTTATCGTTTTTCCAATCCAATGTGTTCCAAAGGATGTTTCCTTGAGAAGCATGCGCGCTAATTTGATAATTGTGCAATCAACGATTCAACAAAAAATTAAGAAATTAAAAAAAACTGCGCCAATTTTTTTATTACTGCAGGTTTATGTAAATAAATTAATGTAATCTTTAGTAATAAATCATTCAAGATTAAAAACAATTTATGGGTACGCATTGAAGATTAATGCGTAACTTAATCTGTAGTAATATTCATAAGTACAGTTATGTAATTTTGTAAATTTTAAAGTTCAATAATTCCATGAGAAATTAAAATTTACTTAAAACGAAAGGTGCCCAAAAATATTTAAAATTTAAAAGGTTTTTTTGGATATAAAAGTATTAAAAAATACAAAAAAAATGAACGAACATTTTATGAAAAAAAAATCATAGAAAAAGTTGATCCTCAAAACAACAAAGTAATAAAATTTTTCTATAAGTACAATATGTGTTAAAAGCTTCTAACAAAGTGGCACCTAAATTAAGGTCACATCAATAGGTGTTAAAACATAGTAACAGTGCGTGATATGAATTTAAAACAATTGGAAATTAAAAAAGAATAAATATTGATTTTCAAAATAGAACTTTTAAAAAATAGTACTGCATTTCCCGGTTTACGGCTGCCACTAGATTATGCTAGTGCAAACAATATTTTTATATATATTTTTTTTTATTTTAAATTCTAGAGTCGTTCTACTAAATTTGGGAAGCGGCAAAAAAAATTGGAGAATCTATAAAAAAATATATAATTACCCAAAAGTACCTTAACTTTGGTCGCTTATAATTAGTTCTGCATAAAATTACAACGCAAAAGCTTCTTTCCAATTTTAGTTAAATTAATCTAGTTTACAAATCAGAAAGAAATTTGAAAATCTGTCAAGAAAAACTTGAGATACAGTGGCAGCCGTAATGCTCGATTTCATGATTTTTCACAATTTTTTAAACGCAGCAACAAAAAGAAGCTCATAAACATAAATGATATGTACAATAGTTTTCAATTATCATGCAAAACTGTGTATATTGTTGCTATAATATAGTATATATAGTATTTATTTAAACTGGGTATTTAATGTAACATAAGTGACCCTTAATGAAATAAGAAATATACAAGAGTGCAGTGTTTCAAATTAAAAATTTTAAAGTTAATAATTTTGGGTTGCAATATAAAGAAATAAGACAAAAATGAAAAAAAAAATCAAGGCTCTTCGACTTTTTGTTCAAAAGTTATGAAATTTTATATAAAATATGGCATTCTGATAAAAGAGTAAATATGTATTTCGCTTAATAATTACAATTAAGAAATAAAAATTCGTACAGATAAGTTTATAAAAATTATCGATATTGTCTTATTAAATTTTTTTAAATTTAATTATTTTTTTAATTAATATTACCTACAAAAATGTTGATTTTTTTGAGTTTATGGGGCATTTCATCCATTTTCTATTACATTTCAATTGCGGGGTCGATTCCAAAAAAATTCGAAAAAAAAAATTTTAAGATATTTTTAAGGCTTGAAATTTTTCATGGGAATCGGTTTTTATTGTTTTTTTTTGAAAACTATAAAAGTTAGCGATTTCAAATTTTCACCAAATGTAAACACCGTGGATACACGCATTTTGAAAAATATGTAGTGAAAATCGGTTAAATAGTTTTTTTGGAAAAAAATCGCAAAGTTTTGGCAAAATTTTGGTACAAATACGGCCCTGGACTGCGCAATTTTCAACCGACAATTATATAGTTTCTACGGAATTTAGTGGGGGAGGTGACGGTGCGAATTTTAAGCTATTAAACGTCACGATGGTGCTAAAAGTTTTAAAGATATTAACTATTTTGTGAAAAGTGAAAAATTTCAGACCGAAATTTTGTCTTCAAACGGAGATTTTGTTTAATTTTGCTACATTTTCAGTCATAACTCGATAGCGAAAAAAGATTTGTCGTAAAGGGGACCTTGAAAGCTTTTAGAAAAGGTAAATTACTTGAGGGTGAAATAGAATTTGAGGGGTTGATTAGATAAAAAAGCGCCAAAAATTGCGACTTTAAAAAGGGATCTTAAAAAATTATTATTTCGTTATTTTTTCGAAATTTGAAAAACTTTCCAACCCTATCGAATTTAAAAACAAAAGATAGCCGATCAAGTGTAGAAATTATTCCTGTTAAGGCAATTGATGTAAAATATAAAAGAAATTAAAAACTGTGTGCGGCAGAGGTACAAAAGTCCGACCGCGTTGGGCGCGATTTTTGAACATTTCACGTTCGATTGGGTGAAAATTTAAGAGTGCTGCTTTTTTTACTTATAAGTATTAATATATAGTGAGGAAAATAAAAAATAATCGACATACATAGCCGGCACCGATTAAAAGTTACGAATTTTCAAATTCCGCGTCGAAAATAAGCGAAAATCAAACCGCGAATTTGAGGGCGCCAAAAACAGAGAAAAAACTGAGATATCAAAAAAATTTTCCGAATTAAGGGAATAGGTGGTATTGGGATTATGAATATAGAAACCGCGATTTTTTTTTCCACCTGTCGATCTCGAAATATGTGGACACAGTTTGAGCATTTTGTCGCCCGAAAAAACGCTAAATTTGTACACTTGGCGTGCCGGCGCCGCGTCGCCCCACCGTCGCGCCTGGAGACTTAAAAATGGTCATGGTCCATCCCCAGGATGTGAGAATAAAATGAGCCAAATTTCGTCGCTTTTCTTAAAAGCCGGACTGCGGTGCGCTTTATCAAAGTTGACGCCGACGAAAATCGGAAAAAAAGCAAGATAAATCGACCATTTTCGAGAATTTTTTTCAGAGTGTTAGCGTGCTGGGAAAAATTTAAAATTCGAATCCCACTTAGAATCGACATCCCTCTTTACGATGCAATCGGAATTTTTAAAATCTGACTAAAAAAACTGCCATTTTCGCGACTTGTCGTAAAAAACGTCCGAATTTGGGGTAAAAATACAAAAGGGGAGGTATCTCCGCCCCCTTAATAGATAGGTCTAGGTTCGGACGGGTCAAAACCGTCATATTCAGAATTTGGTCCTCTATAACATACTAAAATTTGATGCGATTCGGGGTGAATTTCGGACACCGAGGGGATGAATTCGATTTTTCGTTCGGGGCGGAATAACTTTTTTCGGGGTTGTCCGATCGAAAAGCGACGATTAAACTTTTTTCTTAAAATTTTCTCCTCTTTCCACCTGCAAAATTTCAACTCGATATGAAAAAAAATACCTTCCACGTTTCTTAACGCTTTTGTATTATAGACTAATCCATCGTTCTCGGTAAGTTAGGAGTTACAAATTTCCACCTCTGAATTTAGTAACTTACTTGTACTAGGCGAGTTCATGAGTATTGAAAGTGGACATTCGTCATCATCGAGCACATACTCAATATCAGGCCCACCAGGTTGTTGGGTCACTTGAACAAGGCACCATTGTGAGGGATCTGTCTGACTTAAACCATATTTCTCCAACATTTCACGCACCACAGAGCCAGCACAGTCCCGCACCGATAATAGAAGGGTTTTATAAGGCACATCTTTACATAAAGCCTCTCCGTAAATTTTTAAAGTACCACCTAGAAAAATAATGCAGTAAATAACGTTTTAAGGGGCTTCATTGTTAATATTACCAGTGTCAGGTCCTCCATCTTTTGAACGAAACTGCTTTAACTTTTGTTCCAACTTTTGCTGCCTTCTTCGTCGCATCACAGCCTCTGGATTTGAAATTGATCGAGTAAAGGAAGTCTCTGGAAGCTCTAAAAATAAAAATAAAAATTTGAATTTTTTCTTCAACAAAACAAAAAAATCTAACTAAGGGCGTTTTCACTTTTCAGCAAATTTACTTTTATTATTTAATAATTTTGCTCCTGGGGCATGACAATAAAGATATTGATAATTTCAAAAAATTTGATAAAAAGTTCAATTTATTTTTTATAATAATTAAGAAGATAATTATGGTTAAATTTTTTTATTAACATGAAATAACTACAAACAATTTGTTGAAATATTTAATGTAATAACCTGTATATAATTTTTCGGCGACACCGTCCTCCCCATTTTCGTGTTCCTTCTTCAGCCTCGATAATTTTTCTTGTTTTTTAAGTTGCTTCTTCTCCCTTTTTGAAAGTTTTCTTCGAAAACTTAAATTGTTCTCCGATAAACCAACAGCACTGGACTGGAAAAAAACCTATTTTACTCAATAGAAACAAAGACTGCAGTAATCTAACTTACAGTTTTATCGTCGACGTTTTTGAGTAGGAACCTTCCTTCTCTGTCATCAACATGCCAGTTGAGTTGAACTAGTAACGGTTTTTCATCTGGGGACATTTTCCTTTCGGGACAATGCTCGTGTAATTCGAAAAGCGCGTAAGAAGGCACCGATAACATTCTCATATCCGGACGGAATTTTTCTATAAGCGTTCCAATAACATCCTCCACAGTTGCATCTGATGCAACTCTTATACATTTAGTAGCTACCTTTTGACCAGAATCTTGGAAGTAAAAACGCATAACACCATGGAACTCCAAATCCTGCAATTAGATATAAATTTGAGTATTCAGTTCAAGTAATCAAATTTAAGTTAGTAATAAGTTATTACCATTAGGCATTATTTGATGATGGAAGTTACGAGTTACGGTCGGTTCGGTTCTCACAATTGAAGGGAGCGGCGGAGGGGGAGAGGGTACTTAAGAGTCGCACACAAGAGTGAAGCCAAGCGTGTTTCCTTCAGTTACTAAAGGAAGTTTGCAGGATTTATGATTTTAATGGGAAAAACGTTTTTAGTTTTTATATTTACCTCGTTTGGTTCCGACAGCTCGAAAATATCCAAACGGTTTGCGTTCCATTGGGCTATCACATTTCTTAAAGCTTCGCGTTCCAGCGCTCTGTGATCACCTCCTGATTGCATCTTTTTTATCACTGAAATTAAAAAAAAAAAACGAATTTGAATAATGTCTATTTGTAAAAGAAATGAAGAATGAAGAGTAATGCTAGATCGGAAGTGGGATTTTATTTCTCCAACGAAGCGATAAATTTTGGCAAAACTTTACGGTTTCCCGTTATTTTATCATGACTGAAAAATTACGGAAAAAAATTTTACGAATCGCTAGAAAAAGAAAACCTCACTTCAGACTGTCACTTTTAAGTACCATTAATTAAAAGAAAGAAAATTATGAAATAAAACGTACTGTAGCAAAAACTACAACATGAATAAGGTCATTAACGATTGTTTGGAAGGTAATATAAAATTCGTATTTTGGCTGACAAAATCGTAAGATGGGCTGCTATGGATTGATAGTAGTAAAATTAGCTTTTAGACTTTAATTAGCAAAAAAGGAATAGACTTGAGAAATAAATCATTTTTTACTTTGAGAAAACGACCCACAATAGGTCAATGGACAAATTTAAGAACCACAATACTAAAACATGGAATTAAGCAAAATATAGTTTTTTTGGCAGAATTATTTTATCTAAAAACATGATAGAGAATTAAGCCAAGTCATGTATTTGCATGAATTTCCATCTAATGAATTGTATTTAGTAATAGTTAAAATGAAAAAACAAAAATAGCTCTGGACCAGATGAACCCTGTGATATATTCTTAGAGTTAAGAGAAATCCTATCCTTTCCATTAACATATCTAGTTAATTACTCAATTGAAAGCGGAACGTTTTCAACTGATTTGAAATTTAACAAAGTTAAACAAGAATTTAAAAACAAGGATACCTACAAATGTCAAATTTTAGACAAACCTCTTTGTCGTGATCTTTATCTACGAATACGCTGTGTTTGATCATTAGGAGAATTTTATACAAACGTTTAACCCATTGAAACAGTATTTTTTTATAATGTGATTGGGCCAAAATGCAGTATTTATTTTTCATTGGATAAAATTTCAAAATTTATTAACGAAAATACACAAAACTTAAAATACATTTGAAATACAAATGTTCAATTGTGAAAAAATTATAAATTTAATGTTAGCTCATTTTAAACTCAAAATTTACGAAATTGTAAACAACCAAAAATTAAATAAGTTATCACGACTGACTCGTTATTTCTACGTTTGGCAAAAGTTGCATACCACAAGTCTGGCTCGTTATTCTGTCAAAATGAGTTAACAGTTAACATTTTATCAGAATCTCAACATGGTTTTCGTCTTCTAAATTGGATTTCGAGAGAATTATTTTATTATACACGGTCTTCAAAAATTATTGAAACGTAAGTTTCCCAAATAAATAAGTTTCCCACAGTTGCGAATATTTTAACTGCACTAATTTTAGTTTTGAAAAACACTGTTTTTTATAAAATTTACAACACACTGAGAAATGACTTGAAAAAATACCCGAAGAAAAACTGCTGAGAAACGCTTTGATTAAAGTGACAGATCAGATTTAAATTTGAATGAAAATTAACAGGTACACCAACGTAGCAAGTCTAAAATCACTAGAGAGTATGTTTGGTTGCATAGGTATGGTACCAATCCTAATTGAATTGACTGTACTTCAGTGAACAAATCAACAAATTTTAAAAGCACTTGATTCCAAACAGTTTTGATGGGGATTTTCTGTTATTTGAGTCCAATTTTATATTTATAGAAAAATTATATCCCTTAGGAATCCGGGGCAAAATGGTTTGTATCATATTTATCTCAATTGTATGTATACTTTGTATTACAATGGTGGTTCTACGAGGGTCAATTCTAGGACCTGTTGTTCACTTTAACGACATTTCTCAATTGCTATTCAATGTTTTTGTAATAATGTATGCAGACGATATGTCTCTTATAACTTCAAAATTCTAAATTGAAAGTTGAACTATCATACAATAATTATTTTAGCAATCTTTTGAAAGAATAGTTTTCTGCAAATAAAGTATTTCCAAACACTTAAAACACGTGTAACGTTGATTGATATGAAGGAAAGGATTTTAATGAAAAAACCAATTTAATGCAGGTAAACACTTCCAAAGTGGCTTTTTTTAGATGTACACATTGAAGATACTTTTGATTGGTCTGGAGTCTAAACATTGTATCAAATTAATTTCAAATAGTATATTGTTTTATTAGGAATAAACTTTCTTTTAGTCTGAATAAAACATGCTATTTTTTCTTCAAGTTATAAACATAATATAAAAAATAATTTTAAAATTTGACATTTAATTTACCTGCAATACACAATACAATGTTAGTGTATATTGGGTTGCCTAAATGCATTTCTACTCCGCCTTTCTAATCCTTGTCAATGCAAAGTATACCTGATTGTTGATTGTAACCGATTTACTTTGGAAATGCACGAATATGACGAAAATGACTTGATAAAACCGGTCAAGCTTCACATAAGGCTGTACTGTAATTACGTTTGAAGAAAAAATAAATAAATCCTGCTACAAGTTAAGACCACCAAGACATTTTTTAGAAGTATAATTTTTAAAGAAAATATCGTGAGCGTTCAAGGAAAACCCAATAAGTCACAAAATGCAACTTTCGAGAAAAAGACATTTCAATGTTATAAGGCCTGTGTAAAATCCAATTTTAATATTTAATAGTCAAAATAATTTTTCTTAATAAGCGCAGGGTGGACTTAAGGTTTTCTTGTAAGTTGTATCACACTAATATGGACTTATACACGATAGAACTCAATTCTTTCAAAAACTGGACTTAGTGGGTTTTCCTTGTACGTCCACGAATTTCTCTGAAGTCAGATTATAGTTTGCTCTACTATTTAGAGAATGCTTTTTTTAGCTTATTCAAGTATTTGTTGTTCAAAACTGTCAGAAGAATTCTGAGATATTTTGAATCTTGAACGAAATCATACTTTCAACAACTAGAAATTTTAACACTTCCCTGTTTATTAATTTTAAAATTGGCTACACAAGCTTTTTTAAAAATAAAGAATCGTTAATAAATTTAAATGGTTACCCAACAAGGTACTTAAATTTAGTACTTCCAGATAATGTAAACTTGTTAGCTAACTACTCAGAAATCTTTAAAGGTCACAAGAGTATTAAAATATTTTTAGCGCAATACCTTTTTTAAAGTAGTTTATTTAAAACTGTAGGGTCGAAACATTAAAATACCACATCCAAGTAACTACATTTTTGTTACTTTAACTTATAAAAAGTAAAAAAAAAAACTTTTGTAATTTTTTGATAACATTTCTATATGCACGTTTATTATAAACAAATATTTATCATATCTACAAAATATTTGAATGTGCAGAAGCATTTCGTTAAAATGTGGAATTTATACGAATACAAACTTTAAATATCTGGAAAATCCTTGAAAAAAACCTAGCGGTTTTCTCAATCTTTTAAAAATATTGATATTTAAAAATAATTAAAAATAGTTTAATGGTCTTCTTGGGATGGTAAATACCAAAATTAATTTCTTTTGACTTTTATGATTTTCAGAAGAATTGGAGGTAAAATTTACTTTAATTTTTGTGACTATAAAAAAATAGTCACAAAAATTCCCTTTATGTAAATTTTTTAATGTTAGATAAAGAAAATTGAAAACCTTGAAAATACATCATAGTATAAATAGTTAAGTTAGGTATACGTAAATAAAATATACAAATATTATACGTAAATACAAAAAGAAAACAAACTAACATTGAAAGTACTAACGAACGTCCTTTCTAAATCAGTTCAATCATCAACAACTTGTATCCAATTAAAATTATGTACCTAATTATCAAGTCGGCGTAGTATATTATCCTACTTTAGTCACGCGTCATACGAGGGAATCGCGTGATATAACACTTAACAATAAATAATCCAAAAATAAACAAAATCATTTTCTCGTGTCAGTTTTATTAAACAAACCGACGATACATTCATTTCCTGTGTAAATAAAAACCGTCACAATTTCTTACTCTTGCTACTTGGGATTATCTCAAAGATCATCTACCTGACTTAAGTACACCTAGGGGAAGAACCTTAATGCAAAAGTTATGTTCCCATGAAAATTGACAATAGAATTCCTCAATTTCTAAACTCCAGATAGTAATTGTAAACCAATAAATACCATCGTAAATAAAATGGCCTTTCAAAGACTTTAATCTTTTATTTTCGTTACAGGTTAATAGTCACATTCTAAATTAATGCTACAATACAAATGTATACATTTTTCTCAAACTTTTTCAATTAAGAAAATATGGTATTAAAATTTAAAAATTGAAAAAAAATATACCTACCTAAAGTTCACTTTTTTTTAAATTTTCTAATTAAAAAAAATATATAGTTTATTCAACAACTTACAACTTTAGTAATATAAAAAACAAACATTAAATGTAAAAAAAAACATTTTGAAAATTCTTCAAAATCATTATGATCCACTGTATCAAATGTTTTTGACAAATCAATAGAAACTGCTGCTACATATTTATTTGAGTTGAATTGATTATACAGGGTGTAACAAAAGTAACGCATAATAGTTGTAGCTTTTTAATTTAAAGAGTTATATAAAAAAGTTAAAGACAAAATTTTTCAATTAATTTCAGTGCATATTTTGACATTTTTAGTTTTTATATGTTTTTTTCTGTTTTGTTGTTAAAGCAACCAACGATTGTTTTTTTAAATAGGATTAGTGTGTTTTCTTTGCAATTTTAAAATAACTAATTTTTCTGTATTTGACAATAATGCAATTTTATAATAAAAAAAATTAAAATTTTGAAAAAAATTAAGGGTGTCTTTTTATTACGCTTCAAAATATTTTTGGATAGTAAATACCATTTTGAAAAAAAGTTTCTTATGAACCACCTATTTTTTTTTTGATTTCTTAAAAAGTTAAAATAATTTAAAAATTTTACTAATTTTTACGTCATATTGTCATAATTTCTTAAGGTGTTGAAAAAAAAAATTACTAGTCTGTAAGGAATAATTTATTCAGAATAATATTTATAATACAAATATATTTTTTGCAAGTTAAAAATGAGACACCCTTAATTTTTATTTTTAAATTTTTTTTATTTAACATAAAATAGCATAATATGCGTTATTTTTGTTACACCCTGTATAAAAAGTCCTTAATACAGGGTGTTTCTAAAATGATGGGTTCGTGTGTTTATACTACAAGTAAAAATAAGACAAAAGTACGTACAAACATTTTTCCAAAACTCAACTGTTACCTATATACAGGGTGTTGATTTTTTCTTTTTATTTATTTTCTCTGGATCGGCTGAATGAAAATTAATAAAAATTAAAGGATGAGCATTTCCCATAGGTAGTCATCTTTAGCTATAACTTTTGTTTTAATTTAACACTCCAGTGACGTAGAAACGGATTAATGTGTCTACTTTTTTGAAAATATTTGATATGCCATTGCCAAATTCAACAATGTTGTTTAAATTTTTAAAATCTTCATTCAATTTACCACAAAAAAGTATACCTACTAAATTTTGATAGGGGTAGTGGTATTCCAGTAATTTGGTGATTTATAATTCAGTACCTTTTTTAAAATCAAACAAATTTTCAAAATTTGAAACAAATTAAATTCAAATTAGGAAAATTAAAATTAAAAACTCTTAGTATGACATTTTGTTGGTGTATTCTATAAAAAAAACATGTCAGAAACACCTAATTTTAAATTTTAGAAAAATGTAAAAAATGCCTGCCCAATTTCATTTTTTATTAAATTTAAATAAAGTGTTTCTGACTTATTTATTTATTTGAAACACAAACTAAAACCTTTCTAGGAGTTAATAATTTAATTTAATTCAAATTTTTTCAAAATTTTAAAAATTTGTTTGATTTTTGTAAGGTCACTAGACCATAAAATTTGAAATTACTGAAATACCACTACTCCTATCAAAATTTAACACGTATACTTTTTTTAGTAAATTGAATGAAGGTTTAAAAAATACAAATAAAATTGTAAAATTTTGCAGTGGTGTATCAAATAAATTAAAAAAGGGGGACACCTTATCATATTTCTATGCCACTGGAATGTAAAATTAAGACAAAAGTACAAGCCAATGATGACTACCGATGAGAAGTACTCGCCCTAAAATTTTTATTAATATTCATCCAGCCAATGAAGAGAAAATAAACAAAAAGTGAAAATTAAAAGAAATTTCAACACCCTGTATCTCGGTAACAGTTGAGTTTTGGAAAAATGTTTGTACGTACTTTTTGTCTTATTTTTACTTGTAGTATAAACACACGAGCCCGTGACCGTCATTTTAAGAACACCCTGTATTTATTATTGTTTATTGAGAGCTGGCTGCTTTTTCTTGAAATCCAAATTGTCTATCAAATAAATTTTTTTTATGAAAAAATCCACAATTCTTCTTTTAATTATTTTTTTTTAATATATTTGAAAAGATATTCAATACAGAAATTGGTCTGTCCATTTAATTTATAAACTGGAGTTATTCTTGAAAACTGTTATTAAAAATATAACAAGTCAAGTAGGTAATTAGTACATCTTTTAAATTTTTCACATCATACCGGGTGGAAATGAAAACCGGGTCACCTCTATGACTTTTTTATTTATGAATAGAAAAATTTGAAAATTGGCTATGTTCTATGGTTCAAAAAAACAAATTTTATGTGCATTTTTTATTTTCGAAATCACTTCCGGTTTCACCGGAAACACCATGAACTTTGTTGTTTTAAATGTAACATCCCATATTTTTATTCATGGCTTAAAATACTTTTAAAAAAGAAGTATTTTTGAGATATTAGTTTTTATTTTTTGCGAAAAAAAAAATTTTTTCAAAAAAAAAAAAGGTTTTCGAAGTCGGTGAAAATTACCAAAACTAATTCTAAATAATTCAAATACATAAAATAAATAATCGTTATAAAATCCTCTTTTTAAAAAGTCGAATGACCCGGCATCATTGCATTTAAAAAAAGTGAGATATTTGATAAAATCTTCATTAACTAAGTTTAAAAATTAATAGTTCAAAAACCACTTAAATTTTTTTTCAAATTACAATTTTATTTAGGTATTTGAATTATTTAGAATTAGTTTTGGTACTTTTCACCGACTTCGAAAACCTTTTTTTTTTTTGAAAAAAAATTTTTTTACAACAAAAATAAAAACTAATATCTCAAAAATACTTCTTTTTTAAAAGTATTTTAAGCCATGAATAAAAATATGGGATGTTACGTTTAAAAAAACAAAGTTCATGGTGTTTCCGGTGAAACCGGAAGTGATTTCGAAAATAAAAAATGCACATAAAATTTGTTTTTTTGAACCATAGAACATAGCCAAATTTCAAATTTTTCTATTCATAAATAAAAAAGTCATAGAGGTGACCCGGTTTTCAATTCCACCCGGTATACTGTTATACTGTAATTCACTCACTAGGAGCAGTTGTTTTTTTAAAGATGATACAATTTTATCTAATTCAAATTCTTGTTGGGTGAAAAATTTAATTTGGTATAGTCAAGAAAAAAGAAGGTTTTGGTACAAAAATTAAAGTATTTATATGGCAGTTTCTAAGGGGAGTTTATATTTTAAGGATAAAAAAAATAAGTGGTGCCAAAAAATATTCTTTAAATTTTTAATATTCTTAAAAAATGGAGATTAAAATAAAAGAGTCAACAGTTTTATCAAGTTCATTGAAACATTAATTAAACGAAACTTTGTTTTTAATTGCTCATAAAAGTAGTTAAAGAGGTAATTGTTAATTGCAAGATTAGTTGTAAATCATTACATTGTTTAATGAGGTGGTTATTTTTGTTTCTAGTAAGTTAAAAATTAAAAAAAAATACCTCTATCGGAGCGTCTTTCCTTTTGAAATTTCTTAAAATTGGGCACATTATTATTTTGCGCTACCATTTCGGAAGAATTTAGCAAGTTTGAAACGATTTAGAAAAGTAACCGCGCCTCAAGAAACGCCCGTACCAACTGCATGCCAAAGGAAATAGGACATTCCGAGCTTCACCCCCACTTTTCAAACAGAAATCACTCGCGTTGCACGATTCGTACGATAAGCGATAAGCGGAAGGTGACTTACAATTAACCAGGGAAGGAAATGACCTTTCTGCCCCTAATTCCCACACCCCACATAAAAATAACAGAACAGGTTAATAAAAAATAAATTCTAAAACATGCAGGTGTAGCTGTGCTAATTTCACACTACAATACCACCACTGTTGCCAATTAAACAATAAATTATACCTTAAAAGGAATTTATTTATTTATAAATTCATAAAAAAATAACAAAATAGAATTTTATGTTTAGGAGTAAAATTTTCAACACTCGTGCAATTAAAATCAGGAAAAATCTATTTTGAGAAGGGTATTTCCTCTCCAGCAATCGCGTGAATACCAAAATATAACAGTAAATTAGTCTAAAATAAGTCCGCTAATTATTTATGAAGATAACGTGAGAAATTGATGTAATAAAAAATGATTAGAAAGTAATCATTCTTGGTGATTGATCGTTCTGATTGGAGGCTAATTAATATGTAGCCATCATCATATCTTGAAGTGCTTGTAAATCACTTATTTGTTTATGTAAAACTCACGTATTTTTGTTTAAATAACGTGTATTATTAATTAAGAAATAATATTTTATTATTGAATTTAGCGTTTTTTGTTGTGCTTAGAATGGATTAATTGTAAATCAAATTAAACGTGACATTCTTTTTGGTGGTAATCCAGGTCAGTGGAAGCTATAATTCGAGCTAAATTTACGCGCAATTGCACGCCTATAAAATATACAAGAAAGTAAAAATAGCGAGATAATAAAATAATAAAAGAAGTGCTTCATGCTAATGATACATTCATGTCGCGATGTACATTTTTTCACGATTACTCATTGAGCTTCTAGTCTCAAGCTCGCAGTGGCGTAGGCAACATTTATTTAAAACGGGAATATTCGAATCACGATTTCTTTTTTCTTAAAATTTTCTTCTCTAGTAAAAATAATATTTATTTTTTTAAATTACAATTACTGAGAGTTGAGTTGTATTTGCACAGTATTAGAAAAAATAAAATAATCCATCTTATACAAGGAGGTTCATTTAACCTGAAGAGCGGAAATATCTTAAGCTTCAAGCGACACTTAAAACTAAGAAAATGACAGAAATACAATGGGAAATCTGTCAATTTTTTAGAAAAAGTGTTGCTTGAAGCTTAAGCTTCAAGTGTGCAACCAGGCGTTAAATAAAAAGTTGATATTAATATTTCCGTTATTCAGGTTAAATGGACTATCATGAATACATTATACAATTTATTTGTTAAAAAAAATAGATATTACTACTATTTTGATCAATTAAGCATGTTTTTAACGTTTTCAGATAAGGAATATTAATATTTTTGTAATTTTAATCCTTGAAAGGAATTTATCAATTGTATTAGTAAAGCAAAATATTGAATCAAATTCGATTTTCGAAATAACATTATACAGGGTGATGATAAAGCTTGGAACATAATTCATAACTGCCGTATTTAAATTTTTTGAACAGGTCATTTTTAGTTTTTAAAATCCCATCTCTTGATATAAAAAAAATTAATGACGTCACTGGTGCTTTAAAAATGACGTCATCATCGATTTTTTTAAATGGAAACTTTTTTATAGACATTTATGTCACTTAAACGATGATATAAAAAAATGATTGCATTTGAAAACAAATTTTCGTTTAAAAATTTTTTAATATAAACTTAAAATTAATTTGTACTATTAAATTTGAAAAATTTAAATGTTGTATAAGATTTATTTTAACCGATTTCAATAAATGGTAAATTTAAAATTTTATTTTTTGTAAATTTCCTTACATTTAAATGGAATCAAAAAAATAGTTTTTCAAGACTATTTATTAAATTTTGTTAAATACATTTAACATTTGCATTAGAATGCGCATTATTTAAACATTTACTTTCTTTTGTTATTATTGGTAACTTCAAATTCATTTTAATTTATTTTTATAAAACTTTTTTACTTGTGTGAAATTAGCAATAGATTCCAGCAATGGATGTTTTTTCAAATAAAAACTTGTTTTTTTAAATTCTTTCTTTCATAATTTGCTTCAATTGAATAATATAAATCTGGGAAATGCATTTTCATAAGATTTTAATAAATTCTAAAGGTAGAAACCACCCCTAAATAATTTAACAAGAAAATGGTAATTTTTACTTTTGCATTTGTTTCTTAAAATAATAATTTAAGTAACATATCAAAAATTTGTGTGGCAGTTATTTTTTGTTTCTTTGTAATACTAGTATATTCTTCAAAAACCGAAAAAGGATTTGTTTTTTTTTATTTTACATTATTCATTTAAACAATTTTAAATAACATATCAAAAAAATGTATGGCAGTAATATTTTGTTTTTTTGTAAATCGTGTTTAAAGTTCCACTATTTCTCAACGTTGATCTAGGGTTGAGTAGCGAAAATTTAAACATGATTTACAAGAAAAAAAACAAAAAATTACTGCCATCCAATTTTTTGGTATGTTATTTAAAACTGTTTAAATAAATGACCAAGCAAGAAAAAATTTTAAAAAGTTAACCCTTTTTTCTGTTATTGAAGAATGATTAATTCATGTACATAATGAGATCAACGTTGAGAAATAGCGCAACTTTAAACACGATTTACAAAAAAACAAAAAATTACTGTCATCCAATTTTTTGATATGTTATTTAAAACGGTTTAAATAAATGACCAAGCAAGAAAAAATTTAAAAAAGTTCACCCTTTTTTCTGTTATTGAAGAATGATTAATTCATGTACATAATATGATCAACGTTGAGAAATAGCGGAACTTTAAACACGATTTAGAAAAAAACAAAAAACTATTGCCATTCAATTTTTTGATATGATATTTAAAAATGTTTAAATAAATGACCGCGGAAGAAAAAATTTAAAAAAGTTAACCCTTTTTTTTGTTATTGAAGAATGACTAATTCATGTACAGTTGCTCCCAGCTGGAAGTAGGACAAAAGTAATCACGATCGCGTATTCTTTGTCCTACTTTCAGCTGGGAGCAACTTTACATAATGGGATCAACGTTGAGAAATAACAGAACTTTAAAAACGATTTACAAAAAAACAAAAAATTGAATAATTTAAAACAAAAAAATAAATCCTTTTTCGGTTTCTGAAGAATATACCAGTACAGATACATTGTGGTAATATTGGTAAATCGCGGATCTTTAAACGTGTATTACAAAGAAACAAAAAATAACTGCCACTCAAATTTTTGATATGTTACTTAGAATTATTTTAAAATAATTCTTAAGAAACAAATGCAAAAGTAAAATTTAAAAAATATCTACCCTTTTTTGTTAAATTATTTAGGGGTGGTTTGTACCCTTAGAATTTATTAAAATCTTATGAAAATGCATTTCCCAGGTTTATATTATTCAATTGAAGCAAATTATGAAAGAAAAAATTCAAAAAAACAAATTTTTATATAAAAAAACATCTATTGCTAGTTTCAAACAAGTAACTTTTTTCCTTAAAATAAAAATTTCCTTTTTTTGAAGTAAAAGATTTTGTATTCAAAAATTTAATTGTTTTTTATATCATCGTTTAAGTGACATGAATTTCTATCAAAAACGAGTAAAAAAATGGGGGTTTCTATTAAAAAAAATCCCCGATGACGTCATTGTTAAAGCACCAGTGACGTCATTAATATTTTTTTATATCAAGAGATGGCATTTTAAAAACTAAAATTGACCTATTCGAGCGATTTACTCAAAACAATTAAATACAGCAGTTTGAATTATGTTCCAAACTTTATCATCACCCTGTATTTATGAAATGATAAAAACAATTACACAAATTATAAAAAATAATCTGATATTTCTAAATATAGGAATAATTTGTTCTTTACAAATTCGTTAGACATACGATTTTTTGGTACTGATTGTACCACTTCCACTCAAAATTTAAGTATCATTTTTAATAACTTTGATGAATATACAGGGTGATTTTTATCTATGGAACCAAAGTGGACATTCCCAAATATAGTCATTTTTTTTGAAATTTAGTGCAATCAAATAAGGCCTTCGTACAAATATTTTAAGATGAAAAAAAAAATTTTTATCGCCCGAATTTTTGACATGGCAACCATCTTGAATTTTTTAATTTTTTTAAATGGAAACAAATTATGTCAAGAAATATGTCATTAGAAAACTATTTTTTAGTACTTTATGGTAATCCATAAAATTATTATTTTAATCATAAAAGATAAACTTTTTGAAAAATTACAAAAATGTAGCCTTTTTTTATTTTTCGTTCAAAAAAGGGCTAAAACCGAAGCTAAAACATTTTATTATTTTATTTTATTATGATAAAATGTTTTTATTTTGAAGGCTATTTTTTTGTAATTTTCGACAGTCCTAAAAATAAAAGTTGGATTACAAAATTTTATCAATATTTATTTTTTATGATTTAAATAATAATTTTAGGGACTATCGTAAAGTACTAAAAATTAGCTTTCCATTGATGTATTGCATGACATATGTTGCCATTTAAAAAAAAATCAAAATGGCTGCCGTGTCAAAAACCCGGGCGTAAAATTTTTTTTTCATCTTAAAATATTTGTACGAAAGAGCCATTTGATTACAACAATTTACATTTTTTTTTATTCAACCATTTAGGTATGACCACTTTGGTTCCATACACCCTGTATTTTTTTTTTCATTTAATTTATTTTGTTTTCACAACTTAGAAAGAATTGAAAAAACTTTTAATGTCTACGCATTATCAACAAAATTCTTAAATGCGGACTTTTAAAATTCTGTTTTAAGGTAAAAAAGTGAGTAAAAAAGAGCATTGTAGATTTTACTTAAAAATATCTCCACATTTTGGATAATTTTCGGTACAAATTTTAATTTGACCATATACAGGGTGCCCTGAATAACTACCAATTTTTTGAGAGGATAGAGGGAATGAAACTAAGCATTTTTTAAATTTAAAGTATAGTCCAGAATTGCCTCCTTCAAAAGTTATACAACTTTGAAATCTTTCAAAAAATAGGTTTTTATACATAAAATTACAATTACACGTTGCAGAGGCCAGATTTTGTTTTGTTGGCGAATTTTAAAACTCGCCAAAGCGTCTACAGTCTACATTTGGTAAGTTGTAGAATCCGCTGCAGAAACAAAATCTCAACTCTGGCGAGTTGCATGGTAGAAACTTAAATTTGGTACAGTGAAATAAAAAATAAGTACTTCAATGACGTTTAAAAAAACAGTGAATTTAAGGGGGAATCGGAAGGCAGAAATTAACTTTTTATCATTTTTAGCCGATACTACTAACAAATAAATATTTTCTTTGTCAGCGAACAAACGTATATCGCTTCTTAACGTAATCTACTAAAAGTTAATGAAATTTTGAAAATACTACTAAGAATAAAATGAAAAAAACGCAAAAATGTACCTGAAAATCTTTGATTTTTCATTGAGGTTTTAATGAATACTATAGCCTTGACAAGTTTAAAAAATATTTTAATGGAAAGATATTGTGGATAAGCAATCACGGAAATAAACATAAAATCAAATCTACTTAGTAATATCATCAAAAATCTCAATCAAAAATAGCTTCCGGCTGCCCCTTAAATATCAGTTTTTATTTTTTATTATTTAAATAATATCGAAAAATAAAGTTGCTGAAAGGTCCTTTGTTTAAAATAAAAGATCAGAAATAAAATACCCGAAGAAAAACTGCTGAGAGACGCTTTGGTTAAAGTGACAAATTAGATTTAAAGTTGAATAAAAATTAACAGGTACACCAACTTACCAAGTCTAAAATCACTACAGAGTATGTTTGGTTGCATAGTTGCAGTCTCTCTTTTTTTTGAATTCACTGTACTAAAATCCTTCAAAATTAGTACATAGTATATTTGGTTGTCTAGTTTCGGAAACAGTGAAACACATTTGTGCAGTTGAAAAATATTCTTAGAATAAGGTCTGTGAAACACATTCAAAAATATGAAATTTCTAAGTTTTCTATACTTTTTTTATCTTCCAAAACACCAATTACGGCAGGAAAATCCGCAAGGATCGACAAAAAGTCATTTTCTGTTGAAATTTTTTTCCACAAAAAAACTAAACAACCAATTTTAACCAAATATTTTTTTTACTTATTGCTCTCATCCAAGGTATTTAGTGTTGGTAAAAATTTTAAACAACTAACTTTTATAGTTTAAAACGAGGTTTAAAAAATAAAAATCGAAAGATAATAAAAAATGGATGAAATATAGGGGATCAATTACACCCCACATCTCTAAAACTTTTCTTGGTACCTCAAAAACTCGAGTAAAATTTTTAGGTAATGATAATGTACCTTAAAAAGGGGTTGATTTACCAGAATCACAATTTATATACAAATTCTCGCAAAATTCATAATTTTTGAACAAATGAAATTTTTAAAACTGTCTCTATTCGCGATTTCAGAATCCGAACTTCTATTGGAATTTTTTGAACCCGCCAAGTGAGGTAACATCAAAAAGATAAATTGCATTTAAATTATAAGTACATAAGTACCGATAACAAGCAAATGTTAAATGTTTTATTAGCGTTGTGAGCTAAATTGATAAGATAATTGACTTTTATGTAAATCATAAACAAAATAGGTAATTTTTTCCTCACTTGGATCAGCTGAGCTGTTTTGTCAAAATCAAAATAGCGTCCCCTAGAGTTAGTCTACAGTAAATGATGAAATTATCAGCAATTCAAAATTTAGAAAAAAATACTCTTGCATTTTACGAAATTATTTTGGAAATTTCTTTTACAATTTTTACTCCGATTAACAATTTTGACCGACATTTTGGGTAAATACAGCGGATCTTTAATTTTTGATGCTCAATTTTAAGTGACCCTGTATAAGTATAAGAAAAAAAATTGCATTTTGTAAAATAATGGTCGTAGAACAAAAATTCTTTTTTTTCCATTTAAAAAATGTTATTCTGAGTTTTAAAATAAAAAATGCGTCGCAAAAAAATTAAAATATAAGCACCAAAATTTTTTTCTAAAATGTTAAAATAAAATTAGTATATTTTCTATTTTACCATTTGTTTTTGTAAAATTCGGTAGAAATTATAATTTATCTTATATTTTAAATAAAAATTTTTTCTATTTTTTTACTCAAAATTGTAAAAAAAAAATCTTGAAATGTGCAAAAATATGCTATTTTTTAGACCTTTTACCACAATTTTGAGTAAAAAAATAGAAAAAAGCGTCTTCTATTGTACTAACACAATAAACGTTCTTTCTAATGCAATTAAAAATTTTCATTTTGCTCAATTAGTAATCTCACCAAATGGTTTGAAAAATCACCATTTTTCAATACTTTTGCGGGCGAAATGCGGAGTTACACATTTCAACGAGTATCCTTTAATGATTAAAATGGCCTCTACCAAAAATAAGGAATTTTGGCGTGAGTTAATTGGTATTTATTGGGAATAGACTTTTAACATTCGAACTTAAATGAAATTTGCTCAACACTCGACCTCAACGATGTTTGCGCAACAGTGGTAAAATTTTGTTTGATAGTGTATGGGCCCTTTCACATTTATAGTGTTTGGTATACGGGGTGTCCGCTAATTATCTTCATTTGAGATGATAGACCCGTTTTACTATGACCAGGCTGAAGTTACATTTAAATGCATTCATTTTTACATTCATATTTTTTTTAGAAAAAAGGGCTCAATTTTTTTTTATATTTTGTTACAGATACAGTCTTTAATAAAACTGCATAAAAAGTTTTTTCAAAATCAGACCAGGAGTCAAGAAATTAAAAAAAAAATTAAAAAAAATAGTCACTTTTTCAGATTTTATTTTTTATATCGAAAACAAAAAAATGTAAGGGCTCAATTTTTTTTATTTTGTTACAGATACAGTCTTTAGTAAAACTGCATAAAAAGTTTTTTCACTCTCAGACCATGAGTCAAAAAATTTAAAAAAGAATGAAAATAATAAGTCACTTTTTCAGATTTTATTTTTTTTAGCGAAAACAAAAAAATGTAAGGGCTCAATTTTTTATATTTTGTTACAGATACAGTCTTTAGTAAAACTGCATAAAAAGTTTTTTCAAAATCAGACCATGAATCAAAAAATTTAAAAAAGAATGAAAATAATAAGTCACTTTTTCAGATTTTATTTTTTTTAGCGAAAACAAAAAAATGTAAGGGCTCAATTTTTTATATTTTGTTACAGATACAGTCTTTAGTCAAACTGCATAAAAAGTTTTTTCACTCTCAGACCATGAGTCAAAAATATTAAAAAAAGAATGAAAATAATAAATCACTTTTTCAGATTTTATTTTTTTTAGCGAAAACAAAAAAATGTAAGGGCTCAATTTTTTTATATTTTGTTACAGATAAGTCTTTAGTAAAACTGCATAAAAAGTTTTTTTCTTAAATCGGACCTGGAGTCAAAATATTTAAAAAAAGAATGAAAATAATCAGTCACTTTTTCAGATTTTATTTTTTTAGCGAAAACAAAAAAATGTAAGGGCTCAATTTTTTATATTTTGTTACAGATACAGTCTTTAGTAAAACTGCATAAAAAGTTTTTTCAAAATCAGACCATGAGTCAAAAATATTAAAAAAAGAATGAAAATAATAAATCACTTTTTCAGATTTTATTTTTTTTAGCGAAAACAAAAAAATGTAAGGGCTCAATTTTTTTATATTTTGTTACAGATAAGTCTTTAGTAAAACTGCATAAAAAGTTTTTTTCTTAAATCGGACCAGGAGTCAAAATATTTAAAAAAAAGAATGAAAATAATCAGTCACTTTTTCAGATTTTATTTTTTTAGCGAAAACAAAAAAATGTAAGGGCTCAATTTTTTATATTTTGTTACAGATACAGTCTTTAGTAAAACTGCATAAAAAGTTTTTTCAAAATCAGACCATGAATCAAAAAATTTAAAAAAGAATGAAAATAATAAGTCACTTTTTCAGATTTTATTTTTTTTAGCGAAAACAAAAAAATGTAAGGGCTCAATTTTTTTATATTTTGTTACAAATACAGTCTTTAGTAAAACTGCATAAAAAGTTTTTTCACTCTCAGACCATGAGTCAAAAAATTTAAAAAAGAATGAAAATAATTAGTCACTTTTTCAGAATTTATTTTTTTTAGCGAAAACAAAAAAATGTAAGGGCTCAATTTTTTTATATTTTGTTACAGATACAGTCTTTAGTCAAACTGCATAAAATGTTTATTTCAAAATCAGACCAGGAGTCAAGAAATTAAAAAAAGAAAAAAAAAATAGTCACTATTTCAGATTTTATTTTTTTTATCGAAAACAAAAAAATGTAAGGGCTCAATTTTTTTATATTTTGTTACAGATACAGTCTTTAGTAAAACTACATAAAAAGTTTTTTCACTCTCAGACCATGAGTCAAAAACTTTAAAAAAGAATGAAAATAATAAGTCACTTTTTCAGATTTTATTTTTTTTAGCGAAAACAAAAAAATGTAAGGGCTCAATTTTTTTATATTTTGTTACAAATACAGTCTTTAGTAAAACTGCATAAAAAGTTTTTTCAAAATCAGACCATGAATCAAAAAATTTAAAAAAGAATGAAAATAATAAGTCACTTTTTCAGATTTTATTTTTTTTAGCGAAAACAAAAAAATGTAAGGGCTCAATTTTTTTATATTTTGTTACAAATACAGTCTTTAGTAAAACTGCATAAAAAGTTTTTTCAAAATCAGACCATGAATCAAAAAATTTAAAAAAGAATGAAAATAATAAGTCACTTTTTCAGATTTTATTTTTTTTAGCGAAAACAAAAAAATGTAAGGGCTCAATTTTTTATATTTTGTTACAGATACAGTCTTTAGTAAAACTGCATAAAAAGTTTTTTCAAAATCAGACCATGAATCAAAAAATTTAAAAAAGAATGAAAATAATAAGTCACTTTTTCAGATTTTATTTTTTTTAGCGAAAACAAAAAAATGTAAGGGCTCAATTTTTTATATTTTGTTACAGATACAGTCTTTAGTCAAACTGCATAAAAAGTTTTTTCACTCTCAGACCATGAGTCAAAAATATTAAAAAAAGAATGAAAATAATAAATCACTTTTTCAGATTTTATTTTTTTTAGCGAAAACAAAAAAATGTAAGGGCTCAATTTTTTTATATTTTGTTACAGATAAGTCTTTAGTAAAACTGCATAAAAAGTTTTTTTCTTAAATCGGACCTGGAGTCAAAATATTTAAAAAAAGAATGAAAATAATCAGTCACTTTTTCAGATTTTATTTTTTTAGCGAAAACAAAAAAATGTAAGGGCTCAATTTTTTATATTTTGTTACAGATACAGTCTTTAGTAAAACTGCATAAAAAGTTTTTTCAAAATCAGACCATGAGTCAAAAATATTAAAAAAAGAATGAAAATAATAAATCACTTTTTCAGATTTTATTTTTTTTAGCGAAAACAAAAAAATGTAAGGGCTCAATTTTTTTATATTTTGTTACAGATAAGTCTTTAGTAAAACTGCATAAAAAGTTTTTTTCTTAAATCGGACCAGGAGTCAAAATATTTAAAAAAAAGAATGAAAATAATCAGTCACTTTTTCAGATTTTATTTTTTTAGCGAAAACAAAAAAATGTAAGGGCTCAATTTTTTATATTTTGTTACAGATACAGTCTTTAGTAAAACTGCATAAAAAGTTTTTTCAAAATCAGACCATGAATCAAAAAATTTAAAAAAGAATGAAAATAATAAGTCACTTTTTCAGATTTTATTTTTTTTAGCGAAAACAAAAAAATGTAAGGGCTCAATTTTTTTATATTTTGTTACAAATACAGTCTTTAGTAAAACTGCATAAAAAGTTTTTTCACTCTCAGACCATGAGTCAAAAAATTTAAAAAAGAATGAAAATAATTAGTCACTTTTTCAGAATTTATTTTTTTTAGCGAAAACAAAAAAATGTAAGGGCTCAATTTTTTTATATTTTGTTACAGATACAGTCTTTAGTCAAACTGCATAAAATGTTTATTTCAAAATCAGACCAGGAGTCAAGAAATTAAAAAAAGAAAAAAAAAATAGTCACTATTTCAGATTTTATTTTTTTTATCGAAAACAAAAAAATGTAAGGGCTCAATTTTTTTATATTTTGTTACAGATACAGTCTTTAGTAAAACTACATAAAAAGTTTTTTCACTCTCAGACCATGAGTCAAAAACTTTAAAAAAGAATGAAAATAATAAGTCACTTTTTCAGATTTTATTTTTTTTAGCGAAAACAAAAAAATGTAAGGGCTCAATTTTTTTATATTTTGTTACAAATACAGTCTTTAGTAAAACTGCATAAAAAGTTTTTTCAAAATCAGACCATGAATCAAAAAATTTAAAAAAGAATGAAAATAATAAGTCACTTTTTCAGATTTTATTTTTTTTAGCGAAAACAAAAAAATGTAAGGGCTCAATTTTTTTATATTTTGTTACAAATACAGTCTTTAGTAAAACTGCATAAAAAGTTTTTTCAAAATCAGACCATGAATCAAAAAATTTAAAAAAGAATGAAAATAATAAGTCACTTTTTCAGATTTTATTTTTTTTAGCGAAAACAAAAAAATGTAAGGGCTCAATTTTTTATATTTTGTTACAGATACAGTCTTTAGTAAAACTGCATAAAAAGTTTTTTCAAAATCAGACCATGAATCAAAAAATTTAAAAAAGAATGAAAATAATAAGTCACTTTTTCAGATTTTATTTTTTTTAGCGAAAACAAAAAAATGTAAGGGCTCAATTTTTTATATTTTGTTACAGATACAGTCTTTAGTCAAACTGCATAAAAAGTTTTTTCACTCTCAGACCATGAGTCAAAAATATTAAAAAAAGAATGAAAATAATAAATCACTTTTTCAGATTTTATTTTTTTTAGCGAAAACAAAAAAATGTAAGGGCTCAATTTTTTTATATTTTGTTACAGATAAGTCTTTAGTAAAACTGCATAAAAAGTTTTTTTCTTAAATCGGACCTGGAGTCAAAATATTTAAAAAAAGAATGAAAATAATCAGTCACTTTTTCAGATTTTATTTTTTTAGCGAAAACAAAAAAATGTAAGGGCTCAATTTTTTATATTTTGTTACAGATACAGTCTTTAGTAAAACTGCATAAAAAGTTTTTTCAAAATCAGACCATGAGTCAAAAATATTAAAAAAAGAATGAAAATAATAAATCACTTTTTCAGATTTTATTTTTTTTAGCGAAAACAAAAAAATGTAAGGGCTCAATTTTTTTATATTTTGTTACAGATAAGTCTTTAGTAAAACTGCATAAAAAGTTTTTTTCTTAAATCGGACCAGGAGTCAAAATATTTAAAAAAAAGAATGAAAATAATCAGTCACTTTTTCAGATTTTATTTTTTTAGCGAAAACAAAAAAATGTAAGGGCTCAATTTTTTATATTTTGTTACAGATACAGTCTTTAGTAAAACTGCATAAAAAGTTTTTTCAAAATCAGACCATGAATCAAAAAATTTAAAAAAGAATGAAAATAATAAGTCACTTTTTCAGATTTTATTTTTTTTAGCGAAAACAAAAAAATGTAAGGGCTCAATTTTTTTATATTTTGTTACAAATACAGTCTTTAGTAAAACTGCATAAAAAGTTTTTTCACTCTCAGACCATGAGTCAAAAAATTTAAAAAAGAATGAAAATAATTAGTCACTTTTTCAGAATTTATTTTTTTTAGCGAAAACAAAAAAATGTAAGGGCTCAATTTTTTTATATTTTGTTACAGATACAGTCTTTAGTCAAACTGCATAAAATGTTTATTTCAAAATCAGACCAGGAGTCAAGAAATTAAAAAAAGAAAAAAAAAATAGTCACTATTTCAGATTTTATTTTTTTTATCGAAAACAAAAAAATGTAAGGGCTCAATTTTTTTATATTTTGTTACAGATACAGTCTTTAGTAAAACTACATAAAAAGTTTTTTCACTCTCAGACCATGAGTCAAAAACTTTAAAAAAGAATGAAAATAATAAGTCACTTTTTCAGATTTTATTTTTTTTAGCGAAAACAAAAAAATGTAAGGGCTCAATTTTTTTATATTTTGTTACAAATACAGTCTTTAGTAAAACTGCATAAAAAGTTTTTTCAAAATCAGACCATGAATCAAAAAATTTAAAAAAGAATGAAAATAATAAGTCACTTTTTCAGATTTTATTTTTTTTAGCGAAAACAAAAAAATGTAAGGGCTCAATTTTTTTATATTTTGTTACAAATACAGTCTTTAGTAAAACTGCATAAAAAGTTTTTTCAAAATCAGACCATGAATCAAAAAATTTAAAAAAGAATGAAAATAATAAGTCACTTTTTCAGATTTTATTTTTTTTAGCGAAAACAAAAAAATGTAAGGGCTCAATTTTTTATATTTTGTTACAGATACAGTCTTTAGTAAAACTGCATAAAAAGTTTTTTCAAAATCAGACCATGAATCAAAAAATTTAAAAAAGAATGAAAATAATAAGTCACTTTTTCAGATTTTATTTTTTTTAGCGAAAACAAAAAAATGTAAGGGCTCAATTTTTTATATTTTGTTACAGATACAGTCTTTAGTCAAACTGCATAAAAAGTTTTTTCACTCTCAGACCATGAGTCAAAAATATTAAAAAAAGAATGAAAATAATAAATCACTTTTTCAGATTTTATTTTTTTTAGCGAAAACAAAAAAATGTAAGGGCTCAATTTTTTTATATTTTGTTACAGATAAGTCTTTAGTAAAACTGCATAAAAAGTTTTTTTCTTAAATCGGACCTGGAGTCAAAATATTTAAAAAAAGAATGAAAATAATCAGTCACTTTTTCAGATTTTATTTTTTTAGCGAAAACAAAAAAATGTAAGGGCTCAATTTTTTATATTTTGTTACAGATACAGTCTTTAGTAAAACTGCATAAAAAGTTTTTTCAAAATCAGACCATGAGTCAAAAATATTAAAAAAAGAATGAAAATAATAAATCACTTTTTCAGATTTTATTTTTTTTAGCGAAAACAAAAAAATGTAAGGGCTCAATTTTTTTATATTTTGTTACAGATAAGTCTTTAGTAAAACTGCATAAAAAGTTTTTTTCTTAAATCGGACCAGGAGTCAAAATATTTAAAAAAAAGAATGAAAATAATCAGTCACTTTTTCAGATTTTATTTTTTTAGCGAAAACAAAAAAATGTAAGGGCTCAATTTTTTATATTTTGTTACAGATACAGTCTTTAGTAAAACTGCATAAAAAGTTTTTTCAAAATCAGACCATGAATCAAAAAATTTAAAAAAGAATGAAAATAATAAGTCACTTTTTCAGATTTTATTTTTTTTAGCGAAAACAAAAAAATGTAAGGGCTCAATTTTTTTATATTTTGTTACAAATACAGTCTTTAGTAAAACTGCATAAAAAGTTTTTTCACTCTCAGACCATGAGTCAAAAAATTTAAAAAAGAATGAAAATAATTAGTCACTTTTTCAGAATTTATTTTTTTTAGCGAAAACAAAAAAATGTAAGGGCTCAATTTTTTTATATTTTGTTACAGATACAGTCTTTAGTCAAACTGCATAAAATGTTTATTTCAAAATCAGACCAGGAGTCAAGAAATTAAAAAAAGAAAAAAAAAATAGTCACTATTTCAGATTTTATTTTTTTTATCGAAAACAAAAAAATGTAAGGGCTCAATTTTTTTATATTTTGTTACAGATACAGTCTTTAGTAAAACTACATAAAAAGTTTTTTCACTCTCAGACCATGAGTCAAAAACTTTAAAAAAGAATGAAAATAATAAGTCACTTTTTCAGATTTTATTTTTTTTAGCGAAAACAAAAAAATGTAAGGGCTCAATTTTTTTATATTTTGTTACAAATACAGTCTTTAGTAAAACTGCATAAAAAGTTTTTTCAAAATCAGACCATGAATCAAAAAATTTAAAAAAGAATGAAAATAATAAGTCACTTTTTCAGATTTTATTTTTTTTAGCGAAAACAAAAAAATGTAAGGGCTCAATTTTTTTATATTTTGTTACAAATACAGTCTTTAGTAAAACTGCATAAAAAGTTTTTTCAAAATCAGACCATGAATCAAAAAATTTAAAAAAGAATGAAAATAATAAGTCACTTTTTCAGATTATATTTTTTTTAGCGAAAACAAAAAAATGTAAGGGCTCAATTTTTTTATATTTTGTTACAAATACAGTCTTTAGTAAAACTGCATAAAAAGTTTTTTCACTCTCAGACCATGAGTCAAAAAATTTAAAAAAGAATGAAAATAATTAGTCACTTTTTCAGAATTTATTTTTTTTAGCGAAAACAAAAAAATGTAAGGGCTCAATTTTTTTATATTTTGTTACAAATACAGTCTTTAGTAAAACTGCATAAAAAGTTTTTTCACTCTCAGACCATGAGTCAAAAAATTTAAAAAAGAATGAAAATAATTAGTCACTTTCTCAGAATTTATTTTTTTTAGCGAAAACAAAAAAATGTAAGGGCTAATTTTTTTATATTTTGTTACAGATACAGTCTCTAGTAAAACTGCATAAAAAGTTTTTTCATTTTCAGATCATGAGTCAAAAAATATAAAAAAGAATGAAAATAATAAGTCACTTTTACAGATTTTATTTTTTTTAGCGAAAACAAAAAAATGTAAGAGCTCAATTTTTTTATATTTTGTTACAGATACAGTCTTTAGTAAAATTGCATAAAAATTTTTTTCACTCTCAGACCATGAGTCAAAAAATTTAAAAAAGAATGAAAATAATTAGTCACTTTTACAGATTTTATTTTTTTTAGCGAAAACAAAAAAATGTAAGGGCTTAATTTTTTTATATTATGTTACAGATACAGTCTTTAGTCAAACTGCATAAAATGTTTTTTTCAAAATCAGACCAGGAGTCAAGAAATTAAAAAAAGAAAAAAAAAATAGTCACTATTTCAGATTTTATTTTTTTTTATCGAAAACAAAAAAATGTAAGGGCTCAATTTTTTTATATTTTGTTACAGATACAGTCTTTAGTAAAACTACATAAAAAGTTTTTTCACTCTCAGACCATGAGTCAAAAACTTTAAAAAAGAATGAAAATAATAAGTCACTTTTTCAGATTTTATTTTTTTTAGCGAAAACAAAAAAATGTAAGGGCTCAATTTTTTTATATTTTGTTACAGATACAGTCTTTAGTCAAACTGCATAAAATGTTTTTTTCAAAATCAGACCAGGAGTCAAGAAATTAAAAAAAGAAAAAAAAATAGTCACTCTTTCAGATATTATTTTTTTTAACGAAAACAAAAAAAATGTAAGGGCTCAATTTTTTTATATTTTGTTACAGATACAGTCTTTAGTCAAACTGCATAAAATGCTTATTTCAAAATCAGACCAGGAGTCAAGAAATTAAAAAAAGAAAAAAAAATAGTCACTATTTCAGATTTTATTTTTTTTATCGAAAACAAAAAAATGTAAGGGCTCAATTTTTTTATATTTTGTTACAGATACAGTCTTTAGTAAAACTATATAAAAAGTTTTTTCACTCTCAGACCATGAGTCAAAAACTTTAAAAAAGAATGAAAATAATAAGTCACTTTTTCAGATTTTATTTTTTTTAGCGAAAACAAAAAAATGTAAGGGCTCAATTTTTTTATATTTTGTTACAAATACAGTCTTTAGTAAAACTGCATAAAAAGTTTTTTCAAAATCAGACCATGAATCAAAAAATTTAAAAAAGAATGAAAATAATAAGTCACTTTTTCAGATTTTATTTTTTTTAGCGAAAACAAAAAAATGTAAGGGCTCAATTTTTTATATTTTGTTACAAATACAGTCTTTAGTAAAACTGCATAAAAAGTTTTTTCAAAATCAGACCATGAATCAAAAAATTTAAAAAAGAATGAAAATAATAAGTCACTTTTTCAGATTATATTTTTTTTAGCGAAAACAAAAAAATGTAAGGGCTCAATTTTTTTATATTTTGTTACAAATACAGTCTTTAGTAAAACTGCATAAAAAGTTTTTTCACTCTCAGACCATGAGTCAAAAAATTTAAAAAAGAATGAAAATAATTAGTCACTTTTTCAGAATTTATTTTTTTTAGCGAAAACAAAAAAATGTAAGGGCTCAATTTTTTTATATTTTGTTACAGATACAGTCTTTAGTCAAACTGCATAAAATGTTTTTTTCAAAATCAGACCAGGAGTCAAGAAATTAAAAAAAGAAAAAAAAATAGTCACTCTTTCAGATATTATTTTTTTTAACGAAAACAAAAAAAATGTAAAGGCTCAATTTTTTTATATTTTGTTACAGATACAGTCTTTAGTAAAACTGCATAAAAAGTTTTTTTTAAATCAGACCATGAGTCAAAAAATTTTAAAAAGAATGAAAATAATAAGTCACTTTTAAAGATTTTATTTTTTTTAGCGAAAACAAAAAAATGTAAGGGCTCAATTTTTTTATATTTAGTTACAGATACAGTCTTTAGTCAAACTGCATAAAATGTTTTTTTCAAAATCAGACCAGGAGTTAAGAAATTAAAAAAATAGTCACTTTTTCAGATTTTATTTTTTTTAGTGAAAACAAAAAAGTTTAAGGGCTCATTTTTTTATATTTTGTTACAGATACAGTCTTTAGTAAAACTGCATACAAAGTTTTTTTTAAATCGGTTCAGGAGTCAGAATATTTAAAAAAAGAATGAAAATAATCAGTAATTTTTTCAGATTTTATTTTTTTTAGCGAAAACAAAAAAATGTAAGGGTTCAATTTTTTTATATTTTGTTACAGATACAGTTTTTAGTCAAACTGCATAAAAAGTTTTTTCACTCTCACACCATGAGTCAAAAAATTTAAAAAAGAATGAAAATAATAAATCACTTTTTCAGATTTGATTTTTTTTAGCGAAAACAAAAAAATGTAAGGGCTAATTTTTTTATATTTTGTTACAGATACAGTCTTTAGTAAAATTGCATAAAAAGTTTTTTCACTCTCAGACCATGAGTCAAAAAATTTAAAAAAGAATGAAAATAATAAGTCACTTTTTCAGATTTTATTTTTTTTAGCGAAAACAAAAAAATGTAAGAGCTCAATTTTTTTATATTTTGTTACAGATACAGTCTTTAGTAAAATTGCATAAAAAGTTTTTTCACTCTCAGACCATGAGTCAAAAAATTTAAAAAAGAATGAAAATAATAAGTCACTTTTACAGATTTTATTTTTTTTAGCGAAAACAAAAAAATGTAAGGGCTTAATTTTTTTATATTTTGTTACAGATACAGTCTTTAGTCAAACTGCATAAAATGTTTTTTTCAAAATCAGACCAGGAGTCAAGAAATTAAAAAAAGAAAAAAAAAATAGTCACTATTTCAGATTTTATTTTTTTTTATCGAAAACAAAAAAATGTAAGGGCTCAATTTTTTTATATTTTGTTACAGATACAGTCTTTAGTAAAACTACATAAAAAGTTTTTTCACTCTCAGACCATGAGTCAAAAACTTTAAAAAAGAATGAAAATAATAAGTCACTTTTTCAGATTTTATTTTTTTAGCGAAAACAAAAAAATGTAAGGGCTCAATTTTTTTATATTTTGTTACAGATACTGTCTTTAGTAAAACTGCATATAAAGTTTTTTTAAATCAGACCAGGAGTCAAAATATTTAAAAAAAGAATGAAAATAATCAGTCACTTTTTCAGATTTTATTTTTTTTAGCGAAAACAAAAAAATGTAAGGGCTCAATTTTATTATATTTTGTTACAGATACAGTCTTTAGTCAAACTGCATAAAATGTTTTTTTCAAAATCAGACCAGGAGTCAAGAAATTAAAAAAAGAAAAAAAAATAGTCACTATTTCAGATTTTATTTTTTTTTATCGAAAAAAAAAATGTAAGGGCTCAATTTTTTTATATTTTGTTACAGATACTGTCTTTAGTAAAACTGCATATAAAGTTTTTTTAAATCAGACCAGGAGTCAAAATATTTAAAAAAAGAATGAAAATAATCAGTCACTTTTTCAGATTTTATTTTTTTTAGCGAAAACAAAAAAATGTAAGGGCTCAATTTTTTTATATTTTGTTACAGATACAATGTTTAGTAAAACTGCATAAAAAGTTTTTTAAAAATCAGATTAGGAGTCAAAAAATTTAAAAAAGAATGAAAATAATAAGTCACTTTTTTGACTATTTTCTTATTTTTTATTTTATTTCTTGACTCCTGGTCTGATTTTGAAAAATGTTTTTATGCAGTTTTACTAATCCATTTGAAAATTTCGTTTAATTGTTCAATTTGCGTTTCATAAGGCACCCTGATAAAAATTATCACAAACTTAAATTTGACATTATAGTTGTAGGCTAGACAATGTTGAAATTTTTTTGAAAAATTTCATCCCAAAATGTTTATCTGTTTTAGAGCATTGATTTTTCAAAAATGGTTCTTTTTTCGGCTTAAATGGCAAATATCAGCAAAATGAGTGAAGATAGACCCATAAAAATTTATACAAAGTGTAATTATTTTTTGATGAGAAATCTAAAAATGTCATAATATACTGGGTGTTCCATTTAAAAAACATAACTTTGATCCGCCATTCAAAATTCAAAAATTTTCAACTTATTGCAATAAAAAAATGAAAAATCGTTACAAAAAATGATTATATTTTTTAAAATTCTGATCATAAAGTAAACATTACATTTATCGATCAAAGACAAAAATTCAGGCTGCCCCCTTTACGTATGTGAGTAGGTACGCCACTGCAAGCTGCAGTAAGCACAATGTGCACGTTTTTAATAAAAGTTAATAAACTGCATTTGCTTTTCATTCATTGCGTTGAATCATCAGATAAAACAACACTTACAACTTACATTCCTTTACTTTATTATTATCAATTATTATTAAATGAATTTTGATTGACCCCCATTAATTTTATTAAATTGGCAACTCGATTAGCAATTACTATTTTGGTTGAATAAATCAAATTTTAGTTAGGTCAATTTTAATATCCAATTCGATAATGCGTGCCTGCTTGTACCAGTTTTGTTTAAAAATAGATCACAAAACGCTTATTTCAGTTAACGAACAGCTCTTTTTCTAGATTAAATTAACATTTTTGGGGATTTCTGATTTCTCACGAACGTTTTAAGTGATGGTCTGGTTTTCTTCAACCACACCACCTTAAAATGTTTTTTCAAGCACCACTTGAGATTTGAGATTACCACAAAAGTAACTCTAGAAAATTATAAATAAAAATGTGTAATAAATTAGGTGAAAACAAGATTAAAGCGATTTTCTTGTAAAAAGTTATGGTTTTTGTGTGTTAGAAGAAAGGTTTCATTTTTGCTAGGCTTAAAGTATTAACCTGTAATTGGATTTATTTGGATTGTTTCTAATGCAATGTGACACAGATAGGAATTCGGAATTGCAGAGAGTGAAAAGGGGCGTTTTCGTAGAAATGACTCCAATTTAGATGAAGACATCTAGCAATCTAGCTCTACAAGTTGAGACGAGTCGTTGACCCTCTCAACTCTCGCCACTCGCCATTCATTCATTCGTCTCTTCACTTGATCACTTGACATAATTAATTGGTAATTAATCTACAAGACTCATTCATCTCGCATCGAGGACCTTTCGGCCGATTTAAATGGCCGTAAGTAGGTGAAGGCGTCGCGCTAGAATGCGGCTGTTATCTTTGGTATTTTAAAAATTTAAATGACGGTTTTAAAGCCGTTTCGCGCTTACTTACCTGTTGATTGCAAGGACAGACACGGTTGCGATTGGGACGCACAGACGCTGTTCGCTGTTAAATGATGAAGGCACCAGGGGCCGCGATGTAAACACCAACACGCGACACTTGCATTTTATCAAGGTACTTTTAAGGTTGTTGCGGACGGACTAGAAGGCACCTTAGTCTTAACATTATTTCGCACTCATTTACACAAATTTGCACAACGAGTTTTAATTACGGTTTTGTTGATAAATGCGTCACTCGCTCTATTCTTTACGGATTGTTCATTCGCTAACCTGGCGGCTGGGCTGGCAAGAAATTACGGGATTATTCGCGCAGCGACATCTTACCATTTTTTCCACAACTAACCACTACATTCACGACATCTATTAAGGATAACTGCAACCAAACACACATCCGACATCTATTCACAATATTTTTAGATATAGACAACCAAACATACAAGTAGTAATATACTGGGTGTTTTATTTTGCCACAAAGGGATTTTTTAAAGCATGGATTTAAACTGGCAGTAAAATAATTAAAAGTGCACTACTGAAAAAAAACGAAATGGAAGTTGCAATGGGCAGTATTAAAATACATAGGTGGCAGTAATTAAAACCGACAGTAAAGAAGTTCGAGTAATAAAATTTAAAATAGGCAGCAAAAAGTTTTCTGTTTACTACCGCGATAATTTTATTCTTTTCCGTAATATATTTTTAACTGGTAAAATATTTTTTTGTACTGCCAAAATAAATAGGGTTCTCTGCGTTGCCAACCCCAAAAAAAGAAATAAATAATAAGAAAATATTGCTTATTTATATATTTCAAACATACTAAAAATAATTAAATAAATTATTAAACAATTTCTTATTGTTTTACAAGTTTTATTTGCTTTAAATATTATTTTCGCATCACATAAAATTTATAGGTTATGTAAATCAAAACAACAGTTGTGTTTTTTTTACATACTTTGCTTGAGCAAGTATGAGCAAATCATATTCTGTCTCATTTTCTCCTATAGAACTAAAAGGAGAAGGAAGTGATTTGCTCGAGCAAATCAGTCAAATTTTGGTAAAAGAAACACACCTATTATTAACCGTCCGATTTTGTTTTGATTTACATAACCTAGAAATTTTACGTGATACGAAAATAATAATTAAAGCAAATAAAATTTGTAAAACAATAAGAAATTGTTTAATAATTTATTTAATTATTTTTAGTATGTTTGAAATGCAGAAATAAGCAATATTTTCTTATTATTTATTTATTTTTTTGGGGTTGGCAACGCAGAGAGAGATGGGCATGTGAGACCATTCCCTCTCTGTTTGTCAAGGCCTGTAAGACCAGGCATGCTCTTGCGCAGATTCGCGTGACGTCACTTGGGCCAGTTGTTTTCGTTTTGCACGTTTAGAGCGCCCCAGGGGCATCTCACTTCGCTTACGATACGATACGATGCTTTACGATCGAGTCAAGTAAATAAAAACGTATTATTAATTTAAACACTCAAAATAAAAATAATATAACTGGAAGATAAGTACCTGAATGTACAGTATTCCATAAATTTTTTGGAAGAAAGTAAAAATCATTTTATTTATTAATTTATTTATTTATCAAAATACTGTACATGAATAAAACAAATTATTTTGTACATTGTTACATTACATTTAAAAAGACTAAAATTAAAGATTAAAAATACAATGGAAACCAACATAAATAAAACATTAAAAATAAAAAATCGTTTTACTGAGCCCAGCCAGTGGAGCAGTGTTCTTGAAACTCTTTTAGGGAGTATATTGTGGTACTGAGTAAGAAAGATTTTACAGCAGTTTTAAACCGTTTAGTTTCTACACTTTTTATCTTTTCCGGTAATGCATTATATAGATTAAGTGGAGTAATGAGTACACTTTTTTGAATTTTTGTAGATTTTATTGAATATAAATTACTGTTTAATAAATTTTCATTTACATAAATATAATAAATATTACAACGAATTGCCAAAGTTTATTAAAAATAGATTAAGTTACACATGTATTGTTTAGTTCTTGTAAGGTAATAATGGAAAATTTACACCAAAGTTATCCAAAAAATGTATATTTTTAATGTCTGTAAAAATCAGGATTGATATTTTATGTATTTATATACAATTTATTTACAATTAATATACAATAATTCGAGAATGAAAAACAGGATTCCATCTATCCAACTTGGTAAAAACACTTTATTAATTAATGCAACATGTTTCACCAACTACAGTGGCTTCATCAGGCACATAAAATATTTTAACTTAAGTTTATGGTGATATACAGATTTCAAACTTTGTGAGCCCCTAACCAACGAGGGTGTTCTGTCCAATACTATGAATTCCTTACCAACGAGGATATTTATTAACTTATTATTTGATCCCTTAACTAACGAGGGTGTTGTATCACACACTATGAGTCCCTGACCAACGAGGGTATTACTTTAACTAATAATTTGAGCCCCTGACCATCGAGGGTGCTATCACACACTGTTTGATTCCCTTTCCAACGAGGGTATTACTTTAACTAATAATTTGAGCCCCTGACCATCGAGGGTGCTATCACACACGGTTTGATTCCCTTACCAACGAGGGTATTACTTTAACTAATAATTTGAGCCCCTGACCATCGAGGGTGCTATCACACACAGTTTGATTCCCTTACCAACGAGAGTATTTGCCTATATTGCATTTGTTGAAAGTTTTGCAGCCCTGACCAACTTTTTGAATTATTAATATATTTTTTTATTTGTAAGTTTTTTTAATTTTAATTGTGCCCATTTACGAAGAGTAGACAGTCCGGGTAAAGGATAGTTTAATTTTGTTCTCAAGTATCGATATGCTTTTGGACTTACACTTCTTAAAGACATAGCGGCACATATATCCTCGTGCGACCAATTTATGCGCTTTTCTGGGTTAAGTAATAATTTAACTTGGCCAGGCGTAAATATTTTGCTAAGTACTTTAGTAAATTCTAACTCTCGAGCAATGTTACGATCCTCTGATTTTTCTAACTCTATTTTAAGAGCCCCATTTTCTGATTTTAAATTTACCATCTTTAATTCGTTATGTTGCAATTCTTCCAACTTTCTTTGCAGTCTTTCATTTTCTTCTTTTAAATTGGCTAATTCTAGATCTAGATTTGATATGGAATGCAATTCAGGAACTCTGTAAAATATAAAATTATAAATATTTTAATTATTTATGTGTACTAAAGATCTTACTCATTTATTATGGAATCAACTTCGGTGCCCGCCTCAGTGTCCATAAGTTCGCATATTAAATCATCACCAATTTTTTTTGCTGCCATAGACAATTTGTACTCCTCAAGTGGATTTGTTCCTGGTTCGATGGTTTCTGTCGGAGTTTTCGGTAAGTGCAAAGTAGGAAGTGCATCTTCCTTTAATTTGCGTGTTTTAACAGGTGAAACCCCTAATAGTTGCCTTTGCAACGATTTAAGTTTACAATCAGGAGCAAAATGTTCTGAGCAAATACGAGCTAAAATAATTATGAAAATATTTAATGTCAATTTAAGGTTAGTTTATTTTAGCATTACCTGTGTTTACACTAAATTCCGTAAGTCTTCCACAAGCGATAATCCACTTATCACAAAATTCCTTTGATTTTGGAAAAGTATAATAATGCACAGCTTTAAGTTCGTTTATCTTGCGGTTACTGGTACGGTTTTTGCAACCGTTAACAGCGCAGCTTGGCATGTTTAAAAAGTCTTTAACAGCGAGAAAACACTTATATACGTAAAGCAAATTGTTAATTACGCACAAAAAACACTAGAAAATTCAATTAAATTGCATTCAAGATTGCACCGTTATTGCACTAAACAACTCTAACCACAATACAATAATTGACAATTGACAATTGAAAGCATTTGAAAGGACGCTTTAGGATGGCCTTCGGAAATGCTTCGGAACGCTTCGGGGCATATTTGCATATTTGCCCCAAGTGACGTACCGGCGCAGAACCGAACGAAAATCGTTCTCGGGAAGAGCATGCCTGTAAGACCCTATTCTAACCTCACTAACTGTGCTAGTTTATTCGTTTAATGCAGTTTACAAATTGGAAAAATTAGTATAATAAAGAGTAAAGAGATATTTAATTAAGGTAAGAAAAATACGTAGTAAAATAATGGCATTTTCAGGGAGTATAAAATTTAGATGTAGATATCCCAACTGTGATAATATTTATTTTAAAAATATTAGAGATCCTTCTTTCCAAAGTAACACTTTTAAATTTCCTTCCTTTACTGAAAGATGTTTATCCTGGCTTCAAATTTTAGATTTTAGTGCATAATTATTAAGTAGGCAAGAATTAAATCAATATCATTTATGTGATGATCGTTTTGAAGTGAATAGTTTTACTAGTTAGTTAAAAACAAAGCTTATAGGGTGATTCTGAACAAAAATGTTAGCCCTAACAGCGATGTTAAATTTGACAGTCACCCTGATGTCAAAAAAAACGCAATTTTGTAAACTTTATTGCAACTTAACGGTTATTTAAAATAAAATTTTCGGTGTTAAAATAACATACAGCAAAGTAATAATAATACATTAATGTATAATTAATCAAAATAATACATTATATAAATGTACAATGCATTTTAATACCGAAAATATTTTATATTGTCGTTCAGTTACACTAAAGTTTACAGAATAGCGTTTTTTTGACATGGGGGTGATTGTCAAATTTAGCATCGCTGTTACGGCTAACATTTTTTGTTCAGAATTACCCCATTAGTAAATTTGCAGTGCCAAATATACCAAATTTAGAAAATCCTTGTAAAAAAGCTAAATTAGATGAACAAGTTCAATTGGTTTCACTTTAAAAAATTTAGATATTGAAAATAATAATATCGTATGTGACCAACAACAAATCAACAGTAATCAAAATTTAGAAAAATCAATAAATAACAATGATACCTTAAAGTCAATTGGGGTTATAAGGGTTTCACAATTAAATACAAGAGAAAAAAGTCTTTATAGGTGTAATAGATTACAAAGGCAAAGGATAATTAAATTAAAAAAGGCTCTTTCATATGTTAAGAACAATTTAAAGCAAATAAATGAAATAAAAAATACTAAAATTTAGAAAACAATATGGATAAAAGTGCTACAGAGTTTGTAAAATCACAATTTAAAAATATGAAATGTAAACGGCCAACATTCAATTTAGATAACAAAATTTTGGCTTTAGTTATGTACAAGAGGGGTCCAAAATCATACCGATTTTTACAAAAAAATTTTAAATTACCATCTAGTATAACTTCAAATAAATTATTAGCCAAAATTCCATTTATGTGGGTATTAATAAAGAATTTTTAAAGTCTTTCAGATAAATTCTAATATACCACACTGTATTAACTACTTTAATTATTATGTAAATTTAAATCTATGCAGGGTTATTTGTAATATGTACTATTTGGTCTATTTTGACTGTAATGTACTGTTTGCAATAAATAAATAAATTAAAAAAATTAGACAAACGGGATAGATTCTGTTGTTTAGCTTTCGATGAGATAGCTTTATCGAAGGGCTTTACTTATAATGCCAAAAAAAGATATGTCGGTGGGTTACGAGGATTTAGGGTCTTTGGGACGTAAGAACAAACCACCCGATCATGCTTTATTTAGTCAATGGCATATTATTTTACAAAATTTAGTAGAAATATTAAAAGAAATTGTAACAGAGTTACAAAATTTTGGTTTTTGTGTAGCATCTACAGTTTGTAATATGGGGGCAACAAACAGAGGAGCTATAAACTATTTGATAAAAATCGTGATAATATTTGTAATGAACCAATTTTTAAAGTTAATGGCCAAGATATAGTGGCACTTTATATTTTATGATGTTCCCCATTTATTGAAATTAACGAGAAACGCTTTGTTTAAATATAACATAAAATTCGATAATAATAAAGTTGCTAAATTTCAAGATTTTATAGTTTGCTATGACATTGATAAATCAGAACCTCGCTGTAGCTGTTATCTAAAATTTCACGTAATTATTTTAATTTAGAAAAAAAAAGGAGCCTAAAAATGAAAGTTAGCATTGCAGCAAAAACTTTAGGGTGCCACATGACAACTACTATGGCAGCTTTAGTAAAATTAAAGAGTTTACCACCAGAATCATTAGATATAGCACAGATTTTATAATTCATGTAAATAAATTGTTTGATAGCTTAAACGTAGCCAACTAAAACGTCAAAGTACTAATAAACTGTAAATCTTAGTACACATCATTTACATTTTAGTTTTGAAATTTGAATTAATCAAACTAAGAAGCAATCCAGTTAATAGTATATTATTCAACGAGCGAGTAAAGATAGCCATGACTCACGAAGACCGAAATTGCGACACGAGCCGGCAGGCGAGTGTCGTAAAAGGTCTGAGTGAGTAATGGCTATTTAATCGCGAGTAGAATACTATACTTTATCTACGACGATATTTCACTTTTAGATTTTCCTATCTATTATTGTCATTTTGCTGGCCGCTATTTTCATTAAACACCTATGTTTACTCTAGATTTTTGTTCTATGGCGTAAAATTGACAGCCCAATTTAACCTCTAAAATCACCTGACACCTAATTATATTTTTAATGTTTCTCCAATCCATAAAGGCTCTGTATGCCATGCCATATTATACCTGTCTTTTGATTTATTTGGTAATAAATTTTGGGTTGTTGTTAGCGCAGTTTCTAGTATTTCTGGGGGTGTGCAACTTTCACTTTCTGAATCCACTCACGCTTTTTATTATTTTTGTAATTATATTTTTTAAGAAATATGTTTTTAATTTGCAATAAATAATTACTTTTATTAATATAATGTAATTGTAAATTCACTTTGATTCACTTTCTTTAAAAAATTTATATTTCAAATTGAAATTATTTTGACAGCGGCGCACGCAAGTGAAGATGTCGCCGTCACATTCTATTCGTGTAACCTCGTTACCGGTCGGTTTTTAGCCAACTTCAGTCCGTTTGTTATGATAAATGTTTTGAAAATGCTGTCTCGTGATTGGTTCCAGCTAGTGTGTTATGGAGAGACATTTGATTTAAATGGAGATATTCCACACGGCTAAATTGTAATGATTGTCATTAATTAATAAGAAATGGGTACGTAATTAACATGTTATTCAATAGTCGTAGATAAATATCAAATGTCTCTCCATAACACACTAGCTGCAACCAATCACGAGACAGCATTTTCAAAACATTTATCATAACAAACGGGCTGAAGTTGGCTAAAAACCGACAGGTAGCGAGGTTACACGAGTAGAATGTGACGGCGCCATCTTCACTTGCGTGCGCCGCTGTCAAAATAATTTCAATTTGAAATATAAAATTTCTAAAGAAAGTGAATTAAAGTGAATTTACAATAATATTAATAAAAGTAATTATTTATTGCAAATTAAAAACATATTTCTTAAAAAATATAATTACAAAAATAATAAAAAGCGTGAGTACATAATAAAATGGATTCAGAAAGTGAAAGTTGCACACCCCCAGAAATACTAGAAACTGCGCTAAGAACAACCCAAAATTTATTACCAAATAAATCAAAAGACAAGTATAATATGGCATACAGAGCCTTTATGGATTGGAGAAACATTAAAAATATAAAATCATTTTCCGAGAATGTCCTGTTAGCGTATTTTGTAGAATTAGTAGAAAAATTCAAATCATCATCTTTATGGACACTATATTCTATGTTAAAAAGCACTTTAAACATAAATCACTCTATCAACATAGAAACTTACACAAAATTAGTTGCATTCTTAAAACGTAAATCTGAGGGCTATCAACCAAAAAAATCCAAAATATTTTCTCCAGATGAAATTAATAACTTTATTAATGAAGCACCCGATAATAAATATCTTGCAACTAAGGTAAGAAATTTTAAGTAATATGCGCTGTTAAATGCTTAATGTAAATTTTTAAAGGTTGCGTTAATCATGGGATTAATGGGTGCGTGTCGTTCAATTGAACTTTACGGCATGGATGTAAAAGACATTCAAGATCTAGGATCAGTTCTGCTCATAACTATCCCAAAAACTAAAATTGTTAGAACATTTACAGTAAGTGGTAAGTTTTACGAAATATGCAAAAAATATATTGACATCCGACCAAGTAATATTACATCAACGTGTTTCTTTGTGAATTTTCAAAATGGCAAATGCATCTGCCAAAGAATTGGTATAAATAAATTTAGCGCTATGAGTAAGGATATTGCAACATTTCTAAAGTTACCAAATCCACAATTATATACCGGACATGCGTTTAGAAGATCTTCTGCTACGATTCTAGTTGTCGCAGGAGGTGATATCACCACCTTAAAGCGGCATGGCGGATGGAAGTCCACATCTGTAGCGGAAGGGTATATAGATGATTCAATGCAAAATAAAATGGATATTGCAAATAAAATTGTAAATTCGGTGCATCAATCTTCCTTCACATCAGCATCGACTCCAGCATCAGCATTTACATCAGCCTCCGTATCAGCTTCTCCATCAACATCATCATCGGCATCAACTACAATACCGACCATGATATCATCTTCAATAAGCAGTCAGTTTCTGAGAAATGAAAACATAAATGTGGATGTAGGAAAACAACCCACAATTAATATTTCAAATTGTTCAAATTTTAACATTAATTTTGTAACAAAATAATTTTTGAATTTAATAAATTTATTTATTTATTTGGAGAAAATCTCATTTTAAAAATAAAACTACAATATAAATTACATTATAAAACAGGCTGGTTCATAAAAGTTAGTGATTTCAGCAGAAAACTCAAAGTTGCAAGTGAACTCGAAATAATTTAATAAGAGGATACGTTAAAGTTTAAACATTAAACACCGTTCTCCTTCTGTCTTTCTTCAGCACATAAAAAAATAGGTAAAGTTTATAGTATTATTAGTGGGTAGTTGTAAAACTTAAAATTAATACCTGTGCAAAGGTAATAAGTCTTATATTTGTGACGATTCGAATCATTCTTCACCACATCGTCAAACAATCTCTTATATTTGTGTTTAGTTGAAAGTATCCTTACACTGTGTACATTTTTTTTGTACAATTTCAAATAGGATTAAAATTTTAAAGTATCCCGCTTATCTACAATTTAAAAATGTTTGCCAAGTATAAAAATATTAGATGTTAGGTTTAGGTGTCAGGTGATTTTAGAGGTTAAGTTATTGGCCGTCAATTTTACGCCATAGAACAAAAATCTAGAGTAAACATAGGTGTTTAATGAAAATAACGGCCAGCAAAATGACAGTAATAGATAGGACAATCTAAAAGTGAAAAATCGTCGTAGATAAAGTATAGTATTCTACTCGCGATTAAATAGCCATTACTCACTCAGACCTATTACGACACTCGCCTGCCGGCTCGTGTCGCAAGTTCGGTCTTCGTGAGTAATGACTATCATTAATCGCTCGTTGAATAATATACTATTACATACCAATAAATTTACCTATGAATCATTATTGCCGTAGATTCCAGCTATTTGTAGATGAAGCTCTACTAGAGACTTCTTCAACCTTAAATACAACACCAATCATAGTAATGTAAGTAAGCACAATCATACAAAAAATTTATTAATTACTTTAATATACTTTCTTTTTAGCCTTCCCAATCTATAAATCTACTTCTACCGCATAAAATGGTTGGATTTGCGTAAGTCAGTAAAACTCATCTCCCAAACTCTACCTGTGTTTTATTAATTAAATAAATTATGTTGTAAAATATAGAATGTTCAAATAATTATAATATATTGATATTTACAAAATATTCATGTTATTTAATTTAAGCCTGCAATTCAATAATTTTTATTTAAAATAGAATGTTTGGAAACTTATATCAATAAAATAAGTTTGAATATTAATTTTATTTTCGACAAAATTAAATGTAATTAAATTTGGAATTATTAATGCACATCTTTAACTAGTTTTATTAGTTGTTAAATAATATTTTAATTAAAGATATGCAATAAGAATTTTAAATTTAATTTTATTGAAAGTAAATATTTAAATATGAAATTTAAAAATTCCGCCTTTAATAGCTGTCAAATTTAGTTCTGGTCACTGCGTGGGGGGGGGGCGCTATTGATTGTGGTGTTTCCTTTTTTAACGTGCAATAGATGTCTCTTATTATATTTATTTCTCTATGCCCTATTCTTTTTACTGCCAAAATATTTTTTTACTGGTAAAATCTTCTCTTTTTCTGCTATGATATTTTTATTTACTTCCACAATAAATTTTTAACTGCTAAAATAATTTTCGTACTGCCAAAATATTTTTATTGGGAATTTTACCTACCTGTAGGGGGCGCTGTTTTGACGGAAACAGCTGATCGAAAAGAGTAAAAAATTTGCTATTTTATTTATCAAAGTCCATTATTTAATTATTTTAGCTCATAAAACATATTAAACAGGTAATATTCGCCTTTTTTCAGCATGAGTATATAATTTAAACTTAATTTTATTTTGACATTTACTCCTTTCGCGTAGGTTATATAATTCCACCAGAGGGCGTCTAGAATGTAAACACCCTGTATAATCAGCAGTATTTTTAATTCTTTCTTTCTTTAAATATTATATTGTTAATTTTATTTTGGGAATATTAAAAGGATTGTAAGAAAACATCAAATGAAAGAGTAATTGCCTCCTGTAAACTAGAATAAAAATTAAACACCAAAATAGCAATGAAATAATTGCAGCTTATATGTTATAAAAAGGTCAAATGCGATATAATAAAATTTATCGCCAACTATCTTGAATAATTACTTTTAGTCGTCAAGTAGCAACTTATTAAAATGAAGCTATTGGTTTTAATTTTTTGTCTAAACCAAAACTCGTGGTAATCAAGGGATTATTTAAACCAAAGTGTCCAGCAAATACCTTCAATGGAACTACAATAAACATTTGTAATGAAAATCGATGGTGCAAAATAAAAGTAATCGACGAATGTATTTACGGAAATAAAAGCGAATTTCGTGAAACCTACGCGATTTATTTTATGGATAAAGTCAACGTAATAAAAAAAGGTGCTGTGCAAAATTTTGAATCCCTTCAAGGGATTTTTATCGATTCAGTTGGTTTAACTGAAATTGAGCCTGGAAGTTTTATAAATGTACCGAAAATTACTTTTCTACAAATAAGAAATAATGAAATCAAAAAAGTTAATCTGGAAACATTCAGTGGACTTAATTGCAGATTTTTGAGTTTAAGAAGAAACAAAATTTCTTTCATTGACTCTGACGCGTTTATAAACCAGAAACTGAGATATTTGGATTTGGGTGAGAATAAATTAAAAACTTTTGATCAAAAGTGGTTTGGTGATTTTAGTAAATTGCAAATATTGTATTTAGTACATAATTTAATCAAAAGTTTGAAACCGTACAGTTTCAATAAACTAAAGAATCTTTCAGAAATTGATTTGAACAATAATTTTATTACAAGGATCGAAAAATAGTTATTTATGCACCAAGGGAGCAAAGTGAGTAATTTAATCCTGAGTGTGGAAATTGTTGCCCGAGACGTAGTCGAGGGCAACAACCACACGAAGGATTAAATGCACTTTGCTCCAGCGGTGCATATTAAATTTTTTGCACTTCCAATTAATTATTTGAACAAACGTTTTCAATTTTGGGACAATGGTTATTTCGAATGCAAATAACTACTGAGCCAGACATAAAACCGTCACCTTATTAAAAAAAATAATTGAATAAGTTGTACCTCCTTTATTTGGTCTAACAAATTGTATTGATTGTAATGTTAGAGTAAACGTACATATTTATATTTAGTAATTTGTAAATGTACATATCTATTAATAAATTTGTGTTATTTTCTCCAGTCTTGTATAATTTTGAAGCACATCGGAAACCTAAAATCAATTGATCGGTTAATTTATGATAAATTAAATATTATTAAAAATTTAAGTACCTATACCATGATTCGATACGGATCAGTCTGCATGAACTTCCGAGTGATGATGAAACATTATGTCGTTTATCTTCTAGAAACTTAAACAACAAAAATCTTTTGAATTGTATAAATATAAGCATTTAGCATACTACATTAGATAAAACCATTAGATATCTTAATAAATAATACAAGACAATTTAGAGGTTAGAATTTCTTGTCAATAAAATTTTTTGAATTTAAGACAAAAAACTAATCAATTCCTTTCCCAAATAAAAAAACCCTAAAAATTATTATAGTAATATTAGAAATATACTTACGTATTAAATTATCAAATATAATTCAGAATTCAGAAACAATTATTTTTAAAAACTTGCGCGCCATCTGTGTTTGTAATATCTAACTACGAAATATTTTTAATACCAAGGGATTAAATGAACCGTTATGGGACTTTTAATCCCTAGAGATTAAATGAATACTTGGTAGTAAATGTGTTACTTTTACTTCTGCCATTAAGAGAGTAAAATGGCTCATTATTGTTTGGAAGTGCAAAAAATACTTTTCATGGTTTCAAGAGAACTGGTTACATCACTCTTTCAAATAACCGTTTGGAAACTATAGAGGTCAACGCCTTTGAGAATCAAATTTCTGGACTGGAATTGTCATTTAATAATTTAAAATATATCTCAAAGGATTTCTTTAAACACCTGGAGATTGATAAATTGTTTTTACTACCGAATCCCTGGATATGTGGATGTTTGGACGAAATCTATTTTGAATTAAAGGACAAAAAAACTGAAATCGAGAATCATAGAGACTACGAGTTTATGTGGAATGATTCGTACCCAATTTGTGTTGTGCCACTAATAAAAAAATATGATTTGAACTCTTGTAATGAGGATTTTGTGAACACCGTGAGAAACGATAGAATTTTAAACGAATTTTTTAGTGTCCTAAATTACGATCAACTCAATCCGAATTTCACATTGGATATAGACTTAAGTGGACTACTTTTTTTCTAAATATGATGATGACTAAACCTAAACTGTTAATTTTAATTTAATTTAAGTAGATTTTTTAAAAGTAAATAGTTTTTAAAATAATTTGATATAAAAAATTGTAATATAATTATTAGTATTTAAATATTTGTTAGAAAGATCTTTTTACTCAGAGTAACATACAAAAAAAAAGTTAAATCGATCGATTCGTTTTAAAGATATTCAAAATTTAGCAAGTGGAGATTTCATGTCTTTTAAAATTGTCCTATGAACACCACGGCTTCAATTTTAAGTGTTTTGATAGGGTAAGTAATACCTCCTGGGAAAGATCTTTTAACCCAAAGTAACATACAAAAACATGTAAAACGCAATTTATTTTCATTTTCTACAAAAGAGAGATTTTAAACAACAAATTTAAATTTATTCGAGGAATTGTTTAAAATTTTGTAACATCTGGAACAAAACAATGCAAAACATAAAACGACTTATAACCACATTGAGATTCTTTTTATCAGTTGTATTTTGTATTAGTGGTGATTTTCATCGTGTTAAAACTGTTTATGACTAATTATTAGAAATCAACATTTAAAATTTTGTCAACTTCTGTAAAAGCTTCTGCTAGCAATGGTTTATAAATTCCAGAAAGGGTTGAATTAATCACATTTTATTTTAAAAACGATGAGAATGCTCATCGTGCAGCTAATTTATTTAATGAACAACATCCAAACAAACATTGTAACCGAAAATACGTTCTGGAGTTGGTTGCAAAATTTAAAAATACTGGTTCTGTTGGTAATAAGAAATGCGTTCCTGGTAATGTTCGTCTAATAAGAAATGAGGTCGTTGAAATAGGTGTTTTGGGACAAGTTGCTGCAGATCCAACTTTAAGCACAAGAAAACTGGAGACTGTGACTAACATCAGCAGAACAACCGTTCGCCGAATATTAAAAGGTCACAAATATCATCCCCATAAAATTCATTTAATTCATGAGTTAAATGAAGATGATTTTGATAGGCGACTGCAATTTTGTGAGGTGATGACGGAACGGATAATTGCTGATGAAAATTATCTTTATAATATCTGTTTTTCTGATGAGTGCACTTTTTTCTTAAACTCGACCGTTAATCGTCATAATTGTCGATATTGGTCAGATGAGAATCCTAGGGTATTTCATGAAGTTCACACTCAAACTCCTCAAAAATTGAATGTGTGGGTTGGAATTTTTGGAGACCGTCTTATTGGTTCTTATTTTCTAGATGGCAATCTAACAGGGGATATGTACTTGGATCTACTTCAAAACTTTGTTCATCCATTTCTGGACGATATTATCGAAAATGACGATCGTTATTTAGAAGACCATCTGATTTTCCAACAAGACGGAGCACCTCCTCATTACACACGGCCTGTTAGGGAATTCTTGGATACGACGTTTCCTGGGCAATGGATTGGGCGTAGAGGACCTTTGGAGTGGCCGCCGCGATCTCCCGATCTTACTCCCCTTGATTTTTTCCTTTGGGGGCATTTAAAAAGTAAGATTTACGCAACGGGACCAGGATCTCTAGCAGAGTTACGACAGAGAATACGACAATGAATGCCGAGAAATTACTGCTGAAATGTTACAAAATGTAAGAATTCGCTTTGAGCAAAATTTGTACGTTTGCATGGAGGTTGGTGGAACTCAATTCGAACATTTAATAAAATAATAAAAACATCCTTGAAAGTGTCGGGATCGATGGGATTCTTTAAAGTGTTAAGTTTTCTTCAAAAGATTAGTTAAGTTTAGTTTGGTTAAATAAAAAATAATGTGCAATACTGTTTTATTTTGAATTCTTTAAAACAAACCAATCGATTTCACTTTTGATTTTTTGTATGTTACTTGTGGTAAAAAGAACTTTCCAAGGAGAGGGTATTACTTACCCTATCAAAAGACTTAAAATTGAAGGCGTGGTGTTCATAGCACAATTTTAAAAGGTATGAAAACTCTACTTGCTAAATTTTGAATATCTTTAAAACGAATCGATCGATTTAACTTTTTTTTTTGTATGTTACTCTGGGTAAAAAGATCTTTCCAACGAGGTATTACTTACCCTACCATCCCTATTAAAATTTTAGGGGTTGTGTCCAAAGGGCGAGGGATGAATGGATTTTTGAATCAACTCTATTGCAAAGTATGTCCCTCTCGAAACGGTATTACTTACCTTATCAAAACACTTAAAATTGAAGGTGTGGTGTTCATGGCACAATTTTAAAAGGCATGAAATCTGTACTTGCTAAATTTTGAATATCTTTAAAACGAATCGATCGATTTAACTTTTTTTTTTGTATGTTACTCTGGATAAAAATATCTTTCGAACGAGGTATTACTTACCCCACCATCCCTATTAAAATTTAAGGGGTTATGTCCATAGTGCGCAGGGATGAATGGATTTTTGAATCAGCTCTATTGCAACATATGTCCCCCTCGAAACTAAACTTGACCTGTCCGAGCATTTTTTCAAATTTTTTTATTAACTATTTCAAAACTCGTCTGTTTCGTTTTCGTTGGCCCACCCTGTATATCCGGTAAAAAAACCATCGCAAAAATTTTAACTGCACTAATTTTAATTTTGAAAAAAAAAACACTCTGAAAATAACTTGAAATTTGTCATTTATTTTAGAAAAGGTCCTATAGTAGAGGATAATTTATGGTACAGTTCTTAATTTACATTTAATTCATTTCCATGATTTTTTTCTGACGTTTTGCGCGTCGTCATGGTTACCATAGCAATATTTCTTGTAGAGCCTATTTTATATTTTACCAAAATTATCGCAAACATTTTAAACAAAGATTTCTAAGTAAGTTCAAACTGGAATATTGACTTTTAATAAAATATAATCGAAATTAATTACAAACAAAAATATGATCAATTTTTTCCCACACATAGGTATATTAAGATACACCCTGTATACAGAGTGTTTCACAAATGGTGGTCATGCCTTCGTGTGATTATACTACAAGTAAAAATAAGTCAAAAAGTCCATGTAAACATTTATCCAAAACTCAACTGTTACCGATATACAGGGTGTTGATTTTTTTTTTATTTTTACTTTTTATTTATTTTCTCTGTATATCGGCTAAATGAAAATTAATAAAGTTTTAAGGGTGAGTAATTTTATTTTTTTTCCTACGCTGGCAATAAGTTAAGGTATAAACGAAAAATTCGACGTTTCATTTTTTGTTTTAAGTATATTTTTAGGAAATTTCGAAGATAACCTGAGATAACGTCTTGGAATTTAAGTAAACATGTGTTATTGAAAAATATTTGCTTTTGAAAATGCATTTATCATTTATTTATCAATGTATGTACATTCATTAGCTATACTTTATTCACAAATAAATACAAGGTGTTCTAGAATATACGCAGCGATTCAAACACATAAACACAAATTGGCTCTATATGTATAAGGCCCCACAAACATAAGCAAAATTAAACTAAATTTACAATTGTATTTTTAAAGTTATTCATTGGATATCCTTTGGCGTTTAATCCAGTAATTTTAAAAAGTCCGCCATCATTTGGACCATCAGCTGTTTTATTTCTAAATTGTATTCTTGCAGAAGTTACATATAAATCATCCAAATTATCTCCTCCAAATGCAACGGAAGTAATATGATCTGCTGGGATTTTAATCGTCTTTAAAAGATGATCGGGCTTCTTCGTAGAAATTTGAATAACACAACTGCCTTGAAAAACGGCCACCCAAAGATTATCATCAGTATCTATGGTCATGCCATCTGGAAAACCTTCCACATTATTATTTTCAAAAGAAAATAATATTTTGCGATCAGCTAAAAACTCCATATATTTAGTTTTAATTCATCTAAATTTTGATATAAAATCAACTTACATAGGTTTCCAGTTTTAATATCAAACGTAAATTCATCTACAGTCCTTTTTAGAGAATCAACGTAGAACATCTTCGTGTTTTCTTTATTAAATGCTATTCCATTAGAGATTCCAATATTTGACTCGTGTTTTTTTAAGTTTCCGTCCAAGCTATAAAGTGATCCCATGTTTGTATTTATTGCATGATTTTCTTCAACTGACAAAACTGACATTGTACCTTTAATTTAAAAAAAAATAAAATTCTAATTCGGATATTTTATTTTGTTCGTTCATTTTACCAAACCAAAATCTGCCACTGGCGTCACATTTACCATCGTTGATGCGATTATAATTTAAATCAAGTTCAACTTCAGTTAATTTTGAAATCGGAGATACTTTTAAATTTTCTTCCCATTTTATAGTTACTACTTTTTTTCCTGCTGTAATAATATATTGGTTTTCTTCTCCTTCAACAGGAATGATAACAGACACATAATCCGATCCTAAAATTAAAAAATCTCAAATAGACTCTCTTTCCAAAAAGAACCTAATATTATACATTGAAGAATTACGAAAAAATGGTGTCCTTTGCAAAATTTTGGATAAAACCTACGCACATATTTTCTAGCACTCTTTAAAATTACTCCCTTCTATTTTTGAAAATTACACTAAAACAGGTGTTTTTTCAAAGAGTGTTTCTCAATGCATTTTTTTCATTTTATATGGAATTTGCATATCCCAAAATTGTATTGGTAAATATAAGCCAAAATATTTTATGCCAAATTTTAAAATTTTTATCATGGGGTATTTAAAAAAAAGTTGCTCATTTTTATGGCCATTAAAAATCAGAAAAAAAATTAGAATATTTAAACTCGTTGTAAAGTTATGGCAAAAAAAACAAAAAATGTGATTTTGGAAAATAATTTATATTTGCCAAACCATTACTGCTACATCAATGAAATGAAACCAATGTTTTATGGACAGTTTCCAGGCTTACCATAAAAATATCTCCTCAAAATTGCTCTAATAATAAAGAAAATAATAATAGTAAACCAATGACCTGCAATAAGAGCATTTTATTTAAATAACAGGTGTCTTTATAATATTAAACAAATAAAATGATTAAAGTATTTGCTTTTTTATTATTAAAATTTTGATCAAATTGAAAGTTTCATTTGAGGTGATATTTTTATGGTAACCATGGAAACTGTCCAAAAAACATTGATTTCATTTGTTTTTTATACAAATTTTCAAATTTAATACATTTTCTAAGGGAACACATTAATGTTAATTAGCAATCTGAAAATGTATTATTCTTTATTTTCTGATGAGGTAAAAATCCAATATGGTGGCTATAAGAAATAAAAAAGTTGAATATCGCGGCTTCGAATCTAGGAGGCCAAAAAATTATTTTTTGACTTAATTTAACTCAGAATAGTCAACAATTTAAAGGTACCAAATTTCATTGATGTAGCAGTAATGGTTTGGAAAATATAAATTATTTTCAAAAATCACATTTTTTTGATTTTTGGCCATAATTTTGCAAAGAGTTTAAATATCTTAAATTTTCTTTCAGATTTAGTGGCCATGAAAATGCGCAGCTTTTCTTTCATTTAACCGACCTTGTATCACTTCCACTTTAAAAGATACCAATGGTGAGCATCGAAATGATCACCACCCTGTATAATATAAAAATTTCAAATTTTATCGTTTTTAGATTAAAATGAAAAACATTCTATTAGTTCTCAATGTATCAACTGACTCTAACTTCTATAATTCTTTAGATATCGACTGACTCTAATGCAAGAAAATTATGGAAAAGTGAAAACAATTGAGTATTTTCGTAGAATGAGTGAAAATCTAGAAGAGGTCAATAATAATATCATTAAAGGCTTCAAATTTTATTTATTTCAGACCGAAGAAGATCTTCCATAATTCTCTAGATATCAAAAGCTACTTTAATTGGCTCATATGCTATATTTTTATGGGAAAGAAAATTTTATTTTCTATAATTTTCCAGATATCGTAAACTGACTTTATCAGTGAAACAGAGACGATTTTTTGGGGAATTTTGGTCTCTTCTTGTAGATAGAAAAAATCTATAAAAGATCAACATTGTAGTTTTTATATTGATCTTGTAGATTGAGGAAAAATCTGCAGAAAAAAATACCTAAATCCTCATACAACATTTAAATTCTTCTCGATTTTAAATAAAGGTGGAAGACGTCTCAGAATCCTTTTTGAATTAAATTAATTTCAAAAAAATTCCTCAGTAACTCAAAAAATGAGTTATTTGTCTTACATCCAATATTAGAACTTACCAGTGTTAGCTTTTACATGTGACCCAGTAGCTGGTGTATATTTATGAATACACCGCCCCACAATATCAACATAATAAAGAGATTTTGTTTTAGTATCCCAATGAGGACCTTCTCCTAAAGGTACATTTCCCACGACATCAATTTTTTCTACCACTGCCATATTTATTAATTTTGTGGAGATTATAATCTATTATGTAATAATAATTAATAAAAAACCAGTGCTTATCGAAATAACCGAATTGGTAAACATGTTTGCCAATTCGCTTATTTCGATAAACACTGTGGATGATAGGTGTTTAGAAAAGTAAATTAGGTCACATGTTATCAAACAGCAAAAATGCCAGAAAGACACTAATAATTAATAATTCTTAATCCACCTTTTATCAGAGCTAATTGCAACAACTTACGAGCAGCAGGGACATGCACACGTGTTTCGTCCTCATTCTTAATAACACAGGTCAACGACGAAAAAAATGTGTTTGAATGTAATAGGTGATTTTTATAGTTTTTTGGGCGCCGATTACTGGAAAAATATTGAAAAAACTACAATACAACTATTTATATGGATTAAACATTAGCTTGTACATTTTAAATACAGGTAAACGTTGTTTTACGCCGGGGTTCCTTTCCGAGAGACACCGGTGTAAAATGAACACAAATTTTTCGTGTTTTTTTCGCACAATATTTGGGTATTCTGAATCACTATTGTCGCCCATAATGAAACTACAAATTGAATATTCTTTTAATTTTATAATAAAAAATATAATCTTACCTTTTTATATTTTTTAAAAACAAAACGAAAACTAACTCGGAAAATCCCACGAAGGCACCAACCGGCGTAATTGTGAATCCACGTAAATCGAACCGGCGCAAAACGACGTTTACCTGTATTTATTTGGTATATTTAAATAGTGTATAAGGAAGCACAAATCAAAATTAAAAACTTTTGCCTTAAAATAAAATATCATCAGATTGGTCAAAACATTAAAACTAGTAAAAATTAGTTTACGCCATTTTGTTAACTTTTTGACGCTTTTATTGTCTGCTTTCCATATAAGTACCCACATTGATTTTCCTATTCTTATTTAAATTTGTATTATTTTTCTATAAGTTATAGGTTATAAAATAAATAAAGTATTATAGTAAAATCGTTTTTTTCGTCAATTTTGATCAAAACTTAACGTTTTTGTAAAGTAACCTTACGTGATTGAAAAAAATGGTTATCATTTTTTAAATAAGCACTAAAAATTATACCTATCAAAATCAGGTATCAAAATTATAACATTTTTATAAAGTATTTTTTGCAGACCTGTGTAATTAATCACTTTTTAGTTTATCTGCCACTATTTTGTTAATCAAAAGCAGAATGAAAAATGACCTCACTCACAATCTGTGAGTTGTTCGTGGAACATAGAACCTTCAGAATAACGAATGCTATCATTTAAATAATTATCTAATAATTTCTTTCCCTTCCTATGGGGTTTAATAATTTGGATGTTGAATATTTTATTCTAATTGTTTGGTGATAAGCATTTTGTGTATTGCAATTTTTTTTTTGCTCAACATAAAATATTGTAAATTAAGGCAAAGGCGAATAATTCAAATCCCAACTTTTACAACGATAGAAAATGTTTATTTCATATGCAGTGCTACTATTAGTTTCGCCTTCATAAGGGCATTATCAGGTACATTAAAAATTTTATTTGTGTTTGGCAAGACATGCTACAGCAATCTGGTACTCCTCATTCTGTGATAATAGGGCTATACCTATAAGGGAACGCCCAAACAACTGAACCGACAAAAACCCCTGGACATAAACCCCCCGTTCAAAAAACCCTCCGACAAAAACTCCCTGGACATAAACCCCCCGTACAAAAACCGAAAGGGGAATGTTAATTGTAAGTGGGGTATGAATTTTAAATTATTGGATTGATAGAACACTTTGAAAAATATTCCCGAAAACGGTTGATAATTATCGATAATTTTTAGAAACTTAGAATTTTTGTATCCTAAATTTAGTTTTTAAGCGATATATGAATTTTTAAAAATACGCCTTCACTCCTTTATCAGAATGTCTATAAAAATCAGATAAAAGATAGTTATTCTATCTAATTATGACAAATAATAGCCATAAACCCTTCTAGTAGTGTTATCAGAAAAAAGAAAAAACCTTATGACTAATGGGGTGATTCTGAACAAAAATGTTAGCCGTAACAGCGCTGTTATATTTGGCAGTCACCCCGATGTCAAAAAATCGCTATTCTGTAAACTTTACCGTAACTTATGGTGCAATTCTGAGCAAATCTGTTGGCCCTTACAGGAAATATCTGTAAGATAACCAAGGAAACCGCCCATTACAACCCATATAACAAACCCTACAGATTTTCCCTGTAAGGACTTACAGATTTACCCAGAATTGCAGCATTAATGGCGATGTAAAATAACATTTTCAGTCTTAAAATACGTTTTACATCAATGTAATGTTAGTATTTTGATCAATTATACACTAATGTAAAATTATTATTTTGATTGATGTTATTTTAACCCTGAAAATGTTATTGTATACATCGCCGTTAAATTACAGTAAAGGTTACAGAATGGCGATTTTTTTTACTTCGGGGTGACTGTCAAATTTAACAGCGATGTTACGGCTAACATTTTTGTTCAGAATTACCCCATTAACGGCAATGTAAATAACACTTGGTGTTAAAATTCATTGTTCATCTATACATAGAATGAATTATTTTGATCAATTATATTAATATACAGGGTGCCCCGTAATAAAGTGGACAGACATAGGGCGCGTTCCACTATGATTCCACTAAAGACTCGCAATGCTCACGACGACCGCAAAGTCGTTCCACATAAGATCGCGGTTGTTTCGTTCGTGCATAAAATCGTCATCGATGACAAAACGAATGTCTAGTGCAAGAAGCCCACAACGACCGTAATTATTTGTGGGTTTCTGTGGTCGTTTGTTGAACGGTGACATTTACACTGGTTTATTATGAAGAATAACGTCAAAAATAGGAACAAAATCAATCATTTTAATTGAACCTGTAGTGGGATTTTGTTTCTATCTTGATATTTATCAAGCTTGAGAAAACTCAAGAGGGGGGATATTCTCGAATTACACGACACAACATCGTATATGACATGACAAGGACAGACTCTTATTTTTGTATTTGAATGACAAGGAAGGATGATAAAAGTCGTGTCATGTGTAATTCGAGAATAGCCCCCTATTGAGTTTTATCAAGCTTGATAAATATCTAGATAGAAACAAAATCCCACCTCTGGAACAGAACAAGTTATTCAAGTTCAGATTTTCCTAGAAGACGCGGTACGTGACGAAATTGGTATTTGCGATTGAGTAAAATATGGTTATCTACAATTTTTCCTCTTCCTCAAGACTTACTTTAAAACCTTGATAAATATATGATATGTTTATAGACACTGCCTTTGAAAATTCTTTATTAAATGGAGCTATCCAAGCAAGAGTACTTGTCAATATCAGACTATCAGACTTAGATAACTAATAACTGTGTTCCGCCCTCACGTAGAGTTGCCAGATTTGTGAACACAATAACCGGGACACATGGTCACTTGTCACATGGCGGTACTCGAGACCATACTTTTTTTATGTTATATTTTGGGAAACGTCAGAACACCGAAGGTCAAGGGTTATTAAGTTTGTGGCTAGGGTCAGCATTTTTTGTGTAATTTTCAAGGTCGCGAAATAAAAAAATGATCTCATTAATACATATTATTTATTTTGTATAAAAATATATCAAATAAAAAATAGGAACTTAACAGGGCGCGTTCCAGTAATGAACACTAAAGCCCACGACCACGACCGCAAAATTTTCCCGTTCCACTAATTCAAAAGGTCATCATTCAACAAACAACCACTGAAACCCACGAATAAATACGGTCGTTGTGAGCTTCTTGCGGTCGCCATCGATGCACGAAAGAAAAAATCGCGGTCATATGTAGATCGACCTTGCGGTCGTGGTGGGCTTTAGTGTTCATTACTGGAACGCGCCCACAGTCAAAATTCTCTCTAATTAAAAAAATCACAGAAGATAATATAGGAGAGTATTAAAAAAAATTAAAATACAGAAATTCTCAAAACTTAAATTGAAAAAAATTATTGGGTTGCTTCTTCTCATACTTTAGACTTGATTTTCCTTTGTTTAATAAAGCCTTGTTGTGAATTAAAAAATCGTACATTTCACAACAATTATTGAAATTATAATTTTCCAAACATTGCAGAATACTTTCTACAGTATGATCAGAAAGACGATTCCTTTCGTCTGACCATTGAATCGCCATTAGAGAAAATATTCTTTCTACATTGGCATTATGGCCAGGTATAGAAAAGATTGTATACAAGTCCATGTACTGTTCAGTGTACTCAGTTTCAATTTTAGAAAAAATAATTGCCCATTTCTCTGATGCAATTTTCTTATTCCAATCTGAAGATAAAACTTCATTTTTCCACAATGGTTTTAACAACACTTATTTGATTGAATAGAAATGTGTCATTAATAATAATATTTTTATTTTTCATATATTCAATAGATTTTTCAATGTCTGGCCACTCAGGTATTTTTTTTAATTCCATCCAGGAAAATACCGAATATTTCTCAAGCGGTAACATCCATTTTTTTAAATATTGGGTCGGAGTTTCAAAAATTGGATACTTCTTCGTGGAAATTATTAATTTCTTTTTTTGTAATTGTTCCATTTTCTTCACGTGTTTTTAACATTCTTTTAACATTAGGTTTTAACGTTAGGTATACGGTACTCGTGGAGTGGGAGTGGACGTGCGTGCTACGAGCCAAAAAACGTCGTTAGGTTGGAATTTTTAATTGGCGATTCAAATTAATATTTCGCGCGAAAATGTTTGTTTGGTTGCATACCCTGGTGACGGCATGACCGGGGCAAAATTTAACCTCGTTCGTATCTCAGTCTGTGTTTACACGGTTTACACCAGTTTACACTTACACCAATCGGTTTTTGTACGCGTTTTCAGTGATAGTGATTTACAGGTGATTTAAAATGGATAAATACTAAATACTTGTCCTTCGCAACCATTTGTCCATTTTTGGAGGCTGTACCTGAGTCAAGATGTATCATTGAAGGAGAACAATTAGTTAATTGTGGTCATCTGATTTTATGTCAAGTGGTAGAAAAGGTGGATAATTATGTAGAAATTTTTAGTTTATGTTTGCAAACTTCTCACCTTAACAGTACACCTCATGAAATTAAGGGATATATAAATATTACCGAGGGAACAATGAACATCGTGAAGATGGTGTGTTCTTGCAAAGCCGGATTGAGCTCTAGATGCAAACATGTAGCCGCTGTTTTAATTTATTGCTCCAGGTGGTATTAAATTACATGCATGCAAAAAACCTGCAATCATGGGAAAATAATAGATGATACATAACATTTTATTTATTTAGTATTTTCGTTTTTCGGATTTTGTTGTATTTTATTTCAGGAATGCAATTAAATCTTTGGAAACGATGTCCCAAACGGATAAAAAGTGTTCCTGGTCAGTACAAAAAGGACCGGTATTAGATAAATACCTTAAAAATAATAACCCTATAAGATCTTGGGATTGTTTGGGTAAAGAACCTATTAAAAAAAAGTGTATCCAAAGGGAACTTTTTTGAATACATTTTTAAAAGTTTATCCAGATTCAGAATTGTCTAAACATTGGTAAATATAATTTAATCTGTTATTTTGTGTTAAATTATTTATAACATTGTGCATCATATAAAATAATTAACAAATATTTTAAGTGCTGTTTGAAAACCATTTGAACTGGGGAGTATGTATGCAGTTATTGACGATACAAATTGGGTTGAAAATTGTGACAATAAATGTTTTATAAATAATATTATTCAAGCAGAAGAGTCATCTTATTTAAAAAATTTAGGCAAAATAAAATTTTCCAACAAATGCTGTGAAGAATTTTATAAAAACATTATTGTTACAAAATCCCAAATTAGTATATGTGGAGAGACCAAGGGCAATTTAAATATTTGGAAGAAGGCAAGGCAATTTCGAGTTACAGGTTCACGATGTTACGCATTGTATACATACTCAAAGGGTGATTGGGAAACAAATGCTCTTAAATATTTTTGGCCAAAAAGTTTCTCTAATAAAAATGTACAATACAGAATTCCTTTTGAGTCCAAAGCTTGTGATGCTTTTAAGGCCAAGTATAAATGCAAAGTTGAAGAAACAGGAGTAATTATTAGCTACATCCCTGGTTAGCCTATTCCCCGGATGGTATTATTGTAGAACAAGGAAAGCCCAAAAAATTATTGGAAATCTAATGTGCTATAAAAGGTAATTACCTAGATTGATTTTTATGTAATAATCTTAATAATTAATTTTTAATAATTAATTTTAGGTCAAGAAGAAGGGGCAGAAAATATTTTACAATATTGCAATTTTCTTAAGATTGTTGAGGGTAAACCCCAACTAAAACAGAAACATGCCTATTATGGGCAGGTTCAACTCGGTATGGCCATTTTAAATGTAGAAGAAACAAATTTTATTGTTTACTGCAGTAAGGATGATACATTTTTAGATATCCTAATTAATGGGGTAATTCTGAACAAAAAATTTTAGCCGTAACAGCGATGTTAAATTTGACAGTCACCCCGATGTCAAAAAAACTCTATTCTGTAAACTTTAGTGTAACTTAACGACAATATAAAATAACATTTTCGGTATTAAAATGCATTGTACATTTATATAATGTATTATTTTGATCAATTATACATTAATGTATTATTATTACTTTGCTGTATGTTATTTTAACACTAAAATTTTATTTTAAATAACCGTTAAGTTGCAGTAAAGTTTACAAAATTGCGTTTTTTTTGACATCAGGGTGACTGTCAAATTTAACATCGCTGTTACGGCTAACATTTTTGTTCAGAATCACCCCATAAAAGAGATGATGATTTTTTAAGAAAATTTTTAAATAAGTTGAACTGTTATTTTGATAATCTCTTACATATAGCTTGTAGTAATTACAAAAATTATTTATAAATAATAAAATTTAAATTAATTTATATACCATATTTTTCTATTTTAAGATACATTTTCTTAATATATTTTATTATATTAATTTGAGTTGATTATTTCATTTAATTAATAGGTACATATTATGAAGAGACAGATGAGCAAAAAAACTATTTTGCAATTTTGTGCTATACATCCTATCAGCAATAAGGAATTGTATTCAAATACGTTATAGAAATTTGTTATCATTTAAAATAGGTTTGGATAAATTTGTTATAGCACATGCTATTATAAATATATCATCAATGAAGGGGAGTAAATTTATTGGCATTCGATTACTTAAAATTTTAAATATTTTAATCCTTTGGTTTGACCGCTCTATGTGAATTCTGGCTGAGGCAATTTTAGCATTTAACAGAGCTTCGCTTGAAGAAAATTGTGATTTATTTCTTAAAAATGGAGGTTGAATTACTTTTATACCAAATGCATTACATAATCCTTTTATGTGAAATCCTTTGTCCTCCATAATTACATCTCGATTCATTTTTAATTTAGATAAGAGGTTACTTGATTCAAAAATGTTTTTATCAGACGTTCTTCCACCAAAACCTTCACTAACAAATGTAATCAACCCAGATGGTGCTACTCCCTTCATAAATTTAACTGTTGTTGTACCTTTGTAATTTGAATAAAGATTTATCCGACAACAAAGTTTTTTAGGTTTTTGAACCATAATTTCTGTGCAGTTTAGATTTTAGAATAATTCTGACATTGGGAAAATCTTTAAAGCATATGGGAATATTTCTTTGTATGTGCTCATATGCTGGAAATAAAATTGAATCACAAAGAGGTTCTGATAAAAGTTGTATTGTTTCAATAAAAACCGATTTACAGGTTTGAGATGATATTTTAAATAATGTTCCCAAAACCACATATGGTAAATCAAGCTTCAGTTTCATAAAAGTTAAAAACACCCTGCTTTTATCAGTGAGTCTATGAATTCTATTATCAGACTTAACCATTGTGAATATGGTAACCAACATATTAAGAAGGGCAAAGGAATGTAGACCCGTTAAACTATTTAACTCCTTATCTGATGAAACGCAATCCAAAAATTGAAAAAACATCTCACTGTTCACTTGAGTTTCTGCATCTAATTGGTTAGATTCGGTTTGACTTCCTGTTGTTATTGTGGTAAAGAAAGAGCTTTCGGTTTGTGTTCCTACATCTACAATTTTTTTTTAAATTGTATGATTTTCAGAAAAAAGGGATTCAGCAGATGCCGTTTGGTTTTCATGTACTGTTAAATTTAATTTGTTTTCTTTTAAAGTTAAAGAAGTAGAAAGTGGAATTAAATTTCTTCTTTTTTCAAGACGAGAACTTCTTTCCTCAGTTTGTTTCTTAATAAATTTTGACTGGGAACCGCAGTTGGTAATAATATTCTTCTATCAAAACAACCTATCAAGAATAAATTTTATTAGAATTTTTTTTTTAGTTATTAGAAACAAGTGTTTTAACCTGTTGAATGATAGTCTTCCTTTTTAAACTGAAGAGAACAAACTGTCATGTGTTCAGTCACTTTTTTACCCATCTTTATACGTGTTTCCCATAATTTTCTCCTATCTTGATCTATAAAATCTCCAAATTCAGTTTGTACTTTTATTAATTGTTTTGGTTTAGGAAATTTATGAAAAGATATGTTCCTATTATTTTTGCGTATAGATTTACATCCATAAACACAACAATTTTCCTTACTTTTACAGTTTATAAGTTCACGACAGCCGTAACGAGCCGTAAAGCCTGGGGTCATGACCGGGGCGGTCATGACCGTAAGTTGAGCAAACTACCGCGAGAGGGAGATGGCTTAGCTTCAATCGCCAATAGTTTTTGAAAACCGGGACAATTGGCGATCCCGACGCCTCTTATCGGGACACCGGGATTTGAGCTTCCAAACCGGGAGAATCCCTGAAAACCGGGACGTCTGGCAACCCTACCCTCACGTATTCTTTTTGCACCTATGTTTACAAAATTAAAGCTTTGACAGTTGACAGCCACATTTATCAAACTTTTATTCAGAATTTTGGGGTTATATTATGCATTCGCAACACATGGTTCAAAATCCATTCAATATCCAATCCACTTGTTTTCGATCGCAACGTTTTGAACTAGTGGAACGGGAAATTTTGCGGTCGCGGTCGTGGGCTTTAGTAGAAAGTGTTTATCATCTCAAATTAAGATGACAAGTTCCTCCAACACTTTGCCCAAAAATGCTTCCCTGCAAAGTTACATCCAGTTAAAGTTCACTTTTCAAAAAATAAAAATCCACATAACTTTTCTTCAATGATGCTATCTCGATAAGAACTGCCATGGGGGCTAATAGTATGTACGAATAAATGGCTATTTGCACATACAGTATATTACGAATAAATGTTAAGTTTGAAATCATGAATGGAATAGTCCAACCTTTTTTTTAATAATTTGAATCTACATAATTTTCTGAATTGAAAAATACCCTATAAGTCGTATTTTCCATCAACTTGAGGTTTATAAAATTTTTGAAAAAATGTTTTAAATAAATTTTACAGACGTAAGATTTAAAAATTGACATATATAATACATAAAAAATTAAATACGGCAGTTTCGAATTTTGTGCCAAACTTTATCATCATCCTTTATATATATGTACATAATATTTACAAATACTCCAAATTAACAAATTTTTAATATATAAAGTCCGGATGGGTAACTTATCCAATATCCAATTATCACATTTTTTCCTAGAAATTAAATATAGTTATATCATGTTCAATAAAAGAATTAAAATTACTTACGTAGCATCTATAACAAATGTAAAAATGTCCATTTATGAAATGTGAACCACACATTTGAGGAGGATCGTTTACATCTGGATATCCAACTAATTCTCTCCAACAAGTTTTTGGAGGTACGAATGTCTCAACCCGCGTATGTAAAATGTAACCATTTTCCACTTCTTCACGTCTGGGCATTTTAAATTTTGTGTGCTATAAAATTTTATTACGCGAGCTTATAAAGGAAATTATATAATACGTCGGATATATACGTTAGATATTTTCAAGTATCTATTAATAAGTTCATTTAAAATTAAAGTATTTGTAAATAATGTTGTAATTTTTAAGTTGTTATCGTTTAAAATAAACAAAAGATAGTTATTCTATCAAATTACAACAATAATAGCCATAAACCCTTTAAGTACTCCAAAAAAAGGAAAATTAAAAAAGTCTTATTAGAAAAAACGGCATGACTTATGACTAATGGGGTAATTCTGAACAAAAAATGTTAGCCGTAACAGCGATGTTAAATTTGATAGTCACCCTGATGTCAAAACCGTTATTCTGCATTATACATACAGGGTGTCCCGTAAGTGGACGATAAAACGAAATGAGCTGACAGAGAAGGTAATTTCCAATTTAAATAACCATATTTTTTGTTAGGAAATTGTTGATGGTTCAAGAGTTATTTTAGTTTTTGTATTTTTTCAGTAAAAGCGCGTACTGTGTTCATTAAATAAATTGATTAAGAAAATGAACCTTTTCAATAAGAACACTTTTATAAACTTATTTATCTTTTATCAATGAAAAAAAAAATATTTTGCGAAAACTTTTTGTTTGTATAAAATTTTAGTTGATTTTAAAGTCACCCTGACAGAAAATAATATACTAACATAAAGTTGAATAACTATTAGAAAAAAATGTCCATTTCACGTAGAATCAGAAATGGTATAACGCATAAAGGCAAATCCAACCGTTTTTTTAATGATGTTTTATGAGAAGTAATTCGTATTTTTGCTAAAAAATAATTGTACCTACTACAGATTTGAGTTATGGTCAAAAATTAAACGAAACGAGTCAAATGATTTTTATTATCAAAAATTTACAAAAAGTGCTCAAAATGAACTCCATGTGCCCTTACACATGGGATAAAATGGGTTTTGATTAACCGAAATGCTCGTTCATTATTTTTAATAATTACGATTGCTCGCCTTATTTTTTGTCGCAGCTCTTGTTCGGTATTATTTTCCGTTGCGTAAACCAATTCTTTAAAATAGCCCCCCAAAAAAATGTCCAAACGATTTAGGCCAGTGAATAGTTCCTCCTCTTCCAATCCACAAAAAGTTTGTGAGTAATTTTTGGTGTACTAACAGATCTTAAGGCCTGTTTAGACGGGCACATTGTGCAGTTGCATCTGAGTCGGTTTGGGAACAAAATTTTGGTATTATTTGTTGAAATTTTTGGCTTTGTAGGGGGAACCAAAAAATTTCAAGGGAGCAACAAAGTGAGTACGTTGTAAAAATTGTACGCTTCTGACTATTTTAGAAATCAAAAAAGAACAAAACGTGATTTTGTGCTACTTTTTCGAAAATACTTAAATCAACAACTTAACGAGGCTCTTTCTATTTTATGTATTTTTATTACTTATGTTTTAAACTCATAAAAAAACAAGAAAATCTTTCCGCTCGTGAGCTGTCTCTACTATCACTATGTATTTCCCACCTATACAGGGTGATTCAAAACTATTCCGCATCCTTTTAAAGGCAGATTCCTCTTATGAAAATAAGAAGAAAAGCTATAAACATATGTATGTCAGATCTCGCTTCATAAGGTCGTTTAAAGGTGTTGTCAATTAGTAGGTTTATGTTCATAAATTTTAAAACAAATTAAAGCAGAGTGTTTGTACATTTTTCAATTTTTTGCATGTTTTAAAAGGGTATGTTTAAGCAGGCGGGTTAAAGTTAAAAATGGTCATAACGTTTTTGTGATTAAGTTTTACAACATTTTTTTAAAAATAATATTCCCTATTTAACTCTGAATAAAAAAGGTTATTAATTATTTAAAGTCGCTAGAATGCGTCGTTTTTTAAGAAAATGATTTTTTTCTTCAAACGTAATTAAAATACAGCCTTCTGTGACGTTTGGCGGACTTTAAAATGTCACTTTTGATGTTCGTTGATTCTATGGTCTCTTTGTACTGCCTAGGAGTAGAAATTACTACTTTTACTGACAAGGAATAAAACGGAGGAATAGTAATAAATTTTAGGCAACCCAATATACACTAACATTGTATTGTGTGTTGTATGTAAATTAAATATATTACAATTTTAAAAATTTCGACGTTTGAAGAAAAAATAGCATGTTTTATTCGGAGTAAAAGAACTTTTTGAAGCTCGCATGTATCTGCGGGACTCGCAATGCTCGTCGCGCAAACCTACATGCTCTCCACAAAAAGTACTTCTTTTACTCCTAATAAAACAAAATATACTATTACTACATATTTAAGTGACGGTCAACACAATTTAAATTAAAAAAATCATGTTCGACATGGATTATATTATCCAAAGCTGTTAAAAATTTTTCAAAAAATCCAGAAAAAGGTATTCTGATTCATACACCTAATTTCAAAACTGTAATAGGTACAATGGCGCGCAAAGATATCGACGAGGCACAAAAGAAATGACACAATAAAAACCATTCGCAAACACGAATTCATTTATTTCAAATTTTGTGCCATCTTGTCTGTGATCGCTTGTTATTGGGTCAGAATATTTCTTTTGAGTCCTCGATACCTACGCGTGATTGTAATTCAATTTGACTTGAAATAAACGAAAAAAAAACTACTTATTAACAACACCTTTAAATCACTTTCTGTTTTTTTTAAATTTTTTGCGGTACCAACCTACAACCTATATTTCTACACTTACCGTTCATGTCTACAAACGCGTTACTATGAAATTCCCAAACGAAGAATGATTGCTATGGCAACCACAAAATACAGTTTCGTTATAATTTACAACAGAACAGTGTTTCGTTATGAAATAGTTTGCCTTAAATATAAAAGGTGGCGCCACAACTGCTTTAACAATTTGCACTTCCAAAATTTTATATTATACATTCGCCATAGATAAATATTCGCGCTGATAAAAATCGAAAAATAGAAAAACGAGCCCCCTAATAGGGGCCTTTTTCTCATTCTGTTACCGACCTTGTATCGTAATATACTATTTTAAAACAGACAAAAACGTACAATTTTTTAGAGTACTCATTTTGTTACTCCCTTAAAATTTGTTTAGTTAAAATTTACAACAAGTGGTAGCTGGAGGACTTTTTAATATACCAAAAAGTTGGATGGAAAATGTATTATTACCGAAAATGCAAGTATCATCGGATTTCAAAATCAATGTATTAGATTTGCTGACGATTTTAATCAAAAAACACATTTTCAAAAGGAAAGTGGTAGTTCTTGAAACAAAAATCTCCAGTGGTTTGGCTCCTTTCCTTGTTTTCATTAAAAAAGTAGTAATAATATTTTTTAGGCAGAATTTCAGAACAGTATAGTTTAGGCATCTTTTGTAACTAATCAAATGAGGCTTAGTTATTCAGGTTTTATAAAAAAAGAGACAAGCTGAGAATAAAAAAAAATATATTAAAACTACAAAAGATTGAATTAAAGCCATAAACTTAAACTAACAAACGACAATTTACGTACATTTTTGAGCTTAATTTTTTTACTTCAGTAGCGTACCTAGACAATCTACCAAAATTTTATATTTTAAACGACGAGCTACTGAATACACAATTTTATCTACATTTATAGAGAGAACTAACACCAAAAAATGGAAACAAACGCCTAAATAAAAGAATTATCAATAAATAAAATTTAACAACGAATATTAAACCGTGAAAAAAGCAATTATTGGATAAACGTAATAAGAATAATAACAATAAAGAAATAATAATTTGGCACTAGAATCATAAGTGAAATATTAATTAAATTCAACATCGGATATTATTTAAATCAATGATAACATGTAAAACTTTAAATCGACAATTAATTTGAATGTAAGTAAAAATTAATTGTAGCGATTATAACTGTTCGATAAAGGCAATGGGTGATCAACAAAACATTCGCTCAATGAATTCCAAAACGAGAATAACAAAATTCTTCATCGAGCAATGTTCCGCCGTTAAAAATGATTTTAAGAAGTGTGCACCTTTCGAGTAATGCTCATATAAGAAAATATTGACATAGAAAAATTTAAGATAAAAATATAACTATGTCCGTCTTTACACAAAAACCTTAAATCAACAATTCGTGTAAAAATATCATCAGTCTATTATAATTATGATAAGAGAAAACAAAATAAGCTCGTGTAATAATCAATTATTTACATGTACATTTAAGCGTGTCGTTTTCGTTTACCCCCTTTACTTTTATACTTAACCGCACCACGTTTGCGTTTCTTACTCGCTGACGTACTTCCAAAATCAGTGAGTTCATCACCTAAAGTTCCTAACGTCGACAGCTTACGCTGCTTGTTCTTATCCTTCTTACTCACAGGAAGGCGTGTTAAATACTCTTCTTCATAACGCTGCTTCTCCAATTCTTGCTTCGAAATCATTTGCTGCGCTCTATTACCATGACTCACTTCAGCTGGAGTATCCAAATATTCCTCCCGCAACTCTTTCATTATCGCTGAAGACAGCTCATGTTTCTTACTTCTCTCCTGCAGTTTTTTGTTGCGATCGGATGACGTTTCATCACCTAACAAAATTGTAAAGAGTTAAATAACCATCAATGATTTTATTTTACTTAAAATGTTTTTTGACGGATATTAAAAGGTGTTTTTGAATTAACATTTTTTTTTTGGAATTTATGTATTCTTAAATTAAATTATTAAAAATTTAATACCTGTATAATACATGGCTGATAATTTAGGAGGCACGTAAATTGCAGAACCACTCTTCGTTTCCTTATCTTCGGCATCGCTTTCACCGGAACCACTCAAATCTTCCATAAGCTCATCTGGGTTCGCTTTAAAAGTAGTGGGATCATCAGCGTTAGTTCCTGTAACTGCAGTTTTCACCAACTTATCAATTTGGTACTTCAGTTTATTATCGATAGGTCGAATTTTTTCCAGGACTGTGCGAACTTCTACAAGCCTATCGATGCATGGATCACCTTCGATTTTTTCCCCTGAACATTTTCTCAATACGACGTAGGTTAGATTGATTAAATAACTTAAGAGCATATTGTATTTCATTTCCAGGAAGCTTAAGCCTTGATTTGTGCTTATTTCCCCATTGCGGACACGTTGCAACATATTGTCGACGAGCGAAGCTACATGTTGTGCGCTCACATTCATTTCGCTTAACAAAACAAGGGCTTGAGGGAGATTTGGATGCCCCACGGTATCAATCATATCTGGAGCCTATTAATACAATAATATTTATTTTTAATTTATAAAAAAATAAGGGTTAATAATAAAATTCTAATTTTTGTGGTAGAGTAGTGTTTTAATTTATGATGAAGAGTTGAACGCCATGTTTTTTTCCGAAGGGGAGGATGGGAAAAAATCAGGAGGGTGAGATTTTCTTGCGCGGATAAATAAAAGTTTTACGAGGAAAACAACGTGGCTTTAAGGTTATAAGAAGCACGCTTACCTGCACCATTTTAATTGTTGGTGATTAGAACCTGGGCATCTCAAGTTTTTGGGGAAAAGTAGTGGAGATTTGAGGGCGGCACGTGCAACTCTTTTATTAAAAACAGCCTTTTTTTCTCTCTAGCGCCTTCTTTACCCTCGCGAAAAAAAGTGGGGGCAGAGATTGATGACGCATGGCGAAAAAATCGCAGCGCCATATTTGAAAAAATTACAATTTAATGATTTTTCAATTTTATTGCAACAAATGGAAATTTTTCAATTGTTTACCTTCAGAAATCTTTATTATCTTTTTTTAATTTGTTGCCTTAACAATGAGAACTTTATTACATTACTTTTTACAATAATTAGAGATTACCATAAAAGTTAATATTATAAAAACTAATTTTAAAATAATATTAATAAATAACTAGATGAAATAGATTTAAAATTTAATAAAACCTTATTATTTATTAAAATCTTTTTAAAAAATTTACATCAATATGATTGGTGGAAAGTGGCGGCCATTACAATAAAGGTGTGGCTTAGTAACTCTAATCATTGTATGCAACTTTATTCGCTTAACGCAGCTCTAGAGCACTCTGGAGCACCAAAACAATCGTTGCAAACTAATCTAATATTTCTAAAAAATTATAACGTTATTTTTAGTATTATTAAAATTTGCGCAAGAATTTATTATTTTTTCGGGTAATAGTTACTATTATTTTATTTCTTTGATAGAAAATGCTATTTTTTCTTGTAACGTCAAAATTTATAAAATAGATAATAATGTAAAATAGTATATTGTTTTATTAGGAGTAAAAGAAGTATGTACTTTCTGTGGCGAGCATGTTTGCGGGATGAGCTTTGCGATCCACAAAATGTTACTATTAAAAATTTCGACGTTTGAAGAAAAAATAGCTTGTTTTAATCGGAGTAAATGAACTTTTACTCCTAATAAAACAATATACTATTATTCCGAATAAAACATGCTATTTTTTCTTCAAACGTCGAAATTTTTAAAATAGTAATATAATAAATAATTTTAAAATTTGACATTTAATTTACATACACCACACAGGGCGCGTTCCACTAAAGACTCGCAATCCCCACGACGACCGTAAAGTCGTTCCACATAAGACCACGGTTGTTTCTTTGCTGCATAAAAACGTCATCGATGGTGACCGCAAGAAGCTCACAACGACCGTATTTATTCCTATGGTTGTTTGTTGAATGGTGACGTTTTGAGCTAGTGTAATGGGAAAAGTTTTGCGGTCGTGGGCTTTAAGTGTTCATTAGTGGAACGCGTCCACAATAGTTAGTTTATAATGGGTTGCCTAAAATTCATTTTTTAAATTCTTCTTAATAAATGTGTTTCGAAGATATATTTGAATTTTTTTATATTTTAAAATTTATAAGTTATTCTGTTCTAACTTTTACCACTTAAAATAAAATTTTTGTATACATAGGTGTGCACAAAAAACAGCGAACGATGTAGCTTCCATATTTTTATCCGATTTAAATAAGTGACATATCAAATGAAATTATTAAGAAAAATACTATTATTTTTTCTGAAAACATCCGAGAAACAATAGGCAATTTTTTCAAATCTCAAATGGCAACACGAGTAAAAAAATATTGCAAGTGTAATTTTAACCAATAAAACGAATACATTTTTTTAATTTTTTTTTTAGTTTTTTTGTAAATACTGCTAAAAATGTGGAAAAAATGCCTGCCGTGATTTACTTATTTTTTTATGAATTTATTTTAATGAGTAAAAATAAATAAAATAAAATATTCTTGAAACCAAAAATAAAAAAAAAATGTATTCGTTTTATTGGTTGAAATTACACTTTGAATTATTTTTTTTTACTCATGTTGCCATATGAAAATCAAAAGTTCTCGGATGTTTTCAGAAAAAAGAAAAGTCTTTTAATATCCAATTATAGAGTATTTCTGAACCATTTAATTTTATATGTTATTTATTTAAATCGGATAAAATATGCTACATCGTTGGCCGTGTTTCTGTGCACACGTCTCTATAATATTTTAGAAGATTCAATTGATAATGTAGATTATTAATTACTCCTAACTCCTATTTTATTAATAAAAGTAAATGATTCTTTATCCATCACCTATTGGCGATTCAAATTAATATTTCCCGCGCAAATGTATGTTTGGTTACATATTCTAGTGACGTCACGTCAGTGACAAAATAAATAAAAATTTAAACTTGCAAAGAAATAATCAAACGCATTTAATAATATAAAGTAAATTAGGTAAGTTGACGTTATTTACTTGACTATAATAGCCATTAACAAACGTTAAACGCTAAATTCGTCTGCACAACTATCACGGACGTGACGTCATTTCATAGTTCCGCGCTATGCCCAAGAGGGAGATCGCCAATATGCCATTTTCTTGTATTATTGTTACATGTTTTGAATTATCGGCATCACGCATCACCTCTACAATTTCTTTTTAAATATATGTACTTTATTTTAGGAACACAATCAATATTAGAAGTAAAAATTAGATACGTTATAAATTAAAAATATCTATAAGAACTGTCGGTTATTATTCTTACCATCAACATTTTGTAGTGGACCGGAGGGTGGATAAAAACACTTTCGGCTCGTCTACTATATTTATAAAAACTTACTAATTTAAACTAACAAACGACAGTGAACACTTTACTTTACAATTAAAAACAAACTAAAAACAGTTTAAAACAGACTAAAACAGACTCGGCTACTGGAACGATCTAGATCTTATTAGTAAACTCGCGTCTTCTTGCTTTCGTGTCTTCGATCAAAGTGGTCGATCGAATGTATTTTTCTATCGATCTACCCTCGGGAATATTGATAAATCCACGGTAGGGGTAAAATGATCGGAAAAACCCCAAGTACCTGTCTTTGCTTAAGCGCCTGTTTAAGAAGATAGTCGGCGAAATGTTTGAAAAGCGTACTTTTCGCTAGAATACACTGTTTTTTGGGCATTTGTAATCAAAAATTTAACAAAAACGATGCCTAGTGCCATTCAAATTGAATTTAGTTTTCATATAGAATTTTTGTTTTTCATGTATAGAGTCTATGATAAATGCGTTTTTATCATTGTTCAAAAACTACGCCCCTATCATAGACTCTACATGAAAAACAAAAATTCTATATGAAAACAAAATTCAATTTGAATGGCACTAGGCATCGTTTTTGTTAAATTTTTGATTACAAATGCCCAAAAATCATTTTTTTTATTAGAGAAAAGTACGCTTTTTGCTACTTAAACCTAAATGTTTACAACTATTAATTATTCTAAGAATACCTACCTATTATTTACATGAATCTACATCGATTCAGGTATGGCATGAAATATGCACAAATCTACCTAAATGTTTACAATTATTAATTATTCTAAGAATACCTATATTTAAGTGAAACTATATCTATTTATACAGTGCGCGCCAAAAGTAAGTACCCCCACCCCCCGCTAACTTTTGAACAGCTTAATTTTTTATTCTGAAAATTTGGCGACAGGGGTAGTTGATTGCGTGGTTTCTAAAAAACGTATTTTTGTTTATATCAACCTTCCGGTTATACCGGAAGTTGACAATAACTTTCTTATTTTAAATGGAACGCCCTGTATATTTTTGGATGTTTTAAATCTCCGTGAAAAGCTGATTCAAAAAATCTACCATAGTAAGGGTAGAAGGTTGATAGTTTTGGAATTACGGCAATTTGAAAATTGAATTTAAAAATTTTGAAAATAACTCTAACACTACTGAAAACTTTACTGGAAGGTGAAGAAACCGACCCTTAGAAACATTAAAATATGTCGTTATTTCTTATCCGAGATTGTAATAAGTGATATGTCAAATTAAATTGATGAAGAATACTATTACCTATCAGATAATAAAAGATTAATTTTATTTTTAAAAACATCAGAGGAGGAGAACGCAACTTTTTCTTTCAAATAGCTATATATTTTTTCGATTGAAAAAAAATCATTAAAAAAAATAATTTAAAATTTTTTAAATATTTTTTTTCTTATTTTTTTTGTATTAATTTTTTTAATTTTAATTCAATAGTTTTTTTTGTTTTTTTGTTTTTGAATTTTTTAAGTTTTGTTTTTTAATTTATTTTTTTTTTATTTTTTTATTTATTAATAATAATAAAAAACTGAAAACTCAATATAAAAAAAACAATTGAATTAAATTTAAAAAAATAAGAAAAAACATTATTTTTGTTAATGATTTTTTTCAATCGAAAAAAATATGTCGCCATTTCAAAATAGTTTTTATAACTTGATTTTTATTTTATATTTGTTTTCCTTTTTCATTTATTATAAAAGATAGAAAAAGTAACCCCTTTCTTATTTTAAAAGAGTTTTCTTATTTAAAAATTGTCCATAAGGTGGACTATCTTCCTAATACTTCAATCAACGCTCCTAGGCCTAGGCAGTACAAAGGTCACTCAATGGTCAATCAACGAACATAAAAAAGTGACATTTTAAAGCCTGTCACTATTACTAAAATAATTTTTAGGGTTTTTCTATTTGGGAAAGGAATCTATTATCGTTTTTTGCCTAAAATTCGAAAGATTTTATTGACAAGTAATTCTAACCTCTAAATTGCCTTAAATCTTTTTCGATGTGTATTAAACCGGGCGCCCGGCCGATTATCCTCGGTACTATTTGACGGGGAGTCGTAAACTGCGCAGAAGCGCTAATTATTTTGATTTGCACGGAAATAAATTATAATCCATCATGATTTACTCACCAAAAAAACAAAAAATAAACTAAAGGTGGTTTTTTTAGACTAATTTATTGAATACCTATTATTTGACCACCATCAAAGAAATATGAAATAACTTATTTAGTAAATAAAGAAGAGAGTTGTACTTATTTGTTAATATAAAATACAAAATCTTCTTCTTCAATCATTAAAATTTGATAAATTAATTTTTAAATTAATTTAAAAAAAAATTATTTTATTATTACTTTTTTTTTAATTTAATTCAATTGTTTTTTTTTTGTTTTTGTTTTTGAGTTTTTTATTTATTTAAGTTTTGTTTTTTAAAAACAAAAAAAAACTCTTGAATTAAATTTAAAAAAAATGATAATAAAAAGAATTTAAAAAAATGAGAAAAAATTCTAAAAAATTAATTTAAAATATTTTTTAATTTATTAATAATTTTTTAATTTATTAATAATAAATTTAAAAAAAAACTTAAAAAACAAAAAACTGAAAACTAAAAAACAATTGAATTAAATTTAAAAAAAATTGATAATAATAAAAAGTTAAAAACAAATCTAAAAAAATTAATTAAAAAAAAAAATTATTGGTAATATTTGAAAAATAGTAAATATACTATTTTTCGAATAAAAAAAATCATTAACAAAAATAATCTAAACCAATTATACCAATAATTTTTTTTTTAATTAATTTTTTTAGATTTGTTTTTAACTTTTTATTATTATCAATTTTTTTTTAAATTTAATTCAATTGTTTTGTTTGTTTTTTAGTTTTCAGTTTTTTAAGTTTTTTTTTAAATTTATTATTAATAAATTAAAAAATTATTAATAAATTAAAAAATATTTTAAATTAATTTTTTAGAATTTTTTCTCATTTTTTAAAATTTTTTTTATTATCATTTTTTTTAAATTTAATTCAAGAGTTTTTTTTTGTTTTTAAAAAACAAAACTTAAATAAATAAAAAACTCAAAAACAAAAACAAAACAATTGAATGTAAATATAGTATAATAATACTATATTTACACTATTGGGAGTGAAAAAAATATGTTGCCATTTGAAAACAAAAGTTGCCTCCTCCTCTGATGTTGTCAAAAATAAAATTAATCTTTTATTATCTGGAGGCTTATTCTTGGGCCCGACCACATCGTGTGGTCGGCCACAAATCGTGAAATCTAGCCCACTTTTCGTGAATTGGTATTCTTGGGATGTCAACACCTTCTGGTAGGCCACAATTTTCGGGCAAGATGTCACGACTGCCTTAAAGCAGTCCGGATTAAATTGTGGTCTAGTTTTCTAACCTATAATTTATACTTGCTATAATTTGCACTTGTTTCAACCATATAAACAAATAGCATATATTAATAATTTGAAGATATAAAAATAATTCCTTTTATCCAACTTTATATTTTATTTTTTTTAAATAAAGTTAGATAAAAGGAATTACTTTTATTTCTTCAAATTATTAATATTATCTAAATTATTGCAAGAAATTATTTTGATTTAAACATATATTATTATTTAAATATATTATATTATTTGAAGATTTCATATTAAAAAAGTTTGTAATTCAGGAGAAATAAAAGAATATACATCTTTTTGTATTAAAGTATTAAAATTAAAATAACTAATTTTATTTTTACTTAAAAAATAAGTTGGATAAAGGAATCTTCCATTTTTTCAAAATTAAATATTTATCAAAATTATCGCCAGATTTTATTTTATTATAATAAATAATAAGCCTAATGTATGAGCAACGAATCTTGAATTCCCAAACATGAAATATGTGAAAATTGTGTACTTTGGTTTGCTTTTGACTAGTTGGTTGCAAAAATTTCGTTGGTTGTTGTCAGGCTGTCAGCTGTTGTTGGTTATAAAATAGTTATATTTTTTGCTTATAGTGGGAACATTGACAGTTTTTATTGTTGGCGTTACTGAAATTACAATGTTGTCAAATCACCCGACCACACTTCAATTCGCATATCTAGCTTGGCTGTCAAGAATAGGATTTACGTGTGGCGGGCAACATTTTCGGTCCACATTTGTGGCAGGCCACATGATGTTGCCCGCTTCCCAAGAATAAGCCTCCTGATAGTAGTATTCTTCAAACCATTTAATTTGACATATCACTTACTAAAATCCAAAGATTTCTAACCTATACTATCGGATAAGTAATGAGGAAGCTACATCGTTGGCCGTTTTTGTGCACCCCTCTGTATACAGGGTGTCTCAGACCACCCGTCCACCCCTTTTATTTTGAGAACACCTTCTCGTACATGGCTGAAATAAAAAAAATTATTACCAAAGCAAATCCGAAGAATGTATTGGTGGACTTATTTTTTTCCGGAATAATCCGGAAGTAACTTTCGATTTTTAAATGGCAACATAGGTCGAGTATAGTACGGTTTGAAAGGTCTTTTAAAAAGAAACAACTTTTATTAAAATATTTTTTTAATATCTTTCATAATTAACAAATTAAACGAAAAACAAAAGCAAACAAGTGACAAATGGTTTCTTAAATTATGGAAAAATTAAAACACTACCATCATCCTTAATGGGTAAGGGTAGAGGCAATTATGATTTTTTAAATGGAAACATGTATTTTTTTCTTCGCTTGTTAAAAATAATCAACTTTTTTAGGTTATGTATTTACCTTAATCAAAAAATAAAAAAAAGTTGATTATTTTTAACGAATAAAGCGATAAACGCAAAAGAGTTTCAATTTAAAAAAATCTCTCTCTTGCACCATTTGCGGATGATGGTAACGATTTAATTTTTCCATAATTTAAGAGACCAATGGTCACTTGTTTGCATATTTTTTTTTTCGTTTAATTTGTTAATTATGCAAGATATTACAAAAATATTTTAATAAAAGTTGTTTCTTTTTAAAAGACCTTTCAAACGATACAATACTCGATCTATGTTGCCATTTAAAAATCGAAAGTTACTTCCGGTTCCGGAAAAAAATAAGTGCACCAATGGATTCTTCGGGTTTGCTTTGGTAATAATTTTTTTTTATTTCAGCCTTGTACGACAAGGCGTTCTCAAAATAAAAGGGGTGGACGGGTGGTCTGAGACACCCTGTATATAATAATTCGATATTAAAAAATTTTATTTACACATACAATTACAAAATCATTTTTTCTATTTCATTTTTTTTCATAATATTATTGAAACAAATAAGTACAACTCTCTTCTTTATTTACTAAATAAAATATTTCATATTTCGTTGACGATGGTCAATTAAGAGGTATTCAACAAATTAGTCTAAAAAACTACCTTTAGCTTATTTTTGGCGAGAAAATTAGTAAATCATCAGAAGAGTTTGATTTATTTGCGTGCAATTCAAACTAATCATCGCTTCTGCGCAGTTTACGACTCCCGTCAAATAGTAGCGTGGATAATCGGCCGGGCGCCCGGCGAAATATACACATCGAATTTTTTTATTAAAGTATTGGTTTTATCATTTTGTCTAATATTGTATGCTAAATACTTATGTTTATCACAAATCAGAAGATTTATGTTAATTCTTAATTCTAAAACTTATACCTACAATAATAAATTTAAGATAAATTTGTGATGTTTTCTCCAATCTTGTATATCAAGTTTAAGGATTCGGTAAGAATCATTCTGCATTAACTTCCGGGTAACGATGAAGAATTTTTATATAACAAATTATTTATTGATATGTACATTTACACTAATATTGCAATCACTACAGTTTGTAATATTAAATAATGGAAGCACATCTGGTTCAATTCTTCTTTTTTTAGGTGGATTAATGGTTACACCTGGTTCAGTAGTCTTAGAAAGAACAGGTGGCTTTGCGATTGACGTAATCACAGAATCACAATTGAAACTGCTGGTATCCACATCACATGAAACATTACTGGTGAATGATTGGAATGTACTTTGACTAGTCGACGGTTTGTGAATTTCATCATCACAAAGAATTTGTTCGGCAATTCTTTTCTTATTATTTAAGGAATTTTCAACATAACCTTCAGCCACAGTGGCAGATTTCCATCCTTTGTGCCTTTTTAATACGTTGATTGAAGCGCCCGCATCGGCAAGAAGTTAAGCAGATGAGCGCCTAAAGCAATGACCCGTGTATAAACTCGGTTCGGGAAGTTTTAAATAACCAGCTATCTTTTGTGGTATTTTTCCAAATGTGTTTTTACCAACCGGTTGATTACAGCATTTTCCATTTCGATAATATATAGGGTGACCAACCGTCCAAGGACATGTCCTCTTTTTTGGGGTGTCCTCCTACATCCTCGCAGGTTTTTTTATATTGTCCTAGTTTTGTATACTTAATGATGGAAAATGAAAAATGCGATTTTTTATGTTTTGTGTTGTGAGCTTTGAACATTACTGTGATTTTTTTTTATATTTTTTTGAAAAATAAATGAATTTAAATGTCCTCGTTTTGACCTCTTACAAAATGGAAAGAGTCCTCGTTTTGTCCTCTTTTACAAAATGGGAATTGTCCTAGTTTTCTCGTCTTTTGTCCTAGTTGTTCAGAAAAATAATTGGTCACCCTAATAATACACGAAAAACCTTTCACCTGTTTGATTGGAAGTTGTTAAAGCCTCACGTAAAACTATATATTTCCTACATACTTCTACAAAATTTATAGGATTTGTGTCTCTGCAGTTAATGGTGAATACCCTGTCTATGTTAGTTTTTGTATTCTTCAATGTTACCAATATTGTTGTCTGCAAATCTTGCACATCCTTCAGTGATAAACGCACCAACTCATGTGATCGGCATGCATCAGCAACTCTAAATATCAGTGTAACCTAAGTGATGTTTATATTGAACATAAATAACAAAATTAAATTTCTGAATTATGCTTACCTTTATCATCAAATATATCTAATCTGGAGCCTCTGCCAAAAATTTATAAATTTCATCCCGACTAAGAATTTTTGATTTTTTGGGTTTGTAACCTTCCGATTTTCTTTTCAAAAAAAGCAATTAACTTTGCAAACTTGCTGATGTCAATATTATTTTTAACATTAATTGTTGCCTTTAACATAGAATATTTGGACCACAGCGTAGAAGATTTTACCTGTTCGGATATCACCATAACGATTTTTGGCAGCGTTTCCCGATGCTGCTATACTGGAATACGAGTACAACCAAAATGTGTGAATAAGTCGGAGCTTGTTTCTTATTGCTCTTACAAAAAATAAGCCCTTCTCTGATCTCCGATGTAATTTTTATTATCTTTTTTTTTACTTCATTTTGGAAATCCTTTAAATAAATCAAGCATAATTGTGGCTGCTGATAGATTCGCAATCTTCTTCGATGTACCTTCTCCAAATGAATACAATTCCATAAATTCTAGTTGAAAAGTGAATTTTTTGCTCCTGGGACATCACGTTCAAGTACCAGTTCAAAATTTGGGGTGCACATGTTTTCAGCGCCTAATTCGAGGCAAATGTTTGGGGTGTGTGATGTCTGCTCGTGGATCTTGCGGTTTTGTCTGCAGACTGACACGTAGTGTCCTTGTGTTGATAAGAGTCTCATCTTGTAAATAATCTGCAAAGGATTCTTTTGATCTTCACTCATTTTAATTTTAATTGTCTAACGTTCAATTTTCAGCACTGCGCAAGAAGTAAGCAAAATAAGTGAGGTTAGAACTAAAAGAACCATAGAGCAAAATCCTTTGGGTCGTTCAGGCCTTTAAACGAGCGGGTCGGAATGCTCCGACATGTTTCTCTTTCACTCTAACAGTGCTATCAACCAACAAACCTAATGGGGCAAAAATAACTAAATTATAGATTTTTATTTATTGCATTTTTTTCAAATTTAACCATTTTAAATATTATTTAAAAAAATAAGGAATAATAATATAATATAACACAATTTTTATTTAAAAGAATAAGAAGTTTAATTATTTTGTCAAACGAAATTGATTTCTATGACATTTGTTTGTAAATATAACCTATAAATTAAATTTTTAAATGCTAACTGGAATGTTGCAGAATTTTATGTTTTATGTTGTATTTTTATTAATCTGTTAGCGAATTATCTAGGAGCAAAAAATGAAGTGCTGTTATAAAAATTTCAAAAACGACACCGTTGATTTTTGTTAATTGTTTAAGTTTCTAGAAGATAAACGATAAAATGTTTCATCATCACTCGGAAGTTCATGCAGAATGATCCGTACCGAATCATGGTATAGGTACTTAAACTTTTAATAATATTTAATTTATCATAAATTAACCGACCAATTGATTTTAGGTTTCCGATGTGCTTCAAAATTATACAAGATTGGAGAAAACAACACAAATTTATTAATAGTTATGTACATTTACAAATTAGTAAATATAAATATGTATGTACGTCTACTCTTAACATTACAATCAATACAATTTATTATACCAAATAAGGAAATAAGGGAGGTACAACTTGTTCAATTTTTTTTTAAATAAGATGACGGTTATGTCTGGCTCAGTAGTAATTTGCATTCGAAATAATGATTCAGAGCCGGATCTAGGGTGGAGCACTTGCCCAGGGTGAAAGTCAAAGGGGGGCGCGAAAAAAGACAATTTTTTTAATTAAAAGAAGTTTATAAGAAGTTTTTTTTCTTAATATTAGTTTTAGAATCGCCTCCTTAAGTTTTGTCGCTTAATTTCAGGACACCCTGTATACAGTAATATTTTTTAATAGTCTTTATTCTTTGTTGTTTTATTTTTTATAATAAAAAATATGTTTGGTTATAATTTATTAAAGAAAATTTGCATGTTGCCCAGGGTGACAAAATGTGTAGATCCGGCTCTGTAACGATTGTCCCAAAATTGAAAACGTTTGTTCAAATAATTAATTGGAAGTGCAAAGTTGCTCCCTTGGTGCATAATAGATTATGCACCAAGGGAGCAAAGTGAGTAATTTAATCCTGAGTGTGGAAATTGTTGCCCAAGACGTAGTCAAGGGCAACAACCACACGAAGGATTAAATGCACTTTGCTCCAGCCGTGCATATTAAATTTTTTGCACTTCCAATTAATTATTTGAACAAACGTTTTCAATTTTGGGACAATCGTTATTTCGAATGCAAATAACTCTACTGAGCCAGACATAACCGTCATCTTATTTAAAAATATAATTGAACAAGTTGTACCTCCCTTATTTGGGATAACAAATTGTATTGATTGTAATATTAGAGTAAACGTACATATTTATATTTAGTAATTTGTAAATGTACATATCTATTAATAAATTTGTGTTGTTTTCTCCAATCTTGTATAATTTTGAAGCACATCGGAAACCTAAAATCAATTGATCGGTTAATTTATGATAAATTAAATATTATTAAAAATTTAAGTACCTATATACCATGATTCGATACGGATCATTCTGCATGAACTTCCGAGTGATGATGAAACATTCTATCGTTTATCTTCTAGAAACTTAAACAATTAACAAAAATCTTTTGAATTGTATAAATATAAGCATTTAGCATACTACATTAGATAAAACCATTAGATATCTTAATAAATAATACAAGACAATTTAGAGGTTAGAATTTCTTGTCAATAAAATTTTTTGAATTTAAGACAAAAAACTATGATAAATTCCTTTCCCAAATAAAAAAACCCTTAAAATTGTTGTAATAATATTAGAAATATACTTACCTATTAAATTATCAAATATAATTCAGAAACAATTATTTTTAAAAACTTGCGCGCCATCTGTGTTTGTAATATCCAACTACGGAATTTTTTTAATACCAAGGGATTAAATGAAACGTTATGGGACTTTTAATCCCTAGAGATTTAATGAATACTTGGTAGTAAATGTGTTACTTTTACTTCTGCCATTAAGAGAGTAAAATGGCTCATTATTGTTTGGAAGTGCAAAATAGTTATTTATGCACCAAGGGAGCAAAGTGAGTAATTTAATCCTGAGTGTGGAAATTGTTGCCCGAGACGTAGTCGAGGGCAACAACCACACGAAGGATTAAATGCACTTTGCTCCAGCAGTGCATATTAAATTTTTTGCACTTCCAATTAATTATTTGAACAAACGTTTTCAATTTTGGGACAATGGTTATTTCGAATGCAAATAACTACTGAGCCAGACATAAAACCGTCACCTTATTAAAAAAAATAATTGAACAAGTTCTACCTCCTTTATTTGGTCTAACAAATTGTATTGATTGTAATTTTAGAGTAAACGTACATATTTATATTTAGTAATTTGTAAATGTACATATCTATTAATAAATTTGTGTTGTTTTCTCCAGTCTTGTATAATTTTGAAGCACATCGGAAACCTAAAATCAATTGATCGGTTAATTTATGATAAATTAAATATTATTAAAAATTTAAGTACCTGTACCATGATTCGATACGGATCAGTCTGCATGAACTTCCGAGTGATGGTGAAACATTCTATCGTTTATCTTCTAGAAACTTAAACAACTAACAAAAATCTTTTGAATTGTATAAATATAACCATTTAGCATACTACATTAGATAAAACCATTAGATATCTTAATAAATAATACAAGACAATTTAGAGGTTAGAATTTCTTGTCAATAAAATTTTTTGAATTTAAGACAAAAAACTATAATAAATTCCTTTCCCAAATAAAAAAACCCTAAAAATTATTGTAGTAATATTAGAAATATACTTACGTATTAAATTATCAAATATAATTCAGAATTCAGAAACAATTATTTTTAAAAACTTGCGCGCCATCTGTGTATGTAATATCTAACTACGAAATATTTTTAATACCAAGGGATTAAATGAACCGTTATGGGACTTTTAATCCCTAGAGATTAAATGAATACTTGGTAGTAAATGTGTTACTTTTACTTCTGCCATTAAGAGAGTAAAATGGCTCATTATTGTTTGGAAGTGCAAAAACATTATTTATTAGAACACAAAAACTTTATTAGCAAACTTTAAAGAAAACAAAAAACGTGATATTTTTAAAAACAAAAGATTTAATCACTGCTTTAAAAATTGTTGCAAATACTCCATTCCATCATCCCGAATCACAAGGCTTTCCAAATATTTGCACAAATCATCTTGAGTCACATTAGCAATCATAAAATAAAGCCGACACGTATTTTCCAGCAACTCCTTCACCGAATTTAAATCACAATCACCCCCACATTTTTTGTAATCCAACATTTGATATGTATAGATTAGGACATGGTGAAGAGTAGAATGGATACTTGTAGTAAGGGTTGATGGTTCTTCAACTGGTTTATCTTTATTTGCTTGATTTTTGCGACGCGGATAACGTTTTCTGGCAACGAATTTCGGTTTTTTCTTAATATTGGTGGTTTCTTTATCAATTTTTGCCGGAATTTCTTGAGGAACTAGCTTGTTTGGTTCTTTTTTAGCGATTGCAGTATTTGTTAAGGAATTATCTCCACTTTTAGTAAAACTCTAAAAACATTAAAGTCAATGGTGAATATTAACAAGTGAAAATAAAATCTTACATTTTTTCATTGGAGTACTCGATAGGTTCCAATTACATTTTGGTATTTAATTACGAACTAGTTAATTAATATATGATGTGTAATGTGGTAACTTAAAAACATTTAAACTTTTATACAACCTAAAATCAAAATTTTTATTAAAAATTTTCATGTAATTTGATATTAAAATTTGACATTAAAGCTATGTAGATATCAGAAAAAAAGAGGTGAAATGGGGTTGTTCATTTGATCTTTAAAAAAAACAAATGTGGTCTCATATAGTAGAACAGCGGACCGTACTAAAGTCTCCCTCATATAACATAGGTAGGTTTTTTTTTGTATTCGTAAGGAACCGAGGCAGCAACCCGAAAGTGGGAATCATTTTCAAAAATAGGCAATCACTTATACTGACGTTTCGTAAAAGTGGTTGAATATTTTTCGGTTTGCTGCCTCGGTTCCTGTCAGGTTTGGGGGTGGCAGCACATTTTTTTGTCAATTTGCTTAACACTCTTCATCGACTGGCACAAATGTTGAGCTTTCTTTTATGAAGGACAAACAGTTTAAAAAGAGGTTTCCGGAATTGGTCATTTTTTAATACTTTGATCAAGTTTCAGCACATAAAAAAGATGGCACACCCTTGAGTAAATAAAAAACTACCTATGTTATATGAGGGAGACTTTTAGTGCGGTCGACTCCTGAACTAACATTTTCAGTTTTTAAATTTGACGATTGTTAATACCAAAATTCAATAAAAAATGAATAAAATCAACTTACCCTTTTCTTTCCATATTTTATGCTATCGTCTCCTTCCCATCCTAAAATCTCAAAACAATCATAGGGCACTGTCCGCATCTGAACCTGCCGTTTTGGATTTCGGCGTACTTCTGGAAGTTTAGTTTCAGTCGCTTCATCTGCCGCGGGGTTTTCATTTACTTTTTCTTCCTTATCAATATCATCACCTTTATCTTCTTCTTCTAGATTCTCTTCTGTATTTTTGTATTCTTTTACAAAAACTACATCATCTTCGTTTTGTTCCACATTTTCATTACCACTTGGAGTAGCCGTATCAACATTAGCAGCTACATCTGGTTTATTTAGAGCAGGTGCATTCATATTTTCTTGAAATTTTTTGAAATTTTTGGTGTTTTCAATGTCATATGCTGACATTTGAGTTCCACCGTTAGTGTCTAAAATTGATTCGTCTCCGAAGAAAACCGCTAGTCTCCACGATTGGTCAATGTTGTATGTGCGTTGTGGGCCTTCTGAATCTGCGCCAGGTTGTACAACGATTGGGATTTCATCTTCGTTTGCCATTTTTACACTATCTGCTTGTATCTGCTCGGATATTTGCATCTATGATTTGCATTTATAAATTAATTTCAACTTTTATAAACAAATGGCGGATGGCATCTATGGTGATGATGACAAATGATCAAATATCAAGTGCATGGTTAAAACTTGTACCATCAAATCACTTGAATGAAATACATCATAATCTAGATTGCAATTATTGCATAATTAATATGGGTGTGTTCTTTTTATTAACACTTGGCTCCAACATATCATATTTTTGTACATCATTTTCTACAAAATGGAACTAAAAAGAGAAGAAAGTGATTTGTTTAGGGAAATCAGTCATTTTTGGTATAAAACACAAAAACCAATAATCAATTTTTCTCAAATCTAGACGAGAAAATTTCAGACAAAAGTCTTGGAACCACTTTTTGATCCAGTCACTCCGAAGAAAGTTATGTGTCTCCGAAGCTAATTTCGGTTTCACCCTACTCTATAAAATCTACACCGAATAGTACCAAATTTTAGTACCCATGTTTTTAGGAACAAAATTTTAAAAACGACGGTTTATATCTGTTCCGGGGGAGGAATTGCAATTTTGATTTTTTTGGAGCACGCTGATGCTTTGAAAAATAGTCTTAACTTAATATATATACTGTAGGTTTATCCTTTTCTGATTTCTCAGTTTTTTCCTTACTTTTGCTCTCAAACTCTATAAATTAAAAAAATCTCTTCTTTTCGTGACTCACTGTATAACATGTAATGTTATAAATGTTTCCAAAAGTACTAAAAAATTGTTTGTATAAAAACTTCCAATTTTTTTTAAATTAATAAACGTTTTTACACTGATAAAGTACAAATTGTACCGCGAAATTTCGCTAGGGGTTTAAACATTTGTTTGAATGTAACCTAACATTCTGGTTTCATCACTAAATATTTAAATCGCTGGTGGGGCAAGCAAACGAGGACGATACACTTTGGTCTTGGTCCGAAGACCCAGTACGACCAGTCACAAATCGGGAGAGAGAGATGAATATCAATTACTAAATCTAAACATCCATGAGCAGATTTGCGGGATTCGAACCCGCACCGTCAGCGACCACACTCTTGGATACTATCGATCCAAGCCATGTGGCCACCGTGGCCTCGCAACTTAAGTTCTCGAAAGGGTATAAATGTTTAATTGTCAAAGTCACAAGTCACGAAATTTTTACTCCAGTTTTTTTTTATTGATTTATTAACTTTTAAAATATTTTATAAGAACAGTACCTTCTTTTTGGACTTATTATACATTAATAGTATTAAAGATTTGAAAAATTTATTCAAATACTGGTCTACCAAAGATTTAAAAATATTATTTTGAACCATTGTCACTGTCACAATAATATCCATATATTTTTATATGTTTTTATACATATTACATACATGAAGAAAACTAGAAATTGCGAGCTCTGTGGGAAAGAAAATTTAAGTAATTCAGGATGGTTAAAACACAAGGGAAGTAATGTCTGTTTGAAAGAACAGTTTAAATTGGAAAAAGCTAGAAATCTTAATTTAACTGATAATGTTAATAATACTTTTCAAGATGCTTGTATTAAAGAAAATTTATTTTTAAAATTAAGTAATCTACGTCATTCAACTAAACTTTTGCGTAGAATTCCAAAAGGTGTTCGCTGCCAAGTTGCTGTAGCATTTACTGATGTATTGCAATCATGTATTAGCAAAAATGATACAGAATCTTGGTTTGGTTTACTTACTTTTTCTTATGGAGCTTTTTCTTTAAATAACTTTTCGGAGAATACTTCTTTGTCCAGTAAAATTAAAAAGAATTTGACAAATTTGAAAAATTTACAACATACTGAACCAGTTATTGATTTAAATAAGAAAACTAAGAGGAAACCTGATTTAAAATCATTAGTTGAATTTAAATTAAATGACGGAGATCTGAGTGGAACAGTTCGACTTTTATCTTCAACTGATTCTATAGTTGGTTATTCTACTGATGTTTTTGAAATTTTAAAATTCAAACATACAAATACTAATAATAGTTCAATCTGTCCCCCATTTCCAAAAAGTGAAGATAATTTATTTGACTCAATTACATCAGATGAAGTGAAAGAAGCTGGATGGTTTAAGACCACAACACTTGAAAGACCTAAGTTCAAAGGCAATTGGTGACATTTCAATTAAAGTAAACACTCATTTGGCTAGCTTAATTACTTTAATGTTAAATGGAAAAATACCAGATGAAATTTGTCCTTTATTATATGGTGCTAGTTTAACAGCTTTAAACAAAAAGGATGGAGGAATACGTCCCATTGCTGTTGGAAATACTATCCGCAGATTAGCTTGCAAGATAGTTAGTAGAAGAGTTTCGAATTTTATGGGTCAAATTTTAAGACCAAATCAATTTTGATATGCATCAAAAGGTGGAATGGAAGCTGCAATTCATGCTACCAGGTATTATTTAAAAAATTCCTCGGAGTTGCAGATTCTTCTAAAACTTAATTTTTTTAATGCGTTTAATTGTGTTTGTCGTAATAAACTATTAATTACTGCTCATAAATATTTACCTCAGTATTATAGTTTTATTTGGCAAATGTACAGAAACCAATCGAAACTACTTTCTGGAAATTATTTTCTTGATTCATCATCTGGTGTTCAGCAAGGAGATCCCATTGGTCCTCTTTTATTTTGTCTTGCAATTCAGGATATTATTAGTTCTTTAAAGTCACCTCTTAATATATGGTATTTAGATGATGGAACTATAGCAGGTCCTATAAATATGATTCAAGAGGATTTAACGAAAATTATTCATTTGGGACAGGAATGGGTTTAAAATTAAACATGTCTAAATGTGAAGCTTATATTTTTGGTGGGAATAGTATTTTAACGAATCAAGCTATTTATATGATGTTAGAAAATTTGTTCCTGATATAAGATTCACAAAGAAAGAAGATCTTTCACTTTTAGGTTCCCAGATTTTTGATGAAGCAATATCAAATATATTTGATGAAAAGATCAAAGCTATAAAACTGCTTACTAAGCGTTTGTTTATCTTAAATGCACACTATGGTCTTTTCATTTAAAAAAATTGCTTGGGAGTCTCAAAAGTTTAACATATTTTAAGATGTTGTGAGATATGGAAAAAAAAAGAAAAGTTATTGGAGTTTGATAAGATTTGTAGGAATTACAAATTATATTTTGAACGAGTCCCAATGGAGTCAAACTATACTCTTCCAGTAAATTTAGGTGGAATTGGTATTAGAAGTACAGTTGAACTTGCTCTCCCAGCTTTTTTAGCTTCAGTTCACTCTGTACATAATCTAGTTTTAACTATTGTTCCTAAACTTGATTTGGATAAGTTAACATCAGAAACAATAAATGAATGGTGTTTAAAAAGTGATTTAGTTGCTCCTAAATATAAAAATTCACAAAATGAATGGGATACTCATTTAGTTGATAGGAAATGTAAACAACTAATTTCATTAGCAAATTTAGAAGATAAAGCCCGTCTACAAGCTTTAAGTGTTAGAGAAGCTGGATCCTGGTTACATGCCTTTCCTATTGCTAGTGTGGGTAACTTTTTAGATGATGACAGTTTAAGAATTGCAATTGGTTTACGTCTTGGTACTAATTTATCTTGTCAATATAAATGCAAATGTGGCGTTTTAGTTGATGAGCTTGGACATCATGGTCTTAGTTGCAATAAAACTTGTGGTAGATATAGTAGACACTCTGCATTAAATGATATAATAAAACGCGCTTTTATTTCTTGCAATATACCTGCAATATTAGAACCACCAGGATTATTACGCAATGACGGAAAAAGACCAGATGGAATGACTTTTAATGCCGTGGAAAAATGGAAAGGCACTTGTTTGGGATGTTACTTGCGTTAACTCTTTAGCTGATTCTTATATAGCGTCTTCAATTACCTCTATTGGTTCTGCTGCACAAGAAGCCGAAAAACGAAAAATTTCAAAATATAAAGATTTGGAAGGCAATTTTATATTTTATCCTCTTGGTTTTGAAACGTTTGGTCCTTGGAGTTCTTCTTCAAAATCTTTAATTACTGCAATAGTAAAATTAATTTCAAAAAGAACTGGTGAAGATCGTGCCACGGAATATCTTCGTCAAAGAATCGGAATCGAAATTCAACGAGGAAATGCTATCTATATTAAATACTATTTTCCTAATTCGGGAGGTTTAGATGAAATATTTTATTCTTTAAATATAAATAAGAGTAAAGCCATAGAAGAAATTAATAAACCTAATGCGAATGGTGTTGTTTCAATTAAAGAAATTAAGGATCTTTTATCATCTCCAAGACTAAATTGTTCATCAATATCCCAAAATACGAGAAACACTGAAAGTTCCCAGCGAAATTCAACTGAGAAAGAAGCTTTTAATATTCTGTCAAGCAGGAGGAATTTGGACGAGGAGAAAGAACTTTTAGAACCGCGCTAGTCCAATGAATCAGATGGGACTAAATGGTTTAAAAAATATCGGAAATACCTGCTTCATGAATTCTGTCATTCAGTGCCTTTCCAATACGAAGCCCCTACTAGAATATCTTAAAAAAGATGTATATGTAAGTGATATTAACACCACCATCTCGGGGATGAAAGAAGCATTAATCAAAGAATTCGCGCAAGTCATAAAAGAATTGTGGTCAGAATCATGTTGTAAATACAACATCCCTAAAATCGCAAATACAACGTTTTGCACCTCGCTTTATAGGGTACTCACAGCAGGATGCTCAAGAATTTCTCAGGAATTTATTAGAAGGTTTACACGAAGATGTCAATAGGGTCACCACCAAACTAACACCTATTCACACTGAAATTGATGAAAAATTAAATGATTCGGAGAAAGCAATAGAGTCTTGGCAAAGGTATTTACGAAGAGAAAATTCTAAGATGGTGGATATTTTTGTTGGGCAGTTTAAGTCGACACTTAACTGCACACATTGTGGTCACTGCTCAGTTTCATTTGATCCATTCTGGGACTTGTCGCTTCCCCTACCTCAAAAAAAAAGAGCCTATAGGACTTTTACAGTGCCTTGATAGTTTTACCAGAGAGGAAACCTTGGATGGTGATGAAAAACCTACATGTTTGAATTGTAAAAAGCGAAGAAAATGTACAAAATCTTTTAAGATCCAAAAGTTCCCTAAAATATTAATAATCCATTTGAAAAGATTTTCGCCAACAGAAAGATTTAGGAGAAAATTGAATGTTACAGGGGCTGGATTCCTGAAATCTCACACAGTGAATGTTAAATTCACCTTCCTCGAGCGCATGCGCAAACTTTCACTCGTGAATCTTGATTCGCCTGGTTCAGACCAGTGAATTTAGATTCGCTGATGAGATTTTGACGCATGCGCTTCGAGGAAGGTGAATTTAACATTCACTGTGTGAAAGTTCAAGAATCCACGTCCTGGAGAGTTTGGATATGACGAATTACGCTACTGAACCACATACACAATGCCGATACAATTTATATGCTCTGAGTAACCACAGCGGCACATCATACAGTGGGCATTACACTTCTTATTGTCGTCACTCTTATTCACAAAAATGGCATAAATATAATGTTTCAAGAGTAACGACTATTTCTGCGAAAAACACAGTTAGTGGTGAGGCATACATATTATTTTATGAGCTGGAAGGGAACTACTAGATTTTTATTTATTTATAATAAATTATTTGTAATTTATATACTATGTATTATTTATTTACACACACATTTATGTTACATGTAATGTGAATTAACTAGAAATTCGGTCAAATTTGTTGAAATCATTTTTAAAATCAAAGAAAAATTAAAATTTTTAACAAAAAAAAATGAATTTATAAAAAGGAACTCCTGGAGACATCTATGATCAATCCAATTAACTTCCTGGTTCCACTTTTTCACGCTAAATTCTTTAGCTTGAAAATATTTCGCGGTAAAGTTTCGTCAGTTCGCGTTTACGATTCAAAAATGTCGCGGTTTTTAGCAACAATAAAAGCGATTGTAACCCGTTTAGTGTTTGCAGCTCATGGTCTACTTGCGATTTGGCAAGTTACCATTTTCAAAAAGAACTCGTTTTTTTGGTATTTAAGTTCTCCGATTTTACTTCTATTTTTCGAAGGACTTTTCACACTTACAATTAAAGAAACCCAAGAATGGAAATGGTAAATTTACTAATTTATTTCTTAATTATATTTTTCGCTCATCTAATTTTGTATAACTTCAATTGGTTTCCTTAAAAATATATGGAAAGTTGTCAACTTTTTATAAAATCGATTAATGATTAATTAAAATTACGTTATTGTTTTTTGTTTGTTTCTTCTTTAAGTTTAGAGTAGGTTAATTAGGGTTGGCCCATTTCTATTTATGTCGCGCTCCATTTGGATTTATATGCGACAAACGGTGACTTGCAAAGCGGAAATTGGATCCGTTTATATGACAAGGTCGCAATGATAATAACAAGGGGTGGTTTTTAAAGAAATAACCTGCATAATTTTATGTCGATTGTGATTTCCCACTTTCCTTTCCCAATTTTAGACAATAACGATATTTCAGCTGCATCTAAAAATATTTTTTTTTGAAAAAATTTTTAGAGTTGATTTATTGTTTTGGTACAAAAAAACATTTTTCTTTGAGATAAGAAAATTGTAGCTCCTCTCTGTATTTTTACTCAATAAACGTTTACTCGTCATTATACCAAATGTTTTTTACGGTTTTTTGAAAAGGTAAAAAATGGAGTTACCTCCTTTTTGCAACAAAGTATCCAATTTAGCAAACTCTATTATAATGTTTTTTATAGGTTTTGTCCATCTGTATTTTTGTATTTATCAAGCATAGTACCAGCAATTTGGATTTTAGAACTGGATAAAGTTGATCGTCGTTTCAAATTAAAAGAAGAGGCCTTAAATTTAACAGCTGTATCAAGCGGTGACTTAAAGGAACTCAATAATTTAATAGGTGTAAGCCACTTATAAAAAACCCATTTTTATAAAATAATTTTGATTACACTAATTTATTTTAGGTCGAAATAAAATTACCTGAAATAGCTTTAAGTACTGAAACTTGGATTACTTTAATAGAGCAGTTTTTAATGTTGATTTTAATAATTGGAAGATGGATGTTACCGAAAGGTGATTTAACTAGGGATCAGTTAAGTCAATTACTTCTTGTTTACATTGGTTGGTAATTGTTTAATTTTTATAATTTCAAAAATTAAATATATTAATTTAGGTACTGCAGCTGATATTATTGAATTTTTCGACTCGTTTAAAGACGATAAGGTAGCTTCAGAACCAATTTTGGTACTTCTTACGTTGGCTATTTGGTAATTTAATAAAATCGCAATTCAAATAAAGTTACAGTAATTTTATAGGTCTTGGAGTTTAATGCAGTTTACTATTGTATTAACAGCAACTAAAGCACGAAAATCGCGATTGAGCGCAACAAAAACATCACCAAAAAGGTTTTAAAGTTATAACAAAAATTATTATTTAATAATCGTTAATTTTTAGTTCTGGAACCTGTTGTTGCAGCATTGACGTTTGGGGAATAGCACTAAATATAGCTCTTCAAGACGCCCCATTTTTAATTTTTCGTTTACTTTTAATAACGCATTTTAGAATCATATCTTACATGAACGTATTTTTCACCTGTAAAAATACGTTGGTTATTTTATTACAACTTTATCGACTTTACGTCGTCAAAAGCGAAAATCGCAAACCAAAAACGAAGAAGAAAAAGAAGAAACGTCGCGATAGTATCGAATTGACACAAATTTCTATTATTTCTAAAAACGATATGTGCGAATGTGAGAAATTGAAAAGAAATGATAAGAAAGTTAAGGAGAGTACTAGAGTGGATAAGGATGAATCCAGCGAGGATGATGATAATAGTGAAGATTATGATAAAAATAAGTAAATACTTAAGATGACAGCGAGTCAAATGTTTCCTGATTTTTTTTAAAGTGTTTCAAATTGGAAATTAAAAAAATAATTAAATACCGAACTTAAGTAAGAATTCTACTTTTATATGCAATTTTTATTTTTCATTTATCTAGATTTATATGAGCATAGTTTTGCAAAAATAAAAATATAAATATAAAAGTTTTTCTTGCAAAATTTCACAAATGTAATTGTAGATACATAAATAACAAAAATTTTAAATGAAAGTAAAATTCTTACTTTAGTTTGGTATTTTCTTATTCTTTTAACTTTCCAATTCGAAAAATCATGAAAGGTAAAAACGTCGGTTTTTCAACATTTGACTCCCTATCATCTTAATTCATTTTTTATGAAGACATTTTTTAATGGTTTTTTTTTAGAAAAAAGCACAATTCTCGTAAAGATACTGGTTATTCAACTGGAAGTTCGCATGCTAGTCGTCAAGCTAATCATGAAAATAAACGCAAAGAAGTTCGTAAAAAGCAACGAATCATAAAAGAATCCTCCAGTGAGCTTGAATTACCAACACCACCGGTTTCGAAAAAACAAAAGCGCGTTAAGAAATCGAATCACTTTAGTGATGTGTCTTCAAGCGAATGACGCCATCAGTTGGCCATAATGGCTATATTCTGTCTTTACATTTTCATATTTATATGCTGTTTATTCTTTATTTGGTGCGGTATTAACACCGATGGTCTTGTGATAGCAAGAGTTTTTAAAAAACATCCAAATATGACGAAAATTTAAACAGATTTTAAACAAAATGAAGCAATTCAGCCTGCGTTGATGAAGGAGTATCAGGAGAAACCTCGATGAAATTGCTTTAATGCAATAACCATAAATTCCTGAAGGAAGAATATTGTTACATTTTATATATTTTAGTTATAGCGCGTTTACACTGCAGGGGCTTTATTTTTTAAACCACTCGATACGATTTACATTATTCTATACTTATTTATCGAGAAGTTTGTCCATTTAGTGTAACAGTAAATTTTGCGAAATTATAGCTAAATTTTTTAAATGCTTGGAGTCCAAGCTATTACAAAATGGCTTTTAATATTTAGATTTGTGCCATTAAAATTGTTGATGCTACGTGAATTTCATTAACTTCTGTAACACCTTGTATATTAGTATATTTTTTGTAATTATAATAGGCAACCAAATATACAAGTATAAAAGAACGTCGTTAAATTTATTTTGACAGTTGTCCTTATTTTTCTATTTCTATAGTTGGTTTTATCTAACCTCAAAGTTTTGTAAAATTTCCAGTGTTTTTAAATCGAAATGCGTTTTAATTTGTGGTAGTTTTTAAAGTATTACACTAAAAATGGCTCAAAATTTGTATGAACATTTAGATGAAGCTGAACTCACTGAAAGGTGTGCAAAAGTAAGTGTAGTAATTTAGTGAAGCGAATTGTTTATTAAATTAAATTTTTGTAGTTGCACAAATTAAATGAGTATCTTGAAACCAGATGCTCTAAATTAGAAGCGGATGTACAAAAACTTATGGCTGAAATACTTCAAATGAAAGCCGTTGAAAAGAACCAAAAAAATAACCTTTCCACCCTCTTAGCTACAGCACAAAATGAAATAGCAAGAAAAGACCGACAAATTAGTGATTTACGTTCGCAATTAGATAACATTGCATTTAGACGTAATAATCAGGATTTTAATAAAAGAAATGATAAGTCTAATTCAAGACCGAATAATAATAACACTGAAGTAAAGCAAAATATTAAAAAGCAAAGTAATGACAATGCAATTCGTGATAAATCAAATGTCGAAAGCATCCGCGAGAAAGAAAGACTTTCACAAAGTAGTAAACAAAGATCAAGATCACCAACACATTTTTCAAGGCGGAAAAGATCTATCACACCTGATAAATCACGAGAGCCTTATTCTAAACGAAAATGTAATGATAGGGTGGGAAGAAATCGATCGCGTGATCGTTATTCAAGACAAAACTCCCGAGATCGTTTTTCACCTTCAAGAAACCGGACGATGAGAAGGTCTCGTGAACGTCATTTAAGACGAAGGTCCCAAGATCGTTTTTCAAACCAAAAAGATTCACCTGGAAGGGATAGAATGAAATCACCAGATAATAAATCAATTCAAAGTGAGAAGTATATAAAGAAATATGATCGACATATTGAAACCACAAGACAAGAAGAGTATCGGGAATCGCCATTATCAGACCAAAATAGTGAAGGTAGCGGTAGATTATTAATTAATTATGATGATCTTGATAAAGAAAAGGTCGATAAAATTAAAGTGGAAAATCAGGCTTTGGACGTTAAAGTAGATAGGAAATTGCCAAATAATGATATTAATAATGAAGTAAAGAGTGTTGAAACTTTTAAAAGGAAAATTAATTTCCAGCAATATTTAAAAAATAAAATTATTAAAACGGAAAATGATGCGAAAATAAAAGAGGAAACTACAAATGAATTAAATAATAAAATATCCAATGATGAATCATGTAACAAAAAAATTGTAGAATCTTCAAACAATGACGATTTAAAATATCAAATTATTAACCCAATAACTCCAATTAAAGATGTTTTACATGAAGTAACTCAAAAACCGTTAATAAATGAAACAGGAAGTGATCCTAATAAACAATTTGTTATTAATACAGTTCCCGTTAATAAGGATAATGTTAAAAAACCTCTTCGTAGAAGAAGATGTACAGTTATGATTGTAGATTAAATTTAATTTTTAGTCAATAAATAAAAAAAGTATTAGTTTTTAAAATTCATGTACAATTATTTTCTTCTTGTTCTCGTATTTCTGGATCACAGGTATCAGGAACAAAATTAAACCACTGGCTGCGATGGAAACCCCTGCGACGTAAAAACCAGGATCGTACGTGTGATATACATCATATAATTCACCTTAAACAAAAGAAGTTTGTGAGATTCATTGTGATACTATGCAGTAAATATTTACTAGTGGGAATATTTTATATAATTTTTAGTGATACATTACCTAATTCCTAATGTCAAGACAAGAATTTGTGTTTTGTATGTTTGAAAGTATTTATTGATTTAACCCTTCCGCGTGGGATGCTGTACACATGTACGTCATGCTTAAAGTCATCTCTACTGCGGAATGCCGTACACGGTACGTCATGCAAAAGTCATCTCATTTAAAAGTTTTGTTCAAATTCTTCCTCCCGCAACTCACATAGTAATTGATACTTTTACCTCCCACGCGGAAGGGTTAATATAATTAATTTAAAGCAGATACATTTTTAAAAAGAAAAATTGTGATGTTATATTATAAATAAACTTAGAGTATAATTTCTAATTATTTTATGTTTTTATCAAATATATTTCTTTCCTTAAGAGGATAGTCTGCAAATGTGAGCGCTTAATTTTGAAATTCGCTTGATATTTGCGGTTTTGCTCATAATTTCTTTTCTATTGAAACTTTTTTAAAATTTCTTTTTTTGATACATAGAAGAGTCTTATGGCTACCAATTCCTGCTGTTTTTGTTTTTGTAAGGCAGCAGTAAAACGGGCTCTTTTTAAAAAACGTTCGCTTAGCGGCACTTTCCCCAAAAATAAGAAACTAATTAAAATAATATTTTTTTCCAACACTGGCAATAAGTTGAGGTATAAACGAAGAGTTTGACGTTGCGTTTTTTGTTTCAACTATATTTTTAAACTTTTTACAGCATCCCAAAAATTAAGTAAAATTTTAAGAAATTTTTGGACAGCTATAAAAAGTTTAAAAAATTACTTAAAACAAAAAACGCAACATCCAACTCTTCGTTTATACCTTAACTTTTTACTAGCTTTGGAAAAAATATATTATTTTAATTAGTTTCTTATTCTTAAAAAGAGCCCGCTTTACTGCTGCGATATGATTATTTGGTTTGACTTACAAAAACAAAAAAAGTCAAATTGGTAGCCACAAGACTCTTCTGTGTACCAAAAAAAGAAATTTTAAAAAAGCTTCAATAGAAAAAAAATTATGAGGAAAACTGCAAATATTAGGCGAATTTCAAAATCAAGCGCTCACATTTGCCGACTATCGCCTTAAATAAGTATGTATAAAGTTTTTATGTTTTTTTTTTCAAATTTTCTTCAAGTAGTCTTGGTGGCATAATTTTTCAACAAACAGCAAAAGGTTTTTGGGTAAAAATAAAAATACATTAAACTTATCAAAATAAACTAATATACTCCTAATATTAATTATATACTTAATTTCTGTAAAAAACAGTTTTATCACATTTTACATTATTTTAAAAAATTATTTTTATCTCTGCAACAGTGGATGCTAAAATTCAAATTTTGACAAGTTTGACAAAACCTCTGTCAGATAAATAAATCTTTATTCTTAATTTATGTTTAAATTAAAAGAAAGATAAATTATAAAATATCGGTTTTAAATTCTATTAATAAATTCGATTTTTAAATTTTAATTTTAACATTTAATTTTAGCAGATAAAAAGTTCAATGTTGCATGATTGTGCACAAAAGTCTTTAGATTTCCTGTAAAAATGATTTTATTTTTATTTGGCCCCGTATTATTACAAATCTTATTACAACTATTAGAACCGTAACTACTTAATTTACAGTAAAAATATAAGAGCTCCAGGAAACTTTTTTTATACGTTGGAAGAAAAAAACTAAATTTAACGTTTGAAGGAATAAGTACATGTGGGGACGACTCGCGATACTTTTAATTTTTAATCTTTTACATGTTTGTTCTAAAAATTGTAAAAAGATATTAAAAGAAAGCAGTGGCGCAAAAAACACCCAATTAAGGAGATGTTTTTTTGTCTTCGGAGCAAAAATATTATCACTACAAATTATGAAGATTCTTCTAGTTCTTATCCTTCACCTACCAAAATATAAAATGAAACAAATAACGAATTGGTTGTATTTTAACGTAAGTTGATTGTATATAAAACCAACTGAAAAATCATCAAAAATTGTTTAAACAAAAATATACTAAAACAGGTAGAGAATGTTAGAGCTATAAAATTTCAAAATTTTCATGATTTATAGGAATGATATATTTTGGTTTTAGAAGAAAAAAACCATCCGAACTGAAAAAAAACTTTGTTTTTTAACGTTATTATTTCTTTTGATTTCTGTTTTACTATTATAATCAATTAAAGATGATGGTTTTAGTTTTATGGGGATTGGTGTTTTTTAAATCTCTGACCTAAAATTCTAAATGTTGAAATTTCATCGACACAGATGTTTTATCGACATGGCCAATTCATCAACACACATGCTTCACCGACATTACCTTTTCATCGACCCTACCTTTTCTTCGACAAGGACGTATCATCGACACTACCTTTTCATCAACAAATCTTATCTTCGACTTTCATTGTCATCGACAACTGTTTCATGGACAATACCTCTTCATCGACAAGAATGTTTGTATAGACAAGGACGGTCCATCGACACTATTGTAGTAAAATTTTCGGCAGAACCTTTTTACATGATTTTATTCTTTAGTATATTTGGGGAAATATGAAAATGACCAATGATGAACTCCATTTTCCTTAGTAATTTAAAAAAAACATATTCGACATTTACCAATTTCACATTCCCAAACATTCTAAAATATTTTAAATTACCTAGGCCATTAAAAGCTTTAGCGATGAAGCATGTCTTTGTCGATGAAACTGTAGTCGATATGAAACGGCATTGTAGAAGAATTGGTAATGTCGATGAAACGTCTTTGTCAAAGAAAAGGTTTGTCGATGAAATGGTAGTGTCGATGAAATAGATGTCGATGAAAAGATAATGTCGATGAAAAACGAGTGTCGATGACACATATGCTTATCAAAGAAATTATTTTTCGATGAAAAGGTATGGTCGATGAAAGAGTAATGTCGATGAAACATCTGTGTCGATGGACTGGCCGTGTCGATAAAAGGCAACGATTTTAAACACTTTAGTTTACATTTAAACTAAAAACAAAAATCGTGAAAATTTTCAAATAAATTTGGTCGTAATATTTTCATTATTCTATATGGTCTATGGGATTATAAATTAGGAGTAATTATTATCTTTTGAATGTACCATTTAACTTAAAAGTACTCCCATTATTACACCTTTTGAAAAATTAAAGATATTTGTCAGAAACGCATTTTAAAAATTAATTTCTCAAAAACTGTTGAATGAATTTCATAATTTAAAATTTATTTTATTTATTTAAATTATTTAAGACTCGTTTTAATAGATTTTATTAAAATCATCGTTTAACCCTAAGTGGCCCGAATGTATCAACAACGAGCAAAAAAGTGGGGGCTTTTCCATTTAAAAACATCGATGATGACGTTATTGCTAAATCAACAAAGACGACATTAATATTTTTTATACCAAGAGATGGAATTTTAAAAACTAAAATTGACCTGTCCGAGCGATTTTCTCAAAAAAAAAAAAAATTAATTCGGCAGTTTCTTCCATAGGTTTGTTCCAAACTTTATCATCCTGTATGTGACATTTCAAATTAAATCGTTAAAAAAATTCTATAAACTCGATATTAACAGATTGTTATTTTTCCAAAAAAATCCGAAAAACTACAACCAACTTTTATTTTTGAATGACATGAGTACAAAATCTTTTTTTCAAAAATAATACTATACAGGATACTATACCCATTTGACGTTGGACTCTATCAGTGCGTTCCACTAAAGATCCACAATGCCCACGACCGCGTTTTTTACCGTTTCACTAGGCCGCAAACGCCACCGTCGAAAATGTTAAGTGGAACGGATATTTGGCTTTGCTGGTGGTTATTTACATTTACATAAGCTCACAATTTTGTTCTTAACATCAATCATACATCAATAAATTATTAATTTATTGTTTATTGTAACTATTTAGCACCGTTATAAATATAACTATTTTCGGTGTTTAATTGTATTAAAAGCTGACGATTTTATTACTTATCCCTATTGGCACGTGCAGCGTCTTCTTAAATTTCTATTACAGAGTTATTTGTAAGGTCTAATTAAGTGATTTCAGTTAAAGGTGCAATTTTAATATGAATTTTGTAGGTTATGTACATTAATTTATTTTCGAAATGAAAACGACCACGGAGACCGTGATCGTGGCGATTATGGCTATTCGCGGTCAGAATTCTAGATGCCATCTGGTGGATTTTTTTGAACTACATGAAATAGATAAAAGTAAAAAAAAAAATACTATTAAATTATCTTATTGCGCTTATAAAAAGCTAATATTGTCTATTTTATTTGTTTTATGAATTAAAATAATTCCAATTATAAATATAAAGTCAAAAATTTTTACAGGTAGTTAAAATTCCCAATAAGTGGAACGACTTGACGGTCGTTGGCGGCGTTGTGAGTCTTTAGTGGAACGCAGGGTATGGGTATCACAAAGTATGTAAAGTTGCTCCCAGCTGGAAGTAGGACAAAGAATACACGATCGTGATTACTTTTGTCCTACTTCCAGCTGGGACCAACTGTACTATCTTCTATTATCTCTGATGGGTATCTTTGTTATTATTGGAGATAGAAAGTCGGTTAAATGGACAAAGTAGTAGAGGGTTCTTCGAATATTAATAATTCATTTACAAAAAAATTGAATATTGCATCGTTCTAACGCTATCTTAAAAAAAAACAAGAAACTGCGATTTTTAAAATATGGCTATACCTTTCTTATTTTCTGTGGTACCAAAAAAGTTTTTTGACATAATACACACAATTTTTTGTGTACAATGCAGTAAAACAAATGAATATTTTTTTTCGCTAACGGATTGACCCAGTCCAGCGTCAAATGGGACACCCTGTATTCGAATACGTTTTTTTAAATATTTCTTTTTTCAATTTCTTTTTTAATTTGATTTTTTAATACAAATAATATTTTTGAAATAAGAAGAGAGTATCCAAAATTAATTTAAATATGCTAATTTATGCAAAATTTTGAAAAATATGCAAAAATATAAAATTTCTTTGTTTTATAAACAAATATGCAAATTTCATACTTACAGTATATAAGGAAGTAGTAGTTTAAAAGTATTTACTAGTAAAAAAAATCTCAAAAACCGAAAGTAAGGTTTTTCCAAAATGTTGATAATAATTCCAAAAAATAAACTTATACAAAAATTCATTTTTAGCGGCACACATAATGTAAAACCAAACACACGATTATTTCCATATTATTTTTTTATTAATTTTAAGTATTTAAAATCCAAATTTTTCAAAAAAATAAAGAAGGTAGCCTTTTAAAAATATTGGATTAGGTACATATTTGGACACAATTTAAGTTATTTGCTGCGAATTTTTCATATACACGGTGATGTGTCCTATATATGTTAATTAATCTAGCTGAAATCTTGAAAACTAAGCCATTCTCTAAAAAATGTTTCAGACAAAAATAGTAGCGCTCCGAATTCCCAAAATTGTGATTCTTTAAAACGAATTTATAAAAATTTCTCAATAAATCGCCCAATATCTCTATTTCAAATAACAATTCTCGATTCTTTCTAATGTGTTATCTGAAATGTCAATTAATATAAATAAATAATATTGTATATTTTAGAGTTTCCTCGAAATTACTTGTTAAACAATTAAACTTCAAGTAATTCAGAGAAGCGCTTGTTTGATACCCTTCAACAAATTGATAATTGACCTGATTTAATAAAAATAAATGAAAAATTGATACCACTTCTAGTTATACAGGAAATGGCTTAAAAAGTTACTCTTGTCGTCTTGTCTTTTTTATATGGTAATATCAACCACCGAATCAACCAAATTTTGCTTTTTCCTTAGTTGGAGGCCTCTTTGACGCAAATAAATTAAAACATTTCATAGTTGAAAAAAAACTTCGGGATTAGTAATATCGTTAAAAGGCCAACCCTGATGCAATTTTGATTATGATTTAAGATTTTAGAATTAAATCTCTGAGCATCAAATATAGAATATAGACCTTAAGAGCCAATTTATGCTTAGAGATTTAAGACCTAAGATTTAAAGTTAAGAGGCAATTTATGTAGGGAAAGTGTTCCTGAAAATATAAGACCTCATAATATATCCATGCTGCTATATCGAATATTAATATTGATTTTGCAATTTCACAATTTTCGAACAATTTTTTCTATAATCTTCTCGTCACAATACAAAGTATTGTTATACTGTAACAAAAAAATGTATAAAGATAAAGGTATGCTCGTTTCGTTTTATAAATTTCGAAACACAGAGGCAACGAATTTTGCTCGTTGTAACCATTATTCGCGAAATAGTATATTACGCAACGAGCTAGAAAGTGACGAATTTTGTCCGAGTGTGAAAATAGCCGAACGAGGCGCAAGCCGAGTGAGGATATTACACGAGCAACGAAATTCACTTTCTGCGAGTTGTGTACGCTATTTTTCCGACGACCACGGAGATTTTGCGACCATTATTAATATTTTGTAGTAACAACATAACATAACCTATGTTAACAGCAGCTGACATTGAAGTTATCGATTATTTTTAGTTAAATGTAAATAATTGTAGGTGGCGCTGTTTTGACGGAAGCAACTTATCGAAACGAATAAAAAATGTTCCTATTTTATTTAAAATTTACAGAAAAGTGAATTATTTAATGATTTTAATAATAAAATTAGTAATATTGGCGGGGTTAAATATAAATTTTTATTTGAACTATCTTTTTTTTGCAAGTTCAAAAAAATCCAAGAGAGGGCTTTCGGAATTCCTACGCAGCGCCTCTATCGAAAATTACAAGAACTATTTGACAGTTACAACATGGAAACTTAAAGTCACTAGTGTTGAAATGAACGATTTTCTAAACTACTAATATAAATGACATATACGATTTTCTCATATGGTCGTCGGAAAAAGTATTTACCTGCTTTACTATTATAATTGGAAATATACAGGGTGTTCAACGTGTCGGTAACCGTCGGTAACGGATGTTATTACCAATTTCAAAGTAAGAAAACATTTATTTCATAGAAAGCTCTAAATGCAGGATTTAAAAAATTTAAGTAAACTGAAGTTTTTTCGATCCCAATTTTTTTGTTAAAGGCCATTATTCTTAATAATAATAATATCGATTTTTTTACTAATATTTGCTTTTATATTGCAACATAGGATAATGTACCTCCTGAGGGTCGATTGCATGTTAAATTTTAAGTAAAAATGGTGTAATCGGTCCTAATAATGAGAAATAATGTAAGTGGTGAACGTAATTCCCGAAAAATATGTACTCTGTGTAACCGTAAAATTTTGAATTGAAACCCATTGGATCGAAAATATGTATCCGAATTTGCTCGTGATATCCGCGAATCCATTGTATACGTGCTCGTTATTACTTATAATCAAGTTCGACTTTATTTTGTTTTTCTAAAAATCCTATTTTTACAAATTTTTAAAATACTTTATTTTGAAAACTGTGCGTTGGATCGCAAACTGTTTTTGATGGTATTTTCCTTGTTTTTTTTCAATAAGTATAAAATACCTATATATTTTTAAACAAACATGAAAATCGGCTTGTTATTATCATTATTATCATGAAAAACTTCAAGATAATTGTAAAAATTTAAGAGCTACATATAGTATTTTAAATCAATTTTTAAAAAAAACCGCAAATTAAAAAAGAACAAATAATATTAAATGTCAATGAAAATGAAATCGAAGATCAAGAACAATACTTAACGATTTCTACATTAATAAAATTAATTATACAATGGGTAATGTAAATGATTTAAAATTAGAAAATAATAATGAAACTATGTTTATGTTACCAACTGATACTGATGAAATTAAAAATATTATTTGTGGTTTATCTAATAAATGTATGATAATATAACAACAATGGATATCAAATGTTTAAAGACTGAATTAAATTCGATTATAGCGACAATTATAAATAATATATTATTAAATGGAAAGTATTCTGATATTCTTAAAATTGAATTGAGTTTGATTTTCATCAATATGGATATCAAAATAATAGTAATACTCAATCGGCAGTGACAGACTTAACTGAAGAACTTTTGTTGAATGTTGATAAAGGAAAATATGCAACGTCGATTTTTATTGATTTTAGTAGTGCTTCAAAGAAAAATTAAAATAAGTGTACCTTAAGGGTCAGTACTTGGACTTATTTTATGTATCCTCTTAATACAATAATAATTATAATTACCTGCAATTGGTGGTCCTATTAACGAAGCGATTCCTTGAAACAATAACAATAAACCGAAGGCGTTAGTCAACTTATCCAAACCCAACAAATCAACCAAAATTACAGATGTTAAACCAACATATGCTCCAATTGTAAAACCAAAAATACTTGCATATATCGACAACGTATAGAAGTTTAAACAAAAACTACTAAATGCCGTGGCTAAAATAGAGTCTCATTAGATAAAATTTCGACGAAATCATGTTTCTTACCTATCCCACAAGAAATAAGACATAAGTTATAGATATACAGCCGATTGATGCAAGATTTATCTGATAAATATCCCAGCACGATTCTTCCAACAGTATTAGCAATACCAATTATTGCAATAAGGAGCCCAGCTTTATCAGAATCAATTCCTAAACTCTTCGCTCTTGAAACGATATACACATAAGGAACATTAAACCCAATACTCGTTAAGAAATTACTAATACTAAACAATATAAAACACCAGTCCCTAAACAATGCCCAATTGAACATTTTTTGAAGAACTGCGTAACAACCTCTTTTTTCTTCAACCTCGTCATCAATTAAAGCAATATCTGATTTGTATCCTGATATTGTGTTAATACTCGCTTGATAAAAAATATCTTTACGTCTCATAATCTCAACTTGGTGCAAAGTATTCCTTGTACCACCTTCAGATTCTGTCGATAACTCCAAAGGCTCTTGCTTAGATATACTACCATAATTATTTTCTTGCCTTAATTCCCCTGTACTCCAAAACCGTTTAATTCTTCTTTTATTTTCAGCCAAGTAATAATTTTGAACACTATTCGTCAAATCCAATTTTAATCGTGGTTTATTCTCTTTTGAATAACTCAACGGTTTAAATAAAGCGCCAAATATTATGCACAAAAAGACAGTTCCTGCGACGAGAAGCATTGCTTGTTTCCAATCGTAGACATCAAGCAATTTTGTAATTATAGGTGCGTAGATGAAAGTTCCAAATCCACTTCCGCAAACAGCTATACCTGTTGCTAAACTTCGTCTCTTTTCAAAGTAGATTGAAACGCTTACTATGGCTGGTAGGTAAATTAAACCAAATCCAAAACCTGCACCAAGACCTATGGTTATGTACAGAGTTGTGATGTTTTTTGCAAAAACGCTCAACATCATACAACCTCCTGCTAATACTGCCCCTAAAATTGTTACTAATCGACATCCCCAATAATTTACTAGGATACTTGATATAGGACCTACAATAATTATTATTAAGAAATAATTTTTTGGATAAACTTTTTCTACCTGAACAAAATGTAACACCAACTAAAATTGATAAAATCCATGAAGTGGGGCCTTTTCCTTCTTTAAAGTACGTTAAAAATTCGTCATAAAAAATTCCAAAAGAATAAGTGACCCCATCAGCTGTAAAAATATTAAAATTAGGTCAAAGTATTGCGAATTAAATCTATTTTAGGCCCGATAAACATGTTTACAAGATTAGAAATAGAAAGTAATCTCTTTAAGGAGATGTTTTTTTTATTAAAAAAGAACGCCTTGAAATGTATAACCAGTGTTAATTTTTTTTACCTACGTTTTGTTAATTATTTACTAAAAATTGTTATCTATTGTTTGGTTTTTATGAAATGAAATTTAAATGTTTTATTTGACGTATTTGTGATTTTTGTCAGTTTTTTTACTTACTAATGACGTGCACCATGAAAGATCCAAAAACCACCAACCAGCCCCATCCTCCATCAGGACAAATTTGCACTTTTTGTTCCATGAAACCAAAATATTAAATTGAAATTTCTAGTGTACGCGCGCGAGAATTTTGTGATTACGTGAAGACGTTCAGTTAGGAAATAACTCATCACTGCCAACATCTTTTATCATTGAATTTAGTTATTTGTTGTGTTTCAATCCGCGATAGGACACAAAGCGACTTTATTATTCTCTTCGCGCATTTTTCGCCTCAAAATTGTCAACAAATATACATGAATCATGCAGTTATCACGTTTTTGACGGTTTGCTCAGCTTGTAAACAAAAATTATCAATAACTGTTACAATGGAAAGCTTTCTTCAGAATTTGTTAAAATTGTTAAAAATAAATTAGTAACTTTCATCATTTATTTCATCATTTAATATTTGTGGAAAAATTGTATAATAAAAATGAAATCTCATCCAAAGCAGTACGAGCCGGGTTTTTGAATTAAGTTTATTTGGTTGCATAACATTAAACTAAAAAAATGACAGAAATACAATAGGTAATCTGTGAGTTTCTTACTTTTTTAAGTGTCACCTGAAGCTTAAGCTTCAACTGTGTAACCGGGTCTAATAGGCAGATTATGGTCAAAATTAAAGGCCTTTATTTAGAAACAAACAAGGTAATCATGGAAATTGTCCATTACAACCCATATAACAAATTTAAATTTAAAGGCCTTTAAACTTAAATGATTTGACCAGAATCTGGGTATAATAGGCAGATTCTGGCCAAAATTAAAGGCCTTTAATTAGAAACAAATAATGTAACCATGGGTACAATACCCAGATTCTAGTCAAATTATTTAAGTTTAAAGGCCTTTAAATTTAAATTTGTTATATGGGTTGTAATGGACAATTTCCATGGTTACCTTATTTGTCTCTAATTAAAGGCCTTTAATTTTGACCAGAATCTGCCTATAAAAATTAAAATTTTATTGATAAAAATATAAATAAAATAGTTTTATTTTATAATATTTATTCGTATTTAATTTCGTAGCAAACTTTTTGTCTTGCAGAATCATCATAAGCAGACCCATCGGTGTACATCCCAGTGCAAAAGTTGTAGGATTTATAAAGGTTTCTATGTTTAACATTTTGTAAGAACATTGTATCTTTGATAAAATTTTCGTCGCAAAATTTGCTTCCTGGCGTTAGAGGCGGTTTAATTATCTTAAAGGTTTTGCAAGACTTATTTTTTTCCTAAAAATCATTAAAAATTAAAATTAATAAAATAAAACTATTTCCACCACAGCATTATTTTTTTTGTATTTCTGGCTATAAATTTTTAAAATGTTGTTTTTTAGCGTAAACCAAACAGAATCAGCAAGTAGAGTACTTTAAACCATTTTAATAATTAAGAAAAAATTTTTTTTTAATTTTTGGTATAAATAAGTAGACAAAAGTTAAAATAAAATAATTGTTCAGCATTTAGTTTTAAGTATTTTTGTTTAGTATTTTTCATACCCTATAAATTTTATAACCAAACTCTTTTCAATGTATCGAAAAAGCTAGGGCAGAAAAAATTGTAATTACTCGTGAGTTATCAAATGAATGAAATGATTATTATGTATATTTAGTTGCCTACTTTTCAAAAAAGATTTAAGGAGTTCTTTATTTTTATTAAAATATTTAAAGGGGGTTTCAACCTTCCAAGTTTGTAAGTTTGAAAATTTTTACAGCAGGTTTTTCAAAATTATTTTGAAAGTTACTGGAATCTTGATGAACTTTTTAATAAAACTATGGGACCGTTTTTTAAATAAACTACAAAAACTGTAAATATTAGCTAAAAATTTAAAAACTTTGAAGGTTGAAACTGTGAAATGTGTGTATTAAAATAACGATGTTTTTTGACTCAACTTTAGTCAAAAATATACAAGGTGTCCCAGACCACCCGTCCACCCCTTTTATTTTGAGAACGCCTTGTCGTACAAGGCTGAAATTAAAAAAAATATTACCAAAGCAAACCCGAAAAATCCATTGGTGCACTTATTTTTTTCCGGAACAATCCGGAAGTACCCGAAACCGGAAGTCACTTTTGATTTTCAAATGGCAACATAGGTCGAGTATTGTGTCGTTTGAAAGGTCTTTTTAAAAGAAACAACTTTTATTAAAATATTTTTGTAATATCTTGCATAATTAACAAATTAAACGAAAAAAAAATATGCAAGCAAGGGACCATTGGTCTCTTAAATTATGGAAAAATTAAATCGTTACCATCATCCGCAAATGGACAAGAGAGAGATTTTTTAAATTGAAACAGTTTTTTGCGTTTATCGCTTTATTCGTTAAAAATAATCAACTTTTTTTTATTTTTTGAATTAAGGTAAATACATAACCTAAAAAAGTTGATTATTTTTAACAAGCGAAGCAAAAAATACATGTTTCCATTTAAAAAATCATAATTGCCTCTACCCTTACCCATTGAGGATGATGGTAGTGTTTTAATTTTTCCATAATTTAAGAAACCATTTGTCACTTGTTTGCTTTTGTTTTTCGTTTAATTTGTTAATTATGAAAGATACTAAAAAAATATTTTAATAAAAGTTGTTTCTTTTTAAAAGACCTTTCCAACGATACCATATTTGACCTATGTTGCCATTAAAAAATCCGGGGTTCCGGGCACTTCCGGATTATTCCGGAAAAAAATAAGTGCACCAATACATTCTTCGGATTTGCTTTGGTAATATTTTTTTTTATTTCAGCCATGTACGACAAGGCGTTCTCAAAATAAAAGGAGTGGAGGATGGTCTGAGACACCCTGTATTTGGGATGTGAAATTAATTTTAAACGTTTAATTGCAATACGTTATAGTCAATTTTCTGGTGACTCTATTTTGTTCAATATTCTTTGCCTGATGATGAGACTAGGTCTCGAAATCAATTGCAAATTTTTAAAGATTCAAATTTGACTTTTTCCACCTTTAAGTGTTCATATTTTTTAAATAAGAGGCAAGAACACATAACCACGTTTCCATGCATTTTTGAAATCTGATTGTAAACACTATATTTCTGAGTGGAAGATTTATTTGGGAAGCCAATCAGAATCAAGCTTGGCGTTTTAAATACGTTTTAAAAACTGCATGGAAACGTGGTAATTGTGATTATTATCCACACTTTTCTTTCTACCACTACCTCTCAACACATCTCTGTTTCACACTTGGCTTTAAAATATTTTAATTAGAAAAAAATAATGTAGCTCACTTTTGCTGGTTGAGGAACGTATTTGAGCCTAAAACTTTTTTGAGTTTCTGTAAGATAATGGTTTTCCATTAGTTTTCTTCTGTTGGGATCATCACCGTAATCAGCGTCAATGCATTCAGGACTAAAAAATAATAAATCTGGTAACTTGCAGTACAGATTCGAAATAAAAGTTTCTTGATTCCGTCGGACATAAGAGTTGAAGTGAAAATACGCTTAAACTACAACTTTCCCAATTGTATTTCAGAAAAGATCAATTCGATTTCAGATTAGTAAATTACAAGTGTGGTGCGTTTCAAATTTACAATTTGAAAGTTAATAATTTTGGGTTGTAGTATAAAGAAATAAGAAAAAAATAAAAAAAAATTCAAGGCTCTACGACTTTTTGTTCAAAAGATATGAATTTTTATATAAAATATGGTATTCTGATAAATTAGTAAATATGTATTTTGAAAAATTCATATTTCGCTTAATAATTAAAATTAAGAACTAAAAATTCGTACAGATATGTTCGTAAAGCTTATCGATATTATCTTATTAAATTTTTTAAAATTTAATTATTTTTTAAAGTACATTACCTAGAAAAGTTTTGATTTTTTTGAGTTTTTGGGGTGTAAATTTTTTTTGAGGGGTGTAGAGGGCAAGTGACCCCTACATTTCATCCATTTTCTATTATCTTTCATTTGCGGGGTCGATTTTGAAAATATCGTAAAAAAAAATTTTGGAGATATTTTTAAGGCTACGGGCTTGAAATTTTTCATGGAAATCGATTTTTATTGTTTTTCTCGAAAACTATGAAAGTTAGCGATTTCAAATATTTTCCAAAGGTAAACACTGTCGATAGACGCGTTTTAAAAAATATTTGGTTAAAATCGGTTAAAAAGTTTTTTTGGAAAAAATTCGCAAAGTTTTGGCAAAATTTTGGTACAAATGCGGGCCTGGACGACGCAATTTTAAACCGAAAATTAAAATTTTCACGGAATTTGGTGGGGGAGGTGATGGTGCGAATTTTAAGCTATTAAGCGTGCCGGTGGTTCCAATAGTTTTGAAGATATTAATTATTTTGTGAAAAGTGAAAAATTTCAGACCGCAATTTTGGCTCCAAACGGAGATTTTGCATATTTTTGCTACATTTTCGGCCATAACTCGATAACGAAAAGGGATAGCGAAGTAATTTACAATTTAAAAGTTAATAATTTATAAATGTAGTGTAAAGAAATTAGAAAAAAATAAAAAAAAAATTCAAGGCTCCACGACTTTTTGTTCAAAAGATATGAATTTTTATTTAAAATATGGCATTCTGATAAATGAGTAAATGTGTATTGTTAAAAAATCATATTTAGCTTAATAACTGAAATTAAGAAACAAAAATTAGTACAGATAAGTTTGTAAAAACTATCGATATTATTTTATTAATTTTTTTAAATTTAATAATTTTTTAAGGTACATTACCTAAAAAAAATTTAATTTTTTTGAGTTTTTGGGGTGTAAAATCTTTTTAGGGGGTGAAGAGGGCAAGTGACCCCCCACATTTGATACATTTTCTATTATCTTTCATTTGCGGGGTCGATTTTGAAAAAATTCGAAAAAATTTTTTTTGAAATATTTTTAAGGCTACGGGCTTGAAATTTTTCATGGAAATCGATTTTTATTGTTTTTCTCAAAAACTGTAAAAGTTAGCGATTTTAAATTTTTACCAAAGGTAAACACTATGGATAGACGCATTTTAAAAAATATTTGGTTATAATCGGCTAAACAGTTTTTTTGGAAAAAATTCGCAAAGTTTTCGCAAAATTTTGGAACAAAGACGGCCCTGGACGACGCAATTTTAAACCGAAAATTAAAACTTTTACGGCATTTGGCGGGGGAGGTGTCGCTGCAAATTTTAAGCTATCAATCGTCTGGGTGGTGGTAATAGTTTCGAAGATATTAATTATTTTCTGAAAAGTGAAAAAATTCAGACCGCAATTTTGGCTCCAAACGGAAATTTTGCATGTTTTAGCAACATTTTCGGCCATAACTCGATAACGAAAAGAGATAACGAAGTGATTCTTTTTTTGTCGTAAAATGAACATTGAAAGCTTTCAGAAAATGTACATTACGCTGGGGCAAAATTAAATATTTTTTGGAAATTCAAAAAACCCTGTGCGTGGGCAATTTTAGCTCGGGAGGTAGATTTAAATGAACCTTTAAAATCGAAAATCGGTTTAAAAATGGCCCGACGGGAGCCACTCGCCTTAAAATTCAAAATTTCCAGTTGATTTAGGCATAACTTCCGAACCCCTTCGAAAATAAAAATTTCCTACGCGCTACCCGTTGTAGAAATTATTCTTTTATAAGGCAGTGTAGAAAAATTTAATGATTTTTGGAAACTCTGGGCTACAGTGGTAGTACCAATCGGCCGCGTTTAGCGCAATTTTTTGAACATTTTACGTTCGATTTTTTTCTGAAACAAAGGGTAAAAATTTAGTAAAAATTTAGTAAAAATTTAGTAAAAATTCAGTAAAAATTTAGTAAAAATTATAAAAATTTCAATATTTTTTAAAATTTTGGAGAATTTTTTGAAAATGTTTTGAAAATTTTTTGTACATTTTTTGAAAATTTTTTGAAAATTTTTTGAATATTTTTTGAAAATTTTTTGAAATTTTTTTGAAATTTTTTCGATTTTTTTTTTGAAAATTTTGTAAAGGTTATGAAAATTACGAAAATTTTCCAATTTTTTTGAGTTTTTGGGGTGTAAACATTTTTTTGGGGGTGTAGGGGGCAACTGACCCCCTATATTTCATGCATTTTCAATTGTCTATCATTTGAGGGATCAATCTTGAAAAAATCGGAAAAAAAAATTTTCCGATATTTTTAAGGCTGTGGGCTTGAAATTTTTCACGCGAATCGGTTTTTATTTTTTTTCTCGAAAACTATGAAAGTTGGCGATTTCAAATTTTGACCAAAGTTAAACGGCGTCGACAGACGCATTTTAAAAAATACTCGGTTAAAATCGGTTAAATAGTTTTTTCGGAAAAAATTCCCAAAGATTTGGCAAATTTTTGATACAAATAAGGTCCTGGACGGCGCAATTTTCAACCGAAAATCTACATTTTTACGGAAGGCGGTGGGAGAGGTGACGGTGAGAATTTTAAGCTATTAAACGTCGCGGTGATGTTAAAACTTTCTAAAATATTAATTATTTTGTGAAAAGTGAAAAATTTCAGGCAAAAACGGAGTACTTGATAGAAAATGGTCAAAAATCGACCAATTTCGCGTGGCTCGTGCAAAGTCAGTTTTTAACCGATCGTCGTAAAATAAAATTATTCAAAATCGTCAAATTAGGCCCTTCGTCGCCACGTGTGGCGATTTTTAAGATTTTGGACGGTTTCGGAGGAGTTCGTCAATTTACGGGTCGAGGTTTTGGAAGGCGCGAAATTTAAATCTCGAATATTTAAGTCAAATTTGGGAGTTTTTGAAAAATTTTGAATGCGTTTTACTCGGCCAGCGTTTCCGAATCGATCGCGTCCTTTTACTTTTTTTGAAAGTCAAAAATGAGCGAAATATTTCGAAAAATGTCAAAAAATCAACAACAAAAACGGAAAATTTTGATTTTGCTCGTGCGACGTTAGTTTTTAAGATGCGGCCTTCGTATATACTTTATTAGCGTCACGGAACCTGAGGGCTCGTCGCCACGTGTGGCGATTTTTCGGATTTTGAGCGCCTTCGGAGGAGATGTTTGCAATATAAACGCGATTTTTCCGAAAAAAAGTCGTATTTGTTGTTTCGACCCTGAATCCGTCCCTGTTGGAATTTTCGAACGAAAAAAAATTTTTTTAAATGCGGCTCGTCCTCCTCTTTAAGAATCCGAAGAAAAAATTGAGAAATTTTTAACAGTTTCTTTTTTATCGTCGAAAAACGGAAAAAAAAATTGCGGACTCGGGGGCCCGTTTGACCCATCAATCGAAAGGGTACGCTCTGGGCGCCGTATAGCTTCGAAAGAGATTTTTTCGCCGAAAACGCCGGTATGCGCCTTTATGTCGGATTTCGAGGGAACATATGTTTAATTTTCCCTCAAAGTGGAGTTTTATCAAAAAAAATTTAATCCGGTCCCGCAAAAAAACGGCGCCCCGCAGAAAAAAAAGTTTCGTATAAAAAAGATGCGGACGGATGAGGAGAAGAAAATAAAAAAAAAATTTCGAAAATCGCCCCGGCCGTTTTCGAGAAATTTCAAAAAAACACTTTTTTCTTCAACGCCCTGTAGATCCGTCAAAATTTTTCCGATCGAAAAATGACATTTAAACTTTTTTCTTAGAATTTTCTCCTCCGCAAGCACGCAAATTTTCAACCCTCCCCGAAAAAAAACACCTCCCCCTTTTCTTACCGTTTTAGTATTGGAAGGCGCGAAATTTAAATCTTGAATATTTAAGTCAAATTTGGGAGTTTTTGAAAAATTTTGAATGCGTTTTACTCGGCGAGCGTTTCCGAATCGATCGCGTCCTTTTACTTTTTTTGAAAAGTCAAAAATGAGCGAAATATTTCGAAAAATGTCAAAAAATCAACAACAAAAACGGAAAATTTTGATTTTGCTCGTGTGACGTTAGTTTTTAAGATATCTTCATCGTATATAGATACTCACCGTCTCCGAACATGGTCCCTCGTCGTCACGTGCAGCGATTTTTAAGGTTCAGAGCGCCTTCGGAGGAGTACTTTAAAATAGGAGTGCGTTTTTTCCCGTAAAAAATCGTGTTTTTTGTTTTGACCCCGAATCCGTCCCTGGTGGTATTTTTGAACGAAAAAAAATTTTTTTAAATGCGGCTCGTCCTCCTCTTTAAGAATCCGAAGAGAAAATTGAAAAATTTTACTTAGTTTTTATTTTATCGTCGAAAAACGGGCAAAAAAAGTTGCGGGGGCGGACTCGGAGGCCCGTTTGACCCTTGAATCTAAAGGGTACGCTCTGGGCGCCGTATAGCTTCGAAAGAGATTTTTTCGCCGAAAACGCCAGTACGCGCCTTTCTGTCGGATTTCGAGGGAACATATGTTTAATTTTCCCTCAAAGTGGATTTTTTATAAAAAAAAATTTTTGTTTTGACCCTGAATCCGTCCCTGTTGGAACTTTTGAACGAAAAAATTTTTTTGTATATGCGGCTCGTCCTCCTCTTTCAGAATCCGAAGAGAAAATTGAAAAATTTTACTTAGTTTTTATTTTATCGTCGAAAAACGGGGAAAAAAATTTTGCGGGGGCGGACTCGGGGGCCCGTTTGACCCGTTAATCTAAAGGGTACGCTCTGGGCGCCGTATAGCTTCGAAAGAGATTTTTTCGCCGAAAACGCCGGTACGCGCCTTTCTGTCGGATTTCGAGGGAACATATGTTTAATTTTCCCTCAAAGTGGAGTTTTTATCAAAAAAAATTTAATCCGGTCCCGCAAAAAAACGGCGCCCCGCAGAAAAAAAAGTTTCGTATAAAAAAGATGCGGACGGACGAGGAGAAGAAAATAAAAAAAAAAATTCGAAAATCGCCCCGGCCGTTTTCGAGAAATTTCAAAAAAACACTTTTTTCTTCAACACCCTGTAGATCGGTGGAATTTTTTCCGATCGAAAAATGTCATTTAAACTTTTTTCTTAGAATTTTCTCCCCCTTCCGCCCGCAAATTTTCAACTCTCCCCGAAAAAAAACACCTCCCCCATTTCTTACCGTTTTTTCTATCGCCATTGGATTGACCGCAAATGACAGAAAGTTATGTTTTACACACATTTGAAGTCAGTGTTATTTTGAGTAATAAATGTAAAATAGATCTTTATTGACAGTTTACATCTATTTAAGGCCATTTATGGTTTAATCCATTTGCGTTTCGGCATTGCATATAAAAAAGTGCCTATATAATGTCAAAAAACTAAAGAAATAAAGAAATTATAGCTATAATTTTGTAAATCGCATTTTCTTAGGTTATCCAGATTAGTTTATAAGGAAATTTTCATCCAATTTTTTGATGAATTAACCTTAAATTTACTAGTGGTTGTTGAATTTAACTTTTTTGAAATACAAGTGAAAAAAAGTAAAGCACCAAAGTTTAAAAAAAGAACAAACCTGCCAAAATTATATAAATTAATAATTTTCCTATCAATATCCGGTTGAGACGTCTGCAAAATTTTCTTTTGTTCAAAATCGGACCAATCTATTCCATAAAAGCCTCCCAAATTATTATAATGCGATGTATGCAAATTTATTTTTCCATTAATACGGAATTCATTATCATAAGGAAAGGCTTCGAGTTTATGTTGCCATCCGCATATCTTCACTTTACGCCCAAAATCTGTTTTGGTGTACGAAATTGGTGTTTTAAATTTTATACGTTCATTCACATATCTCTCCAACTAAAAGCATTAAAGAGTTAATTGATTGATTGATTATAGTAAAGACTTAGGTATTACTTTAAATTCAGGCATTTTATTTATGTAGATGTTAATACAAAAATTAAAAAAAATATTGGGCCAAAAAATGCCAATTGCGACGTTTTGTCAGTTGATTAAAAAAAATAAAAATTTCTAGCCCTACAGCCCTACAGTACGCGTTTTCCCTGTGAACAGAATCCTTTATCTTTTATTTTTAAGGAGAAAACGATACTGCAAATTTTAAGCCATCAAGCGTCTTGTTCGCCCAAGTGGTTCTCTCAAAATTGATTATTTTCCTATTGATCAAAAATTACAGTGGTTTTAAATTAAAGCATACTGCGAGCCCTTTCAAATAAGCCATGGCACGTTAAAATCGGTTTTGAAAAGGAGGAGTAAAAAATTATCAAAATCGTGATTTTTGAAAAACAAATCGAAATTGGTAAAACTCTTCACGTGGCGTGTTAGTGTTTGAAAGGCCCTTTTCCAACGCATATTTTCTATCGACGATCCGATGTTTCATTACTTTACACTGATAATTTTTGTAGGATGGGGTCGATAAAATCCAACTTTGGTTTTGGTGGGTCAGTGCGTGGCTAAATAAAAATATGGGGAGTTAAAAACCTCACGGCCAGGTGATCCAAATATTTTTTTACACGTCGCGTGAATTTTTAATTTTTGGTCATATGATTTATTTCCTTCATTTACTTATTTATTTATTTATCTATTTCGTGTCCACCCTAATAATAATACATAATATACATAAGTGGGGGCTTATGCAAGATTCAATTCTGAATAAGGCTGATTTCATTTTTCACATATTAGTAAATGGTTCATAGTTTGTAAATTTCCACATTTCATCTTCAACTGTAAAGCTCCATTTAACTAAAATCGTTTTACACCTACCTTTTTTAGATCGTAATCTATCTTTGGAGTTTACCAAATTAACCATTTTTCATTAAAGCCTGGAAGAAGTTCTTCTTTTGCAGAAATTTTTAATTCTACATCTATATCAGATATCAGATAAAGAATTATACTACCATAATTTTTTAGAATCTAATATTGAATTAACGAAAGGTATAACAGATATTAGTCTAGATCTTCTTGGTATTATACCAAAAAAAGGGTGTCTATAATCGGTTAGTTGTTTCTTCCTTTCCCTGATACTTGCAACAGATTAGACGTTCTGTTAGATCTTGGAGCTATTCCACACTAATAGGATCGTATTTAAAATAACAAGTTATAATACGACATGTCTGATTTAGAATAATTCTATAGTCCAATTATTGGATCTAAATATTTGGCATGATTCGAACGTTCACATACTGGAAAAGTACATTTAGCTTTTTGAAGAACACTAGAGCAAGACATCTTAATGTATGAGCATTTGCACCCCATTTCGCATAAGTAAGCTTTTTTGAAGATTATTTCGAGTTGAAATTTTATTCTTTAAATTTTTAATATGTTGTTTATATGATAATGTACGATCCAGGGTAACTCCTAAATATGTATTTCATTTTATTATTTAAATGACAAAGTCTTGATATTGTTTTAGAAGAGTTTGGACGAAGGCTATTTTTCTCATAATTATAAATTGAACACATTTTTAAGCGTAGAAGATAATGTATTTTGAATAGTAAGTAATAATTATAAATAGATCGTCAGCAAAGTCTTTTCGTTTTCTTTTTGCCAAAAAAGTGTCTTTTTCACGTTACTCGAATTTGTCTAAAAATGAATTTTGGCCATAACTCGGCTGGTTCATGAAATCAAGGTTAGAAAAGATTGGATCAAACGTTAAGTTTTTGATTCTAGAGGACATGGCGATCGGACAATTTTGGAAAGAAGTTATTCGAGTCTCCAATTGAAAGACTTATAGGTACATACCTACTTTTTTGCGTTCCGCCCACCTAACAAATTACACCTTCCCAAGACAAAAACTCGGGAGTGATGATATTAATTCAACCTTAAAGTTAATCTTACTCAGTCAAGTTTTCCAGACTTCCCAAAAAATCTATATCTCGAAGAATATTTGACTATTGAGGTTTCACAATTGAGGTGGAATTCTGTAAGATAGACGGTTGTTTTCGTAAATGAATAAAATAGTTGAGTAAGTTGCCATGGTGACTGGTTTTGTCTCCTTTCAACTTATACAAAATGTACGCAGGGAAGAGAGATAGAAAATCTGTCACCTCGCAACTTATTCTTACAGAATTCCACCTCTGAAATTTCAAAACAATTGTAGCCGGTACGAAAATACGATATGATGAAATATGATAAAAATTTTTATTTCATGCTGGTATGGACTATATTACTAGAAATAGGAATTCTGAATAAAACAAGAAAAGAGAAGTTTAATTGTTGACCGAATTTTACAAAGCAGAGTAAATGGTCGTATATTAATTTGGATTGAAGAAACCAATGTTATTGCCGAAAGGAAGGTAAGTAAAAAATTGGCCATATTATAATTCCAACAAGTACAGGAAGCAATTTACATTGCTTTGGTTGAATGACTTCCATACGTATTTTGGCATTCGAGCATAGACGTGGTTCTCATAAAGCGGATGATTGCAAAGTATGGTTGCGAAATTTAATAGGGATATGTACTGCTAAAAAAATTCAAAATTCCACAATCATTAATGATAATGTAGTGGTACATACCAATCTCGAAGTTGTTTCTGGACCAGACAAATATATGTGCATTTTAGAAGACATTGAAGATCTTTCTATTGATCAGATTTCGACCCAAAATCTTATAGGAATACAAATCATGTTAAGAGATATTACGGTGCTTCCATAGGACAAGAAGGTGTACTTAAAATTTGAACGAAATATTGTAAATTGCTATAATTTTTTTCAAAATGAAAACATTTGAAATCTGAATTCGTTTAAGTGCAATTAGTTTTCAAAATTAGTATAGTAAAATTAGGTTTCAATAAGGAAAAAATTGCGGCTTATTTGTAGCTTAAATCATATTGTACATTTAGGATCTAAAGAGTCCCGAGTTGTGGGGTACCTGCTTCTGGAGTTATGGGGGTGGATGAAAACGGCTTTTTCCAAATATCTCGGTTTCTATCAATCCTACGAAATTATTCATTATCAATCTTGTAGAGCATAAAACTTTGTGCGAAACTTTTTTGTAGGGTTTTTAGTTAAGAGTGGCGCGAATGTCCTATACATACTACAGATGAAAGAAAATAGGTATTGAAACGGGGAAGGTTAAATGTCCCTTTTTGATCGGACAGCCCCGAAAAAAGTTATTACGCCCCGAAAGAAAAATCGAATTCATCCCCTCACTATCCGAAATTCACCCCGAATCGCATCAAATTTTAGTATGTTATGGAGGACGCGATTCTGGAGACGGTGGTTTTGACCCGCCCGAACCTATCTATTAAAGTGGCAGAGATACGACCCCTTTGTATTTTCATCCCGAATTCGGACATTTTCTGCGCGAAGCTACGAAAAAGGTTGCTTTTTTCGACAGATCTTAAAAATTCCGGTTACATCGTGAAGAGGGATGTGGATTCTAAGCGAGGTTCAAATTTCAAATTTTTCAAAGCACTCTAACACTGAAAAAAAAATTCCAAAGTCCTTCGATTTTTCTTACTTTTTTCCTGTTTTCGCCGGCGTCAACTTTAAACAGCCCCGTCCGGTCTTAAAAGGAAGCGACGAAATTTGGCTCCTTTTATTCTCACATCCTGGGGATAGACCGTGGCCATTTTTAAGTCTCCAGCTACAACCGTGTGGCGCCCCGGCGCCGAGACGAGAAGTGTACAAATTTAGCGTTTTTTCGTACGGCAAAAGTGCTCAAAATGTACCCCTTATATTTGAGAATCGGCAGGTGCAAAAAATAGCGGGATTTTGATTTAAAAAGTAGATACCCGTTATTATGGCCATCTGAGTCCGTTTTTTGATATCTTCATTTTTTATATTGACTTGAGGTCTTTAAATTTGCATTTCGTTTTTTTTTGCTTTTTCGACGCGGACTTTAAAAATTCGTAACTTTTGATAAGGGTTGGATATTATGGAGCGATATTTTTTATTTTGCTTATTACATTAATATTTATAATCAAAAAAATCGACACCTCTAAATTTTTTCCCTTTGCTTCAGAAAAAAATCGAACGGAAAATGTTTAAAAAAATCGCACAAACGCTGTCGGACAGTTGTAGCACTGGCGCCCACAATTTTTAAAAATTTCAAATTTTACTTCATTTCCCTTAAAAAGAATAACTTTTACAGCTAATAGGCTATTTTTAGTTTTTATACTCGAAGGGGTTGGGAAAATAAAGCAGAATTTTTGAATTTAAGGGTGGACGGCTCTCGTCCGGCCATTTTTTAACGGATTTTCATTTTTAAAAACTCTGCTGAATCTACTCTTAGATCCAAAACCGACACACATAGGGTTTTTTTAATTTCGAAAAAATAACGAAAAAATAATTTTTTTAATGTCCCATTTAAAAAAGTCGCAATTTTTTAAGCTTTTCGGTCTAATCAACCCCACAAATTCTATTTCACCGTCATGTAATACACCTTTTCTGAAAGATTTCAAGGTGCGCTTTACGACATGAAAAAATCACTTCGCTAAGTCTTTTCGTTATCCAGTTATGACAGAAAATGTAGCAAAATTAAGCAAAATCTCTATGTATAGGACATTCGCGCTACTTTAACTAAAAATAAGTTTACCCTACAAAAACAAGTTTCGAACAAAATTTGTAGGAAATTCTATGCTCTATAAGATTGGTAATAAATAATTTTATCATAGGATTGATAAAAGCCGAGATATTTGGAAAAAACCATTTCCCCCCTATAACTCTAGAAGCAGGTACCCCACAACTCGGGACTCTTTAGATCCTAAATGTACATGATTTAAGCTACAAATAAACCGAGTTTCATTAACTCCGCAATTTTTTCCTTATTCGGGCAGTTTTTGTGCTAATTTTACTGTACTAAATTGCTATTTCTGAATTCATAAAATTAAAAATTCGTTTTTTTCATTTTTTCATCAGTGTGATTTCAAACTGTAACGGGTATAGTTGCACCATTTGCTTTATATTTTTTAAGTGGGATGTCAAGGTTAAATTAAATTTTTTTGAGAAATTATATTTTTTGCACTTGTAGTCAAAAGCTTTGGTGAGATAACAAAATTGGCCGCTAACTCAATCCCCAGCTTCTGAACTGTCTGTGATGAATTGGACCAAGCTCGTTAGCCATCGTTATTATTGCCTCTCCGGTTAAAATTGCTTCTAAAGCCAAATTGCAGTTTGTTAAGATGATAATATTTTTCCAAATATTCAGTTATCTGAAGTTTAAGAATAGTTATATAGATATTACCAAAAATGGAGATGGTTCGAACCACCTTTTTGCAATTTTTAAACAATCTAGAAAAATACCAAATTTGATGTATTCAATTCGATTTTGATAACTTAAGTTTCGGTAAAAAAATATTAATATTTCACTACTATTAGGTACTATCAAAATCTTATTTTTAAATTCAACTACCTGTTTTTTGGGTATAATATTAATTAAGAGCTTCGAACTTGAAATCACCTAAATCACTTAATTTAAAAGTTTAGTTTTCTAGTTATTAATCAATTAATTTAATTTTTATGCTGTAAGCAACGAAAATAAAAAAATAATAAGTACATAATTAAGAATATTAATGTTTGAGTTCTTTTCTTGTTGGAGTTGCGTGGAGGAGTTTGTTTGTTGTTGATGAGCAGCTTTCAGGATTCAGCTTTCAGGCGTTTTCAGTGTTTCGCTCGTTACTCGTTAGCGTTACGTTAGTGCGAGCGGCGCTTTCAAAGCTGCCAGGTGCGAAAGCGCGATCATTCAAACCTCTCATCTTTATCAAAAAGACTTCACCTCCTTTCATTATCACGATAAAAAGATGAGAAATAAAAAATTACACACGCGATAAATTTCCTTCAGGAAAATGCAGGAAAAGTACATAATTATTTTGATTATTGGAATTATTTTGTTCATTTTCGTCGAGGATGGAAAAAGTATTCGATGGCTGTAAGTATTAAATAATAGGAATTATCTATTTTAATATAAGAGTTAAGAATTCTACATTTGAAGTAATAAATTTGAGCTTAAAATCGCAAAAATGAAAGATTATCTAAAATCTGTCATTAAGTAGAGCTTAAGCTTTAACCAAAATAGTCACCAAAGTACAAAGAAAAAATAACATTAATATTTTGTCTACAACCATGTATTTGGAAATGAATATAAAAAATCTAATAAAAATCGTTTTTTTGATGAACATTTAAAAAATTAAGTATAAAAAACAAAAACAATATTTTAAAATTTGGAAACATTTTTAAATTTTTTTTGGTAACTTTTTATTTAAGAATTAATTTATTAAAATTTTCGACGCAAACTTTGGTAAAAAATGGGAACATTGAAAAAATACTACTAAGATTGAAATTTAAAAAATGGTTCGCTGTGAAAATGCTAAAAATGGTATTTTTTATAAACCTATTGAACCTGTCGTTATTTTTATGAATTTGTTTGTAAAAATTGGACCAAATGATTTCGTAATTTCAGTAGATACTTACTGGTTTCTTCGAGTTTCTGAAAAAATATGTACCTTACTAGAATAATTTTTTTTTAAATTGTACCTTAAAAAAGTTTTTCAGATTTTATAAGCACGGTTTTGAAACTAAACGTCTAATAAAAAAGACCAAAAACACAAACAAATCCAAAAATCAAGTGTGCAATCCAGGTCTGAGTTATTCATTAAAGCAACTTAAAACTCATAAGAAAAAAAATTTTTGATGGGCGAAAATAAGAGTACAAGTTACTTATGGCTACATTATAGTTTTCGTTTTGAAAATTACATTAGTTTAACTCCTTCTTTTATTTAAAAATTTCAAGAAAGTTGAATTTGGCTTTGTAAAAAATTGCACAAAAATGTATAAATCATATTTTTCCAAAAATCTTAAATAGAAGTGTGTTAATTTTATACGTTTTCCTGCTCTTTTGCAAAACTACTTCTAGTTTTTGACTGGATAATCTCTCCAGTACGTTGTTAGGGGTTTCAACTTCTTTATTTTTATGAAAAACCACTACTTGTTATGTAAAGTTGGGCTTCCTTTTCGTTGTTAAGTACTAAATTTAATTTAAATCTGTATTAGTTAGTTACTAAGTTTACAACCTACCAAATGACTTATTTGGACTTTTAAAACTAAAAAAACATGAAACCCTTCTTATACATAAATATTATATTATTGATAATCTACAGGGCGTCCGTAAAAGAAAGTTTATTATCTTCAAAAAAAAACTTAAATCAAGCTGTAGAATCTAGAGTAATTGGTAAAAATACCGAGTTTCGGGTTTATTTTTCAATTTAGAGAAAACATGTTAATGAAATTTCTTTTGTTGTTTGTTGCCTCAACATTTCTGCCTTTTTTATTTAAATCGTTTTTTTTTTCTGCAGAATTTTTTGTTCGGTAATATTTGATGAAATCTGAAAAAGTATATGCGGTTAATGTGTTTGAAAACATAAGTTCGAGTTTTTTTCATATTTTACCTGTTTATCGTAAACAAAATACTTGCAGTTTTCCTCAACTTCTTAAATTAGACGAGAATGTATAATGATTTTTTTTTGTTTTGGTCATAATTACTCCGGAATGAACCTAGGATCAAAAGAAAAACCTACAAATTGGCCATGAATATGAATATCTTAAAAATAGTAGTTGCAAAATTATTTAAAGGCCCTGGAATCGAAATATTTTTACCTAAATTTTTGTAAAAAGATATTTTTTAGCCACGTTTCTTTTTGTTTTTTTTTTTGGAAAATTCTGATTTTTTACATAAAAAGTCCACAATTTCTGAGTTCTACCTAAATAACGCATTTTAAATATTTTGTCAAAAACATATATTCATAACTTAAATTACTCCTTCAAAGCCAATTTTTTTAAAATCGTTCTTTAGTTCATATTGACATGCCTAAAATTGATAACACAAGAACCAAACAAAATGCTAAATTTTTTTATCTATTTTTTCGAGTTTTTACTTTATACATTTTTTAAAAACTTTTTAATGCATTGTCTGTTTTTAAATAATCTGATTTTGAACTTGCAAAATCCGTAAATATAATCACCTTCCACCAAAATGACCAAAATTATTCGAAAACTCTTGTAGATATCTTGATTTTATGTCACTTGAACCAAAATTAAATGACTTTCAGAGTTAATAATAAAATAAAAACAAAATTCTGTTTTTTACCTAACATTTTTTAAATGACTAAACTTTTTCAAAATTATCAATCATAAATTGCAATATTCCCTCGAGTCCGGAAAAAATATAAAAATCGTTACAAGTAGTAGTAAAATGCTAATGTTACGACGACTCGAAGTTTTTAAACTTTTTTTCTAAACTTAATTATATTTCAAAAAAATGAAAAAGGTGAAACCGTTATAAAAAAGATTTTTTTTTAATTTTTGAAATATTTCAGTTTCTGTTTGACAATTGAAGGGTTTTCTGCAAAACGGATAAAATTAGGTAGTTGGTATGAGTTACATGTATTATTTTGTGTCAAAAAAATCTATCGTTTGGTGCAAGAAGTTAATTTTATTGTTTTTCCAGGAAAAATTTGTTTGGACACTAAATGCCATTCTGAACAAAATTTTTTCAATGAACTAATGTTTTTTTTTTACTTTTTAAAAATTTATATTTTTAATGATTTTTTGGGACCCCTGTATAAACTTTTATATAGATTTTATTATTTAAATCAAATAAGGAATTTTATGAAGGTCTACATAGTTTAAAAACAGCCAATAATGTTCAAAAAGGCATAATTGATTTAAATAAAAAATTGATAATACGAAAGAAAAATTATACAGGTCTTCCACAAAAATCATGAAAATTTAGCAATTTTAAAATTGCTCTAACTTCGAAAAAAATATAAGTTCATAGAAATTTTTATTGTTCAGAATGACATTTACTATCTAAAAAAAATTGCTGGAGAATAAGCAAGTGACTTATCAGTTACCAGCTAAGGGGTATTTTTCTGTAGTATCTCTAAATTAACAAATATTTTTTATCCTAAAAAAAAATTAAAATTCTTTAGGTAGGCAAAAGTTTATGTCTCGAGTGTCGATATGAGTTTAGAATTGGATTTAGAGTTTTTAGTAAAATTTGTATTGATAATTTGGCGTATAAAATTTGACACTGTTAGCAATAAAACTTCTAGCAATAAAAATTTTACATGTAATTCTCCATAAGACGTTTTTATGAAATAACTTTTTTTCTTAGAAACAGAAAAAATCCCAAATGTAGCTTCTTAAGTCCAACTTTATTAATTATGTGAGAGGAATTAAAAAACGATCAATTTCGGAGCATTGTGCTCCATAATCAGGTAAAAATAAGATAATCGATTGTTTTTTAATGCCTCAGGTATAATTAATAAAATTGGGCCTAAGAAGCTACATTTGGGATTTTTTCTCTGTTTCTAATTAACATTAGTCCAAATCATCATGTCAACCCCAATTTACTGTAACTTTTTTTAATTTAAGCTACAATAATATAGAGGGTTTATTGGCGATCCTGGCAGTGTCTTGAGTTGGTCGAATAATTAAAAGTCACTTATACACTATTATACATAAGATGTTTATTGTAGACGTCTTCAAGTAACAATGTAAAAACTAAAACTAATCTACTTTCAATAATGGAAATGCTTATTGTTGCTTAACAATAGTCATCAATATTAAATTGCTTAATTGGTGCAGTACCCCAATAAAAGAAATATCCTGACCCAATAGCATGCGTCTGCAGACACGAGATCACACGAAATTTGAAAAAATGAACACGACTAAAGATGCGTGCAGGGTCCTTTCAAATGTCATGTGATCTCGTGATGGAGAACGCTTGCTATTGGGTCAGAATATTTCTCTTGTGTCCTCGATATATTTGCGCGTGATTGTACATCATTTGAAAGCTGCTTTCAAGAGGATTGTCCAGGATTTAGCATGTTCGTTTGATGGCATACACCACGTTAATCCACACGAAAAAGCTTTCTTTTGAGTGGTCCAACTTTTTTATGAGATAATTGCCGATATTCAAAATTTATTGAAATTATCAGGGTAGAGTTTTAATACTTGATTGCTAATAAAATCCTAAGGAAAGAGCATAATGACAAGTATACCTGCATTCAGAATTAAATTATCTATCATTCTGTGTAAATAACTTTTTAACTTATTAACCTTTAAACCTAACTTTATAACGAAATTTTTCACAAAAAGTAAGTTTTTGCGTTTTTTTTTTAATCAAAGCCAACAAGCAAAACCATCCATTCCACATTAATCCACATGAAAATTGCCCTTTTTGCTTTCTTTTGAGTGGTTTAACTTTTTTATGGGATAATTTGAAGACAAGATATACCTAACTGATTGTTTATATTCGAAATTTCTTTTAATTGTCAGCGTTGAGTTTTATTACCGGCTTGATTACTAATTAAGTCCTAACGAACAAGCAAAATCGCAGACATAGTTCTATTCAGAATTAAATAATCTCTTTTTTGTAAATAACTTTTTTTAGCAACCTGTGCAGATAAATTTATTACCCTTTAAACGCAACTTCTCCGCGTTTTTTTTTTTGGGTAAATAGAAGTGAGCAAGCAAAACCACCTATACCATGTTACCATGTTACCATGTTAATCCACATGAAATATGTTCTCTTTTGAGTGGTCAAAGTTTACTCTTCATTTTAATTTTTATTGAATTTTTGGGTAAGGTTTTTGTTTTTACCTTGGATGAGAGGTAAATCGGAACCAAAAAATAAAGTCAATTATACCCAGACGATCCCCTTAAATGTAGCTTTCAAATGATGTACAATCACGCGCAAAAAAATCGAGGACACAAAAGAAATATTTTGGTCCAATAGCAAACATTCGGAAACACGAGGTGACACGAAGTTCGAAATGATCTCACCTGAATCTCATGTTTGTAAACGCTTGCTATTGGGTCAAAATATTTCTTTTGTGTCCTCGATATCTTTGCGCGTCATTGTATTTTGTTTTGTTGTATAAATAGAAAAAAAGTTATTTAAGGGGGTATTCTAGTCTAGAATTTCTAACGTTTTTTGAGGATTCATAAAAAAAAGCAATTGATATTTTTACTATCCATTTTTTATGACTCATTTACTCATGTTTCAAGAATACATAAAAAAATAAAATTAAAAAATATATTAAAATTTCAGCAAGTTATGCGTCGTTAAAGTAGAGGGGCGAGAAAAAAGCCGTGTCTCGGTCGTCATGATATCAACCCTCCTGGTCACTTGAAAAATAAAATTATGGATAATTTTTGATCAGTATAATTGCCAAAATCGTATGAACCAGAAAAAGTGAAACAAAAATTTTTTTCGCAAAATGGTGGCTACTCAAAAATGGAGGTAGATTTTTTCACTAATTTTTTAACTTTCCCGAATTTTTTAAAAATATTAAAAATGAAAAATGTCTAGTTTTTATTGGTTCATACGATAGAGGAATATATAAAGAATATTCATGCCAAATTTCAAGTTACTCGGTCGACTAGAACTTCAGATATTATGTCAACCGACATCGGGCCTTCTTCTACTTCATATTGCTGATTTTCAGCGTTTCTTTCCGCAAGACGAGCAGTTCTTCCTTCTTTTGAAGCATTTGAAGATCGAACTTCAGAACGTTGCATTCTTACTTCATTACGCCTAACAATAAACCCATGGGTTTCTTAACCAATTTTCATCCCCAATAGGTTCATTATATTTAAAGTGGGATTAAAGCCTTCATTGAAAATACTGACTGCTAAATAAGTAGCAATTTCGATTGTCTGGACTCCAGCATGGATGTGTTTGGGTGCAAACGTCCATATCAAAAAATTTAGTGATTCGTTGCTATTTTGAGTGTTGGAACCCAAACAACGTTCCAATAAAGAATCATCTGACAGGGTTTCGTAAATAGGTTTTAAAACTGTTAAAACTTTATCAGTAAGTGGTGGATCATCGTGTTGAAAGTCATCCAGAGTTTCTTTTTGATTTGTCTGGACGTCAAGAACGTCACTAAAATGACTATAACTTTAAAAATAATTCGAATTTTGAAAAATCCTTTTAGGTAGATATTCTTGAATATCTAAACTATCAAAATATGCAAAAAAAAATATTTCGATTTTTTCAAATTTCTAGACTAGAATATACTCTTAAGAAAAACCTCTTATGGATAATTACATGTAAAATTTTTATTGTAGTAAGTTTTATTGTTAACTGATTTTTTGCGGACCTTAATCTGCGGTATTTGTCCTTTTCATTGAGGCAGTACCAACCCCTAGAAGAAAAATACAAAAAAATCATTTTTTTAATATTCTAAAAATTTCAATTATACTTAAGTGTTCTCTAAATGTTTAGTGTAAATATGATTTATCACTTAACTTTCCTTCCTTTTTGTGGCTAAAAAAATAATTAAACAATAATAAATTAGATAAAATCCCAGTTTCGATTTAACAGCAGACAATTTAGGTAATTTACACCTCGCCTACAATAACGAAACAAAAAGCAAATGCAGCAATAAAACAAAACACGTCTAATTAGCGTTCATCTCGCCGCAATTTCCATTTCCACCTTCCACCGTAATTCTTCCTTTCCTCATTCATAGAAAGCATAAAAGGTGTAACTCACAGTTCAGAGCTTAGAGATTAAGGTGGTATTGTTGTAAAGGAGGAGTCGGAATCTTTATTATACCTGCCTTGAGCCTTGATCATCAGCTGAAAGCCGCTTTAAGAAAATTATTTTTAAAAAGTTTTCTTCGTAATTAATTTATTTAATTTAAACAAGAATGTGGCGAAAAAATGAATTGAAAGACGCGTTTTATGGCGCGATTAGTTTCAGAGAGTGGAGAATTCGCGCGTGACATTTCAAAAAAATGACGTTTCAGCCATAAAAGGCGCGTTGCATTTTTTTGATAAAGCGGGTGTGTTGGATGTAATTGCGCGCCTATAAAAACCTAATTGCGTCCAATTCTTTTGTTCGAGATAAATTATAACACATATATACGCCATTCGTATCGTTATTACCATTATTACCGCCATTATCATCATTGTTTAAATAAATATTAAACATTAAGGCAGCTCCACACGAGTTAGAAATTTATTATGGTTTTTTCTGTCCACACAAGCCCTATTATCGTAATTATTCGAAACGAAACGAAAGGAAGAGAGGATCGCGTGAAAATTGCGCGAAAGTATAATTAAAACGCGATAGAATCTGAGAGGTGAGTCGAAAAGGGGCGCCTGTAATTACAGGTGTAGAACGCACGGGCGGTTATTATGGGTGCCAGTTTGGCGGGGGCAAGGGGCGCCACCCGCCCCCTTCTTATTTATTACGCGTTTAAACGATGCGAGTGCATCCCTTCGTTTCGTTCTCTTTTAATTCTTTCCTATTCTTTGTCTCGACCACTAGCCCCGGAATTGTAACAGTAAATAATCAAGACAGCTTAAATGCTGCTACAAATACAAACACCAAAAAAAAATCTAACGAATCCTTGTTACCATACCACACTTTGTTGAAATAAGTTTCAAACTTAATTATCTAAAATTAGTCCAAATCCATGTTTGACTTTTACTCTTTTACTAAATGAGTTTTTTTAACAAACTTAAAATGAAACGTAAAAATATAGCTAAAATTTTTGTTGCTGTTTCACCGACTTCGAAAATTTCATTTAATTAGCTTTCAAATATCCTATGAAAAAAAAATGTACAAAAATATATAATCACCTAAAATTATCTTAATTTGGACCCCTCTAACTAATTCTGTGCAAGGTTGCAGAAGATAAATATATGGCAAATTGTAGCCTAATAAATTTAGTTTCTAAATATGAAAAAAAAAATGAAAATCTAATGGAGGAAACTTGACCAGCAAGATGTTAGCGATACGTTTGCCAGCGATGAGTTTTTTATATGTAATTCTCCATAAGAGGTTTTTTGGGAATAACTTCTGTTCTAATTAACTTACATCAAAAATAAATATACCATATTAAAGCTCAATAAAAGCCCAATAAACTGGTACTAACCGTTTTGCTTGCATGTTTAAAATAAACATTTTATAGCTCTTCAATCAAAACTCAATCACGAGTTTACAAATTTTTAATTATCATCGTACAAAGACAAATGATATGTCAAAATATAACATTTAACATGTAGATACCAATAGTATTAGTGACTATGCTTGTACGACTCAATTAAGCGAGTAATTAATAATAAAAGTGTTTTTTTCAACATTTTTCAACTTTAAACGCGAATTACTCTTTACAGGTAACTTGCGTAAAAAACATATTAACATCATTAAATACAGCATTAAATTTTGATTAAAATGACATACGACATGTACCTTGTCCGTTAGAAATTAATTAACCAGAAGCCAACGACAACTTTAAAAACTGCGCATTCACCAAGTTTGCGGCATAAGTCAATTAAAGAAATTCTTTCCCCTAATCAACTCAACGCAACAATAAGTCTGTAAACCATTTTTTTTTTATAATTTTATATAAAAGAGTACCTTTTAAGTTGAATTTTGCAATTTGAATTTTTGGTCTAGCACATAAAATGGCTTCACAATTAATTAACAAAGTTTATGAAATCGCGCGGCGCTACTTTTTTTCCTTGCGAGCTGAGTGACGTCATTATTTTCTAGTCGCCTCGCACGGGTTATTCGGTCGGCAAAAGTGCTAAAACTGTGCGGCTTCGATTAGAAGATCGGCAGGTGGAAAAAATCGCGGTTTCTTGATTTGTCATATACATACCGCGCTACATCAAGAAACGAGCGCTTTTTTTGATATCTTAATTTTTTCTGTACTTTTGGTGCCCTCGAATTTGTAGTTTGAAATTAGTGCTTTTTCGACGCCGACTTTGAAAATTCGTAACTTATGATCCCGACCGTGTATAATATTCCAATCTTTTATATTTCCCTTCTTTCTTTATTATTTATGCGAGAAAAAATCAGCACGATTATATTTTACCCCTGGACTTGAAAAAAAAAATCCCAAGTGAAATGTTAATAAAATAGCTCAAACGCGCGCTTTGATCAGCCCCCTCTGCAACCGTCAATTTTTAAAATTTTCTCAATTTTACATCAGATTATCAAAGAACAACAATATTTGTGGTGGAATGAGCATAGTGCATTTTAAAATTTTGCGCGGTTAAAAAGTTATGGCGTAAAAATGTAAAAATGTTGAATTTAGGGGTCGGCGGCTCCCGTCGGCCTATTTTTTAAAGGATTTTCATTTTTAAAAATTCAGATAAATCTACTCTTGGTATTAAAACCGCCCACGCATAGGGTTTTTTAAATTTTGAAAAACAACGAAATCTTAAATTTTTTAAGATCGCATTTGAAAAAGTCGCATTTTTATTCGAGTTTCGGTTTAATCAGCCCCTCAAATTTTATTCTACCCTAATGCAATGTACATTTTCAGAAAGCTTTCATGGTTCACTTTATAACAAAAAAAGAATCACTTCACTATCTCCTTTCGTTATCGAGTTATGGCCGAAAATGTAGCAAAAATATTCAAAATCTCCGTTTGGAACCAAAATTGCGGTCTGAAATTTTTCACTTTTCACAAAATAATTAATAGCTTCTAATCTATTAGAACCGCCGGGACGAGTAATAGCTTAAAATTCACACTGTTACCTCCCCCACCAAATTCCGTGAAAATTTTAATTTTCGGTATAAAATTACTTCGTCCAGGCCCGTATTTGTACCAAAATTTTGCCAAAACTTTGCCAATTTTTTCCAAAAAAACTGTTTAACCGATTTTAACCAAAATTTTTTAAAACGCGTCTATCCATGGTGTTTACCTATGGTAAAAATTTGAAATCGCTAACTTTTATAGTTTTCGAGAAAAACAATAAAAATCGATTTCCATGAAAAATTTTAAGCCTTAAAAATATCTCAAAAAATATTTTTTCGAATCTTTTAAAAATCGACCCCGCAAATGAAAGATAATAGAAAATAGATGAAATGTAGGGGGTCACTTGCCTTCTACACCCCCAAAAAAAATTTACATCCCAAAAACTCAAACAAAACAAAATTTTTCTGGGTAGTGTACCTTAAAAAATAATTAATTTTTAAAAAATTTGATAAGATAATATCGATAATTTTTACAAACTTATCTGTGCGAATTTTCGTTTTTTAATTTTAGTTATTAAGCGAAATATGAATTTTTTACAATACACCTTTACTCATTTGTTAGAACCCATATTTTATATAAAAATTCATATATTTGAATAAAAAGTCGCACTGCCTTCAATTTTTTTTATTTTTTTCTTATTCCTTTATACTACAACCCAAAATTATTAACTTTCAAATTTTTAATTTGAAACGCTACACACTTGTAAAAACCACACTAAAGTTGTATAACATTTAAAGTGAAATTTCATAAGTAAATTTTAAATTAATAAATAATTCTCCTACTTTAATTAATAACTAATAGTAATATTTTATCAGAGTACATCTAGAAAGAATCAAGTGCACTATACGCGTGTACGGAACGGACAGCGTTCGGAAGAAATGACGTCAGAATACATCGCGTAGTTGAAGCGGAGGGGGTAATTTTCTTAAAATTCAAACGCTTATATTTACGTTAATATTTGTCGTATCGAATTGAAACAAAAAACAACTTATTTATAATTTTGATTTCTAAAATATAAGATATAAAAATATCAATTATTTTTTTCGTTTTTCTTCCTCATTGGTCGAGTAATTAGCAAAAAATACGGTTTTAATGACTTCTTCAATGTTTGACCGCTAATTCCTTTTGACAGGGGGAATGCATAAAAAAGTTATTGAAACCAGTAAATAGCAAATTTATTTGTGATTGCGGCGATATATGGCATGTAGCTTGTCCGTTAAAAATCTTTATGGAGCCCTAATGCTCGATTTCATGATTTATTACGATTTTTCCTCCAAAATTCGCGCCCCCTCTAGTGATTCAAATTAATTATCAGTGATTCGCTGATTATTTCAAAATTGATAAAAAAAAAGTGTTTCAATTTTGTACAAAACTTCGAACAACATCGAATTGAAATTTGGGTTACAAATTAAAAAAAAAAACGAATTCTAAGATTACTATGTATGAGCAATACATGACAGATCTCGACTCGAAATGCTCACGACATTTTACCCACCTCTGCTGGGCTACTATCTAAATGTAAATGATTTTTATTATCGACTTTATGTTTTACATAAATGAAACTTTGTAACTTCCTTAAAGATGAGGACCAATAAGAATGATATAAACGTGAAATAAAAACTCTAAAATATTTCTTATCCACCTTTATTTAAATAAACGTTTGTATAATTTATGTTTTACATTTCATTTAAATTTCTCATCATTCAATTTTTTTTAGATAGTAAATGTCATTCTCAACAAAAAATTTCCTGCGATTCTTTTTCGACTCCTTAAAAAGTTACAGGAATTTAAAAATTTCAATGATTTTATTGAGACACCCTGTATAAATTTTATTTTATTTTGAATTTTTTTTTAATTTAAATCAAGTATTCCTTGGATTTTATCTTTAAGCCAATCAGATAGATTAATTTTATCAAGAAAAATTTTAAATGGTCCACTTAGTTTAAAAATAGCCAAGAATGTCCAAAGAAACAACTTGGCAAAGGCAAAATATAAACCATACTTGATTTAAATAAAAAATTGACCAGAAATTACATCAACTTTCTTATTTTAAATGTAGTACTCTATTTTTTTAAACTTATTGTTAAACATTGATTATTTTTAAGTCTGTTTGTGACAAAAAAATAATTTTTTCTGAATTTAAAATAAAAATTGAATTTTTTATTGGTAATTTTTTTTAATAAAATCTATTAAAACTACTCTTAAATAATTTAAATAGGTAAAAGAAATAGTAAATTATGAAATTCATTCGGTATTTTTTAAGAAATTAATTTTTACCATGCGTTTTTTGCAAAAAAATCTTTATTTTTTCAAATCGCATGATATTGTGGCCACCCCCTGTTTCGATAGAGAATTATTTTCCGATTACAGTGATACCTAACATATAGGTATAAACCTTAAGTGCACTTACTCATTTTTTTTAATTTTTTATTTTAACAATTATCAACAGCTGTTTATAAATCAGTAAGTAAAATTAAGGATTCTACCTACATTTCGGGTATCACTGTAATCAGAAAGAAAATCCTCTTTCGAAATAGGGGGTGGCCCCACTATCATGCCATTTGAAAAATAAAAATATTTGCAATAAACGCATTTTAAAAATTATAAATATTTATTTCTCAAAAACAAATGAATGAATTTTTATTTTACAATTTATTTTATTTATTTAAATTATTTAAGAGCAGTTTTAATAGATTTTATTAAAAAAAATTACCAAAACGAAATACAAATTTTTTTTGAAAGTTACAAGTGTTTAATAATAAGTACAACAAAATAGGGTGTTACATTTAAAATAAGAAAGTTGATGTCATCATAAGGACTTACACATTTGCACAGAATTGCTCCTCTAATATGTTTTCTATGGTCCATTGAAGTCAGTCAGTCAAGAGTTTTGCAGTTTTGGCTAGAGCAGCTAGGGAGGTGTGAATATACTATATAAATAAAAGAAAATCGTTAGTACTATTTGTAAATGAATAAAACTTGCTCAGCAATTAATTGAAGGTGTACTAAACACAAATAAACCTGCCTACATTCATACATTACCAGTCAGTCAAGCGCATCATCATAACGTTTTGAATAGACCTTTTGGACTATTTGTAAATGGTCAGTCAGCTACTTTGCTGGTGGTGGGTTGCTAGACAGTCAAGCGTATAATGCAAAAATTCAAAATTACATGTTGTAAGACATAGAATAAATACGGACGACCTCAAAATATATGGCTCGTCGAAAAGGACAACATGATCAGGACCACTAAGAAATTCAGTGATGATACATGAAATTTGGTCTGGATATGAAAAATAGTAATTGGAAAATATGAAAGGTATGAAGATTTTGAAATGAATAATGAAGAAAACACTACCGGCATGGATACAGAAGAGACGTATATAAGGTTACAAACAATATCACGAAACAAATTAAGCCTTAACCAAAGAGGAAATAACTTCGTCTTATCTACATCGCCTAAACCTAATTCTTAAATCTCAATTATCGACCCGAAATAAATTCAATGCAACTAATGCAGTATCGAATGCACCATCCTAGGAGTGCACTAGAAAAAAATATTTACCACGAAAAGGAAGAGGAATACCACCAAGTAACAGAAAATTATCATTTTCATGAGATGTTGCAACCAGCTTATATCGACGTTGAGCTAGAAGCGGTTATTGCTTACGAAAAATACAAGATCTTGTATAATTTTCCATTCAGTCCCACCTCTCAGATATCTGCATTGTTTGCTGCCCGACATGGCTCTATTCGACAACGCTATAAGATGAGCTGCCCTACTGAAAACAACATCAATACAGCAGAAAAAATCTAAAAATATAGGGACTTACTTTAGGAACTCCAAAAAACTTACAGAATATACGATTATGTTTATAACACTGATTGATGGATACCTGGAAAAAATTGCAGACATTGATAAAAAAGAGTTGCATAAAATACTTACCAATATGCAGAAGTACTTCATCTTTGGATTGTTGAGAATACTCCAAATACATCATGAAGCGTATCACCAAAAAAATTGAAGTTGTTTACCGGAAACAGAATTGAATAGTTCCCCTTTAATTTAGCGTCTAACGTAAAAGACCTATGGTAGCACCGATGGATGTATGCAAGATATGCTAGTGTCAACATTAAAAATAAATAAAAACAATAAAATCAAGATCGAATGCTGAATCAGCTTCTCTGAACAGTTGCCTATTCCTATTTGAGAAGCGTAGCGTAGTTCTGTATACCGGGTGTAAACCCTTTAAACGAAGCATGGGTCACATCTCTAATTTCTTTAATATAAAAATTTGACTATGTCGTATGGTTAAAAAAAAACACATTTTATGGACTAAAAACTTCTTAACTATCACTTCTTGTTTTACTGGAAATAACATCAACTTTGTTTTTTAAATGCAATACCCCATTTTCTTGTTCATGGTTTAAAACAATTTTAGATAATATCTAGGTATGTTTGTGATATTTTTTTATCTTTTTTGAAAATTAAAAAATTACAAAAAATTTTGTTCGTCCGAAGTTAATAAAAACTACCAAAACTAATTCTAAACATAATACACATTACAATTTAATTTAGGTATTTGTACTACATATTTCGAATGAGTTTTGGTTGTTTTTTATCAACTTCAGAAGAAGAAACAATTTTCTGAAATTTTTTTCTTTATCCGAAGTTGATAAAAACTGCCAAAACTCATTCTAAATAATACCTAAATACAGGGTGAGCTAAAATGATTGTTGGCAATTCAAATTTCCCGCCTAAAAATCTGGGGAATTTGTTTGTTTCAAGTTCATAGTAACACAAAATCATGTCAAAATTATAACAAATTAACTAGACTACACAAAAGCAGAGGCGTAGGTCGAATTTTTATCGTTGTGTCAAAACTTCGGATCTTTGTATTTAGTTATTGTGCCTTCTGCTTCATAAACAACAGTTTTTATCAAGACTAATTTGCGCAAATCTTTGTTTTGTGTTACCATCTGCCTCGAAAATGAAAGTCATTAAATTCAACATTTGACATTTTTTTGTAAAATTCGAGAGCCAATTCTAAATTTTTTAATTTCAAAAACACAAAATCTTAATAAATAATTTAAATTTGTATATTTGTTTAGAATTCTTGATTTGTTATGATTATTATATTTTATATTCATTTTGAAAAAAATATTTGCTACGCCATTGGATTACTAGGGGGTTTTCTTTTTAAATCTGTAGTTGTACCAACCTGCATATTTAGATGCCTACATGTCAAACCACAATCATTTTAGCTCACCCTGTAAAATTGGACTTTGTAAAATTCTTCAAATAGTTTTTGAAATATTAATTTTTGAACTTTTTTAACGAGCTTTTTGTGCTGTTTTTTTAATGCAAAGTCATTGGGTTTTTCAAAAAGTAGATTTTATAACGATTATTTTGGTACCCCATCAACTTGCTTGCGCTTGTCTTTCATATTTTTATTTTTTTTTATTAGAAATTTAAAAACGGGCATAAAACAAGCAATTTTATTATAAGACTTGTAAATTAACATATTAACATAAAACAATGTAAATTTCACTTGATTTCATCTCATTTTTACCTGATTTTCATTTTCATTGATTGGAATAACACGGTAACACTGTTACATAAATTAAGTGGTAGAATCCGTTCCTACGCAATACGAAAATACCAATTTTGGTGGCGGAAGTCGACCGAGAGAAAACCGTAGAGAAGTCGAGAAACGCTCCTATGGGAACAAATTAGTAGAATTGGTCTCTTAATTATTAAGAACAAATTTTTGGGCAAACCTTTAATTACAGATCTTATTTATTGAAACAGAGCGTTGAGTAAATGGTTTTTTCAGTTCTCTTCAAAAATCTCATCTAAAATGGAATGCAGGATCTCTTGGAATATCTGAAGGCGGTGGAAGAGGTATTAGATCTGGAATGAAATCTCCTTGCGCCATTGCTAGACGTCGCTACGGCTTAGCAAAGCAACAAACAAAATTATGCCGATCTTCTATGGAAGTGATGCCCTACGTCCAAGCGGCAGCTTCCTTGGCCGCCCAAACTTGCAAAGAAATTTTCAAAGACCGAAGATGGAACTGCTCATCTATCAACACAGCACCTTTTCTCACACCAGATTTACTTAAAGGTAATTATAAAAAATCTATTGACCTAAACGGGAATTTTATGTTTGATAGTTTCTTAAAGGTTGCAGTGGATGGTTTCGATGGATATTTTGAGATTTTTTTCATATCACTCTACGTGTCCAATTATAATCGAATAGACTTTTGGACTGTACCAACTATAATATATTTTTTATTGCTTTTTTTATTTAATGTTATGGTGGTATTTGACGTCAGATAACGTATAACGTCCAACATCAAAACTAAAACATCCACTTTCAATCAGTGCTTAAACTCTAATGAGCTGAAAGAAAATTGGAAATTGCATATTTTATTAAGAAAATGCAATCGATATTACTTATTCATTCCATTCACGTCTGAGCTTGCAGAGAGCAATTTCGACAATAACAAATAAAACCGCTTCGTTAACTCGATTACGCCCTTTTTGTCCTGCTCTATGCGTGCTGTGAATAGTTAAATTCGAAAATTCGGAAATTGGATGTTTCAGGTACAAGGGAACAAGCTTATGTCTACGCCATCAGCTCAGCAGCCCTCACCTACACCATGGCAAGGGCTTGTTCCAGTGGGAACCTCTACCACTGCACGTGCTCCACGCCACCTAGGGATCCCCCTCAGGGCAGCTTTAAATGGGGCGGCTGCGGAGATAATATCAAGTGGGCTACTCATTTTGTTAAGAGATTTGTTGATACAGTAGAACGGCAAGGCGCGAGGAAAACTGGGGAGAAGAGTGATGAGAAAGCTGTTAGTAAAATGAAAGGATACATCTCTGCTGTCAATTTGCATAACAATAAAGTTGGCAGAAAGGTTTGTTTTTACTTAAATTACCTTTTCCTAAATTAAATCAACTCAATTCCTAGTAACTACTTTACTTACCCATGAAGTAGGTACATAAAAACTAAGTGTGATGGAAAAACTTTCAATAAAACGAAGCTTTGCATTGCAATACTCCACTTTTTGCTACTTAAAGAATTGTAAAACGCATAAGGCATGATACTAAATGAAAATTTAGTATACAGGATCATGCAAAAGTAGCATTCAATTATTTCTTTTTGTTTTATTTATTAAAAAGATAATTTAGGAGTTTTGAAAAATATTGGTGTTTTTCTATTATCTAAGATCTAAGCAATTTCCATGTCTTTGCACTAAAGCGGTTACGTTATATACAGAGTGTTTCTTTTATAAGAAGTATTTTTGTTGTTAACAGGTAATGATTATTGTTATAGGTGATATCTGAGAGTGTAACAACTCAGTGCAAGTGTCATGGGGTTTCCGGTTCTTGCAGTATAAAGACCTGCTGGCGCGCGATTCCTGACATGAGGGAGGTGGGACAAAGACTCCTGCGTCGCTTCACCAACGCTCGGGAGATACAGAAGAGTTATTTGCTTCTAAACAACGACATTCCAGAAGTTCCGGGAAGGAGGTCGGTTTCCGAACAATTGGTCTACCTCACGAAATCACCGGATTATTGCACGAAAGATGAGCGTCTTGGAAGTCTCGGAACGGTCGGGAGGTAAGCGCGATATGAATTTTCGGCATTGTCCGTACACTAATTAAGCCAATCAAGGAATTCCTCTTGTCCGCTCTCTTATCCGAATGGAGACTAATTGTCTAAGAATTCCAGTTTTTATTACCTATTTTTCAGAAAGTGCAACGTTACTTCGAATGGGACTGATAGTTGTAGGCAACTCTGCTGTGGACGTGGTTATCGCACTGTGGTCGAGGAGAAGATCGAAAGGTGCCAGTGCAAGTATTACTACTGTTGCTATGTAAAATGCAAGACCTGCAGGTCTCTCACACAGAGGCATGAATGTAGCTAAATTATGTACAAAACAATCTACACTAGAACCAGGTTTCCTAGTTTCCGTTCTACCCCTTGGCACCAATTTAAAATTCATTCGTCTTTAAAATTGCATCAAGCACCGAACAACGAAAACGCGCCGCCAACTATGGAACTATGCAATATTCATTGCTTTATTTAAGTCTAACTTTAAGAAAAGTACAAATATATTTATACAGTTTTAATGTAAATAATTTTAATTAAAAACATTAACCATTTATGTATAAGCATTTCATATACCTATTTTTAATCCCTTCTTTCAAATCCTTTAATTGAGTAGCAAAAATAAATAAAAATATTATTAATTAATATAGGATTGTAATAAAGTTCAGATTATCTAATTACATTTTTTATAAATATTGGTAGGAGAAATTTATTCTAGAAAAAATTAATATTCCACGAAAAGTTGTTCAACTGAATAATAAAATTATAAAAACCTTTTACACACGTATAATAGTAGTAAATAGTACCTACCACTGTTTTTTTTTTCATTTTCAACCACAAATAATTGTACAAACATGATTATAATTTATAATAAACAATTTTCATAGTTAGCATTTTCAGGATAAATTATATGTATTTTAGATATGTACTATTTTTGATAAGTTTAGGTTATGAAAATTCATATCAAAAATCCCTAGTAGTAGTAGTTTGGTGGAAGTAAAAATATCTTTATTTTAACCAAACGAAACAAAACTCATATAATTTTATTCGTTCTTTTTATGCATTTATCTTTAGAAATAAATTCATTTCTTAAACAAAAAATTAATTACAATAATCACAAAAATGTATAAACTTATTAGAACTAGAGGAGTAGAAATTATAAAAGAGACGAAAGTGTAGCAACTCCAAAGTATAAAAACTCAAAAATATAAAGCTCCACTATAAATATAAAACATAATGTTTTCCAAAAGGCAGTAACAACCCAACGTAGGCAAATAAAATAATAAAAAAAATAAACAATATATAAGATGGGAGTAAATCGTGTCCATCTCATATACAAAATAAAAAAAATCATGTAAATTTGGAAAAAGCTTAAAATTTTAAGCAAAAAAATGAAAGTTTGCTAAATATTCAAAAATGCAAATAAGAAAACAAAATGAGTGATTTTGTTACTTTCATTTTAGGAATCACGATTTGTGCATACTTTTGTTTTATACAGGGTGTTCCATTATTTTTTTAATAGATTTTGAATCTAGAGAAAAAACAATAAAATATTGCCTGAAGCATTTTCGTTTTTTAAATTTAAATTTTTACAGAGTTTGTTTAATATTTTTATTTAAATTTAGGTAGTTTTTTAAACTTTTTAGAGCGCTCCAAAAGTTAGGTAAAATTGTAAGAAATTTTTGGAGCGCTGTAAAAAGTAAAAAAAAATTGAAATTGAAATTGAAAAAAACAATTATATGATTTCTTCGTTTATATTCTAACTTATTGCTGCCGTTGAAAGTTTTTGGTTTGAAGGTTTTTTATAAAGAGCCCGTTTTACTGTTACCGTATGACTATTTGGTTTGACTTACAAAAACAAAAAATGAAGAAAATGATAGCTACAAGATTTTTCAATACACCCTGTATAATCACCACCATTGGTATCTTTTAAAGTGGAAGAGATACGAGGTCGGTTAAATTACAGAAAAGTTGCGCATTTTATGGCCATTAAAAATCTGAAAGAAAATTTAAGATATTTAAACTCATTGCAAAATTATAGCTAAAAATCAAAAAAACGTGATTTTAGAAAATAATTTATATTTTCCAAACCATTACTGCTACATCAATGAAATTTGATACCTTTAAATTGTTGACTATTTTGAGTTAAATGACGTCAAAAAATATTTTTTTGGCCTCCTAGATTCGAAGCCGCGACATTCAACTTTTTTGTTTCTTATGGCCTCCATATTCGATTTTTACCTCATCAAATAATAAATAATAATACACTTCCAGATTGCTGATTAACATTAATGTGTTCCCTTAGAAAATCTGTTAAATTTGAAAATTTGTATAAAAAACAAATGAAATCAATGTTTTATAGACAGTTTCCATGGTTCCAAAAAAATATCGCCTCAAATGAAACTTTAAATTTAATCAAAATTCCAATAATAAAAAAGCAAATACTTTAATCATTTTATTTGTTTAATATTATAAAGACACCTGTTATTTACATAAAATGCTCTTATTGCAGGTCATTTGTTTATTATTATTATTTTCTTTATTATTAGATCAATTTTGACGAGATATTTTTATGGTAACCATGGAAACTGTCCATAAAGCATTGCTTTCATTTGTTTTTTATACAAATTCTTAAGTTTAACACATTTTCTAAAGGAATATATTAAAGTTAATTAGCAATCTGAAAATGTATTATTATTTATTATCTGATGATGAAAAAATCCAACATGGCGGCCATAAGAAATAAAAAAAGTTGAATATCGCGGTTTCGAATCTAGGAGGCCAAAAAACATTTTTTTACGTCATTTAACTCAGAATAGTCAACAATTTAAAGGTACCAAATTTCATTGATGTAGCAGTAATGGTTTGGCAAATATAAATTATTTTCCAAAATCACATTTTTTGTTTTTTGGCCATAATTTTACAACGAGTTTAAATATCCTAAATTTTCTTTCAGATTTTTAATGGCCATAAAAATGAGCAACTTTTCTCTAATTTAACCGACCTCGTATCTTCTCCACTTTAAAAGATACTAATGGTGAGCATCGAAATAATCACCACCCTGTATACCAAAAAAAGAAATTTTGAAAAAAAATATGAGCAAAACCACAAATATCAAGCGAATTTCAAAATCAAGCGCTCAAATTTGCCGACTATCCTCTTAAATATTTTTCTAAAACTCTTACTTTTAGAAATATTTCCACTCTTCAGGTTAAATGGGCCACCCTGTATTTTCGAAACAATAAAATGTAATTTTTATGTTTTACTAGCTTTTAGAGTTACCGTTTTGTTTTGTATGTGATATTTAAAGAGATTTTAAATTCCATGTATACTTTCAATTCAAAATTTGGATAATTTTCCTTGTTTTATGATATTTAATTTCACGTTTTTGCGTTATTATCTCCTGCTTTTAACTTTTACAATGTATTTTTGGTCAATTACCTAATTCAGGCATAACAATGCCAATTTTGTATTAAACTGGAGGATGAAAGTACACTTCTGACCATTTTTAATAATAATCTTCATTGTTTTTTTTTTCTAAACATTTTTGATTAGTATTTTTTTCATATTTTCTACAATTAATTGTTATTTGTGAAAATGAATATAATGTACCTATAGGTTTTTTGTAAATTGAAATAAGTTTATAAAATAATAAAACAGTAAAACTTTAACAAAGTCTACTGGTGCATCTTGCTACATTATGAGAGACCGTTGGTACCAGAAAAATATTAAAAATATTCGTACCTAATGTTCTTAGTTTACAAAAATTAAACAATAATCTAGATTCCTAGGTAGACGAATTTTCAGAATCAAAAACATAACCGTTGAAAAGTTAGCAAGGGGGGGGAGTTACTACATGTCCGCACTGTATATTTTGTTATAATAGTTGTTTTTTCCAAAAATTTCTTTTTTCTTTTGTTTAAATTTAAAAATGGCGATTCAGTCAAGATTTGTAATTTTAATAACTATAAAATTTTTGAAAACGAATTCAATAAAGTTTTATTTCTCACAAATCATTAAATTCTGAAAATTAGAAAAAAAAACATGTAAAAAAATTTTACAAAAAAGGGAAAATGTCTATAAGATATCGCCAAAATATATGCTCGAAGAAATATATTACTTGAAATCTATTTCTAGTCTCGCTTAATTTTTGGCTTATTTTTTTGTAAAATTTCCAAATTTCTGTGATAGTTCGTTTTTCTTTGATTATACATAAAGCAGGGACCAAATGTATTTCAGATAAATCAATTTCATTTGATACTTTCTGAAAAATACAACTGGATAAGATGGGAACTTCGCTGGAACTAGGCTTTAAAAATGAAATGTGGTGCCATCTTTCAACAAAGCAAACAATTTTTAATTTTTAGTTTGGTACCCACGTTATTTTTTATTGTTAGTCGCCTAAGAAATAAAATTAAATAAAGTATTCTACATTCAAGAGTATACTTGCTTACGTTTTAGCAAATCTATAATCACTTTACCGAATTTTAGTATAGAATCCGTTCGCAGGCATGTTAACCTTTCCACTCCTGAATTTTTATTTTTTGGAAAAATAGTTTTTTGACTGCTGTTCTAAATTCCTTATTTTTTAATAATTTTATACAAAAAAAAATTGAATTGCTTAATATACAGGTTGTCCTAGACTTCGCGCATAAACCCTCGCTACTTTGCTGAGGACCCTTCAGAGATTCTGTCCACCTTGTAATAATTACTATGATGTATCAAGACTTATCCAACCAAAGAATAATATTTATTTTTATATATTTACTTTCTATATCTATTTATCTATGTATGTATACAGGGTGGTGATTATTTCGATGCTCACCATTGGTATCTTTTAAAGTGGAAGAGATACGAGGTCGGTTAAATTAAAGAAAATTTAAGATTGCAAAAATATGGCAAAAAATCTAAAAAATGTGATTTTAGAAAATAAATTATATTTTCCAAACCATTAGTGCTACATCAATGAAATTTGGTACCTTTAAATTGTTGACTATTTTGAGTTAAATGACGTCGAAAATTAATTTTTTGGCCTCCTAGATTCGAAGCCGCGATATTCTACTTTTTTATTTCTTATGGCCGCCATATTGGATTTTTATCTCATCAGATAATAAATAATAATACATTTCCAGATTGCTAATTAACATTAATGTGTTCTCTTAGATAATGTGTTAGATTTGAAAATTTGTATAAAAAACAAATGAAATGAATGTTTTATGGACTGTTTCCATGGTTACCATAAAAATATCGCCCCAAATGAAACTTTAAATTTGATCAAAATTCTAATAATAAAAAAGCAAATACTTTAATCATTTTATTTGTTTAATATTATAAAGACACCTGTTATTTACATAAAATGTTCTTATTGCAGGTCATTTGTTTATTATTATTATTTTCTTTATTATTAGATCAATTTTGAGGAGATATTTTTATGGTAACCATGGAAATTGTCCACAAAGCATTGCTTTCATTTGTTTTTTTATACAAATTCTTAAGTTTAACACATTTTCTAAAGGAACATAACTTAATTGGCAATCTGAAAATGTATTATTATTTATTATCTGATGATGTAAAAATCCAAGATGGCGGCCATAAGAAATAAAAAAGTTGAATATCGCGGCTTCGAATCTAGGAGGCCAAAAAAAAATTTTTTTACGTCATTTAACTCTGAATAGTCAAACAATTTAGAGGTACCAAATTTCATTGATGTAACAGTAATGGTTTGGCAAATACAAATTATTTTCCAAAATCACATTTTTTCTTTTTTTGGGCATAATTTTACAACGAATTTAAATACCCTAAATTTTCTTTCATATTTTTAATGGCCATAAAAATGAGCAATTTTTCTCTAATTTAACCAACCTCGTATCTCCTCCACTTTAAAAGATACCAATGGTGAGCATCGAAATAATCACCACCCTGTATACATTACCATTAAGTTACTACACGCTTATTATTCATAAATTTAAATATAGGTAATCCTTATAACCCTAAGGGTTTTTAGGTTATAATAAAATTTCTTATAAATACTCGGAAAAATAGTAAAATTTTAAATTCGTGATCAAAAGTTGAATTTCCAATCTTGACCCTTCATATCTCGATCAATTGGCCAAGACGATATTTTTAAGTATATTTCCAGGTATTCCTGAAGGGTCTCCAATAAAGTACCGAGAGGTTATGGGACACCCTGTATGTAGTAAGCCTAGTTTTCACTTAAGGTTAGTTTACATTGTGTGATTTGTCACATGATTTTTCATGAGATTTTATCATAAGCATCGATTTTTACGTTCACAATGTGTGATTTATCAAACAGAACAGGTCATATTATGAAGAGTCCGTCATGTTTTTAAAACTTTTCTATTTAATTCACTGTAGTGCCACATCTTCATATCGAGGGTTTCATGGAAAAGAGGCATGAATCATTTTGTGAAAATTTCTTTTTTAAATTTTCTGATTGCAAATTTGAACTACATCTCTTAGCAAAAATGCTTATATACGTATAGGTTTATGAATTGAATATCAACGTGCGAAATCTTTTTAAATATATATACCTATTTCAAAATGTTTAATACAAATTTTTCAGAGGTTTTCTGTTTTTCAGATAAAATTGCATAAGTCACAAGTAATTACATAAATCGCTCACATGTATGGTAACAATGTTAGCGACAAATTTAAAATCTAGGACGCAGTATTATATTTATATAGAATTTGTTTTGAACATTTACTGACAACAATTTTGATCAACTTGTTATAGTTCTATTATAAAATATAAGTAACATTTTTGCTGCCAACATTTGTTGTCAGGATTTGTTACTATTTTCAATAACATGTTTACAACAATGCTGTCAGCATTGTTGAGAGCACATATTTTGCGATCGCTCTGGAAGCGCTCAGGATAAAAGGATGTTAATAACATGTTAACAGCAAATAGGTTATCAACATTCATTATGCCTATGTAAATACATGTTGCTATCCGCATTAAGTTATCAGCATTGTTTCTGACATGTGGATAGCAGTATTTATTTACACAGGCTTAATGAATGTTGGAAATATTTTTGCAGCCAACATTTTATTGTAACAATTTTGGTATGTGGGCACCTTAAATTACTCCACCACTTACTCTACTAAAGAAAAGTAGGCTTTACTCTAGTGTCTTGTGGGCTGTACAAAATGTTTTTGTCGCACTTATATTTATCTTTTAGGCAAATTTCGGTTATGCCTCACTTTTACTTCATTATCAGATAGTGGCTTTTGATTTAAAACATAGGGAATTGTAATAAAATAAAGAAAAGGTCCCAATGCATATCACGAAAGTTAGGCAATTCAACTTTATTTTATTCAAATATTCAATTCCTACTGATGAATTTACTTAAATTTAAATAAATTAATACAAAAATTATTTAAAAAAAACTGGCGTCCATATTTTTTCTAAACTGTAAACCAACAAGTTAAAATTTGATAAACTTACCTTCAAAAATAATTATAGAATAAAAAAGCATGAATTTACTTCATAAATTTTTAATATTATAATTTTTTTGATATATAGAATTTATTTAAAAAAAATTGCACTCACCAGTGCTTATTTATAAATACAATATGGACAAAGAAATGCGGGATATCAAAATTAAAATTCGCTCAACTTGGCATTGGATAACAACTTTTTAATTAATCGCTTAATTTTATTTTAATTTAAACGAAAATTAATTTTGATTCCACTTAAATTAACAACTTACAGTATAGCAAGGCATTTATTAAAATCATAATTAAAATAAATTATCATTACAAGAAATTTGTATTTTTGTCATTTATTTTATAATAATAATAATAATAGAATTTGTTTAATAAGTTTAATAATAATATTAGCTATGTACATTGTATCAAATTTCTAATTATGTCCTCTTTGATGCTATATAATAATTTAAATATTTTTATTAAATAGACTCGTTTAGTTTCAACAGCGTTTTACAATCACGTGATAATAAAAAAAATCAATTTTATTTAATTAAATGAGGCCACGACGAGTTGTTTAGTTTCGTTTCTAATAAGTACGACCTAAAATGATATAGTTTTTAGTAAGTTGCAAATATTGCATTACTTGAAAATCTCACAGATTTTTAAGCTCGCGCACAACTCGTTGCGGCGCGATTTAATTTTTTTCGGCTACTTTTGCGCTTAAAATCGCGCCTTATTGGTCTCAAATTATCCGCAATTATTTTAATCAGCAGATTCACAAAAAAATAGGAAATTACTTAATGAATATTCGAATCACTGATGAAACTTTCTATATAAATTATTGTTAGTAGAGGGAAGACGCGGTTTCTGCAGCACACCGCGCGCGCTCCCTCTAGCGACAACATGCGCAATCGCTTTGCTTTGATTTGTCCACGCAGACGCAAGCCTTCACCTATTTTACTTGATTAGTCTATCGCACAGACAATAATAGGTGAGTTAATAATAACTAATTTAGTTGTTTAGCTGAAATTCGAAAAGGCAAGCTGGAGATTATAAAATTAGTCTAAGAAGGCGATATTTTTTTGTGAATCCTTTTAGCTAGTAATAATAATAATAATAAATGTTGCTAATTCATTGAATTAAGATTATAAAATAATTTTATATATAAAATACATAAATTTACACAGCATCAACAATACCCCGCCCCCCGCATACCTTAGAAATAATTTAAAAATACTTTTAATATAGCTAAGGTTTATTTTGTTTCATTTTTTTTAAAGCTTGAATATTCCTACTTGTCAATTATGAGATTGATTAAAAATTGAGCTATTACTCAAGTATGGCACCAAACTGGTCAAAAATTGTTAAAATAGTTATTAATAGTTGTTGAATCACAAGTTACGGAACTTCCCGTTGAAGAGGTGAACACCATCAGTCGTAGTCCGCGAGGTCTCGATCTCGGTCACGCGGTCTCTCCTCGAAATCTAAATCGGCGAATCTTTCGAGGAGTTCTTTCCGATAGTTTCGGCCTTCCTGTCTGTAGAGCGGCTTTTCGTAACCACGTCTTTCGACTCGCTCATAACGCTCCTCGGAGCGACGTCGCTCGTCGTAGCGATGTCGCTCGTCCCTGAACTCTTTCGGCAGCTGGGGCCTGTAATACGCCTCCTCCCTGAGTTCGTCGTGGAGTTCCTCTTCAATGGGCTGCTCCGTAGAAAGCCTCCACTAGATGGGGTTGAGACAGCGACGCGATGAACCTCTGTGCGTCGGGTACTCTTCCTCCCGCGTCGCTCGATGGTCGCGAATCGGTCGCTCCAGTGTCCTGTCACCACCTCTATCCCGGTCCCGATAATCCTCACCTTGGAGGTGTGCAGGCACGGTGTCTCGGTAGTCTCCCCTCTCCATATACTCGTCGTACTCCCGATCCCTTTCCAGTCGTGGCTTGCTGCGATTGTGCGCCGTGTGAAACGTCGGAACTGTCAAAAACATAAAACTTCAAAAACAGTTCAAACTTAGTTCAATCACAACCAATCAAATCGCTATACTACCAACTTAAATAAAATAACTTCATTTGCACTTCTTTTCACATATTTACAGAAAAAAACAATCATCCAGGGTGTAAATAGGAATTGTTCTGAACTGTCTTTTCATAATAATAAAAAATCCCAAAATGTTAAAATGTGAGAAGCTTAGTAGAGGCAATTACTAGATATTGTATATTATGGTCTCTTTTTCTTCCACCCGGTAAGCGTTGTGTGCAACGTGCTGCTCCACTATACTCGCTTACATGTTTTTGTCCAAAGCTATCTACTCTTACTCTTCACTATAAACAGGCCCCAATATAGTCCAGTCAATCGGTGTTCAAAACTTGTAGGAGGTCGGCTTTACAACGAAAAACGCAGAAAGGCGCTTTCTTTTCGAAGATGACCATTCTATATTCAATTAAAGCAGAGAAAACTTCCTACAAAATGCATACATTCGAACAAATATGCGACTCATAATATATCCATAAAGTACGAAGTTAGTACAATCAAAGTGCGAAAATTGTGTTTGATGGACTAATCACCAAATGCAATGAAAGTGGAAAAACCTCCAAACAGCTGATGGTATGGTCTTCCTCCACACAGTGAATGGTTGGGACTCTACGTCAGCGTTATTCAACCAAGGCAGGATTAATTTTCTCAACACGCTCTCCAAAAATCTGGATTTTGAAACATACATTATTAAATGCCTGATTTATGGTGGTATCCACCCAATCACGACACTCAACAAGCTGAGGTATAAGCAGTGCGTGACATCAGCCTACAAGGCATCAGCAAACCAGTATCTATACCACCCACTGAAGCTGAAGCTCAATAACAGCAGTAGCAGTGGATTAGAAACTACTTGGATCCAGAGCAGTGGGGGGTGGATGTTGACAAAAATGGGTTGTTTCCTATTACCACACTGAAACCCCCGGCTCCCGAGAGGCTTCTTTAGGTTTTAGATTGCAAATGCAAGACAGACTGCCGGGGTGGGTGTGGATGTATGCGAGCAGGACTGTTCTGCACGAAACTGTACCAGCATTGAAGGGTAGTGCATCAACATCGACGATAATTTGGATGCACAAAAGAAAGAAAAACCGGACAGGCCCCTGTCTGAAGCTGCTGAAGACGAACATGTGTCATAGTGCTGTTATTTTGTATCTCTATAGACAGCTTTTTGATCGACCTCCTCAAGCGTTCCATGGACCTGATACTCTTCTGTTCGTCCAAGTATCCATCGAACACAATTGTCGCACTTTGATTGTACTTACGCCTATACAGGGTGTCCCGTAATTACGTGGACAGATATAGTATATCGTGTTTATCACCTCAAATTAAGGTGACAAGTTTCTCTAACACTATGCCCAAAAATACTTCCCTGCAAAGTTACACCCAGTTAAAGTTGAATTAAAAAAAAATAAAATCCACATAAATTTTATTCCTATGAAGCTATCTCGATAAATACCGTCACGGGGGGCTAATTTTTCGTGCTTTATGATATGGTATACTAGTTTTGCAATTTCTCATTCATTTACTATCAGTTTACCTAAACTTAAAATCTAAGATTTACCACAACTTTTTATGTTGTCACTTTTTTTGCAATTTTAACTGATATTCTTATAAAATAAATAATTTACTATGAAAAAGGTATACTTGTATACAATCGCTAAATCCAACCGTTTTCGAGATAATCTCAATTAAAATTTCGAAATAAAAATAAAAATATGCTTTTATTGTTAAATCAAGTAGGCCATTCCCTAAATACCATTATTAATAGAATGTATGATTGAATATTATTGTAGAAGATCATTGTAAAATACAAAAGAGCTGCTCTATTTGTGTGATCAAATCGTAAAAACGTTTTAACTTCTTTAAAAATATTAAATATTAATTTCGGCCTACTTGATTCAATAAAAAAAAATTTTACAATAAATTATGAAACTTTAATTGAGATTATCTTTAAAACTATTAGATTTATCGATTTTTAACAGGTATACCTTTTTCATAGTAAATTATCTGTCTTATGAGAAAATAAGTTGCAAAAAAAGTGAAACCAAAAAAAGTTATGGTAAAACTTAAATTCTAAGTTTAGGTTAACTGGTAGTAAATGAATGCGAAATGGCAAAACTACAATATCAAATTATAAAGAACTTAAGAGTAGCCCCCTATGCGGATTTTTATCGAGTTACCTTCATAGAGAGAAAAGTTATGTGGGTTTTTATTTTTTGAAAAGTGAACTTTGACTGGCTGTAACTTTGCAGGGAAGCATTTTTAGGCGAAGTGTTAGAGGAACTTGTCATCTTAATTTGAGGTGATCAACCCGTTCTACTATGTTTGTCCACGTAATTACGGGACACCCTGTATAATGGATTTACGAGTCGTCAATTTTTTCGAAGGTATACCCACTCGACCATACGTCTCGTTTTCGCAAAAGGGTCAAAAGGTCGCCGCTTTTTGGCGCGCTCTAGCATCTGGTCATCTTCGAAAATGCATACTTTTCGAGATACAAACGTAAAACTGAAAAAGGAAGAAATGTTGAGTTTTTTTGCATTTTTCGTTGTGAAGACGACCTCCTACAAGGCAGCTAACTTGAAGTTTGGATTCAGCCCCCGCAAAAAACATATAGAACCGGTACGAAAAAAACTTCCGCAATGTTGTTATGGGAAAACCACCATTTGACTGGACTAATTGTTTTGCAAATGGCCTGTCGCTCTTTGTGTACTTCCATGATGATTGTACCATAAATATTAACATGTTATCGATGTTATTATTAATTGAATTTTTTTTTGGAATTAATTCGCCTTTCCGGAAGAACATTGACTACCAAAATGGTTAGTGTACGGGAAAATAAAAAAAACGGATTCATATTTATATTATATCAAACATTCTACATTCCCGCAACTATCTGTAACGACCAGGTGAACAAGTATAGTTCTGTCGATGTTATTCAATATCCACTAGGTTTTTCTGATAACACTGACATACTTAAGTCCATTAGGTATTTTTATTCTGGAATGGTGGATTGAATTATTATATTTCGGATGGATTCGGGTAACTAGTCAAAAATTTCTGAAAGGCAGTGAACTCTTCACTATGTTGTACATGTCCTAACACTGCTCAAGAGTATACAGCATGGATGTCGTAGATACCATGCCGTCGTAAGCCAAAAAGACGCATCTCATGTTTTTAAGTTTCCAAAAAAAAGGAATTGTTGAAATCCACATGAGATGTGAGATGACGAACAATCTTCCATAGATTAAGGATTTTGATGAAATTTATTAGTTAAAAATGCCTTTGGTAAAATTTTTCGATCAGTCAAGGAGATGCATAATATAAAAAGACTGTAAATATCTTACATGGGAAAATGCATACAGATACACGAAAAGCATCATATCTATAAGGATACAGTAAAAAAGCCTACACACGACCCAATTTGAGCAGGTTGTCAAATTTGTTCGGGCTAAGTTAGACTTTTGGACTCTCATTTCTACACCCGACCGCAACAATATTTTTGCAGTTTTTTTCTTTCACAGCTATCGATAATGCAATCGCTACTCCAATCTTCTGCCGTTTTGACTAAACGGGAGTAATGTTGACCATAGTCTCTCAGTGAAGTAGCAAAAGTGAACCTTGATCCAAACTGATCAAGTTGATTTAATTGTTTAAGGACTTAAATATTACTTTTGGAAGTATCGTTTTATTGAAATATTTAGTGGAACAGTTTTAAATCTGTTTGTTGAATTTTTATTCGAAAATCGATTTACATGGTTGCGTACTATTCTTTCGATGCTGCCCTTTCATCGTCGAAGACATTGAACTGATAATAACTATTTATCTATTGTCGTTTTATTCATAGAACTTTAATAACGACTTGAAACTATCTTTATTAAAAAATGAAATGGTTTAGACGACCAAAGCGATTAGTCGATGGAAAGGAAGTGTCAATCAAACGACATTTGATAAAAAGATTGTGCTAAGATATCAATATAATTTCTCTGTCAATATCGAATCTACGAAAATTACTAGTTACTAAATAATTTTTGTTCAAAAGTCCACATCGATGAAAAGGTATCGATCGATCGACTTTTATCTTTTTAAAGTTAAAAATCATGATACATTTGGATCGAAAAAACAATAAATAAAAAAAACCAATGATTTAATATTAATTTTTCTATTTTATCGGACAATTTTTTCACCGTAAAAAAAGGTTTCAAGACGAAAATGTCCAGCTGTTTAATCAAGTAGTAACTTACTACGTTTGGTATTTCAAAAAAATACTATAAAATCGAATAAACTGTATAAAAAAGTTTTAATAGTAATTATTTTTTATTAAATCAAAGTTAATCAACTTCATCAAATTCAGAAGAAAAAAGTTAAGCAAAAAATTACTAATACTTTAGAGGTTTTGACGAATGATGTACACCTAGCCTATTTTTCAATCTAACTACTTAACAACCTTTTTATCGAATACTGTTTCTTTGATATCACCCTTTCATCGATGAAACGTTCTTTTCGATAAAGAGTAATTATCTACAAAAGGGTTTCATCGACACTGTTTTTAAGATAATATCATTACATCGAACACCCATTTATTAACACTATATTTTTATCTAAGCCCTTATATCGAATAAATATTTATCCACATCAACTTTTGATCGACACTACCGTCTATTATCCCAGATATTTCATTAATAAAAAATAAGACTATTTCCTTGAAAGAGAAGTAAAAATGGCCATGTTGTCAGTTGTTAACTAACTTTCATTAACAATACAGAGTGTGGATAAAATCGAAGAAAAAAATCGTAGAACCTTATCCGAACATTTTCATGTTTATTGTTTTCCATCTCGCTTATATAGGACTAATAGCAGCTGTTCACAACGAAGCTCCAAATCAAGATTTTTCAGGAAACATTTTGTTGTACATTGTACAACATGCTTCACCGAAAACTGGTACACAAAAGAAATGCTAGCGCCAATACCCACTTAACTACTGAATAGCGGTGGGCGAGACTAAGGTATACTCAAGCTCAGTTTTCGGTGAAGCATGTTGTACATATTATACAGGGTGTTGCGTTCGTGGTTCACCAAACGCGGGGGTTGGAAACAAGAGTAAATTTAATCGAGAAAAAACAAAAAAGTGGAGGTCTATCTTCTTTAGATTAGGAGCTGTACCATTTTGAATTTTGGGTCACCGATTTTTGTCAAAAACACAAAATTGCTTATTAGATTTTAACCACACTATCCCGTTTCAATTGGTAACAACACTAGATAATACAAAAGTAGTTGTTAAAATGTTAAACATAAATCGCAAAAATGAAAAAAAATAAAAGAAATATTTTTTTTTCTTTTTTGAATTTTTTTTTCAAGATAACACACATTACTGTTATCTTTTTTTAATTTTCTGAAGCTTGTTCATATTCTTAACGAGCCAGGCAAAATTTTCAAACTGTTGCTCTTTTTCTTTATCTACTAAAGCCTTCTGAAATTACTTCTTCGAAAAGTAGTACTGAGAACAGTTTGTTAAATAGGCTGTACGGTTTGTCGAAAGAGATGCATAGTTTTTCAATTAGACTATAAATGACATCTGATGGAATTACAAGTGTTTTATAACAATTTCACGTCTATCCACCCTCCGATGTTATCAGACTAACCTCGGAATGCTTCTTGTAGGAGTAACTTCAGAAGCCTATAGTAAGTAAAAAAAAAGAGCTACAATTTCAATTTTTTTTGATTTGTTAAGAATATGAAGAACTTTGAGAAAACTTAAAAAAATATAACTTATTATGGAAAAAAAAAATTCAAAAAATGATAATGATAAATGATAATGATTTTGTATTACTGTTGTTACCAATTGGCTTACTAAAGATAATTTTTTTAATTCCCTACGCACTTTGGTTAAAATTTTATTAGCGTTTTTGTGATTATTGATAAAAATTGGTGATGTAAAATTCAAAACGCTGTAGCTCTTAAACTAAAAAAGATAGACCTTCACTTTTTGTGTTATTTCTTGATTAAATTTGCTCTAGATACTAACCCCGACGTTTGGTGAACCACGAACGGAACACCCTGTAGTTGTGAAATTTTTAGTTTTCTTATTAGAACTTGGTAATAAAGTATCTCTATTTTCATACCGGCGCATCTGCCAAATTTGTAGTCACTATCAGCAATCACAAAAGTTTTCGGGAGATTCCAACAAATATACGGGTCTGGTCGTTATGGGGTGGAATAATTAGATTACGTCCCTTTTTAGGTTGTAATATCTATCATAGGAAGCCCTTTTGAAGCCATTTGCTGCTATTCGCCTTCAGATAAAAGGAATTGTTTATCAATAATAGATCGCTTTTCAATTGTTTGGAACATCGTTTAAGGAATAAACGCCATCTTTTAATTTCGGCGAATGGAAATAATTGTATTCAGAGCACAGTACACGACTTTATTACAAAAGTCTACCATTATCCTTCATATTATTTGATGGTTTAAAATTATTTAAAAAATGAATAAATTCAATGGAAATCGAATCTTACCGACGAAAAGAATGTATTGATAAATGCCATATATGCCAATAACTGTTCATGAAAGATAGATAAAACGGTTTTTTTTTCTCCATATAAAAAATAGATGGGTAGGTATATCTGTTATTAAATCCAAAACAGTGAGGGTACAAAGGCAAATTCTCAAGAACGTTAACATTAAGGCATGCCTCTTTCAATATAATCGATTGTTCATTAAATGTAGCTTGGATTAAACGTCTTTTTCAAAGAACAAGTGCAGTCTATGAAAGAAACGTCAATGACAAAAGGATATAAAACCATGAAAATATAATTTTTATAGGTACCTAGTTTTTAAATCAGTTCCAGAACATTTTTGAAGTGCTTGGAAATATGTATATACATTTTGGGGCATCCATGTACAAATTTTGAATGTGTCAAAATGCGAATGGGGATATAAATTTGTTTGTAACATTTTCGAGCTGTGCAAACCTATTTTATAACAACTAACGTGAAGGGCAATACTTGCAATTGATAAAAATGTGAAAGCATACTGTGTAGTTTTTTCTTGAATTCGAGATTGCGCAACAATCATTGTAAGGTCTGTTTTTTTAAGATATGATCAAAACTCTTACTTTGTGAGACCAAAATAAAATTCTTTAAAAAACCGTGTATACTATGTATGTTTTTTTCTGAAATCGAGATTGTTGGACTAATATTCTAAGAAAATATGGTGCATTTATCGTATATACAGAGTGCGATACGTTTAGAATTAAATTTAGAGCTCATTGAAGATTTTTGATTCTCCATTTTATGAACTAGTGCGAAACAAGTAAACTTTGGTTAGATTACATCTTCGCACTGATAAAAAATTAGTTTTGAATGTTGTTTGTTTTAATTCTGTCTTCTAGCAGAAAAGCAGCAGGATTGTGTCTTATAAAGATAAACTGACCCCTTTCAATGAGGGTACCTGAATAAAAAGTAACGTCTTGAAATGATGAGCTTAATTAAGTTTAGTACAAAATCTCGATTCCAGAAAAACACCCTATACCTGGGTAGTAGTTTTATTATCAGAAGGTAATTACTGCGAATTAAAGTTTAGGTTATTAATTAATGACCTTAAATTTCTATGTAAAATTAAACATCATTTTTGAAAATGAATTCGATTTATAATAATTTACATGATTTTTATCAAAATTATCAGGGTAAACGTTAAGATCAGCCTACATCAACAAATTCCGTTGTACAGGTTGACAGTTTTTCAAAAAATACCATAAAAGTAGACTATAGACAATATTTTTGGAATAAACAGGCATTTTTGCAAACCATGGTTTGAACTTGATTTATTTTTGTAAATACTTTCAAAATAAATTTTGGCCCATAAAGTTTAATTTTGCAACAAGTCTGTGAGTTCCTCCAATATACAGGGTGTCCCATTTGACGTTGGACTGTATGGGTAACTTTGTTATTATTGGAGATGGAAAGTCGGTTAAATGTACAAATTAGTAGAGATTTTTTCGAATATTAATAATTCATTTACAAAAAATTTGAATGTCGAATCGTTCAAACGCTATCTTGAAAAAACAAGAAAATGCGGCTTTCCATATATGGCTATAACTTCGTTATTGTCGGTGGTATCAAAAAATTTTTTTGACTTAACAGAAACAATTTTTTGTGTACAATGCAGTAAAACAAATGAATATTTTTTTTCGCCAACGGATTGACCGGAAATGAACCAAACTTATTTTTTTCTTATGGCAGCCATATTGGATTTACACATATTCGGAATTAGTGTATTTTTCTGAGTAATTTGATATATCATATGTAATATTTTAAGAAAAATAGAAATAATTTTATTTTACTAACCAAAAATGGCTTTGAATAGATGTAAACTGTCAATACATATGTGTTAAGATTTATTTTACATTTAATATTTTAAATAGTTACATTTATGTTATTGATAATTTACATCTCTTAAAGTCCAATGTTAGATGGTAAAATAAAATAATTTTTTTTTTTTAAATATGTGTAAATCCAATATGGCTGCCATAAGAAAAAAATAAGTTTGGTTCATTTCCGGTCAATCCGTTAGCGAAAAAAAATATTCATTTGTTTTACTGCATTGTACACAAAAAATTGTCTGTATTATGTCAAAAAACTTTTTTGGTACCACAAAAAATAAAGAAGTTATAGCCATATTTTAAAAATCGCATTTTCTTGTTTTTCCAAGATAGCGTTGGAACGATGCGACATTCAAATTTTTTGTAAATGAATTATTAATATTCGAAAAAATCTCTACTACTTTGTCCTTTTAACCAACTTTCTATCTCCAATAATAACAAAGATACCCATACAGTCCAAAGTCAAATGGGATACCCTGTATAAATGGTTCTGATAAAAAATGACATAATTTTCTAAACATGGGAAAATTTCAAATTTAAGAAGAACCATTTTCCTACTGACTTTTTATTTTGCAAGATTTTCACAAATATTTGAAAATCACCTTTAACATGGAAATCCATATTTTTTGAAGTTTAGATTTAAAAAGACTTGATATTAAATTTACAATGAACAAATTATTTTAACTAAAATTAAAAAAATATTAGAAACTTTTCTTCTATAGTGTTTAATTTTCAGAAGATTAATTATAAATTCATAAATTGTAAAACTGTGAAAAATGTGGATTATAAATTAACTTTATCTAAACATTTTGAAAATTCGAGATCATTTTGTTTGGTGTGAATTAAAAATAGAGTGTAGGGAATATTTTAAAACTATTTGTTTGTGCGTATTCAAGACTTGATAAATTGAAAGTAAGTATCTTTAGATTTGATTATAATTTTTTGTAGTACATACTTATAAACAAATCTAGTTCATTCGTAACTAATAACTAGTACAACAACTACTCTAAACTAATCTAAATTCTAAACGAAACCAACAACCACTACAAAAAATCAAACCAAAAACTATACTTACAATAATCAAACAATCAAAAACAAAACTTAGAAAACAAAAACCTTTCAACAAAACTGCAGCCAGCTCCAGCGTAATCAAGCAAACAAGTCAGTGGAGCCGGCCCTCCAGATTTTGCCCGGACTCGGCGCCACTTCACCTTTCATCGTTTCAAAAAAGTTAAAATCATCAAGGATAGTTGATGGGTGCAAAGCGAGAAAAGTGTTTTTTGCGAGTGCAGCGAAGCAATAGCAACCGGAAAAAAAAACAAAACAAAATAAAAGCAAAAAGCAGTAATCAAACGCAAAACTATATAAGAACCTGAATGTTTTGAATAATGGTTTTGGTGAATTTTTTGAATTTTTATTAATGTACGGGCGGAATGGGGGTCATCGAACCGGAAAAATCTGAAAATTTTAAAGTTCAAAATGAAGAAAAAATAAAACAAAATTAGTTTTTAGGTTAAATTATTTTTTTAAGTTTATTTGTTAATTATTACATTGGACCCTCCACAAAAGTACACTTTGGTTAATGGAATACACACATTTAATGTTGTATAGGTTACATTTTGAGAACACACTGTATAATTATTTATCAGACACAGTTTATACAGTGAGTCTCATAAATTACTAAATATGTATTCGTAAATATACGTATGATATTATTTTCGGGCACACTGTATGTACGTAAGTATGGTATTTTTTTAATACAGTGTTTCCCACAAATTACTAATAACGATTATTTTTGGGCACACTGTACATTAAGAAACTTGCTTGTTTGTTTGCTTTTTTAAGTGTTTTGAACACACTGTAATTTAGTACGGGTTTTATATACAGTGTGTCCAAAAAATGATTAAATAATAATGGCATAATTATTAATCATTCATAACAAAACTAAAAAAATGCATTAATTAATAATGAAGAAATAAAAAACGTGCAAATTGTGCCTAAAGAAATGAAAGTGATTCTAGCGAGTCTACAGAATCCCAACTTTGCAAGCCGATATATTTAACCCCAGGCCGGCTACCTCTAGAATCGTGCGCGTATCCGCCGTACACATCGTGATGGGCTGAAAATTTTCAATTAAATTAGTATTTGTTAGTAGGACCATTTTTTGGAAAACTTTTTCAAAAATTTCAAATCTCCTTACTTTTACCACAAATACCAGAATCGTCAAAGAGCAAAATTTCAAATTATTTTTGGAAAATGTTTTCCAATTTCTTAAGTGTTACATTAAAGGTAATTAGTTTGGTTATTTTAAGATTTAGATCAAAATTTTGCTTACCTGGTAGTGTAGGTCTTCCTGGTTCTCCACTAGGTGAGGCTTGAGGTGAAGTTCCCATTGGTCGTGGTACTGCAGTTGCTAATATTTCGGGATGTGTTGCTCTCCAATAAGCCTTTACAAAAAAAAATTGTTAGAATTTATAGAAAACATTTTATAAATTAGAAAGGGCGTATAGGTTTACACAGATCTATTAGTACCTTAATTGTAATAAAATATTTTTTTATGAACCGTTACGGAAAAATGAATAAATGGTAAAGGTAAAAAATAAACTGCTTTTGTTATTAAAAACAGTAATATTTATGATTTTCTAACGCCCATTTGAAATTCAGGGTAATAAGTTTCTAACAGAAAACTCAGCTACGTTTTAGGTTGTAAAAATGGAAATGTAATTTTCTATATGATTTAGTACACGCTTTTCTTTGTTATTATAGAGTAAATGTTCTCTCCTCCAAAAGGCATGTTGTATGAAATCGGAGACCAAAAACTGTCCCGGTTTACTTACCTCCAAATATTCGGCAATGTGTTCGCAAGCATCTTCAAGTTGGTTCTCATCTAGGATGACATCAAACATCTCAGGAGGACATTGCGCCAATTTTTCGGAAGCCACCATCTGCACGTTGAGGTGTCTTGCTTGGCTTTTCCCCCTTGATTTAATTAATCTTTGCAGAACCTTAAATAAAATAAAATAAGGAATCAAAAAAGTAATAAAAATATGGTTGTAGAAAATAATTTGGCTTACTTTAGGGCTTGTAATCTTAAGGTACACGATCGTGGGGGCTAAAGAAGTTTTAGCCAGTTGTGAGGGATGATTAATGGTATCACAATCAAGGACGACGAGTTGCAGGGTGCGGGCCAATTCAAAAATTCTTTCAATTTCGTTTTGCACTTCCGCTAGGCAGGTGGAGCGCGTGTTGGACCTTTCCATGATGGCGCGTTTCGAAGGGTTATTGAGGAGGGAACGTTTCGCCAGCGAGATATCCGCCATCACTCTAGTAATAATAATTCTAAAAAATAGAAAACATAAAAATTCCACCTTTAGAAATGTTAATACTTCAACTCACTTTCCTTCGAATCTATGTTTAAGAAAATCAAAAAGGGCTTTTTGCATCATATCAGTTACTTCGTAGCCTTTTAATGATGGGCCAACGAGGACGACAGGACGCATTGAGGGAACGACATCATAAGGGGCAGTAGCTTCTTGCTTCTTAAAAAAAGCTTTCTTTTTTTCTTTCGCTGGAGGGGTCGTTAGGGATTTTCCAGAACGCGGGTTTCCCACCGAATCAGATTCATCACCTTAATCAAACAACCAATCAAAAAATTTATAAAATAAAACTATTCATTAAACATGCAACACTATAATTCAATAACCTACAAAGATTTTACGAAGAGAAGATTCTACACTAATTTTTATATTTATTCAGGAATCACTAAATAGTCACTACAATAATTAGAACTACTCTAGTTTGTACTTTTTGGAATTAACTCGTAGTTGATTTGATTTTTACAGCTGGTGGAGTCTATCAACGCGCCGTGGGATAGGTTGTTTATATTTTGTTCATACTATAATTATGATTCAAAATATGAGCAATTATAAACCGACGAATCCTGGTTTTTTGTTGTGTTTATCCCACGGTGTATTATAACACCATTTTATGTACAATCATAGCGAGAAAGAACTTGTACAATTCGTCCCAGTCAGAAATAGGACATTCTACTTGTGTCTGGGAGGAACTATTGGGAATTTAGACCACCTGTAGGAGGCGCTGTTTTGACAGTAACAGCTGATTGAAATGAGTAAAAAAACGAAGTCCTTTATTTATAATTTAAACCGATTTTTTTTCTTTGGCATTTACTCATTTCTCGTAGTTTAAAAAACTCCACCAGAGGGCGTCTAGAATTCCGAAATCGCGAATTCACCAAAAAAAAATTGTTCCATTGTGTTCTAGTTTATTTTCGACATGATTAGTATGCCGTCGTAGTACGGTTTTATAAAAATTTCAAATAATTTTTAAAAATGATTTCCCAAATCGTACAAACTATTCTTATAATAATTAATAAAATTAGTGAGGGTTTAAATTTTTTGGAGAAGATTAGGTTGCCTAATTGGGGATTATTTATAGGAAGGAAGTGTGTAGTAAGCAAGAATTATGATACTTAACACGACTTTTGTTTTATTTTTATCAAATACGTCAACTGAAAAAAGGAATGAAACATAAAATAATAAAATCACGAAACAACCAACATCCGTGCAGCACGATAATAACTGAAAAATATTTTTAATTTACATAAGAAACACCAAAGAAATCACAAAAAACAGTTATTTTTATGATTTATTTACAAACAAAAAAATCATCAAAAAATTACTTTAATAATAATAATTTATACTCATTTTATAGGGTGGAATTCAATTGCATTAATTAAAGAGTTCTGTAAATTATTGTTAGATTTTATTGAAAAAATTACTACTCAAAATTTAGTATGTAGTATAAGCACGGTAGAATCAAAATCTGAACGTTCTGGGTAAAATTTGCCTCCATAGATAGCACAAGAAGCTATGGCCTTTTTTCGTTTTTAGAAGTCAATAGGTCAAAGTTTGTTAATTTTAGCTTTCTACCATCTGTCTCAAAAGGATGTTGGAAGAGCTTTGTGCCCAGGTGCTGTGTTTTTTAATAATGGATGGTTAGAATTAGGTTTCAGCTAATGAATACGATAGGTACAATGCTGAAGTCCAACCAGTAACTGAATCTTGAAGTGTTCAGGAATGACAATACCGAACCCAATCCCATGAACTTCTAAGTTTTCCAAGTCTGCCATGGTCCAAGTTTGATAGGAACAGAAACTTGGACCATCCTACGTACAGTCACGTCATTGATGGAACGCGTTTTATCTACTTGATATGTTCGGTTTCTGGACTGTTGGAACAAACCTATGTTAACAAATTAAAAATACATACTAAACGAGGATTTTTTTGATATTTTGTAGTATTAACTGATTTGTAGCACGAAATAATTTAAAAAAATGAAGGACGTAGAGCAGCTCTGTCGTTTTTAAATCGAAAGTACAAAATTGGGCTCTTTTTCGAACATTTTTATTTATTAGACTCAAATAGAATAAGGTCTTTTAGTAAACTAGAAAATTGAAAAAAAAATAAATATGATTGCTGCCCAACTTTTGAGAAGTTTTTGAATATAGAATATCTACTCTATTTTAAGAAAACTTTGATAATTTGCAGCAACCATTACATTTAAGAGATGCTAACCATAGCAAGGTATGGTACCTACTTTAAGAAATTTTAATAAATATAACAATAACTACAACCAGTGGTGTTAAAAATTCTTACTTCCAAAAAATAAAAATTAAGTGCGAAATCGAGCCAATATGTCATATATTGGCTCGCTAACAATCTACGAAAATTGTGTCATAAAGACTTGAGTCATACGTCCATATTATGTGTTTTATACTTTAAAATTTAGAACCTAAATCGAAGTGCAGGAGTCTTAGAGTAGAGAGGTTCTATGTCCCACGAAACACCTAGGGCCCCTGGGTAATATTTCTGCTCAAAATTTGTAGCTACGTCACTGCACCAAAAACGCGTTTTTGAAAGCTTCTGGTGGCCAAAAAAGCTCGAAAACCTGAATAGTTGGTATTTGCCAGATTTTTCGTTGGGAAATTCTTGGTAAATCTGAAAGGAATTAATTTTTGAAGAACTGTTTTATCGGGTAAGTAGTAGCTTGCTGGCTTAATTCTTGTAGTGGTAATAATTTGTTATTTTAAGTTTATATAATCTTTTTATAAAAACAGTCATTCTACTATAACTTGCTCAAACTTTAGAAATAATTGAAGACACAAGGTGTGATGTCGCAAATTATTTTAAATTCGATGTGTAAAGTCGATTTTTTCTCTTATATTTAAAACTTTAGTAAAAATTACTTACTTACTCAAATAGAAGAAAAAAAATGTTTGACCATAAAGAGCGTTTTTCAAATATATCAAGGATATAGCATATTTTGTGACATTTTGTCAACAAAATCAATTTGAAAAAAATGACACCTTTATTATATGTAGAAATTTCTTAAATTTTTTGATTTTTGAAGTACACAAATCCTTAGAAACTTAAATGTGTTCACGATCCAAATTTAACATACAAAAACATATTTTTTGGTGAAGTAGATGAATAGATGTTATCTAATCTGAGATATCCCATTTTTTTAAATTGACTAAAATAAACGTTTTTTGTTCATCTTTTTAAAACATAAAAGTTTTATTTTTTCTTTCTGAATATGCAAATGAATTGTAAAAGAACCTAAAAAAAATTTTAATAAAGACTGTAACAATAGTTTTTGATTTGGCTTTTATGAAATTTTACCTTTTTCTACTATTTACTAAGAGCACCCAGGGTAAATTTTTCAGTTTCTTAAAAGCAATGACATTCTATTTCGATTAATTTTTATTTAAAACTGATGTTAAACTATAAAAAATAATTATCGTACAAATATGTATATGTAGGTATTAGGTATTTCGAAATTTTGAATTTTTAAGAAGAAATGTTATCATTACAGAACTCTTTAATAAAATCACAATTAACAAAATTTTTCTCTTTAACTTAATCCCTAAAATATTTAGCACTTTCAAGATTCTCATTAATTTTTATAGTAACTTCTAAATATTCAGAAAAAAATCTTTTGAAAAAAATAGGTAAATATTTTAAAGAGTACGGTAAAGAGTTTGGTAAAGAATCGCATCAAACATGGCACAAATCGTTGGTTAATGGTTTTGTAAATTAACCAATCAAAATGGATATTTCTTATATTGCGATTTTTGATGCACGTCATAAATCGGGCAACGAGAATGAGAAATATCGATCAAACTCATAAAAAGTCGCGAAATGCCTCAACTACATAAAAAATTCAAAAAGCCTAAGTACAGACAAATTATATCAATATGGTCTGTTCGTTTTACAAACAAGATTTTCTATTGAATTCATTGCAGGTACAGAACGTAGAACTAATATCTGATGTCATTCAATGTTTTAGTAAAGTTAACCATAAGTTCATAACACCTTTTGAAAGATGGGCGAAGTCACTTTCAAAATGATTTCATTTAAATTTTCGTCATTTTGGTTTTACACAAAATTCATTATTTATGAAATAATGTGCTCTAATATGATAAAACTAAATAAAATGTAAAACAAAGTCTATAATAACAATTATTTACATTAGGATAAGTAGGCCAGGGGTGGGCAAAATTAAAAGACCATGCATTTTTTAAATTAGAAACACTACTGCGACAAGGAAACCCTTTGAGTGCACACCAAAGAAACGATAGAAATACATAATATTGAATATTTCCTCGAGGCCCTTGCCCGGACACATGAAAATAGACAGTCTGACAACTTTAAAATACTAAATTCAATGATCTTTCCAGGTATTCCAGACAATTTTTTTAAAACACCTTATTTAATCTCCTGATTAGTTTCAAAGAACATAAATTTTGTTTTTTAAGCTAAATAAATTTATTAGGCACACTATACAATACCTAATCCAACCTAACCTAACCTACAATGTACCATGAATACGCATATGGTGCATCGATTATAAAGTCATTAAGAAAGAAGAAATGAAAAATAATCGAAATATTAAGAACGATTTTAAATTCCCAGGTTTAAAAAAAATTAACTGAAATTTCCGGAATTTTCAAAATCCCTGACAAATCCACGTCGATAGATAGAGGACATGTCCGGGTTTTTCCGGAGGGATGGTAACCCTTGGAAAAATGCATAAGAATCTTCAAGATCTATCATGATTGCTCCTTCCACCCTGTTTAGTTCTATTAATACAGTCAAATAAGAAAATTTGGATAGACCTTTGTTTTGACGTTCTAAAGACGGGCTGCAAAGTCTCCTACGATATCATGTCCGCTAGTCAAGATATCAAAGGTCAAAGTTCAACAAAATCAATTTTTTGCAAATATCTCGCTTATTATGACTCGCATGCCGTTAGAAGTTATTACCAAACTTGTATAACATGAATTTCTCTATTTGGTTCCATGCATTTTTTTGTGTAATTAGTAGTTTTTCGAGATATAGCGCAGAGAGTAGGGAGTGGGAAGCGCGCAGCCGTTAAGCCAGTCTAAAATTGTTTTTCGGCAATTAAGGACGTTCTGGTGTAGTGGCTGATTTTTGTTTTATATGTATGCGATCAGTCGCTTTCGGAAGGCGATATAGTACATTTTGTGAGCGATTTACAAACTTTAAATACTGTAAGTCATTCCAGGAACTACGGACACATAGAAAACTTTAACTCAACAATTATGTCCAATAAAAACGAATTCAGTGCTAGGATTTTTGGATTTAAGGGCAAGAAAATTTCTTGTCCTTACAAGAATATTTTAATACTGTGAGTTTTGTGAAAGTGCATACAGAATGTCGTAAAGTATACATTAGTAAAAATGTATATTGCAGAGAAAAAAAATGCTTATCGATTAATTTTAAACTGTTAACATCGCTATAAACAAGTCAGGGTTGATGATAATGTTCATCATCGAAACAGCCATTTCAACATCCGTACAACAAAGGTCCGCCGTCATCATTGGAGAAGATATTAATCTGTTGTTAAAAGAATTTAATAGGACGAAAGCAAACACATCAGGAAGAAATGTCTAAAAGCTTCGACAAATGTCTTCGTTCAAAAGTTTATAATTGCACGCCTTCAGTGGATGCGAAACAACATCTTTCCTGTTTAACAATGGAAAACTGAAAATTATAAAAATGTTCGAGAAACACCCCGATTTGTACTAAAAAACTTAACTTTTCAACTGGAAAACCAACCTCCAAATTATTTGAATATAGAATACGTTTACTTTTAGCTATGTACAATGCTCAAAAAAACAGAACATAGTATTGATAATTCATCAAATTAACAAGACTCGACAAAACGCAAGTGTTGCAGCTCGCAAGCACATCTATCGGATTTACTTCCAGATACAAACCTGGTTAGGGAGAATTTGCAACCTGAATAATGGGGATGGGTTTTATCAATATCAAATGGTTTTGATGCAGAAAGTGAATTGGAACATGGAGTTTTTGAGGTATTGCAATAAAACGAGGATTAAGATTGTGATCCGGAATATGAATTTGGGTGAGCAGAAGAAGAAGACGATGACCAAAAAGAGGAATCTTACCTGATTACTGGTATTTATAGGTGGATTGAGAAGATTCCCACTCTCCGACCTACATCTCGAAAACGGTTAATCGCACAAACAATGCATAGCTCTAAATTTGTAAAGAATTCAATGCTCTACAAGTTTGTAATAACGTCTAACGTCATGCATGGTAAATTAAGCGAGCATTTGCAAATAACCGAATTTGATGACCTTTGATATTTTGACTAGTGGATATAATATCTTATGAAACTTTTCTGTCCGTGTTTGGAACGTCAAAACAAAGGTCTATGCAAATTTTTAGCTTTCCTTCTTTCATTCCGAAGTTTAATACTTATTTGACTGGACTATATGGTATAGAACCTGTTCATAAGCGACAGAAAAATCATGTTTATAAAACAGACAGACGACAGACTTTACCAGAGATGGGATTTTGTTTCTCTGGCGAATTTCTTCACCTCCTCAAAACGTCATGTCACAAAATCTCAACTCTGGTATTGTTTTATTTCTAATTCATCTTTGCGAAGTCTTTTTGAAGGTGTTGAGGGTGTTTTTAGGAGATTTGCAGGATTTTTTTTCCAAAATTTCTTATGCGATGCTTGATGCGTTGATTAAGTTGATACTTTATTAAATTTTGTAAGAAAACCCTAATTTTATAAAATAATAAAAACAAAATGGAAAATCTGTAATAAAAACTGTTTGTTTTCGAGTTAAAAAATAAATAAAATAATTTTCGATGAAATAATAAAAGTAAGCCACGTTCAAGTGTGGTGTGGAGAGGACATACCGGGCGTAGGAGGGGTGCTACCTCTGGAAACATCGTTACCAGTGGCCCCAATATTCGAGCTAGAGCTTGTGGGCTTGCTCGAGTAAATTTTCGACCTCGTCTGGGAGGTCTGCTGCAGCCTTAAATTTTCCAACTTCACAGGAGAAGGAATGAAACCGACGTCCGAGCCTTCCTTGACGAGACGACCGATCCACCAATTGTTATCGTATTTTTCCTGTAATTTGAAGTAAGAATTGCATGAGTTGTGATTTTCGTGTAGTTTTTCGAATTGGTAAAAATGCAGTTTTTGCTTGATTTTATCAGTGGTGTTTGGGATTAAATTACCTTTATGTGAAGGAAATCACGCACGTCGAACGAGACCGCGTAGCCGTGCACTGGGGAATCGTCGTCGACGCTGCCGTCATACGCGACGTTGGTCCTTACAGCAAATGCTACCGGTTTCGTCTGAAAATTTCAAAAATAAATATCATTAATATTTTTATTCTGCTTAAAGAAAGAAAAATGTCGCAATACGTTTTCGAATAAAAATACTTCCCAATTGATCAATGACCTGTGATTAATGCTTTACATGGGGTGAAAATTACTCACGTGCACAAAATTGCTAAAACTAACACACGCTAAATATATTTATATCCAAGTTTTATTATAATTTATGTATTTTTAAACAAATTTTTATGCCTTTAAATTATAGTATGCGTATTTGTAAATCGCTTTAAAATAACCCAAATTACCGTTAGGTACATATTAATGCAGTCGTTTTATCAAATTCAATATCAAAATAGTAGGTATACAGGGTGGTTCAATGAAAGCTTTACAAGCCCGTTTTTCAGTACTTAACTTCAATTTTTAGAAAAACGCTTGGATACGTCGATTTTTGTTTTCAGGCAGACACATTTTTATTATCCTTTGCCTACTTTCAACGAAGGGTTGATATCACATTTCTACTTTCAAATGATAAGAAAATGCATTAAAATAGAAAGTACAAAAAAGGCTTACAAGTACTTTTATTTTAAAAATTGGTGCACAACTTGCTGAGAAAATTACATTCAAAGTTTAATAATGTTCATTTGGAAAAATTCTCAAACAGGTGGGATTTAGTTTTCAGGAGAGCATATTCTTTTAAAATCAACTCTTACCTACTTTCAACTAGTAAGTATATTTTACTTTTTCTTACAATTTGACCCCTTTTACCATTTTAAAATTACTTAGCTGTTACCGGCCCCAAGTAGGGGGCTGAAAATAAAATTCTGAAAAAAAGTCTTATTAGGTAATTTACATTAATTAAATTAATTTTTAATTTTAAATAAAATTATCATGGTAAACCTGGTTCTATTTACAATTTATTTTTATGCATTTTAACACCTATTTCTATTTGAAACTATTAAGAGGGTATTCTAGTGTAGAAGCCCGAATTTCGAGCGTTTTTTGAGGATTCATAACAAAAAAAAAATTGATATTTTTACTATCCATTTTTTATGGCTTATTTATTCATATTTCAAGAGTAAAAATATTAAAATTTCAGCAACTTATGCGTCGTTAAAGTAGAGGGGCGAGAAAAAAGCCGGTCGTCATGATATCCACCCTCCTGGTCACTTGAAAAATAAAATTATGGATAATTTTTGATCAGTGTATTTGCCAGTATCGTATGAACCAGAAAAAGTGAAAAAAAAAAAAAATTTTCGCAAAATGGTGGCTACTCAAAAATTGAGGTCGATTTTCCCACTAATTTTTTAACTTTCCCGAATTTTTTAAAAATATTAAAAATGAAAAATCTCTAGTTTTTATTGGTTCATACGATAGAGGAATATATAAAGAATATTCTTGCCAAATTTCAAGTTAATCGGTCGACTTCATATTGCTGATTTTCAGCGTTTCTTTCCGCAAGACGAGCAGTTCTTCCTTCTTTTGAAGCATTTGAAGATCGAACTTCAGAACGTTGCATTCTTACTTCATTGCGCCTAACAATAAACCCATGGGTTTCCCCACCAATTTTCATTATATTTAAAATGGGATTAAAGCCTTCATTGAAAATACTGACTGCTAAATAAGTAGCAATTTCGATTGTCTGGACTCCAGCATGGATGTGTTTGGGTGCAAACGTCCATATCAGAATTTAGTGATTCGTTGTTATTTTGAGTTTCGGTACCCAAACAACGTTCCAATAAAGAATCATCTGACAGGCTTTCGTAAATAGGTTTTAAAACTGTTAAAACTTTATCATCGTGTTGAAAGTCATCCAGAGTTTTTTGTTGATTGCCACTGAACCTCCGTTTTTTTATCTGTCTGGACGACAAGACCGTCACTAAATTGACTATAACTTTAAAAATAATTCGAATTTTGAAATATCCTTTTAGGGAGATATTCTTGAATATCTATAATTATCTATATGAATAACTATCGAAATATGGAAAAAAAGATTTTCGATTTTTTCAAATTTTTAGACCAGAATACGCCCTTAAGGTGATATTAACCCCGCATTGAAATTGAGGTAAGGCATATTTTTTTAAAATTTTGTCCTCCTGAAAAAAAAACCTTTCTGATCTTTTTTTCCAAAAACTGAAGTTAAATACCGAAAAACTGGCTGTAACTTCTTAAATATTAGTTTCAACAAAAAATGATCCATGTAAATGTTGTAAGGTCTAAAAATTGACATTTACCTGTGACTTTGCTATTGTTTTTCTACATTACGTATTATGTGACTGAGATTACACAGTCAAGTTTACAAAATCAATTGGAATGGTTATATTTTTCCTTTAATTTAGGGTTTAAAAATTATTGGAAAAATGTTTCTTAATAAATTTTAGGTTATAAAATTAACTTTACTGAGCACACATGGCTCTCCAGTTTATTTTATGTTATTATGTTATTTGAATATTGTAGGAGTTGTTTATGAATTGTCATTTGTTTTCAATCAATCATAAAATTGATAAAATTTTTTGAAAAATTTGTCACTTATTCTCGTTGTATTCAGAAAATTATGTAGATTCAAATTATAAAAAGAAGTTAAACTGTTCCATTTGAGATTTCAAACTCGACTGTCTTTTCTCAGTCACGTGATGTAGAAAAACAAAACCCAAGTCACAGATAAATGTCAATTTTTAGACCTTACAACATTTATACGGAACAATTTTTGATCAAACGAATATTAAAAAAGTTATAGCAAGTTCACATATACAGGGTGTCTCACTTTCTTTTAAGCAATTTTTTTAGATAGTAAATGTCATTCTGAACAAAAATTTTCCTACGAACTTATTATGTTTTTTCGACTCGACTCGACAACAATTTTAGAATTGATAAATTTTAATGATTTTGTGGAACACCCTGTATAATATTATTTCTTATTATATTTTTTTAATTAAATCAATTATTATATGGACTTTTTTCTTTGCCAAATTGAATATTTTGAACTTAATTGGCTGTATTTAAAATAAGCGAACGACGAGGTTAAATTTTCCTTGGTAAAATTTAGCACCTTATTGGCTTCAAGCTATACAAAATCCAAAGTATACTTGATTTATATAAAAAAAATTAAAATTAAATTAAATTTATACAGGGTGTCCCACAAAAATTATTAAATTTTTGAAATTTTAGAATTGGTGTAACTTTTTAAGGAGTCGAAAAAAACATAATAGTTCATAGGAATATTTTGGTCATAATGACATCTATTTTGCAGCTAAATGTCATTTAAACTATATTCAAAATATATGAAAATACTACACAGGGTGTCCCATTTGATGTTGGACTGTATGGGTATCTTTGTTATTACTGGAGATAGAAAGTCGGTTAAATGGACAAAGTACTAGAGATTTTTTAGAATATTAATAATTCATTTACAAAAAATTTGAATATCGCATCGTTCCAACGCTATCTTCAAAAAACAAGAAAATGCGATTTTCAAAATATGGCTATAATTTCGTTATTTTCGGTGGTACTAAAATTTTTTTTTGACTTAATATAGACAATTTTTTGTATACAATGCAGTGAAATAAATGAATATTTTTTTCGCCAACGGATTGACCGGAAATGAACCAAACTTATTTTTTTCGTATGGCAGCCATATTGGATTTACACATATTCGGAATTAGTGTATTTTTCTGAGTAATTTGATATATCATATGTAATATTTTAAGAAAAATAGAAATAATTTTATTTTACTAACCAAAAATGGCCTTGAATAGATGTAAACTGTGTGTTAAGATTTATTCTACATTTAATATTTTAAATAGTTACATTTATGTTATTGAGAATTTACGTCTCTTAAAGTCCAATGTTAGTTTGTAAAATCAAATAATTTTATTTTTTTTTAAATATGACATATGGTATACCAAATTACTCAGAAAAAAATACTGATTCCGAATATGTGTAAATCCAATATGGCTGCCGTAAGAAAAAAAATAAGTTTGGTTCATTTCCGGTCAATCCGTTAGCGAAAAAAAATATTCATTTGTTTTATTGTATTGTACACAAAAAATTGTCTGTATTATGTAAAAAAACTTTTTTGGTACCACAGAAAATAAAGAAGTTGTCCATTTAACAGACTATCTATCTCCAATAATAACAAAGATACCCATTACAGTCCAACGTCAAATGGGACACCCTGTATATGTCAAATTAAAGCTCGTTTAAATTTAAATGACCCTTAAAAAATTTGATAATATCGACCCTAAGAGTTATAAGTTTTAATAAATCTGCTTATTTTCTTTTTTTAAATGAATTATACCATTTTGATCATTTTGATTTTGTTTTGGTGCTATTATATCGACATTCTCCAAATAAATATCGTTGATCATATTTTAGGACACCCTGTAAAAAATATACAGGGTGTAACAAAAGTATCGCATACTAGCTGTAACTTAATTAAAAGAGTTATATAAAAAAGTTAAAATAAGTTTTTCAGCCAAATTAAGAGCATATTTTGATATTTTCAGTTTTTGTATATCTTTTTCTATTGTGTTGCTAGAGCAACCGACTACTGGTTTTTAAATAGCATTAGTATGTTTTTTGCAGTTTTTTAAACGTCGTATTTTTCTGTATTCGGAGCGCAAGCTATTCTACCTTTTTTTAAGTGGAACATTTAAAAAAAAATATATATTCTTTAAGTGTTGTTTAATTTTTATACAAATCATTTTGCGCTAAAATTTTGTAAAAATATGTATGTCTAAATTTGATAGAAATTGCCCGAAAAAATAAAGTGCGCGTTGAAATTTTTAAAAAACAAAAAATATCGTTATATTTTTTAAGTTAGTGTTAATCCAAATATCAAAAAATTTGCAGGGTGTTCCATTTAAAAAAGGTAGAATACCTTGCGCTCCTACTACGAAACACCCTGTATAGACAAAAATAATTTCTGGTTATGTTCATCAATAAAGCATCCAATTTTGGAATTTCGCACTAAAAACTCATCCTGTATATAGGAATTGGTTATAAAAAACAGCTTTTGTATTACTTTTAAATTTTAAACTAAAACAAAAAATATTGTTCAAAATCACAATTTATTTTTTTAATTAAAATTTAAAATCTATTATAAACCATAAATATGTAGATTTTTTTGTTGATCCAAAATATTTATTTACAAAATATTTTTCCCACAAGGTAAATAGATAAATAAAAAATAAGAATTAAAAGAGAAACGAAAGTACTACTTTGAAGACTATACATGGTGTCTCCAAACTCGCATATAAAGCATAAGCTCTCACTATATTGTCATGGACCCTTGATTGAGTACCGAAAAAATATTTACAAAAATCTATTTACAATATTAAATTTTTATTAATAAATTTGCAGATACCATTCGATAAATAATTATGACACACAGCTGTTTACAGGGGCGTTTCCAGCTAACTGTCTTGGGGGGGGGGGGGGGGGGGGTTTATGGATAAAATCTAGTTGTTTTGAAATTTTACAATATTCTAAAATTAATTTACATTTAAGGAATTGTTTAAATGATTATCTATATTTTCGCAATATTTTGTTGTTCAATAGATTAACGAAAAAAAAATGGTGATGTTCGATTATCACGATTTTTCTTCCCAAACTCACGCGGCTTCTTGCGGTCCGAATTCATTATAATTTTCAAGAAAACTTCTTTAAAGTGGATTTTCTTATCCTCTCTTAAGGTACAAACATGGTGCCGCACCAACTCAAGCACCGACTGAAGAATTAAAAACAAACACTTTGTTTTTTATACAAGTGAACATGGTACAGCACTTCTGTTTATTGAGAGCCTGTGTAGGTATTCTAGTATTTTACAATTAAATACCCAATATTGCATATCATTACATTATAATTGCATGTAAACTGCATTAAAAATATTTGACAGGTTTTACGACCGATATTATCAATATTTACAATTAAATGACCGTTAAATCATTTAATTGTAAATGAGGTTTAATTTGACATAATATAGTATGACACAATAGCCGTAATTTTTTAATTTTTTAAAGAGTTACAAAAAATAATCTACATATTTTTGGTTTTATAGTAGATTGAAGACTTTAAATTTTAATTAAAAAAATGAAATTATCTTTTTGTGATTTTGAATAATATTTTTTGTTTTAGTTTAAAATTTTAAAGTTAGGCAAAAGCTGTTTTTTTAAACCGAATGCTTTATACAGGATGAGTTTTTAGTGCGAAATTTCAAAATTGCAAGCTTTATTGATGAGCATAACCAGAAATTATTTTTGTCTATACAGGGTGTTTAGTAGTTATAGAGCGCAAGTTATTCTACCTTTTTTTTAAATGAAACACCCTGTATATTTTTTGATATTTGGATTAACACTAACTTAAAGAATATAAAGATATATTTTTTTAAATTATTAGCGCAAACTGATTTGTATAAAAATTAAAGAACACTTAAAGACGAACAATATTTTGTAAACAATACAGGGTGGTCCATTTAAAAGATGTAAAATACATCCATATCGAGTTTTTACATTTCACGCTTCCATATAGCTGCGACTATTTATAATAAAATTCGAAAAAAAAGTACTAAAAATACAACAATATCAATATTACAAAATGACATAAAAATTATTTTTTAAATGTTCATTATAAGGCCAATATAAATTTCTAAAAAGATGTATAAATGTGATTTCCGATGAAAATTTAAAGACACAAATTTTCAAAAAAAATATCGTTATATTCTTTAACATTAATGTTAATGTAAATATCAAAAAATATATAGGTGTTCCTTTAAAAAAAGGTGGAATAGCTTACGCTCCAATTTTGAAACACCCAGTATAGAAAAAAATAAACTATCCATGTACATATTATGTTTGTGTAATGTGTAATATAAATAATTATTTAATAACTTATTATGTACTTTTATTTTATTTCCATTTTCTTCGGACTTTTCTGTTGTCCTTATTTTCAGACAATCAAACCCATAGCTTTTTTAAATTTAGAATGTTCTAAAAAAATAATACTGATAAAACAAAATTTGACAAAAAATTGCTTAAAAAATTATACATATACAGCTTATTGGAGTCAGAAGTAGGATCTCTCGAGTAAATACCAGGAAAATCGAGCCGGCATGGAACAGCATGAGATCAGCTATTTTTATCCTATTTTTCGATTACGAAGAACTTTACCTACGTAGGCAGAAATAAATAGTTTTATAATTTTTTGAAAGTACCTACCTAAATAAATAAGAAATTGAACATTTTTCATTGAGATAAAATTGAAATATTAGGGTTATTTAATTTTTTTTTCTGTTCTGTTCGCCCTCTGGCGGCTAAAGTGCGAACCTAGAAATCAGGTGCTTTTTATTTTATTTCAAGCATTAATACACATTTTACGAGTTTTACCTGAGATTTAAGTAATATATCTATTTGGGTTTTGGTGAATATGTACTTATTAGGCATTTTAAATACAATTTTTGACCCTGAGTACCTACTATCCTTCATTTTATGCAATTTAAAGCACCCTCTACCGGAAACTACAATTCCCAATAACTTTAGTGCCTTTGTAAAAAATGAAACTCTATTATCATTAAAACGATTTTTTTCCAATTTTTAAAAAACCCAAAAAAATTTAATTTAGTTCTTAAAAAGTAAACCCTTTATAAAAAAGTCAACGTAAATAGATTGAAAATTTTGTTACTCTTCACCTTTTTAAAATCCTAAAGTTGGCTTAAGAGCAATTTCCTAAACGGAAAATATAGTGGTTTATTTCTGCAGTCATAAAAGCTAATACAAACAACAATTTTGTATAATTTTTTTTGTAGATGATTTAGAAGTCATTTCTTTAATTTTTGCCAGAAGGAAAAATATGGAAAATGTACAAAAAAAATATAATAATCTAAAAGTACCTTAACTTTGGAGCCCACTAATTAATTTGGAGCTAGGTTGCAGAAGGTAACTTTCTGGCAGGATGTAGCCTAATCAATTTAGATTATAAATCTGAAAAAAAATTGAAAATCTAGCGAGGGAAATTTGAGTTATGACTGCAGAACTAATGCTCGATTTCATGATTTTTCACAGTTTTTCCTCCCAAACTCGCGCGCCCTCTAGGGATTCGCATTAATTATCAGTTATTTGGTCAAAATTTGCAAAGAAGCTCCAGAAAAGTGGGATGGATTTTCTATTCCTTTTATTATCTCCAACGGAAAATTTATCGCGAGTGTCTAGGAAGATGCTCTTAATGGCCAAGAAATTTCAATTAATTTTTTTGTTATAATTACCCTGGCTTTTTCGAGCTGACTAAGTGCCTGTCGTTCCTTCTCCCGTCGAAGCGTCTCCTTTTCCTCGTCCAGCGACAGATCAGAAGATGGCTGCGAGTAGTTAGAGTCAGCTGAGCCCTGAAAATAACCTCAATTTAATAAAAAAATATTCTTCCAAAATCATAAAATCAACTTCAAAAAATACTTACTACAAATCTAAGCTAGTTATAAATAAAACAAAAAACACAAGCTCTAGTTATTAATTTTAGATTAAAGACAGGTTTTTACTTAAGCATTTTTTTTTCAAGAATTACACAAAACGAATTATTGGGAAAACATTTTTGGTCCAATGAAGTAAAATAATTTTTTATTCAATAATTTTAATGAAGAAACATTTATTTTCCTCAAGAATTAACTGAAATACAAAATATTAGTACTGGTAAATGCTCTTATGTAAACACTGTCATAATAAAATTAAAAATATTTTTAATAGATATAAGACATTTTTAGTTATTTTTTAAAATATTTTTTTAACTTTTACACCATTTATTAAATTTTAAATATAAAAAATATTTAAATTTACAAATCAGAATTTAAATAATCTTGGATTATTGTATATCATTTTAGTATACTTCTTTTTATAAAAAAAGCATGCAAGTTTACTCACTTTTTATAACTTATAACTAAATACGATTATCATTTCCTTGCAAATAAAAAATAGCAAAAAATAATTTTTTTATAAAATTTATTTTTGATTTTTATGTACAAGAAAATTATCAACCTAATTTTAAGAGCCAATTTTATTATAGCAATATATCTAAAAATCACAACCTTATTTAAAAAATAAACAAGAAAATTATTTATTTATAAAAACGGCTCTTTTGTTAAGTAGGTACTTTTATTAATGACATTTCTATTATACTAAAACTGCGGTTAAAATATTTTTAAAGCCTACATTAAGGAATAATAGAGTTTAGTTTATAGAGGAACATAAATGGCACTAGTTATTTTTTTTTCAAATATTTTTATAAATAAAATTTTATTTTATAATCTTGTAAAAACATAAAATAAAAAAACTACTGCCATCTTATTGGATTTAAAATTTCTTACAAAAAATTCCAATTTATCTTTCTAATCTAATTCGATTTAGGTGTTGCAATTTAAAAAAAAATGATTAAAAGAGATTTCAAACACATATATTTTTAGATAAGTTATAATCCTGAGGGTCAATATTTGAAATTTTCGAGACGATTCCGTATTCGACATTACATGGGCATACTCTTATTTTTACATTCAAGAACAGAATGATGAAAGTCGTATACGTTATCGTGTCGGGTGATTTAAAAATAGCCTCCCTGGTGTATACTTACATTTAAGGAATATTATTTTTTTGTAAGAAATTTAGTTTTACTATCTACAATAGCTTTTCTTTACTAATTAAATATACAAAAAAGAATCATGCAGCATTATGGAAGCTTCTTTAAAGATAGTTTTAAGAAAATTTAAAATCAAGCTCGAAAACAAGCAAAGAACTTTTTAGAGGTAATTGTAATCATAATTGAAAGCTATTCCTAAATTTTATCTACATAAGTTTTGTTAATTCTTACCAAAGAAGTGTACTTGGACATAGATTAAAAGCGATGCCACTGGCAAGCATGCGACAATATACAAAAAAACGTGTCAGCCAACCAGTGACATTAAAAATACTTAACGCTAATTATGTATGTGTGACTTTAAAATCTTTTTTATTTTACAAGATAGTTTGAAGCAGGTGAATGGTACATGTATGTATATGTTTAACAATTAAATAATATTTATAGATTTTTGTTTTTTTTTTTGAGAATCATAAATTTGTATTTTATTTATAATTTTATGTGTACTCCTAAAAATATCAAAATGTTGTATTTCTTTGCTGTTTAATGTTGTTTTAATATTTCATAGCCTCTTAAAATAATTTTAAGTGCTTAATATATGCAATTTATGTTTTACTTAAAATTTTTGACTTTAATATCATTTTTGGATATTTTTTTCTTTCAAAAATAAAAGTGTCGTCAGAATCGTTTTCGAATCAGATTAGTATGTTTTTATGAAATTAAAAAAAATGGTTATAAGTAGAACCGCGCTCCGATAGTAAACGTATATTTTGAGCTTCTTCTTGAATTTGGGGAAGAAATTTTGACCCAAAGTACATCCCACATAATTAGGCTGAAAGTACCAATAAAAATCTTAATTTCTGTTATATTTTAAAAATTGTATCACCTAGACTACGAAGGTATTTGCTGCTTATACAGTTAAAATGCGCGTTCAAAATTTACGAAATATGCCTTGAAATTATTTCAAACTACAACCATATTTTGTTAATAACATTATGTTTTATAAATGCATAGTTTAAATAACATTCATGGCTAGACTTCTATACGACGACTTTTTCAAAAATTAAATTATTAAGTCCAAAAAATAAGTTTAAAATCGGCCAAATTTTACGTATTTTTAATGATTTTTTTTTCTGGCCATTTTGGATATAATATGTTAAAAAACTGTCGCATACAAGTCTTAAGCAGAGGTTCCACTTTCATATGATATTCTTATTTTGTATATAGCTCAATAAATATTCTCGTAGTTTGAAATATAAAAACAGGGAAAAACCCATATAATTTTGTAGATTCCATATCCTCTTAATATATAAATAAAAATAAGGACCAAGAATATTTTCAACTATTTTTGTTGTGTTAATATGTATTTTTTTCAATAAAAAGAAAAAAAAAACCTAAATGGCACCCATTATTTAGTATTTTCGCAATAAAAACTTATTCCAAAACCGGTTTGTGTTTTTGTCACAGATTTTTCTTTAGGTGGTCTTTGGTCGATTAGATGACTCGTTAGGTTGATGATATGTACATCATAGGTGTAATTATTTTTTCAAAAAGTTTTCAATATTTTTTTTATTGTTTGTTCTCACATTAAATTTTTTATTTATTTTCTAGCATAAATTTGACAAGAGATTTTTTCAAACTCTTTTCAGAAAAATAATAATCTAATAAAATTAATTCTTAAATTTTTCTTATAAGGTCTGTACGTTTTGCAGCAGGATTTTTCTCTCGCTTGCACTCATGAACGGACATACCACATACCATAGTGGTTCATTCACTTCAATTTTCGGCTCAAGTTTGGTATAAGGTCTACCGTCAAATGTCAAAAACTAATCCAGTGGCACCAAACATTTTTCTAATACAGAGTACTATTATAGACTTCCACTATTTAAAAATTAAAATTGCATTTGTCATATTATTCGCGAATAGGCGATGGTTAGGGTAAGTTTTTTTTAAGAATGCTTGCCTGCAGGTTGGAAAAAGAAAAATCCGGTAGGAAATCCGTAGCATCAGAAAACCTTCTTGTGCCACTGGAAAAATATTGGTGCTGTCACCTTTTGAAAGAACTCAAAAATAGATGGTAGATCATATACTAATGGTGCAACTCTATACAAAACCGTAAGTCCTTACAGAAAAAATCTGTAAGGATTATTATATGGGTTGTAATGGACGGTTTCTATAGTTACCTTACAGGTGTTACCTGTAAGAGCTTACAGATTTCCACAGAATCGACTCATACATTTTTATCCAATTTTCTATTATTTAGTTTTCTCAGTATAGATTTTAAACCACTTGACCTCGACAGGATGAAGAAAAAACTACTGTATTTGAATTTTAAAAAATTCTTAAATATCCCAAAAGGTTATTTGAAAGTAATAAAATTAAATACGCTTGTGTAATCTTCATCCTGATTTTTCGGAATTCGGAACAAAATTTCCTAAAATTAATTGGCGTCTTTTTATGAATTTTTTTGATAAAAACAAATGATTTGTGAATATTTTGACCTTATTCATAAATAGTTGTACTCTAGGAAAGTAAGGATAGACTCCCAGGTGCCCGATCCTTATTTTTGGGGATAAATTATTGTCCTTTAGGAAAATGCACATTCTTTTATTCAACACTTGTTTTCCATTAGTTCCTTTCCATTTACATATAAACTTGTACATTCAAAATTAGAATTAATAGATACTTTATGTACAAAAATTAGGATTTAGTACGCCTTTATTTTTTTACACATTTTTGAAAAAAATTGATAAAAAAATCATGGTAAGAAGTTTTCTTTACTTTCTAAACTTTTCTTTTTTTATAATATAATATAATTAATCATCAAAAAATTTTATTGTGAGCTTTATAATTTATAAGTAAATAAACTATTAGTCAGCTAATGCCTCAACATTTACAAGAAGTGAGTATATTTTAGTAATAATGTAATTTATTTATCAAAAAAATATAGATTACTTATAACTTTTATTTGAAAATTCAAATAATCTTAAAATCAATTAAAATCGATATTCGTAATAAAATGTGAAGAAAAGTTAAATAAAAAGAGGTTACCTACCTAAAAAATTTGTAAAAGTTATAATTTCGGTTTAGTATTACTTATTTTAGACTTTTTAGAGGCACCAGTCTATTCTTTGTTTTAAACCATTCTAGTTTCTAGTATTCTAGATTATATAAATTATTAGATTATATATTTTTATGTATACTGGATGTTTCTAAAATGGTGGTCATGGCTTACACTACAAGTAAAAATAAGTCAAAAAGTCCAAAACTCAACTGTTATCGAGATACAGGGTGTTGAAACTTCTTTTTATTTTTTACTTTTTATTTATTTTCTCTGGATCGACTAAATAAAAATAAATAAACTTTTAGGGGTAAGTAGTTATCACATCTTAATTTTACAATCCAGTGGCGTAGAAACGGATCAAGGAGCCCCCTTTTTTAATTTATTTGGTACGCCTCTGCAAGATTTTACAATTTTATTTAAATTTTTAAAATCTTCATTCAATTTACCACAAAAAAGTACACCTGTTAAATTTTGATAGGATTAGTGGAATTTCAGTAATTTTGCGTTTTATAATCCAGTACCTTTGTTAACATCAAACGAATTTTCAAAATTTGAAACAATTTAACTTCAAATGAGAAATATTAGAATTAAAAACTCTTAGTATAACATTTTGTCGGTATTTTAAATAATAAAACATGTCAGAAATACCCAATTTTAAATTTTACAAAAATGCTCAAAATGGCCTCCTTATTCATTTTTTTATAAAATTTAAAATAGTGTTTCTGGCATGTTCATTTATTTAAAACACCAACTAAAAGTCGTATTAAGAGTTATCAATTTAAATTTTGTTTGTTTAATTTAAATTTGTTCAAAATTTTGAAAATTAGTAAACTGGACCATAAAATTCGAAATTTCAGAAATACCACTAATCCTATCAATATTTAACAAATGTACTTTTTAATGGTAAATTGAATGAAGATTTTAAAAATCCAAACAAAATCGTAAAATTATGCATTGGCGTACAAAAAAATTCAAAAAATGGGACACCTTGACCCGTTTCTACGCCACTGGATTGTTAAATTAAGACAAAAGTAGTGGCCAAACCTGGCTATCCACAAGAAATAATCACCTCTAAAATTGTATTAATTTTCATTTACCCAATCCCGAGAAAATAAATAAAAAGTAAAACTGAAAAGAAATTTCAACACCCTATAGCTCTGTAACCGGTTTGTACAAATGTTTATATGGACTTTTTGTCTTATTTTTACTTTTAGTATAAGCACACGAAGCCGTGACCACCATTTTAGAAACACCCTGTGTTTGTATGTAAGTATATTTTTGAATGAACAAATAAATAAAAAAAAATAAAAACAAATAAGTAGCCAATAGACATCAGAAATTTAAACAGAAAAAAAAAACTTTGATTCGCCCTTTTTAACAGCAGTAAAGAAAATCAAATTTTTCCAAAATATCGGGTAAAAAAAGATTACCAGGTTTTACAACGTCTAGGCTCTTTATTTAAAATTATTAGAAATTGTAGTTCAGGCGAAACACTGTATTTTTAAAGGCTATGACGATTCCTCTCAATTGACAACACCAGTTGTAAATATCTTAAAACTACCTTAATTCCTTGGATTCAAGGTCTTAGCAGGTATTTTATATTGAGAGGAATAGATCTATAAATTTTTAGACACTAATAATCTCTAAGAGGAATTGATATACAGGATTAATTTTTAGGTAATTGCCAAGAAGAAAGTATATGTAGCTGTTTTAAAGAAACGAATAACTTTTTGTTTAAAAATTAGATTTAGAGATTTAGATTATAAAAAATACAGCAATGCAGTCCTATTCATTGCACTTTGCGAAGGGGACTCAAGTGAGCAGTATGTGATGCTGATGAGTGCTAATAAGCACGAAACGCAGCGTCCATCACTCTGCAAACTTGTGTAATTGCTGCTTGCTACACCTTGCCACTAAAAAGGTAGATCAAAGGAATTATCCTTTAGTTGATTTATTAAATTTAAATCACAGATTTACATCATCGATTGCAAACTTAACTTTGTTGTAGATTATTGTCCTTGAACTTGGTTGGTGTGATTTTTTCGGCTGTTTAAAACAAGAATAATGCTCAGTAATTCATTAAGCGATGTTTCGACACCAATTTGTGTCTTTTCCAAGCTAAATATACTAATCCTTTCGTATTATTGATTGTTTTCCTATTCTACTTAATTGCATCAAGATTTTTATACAGAACATGAGGGTGGATTATATTATTCTTGTCCTAAACAGCCGAAAAAATCACACCAAACTTTACTTTGTTTATAAAAATCCATTAACTCTAGCTTTATTTTTTTATTAATTCCCAAAATATTTTTAAAAGGATTAGCGTTTTCTACATCATAACTAGTCTTGAGACTTGCTGCCCAACACGTTTTAAAAAGCTGTACCTGTACTTTAAATTAACCTCTAACCATATCAGTGAAAATATATTTTCTGAAATATGGAAGTCAAGTTACGTCATTCCTATTTTTAAAAAAAGCGGTAGATCTAATATAGCTAATTACAGAGGAGTTTGTATTAAATCTGTTATACCTAAACTTTTTGATTCCATTATTGCGGAACAATTTAAATCAGAACATTCTACTGAGACCCGTCTACTCCTACCAATCTATTAATTTTTGAAGCCTATTTATCTGAAGCATTGGAGAGGGGGTACCAAGTCGATTCGATTTTTACTGACTTCTCCAAGATTTTTGATAAATTTTGGTAAATCATGATTTAGTAGAATCAAATAGTAGATAAATAACAGATGCAATAATCCTGATAGAAGACTTCATGGTTCGAAACTATTTATGGCGAAGTCAATAAGAGGATTTTTAGTTTACCAACAAAATATCTTTAAGCTAAACTTTCTGGAGCCACAAATGTATAAAATTTTTTGATTTTTTTTAGTTTTTTCGATATAGTTCGGAAAGGAGTGATCCTAGTTTTCTCAACATTCTGAACATTTTTGGACAGTTTTACAAATTTAATTCTAAAGATTTTTTTATACAACCATTACTAAGCGGGTTATACCTCTTTGAAAATGGAGCATTTTTTTGTAACTTTGTATAAAAACGCAAAAAACAAATTTTGAGCCATTTTTCCTTCATTTTACTCTGTTTATTGTAGCTTGTGATAAGGAAATTATTAGACTAACATGTTTTACTTAAACAAATTATATATTTCAGAACTTTAGTGGAATGAATATTTAAATATTATAAATGAATAAGTAACTTCTTCATCCTCAGCTTGAGTTGCAGTCGAGCAGGTTGCTTGTTCTTCTACAACCTTTTACTTTTTCTAACACAATCATCATCCTGAACATCAAACTCATTATCGTTGTCAGTTTGCTCGAGGATGTTCCAGACATCAGCTTCATCATCATTGTCTATTTGTAGGAAAATAATGTCGGCCACATTTTCGCAATTTACAGTTACAGTTTTTAGAGATTGATGACCACTTGAGGCCAGTTTTTTGCAGATACATGGCTTGATGCAATTTATTTTACGGTTGCATAAAACAGCATCTAGCAAGAATTCAGGAGCTCGGTTTGGCTCATTTTAATGGACTGAAGGAATCCATGTCAACCATGATTGCACATGATAGTAACATTTCAAAAAATTTTGCTCCACAGCATGTTGCGTTCGTTGCCACCTTGAGAGATTAAGTTTGCTTTTTCTGGCAGATTTTGTAAATAACTAGAACCGCAATGTGTTCAATGTCTGTTGCTGCTGATGCATCTACTATTTAGTTTATAAATAGTAGATGTATCACATCATAATAGCACTAAACTTTAGTGCTATTATTAATTCTTCTCCCTGATGACTTTTTACGGGTTCATTATTCACACATACTATCTTCGCACTTACAGTCAAACTTCCCTAACTCAAATCTTCAAGGGACTTTAAAAAAATCGAGATATAGAAAATTCGAGATAAAGAAATTATTTCGCAAAGTCAAAAATGAATACATATTTATTACCTATATTATTATAAAAATGGGGCCAAAAGTTGGTTTTTGCGATTTTTGACAAAGTTCGTTTTCAAAGAGCTATAACGCACTTAGTAACGGTTTAAAAAAATCCTTGGAATGAAATTTGTAAAGTATTTTATGCTAAGTTTTCAGAATAGTGAGAAAGCTAGGATGGCTCGTTTCCGAAAATTTCGTGGGTTTTGGCTTCAGAAAGTTTAGCCTTGACATATTTTGTTAGGAAACCATAAAAAACTCTTATTTCCTTCGCCCTAAACAGTTTAAACGCAAAAAAATTCTACCCGGATTATTGCATCTATTAGCCCATTTTTCCGACTATTTTACTAGATCGAGTTTGACGTCCCTCAAGAGTCACATCTTGGAACAATTTTGTTTAATTTATTTATTAATAACTTTGCTGATGTGATTGGTAACAGTGAATATTTGATTTATGTTGATGATATGAATATGTTGAAATTTATGAAGTGAAATTGACTGTGAAGAACTTGTTGGAAAAATAATGTTTTACTTTCAAAACTCTGGTTCAAATATCAGGATTGATTTGCATAAAAATGATTATTCTTTTTATAGTTCACTTCCAAGAATCTTACGTTATGGAAAGTCTTGAGATTCGGAAGCAAAAAATTAGAATTTCCATAAATTGTAGATTAATAATGTTTTGAACGATCGATTTTTTCATATTATTTGTTTGTAATACTCATTTAATTATCAAGTATTTCTTAAGAGAATTTATGCACCACCACCGCTTCTCTTTGAAGATGCCATGCGATATCTGATTCGAAAGTTATTAAAACACCCTGTATATAACTAAATAATTATATAGATTAATTAAATAAAATCTTTAAATTTTTGGTATGTACGCATAGGGTGTTATACTTATAACTTATATAAGTTAATTTTGTTATGAAAAATGAAGCTTTGTTGAAAATGAAGTTTATTGGTAGGTTGTACGGACATAAAACGTTTATATTTACAGCTGTGCCCGAAATAAACCTGAAGGAGTGAGCGTTTGTTAGTGGTAGGTTGGTTGTTGTTTTATTTGAAAATTCGGCCTCACCTGTGTGAATAGCTTATTGTATCCCTGATTGTTGTAATTGTTGTAGGATATCATATTGCGACATATCCTTGGTGGTGTTGTTTGGACCATCCGGTTGCGAAAAGCACAGCACGCAAATTTTCTCCAATCTAAACCTACTTACGCATAAAAATGGTATAAAATTGTAAAGAGAATGAAGATACTAGAGGCAACAGCTTAATTATTAAAATACTTGAGGCACGTTATTATTTTTGTTGTTTGCGTCGTAGTGGGGTGGGGGTGGTTTGTGGTTTGGTTGATTTCGCGGACGGGTCGGCTCAATTCGATCTACTTCTACTTCTACTTCTAACTGCTAACGACTATCCACACCTTACACCGATAAATTAATTTTCCAACTTAAAAAGGCAAATTTTCTAAAAGCGCCGCCACGCTGCAGCGGCGTCGATTTTTCGGCGCAAATTTCCCGACGTTCTCGCGACGCTGATGACGGAACGCGGCCCGCATTTTCCGACCGTGCAATACGCTAAGGTGGGGTTGCACGACATTCGCCCGCATGCGCACGTATCGATTTTACTACCGCACATGTTGGCTGCACTGAACCCGCCACCTCAAAAAATTCAAATACAAAAAAAATATTACAAACCTTCAATTTACAATTTTTAATTGTAAAATACAGTTTTACCTAATAGTATTGAACTTATTTTTAATATTAATTTTATTTCTACCTAAAAATCATAACCATATACAGGGTGTTACCTTATAAATTTGAAACCCCATGTAGGAAATACTTTTTTAAGAAGAAAAATTCATATCAACATGTCCAATATTCATTCATAAAAAAGTTATAAGCATTTGAAGAAAAATAAATTAAATCAATTTATTACTAAAAAAATATAATTTAACATGCTTTGAAAATCGTCTTTTTTTAATTTTGGCATTTAAATAATAAAGATTTAAACATTTATCGTATTTAAGTTTGAAACAAATAACAAAAACCATAAAATGTTTAATAATTCTGAATATACCGATATAATTTTTATTTATGGATTTTGTAATGGTAATAGTTTACAAGCAAGTAGAAAATATCAACGCAGGTTTCCAAATAGACCTCACCTTTCTTACCATGTTTTCTCCAGAACCTTTCAAAGATTAAGGGACACCGGAAACATACATTGTGCACCAAAAATTGGTGCCCCTCAAAAACATACATTTGAAGAAGAAGAAGCAGTGATAGACGCCTTTATTGAAAATCCTCGTACAAGTATACGCACTGTTTCTTCAATGCAAGGTATTTCTCAATCATTTATTTGGAAGACGCTAAAGAGGGAAGTAATGCATCCATCATCCATACCATTTTCAACAAGTACAAGTCCTTCAGCCAGGAGATGAGATAAACTTTTGTCAATGGTTGTTGGAAAAAATGGCAGCAGATCCAAACTTTTGCTCAAAAATTATTTGAACGGATGAAAGTCAATTTGGCAGAGGAACTACACCAAATTACCACAATGAACATGCGTGGTCATTGGAAAATCCCAAATTAATAAAAATAAGAGGATTTCAGCAAAGATTCTCAATAAATGTCTGGCCAGGGATTTTTAATAATCAATTAATATCAATGCAAGTACTGCCTAATATACTGACATCGAATGATTATTTGATTCTATTAAATAACAATGTACAAGATTTTGTTGACAACGTAGCCTTAAATGTCTTAAATCAGGTTTGGTATCAACACGATGGAGCGCCACCTCATAGGGGAAGAAATGTTACTAATTGGTTGAATGATAATTTCAATAATAATTGGATAGGTTTTGGAGGACCAATATCGTGGCCACCGCGATCTCCAGACTTAAATCCGTTAGATTTTTATCTTTGGGGTACTCTCAAAACAAATGTGAACACGATTGAGATAAGTACTCAAGCACAATTACTTGAGAGGGTAAACAATGCGGTTGCTGAAATGCAAAATAATTTTAATTTCAATGTTAACTAAGAGATGCCGTGTCTGCATAACTGCAAGAGGAGGTGTATTCGAACAAAATTTAAATTAATTATGCAATTTTCAAAGCATGCTAAATTATATTTTTTTAGTAGGTAATAAATTGATTTAATTTTTTTTTTCAAATTCTTATAACTTTTTTATGAATGAATATTGGACATGTTCATATGAACTTTTCTTCTTAAAAAAGTATTTCCTACATGGGATTTCAAATTTATACGCTACTTACGAAACACTCTGTACAGGGTGAGCTAATTTGATATGTAGGGAACTAAATACGCAGGTTGGTACTGAAAATTTAAAAAGAAAATTCCCTAGCTGGTAATCCAATGGTGTAGCAAATATTTTTTCCCAAATTGAACACAATATTAATATAATCAACCATATAAGACTAATCATTGCAACACATCAAATAATTCACATACACACATACATTTGGATCACAAAATTCTGCAGGTCAGCTTAATCCAATAAAAAAAATAATATTTTTGATAGTTTGATACCAGGAGATAGTGTCTACTGCAGAGCTCCAAAGAGCACGAACTGGCTCCTCTTCAAATAGCGAGGTGGGATCATGAGGTCTGTTCTGCAACCACACGAATTAAAATTCGCATGAGAAGAAAATGGGAGAATGTCAATATTAAAATACAAGATGAAGACAGAAGATCGCACTCGAAATTGCAAAATAGGCTAAACTTCGAAAGATTCCAGTTCAGCACTACACCTTTTCCAATGGTATTTCAGAAAAGATCAATTCAATTTCAGTAATCATCAATGGTAATTCAGAATAGTCAATTGTATTTCAAAAAGTATCAATTGTATTTAAGAATAATTAATTTAATTTCAGAAAGTAACAGTATTCAGAATAGTCAATTCAATTTCAGAAAACATCAATTGTAATTCAGAAAAAATAAATTGTATTTCAGAATTCATCAATTGTATTTCAGAAAAAATTATTTAATTTTAGAAAAGACCTTTTGTAAAATATTGAGGAAACCAATAGTTTTTGGCAGATTATTTTTGTTGAATTTAACATTAGTGAATAAAGACCTAAGCCGGGTGTTACTGATGTACTGCTACATTTCGAAAGCACATTTTTGATGAAATGTTTGTGTTGTTGTTTTATGTGAAAAATCACCTCCAAAAACACTTGACATCCTCATTTTTGTATAATTGGTCGTTTCTGAAATTAAATTAATTTTCTCAAATACTATTGATACGTTCAGAAGTACAATTGATCTTTTCTGAAATACAATTCATATTTTCTAATATTGAATTGATTATTCTGAAATACAATTGATGCTTTCTGAAATACAATTTTGACTATTCTGAAATCGAATTGATCTTTTCTGAAATACAATTGAGAATTCTGAAATACAATTGAGTATTCTGAAATACAATTAATATTTTCTGAAATTAAACTGACTATTCAACTCACAAATGATTATTTTTTGTGACAAGTAAAGCGTCAAAAATATCAGCGATTATTTCATGACGTTTATGTCAAACTTCAATAAGTTTGAAGTTGGCTGTCAAATTTTGCATAAGAAAGTGAAAAATGTTCGTTAAATAGTCCTTTAAATATGCACTCTTGTTCAAATCATAAGTCGAATATTTTTCATACATTACCACTCATGTCATTTGGGGTTAAAAATTAAAACTTAACCCCAAATGACATTCGTGATAATGACAGTGAAAAATATTCGACTTAAATTTGACCACTCGTGATATTACATATGATTATTCTGAAATACAATTGATGCTTTTTGAAATACAATTGACGATTCTGAAATCGAATTGATCTTTTCTGAAATACAATTGACTCTTCTGAAATCGGATTGATCTTTTCTGAAATACAATTGGAAAAGGTGTAGAACAACAGAGAAAGTAGAATCCGTCTCAATTCGCATGAGCAAAACACTTTTACTGGCTTTTGAAGATAGCTGTCCATTAAGGAAAAAAGTTAACCCTAGAGAAGTACCTTTACTCCAAAGAAGGAAAGAAGTACAAGGAACTTGAGTAGTTGAAAGCCGATACCACGAATAAATTGAATAGGGCTAGAAAAACGGGTAACTGGGATGCCTGTCGCGCAGCCTATACCAATTACTAAGAAAGTCCAAGAGACAATCTTGGAAACACTTTGCAAAGGAATGAACCAAGTTACCCCAGTAATCCGCTTGCAAAAAGTTCTATGTAAAAACCACACCAATGCGATAGCTCTGATGAAAGAATCAGCTGAAAGTTTCATGGAAGATGACCGTGGAAATCTAAGTGTCTTACTTCGAACCCACTTCCTGGGGTCACAAGAGATAACTAGAACCCAAGCCTATTATTGATACTTCGGAAATTCATTACAGATTACACAGCTCGACTAAAGATAGTGGTTCCTTAGGAGGGAACATTTTCATCCCAAAAAAAGTTAAATGGGCGAATTTAAGCCCTTCAAAACCACCGGGCATGGTCGGGATAATTACTGTGTTTCTGCAAGAAGGCATCGAACATATTACCCCATGCTACCGAGCCATCTTTAAGGGTAGCTTTGCATTAGAGTACATCTCCCAATCATGGAGGAAGGCGAATGTAATTTTCATACCTAAGACGGAAAGACGCAGTGACAATACCCGATACATCGTATGATGTTTTATGGGAAGTAGAGCTTATAATAGAATACAATACGCCCCCCAGAGGAGCCGAAATCCTATCGCCCCATTAGCCTTACCTCTATTTTCCTGAAAGCTATGGACAAACCTGCCAAATCCACTATCGGTGCCTTATACTACTTGTGTATATAGGGTACTTTTGATAACACACCTCGTTCACATCTTCGCAATTAAACCATAGCCGAGAAGATTTAACCTTTGAAGACCACCAAGCGGTAAAACACATTTTAAATCAAATGAATTGACAAGACCTGTCCCTTCATTTAATTAGATGCCTAGACTAGGCATCTACAAACTTCAACTATAGGGTTTATTCGGCCTTAAGAACTTTCCCAGAAACTTTGGCTGTGGATTTATTTGCCCAAGAATAAGTCTCGAGAATACGATTCAAACTCAAAGGAGAACAACATTGACCGACTGCCTGACACGATTCTGACTATAAAGGCCCTGGAGTACAAATTAGCCTGGGATTTCCAGCAATCCCTGAAGCAACTGACAATAGGAAATATCCCTATGTGACTAAACAATCCACATTCACGGGAGGAGATCCTGCGGTGGGAACAGGATAGTATACTGTCTCACTGGAGTTATACTCCGGATTGAAAACAGAAGAAGAAATTTTTGGATTACTCGCCTAATAAAGCCACGAAGTTTCTCGACCTAAGCAGGAATGAACTAAGATTAATTAGAGGCCTTTTAACTGGACACAGCCCATTGAGGTATCATTTCAACGACATAACGACATGGGCAAGTCACAAATAAAAACTTACAGATTCTGTGGTCAGGAAGATGAAACTTCCGAGTCCGACGCAATAGCTCGCATCAAATGTAATCACTTCGGCTGGACAACACTAACTCCAGACGAAGTCAAGACTATGTCTCATAAGGATCCCGACCAACTTTATTAAGCATTTAGACATCCCAGGACATCACTAGAGTAAGGGTTGAACAAAAGATCATATTGGTCGCAGTCCGGTAAGGCTGAATCTAAGTTGATAGTCCTCCTATCTAATCTAATACCAGTCAATTTTGTCCAAAAATGCTGTTTGGGACAAACGCAGGGAGTAACTTTTTTGGGTAAACGGCGTGGGTAACTTTTTTTGGGTAAACAGCAGAAGTAATTTTTTGGGTTAATAAATTCGAACAGGTAAAAATACATGAAAAACCAAAACTGTATAATATATGTATATGAAAATTCAATTTTAAGGAGGTAATGATGCCAAGTTTACGTTTTTAAAACATTAGCGGATCCAGTGTAATATTCTAGGAGGGTGGGGCGATGATCATTTATACAGGGTGGACACTTTTCTTAACAATTTTCTTCAGATGGTAAATGTCATTCTGAATAACTAATAAATTTTTGTAACTCAGAAAATTTACAGCCATTTTAAAAGTAAAATCCAAAGTATACTGGATTTAAATAAAAAATTATGAAGAGAAAGAAATTATACAGGGTGTATCAGACCACCGTGCCACCCATTTATCTCGAGAACGCGTTATCGCACATCACTAAAATAAAAAACTTAATTACCAAACTGAACGCTGAACCTAAACAATCCATTGGTGAACTTATTTTTTTCCGAAACAACCCGGAACTATTCGGACCTGGAGATCACTTTGATTTTTTAAATAGCAACAAAGGTCGAGTTTGGTATGGTTTGATAGGTCTTTTAAAAACAAATAACTTTTATTTTGAAGATTTTTGTTGAAATAATGACAAGTATGATATTTAAAGTTGGTAAAATTAATTAGAATTTGTAGAAACAGTTCATAAATTTATAAAATTCTTCAAAATATTCAATAATTTTTATTTACATTTTTTAACAATTTTTTTTTTGTTTTTCGAATAAATTCTAAACTATGGAAAATATTAAAAAAATATTTCAATAAAAGTTCTTTTATAAAAGACCTATATTATACAGGATATTATTATATTATGTATAGGGAGTCCTACAAAAATTGCTGTAACTTTTTTTGATCAACAGAAATATAAATTTATTTTTTAGAAAAATTTTTGTTCAGAATGACATATATTACCTATTACCTACTACTCACATCTGATTTTATCGGAAATAACTTTTTTTATTTAAGTATACCCAAACTTTCGCACGTAGTTTTTTGAAAAAACGTTTGTGAATTTTTTTATATTAAAAAAATACATAACTATTTTTACATTCAAATGTAATCAAAACTGATTATTAATAATAGAAATACTTAAATAAAATTGTAATTTAAAAAATTATTTTAACAAAAAAATCACTCCTCTTCCCTATTCTAAAATATTTTAAAAACTAACTCCTGTTTATACTTAAAAAAAAGTTCAAATCCAAACTAAAATACTTTTTAAAGTTTAATTTTAAAGAAATTTTTTGAAAGACTTGTTTTTTATAAATTTATTTATTAGTAGTAACGGGCTTTTATTAAATATACAAACATTTTTGTTGGCAACTGCTTTATTCCGAACGTCGGTTTGGTTGCCTACATTAACCTTGTATAACTCATAAATGTGACGGTTTTAATTTAAATATTTGATATAAATAATTTGAATATTTGAATTTTTTGAAACACTCAAACAATAAATTTTATGTAAGCACAATATACATATAACACATAAAACAAAACAAACAAGCTAAACACCAATAATTAATAATAGTTAAACCTAAAATATTAATATAATAGGTTTAATAAAATAATAACGATTATTACTGTAATTTATTATTATTACCCTACGATTATTTTTCCCAAACGCAATTAAAGCTCGGACATTATTTCTTTTTTGGTGATGTGGGCCTCGTCGATGCGACATTTTTTAACTCAAAATAGCCTTGGAAATTCAAAATAAACCTAAATAGTGGCTGATAACGTATAAAAACACTAAACACAAACACTCGCTTTACAAAAATTAAAAAAACACTCGTCGTAATTCTAAATTTTTAAAATTAATATCACAGTAAGATTAATTGCGTCTATTGTTAAATTAAAAATAATTTAATATTAAAAAATAGAATGTGAATACATCACAGATCAAGCCAAACTGAAATGAATTTAGATTGCCAAGGAAGCTCGTGTTTGTTCCTCCCCAGAATTGCTTCTAAAAATAATGATTCTGTCCTATCTCTCATGTATATTATTTGCAAATTTTTAATTATCATATCATAATAATATAAATAAAAATATCTGGTGGGTATTATTAAATGTTCGCTAAATTAATGAAGATTTTGTTAGCGTTAAATGTGCGTTAAAAATTTATTTTTGATTGAATTATTCGCACGTTTGCACACTTGCCATGATTTATTCGTGCGCCATATTGAATTTCCCGCCAGCGACGCTTTAAATCAATTATATTCGCCTGCAAAGTAATTGAATTACTCCAGGAAAATTAGTGTAAATAGGTGTTAAACTAATTGTCGCAAATATGGATTCGTTCAAGCAAGAGAGTTGCCTTTAATTTATTTAAGCCTACAAAAATGTGCATGTAGCGACATCTCTTGCTTTAGTATTTGTGCTTATTTGGTTGCCTACAGTAAATTATTACAAATTTTATTAAAAAAATATTAAATTAATACTAAAAAAATTATACAAAGAGTAAATAAAAATAGAATTTTATCGCTAGAAATAATTAAATTTAGATCATATAGAAAAATATTACAAAATTGCCAATTCTAAAGATTATTTACTTTTTTTTATTAAATTTTTTTCAAAATTTATTTGAATATGTTTGATATATGAGTCTTTAAATAAATATTTGAATATTTAATTATTAACTGAGATATTATTAATTTCTTTGATGAATAAATTATTATGTAGTGTTAATTAATTTTTTAATCATCGAGATTAGAATGATCAATATAAATGCTTGGTGATAATTAATATTTATACCTCATAAATAAATGTCATTTGAAATATTATGAGCAATTATGTCAAAAATAAATTTAAAAAATTAGGTACTCAAATTCCTGTAATAAATTTTTGAAAAAAAATATTTTCAAATTAACAATTTTATTATCGTCTTGATTTAATAAATTAAGTATAATTAATAATAACTTTCAAAACTAAATAATTTTTATTGTTATGAAATAACTACAGAATTTTCCTATTTTAATTGTTTTAATTAATTTAAATATTTAAGTATTCTTTAAATTTTTACAGGATGCAAAAATTTTATGAAACCTTATTTAAAAAAACCCATATAATTTTTGTCAAGTTCCCATTTTACTGATAAAGTAGATTGTTTGATTTAACTAACAAAAGCCACAAGAATTTTTTGTATTGCAGTACGAAATTTTTGTAAGTTCGAACCGTTAGAACAAATTTCGAGTTCGACAAATGTGAGTTCAGAAAAAGTTTAATTTCGAAGAGTTCGGGTTTGAAAAAAGGTTGATTTGTGCCATTTAAAACTTATGTATGTGACGTCATGGGATAACGATTCATTGATATCATATTGTAATGAAAAGCCACAATTTTAAGTAAATTAATTGAAATGACCTCTATACTTGGATAGTTGTGGAAAATTTCATTGACTTATCTCAAGTTGTTCCGAATATGTGGTCAATCAAAACTTAACTTTTTTTAAATGCTTTGCGAAGTTTTGTAGGTTAAAGTCGCCATTTCAAACTTCATAAGAATTATTTTAAAATAATTATTTATAATGCTCCAGATACAATAAAGTAATTTTCTTAGGTTCGACATACCTCAAGTTATACAGGGTGAAATCTCTTAAAATAAAAGATATATCTTCCGATTTCGCACTAAAAACTCGCCCTTTATTATAAGTTCATCGAGTTATTGATTTTGAATTATTAACTTTATTAGATTCGAACTACGTCGAGTTGGAACTTTTCGGAGTACGAACTTTATCGAGTTCGAACATTATAGAGCTCGAACATTATCGAGTTAGAATTATAAGGAATAGCTTCGAACAGTTCGAACTTTAAAATTCGAACTTCAAAAAGTTGAACACACTTTGTGTACCAAAAAAGAAGATATTTTAGAAAAGGTATGTTAAAACAATATTAATATTTCCGTTTTTGGCCATAACACTTTTTCTACCAAAAAAGTTTTTCTTAAATTTATATATTTTAGTATACTAGAAGGTCTTGGGGCTCTAATTCTTTGCAATTTTTATTCTTTATGGGATAAATTCAATAAATTCCTAATAATATTAGGAAAGTAGCAAAGAGAGTACTTTGAAAAAATACACAAAACAAATAGTTATTACTTTTTGTTTTTTCTTTACATTTAAAGCAGTTTTAAAGATTTCTTAAAATTGTTGAGTTTATTCGTCAAAGGAAAAAATTTAAAAAAATTATAGCCATGAGACCTTTCAGTATACTACAAAAAGAAGTTCGAAAAAAACCTTGCTGGAGAAAAGTTAAGACCCAAATGCAATTTTTTAAAAATTTTTCTCCCAAAAATAGTTAAAGATGACACTTTTTAATATCTAAAATAGGTTAGAGGCCTAAAACGAAATTTAATTTAAAAAAATAATTTGCAAAGGATAAAATGGTACAAACATGTCGTTTATAAATTTAAAAAATTGTGACACTTGTTTTAGGGTTTAAATAATAAATTATAAATTAAATGAGTTGCTGAAAACTTTAAAGATAAGCAAATAAAAAACATGATAATTTTCTATTATACCGGGTGGAAATGAAACTAGGGCCACCCCTGGCATTTCTTTATTTATGGAAATAAAAAATTTAAATTTTAGTATATTATATGATCTAAGAAAACAAATCTTATGGATCGAATACATTTTTAATTTTACTTCCGGTTTATCAGGAAATTGCATCCACTTTCTTATTTTAAATATAACCCCCTAATTTTTTCTACGTAAAATCAAACATTAGTTAATTTTAAGTATGTTTATGACAAATAAATATTTTTTTTCAAAACTTTAAGAAAAAAATTTGAATTTTTTTTTGGTAAAAAATTTAAGTAAAACCTACAAAAACTATTTTTAAACATACATGTGGGATATCACAGTAACCGGAAAAAAAAACCCTCTATTTAATTAGGGGTGGCCCTTATATCACCCCATTTAAAAAAGTAAAGATATTTCCAAAAAACGCTTCTTGAAAATTAAAAAAAATAATATCTCATGAACGGTGAAATAAATTTTATAAATTACAATTTATTTTATGTATTTGTATCATTTAAAAATAGTTTTTGTAGGTTTTACTCAAATTTTTTACAAAAAAAAATTCAACATTTTTTCTTAAAGTTTTGAAAAAAAATTTTTTTTTGTCATAAACATACTTAAAACTAACCAATGTTTGATTTTACGTAGAAAAAATCAGGGGGTTACATTTAAAATAAGAAAGTGGGTGCCATTTCCTGATAAACCGGAAGTAAAATGAAAGATTTATTCGATCCATAAAATTTGTTTTCTTAGATCATATAAGATACTAAAATTCTAATTTTTTATTTTCATAAATAAAGAAATGCCAGGGATGACCCTAGTTTCATTTCCACCCGGTATATTTATTTAAAAAAAAATATAAACCATTAAAAGCTTCAAATTTTTATTAAAAGTGGCTACTCCTAATCCTAATTGGCTCGTTTAAAATCAAATGTTAAAATTGCCTTTTAATAAAAATTAGGGAAATTTAAGGTACAAAACTGATCCTGTAATTCACAGTACAGATCAGCTTAAAAAAATAAAATAAACATACCTATTCAAATTTAAAAAAGCATATTGTTTTTTTCAATTTTAAATTAAAATAAAAGGTAGTAAGGGTGGGGAGAAAATAAGTAGATCGTTAATTTTGCAAAAAAAAATATTTTTTAAGCATTTTTGTAAAAGTGTTTCAAAAGACTAAATTTTCTGTCTACATTTTCTAAAAAAAATAAATAAAAACTTTACAAACTTTAGGTAGAAAACAAGTTGGTGTAGATAATCAAAAATATTTATTTTATTCCTATATAATTTAAACCAATATAGGTGATTTGATTTTTCAAAAAAGTTATTTTGGTTTTGCTGCTGTTTGTGGTGGGAATAAAAAGAAACCTTTTCAAATTTCATATAATTAAAATAACATTAGGTTTTAAGCGTTTTTCATAATAAATAAGAAATTTATCTCGCTTTCCATTGTATTTAAAACAACTTATTACGATAGTTTCCTTACGCTTCATGTCGTAAACAGGTGTTAAAATTTCTAATAAATAAGAATCTTGGTTTTATTTACAAAAAAAATAGAGTTAGAAGATTGAGAAGAACCAGCTTTAAAAGTTAAAAGAAAATTAATTGTATAAATACGAAAACTTGTCGAAGGGCTGTAATTATTTTGTTTTTGAATTTTTAGTTTTGTTAATTATTATAAAGTTCATTGTATCATTTTTGACAGTACATTTATTTCTTAAAAAAAACAATAAAAACCAAAAAAAAAATAGATAGTTGTGTTTTAAAATAAACTAATTTTTAAATTAGATTAAATTTTTTCATATAATAAGGATATTTTTTTAATATTTTCCAATGAGCTTTTGTGGATTATCAAAACTAAATCTATTCCAAAAGCCAAAAGATATAAAATAAAAAATATAAAATAAAATGATCCAAATAAAGCTTCTAAAAACGGGATAAAGTTAAATGAGAAGGTGAGTAATTTTAAAGAAAGAATAAAATAGTTTGTACAAAATAATAATGTAAAAAATATTTTTGATTATCAATTAATTTATTTTATTTTAAATAGAGGTCTCTAAACTAAAACTACTGTTAAAATTTTTGGTTATTTAGAAAAACTAATTTTTTTCAGAAATTTAAATTATTTATTTCCTCAAAAACTTTATTTTTAAATGCCTGAAATATTTTTTCAACATTTCTAATTTTTCTAAAAATATGTAATTTGATCAATTTTTTGTTAAGTTTTGATGTAATAAACCTTGAAGGGTAAGTCACGACACTTTTTAATTGGAAATCAGAATAAGATAAGAACAATAAACACACTTGTAATTAAAAAAAAATAGTACATTAAAAACTTGATACTGTATAAAACTACGTGGTCGTTTTTAATCTACCTTAGATTATCTATAATTTTCTGTGATGTAATTAATCTCTAATTTCAATTTATTCTTAAATCAGGTTATTATTTTTTTTTGACGAGAAAATACTTACAAGCAGTATCAAAATAATTTTGTTTTTTCGTAATTAATTTGAAAAATTTTAGGATATTTTGAGCACATATACTTTTTTGTTTGATAAGATGTTTTTCAATAGAAATAGAGAGAGTTTCTTGCAAAGTCTATGATCAATTACTTTCATGAAATAATGGTTTTCCCCAAAAAATGTCAATTTCTTGAATGGCTATCACAATTCACAATTTGCAGATCGAAACCTCATCGGACACCTTTGGCGCATTTTAGAGTTTCTCATTCTTCAAAGAAAATTAAAAAATAAAGAAGATTTATCGAAGATATTAGAGAAGAATTTAAGCAAATTCCTATGGATACACTACGTAGAAAAAATGTAAAGCCTAATTAGATGAAAAAGGATTAGCAACAAAATATTAATTTATTTTCTTATTTTGTTTCAAGTATTTTTTTCCACCACTGTAAGTTTTTAAATAAGAAAGTTATTTGAATTTTAAAATAACTGTGTGCTTGCTTTTCTTCACGTTTTTCTGGGTGTAAAAGAAAAAAATACCATAAAAAATGTAGTAAAATAAAAATAAAGAAAAATTAAATTAAATGTCACTGATAATGTCAGATCGTTTGACGAAACGGTTTTGACTTATTTAATATCTTTTAAATAGAGTGAGTTTTTTTATTTTAATATTAAATATTAATTAAAAATAATGAAAATAAAAAAAGCTGATTTTGCCAATTTTGAACATTCTTGTTGAGACGCGCACCTACAATAAGTAACTTTTTCATAAGAAGACATTTATACAGGGTGATTTTTAATGGAGTGTACAAAAATCGTACATATATTCTACAAAATATTTGGAACAATAAAATGTTAACAATTTGTTTCTATCTTCCTTACAAATTATTTAAGTATGAGGAATAGTATGATGATTTGATATACCATTCATTTTCGCGTGGTATTAATGACATCATGAAAGAAATAGTATGAGAGAGTGGTATGTCAAAGTTCTAACCATGATCGGAAAGTGGTTAGATGACTGTAGTAAAAGCCTATATATATATAAAATATATATAAACTTAAGTATATACAAACAAGGGTAAAAGTGAGGTTAATCATGAATGGTTCATGATGAATATTTCGTTTTCTCGCGTGATATGAAATTTTACATGACTGACGTAATCATTACAAATCATTCGCAAAATTGTTTGCGCAGTTGAGCATCTCTACTTTGTGGACAGGGGTGAATTGGTAAGGATGTAGCTGTTCTTGATGTAAAGTACGCAAGACAAAATTTTGTGAAAATTGCAATTGAAATTCAATTCGCCGCGTATTTATTGAAAAATTATCCATCAGCGCATCTGCAACAGCTTTTTCCGATTGTACAAAATGTGGACATCTGGATGTAGTCAATTACCAGCACCTTTTTGTCGAAGTATTTAAATCTTCCTCAGACTGAAAGTTGCAGAAACACTTGATAATTTGGAATTCTTCTGTTTAGAAATCGTCGTGCGTACTCTCTTACCGATGCCAAGGCGTTGCAGTCGCAAAATCCCTATACGAACACAATATCAGCAATTTCTGGATATGTCCCATTGTATAAATATTTCTTGCTAAGCAACATTACTTTATTGTTTCAAATATTATGTAGAATATGTGGACGATTTTTTTACACTCCATCAAAAATCACCCTGTACAGAGTTCAGCTCAGAACTGGATACTGGTATCAAATTTTCACTCTCAACCTATCAACTTGGAAGTGGAAGTTACTGTCATAGGGGAAGTCTGTGATTACAATCAAACCATAATCTGGATAATCTGGATAAAGAGTTGAGTTCAGAGGTGAAAGCCGGAGATGAGAGTCACATTTGTAAGTTTGAATGCCTACCAAGTATAAGTCTAACTAAACTGGAAGTTGCAGTCATAGTGGAAGTCTAAGGTAAAAGCCTTTACTCCTACCGAGTCCAACTTTGTGGTTAAAATCAAACAAGGATGTGAATAAAGAGTTTATCTCAGAGTCAAATTTGTTAGTTTGAATGCTTACCAGTTCAACTCAAAGTGGAGGATGGACTTCAACTGAGCAAGTTTTATAACTATACCGAAATATGTAAATATTTATTCCTAAGGAAACACCTCATCTGAGCAAAGGATAAAAGACAGGTACAACAGAAATCAGAAGAGGTTTTAGCCCTTACGAACAAATCCATTAGATCAATTTTCGTAAACACAAAATTTGTTCAGATAACGTATAACCTTTAAAGAATATTTAATTTTTTTGCTCAAATAACGAACGGGTTTGAGAATATTTTATGATTCTTGCTCAGTTGAAGTCTTTCTGAAGTGCAAGTTACATCTGCAATTACTTGACGTGTAAAATCTCCCATTGAGTAAATCTTTTTGGGTACGGAACTTTTAAAACGATGATTTGGACAATCGATTTATTTTATTGAGTTTTACATCCTGTCAAAAGGAAAATATCAAATTAAAAATTAAAAATTACCCTGTATAGATTATTGTAAACATATAAATCTTCATTTTTTTTTAATTTTTAGTCACTATTAGCTTTTGAAACTAAACTAACCAGGATGGCAGAAAAGTAAATTTAAATGCGATTTGTCGATGAAAATATTTTGAAGTCATAAAATAAATAAATTTGTATCATTTTCTTATTCGAAGTTGTTTAAAAAGATTTTTTGTATAAGGATATTAAAAATGATTTTCTATGGTAACTTTTATTTGAGGTAATTTTAAGTATTTTCTGTGAGTATATTTTTGTGCAAAACAAAACGTGTGCCCTTAAAATTGGCCAGAGCAACATGTGCTGCAAAGAGGGCCGGAAGTGGAATGTGTTTCTAATATAAATGTAATAAATACAAACGACTGCATCTGCCACTTGCAAAAATATCAAAAAATCTCTTTTATTTTTTCCATTAAGCTGTTTTTTTTCTCACGGCGCGCTTATAAAAATTATGTGTGTAGGATGAATATAATTCACATAAAAAAACGGTCGTATTAAGCACATGATCATTTCGTAAAGTTCAAAGCTGGTCAATTGCCTCTAATAATCGAGTATTGGACAAGATTTCACAAAATGTAACCGCGTTTAGTGGGACACATCCAAGCGACTAGCTCTCTTCATTTTCACATTTTTATAATAAATTTATTGAATCATTAAAAAGTGTCGTTATTTTTGAGCAGTAATGAGTGGAATGAGTTTGAGAGAGATTTTTTGACGAGGGTTGCTTTTAACTTTCTTGCCATCCTGCAACCACCCTCCACCCTACTTTGAAATCCGATACAAAGAAAAGAAGTAATGCGTGCGTACCGTCCACCATATGTCACGTTCACTTCGGACGTCTAATTTTTCCCTTGAAACTAATCGCATCGACATGAACTTCTAAAAATAGAACCTCACCCAAAAGTTACAAATTAAACCCAATAATTTTGCTAGCCATCATTAATCATTACACCAATACAAATCACATACCATTTTTCGAATATGTATTTTTTTGAATACCTATGAAAAGATGTTAATTAGTTTTCTTTTGTAATTTTGTAAACAGTGAGATTTGTGTAGGGTTAAAGGGAACCCTTTTCTGCGAAGGCCGTTCATTTCGGTGGTTCTTCTCCGGACCCGTGCCTCCTTTGACCCAATTACGGGTCTAATTGCCTAATTAAGTTAGATGCAGAGATGCGCCTTCTAACGCGGAATATTCCCTAATATTCCCTCATTACGAGACGCCGACGCTGAAAGAAAAATCTTCTTCAAAGTGCTTTGTTGCGTAAATTCACATCACTACGTGCCCAGATTGATCCAATTAGGATCGACGTTAATGTAAATGAATAAATAAATAATCGATCCTCCTGTAGATTAAGATTATAATTATTTAATTGCAGCTTAAAATGAAAGATTCTCTCTTCGTAATGATACACATTTAGTGAGTTGATGATTTGAAATTAAAGACACGAAGTCAAATCAATTACGAAATTGTTAGTTTCTTGAACGCTTTTTCATTTCTGTAATTATGCTTTTCTGGGAATCGGGTCATTATTTAATAAAATCTTATTTTTTGGTAGTTGGTGTTTGAAAAGATCAGGTATAATACAGTGGTGTGAATTAAAATAGGTGTATGAAATTTTTCTTATTAAATTGTTAAAAACCTGCAAATAAAATTATAAAAGAATATAAAATGTGGTGTGCATTGAAATGCCAAACAAAAGAATGTTAGCTATGAAGTTTTATTTACTTTATATACAACGTAGTATCAATACATTAAGATTTATTAAAATATATTTGTAACTAGGTGTGAAAAAAAATAGGTGTAACAAACATTACTTGATTAAAGAAAGAAGTAATTTGTAATTTTAACCTTATAAGTTAATTAATTGAATGGTAAGTAAATTATTTCATACTTACGTTTATCATTTGTTGCATGTATGTATGATTTTAAGATTTTTTTTGTCAAAATGGGTCGTGGAGAGCATTGTAAACCCGAGGAACGTCGATTGATTCGAAAACTACGAAAAAGTGGTAAAACTTATAAAGAAATTAGTGAGATTATGAGCTGCTCTCAAAATATGGTGACAAACGCATTAAAATATCACCCACGAAAAGAAAACAGAGGACGGAAGAGAAAAATTACAGAAAAAATGGAACGTAGGATTGTAAATCTTGTAAGAAAAAATCCGTTTATGACATCGACTGCTCTAAAAAAAGATTTAAGTTTAAAAGTTACAACATCATCTATCAGAAAACTATTAATTAGAAATAAATTGCCAGCACGTAGTCCCAGAAAGGTACCTCTTCTTTTACAGCGACACATACAAAACCGTTTAAAATTTGCGCGCGAGCATTTGAATGAACCTGTAACAAAGTGGAGGAACATTTTATGGACGGATGAGTCCAAAGTAAATTTATTTGGTTCCGATCGAGATAAACAATATGTTAGACGGCCTCAGAACCAAGAGTTGGTCCCAAAATTTACAGTAAAAACTGTGAAACATGGAGGTGGTGGAATTTTAGTATGGGCATGCTTCTCGTATAATGGTGTGGGTCCTATTTTTTGGATTAAAGACATAATGAATGCTCAAAGCTACGTTCATATTTTATCTACAATAATGCTACCATATGTGGAAGAGGAATTGCCTCTTAAATGGGTGTTTCAACAGGACAATGATCCTAAACACACATCTAAGTTAGCAAAAAAATGGTTTGAAGACAATACAATTAGGGTTATGGAATGGCCAGCACAATCGCCTGACCTCAACCCCATTGAGAATTTGTGGCGTGATGTTAAGCTGACAATTGCAAACAAAAAGTTTAAAAATCGGGATGAATTGTGGAAAGCAGTTGAAGAAGCATGGAAGGCAATTCCTGTTGAGCGATGTCAGCGCCTAATCGACTCAATGCCTCGTCGTTGTGCAGCTGTACTAAAAAATCATGGTCATGCTACCAAATACTGATTTATAAAACGACTTATAATCCAGTTTGTAATAAAAAACCATAATAAATAGTTTTTCGTTGACAAAAATGTAATACACACCTATTTTTTTTCACACCAATACTACAAAAATCTTCTATAAAACTGAATTAATTACAGAAGAAGGTAATATAAAACAATATTTTTCCAGACACTGATCGTTTTTATTGTTCTACATAGAATTGAAAATATTTGTAATATTATTATGTTATTTTTTATTAAGTTAAGCACGAAAATTTTCATACACCTATTTTTATTCACACCACTGTATGTGAGTTACCTGAAGAGGCATTTACGAGTCCGCGCATACATGAAGCCCAGGGTCACCTTGAGATGTAAACAATAATTAGGCATTGAAAATAATGTACCATGCATACTCGCACTGGTCCAACCACTCCCCTACACACATGCACTGACTGGTTTGTCGGTTAAGAGTTGGGAAAGATCAGATTATTATTCTTGGAATAAATCGGTGGATCCGCCGACTTAAAGTGCTCCCAAATTGACGTCATTTGTATTGTATGCTTGCTCTTTACAACACTCATTCCCTACTTAATGATTCATTTTTCAATACCTACTCATGGTCCCATGATGAACCACATATTTTCATACAAAAATATTTACAGCTTCACCAAAAATTACCAATTATCATTTTAGATCACCAATCAAAAATTCAAATACTTCATAATTACCCAAAATATCCTCATGACCTTTATTACAAATCTTGGTTAAGATACCAAAAAGTTGGATAGACTATTATTGGAAATTTTACGAATTTGCATCTTCAGCTTGGACCAAATTTTTTGTTTTTTTTAATAGACTTAATTGTCAATTATTAAAAAAGACCAAGAGAAGAAGGCTATCAAACAATCATGCGAAAAAGCGAAATGGTTACATTCTCCTCCAAATTAGTAGTCCTCTAAAAAGGTGCTCACACACCAAAATTGTTACGATAACATGTTGATAGCAAAACATGTTAGCAGCAAATTTTTTATCAAAATTATCAACATTCATTAAGCCCATGCAGTGGTGTACCCATAAAATTTTTAGGGTGCACTTTTGAAAAGTCAAATACAAATGTATTTCTACTTCCATTTAAAGAAAAACATTTTTCTTTTATTTCAATTATTTGCACATGCACCCAAAACCGCTCCTATGTAGATAAATAATTATCCACATGTTATTTAAGTTATCAACATTGTTTCTGACATGCTCTCAAAATGTTATTGTAACAATTTTGGTGTATTTGTTTGATATTAAAAATAATACAAAATGCTAAAAACAAATGCTATTGAAAAAGTTGGTAACAAAAATGGTATTAACATTTTCTAATAGAATTGAAACATGTTGATAAAAATGTTGCCAACAAATGCTGTCAACATTTCTGCGTCCTAGATTATAAATATGTTCGGTGTGCAGAGATTTTAAACCATAATAAGGTTTTCAAAAAAAATCTGTTTTCAACTGTCTTTTGTATAATTTGAAATTTGAAAATTAAAAGTTTGCAAATTTATTTAAAGGTTTTAAAAATCATACCACTGAGGTTATTACAAAGTCTATAAAACCAAGGGTGCACATGCACTCCCCCGTCCCCTCAACTTGAAAATAATTGAAATAAAAAAAATAATTAAATTCACTAAAATGAATGAAATTTTTATGATGCTTTAGTTAAAATGGAAGTAGAAATACATTTATTTTTTACTTGACAAATCCCCCATTAAAAATTTCTAGGTACGCCACTGTTAATCAAAACATAATTTCACAATGTTCGATGGGTGAAATACCATTATACATTCAAAATTCTTGGTATTTTTTCAAGTTGTAACTACTGATTCACAAATATCTTCAAGAATCGTGAAATTAATTAGCATTTTAAGGTTGAAAGTATAAAAAAATGTGATAATTACATTCAATAATAAACTTTGCCAATGAAATTATGAAAAAGTGCTTCTACTAAAATATTTGAAAAACTAACCTTTTAGATAATTAACTTTTTTAGAAAATTAATAAAATTGACAATTGACAAAGCTTAAAATTAAATTGTTATAAAAGATTTAAGATAGGTAATGGAGATATTAAAAAAATATTAGAAGTTGATTAAATAATCACGATCCGAGTTAACTATCCAATTTTTTCCTACTACTTTTTGGGTATTAATTCACGTACACAGTTAAAATAATTGCAGTTTAACGAAAACTTTTAAAATTTTGAAATAATAAAAAAGTCATTTTAAACAGAGGAAAAATAAACTTATTTATACCTTTAAGACGATAGTCGGCGAAATTTTGTGAGCGTAAAATGTGACTCTACGGAATACCACTTTTTAGACAAACCAGTACATGAAATTCTGTTTTTTTTTGTAGTAGTAGTTCATTAATACTTGGCATAACATGTCTATTATTTTGTTTTTGTATTTTTTATTGATTTTTAGATTTATAGACAATCAAATCTTACCTAAAAATGAGCACGTTTTGCTTGCTGTTTTAAACCTTATACTCGATATAATCGGAAAAACAGAATAACACTTTTGTGAAGTTGTATATTTAGATAAGAGAAAATTTTACAAATCTCAATTTGAAGGTCCCTTGTTAAAGAAAAATGGTATTTTCTAGGACCAGGTTTTTTTAAAAGTGCCAATTTTACTGCTGCCGTATGAGTATTTGGTGTGACTTACAAAAACAAAACCAGAAGAAATTGGTAGCCACAAGACTCTTCTGTGTACCAAAAAAAGAAATTTTAAAAAAGCTTCAATAGAAAAAAAATTATGAGCAAAACCCCAAATATCAAGCGAATTTCAAATTCAAGCGCTCGCATTTGCCGACTATCGCCTTTATTTACTTGTGGAGATCAAAATACCACAGAAAATTATGACAAAATATACAGAAATTGAAATAACATTATTTTGTTTGTTTCTAATTGAAAGTCATGTATATTTTTATTTTTCTGATCAGAACTTTTATCAGAAATTCATAACCATAAAAATTTTCAAATTTCGAAGAAATTAATTTCTTTTATTGGGCAAAATTTAACAATTGAGTACAACTTAAAATCTCGATATTTCCTTTATTATTAAAAATTAATAAGCTGTTTTTAAGTTTCCACTTAATTAAGGCTAGGTATTTTTAGCATATTTTCAATTTTATTTAGATTATACAGTGAAATTTATAAACTTTTAAACAATTATTTGCAAATGCTGGATATAACAACTTACGCTTGTTTCATTCATTTAAATTTAATCTAAAAGAGCCTACGCACGATCCAATCTGGTCGGGTGGTGGGTTGGACGGACCAAAGTCGATGCATCATCAATTCAACCCAATCAACCATCGAACTCATTATCCAACCGACCGTCGCTTCTGCGCACCTCCAGCATTAAAAGATTTTAATATGTTCACTTTTGATTATATTTAATCAAGACAAAATTTAAACATTGATATTGAAAGAAAAAAATTAGTCGAATGGTATTATACAAGGTATAAAAAAAGTAAGCATAATAACCGTAACTTTTTTAATTTAAAGAGTTTCATAAAAAAGTAAAATAAAAAAGTTTTCAGTTAAATTCAGTGCATATTTTGACATTTTTAGTTTTTTTTATATCTTTCTCTATTTTGATGCTAGAGCAACCAACTATTTATTGTTTTTTAAATAGGAGTAGTATGTTTTATTTCCACTTTTTAAAAGAAATATTTTTTCTGTATTTAGCAGTCCTATCTTTTAATATAAAAATAAAACAAAAAACATAAAAATTAAGGCAGTCCATTATTAACCCAAAAAAATTTTTTGTTTTTGGATGGTAAATATCATTCTGAAGAAAAAGGGACGACAATTTTTGATTTCCTAAAAAGTTACAATTTGAAAACTTTATTTATTACGTCATATTGCCATAACTTCTTAAGGAGTCGAAAAAAATATTATTCCATAAGAAATTATTTGTTTAGGATGATATTTACAATATAAATAAATTTTTGCAGGTTAATAAATGGGACACCCTTAATTTTTCTCCAACATTTTTATTTTTTTATTTCTTATAAAATAGCATTGCCGAATATAGAAAAAAAATATGCTATTTTGAAAAGTACAACAAAATAGAAGATATCCAGAAACTACTTTTTTATGTAACTCTTTAAATTAAAAACTTACAGCTATTATACGTTACTTTTGTTACACACTGTATAAAAATAAACTCAATAGTGAATTTTGTAAAATATTATAACAACACACTCGAGATTGTATTACTCAAAAACAACAGAAGTCGTTAGGCGGTTGGATGAAGCATTCAATTTGGTTGGCAATCAACTTCTACACGGTCCAACTTTATCGTGCGATTAATTGTAGTCCACCGATCACCCAATCTCCTAGCTTGGTAGGTCGTGTGTAGGGCATTATAAAAATAAACTACTTAGCCGTTAAATCGAAAAATGTTTAAAATGACATGAAGACTTTTTGTTGCGATCATTGTTTCATTTCAAATTTAACAGATTTGACAACTTTTACACAAAATTACCAACGTTGGAAAAAACGTCTAAGCTTGTTGTATTTTTTTAATGAAATTTCCCGAAAATGGTACTTTGGGTTTTGGGTTGTTAATAAAAAAAACCTTAAAAATAAGTCATCGTAGACTGATTTAAATTTGAAAAAAATTGCCAACTTTTAGACAATTTTATACTTAATTTTTGAAGAAAAAAAATTTTTTTTTACATTTACTGATAGAGCCACTTTCGGCCAATAGAAAAAAATCGAAACTTTGGGATCTGATAATCAAAAATCTAAACAAATTTCGATGAATTTTATAGGCCATTTTCCAAAAAAAAGTGACACTTGAGTACAAATTAGAACTTTTATATTTTTAAGATTCTTGTTAATTAAGAGGCTTTGAGAACTTTTTGTTTAAGACCCACGAAGTTCAAAAAGAGATCAAACAAAACATTTCAGCATACAAATTCCGTTTTATACAGGGTGTCCCGTTGGTGGTAGATAATACGTCAGGGTTAAAAAGTAGAACAAATGTCGTCATGAAAATACTAAAAAACTAGGGGTCCATTATTTAAAGTATTTCAATAAAAGTTGCTTATTATGCTCTCATTGGCTACATTATTTCTCCTTTTTTGATAATTTTGGAACACAATATTTTCCTTACTTATCACTATTTTTTTAAATTTAAACGTGTATTAGCTTCTAAATTTTGGAATAAATATTTGTAATTTGAATCTTATATTTTTAAAATACAGTGTTGCAAAGCAAAATCGCTTCGAAATAATTTGGTTATACATAATGATCGGTATGACAGCAAAAAAATATAAATTGTAAACTTGAAAAACTTAAATTTATTAATTGTAAAGCCTAGGGATTACTTATAAGTAGTACAATTTAGACGATTTTTTTTAAATATGAAATAAAATATTGACAGTTTTATCCATGTATATGAAGAAAATTAATTTATAATTCATCATCACTAAGGAAATCTATGTTTTCAATACCAAATTAAATAGCAATACAAAAAATTAATTATGTATTTGAATTTCTAATAAAATTACAGCTTCCTATAATATATTTCTGTGGAAGATGTTTTGAGACGAGTTTTTGCTTAACACAAAAATTTTTCTAAAATTTATTGATACCTTTAAATTTGCATCTTGTAGGTGTTTATAGGTCCTAGTAGTAATGTTAAGTAGGAAAAATGTGGATGATTAAAAAATGAAATGTTGAGTGTGTGAATTACTTCTATACAGTATAAACTGTAAAATTTATCAATAATCAATAACCCACTTAAACAGGGAAAAATTAACGATGGTGATGTAATAAAAATTTTCGTTAAAAAGTACTTTCTTAAAAAATTAAAAATATTGGTTAAAAGTAAAAAGGAATTTTTAATTTTTGTTGTGTCGAGACGTTAGTATTATGTTTTATGATTCTTTCCAAAGGCCACTTTGAATCTGAAATGAATTTGGGTTTTAACCATCAAATTTGGAACATCCATCAATGCAGTTATTTTAAACATCAAAAAAAGTCAATCCAAATTATTGCACCATTTAAAGGCCTCTTCTAAGGTCGAAAAAATGCTAAAAATGTTAGTGACTTGTTCTCAGGTTCCCTGTCATTTACAATCTTCAAATTTGAAACTGTATAGTTGGACTCAACTCTGATCTGATTAAATTTTTTTTAGTTTTTAAAGCATTTAAACGATTGTCAATTTTAGATACCTTGTGGAAATTTTGGGAACAAAAATCAAAAATACAATGTTTGCCGAATTGTCCAAGAAATCTAATTAGTCATATTTGAACGAAAATTGACTTCGAACTAAATCCTAAATATGACTAACAAATATAATAGGTAACAAGAATAAGTTTTGATGAATTTGTATCTTGAAATTAATGATATTAATCGTAATCCTTTGAGTAAACATTTTCATATTATTTATTATATACGTTTATACTTCCAAATTGTTTAATAAAGTCACGAGTTGTAACATTGATTGGATTTAAGTACGTGCTTATTAAATCAAGCAAAATTTCATTTATTAACTGTATGTTCTGAAAGTGTTGAAATAAAATACGAAGTTAGTTAATTAATTTTTTGTGGTGATTGTATATGAAATGATCTAATGAAATTGAGACGGCAAAAGATTCCACACGATGAAGCCCAGATCGGACCGAGATGAAATCCGGAATATTTAGACAAAGTAAAACGAGTTGACGCAATTCACATCGCATCGGCCCACAGGTATGTGTATAGATTGACCATTATTACCTGAATTTTGATTAGAAACAGGTTCTCGACATTTAGGCTGTACTAAGAGAAATAATTACATAAATTATGCATACCGTTTTTATTTTGTTTAATGGCTTTCATATATTTGAGGTTCAAAAAACTATAACTTGTTAGATCGGGGAATTGAGGAGTGGAGGGGAAGGATGTGAGATTTTTTGAATAAATTATAAAACGTCTTCTTCTGCTTCTTCCTGCCGACCATCGAGTTATTATTATTCACATGTGGATCCTCAAGAGGTCAGCACGGATTAACTTTTGCTACCGACCTGTCAATCTCCCAGGAACCAGACTACCGCTGATGGGAATTACAAAATAATTAATGTGCGTTAAATTCGTGGTATCAAGCACGTCTTGTAATGAATAAAAATGACTTCATTTCTTAAATAACTTCATTAACTTGAAAATTGTTTAAATCATCAAGTAATTCACACACTCAACATTTCACTTTTTAATCATCCACATTTTTCCTACTTAATATTACTACCAGGACCTATTATTAAACACCTACGTGATGGAAATTTAAAACCCATAACCTATAAAGTATCAATAAATTTTAGAAAAATGTTTGTATTAAGCAAAACCTCTTCTCAAAACATCTTCCTCAGAATATATTATATTTTTACAAAAGAAGTACACCTTTTCCAATTGTATTTCAGAAAATATCAATTCAATTTCAGAAATCATCAATTGTATTTCAGAACGCATAAATTGTATTTCCGAATAGTTAATTGAATTTCAGAAAAGATCTATTATATTTCAGAAAGCATCAAGCCTTATAGGTCTTAAAATATTAAACGGATTTGAAATATTGTTAAAAGTCAATTTAATTTCAGAAAGTATGATTTGTATTTTAGAATTAAATCTATGAGTGATTTCGGAACTTGTAGATTTTTGTTTATTTACACCGCTTGCATTTTTCAGAAGTAATATAAATATAAAAAAATATAATTGATGGATTCTGAAATACAATTGGTCTTTTCTGAAATACAATTGGGTACGTATAGTAAAGTTTCACGAAGAAGGCTTCAGCTTGCACAGCGTTTTAATGTAAACCAAACTACCATATCCAGAGTACTAAGGTGGTTTAGGGAATCAAGAAATAACACAACATAAGACTAGAACAGGGTTTTTGGAGAATTCGCACATTATGGTAAAGCTTCGTAACAAGTTATTTTTTTCAAAATGAAATTGTGGACCATTACAACTTCAGATAGCCAAAATACTAAGAGGAGAAGACTTGCAAAACATAATCTAAGACTTGCAAGGGGAGCCACGGGTCCATTGCTCACCAGGCAACACAGAAAACAAAGATTGCAGTTCGCTCGTGAACATGTTGGTTGGGAAAATGAGGAGTTTGATTTTTGGATGAGTCTTGTCTTTCTCTGGTGATAGCCGGAATATAGTGTACAGAAGACCAGAGGTGGAAGTCTGTAAGTTATACGATTATTTTCGTACAACGAAAAAATCGTTTATTAAATATGTTGCTATAGTGACGGATTTTGTCTTCTTTCAATCAATACAAAACGTGCATAAGGAAGAGATATAGAAAATCTGTTACCAAGCAACTTAGTCAACAAACGGTTCTTTCGTTGTACGAAAACTATCGTATAGCTTTAGAGACTTCCACCTCAGATGAGAGATAAACGCAGTGAAATATTGTTGGAACTGTAGGTTATGGTGATCAGTAATCAATGATAAAGGACGTCTAACAGCACATAGGTACATAACAGACAATCTTGAAGAGCATGTGGTCCCATTAGACCCATTTAATGGATAGAATTTCCTAATGCAAGATAATGCTTGACCTCATGTAGCTAGAATTGTGCAACAGCATCGACAAAAGGTCGGAATTCCTGCCATGATTTGGCCACCGAGGAGTCCAGACCTCAATCCCATTGAACATCTATGGGACATTATGGTAACACGATTAAGACGACTTCGTAACCCTAAAAACACATTAAATGACGTTACGTTTTTCGATAGGTTTAAATTTTTATCTTTGATTATTTTTTTTCAATGTCATTATTTTTTGCTTGGGAATAAAAATAATTAACCAAACTGCATAATATGTTGATCAAAAATATTTGAAATGAAGCTTGTAAAATTTGGAAACGAAAAGTGAATAGAAAGGTGCATGCCAAAATGCAAATATGCATTAATTTTGGAGCGCAGTGAATTTATTTTTTATAGATTTTTTTTATGTAAATGATCGAATTTAATATTATTTGATAGTATTGAGTTTGATGTAAAATTTTAATTAAAATTAATAAGTGAAAAAGTATTTTATGTCAATTTTTGGTAATGCAAGCAGGAATAAAGTAGCAATAAAAAATAATGGATAAGGCGAGCCGAAGAGCGATAAAAATGCTTATAGCGGGGTAAAAATCGCTGCCAACTTTTCGGGAAAAGCAGGGGAAAGCGGAAAAGGCTTAGTTTCTGTCAGCACGCAATGCACGAGCTTTATTGCAAATTCCGCAACTTTTTTATGTTCCTGTTTACTGCAAAGTTCGCAATTCAATTTTTTGCGATAGTTTCACTGCAAAATTGCCCCTATCACACATAAAAATTTAAATAAATCATACGAATATATAAAATAAAAATCATTAAATCTCAAACACGTTTTATTAGTTTAATTTCATTAAAAACTTGCTTAATGATCAGTGATTGAGAATTGAGTTTGTAATTAGAATATTAGAATAAAATCCTCGTTATAATGTTGGAGTATAAATAAATATTTGAATCTAAGCGTCACGTGCACGATATAAATCTCTTATTCCACAAAATACCACGTCGAATATCTAAATGTCACCTAATGTTTACAATGTCTTGTTGGGAGAGCCATTTGTGATTGCGATATGGCGGCTAATGGTTCGAGATCACCACGAGATTCCTTTTTTATTTTTAATGCAATGCATAGCATTACAACGCGCTTTCGTATTCCCTTTATAATTTATAAAGACAAATTTAGATTAAGATATCATAAATTACATACACCTTACTCTTCATTTAAATAAAATAAAACGGAAAATACGATTGTAATCTATATTACCACATAGTTAAATCACTGCTTTGCATTAGTTAAAAATAAAATTGATCTATCGTTTTAAATACCAAATGTTCCAACATAATGCAACATTTTAGAGAAATTATGCTTTTATCCCCATTTTTTGATTAAATTCCAAAACCCATATCAAAGTTTCATGGTTCACTAAAATCTAAATAAGTTTTAGACATTTTTACTTACAGTGAGCAACATTGCAGCCAATTTCTATTTCTATATTTTACTAGGTATAGGATCATTTAAATTTAAACAAAAAACATAAATGTTTTGATAGTTTTACACAAAAAACTGCTGTTGTTCCATCTTTTTTTGTTGAAATTTACGGAAAGTGATGCTTCGAGCATTAAAAGAAAAATCTTAAAAATCCATATCAAAATTTTTTTCAAGCAACGTCATCTCTAATTTTTTACAAAACCAGCAATTAAGGAAATAACATTCTGCACTATTTTGATTAATTTTACCCAAAAAGTAGCACTTTGCGTCGTTAAGATGTATTTACACATAAAACGTGTAAACAATTCCTAACGTCTTATGTGTAAAAGCACCTTCATTTCTGTTACTGTTTATTTTAAAAAATCAATTTTTAGTTATTTTTACACAAAAATGGCAACACTATAAAAATTTTCTTTCTTACTTAATTCACTAAAATTGGCAGCTTTGGGTCAATAAAATATAAAACCATTAAAAAATGTTTTTTCCCAGCGTTATTTCACTTAAATTTGAACAACTTTCTTGACTTTTAAACAGTTTTATACGAAATTAGCAAGACTGGAGATAAAAACTTTCGCCTGTCTCATTTTTAAAATTAAATTTCATTTTTTTGGTCATAAAAAATAAAAGTTTAATAAATACATGAAGATTTTTTGTTGGTACTATTGGTTTATTTAATTTTCAATAAATTTGCCAATTTTATAAAGAAAAATCGTTCCATATTTTTTAACACATTTACTGAGATGGGCACCTTGGGATATAAAAGAAAATCCTAATAGCTAATAGGACTCAACAAAACTACATGTGGTGATCGTTGGTTTAAACAAAAATACTTAAAATTAACAACGGTAGATATAAAAATCTATACTTGTTGCTAATTATTTGATTTAATTTTCAAATAATAAAACTTTGGGCCTGATAATAAGAAACCTAAATCTATATTTTTTTTTATTCCATCACTTCACTTAAATTAAAAAAAAATTAAATAGTAAATTAAAAATCATTAACCCCCAGTATTATCAACAGACATTTAATTTTAAATGAGGTTTAATTTGACATATATAGTATTTTTATGAAGTTTGAATATAGTTTAATTGACATTTAGCTGCAAAATAGACTATACCGGGTGGAAATGAAACTAGGGCCACCACTGGCATTTCTTTATTTATGGAAATAAAAAATTAAAATTTTAGTATATCATATGATCTAAGAAAACAAATCTTATGGATCGAATAAATTTTTAATTTTACTTCCGGTTTATCAGGAAATGGCATCCACTTTCTTATTTTAAATATAACACCCTGATTTTTTCTACGTAAAATCAAACATTGGTTAATTTTAAGTATGTTTATGACAAAAAAATATGTTTTTTTTAAAACTTTAAGAAAAAAATTTGAATTTTTTTTTGGTAAAAAATTTGAGTAAAACCTACAAAAACTATTTTTAAACATACAGTGGTGTGAATTAAAATAGGTGTATGAAATTTTTCTTATTAAATTGTTAAAAACCTGCAAATAAAATTATAAAAGAATATAAAATGTGGTGTGCATTGAAATGCCAAACAAAAGAATGTTAGCTATGAAGTTTTATTTACTTTATATACAACGTAGTATCAATACATTAAGATTTATTAAAATATATTTGTAACTAGGTGTGAAAAAAAATAGGTGTAACAAACATTACTTGATTAAAGAAAGAAGTAATTTGTAATTTTAACCTTATAAGTTAATTAATTGAATGGTAAGTAAATTATTTCATACTTACGTTTATCATTTGTTGCATGTATGTATGATTTTAAGATTTTTTTTGTCAAAATGGGTCGTGGAGAGCATTGTAAACCCGAGGAACGTCGATTGATTCGAAAACTACGAAAAAGTGGTAAAACTTATAAAGAAATTAGTGAGATTATGAGCTGCTCTCAAAATATGGTGACAAACGCATTAAAATATCACCCACGAAAAGAAAACAGAGGACGGAAGAGAAAAATTACAGAAAAAATGGAACGTAGGATTGTAAATCTTGTAAGAAAAAATCCGTTTATGACATCGACTGCTCTAAAAAAAGATTTAAGTTTAAAAGTTACAACATCATCTATCAGAAAACTATTAATTAGAAATAAATTGCCAGCACGTAGTCCCAGAAAGGTACCTCTTCTTTTACAGCGACACATACAAAACCGTTTAAAATTTGCGCGCGAGCATTTGAATGAACCTGTAACAAAGTGGAGGAACATTTTATGGACGGATGAGTCCAAAGTAAATTTATTTGGTTCCGATCGAGATAAACAATATGTTAGACGGCCTCAGAACCAAGAGTTGGTCCCAAAATTTACAGTAAAAACTGTGAAACATGGAGGTGGTGGAATTTTAGTATGGGCATGCTTCTCGTATAATGGTGTGGGTCCTATTTTTTGGATTAAAGACATAATGAATGCTCAAAGCTACGTTCATATTTTATCTACAATAATGCTACCATATGTGGAAGAGGAATTGCCTCTTAAATGGGTGTTTCAACAGGACAATGATCCTAAACACACATCTAAGTTAGCAAAAAAATGGTTTGAAGACAATACAATTAGGGTTATGGAATGGCCAGCACAATCGCCTGACCTCAACCCCATTGAGAATTTGTGGCGTGATGTTAAGCTGACAATTGCAAACAAAAAGTTTAAAAATCGGGATGAATTGTGGAAAGCAGTTGAAGAAGCATGGAAGGCAATTCCTGTTGAGCGATGTCAGCGCCTAATCGACTCAATGCCTCGTCGTTGTGCAGCTGTACTAAAAAATCATGGTCATGCTACCAAATACTGATTTATAAAACGACTTATAATCCAGTTTGTAATAAAAAACCATAATAAATAGTTTTTCGTTGACAAAAATGTAATACACACCTATTTTTTTTCACACCAATACTACAAAAATCTTCTATAAAACTGAATTAATTACAGAAGAAGGTAATATAAAACAATATTTTTCCAGACACTGATCGTTTTTATTGTTCTACATAGAATTGAAAATATTTGTAATATTATTATGTTATTTTTTATTAAGTTAAGCACGAAAATTTTCATACACCTATTTTTATTCACACCACTGTACATATGGGATATCACAGTAACCGAAAAAAAAACCCTCTAAATAATTAGGAGGTGGCCCTTATATCATCCCATTTAAAAAAGTAAAGATATTTCCAAAAAACGCTTCTTGAAAATAAAAAATAATATGTCAAGAACGGTGAAATAAATTTTATAAATTACAATTTATTTTACGTATTTGTATTATTTAAAAATAGTTTTTGTAGGTTTTACTCAAATTTTTTACCAAAAAAAAATTCAACATTTTATCTTAAAGTTTTGAAACAAAAATTTTTTTTGTCATAAACATACTTAAAACTAACCAATGTTTGATTTTACGTAGAAAAAATCATGGGGTTACATTTAAAATAAGAAAGTGGATGCCATTTCCTGATAAACCGGAAGTAAAATGAAAGATTTATTTGATCCATAAAATTTGTTTTCTTAGATCATAGAAGATACTAAAATTCTAATTTTTTATTTTCATAAATAAAGAAATGCCAGGGGTGGCCCTAGTTTCATTTCCACCCGGTATACAGGGTGTTACATTTAAAATAACGAAGTTTGGACAATTTAGCAAACATCCTCAACTAGGACAAAATGCCGAAGGCGAAACGGCCGATGAAAAAAAGGCTGAAAGTTGTTTATGCGTAAACTAACCTAACCTAATCTGAACTGGCCCAACCTGAAAAAATAAAATATTTCCAAAACTAAGGAGAAAAATGTTTCAAATAATTTTTTTTTTCAAAAGGGAAACAGAATAAACACATTTAATTTAATGATATCCAACGGAAATTACTTATTTAAAAAATGAATTTTTAAAAATAAATTGAAGTTTCCGATTCTTGGAAAATTATAGCACTTTTGGTAAAAATTACATCGTTACCCTTTATCAGATACAATGTCATCATTTACAAACATTCTATTTAAAAAAAAAATTACGTATAGGAATTTTTAAAATTATTTTTTTTAATTTTGTGCACATCAACTTTTATTATTCGTTTTTTTTTGCTATTATCCTTTTGTCTGCGTTAACAGACAAATCGTTTATCGTTCGGGCTTTAGTCCTTGTCGGCTTTTTATAGTTCGGTCATTTCTCCTTCTGTCTTTATTCCAAATCGGTATTTTATCGTTCGGCTTTTTCACCATTGGTCTTGTCCAAGTCGGGGTTTTATCCATGTCAGCCTTTTGTCGTTCGATCTTTCCTTTGGCCTACTATCCAAATCGGCATCTTATCGTTTAGCTTTTCCTCTTTTGATCTTTAGTTCAAGTCGGTCTTTTTCCATGTTGGCCTTTTGTCGTTCGGTCTATTTTCTTTCGGCCCTTTGTCGCGCTCCCGATTTTTACAATCGTTGACACTTATTTTAGAAGGTTTTGTTTCAAATTAACGATAATGAAGAAAAAATTACACATTTTAGATTTTTTTCTAGTAAATTAAAATGAAAGTCTCTTCAAAAATTCTAAACTCTTTTTATTTTTCGTTATTTTTTCGCCAGCTCACTTAAATTTCTGTAAATTGGCCGTCTATCAAGGTTTTATTAGTATGTCATTATTGCTTTACATAGATTTTAATTAATTTTGTTAAATTTTAGAAGTATTTGTACCTCTGAAGATATTGATATTTTTGAAGAATTATACTACAGGGTGTTTTTTAAGTTGATATTCCTGTCAAAAGTGATAGGATGTAAAATTCACTAAAATAAATCGTTTGTCAAAATATTTCTTATACAGGGTGTAAATGAAACTATTTTACTATGTTATATAACTTTCTTATTTTAAATGTAGCACCCTATTTTTTAACATATCTTACATAGCTTACAGTATTTTTGTTACAAAAAAAATTAGATTTTTTATAGTAAAAAAATTAATAGAAATTAACTATAATTTATTAAATCTTCATTTTTTAAATGGCTGATAGTGGGACCACCCTCTAATCAGATAGAGGATTTTTTCCGATTCAACATCCAACATGAAGGTATATAAACTTCAAGTTTACTAATTTTTTTTAGCAAATAAAATTCAAAATTTTTTTTTAAGTTTTGAAAAAAAAATATATTTCTTCATTTTTGAACCTCCCAATATTTAATTTTCTTTTATTTTCTTTTTACTTTATTTTTTCTACTATTTTTCTTCTTTTATACCCAGAAATACATACGCGAAAAAAAAACAACCACCTGTCACAGGGAAAATATCAACTTAAAAATTAAATTAATTAAAATTTGTAACGAAGGAGAAAAAAATATGCGATTAAAAGTGAAAATTTGCGTCTTAAACAAATCAAAAAGAAAAATGTTATACAGGGTGACCCAGTCATATGCCCACGGTCTATAGCTTCTTTGCTATAAAACATATCGTTTTGCGGTTTTCACCAACATATAGATACATGCATGCCCCTCAATTTAAAAATATTTTCGATATACCCTGTATATCGTGGCCTACTGAACCAAAGTTATATTTATTTAAATGGAACACCCAGTATATTATGACAGTTTTAGATTCCCTATCAAAAAATAATTATACTTTGTATAAACTTTTATGGGTCTATCATCACTTGTTTTGCTGATATTTGCCATTTAAGCCAAAAAAAGATCAATTTTTGAAAAATCACTGCTCTAAAACAGATGAACATTTTGGCTTGAAATTTTGTCAAAAATTTTTCAACATCGTCTAGTCTACAACTATCATGTCAATTTTAAGTTTGTGATATTTTTTATCAGGGTGCCTTATGAAACGCAAATTGAACAATTATACGAAATTTTCAAATGGAACACCCTGTATATTTTAACATCAATCGATGGCATTTTTTACAAGCTTTCTATTGATATAATGTTTGTATGGTCGCTTATTAAAGGTTTAGGAGATATTAATATCCAAACTGAAAAACAGTGAAAAATTGACAAAATGGTGCTCTTGATGAATTTTGTTGAGGATTTTTTTTTTATATTTGCCTATTATTTATTTCTGTCTTTCTCTATTTTGCTTTTTTTATAATGTTGTTTTATTTCAATAGTAGTTTTTGTTGTTTTAGAACAAAAATAAAATCGAAATTTGCAATTATCAATTTTGGTTTTCTAAGTCTCAGTATGCTTTGAAAATTTAGCAACTCATGTTACCAAGGAAACCCTTATTTTGTTGAGTTTAGTTTTAACGCCTTTTCTGTACTTTTGGCAATAACTAAACCGATATAGTGAAATCTTCTAAAGAAGAAATGGCAAATATGCTGTAAGCGCTTGGTGAAGCTGAAAGAAATCCGCTTCTAGCTATCAGAAGAGAGCGTAAAAACGAAATTCAACAAAATAGGGGTTTCTTTAGTAACATCAGTTGTTAAATTTCCAAAACATACTGAAATTTAGAAAACCAAAATTGATAATTGCAAGTTTCGATTTTATTTGTGTTGTAAAGCAACAAAAACTGCTTTATAGTATAACAACATTATTAAAAAAGCAAAATAGAGAAAGACACAAATAAGTTTTAGGCAAATTAAAAAAAATCCTGAAAAAAAGTCCTATTTTGTCTATTTTCACTGTTTCTCAGTTTGGATATTAATATGTCCTAAACCATTGATAAGCGACCATACAAACATTATATCAATAGAAAGCTTGTAAAAAATGCCATCGACTGACGTTAAAATATACAGAGTGTTCCATTTGAAAATTTCGTGTAACTGTTCAATTTGAGTTTTATAGGGCACCCTGATATCACAAACTTAAATTTGACATGATAGTTATAGACTAGACGTGGTTGAAAAATTTTTGACAAAATTTCAAGCCAACATGTTCTTCTGTTTTAGAGTTGCGATTTTTCAAAAATTTATCTTTTTTTGGCTTAAATGGCAAATATCAGCAAAACGAGTGATGATAGACCTATAAAAGTTTATACAAGTATAATTATTTTTTGATAAGGAATCCAAAAATGTCATAATATACTGGGTGTTCCATTTAAAAAAATATAACTTTGGTTCAGTAGGCCATGATGGGACACCCTGTATATATCGAAAATATTTTTAAATTGTGGGGCATGCATGTATCTATATGTTGGTGAAAACCGCAAGTCGATATGTTTTGTAGCAAAGAAGCTATAGACTGGGTCACCTTGTATATTTGCTTATTTTATGGTTAATTCTTTAAACTTTGACAAAATTTGCTTAATTTTAAAACGGGTTCGTGTAAAATTCGTAACCATAAAATTTTTTTTTTTTGAAAAAATAAAAAAAAAATTTTTTTCCTTCGCTTATTTTATTTTTTTTTATTTAATTTAGTGAAAGGGTTAATTTATCTCTCAAAATATGATAGACTTAATTTTGTTTGTCATCGTTGATTCAGTTAAATTCAAACAATTTCCGAAAACCATACAGGGTATTACCCGAAATTAGCAACGCTATACGCTGGAAGTAAAAAAAATCCGCACTTTTATTACTTGAGTTAATTGAAAATTTCAAAGAATATTTTTTGCTTTGAATTTTCCACCGTTATTGCATTCAGTCTAAACAACTCAGGCAAGAACTTTTAGAAAATTTCGGAAAAAATTAGATATAATTCAATGTAGATTATTTAAATTAACTTAAGTGGCAGTATATAGAAAAATTCAAATTTTAATAAACTTAAAACATATTTTGTATAATTTTCTTGAAGAAAATAATAAGGTAAACGCTCTTAAAATAATTGAATGACTTAAAAAAACGTAATTTTAGTATATTTTGAAATAAATGGTTAAAATAATTTATTCTAGAGGTAAATTTAAGTATTTTTATGAAATAAATTATTAAAATGAATATGCTTTAAATAAATATCAAGTTAAAACGGTGCGCAATTAAATGCTACAAGAATCGAGCAATAATTTAAATTTACCTCCAAAAAGGTTGCGTGTAACAGATTTTTTTTGAAGCAGGAAATTATTTCTCATTTGCATCGCCTCTGGGGCCGATCAACTTACCTATGCACGTGTATGTATCTCCAATATGTTTCCAAAACCGTTTATGGATTATTATAAACTCACCTACATTATACGTTAATGTCTTCAATGCATGCAATACCATAAAAAATAGAAACATGTTCAAAAATTTATTAATAAAAGTTACTCTTGCTAAATTATCAACCTTTCACCTTTACATGTATTGGACAATTTTTGAAACAATTTTTAATTAGAAAGCTAAGTTTTATGCTAATATTATAAAAAAATTAATTGGCATAATAAATCAAGCCGTTCTCAATTTATTAATAAAACTTTTCGTGCTTTTTGCTTTATTTAATTAAATCAGGTAAGATTCCGATATTTGTTTGAAATAGCAACCTCTTTTCGCGGAATTGTTAGAATGCAATGAAATAAATTTGGAAAAGAATTTCGCCGATGGGAATTAAATTGTAGGCCATAGATTCGCAAAATCATATCAATAATAAGCGCATCGCAAAATATGCAAAAAATCAAATAACACGTTGTTAAATATTTTGATTGACTATTTAATAACGTCTAATAATTTCTTTAGAGAACTTAATAAGTTCATCCTTGATATCCCAGACAAAACAAATCGTGCCTCTCTTGCTAATTACAATTTCATGGTGGATTGCATATTATTACCTCTTTCATTTAACCGCATTTGCATAAGTAGCAGCACGCTTTACCAAATTACATGGCCACTAAATGTTTTTAGCAGGAATTACCACTTTTAGCTATCAAAAATTTTCACAATCCCATTATAATTGCTAAATTTTACAAAAATTTCTTGACCCACTTTTAGTTTATTCGCTATTAACTACCCTCTAATTTTACAATATTATCAATGCATACCTTAAAAATATTTGAAACTATAAAAAAACCAGGTAATCTCCATAAATGACTACCAAATTATTTCTTCCATCAAACACTTTAATAATTAACCAAATTGGATAACAGATTTAGAACTTAATTTTCAAGTATTTTAATTTAATCAATTTATTTTTTTGTCATAAATTAAAACTTTATTCATTTAAACTGTGTTAAATTTTTTATGAGCAAATTAATTTATATTAATAAATTATTTCCATTATTTTTCTTTTGAAATTACATTTTTGGGAAAATTTTATTGAGATTTATTGTTTTTTTCGTTTATTTCTGAATCCAGAAAAATACATTCAAATTTTCGAAAAAAATTAAGACAAGCAATTGTCACTTTTAAAAATTAAGTTAAGAAATTAAAAATCTAAAAAAAACTCAAAATTTAAAAAATGATTGATTTTTGTATTTTTATACACTTGTTACCAAATCACCAAAAAAATGTAAATAAATATAATTAAACAATTAATAATTTGGCGTATCAATAAAAACAATTGAGCATTAAAAAATACATATAGTACTTATGTATATATTTTTAGTGCGTTTCTTCTTCTTTATTATTTAGTACTTTTATTGCGACAGTTGGCCATAAATTACTTAAAAACTTACAACAAAAATAAGTTTAACACTTAGAAATTTTCTTTATATAAATTTATGTCTGTTATTTTTAACCTGAAGTGCTCATTCTTGCCTCACACCTCATAGTGCTTCATAGAAATTTATAAAAAAAATTTTAGGTGAAATCAAAACAATTTGCAAATAAAAAAATAGTTATTAAATTTTTGTATTAGTGTTTATGATTTTCTTCGTTATTTTTAAGTCCATTTTTTCCTGCAATTTTTTTCTATGTTTACAATAAAGTTTCTTTCCCCCGAGCAATATAATATTTTTAATTCCTTATGACCAATTTTAGTGAAAATACCACTTTCTAGTACTATTAGTTAGAGGTTTGGGAGAATAGTACCAAGAGATTAGGAAAATTTTACAACCCGCAGCCGACAAAAGAAAAAAAACAAAATAGGCCGAACGACAATAGGTCTAACGAAAAATGGCTGAATTCGACAAAAGACCTACGACGAAAAAAGATCGAAAGAAAAAAGTATTTTTAATTTGTTTAAAAAAAAGCTTTGTTAAATTAAATAACTATATCCATTCTGTTTACAATATGAAGCCGAACACTTTCTTTTCATACAATTCTTAGTTTTGGAAATATTTTTACCTTATATATTAGAGTAGATTTGTTCGCCCTTTTTTTCGACTGTATTTTTATCATTTCAGCCTTTTGTCATTCGGATCATTATCTTCGGGTTTTTGTCCATGTCGGTTTTTTATCGTTTGACCTTTTTTCTTTCGTCATTTTGCACAATTCGGTCTTTGGTACAATAATTCGTCCTTTTATCTATATTGGCCTTTTGGGATAGACCCAATTTCTTATTTGGCTTTTTTTACTTATCCTTCTTAAACATTTCCTTTTTCTGATTTCTTATTTCAAAAAGTATCAATTGTATAATATTTCATAATCATCAATTCTATTTCAGAAAGGATCGATTGTATTTCAGAAAGGATCAATTGTATTTCAGAAAGGATCAATTGTATTTCATAAAAGATCAATTGTATTTCATAAAGGATCAATTGTATTTCATAAAGTATCAATTGTTTAAAAAAAATCAATTTAATTTTAGAAATGACCAATTATAAAAATTGAGAAAGCCAAGACTTTTTGGTGGTAATTATGCACGTGACCACAACAGATACATACAATTCATCAAAAAAGTGCTTTGGTAATTTAACATTACACCAATGACAAGTAAAAATATTACACTTAGTTCCAATTCATCAATGGTAAACCCCATAGAAATTGTCTGTTCTAAGATTAAAACAGTATTGTTAAAAAACAACTTCGGATTTCTAATGTTATGGCTTCTGGTATCATGGAGCAAATATTGGTTTACTTAGGAACATTTATTGATGTAGCAAAAATTGTTGGTGGTGGTAAAATCGATCATGCAGCTAAAATTTTATATTTAGGTAATCGAAAATTTTTGAGACAAAAACTTTGAATGTAACGCAATGATTCTTTCTGATATACAATTGATTACTTTTCAAATACAAATCATACTTTCTGAAATTAAATTGACGAATTCTGATTTTCAAATATTTTATGAAATTCAATTGGTTTTTCTGAAATACAATTGATGCTTTCTGTAATACAATTCATGTTTATGAATTACAATTGATAATTTTTGAAATTGAATTTACCTTTTCACAAACACCTACATATACAGGGTGTTCCGTTCGTGGTTTACCAAACGTCAGGATCAAAAAATCGACCTAATTTATTCGAGAATTTTATAGTTTTGGAGCTACAGTATTTTGAATAATATGTCACCGATTTTTGTAAAAAATCACAAAATCGCAAATTAGATTAAAAAAAAAGTGCTTAGGGATTTAAAAAAATTATCATTAGTAAACTAAATATAACAGTTATATAAAAGTAGTTTTTAAAATGCTGAAAAAAAAATCAGAAAGAAAACTTATATATACAGGGTGTCCCATTTGACGTTGTATTGTCGCATCGTTCCAACGATATCTTGAAAAAACAAAAAAATGGGATTTTCAAAATATGGCTATAACTTCGTTATTTTCGGTGGTATCAAAAAAAAATTTTGACTTAGTAGGGACAATTTTTTGTGTAAAATGCAGTAAAACAAATGAATATTTTTTTTCGTCAAAGGATTGTCCGGAATTGAACCAAACTTATTTTTTTCTTATGGCAGCCATATTGGATTTATACATATTCGGAATAAGTGTATTTTTCTGAGTAATTTAACATATCATATGTAATATTTTAAGAAAAATAGAAATAATTTTATTACAATAGATGTAAACTGTCAATACATAGGTATGTGTTAAGATTTATTTTACATTTAATATTTTAAATAGTTATATTTATGTTATTGACAATTTACATCTCTTAAAGTCAAATGCTAGTTTGTAAAATCAAATAATTTTTTTTTTAAATATGACATATGGTACATCAAATTACTCAGAAAAAATACTGATTCCGAATATGTGTAAATCAAATATGACTGCCATAAGAAAAAAATAAGTTTGGTTCGTTTCCGGTTAATCCGTTAGCGAAAAAAAATATTCATTTGTTTTACTACTTTGTTCACAAAAAATTGTCTGTACTGGGTCAAAAAACTTATTGGTACCACAGAAAATAAAGAAGTTATAGATAGCCATATTTTAAAATCGCATTTTCTTGTTTTTTCAAGATAGCGTTGGAACGATGCGATATTCAAATTTTTGGTAAATTAATTATTAATATTCGAAAAAATTTCTACTACTTTGTCCATTTAACCGACTATCTCCAATAATAACAAAGATACCCATACAGTCCAACGTCAAATGGGACACCCTGTATATAATATTTATTTTTTTCAATTTTTGAAATTTTTTTCCAAAACAAGATTTTCAAGATACGATTTTTAACCTTGGAAATTTTGCATAGTTAATTAAACTTTTTGATGATTAAGCTGAAAAATTTAATACTTTTTGGGTTTCATTAAAATTAGGAAAAAGTAGAGGATAGAGAAATTTTAGTTACATTTTATTTCATGGAATAAACAAGTAAAATATTTTAAAAATGTTAGTTTAGTTTGTAATTTTTCGATATTTTAGCTATTACCGATTTTTAGATTAAGAACCGCCAAATTTTCTTTATTTAAAAAATACAAAAATAACTAAGTTAAACTTAAAAACACGTAGTATACATTTTGTTTTCAAAATTAGTTCCGCCTTCACCGTTATTATTAACGTTTTTATTTAAATGTGACACGCCAAATTTTTGTTTATAATTTAAATTAATTTTAGAAAAAAGTATACGTTTATGATTTTTTCTATTTTGAAAAACTAACCGTTATAGTTTTACTTGTTTCAATCAGCTTTCTTCGTCAAAACAGCAGTCTCTATAGGTCTAAAGTTACTAATGTATTTTGTTACCAAAAAAATTTTTGGGAAAAAAAATTGACCGTTGTAAAATTTTACTGCACTGAATGGAAGAAGTGAAAATTCTCGAATTTTAATAGATTCTCTATAGTTTCATGAATAATTTTTAGGTTAAATAATTTATTTTAATGGATTCAAAAAATCGTTATTTTAAAATGCGCAGCAGGATTGCTGTATTTTTTTATACATTTGAAAAAATATTAGACAGTTTTATTAAATTTTATGTAAAAAACTAATTTTTAATTGATAATTTTTCGTTTTATTTATTTTGTAATGATATAAATTATTTTGATAATTAGTGGTTTATAGTGTAACTTTTTTGGGTCATTATAAAACATTTAATTTCTCTGCAATATACTCATAAATAAGTTAGTTAATTATTTTGAGTAAAAAACAAATCATTTAAAATTTAATAACCTAAATATAATAAAATTTTATTGCTGAAATATATCTTAGCTATCTTAAGCAAAGCAGCTTAAATTAATATTTTATTCTAATAGAAACGCTCAGCACTTAAACTCGTTATGAGGACGTTCAGAAGGAGGTGCTGTTCCACTCTGACGTTACCTCCCACAGCTCCTTGACTGCACAATCTCACCTATAAAAACGTTTAAACCATAATATAGAGGTAACCACATATTGTTTTTATATCTTTGCTTTCCCAAACGAGACATTTTAATACCCAAAAGCGCGCAAGAACGAAAGCCAACAATCAGCGCCATCTACAAATAGATGCCTAATAAATCGTACTACGAGCTCTTAGCGTGGGCTTAAATCTTTAAATTCATTGCGTAAAAAGTTCAAGCACACATGTTGAAATAAACTAATACTCGAGTGGGTGGTTGCGATTAGTAGTGTCGTATGTCGTATACCAACGGGTGGACACCCTGTATATAAATTATCACACGCCCGCGCTATTCTTCATCCCGAATCGATGTGTGCAATATGTTATTGCTTTCAGATAAGGATCACGTTTTAATCTCGGCCAGATTTCGCCGCACACGCGTTCCGCATCCGGATTTTTTTTATTTTCAGGAAGATGCTCCAGTTCAATATTTTCCGCCATTAATGGGGCCATTAAAGCGCGTTCCCACATTACTCCTGCATAAAATTAAAGCCATAATTGTTTAATTAGGATAATTATGTAAGTGACAACGGTTTTTACCACTTTAAAGCGCTATAAAATTATACATGTGTATAAAAATGGCGAAGATTAAAGCGATAACCAACAACACATGTACTTCATTAATTTATCACAATTATTACATTAATAAAAGTATGACATTTTACTCGGTAAATAGCAGTAAACAAGCTTAATTTACTTCATATTCATTTTATTTTAATAGCGACATAAAACGTTTTATTTGATCCTATTTAAAAAAATAATAATAGTGCTGTAAAATCTCGATATACAGGGTGTATCAATGTTCGTGCTGTAAAATCTCGATATACAGGGTGTATCAATGTTCGTGCTCAAAATGCCGATAAGAAGTACTAAGTACTTATTTAGTGTCAAAAAATTAAATATACAGGATTTTTCAGTATTAATGAAAAACCACAATATATTTTAAACTTTTAAACTGTTAAAATTTTGATAAAATGTTTCAAATAAAAGTTTCATAAAATTAAGTAAACTAAGGGCCGGTTGAACAATTGAAGTTTAAGCATTTAGTGCCAATTAAACTAAAAAAATGATAAAAATACAATGGAAAACCTGTCAATTTTTTAATTCAAGTGTCACTTGAAGCTTAAACTCCAACTGTGCAACGAGACCTAAGATTTGTACATATCTGTATTATATAGGATGTTTGCTAAATTGTCCAAACTTCGTTATTTTAAATGTAACACCCTGTATATTCTCCTAAATATGCCAATAGATAGCAGGTTTGGTACCTTTATCTCTAATAGCTAAAAAAGTATTAAATAAAATTAAAATATTTATGCAACAAGTGCAAAAAGTGGATAATATTTGCACGTGATGTAAAAATTGAACAACGAGACCGTAAACTTAATTGCAAATACGTAATTTACACGAGTTGCATGCACTATGTTTGTGATATTTTTTTAAATTTTTTTGAAATTAAAAAAAAAATTGAAAATTGTTTTTCTTTATATAAAAATGATAAAAAGTACCAAAACTCATTCTAAATAATACTAATACCTAAATAAATAGTAATTTGTACAATTATTCAAATAGATTATAAGTAATAATTTTTTTGAGGACCATTTTTGGAAATAACTCTGTTTTTTAAATTCAAACATGCCGTGTCACTCGGTTTTTTTTAAGTGGATTTTATGACGATTATTTTGGTACCCCATATGTTGGGTCAAATCAGTTTGCCCATGCCTACTTTAAATTTCTAGTATGAAAAATTAAAAATATAAGAACAGGCACATGCAACTTGATTGGACATACATAAAATGTGTTTCCTTGAACGATATAACATTGACAAATTTCAAATTTCTGTTTTCATAAATAAAGAGGTTATAGAGGTGACCCATGTTTCGTTTACGCCCGGTATGTGAACTTCCAGAGATTTTTGTTGGAAGATAAACTAATTATCAAGTAGTTTTATATAGATATGAAAACCAAATAAGTTTTGTCTAGTATTGTCATCAGTTAGTAGCGATTGAATAAATAGTTAAAAACGTTTACTTCTTCAATTCATATTATAACATGTTATGGGCCCAGGACAAATTATTGCATATTAAAAGTTCTTAATATATACAGAAGATTTTATAATTAAAGATTAGAAAATGTCTCAGGGTGTACCTATGATTGATAACTTGAGAGGAAGAGTAAATTTTAACAGTTGGAAGTTTGCTATGAAAACTTATTTGGAAAATGAAGATTTATGGAATTGTATAACTGGTGAAGACAAAGATGAAAAGAAAAATGTGAAAGCAAGAGCAAAAATTATGTTGTCTGTGGAAACAGTAAATTATGTGCATATTGAAGAAGCTTGGGATAATTTGGTAAAGGCTTTTGAAGATTCTAATTTTACGAGTAAGTAAAATTAGTCTCCTAAAGACATTATTGTCAACAAAATTAGAAAATTCAAATATTGACGAGTATGTCAATATAATAATTTCTATGGCACATAAATTAAATGGAGTTGGTTTAAAAGTAAATGAGGAATGGGTAGGTTGTATATTATTAGCTGGTCTTCCTGATGAATATAAGCCAATGATAATGGGTCTCGAAAATTGTGGAATAAATATTACAGGAGATTTAAATTAAAACGAAATTATTACAAGATATCAAAAATGAAAAATGTAGCAAGAAAGCTGATAATGAAGCTGTATTTTATGGAAAAACATATAACAAAAACAATTTATGAATTATGGAAAGAATAAAGATTCTAGATGTTTTAATTGTAATGATTTTGGTCGTAAATCATTTAATTGTCCAAAACCTAAAAAAATAAAAATTAAGCAAAATCGGAATTATCAACATTCTAATTTTTGAAGTATTTTGTACATCAGCTATTGAAAATACTAATAAAAATAATAATTGTTATAAGTGGTTTATTGAGACTATTAAAGTGAAAAATGTCATGTATGTACCAAACATTTCAACAAACTTACTTTCTGTAAGTGAAATGGTGAAAAATGGGTGTAAGGTAATTTTAGAAAAAGATAGCTTATGAAGGAAAATGAAGTTTTAGTATTAGCTGTTCTAAAAGATGACATGTTTTGTTTAAATTATGTCAGAATTCAAAATAATTTGATGTTTAATAATAAAAATGTTTATTTAATTTGGCATAGAAGAATGGGTCATATGAATATAAATAATTTGCAATTATTGCAAAAGTGTGGTTATCTGAAGAACATTGATTTTAAAGATCATGCAGATTTTTGTGAAACTTGTCTTAAAGGAAAGCAAACTCGCTTACCATTTGTTAAGTCAAGTTCGCAAACAACTAAAATTTTGGAACTGGTGCATTCAGACTTGTGTGGACCAATGGAAAACGAGTCATTAGGAGGATCCAAATATATGTTTACATTGATAGATGATTTTTCCAGAAAAAAACATTTGTATATTTTTTGGATAGTAAGTCACAAGTTAGAAGTTCTTTTCAAGATTTTAAGAATTTTATTGAAAGAAGCACTAATAAGAAAATTAAAATCTTAAGATCTGACAATGGAAAAGAATATGTAAATAGAGATTTTAAATTATATTTAGCAAAAGAAGGAATTTGTCATCAAACTACAATTCAGTATACTCCTCAGCAAAATGGATTAGCAGAAAGAATGAATAGAACCATTATTGAAAAAGCACGTTGTATGTTATTAGATGCAGGTTTAGAAAAGAAGTTTTGGGCAGAAGCTGTAAATATTGCTGTTTATATAATTAATAGATCCCCTGCAAAAGGAATAAATAATCAAATTCCAGAAGAAGTTTGGAGTAAGAAAAGGGTGAATTTGAATTATTTAAAAATGTTTGGATGTCAAGCTATGAGTCACATACCAAAACAGAAAAGGCAGAAATTGGATTCGAAATCTGAATCATGTATATTTATGGGTTATTGTGAAAACAGTAAAGGATACAGATTATTTAACATGAAAACTCAAAAAATTATTAAAAGCAGAGATGTTGTTTTCAATGAAAACATTTTATTTAAAAATAATGTAAAAGATGGCAAAGAGATTTCAGAACAAATTCAATTTATTGACAGTTTTGATAATCAAAATGATGTAGATATTTCAAAAGAAATAGAAAATAATATTGAAAACAATGCTGATAATGAAGATGAAAATTATTGTAACAATTTTCAAGAAAATGCAGTAATTGATGATAAACGTGATTTAAATGGAAATGCAGAAATAATTACTTCAAAACGAATTTCAAAAATGCCAAGCAAGTTAAATGATTATTTGATATATTCTGCAGTTGAAAATAAACTAAATGATCCATTAACTGTAGAAGAAGCTTTAGAAAGTTCGAATTCTCAATTTTGGATAGAAGCAACGAATGCAGAATATAATTCTTTAATTGATAACAATACTTGGAAATTAATAGATGTAAAAGATTTACCTAAAAATAGAAAACCAATAGATTGTAAATGTATTTTTAAAACAAAACGGGATGAAAATGGAGTTATTGAACGTTATAAAGCACGTTTAGTAATTAAAGGGTATTCTCAAAAAGCTGAAGTAGATTATAACGAAACATATGCACCTGTAGTCAGGTATGACTCTATTAGGTATTTATTGGCATTGGCTGTCAAATATGATCTTCAAATAGATCAGATGGATGCAATAACTGCATTTTTACAAGGCGATCTTACAGAAGAAATTTATATGAGTCAACCTACATATTTTATAAAAGATAAAAATAAAATATGTTCACTTAAAAAAGCAATATATGGTCTTAAGCAAGCAAGTAATCAAAAGTTGGATTGTGCACTTAAGGAAATTGGATTAAAATCATCAAGAGTTGATAACTGTGTTTATTATAAAATTCATGAAGAGAAAATGATTACAAGAGATTTTGAAAAGGGAAAATTATGGATTGATCAAGAAAGATACACTGAAGATATTTTAAATAGCTTTAAAATGAAAAATTGTAATCCTGTTTGGATTAAACACTTTGGATATTGTTCAAAAATTATCGAAAGAAATGTGTTTATATTTTGGGACTTTTTTCTAGTTGAGTGATATTCTGGGGGGAGAGATCCAAAACTTTTTTAAATTGAAACCACTGTCGTGTTTGATATCATTTTAAAGGTAATAAAAAAATGCATTTCTTAAAACCAGAAGTAAATATCGTAATTATTTCAAAAGATATAAAGGATTTAGTACAAAATCCAAAAATTATGATATTATCAACATTTTTCTTATGACAAAAGATCTTCAAACCCAAACGTTTATAAGTGTCCTTTACCATACCTCTAGTGATCTCGTAAGCGATTTCCTAATTAATTTATTGTTTCTGGGTTTGTTGCATAGAACCTATTTTTAGAAACCCCTAAAAGAAAAAATCTAGAGATGCCAAATCTGGATATCTAGACGGTCATTCTATGTCACCTCTCCTACCAATTCAACGCTTTGGAAACGTGCGACTTAAAAAGTCTCTGATTGCAAAACTAAAATGTGGGGGAGCAGTATCTTGTTGAAATCTTGGTTCTCCAGAAGTTCCAGGATCTATTTCCGTCCAAATTTCTTTTTATAAAAAAAGGACCTATTACATTTAACCCCAAAATTCTCCCCCATACATTTATTTTCTGAGGTCTTTGAGTATGATCTTCTCTGAATGAATGTGGATTTGTATCGGCCCAATATTGAGAATTGTGTGTATCGACCATTTAGGTAGAATATCTTAAGAAAACAACAAATTTGTCCCGAATAATTCATCAAAATTGCAGTCTCCAATCAGTTCATGAACCAGATGACATTTGTAAGGAAAATAATTATTTTTCTGTAAAATTCGGTGCACTGAACATTTCGCAATTTCATGTACTTGACTCGTATTTGATAAAGAACTTTCTGGATCTTCAATAAAAGGCAGAATAACCAGTTTTTGTTGGATCTTTCATTGAGCCCTTTATAGGAATTGGAAGTCACTGATGAAAATAATCATTGAAAACGTATATACTTGATTATGGGACCCTTCTCCGTCTCCAAAGCCACGAATCATCAAAAGAGTGATTCTTTCCCTTTTAGTAAGTTTTTGCTCCATATTACTTTTCTGGCGTTTACTAATTGCAATTTTTTTGCAAAATTTGGCACTTTAAATGCTTGTAATTCTTGACAGAGTTATAGCTACTTCTGGTTTACAATAATGTATTTGTCTTTATATTGGGCCAGGTAAATAAAAAAGTAAACAATTGCTTTTGCTTAAAATTTAATAAAATAATTGCGTTTTTCTCAAAATTTAATAATTAAAACTTCAAATGTAAAACAAGCAATTTTTAAAAGTAAAACATTTTCTAAAACTTATACTTTTAACTTATTCATGAAAATCTTGATATTTAATACTAATTTTTAAGTAAAAGCAAATGCTTATTTTTTATTTACGCCACCTTTAAAATGAGACCTAAATCGATAGTGGTTGTAATTTAAAAAAGTTTGTGAGCAGAGCTCCCTCAAGACGCCCCTTAAATAAAAAAAATCCCAAAATATAACAAAATATAGTTTTGATCACCATGTACCTACATATTTATAAATTTTCATTTTTTTTTGTTAACACTTTCAAAAGTGATATTCCCATTCCGGGACTTTTGAGACGCCCTGTATAAACTAGAAATTTTATTGTTTTTTTTTTCTCTTATTTGTCTAAAATCATTTTTGTTTACTTTATTTTATATTTTCTTATCTATTAAAGAAAAAGGTACCTACCAAATATTGCGAACATTCAGGAGAATAAGATCTAACAAAATATTGAAAATTTCAGGGTGTAACATTTAAAAGTTTGGCGTAGTTTGGACAATTTATCGAAAACCCTGTAAAATAAAAATATTTTCAACTATTAGTTTAATTAATTCTATGAAACTGTTATTTAAAAAATTAGTTGATATCTTTAACGGTTTACAAATTATTGAATTGTTCCGGTAATATTGAATAACTCTCTATACAGGATGCCCCCAAATTGGTGCTCACGCGCTCCGCTGCGTTGTTGGGGACTTTAAATTGAGCAAATTAGAAAAAACGCTATCCACCTGAGATTTATTGATATTAACCAAAAATGAAATTTGGCAACACTTACTGGGTTTGCAAAATTAATTCAGACAAATAACATTGTTGGCAGACTTATTTTCACGATTTTGGTCTACAAAAAAAATTAATTTTTTCAAGTGATTTTTTTACTATACAGGGTGGTGATTATTTCGATGCTCACCATTGGTATCTTTTAAAGTGGAGGAGATACGAGGTCGGTTTAATTAGAGAAAAGTTGTTCATTTTTATGGCCATTAAAAATCTGAAAGAAAATTTAAACTTGTTGTAAAATTATGGCCAAAAAACAAAAAATGTGGTTTTGGAAAATAATTTATTTTTGCCAAACCATTACTGCTACATCAATGAAATTTGGTACCTTTAAATTGTTGACTATGAGTTAAATGACGTAAAAAAATTTTTTTTTGGCATCCTAGATTTGAAGCCGCGATATTCAACTTTTTTATTTCTTATGGCCGCCATGTTTGATTTTTACATCATCATATAATAAATAATAATACATTTTCAGATTGCTAATTAACTTTAATATGTTCCTTTAGAAAATGTGTTAAACTTAAGAATTTGTATAAAAACAAATGAAAGCAATGCTTTATGGACAGTTTCCGTGGTTACCATAAAAAATTCTCCTCAAAATTGATGTAATAATAAAGAAAACAAAAATAATAAACAAATGACCTGCAATAAGAGCATTTTATGTAAATAACAGGTGTCTTTATAATATTAAACAAATAAAACGATTAAAGTATTTGCATTTTTATTATTAGAATTTTCATCAAATTTAAAGTTTCATTTGACGCGATATTTTTATGTTAACCATGGAAACTGCCCATAAAACATTGATTTCCTTTGTTTTTTATACAAATTTTCAGTTTTAACACATTTTCTAAGGGAACACATTAACGTTAATTAGTAATCTGGAAATGTATTATTATTTATTATCTGATGATATAAAAATTCAACATGGCGGCCATAAGAAATAAAAAAGTTGAATATCGCGGCTTCAAATCTAGGATGCCAAAAAAATTTTTTTTACGTCATTTAACTCTGAATAGTCAATAATTTAAAGGTACCAAATTTCATTGATGTAGCAGTAATGGTTTGGCAAATATAAATTATTTTCTAAATTCACATTTTTTTGATTTCTGGCCATAATTTTGCAATGCCTTAAATTTTCTTTCAGATTTTTAATGGTCATAAAAATGCGCAACTTTTCGCTAATTTAACCGACCTCGTATCTCCTCCACTTTAAAAGATATTAATGTTGAGCATCGAAATAATCACCACCCTGTTTACTTATATTATTAATAGTATATGTAAATTGAATATTTCTTTAATCTGTTTTAAAATAGTATTGTCTGAGAGATTTATGATTTAAAAATATTAAGTTTGAACCTAAATTCTTACATCAAACAGCGAAAAAGGATTTTTTATTATTTTTTCAGTACTCTACAAAGGGTCCCCAATAACGTAGCGGAGAGCTTGGGCGCCAATTTGGGGATACCCTGTATAAATTTATTTTTAATGAGAAAAACGCTTTCGTTTTATGTAGGAGAAAGTTTCAAAAAAAATCTTTAAACTTCTTCGAACATTAAAATAAAACTGAAAAGTCAAAAATATAATGGAATTTAGAGTTAAAGCAAAAAATAGTTGCTAAGATTAATCGTATAATACGTTCAGTTAAAATGAAAAATCAACCTGTTTTATGTGTTATTTTTTTCAAGCATAATAATTTTTGTATCCACTATTTAATTATATAAATAATTTATTATAGCATTTTAATGGATTTAAAAGTTATAAATTACGAAAGGCGTGAATTTGTTATTTATTTATTTCATTCTGAGCAAATGTTTACCGAATGGTGCTAGGTGTAAATTTATGACCATCACTCGCTTATATTCACTATTCACTTGACCATTTGAACTTTTTCTTTTTTCCACGACCTATGACATTTTAATGGCGACAAAATGATATTTCCGAAAATTAAGAAAAATATATAATTGTTTCGATATGTAAAAGTTCGTTTCGTTTCCCACGTTGATTTATTTCTTAAATTATTGTAACTCTCTAATTTACCGGAAGCATAAAGTTTTTTTGGAATATTCAGTAGGCCAATTGATGATGTTAAATTGCAGGTAATTCAAGCAGCCCAATTCCGTTATTATTAAACTCGACGTTTTTGAGCGGAAATCTCTTTCTTCTTTCGTTGGTCCTCGTAATTTGGATTGGAATGAATGTAGCATAGTTGAAGATGTGGAGATGAGGAGATGTAAAGATGAGATGTATAAATATCCGTGATTATTCACCCACGCCGCACGTGCCAAGATCAAACACCTCACGCTCATGTACCCCAGATTCCAGATTGGTGAGGCGCAATCACGGAAATTGCACTCGGAGGCGCCCCCTTCTTTAAACAACGCACATAAATAAATTTGAATGTCGGCGTAATGCGGCGCAGTTAGCCACTTGACGCACTTTATTTATAGGAGGAGGATTGTTTCTTTATTTTTAAATATTTCACGCCTACTCTAATCACCAAAAATTACAAGGACTTCCTTCGATAGCTCTTAACCTGTCAGACCAATTTCCAACAAATCAAATCACAGTACAAACACAAGAAAAACACGTCCAAATTTAAAAGGGTTGAAAAATGTCTACCATTTCTTTTCATTTTTTTTAGCAAATACCTTCTAAGTTGTGTCAATATGCAGGCATAACTTTTGAAGTTACTTAATGATGCTGGTAAATAATGATCAGGGAATTTGAAAAATCCAAATATAAACCTAATTTTAATGAATTTTTGGTTTTTCATTCTCTAAAATCAATTTTAGGATGTGTTAATTTTCAGTAGTATTTTTGGAATCATGTAGAAAAATTTATGACTGGATCAATCCAAGACTGATGAAAGCAATTGTTCACAAGTTGTGGAAAATGTTATTTTATTGCCTGAAGAAGTCATTTGTCCGAAATCTAAAGGAGTGGATAATTGTGAAGGAACAGAAAATTTGCAAAAATAACAAAAGATTCATACCTGCAGCACAATTTCCCCCGACCTATGAACACTCAACCAAAAAATAATGTAAGAAAGAACAGAAAAAACAGGTAAAAGTATGATAGCCTCAGATAGTCCAGAAATAAAAAAATGAACATGGAAAAATAAGCCAAAAAGGAAAAATTGGAAACGAAAAAAATACGTGTCAATAAAAAAGGAAAAAAAGTAGTATGGAAAGTGTTACAAAATAGCTCTATACCTATCTGAATCTAATAAACTATGATTCTGGAAAGTGAAGATGACGGTCTTAAAAGCTGACTGATGAATACAATATTCAAAAGGTAAAAGAATAATTAGATCAAATAATTTATTTTAGTTGACTTTGATGGGAAGAAAGAAAAAGTTTACTACGTGGCTTTAAACGTTTTGAACTAAATTTTCTTAGAAGGAAATCTCCAAAACAATATGTGTTTAATATTGACATTCTTGATTTATCTACGGTTCTGAAATGGGATATCAAAGTGATTTTACCAAAGCTTATAGATTATGGAAACACCTGAAGAAGCAAGACTTCTTTCTACTCGTTCAATGTAGATTTCACTGACCAAAATTAATTTAATTTAATTTGTCGACATTGTTCAATATTTTTCTTGAGTTATTTTGTTAATTTATAGTTGTCTTATGGTGCATGAACATGTAGTAATATAATATTTTTTCTAAAATGTCAATAAAGGTTTCAAGTTTGATACATGAAATTTCTTTTTCTTCTTTCTCAATGTATTACTTTATCCAAATATCCTCCAAGCAACCCTCTCTAATTTTATGGTTTAATTTTTTCTATGATTCACTGTGTACTATATGATGGTTCAATGTGTACTACATTATGGACTGTGTACTACATTGTGGAGACAGTGAACCAAACAAACATTTTGGAAAAAATAGAAAATATTGAAATGGTGTGGTTACGGATTAAATAAGTATGTTAAAGATTAAACTTGCCGATAGACATGTATAACTTTTAGAAACTTAAAAAATGAATGCATACCAATCTTTTAAACAAAAAATGTGGAATAGTTCATCCTATGTGTAAAATTCAAAATTATATTTAAATAGAGCTTTTAAAACTGAAGAATAAGAAATTTTGCATAGACATCATTCTTTATCAAAAAATCAATCATCCGCATAAGACGAAATTTAGAAATATGATACTTCTACCATCATCTGTAGGAATATTTTGATCATCGCCACTATACCTGAGAGAAAAATTATTTAATTTTTATCCTGCAAGTAACATAAACTTAAAATTGCATCGACGAAAAGTTGCCAGTATGATCTGAAATTTGTGATATTTTTTCATAAAATTTATTAGAAAATGTTTTAAAAAACTTCTAAAGAAAATTAAAAATGAAATCTAAAAATATTCAACAAAAAAAACGAAAACTTTTTTCCAGACTAAAAATGTTTAAATTTGGTAATTCGTTTTAGGTCAATCTCTAAATTCCATACCAAAAAGCATGGCAAAGTTTTAATTAATGGCGAACTAATATGTACTATCAAAAAAATACGATTAAATTTTGGTCAATAGCGAACTAAGTATATTATTTTTTTCAGGGGATGGAGTAAAGAGTAGGAACGGTAGAAACTAAGTCTAAAATAAAGATATATTTAAAAATGTTGGCCACAGGAGCCGAATCCTCATTTTCGGAGATAAAATATTTCCATATAAGCGTACGGTGTTTACTATAGGATATTTTATCCCCGAAAATTAGGATAGTGGTCCTGTATCTGCTCCCCTAACTTTTTAGGCGAGAATTTTTGGCAAATGTTTCGGTTCTCTCTGGAAAAACTGCAGTTTGTTGTTGTTTCTTTCATTTTTTATTTCAATAATTATGTTTACCATCAAAAAGGGCCGCATGGGTTTACCCAATTTTTATCATGCAACGACAAATCTCGCGCAAACCTGCAGCTCCAAAAGGTCAGGAATAAGAATCTTGGCTAAAGTCGAATTTTAGATTATTCTACTATTTACTATCTGAGAACGATAGACCAATATTTACCTAAATTCCTCAATTAAAAACTACGTTTTTAGAAGAAGAGCTTCATGACGTTTGTCCAACTTTTACCTAACGATAAACCTCATGCTAACCAGCTGCAGCCCAAAAACGCCAGAAATAAGAATATTGCCTATGATGTGATTTTTTACCTGATTTTATACAAATTTCTTAAATTATTAAAAACTACTTTTTTGGAAAAATATAAATATCGTATTTGAAACCTCAACATCGTAGTTTATAGCTCTATTTTCTATTAGTCAACCGTATACAGGGTGTCTCACTGAAAATTTCAAATGGTATTTGATAACTAAATTTTTTTCAAAAAAATAATTAAACACACCGATTTTTGCTTTGAGGGAGACACATTATAAGACCGATTTAAGCACGCTCCCTCAAGCGGGGGGAGTTAACCCCCAAATTTCTTAAATGACAAGAGGGGTTGAGTAACATATCATTTAAAAGCTGCTTATAATTGGAATCCAACGGTATAAATTAAATTAAAATTGATCTATTCGTTTTAAAGAAAAAAATATAAATACCTATTGTAATACCCAAATTTAAAAAAATCTAAAGTCTACAATAATTTTTTGTACTTATGTTTTCCAGAATTTTCCAAAAACAAATAGGACATCTTACCTTCAATTTTTCGTTCAGTATTTAATAATTTGCTAATTAGAAAAATATTTTTTGGCGGCAATGGTTAATTTAAAATTTTTTTAATTTATTTATTGCAATGAGATTTTATTTTTCTTTTCTTTAAAACGAATGGATCAATTTCGATTTCCACGTGTTAGGTTATTTTTTTTTGAAAAAAAATTAGTTACCAAATAATCGACATTTGAAGTTTTCAATGAGACACCCTGTATGTATTTTCTGAAACACAAAAGGTTTTCATAGAAAATCAAAATTGCGTTGGTGAGGTTTCGTAACTCAAAATTATTTACAAAATACACCATGATTCTAAATGAAAAAGTAAATCGACTGTTTTGCAATTGCAATGCTTATTGTCGGAAAAAATGCAAAATTTAAAATTAAAAACTTCATTGAGTTTTTCAAAAAAGTTAAATTACAACTTACTTACTTAAAAAGATAAAGTGAAATGTTCAAAAAGCAAGTTTTCATTTTTTTGAATTTTTGACTAATACGATTACTCTGTTGTAGGATATTTATTTTTTGCGTTTTTTTTATGATAACAGTCATTATACATGTAGATACACTTATCTTATCAGCAAAAAGCAAACTGGTAAATTTTCGAGTGGTTCTTTCTGTTGCATGTTAGTTTACAAAAATATAAAATAAATCAGTTTATAAATTATAAATTACGAAATTACTAAGGGTGTTCTTCAAATTTCAAAAAAACTGATCTTTTTTTAAACTGAGCACTTTGTATAAAGGGTGTTTCTTATGTATGTATTAGAAAAAATTAAAAAATATCATTGTTCTCTATTTCGAGAAACATTTTTGCGAATTATAATAACAAATTTTAAATTGGTGGAAAATTAAATTCCTGAAGATATGGACAGATGATTAGAATCACCCTGTATATTTTTAATATTTTATTTTAGCATTCACGTGTAAATTTGGTTGCCTAAAAATTAAAGACTATTTCTAATTTTTTTAAATTTATTTTTAAATACATGTATTGATTTTTTTGGGTCGAAAATTAAGTTACATTAATTCTTGGTTGTTTAAAGTTGGTTATTGTTTTCTTTTAATTTTTTGAAAAAAATTAAAATTAAAACAAAAACCAATTTTAAACATCTAAGAATTAATATAAGTTAATTTTCGACCGAAAAAAAATTAATATACTTAAAAATAAATTAAAACAATGAGAAGTTATTTTTTAAGTTTTAGTTTAGGCGTGAATGCTCTTAATGTGAAGAACGTTTGAAATATCAAAAATATATCAAAAAATTTTGGTGTTTTTAAATTGATATTGTTTTCATTTGTACCTACTTAGTAATTAAAATTTACAAAAATTACTTTAAACTCAGTTTTAACTAAAACGAAGTTTAAACTGACAAGCAACAGTTTTTTTTACATATTTTTTGCCATACTTGTCATTTTACACCTGGTATTTTTATGCAACTCATCCCTAAAATTATTTTAAAATCTGGGCGAGTCTTCTTTAAATATAGTTTTCAGGAGTTTACGAGTAAAAATTATACTAAATAAATATTATTCTGGAAATTTTGCAAAATATTTCTGTAACTACTTGAATAAATTTGCTCTATAAGTCATAAGAAAAATAATGTTTTTATAATTTCTTAAAAATTGACAGAATTGAAAATAAATTTTCCCAATTTTTTATTACGACTATTTATATAGGGTGTTTAATTTAAAAGGAGCCACCTTAAATAACTCTCAAACAATAATTTATTGTAAAAATCCAGCAACAGGTGGATTTTTATTTTTAGGGGGATATCTTTTTGCAACAAAATGAAAGTTGTCATTGCAAGTCCTTTACCTAAAGAACTACCATTTCAATTTTTTCAAATGGGAATAGGCCTCGATAAATTATTTGAAAGCATTTTTTACCCTGATAATGGCAGTGCTCTAACTTAAGAGGATAATCGGCAAATTTGAGCGCTTGATTTTGAAATTCGCTTGATATTTGTGGTTTTGGTCATATTTTTTTTTCCATTGAAGCTTTTCAAAATTTCTTTTTTTGGTACACAGAAGAGTCTTGTGGCTACCAATTTCTTCTTTTTTTTTGTTTTGGTAAGTGAAACCAAATAATCATACGGCAGCAGTAAAACGGGCTCTTTACAAAAAATGTTCGCTTAGCGGCTCTTTGAAACATTCTAAAATACTTATTGAAATAATATTTTTTTCCAACGCTAGAAATAAGTTAACATATAAACGAAGACTTTGATGATGTGTTTTTTTGTTTTAAATATCCTTTTAAACTATTTACAGCATCCCAAAAATTAAGTAAAATTTTAAGAAATTTTTGGGATGCTGTAAAAAATTTAAAAATATATTTAAAACAAAAAAACGCAACATCAAAATCGTCGTTTATATCTTAACTTATTTCTAGCGTTAGAAAAAAAATTATTTCAATTAGTTTTTTAGAATGTTTCAAGGAGCCGCTAAGCGAACATTTTTTGTAAAGAGCCCGTTTTACTGCTGCCGTATGATTATTTGGTTTGACTTACTAAAACAAAAAAAGAAGAAATTGGTAGCCAGAAGACACTTCTTTATACCAAAAAAATAAATTTTAAAATAGCTCCACTGGAAAAAAAGTTATGACCAAAATCGCAAATATGAAGAGAATTTCAAACTCAAGAGCTCAAATTTGCCGACTATCGCCTTAACCAATAATTTATAATTATTTATCAATATTTTTGTAGTTAATTTTTATTATTAACTACTTTTTACCTTTTCTATTATATCGTGCTCTGTAAATGTATAAATTAAGTTGGTGTTAAAACAAATATTTTTTTTTTATTTTCAGAATAAGATCTTTAAAATTCGACACCCATTCCCATTTGAAATAATCGATTTTTTATTGGAAATTTCGATAGCTATTTTGACATAAATTTTGTAACAAAATGGAGGAAGGCAAGTAATACCTTTATTATACTTTATTGGTTTTAGTAATGCACTAGCGTTTATAGAAGTTTTGGTAACTAATAAATTGATTTATAAGTATCCACACATAAAGTTTGAATAAACAGGTTTTTATTTATTACTCCAATACTAGCTTCATCAAATGATCATCAGAGGTCGTATATGATCTCCGAAATCGCGAATATTAAATTATTTTTTGAGAGTCCTTTTAAAATGAAAACCCTGTATTTTTTTAAACATGTGGCTTCAAATTAATCTGAAATTTTTTCTATTAATATTAATTTAGATGAAAAGCTTTTTGAGTATCTTTTTTATGTTTCTTTTTTTATGACCAACTTACAAAATTTTTTAACTTTATCAATCGCCTTTTGTAAAAACTTAGTATCCTTTGGTAAATTGTTGCCAATTATTTTATTAATCAATATTTTAGATCTAATGTGATTAAGGTTAATGTATTAAAGTTTTGGAGTATATTTTAAGGTGCTCACTCAATTAATCTACTTAATTACTGGTTAATATCTTGATCTGAATAAAAATAAAAAACAATGTGGTGGGTTTAAAACAAAATGCACAAACATAGTGTGAGCAAGGCCAAGTGAGTGTGAAGTGAGTAATAAAGTCTAAACTTAAGATTAGTTCCTTTAAAAAAAATTAAGCGCACAAAACACACACCTTGGTCGGACAACGTTGCGGTCGCATGGTCTGCTTACCTTTGACGATATGAGCGTCAAAGTGGGGGAGGATTCCTGAAACAAAAATCAGAATTGAAAAGCCGTCCTTTGTTATTGTGCAAATTTAGTTGGTACAGGTTTTGGATTTGGGAACATGAGGGGAGAGAGGGGGAGTATGAAGTACAAGACTTGGACCCACATCACAGATATGCCACTTTAAAAAGTCATCTTTCCCAGGTATATAATTACACCATCCATAACTAACCTAACCCAACCCAATCCAAAAACATTACTACCACTAAAATTGTAACCGTATACTCACTTGTGCATTCATTTATTAATTAATGCTAATATATTTATTTAAATATCTCAGTTGGTGGTCGACAAATTCATCACGCGATAGGATATTTTAATTTTGGTATTGTTTGGATTTAATTAGGAGTAATGTCGACGAAATTCCTTTCCACAATTGTGGGGCTTGAAGGTGGGCTTCTAATTCGTGAATTATAATAATTAGTACTAATTAGCTCGCACGGAACGAAAAATGCGCGAGATTTATTCCCCCTCATTGTTTTAACCCTGCCAACATTTAAATATTAATTTTTTTCTTTGCATTTTAATAATAAGTCGTAAATCTTTATGATAATTGCTGGTCTTAAAAATTCTCCAACAACTTTGATGAATTCATTTGTTAAGATTAAGAAATCTTTAAATTAAGCCAGAAAGTAAAGACTTCTGATTGATGATACTAAAATCATAATCACCAATTAGACGAAGTCATAACGAGTTTCGCAAAGTACTGAACTACTTAGCAAAAATTTGAAAGTTTCAGTTGACAAATATTTTTGAATAATTACACTCAAAATTGGACAACAGGTTTTTGATCCAAAACTAGACGATTTAGAATATACTTGTAATATTTTTGATTTTTTCGAAGATTATTTCCAAGTCGTGACAAGGTTTTTTTGTGAATGCATGAGGGTGTTTATAGAGTTGGGCCCATGGGCCATTCGAAACCGAACGTGAGAATGAAAGTGAGAGCGTTTTTACTTTTCGCCGTGGAGCGCAAGTGAGAGCAAAAAAAAGGGCCGAAAAATAAGCGAACCTGACCTTGACTACGTTTCCGAGCATAAATATGCCAGCGGTCGGTGAAGAGAGGGCGAAAACAAAAAAAAAATGGCCGCTTCAAGAACTGGAAGGTAAAAAGGCATCTTGCATTGTTGCGCGTCTGGGCCCCCAAATATAGGTCGACCGGTTATATAAGAAGATTCCGCTTCTTCTGCTGCTTCGACCCACATGCCCCAAAGCTCGCAAAATGGCGCAGATGTTAGCCCAGCACGTGCCCTCGAATATAGGTGAGCAGGTCTCATCAAAATCAACCCAATTATTATCAGAAAAACTTAAATTACTCAATTTGAATACAGTGACACCTTTTATTATCAATCTAGGACCACCTGGTTTCGAATGGTTCTTTTTTTCTTACCTGCGTCAAAATTCGCGGCGTGGGTTCGTACAACTTGCCGCGTATAAAATCGCAATGTGCGCAAAGGTCAGGGGGAATGGGGCTACAAAAAATTCATCCAACCTCAAGGACGCATTAGAAGCTTTTTTTTTACCAGGCAGGTGGATAGATTTCCAGAAATTACGCCGGACACGCCAATTTTGTAACGACCACCTTAATGTGCAAATTGCACCGACATTTTTTTCTTCCAATTCACCTTCATTCAAGAACATTTCTTAGACATATCATTAATTTTAATATGGATTTAAATTGATACTAATTGGTTTCAAAATCCAGTTGTGATTGTTCTTAATAGGACATACCTTAAGTTCATCATAAAATATTATCCAATCGAATCCTTATTTCTACGGCCAATCTGGAATTTAGATACTTGACGAAAATTCAAAAATGAAGAGTGATAAGTCATTTTTCCAGTGCTCCAAAAAATGACTTTGAAATTTCGAAGGGGCTTTTAATTGGAATTTTTGTTATATCTTTTGAACTTTGATTTTTTCTCTAAAATTGTTTTTGGTTCTTGTTGAGTTGATAAATATTCAATTGGATTGTGATAAATTTTTTGTAGCACTTGACCCTCGCGTAAAATTTATTGATTCTTTGTTATAGAAGTTTTGGTGTGCGGTGTGCGCAAAAATGCTGGAGTTAATTTCGATTTGATGCCTTGGAGTTCTTGGAAATCGGCGATCTAATCGGTGCTCCGCTTCGGCGAGGGATAAAAACCGTCATAATAAATGCCTGTAATGCATTTTGAATGCGCCAGAGCGGGGTGCTGGCACAAAAGGAAAAAAATTATATTGCAATGTTGCTTAAATGATCGTTAACTCCTACGGGGACCGGGGATCGTCAGGTAAAGATACCTGCACCGTACAAGACCCAATGACTTATATTGTGCTTATGGAAAAAAATGCAAGCCTTTTGTCCGATTTATTATTTTTGAAGCAGGTTTATAATACGTGTGTATACATGGGGAATGACGAATCAATAGGTTAGTTTATTCCAACAGATTTTGACCAGACAAATAACCAAGCATACCAATTTCATATTCTAAAAAATTTAAAATGTAGGTACCAATATTTAAATAATTTCAACAATTTCGTTCAGCAAAAACAATAAAAAATTGCCCTTGGTAAACTTTTAACTTAAGTATTTTTTCAAGTACTGATTACAACTAAAATGAAAAATCACTTTGAAATCAATGAACTTATTGAGTAATATAGGCCAGTCAAATTAGCATTCTACTTCGAAAAAATTGGAGGAAAGCTGGAAATTTTTCATAAAAAAAACATATTGAGTTTGCCCCAATTTTCTTGCAATGCTCTATGTGCTGTGTAGAAAAAAATCAAGAAATTTTCGGCCATTTTGCAGTTTTTTCAAAATACAGCCAAAATTAGGCGTCTGGAAGAAAATACTATTCTTTGCAATTTTAAATAGCGTTAAATTTTGCGTCGATTGAGTACCCAACTTTTAAATTTAAGCCTCAAGAAGTTGGAGAAAACTAGAGTAAAAAATTGTTCCCTTGGAGAAACAAAAATTTTCTTTCGTATATACCGATATTTAGCACGTGATAACTTTCTAATGACAAACACAGGCATTTACAATGTCTCTCAACAGTTGTTGTTCACGAAAAGTGCAGAAAAGCATACAACAAGGAATCAAACATCAATGCTGTAATTTCCGGAGAAGTTCCCAGTAAGAGAACTAGACGATCTTCAACCGAGTTCGATTTTAAGAAGAATTGTGTGCTTAGTGGTGAAGATTCAGCATCTGATTTTGAAAAAAAAAAACTAAAAATGAATAACGAACTGCGCGATAGCGAACATCGCTTGATTACTCTGAGATTCAAAAACAATCTTCTGGAAGTTGCTACAAACAGAGGTGATGCATGGGGTCAACAAGTTAGTAGCAGCATTGGAATTGTATCAAATCTTGTTGCTTCTGAAGCCAATTATCATGGGGCATGTGGAAAACGATTCTTCAAACCTCTCGCATCTAGCAGTAGCAGAGGCCGTCCACCGGATAATGATGTTAAAGCTGCAATCGATTATATAATCGGCTACATGGAGGAAGATGAATGCCAGTTTAACCTGACTGAAATCCTTCAAGGCTATTCGCAGTACTTTCCGCCGATAGCAACAATCAAAAAAATACTTTTCGAGAAATATGCCGATAATATAATTATACCCAGGATTTCAGCAGGCAATAAACATAAAAGTACAATAGTATGTTTCAAAAATACTGGGTTCTCAATACTGCCAGACAACTGGTACGCCTCAAGGAAACAGAAGAGCTGAAATTCGATCGAAAGCATTCGATCTCAAAAATGATCTTAAACCCGTTAGTTTGTTGGATAACATTGATGACGATATTCCTGAATCTCTTTTGCTGCTTCTGCAAACAATAACTGTCCCAAGATCCTGAAGGAATAAAAACGTGGACAAAGGAGTAGAAGCCAAAACTGCTGTACGTGTCAAAGCAACCGCTCACGAAATTATCGCTGCTACAAGGCCAAGATCATTCATGTCTCCTCTGCATATCGGACTTGTAGCATTTCTGCATTGAAAATATGATTCGCGAGATTTGCAGGATGTTCTATCATAGGATTTTGCAGCTCATATATGAATATAAAAAACTTGGAATTATCTTGCATGCAACAACCTACGTCAGATGTGCCAACAGTTTTCACCAGTTTGTGTTTGATAATGCCGATGTGAATATAGACACGATTGATGGTTTGAATACTTTCATGCGATCTAGTATATTACTCCAAAACCTCAAACTACTTCCTTTGGAAAAGCTATTCAAAAATTAATCAGTATATACAGAATAAGAAATTTACATAGACAATGTTTTATTCTAGTTTTCTCCAACATCTTGAGGTTTAAATTTAAAAGTTAGGTACTCAATCGATGCAGAATTTAACGCTATTAAACTTATATTATAGCCATTTTTAAGTTATTACATTCATTAGAAAGTTATCCGTTGCTAAATATCGGTATATCCGAAAGAAAATTTTTGTTTCTCCAAGGGGCCAATTTTTTACTCTAGTTTTCTCCAACTTCTTGAGGCTTAAATTAAAAAGTTGCATACTCAATCGATGCAGAATTTAATGCTTTTTAAAATTGCAAAGAAAAGTATTTTCCTCCAGACACATAATTTTGGTTGTATTTTAAAAAAACTGCAAAATTACCGAAAATTTCTTGGTTTTTTCTACACAGCACATAGTGCACGTAAAGTGGAAAAAACTACATATGTTCTTTTTTTATGAAAAGTAAAGTGATTAAAACGATTTCCAGCTTTCCTCTAATTTTTTCGAAGTAGATCATGTTTTTGAGCTTATTTGACTGGCCTAATAGTGATAATCCACTCTAATATATGTGACATATTAAGATCAAGAAAGTAATTAGAAAGGTTAAGATTTATAGTCAACAAGTTGTAGTTTCAACCCCGCTTAGTATTGAAATACTGGATAGTTGTGTATTGACAAGTCCCTATATTGCTAATAAATATGAAAGTAATTAACTGCCGAGTTGTTATTAAGCTCTGAGGAAATTTATAGAGAATAAACGAAATGTCAGCATTAAATTATCAAGACAGTCCATAAAACATCTTTTTGATTTACAATCTAAATTTCCTCAATTGAGAGCAGTGGCGGATGTGCAATGGTCAATTATACAGAGTGTCCCACTTTTTTCAGCAGTTTTTTTAAAATAGTAAATGTCATTCAGGAAAAAAAATCCCATCAACTAATTTTCGCTTTTTGCCTATCATTTCTCGGATATCTTTTGGAAAAACTGAAACAGATTATAGTTTTCCTTTATTTATGCACTCCTCTGTATGATATAAAATTTTTATGGTTTGATGATTGTCCCTATCGGATCGCTCCTATCCCCCCTCCCTTTGTATCCGCCACTGATTGAGAGGTCATTATAAAATCAAAAAACAAAACCATTAGTTATTATGTACCAATGTAAAGAAAAATCACCATTTTGATTCGGATCCTAACGAAGCTGTGAAAATTATACAAAAAAACAGCATGATTAAAAGTATACGGAGTACAAAAATGGTTAAAATTAAAGGAATAAATTGTTCTTTCCCAATATTCTAATAAAATATTTTAAAGTCTTCAAATATTATTTGAGTCTTTGAATTCACCGAAATCGAAATGTTCAAAGATTTTTAATCGATTGAAAAATGCATCTATTAGTGGTACTGATGGTAATCCAGCTAGTATATTAAAGGAGTTTAAAAATGAAACTACTAGCTCCAATCAATTTTCTGGTAAACCAGTCATTTACCTCTGACATATTTCCCAAAGAATTGAAAACATCTGTTGTAACTCCAGTTTCCAAAAAAGGTAGCTCTATACTATTTCCGAGTATCGACCAATAGCAATCGCACCCTCTTTGTCAAACATTTTTTAATATTGTATTTTGAACCGTTTGGATAACTACCTACATAAAATTATTGTTATAACAGATACTCAGCATGAATTAAATTGAAAAACCATGATTTTTAGAAATTGTACGATATGCTATGAGATACACTAAACTTGTCTCGCAAAGACTAAATCGAACTGACAGGTTTAAGTAATAACTAGACATATTGTTAGTCTAAATTTATTGTGTTGTTAGTTTAAATTGATGCCTGAAGGAGAAACTTGGCAGGAAATATCAAATAATTGCAAAGTCATGGTATTTCAAAGAATAGCCATTCTTGAGAAGCAAAAGCTAACTGATGCAGAACAATAATACCACTTCATCTTCCATTTTTTGGATTTATTATTTCTTACGTCCTTTTTTCTTCGTAGAACTTTCAATAATTTTTTTTTACTATTAATTTTTAAGATTGGTGAAACAATGTGATTTTTTTATTTTATTTTAAGAGAATTTGGTGTTTTGGTTTTATAGTTTCAATAAATTTTGCATATATTTTTGGCACAACACCTCCCCGTAGTCTGATGTCTCGAAATTCAACTAAACTAAAATGGTGTAGGAATAGCTAAAAAAAGATCTCCAGTACATTGATATAGGATGTTGAGAACTAAGGACTCTCCGGGATTCTGGAAAAGTATCAAAATATTATAGATCTTCTTTCATGAAATATTAAAAAAATAACATTGATAACAAAATATTTACTACTTTTATTAAAATCTCGGGATGGTTAATTGGAGAGGTTTTCCGAGAAGTTTCGGATATCTTGTAAAAATTCATCATTTGATTTTCGAATTGGAGATGTAGATTATACAAAAACCTTCAGGCTTAGTTGATGGGTTTCAGTAGAAGGATTGGAGCAATGTCCAGTAGTGCTTGTACCTCAGCTAATTAAGTCCGGTGGTTTGATAGTTGTCACACTATATAAACGGCTACTAAATTTTTTTTTTCCCACCAGTATATCCTTCTGATGGGTTGAACGAACGGTGATTTTCTTGACCATTTTATCTTTTCCACTACACTTTTAGCACGGTTCAGGGACGGAGGAACTTTCCCTTTTCGTGGTTAGAGGAAGAAGACATTGGAAAAAGTTTCGTCATTATGACTAGAAGGTATACAGGGTGATTTTTAAGTTGATACTTTCTTTTTAATAGGATATAAAACTCATCCAATAAAATTAGTCGTTTAGCAAATTATCATAAAGTACACAAATCGAAGTTATTACCTGTTAGTCTTTGTGTGCCACAGGGGTCATTGTTAAGTCCTAAGCTGTTTACTATATACATTAATGATATAATCCTACTTTTTGGCAGAATCCTTCATAACAATTTACGCTGATGATACTTCTTTAATAAGACATGGTAGTACAGAAATTTATACAGAAACAAATATTATGTAGATTACATGACTGGTTTGCAACTAATGGCTTATATGTGAATTCTCAAAAAACATGTGCTTTGTTTTTTAAAACACTTGAATGGCATAAATCTTAGTATTAATTCAACCGACGTTAAATTATTGAAAGATTCGCTTTTTGGGTATAAATATATCGGATGTATCATTGTAAAAAGTTAAATAATCTGCATAGAGTAGTGTATAAGATTAGATCTCTTACAAAGAAAATTTTTGACTAAACCAAGGCTTAGTTAAGCTGAATTTAAATCTCTATTGAACAACCGGTCCTTAAAAAACTACTTAAAAAATTAATGATTGCCATTTTCTTAAAATAGGAATATTTCAAAATAATATAGCTTGGATTTTTTTTGATATTTTTGTAACTTCGAATTGGGACATGTTTCTAAGTGCTACTTTAAAACAAATAGCCACTTCAGACCTATAAGTTTTTTGAATATTGTAGAATTAATTTTAAATTTGGTATTTTGTTATTAAGGTTGATTTTATTAGATGTTTTTATCTAGTGACATAAAATGTATTTCAATAGTGAGCCTTTCATCCACAATAGAGTGATAGATTTTTTTCCAAGTCGTTAAAACAAACAAATTTTGTTCTATCGCCAGTAAGGTCGCAATAAATGTCGAATATACTTCTACAGGTGGTGATATAAACGCTTCTAAGAACATTTTGATAACGTAATCTTTTATTGCCCTCCACACCTTCTAGAACTTCTCAACCAATATTTGGAAAAATAAAGAAATTCATAAAATGAACTACTCATTCTTCACAAGTTACTGGTATAGAATTTTTCAAATTTAATAAAATATAACTGAATTGAACTCTATTTTATATGTATATTTTATCAAAAATATGTAATAGAAAATTTATAAAATTGCAATTCTTTCGTTAATTTTTTTAATATTTTTATGCTTATTTCAAAATTTATGAGAAGCAACTAAAAAAAATACTTTGTGGAAAGAAAATAACAGTACCACAGTGGTATTTAAATATAAAATGTAAGAATATATTTTCGCTATTTTAAGAAAAAAAAATAAGGAAACTGATGTTCAGTAATTTCCTAATATTACCTACACATTTTCTTTCTTTGGTACAATTTTTCTACATCATACATATTTGGAATAAAAGATTAAAACAAAAATGTAAAAAAATAAAAAAATGAAGTGAGGGTATTAAAAATTATTTACTTTTTAATTTTCAAACCTGTTTTCTATTTCGAGAAATTAATATAGCCTCAAAACTTTGAAAAATTTGATCAAAAATAGTTTTTTTAGATACACATTATTAAAACCTATAAAAAGACTAAATCCTTTTCAAAGAAATATAGACCACTTTCAATATAAATTTTCAAAATTAAAAAAACTTTGATTAGAATTAGCAACTAATCGCACTCGTAATGACTTTGAATTTAAAAAGTTTCCAATTTTATAATTTAACAGTTTTGTGCTCGGGTAACTAGTCTAAAGCTTATGGCGGAAAATTTTCAGCGAAGCTTGTTCTTACCAAAAACGTGAAAATTAAAATTAAATTTAAGAAAAATTGCGATATTTCAAGAAAACTCGTACATTTTCAATTTTAAACTAAAAACGTGAAAACTGTGTAAAAGTTAAAAAAAAACCATCAGAATTTTTTTTTGGAAAATTATACCTACTCTTACATTTTCATCTAAAAAACCTTGCAATTTTGTAAAAGTTAAACCCCAACTCTGGTTACAAATATAAAATTTGTTTAAAACTGATAAAAACCCTCTACTTAAGACTAATTTTGAATCAACGAAAGTGTAAATGTGTAATTCAACGAGAGGGATCAACGCGGGTGACGGTTAAACTAACCAATCAAAGTTACCAGTGACCATTGTTGAATGTTGAATGCATTCTACTCTGTTTTTACTATGACTGTCGTATTCACTGTTCACTTTGGGAACATTTGATGGAACCGTGTAAAGTGTAAAAAATATACAAATTTGGTTCAGCCAATGAAAGTTAATGTAGTTGATTCAACCAATTTGATCAACGTGGGGGATTCTTGTAAATAAGTCTTTGTTTGCAATTTTCTGGATGTTTATATTAAAAATGCTGAAGTTCGTTTAAAATTTAAAAACACTTGATACTCAAAGACATTCCAATAAAATGACGGTAAAACATGAAAATCTTAGTAAAAATTATTGAAATTTTTGTTTTTCTCTGAAAAACTTTTTTAAAATTTATTAAAAATTCATTTATAATAAAAAGAAAAAAATACTTAAAAATTCATGAAATTATATTTAAAATACAGGGTGTCCCAGACCACCTCTTTATTGATAAGAAAAAAAATCCGCCAAAGTAAACCTAAGAAATCTTTTGGTATAATTCGTAATTGTCAAAACAAACCGGAAGTACCCGAAACCGAAAGTAATTTTAAATAGCAACCTAGGTCGAGTGTGGTATTGTTGGAAAGGTCCACTGGTCAAACCGAGGGTTAAAGAGTTAAATTTATTACAAACCGAATAACGCAGGTTTAATTTTGGTCTTATATTTGTGACGTAACACAAAACTAAATAACTAAATCGACTTTTTTTGCGCATTTTTAGACAGCCCAACGTGTTAACAATGAAATTAGTCATTTTGCGACATCTATGAACAAAGTATAGAAATCCGCTTTTTCAATAAGAAATTGATTAAGACTTCAAGACATTTTGGAATTTATTTATAACAACTCATTGCTCAAAAAGTTATAAATTGTATGATGGGAATTACACCAAAAAATATATTTTTACTTTCTAGATAATGTACAAACATTCTTTATAAAATAACAGCATCATGCACTAAATATATTATTTATCTTGTACCCTCTCTAAAATTTGAACACATCCTTATTCAAATAAGTCATAAAAGTAAGGTCGAAAAATATTGCGACGCACCCTTAAAAATTAATACATGGAAACAACTTGAAAAAACTTTTAGTATGGGTGACTTAGCAATAAATAAAACTGAAGAAATTTAAATTTGAAACTTCCTTAAAATATTTTTTATTAGCATAATAAAAATACTCTAAACAACAGCAACAAATTAACATTTTTTTCTAAGTAACTTCACTAAGATTATTTAAATAAAAAAATGATATTTTATTATGTTATTTATTCTAAGAAAACAGATTTACACCAAATGATTTTTTAGGTTCACTTTTACCGATGTGTTTTTAAAATAAAGGGGTGGCATGGGTGTCCCAATTTGCGTTGTATTGCATTGTTATTAATAATGTTAGAGATTCAGTTAAATGGACTATTTCTTGCAGTTTTTTATACTCATTTAGATGCCATCTAAAATTCCGAACCAGTCCAAAGATAAACGAAAAAAAACCGAAAAATACAATTTTTGAAAAAGTCGCTTATTTTATCAACTAGAAAAGTTACAAAAAATGTTTCAGATAGAAGTTATTTTTTTCGTAAAGACGAATGTTTTTTACAAACATTCATAAAGTAAGTAAATTCTACCTATATTTTGGTTATCACTGTAATCGAAAAAAATCTAAATAGAGGATGGCCACACTATCATACCATTTGAAAAAAGAAAGATATTTGCAAAAAACGCATTTTAAAAATTATAAATATTAATTTCTCTAAAACGGCCGAATGAATTTGATCATTTACAACTTATTTTACCTATTTGAATTATTTAAAAGTAGTTTTAATAGATTTTATTAAAAAAATTACCAAAAAAATTTTCAAAATTTGTTTTGAAAGTTCAGAAAAAAATGTTCTTTTGTTACAAACACATTTGGAGCTTACCAATGTTTAATAATAAATACAAAAAATCAATAAATGCGTTTTCTTATGCCATATAACATAGTCAAATTTCTATTTTCATAAATAAAAAAATTACAGGGGTGGCCCTATTTTCGTGGACACCCGGTATATTGGGTATTTTAATAAATAAATGTTCTTTTTTGCTTTCAACGATGTATTACAATCTATGTTTGAAGTAACATTCTATGAAATATTTGACATTATTTGAATTAAATTATGTAAACTATGACTTTTTGACAGTCTCCTTTAAACAAATGCCATACAACCTGTCACTTTAGATTATTTTATCGGTTTATTGTAGAGCAAGTTAGAATTAATAAATTTTTGTAATTGATTAATCATTTACAAATGACAACCTTTCCACTAACAAATGAACAATATGACATGTTTTGGATTATAAAATATCTAAACTTATACAGGGCTTTCTATAATGACTGTTCGTCAGGCTAGCAAACCTTAACATACTACAGTTGGCTGGCCTGGCCTTTTAACAGTGGCGTCCTTAGAAAAATAACTTTTTCAATAATAATTTATTTTTAATAATAGTAACAAAATATTTATTAAAAAATAATAAACTGAAAAAATAATTAATTTGCAATCAACAATATTTATTTGTAAAATTTAATTACATAATTAAATTATAACCTAAAACTACTTTGAAGGTTAGAAATTACAAAATAAAAAAAGGATCACTTTCAAATCAGAATTGTTACTTCTAGTTTCAAGAAAATGAGAAATAATTTGAATTTAACACAAAACCCGGAGGTAACTTGTAAGGGACGCTTTGACTAAAAATGACAGTTCAAAACCACAGAATAACTAAAATTGGTTGCATCGTATACTTGGTTACTTCGTTACCTTGGCCGAACAGTAATTAATGAAAGCCTTGTACAATAATCTAAAATGAGATTTGTTTAAAGAAGTCCTGTCAAAAGGTCACAGTTTACTTAAATTAATTAAAATAATATTAAATATTCCCTAAATCCCTGATGTATTACTTCAAACATGGATTGTAATATATCGTTGAAATCAGAAAAAAAGCAAATGAACTGTTCAAAAATTCAAATTCAGTATGACATCCATTTAAAATAAGAAAGTTGCTATCGATATCTTGAAAATCGAGTTTGTCAAAAATTTTATCTGAAACATTTTTTTGTAAATTTTCTAGATAAAGAAATAATTGAATTTTAAAAAAATTGCATTTTTCTTGTTTTCCGTTTATCTTTGGAATGGCTAGAAATTTTTAATTACTTAAGATGGCATCTAAATGAATATAAAAAACTGAAAAACTTGTTCATTTAACCGAAATCAAATTGAGACACCCTGTACAGTAATTTATTGCAAAATAATTTTTGTAGTGGAATTCTTAGCTTTTCATTTATTGCGTTTCAAAAATTCTCTAATATTTAATTTTAATTTAGATCAAACTATTAGGTACAATACAGGAAAATCTGGTCATAAAAAATGTAATTGTAGAAATTGATCAAACTCACCCATCCAATTCCATCCGAATTTAAAATACAGAACATTATTGCTACACTTAAGTAAAAAGACTGATTCAACTTATTATTTGGCAGCAAATTCCTGGATAATTTTAAAGCAATTTGCGGCGATTTATCGATATTCTAAATATATAAATCGATGTGCTACGACGAATATGATTACGCTTGAAGTTACATTAATGCAAGCAGAATGACTTTCAAAAATTTGAAACATAATAGAATGTTCTATGAAGCCCTAAATGAACAGGTCCAGTAGTGACAAGAAGTGCTGAGAAGCACTATATCATCAAGAGACAGCTCAATTAAAACTTGATTCTTCATGATTTTACAAGTGTACTGTATTTTTAAGTTTTGCTTTGATTTATATTAAAATTTAGTGTGAAAATAAAATTTTGAACGTTTAGATCTTTTTTATAAAGTTATTTTATAAAGCTATTATTCAAGTAAAGCCTATAATATTTCACGATTATTCACACATGTATTAATTCCTTTTTTCGCTACCTGCTCCTAGAGAATAAAAGTAACATTTTATACCTTCCCAACTTTTTTCTTACCTGCACTTTACCCTCAAAAGTCACGTCTTTTATGTGCCTTTAACATCCCTTAATTAAACACATTTCAATTCTTTTACCCATAGATTCGAACAAGGATTAAAGTAAATTTATATACACACACAAGGTGGGTGTGATCATGCTTCAAGTAGGTGATAACACTTTCAATAACATTCATCTCAATGCGAACATCACAAACGCATTTCGCTTTATTGTGTTTGATTAATGTGTGTGTACACGTTTTCAAGAGATACGAGCCGAATTCCTCTTACAAGACCACTCTTGTGTGTACACCTTGATATCACAAGCATGTTCATGAAAAGCCGATAATTTCTGAGGTAAAATTATCAAGTGTATTTCGCTTCAATTGCGAGGATTTTCCATCTTTGATTAAACTTTACTAACAAAATTCCCCAATTTCTTTGTATCAAAATATTTTAAGATTTTGTAATAAATGAGCACCGCATGTAGAGTTGGGTATTGCAAAAACATATGCCTTGAAAGTCACAGGAAACACAAGTACCTTCCTCTTAGCTCTGAGGTTTCAGGGTTGAAAATATCGAATATCAGTTGCTAGAAAAGCAATAACGTCTAATGTCGTCGGCAAAACTGAAATTGGAAAGGCCAAAAAGGTGGCATATGTGTACGCGCACTCGAAAAAGGAGGGCCATGTTAGGCACGGTTTCCGCCAAAACTTAATTTATGTTCATCTCCATTATTCCCGTTGCTTGAATATCATTACAAACGAATCTCGACTTAAAAACATGCGACAAATGACCAAACTCTTTAAATCTTCACGCTCAATTATTGAAATAAAAGGAGGTTTATGGCTTATTGCATCATTAAAATCATTTTTAAAAAATAACTATCGTAGGTTTAATTCTTCTTGGAAAACGGTTGTAAACTAAATACACAATACCGTCAGCAATTAGCAATAAAATCTATTCCGCAAAAATAAAAAGGGAGCGGTTGCGTTTAAATTTTAGTGCGGCATAAAATGTTATTACCCAAAATTTGTGGGAGATAACGAGCGTTTGTGCGGATAAATCGGAAATTTCACAGTGTGGTTTGGGCCCTTTTTACCGCACTCAGCAGGTAGAAATTACAACAGGGACTGCTCTTACCTAAAGAATTGACAAAAAAAATTGATTTACACCACTGTGCCATTAATAAAACCTTCAATTTTGCACCAAAACAATAAAATAGTCAACTTCTAGACCTTAAAGTTTAATATAAAAAGTTTATTGAAAAACTTTAAATAGGTACAAAATTTTATTCTTACTGATTCCAATTTTTTAGGTGTAAAGTCATCTTTACGAATACTACACTGTAGATTATTCGTAAAGATTCTACAGGATGTTTCTAAAATGGTGGTCACAGCTACCCGTAAAAATAAGACAAGTGTCTTTCCATTACTGCAAGACGATAGTCGGCGAAATTTTGTGAGCGTAAAATGTGACTCTACGGAATACCATTTTTTAGACAAACCAGTAAATGAAATTCTGTTTTTTTTGTAGTAGTAGTTCATTAATACTTGGCATAACATGTCTATTATTTTGTTTTTGTATTTTTTATTGAATTTTTAGATTTATAGACAATCAAATCTGACCTAAAAATGAGCAAGTTTTGCTTGCTGTTTTAAACCTTATACTCGATATAATCGGAAAAACAGAATAACACTTTTGTGAAGTTGTGTATTTAGATAAGAGAAAATTTTACAAATCTCAATTTGAAGGTCCCTTGTTAAAGAAAAATGGTATTTTCTAGGACCAGGTTTTTTTAAAAGTGTCAATTTTACTGCTGCCGTATGAGTATTTGGTGTGACTTACAAAAACAAAACCAGAAGAAATTGGTAGCCACAAGACTCTTCTGTGTACCAAAAAAAGAAATTTTAAAAAAGCTTCAATAGAAAAAAAATTATGAGCAAAACCCCAAATATCAAGTGAATTTCAAAATCAAGCGCTCGCATTTGCCGACTATCCTCTTAACCAATGAGGTGTGCGAACAGTTATTAATAACCAATGAGGTGAGCGAACGAAACACTCCAGGAGCACCAGGAACAATTCAGGTGAAGTAATGGAAAGGCACTAAAAAGTCCATATAAACTATATGAAAAATACTAAAACTTTTGAGGCGAGTACTTCTCATGGGTTCTCATAGTTTAATAGTGGCCCAGAAACGGATTTTTAAAATCTTCATTCAATTTACCATAAAAAAGTACACCTGTTAAATTTGGATAGAATTAGTGGTATTCCAGTAATTTTGCGTTTTATAATCTAGTGCCTTTGTTAAAATCCAACAAATTTTTAAAATATGAAACAAATTCAAATAAAGAAAGTTCTAATTAAAAACTCTTTATATGCCATTTTGTTTGTGTTTTAAAACAGATACATATAATATGTCAGAAACACCTAACTTCAAATTTTTGAAAATTTTTCAAAATGACGAATTCATTTTTACATTTTTTATAAAACTTAAAATACCGGGTGGAAATGAAAACCGGGTCACCTCTATAACTTTTTTATTTATGAATAGAAAAATTTGAAATTTGGCTATGTTCTATGGTTCAAAAAAACAAATATTATGTGCATTTTTTATTTTCGAAATCACTTCCGGTTTCACCGGAAACACCATGAACTTTGTTTTTTTAAATGTAACACCCCATATTTTTATTCATGGCTTAAAATACTTTTAGAAAAGAAGTATTTTTGAGATATTAGTTTTTATTTTTTTTGTAAAAAAAATTTTTTTCAAAAAAAAAAAAAGGTTTTCGAAGTCGGTGAAAAGTACCAAAACTAATTCTAAATAATTCAATTACCTGTAATAAATCAATTATTGAATAATCCATTATATAGTTATTTGTATTAATAAATTTATTATAAATAAATAAAGGTGTATCTGTATACAAATAACGTTTTTATAAATTAACAAGCTAGCGCACTTTCGAATTAAGACTAATTCATCATCAGGCAAAAAAGTTTAAAAATATGACCGTTAATCAAAAAATTGATTGACAATATAATACTTAATAGCTAGTATCTTTATTACAGGCACATGCAAAATAATACCCCTACATATGGGGTACCAAAATAATCGTTATAAAATCCTCTTTTTAAAAAGTCGAATGACCCGGCATCATTGCATTTAAAAAAAGTGAGATATTTGATAAAATCTTTATTAACTAAGTTTAAAAATTAATAGTTCAAAAACCACTTAAATTTTTTTTCAAATTACAATTTTATTTAGGTATTTGAATTATTTAGAATTAGTTTTGGTACTTTTCACCGACTTTTTTTTTTTTTTTTTTTTTGAAAAAAATTTTTTTTACAAAAAAAATAAAAACTAATATCTCAAAAATACTTCTTTTTTAAAAGTATTTTAAGCCATGAAAAAAAATATGGGATGTTACATTTAAAAAAACAAAGTTCATGGTGTTTCCGGTGAAACCGGAAGTGATTTCGAAAATAAAAAATGCACATAAAATTTGTTTTTTTGAATCATAGAACATAACCAAATTTCAAATTTTTTTATTCATAAATAAAAAAGTTATCGAGGTGACCCGGTTTTCATTTCCACCCGGTATAGTATTTCTGATTAATGATTTAATTGAAACACCAACAAACTTCTTACTAAGATCAGTTTTAATTTTGTTCATTTAATTAAAATTAGTTTGATTTTAGCAACTTCAATGGACCATAAAATTTGAAACTACAAAAATAGCACTAGTCTTATCAAAATCCAACAGTTGTTTTTGTGGATAATTGAATTGAATTTTGAAAATCCAAACAAAATTGTAAATTTTTCCAGCGCCGCATCAAATAAATTCAAAAAAGCAGGCACCCTAATCCGTTTCTAAGCCACTGGAAGTACTCACTCCAAAAATTTTTATTAATTTTTATTAAGCCGATCCAGAAAAAATAAATAAAAAGTAAAAAAAAATTCAACACCCTGTATCTTGGTAACAGTTGAGTTTTCGACAAATGTTTATAAGGATTTTTTGTCTTATTTTACTTGTAGTATAAGCACACGAAGCCGTGACGACAATTTTTGAAACACCCTGTATACATTTTTAATTACATTTATAATAAAATTATAAATAAATCAAGTAAAAATTAATATTTTATTGAAATTAAATAAAATTAATTCAAACGATTTTCATCACGTTTGTAAAAACCGTTGTTAAATTTAATGCCTAATTAACATCGTGATTGGAGTGGAAGAAATGAAATTAATTAATAATTAAACGGTGAGAAATGAGGTTTTAATTTAAGAATAAATAGCAATTATTAAAATAATGCTCGTTACAAAGTATACAACAATACGTGATTTTTAGTTGTGTTTATTAGTGGTTAACATTAACAACAAAGGAATATTAGCGCAAAAAAGCGTTATTTAAATTTTGAACATGAAGATCAGGAATATTCTCATCAATTCAAATGAACTTAATACATACATAACATAAGATATTTATGTACATATTTATATGTATATATATATAATTAGAAAGCTTTAATTAGCATCCAAAAAAACTTAAGTGACTAATTAAATTTAATTAATATAAAAATTATATTCATAAAATATTAGCAACCACTCATATATTTAATAAACAAATTTTACGTAAAAATAAAAAAAATGGATTATTATGCAATTAAAAAATCAAACATCTTTGTTATACAATTTTTTTGATATTAAGTAAATTTATTTTTTAAATTATGTAATGTATTTGTTAATGTAAAAGGTGAAATCCATAATTAAAGATTTATTTATATTTTTATCATTTTTAAGAGGTTCAAATAAAAGGTTACTTGCTACTTAAGAATTAATGACTTTATCGAATAATTTTTGCTAACAAATTTTTAATTATTTTTTATACTTTGTCTAGAATTTAAGATTTTATTTTTAAAAGATTTACATAGAATTAGCTACGCTGGATATAAAAATACTCGCTTGTTGTAAATTATTTGATAATAAAGAGTCTTAAAAAAACAAAAATAAAAAAGATCTATTGGATTATTATTTTTTCATCATCGGTTTACTTAAATTTTACACCTCACATAAAAAACTGACATGTATAAGTTCTAGATAAGTTTGTATAACAAAAACTTTTGCCAAATTTAAGAAGTTTACTTTTTACTTCAGAGTACCAATGCTGGAGAAGTGATGATAAAAATGATGATTTAGTTTAAACAAATATATTAATTTTTTGTCATCATTGGCGCACTCAAATCTAATCTTAATTTTTAAGAAATTTTCTCCAATATTATCAACGCTGGTCATAAAAATGTGCACAAGCAGCAATTTATTTAATTAAATCGAACGAAAGTGGCAATTTAGGTGTATATCAAAAAAAATTTTAAGTCATCGTAGATTTTGTTAAATTTAAGGAATTTTGAAAAGTGAAAGTTTTGCTCAATATTCAATAAATAATTAGCTCTTATTGCAGTTTTTTGATTAAATTTAATAAATGACTCATTGTAGATATTTAAAGAAGAAATTAACGTCGCTACATATATTAGCATGTATTCAGCGACCGTGATGAAAATTTTAGAGACGTCATTAAAGTTAATCACGTCTTTAAGAAAACATTTCTTATGAAGAAATATTTTTTAATCACGTTTTTAACGTTAACGACGTCTCTAAATTTTTCATCACGGTCGCTGAATACACGCTATTGAGGTTAAGTTAATCTCATTTTTTTTTTGTCATTTCAGAGTGTTTTATTTAAAATTTGGTATTTAAGGATTTAAAAAAGCCCAACAATTATCTCTGCGCTTCCATTGGTTCATTTAAATCTAATCAGATTAACTCAATTTTATGAAATTGTATCCAAAATGATTAACTATGGTGATAAAATTTGTATTAAGTTAGGTTTAGTTTAATTTGTGAACTAACCTAACCTAATTTTAATTATATTATTATACAGGGTGATTTTTATGTATAGAACCAAAGCAATCATGCTCAAATGGCTGGATCAAAAAAATTCAAATTTGATGAGAATAAATAGGGGGTTGGTACAAATATTTTTTTAAATCATTTTATTTCATGAATTTATCAACAGCTGTTGATAAATAAGTAAGTAAACTTAAAGATTCTACCTACATCTTGGGTATCACTGTAATCGGAAAATATTCTCTGTTTAGACACCATCATGCTATTTTAAAAAAATAAAGATATTTGCAAAAAACGCATTTTAAAAATTATGAATATTAATTTCTCAAAAACGGCAGAATGAATTTCATAATTTACAATTTATTTTACCTATTTAAATTTTTTAAGATTTTATAAAAAAAATTACCAAAAAAAATCCAAAAATTTTTTTTGTTACAAACATACTTGGAACTTACCTGTTTAATAGTAAGTACAAATAATATGGTGATACATTTAACATAAGAAAGTTGATGTAATTTCCGGTGAAACCGGAAGTAATTTTTTTTTAGTTCAATAAATGCGTTTTCTTGTGCCATATAACATAGTAAAATTTTGAATTTTTATTTTCATAAATAAAAAAAAGGGGTTTCGTGGACACCCGGTGTAGTTATTTTGTCTATAGTGATATACCGGGTGTTTCTAAATATGGAGTAAAAAAACTCTCTAACTTTGGGAATTGATTTTTTGACTAATTACCAGATAAAAAAATACATTTTTTTCTCAAAAATGCACCATTTTTAATATACAGGATACAGGAAGTTAAAGTTTATTATTTTTACAAAATTTTAACGTAACAAAAATGAAATTATATTAAGTTTCAAGCGACAATTAAACTAAAAAATTGACATTCTGCCAAAACTAAAAAAAAGTAATTATTTAATTTCTTAAACAAATACATCATTATTTTTCCCAATTTTTTTTATCGTTATGGTTCGGTCCTTATTTGACCATATTTTAATATCGGTGCAAATTTTCTGATAACTTCTAAACCCAAAAAGATAATAAAAAAATTTGAGAGACTTTTTTTAGAAATATGTAAGTGAAAAATTGAGTATATTAAGTACCGTGGTGTCGTTCAAAATTTTGGGAGGGTAAAAAGTGCTCGTTGCTAGGTACTTTTTATTAAATGATTAAAAATACCTAAATTTTAGGAATCGGTGGTGAAAACGGCATAATTTGTTTTGAATATTCACAATTTTATCTAAACACCACTTCTCGAAATTTGAATAAGTTATCATTAAAAATGTAGAGACTATACCGGGTGGAAATGAAACTAGGGCCACCCCTGGCATTTCTTTATTTATGGAAATAAAAAATTAAAATTTTAGTATATTATATGATCTAAGAAAACAAATCTAATAAATCGAATAAATTTTTAATTTTACTTCCGGTTTATCAGGAAATGGCATCCACTTTCTTATTTTAAATATAACCCCCTGATTTTTTCTACATAAAATCAAACATTGGTTAATTTTAAGTATGTTTATGACAAAAAAATATTTTTTTTCAAAACTTTAAGAAAAAAATTTGAATTTTTTTTGATAAAAAATTTGAGTAAAACCTACAAAAAATTTTTTTAAACATACATATGGGATATCACAGTAACAAGAAAAAAACCCTCTATTTAATTAGGGGGTGGCCCTTATATCATCCTATTTAAAAAAATAAAGATATTTCCAAAATAAGCTTCTTGAAAATTAAAAAAATAATATCTCAAGAACGGTGAAATAAATTTTATAAATTACAATTTATTTTACGTATTTGTATTATTTAAAAATAGTTTTTGTAGGTTTTACTCAAATTTTTTACCAAAAAAAAATTAACATTTTTTCTTAGTTTTGAAAAAAAAAATTTTTTTCGTCATAAACATACTTAAAACTAACCAATGTTTGATTTTACGTAGAAAAAATCAGGGGGTTACATTTAAAATAAGAAAGTGGGTGCCATTTCCTGATAAACCGGAAGTAAAATGAAAGATTTATCGATCCATAAAATTTGTTTTCTTAGATCATATAAGATACCAAAATTCTAATTTTTTATTTTCATAAATAAAGAAATGCCAGGGGTGACCCTAGTTTCATTTTCACCCCGTATGTTAAAATATTGAAGAAAATTAGTAAATTTTAATATTTTGTATTTCGAAACGGAGTTTTTTAGCGAATAAGTGTATTTTTATTTATCATCTTGAAATTGGCCAAAACATCAATTCCCCAAAAATTACAGAAACTCGTTTAGAAACATCCTGTATAATATTAATTCCGTATATTTGTGCATGGGCCACTATAATGACATTTAAAATTTTATAGTTAATTAATCTTTTTCTTCCTGTGATACTGTGGGTATATGAAAGTTCATATTTATCAATTATCGTTGGTTTAATTAAATCAATCAATTAAAGGAATTTAAAAAAAATTAGAAAGGTTGCTTAAAATTAGTAACGTCGATAAAACAAAACTTATTCCATTTTTTATATTAAATTCAATAAATTTTAGATTTCTAAAGAAGAAAGAACTAAACACACTATAATTTTTTTACCCCATAATTGGTTGATTTAAATTTAAGTAATGAAACCTAATGTTGCACTTTGGGTTATTAATTTTTTTCAAGACATTTTTTACTTAAATATAAAACAAATAAGTACCAAGTTTTAAAAAATATTATCCAAAAGTAGAAACTCTGAACTTTGGACTTAAAATTCTGCACTAATTCATAATTTTTCAAATTTAATGACAATTACATTTTGAGACTTTATAAAAAAGTTATTAAATATTATTTTATTTAAATTTTGATAATTCAAAAATTATCCATGCAGCATTTAAAAATCTATGCGAGTTGTAAGTAAATTGAAGGCAAGTGATATTTTGGGTCTTTAAAAAAATGACACAATTTTTTTCATGTTTGGTTAAAAAGTATTGGTTTTGATGAACTTTGATGAAAGCAAAACCGTTGATTTTAAAGTAAAAAAAAATTAAAGATCGAATCAAATTTTTTATATAATAACGTCGTCTTATCCTTAAAGATTTTGACAAATTTTAGAAAATTCTAGACACTAGAAATTAGCATCGCTGGACAACAACCACATCGCTTGTTTTTTTTTATATAAAATAATTAAAATTTCTTTCTATTGTATTATAAACTTTTTATATTAAAAGACAATTTTAAAGAATTGATACAATAAAAGTTATTTCTTTGTTAGAAATACTTGCATACCTATGTATTTATTTTTTCAAACTCAAAGTAGGCAGATTTAACTATTTATTTTTCAGCTTGAATTTTAGAAAAAAAAATATAGATGACCATGCTTATTTAGAGCAATCCTCTTTTCGTGACGTCATAGGAATCGCAAACAGCAAAAACTAATTATTTGCACTCAAAATTCAATATTTTGAGAGTAAAAATCATCCATATGAGTTTGGGAATGTATTGGGCACTAATCCACTAAGACACACCCCCCACTCTCTGTGCATGAGCGCTTACAGCTCACGATTTTCGACAAAACATCAATTAGTAGAAACATCATACTACCCTTAATAATTAATGAAATTGGTTCAAATTTGAAACATATTTTAATAAAACATAATTTTTCATCTTAACTAAAAAAAAATTTAAATTTTATCTGTTAAATATGCTTTTTAGCTCATTGAAAACTGCATAAAATGACGATTTTCATTAATTATTTTCAAAAACAAAAACAAATAGTAAAACAAAATCCTTTTGCTATGATGGAAAATTAAGATCGCTCTTTTAAAATCAGAAAAAAAAATCAAAAATATTAATAAATAAAGGCTCTAGGATGTTTCTACCAAACTAAAAATCATGGGTACGATCAGTCTTAAGATTCTATCAAAAAATCTCTTGATATTTAGCACTATGAGATCTTCTCTGGTTGGGACTCAACAAGCATTGAAACAATTACTAAGATTAAAGGTCATTGATTCCCTGTCTTTTTTTAATTTCATTAAAAAAATGAGAAACAAATCGGTGACACGTAATGTGGGATAACGCAATCTTCAGCATAACGCAGCAAGACAGCATAATACAACCCAGCAGAACCGTAAATCAGCATAATCCAGAAATGAAATTTGGTATAACTCATTGCAGCAGAACCGCAAAATATCATATTTCCAAATCCGTAATTCACCACAACATAATTTGGCATAACAGAATGCAGCTGAACCGTAAGATGTAAGATAGCATAATCCAAAACCCCATATGTTGGATTTTGGATTATACTATTTTACACGTCTGCTATTTGAGTTATGCTAAACTATGTTATGCTGAATTTCGTTATCATGAATTACATTTTCTGGATTATGCTGTTTTACGGTTATGCTGTTTTGCGTTATGCTGAATTACGTTATGCTACATTACAGCGCATCAAAATATCTGTAGTAGAATTGAGTTTGGTTTCAAGAAGATTTTTGGGAATTCAAGTGGTAAATTTGGAATTTGGGTAATTATAAAGTAAAAATCAAAATATAATTGTAAAGTATTATTTATTAGGATAATTCTTTGGTAAAGATTGGTGATAAATGATAAAATTTGGGTCTTGGGAAGTGTATGGGTATGTAACGAGGTTTTGAAACAATTTCCTGCGATCATCTTACCTATTCTAAGCATGAAGAGCATCTAGTCGAAGTAGTTAAAATGGTAGATATCTCCTGCGGCCGGTAGAATGTCCCAAATACTTTAAGAAAAAAACCAACAACACAAGCGAGCAATAAAATACGTTCAAGTGAACCATTCATTTCTTCGGATGCCATTAAATTTTTAATTGGACGCTCAATAGGAAGGCGAAGAGAGACGGAGCTAAAAATGCGACGTGTTACATTTCAAGTTTGGGCTTCCTCATAAAATATCCCACAGAGTAGAGTACATACCTATCCCCATCTTCCTTCATCTCTTACTTACCAAATATCTATTTATGTATGGGTGCTTGTATGTGTCTGCATTTCAGCATTTCTGATTAGGCAAGTAAAGAAATTTAAGCAGTATTGAAACCAGTTTTTTCTTCATTTGAATTATAATTATTTTCTTTGAGCATCTAAGTATGGAGTTTATGGCTGTTTACAGCACAAACATATTTTACGATTATAAACGGATGTTTGAAATAATTAAGAGTGCTTAGACTTAGATGACCGTACACTTCTTTTCTTATTAATTACCTCTGTTTACGAAATATTTTTACCCATAAATTTTATTACAAAACATTTTATTTTATACCATTTTAATAACCAACAACTAAACTCACTATAATCGAAATATTTCAACAAAAAAAGGTATAAAAGCGATGTTTTTAGTTAGTTTTGAAATATTTTAATAATGCTGGGTTTTAATTACAAACACTGTCGTTATGTAGCGATCTACGTTATGTAGTCTGGAGCAAATCACCAGTGTAGTGCAAAATCCTGTGCGATGGGCATAACGAGTGTTACATAATTTGGACCCTGCTCGAAATAATGCAAAGATAAGAACATTTTTGTTTAGATTAGTTATATGATTAAATGTTTTTAAAAAGGAAATTTTATGGTTGGAAAAATGTAAATGAGGTTAGATTAATTAAAATAATTTATAATATAAAATAACAGTAGTTTGAATGATTAGTTCATCATTACTTGAGCAGATAATTCAAGTTTTCACTCTGTTAGCTAGTAAAGATTATTATTACTTGTGTGTATACAGGATATGCGAGTTTTAATAATTAAAATTCGGCTTAATTATATGGGAGAGCATCCGAAAACCAATTTTCAATCATTACTTAATGGAGTCGAGGCGAAATTTATTGCGGCCATTACAATTTTTTACGTATTTCTTTTGGTGTGTACCTTTACATGCATTACGCCTTGATTAATTTCACCCATTAAACCTTGCGACACGTTCGTAATTAGTTTACAGGCCATAAATTTCGCCATGGTGTTAAAATAAAAAAAAAAACTAATATTATTATTACCATATTTATTTCGATTGTAAATTATTTTTGTTAATCACTTGCAATAAAATTATTCCCAGCTTAATTACTTTAACAGGTGATAAATTAATGGAGAATTATGTAAACCTTTAAAATCGATGATAAAATAATTGAAGCAGGTGAAGTAGAGATGTAAAATTCAAATTTCAATCGAATGGTGAAAAATGTTTATTTTTATAACATTTCTTTGTATAAGGTTGGTTTTGTTCAATGTAAGTAATTTTGTTAGAATTTGTAATGTGTAATTATTCTAGCGTGCAGAATTGATATTACTCATGAAAATTTAAAATCACTACGTGTATGTTTAATACCTTCCACCATTAATCCCTTAATTTGGGAAAAATATAAAGGGAGAGACATGGAAGGTTGAAATTATGCGCTCGCCTGACTCCGCCATTAAACGCGAATCGTTCACGAAAATGCTGAAAACCTCAATTATTGCCCCCCTTTATGCGCGTAATTAAAATACGTACAATTTACTAGAGTAAACAAAGAAAATCGTTTTTGTTTTACGTCAATTTTTATTACCATGTTTAAGTTTTAGGAAGCCATAAATGTTTAATATTGAAGATATGTTTGTAATAATACGCTTTGGTATACAGTTGGGTCCATTACAGTTACCAATTACTTTCACAATCACCAATGGCGCCATTTCAATTAAACCAAAAAAATGACAAAAAACACATTTCTCACAAAAAGCCTAAAACTAACAACAAAGTATTTTTTATATTTATATTTATTATTTTGACAAGGATATTATCACAGCCAAGGGCGTATTTAGGGGGAGGCTGAAGGGGCAATAGCCCCCCCCCCCCAAGATCATAGATATGAACGAAAATAATAAAAAAAAATAAAAAAAAAATCCATTTTTACATGAAAACAACACGTTGTTTTCATATCAATTCTTCTTGGGGACGTTACTTCATAAAAATAAATTCAATTTTTATTTATTTTCGTTCAATCTTTGCAATAAACCATATAAGAGTATCACTGCATCTTTTTTAAAATTTATTTTTCATTTATATCAACAATAATTCGTATTTATTTTTTGAAAAAAATCCATCAAAATAATTTGGTGATCTTATAATCTTAGACCAAAGTGGCTTTAATTAGCTTTACTTCCAATTTGTTTTCATTTAAATTGACCTAATAGTTTATGAACTATACAAAAATTTTGAATTAACGACATTTTCTGTGGAAAAAATCCGACAATGAAAATTGTTTTTTTGTAAATGTGTACGATATTCTTCTCATCCCTTCTTTTTGCGATACACTATAATCTCGACTATAATTAACAATTTTTAAAATACAGGATGTCCCAAAAATGACGCAAGTGCTCCACCTTTCAGGGATCCTCAGAAAAATAGTTTTAAAATCCTCTTGGCCAATTGACCGAGATATGAAGAGACAACGTTGGGAATTATTTTTTTTTTTTAATTTAAAATTACATACATTAATTACCCGTCATAATTTTCAATTTAATAAAATAAATTATGAAGTTAATATACAGTGGCAACCCACCCCCTCCCCCACCCCCCTAAAGGAATGTATTTTATTAAGAAAAATGAGAAAAATCTTGCTTAAATAATTTAAATTTAAAAATCCTAATCTTTAAATTATGAAACTTATTTTTTATTTTTATTTTTCAGTTAGAATAACACGCCCCCCCTCCCCCCCGTCGTCTCGGTTTTTTGCTTTTTTGGTTTTTTGTCTTCCAATGTTCATCGCCCCCCCCCCTAAATAAATCCTGGGTGCGCCACTGTTAATATAATACGATTTACATTTAAATTATTACATCAAAACTAAATATAAAGTTTACGTTCGTTCTTTGTTTAATTAAAGATTTCAAAAAATTACAGTTTTATCGAACAACATTTATTAGACAATCATTAACAAAAATGTTATTGTCAAAGAAATTATATTGTTGCCGAAACGTCGACTCATTTTTGTTAATGATTGTCTAATAAATGTTGTTCGATAAAACTGTAATTTTTTGGAATCTTTAATTACAACTAAAGTAACCCCAAACTTTATAGGACAACTAGCGGGTTTTCAAAATTCATGCTCAATTGGTTAAGAGGACTTTTGTTAACTATTTTTCTGAGGATCTCCCCGAAGGGTATCCAACAACGTACTGGAGAGCTCTTGCGCCATTTTCGAGACACCCTGTATTTCAAAAAATTTCGGTATCTCGAAAAAATAGCCCAAATTCGAGTTTTCATCGATAACTTTGTCCTCCCCAAGATGAAATCCTGGATAAACCCTTGATTACAGCCACTATCTTTTCTTCGATTTTATCGACGGTATTTTCATCGATACGACTGCTTTAAAAACGTTAGCTATTCATCAACATGACCGTTTAATCGACAATAAATTTTCTTCGCAAAGAATGCATTTTGGATGAAACAGTCTTTTTGAAAACACAGTCCTCAAGAAATTGTTGTGTCGATGAAAAGGTAGAGTCGATTAAACATCCTAAACATCTGTCGATGAAAAAGTAGTGTCGCAAGTAGATAACCGGTCATGTCGATCATACGACATTATCGAACAAATGTTTGTGGACATGAAAGCCAAGTATCGATAAAACGGCATTGTCAAAGAAATTATATTGTTGTTAATTTGACGGTGGGAAATTACTGTCGAGGAAATTTAAATGAAACGTCTCTGTTGAAGAAACAAGCATGTCGATGATATAGTATTCAATGAAAAGGCTATGTCGATGAAAGTATATCGATGAAACGTCCTTTTCGAAAAAAATTATTTGTCGATCGCAAGATAGTGTCGATGGAATACTTTTTATGCTGCTGTTGATGAAGCGGTCATGTCGATGAAACGATATTGTCGAAGAAATACTATTGTCGATGTAATGGTTGTGTCGATAAAATGATTATGTCGATGAATAGAGTAGACATTACGAAGAAGTTGCGGGTAGTAAACGACAATGTCGAATTGTCAATAAAATGTTTTTTTTCAATTAAAAGCAAGTTTTGTTTAATCGTTATTGTCAAAGTAAAAGATCTGTTGATGGAAACTTATTGTCGAGGAAATCTTAACGTGGATTAAGTCTTTGTCATAACACCCGTAACGAAGAAAATGATTTGCCGATGAAGCGATATTGTGGAAGAAATGATATTGTCCCAATTGATGTCGATTTTGTTTGTGACTGGTCAACTAGGCCCTGTTGGCAAGGACCAAGATATCAGTACCTAAGAAGAAGAAATGCTATTGTCGATGATGGTTGTGCAGATCAAACGGCAGTTTCAATGAAATGATAAAGTAGGTGAAACGATATTAACGAAGAAGTGATATTGTCGAAGAATATGTAGTACCTATCGAGAAATGATATTGTCGAAGGAATGGCATTGTGGATAAAATGATGAAAAGGTAGTTTCGATAAAACGTCATTCCTAAAAAAATACATACAGGGTGGCCCAACTAAGAGTTCCCACCCAGGTTATTTCGAAAACCAATAATTTTTGAAAAAAACCCTGAAACCGGTCAATTTTTATTTGGTGAGGGACCAATTTTTATGGCAACGCAAGGGACAACTCCTCACCCAGTTATTCAGGGAAACTACCCCTTCAGATATCTTAAATGGCAATTGGGGTCAAGTGATACATCATTGTAAAGCTCCTACTATTTTCTATACAGGTGTCATTTTTTTTTTAATTTGATGGAATATTTGAGAAGTTGTAGCATTTTCACCTTAGACATCTAAAACGCGTTTTTAACCGGTAACATGGGTTTAAAAGGCTTTTAAAGCTTGATTTTGTTGAAAGTTACAATAAAAATTAATACAACTATACATTGTTCTCCCACTAAATAACAATTGATCAGTTTCAGATTATTTTTCAAAAATTACTTGTTTTCATAATAACCTGGGTGGGAACTAAAAGTATTTTGAAAAAAGACTCTGAAACCGGTCAATCCTTATTAAATGGGGAATCAAAGTATGATTATAATTATTTTTAACAAAATCAAGCTTTAAAACCCTTTTTAGCCCATGTCATCTGTTAAAAACACGTTTTACACGTCTAACGTGAAAATGCTATAACTTCTCAAATATTCCATCAAATTATAGAAAATATGACAGGTGTATAGAGAATAGTAGGAGCTTTACAATGATGTATCGGTCGACCCCTATTGCCATTTAAGATTTCTGAAGGGGTAGTTTCCCTGCATAACTGGGTGAGGGTTTGTCCCTAGCGATACCATAAAAATTGGTCCCCCGCTAAATAAAAATTGACCGGTTTCAGGGTTTTTTTCAAAAATTATTGGTTTTCGAAATAACCCGGGTGGGAACTCTTAGTTGGGCCACCATGTATGTTGATGAAGTTAGTTACCGATGAAATGATTCTATCCATCAAACACTAGTGTCGATAAAACGGCATTGTCGAAGAAGAGGTGTTTTCGATAAATTGGTTGTATCGATGTAACCACGTCATTTTTAAGATCTGTTTATGGAAAGTTATTGATGATAAAACCTTTATTTAGATGAAACGCATGTGTTGATGATGGATGTGTTATTTTTACCAACCTTACTCGAGCAAATCATATTCATATCATTGACTAATATATACCAAAAGATATAATTTTCGATGAATAGGATATGTCCACAAAAGTGTATCAATGAAACGCCTTTTTTAATGAAAAAATATCGATGACAAAGTAGTGTCAATGGAACATGTAACACGCCTTTTTCGATTAAACTTCGTGTCCATGAAATGTTTGTATGGATAAAATGGATTTGTCCATAACATTATGAAGTCGATGAAATCTTATTGTCGAAAAAGTGGTATTGTCGATAAATAGGTAGTGACGATGAAATATAAAACCCTTCATGTGGATGAAACGTATGTGTTGATAAAACGGTCGAGTCTTAGGAAAGAAATGGACGTCGATCCATGAGAAGGCTATGTCAATAAAAATGTATGGATGAAAGGATCTATTCGAAGAAAAATATTTGTGGATTGTATTAATTAAAATTGTATTATTCGATCAAACGATTGAGTTGATAAAAAATTATCGTATCTACTATCTACAAACGATATTGTCGAAAAAATAGTGATCTTGATGAAATGGTTTTGACGATAAAAGGGTAGAGATGATGAAACGACAGCAGCGAAGAAGTAGTATTGCCCATGGTTGGGTAATATCCAGAAACGGCATTGTCGAGGAAATGGTGTAATCGACAAAATGGTTCTCTCGATAAAAAGGTAGTTTCAATAAAGTGATTATAGAAAAATATCTGTTGATCGAATGTTATTGTCGATGAAACTTTCATTTGGATAAAATGTATGTAACTAATGGTGAAACGGTTTTGACGACAAAAGCCACTGTCGCATATGTAGTAATCGAAGAAATAACATTGTCAAAAAAATTAATGAAATGTTTTTTGAAATGAAATAAATGTATCGATGAAACGGCATAGTGAAAGAAGTTAAGTCGAGGAAACCTTCATTAAAGAAACGATCATGTCGAAGAAAGAGACTGTCGAAGATATACGTATTCGATGAAAAGGCTTTGTCGATAAAAGTGTATCAATGAAAAGTATTTTTTGAAGAAATAGATTTATTCATGACAAGGTAGTTTCGAAGGAACACATCTTGTTCGTTGAAATGATATTATCGAAAAGTTGATAAGACTACATTTTCAAAGAATTGGTATTGTCGATGAATATATGGTGTCGAGAAACCACATTGTCGTTTTGATAAAACTGGATTGTTAAAAGCAAAGAACTGTTGATGAAAATATAGTGTCATGTGGATGAAACGTCTGTTTTGATGAAAAGTCATGTCGAAGAAACAGACTTTCGATGAAAACCCAACATTAACAATTATTCCCAATTTAGTTTTTATCCCCTAACCTAATTCATGTGGTTTGTTCTTGACTTTAGGGTTTCTATTTTTTTATAATTTGGGAACTTTAGACGATTAAGATGCAAAATCGTTTGCAAAATTTTGTCCGAAGTACCGCCTATATTTTTTTTTCAATATCTATCAATGGACACTGTCTTCAATATTTTTTATAAAGTATTTATTTTCGCAACATCGGATCCGTTCGAAATTTTTGAAATACCCTGTAGGAGAAATTAATGGTGCAATTCTTTGCAAAACTGTAACCCCCAGTATTATCAACAGACATTTAATTTTAAATTAGGTTTATTTTGACATATATGTATAGTATTTTTATGAAGATTGAATATAGTTTAAATGACATTTAGCTGCAAAATAGACTATATATGTGAAATTAAATCTCATTTAAAATTAAAAGTCTATTGATAATACTGGGGGTAAGTCCTTACAGGAAATATTTGTAAGTTTTTTTATACATATATGGATTGTATTGGACTATTTCCATGGTTACCTTACAGATATTTCCTGTAAGGCCTTACAGGATTGCACATAATTTGGGCATAAAATAATAATAAAAATCTGTCGTAACGTGATTTTATCTTTAATGTTATTTTTATTTTCAAAAGCCTTAATTTTGGTTCTACCTCATAATTTATATATTTTTTTAAATGTTGAACTTTAAAATTTGCTTATGAATAATTAAAATATCAAGTGATCCACCTGCTTTTCAACAAAAAAGAAACCAAGTCATGTATTTTAGAAAAGAAAATATACCTATAAATTTTCATAATATCATTGCTGATAGGTTGCACGTGTTCCAACGCTTTTATAAAAGCTTTGCTGATATTTTCAAAAAAATGATGAGACGCATTGTTTTAAACAAACTAAGCTTTCTGTCTTGTGTCTCCTATTTAATCGACTACTAAATTTTAACAACTAGAGATAAGTATACAAAGCGACACGTGTGTGAAGCGTGAATACAACTTTCACAACTGCTTCATTTTGAAATGTTATTACACGTGATTACTCCTTTATGAGCGGCCATCTTTGGTATTAATGGTTATTAAAAGATATGTGCGCCGGATACACCTAGATCCTTAAGATCATTGTCTGTTTTGAGTTAGGATTGATTTAAGCCGGGCGTGACTCGCACTTGAAAGAAAATAATTTGGGAAAAAAATAAATTTCGCTCTAGGCTTCCGAGGCATTTAAAAGCCTTTCACTTATTCACACATTATTTGTCATTATGGATTTATTAAATCATTAATTTGTTTAAATTTTTTGGTAATAACAATACAAGTTTATTATTACAGCTTATTACCATTTTAATTAAATTTTTTCGTCGGAATAATGTAGTAACACCAAGCCCAAAAATGCTTTAATGAAGTTGCGCATTTTGTTGTTAGTTGCTCAAAGAGCTAAAAACGTAGGCAGGAAATTTAATACGTAATTATAGATTTCTGCCGGCCAATAATTTATCCGTACATAGAAAAATAAACGAGTTTGCTTCTAACGCCGCACTAAGTTTCGTGCGGTGGTAATAAAAACGCGTTTTTTTGTTCGTTCTAAGCAATAAAATTATTATTTATGACACTCCATGTTTGCTCTTTTCGTAGATTTTCTAATTAAACGTTTTTAAGGCCATCCTGAGTTATGGATTAATAAAAAATTGGATTTTTAATAAGCCAACACTTCAAATACAAAATATGCAATTTCAAATACCTATTATAAAGTCTGGTCCTCGATTTACGCAATAAGGTTTTAATCATTCCAAAGAACTGTAATAGACTTAATTATGCGTATCACAGGACCACATGTTTCTTTTCCAAAAATATCGGTTAGAAGATGAGTTTGCCTATGGTCAAAATTTGAAATCTTTCAAATGAATTCGGAATTTCTATATTTATTAAATGTAAAAATATGTGGTTACATGTGTGAATTAAATAAGTACAAGAAAAATAGTACATAAGGTCAAGTTGGGTAAATGGAACCCTGGGATAACAGGGCACTATGCCTTGTTTTCTTTCTTAGTAATATTGAATATTTTAAGGTTAGAAGTTCAAATAAATTTTTTTAAGAATTTAACTCGGGTCTCTCAGTTAATGTCAGAATATTTTTTGGTAGCATGAAGATTGTCCGAAATTATCACTGGAAACCCAGCAAAGGGGCGGATGATTACAGCCAAAGACGTACGAAATGGAAACAAACCCATTTTCGCCGCATTTTTTTAAATCCTGAAATAAATAATGAGGTACTACGTAACCGGTATCAGTGGAGAAGGAATTGTTTCTCTGGAAGAGCAAGGCGGAGAAAGAAATGTTATTTAACAGATCCGAGGAAGAACTAGTTGTTACTTTGACTCAAACGCAGAATTGGGTTTATAGGCTATCTAGAGAAGAAATACTAGATTTGCTTCAACTGTATGTCAAGAAAAATAAACTAAAAACGAAATTTAAAGATGATCGTCCAGGAGAAGAATAGTTCCTGAATTTTTATAAACAAAAAAGCCTCTCTCTCAAGAAGCCGTAAGGTGTGAGGTTGCCAGGAAGAACCAAGAAAATCCTTAGACATAAACTAATTTTCAATTGTGACGACACCTCATTCTCCAGACTGATATTTTCTTCTGGCAGAGAAAATATACCACTGTTGTTCAGCTACCGGTCAAGAACAATAATCAAAAAGAAGAATATTATTGAATCTATGATTCCGCATAAACCTGATCCTTTAGATAAGACTGAATCTCAAGAAAGTTGGATGACCACAAAAAAATTTCAAACTGGTTCTGCAGAATATCCCAAAAGAATGTCTACCTATACTGGACATGTTTATCATATCTCTTGTGGATTGATAAAGGAAGCAATTAATAATGAAATATCTATTCTAAAACTCCCACCTCATTCTACATTCAATCCTCAAATTATACCTTTTAGACGTAGATTTAATTTTAAAAAGGCAAATTGGTCGGCTTTTTCGGTTGATTTAGATAATGAATTACAAAAGATCCAACCTATTATTGAAAACAACGATCTGTTTATCGAAATTGTAAGAAATATTTCTAGAAAACACATACCCAGAGGTTGTAGAACGAAATTTATACCAGGTCTTCAAAGTGATCATAAGATTTTATTAAATAATTATATAAAGAGTTATAATACAGACCCATTTTCACAAACCACTATGGATCTTGGAAAATCTATTGTTACACAGCTAAATGAGAAACGTCAACAAAAATGGAAAGAGACTCTCGAAAATATAGATATTAAATATTCAAGTAGACAAGCTTGGAATACAATTAAGAATCTTTGTAGTGATTCCAAACAATCTGAATTAAATTGTTCTATTTCTGCTAATCAAGTAGCTCATCAACTAATATTAAATGGAAAATCAATGAGATTAAAAAAGAATTTTATTCAAAGAAATAAGAATTTAGAATCTACGTTTTTAAGTCGCCCCTTTGAAATGAATGAGTTGGATTCCGCTATTAAATCTCTTAAATTAGGTAAAGCTGCTGGTCTTGATGATCTTAAAAATGAACAAATAAAAAGATTTGGTATTAAAACTAAACAATGGTTATTGGATTTTTTTAATAATTGTATTTTTGAAGAGAACATACCAAAGATATGGAGAAAAACCAAAATAATTGCTATTCCTAAAACGGGTAAATCACTTGATAATGCCAAAAATTTTAGACCTATCTCACCTTTATGTTGTTTATACAAATTATTTGAAAGAATGATATTAAGTAGACTCTCTCCTAATATTGATGATCAACTTATACCTCAACAAGCTGGTTTTCGTCCTGGTAAATCAAGTACAGGCCAAATCCTTAACCTTGCTCAACATATTGAAGATGGTTTTGAGAATAATCTAATAACAGGTGCTGTTTTTGTTGACCTCTCTTCGGCATATGATACAATTAATCATCGAAATTCTCTTGTCTAAAATTTATAAATTGACAAAAGATTTTAAGCTAATTCAAATAATTCGTAATCTATTAGAAAATAGACGATTTAGAGTAGAATTAGGTGGTAAACAAAGTAGATGGAGAATTCAGAAGAATGGTCTTCCACAAGGAAGTGTTCTCGCCCCTACTTTATTCAACATTTATACAAATGATCAACCTATTTTTCCAAACACCAATAGTTTCATCTTTGCTGACGATCTAAGTATAATTACACAAAATAAGAATTTACTTACTATTCAAAATACTTTATCTGCAGCGCTTAAAAATCTGTCTATTTATTATCAAAAAACAGTCTTCGTCCAAATCCATCTAAAACAATATCAAGTCTCTTCCATTTAAATAATAAAAAGGCAAATATAAAATTAAATATTCCTTGGAATGGTGAAAATGTTGAATTTTGCCAAACCCCTACATATTTTGGAGTTACCCTGGATCGTACATTATCGTATAAACAACATATCAAAAATTTAAAGACTAAAATTTCAACTAGAAATAACCTTTTACAAAAACTTACGTATACCAAATGGGGTGCAAATGCTCATACATTAAGATGTACTGCTCTAGCTTTAGTGTTCTCCAAAGCTGAATATGCTGCTCCAGTATGGGAACGTTCAAATCATGCCAAATATCTAGATCCAATTCTAAATCAGACACGTCGAATTATAACTGGTTGTCTTAAGCCCACTCCTATTAGTTTGCTCAATATTTTAAGTGGAATAGCTCCTTCGAATATTAGACGTTCTGTTGCAAGTATGAGGGAAAGGAAGAAACAACTCACTGATTATAGACATTCTTTATATGGTATCATTCCTACAAGATCTAGACTAAAATCGAGGAAAAGTTTTCTTTTATCTGTTAAACCTTTGGAAATTTCAATATTAGATACAAGAAAATTTTTATGGTGTGGTTCTTTATCTGATTTAGATAAGGAATTAAAAATTTCTCCAAAAGAAGAACTTCCTCCAGGCTTTGATGAAAAGTGGTTAACTTGGAAAGCTCTAAATAGATTACGATCTAAAACAGGTAGATGTAAAACAAATTTATTGAAATGGGGCTTTACAGTTGAAGATGAACTCTGCTTATGTGGAAATTCACAAACTATGAATCATTTACTAATATGTGATAAATTAAATCAACCTTGTTCAGATTTAGATCTTGCACAAGCCTCACCAGCTGCAATTGAATGTGCTAATTTTTGGTCATCTATTTTATAATATTATGTTTTTGTATTTATGTATTATTATTAGGATGGACACGAAATAAAACACGAAATAAATAAATTCTACACACAGTAACTGTTAGACGTTGGAGTTTTAAGGACAATGAAAAGCCAATGGAACAAGACTCTGAAAATGGCAAAGAGCAAATACTAGAAAAAATCCAAAGAGTTCATTTGTTGAAGTTCTTCACAAAGATTATATGCAAATGCCACCATGCAATATTACAAATGTTTCAAAACAACTGGTATATACAACTATGAAATAGGTGGCCCAAATCAACATCAAATTTCAAAAAATTTGTTTTTCGAATGAGATCTTATGAAATGTAAAAATAAAATTATAATATACCTACTCTGAAGTGAACCTGGCTGCTACTAAAAATCTACATGTAGTACCTGGACATGTTCATAAAGAAGCCAATATTGATGCACCCCAGAATATTCATATGGAAACAATAGAGCTTCAACCTGGCCTTTAAAAAATTAATATTGGCATAGATAAGAACTCTTTTCAAGATATTTTAGTCATCCTGCTGAGAAAAGACGATCAACAGGAAAAATAACCCAGTTAAAGAGAAGAAGAATTGGCGGAGGTACGGAAATTATCACAACTGAAGAGTACTGTAAACGAAAAGAGCAGGATCAAAAACAAAAGGAAACAATTCAGTTAAAAAAAGGCCGAGAAAAAAACACAAGTGTCTCCTCTGACGATAAAATTGACCACTGAGAGAATAAGAAAGTTTACAATGCAGTTAAAAAAGACAAAGATCTTTCTAAAAATAAAAAGAAAGGGTATCCTACCTAGAAAATGAATTACAACTGAAGTTTATTGATGCAGATGATAATTTATTGGATGAGGGAAATAGATTATGAGGTGTCTTATATTAGAAAGATAATTTTTACGTTCTTCCAAATGTGCCCGATATTACTCATATTACTAATGAATAAACTTGTTGAGTAAATACATTTCTGACCAATTTAGTAAAAAGCCAGTGATTTCTCCCAGCGAATGGGCAAAGAAAATTTTAGTTGCAACATTTTTTTGGGTACAACGATTCCGCGCTCGTCATAACATAGTCTTCGGAAAAAAATTTGGCGAGGCTTCTGAAGGCGTCTAAAGAGTGCTTATCTAATATGTAGCCTAGGTTTTGTAAAGATTATAAACCAGAAGATATTTTTAATGCAGATGAAAATTGTTTGTTTTTAATATGACTCCAGTGAAAAATATTCGGGCGGAAAAATGTCTAAAAGAAGAATTACAGTATAGTTGCCACAAATATGGTTGGATCGTGTAAAGAATAACTTCAGTGATCGGCAACTCCAAGAAACCGCGATGCATTACAAACATTTGCTCTTTGTTTGTGATATACGAAAACAACAACAAAGCCCTAGTTCACAGATTTTCGAGAAATGGCTACGCAACTGGGATGCAGAGTTAAAATCAGGAAATAGAAAATTTCTTGTCTTGGTCGATAACTGCTCTGCTCATCCTGTTGTTTCCAATTTACAACACACAAAACTTATGTTTTTGTGCAAATTCTTTAGAATATTGAAAACGGAGAGCCAATTACTTTCTGCGCGTTGGTTTTATAAATCTGACTATTATCGCAAAACGATGATGAGGATGGTGTTCCTCTTACAAGATTAGTAGATGATGATGACAGTATTTCTCTACCTCAACTAGCTGAACACTTTTAGGGTTCGCCTGTGTCCAGATTTGGAATTCTGTAAAGTCTAACGTACCGAAAACGGTAAATTGTTTACTTCATTATCATGGTCACGATTTTTGTCTCACCGATATCTATTTGTTGGCTTACAGAATTCCACCTCTGGAGCGAAGATTTTATTCAAGTTGACGATAATGTTGAATTGTGTGCATTACTATCTGATTATGCTATTTTAATGGATGTTGAAGACAATCAACGCAATACTGATGATGAAACCAAGAAGAACAAGAACATTTGCAATCACTGTATGAGGCTTTGATTGCCATAACGATTATGCCAAAATTGTGTGAGTTTAACAATGGGTTTAATTCTAATACAAATTAATCAAATGCTACTTAAAATGCAGAGTTCTTAAGTGCTAAAAACAGATCAAAACGACTGATTTAATCGGTTACACCGACCGTAATTCCAGAGCCTCTTGAAAATCGTTATAACCGATTTTGACGGTACGGGAATTTGTTGAGCGCACATTCCAACATCTTCCATTTTCCTAATATAGTGGCTAAAGTATTTTACTTAAAACATTGTCTATATAGATTCCAGTTGCCCACTAAGAAAATGCTGTTATAACACTCAGTAAACATATATTTTTTATTTTTAGTTTTATTATAATTGGTTTTGTATTTTATTTCTTCGTGAAGTTTATTGCTGATAATACAAGAAAGGAAGCAAAAATGATTGCAAATTGGGGTTCTTTTTTATTGAGGTGGTTAGAATTATAGCTCACCTGTCGTTTAACACTCGAGGAACTATCGCTAAGACTACCCGAGGCTGCAATTTTGCGAGGACCTCGCTGTCGCGCACGTGCTCCTCCTTCGTTACCACCAGGTGTGCCCTGCAAAAAAATCAAAAATTAACCACAAAGAACATTTAAGATTAATTTTAGCTAATTGGAAGAGTCCGGTGACCTTGATGTAAGTTATTATTTTAATTTTTGCTTGATTTTTGAGGAAGTTGCAACAATTTGGTAATAAAATTCCATAGTTGGACCCATCCCAAAATTTTATTATAATAGTTTGCACCACAATTACTGTCACGACTCTAATTCAAAAACTATCGATTAAAAAATGGCAATAGAAATCTACCTGTAGTGTCACGCTAGTATCATTTTCTAAATGTAATGGTTTTGTTTTTTTTTAATTTAACACTTAACGTTTATGGCTAATTGTGTTATTTTTTGTTGAAATTAAGCATTAAACTCTTAGTTTTTTTGTGGTTGTAACGTTGGGATTAAAAATGTCGGTGTTTAGTGATGGAATAAAAACGCCACGCACGTCAAGATCATATCTTAATGTCATAATTTATAGATTCGACACAGAAATAAATCCCCTTGACTAAATAAACATCGCACATGAGGCTATGTCCGCGTCGTAAATTAAAAATGCATTTATCTAATCGCGGAAAAGCTTTGCGCTTTGCGCTTTGCGCTTTGCGGATAATGAGCATCTTATTTTTTGGAATATCCGCGTCGTTTGTATGCACGTGCCGACGGCGTTTAGCGGCGGCACGTGCCGTAACGTGCGTGAAGAGCGCATTTATCCCGCGATAAGCCTTCAGGAGTCGAAACCGCGTCGTCAAATGTGACGTGATTTGACGTGCGCGCTCATAAATCTTCATTTTCTCGACGAGCTCCGAGAAAAAAGAAACAATGATTTTATTAAAGATTATACAATCTTATCGTACGGCTACCTGATAAATTAAGGGCACAAAAAGACAAATCTTAGATTCCTCCACCTTGGCTTGTTTAAAATTCTAAGCCACGTGCAAAGGGTCAAATCACCTGCTCTTCTCGACCCAAGCGTTTCGAAATTAATTGCTGATATTATTTAAGAGCTGGGCTTCAATCGTTATTTTTAATAAATGGTGCAACTTTTTTGAATAATTTATTTAAGCCTTAATTAAAAGATACGAGTTATGCCTGGAATTGATCATACTCTACCAAATTAATGTTATTAAAATGGCACTACAAATTATTGCAAAAAAATTGGAAATAATTATTTATGCAATAAGTGCAAAGAGTGCTTTTGGCGGTGAAACGAAAAAAAAACGGACACGAAAAAAGCGCGCACGCGATAAATGCGCACACGGAAAAACGCGCGCAAAAAAACCCACACTGAAAAAGCGCACTTTAAAAATTACACACACGGAAAAAAAGGGCAAATGTCTCATAGAAATAATTAATAATTATACGCAACTACACATTGTTATATGATTCGGGTTAGGTTAGGATAAGTTAGGTTAGGTAACTTTTTCAAGTAAATCAATAGTTTTGTTGTTTATTTTTTACAAGGCAATTAATCTTGCTTTTTCATTGTTTTGTATTAGTAAAATTTAATTTGATTTTGATTCCGATTAAGTTAGGTTACGTTAGGTTAGAAAAACTTTTTCAATTGAATCAGTTTGTTGTTTGTTCCTTATTTCGGATCATTCTGATACATTAGATCTACTTCTAGTCACTGTCTTTTTTTCATGTGCGCTAATTTCCGAGTGCGCATTTTTTTGTAGGGATTTTTCGCGTGCGCTTCTTTCGTTTTTTAATAGTTTATTAAGGATTAACAACTGAAGAATTTTAACGAAACTCGTAGATTTTTCCCCCATTTTTCTACTCTTGAGTTCTAGAATTGTTGTGGGGTTTAAACCTTTAAAGTTATTAAATTTCAAATTTTTACATTTTTGATAAAATATATCTAGTTTTTACGGTTGTTTAAAAAAAACACTTCCATAGCCTGATTAAATATTTCATACAGGTTCCAGTAAAATTTTAGAAAACCCCAAAGACCTTTTGGATCAGCGCCTAATTTCAATTATTCATAAATTTGGGCGCCATGCAATTTTAACCAACCACAGCATTGAGAATTCTAGAATTTTTCTCATCCTCTGGTGGCAAAACTATGGACCTAGAAGACAGGACCTTTTTATTTGATTTCAAGCATTAGATAGTACATATTTTAGGAGTTTAACTTAAGAATAATAAATCTACTTGGGTTTAGAATATGTACTTATTAGGTACAAAGATGCCTTTTAAATGAAGTTTTGACACTGACGAGTACCGGTTATCCTCCATTTTATTCCATTTAAAACGTCCTCTACTGATTACTATAATTCCCAAAAGGTTTTTCAAAATTATTATGAAAGTTTCGGGAAACTAGATGAAATTTTTAACCAGGTTATTGGAGCGTTTTTGAAATAAAAAATAAACCATAAAAACTAGAAAAATAAAAAACAAAACGTAAAAATTTTGACAGTCAAAAACTTTGAAGGTTGAAACATCCTTAACTGTACCTAATAATTTTATATTATACAGAGGAGTGTACAAACAATTTGATTAAGTTTTTCCAAAATATATCCAAGAAGGCATCTTTTGTTTCTCAAGTAGCAACATGAGTACAAAAAATTAATACCAAGAACAATACCAGCCAATAATACAAATAAATCTTTTTTTTAATTTTAGGTTAAAGAAACATAATATTATAAAGGCAGTGACGTAGATATCGTAGAGTAAAGAGCTGTGCGATTCACCCTTTTTAAAACGAACAATTCTGAAAAAAAAATCTATTAACTAATATTTTTTTAAATTTTCTTCTTTTCATTATTTTTTTAATTTAAATCAAGTATAGTTTGGATTTTATTTTTATTTTTAAAACTTAACTATCCTGCACTAAAATTAACCTATCTTTTATGGATGAAATTTAAAGACAAAATCCAAAGCAAACTTGTTTCTAATAAAAATATTGATAATAAAAAAATTATACAGGGATACCAAATAACTATTAAAATTTTGAACATTTAAAATACCACATTAACTTTTTCGGAGTCGAAAAAGATAGTTGATAGGATTTTCTTTTCTAAATACACCCAGTATAATTAATTTCAAATACAAAAAAAGTATTTTACCAAACTGAAGAAGATATACTTACTAAAATAAATTATATTAAAAAAAAACGCTTAATTCTACCATTTTGTTACAATATTATGAAAATAGGAACTATGAGCCATGAATCCATAGACTAAAATTGGAAAAAATACTTTTGCCATATTTATTTAAAACTTTCATAGTTTTTTCTATAAAACTTTCCTCTCGCTCGTCCTGCAAACCCAGCGTACTCGCCATAAAAAGTGTCTCTTTTGCTCCTAATAAAACAATATACCATTTTTCCAAAAAATAAAAATTCAGGAGTGAAAGGGTTACCTGAAAACGAACCCTAAAAATTTAAATCTTATGCAAAATTTATTATACCGTTGTGTCGCACTTTTTCCAGAATTTTTTTTATACAGTAAATCGTATTCTAAACAAAAAATACACCCTGTACATGTGAAAATAGCACAATAAAAATTATGTTACTTCAAATTTTTAAATAAAACATAAGTGGTGGAATGATATTTTAATTCAATTGTACAAAAATTTGAGCATAAAAAATAAATTATCAGAAATAATAATAAAAAATGATAATAAAATGAAAATAATTTTATGTATTTTTAAAATATAAGAATAATTCCTTAATTAGCACGTTTTTCAGGTGTAAAATAAGTAAATTTTCATTTTCTTGTTTATAATTGCAAATTGTGTAACTTACAAAAAATTAAAGATGTAAGAATTAATTTTTTCGAAAATATTTTTGTAATATTTTAAATAAGAATCTAAGAAAATTATAAATTACCTTTTTTTCAATTTTACCTCAATTTTCTTTTATTTTCTCCAGATTTTGCCAAATTTCTTATAAAATTGTAAAACTGATTTTCATTGTCTTGTGAGTTTTCCAAATCTGTATTACTTATAAAATTTAAAACTTGACAAAGTTCGAATTAGTAGTTATTTTATACAGGGTGATGATAAAGTTTGGAACAAAATTCATAACTGCCATATTTAATTTTTTTGAGAAAATCAAAAAACAGGTCAGTTTTAGTTTTAAAAATGCTATCTCTTGGTAGAACCAAAAAATATTATTGACGTCACTGGTGATATAGGAAAGACATTATCATCGATTTTTTTAAATTGAAACCCCCACTTTTTTTCACTCATTTTTGATAGCCTATTATGTCGCTTAAACGATGATATAAAAAGTGATTGAATTTGTTAACAAACTTTCGTATAAAAATTTTATTTTCAAGTTTATTTAATAAATTTTGTTAATTTTTTTTTGAAGTAAAGATTTTTTATTCAAAAACTTGTTTAAAAATTTAATTGTTATTTATATCATCGTTTAAGTGACATGAATATCTATCAAAAACGAGTAAAAAAATGGGGGCTTCTATTTAAAAAATCGGTGATGACGTCATTGCTAAATCACCAGTGATGCCATTAATATTTTTTATACCATGAGATGGCATTTTAAAAACTAAAATTGAGCTGGCCGAGCAATTTTCTCAATACAATTAAATACGACAGTTACGAATTTTGTTCCAAGCTTTATCATCACCCTGTATATAAGGGGTGATGATAAAGTTTGGAACCTTATTCATAACTGCCGTATTTAATTGTTTTGAGAAAATCGCTCGGACAGGTCAATTTTAGTTTTTAAAATGCCATCTCTTGAGATAAAAAAATATTAATGACGTCACTGGTGCTTTAACAATGACGTCATCAGCGATTTTTTTAAACGGAAGCCCCCACTTTTTTTACTCATTATCGATAGAAATTCATGTCACTTAAACAATGATATAAAAACAATTAAATTTTTAAACAAATTTTAGAATAAAAAATCTTTTTAATTCAAAAAAGGAAATTTTTATTTTAACGAAAAGGGTTTTATAAAAATAAATTAAAATGAATTTGAAGTTACCAATAATAACAAAAGAAAGTAAATGTTTAAATAATGCGCATTCTAATGCAAATGTAAAATGTTAAATGTATTTAACAAAATTTAATAAATAGTCTTAAAAAACTAATTTTTTGATTTCATTTAAATGTAAGGAAATTTACAAAAAATAAAATTTTAAATTTACCATTTATTTAAATCGGCCAAAATAAATCTTATACAACATTCAAATTTTTCAAATTTAATAGTACTAATTAATTTTAAATTTATATTAAAAAAATTTTAAATGAAAATTTGTTTACAAATGCAATCATTTTTTTATATCATCGTTTAAGTGACATAAATGTCTATCAAAAACCAGTGAAAAAAGTGGGGCTTTCCATTTAAAAAAATCGATGATGACGTCATTGCTAAATCACCAGTGACGTCATTAATATTTTTATTATACCAAGAGATGGGATTTTAAAAACTAAAATTGACCTGTCCAAGCGATTTTCTCAAAAAATTAAATACGGCAGTTATGAATTAGGTTCCAAACTTTATCATCACCCTGTATATTTAAAAAAATGTTTAAATTTTTTTTTAACAGATAATTAAGTTGGAAGTACTGGTCATCCCCATTAAAACATTTGATCGCTCGAAAAATATTATCACACCTCCGGTGAAACAATGACACAAATGCAAAATAGTTTTCAAAAAACATTTGAAAATTTTTTTTAAAAAATAGTTTTGTTTTATATTATTATGAGTGTTTTCTTAATGGCAAAACGCGACTTTTTGAATATTTGACTCTGTATCCTCTTAAAAGAAATTTAATGATTGATTTCATGATTTATCACGATTTTTCTTAGCAAACACATGCGCCCTCTAGCGATCCGCATTAATTAATTATCATTGATTTTGAGTCATTTAAAAAAATTCCAAATTTCGAGGATTCTTTAGCTTCTTTTTTTTAATTTATTCCCAAATACAGTTTAAAGAGAAAATTCGAAATTTGGAAATTTGCTTAGATGTTTCACATATACCTACCTATGTATGCATCATCCATTGGAATCTCTAAAATATTATATGTAGATTTCTGCAAGATCATGTTAAAATTTATTTCATTTTTCATACGTTACACACCTACATTTTGATGATACTCATTTATAAGAGTTGTATTTTACGTTCGCGATTCATTCTTAAAATCAAATCCAAAAAATTTGGAGCAAAATTGTTAAGAGAATTATTATCTAAGGACTCAAATATTTTATCGCTCCGCATTATCCTAAATAATTCTGAAAATATAAAATACTTACTAAAAATCGAATTATTTTTTGGACTTAATAATATAATTATTGATGATATCGTGCTTTAGAAGTCTAGCACTGAATGTTATTTAAACTATGCAATTATAAAACTGAATATTATTTACAAAATATTAATGTAGTTTTAAAAAAATGCAAGGCATATTTAGTACATTTTGGATGTGCATTTTAATTTTAAAAGCACCTAATCATCGTAGTCTGGGTGATACAAATTATAAAATATAACAAAAACGAAGATTTTTATTGGTACTTTCAATCTGACTATGGAGGGTATACTGTGGGTCAAGATTTCTTCCCCAAAATCAAGAAGAAGCTCAAAATATACGTTTTTACCATCGAGACGCTTCTACTGACACTTCCAAAAATCATTTTGGAATTTTTGGAAATAAAAAAAGAATAAATTTGGGTTTTGATCAAGTCAAGAATTTCGTAACAATCCACCCAAAATCTTTTTATTAAATTTCAAATTATGTTCAATAATATATAATTTATTCAATCTAAGATTAACGAATTCAAGCTTTTTAATTGTGTCCTTCGCCCATTTAAAATAATTCGTAATAAGCAAACTAAGCTAAAATTATCGCAAATGCGGTTTTCTTGATGTCGGCCTGAAACTATCTCTCTCCTTTTTCGGGCCTAAAAAGGACAGCGACAGCTAATTAAACTGATTTATTTTAAAAGCGGTCCACTCTCAAGGCCTCGGTGCACACATTCCGGAAACACAAGACTCCTGAACGAATCACTTTTTATTACCTCACCCGAAACCGAAATACTCTGATGCCCCTCGGCCTCACTCGAAACTGGCGCCACCTACTGAGCTAAGTAATAATACTCAAAAAGATAATTAAACATCTTTTATGATTTCCAATAAACATATTTTTATGATCAACATTTACACCACAATACATAATATTTCAACACTAAAGTTTCTCATTATAGATAAAGAATAATTTAATTTAAAAAAATTATTTTAAAAATTTAAAATTTTTTTCAAAAAAATTTAGCGTGATTTTTTCAATTCAGTAACTTTATTTTTGTATATAATTTACAATGGGGTGTTTTAAATGAGTTTCTGGTAATTTAGATTTTGGTTATAAAAAAAGTTTGAGGATGGAGTTAAAAAGGAAGCATTTAATTGAAATTCAATCAAACGCAAAATTGTCCTTGAGACAAATTCGGTGGGGTTTACCTGGGCGAAACTTACTGAAAAAATATGTAAATTCGCGAATGGAATTTATTCCCTTTTGTGTTGACGCGGTGGCTGTTTATTGCGGATTTGTAGGAATTCTTTTAAAATGGTAATTATTAAAATATTTCGAGGTTATGTGATTTTGATAGTCCATGGGAGTCATGGAGTATGCGGAGTGAGACAAAAGAAGGGATCTAAAATGTTAAACGATTTCTTCGGCGTTTTAAAAGGTCCTAATAAGTTGCGGTAAATAAACGTTTATGAGGGTTGAGAATTTAAAAAGGGGGATGCAGGTAAATGCAATGACAGCCTGTTATGCAAGAGGTGCAGGTTGTGCGCGCCCCTATTTTTTTATACCGAAAATATGACCTGGGACCGTTTCAGAAGTGCTTCTTTTAGATTGATCGTCACATAAAATATTTCAAAAATTTTAACCACCAACATTTTTAGGTACAATAGCATAATGTGCAAGAATTCATGATATACAACTTACGAATGCTATTTTATTAGATTATTTCACCGCAAAATTATTGTAGCGCACATACAGGGTCTCCCAGTGCTACGAGGAAGTAACATTACCCTAAAATGAATAAAGATATCGACATGTGATTATGACAGAATATACAATACTTTTACACAAATATTTTAATAATTGTACACCTTGTAATGTTATTTTATTTTCGGATGATTAGGACCATAATAAAGGTCAGTAACAGATTATCTTTTATTATAAGCGACGTTTCGACACTACTTTGTGGCTTTATCTAGCTAAAAATGCTAATCTACGTAAATTACTGTTTTTTAAACTATTTTTTTCCATCAAGAACCTTACGAGATTTGTTGGGATTTTCCAGGATATGAGATATGAAGGTGTAAGTGTTTAGTTCAATTCTAGCAAATAGATCTTTTTTCTGTTTGGAATTTTACAATTTTTTTTCTATTATGCCTTGAACTAGTCAACGATGATAAATGATGAAAATAAAATAACATTACAATTTTGGAGACGATAATCTTAATGAGGTAAAAAAATGAAAAATATTGCGAATATCGGGACTAGAAAAATCTAGATTATGGAATTTTCCTGAATGATCTTTAAATCACATTTTCTATCTTACAGACATAAATGATAAAGTAAATCTTTTAACAAGTCTCTTAAACGAACTTTTTGACTTTCATTTACCTATTATAAGACGTAGAGTTACAAAGCCACTCGCTCCCTGGGTTACTTACAATTTGAAACTTGTAATACCCAAAAGGGATAAAGCCCTACTAAAATTTAAACGCACCAAAAAAGCTCGTATCTTAAGTGTTTTAGACAAATGAGAAACACTGTCAATTATGCAATTAGAAAAGGATAACTTGCATACATCGAGCTCAAAACTAGTCATAACAATAATACAAAAACTCTGTGATCTGCTTTAAAACATCTCAACATATACTCGAAAAATAATCCTAATCTTCCGCCCGAATTAACAGATCCCAATAATATGAACGATTTAAAGTCGAATTGCTATACCTAAATTCCTACGAGAACTAAAACATCAAAGTTCTATCTTCATCCATATCAATCTTGAGAAATTTTAATTCAACTACTGAAATTTCTAAAGTACACACATAGTCAACTCCTGTTTGGTGGAAGAAATATTTCCTGAGATCTGGAAGGAAGGTTTAATAATTCCTTTAGCTAAAACTCACATTCCGGTCTATAGTTATAGGGTATAGCTGCGAAACTGTGTTGACTTCAATTATTGACTATATTGTCCATAATTCTGATCAGGGTAAACTAATCGCTTAGTGATTATAGATTTCACCGAACTATTTCTGAAAAATGAGAACCCCCAAGGGTCAAACCGTGGACCAATCCTATTTGCTGTCTATACTGCGCAATGTGCAGTAGCATCTGAGTTGATCTTGTACAAGATTTTGGAACCAAAATATGCTCGTCTAAAAGGGCCTTTATCAGACGATACTCAAATCGTTCGTGCCTTTGAAGAGAACAACTTAAATAATGCTATTCAACAAATAAATTTGATTCTGAAAAACCTAAAAATTTTGCTGAACTCACCAACTTATCATGAATCCAAATAAAACTGTGCTCATTCTTTTTGATCAAAAAACAAACGTTCTCGAATCCTGAGTTCGGTTAATTTAATTAATCTGGATGATATATTACTGCTGCCCAAAGATGAAGTAAAAAATCCCTGGTTAAGTTACTAATAATTGTCTGAAAAGGTCATACTTAGCATTAAAGACAATTTACTTAAATCCAGAATTTCTAACAAAAAAAGGTAAATTTTTTTTTGTGAATCCTTACTGTGGTTAAATACTACGACTCTATTTATCTTAAACTCTTGGATCAATATAATTCTTATACCTATCAAAAAGTCTAAAATTCATATTTTAGATTGATCTTTGGCATCACAAAGTAAAGAAGTTATGCTGGTTAAATATGATGAGTTCTTCATTCCTTTTTCAAAAAGAAAAGATAAAATAACACTTCGAATGGAGGTGCATAACCTCAATGTTAGATTCAAGGGATTACTAACTGCACCTCACCTCAAATTCAGTTTATTTCATTGCGAGTATCGTGGATCTTATAGAAGTTATAAAACGGCTATTACATAAACAAATGTTTACTAAATAAGATGACGATGGTTATACCTACTTATAAATCTGGTTAAAACCCAGATTCTGGTCAAATCATTTAAGTTTAAAGGCATTTAAATTTGTTATATGGGTTGTAATGGACAATTTCTATGGTTACATTATTTGTGTCTATTTAAAGGCCTTTAATTTTGACCAGAATCTGCCTATAAATCGGATATTTCTGTAGAAAACTAGTTTGTTATTATTATGACTTTAAGTGATATTCTTGCACTTATAGATTATTGTTCATATCTGACTGAAAAAATGGTTGAAATTTTGACGAAAAATTTTCCATATCGTCTAGTTTATAGCTATGATGTTAAATTTTAATTTGTGATAAGCTTTTATCAGGATTGACCAATTTATCTAAAATTTCTAATGGAACAGCCTGTATATTTTAACATTAATCAATTTCATTTTTTAAAAGCTTTCTTTTGATATAATATTTGTATGGTCGCATGTTTCGGGAGAAATTATTATCCAAACAGAGAAAAAGTGAAAAATAGACAAAGTAACGCTTTTCGTCAAAATGTTTTATCTCAATTTCTTGTTTTACAAGACAAATAAAATCCAAACTCACAATTATCAAGTTTGGTTTGATGTTACCAAGAAAACACTTATTTTATTGAATTTTGTTTTTGCGCTCTTTTCTGTACATTTGATAATAGCTAAATCGAAAAACTGAACATTTGTAAGGAAGCAATGGTAAATATGGTGAAGGCGCTTGGTGAAGTTGAAAGAAATCCTCTTCTGGCTATCAGAATTTATAAAGCATATTATCCAACTCCAGACAACCAAAACAATTGACTAATCAAAGTATTAGCCCCAATTCTGTTCTGGATGTTTTATTGAAGGTTAAAGAAAATTCGTTGATTTGTACAAGAGAAGTATGCGCACAGACTGATATTTCAAAATCTTCAGTCAGTTTTGAAGAAAACATCAGTGTCATCCATATCATACTGAATTGCATCAGACACTGTATGGTAATGACTTCGAGAATTTTCGGTTATGATACAAAACATGATAACCACGGATTTAAATTTAATAAACAAAAATTTGTTTACTGACGAAGCCACCTTTAAAAACAATGTACCTGTCAACAGGCATAACATGTACTATTATATGACTATTATGCAATGGAAACCCCGCACTGGTGCGCATAGTTGATCATCAAAATAAATGGTCCTTAAATGTTTGGGGAAGAATAATAGGTAACCATGTTATTCGCCCTCACTTTTTTATGAAACCCTAACTGGGGAGATGCACGTCGAGTTTTTAAGAGATTCCCTACCATTATTGTTGGAAAAAAAGAGACATGTGATTTCAGCAAGATGGATGAGCCTCTGTTCAATTTCATCGGATTATTAGAGAATATTCAAATAATTGACTACCTGAATACTGGATTGGCAGAAATGGACCTGTAAATTGGCCCAGATCTCCCGACTTAACCCCAATTTTTCTATTTTCTCTATTTGTATATTTGTAGGTATATTAATATCTTTTAAACCATATATTGGTGTTAAAATATACTGGGTGTTCCATGTAAAAACAACTTGGAATGGACATCTGGTACATTATTAAAATATTTTTAGAGTGTGATATCTTTTTTGATTTTAGAGTAATGTTTTACTTTCTCGCAGCACTGGGACACCCTGTATTTATTTTTTTTTTTTGAATTTTTATTGATTTTTTTTTATTAAAATAAAAAACATATGTGTGTAAACAAACTAGGTGCTTATTAAAAAAGTAATAAAAAATGTTTATTTAAATGTGGCAGCTTAATAACCAATTGTGTATTACTCCCAAAATAAAAGTCCTTGATAATAATTATGTGCAATTGCTATTAACAATCACCAGCAACAACACTTGAAAAAAATTGGGCAAACATAATAATTATTTTTTTACGACTTCCCGCACTTAAAAAAAGCAGCATTAAAAATATTAATTATCGGTTAATTAAAATTATTTTTTGAGGTTGCAGTTGTTTTAGGTTCGACACATTTCTTTACCTGGAGCTGATATTATGATAATGCGACCTATTTCAATGAAATCCATGACAAGTCGTGATGTTCGGTGCTCTTGCCACATGCAATGCCCTTTGTGTGTTTATGATTTTTATACCTGGCCCTGGCTTTAACACATGCCGGGGTGAGGAGGAGGCAGTATCTCTTATTGAAATAATTAATCTCAGCGCAGGTAAAATCGACGTCAACGAAATAATGCACCAGAATTAAAGTAAAAATGTTTTTCAAGAATTTTTCTTCCTTTTTTTATCTTAACACGGCGCACCATAAACAACACCTTCATATTTTACATAAGCTATTCTCAAAAACATCACTGTAATTCAATTTATTATTACCTCAACTGATCTACAAACTAAAAAATTATTTAGCAATTTAAAATTTCGTCTTTTTTATATTTTAATAAATTCCTCTTGTTATTCATGCGGAAAGAGGCGGCAGGAGTTTCGGGGAAAAACAATAAAGTCTCATTAAATTTATTTTATCGTCTTTTGTAAAGTTTTCGGACGGGCGATATTGACAATTTTGAATAAATAAAGCGCCATAAACTAGGAAAGTTATGTTATTGGAGTTTTTTCTCGGACCGTGGCTCTTAAAACAAATGCCCTGCTTTTTAATATTACGGACCCTATAATTTTTAAAACAAACTTCCAACAAGGAGAAATTTTTATTACTTTATTGTTTATTGAGATATTATTTTGTAGCTTATATTTAATAAATAACGTCCGGACTATAAAAAAGTAATATGTAATTACAATTAGTGTACTTAAAAGTACATAATCTTTTGTTTCGCAAAATTTAACTAATAATATTCAGTGGTACAACCTGGAAGGGGGAGGGGAGGTTGCCTGGGTCCATGTGACCAGATATCTCAATAAATAGAATATTGTTTTACATAAAATAGTAAAGTGTTCACCTAAATATACAGAATGTTCATGAAAGATCTTTAGGGTTAGAAAGTAGATCACATTTTTTTTTTGCTCTAAGAGCGTTTTGAATTTTTCATCACCGATTTTTGCAAAACATTAGTACACTTGAGAGCTAAGCCCAGTCTTTACCAATTAGTAATAACAGTATTACAGAAATCCTCACCAAAATGTTATTTAGTCAAAAAAAATCAATTTGAAACCAGGTATTAAGATTGTGCATTATATTATTTTCTAAAAAAAACCCAACTGAAGGAATGTCTTTTGTCATCTGAATCCAAAATAATATGTATATTATTATTACTACAAATCATGAAAATTTTGACTTCCGCCTGATTTTTTTTCACTTACCAAAGTGCAAAACAATAAAATGAAACAAATTTAATGTATTTTAACTTACAACTTATTGAAAAATCGTCCAAAAAATAATTAAAACAGTAAATTTGAGAATGTTTTGTAAGTGAAGGAAAATAACTAGAAACTTAAATCTTTTTGATTTGTAGGGATAATAAAGTATAATACTTTTAGAAGTCAAAAATACACTCTTAATTAGCTTTTTTTTAAAATAATCGAAACATATCTGTATTACTATTTTTACTACTTTTGAAGAGGATGGTTTTAGTTATCGTACATGACAGAAATAAAAACTTATACTACCAAAATGAATCTAAAGAATTCATTGGCGAACTTATTATATGAATTTTTTCCGAACTTTATCATCTCTCTGTATAAAATTGTAAATATGCTAATTAAGAAGAAAATATTTTAGTAAAAGTTGTTTCTTTTTAAACGATCCATCAAACAACACCAAATTTGACCTATGTTGCCATTTAAGAAATCAAAGTTACTTCCGGTTCCGCATAGATCCGCAAAATAATAAATTCGCCAATGGATTCTTTAAATTCACTTTGGTAATAAAAATTTTTACTTCAGCCATGTCCCATAACTCGTTCTTGAAATAAATGGGTGGGACGAGTGGTCTGAATCACCCTGTATATTATAATGTAAAAATTCATGTTTTTTGTACCAAAATTGAAAGAAGTATTTTGCAGCTCTATGCACCCCTATTTAAAATTCCTGGTGACGCCACTGATCATACTTTTTCCGACATTTTTTTTTCGATATTAAAAATCGTTTTGAACAAAACATATTTTGGACAACTTAAAAAGTTTTTTTACAATTTCAATGATTTTTTTGTGGGACGCCCTGTATGAATTTCATTTTATTATGACTTTATTTTATTATAATCAAGTAAGTTTTTGGGGAGGAAAATTTAAAACGCCCCTCTTACTTTAAAAATACGCTATTATGTTCAAAAGAAGCAATTGGGAAAAACAAATTAAAGGCATAGTTGATTTAAAAATAAATGATAATAATAAAGCAAATTATACAGGGTAATCTTTTGCATTTTTAAAATTGCCGAAAAAAATTAGTTCATATTAATTATTTTTGTTGAAAATGCTATTTACTATCTAATCAAATTTTTTACTGCTAAATATACAGGGAATTCAATTAGGATTGATACCGCAACAAAGCAACTAAACTTACTCTGTAGTGATTTTAGACTTTCTAGGTTGGTGTACTTGTTAAAATTCATCCAAATTTAAATCTGATCTGTTACTTTACATTTTCACAAATTAATTCTCATGTGTCTTGCAAATTTTATTAAAAATTAAAAAAAAAACGCGACTGAAATATTGATGTTTATTTTCAGTGTAGCCAACTGTGGAAAACTTAGGTTTCCTACTATGCAAAGTCACCAGTATCACTCATTTTGAAGACCCTGTAATTACATGTACAGGAAGGTGCTAAAGTTTGGAAACGGGTTTAAATTTTTTGTGTTTAATATATTCTAAAGAATCGTTTGGACAGATCATTTTTTGTATTAAAAGTACCATCTTTTAATATTAAAACATTATTAATGACGTCATGAACGTTGGCATTTATGAATGGTTTTTTTAATGACAACCACCATTTTTTTTCTCATTTTCAATGGATTTTATAACATCTTAAGCAATAAAATAAAAAAATGTACTTTAGATAACAATATTTTTGAAAAAATAAAATTTAAAATTAAAATAAGCAATAAAGCTGACTTATTTTTAACATAATTCTATGAAAATACAATTCTTGACAGTACCATACTGACAATACCACGCTGACAATACAACGCTCATTTTTTTAAAATTAATGTACTAAAATATAACCTGAAAACTAGTCAAGTCAAGTGTCACATTGACAGTGATAATTTAACCAATCTGCGTAGAGATATAAAAAATATTTGAGGAAGTGGTGCAAAAGTGGAAGCGTGGTGGTAATGTGGAAACGTTGCCTGTGTAGATTGACAGGTGTTGCAATGTGGTGCCAATTGCCTAAACCGATTGCTAAGTTCTATGTTCTATTTTTTAGTTTTTAGAATTGGCAGCAGTGAGTCCGCACGGTGTTGTTAGTGGAGTGTTGTCTCAAAGTTTTTCTTAACTGTTCAATATTTTAAGGAAAGTTTTCAAATTCGTTTTTATCAGATAACCTGTTAAGTTATTGAATAATGGGCTAGCAAATTTTTTAAGGAAGGAAAACACTACATTCTTGTGCAATTAAGTAAATTAAAAATTTGAACACTTAGCGTAATTTTAATGTTAAAATCTACTATGACGATGTTGGTAATGTGGAAACATAAAACTGTGGGTAGTGTATTGTATAGATTAGAGAATGTAAAATTTTTTATAGTCTCATAAGGAGTTTCTGGTAAAATTTAAAGGCTTTTATACCCAGATTCTGGTCAAATCATTTGGGCTTAAATGCCTTTAAATTTAAATTTGTTATATGGGTTGTAATGGACAATTCCCAAGGATACCTTATTTGTTTCTGATTAAAGGTTAGAAACATTTAAGGTAACCAGTAACCATAGAAAAAATTTAAATTAAATGACCTTTAAACTTAAATGATTTGAGTCTGGGTATTAGGCCTTTATATATTTTAGTAATATACAGGGTGATGATAAAGTTTGAAACCTAATTCATAACTGCCGTATTTAATTTTTTGAGAAAATCGCTCAAACAGGTCAATTTTAGTTTTTAAAATCCCATCTCTTGGTATAATAAAAATATCAAAGACGTCACTGGTGATTTATCAATGACGTCATCATCGATTTTTTAAATGGAAACCCCGACTTTTTTCACTAGTTTTTAATAGACATTTGTGTCACTTAAACGATGTTATAAAAAAAATGTTGTATTTGTAAACAAATTTTCGTTTAAAAATTTTTTAATGTAAACTTAAAATTAATGTGTACTATTAAATTTGAAAAATTTGAATGTTGTATAAGATTTATTTTGGCTGATTTCAATAAATGGTAAATTTAAAATTTTATTTTTTGTAAATTTCCTTACATTTAAATGGAATCAAAAAATTAGTTTTTCAAGACTATTTATTAAATTTTGTTAAATACATTTAACATTTTACATTAGAATGCGCATTATTTAAATATTTACTTTTGTTTGTTTTTATTGGTAACTTTTTAATTTATTTTTATAAAACCTTTTTCGTTAAAATAAAAATTTCCTTTTTCGAATTGAAAAGATTTTTTATTCAAAAATTTGTTTAAAAATTTAATTGTTTTTTATATCATTGTTTAAGTGACATGAATTTCTATCGATAATGAGTAAAAAAGTGAGGGCTTCCATTTAAAAAAAATCGCTGATGACGTCATTGTTAAAGCACCAGTGACGTCATTAATATTTTTTTTAAATCAAGAGATGGCATTTTAAAAACTAAAATTGACCTGTCCGAGCGATTTTCTCAAAACAATTAAATACGGCAGTTATGAATAAGGTTCCAAACTTTATCATCACCCTATATAATAAATACATGTTTTAATATTTTATTTCTTGGTTTAAAAGTTATTCAACCAAAAAATATATACAGAGTGTCACTTTTTTTCCTGCAAAAATTTTTTTTTGATAAATTTTCATGATTTTTATGAAACACCCTGTATAATATTTTTTCTTATTATATTTTTTGTATTTAAATCAATTATTATTTGGATTTTTTCTTTGCCAAATTGGTTTTTTTGAACATTATATTGGCTGTTTTTAAAATAAGTAAACGAAGAGGTTAAATTTTCCTCGGTAAAATTTAGCATCATATTGGTTTAAAGATGTACAAAATCCAAAGCATACGTGATTTAAATAAAAAAAATTAAAATTATATTTATACAGGGTGTCTCATAAAAATCATTTAATTTATGAAATTTTAAAATTGCTGTAACTTTTTAAGGAGTCGAAAAAACATAATAGTTCATAGGAAAATTTTTGTTTAGAATGACATTTACTATCTAAAAAAAATCCTGGAAAAAAAGACACCCTGTATATATAGGTATGTGTTTCCACATTACCAGCACGTTTTGAGAATGTTTTAAGTGTCTGATTTAAAAAAAACATATATTATTTAAATTCACTTATTATTTTATGGTAAAGCTAAAAACTATTATTGTTAATAATTACTTGATGGAGGTTTATACAGAGTTTTGAAAGATTTCATGGTTAAATAAAAAAAATATTAAAAGAATAATAACAGGGTTTCCACATTTGCACCGCTATCTCTACTATAAAGCAGGAATCGCCCTCTTTCAATTGGTAATAACAATAATCGTCTTTTCTAAATAGACAATATATGGGGTATTTTTTGTTCTTTCAAAACTACAGGATTTTTTTATTTAATTTTTTGTGCTATTTTTTGTAATTTTCTTAATTACGGTAATTTAAAATTTAAATAACTTTCTTATTTAAAGACTTTTATATACAAAATATTTTGCCAAACTACTTATTTTATTGAGTTTACATCCTGTCAAAAAGAAAGTTTCAACTTAAAAATCACTCTGTATATTATTATACCTATAAATCATCAATCTTTTTTGATGATGATAAATTTTTTTATAAGAATATTATACAATTTCAAGTTGTCTAATATTATAAGAGTAATAAATTAATGCCACACCTCGTTTTAAGCAAATTGCACTTACCAGTTTTTTGGCCTCCAGGTTATAAAAAATTAGTTTTGCATGATCAAAAATGTTAATGCACATATTATAATATTTTTTAATCATATAAAATCTTTGAAAACGTTAACTTTAAAAATTCAGATGTAATGTTTTACAAGACAATCGATTTACAAAAATGAAAAATAATCAAAAAAATGGACAAAATATAACTTATTCCGAGCAGTAAACTTTTTCTTTTTTTGGACCTCAGGAACGTTCTCTTGTTAACCAAATTTTGAAAAAGTTTTCAAAAATATATTGTTCCGTTTCATTTTTTTATAAGACAAAATAAATGTTTGAATCCTAAACTAATTTTTTTATTATTTTCTTAGAATGTTGTTTGTTTACATGGAATTATAAGTGGAGTCTAACAAATTTGTTATTATCTTTAAAAAACAGAAACTTGTTTCAAAGTAAATTTTAAGAAAAAATTTTTTTTTTTTTTTATTAAAAGCAAAATTAAAAAATAAAGGAGAAGAATAGAGTTTTTATTCGACTTGTAGGTAGCTAGGTTATTTTAGAAATAATATGTACGTTATATTTGCAATTTTAAATATGGCGTTTACCCAAAAAGAAAGTTACTTCCACAGTTTACCCAAAAAATTACTTCTGCTGTTTATTCAAGAAAAAATTAATACCGCCGTTTACCCAAAAAAATTACTCCCGCTATTTACCCCAAAAAAAAGTTACTCCCGCCGAATACTGAAAAAAATTTAATCCCGTCGTTTACCCAAAAAAAAATACTCCCGCCGTTTATCCAACAAAATGTTACTTACGCCGGTTTCCCCCAAAAAAAAGTTACTCACGCCGGTTTCCCCAAGGAATTACTCCCGCCGTTTACTCACTAAAAAGTATACAGGGTGTCCCATTTGACGTTGGACTGCATGGGTATCTTTGTTATTATTGGAGATAGAAAGTCGGTTAAATGGACAAAGTAGTAGAGATTTTTTCCAATATTAATAATTTATTTACAAAAAATTTGAATATTGCATCATTCCAATGCTATCTTGAAAAAACAAGAAAATGCGATTTTTAAAATATGGCTATAACTTCTTTATTTTTTGGTGGTACCAAAAATTTTTTTTGACTTAATTCAGACAGTTTTTTGTGTACAATGCAGTAAAATAAATGAATATTTTTTTTCACCAACGGATTGACCGGAAATGAACCAAACTTATTTTTTTCTTATGACAGCCATATTTGATTTACACATATTCGAAATTAGTGTATTTTTCTGAGTAATTTGATATACCGGGTGGAAATGAAAACCGGGTCACCTCTATAACTTTTTTATTTATGAATAGAAAAATTTGAAATTTGGCTATGTTCTATGGTTCAAAAAAACAAATTTTATGTGTATTTTTATTTTAGAAATCACTTCCGGTTTCACCGGAAACACCATGAACTTTGTTTTTTTAAATGTAACATCCCATATTTTTATTCATGGCTTTAAATACTTTTAAAAAAGAAGTATTTTTGAGATATTAGTTTTTATTTTTTGCGAAAAAAAATTTTTTTTAAAAAAAAAAAAGGTTTTCGAAGTCGGTGAAAATTACCAAAACTAATTCTAAATAATTCAAATACATAAAATAAATAATCGTTATAAAATCCTCTTTTTAAAAAGTCGAATGACCCGGCATCATTGCATTTAAAAAAAGTGAGATATTTGATAAAATCTTCATTAACTAAGTTTAAAAATTAATAGTTCAAAAACCACTTATTTTTTTTTCAAATTACAATTTTATTTAGGTATTTGAATTATTTAGAATTAGTTTTGGTACTTTTCACCGACTTCGAAAACCTTTTTTTTTTTTTTGAAAAAAAATTTTTTTACAAAAAAAATAAAAACTAATATCTCAAAAATACTTCTTTTTTAAAAGTATTTTAAGCCATGAATAAAAATATGGGATGTTACATTTAAAAAAACAAAGTTCATGGTGTTTCCGGTGAAACCGGAAGTAATTTCGAAAGTTAAAAATGCACATAAAATTTATTTTTTGGTACCATAGAACATAGCCAAATTTCAAATTTTTTTATTCATAAATAAAAAAGTTATCGAGGTGACCCGGTTTTCATTTCCACCCGGTATAATGTAATATTTTAAGAAAATGTTATTTTTTTAAAATTTGAAATATGGTATACCAAATTACTCAGAAAAAATATTGATTCCGAATATGTGTAAATCCAATATGGCTGCCATAAGAAAAAAATAAGTTTGGTTCATTTCCAGTCAATCCGTTAGCGAAAAAAAATATTCATTTGTTTTACTGTATTGTATACAAAAAATTTTCTGTATTATGTCTAAAAACTTTTTTGGTACAATAGAAAATAAAGAAGTTACAGCCATATTTTAAAAATCGTATTTTCTTGTTTTTGCAAGATAGCGTTGGAATGATGCGATATTCAAATTTTTTGTAAATGTAACCGACTATCTACCTCCAATAATAACAAAGATACCCATGCAGTCCAACGTCAAATGGGACACCCTGTATATACTTCCGCTGTTTACCCAAAAATCAGTTCTGAAACTTGGTTTATGTTACCAAAATCATAAAAAATTTCTTATTTAGTAATAATAATATCACCGACCTTTTGGAAAACTAGCCCAATCTGGACTTATTATTTACTATATGTATATACAGGGTGTTCCATTTTAATTAATCCAGCTGATGATTATCGCGAAAAGTAAGTGATTTCCTTAAAAATGGTATTTCATTGGACTTTTCTAGGGAATGGGGAAACCTTTTTTTTAATATTAACCCATAATAATTTTATAACTTTACATAAGTAACATGATGATTTATAAAATAGAGCTGTAAAAATTCTAGTTTTCGCTCTTTAAAAATGTAATTCCAAGTTTTGAAATTCGAAAATGCACCGCAATATTTTTGGTTAAATCGTTCTAATTTTTAGAAGTACAGTACAAAGTCAAATATTTAATTTAAAAAATTAAGAAAAAATTGAAATAGAAAATACATTGCAAAATTTTAAATGTAAAATCTTCATTAGAATAAACAACTTATTTAATTCAAGAAGATTGGATATTTTTGAAGTCACTGAAAGGCAACTATTAAGGGCCACTATAAGCAATCGTGAAGGGCAATCGGTCCAATGCCCGAATTCAATAAATTTGGGGGACCAATTTTTGATTAATTGAGTTAACCCTGCATTGGGCATTTGGAGTACCAAAACAATTTTTATCAAACTTACTGTTAAAAAATCAAGTGAACAGACATCTTTGCATTTAAAAAAGAAGATATATTTGCAAAAATGTTTTTCGAAGATGTTAAAAAATAATACCTCAAAACTACTTGAAAAATTTTATTTAGGTGTTTGTATTATTTAAAATGAGTTTTGGTAGTTTTTATTAACTTCAGATGAAAATATTTTTTATTTTTTTTTATTTTTAAAAAAATTTAAAGTAGTTAATTATGATGTAAGTGTTAAAAATGAATGTTTATCGCACGCGTATGAAAGTTTCATACAAATGCCATATTGGATTTTCTATACGCACATCATACAATATTTTTTCTACAAACGAACAATATTAATAAAATTTATAAAAATATTAGTAGATGTTTATATAGTAACCATGGTTTTGTTATGTTCTTTCTGCATGAAGTATTTTTTCCCTAATAATTATTATAAAAGTCAAATTACTGTAAGTTTTACTATAAACTAACTGACTAACAGGACATTTTGACTTTAAAGGTGACGATAGGTAAAATAATTAGGTAAATTTTACTTTAGAATTCCCCTATTTTCAACTTTGAAGAAATATGACCAATTAGTAATAAATTGGGTCAAATAATGGTAAATTTTCCCTAGTATTTGCCTTATTGGTAAAAATGTCTACCAGGTAAAAATGCCTTAACTAATGCCCAACGAAATGCATATAAAGTTGTTATTTTGGGTAATATTACGTAAATTTTCCTTAATTAGGTAAAATTTACTTAAGCACAGGGATATTTCCCATGATCTGTTACTTGGGTTACGTCATAGATTATGAACCGATTTCAAATTCTTGGCTAATCACTAACCAATCAAGTATACGGGGACCCCAAAAAGCTAAATTATAAAATTTTAAAGCGCCATTAGCAATTTTTGCCCAGGGCCCCAAGGGCTAAATCCACCCCCTGGTAAAAACGCTTGCACCTTTTTGCCCCTGGGTGAGCTTTACCATCGCTACGCCACTGCGTCCACATGGGCCAATCCGCCCCTGCTTCTTACGGCATGTCAAACGTCACAGAAGGTTGTACTTTAATGACGCTTGAAGAAAAAAGTATTTATGAATAATTTACTTTTTTGTAAAGATTTTATTCATGAATTTTAACTAATTTACACGAGTTTTCTAGGCATTTTTTAAATAATTATTTTCATAAATTTTGGGACCGTTCTCAAATCCCAAGTAGGGAATAGAACTTTACATAAAAAAGTACTTAGATATACAGAGTGTCTCGTTTGACGTTGGACTGTATGGGTATCTTTGTTATTATTGGAGATAGAAAGTTGGTTAAATGGACAAAGTAGTAGAGCTTTTTCGAATATTAATAATTCATTTACAAAAAATTTGAATATCGTATCGTTTTAACGCTATCTTGAAAAAACAAGAAAATGCGATTTTTAAAATATGGCTATAACTTCTTTATTTTCTGTAGTACGAAAAAAGTATTTTGACATAATACAGACAATTTTTTGTGTACAATGCATTAAAACAAATGAATATTTTTTTTCGCCAACGGATTGACCGGAAATGAACCAAACTTATTTTTTTCTTATGGCAGCCATATTGGATTTACACATATTCGGAATCAGTATTTTTTTCTGAGTAATTTGGTATACCATATGTCATATTTAAAAAAAATAACATTATTTGATTTTACAAACTTACATTGGACTTTAAGAGATGTACATTGTCAATATAAATGTAACTATTTAAAATATTAAATATAAAATAAATCTTAACACATATGTATTGACAGTTTAGATTTATTCAAGGCCATTTTTGGTCAGCAAAATAAAATTATTTCTATTTTTTTTTAAATATTACATATGATATATCAAATTACGCAGAAAAATACACTAATTCCGAATATGTGTAAATCCAATATGGCTGCCATAAGAAAAAAATAAGTTTGGTTCATTACCGGTCAATCCTTTGACGAAAAAAAATATACATTTGTTTTACAGCATTGTACACAAAAAATTGTCTCTATTAAGTCAAAAAAATTTTTTGGTACCACCGAAAATAACGAAGTTATAGCCATGTTTTGAAAATGGTATTTTCTTGTTTTTTTAAGATAGCGTTGGAACGATGCGATATTCAAATTTTTTGTAAATGAATTATGAATATTCGAAAAAATCTCTACTACTTTGTCCATTTAACCGACTTTCTATCTCCAATAATAAAAAAGATACTCATACAGTCCAACGTCAAATCGGACACCCTGTATATTATTTCGTCTTGAAAAAATATTATTTTTTGTTTTGAAACGATATTAAAACCTGAAACAATAAACTTTAATTTTTAGTTTGAGGAAAAGACACAGTAGGTAATAAATGTCGCATAAGCCCGACTTGAATAGTGAAACTCAAGAACTACTTGAAACTTGAAAGACTATGAAATTTATGTAAAATCTTGAAACGCTACTTCAACACCTGTAAAACAGTTTTAAAATTTAACCATTATACACTTGGATTATAAAATAAATTCATAAGAGTTTGAAAAATGTAGTATAAAATAAATGTTTGAATTGAAAAATTAAAAATCTTGTAGGAAAAAATCAATTATTGGGGTATTTGTTTTATTTAATCTGTTTTGTATAAGTAAAATATTGGAATAACTACAATAATCCTTTAAGATGATTTAAATAAGCGAACGCTGCATAATTTTTGAGGGGTTTGTTAGAAACCTTCCAAGGTGTTTCCAAAATTAGGTTGAACTCTAATTGTAAGTAAAAAGCAGAGCAGGGAGAGACTTATTAGTGTTTATCGATTATTTAATGGGTAATTGGTGATAAGATAATGTAATTTTTACCTGTGCACCTTGGTTGGGGGAATAGCCCCCCTCCGTATCTTCGGTGATGGAGGGCCGGCGCGTTAACATGGCCCCCTCAGCATCACCAGAAATGCGAGGGGCAACAATTAATCAACCATTTTCCATAAAAGGTGATCAACACCTGGGCTATTTAAGCGGAAAAGAAAAAAAGAAAAAAAGGGGGAAACACGCACACTGGGCACACTGGGCTAGGGCAAGGGCCGGGTCGCGTTCCGCAAGGGCGCGATCTCCCCAATCGATCACCGATCAAGGCATTTCTTCAAACTAACCTCAAAACTATAAAGCCCACAACTTGTTTCAGATCAATTGTTTGTTTATTCGTAAGAAATTAATGATTCGAAGGGATGTGAGGTAAGTGACCTAGATTTATGGGTGTCAGTGCGCGGCTGCCATATTGCGCCGACTAAGGTCAAGATTTTTTCCTAAAATTTTTATTGCAAATATGAAAGCACTTATGTTTAGTAGTTTAGTATTGCTGAGATGTGAGATTATTTTTTACACTGTTATTAGCGAATCTTATGAATCTGTAAGTGCAGGCTCAACGACGGCGACGGCGGAGGCGGCGGCGGGGAGCTTGTTAATCTAATGCACATACTTGAGACGCACCCTGTATAGTTTCACTCGGTAATTATACGCACCGAACACGCGGGGGTTGTTGCTTTAAATTTTCGTTAGTTTGTTTTGATTGTTGATTGGTAAATTGTTTAATTTTTGTGTGTTTGTGGGGTTAAAATTGGGCCCGCATGAAGGTACGTCAATCAGAGCACCACCTGCACGTTCGCGGATGTTCGGAGTGGTTCGGGTGCGAGCCGCGTCGGCACGAGCGGCGCTTACGTAAGCGGCGTCGGCGGTATCGATCCTCCAGATGGCTCGATGGCTGGGCTATCGGTTTCGACGAGGACGAGGAAGACGCCACAGCGCCGAGCGACCTTGCGAACTGTTTTTCGGCCCACATCCGAAGAGATAAGAGCTGTAGGTGGAGGAGGAGGAGGAGAACAGGAGGAAGACGAGGAAGGAAAAAATGGAGCGATAGGGAATTGTTTGCGGCGCCGGAGTTTATTGCTTGCAATTTTTTCCTGTTTCTTTTTTCTTATTCTTGTTTATTTATCTTAGATATGTCGGTACTATAAAGAAAGCTGTAAATTTTGAGGTTACGCGCAACTCTATAAATCTTTTTTGTTTTACTTACTTATCACACACAAAACTTATTGGAAAATCTTTACAAATATAACAACTGAATTTTCCAACTACATCACTTTCAAATCCAAAATTGATCTCGACTTAAATTGGGCAGAAATTCAAAACCATAACATCAGTAACGTTAACGTATACTGCACTTACACTCCGAGATAGTTTAAATCAGATTGATTTGGGTTGAATGGGGTAGGTGTAGGTTGGGATGGGGTTAGGTTACCTTCGGTTGAAACCAGGAACAGCCCTTAAATTCGAAAGGAGGTCATCAAGTTGAGTTGGATTACATTAACTTTATTTTAAGACCACTTCTTGTCCATAAAATTGCTTTGTTCTGATATTTAACACTTTCTCCTATATGTATAAATTTTCAATTATGATTTTATACATTTTAAACAATTATAAAATCGAAACTTTTTCCTATCTTATTCAAATTAACTGATTTTTTCTTTTTACGTCTATTGGATAAAATAATATAGGTTAATGTAATCCATGAAAATTATGATATCAAAATCTTAATTGATACCTGATATTGCTTAAAATAGGGGTGGAAAAATTTTAAGCGATTTTGAATGGTTTTGATTTATAATATTTGGTAAAAAGTACCTGCTATTCCATCATAATTTTTTCTCTACTTGAAACAACTCCACCAATAGAACTATATGAAGCAGTGAGGTAAAGTCTACCCCTTTTCGAAAACTTTCGTTTTATATGTATTATTAAAAAAAATTATTGAGCTGATTTTTCTTCTATTGGTACGATTGGAACCATTAGAACGAATCATCGAAGAAAGTGCAAGTAAATTGCTATCACTAACTTATAATCTCTCCAAATACTTAAAAACAAATGATATTGATTTCGTTCTAATGCTGCTAGGCAAATTGCGACATTAATAAAATTTTGAAAGACATGAGAGATAATGCAGAAATTGAAATCAAAAATATTTACGATGTAATCAAACTGGACGCAGATGTTCATCAAATAGTCAGTTCCACATGTGTGTAGAAAACGGAAATAATGGCCCATTTGATAGACCTGAAGATCAATATTTGTTACCTATATTGACTATTTCATTGCCTTATTAACTAAAAGCCACATTCCTTTTAATGCTCTAAAAAAATATAGTCTGTAACATTTTGTCACTTACATAATTTTATCAAGTTACACCAGGACCCAAGACTACCATAAGTTATTGCGGAAGAATAGAAGAATATTGTTTGTGGAACCTGAAATGGAGTTTAAACAAAAAAAATTACCAACTGTTGTGATCACATGAAAACTTGAAGGTGTGACGGATCACATTCGGAAATCGAACATATGCATCTTTGAAAGTTTACAGGGATTTTAGGGGTCCGAGTTGCATATTGTGCATATGCAGCAAATCAACTCGGATCGCTCGTAAATTAACGTCGAAAGTTAAAATAGCTGTCAACTGACAATTATCAGCTAAGCAGTTATAGTACCATGTGCATTTACCAACAAATTGCTCACTCCGCATGCCCGCATGTCTGATAAAACCAAATTGTTACTTTTTATTTTAATTTTTCTATTTTTTTTTATTTTTTCTAAATTTATTTTCCTGTGATTTTTTTAAATTTGCGTGATTGTAATTCGGAGAGATTATTTCCAATGTTTTTTTTTTGAAGAATATATTCTTAAAAGAAAAAAATATTTTTTAAGTCGTAAACTTATAATGAATAAAAATTCTCAGCACCCCTTCGGCTCCCTTAATAATTCCTGCCTACATCAGTGAGATGAAGATTTTAAATATGAAGGACCTATTGTATCAACACAAGTCAAAGATTTTTCCATACTCCAAGAAACCAGGAAAAGAAATTTTTCCATCATCTTTAGTATTATTTCTAATAACAGCACTACTACCTTAGATTTTTCTTCGTAAAGATTATTCACGTTTCGGAAATTCTGACACCCTCTAGTGGATTTTTTTAAATCGGGAAGCCACTTTTGAACTTGCAATATTTATTTTATTAAAATGTAGACCTTAAGAACATAAAGTATGTATTATTATTATTTCATCACTCAGACGAGATCAAATTTTTGTACAAATTTGTGACGATACCAAAATTGGTCTTTCATACTCTACACTAGTGGAATTCTTGTGGTTAGATACCCTTTCAGAAGTTATTTCTCTTATTCCACATTATTCCATTATTCGCTTTATCGTAGCTAAGCTGGGAGGACTGTATGATTAAAATATATACATAATAAACAAAAGACGATGCAGACACGTATTTAAGAAGTCATAATTCAAAAATTTATTTTGAAATACCAAAATACTGGTATTTCTCTTTCAATGTTCGTTTTGTACTACCGAATAAAAATGATCGTAATTCCGGTATTCGAAATACCGGGAGTCCGATATTGTAAATTGTAAACCCTAGTTCTAAAATATAGGGTGTTCCGAGATTAAATGGTCAACGTTTTGGAAGTCTACATCTACAACTAATTTTAAGAAAAACACTTTATATAAACCTATATATCCTATTTCGTCTTCTAAGGGAGCTAAAGCCCTTTACATGTACCATCAAAAATTGGAGATTGAAAATTTTGTGTGAGTCAAGAGGTCACTTGGATACGTTTTCCTGATTTTTTCAATTTTCTCAAAAGCTTTGGGAAGGTTGTCATAAAAAACACCTATAACTTTTGAAGGGTAGTAAAAAATAAAAATAAAGTTTATAATAATGTTCCCCAAATAATTTTGGGCAAAAAAGATACCCATCATCATCCAAAAAAGATACCGGTAATGTTTTAACTATATACTAGATTTCTTTATTAAATTATCATCTAAAGGAGTAATAAAGTCAGTAAATTTCAATTAATTTAAATATGTTTCTCTGAAGAATTTAAAATTTGCTTAAGAACATCAAAGAGATTCACCAGCACGACATCAGTATTAATAGATAAAGGAAAACTTCGAGGAAAAATCTCTTCAATTTTTTAATAGATTTATAAAAAGATGATGGAAGAGTTTGTAAAGATAAAGAAGTGGCCAAAGGAATTCCAACACCATATTTTCCAAAGAAAGTATAGGTTGAAGTGAAACACCTTGAGAAAAATTATTATTTTAATTTTTTTCAAAATTACATTTTAAACATTTATCAAACCAATTTATTTCAATAAAATTATGCTATGTACTGCTACATCTTAACAAATAAAATAGTGTACCGCAGGTGGTTTTTACCATATGTAACGTTGGAGGTTTTTTGAGTTTTACTGTACTATAGGTCATTTTCTAATATTTTTATTTAACAATATTTCTACAAACTAAATAAAAATTTCGATAAATAATTAACTACAACACTTTAACCTACTTGAGGAACCATGGTACCGATTGAAGATCGGCCACCTACCAACTCTAATGTCTAATCACTAATTATCTAATCAACTAAGTTACTAATTTGCTAATTTACTAATGCCGGAATGATGGAATGAACTAATTCCTCTTGTATTTAGTCCTCATACGTGAACCAGTCATGGTCGCGTGCTCTTCAAATTATACACAATACTTGCACTATTTTTGTTGGTCAGCAAAGAGGAGTCACGTATTATTTAATGAATGATTTTCTATAAAACAATGTAAGTTTACAATTCGTAAGTATTTATAAAATAAACACGAACAAATAGAAAATACACTTCAATTGATTTAATTTGGAAAATACTACTACATAATTTTTGGACAAAATAATGTATTGTGACAATAGTTTTGGTATAGATAAAAAAGAAGAAGAAGATAAAAAAAGGCAACTTCCAATGAAAGATGAATGGTTCAACAGACAGGAAGATATATAAATAAAACAACTCTTGCACTTCGACAATACTGTTAATTATTGCACAAAATTCGTAACATCAAGCCTACTAGTTTCGGCCTGTGGTCATCTTCGGGACTACTATAAATCAAATATAAATATAAAAACATTGAAACAATTGCTTATAAAACCCTTACTTGTCAAAGTATCAAATCCAAAACATAAAAAACATAAAATTAAACATTCGATCGAGCATGTTAAGAATGTTGTGCAATAATAAACACATCATCGGAGTACAAGAGTTGTTTTATTTATCTTGGTATTGTATACTTGAGGATCACCTATTCACTTAAGAAGACATATGTTCCAACTTCCGACCAATTGATTTTTCTTTTAAAGAATGAAAAAAAATCAGTACAAATAGTACCAACTAAACCAATCTAGTTTTTGTAAACTCCTAAAACAGTTTTACGAGGTGGAGGGGAATAATTAGGTATTTGTTTTCTTTCTTGCCTTTAATGGCTCGTTTTTTCTGTAATAATAATATTATTCGAAGAAATGTTAATTAATAGCTAACCACAAATAAAGAAATCTCTGTTACTATTAGTTTCTCCTGCGTTTTCAAATTTGGGTACTAATTTGACTTGTAACGATTTTCCAATAAGAAGATAATATAATCTAGTTCATAAAGATATAAGCCAAATTTAACGAGTTTTGTATAATCTTTTCAAGTGTTTCAAAGACTTGTTTGAAATAAGCACTAACTTTTTTGATGGCTATAACACGCTGTGGTAATTACATGAAGTGTTCAAATCAGACTTAGCACGATTTGGGAACAAATATTTGGTAACATTTTAACCCGTCTAAACAGGCCTTTATAGAACACTCAAAAAATTTGGTTCCAAAAAATGTAACAGTTATATTTTGATCCGAAAACTTTAAATGTTCAAAAATGTCTAAAAAATCAAAACCTTTGTAGTAGAAATTTATTTACTTCTCTGCTGTCCATAAAATATTGCGAAAATACATCCGTGAAAAATTCATCATGGGAAATTTATGCAATTAATTTTTTGTGATCCCCTTCCTCAACTTTTTGAGCAACACTTCATAAAATTCCACGAATATTATCCTGCTATTCATTATTCATAACCTTTTAGTTTCTGCAATGTTCTTCATTTCCAGTTTGATATTTTCTTTATCAAAACCATATAAATGGTTATAAGACATTGATCATGTACAGAATAATATGTTATTTTATGTTAATTTATTGTATGTTTCAGTAAAATACATATAACGAAGAGCTTATGTTTTATTTTATAATAAGAGCATCATCTTACCTTAATACAATCCTGAAATCCCCAAACACATGCTACCTAAATTAAAGCGATGCTTTTAATCCATCCAATCGCTAAAAGTAAATATCCACCCTCAGCTCCTATAAATTTTTATCTATCGCCCTACCAGCGTCATCGAACGATAATCCTTATCAACCAATTATTTCTAAGAAATACTAATATAGTTAATTATATAAAAATCTACTAATAAATTACCTTAATTTACTAGTTACTCTGTATATTTTAATGATATACAGGATGATGAAAAAATTTGGAACAAAATTCGTAACTTCCGCATTTAAATTTTTTGTGAAATTTTAGTTTTTAAAATGTCATCTCTTGATATAAAAAATATTAATGACGTCACTGGTGATATAGCAATGACGTTATCATCGATTTTCTTAATTGAAAACCTCCACTTTTTTTACTCGTTTTTTTTTATTGACATTTGAGCAGTGTGGATAGTGGATAGATTCCATGTCGAATGGACTCATTGAAGAGGTTTTTTAGAGGACCAATAATATTTTTAACCGACTTGATTAATTTGGAGTTTAATTCATAAATGTTTCTACAATTGCTATTCTTAAAATCGTTAATAGAAATTTAATTGTGAGTCAGCTTCTATAAAATTGATATTGCCTCCTTCGTGATTTCTCGTTATTGATTTATTTAGAATCGACTCTTAGGAGGTAGATATTTTGCAATATAAAAGTAAATAATAGTAAAAAATTGATTTTAATAAGGATTATGCTTATGCAATATTCCAAAAAAATGGTAGGTTAAAGAGAGTGGCTGCTCGAAAAAATACTTTATGTTGAAATTTGTTTTGTATTATATTCATATTTTATCTAAAAACTACTACCAAAAATAAACTTTTGTCAAACAATAAAAAAAAATTAGTAAACTTTAAGGTCTTGTATTTCGAAAATGAAGCTTTTTAAAAAATAAATGTGTTTCTATTTTTATTTTAAAATTGGTCAAAAATTAGATTCCAAAGTTACCAACCCTTGGTTTGAAACACCCTGTATATTTCAAATTGAATAAAAGCTTTTCACGGTTATAACGATACGTCCCTCGATGTTCGTTATAACCTAGAAAATTATTTTTATTTAAATTTTTAAAAATCTGTTCAAAAGTTGAGAATTTAATCGTGAATCGAAATCTTCTTGACAAACTAGGTCTGAATATTAGATATACACATTTAGCGATAAATAATAAAAATTTATTTTTCAATTTTCGCGAACATTTTTTATGTTTTGGTGAGGAAGGCGTCTTTGAGGGCGCGCGCCCGTAGAATCGTCGGTAATAAAGTGGGCCATGAATTACGAGCGAGTAACATTATTTGAATTGCTAATAAAAAAATAAATCTAGCAAATTTTTCGGCCGAACTGTATAGATAAAATATAGAGTCGGTGCCCTTACTCGAGATTTATCGGCGCCGGGAAACGCAACGGCTGCAAAACAATTTTAAATTATTACGCGTCTGTGTTTTCGCTGCTCCTTTTTTTATATATTTGCGCGGATAGTAAATGATTTTCTTCTCCTCTTATAACAGTTGCTATTTATTATTTATGTCTTAGTTTACTGGAGTCACTTTTATTTCCTCAAAACTAGTAAGCCAGTCAAATAAACTTAAGCAAATGATCTACTTCGAACAAATTAAAGAAAAGCTGGAAATCGTTTTAATCACTTTACTTTTCATAAAAAAGAACATATATAGTTTACCCCACTTTTCGTTCAATGCTCTGTGCTGTGTAAAAAAAACCAAGAAATGTTCGGTCATTTTGCAGTTTTTTTTTAAATACAGCCAAAATTATGCGTCTGAAGGAAAATACTATTCTTTGCAATTTTAAAAAGCATTAAATTCTGCGTCGATTGAGTACCCAACTTTAGAATTTAAGCCTCAAGAAGTTGAAGAAAACTAGAGTCAAAAATTGCCCCCTTGGAGAAACAAAAATTTTCTTTCGGATATACCGATATTTAGCATCGGATAACTTTCTAATGAATGTAACAACTTAAAAATGGCTATAATATAAGTTTAATAGCGTTAAATTCTGCATCGATTGAGTACCTAACTTTTAAATTTAAACCTTAAGATGTTGGAGAAAACTAGAGTAAAAAATTGTCTATGTAAATTTCTTATTCTGTATATACTGATTAATTATTGAATAGCTTTTCCACAGGAAGTAGTTTGAGTTTTGGAGTAATATACTAGATCGCATGAAAGTATTCAAACCATCAATCGTGTCTATATTCACATCGGCATTATCAAACACAAACTGGTGAAAACTGTTTCTTGCCACATCTGACGTAGGTTGTTGCATGCAAGATAATTCTAGTTTTTTACAATTCATATATGAGCTGCAAAATTCTAGCGCTGATAGAACATCCAGCAAATCTCGCGAATCATATTTTCAATGCAGAAATGCTACAATTCCAATCTGCAGAGGAGACATGAAAGATCTTGGCCTTGTAGCAGCGATAATTTCGTGAGCGATTGCTTTGACACGTACAGCAGTTTTGGCTTCTACTCCTTTGTCTACGTTTTTATTCCTTCAGGATTTTGGGATAGTTATTATTTGCAGAAGCAGCAAAAGAGATTCAGGAATATCGTCATCAATGTTATCCAAGAAACCAACAGGTTTAGGATAATTTTTGATATCGTATGCTTTCTATCGAATTTCAGCTGTTACGTAGTCTGCATAAGCTTGAATCACGTGAAGACCTTCATCTTGTTTGCTCTGTTTCCTTGAGGCGTACCAGTTGTCTGACAGTATTGAGAACCCAGTATTTTTGAAACATACTATTGTACTTTTATGTTTATTGCCTGCTGAAATCCTGGGTATAATTATATTATCGGCATATTTCTCGAAAAGTCTTTTTTTGATTGTTGCTATCGGCGGAACGTACTGCGAATAGCCTTGAAGGATTTCAGTCAGGTTAAACTGGCATTCATCTTCCTCCATGTGGTCGATTATATAATCGATTGCAGCTTTAACATCATCATCCATGGGAAGCCCTCTACTACTCCTAGATGCGAGAGGTTTGAAGAATGGTTTTCCACATGCCCCATGATACTTGGCTTCAGAAGCAACAAGATCTGATACAATTCCAATGCGATTACTAACTTGTTGACCCCATGCATCACCTCTGTTTGTAGCAACTTCCAGAAGATTGATTTTGAATCTCAAATTCATCACGCAATGTACGTTATCGCGCAATTCTTTATTCATTTTTAGTTTTTTTTTCAAAATAAGATGCTGCATCTTCACCACTAAACACACAATTCTTCTTAAAATCAAACTCGGTTGAAGATCGTCTAGTTCTTTTACTGGGAACATCTCCGGAAATTACAGCATTGATGTTTGATTCCTTGTTGTATGATTTTCTACACTTTTCGTGAACAACAACTGCTGAGAGACATTGTAAATGCCTGTGTTTGTCATTAGAAAGTTATCCCGTGCTAAATATCGGATATACGAAAGAAAATTTTTGTTTCTCTAAGGGGGCAATTTTTGATTCTTGTTTTCTCCAACTTCTTGAAGCTTAAATTTAAAAGTTGGGTACTCAATCGACGCAGAATTTAACGCTATTTAAAATTACAAAGAATAGTATTTTCTTCCAGATGCATAATTTTGGCTGTATTTTGAAAAAAACTGCAAAATGGCCTAAATTTTTTTGGATTTTTCTACACAGCACATAGAGCATTGCACGAAAATTGGGGCAAACTCAATATGTTCTTTTTTTATGAAAAATAAAGTGATTAAAACGATTTCCAGCTTTCCTCTAATTTTTTCGAAGTAGAATGCTAATTTGACTGGCCTATAGGATGTTTTTCAAAATCAAAATTATCATGGGCGACCAATTTTATCGCCATTTTTACGACCATAAATTTCTTGTTATTGAAAGCGTCAGTTTAGTTAAATTTGTGAATTTTTTGTGTAGGAATGTTAATTAATCGTAATAAAATGTAAGTGTTATGTTGTAGGTATTAGAAGTAAATAAATCATGAAATATTTTATTAACAAAGACAGCTGAGTTAATCTTCTTCCATCAGCGTAAGAAGTAATTAATCTTTCTGGGACTGATGAATTTCGTGCGGTGGAAAAGCGCAAATAATTAACGTCCGCTGATAAAGATTAGGCGAAAGTCGTCCTATCCCGATCGATACCAATAAATAAAATCTCTTATCCGATTAGGGATGACTTGAGGAGGGAAGCGCGAGGGTCAAAGGCCGACCAAATTCGGCACTTCGCTTATCCTATAACCCCTGAAGACCTAGAAGCTCTGAGCTCACTCACACCATTTTCACCTGCCCCTAATGAACCACCACCACCACCACCACCTCCCTGGAATCAGCGATTGATCGCAATAACCTAATCCCCTTTAAACACGCACCATTTTTTTAATATCATTTCCTAATAATTCGTATAAATTTAAAATTGGGAATTTTCGGGAGTGGAGCGTGGAGCGCCACCTGGCAGGGCTATTCCGGACAGGCGGTGGCGATGCGATGCCCGGATTTTTTCCGATAAGAAAAGCGGCTCACGCGGGTTACGAGAAGAAAAATAAAAGAAGGGATTATTTATGTTGGCGCTTGGCGCCCTTCGAGGATCGGGAAAGTGGGCTTTAAGTTGGCGGATCGTAAAGGTAAATGCGTATTGACTCAACGAAAGGGTGAGGCGGGCCTAAAATACACTTTTAACTCGACATTACAATAAAAAAATTTCTTTGCCACTCCGAGTGCTTTATTGATTACAAAGAACAATACCTATTAAATGCTTTACGTGCACTGGATTTAGCACAAATTAAAATCATTTTTCAACTCAAAATCGTAAATAACTTTTTATTTGCAAATCACGAACATGTATATGTTATAGTACAATATTAAGTTATGCCTAGTCAATCCTGAGAAGTGAGAATTGTCTTAATTTCGGACTTTGACTAAGGAGGTTGCAGTCGATTCTATGATTGACTAGAATGCCTGGTCAAAGGTAAACACGAAAAAACAAGTTTTGGACTTTACCCATTCAAGGTATAGGTGTGAATAGAAAAAGTAGTCCAAAGTGAATAAAAAAAATCTAAAGCATACGACATGATTTAAAACTTACTCAAAAATGGTTCTCTTAAAAGCAGGAAAGAATTAGCAAGATAGAATTAACATATATGTTCAGATTTTCGTGAGATCCTTATTAGTAATTGGTATCATATGAATCAAGCTCAGTAGATTAAGGTTGAACGATATACGTATTTTAAGTTTCAAAAGAGTTTTAATCAAAGTTAATTTTTTAAATTGACTGACAAGATTTCTCAAAACTATTAAAAATGTTAAAACTAAATTTTTTGTACGATTTTTAAAATTGAATTACGATTTTTCAATTTTTTATTTTCTACTTTTTAATGGGCAGATTCTGGTCAAAATTAAAGGCCTTTAATTTAAAAGAAATAATGTGTCCATGGAAATTGTCTATTACAACCCATATAACAAATTAAAATTTAAAGGCTTTTAAACTTAAATGATTTGACCAGAATCTGGGTATAAGTTACCTAAAAAACTATGACAGATATCACAATTATTTTTTTAGTTTCATTGACCAACTCGCATATTCTCATTCAACAAGATAGGGGCACACTCTTATTTTATATTTGATTGATAATTATCAATAATAACGGTCCTATGCTAGTCAATCCTAGAATTCACTAAAATGCCGTCATTCCTCAGTATTGACTAGGGTTTTTACCATTTTAATATTGGGCGATTTTTTTCATGCTCTTTATTCTGTAACCATCTGAATTGAAATTCAACTGAAACAAAGAGTGAGTGATGATAAAATTTTTGTACTTTATTAAAAAATTAAAAAATGGTAGGTACATATTTTATTTGTAAATAGTAGAAGTAATTGAAATGAATTTTGGGTGCTTCTACTATGTTTTTCAAAATTTTGAAGGGTTGGTAGGTATTATTTATATGTATATAAAAATCATGGTTGGTTTTTGCAGAAAAACAATTATTATAATAACTTAAATTTCCCCTAAGAAGAAACTAATAATGATAATAATTTGTATGCAACATTGTCTGCAAAGAATCTGCTTTTATATAGAATTTTCGAAACTATAAGGATTTCAAATTTAGTTAGAAGAAAAAATGATTTTTCATTCTACAATAACAACTACTTATTTTTGTTAAATTATAAAAAAAATGACAATTTCCTCACCTTATACTTGTTTTGATATTTGATATGAAAATTTAACTAATTATTTGATTTACGTACTTTATTTGCGTATTCATTACACAATTTACAAATAAAATTTGCACAAATTTTCAATACCACTTTCACTTTTAAGTAATAAATAATACTCCTAGTTTAAAAAAATCCATTTATATTTCTCTTGACTTTTTGAAGCGAAAATATTTTATTGATTTTATTCAGGACGTTAATACTTATGAATTGGGTATTACATTCCAAAAAAATAGCCTATATAAAAGTTTAGGACTGCTTCAGGATAATTTCCTGAGGAGGAGATTATTAGACAATAATCTGTTAAATATGTGTTTCTTCTAATTATGATAAAGATAATGTAGGTATATGTGAAGCATTATTTAAAAAATAAAAAACTTTTAATGTTGAAGATAATTTTTTTTAACCTTTGACGAGTTTAAAAATTATTATTATTATTTATGTTACTTTTGATTTCAAAATCGTGGTTCTGCACAAAAAGAATGCGTCATGGAGAAATTAAAGAAGCTGGTCACAGGAATTAAAATCGATACAACAAATTTCATCACGGAAAGTTTATAAAAAATGTGAATTTTTTGAAAAACAAAATTGCCTCTTATTAAATTCCTCTGTTGTAGTTACACCAATTGTAGTCTTTTGAAATGTAAAAACTATCATTGAAAAATTCAAAGTACATTAAGATATTAATATTTTTTCAATTTATTACTTTAAGAGTGTCTTTTGAAAAAAAATATATATTAGATTCGGCTTCTCATCCTTCTTAGAGAACCTAAAGAGAAATTTTAGATACTGGAACAAAATAAAAAAAAACGAAAATTTCCGGTTGGTGTTCAAAGTCGAAAAATCCAGGTATAACTTAAAATTGGGAAAAAAATTGGAACCGTTTTCGATATATGGATCTAAAAACAACAATATAAACAATCGATATTTCGGGAAGGTTTTTGTTGAATCATAACACTGGGGAACAATGATTTTACGGCATGGGTTTTAGAAGTAGATTTTTTGTAAATAACGTTTTTATATGATCTTGTACTGTAAGATCCAGCCGTCATCATAAGGCACTCTCACCGATCTTTATATATCTTTCCTCCATTATCTTGATATCCTGGTGGAACAGTTTTCCTTGTTCTTTGCCATAATCACCCAGATTGTCAAAAAATCTTACCAAATAACTATGCAAACAATATATTTTGATATTCATATTAGCTCCGAGTTATTTAAAATTCTTCAGCTTTTTGAAACCTATTTTGACATATTCTGGTGCTTTGAGGTTTCCTAAAAAAAATTCAAATAGTGATACAAAACTGGTCCGGTCCATGCTTCCAATACAATCGGAGTTATGTGATTTGTGAAATCATTATCTTTTATAAGAGTACGAATTGGTATTTCTGCTTTTGATTCTTTCATATTGAGGCCAGGAAATATTTGAAAATATATTTGAAACAATCACCACTCATATCAATTTTTACGAAATAGAAGCATTCAATGAAGTAAATAAACAAACTAATTGATAATTTAGCAATTACGATACATTTGTAATGAAGCACGTAAAGAAGAATAAATTACTAAAAATGTATTATTTTAGATGGTACGTCATAAGATGTAGAGTTTATTCAAATAAAATAAAAACTCGCTAAGTAATCAATTATATTTGTGTAGGGGTTCTCATATTTTGGAAACTTTGTACCATTTTAAAAAGCTGAAAAAAATTATGTATCTATATGATGATATTTTTTAATGCAAGTCAAAGAAAATGGGTATGTTTGTTAGTTGTAGTAAAAGATTTAATAGATTTTTTGATACTTTTCAACTCACTTCGCCGTATTTTAAAAAAATCAGTAGGTTTGTCTTTTAAATGGTAGTGTTTTGTGTTTGTTGTAAAAATGATGTTTCAGAAATAATGGCTTCATCGAGTTATTCGAAAATGTTTCAGAACAGAAAGTACAATGTGGTGTGACCTCATTTTTCTTTTTACACCAAGTAAATCCATACGTCAAATACTTGTCGATATATTTTTTTCGCTTTTGTTTTAATTTTTCGGAATCTTCCTGAAAGTGCGGTTTAGTATTGCTGCTACTAGATACTAGAAGTGTCAGAGTAATTTGTCAGTTTTCTCTTAAGCTTAGTCCACACTGGACAACAAATTGTTGGCAACATCGATTTTATGTTGCCGAGAGATACATTTGCAGCCAATGTATATGGATACATGTTGTCAATGATGTTGTGCGTCCACACCATTTTATCAGTCAAGTTCTGAATTATGGACGAGAAAAAGGCAGTTGTTGCTGGTGTTTGTGCTGCATTTATTGTAATAGCTGCCAATCATATTTTACCTTTAGCTACAAACTAAATGACAGCGTTCTTTCCACAGTAACTAATATCCGCGACTTGGGTGTAATTTTCACATCAAACCTTAGTTTCAAAACCCATATTTTAAATTCGGTTAATAGAGTCTTGAAAGTCTTGGGCTTCATTTCGCGTATTGGTAAAGAATCCTCTGCATTAACTTTTAAAGTGCTATATTGTTCCATGGTTCGGTCATTATTAGAATATTGCTCGACAGTATGGTCCCCATATCAAATTTATTTGTCAGATAAATTAGAAGGGATACAACACAAATTTTTAAAGATCATCTCTTACCATATATGTAAGTCCGAGTTCATTTAGTTGTGATCACATCTTGGCAGTTAGTGAGTTAGATCTAAGATTTCTATATAAAATTTTGAATAGCCAAATTGACTGCTCAGAGTTTTTGCAGCTCTTCAGTTTCTTGGCTAGAATGTGCGGGGCCAATACTAGAAGTAAACACATCTTTCAAATTGATTTCCATGCATCTTCATATGGCTACAATTCCCCAGTTAGTAGACTCATGCGTATGGCAAATGTTTTACAAGTGTCATTACAATTTGACCTATTTATTAATAACTTTGGCATGTATTGCACTAGATTACGAAAACAAAGTATCGAGATCTCAACGATTAATTAGTATATAGATTAGTAATTTTATGAATTAAATCTTATCATATTTTTTTAGTATTTATTTTAGTGTCTCGGATATTTAAATTCCCCCATGTCATTATTAATATAATATGTATTGTATTTCCAGTGGAGCTTTTTTAAAATTTCTTTTCTTGATATAAAGAAGAGTCTTCTGGCTACCAATTTCTTCTAAAACAAAAAAAGAAGAAATTGGTAGCCAGAAGACTCTTCTTTATACCAAAAAAACAAATTTTAAAAAAGCTTCAATGGAAAAAAAATATGACCAAAACCAAAAATATCAAGCGAATTTCAAAATCAAGCGCTCAAATTTGCTGACTATCCTCTTATATTACTGTTTTTCTACTGTTACATTTTGTATTTTCTATTTTATTGTATATTGCCTATTATATTTTTGTTATGTATAAAAGGGTTTTCCCGTATGATTCTAAATAAATAAAAATAAATAAATTCCAAAAAACGAAAAAGAAGATATTGGCAAAGAGAATTTGTAAAAGATGGAACTTTCCATGGTAACAACTTGATGTCTAAACTACTATTAAATGATGAAATTTCGTTCCGCAATTTTGTCAGATTGACGCAAACTGACTTTGAAGAAGTTCTTCGTTTGGTAGCTTCTCTAATATCAAAAAAGGATTGGGATTCACGCAATATGTTGGCAACAACGTCTACACTGAGCGATGTTATCCATTTAAAATGGGAAACAGAAATATAAGCAACCAACTTGTGTTAAATTAGCAATAGATTCCAGCAATAGATTTTTTTCAAATAAAAACTTGTTTTTTTAAATTATTTTATTAATTTTAATAATTTTTAAGTATAGAAACAACCCCTAAAAAATTTAGCAAAAAAGGGTAAATTTTTTTAAAATTTTACTTATATTGCTAATTTCACACAAGTAAGCAACCACCAACAAAATTCTTTGATATATGCCGCCCAATGTTGACGAGATCCATCAACATGTTGCTTGTGACGGGATTCATAAACAGAAACATCACCGTCAACATGTTGCCAACAATTTTGTTGCCAAGTGTGGACTAAGCTTTAGAAGCCGGAATAAAAAACCGCGATGCATCGATGTGATTTAGATTTAATTTACATTTTAGAAAATTGAAGCTCTATGTAGGAAATTTCTTGGAATGTCTTTTGTACACCCTGCAACAACGTAATGGAGCATCAGTATGTACCACAGTTTGAGAACGGATGTATTTAGTGTATGTAACTTGACTACAAAAACTAATGACGCAGAAGAAAAAATGTTCCCCAGTGTAATTCAAACATGGCATCTAGCAAGCTTCTGCGAAGTTTTATAGCTGTTTTCTCATTGTTTTCGGTCCAAATGTTTCCAACAATAATGTACTCTAAATGCGTATGTTGATATTACCACATAGGACTAGGGTTAATGGTTATTATTTCATTAAAATCAAGTAAGTTGGTAATGTATTTCATTATTCAAATGAAATCAATTGCGTAATGAATGTATTACTCAACAGAAGTGGAAAAAAATAATTTTAGTCCATTTATCTGTTTCTTCGATAACTTGGTCTTATCGATAACAATTTTATCGACATTGGCGTTTCATTGATGGTAATTTTGAAGCAATAACAAGCAATTTTATTTTCTAGTTTCAAATTCTTTAATATTATTAATGTAAATCTATTCCATTGGATATTCCAGAGATGATCAATGATGATTTCGTCGTAGGAAAATTTTAGTTTTTTGAACCAAGTGATTTTGTAAATTTTGGCTTACCACTGTTTTGAGTATTGATGTTTCGACGAAAATAAAAAAAAATTTTTTTAGTCGAGGATATTACATTGAAATTGTTACGTGTTCATCGACAAAACCATTTTATTGGTACTAACTTGCTTCGACTTTTTCATGTACTGATAAAAATAAAAAAGTAACATTAATAAAACATTTGTCAATAAATGATATTGTCGATGAAAATGCTTCGTGGATGAAAAGGTATTGTCTAAGAATAAGGTTGGTGTCAATGATGAGGAAAAATATCTGTCATCTGTCAATAAAAAGGTGTTGTCGATGGAAGACGTCTTTGTCGATAATACGGGTTTCCTGATGAAGTGAGATTGTCGAAAATATGTTAGTGTCGATGAAATGGCCTTAGGCCTTGACAAAGAAACGATGAAAATCTAGTGTCATTAAGAAGACATATACCTATGTTATTAATCACGTGGATAAAACTGTTGTCAGTGATGAGTGGTATGTGTAAGTTATTAATATGAGTATAGTTGAAATGAGTTTAAAAAAGTTGATTTGATTTAGTGGAAAGATTTTTGGGCGCCCCCAGGAAATGTTTGAAAAATAAACGTTTGAATTATAATGTAATAACGTTAAAAGTGGTGTTTTAATTTCCGTGCGAATCGTGCGGTTTTGCAACACTTTCTTTTTATTGCTGAAAGAAGAGCACGCGGGGGTGGCAGGCATATCTGGGGGTGGCGGTGGCGGTGGTGGCGCAGAAAGCACCATACATCAGCGAAAAGTTATCCCCTTGGAAGGAACGGAACGAACGACATGCGTGCGGGAGGCGTCCGGTTTTCTCCTCTTGCTTGCCGCCCCCGCTCTTGTACCGCTCTTACACCGCTCTTGCCCCGCTTGCCGAACGGATTGATGACTTATGTGCGGAATAGTGGCGCGCGGAATAGGGGCATAAACCCCTAGCAACTACTGCAAGTATATATTAGGTGCTCCTAAAATCGATAGGGTTTGTTTTGCGAGCGAGATGGCCGGATAAGTGCGGCGTGGCGGCAGAGGCAGTGGCAGAGGAAAGGGAGGAAGAGTAACTAGAGAGGGCGAACATTGCGTACGCTTGAGGACGAGGACGGTTGCGTTGCGTTGCGTTTTGTTGGGTTGGTACGCCGTGTTACCGAAAGCTCGCGCAAAAAACGCACTACTCTTCTACACATGAACGTCGTCGCGCTGTTTGCTCAATAAAATGCGATTGCCGCCCCGCGGACGAACTATATGCGCCTATATACTGCAAGTGCACCCTGTGTACATAATATAACACTACCATCATCAAAGCATGGATTTTTAACAACTACCTGCAAGCCACATTTAAATTATTCAAATTTACGACAAGGTATTAAAAATTTTATTTTTATTACAGCAAACATGACAACAGCGTATAAATCTACTGCATGTTAGTTTTTTTTTCTTTTTAATAATAAGTGCGTCATAAAATGATAATGACGGCTCTAAATTATTTTTAATTAATTCATTCATTATTGACACATTTGCACGTTGTTGGCGCGCACGCTGCCGCCGGAAGCTTCTTCGCGAAAAGTGGGCCAGGGGAGGGGTGGGGTGGGGGGTTCGCGCAAAATGCAACCCCCGGAGTCATCCGCGTGTTTTGGACAACCACAAATATTTATATATTTTACCCGCTAACAACACGAAAACATTCATTTACGTAGATTTATATCAAACCCTTTCAATTTATTCAAATATTACCCACAAAATTTGATTTAATGCATTTTTTGTTAACATTTCTTCAGCTAAATTTTACAAAAATACAACTTTTATTTTTACAAAATGGGCAGACATCTAATTTTTTGACGGCTTCAATTTGTAATTGTTTTACATCTTACATCAAGCCTAAAAACAGCTGGAATCGTTTGGAAACAAAAAATATTTTATTTAAAAAAATATCAAATATCAAATAAAACCCGTCACATTTTTGTAACGGTAATAGTATATTAAAAAACAAGTTACATAAGTCTCATATTGTAGCACGCGTTCAATTTTAAAATACGAACCGCGTAGCGGCGAGTATTTTTATGAACAAGTATTATTGTAGTTTTCAATTTTAGTAAATTTTCTGGTAGTTGGCAACTCCAATGCCAGGTTTGTCAAATCATCAAATAACCTGTAAATCGCTTGGCAACAGCCATTTTAAAATCAACAAACTTCAGTGCTACCAACTTCGAAAAGATATACAGGGTGAGCCAGACCACCCGTAACAACCCTTTATCTCGAAAACCGTTTGTCGCACATAGATAGAATAAAAATTTTAATTATCAAAGTGAACCCAAAGAATCCATTGGTGCACTTATTATTTTCCGGAACAAACCGGAAGTGCCCGGTACCGGAGGTAACTTTGATTTTTTAAATGACAACATACGTCAAGTATGGTATCGTTTCAAAGGTCTGACCAGTGTGCCACCTGATTTGTGCCTTAGGGAGAACATGTAGAGAATTCCCTTTTGGTTTCATGTTCTTGATGAATCTTTTTGGCCCGCCCCGCTTTCAAATAAAAGAGTTCGCCAGCTTGCAGAAGCAATTTACAATCATCGCTTATGTAATTTTTCCAACAAATATTGACAATTTACGCATATACCGGGTGGAAATGAAACTAGGGCCACCCCTGGCATTTCTTTATTTATGAAAATAAAAAATTAAAATTTTAGTATATTATATGATCTAGGAAAACAAATCTTATGGATCGAATAAATTTTTAATTTTACTTCCGGTTTATCAGGAAATGGCATCCACTTTCTGAGTTTAAATATAACCCTCTGATTTTTTCTACGTAAAATCAAACATTGGCTAATTTTAAGTATGTTTATGACAAAAAAATATTTTTTTTCAAATAAATTGATGTTAAATTAATTCGATAAAAAATTAATTACAGGTATAAATTTGAAATTAATACATACATATGGGATATCACAGTAACCGGAAAAAACCCTCTATTAATTAGGGGGTGACCTTTATATCATCCCATTTAAAAAAGTAAAGATATTTCCAAAAAACGCTTCTTGAAAATTAAAAAAAATAATATCTCAAGAACGGTGAAATAAATTTTATAAATTACAATTTATTTTACGTATTTGTATTATTTAAAAATTGTTTTTGTAGGTTTTACTCAAATTTTTTACCAAAAAAATTCAACATTTTTTCTTAAAGTTTTGAAAAATAATTTTTTTTTGTCATAAACATACTTAAAACTAACCAATGTTTGATTTTACGTTGGAAAAATCAGGGGGTTACATTTAAAATAAGAAAGTGGGTGCCATTTGAGGGTTCTTGATAATTAAAGATTTAAATATGTTTTCAATCATTTATTCACCATAACGTATCAATTAGAACTGCCTGTTTAGTTACATGTTGGCACAATTAATAGTTGTAAAATTGCTTAGTCTAATAAATTAATGCTAATTAATAATAAGTGCACAATGCACTTTTTACTTTACTACACCTCCTAAGGGAGCGAGAAAAAAAAATCAAACATAATTTGTCTTTTTTTTTTCTAAGCAGATTGTTCTACATTTTACCAATTTTACCTAATTCTACACTTTAATAACACATATTCACTATTAAGCGCTCACTACTTAGTATATAGTTTCACTCTGTTTTTATGAACTTCCACTTGTTTTTTGTCTAGTTTAATCACCACATTTTGCATCTTATCTTCTAACACTACATATGGACCTGTATACAAGGCCTCAGTTTTATTACCCGCATTATTCTTAAGCATAATCTTATCACCTACATTAAATACAATTAGTTTACAATTCGATTTTTGATCGTAAATTTCTTTTCTTTTTATTTTAGATGCTATTAAGTTGTTTCTTGCATCAGTAGATGCTTGTTGCAATCGATATTTTAATTCTAATGGGTAATTATCGAAATTATATAAAGGATCTATTGTATTTAAAATATTTGAAGGCATATTACATGTTTTGCCGAAAACTAACTCATAAGGAGTATAACACGTTTCCGTATGAACAGCATTATTGTAAGAAAAACACCAGTATGGTATCCAAGAACTCCATGTACCTGGATGTTTTGCTATTTGGATTCTCAAATATGCCCCTAAATGTTTATGTGAATTTTCTAAAGACCCGAGTGTTTCATGATGATATGCAGTTGATGCTAATTGTTTAATTTGTAATATTTTACAAGTTTCTGAAAATGTAGCAGCTAAAAATTCAGTACCCCGATCCGAAACAATTTCATTTGGAATACCGTAACGAAGAATAAAATTTTCTACAAATGCTTTTGCGACTGTCTTAGCTTCCTTATTAATTAAGGGATAAGCTTCAACATACTTACTTAGTTCGCATTGTAGAGTAAGAATATACTTATTTTCTAACAAATCAGGTTCCAAAGGACCTACAATATCTAAATAAACTTTTTGAAAAGCTGATGATGCTGTTGTCGTTATTTTCATTGGTTGGATATTTGGTTTTGAGTGTTTATAACGTTGGCAGTCATCACAGTTTTTAATAAATTTTTCAACGTCTTTATGAAGACCTGACCAAAAGTAATATTTCTTAATATTGTTAGTCATACGATTAATTCCAGCATGACCCCCGGTAGGTAACATGTGAAAATCGTTTAAAATTAATTGTTTAGTGTCATTATCAGTGATATTTATCTTATTTTTAATTATAGAAATTTTTATATTTAATTTTTTAAGTTCCTTTGCAATTTTATTAAGAATTTGTGCGCACTCATTATTTTTTATAATTACCAATTCGCGAATATTATCTTTATTACATATTTCTGCTAAGGACCTCAACGATGCACCTAATGCTAACGTTGATCGGTTTTCTTGCATTATGTAAATAATTTTATTACTTTTATCGTAATATATTTTTTCTTTATTGAAATTATTTCTATTTATTTCTTCAAAGTCAATTTTTGAAACAAATCGTAATTCAGTGGAATTTTCTGGACGTTTTAATAGTTCAACCACACCAGGGTGATCAATCCTTTTGCTTTGAATATTATTAAAATCGACCTTTAAATTTTCCTGATTACTTTTACTTTGTGCTCGAGTTACAGCAAGTATTGTTTGACAAATTTCCGAATTCATGTTCTTTAATTCGTTAGAAGAAATTTCTACACGTGATAATGCATCGGCGGTAACATTTTCCTTGCCTTTAATGTATTTAATGGTAAAATCGTACTCTTCTAAAACCAATCGAAATTTTGTAAGTCTACTAGATGGATTAGACATACCAAATAAATAAATTAACGGTCTGTGGTCTGTAAAAATTGTAAATTTTCTACCGTAAAGGTAAGGCCTAAAATGTTTTACAGCCCATACAATGGCCAAAAGCTCTTTTTCTATGGTGCAGTAATTTTTCTCTGCTTTATTTAATGATCTACTTGCATATGCCACCGGTTTATCGTCAATATTAGATAAAACTGCTCCTATTGCAAAACCTGAAGCGTCGGTTTTTAAAATAAAGTTATTTTCTGGAGAAAAATTTGGATATTGCAATACAGGTGGTTCAATCAATTTTTGTTTTAAAATTTCAAAAGCTTGTTGGCATTCTTCAGTCCAGTTAAATGTTATTCCCTTTCTAGATAAATTATTTAGGGGTTGGGCAATTTTTGAAAAATTTTGAATATATTTTCGGTAATAGTTAACAAATGCAACAAATCTTTTCGTTTCATTTGCATCTTTTGGAACTGGATATTGTTGTATTGCCCGTAATTTATCAGGATCTGGAGAAACGCCATTTGCTGAAATAACATGACCTAAATACAAAATTTCTTTCTTTAAAAAGTCACATTTATTGGGATTTAATTTCAAATTTACATTCCTCAATCTCTGAAAAATTTTGGTTAAATTTTGATTGTGATTTATTAAATTGTTGCCAAATACAATTAAATCATCCAAATATACGAAACAGTTTTCGTAATTTAAACCTGACATAGCAATAGTCATAGCTCGAGAAAAAGCACTAGGACTGATTTTGAGTCCCATTGGAAGCCTTTTTAATTGATACTGACCACGTTCCGTTGTGAATGCTGTACAAGGGCGACTTTCTGGTTCTAGTTCGATTTGATAGTACCCCTGGGATAAATCAAGATGTGAAAAATAAATTGCACCCGATAATGAATCTAGGATTTCAGTAATACATGGCAATGGAAATTTATCATCTTCAATTTGTCTGTTCAAAAGCCTATAATCAATTACAGCTCGCCATTTCTTATTTCCGCTATTGTCAGCTTTTTTCGGAACAATTAAAACTGGTGCTGACCATTTAGACCGAGCTTCTTCAATTACATCATCGCGTAGCATTTTTTCAACTTGTTTATGAATTTCTTCCTTTTGCGCGTGCGGTAAGCGATATGGTTTTACGTAAACTGGAGTAGCAGATTTTTGCAATTGAATCTTTTGTTTGTAAATATTTGTAACAGTTAGTGGGTCATCCTCTAATTGGAAAACATCTGAATATTTTGCACAGACCCTTTGCAATGAATATTTTTCGTCTTTATTTAGATGTTCTGTTTTTAGTAAATTTAAAACCTTATCCACCCTATTGACAGATGAATAATTGTTTTTATTAAATTCTAAAATTTGAAAATTTTGAAGACTTTCTATTTTTGGCCTAAAATTTTTTAAAGTAACTTCTTCGTCTCGAACGTTAAGAATTTTTATTGGTATTTTATCATTTTTTGGAGTAGCTATTCCTCCCGCTACAAATATACCTTCGGCAATTTCTTCGGAAGTAATTACAATATCTTCTACTTTGTCAACCTTGCAGTATTTAATAACTTCGCAGCGCGGCGGCAAAGTTGTATAAAATCGGTGTTTTGACTCAATTGGTATTTTGATAGTATTAGAATCTAAATTTAATGATAATTCATATTTTTCAAAATCAATAATAGCTAAATATTTATTTAAAAAGTCTGATCCTATAATTCCATGCATACCACTTTCAAAACGATTTATCAGCAAAAACTCATGATTCACATTCATACTTGTACATTTAATACCTAAGCAAAGTGTTACTGAACCTAGGGATGTCGTTGACCCAGATATACCATTTATTTTAATATTATTTGCATAATTTACTTTTTGATTTTTGCTAATGCAATCAGAAAACACTACACTTACGGACGCTCCTGTGTCCAGTAAAAATAAAAATTCATTCTCACCATAATTCATTCGTACAAAATTCAGACCATTAATATTTAAAATTACTGACTTAACATTATTGGGGGGGACGAAAAAACATATCGTCACCTAAACTGTTTTGAGGATCTACGTTATTTTCCTGTGTATTATTGTCATTAATAAAATAAGTTCGCGGATTGTTTCTGGAATTTTGACCTCTATGATTTATATTTCCGCGTCCCCGATTATTTGGTACACCTCTGTTAAATCCTCTACCTCTATTGGTATTATTATTAAACCTATTGTTATAAAATCTATTATTATAAGTTGCAGAAGCATTTGGGGAAAATTGACCTCGCCTATTTCCGCGGTTCGAATACCCTCTAGATGTATTGTAACGATTGTTGCCTCTAATATTAAAAACTCGATGATCGTCCCTTTTCGGTAATTCCTCATCTTTAGCGCCACGAATTGCTTCATTTAATTTTGAATAATTTCTAGCCTTTATTATAGTTCTGAGTTCGCTGTTTTGCAACCCATTTGCAAACGCATTTATTGCAATTTTTTCGTTGACCTGTTGTAAAATTTCTATGGCAGCATTATTACCATCGGCTTGCGAAATTGTTAAGTTAACAAATAATTCTTCAACTGTTTTACCAAAATCATCAATACTTTTATTTGATTGTTTAACAGAATTTAGCTGTGTGGAAATTGCAGACGCAGATTTCTTTGTTAAAAAATGAGTTTTTAAATCTACTAATAGCAGGGCATTACTTTCATATGTTGATTTTAACCTAATTTTAGCATTTTGTGAGATTCTAGTCTTTAAAATATAGATTGTCAACAACTTTTTACCTTCAGCATCTAAAAGCTGATCGTATAACTCAATAGCATCTATTAACATTTTTGTTGTATTTTCATTTCCGTCCATAATGGGGAGCAGGCTTGCTGCTGTTCGCAAATCGAATTTTTCACCCATTTTTACCGATAAATTTGAATCAGTGTCTGAATCAGAATCAAAAATATTATCGTTATTACCTAATTCAAGTTTTTCGGTACTTATTTGACTTAACCTATCATTTAGAATTTCTTTAATATATTCAATATGTTTAATTATGTTTTCTACAATTAACTTAACTTCTTTTATTACAACTATATCATGTTTATTAGTATTAAATAATTTTCTTACTTCTAAAAATTCATTTTCTAATTTATTTAGTTTCTTAAACTTACTACTTATTATTCTAGCGCATTTTCTTCTTTTGATGCTGTCTTTATTCAAATTTCTATGGAAAACTTGGAGATCTTCTAAAATTTCTTGGAAAACACTTGAATCGCTCATGACATCCTAAACGTTCTCGGTACTCCTGGAGATCTCTTTTCTTATCTTCTTTTCCAATGTTCTTTTGCACCTCTTCATTCCGTAGACAATTAATAAGATGGCACATAGGATAACCAAAATAACGATAAAAATATCTTTTAACATGGTTGAAATGAAGGACGTTTCGTTGGTTATACCACCACTATTTCCAGCTTGTGCGATAATAACTTCTTTAGATTTTTGTTGACCCATTGTTGTTTTGTATTTTTCACTTTGGTTTACACTTTACTTTTATTTTTATTTAAACTTTTCACTGAATACTTTTCTGGTTTATATTTTCAATACCATTATGGCACTGGCAGGATCGCCATGTGAGGGTTCTTGATAATTAAAGATTTAAATATGTTTTCAATCATTTATTCACCATAACGTATCAATTAGAACTGCCTGTTTAGTTACATGTTGGCACAATTAATAGTTGTAAAATTGCTTAGTCTAATAAATTAATGCTAATTAATAATAAGTGCACAATGCACTTTTTACTTTACTACACCTGATAAACCGGAAGTAAAATGAAAGATTTATTCGATCCATAAAATTTGTTTTCTTAGATCATATAAGATACTAAAATTCTAATTTTTTATTTTCATAAATAAAGAAATGCCAGGGGTGGCCCTAGTTTCATTTCCACCCGGTATTGTCTTTGCAAATCGAAGATTTGCATGGCTTTTTGGAGTCTTTTTCTGAAGATAGTTTGCAATCTAGTATTGTGTTCCGCCTGACAGTACCAAAACAATGTATGCCGTTTTCTACAAGGTAAACCATTAACTCTAAAGAAATATAATAATTACCATAATATTCTCTATAGTTTTGCATTTGTGGTATAATTCGTGCCAATCACACAACTCTGTGTATAAGCACAAATGCCAAATCCTGAAACCGCAGAAAGAATAATTTAAAACACCATTTGTCAGGTTTCATGGGCATAAATAAATGCTTCATAAAGTGTCGCACTTTCGTCAATAAAGAATGCTGATTCTAGTGTAATGCTGGAAATTTGTTCATTGAAATGGTCAACAATAGATCGGATCTTATAAAGCCCGTCATGTCCAGGATTATCCCGTGAAAGATGTTGTCATTTAAATGTATAAATCGTCTAACTGCATTATTTTTCTGACTGGGTGGTATCCCAATTCTTGGCTCCAGTAAGATCTAACAATTGGCAAATGAACCAGTGACATATAAAAACTAATGCCCATAAATTGTTTGATATCAGAAGGAATTAATCGTGAATCTTCTGTAGTATTGGGTTTGTTTTTGTACAACTTACAAGCTACTTTCTTCTGTAATTTGTTAAGAATTTCAGAATCAAAAAAGTATTGCAAAAAAAAACTTTACAGAATTTGGGTTTCCATGAAATGCCAATTGGTAATTATTTACTCTTCTATGTTTCCATTCTACTTTTGATATTTTACTTTTATAATTTTTAATTCTTCAAATTATTAATATTATCCAAATCATCGCAAAAAATTATTTTGATTTATTTTACTTTTCTTTGCGGAAGGATAGATTACCAGTTGCGAAGTACCAAGTTGAGTTTGGTCTTCTATATCAATTTCTTCATCAAATTCATCTTCCAATACATCCCTATTCTAACCTATTTTTTAATTTGCATCATCGCTTGGCATAAAACCAAGATCATCAATATTATCCTCATTTAATAACTCATATTAATCTTCCCTGAGTTCTGACCATTTTTCTACAATTTCTATTATTTCCTCATCGGTTAGGAAAAGATTATTTGGTTTCATGGCAAATTTTGAACTCGAAAACCTCAGTGTTGCAAATCAGCAACAGCGACAATTATGGTATTAAGCTTTGAACCGCATGTGTTTACAGGGTGTTCCTGAATAACTGTGACAATTTTTTTATGGTGATAGAGGAAGTGAAACTAAGCATTTTTGACTTATAAAGTATTGTCCGGAAATGTTTCCTTAAAAAATTACACCACCTCAAAAATTTATAAAAAAACTATTTTTTTGTAAATAAAATGAATATTACAAGAGATATTAATTTGAAATTTTGGCCACAGATTTTTCACATAAAGATACACATTTTCGACATTTAAGTTTTAAAAAATATTTTCAGGGGCGTTACATGTGAGGAGGTCATAAACTTTTTTTTGATCATATCTTTTGTTTCTTTAGCTTTTAGGATAATTTTAAAAGTACTAAAATAATCCTATCCTTATGTAAAAAACTGGCCAAAATTTCAAATTAATATCTCTTACCCCCAATATTATCAATAGACATTTAATTCTAAATGAGGCTTAATTTGACACATTTATAATATTTATTTTATTTACAAAAAAATATTTTTTTTGAAAAGTAGTATAACTTTTTAAGGAAGCATTTCCAGACAATATTTTATAAGTAAAAAATGCTTAGTTTCACTTCCTCTATCATCACAAAAAATTTGTCACAGTTATTCAGGGACACCCTGTATAAAAACTAATTTTCCTGTGCAAATTATAAAAGATTGGTGAAAGAATAAATAATTACTGTTTTTATCACATACAACATAACAACTGACATGTTAATAGCATTCATTGACGTTATGTATTATTTAATGAACTATTCCTGAGGTCTGCAACAATATGCATTTAACGGTTAAATAAAATTCGTAATACAAAAATACCTTTCGCATAAAAGTTTTATAAATTTAAGTAAACTAATACCCGTTTTCACCAACGATTCTTAAAACTTAGGCATTGCTTATTATAGCACTAGATACTACGTATTTTTTATTATTTACCTAGCAACTAGCACTATAAACTATGCTACTAGCAATGCCTACGTCTAAAGAATCGTTGTTGAAAACGGGTATAATAGTTGTAAATACTTTTACAGGGTGTTCTATAAATTGTCCAAACCACACCAAACTTTCTTATATCAAATGAAATACTCTGTATATTTTTTATATTTCGATAGATCTTATTCTCCTGAATACACACTGGGAATTCCATATACCAACTTATTTACAAAATTTATAAAATAAGTTGAATATATGGAATTCCCTTTAGTTTGTGCTAAAATTTTGCCCAAATCACCACAAGTTTTTCTACTTCTCAATATTAAGTTTTATACCTTTATCTCTAATAGGTAAAAAAGTAGGAAAGAGAAAGAACCATAAACTCTTATTTATTTGTTAATATTTTATTATTCAAAATCGTTTAGTTGATTAAAAAAAGGTCTTAACCTAATATTGATGATATTGATAAAAATTAAAAGAAGAGTGAGAAATCGTTCTTTCTCTCTCCTAGTTATGCAGATAAAAGTACTAAACCTGATAGCGAAATATTAAAAAAATATACATAGAGTGACCATTTTTGTTTTGTTGAAATCCGTGACATCAGACTTGGGTGGATGTTATGCCAAGAATATATGCTAATAACCAACAGAAATTTCTACGAAAAAAAAAGATCGAAAGAAATAATAAATCAAAACAAAATGGAAGATTAGATGCTATTATTGCCCTGCATCAAACACCTCCAAGGTTTCACATCGAAAAATTCTTTGGTATTTCGATGAAGTTCAGGATTTTCTTCCTCAGTATTGCTTCTCAAGGATGGCTGTTCTTTATTAAAATACTATTCACTTAGTAGATGTTATGAAGTGTCATCCTCCTCCAAGCATCCAAGAGTTTATACTAAAACACACTGTCCAGTTAATACTGTGAGTTTGATTTAGTTCTTGCGAGAAAAAGTTTATTCTGCCTCAGATCATTGTTTTTCAATTCTTTGATACTTCGATTAAATTCAGGATTGTCTACCCTAGTATTGTTTTCACTTATATTTCTCTTAATTTATGCTTCCGAAGAATGGCTATTCTTTGAAATACAAAATACGCACAATGTTTTGCTGAAATCCTAGACATCAGACTTCGGGGTGGAGTGCGGGTGTTGTGCCAAAAATACATATTATAAGCAAAATTTATTGAAACTACAAAAGCAAAATTTCTGATTTAAAAAAAAAATACAATGTTTAAAAATAAATGATAATTTTTTTTGATTAGATACAAAATGTTTAATTGACTTTAATTAAGTAAATTCAAAATTTCAAGAAGTTTACTGATCCTGGATATCTTTCGGGACACGGACGGTTACTTGTGCGGGACACAGAACTAAAATCCGGGACTGTCCCGGAAAATGAAGGACAAATGGTCGCCCTACATATACAGGGTGTTACATTTGAAATAACTAAGTTTAGTGTACTTTAGACAATTTAGGGAACATCATGTATAATAAAAATAAGTACAACTTAATTTTATAAAACTTTTATTTGATTTTTTTTTTAAATTTTTTTTTACGGTTTAAAAAATATGAAGGTGTTCCAGTAGTATTGAGTAAACCTAAGTCTATAACTTCAGTGCTTTTATAAAAATAAAAATTTAAAATAAAGTATGTTAGGAGTAAAAAAAATGTAGGTAAATGTACTTGTAATGTGCGTGTTGTTTTCCAATTGGGTTTTCGTAGTTTTGTGCGAGCTTGGGATCCATCCGGCTCCTATTTTTAGTCGTTTATTATAATTCTTCGCGCTATAAAGTGGCATTAATTATAGAATTCGTGCCGAGTTATTTGTCTCGTCCAGAAATAAACGTTTTACTAGTCGCATTACATCGGGTGCGTAATGTTTTGTAACGCTCGCATAACGCATAATAAATATTTTAACAAGACTCATGCCAAAAAGAAATAAAATACACCATGACCACTCAAAGGAAAACAATTAATTAAATTTCCACATTTTTCAATTCAAATCTACTTATAATTTTAAATAAAATATCAAATATTCACCATATTTAAAATTCACAAATAAAAGATAATGGAAGGTAGCACAAAATTATTTTCGTGTTTTTTTAGTCTTTTTTTTTTATTAGGAAGGTAAAGTTTTGAAGATCCAAATAAAAATAAGTTAAATAAATTTGAAGAAGAATTAGTTGAATTTTTAGAGTCTGCGTTTAATGGTTTCACTTGTTATTTTTAAGTTTTCAAAACTAGTTTTCGAATCAGAAGTTCTGTACCCTTATAATTCGTAAATTAATATCTACAAAAATTAGTGAGTAGTATATTTTTTCGTCATACAGTAAAAACTTGATGTTTTAAATTTGTGCCATTTTGCAATTCTATCCAGTTATTATTCTGCTGCGAAACCATACTTATACCTTTCTAGGTTCATTGAGACTTTGATTTTATATTATATTGTAGCATTTACAAATTTCCTGTTTTGGATTCTGCCACTTGGAAGTTCCGCTGAATTATTTTCTTCTGTTTTACGTACTGCCAAATTTTTTTGGTACTATTCCATAAGATATTCATTTTGAATTATAGTAGGTAAAAAATTAAGTGGTAAGTTTTTTTTACAAAAATAATGAAAGGTTTTTAATGAAAATCGTATGAATTTATTATTATTATTATTACGTTCAGGAAAAGTATCTTTTTACAAATTTTGTTTTAAAACTGGTTTTTACTTTTTGAAAAATATCTTGCTAGTTTCGAATAGAAAAAACATTCTTCTTATATTTTCAATTTTCAGCCATTAAACTATGCATATAGGAGTAAATATTTAGTAAAATATTAAAACGACAAACCAGAAATCAAAAACATCCAAAAAATACGTACGTCGCTAAAAGAATCTAGAAAATCTGATACTTTTATAAATTGTAGATTTTAAAAATAATACTCCAGTTTCGTCGTTTTGGTTAAAAGTTTAAAACATGTCAACACTTGAATTTTCCAAAATCTACGTAATGTCTTCAAGAGTGTAGCCTATTTTTAAAATATGAACATTTTCTGTAGTTTGTTGTGCTGAGTATTCCAAATTTTTATTGTTTTTGTTTTTCTTCAATAGGTTCAGTTCTTATTTTATATCTATAAAGTAGGGCCCTTAAAATTTGGGGTCCAAGCTACTGCCACTTAGACGTTTTGGTGTTTTGGTGATCAAAAAAAGTTATCCATTATCCTTTTTAAAGAATAGTTTGGTTTTAAAAAAAATATTTTTAAGTTTTGCAAACAAATATTTTTTGACCTGTTTTGATATTAAACTTATTTTTGTTAAATTTTCCACCATTAAGAAATGCAGTTTTCGAAATATAATTTTTTTGGTGTGGGTGAAATTTTAATGAAACTATTTTTTTGTAATTTTATTGTTTTGAGATGTTAATTTTTGAGATCCCAAAATTTATAAATCGAAATAGGGTAAATGTTCCTGTCCAAATTAGAATATACAGTGTGTCCCGTAATAACGTTGATAGACATATAGTAAAATAACTTTACAATTTATTTATTTAAAGCAAACGATTTTTATTCGAAACATTTTTTTTCTAAAACTCTTATTTTAGGAGATATTTCCACTCTCTAGATTAAATGGACCACCCTGTATAATAATAGTCATTTTATGCTTGTTATTCAAATGCAAAAATAAGAGTGTCCTTGTCATATCGTATATGACAGCGTGTCGTGTGATTCGAGAAAGATCCCTTGACATTTACTGCCATTTTTTTTGTTTGTGGAATTTAAAAAAAAACGTTACTTTTTTTATAAGAATTAAAAGATTGAGGTAAAAACTAAGGCTCACATTCGCCGAAATTAAAAGGTAGTGTTTACGTCTTTCCAGTTTCTTTTATTTCGAAGTGGCGGATAGACTCGAAAAAAAGCAATTTTTTTTCCCTTGAGTTCTAGAAATTATAAATATGTATAATAATTTTATATTAAAGAAAGAAGTGCACCAAAAAAAAGTACTATAATCTGATTCTTATAGATTTTATTTTTTTCCAAAAACATCCGAGAAACGATTTGTTTTTCAAATGGCAACATGTGTATAAAAATTTAATTTCAAGGACTTTACAATAATACAAATAAATCTTTTGTTTAAATTTTATTTTAAATAAAATGTATTATAAACAATAAACATGAACATTGATAAACATTACACATTTTTCGTTTAAAGAAGTGTTTATTTATTTATTTATTTCAAATATTGTACAAATATTATTGTATGTACCGGGTGGAAATGAAACTGGGGCCACCCCTGGCATTTCTTTATTTATGAAAATAAAAAATTAGAATTTTAGGATCTTGTATGATCTAAGAAATCAAATTTTATGGATCAAATAAATCTTTCATTTTACTTCCGGTTTATCAGGAAATGGCACCCATTTTTTTATTTTAAATGTAACCCCCTGATTTTTTCTACGTAAAATCAAACATTGGTTAGTTTTAAGTATGTTTATAACAAAAAAAAATTTTTTTTCAAAACTTTAAGAAAAAATGTTGTTTTTTTTTTGGTAAAAAATTTGAGTAAAACCTACAAAAACTATTTTTAAATAATACAAATACGTAAAATAAATTGTAATTTATAAAATTTATTTCACCGTTCTTGAGATATTATTTTTTTAATTTTCAAGAAGCGTTTTTTGGAAATATCTTTACTTTTTTAAATGGGATGATATAAGGGCCACCCCCTAATTAAATAGAGGGTTTTTTTCCGGTTACTGTGATATCCCATATGTATGTTTAAAAGTAGTTTTTGTTGGTTTTACTCAAATTTTTTACCAAAAAAAAATTCAAATTTTTTTCTTAAAGTTTTGAAAAAAATATTTTTTTGTCATAAACATACTTAAAATTAACCAATGTTTGATTTTACGTAGAAAAAATCAGGGGGTTATATTTAAAATAAGAAAGTGGATGCTATTTCTTGATAAACCGGAAGTAAAATTAAAAATTTATTCGATCCATAAGATTTGTTTTCTTAGATCATATAATATACTAAAATTTAAATTTTTTATTTTCATAAATAAAGAAATGCCAGGGGTGGCCCTAGTTTCATTTCCACCCGGTATAGTTTAATTGCTGTAAAATTCGTTCCCTTTTGGACTGTGGTCTTCTTTGTCAGCGGAATAAATAGTTTCTCGCCATTTCGAGTTGTAGAGTATTTATTTTTAAAAAATGTCGTAACTGAAGTATTGCATAGTTTTTTCGACTGAGAATTTTTGAAAGATAATCAATATAGGAGCTCCAATTAAGTTCACTATCTAAAACTACTCCTAAAAACTTTGTGTTGTTTTCCTGAGCTAAAGATTTTTCATTTCGTATAAAGAAACTTTTGTCTTGAAAATAGTTTGATTGTAGAAACATGATAAATAAACATTTGCTACTATTTAATATAAGGTCAATATTTAAACACCAATTATTCATTCATTCAAGTATAGGTCTTTATAATTAGACGACGAAACCACAGATGAAGTATCATCGGCAAACAGAATTGGAAAACAAACTGTAAAATTTGATGGAAGGTCATTAATAAATATAATAAACAATACGGGTCCTAAAATACCTTGGGGAACATCAGTTGTTAATATTACAGTCTCTGATACAAATCTATTTTTGTGTTCATCTGTTACTCTTACAGTTTGAAATCTAGTTCTCAAATAAGCTTTAATCCAGGTTAGCGCAGGTCCTCTTATTTCAATTTTATATAATTTTTCTAAGAGCAATGAATGATTTATTAGTTGGAAAGTTTTAGTTAAATCGAAAATTCCCAATGACTTAAAGTCTTTATTGAAATTATTTAGAATATTATTATAAAATGAAACAATAGCGTCCAGGGTTGACATACCAGATTGAAACCCAAATTGTCTTGGGGATATCAGCTTTTCTTTAGATAAAATTGAAGACAATCTCACGTAATATGACTTTTCAAAGATTTTTGAAATGATGGAGAGAAGCAAAATAGGACGATAGTTTTCTACTGTGCTTTATTTTATGCAACGAAATTACTACGGAAGTTTTCAAGGTTTCAGGAAAATAACCATTTTCAAAGGAAATATTTACGAGATATACTAGAAGAGACGCAAGGTATCCTGCACAATTTTTTATGATGTTATATGCTATATAGTCATTTCCTGCACACCTTTTATTAAAGACTTAATATATCAAATATTTCTTTATCTGAAAAGGGAGTTGAAAAAATTGACTTTTCATAAAAGCCTTGTAAGGTGCATTTTTTGTTATTTGTTATTTGGATTACTACTTGATACTTTTTCAACAAATGTAACAAAATGGTTTTAGAAATGCATTCGTCTAGTATGATTTTAGTTTTATCTCTATTGATTCGTAAACTATAATTTCCTGTAGATGGTTAGACGATTTATTTTTATGAAAATTAATAATTTTCTAACTTGTTTTATTTATTTTTTCGGAATTTCTAATTAAGTTACTGTAGTAGCTAGTTTTGGCCTTTGCTTTAGTTCAAAATATCAAATATTTTATGATTTTTGTGGGCATCCTATACAGGGTGTCCCAATTTGAGTATTACATGGGTATCTTTGTTATTAATAAAGTTACAGATTCGGTTAAATGGGCAATGTTTTTCAGTTTTTTATACTCATTTAGATGCCGTTTAAAAAATCAAAACTTCCAAACTATTCCGAAGATAAACGGAAAAAACCGAAAAATTCAATTTTTTAAAAAGATGATTATTTCGTTAAATACAAAACTTACAAAAAAAATTTTCGAATAAAAGTTATTTGATTCGTTTCGACGAACTTAGATATGTTTTTCTAAAAAATATTAGATAATCGGTCTTCAAGATATCGATAGCAACTTTAGTTTTTTAAATGGGCGCCATATTGGAATTTTGATATTAATGAAAAGGTAATGTGGATGTAACGTCCTTGTGGAAGAAAAAGTTTGTCGATGAAAACGTAGTGTGGAAAAAACGGTTGTCGATGAAAAGGTAATGTCGAAAGGAATTTCAAAATCGTGAATAGACTACCAAATATTTGATATTATTGATTTTAAATTAAGTAAGCCATTACTTTTTGACAGACGTTTCATCGAGATTACTTTTTCATCGACAACCATTTTATCGACACCACCTTTTCATCGACAAATCTTTTCTTCGACAAGGACGTTTCATCGACACTACTTTTTATTGACATTACCTTTTCATTCTAGTATAGAAGCACGAATTTCGAGCGTTTTTTTTTGAGGATTTATATAAAAAGCAATTGATATTTTTACTATCCATTTTTTTATGACTTATTTATTCATATTTCAAGAGTACATAAAAAAATGAAAATAAAAAAAATATTAAAATTTCAGCAAGTTATGCGTCGTTGAAGTAGAGGGGCGAAAAAAAAGCCGTGTCCCGGTCGTCATGATATCTACCCTCCTGGTCACTTGAAAAATAAAATTATTGATAATTTTTTATCAGTATAATTGCCAGTATAGTATGAACCAGAAAAAGTGAAAAAATTTTTTTTTTCGCAAAATGGTGGCTACTTAAAAATTGAGGTCGATTTTATCACTAATTTTTTAATTTTCCCGAATTTTTTAAAAATATTAAAAATGAAAAATGTCTAGTTTTTATTAGTTCATACGATAGAATAATACATAAAGAATATTCATGCCAAATTTCAAGTAAATCGGTCGACTAGAACTTCAGATATTATGTCAACCGCATCGAAAAAAGTAGTTTCGAGAAAAACGCGTTTAAAGTTTTGCGTTTCAGGCAATGTAACTGATAGATGCGTACATATAACTTTCATTTTCTTAATCAGCCATCCCAGCTTCGTACATCGGGCCTTCTTCTACTTCATTTTGCTGATTTTCAGCGTTTCTTTCCGCAAGACGAGCAGTTCTTCCTTCTCTTGAAGCATTTGAAGATTGAACTTCAGAACGTTGCATTCTTACTTCATTGCGCCTAACAACAAACCCATGGGTTTCCCCACCAATTCTCATCCCCATAAGTTTCATTATATTTAAAATGGGATTAAAGCCTTCATTGAAAATACTGACTGCTAAATTAGTAGCAATTTCGATTATATGGACTTCAGCATGGATGTGTTTGGGTGCAAATGTCCATATCAAAGAATTTAGTGATTCGTTGTTATTTTGAGTCTCGGAACCCTAACAACGTTCCAATAAAGAATCATCTAACAGGCTTTCGTAAATAGGTTTTAAAACTGTTAAAACTTTATCAGTAAGTGGTGGATCATCGTGGTGAAAGTCATCCAAAATTTCTTGTTGATTGCCACTGAACCTCCGATTTTTTGATCTGTCTCGACGACAAGAACGTCACTAAAATGACTATAACTTTAAAAATAATTCAAATTTTGAAAAATCCTTTTAGATAGGTATTCTTAAATGCCTAAGCTATCGAAATATGGAAAAAAAATTCCGATTTTTAAATTTTTAGACTAGAATCCCCCCTTAATATCAAAATTTCAATATGGCGCCCATTTATTTATTTATTTGAACGGCATTAGCCTTTAATGCAAAAATATTTTTTACAAGTAATACTCCTAAATTAAATACAATTTATATTATATTAGTAATACTCCCAATTCAAATACAAATTAAGGTCCTTAAGAGACTCATTGCACTCATCCATCATCCTCGTTATAGGATTGTTCAAACTATAGTTCGTGGTTGGAATATTCGACCTGAATAGGTAAGTATGACGTGTCACCTGTCAATAAAACCATTTACAAGTTTAAACAAAAAAACACAGATCACTTAACTTCCTTTGAGATTCCAAATCGAGTAACCCATAGTTTCTTGACAAGGTAGCCCTATTAACATCGTTATATTCGATGTTTAACCGATACGATAAAGTTTTAATAAATTTATTTTGGATTGATTGTAACTGATTCTTGTAGCACATATAGTAGGGTGACCAAACGTTTGAGGCATATTTCAAATGAGGTTTAAAAATGACTTGTATAAAACAATAAAAGCGCTTATTGAAAGTTCCCTTGATGTTCTTGTTATGAAGCCTAACAACTTACGAGCTTTTGTGCAAATTATTTGTATATGCCCAATAAAACTTAATTTGGTATCAAATAAGACACCTAAATCCAAAACTGAGCCAACCGAAGTTAAAGTAGTATTGTCTATAGAGTAGGCATAATTATGTATTCTTTGTAGGCTACGTAGAAAAACCATTGAGCTGCATTTGACCTGATTCAAGTACAATTTGTTCTTCCTGCACCAGGCCCCAATATGATTTAAATCGTTTTGCAGTAATTCACAATCTTCTAAGTTTTCGATGATGAGGAAAAATTTCAAGTCATCAGCAAACATCAAAAATTTTGCGTACTTTATACTATCAGCAATATCATTGATGAACAAAAGGAAATTATAGGTTCACAATGAGATCCCTGGGGAACCCCTGAAGTAACTGATATCTCCCGGGATATTTGATTTTAACACATTGCGTTCTTTCACTAAGATAGCTTTTTATCCAATTCACGATCATTGTATTAAACCCCAATGCTGCCAGTTTTGATTGAAGTATCGCATGATCGACCCGGTCGAAAGCTTTTGCAAAATATGTGTATATTGCATGTACTTCTTTTTGAGATTCAAAAGCTTCAACTATGTAAGACGTGTATTAAAAAAGATTCGTAGTTGGTGATCGTCCTTCGAGAAAGCCATGTTGTTTGTTATTGATAATTTGCTTTGAGAACCAACTAAGTTGCTTGGTTAATATTTTATCCATTAACTTCGGTAATGCTGATTGCTTGCAGATACCTCTATAATTAGTAATGACAGATTTGTTACCTGATTTAAAGACAGGTGTTAAGTAACTCTGTTTCCAAAGCTGTGGGAATTCTTCCTTCAGCAAAGAGCACTCAAAAAGTAATTGGAGGGGTTTTGATAAAGTAAATACGCAATTTTTCAGGAGAATATTCGGTATACCATCCGGGCCACAATTGCATGAATTATCCAGTTCTTCAATTCCTTTGAACACATCCATCAGACTCACTTCAAACTTATCACAATTTACACGTTTGGAAAATGTGAAGCTTGATGGACAATTACCAGTTGATGGAGAATATACAGTTGAAAAAAAGTCTGCGAAAAGGTTTACACAGCCTTGCCTATCTGTAGCTACTTGATTATTGAGTTCCATTTTTTGAGGAAAACCATCAGTATTTTTCTTTCCATTAACAAAGTCCCAAAAGTATTTTGGGTTATTAAAAACGAAAGTATTTACACGTTCTAGATATTCTGAATGTAATTTGCGACTAAGTGTTTTGCAGACTTCCCTTTTATTTCTTCTCTTTACTTTACTTCCCTTTCATTTAAAAAACTAAAGTTGCTATCGATATTTTGAAGATCGATTGTCTAATAGTTAAAAAAAAACATATCTAAGTCCGTCGAAACGAAACGAATCGAATCTGAATAAATATAAAAACTGCAAAACATTGTTCATTTAACCGAATCTGTAACTTTATTAATAACAAAGATATTCATGAAAAAAACTCAAATTGGACGCCCTGTATAATTTCTCTATTTCCATATTTTGTTTTTAAATCAAGTATATTTTGGATTTTCTTTTTACTTATTATTGTTTTTAATATGCACCCTTCAAAAGCTTCTCTTTTTTGTTATTTTTCCACTCTCATTGTCCAGTCTGGATCTTTTTAAAGTTATTTTCACACGACAAGATATCACATACGACTTTCATTTACAAAAAATTTGAATATCGCATCGTTCCAACGCTATCTTGAAAAAACAAGAAAATGCGATTTTCAAAATATGGCTATAACTTCCTTATTTTCGGTGATACCAAAAAATTTTTTTGACTTAATATAAACATTTTTTTGTGTACAATGGAGTAAAACAAATGAATATTTTTTTTCGCCAACGAATTGACCGGAAATGAACCAAACTTACTTTTTTCCTATGGCAGCCATATTGGATTTATACATATTCGGAATTAGTGTATTTTTCTGAGTAATTTGATATATCATATGTACCTAATATTTTAAGAAAAATAGAAATAATTTTATTTTACTAACCAAAAATGGCGTTGAATAGATGTAAACTGTCAATAAATATGTGTTAAGATTTATTTTACATTTAATATTTTAAATAGTTACATTTATGTTATTGACAATTTACATCTCTTAAAGTCCAATGTTAGTTTGTAAAATCAAATAGTTTTTTTTTTTTTAAATATGACATATGGTATTCCAAATTACACAGAAAAAAATACTGATTCCGAATATGTGTAAATCCAATATGGCTGCCATAAGAAAAAAATAAGTTTGGTTCATTTCCGGTCAATCCGTTGGCGAAAAAAAATATTCATTTGTTTTTCTGCATTGTACACAAAAAATTGTCTGTATTATGTCAAAAAACTTTTTTGGTACCACAGAAAATAAAGAAGTTATAGCCATATTTTAAAAATCGCATTTTCTTGTTTTTTCAAGATAACGTTGGAACGATGCGATATTCAAATTTTGTGTAAATGAATTATTAATATTCGAAAAACTATTTTGTCCATTTAATTGATTTTCTATCTTCAATAATAATAAAGGTACCCATACAATCCAACGTCAAATGGGACACTCTGTATAAATAATATAAAAATTTGAAATAAAATTTTTGAAATGTTTGTATTTGGTATGAAGTGTGAATTGCATTTTGGTAAAGAAGCGCAGCGCTGGTGGCGTAGGTAAAAATAGTTGCGCGTTTGTTGTTTTGCAAAGCAAAGGCAAAGGCAAAGCGAAAGGGGGGCGAGAATAGTGTGAATAGTGAAGCGAAGCGAGTTGGTTGAAAAAAAAGAGCGAGAGGGAGCGAGGGATAGTTTGGAATGCAGCGCAATGTGCAAACGGTTTTTGGTCCTCGTCGCTCCTCGCTCCTCGTTCTTCGGAAGCAGCAGCAGTAAAGAAAACGCACAGCGCACAGAGCAAAGGCAAGCACACAACAAAACGCAATCAGCAATCACACTCGTGGTGAGTGCGCGAGAAAGAAACCGAAACCGCTGAGCGGAGCGGCGAGAAGAGCAAGAGCAGCAAAGTTGAATTGAAGCAAGAGCAGGAGCAGGAGCAGGTCGGATCGGAAGAAGCACGAAGCGCAAGGCGCAAGTGTTCGGTGTTCTGCACGCAGAGTTAAGTGCGACGAAAGGACGTCGACGGTCGACACGACGCTCGGAAAAAGGAGCCCAAAGCCTTGCACAAAGTCGCGCGTACTTAGACACGAAACGACCGCGCGCCACGCAACTCTATATTCACTGCCGATACTCTTCTCCTCCACTACGATCTACTTACTACGAAGACGTGCTCCATGCCGACACATCAAAAACAAATAAACAATCCCTCAGTGCGCGCTACAACCTAAAAAAAACAAATCACCAATTAAAAAAGTGCTACCAAAGTGTTTTTTACTTTTCACGTGATTATCATAAAAAAATAGGATAACTCTTTTCTAGTGATTTTTATCATCTCCAATCAACCGAAACGCAAATCATTAAAAAAAGTAAGTTATTTGAAAATAATTGATAGTGATTAGTGATTTGTGATGAATTAAATTGCATTAGGTCCGCGTATTGATTTTGCAATTATTGGGAACCAATCAGAAATAGAGTTCTTCTTGTACTTGTGCGCACGTTGGCTCTAGTTTTTAGCGGCGGTTTTTCTATTTGCGCGCACACATTTTTGCCATTGCGCGCCATCATTGTCCACTTACTAATTTTTAGCGGATTTATTGATTTTATGTGTTTTGCTCCCTTTCCTCTTTCGATTCCATTCCTACCGACTTCCGTAAATCTTCCCCTCAACCCTCCACATTACAACTCGAATAATAAAAAATCCTAAGCGTCTCATAAATTTTCGAATAATACAATTAATACCAATTTCAAAATATGCTAAATATTAATTAGACATTTTTTTTCAATATTATTTCGCATCAATTACGAAACACGTCTCTTCAACGTAAATAATGATGAAAACAAATGAGGTAGCCAAATTTATTTTTGGCTTAGGTAAATAGTAAATATATTAATTCAATTAATGTCATCTTTTTTATTTTTTATTAAAAAAGTTGTTTTTCTAAAATATATTAATTTAAAAAAATTTACCCATTTTTTTCAGTTTCTTTCAATCATGTTAATTTTTTCAAATTAAATTTAAAAACAAGATAAGATATTTTTGAATTTTGTTCACTTCGCCGCATATTCAAAAATCAAGTAATAAAAAAATCTAAAAAATAAAAATGTAAATATTTCTTCAAAATTAATAGTGTCAACGATTGTTTTATAATTTGTCATAACAATTTAATTTTTTTTTTTTTTTTATTAAAGAGAATAGAGTAATCGAATAACCCTTATGGGTTTTGATGATTACTATTACATAACAATTATATAGTACATTTGAAAATTTTTAACTTTACCATACCATAACTCGTTTTGATAGTGTGAAAAATTTGAATTATGTTTTTTTCCAAAACTAAAGTCCAAACCAAGGTCTAAACAAATTTATTTTTTTTTTCGAAAGGATAAAGTATAATCATTATCACAAAAATCATAAAATTTGTTTGTGTTTATTATATCGGTAGTTTTCGTGACACTACAAGGAATTATTTTTATTTTAAAATAAATTTAGAGGAATGAGAAAATTGAGTGGTTTAATTTTGTTTATTTTTTATTTCATTCAGGATTAAATGGGCAACCTTTTTTGTTGTTTTTATTTAAATTTTATTTGGCTAAAACTCATTTATATTATATTTTTTTGTTTTTTTTTAAGTTATTAAACTTTTGACAAAAAAATACAAAATGATTGAAATTAATTGGAACTTAAATAGTCTTTAAATTTTCAAATATACTTATATATTTCTAATGTAAAAAAAGCAAGACTAATCTAAGAATAAATATTTTCTCAAAAATATTTTTTGATAATTTGATCAAATTTTAATACCAATCTAATGTTTGCAGTGTTATGAGATAAAACTATAAAATATGCTAAAAAAAATTGAAATAATATTATATGTATAACCTTCAACATAATATAAACTAAAAATGATATTGAAAATTAAAATTCTTAACTTTTTTTGGGCATGTATTTAGAAATACTCTTTATATTTTGTTTTTTTTTTTTATTCTAAAAATCAATCAATTATCTTATAAAAGAACGAAAATTTTGTGAATTAAATTGTTTTTCAAAAATTTAATTTTTCTAGTGAAAAGAGCCACAATTCTATAAATTTTGAGTCAACGAATGATTATCGATTTTTTTTTTAAATAAGTCCATTTTTAGAATTTTCTAATTTTTATTGATTTGCTACCGTAAAACATCTTTTTATGCTATTTTTAAAAATTGAAATTCAAAAAATTACAAAAATATATATCCATTTTTTTTAGGTTTCGAAGAAAAAAAATAAGTTATACTTCATTAGTCCTGATATATCGTATACAGTTTGAATTATGAAATATTATAATAAATCTTTAGTATAACAAAGAATAATACAAAAAAAAACTATTAGTTGTTTTTCAGTAATTATTACCAGTCTTTTAAGAGTAAATTTCTTAGATTTTCCAACAACAGTAGGTGTCATTATATTTTTTAACAATAAGGGACTTTTAAACCAATGAATATAATTTTTAACATAAGTTGGTATAACAGAATATTTGTCCCAATCTTTATTTCAAAATGTTTACTATATTTTCGGATGGAGGGAGTAGTTTTTAATTTAAATTAAATTTTCTATTTATAACTGCTTTAAATTTATTTAATTTTAAATTTTCATTAGATTTAAGTACTAATTTAGTCAAAAATCTTGGAAATCAAAAATAAGTAATTTATTTAGTGAATATACATTTGTACATTACAGGATTTTAATTGGTTTAATTACTTATCCATTTTGTATTTTTTATTTTTTATATTTTTATTTCATTAAATCTTTTTACATGAATTTTCTCTCTAAAACTCAATTTTTAGTATAGCGTTTTCAAATTTATGTAATCAGTTGTATCATAAGGCTCTTTTAGACAAGCACATTTTGTTTCCAAAATCTTTTTGCTTTGGAAATAGAACATCTCCCACATTTGTAACATAACAATGGTTAAGTTGAAAATTGCTTAATTTTCACAATCACAAATATTTTATATCAAATCTTGTACAAGATTTATGCGCTCGTCTAAAACGGCCTTTATATCGGATCTTCAAAAAAGGATGTTTTACTATTGATTTGCATGATAGGAAACCTAAATTTGCCATAGTTGGCTACATTGATATAAAAATAAGTACTTCAGTGAATTTCTTAAAAAAATAAGTTAAAAAAATTAGAAAGTAAAAATTCTAGTATCGGTTTATTATTTAAATAATACCTAAAAATAAAACCGAGAATAAAACTATTACAGTTTTATTATAATATTTCATAACTCAAAATATACCGGGTGGAAATGAAAGCCGGGTCACCTCTATAACTTTTTTATTTATGAATAGAAAAATTTGAAATGTTCTATAGTTCAAAAAAACAAATTTTATGTGCATTTTTTTATTTTCGAAATCACTTCCGGTTTCACCGGAAACACCATGAACTTTGTTTTTTTAATTGTAACATCTCATATTTTTATTCATGGCTTAAAATACTTTTAAAAAAGAAGTATTTTTGAGATATTAGTTTTTATTTTTTGCGAAAAAATTTTTTTTTTCAAAGAAAAAAGGTTTTCGAAGTCGGTGAAAATTACCAAAACTAATTCTAAATAATTCAAATACATAAAATAAATAATCGTTATAAAATCCTCTTTTTAAAAAGCCGAATGACCCGGCATCATTGCATTTAAAAAAAGTGAGATATTTGATAAAATCTTCATTAACTAAGTTTAAAAATTAATAGTTCAAAAACCACTTAAATTATTTTTTCAAATTACAATTTTATTTAGGTATTTGAATTATTTAGAATTAGTTTTGGTACTTTTCACCGACTTCGAAAACCTTTTTTTTTTTTGAAAAAAATTTTTTTTACAAATAAAATAAAAACTAATATCTCAAAAATACTTCTTTTTTAAAAGTATTTTAAGCCATGAATAAAAATATGGGATCTTACATTTAAAAAAACAAAGTTCATGGTGTTTTCGGTGAAACCGGAAGTGATTTCGAAAATAAAAAATGCACATAAAATTTGTTTTTTTGAACCATAGAACATAGCCAAATTTCAAATTTTTTTATTCATAAATAAAAAAATTATCGAGGTGACCCGGTTTTCATTTCCACCCGGTATATAATATTTCGTAACGGACGAAGTATTTTTCTTCTAAACTTAATTGATACTTCGATTAAATTCAGGATTTTCTACCCTAGTATTATTTTCAACTCCTTTTCTCTTAGCTTTTAGTTCCCGATTCCCAACATTTTTTGAAATACGAAATTTGTACAATGGCTACACTCGATGGATTCTGTGGAGTTTCTGTCTCACCTTGCTCTAGGCATCCATAACAAATTTGTATACATAGAGTGACCATTTTTGTTTTGCTAAAATCGTTGACATCATACTTCGGGGTGGAGGTGGTTTTGTGCCAAAATTGTTTGTTAAATTTTATTGAAGCTCAAAACCAAAACATCGAATTTTCTTAAATAAAATAAAAAATCACATTGTTTAAAAATAAATGGTAAATTCTCTTTGATTAGGTAGGTCTAATTCTCTGCAATTAAGTAAATACAAAACTTCAAGGAACACAATTAGGAACATTTTATGGGACGCTTACTAGATCATTTCCTAGGATGGTTACTTGTACAAGACACCGAATTCAAATTCGGGGCTGTCCTGGAAAATCCGGGACAACCCTAATTTTTCCGTTAAAATTAATTCATACTCCTAATTTATTTAGAAATAAAATTTTAGTTTATAAGAAAATAAAAAATAGTACCTACTTTTACTACAATATAAATCAGTTTAACCAATTGTTTTTAAGTTCAAAAGATTTAAATTAATTAATTAACTTATAATTTAAAGTTAAAACGAAAGTTGTCAATAATTGAAGAAGGAAAAAAATAATAATAACGAGAATAAAAATTAAAATTGCCAAAGCCTTCAAATCGCGCGTTTTTAATAATTTAAATTTCTATGAAAATCCTTTTAAGTGCATTATGCATGTAAATATCTGATATAAGTGTATGTTTGTTTATATCAAAAATAGGTACACAAGTTAAATTTAAGTTAAATGCTGTTTAACTTAAAATTTAAATCAATTTTCCGAAATTTTGACTTTTAAAAGTAGAATCTAGTTTAAAATATTCAAAACATTAAAATTTTAGTGAAATTAGAAAATCTGGTTACATCTTTGTCTTTTTTACTAAAAGAATAGCGCCAAACGACAAATTTTCCGCACAAACATTTTAAAATTTAAAAAATATAGAAGTGAATAATATATTAATCCAACTGAAAAAGTAAAATTAAGGCGATATACAGCAAATTCTCATGAAATTTCTAAATTGTTACGTGCTTTTATTTCACTGTATAAAATAAAAAGAGAAATAAAATCTCATTAGTAGTCATTTAAAAATTAAAAAACACATAATATTTTGAAATTGATAAAAATTATCATAATTTATAATCTTGTTATGCAGTTTAACAAAAATAATTGACAACACTTGCAATTAATTGAAATTGATCACCACTGTATTTTCTTGTCTACTTTGTAAAAACGTAGTATTTTGTTTTATTTGGATGAAAATTCCGCAATTATTTCTTCAAATTCCTAAATTTATGAGTGCTACGAACATGATGTGACTGACTTGTTACAAACTGTGTAGCGTCACAGATCACAGAAGATTGTACTTTATTGACGTTTCAAAAAAAAAAAAATTTAGACCCACCTAGGACCTAAGGTATATTGCATGTCTATTCCACAAATACAGCTTTTTGTCCCAATTTTTTTTTAACTTTCCACCAGGCGATAAATATATAAATATACTCATAGGAATAAAATGGGAAAAGCAAAGAACAAGGAATTGGTTCACCGCAAAATCTTGAATTTTGACACTTGGTTTAATTTTAATTACCTTTTAGGTTTGCACAGTTCTGATTTTAATATAATTATTTGAATAAAATAAATTTAAGTAAAAAATGTGAAGGTTATATTCCTATAATTTAGTATTTTAAATTGTAACTTTGTACCATGTAAATTGCACAAATGTTCAATTTTTATCAGTATTAAATCTGCCATTTCTATGTATTTTTGGAATATTTAGAATTTAAATGTGTAATGTATCGAAACGATATTTTTTATAACATAATAACATCATAATTATTTACTAGTGTGAAACTAGCAATAAATTCCAGCAATAATTTTTTTTCGTAAATAATTTACAAAAAATAATTTTTCAATATTTTATTTAAAATAACTTAAACTAATGATATAAACAATAAAATTTGCAAATGAGTTATTTTTTTGCTTTTTATTAGAGTATATTACTTTCATTGAGCGCGTTGAATTTAAAAAAGAATTAGGCATATGTGTTCTCCAAATTTTTGCTATTTGTTAAAAAATGTTGCCAGCTATAGTCTACAAGAAAAAAAAAATATAAAAAACAGGGGCCTCCCCTTATTTTGATAACATTGTTGTTTTAGGGAAGAAAACATTTGTTTTTGCATTTTTCCTTCTTATTAAGCTTAGAGAGTTATAATTCAAGGAAAAAAATTCATTAAAACCTTATATTTACGAAAAAAATTATTGCTGGAATCTATTACTAGTTTCACACAATTTATGTTATAAGGATCGTAACGTCAATCATTATGGTATGGTCGTGAAGTTTTTTGTACCATCTTGTACTTTATTTACTTGCATAAAACATGAATAAATTGAAATTTATTAAAATTTATTGACGGTCTATAAATCCAGGTATCAAAGAAATCATTATGGTTCTTGGGCCATAATTGACCTTAATTTGAGTACGAGTTTGAGTATCATAATGAATTCATTATAATATATAAGCAAATAAAATATCAAAAATACGTCGTATGAAAGCAAATCACAACATTAAGAGCATTCCTTCCTTAACATTTTAAAACCTATTTTGAGGTTTACTAGACTAATTCTACAGCCCTTATAAATTAATATTTTAAAATAATTTTTTCAGAATTTAAAAATGCGATAATTAATCTACAAAACGGCGCAAAGGTTTTTTCAAGAAAAAAATTGCACATTTTTTATAAGATAGTTCTTGTTTAAAAATGGCGTTTTTATGCAATTTTTATTGGAATATTTTAGCGGAACTATTTGAGATATTCAAAATCGGGTTGCGCCGTTTTGTAGAACATACATTTATCTACATTTCAGTATTTTTTTATGATAATTGATTAAATAATAAAAGTGCTGCATGTAGTACAGTATTTGTCGTTTTGCACATAAAATTTTGTTTATTGGATTTTTTTTCAGTTTGTGGGCGGAGGAAAGGAGGGGCAAGATATGCATTGTTTTTAAAATTGTTTATATTATTATAGGGTACTAGTTTTAAATGGATATCACTTATTTTGAGGAAGACGATTTTGAACACGCGGTTTAGGAAAGACTGCTCTTAAATTCTTACGATTTTTTTTTATAATTAAAAATGTCTAGTGTTTCTGGATTAATTTTGATTTTAAATAGATATGAATTAACTAATTTTGCTCAAAATTTATTATACAGGCTGTTTCTGAACAAGGGTCGAATAATCTAGGAACGGATTTTTGGACCAATTTTAAGACAAAAAGTAAGAATAATTTTTTCCGCTAAAACGCTCCATTTCGGTTCGATTTCGAAAATGCAGGATTGAAGTTAACTCGTTTTATTTTAAATTTTTTAACATAAAATCTACATTGTTAATGATAATTGGCTCAAATTTTACCTTGAGATTAATTCGCAAATTTTCTAAAAAAAAGTTTTTCGAGTGAATCAACCCTTTGAACTTTTTCCCTTTTAGCGAAAAAAAATGTTTATTTTTTGTCTTAAAATTAATCCAAAAATCCATTCGTAGATTATCCGACACTTGTTCAGAAACACATTGTAAATTATAAAAAAAATATACTGGGTTCGTGGTAGATAAAACTAATTCATTTAAAAAAAACAAAAAGTGGAAATTTATCAATTATTGTTTTAGAGTTACAGCGTTTTGAATTGTAAGTCTACCTATTTTTGCCGAGATCTTTGTAAAACATTTGGACATCGGTAATAACAATTTAAAAATTTATCACGAGATGGCGAAAACCGTCCACTTTCAATTAATAATAACAAAATAGCAGAACTAGTTGAGAAAATGTTGAATAGCAAATTCATCAAGAAGAATAAATAATTTATGTTTTTCAGTTATCTGACAATTTCTTAAAATAAAGCCATTTGAAGGAGTGTTTTTTTTTCGTGTTTCACAACTACATTATTATTTCTACAAATTCTGAAAATTTTGAGTTCCAAATTATTTTCCTTCAATTTTTGTTAAATTTTCTGCTTCAAGTACAACTTCTGTCTACAGGTTTTTAACGGACTGTGCACACATGGAATTTGACGGCTTCTAAATTTCATTAATTTTTTCTATTAATTTCGGATGATTTTACAATTAGGTCTTTAGTTAAAATAAAACGTTTTTTTTCAGTTTACTTTTAATCTGTAGAAATTTTTAAAAAAGAAAAAAGTTAACCTACTTAATATAATTTTTAAAGTAGTTAACTTTGCACTTACTGAAATATCATCCAGAATTAATAGAAAATTTCAAACTTTAGAAACATTTATCAAGTTACAAGTTGAAAAGGTAAATTTGACAATGATTTGGTCAGTGAAGCAAAATAACTAGAAACTCAAAAGTTTCATGATTTCTAGCAATAATAATGTAGTTTTAGAAGATAAAAATATATATTTTCTAATTTTTTTTTATTTGTGATATTTTAATTAAAAGATTGTCAACTATTTTTGTTGTTGTGTTATTATGTATTAGTTGAAAGAGGGTGGTTTTAGTGAAAATTTTTAATCTCTACACAACTTGGTTAAATGGGTCTGTAAACCATTTTTTTTATAATTTTATATAAAAGAGTACTTTTTAACTTGAATTTTGCAATTTGAATTTTTGGTCTAGCACTTAAAATGGCTTCGCAATTAATTAACAAAGTTTATGAAATCGCGCGGCGCTACTTTTTTTCCTTACGAGCTGAGTGACGTCATTATTTCCTAGTCGCCTCGCTCGGCAAAAGTGCTAAAACGCGGCTTCGATTAGAAGATTGGCAGGTGAAAAAAAATCGCGGTTTCTTGATTTGCCATCTACATACCGCGCTACATCAGGAAACGAGCGCTTTTTTTGATATCTTAATTTTTTCGTTCCTTTTGGCGCCCTCGAATTTGTAGTTTGAAATTAGTGCTTTTTCGACGCCGACTTTGAAAATTCGTAACTTATGATCCCGACCGTGTATAATATTCCAATGTTTTTTATTTCCCTTCTTTCTTTATTATTTATGCGAGAAAAAATCAGCACGATTATATTTTACCCCTGGACTTGAAAAAAAAATCCCAAGTGAAATGTTAATAAAATAGCTCAAACGCGCGCTTTGGTCAGCCCCCTCTGCAGCCGTCAATTTTTAAAATTTTCTCAATTTTACATCAGATTATCAAAAAACAACAATATTTGTGGTGTAATGAGCATAGTGCATTTTTAAATTTTGCGCGGTTAAAAAGTTATGGCGTAAAAATGTAAAAATGTTGAATTTAGGGGTCGGCGGCTCCCGTCGGCCTATTATTTTAACGGATTTTCATTTTTAAAAATTCTGATAAATCTACTCTTGGTATTAAAACCGCCCAAGCATAGGGTTTTTTTAAATTTTGAAAAAACAACGACATCTTAAATTTTTTAAGATCGCATTTAAAAAAGTCGCATTTTTATTCGAGTTTCGGTTTAATCAGTCCCTCAAATTTTTTTCTACCCTAACGCAATGTACATTTTCTGAAAGTTTTCATGGTCCACTTTACGACAAAAAAAGAATGACTTCGCTATCTCCTTTTGTTATCGAGTTATGGCCGAAAATGTAGCAAAAATATGCAAAATCTCCGTTTGGAACCAAAATTGCGGTCTGAAATTTTTCACTTTTCGCAAAATAATTAATATCTTCTAATCTATTAGAACCGCCGGGATTAGTAATAGCTTAAAATTCGCACCGTTACCTCCCCCAACAAATTCCCTGAAAATTTTAATTTTCTGTATAAAATTACGTCGTCCAGGCCCGTATTTGTACCAAAATTATGCCAAAACTTTGCAAATTTCTTCCAAAAAAAATGTTTAACCGATTTTAACCAAATATTTTTTAAAACGCGTCTATCCATGGTATTTACCTTTGAAATCTCTAACTTTTATAGTTTTCGAGAAAATCGATTTGCATGAAAAATTTTAAGCCTTAAATATCTCAAAAAATATTTTTTTCGAATCTTTTCAAAATCGACCCCTCAAATGAAAGATAATAGGAAATAGATTAAATGTAGGGGGTCACTTGCCCTCTACACCCCCCCCCCCAAAAAAATGTTATTCCCCAAAAACTCAAACAAAACAAAATTTTTCTAGGTAATGTGCCTTTAAAAATAATTAAATTTTAAAAAATTTAATAAGGTAATATCGATAATTTTTACAATCTTATCTGTACGAATTTTCGTTTTTTAATTTTAGTTATTAAGCGAAATATGAATTTTTAATAATACACCTTTACTCATTTGTTAGAAAGCCATATTTTACATAAAAATTCATATCTTTTGAACAAAAAGCCTTGAATTTTTTTTATTTTTTTTTTATTTATTTATACTACAACCCAAAATTATTAACTTTAAAATTTTTAATTTGAAACGCTACACACTTGTAAAAACCACACTAAAGTTGTATAACATTTAAAGTGAAATTTCACAAGTAAAAAATTATAAAGATGTAAATTTTAAATAAATAAATAATTCTCCTACTTTAATTAATAACTAATAGTAATATTAACTATAAAAAGTCTAGAAAGAATCAAGTGCACTATACGCGTGTACGGAACGGACAGCGTTCGGAAGAAATGACGTCAGAATTCATCGCATCACTTGTTGAATAATTTTCTTAAAATTCAAACGCTTATATTTACGTTAATATTTGTCGTATCGAATTGAAACAAAAAACAACTTATTTATAATTATGATTTCTAAAATATAAGATATAAAAATATCAATTATTTTTTTCGTTTTTCTTCAACATTCTAGGTTAAATGGTTATTGATGTAGCAAAAATCGGTAAAAAATAAAATACACTCAACTCCAAAACTATAAATGAATGAATTTTTTTGATAATGAAATTTGTTCTCCTTTCTAGTCCTGAATAAATTTTATCTACGGATCATTCAGTATTTGGATAAAACTATTAAAAGTTCTTATTGCGTAGTGTAAAAGTGATGGAAGTGATAAACAATTGGTGATTAACAAGGTGATTACCTTGTATTACTAAGTACATATTTCATTTTTAGCTCATTAGTTTCAATACTGAGCGACTAGTTTTTTTTTTAATTTCATTTAAAATTAAGACAATTGTGTGTTAAAAATCCAGTCTACTATAATTTTTCAATATATTTATGGACAACATTTTAATATGAAATTAGTCATAGATTTTTTGGTAAGTTTGAGTGTTGTTTTCTTAAAAAGCGTTGATGGTTATCATTCGTTATCTAGATATAACATCAAAATTACGTTAAGGTCCCCTTATTATCGCGTATTTATTAGGCTTTACCTCGAGTTTCACCCTATAATCACCTCAAATTGCCCCCAGAACATTATTGTGTATCCTACCCTACTTTTGCGATGACTTGCGCCGGCTGATATTTAATTTCTAATTCATTAAAAGGTCATAGAGATTTTTGGTGTAAATATTGATTTATTAAAAATATAAATATGTAGATTTATAATAGAAAAGGGAAAGTTTTAAGAAATTATAAAACGTTTTAATTAATGATATTAAAATGTGTATGAATGTAATTTTAAGTAAAACTAAAATGAAGCCATTTTTAAAATGCAAACTAGGTAGTATAAAGTTAAAAATTAATAAATTACAAGTGTGTGAAGCAGAAGGTTGGATGTTTAAGGAGCTTAAACGGTGTTGTTTAGTTTCTTATCGAAGTTTTAATTAAAATGTTAAATTGCTTTTAATAATAGAGCAGGGAATAATGAAATCTAAAAAAGAGGCAAAGTATTAAATTTTATTAACTTTAATTATTATTTATACGGCGGATTATAATTATAATTTCAAATGTTAATTGCGCGGACAAGAATAATTAGGCATTAAAATTTATATTGTTTGGAGGTAAATTCGGAATAAAAGAGAGCGTAATTACCTCCAGACGCAATTACAATACTTGTTTAATTGCTTTTTTATGCGCGCTTACGTGAAAATATTTTCGGCAATTAATAAATTATTACATTTTTTCTTCCTCTATTCAACTTTCAATTGTTTTCGAGCAACAAACAACTTTATAATCCGTAATGTATTGAAATGAAATTCAGCAATTTAATTAACATTAAGCGCTCATATCTAGCAACAAGGATATAAAATATTTATAATTTCGACAAGAACACATTAGAACCAATGCCAAATCAATAAATATACTATTAAATAAGTACGAAAATTGCATATTACAGGATAAATTATGCGATAATTATTTCTGCTCGTAACCTTTAAAAATAACTCATTCCTTTCTATAAAAAAGCGAAATGCGAAAAGCTGGTTTCTTTATTGCGCGACAATTATTCAAACCCACATTTCACATCGCTTTTCGGCAACCAAAATGAATCATTACAAAAAAAATCGCCGAGTGGGCGAAAAAATTACCAGCAACCACCATTCGCGATCACTAAATTCAACAAACGAATAATTGTTCTCCTTTTCTCAGAATCATTAAATTTATTCAAACTGCTTAAATTTCATATTATCTTAACTCTTCATAATTGTAAACAGATTTAACAATCAACTTTAATTCACGTTTTGTTTTCGACTTGGGCTTCAAAGGAGATTAAATTACAACAACCAGCAATCTTTAAATTTAGAATTAAATAGTCAAAATAAACTTTTGCTTCAAACAAATGTTGGAATTGTAATACAATTAATTCACTATTTCCTCCATAAAACGGCCATCTTCTTTAATTTTAAACAACTAATAAGTGAGTCACCCTATTTTTGGATCATCAAAATTATTCTCGTTGTTTTGGTTTCTCAAAATTCCACGTTGCGAGTTTCCGGTACGATAAAATCTACTTTATAGATGAGCAATGCTAAAGATTTAAATAGCATTTTATTCAAGCAATTTAAGCATTTTTCCAATCAATTTATTGTTCAAAATGTATTACTCAAATATAAATAGCAAGAACATGTTATTTTAGGTTGAAGGCAAAATTTGCTGTCTCCCCTAAAGTTTTTATTTCTTTAAGAGTTGGAGTTGGAGATAATAACAAGGAATAGATAATCCATCCCACTTTTCTGGAGCTTCTTTGGAAATTTTGACCAAATAACTGATAATTAATGCGAATCCCTAGAGGGCGCGCGACTTTGGGAGGAAAAATTATGAAAAATCATGAAATCGAGCATTAGTTCTGCAGTCATAACTCAAATTTCCCTCGTTAGATTTTTATTTTTTTTTCAGATTTATAATCTAAATTAATTAGGCTACATCCTGCCAGAGATTTACCTTCTGCAACCTAGCAGAAAATTAATTAGAGGGGTCCAAAATTAAGGTCTTTTTAGATCATTATATTTTTTTTTGTACATTCTTCAATTTTTTTTCCTTCTGGCAAAAATTAAAGAAACGACTTCTAAATCATCTAAAAGAAAATTATACAAAAATGTTGTTCGTACTAGCTTTTATAACTGCAGAACTAAACCACTATATTTTCCGTTTAGGAAATTGCTCTTAACTATAAAAAAAATATATAACTTTTTCTAAAATCAAATTTTTTTGTTAAATCAAAGTTAAGTGTATAAAATTATATTCAAATTTCAGCTGTATAAATTTAAGTGGCTTTATAAAAATTATTGATTAAACATTACAAGGATGACTCATGGATTTACCTCTATTCGAGCTTTATCTAAAGGCACCCCTGTTTTAATTTTATATTATATTCTATAAATAGGAAGGACGTGATATAAGGTCATCATTGTTTAATTATGTAATTTATCATAAACGTACACGAAACAATTCATTTCAGCAGTAGATTTATTTTAGTAACTAAAGGTTTTTTAGGAACCTTATACTCGAGATAATTGAGCTAAATTTAACTAAAATACAAAAGCAACTATAAAACAATTTTATTCATTCCTTCAAGTATAAACTCCATTTCAGCACTTAATTTTATTATTATTAAAAAATACTATGTTCATAGTTTAAAAACCTGAAAATTTGAAAAACCTATTCTATAGTTGTGTTGGAATCGAGGATAAAATATTTCCAAAACTTAACTAATATTTTTTTTCGTTGATCGTTTTTTATTGTATACAAAATCATTCGCTAATTACCGCTATTAATGAATGATTGTAGAAGCTATAGGCGCCCCTTGTTGATCACATATACAGGGTGTTTCTAAATATATGCGAAGAAATTCTACAGGCGATTCTTTGACCAATTCTAAGACAAAAGTAAAGAATAAACATTTTCTCAAAAGTGCTCTATTTTTTAGTTATGGGGTGTCAAACTTTCTATATTTTTTTCATTTTTTGAGTATAACTTCTTTATTTTTTAAGATAATTTGATCAAATTTGAAACACACTCTAGTTATTATAGTCGTAACAAGATAAAAATATCAAATATCGAAATAAATTACAGGGGGATGGATTTTGGGGGTATAGACCCCATTTTTTATGCCATAACTTTTTTGTGCTACCCCACTTAACATTTTAAATGAGATATTCTAATTCCTTGCTTTTTCCTGAAAATTTTTGATCTCTTTAATTTTTTCACAGCTGGTACGGTTTAGAAGTTATTTAAAAAGTTTTTTTTATTTTATTAATTTTATTTTAATTTAAATTAAAAACGAAGCATTTTTGAGAAAATATTTATTCTCTGTTTTCGTCTAAAAATTGGTCAAATAGTCTTCTAGGAAGTCTCTGGTATTTATTAAAAAAAAGAGCCACCCCTGTTTAATGCAAAGTTGGCATATGGCAACTTCGTACATTTTTATAGTAAAAATTACTGATATTCGCTTCAAAGTTTAAAGAATTTGTTTATTAATAATAGATTCTTTTTTCCATTGTTTAGGACATCATTTTAGGACTCTACTAACTTTCGGGGATTTTAGAAACTAATATTTCTCGTCACATTTGACTCTCTTTCGCCTTAATTAGAACTCTGTAATATTGTCATAATTAGGTTAGTCTATCAGGACATCAGTTATGATCGGTAAAATTTTGGATCGTATTTTTTTTTAATTTGTAACATGGTTCGGTAATTGGCGATTGAAATTAATTTTTCCCGTCAAAAATGACGTCAGAAATAGGTCAGTGCAAGCGGCGTATTTTCGGAGACAACTGGAAGTTATCTGGAAAACATGACAACGTGATATCAAATAGCATCTAACCTACTTCTGACGTAATCCTATTAGTTTCGTATTCGGCCGCTAGAGGGAGATCGCTTAGCCAATGATTATAAAAAAGTGGGTAAAAAATATTGATAAATAATTATTATCTAAAAAATCGTTACATTTTTAAGATTTCTTAGTCCAAAATTATTATAATTGCGTGCGTAGTCAATATAACATATAATTTATGCGCTTTATTTTTGAAATTAGGTAGGTTAGGTTAGTTTAAAACGCAAATAAAAAATATTTATTAAATATACATACATATTAAATCAAAATTATTCATATATATTTTGTTTATTTGGAGTTGTTATTATTAATTTACCATTTTTAATATTATAAAACTTTTTTTCTTCTACAAATTAAATTTAAATCAAGTTTTGTTTTTTGTTTTTGTTTTAATTATTTAAAATAATTTTTTTAGATTAAACATTATTTTTCTTAACATCTTAAAAGCAATATAACTCACTTCAAAACTCAAAACTGAATAAGAAACAGATTTAAAAAATCTAACAAAATGAGTTTTTTTCATTTATATCGGATTTTATTTAGTTTTTTTTTTTCAATTAAAGTAATAAAGAGAAATAATCTGTATATTTTCTGTTTTACAAAATATTATTTATTAATAGATTTTTTTTTTATTATTTTACAAAACACTGATTATTTATAAAAAACTAATTTTGGTCAGTATTTATAGTTTTTTTTGAAAACAGGTTCAAGTTCGTAGCGGCTGATCATTTCGAAATTTGTTTACCTAATATAGTTCAATAAAATGCTATTCAAAAATGGCTGGAAATATTTTTTCCTCAAATATGAGAAATCATCAAAAAACCTAAACATTACAGGTTTTTTGGTTTTAGCTTATAACTTGCAATGTAAGCTTTTTATGAAAAAAATTATCTTTTCCAATTGTATCAATTAGATTTCAGAATAGTCAATTGTATTTCAGAAAGCATCAATTGTATTTCAGAATAATCAATTCAATTTCAGAAAAGACCAATTATAAAAAATTAAGGACGTCGAGAGTTTTTGGAGATGATTGTGTACGTGAACCACAACAGCACACACATTTTTATCAAAAATGTGCTTTCGAAATTTAACATTACACGAGTAATACCAGGTTTAGGTCCGTATCCACCAATTGAAATAATCTGCCAAAAACTCTTGGCTGCCTCAAAATTTTACAAAAAGTCTTTTTTAAAATTAAATCAATTTTTCTGAAATACAATTGACTATTCTTAAATCGAATTGATACAATTGGAAAAGGTGTACATTATTTTTTTCATAAAAATCTTACATATCAAGTTATAAGCTAAAACCAAGAAAATTGTAATTTTTAGGGTTTTTTTGATGATTTTTCATATTTGCCGAAAAAAAAATTCACCCATTTTTTAACAGCATTTTATTGAACTATATTAGGTAAACAAATTTCGAATTGATCAGCCGCTACGAACTTGAACCTGTTTTCAAAAAAAAACTATAAATACTGACCAAAATTATTTTTTTTATAATTAACTAGGGTTTTGTAAAATAATAAAAAAAAATCTATTAATAAATAACTATTTTGTAAAACAGTTACAATTAATGATTTCTGAAATTGAATTGACTATTCTGAAATACAATTGACTAATTGATGATTTCTGAAATTGAAATGATCTTATCTGAAATACAATTCGAAAAGGTGTAATACTAAAATAAAGAATAGAAAATTACCTACAATTTATGTTCTTATCAATTTTATACGACATATGGTTTTCGCTAAGAAATTGTAAGAAATTTTCTCCTCTTTACTTTAATACAGATTCACTATTTACGTAAACAGCTTACTTTGCAATTTACAAGCCAAAAATCTGTGATTTTTAGAGTTTTTTTGATGATTTCTAATATTTGCTAAAAAAATTTTGTTGAGCAACTTCAGATTCCTGTTCAACATCCCAAAAAACAATAAAGTAAGCAAATGAAATCAACTACACTGGAGCATTCCATTTCAATCTACTGTTTGATTGGACTAGTCCAGTAAAATAATGTTCAAAAAGGGTGGAGTGGAAATTTCTGGTGTAATTGTTTGAGAGGCTAACTTTATGTTTTTTTGGGGTGCTGTACGCGAATATGAAGTTAACCAACAAATTTTTTCAACAACTATGAGAAATCAGTAAACACTAAAGTCCATTTGCATCACTTATCCTTATAGGTCTTAAAAGGAACACTTTGAATTTTTAAGTGACAGATTTTTTATTGTGTTTCAGTCAAAATTTTGAATTTAAGTGTCTCTTAAATTTTAAGTGGCAATGGTGTAAATTTTTTTTGGTTTTTGGGTTTTAATTTGTAAAGTAAACTTTTTACGAAATAGTGACCCTGTATTAAAAAAGCACGAAAAATTTACCTACTCATTTTCGTTAATTTAAACTTCTTAATGCAAATTATGTATTGATATTTTCCATAAAAATCAGGAATTTTTTTCGAACCTTCATTTTTCAATTTTTCGAAACCTTCAATCTCGCTCTTCTAAACTAAAACCTAAAGCAAGCTTTATTTTTTTACTGATTTTTTTGTAATTATTAAAAAAATTAAAATTTTCCAATTTTGCAAAAATTGAAACAATATTTTTAGTGAAACTCAAAGTTGAAATATTAATTGGATCTAAGAAATGAAAAGAAGGCGGTTAGTCTAGTAAAAAAAATATTAAAACAGTATTGATATTTTTTTCGTTGTTAGTTTTGTTTTTGAAATGTGAATCTAAAAGAAGTTTCTTATTTTTGTATTAAATTGTAGGATCATTTTGATATTTTGAGCCGATTGCAGCACTTAAAATTTAAAAATCAATTAAATTAAAAAAATACATTTTACAAAATTCAATTTTTAAATGTACTTGCTTACTCCAGATTTTAAAATAAATATTAATTTTGTATAACTTTGCTCAAAAATGCTCTATAGATATCAAAGTCCCACCCCCATTATGGAGGCAACGAACTTTTTCTGTGAAAATTTTGGGTACAGAATACAAAACAGCCGTCAAAGTAGGTGTATTAGATCTAATTTTTAAAATACGCTGTATTGGTCTGTTTTATTTTTTTAACTTATTTTTTTGTCCCAACTTCCAGTTAAAAAAAACTTATTTCTTTATTTTTGCATTTATCAGAACGAGAATGAATTAACGTGTATCTCAAAAATTAGAGCTGCCACGAAAAATATCCCGGTATTTTTGGAATCAGTATATCAAAAATATCCAAAAAACAATTCTTTATTTTCCGGTACCAAAATAAATATTGGGTTGTTTAATATATGCCTTAGTGATAATGATCACCTCTCTAGCCATCTTATAATACATAATATTGATCCTGGAAAATAATTATCAGATAATTAATTAAATTCTAACCCAATTAATGTAGGATAACCATTAACCAGCTTTTACGCTATAGTCTAGTACATAATTACTAAATATGGATGTTGTGATGCTGAAAATTACACATTATTCATAATAATTATTGTTAGTAAATTTGTAATTGCGAATGGTAATAATTACCGTATCCTCAATTATAATAAATACTGAAAAAAATATGTAAGAATATTTTTTCTTTGGAATTATGAGTATTTGGAAGTAATCAAAAGTTTTTATATAGATTTACATTGTCAATCTGCAAAAATTAACCTATTAACCTGGAGATGAAAGATAATTCATTTTTGATTGCACCTATGTTCATTTTAAGCAAATCGTAGAGTTTTAGAAGTCGTAGGAACAAAATCCTGCGTTTGGTCTATTTATGAGACTTAATTAAAATTAAATAAATTTAATGAGGATTGAATAATAATTAGACCATGCTTCTCAAAAAGGTTTGAATCGAAAATTTTTTTTAAAATGGGATCACCAAACGACATAGTTGTACTCCAGAATTATTCTAAACATGTACCCATTTTGATAATCATGGTCCAATTGTAAACTAAATAATAGACTATAGAGATAGAGTGATTAGGATTTGACTGATAGCCATGTTCATAGAATAAGTATTTTGTTTGTTTGTTACAGGTGCATGGATAAGTGATGTCCTAAAATCGTCCCCCAAAAGATCAACCAAAGAAGCCCAACATCATCCCATATGTCATAAAATTAGAAGAAAATCAATGAAATTCCGGTGACGATCCGGAGACTCGCAACAATCAAAGAAAAAAGTGGAAAAATTTTTGCACTCGTGTTATAAACGGCTTAACCATTGGCGTAGAGATTGCCCCTTCGTTGTGCCCAATGGGGGGCGACACCTCCCCTGAGCAGCAATATTCGCTGCGATGGAACGACTTCCACTCATCCATACTCTCCTCGTTCCGACATTTGAGGGACGAGGAGGACTTCGTGGATGTCACCCTCGCCTGCGATGGATGCTCTTTTACCGCTCACAAAGTCGTCCTTTCGGCATGCAGCCCTTACTTCCGAAGACTACTCAAAGCCAACCCTTGCCAACACCCCATAGTCATTTTACGAGATGTCCAACAAAAAGATATGGAAAGTTTGTTAAGGTAGGTAATCTAATTTACGTATGCTCATTAAATTATAAATTCAACCTCGCCCACTCGACTTTCAATTGTTATTAATTAAACAATTCAATTCTTGACATTGGGAAAGAACAAATGCCCTCATTTTTCGCATTAACGGCGATCATTTATTAAAAAGCGAGCCATAAAACAACCAAAAAAATGCCCATAATTTACACTTTCCAATTTTTATATCTGTTGCAATATGATAATTATGAATAATTTATTTTTATTCCGTTTAATGAGCGAGGTACGCTTTGGATATTTCGTGTTTTGGGAAGAAATTAGCATTCCGAATTAAAATTGTGTGTCGCTTAAGACGCGCCTTGCGCAACTCTAATGGAGTAAAAAAGAGAAATTGTTGCCTTAACTTTGACGTTATTAATTATTGATCATAATCTCCTCTTTAAGGATTTAACGCGCAAAAGGATTAAACTGTCAAGATAACCCAGAAAAAAATTTACACATATGTGTGCTTAAGAATTAGATTCAACTCTTAATTAAAATAATTTGTTTATTTTTTGTAGGTTTATGTATAATGGTGAAGTGCACATAGGTCAAGAACAACTGACGGATTTTTTAAAGACTGCGCAAATGTTACAAGTGAGAGGGTTGGCGGACGTGCCGGTAGGTGGCGCGACCGGCCAAAAAATTACAACCACTACTACCACCACAACAACCACCACGCCTGCGTTGGAACAAACCGTACGTAACCGTATATTTTATTCTCTTCATTAAAATTATCCTAATAAAATTAAGGATTTGAGCCGGGCCTAAACGTCGAACTGGTTCCGTTTCTTTACCGTTAATCAATTATCGAAGGCTCTAAGCGTTCCAAGATTAATTTAATGACGATTAACAGCGATTTTTTTCCTGCTTATTCAAATTCATATTTTTCCCTAGGCGGATATAATTGATACGTTTTAAGGTAATTTTCGTCTTTCCAACCGGATAGTTTCATGAAGTCGTGAGTAATTAATTAGATTTACTTCAATTCACCCTGTATATAAAAAAATTAACCGCTTAACTCGTTTTGATTAATTTAAGTATATGGAGTAAGTAGTTATTTATATTTTTTTGACACCTAAAGCACTAAATTATATGCTTAAAAATTTTTGCTCTAAATATTAATTTGGATTAACAAATTCTAATGTCTTATTTTCAAATTTTTGTCGTATTATACTTAAAGTACAATTTAAGGTTCGTACAAGCATCTTTTCTTCTATTAATTATATCCAGTTTTGTATTTACAACCGGATATTACTCATTTTTGTACTTGTTTTATGTTTGATCCTTTTGAGACCTACAATATTTATCTTCAATTATTATTTAAAACGTATATTATTATTTTTGGTGCCTACCTACTCGTTTCTTAAAGCGAACATAATTATTACGTAACTGGTTTGTCTTTGGATTTGGATATTTATCACTTGTGTTGTTCAAATTTAGATAATATGTAATTCAGGTATTGTTTTGCTCTTTCGAAATTTTTATATTCAGAAGACTATTAAATAATAATTTATGAGAAAGATGTGGTCCTTCGAAATACCTGTTCCAAATTTTTGATATTGGTTAATTGTTAATTCTTGAGTTTGAAACATTTACTATATTCAAATTGGTAGCGTATTCTTAACGCCCACTTTTCTAAATTTTAGTTGAGGTTTATTAATAAAAATCTTTTGTAATCTGGTTTCGATAGCTAAACAATTTTTGAAATTCAAATTTTCCAGTTACACACAAACTAACAATTTTCGCCCAAGATTCTGGACTCTATTTAGATAATATTATATCGAAGTTTTTATTATTTTTTTTAATATAAAAGGAAACCTTTTGAGGATTTAAAATCGCAGTTAAATTTTTAAAGGTAAAAATTTTGGATTAGAGTTTTTCAAAAATATAATAGGTATTTTAATATTTCGAAAGTTGCAACTGTGTACCACAATTTTCAATCATCTTCGGTCGTAACAAATAAGGATATCAAATCATTTATTTTTTATACTAAATTAGGCATAAATTGCTTAAAATATTCTACTTATAATGCATTAAACTTAAGCTATGTAAATACAATGTAGACATATTATTCCTAATATTCTATACCTTTTGGTTTTTATCATTTAAATGACGTTTTTTATAAGCCAGCAATCAAAAACCCATCGTCTTCCGAAATTTACTTGGAGCTTTCAAGGACTTCCCCAGACTTTTTTGAGATTTTCCACGGAATTCCCGCGACTTCCTAGGGCTTCCGCATTATTTTTGATGCATGTGCATGTTTCACAAAAGTTCGGAAATTATTGTTTTCCGAAATTTGTTTGAGACTTCTTCGGACTCTAATTATTTTGATCAAATCGTTGTAAAGACCAATGAATATATCTTGAAATCATACATGAATTATAAAAATTAGGACGCCTGCACGTTGGTAATTATGTAGCTCTAGTATTTTTTCCTAGTTGCAGCATTGTTCTCATTTATCCGAATGATTTTTCATAAAATCTTTGGCTGCCCATTGAAGGGAGAGGTATGTTTTGATTTTTGGGGCAATGATTATACTACTACTCTAACGAATGATTTTTGTTTAAATCTGTTTAAAATTTTGTTAGGACAGTACAAAAACTATTAGTATTATTTTTTATGTAGGTAAAGACAAAAATTGAATTTTCATCTTTTTTAACTTTTGACGAAGATACTTAAATATTTTATGCCATAAAATGTAAAGAAAATCTTGAAAGTGTTCAATTTTTATTGAGACTGCTGCTGACATTAATTAATATTTTAATGGAAGTATCGATTTCTTGTCGTCTTTTTTTTTTAAATAAAATTTTGATGAATTAACAATTTTCTTTTCAATTTTTGAAGCTTTAATAAAAATAGTTGGCCAAATACATTCTTTTCTCCTGAATTTGTGAATACGAATTGAAGGATTTGCTTCAAAAAGGTGGTACCTCCATGCTGGGACAGTTTTGAGGTACATAAATAAACAATTCACTTTAAAGTTTTATAACTTGATTGGTAGTATTGCATACTGAATCTTGACTAACCAAATTCGGGTCAATCTTGGTAAAATTATTAATGGTACTAAGGTTTTTTTGAAAAAAGTGGGAAATGATCCACTATATCTCGTATTTGGGCTACACTGGATCAACCTGTGGGATAATTGAGATCGTAGTGAGATACAGTGAATTAACGGACAAACTTACAATGCATAGGTACTCTTTCTACTAGGCTACAGGGGCGGACTGGCCCACTGTTATACTAGGAGTTTCTGGTCCATCTCTACTTAGTTGCAATGGACTGATTCAATCTAAGTGTTAAATGCGACTAAATTCAAGAGGATGGATATTGTCAGAATTAAGGGTTCTAGATTTACAGTTCTATCCGTACCTAACCGTAATTAAAAGTTATTTAGCTAATTCTCATAATCAAATGGTCCACTGTTCCCAAACACGCCATATTCAAAAATAGCTAAAGTCTGTTATTCGAGAGCTTATTAAATCATTATTAACACAATATTGTATACAGTTTCTAGTAAAAAAATTAATAAATACAAGTAAAAAATTAGTTTTGGTACATATGGGCAGCAAAATGACGACAACGGTTCCTTCGACAGTGTGACAATGTCGCGAGTAAAAAGACAAAAAAATATAGGCATTGATTCACTCTATACCACGGTCCTATGTAGCTTTACTCGTTTTTTTTTAGTTTTACTCAAGAAATTGAGGCTAGTTAGTCGCTATTGAATTTCCAAACGTTTTTTTTTTACGGTTTTCCAAACAATTTTTGTTCAGCTTCAATTGTTGGTGTTATAATAATTTTCGATTTCCTTAAAAAAATATCTCGTGAAATTAACTTCCTAAAAATAGAGCAAAATTATGTCAAAAATGTTCCTTTTTCTTATTATTTTTTAATGAAAAGTTTAATGCTAGAAAAGATGGGATTTTTTATAAAATTTCCACTTATAAATTCAATGTATTCTAATATTTAATGTTTCCAAAAATCCTAGACTTGGTGATATATTATATCTATGATTATTGGTGCAGATAAATCATATTTTTCGTGAATATTTTTAGAATTTTGGCTTCATCTATAATCTAAATCTTTCTGATTTTAAATTATCGTTTTTTTACTTTTCGTAAAGCTAGTTTATTTGTTCAAATATTTTTTAAACAATATGTGAAACGACGGATTCGCTATTTTAGAAAATTTGAAATGTTAAATTCAGCGAACTTGAGCTTTTTTACATTTTATTAATGAAGAGTGGATTTAGTTTCGACTAAATTCAATTACAGTAAAATAAACAACTTTGTGGTTTGTTATTCGGAATTTCCGTTATTTGCTATTATTTTATAACATCCAGAAAACGTTTCGTTCCATATCGAGATCATCATCAGTGGATTTGTCACGACCATTAGACTTTCAATATCGAGATCATCCTCGAAGGACTGAACAAAGTTGTTTTTCTACACTAATTGAGATTTTCTCTTTTGAAGTAGTTTATATTCCATTTTTATACTAGGAGGAGTAACTGGGAAAGTCAGTTTACCACAAAAATAACTAAACAAGTTTTGGTGGCAAGTTCAGATTATTTGGCTTTTCAATAACAAAATAAATTTCTTATTTCTTTATATTAAATACAGTGGCGGATTTAGGTATTTGGGGGCTCTTGGCACTAATAAAAATGGGACCCTTCCATAAACTCAAAACGTAATTAAAATTTTTGAAAAATATACTTATTTTGGAAGAAGTTTGTACCTAATAGAATATATGTCCATGTTTAACCTGAATACTAGGAATATCTCCAAAATTATTTAGAAAAAGAATGTTTTCCAATAAAATTTTGAAAGGGGCCAGAGAATGGTCATAGATTTTTTAGCCGGAGGATATTTTCAAGCTTATTATAACCTCAAAGCAGTTTTTTAAACGGAAACCTATGTTTTTAATCAGGGATTCTAACCGTTTAAAATTTCGAAAAGGTTTCGGTTAATATTTTTTTCTATAAACGGTTTTTAAAAAATTCTAAAAGCGGTTTCGGTTAAAATAAATCGGTTTAAAATAAAATAGTTTAACCGAACTTCGGTTCGGTTAGAATTCCTGTTTTTAATAGTTTTTGAACCTAGAGAGAAAAAAAAAACAATAAGATATTGTCTAATGCATTTTTTCCTTTGACGTTAAATATTTACAGTTTTTTTATACTTTATTTAAATTTGCTTTGTCAAACAATATTTTCACATTATTAAAAAATTACTAACAAACGAAATTAAAATCCAAACTTTTTATAGATAAAATCTGTCAAAAATAAACGCTAAAACGAAAAATGCTTCAGATAATATTTTATTGCCCTTTTAAAAGATTCATATTCAATTAAAAATATAGGTTTCCTTTTGAAAAAGACAAGTTGGGGTTAAAATAGCCAAAAAGGAGTCCGCTGGGTGAAAAATAACTATTCTCAGTGTCCGATGGTACGGCTCTTTAACTGAACAATTTTTACTTCATTTTTTAAAATAATTTTTTAATGGTAAATATTTCGAGGTTATACAGGGTGAGCTAAAATGATTGTGGTCAATTCAAATTTCCCGCCTAAAAATCTGGGGAATTTGTTTGCTTCAAGTTCATAGTAACACGAAATCATGTCAAAATCAAAACAAAGTAACTAGACTTCACAAAAGCAGAGGCGTAGGTGTAATTTTTACTTTTTACCGTTGTGTCAAAACTTCAGATTTTAGAATTTCGTTATTGTGCCTTTTATTTCATAAACGTCAGTTTTTATCAAAATTAATTTGCATAAGTCTTTGTTTTGTGCTAGCATCTGCCTCGAAAATGAAGAAAAATATTTTCAATATTTGACATTTGCTGTGAAATTATAGATTATAGATTTTGGAAAAAATTGTTGCTACGCCATTGGATTACTAGGACATTTTCTTTTTAAGATTTGGTTGCCTACATATCAAACCACAATCATTTTAGCTCACCCTGTATGTAAGTTAACTTTTATCCAAAATAATTATGCGGAGTAACTTTTAACTAATCGGAGATATTAATTTTCGGCATTTTAGCGCGGAAATTTGATCCTCCTAGTTTAAATATGAAGTATAATAAAAAAGATTTAAAATTTAAAATTTTTAAAATAAATAATTCCGATGTGAAAATGACGGCTTTCTCCTCAAATTTCAAGTTAAAATACTTTTTAGCAGTAAATCTACGAGTGGTTGAAAGAGTGCGATAATTCTGTCAATGCGATCGAATTATAAAATGAAATATGAGTGGTATTTCATTAGATTATACCACGAGAAAATCCACAGAATATTATTGTAAATCTGAAATAAATTATATCTAAAAATCCCTGATTTATCGCAATAATTTAATGCAGCCAAAGCTCTATGGATTGTTAAATCTTAAAAAAGAGAATTTTATTTCCTTTGCTTTCCCATACGAAAAATTCATCAAGGATTCGTATGTATTAATCTACAAGCATTAAATTCTTAGAAATCTGTGTGATGTGGATTTTCGTTCTTACTGTATTGTCAAAACAATTGTTGAGTATTAATAATTTATAAAGTGTAAGGTACAGTTGTAACAATTTGGAAATTAATTTTGACCCTCATAATCTCTTCTTCTCACGAAATAATACTCCTTGAAAGCCCCTTTTAAGCACAAGATGTAGTAGACCTTTAATGCATTAAAGTGTTTAAGTAGTTAATGACCTTGCAATGTTTGTCAAAAATATTCAAAAACTATTTTTTCACAGATTTTTGGGATAATTTGGGGAGATTAATGTAGTTTGGAAGTTATTTTCGCCTTAATGTACAGGGTGTTTAATAAAACGTTTCGTAATTTGAGTAATTTATAGGGATAGAGATAGTGCAGTATAAGTCTATTTGGCGGTTTCGTTTTCTCTATATTCGTATGATAAATAATGTTTTCATCCTTCTTGACTTATAAAAGGGAAGGCATCGTAAATAACCCGTGAGGGTTATTTTCCTCAGCAGTTTGATTGATGATGTCTTACGTTTGATATTAGAACTCGGCGTCTTTGCCCTGGGCGACGGATCGTTCGGACGCCCTGCGGGAAGGAGGATTATCGCCGCCGCCTGCCAAAAGGTCCAGAAGTAGCGAACACCCGAGGGGGGACTACAGCCCGGTCAGGGCGAGAAGTCCAGCAAGACCTGACTCCGATATACCAGAAACGATCCTGGGTCAAGCTCTCGAAGGTGGCCCCACAATCCACACTAATTCGGTAAGTTGCAATCTTACAATTTAAATGTTGAGCAATTTTATTTATTGCTCCTGCAGGAGAGGAAAGTTAACTCGGTGTCGCCAATGAGGGCACAATCGACGGGGGAGGATAGTAATAGTAGTGATACGGCGATGAGCGATCACGAAAGAGACCCGGTGACTCCAAAGACTGAACCATCTGATTATCCCATGATGGACGATCACCATCCTTTCAGCACCAACGGAAATTTAATGGATCAAAGTAGGACGCCCACGTTTCCAGGAGCCTTACTCGGATTACAAGGTACAGTTATTAGTAGGTCACCAAAACAACTTAAATTACTAAAAAACATCTTTTCATCCAGGCCTTCCGGGATTATTACCAGGCCCGTCAGGGATGCACAACAGTCCTGACAATTTCGGTAAGTTCACATTCGATTTATTTCCCCTCTTCCACTTTAATCAAAAAGTTGTCTCGCCGGACAACGCGTGTCATCCCAAACTGACGCTTTCGGACACAAAAGTTTCAAAAGCGGCCGCCCTCTTTTCGATGTGAGTTATTAAAGGCGGTTTTTAATATTTAAATTCACTTCCCTGTCGTGGCGGCGCTTCGCTCGCGATTCCGGTTGATTTATAAATTCACCCTGCCTCGGCCGGGGATACATTAATAATTCTCAGCACGCTTGTGTGCTGTTAGACGACTCTTTTGACTTCTTCTTGGGGATCTACTTCGCTCCTCATTCAAGTCTTCATTTAAAAAATTCAAAATTACTCCTACTCAACTCTTTCATTCATTAATACACAATCCTTAATAGTAGATTTTTACTTTTTAACCTCTTTCATTTCAACATTTATTTATTTCATGACTTTTTCATCGAAAGCATTCCAATGACTCTATTATTTTTTTTGATGATTTATAGACAACCTCACTCATACTGTTACCAAAAAGCAGTAATTCTCTAGCACTTTTAGATTTTTTTAAAAAGTTTTTTAATAAAATCTATTAAAAATTCCTACATAACTTCATGTTGTGTATGACTGTAATCGGAAAAAATCCTCTGTCTAAATAGGGGGTGTCCCCACTATCATGCCATTAAAAAAAAGAAATTTGTGAAAAAACGCATTTTTGAAATTTCTCAAAAACGGCTGAATGAATTTCCTAATTTATAATTTATTTTACCTTTTTAAATTATTTAAGAGTAGTTTTAATAGATTTTATTAAAAAAAACAAAAAAAAATCCAATTAAAATTTTTACAAGAAATTTTGGATACGATAGGTTTCCTCCGAGTCACCAACTAAAAAATAATCCTTTAAATTTATTCCTCCTCGTAATAATTAGGTCCAGAAATTCATGCAAACGCTAAAGCAAACGTGAACCTTATCGACTTAGTAATAAGGTATACCGGGTGGAAATGAAACTAGGGCCACCCCTGGAATTTCTTTATTTATGGAAATAAAAAATTAAAATTTTAGTATATTATATGATCTAAGAAAAGAAATCTTATGGATCGAATAAATTTTTAATTTAACTTCCGGTTTATCAGGAAATGGCATCCACTTTCTTATTTTAAATATAACCCCCTGATTTTTTCTACGTACAATCAAACATTGGTTAATTTTAAGTATGTTTATGACAAGAAAATATTTTTTTTCAAAACTTTTGATGTTAAATTAATTCGATAAAAAATTAATTACAAGTATAAATTTGAAATTAATACATACATATGGGATATCACAGTAACCGGAAAAAAACCCTCTATTTAATTAGGGGGTGGCCCTTATATCATCCCATTTAAAAAAGTAAAGATATTTCCAAAAAACGCTTCTTGAAAATTAAAAAAAATAATATCTCAAGAACGGTGAAATAAATTTTATAAATTACAATTTATTTTACGTATTTGTATTATTTAAAAATAATTTTTGTAGGTTTTACTCAAATTTTTTACCAAAAAAAAATTCAACATTTTTTCTTAAAGTTTTGAAAAAAAAATTTTTTTGTCATAAACATACTTAAAACTAACCAATGTTTGATTTTACGTAGAAAAAATCAGGGGGTTACATTTAAAATAAGAAAGTGGGTGCCATTTCCTGATAAACCGGAAGTAAAATGAAAGATTTATTCGATCCATAAAATTTGTTTTCTTAGATCATATAAGATACTAAAATTCAAATTTTTTATTTTCATAAATAAAGAAATGCCAGGGGTGGCCCTAGTTTCATTTCCACCCGGTATATTTAATTTATACCTGCTAAAACTTGCAGAGGAAAAAATTCAAGGGATTAGGGTAGTTTATAATAATATATTCACAACGGCCGAAATTTTAAATAAAAAGGCGTACTTTGATGTTTGTTAAATTTATACAGGGTGTCCCACTTTTATTCCTACAAAAAACAATTTTAGACAGTAAATGTCATTCTGAACAAAAAATTTTTTATGAACTAGTTTTTTTTTCGACTCCTTAAAAAGTTAGAGCAATTTTAAAATTTTAATGATTTTTTGGGACACCCTGTATTCTTTACATTTAAATCAAGTATGCTTTGGATTTGTCTTTATTTTTAAACTAATCAGATAGATTTATTTTATCGAGAAAATTTTTAAAAGTGTCCATTTAGTTAAAAAACAGCCAATATTGTTCAAAAATACAACTTGGCAAAAACAAAATCGAAAATATAATTGATTTAAATAAAAAACTGATAATAAGAAAGAAAAATTATACAAGGTCTTCCACAAAAATCATGAAAATTTACCAATCTTAAAATTGCTGTAACTTTGAGTCGAAAAAAATATTAGTTCACAACAATTTTTTGTTCAGAATGACATTTACTATCTAAAAATTTTTTAAAATTTTTGCTGGAAAAAAGTGAGACACTTCGTGTACAGGGTGACTCATTTAACTTGACACAAATAAATATCTAACAAACTAAAAAGCTTAGAAATAAAAGGTTTTGAAAAAAAAAATCATTTAGATTTAGATAAAAGTTATTTGTTTTTTAAAGTAAAATTTAGAACTGCTTAAAAAATTAAAGATTTTTATTTTAAAAAAACTAGAACTATCCTTGTACCCCTTTAAACCAAACAACTTTTATTTTAAACTTTTTTCTCCAACCTTTTAGTTTTTCATTTATTTGTCTCATGTTAAATGATTCATCTCGTATTTAGCCAAAAATTACAAAAGGTACTTTTACTGCAAAATGAAGCACTACTAAATAAGACTACCTTTTCTGTAGAACATTGATCAAGGATTTATTCCAGTAGTTTTAGAATTATATAAACCATAAAGAAAAACAGATCAAAAATAGTTAGTGACGCCCCTCCTAATGTAACACCCGTGAAAATAATCACGAAAATTTCTATTTAATTTTGTAATATTTATTTTTTTATTTATAAAAACATTTTTTTTTGAAAAACTTCAAAACTTTTTAACGATGCAATTTCGGACAATACTTTATGTTTTTAAAATGTAGTTTCACTCCATTTATCATCCCGAAAAAATTGCCATAGTTATTCAGGGATACCATGTAGAATAAAATTTTAGTGCATTTGTGAATTCTGCAAAATTAGAGATGAAACTCTAGTTTTTATTTTGCACGAAAACAAAATGCTTTTACAAATACAAGTAAGAATTATGCTTTCATATTTATTATTTTTCTCGGTAATTTTACAATCCGAAATTTGAAGCCATTTAGAAAATTAAAATCGGTTTTTCGTCTCGTATCATATTTCAATTATCAAACATCGAGAGTGCAGAGAAAAATGTTTTAGATAAAAATTTACGGAAATAATTAAAATATTACATAGTATGTACATAAGATGCAATTTTACGTGATGGACAGAAAAAACGCTTATAAAAGACACCCACATTTTAGGGTCTTAACTGGAGAAGAGTCACGATTTAAAAAAATCTAATAGCAGTTAGAAAAAATGATAAAAATTTCTAAAACGAGAAAATGTACTTATTTTTTAGAACTTAGGTTTTTGATCTAGAATGTTTGAAATATACATATAACATTTTTTCACATTACTTATCAAAATCCTGATTAAATTTGACATGCTATCGAGTTATCAAGAGTTCATTTTCGTGATGTTATATTTTAAACTCAAAAACATACGTTCTAAAAAATCAGTACCTACATTTTTTCGTTTTAGAAATTTTTATCAGTTTTTCTAACTGCTATTAAATTTTTTAAATCGTGACTCTTATCCAGTTAAGACCCTAAAATGTGGGTTTCTTTTATAACCTAAACTGACTTAACCTAACCTTTTGATCGAAATGACAAACTATTTATTAAATTAACTACCGTTTTGTAGACACCAATACCTTTTTTACTACATTTTTTCGATAAAATTGTTTCATCACCGGTATAATTTCATCAAGAATACAATTCCAAATACATAAGTGAAAATAAAATATCGCAATGACAATACCACGCTGACAACACCAAGTTAATTTTTTTAAATTAATTAACTGAATTATAACCTGGAAACTAGTCAAGTGTCACATTGAATGTTTGTTTTGTTAGTAACCTTTTTCAGTCATTATATTCTCTTTCCAAATATCACTCGTGAAATTGTGCATTTCTAAAAAAAATGTCGATAATATTTTTATACCACTTGTGATATTATCCTTGAGAATACAATTCCTTACCGTTCCACACTGAGAATACAACGCTCATTTTTTTTAATTAATAAACTGGGTTATAACCTAAAAGCTAGTCAAGTGTCACATTCATAGTTGATTTGTTAAACACCACTTTCAGTCATTATATTATCTTTCCAAATACAAATAACAAATCGACATTTTTTAGAAATCTTTAGCTCATTTAATCTTAATCTTAAAAATTTCCTCGTTGGGATTAAAATTCGTGCATTTCTAATTTTTTTTCGAGTAATATTCTTACCACTTGTGGTATTACCCTTGACAAAAGAAATGGTATCTTTGACAATATCTTTTTTTCCACTACCCTTTGGTCAACACAACCGTTAAAATGGTTTTATCACTAATGAAAAATTGTCATATTACAATAAACAGATCTGCGAAAAGATATGTTTCGATGAAAACTAAAATTTAAAAGTTATATCACTAATTGGTTCCAAGAAACTAATTAGCTTTTCAAGCTAGCGATCTTCCTCTTGCGGCCGAATGCGAAACTTATGGGATAACGTCAGAAATAGGTTAATTGCGATCACGTTTTCATGGTTGCCACATAAATTTCAATTGTCACCAAGATTACATCGCTTTACACTGACCTACTTCTGACGTCATTTTTGGTGGGAAAAATAATTTGAATCGCCAATAGCTTTGGGGTAGAATTCTATTTGTACTAAAATTTGGCATTTTGGGTAGTTTATATTTTTTTAGTTTATTTACTGGGTGACTAAAATTTCAAGTAAATATTCGTCGGTCCCAAAATTTTAATTAAAATTTCGTTTAAAAAAATAAATTTTATAGCTATAGATTGGAAATGAGTTGCTTTCATTACAAGTCACTTTTTCGTCGTTTTCTCATTCAACAAAAATACAAAAATCTATAATTAAAGAAACCATTTCAAAATTTGAAGGGGGTTACAGAAAAGTCAACCTTATCACAACCTTGTCGTTTTTTTCTAGTTTCGCTCAAATCTTATTCAATCATTTTAGGACAGCTCTGCGAAAAATCAAGACCGTGAAAAAGATTTTAAATAAAAATGAGTTTATTCCAAAAAGAAAGCGTATTTTTTTAAGAATTGCTCGTTAAATCACTGAGTCTCTTTGTAAATTTGTCTTTGTAAATAAAATAAGTTGTAAAATTTCAGGAATTTGAATTTTCTTGTGGTAAAAACCAATCAAAATATCGAAAGATTAGAAATAACCAGCCCCAGCACTAAGCAATGTAAAAAAATTTGATGTAAAGTATGATTAATTGTTATAAATACAAAAATTGTGTAATAATAGTTCTTAGAAAATCTTAATTTATGTACAAGGTTAGATAAATCACTTCAAGTGTTTTTAAAAATTGGCAACAAAATTAAAGGAAGAAATTAAGCAATTATCCAGTTTGGGTTCATTTATTTGTCTATGATTTTGAAATAATTGAAATGACCTCCTAATTTAGAATGCAGCAGGAATTGATGATTTTGTTGAAATACGATCGGTCTTGAAAAAAACCGCATTAGATCCATTTTGAGTGGTGTTTGTCGGAGGGGAAAGAAAAGAAAAATATCCGTGTTTATTTACGTCGCTGGATCGACGGCGGCGGCGGCGCCCGCTTCCTGCCGCCTCCGCCACCGCCGCCCCTCTTTTTCTTACCGGTGGGCATTTTGTGCGAATGTACCACCACCTTATGGCGTCCATCCTCGGACTAGAGTATAAATCAATAGAACGATGCGGAGAATGGGGGAGCAGGGAGCCGGGAGCGGCAGCAGGAGGCGGCAGGAAGAAATCTCGACGTTTGATTCCGGCCGACCTGATCAATTGCAACGGGAGCGCCAGCTTCTACTCTAATACCATTTACTTGTCGTAATTGACGAGAAGCAAGGGGGAATTAACTAATTCTTAAGCAAACAAGAATAAAGAAAAATACACACTTGAAGTTTTTATCACTCTTCAATCAAAGATACAAAAAATGGCAAAGTTAAGGCGCGTCCTCACTGAGTAAACAGATAACGCCCAACTCATAACGTTCGTTGTTTAGCGTTCTACGTTCGCTTAAGACGGCGCGGCGATAAAATCATGGGGTGCGGTGGTAGTTACGGTAAGATCAATTCGTTCCGTGGGGACGCACCTTTATCGGATTATAATTAATACGGGCAACCAATTTAACAATACTAAGAATTCTGCGCTTAATAAGAAAAAAACAAAGATTTGCATAGCAAAAACATTATAAAAACCCAAGATAAAAATGACAGTACAGTAAAATTAGATGTACGGAGGAGAAATTTTTAAGAAAAAAGTTTAAATGTCCCTTTTCGATCGGACAGCCCCGAAAAAAGTTATTACGCCCCGAAAGAAAAATCGAATTCATCCCCTCAGTGTCCGAAATTCACCCAGAATCGCATCAAATTTTAGTATGTTATGGAGGACCCGATTCTGAGGATCTATCTATTAAGGGGGCGGAGATACGACCCCTTTTGTATTTTTATCCCGAATTTGGGCATTTTCTGCGCGAAGCCACGAAAAGGGTAGCTTTTTTCGTCAGATTTTAAAAATTCCGGTTACATCGTGAAGAGGGATGTGGATTCTAAGCGAGGTTCAAATTTCAAATTTTTCAAAGCACTCTAACACTGAAGAAAATTTCCAAAGTCCTTCGATTTTTCTTACTTTTTTCCGGTTTTCGCCGGCGTCAACTTGAAACAATCGCAGCCCCGTCCGGTCTTAAAGGGAAGCAACGAAATTTGGCTCCGTTTATTTTCACATCCTGGGGATAGACCGTGGCCATTTTTAAGTCTCCAACCGTGTGGCGCCCCGGCGCCGAGACGCGAAGTGTACAAATTTAGCGTTTTTTCGTGCGGCAAAAGTGCTCAAAATGTACCCCTTATATTTGAGAATCGGCAGGTGCAAAAAAATAGCGGGTTTTTGATTTAAAAAGTAGATACCCGTTATTATGACCATCTTACCCCCTTTTTTATGCTTTCATTTTTTATATTGAATTGAGGCCTTTAAATTTGCATTTAGTTTTTTTTTGCTTTTTCGACGCGGACTTTAAAAATTCGTAACTTTTGATAGGGGTTGGATATTATGGTGCGATATTTTTTATTTTGCTTATTACATTAATATTTATAAGCAAAAAAATCTACACCCCTAAATTTTCTCCCTTTGCGTCAGAAAAAAATCGAACGTAAAATGTAAAAAAAAATCGCATAAACGCGATCGGACAGTTGTACCACTGGCGCCCACAATTTTTAAAAAATTTCAAATTTTACTTCATTTCCCTTAAAAAGAATAACGTTTACAGCTAATAGGCTATTTTTTGTTTTTATACTCGAAGGGGTTGGGAAAATAAAGCAGAATTTTTGAATTTAAGGGAGGACGGCTCCCGTTCGGCCATTTTTTAACGGATTTTCGTTTTTAAAAACTCTGCTGAATCTACACTTAAAACCAAAACCACACACATAAGATTTTTTTAATTTCGAAAAAATAACGAAAAAATCATTTTTTTAATGTCCCATTTAAAAATGTAGCAATTTTTGAAGCTTTTCGGTTTAATCAACCCATCAAATTTCACCGTCATGTAATACACCTTTTCTGAAAGCTTTCAAGGTCCACTTTACGACAAAAAAGAATCACTTCGCTATGTCTTTTCGTTATCGAGTTATGACTGAAAATGTAGCAAAATTAAGCAAAATCTCTATGTATAGGACATTCGCGCTACTTTAACTAAAATTAAGTTTACCGTACAAAAAAAAGTTTCGAACAAAAGTTGTAGGTAATTTTATGCTCTACAAGATTGATAATAAATAAATTTATCGTAGGATTGATAGAAACCGAGATATTTGGAAGAAACCATTTCCCCCGCTATAATTCGAGAAGCAGGTACCCCACAACTCGGGACTCTTTAGATCCTAAATGTTCATGATTTAAGCTACAAATAACCCGAGTTTCATTAACTCCGCAATTTTTTCCTTATTCAGCCTGTTTTTGTGCTAATTTTACTGTACTATGAGAAAAAAAAATAAAATTTATGGGTGTATTTTTACCTAAATGTAGGCAACCAAATCAACCTTAAATTAGTAAAAAAACTTCCTAATCTTTCAATTAAAATCCGCGTATTTAATAAAAGCAAAGCCTTAATATTTTTTATGAGGATTCTTTTATGAGAGGCCTAAGGCTTTTGTTGTTTGAGAGCGCACACATCCTTAATTTATCGTTATTAAAATAATGGAGCTCATAATTGGTACGAATTGAAATCGTTAAAGTAATTGTTTGCCTTTCAGATAAGTCATACAATGTAAAATCGCGCGCAATTATCAAATTGTTAATCTAACGGTCCGATGGCTTTCTTTGGAGTTCTTGGACTTTCGGCACGCGTCATCTTCGCTTTTTCATTTCCTGACGCGTCACGTTATTGAAAAAAAAACAAAAGAAGAGATTTTCATTTCCGTTTACGAATTTTCCGCTATTAACTCTTATTATACCCGAGAATAATTGGAATCACTTCGATTATCAAGACTAAAATAAAACAAATAGATTTTTTATGAGTTATTAATTTATTGATTTGATTTGTTAATTAAATAGAAATATGATTATAAATTTAGTTTATGGTTGGTAGCCGGTTCTGAATTATCGTAATTAACAAGGGCTATAAACCGATCGATTGGTCTTATCCCCAAAGTCCGACCTATTTTAAGCGTTCAGCACGAGTTCCACCAAACTTTCGCCCTTAAAATCTAAATAAAGCAAACTAATTTCGACTCCCTAAAATTTCAAACATTTCATAAAATAAAACTTGAACAAAGGAACCATTTACTTACAAATAAGTGCATTTCAAATCTTATTTTCGAAACAATTATTTGTTTATGTAATAATATGTTTTACAAAAAGTTTAAAATTATTAAAATAAATATGTTTTTGATTAAATAAGAGGTATACAGGGTGTCCCATTTGACGTTGGACTGTATGGGTAAATGGAGAAAGTAGTAGAGATTTTTTTGAATATTAATAATTCATTTACAAAAAATTTGAATATCGCATCGTTCCAACGCTATCTTGAAATAACAAGAAAATGCGATTTTCAAAATATGGCTATAACTTCGTTATTTTTGGTGGTACCAAAAAATGTTTTTGACTTAATACAGACAATTTTTTGTGTACAATGCAGTAAAACAAATGAATATTTTTTTTCGCCAACGGATTGACCGGAAATGAACCAAACTTATTTTTTTCTTATGGCAGCCATATTGTATTTACACATATTCGGAATTAGTGTATTTTTCTGAGTAATTTGATATATCATATGTAATATTTTAAGAAAAATAGAAATAATTTTATTTTACTAACCAAAAATGGCTTTGAATAGATGTAAACTGTCAATACATATGTGTTAAGATTTATTTTACATTTAATATTTTAAATAGTTAATTTATGTTATTGACAATTTACATCTCTTAAAGTCCAATGTTAGTTTGTAAAATCAAATTATTTTATTTTAAATATGACATATGGTATACCAAATTACTCAGAAAAAAATATTGATTCCGAATATATGTAAATCAAATATGGCTGCCATAAGAAAAAAATAAGTTTAGTTCATTTCCGGTCAATCCGTTAGAGAAAAAAAATATTCATTTATTTTACTGCATTGTACACAAAAAATTGTCTGTATTATGTCAAGAAACTTTTTTGGTGCCACAGAAAATAAAGAAGTTATAGCCATATTTTAAAAATCGCATTTTCTTGTTTTTTTCTAGATAGCGTTGGAACGATGCGATATTCAAATTTTTTGCAATTGAATTATTAATATTCGAAAAAATCTCTACTACTTTGTTCATTTAACCGACTTTCTATCTCCAATAATAACAAAGATACCCATACAGTCCAACGTCAAATGGGACACCCTGTATATTGAATGAATTCATTGGAAGAATTTCTAAAAATTCTAAATAATTCATAATAAAAAGATATAGGAAATGACCATTCTTAAACAGCAATGCTCGCCGCTCATCACTCTGAACTGAGAGCGAAGTCGATCGCTGTAGATTGCTAGAACGAAAGTTGTTTAAACTATAATTTGATAGACCGAACACTGTTAGAACTAGAAAGTGTTGGAACCTAAATTTGTTAGAGTCGAAATTTCTGAGCACCGTTAAATGTTTGAATTGAAAAATGATGGAACCAAAGTTATTATAACCTAAAAGTATTAGAACCTAGTGTTAGATTGAGTTTCCAATTCAAGAATCTTAAAAGAATTTTGTCGGATAGCATATATTTTTCTATTACTAATTACCAAAATGAAACCAAGGAAATTATTGGTGTTGTTTGTATTTTCGGAACACTTTGTTCTGCGACCGGCGAGAAGTTAGCCATAAATTTTCCAGCCACAATTTTTTACATGTATTTTTCCATAAGAAGAAAAACCATTATAACTTCTTTATTTTACATTCTGTAACAATAATAAATGTACCACTGGAAAGCTCAAAGAATTATCTACATTATAGTACTACTACCAATACTTGCCTCATAATAACAATTACGTAATTTGCAATTAATCAGATGACTACCTTAAAAAATAAAAAACACTTAATTAGCTGTAACTTTTTTTTAATAAACTTACAATTAAAATAAAAAAATCGATAGAATCTTCATAAAATTCTCTACATTTCCATGTATAATACAATATCAGTCACTAATTATTAACTTATTAATTAACCAGAACACAAAAAGTGTTTTTGATATTTTAAAGTAGTCATCTGATTAATGGCAAATTTTAGATTTATTATTATGAGGCAATTATTAACAGTACTACTGTTATGTATGTATTTCTATAAGCTTTCTAGTGGTATAACTAGTTTTGTAGTACAATGTAAAATAAAAAAGTTATAGTTCTTATTATGGAGAAGTGCATGTAAAAAACTGTGGCTGGAAATTTTATGGCTATCTTCTTGCCGGTTGTTCTGCAACATTTCGTTCTAATACTTTTAGTTTCTAATAACTTTCGTTCTGCCATTTTTCAATTTGAACACTTTTCGGTTCTAATAAATTTCTGTTAGAACACTTTCCAGTTTTAAAATTCACATTTTAACAAATTTCGTTCTAACGAATCAAGCGATGACATTCTAACAAAATTAATTCAATAATATGATTTTTGATGAGGAAAAAAAGAGCGTTGTGTGATGAGCAAAGAGCACGATGCTTGGTCTATCAATAAAGAGTGATGAGTGGTGAGCATTGATACTTTTATTTTTTTAAATTCTGATTTAAAAACAAATCAATTTTTGTGTGTATAAAACTGAATTATTGTATTTTTTTTTAATTTTTGTGTTTTTTGTCTTTATATTGGCTTTTTAAAAGTTTAAACTGATTTGTGGTGATGTTTTTATAAATCTTGTATGAAAGTGTAAAGTGACATTGCAACTATAGTGCAGCGTGTGGCATTACAGATGCCGCCAGCGGTGGAAGAAGCGGCGGTGTGGGCGTCCAAAAGCAGACCATGACCAGCAGCACATCTTCATCGTCTATTTCGAGCTACGCCAACATCAAGTACGAGTGTCCCTTGTGTGATCTAGTGCTCCCCAGCTTGAACCACGCCAGGATCCACATTGACGAGCACTACCCCCGCGACAGCAATATTTGCCCAGTGACAGACTGTCAAAAAATCTTCACCCACCCCAACTCCGTACGCAACCACATGCGTGCCAAGCACTTCAACCAGTGGGAACAAATGAAACAGCTCAAATGGAGCTTATAATTAAATAAATTGGCTTAAGCGCAAACCCCCAAAAAAACAATCTCCACGTTTATAGTTGCGGACATGCTGTACATTACAGTTGGAATCAATAAAGGCAATGCGAAAACTGGGTGGGGAGTATTGGGAAGTACAAATAAAAGCCTTGAATTGTGATTTATATATGTCTTATTCTCTCTATTTACGATTCGGCGGTTAAATCGATAAAAGGACGAACGGGAACGGACAGGAAGATTGCACCAAAGCCTAAATAAAGTGAAAATTTTCCGAGGACTACTTTCGATGAAAATCGTTAAAAACCTCTTTGATCTAACTAAAGCACACAATGAAGCTTAAATATGTAATTTCCTTTAAAAAACATCATGTTTTTAATTTGAAAATATAAACGTCATTTTCTTTAATCTAACGATTTTTACCAAAGATAATTATTGCCAATTTTGTTATTGTATTCAGTAATTATTATATTAAATTGTAACTATTACACTTGTAAGATATTTGTAACTTAATAAAACTAATATTTTAAACTTTTTAATTTATTTAATAAATTAAATATAGGCTTTTAATTCCCATTTCTAAAAATAAAAGGCACTTATAAAAGCTGCAATTCAAAGAAATGTTCATTTTTATAAAATATTTTAATGATTTTTTTTCTTAACGATATTTTTACTTCAAAATAAAGTTTATCAAAAACAAAGCGACACGTCTTTCACCGTTTTTGCAAATTCCGAATAATAAGGTAGTTGTGAATTTTATGCGTTACTTTAAACTCACCCTGTATATGTATACATAAATACAGGGTATCTCAGACCCGTACCACTTCTTTAATTCGAGAACCCTTTGTCGTAAATTGATGAGAAAAAAAACCTAAAGAATCTTTTGGTGTAATTCGTAATGTCATAAACCGGAAGTAACTTTGAAATTTTAAATGACAACCTGGGTCTAGTATGGTATTGTTGGAAATGTCTTTTAAAAATAAACAACTTTTATTAAAATATTTTTTTAATTTCTTGGATAATTAACAAATTATACGAAAAAATAAAAAAAAAACAAGTAACAAATGGTTTCTTAAAATATAAAAAAATGAAAATACTACCATCATCCTCAATGGGTGAAGATAGAGGCAATTATGATTTTTTAAATGGAAACTTGTATTTTCTGCATTTTTCGCTTCGTTTGTAGAAAATAATCAACTTATTTAGGTTATGTATTTTTGTTTATTCAAAAAACAAAAAAAAATATTTTTAACGAATATAACGAAAAATCCCAACAAAAAATTTCCATTTAAAGAATTATCTCTCGCCCATTTGCGGATGATAGTAACGTTTTAATTTTTCCATAATTTAAGAGACGAATAGTCACTTTGCATATATTTTTTCGTTTAGTTTGTTAATTATGCAAGATATTACAAACATATTTTAACAACAATTGTTTCTTTTTAAAAGACCTTTCCAATAATACCATACTCGAAATAGGTTGCCAATTAAAATTCCAAATTTACTTCCGGTTTCGGGTATTTCCGGTTTGTTTTGGAAATTAAGAATTACACCAAAAGATTCTTTAGGTTCACTTTGGTGGTTCTAGAATAAAGAGGTGGTACAGATGCTCTGGGACACCCTGTATATCCCTTAAAATATGGAAATTTTAAATAAAATGTATAAGCCACAAGGTAAAACTAATAAATCTGGAGATAATTTTTATTTTAAATGTTATAAACATTTTTCATTTGTAGGGGTTATTTTCAAAAACATCCTCTACTTCAAGAATATTTAAACTTTTTTCTTTCTTTTTTTTTTAAATAAAAATATGTAGTAGTGATTCGAAATTATTATCAATACCAAAATATGAAAATTGCCTAATAAGATATTTTACAAAAAAATCAAAAACTTCAAATACTTTAGGGAAAATTCTGACCATCCATAATCCTTGGTATCATGAGTATTTTCTTCAATTTTATTAGTCGAAGGAATAAGTGTGGTAATTTTAAGGGATTTTGAGTTTACATTACTTAGATATGGTTTTATCAAAAAATATTCTTTCTGGAAACATTTTAGTCAAAATTTGACCTTAATTTTTTGACAAAATTATAACTTCAGAATGAAAATAAATATAATTATTAGTATTAAAAACCTCATCACTTTTTAATCCTGAAGAAATTATCAGGACCAAATAATAATAAAATATGTATTAAAAAAGGTGAAACTTACAAAAAATTATAAAAGTGATTTTATAAAATTTACAAACGAAAGGTTAACTTAGAAAATCACATTTTGTATTGTTGATGAGAAATTTTGAAAAATGCACTCAAAACTAGGAACACCCCTGTCATTTCTTTATTTATGAAAACAAAAATTTGAAATTTTATTATGTTATATGGCATAAAAAACGCATTTATTGACCTAAAAAAAAGTCAATATCACTTCTGGTTTGATCAGAAATTGCATCAACTCTGTTATTTTAAATGCAACTCCCTATTTTTTATACATTTTATTACACATTGGTTAGTTTAAAGTATCTTTCCGAATAATTTTTTTTTTTTTTCAAAACTTAAAAAAATTTTTTGGACTTTTCGTAAAAAAAAATCATAAAACCTACTCTAACTACTCTCAAATACTCAAAAATAATATGTATTAACAGATACATAAAATAAATTATAATTTATGAAATTCATTTGGCCGTTTTTATGTATTAAGAAAATTATAATTTTTCATGGTAACAATGAAGTATGATGACATGGTTAGGTGAGATACCTTCTGATCTACATCTTAGATTCGTATAGTTAGCAATTTTCTTGATGTTCGTACTTCAGCTCTTCATTAGCATTTTCATTTCTCTTCCAAATTCCTGGTTAATGTCGGTAAAGAAGCCCATAATATATTAATTGAAATGGTTATCGTCCAAAAATGTAGGAGTTATTGACTATTAGGACACAACTGAAAAATAGTTTCATATTTAAACTTTATTCTTCCAGCAACGTTTTGGTCATTTTGTGACCTTTTTCAAGCTGTAAATTATAATTATTAACTAAATGTGAAGAAACTTAATTAATATCATACCTTAAAAAAACCATAAAACTGTTTGTCATCATACAAACCAGGACGTGGATTCCTGAAATCTCACACAGTGAATCTCAATCTCACTTTCTTCGAACCGCAAGCGTCAAAATTTCACCGGCGAATCCAAATTCACTTGCGCATGCGCTTGAGGAAGGCCAGATTAACTGTCACTCGGATGAAATTCGGGAATCCATCCCCAGGAATTATTAACCAGATAAATCCAGGAAACGTCTTATGCTTCAATAATATGTCGAACAACTTCGTAAAACAATGCATTAACATCCAAATTTGTTGACTGATCATCTTCGATTTTTAACACCCAGGTGAGAGATAAAATTATTTTAATTTATCAAAAATATTTTAATTTGTTATTCTATGTGTGGTAAAAATGAAATAATTAAAACCTAAAACGTATATAATTATGTTAATTATTTGATAAGTTTTATTGTTTCACGATTTACCTTCTCAATTTTATGATCACGATGTGTAGTGATGAGGTTACATGGACCATAATCAAAACGATGCCAATTATCACAAAATATCACAGTTAATTACTCTATTTTAGATTTTAGTATTGTACTTTTATAGTTTCATTGGTGGTCGACTTATGACATCAGTTGGACTTGATCCTTGCGTTTTTGATTTAAAATTCAAAGATTTTAAACAATTTCTATGTCTCGTTATTGTATGCCACACAGCATGATCTGCTGGTTGTACATAGTTTAGGGTTTTTTTACTGACTAGATGAAGAATATTCTAATTATTTTACCTAAAACAAAATATCAAAATTATCACTAGTTACAATTGATTTTAAAATTTTTTTTTAACTTTTCCAATTTTTATATTTCAAAATTTTTGTTTGCTCCTTTTATCGATTTCACATATCAAAACCAATTTTTTTGAAATAAATAAATGGAAGAGATACTTTACATGGATGAATTCTTTCCGAAAATGTTACTTTCTTACAGAACTCACTATAATAATGGTATACATTTATTACGAAAATTTGGAAAATCCTATACGTTACTCCACGGGCTTTTAAAGTCCTTTATAATACACGTTTATAAAATCACAGATTTGTGTATAATTTCACCTTTTACCTTCGAAAAATATTGCATAGACATATTTTTTTAATGACATCATTTTTGGACAAAGTAAGTTGAAAATAAAAACTTACACCTGTTTGGAATGTAAGGATAATTATCACGTGTCACGATCTCCAAGAAAAGCGCAATTTTAAAAGTGAATTTTCAGGAAAATTAATGCTGAATAACGAGAAAATGATTTTTTCATAACTAAATTAATCAAGTCGATTCATAACTCAACACCTATTTTTTTAAATTAAGTGGAGCAAATTTTTGACCCAAAATGGTGGAAGTCGCTAAATTAAACATTCTCAAGAAGTGATAAAAACGTTTGATATAAATACTGTCTTATTTCGAATTTAAGAAATTGGTCGTTTTCCTTGTCTACTCTGGGGTGAGGTTTTTTTTTTGATTTAGGAATTAAGGAATTTCGTTTTTCAAGATTTAAAAAAATCCAAGCACTTCGCAGAGTAATAAATAAACAGAATAGAAACTCATGTTGCTTATTAAATAAATATTTCAAAAAAAACCCAATGAATTTTTTGTCCGACTACAAAACTTTGTAAGATACGTTTGACTTTTAAAAATCCATTTTATTCAATTTATTAAGAATATTGTTTATAACTTATTTTTTTTCAACTTACCTAGTTTAAAAAAAAAATACCAATTTTGTTTTCTTGTTTTATTTATACTGCCCATCATTTTACATTGTGATTTTTTAAATTAAATCTAAATATAATTTTTTTGTAGTTTCTAGGCGATCTTTGGATATGATGAGAGTGCGAGCAACTGATCCCCGTCCCTGCCCAAAATGTGGAAAAATCTACCGGTCAGCACATACGTTACGAACGCATTTAGAAGACAAACATACAATATGTCCAGGTTATAGGTGTGTTTTATGTGGCACTGTAGCCAAATCTCGCAACTCTTTACACTCACACATGTCGCGCCAACATAGGGGCATAAGCACCAAGGATCTCCCAGTTCTTCCGATGCCTGCCCCTTTCGACCCAGAACTGGCAAGTCGGTAAGTATTATTAAATGAACATTTGATCATGAATTAATAGTGTTCGTGGTAGGTTGTTGGCGAAAGCTGGTGTGAAGATTTCGCCTGCGGAATTGAGGGCTCGTGCTTCTCCTACAGGACCCAGACGTTCTGATGTGAAGTTGGATGCGAAGAGTGTTTACGCCACGTCAGAAGCTGGTAGTTCGATATGTGGGGATAATGATCCTGAAGATTTAACCATGTCGCACCATAGGTATTCGACAGGTTTTGATATGACGATGTCCCCACCTTTAAACCATTCAAATCACGCGAATATGAAGAATAAATATAATTCGGCGTCACAGGCTGTTGCGGCGAAGAGTATGGATTCAATGTCATTCTCTAAAGAACCGTTTCCTGCACCGCTACCACCCCCAGTGAGTTCAAACTCGACTGGTTCCGCTATTTTAGATACGTATCTTCAGTTTATCACTGAGAATAGTGGGATGATGGGGATGATGTCTGAGCAAGCTGCGGCGGCAGTTCATGCAGCGAAGCTGGCGCAGATTAACGCTATGGGGTTGGATAAAGCTTCCCAGCAGCATTTCCTGGAGAAAATGCAGCAACAAATGGGGGCGGCTAGTGAATTCATGATGAAACGCGACGAAATTCGCCGAGGGGAAGGCGATGTCATCCACGATGACCCTCGCGATCGTGATGAAGAGGGCGAGTCATCAGGCGGCGAAGATGAGTATAGTGATGAGGAGCCCGAACAACCCGAAGGTGTTAAAGTAGGTGAATAATCCGAAAACGGCCCTTCATATTTTTTTATTAATCAATAATACTCGTTTAATTCCATCCAACTACCTCTGCTGGTACACCTCTTCGGGTGCATCTTTGATACTTAAACAAATTTCTCTCCCTTAGAGAAAAATTCCATCCGTCTACCTCAAATATAATTATAGTTTAATGAATAAAACATGATAAGGGTTCTTATAGTATACGGTTAAATATAAAAAAGTTATACAAAAGCAGTTATGAAATAACTTAATAAGCGTTGATGTTTTTTTTTGAGTTGAATTACAAGAATGTTGTTGTAGATTTGTAATTTTTTAGCACGTGCCAGATTTAAATGTTAAAGATTATATTAAACAATAAACATAATTACCAGTGATTTTAGTACTAAAAAAAAGCTTTGAATCAGTAAATCAAAAATTTTACAGAGTTTTCTTCAAATGATTCAACCTTCTCAATTTTGTAGTAGTTTTTAAAAAATTTTAATTTTCAACCAGTCGAATTTCCTAAAATATATGAATAAATGATCTATTAAGAAATTTTAATTAAAAGAGAAATCGACCAAAAAAATACTGAAATCTGTTTTTTCTAAAACGTGATTAATAAGTGGAAGTAATTTGGATAATTATTATTTTTAGAAAATTGAGAAGGTTGTCGAAATATAAATCTATAAACGTTTGATTTGAAAAAAAAAGTTATTGATTCATGGCTTGATCTTGGGTATACTATACGGGTTTTTGAAAATCCGGCTACATACTTATTGAGTTGTTAAAAACGGGTTTTATAATTTTGTACGGGTTGCATTTAATCTTACTGAACAAGGGTATTTTGTTATGATAAGGAGCTTATTAAAATTAAATACATCCCGTGAATGCGCGCGCATTAACGATATACAGAGTGTATACAAAAAATACAAAAACAAAGCAAACCATGTCTTATTCAGGTGAAAGTGGTACAAAGCGTTTTTGCCTTTCGCAATCGATATTTTTGTACGTAATTTTTTAAAAATGACGCCTCTTATAACTCGTTGATGTTTATATAAATATGTATATAAATAAATAAATTAAATAGTAATACACTGAAGCGAAAAAGTTTCCTCCTGCAATTTTATTTATTATCACTTATTGCTTCCATTTGTATACATATTAAATGTGGAACAATCATTAGTTGTTAATTCAGATGTTTTACTCAGGTTCTTTCTAAATGCATATATTTACAAGTACAAATACATTTTACAAAATATTAAACGGAATCACATTCAGGGATAATTTTCCGCTCTCAGGTTAATATAGTTAAATATAATAAACAATCAACTTTATTTTATAACAATAAAGCAACACATATCCGTGATACTATTCAGGTATTTTTTATTAATATTACATTTATATTACCCCCAACTTTATCAGTTATTACCTCATTATTTTAAATAGTTATAACAGTTACATCACAAACCCTCAAAATGAAATATATGCCTCATTTTTTTTACTTATTAAAAACTACCTCATAATCAACCAATTTTAGTATTTTTTTAATATGTATTTATTTTTATGTACTGTGCATTTGTGTTTTGTAAATTTTAACTTAATGAAAATACTTAAAATTTAACGCTTGTATTTAAAAAATTGTAAGCAAAAATCTTTTTGATTAATTTTTTTATTTCATTCAAATATGCTACTAGGAAAAATAAAAAAAATGACGCAGCTATTTATAGTTAAAAATATTGTAATTTTTATTAATTTTAGGCTACATTTTTGGTAACTTACATTTTCAGAAAAAAACTAAATTTTTTGAAAAATTTTCATTTAAAAAAAATGTAATTTTTTTGATATTTTAGTGGACATGTTATAAATTTTGTACATTAATACGAAGTTTTCGTAAGAAAAATAGAAAAAGAGGATTCCCTAGATATACCGGGTGTACACGAAACTAGGGACACCCCCCTGTCATTTCTTTATTTATAAAAATATAAATGCAAAACTCAACTATGTTATCTGGCTTAAGGTGATAGGGAGTCATATATTGAAAAACCGATGATTTTATATTTCCCGAATTTTTTTAAAGTGTTTCGAACTGGAAACAATAGTCGGCAAATGCGAGCGCTTGATTTTGAAATTCGCTTGATATTTGGGGTTTTGCTCATAATTTTTTTTCTATTGAAGCTTTTTTAAAATTTCTTTTTTTGGTACACAGAAGAGTCTTGTGGCTACCAATTTCTTCTGGTTTTGTTTTTGTAAGTCACACCAAATACTCATACGGCCGCAGTAAAATTGGCACTTTTAAAAAAACCTGGTCCTAGAAAATACCATTTTTCTTTAACAAGGGACCTTCAAATTAAGATTTGTAAAATTTTCTCTTATCTAAATACACAACTTCACAAAAGTGTTATTCTGTTTTTCTGATTATATCGAGTATAAGGTTTAAAACAGCAAGCAAAACTTGCTCATTTTTAGGTCAGATTTGATTGTCTATAAATCTAAAAATTCAATAAAAAATACAAAAACAAAATAATAGACATGTTATGCCAAGTATTAATGAACTACTACTACTACAAAAAAACAGAATTTCATTTACTGGTTTGTCTAAAAAATGGTGTTCCGTAGAGTCACATTTTACGCTCACAAAATTTCGCCGACTATCGTCTTAAATACCGAACTTAAGTAAGACTTGTACTTTTATATACAATTTTTTGTTTTCGTGTATCTAAGTTTATATAAGCGTAGTTTTGCAAAAATAAAAATATAAATATAGAAGTTTTTCTTGCAAAATTACATAAATATAGTTGTAGATACATAAATAACAAAACTTGCAAATGAATGTAAAATTCTTACTTTAGTTTGGTATTTTTTTGACTTTCCAATTCGAAACACTTTAAAAAATTCATGAAAGATAAGTACGTCGTTTTTTTCAACATTTGACTCCCTATCACCTTAAGAAAACGCATTTATTGAACTAAAAACCAATTTCAATATCACTTCCGATTTCAACGGAAATTTTATCAACTTTCTTATTTTAAATGTAACACTTACACCCCTATTTTAAGTACATATTATTAAACATTAATAAGTTTAAAGTATGTTTGTGACAAAATAATTTTTTTTTAACGTTAAAAATTTTTTTTTTGTATTTTTCTACCATTCCTGTGGTTGTGGTACCTAACAGTTAAGGTGTTTACTAATTTTTTTTACCAAAAAAGTCCATTTTTTTAAGTTTTAAAAAAAAAATTGTCAGCAACATATTTTAAACCTCCCAATTTTTAATAATATGTATAAAAAACTAGGGTGTTAAATATAAAAGTCGGTATAATTTCCGGTGAAACCGGAAGTAAAATTGAATTTTTTTTAGGTCACCAAATATGTTTTCTTAATCCATATAACGTACTAAAATAGCAATTTTATATTTTCATAAATAAAAAAATGGTAGAGGTGGCTTTATTTGCGTGTACACACGGTAGATATTTTATATACAGAGTGTCCCATTTTTTCCAGCAATTTTTTTCTAGTAATAAAAGTCATTCTGAATAAAAACTTTTGTCATTTTGAGTTTTAGTACTTTATAATTTCAAAATTGTTTTGATTTTTATTACAAAATTAGCAGAACCAGTATACAATATACATTTTCTTTTAATTTTTTTTCCTTTCGATAAAAGTGGGGTTTCAATTTTATATTTACCTTTACATTTTTTTCAAGATGGCTTTAAAAAATTATAATAAAAAGTTAATTACACAGGGTGCCGTAGTTTTAATGCAAAAAAGATACTGTATTATGGTTCATAGAAAATTGTTACTTCAGAATGACATTTTTCTATCTAATAAAAGAATTTTGGTGGAAAAAAACTGGGTCACCCTGTATAAAAGTAAATCTAGTCATCTTTTTTTAATACTCTATTTAACAATTACAAAAAAATTTAATGAACATAATTTTTCACAAAATTTTGTAAAAAGAATCAATTTTTTTATTTTTATGTAGAAATCATTAAAAAAATCAAGCGTTCAATTTAATGTTTTTCCAGAAATCCCTTCCAGAGATTTTTATTTTTATATTTTTTAACCAAATGCTTCCATTCATTATTAAAAGTTTTCCATTTTTGTAATAGTTAAGTTAATTTTGTTCTTCCATTAAAATTAAAATAAACTACAAAAATAGCTTCCATTTTAAAGAAAAAACATTTTCAAATTATGCTTCCATTTATTCGAAAATTTTATTGAACCCAAATTTAGCAATTTTTGTATTAATTTATTAATGAGTTGGCCATTGTGGTCACCTTATTTTTGGTTTAATTATTTTAATTACACCGGACTTTAATTTTTCGTACTACAAATACTCAAAAATCTACAAATAAGAACTTATTTTTAGTAAATTTTTACCTATTAGTTTATATTTAATTCCTCCACATTTATTAAACCATCATTGCCAACATTAGTTTACTTCCAACGTATTACTCCCAATAATTTATAAGCATTACCTACTTAAATTAAGTTTTCCAAAAGAGCCTCTTTATTCAGGCTTGTCGCTATAAAACTAAAAACCTGTAATTTATAAAAAAAAACTAATTAGTCCGTATTAGTTGATTAAATTAATTAACGCCAGTAATCGTTGAATGTTTGATTAGAATTCGAAAAAAATGAAAATAAAAAAAGCGTGTGTTGCTTGCGTTTTAACGAAACAAGTATATTTAGCCGCGTAGTGAGGTAGTTGATACAAAAAAGTGTAAGTTATAAATATAGCGATAAATCCGATAGAGGTCGTTGTTAATTATTGAATAAGTTTAGGCGTGTGTTAGAGAAAAAAGTGTACTTTATATTATTATGGATGATTGAGTAAATGCTACACAATAAACCATGTATACTGATATTAATAGAGTTATTCTTGGTTTTTAAAAAATTAAAACTTATTTAGTACGCACTAGCGAATATGAAGAAAAAAAAAATACCACCGTACTTACCCAAAATTGAAATAAAACGTAATTTACAAGAAACCAAATCTCGCGGGGAATTAACTTCTTTATCTACACGTCCGCTTTATAGACTGCATTTTTTTTACAAAAATCGTTAGAATGTAAATATTTGAGTTGTAAATTACGTTTAAAATTAAAAGCTTTTTCACAAGAAAAGCTTAAGCTGTGCGTACATAAACGTTATTTTTAATAAATTATACTATTTAAAAGAAGAAAAAAAAATGAAACAAAAATGAGATCTCTTTTTTTGTTGTATTTTATAAATTTTGTACTTAAACAACCCCTTAGGTCTGTAAATATTGTTTTAGTCTTTAGTTTTACTGTTTAATTTCACTGATGGCAAGATTTTCCGGTGCCATAAAACCTTGAATTCTTAAAACGTCGTGTTATAGAAATGCAAATAAATTAATGGTTCCTAATTTAAAACGGTTCCTCAACAATAGGGTGTATATAATAAATAAGAATTAAATAAAAGCTTCTGTGGCTTTAGTGTTTTTTAATTGAGAGCGCACGCGTGAATTTCTCCAATTAGAATATTGTTGGGGGACTGGGTGCCTTCAGAAAAAATTAAAATACGGCCCTGGCGAGTTTTACAAGTAGCCTCGTGCCGTGCGCAGAGTTCCTAAACCTCGCTCCCTTTTACGAGAGTAATAATAATTTGTAAGCAAAATTAATTAATTAATGGAGAAATTAATTAATTAACTTTTATATAGCTTAGAGAACCGTTAATCAACACACCGATGAATATAGTTTTGCTAAATTAAAATTAAAATAAATAAAAAAGGGGCAGATTCGTAATTATATATACATATATATTATATATACAAACAAGAAAATATAAATAAATAAATTAGGTGTATGTGTAATAATAAATAATACTGACTAGAGTATACCTGATTGATTAAATTGAACCCAATAAATAATAAACGATATTATTTGCATTTCTTTTATTAGTGGAAAATTTTGTACTTAAATTTTATTTTCGTTAAAATTTATATAAATATTATATATATATAAATATTATTTTGTATTATACAGTTAAATTAAAGATGTTCCTAATATTTAAGTTAGGATTTATTATTATCACAGTTGCATTCTTTTTAAGTTCGTTGTTTAGAAATTAGGTGCAATAAGAGAGTTTTTTTAATATTAAGTATGTTATAAATTTACCTTTTTGCCATATTATTATTATTATTATTATTATTAATACATTGTGTATTGCTTGGGTATCATTTACAATAAAATAATATAAAATTTTTATTTATTGTTTTATTTCTATTTTTATATTCCATTCCATTTACTAAAAAAGGTAAGTACCCATGACACAAGTATTCCGTATTTATACTTATGTTAGCATTTATGCCAAACCTCTCGAGTGAAGAACCAAGACTGAGACCTATAGCAATTCTAAATGAATCGTTATCAAGAAGGGTACCCAAAGATGAAACTGGTAAAGCATGTAGCCGACACCTGATTCTTTAGAAAACAAAGCATTTAAACGTGCTTTTTTAAATGAACTTTATAACATTGAAAAACAAAAGGTGATATCTCTGGAAGGGTATCAAAAACCAGATTAAGAAAAGTATTTCTGTTTAACATGTTGAAAGCATTTTTAAAATCTAATTTCAGAAAAACTTTATTTGATGGGTAAGGTATCTTCGAGCTGAATAAATAATAACTTCACAACCTCCTTTAGTACCAAAACCAAATTGAATAGGACTTAAAACATTACCAAGATTTTTTTTAATTTTAGAACAGCATAACTTAGCTACCAAGCGACGAAAAAAAGTTCCAACAGCAATTGGTCCTACACCTCCATCTTTTTTCTTCAAAGCACACAACGAAGCACCATATAATATCGGGCATATATCAGGAATTAGTTTTCCATTAAATTACAAAGATTTGTAATTGACTTTAAAAGCTTTTCACCTGAAGAACCAGAGTTAAAACTGAGCATGTCTTGTATGTGTGAAGGTCTGAGAGAATCTAATCCGCCAGATGAGCCCATATTAAAAGATTTTATGGCTAAAAAAACTTCACTTGTAGTAACTTGTATTGGAGTAATCTTGCTATTACTATACATAATATTAATGCTTTCAATATACTTAGGATGTTTATAAAGAAGGGATTCATAAATATTTTTATCAAAACCAGCGAAGTAATCATTTGAAGATATTAATTTAACAGCTCCTGATAAATCACCATCAGAAACTTTACCCATTATTCGATTAATAACTTGGTCTTCCTCTAAATATCTCTTTTTCTTATTAACAGGAATATTGGCAAAATCCATAGGTCTTTCTTTATTTAAATTTCTAATAATAATTGAAGTTAATGAACCATTATTGTCAGCTTTTTTGGTAGGAATATTAAAAGAATTATAAGCAAATAACAACAGATCAATTCAAGAATCCAAAGAATTATTGTTTACACAATGGTCTATAATATTGGACAAGGAAGCAGCCGAAAGGAGTCTAGCTCTTTTAGGAATTCATTTAATCACCTTCAAGTTACGTTTTAAGTATGCCAATCTATCTTGAATATTTTGTAAATCTTGATTAGGATTTGAATTATTTAAAATTTTATTATGGAGTGGATGTCCTTTGGAAATGTGTAAATTTACTTTTTGAAAAAAATTTTCAACAAATATTACAAGCCGTTTTATAGTTGTTTTTATTATCAACCGAAGAATTATTTTTGTGATTAGAACATGCTTTATCATCAATAAAATAGTTGTAACATAATAGTATACCACATTTGCTACATGAACTAAAAACATCATCTGAGCAACTGAAAACTTCGCAAAATTGATCGCCAGGGTGTAAATCTGTACCAGTCATGGCATGTAAAATAATATAATTATTTACACAATACCTGTTTAACGGAATGACACAACAATCCACTCAAAAGAATCGTAACGGGTGGCCAATTGAACCATAAAAAAATCAGTAAATAAATATTCCAAAACTCGAAGAAATGAGGTAAAATTAGCTGCAGCAAAAAAACCAGTTAAATCTTTTTAGATTAAATTTTTATAAGTTGAATTATAAATCAGTATTAGGTATGTAGCATGTTAATGATATTTTAGTACTGCTACACAACAACTGCGCTGACATCGCTCAACAGAAATTGCCTTCAATGCTTCTTTAACTCTCAACTGCCTCCCACAATACATTCAAATTTTTAATTTTTTTGTTAGCAAATGTCAACTTAACATCACATCACAAATTCTTAATCGGGTGATTGTGATTGCTATTTCTTAACCCTAATTGTATTGTCTTGAAACCATTTTTTAAGAGACAATTCCTCGTCTACATTAGAATAGAATTATTGTGGATCAAATATGAACATAGGTTTGTCTATTCATAATGTCTTTAATCCATAAAATAGGACCCACACCATTATAGGAAAAGTATGCCGATAGTAAAATTCCACAACCTCCATGTAACTCTTTTGGTTCTGAGGCCGTCTAATATTTTGTTTTCCTTGATCGATACCTTGATGTTGTAACTTCTACATTTTAATCCTTTTTTAGAACAGTTGTCGCAGTTGATATCACAAATTGGTCATTTTTTCCAAGGTTTAAAATCCTCTACGTTCTACTTTTTCTGTATTTTTTCTCTTCCGTCCTCTGTTTTCTTTTCGTGTGTGATATTTAAATGCGCTTGACACCATATTTTGAGAGCAGTCCATGACATCCGTATGATTTCTTTCTTAGTTACTTAATTTTACCATTTTCCGGTAGTTTTCACAAAAAAACCTTAAAATTAATAAATTTATGAGATTCAAATTAAGTACAACATAAATTTTAATCTATTGACACGAAGTTGTACACAAAATCATTGAATTTATAAGTTATAATATATTAATGATTTTAAAATTCTTTACCTTGGTCCATCAGTGAAAAGTGCAAAAACAGTTGTTTTGGTAGATCCCTTTATGTTTTATATTCCATGAATGGGACTGTAGTTTTATTTCCAAAAAAATCGAGGTGATTTTCGGATAGTTGGTGGAGGTGATCTATTTTATTTATGCGCAAAACCGCAATTATTCGTTATATATTTAAATTCTAAACGACTACACCGCCACATATTGAGTAGGACCGGAACTAAGATGTGTTTTATATTTTTGGTTTGATTAAGAAAAACCAATTTATAGTTAATTTGTATAATTTAGCAGTAACTATTACTAAAACATTTTTGTCAACAATATTACCCACATTTACGGAAACATTTAACATTTTCTTAATATTTTTAATATGCCTGTGTACTTGGTTGCCTACGACAAAACTACGATTAACCAACTAGTTTACTTTTCTACGTGCGTTTAATATTTCTAATAAAATACCGCTATAACCTAAAATCTTATGTCAAAATAATGTTTAAAAATGTTTTGAAATTAAATAATATCAAAACTATTTTTAAAGGTAAGTAATAATATTTTATTTTTAAATTAGTGTAATTAATTAATTAATTGATTTTAGTAAATTTATCTAACATGGGGCATCCAATTGAAACTTCGATTCGAACAAAATTATCATCACATTTTGAGCCAAAATTTTTGGAAGTTGTCAACGAATCATACATGCATAATGTTCCAAAAGGTTCAGAAACTCACTTTAAAGTAGTGGTTGTTTCAAGTAAATTTCAGGATCTAGCTTTAATAAAGGTAACTTTTTACGATTTTACACAACGTCATGTCCTTGTTTTTTTTAATACTTTAATACAAGGTATGTGTTGTTTATGGGATGTGAAACCACTGATCATGCTTCGAGTCAACTTAACTATCAGGTTGAACAGTTTTGTAAGCATTGAAATCAAGTTATTTGTACCCAGCCAACATGTATGGCTATTTTCCGTTTGTTTTTTTTTCTTTCCAATAATTTAAACCAAATGCTAAATAATTTAAAATTTTAGATTTGTGACAATTTGTGAAATTTCATTAGACTGCAAAGGGTTAAGAAAAATTTGCTGAAGTACTAATAGAGTAATGAAATTTATATTAAAATTTTGTCCGCAGATATAATTTAATAGGTCAATTCTGTGTAATCTCGTAAGACCCATAAGGAAACGTTCGTAAGGTTTGTTATATTGTTTATAATGGACAGTTTCCATAGTTACCTCATATACAGGGTGGCCCAGATTTTACTTCCCAGGAAATATCTCAGTTATTTGAAGACATAAAAATATAAATCAAAAAGTGCTTTGAATGGCAGCACTTATACCTCATAATTTCATTCTAAAAATAGTATATTGTTTTATTAGGAGAAAAAAAAAGTTCTTTTACTCCGAATAAAACATGCTATTTTTTCTTCAAACGTCGAAATTTATAAAATAGTAATGTAAAATAATTTTTAAAATTTGACATTTAATTTACTTACGTCATGTCGCTGATGTATATTGGGTTGCCTACCTCCAACAAAGTGAAGTTAGCTCACAAACGAAAGCGCATCTGTGCTTTGATTTGAATTTAAACATTATTTTCGAAATCGTTTGTTTTACATATTTACGGTGTTATATATGATTATCTAGTGTTTTCAAGGGAATCTAAGTACATATTACAAACAATTATTTATTGTTCCTAGCATTTATAATGTCATCGGAGTCAGAAAATGATATGGAATGTACGCCACCATTTATTTTGCAAGCTGCAAACGAAGCAACAAATAACAAAGTCCAAAAAAGTCATCCAAAGTTTATCAACATGCTTATGATAAATTTATTTCATGGTGCGATGATAAAGAAGTGAAAAATTACTCGGAAAATGTTTCATTGGTCTACTTTGCCGATCTAACAAATAAAATGAAATGGAAGAGTTCAACAATATGGTCACAATATTCAATGATAAAATCATTACTTAATATAAAAAAGGGAGTGGATAATACTAAATATTTAAAACTTCGAGCATTCCTAAAAAAACAAAATGAAGGGTATTCTCCTAAAAAGTCTAGAGTACTTACTAAAGAACAGTTCGATACATTTTTAAACGAAGCCCCTGATGAACAGTATTTGGGCTTAAAGGTAACCGTTTCTATTATTAATTAGTTATTTATATTAAAAGCCACTTTTTATATAGATTATTTTGTTATTTGGAGTTTCGGGAGCTTGTCGATGTGACGAGTTGGTCAAAATGAAAATCGACAATATTGAAGATTGTGGATCATTATTGCATATTAAAATTCCAGACACTAAAACGAAGAAAGCACGATCTTTTACAATAATGGGAGAAAGCTTTTTACAAATGTACAGAAAATATCTTTCTTTACGCCCATATGATATGGAAGATAAACCGTTTTTTATTAAATACTCTAATGGGAATTGTTATCGGCAAGTTATGGGAATACATAAAATTGGTAGCACTTCTAGGGATGTGGCGTCTTATTTGAAATTGACAAATCCCCACGAATACACCGGCCATTGTTTAAAGAGAACATCAGCTACGAATTATTTAATTATTAATTTTTAAAAAACTAAACTGTAGAAAACCAATTCAGTGTAAATTATAATTTAATGTTAATTTCTACTCCTAGGCAGTACAAAGTGACCATAGAATCAATGAACATACAAAGTGACATTTTAAAGACTGTAAAACGTCATAGAAGACTGTACTTTAATGACGTTTGAAGAAAATAGTATATTGTTTTATTAGGAGTAAAAGAAGTACTTTTTGTGGTGAGCATGTAGGTTTGCGGGACGAGCTTTGCGAGTCCCGCGGATACATGCGAGATTGCAAAATTTTTAAAATACTAATATAATAATTAATTTTAAAATTTGACATTAATTTACATACAACACACAATACAATGTTACTGTTAAATTTAAACAAAATTTTTATCCTAGGGATTTCCTGTAGATTTTATGGCTGCCTAGACGTGGAAGGTGGTTATGTTAATCAGAAAAATTAATGAACTTATGATTAAACATAATTTTGTTTAAATTTAATTAACTTAATTGCAAAATATTTCATTTAAAATAAGGAATTTGGGGCAGATGGGTCCAACTTCCGGTGTAAATAGCATAAAAATGCGATTTTCTAATGAGCGTAATTCCGAAAGTATTAATCGTAGACCACACTATGCTAGTTCAATTTAATGATATTTTTATGGAGAACACAAAAATGTAAAAATATACTGCGTGTTCCATTTAAAATAAGAAAGTTGCCAACGACTTCCGGTATAACTGAAAGTTCTACAAAATCAAAAATACCTTTATTAAAAAGTTCGCAAGTAGATTACTCAGTGGATTTACTTTATGTCCGCACTGTATGTATATTTTAAAGACAGAATAACGGATAATGTGTATCGCGCTTTACAAACTTTGGAAAACTTTGTAGATAATGAATTTTTTAATCTAACACAATCAAAAATTACAGATTTTTCAAAAATTAATGTTTTGTGTAAGAATGTTGCGTCTATTTTTATTATACTTAGAATATTATATGTACATATTTATGTATACAATTTTTAAATCTATAACTCGAATTTTCTATATCTCAAAGTTCATTGAAGATTTGAGTTAGGGAAGTGTAACTGTATTTCCTGGGAAGTAAAATCTGGGCCACCCTATATACGTTTCGTAAGGGCTTTCGGGTCTGCACAGAATCGACATGTTAGTCATTGGATTTATAAAATTATGTTTATAATTTCTAAACAAAATTTACTAAAAAAATCTCTTGCAGTACTATGAAGATGTTCGGACAATACTTAATATTTTAAAACTGCTTAGTTTCACACCCTCTTTCAGCCTAAAAAATTGTCATAAATATTCATGGGCCCCCTGTATATTACTGTTTTTTTAATTATATTAAAATACCTATTCATTTTAGAGGCACAGATTGGTAAATGATGTTTTGAAGGAAGAGTTAAATAATGGTGTTCATGCTTTATCGATTGTAGCTAATACTCCGGAACAATGGGAGAAGAGTGAAAAAACGATCGAAGCAAGCCCCAACTGTCGAGGTGGTTTTGGTAAATAAAAAATAAATATAACTGCAAGTAGTTAGTGAATTACTAAAATAGTAAACAATGTTTCTTTGTACAAAGTTTTTAAATAAAGATAGCAATCAAATTGCACATACAAAATTGACTTATTTTAAAATAAAAGTTGCACTAATCCCACTCTACAATGGAAAATATCATTAAAAAAATAAATGTCACCTAGGAGATTAATGTAAAGGGAAAAGTGGTTCAATTGTTATTAAGGTAGTACTTAAAACGTTACCTGTTTCTAAGTTAGTTTGAATCGCCAAAACATTTTTTTATAGATAGAGATTTGATAAGAAAAAATTTGTTCTGTAGAGAAAATGGCAACCAAATATACTTCGGAACATGGTATGTGGGTTACATACCAAAAGAATTTACTTCATCTATTCGTAAATAATTCATTATTAATTTTTGTGTGATTTAAATGTAATTAATGCAACAGTTAATTTTTACATAATTCATATTTTCTAAAGCGCATAATCAAATTGATTGATGTACAGTAAGTTGCCTATGTATTGTTTTCTCTTTTTTAAACCTACATTTTAAAGCAAGAAATAAATTAAATAAAACATTAGATTAAATGGTGGTATTATTAAACATACAAATGAGTTAGAACAATCGCGTTCTACAAGGAAAACCTAAACAATAGAACAATGGAGGCGAATTTTTTTCTTGTTCTGACTTAGTGCCCGCCTGGTAGAAGTAAAAGCCGGGCGACATTTATCGTGGCTTGTTCAGAAATAATCAAATGCAATTCTCGTTTATTCATGTTTTTGCTTTCAACTTCATTCACCTTTTGTTTTAAAATTAAATTTCAATTTCCAGAATCTTTGTAGTAAATTAACGCACTTGCAATAATATACGCGCAAACGTAATTGAATTTCGTTGTATTTGTAATTACTTTAATTGAAATTAGAAATGTTTATATGACAGAAAACAATTTCGTCTATTAAAGCTGCTCAAACTTATAATAATTGAAGTATGGAAAGGCGTACGGTTTTAAAACTTCAATATTTTTAATGGAAATGTTTTAAAGTTTTAAGCGCTTTAATTTTCGAGCTTTCTAAACGTTTTTAGTCCAAACTTTACCTAACATGGTTTTACCCTTCAAACTTTTTAAATTGCAAAATGTTCAGGTTTTTATTGATAGGTAGTTTTAGTAGTTATTAATTTCATATCGCAATTTTCGAAGAAAATAAATCAAATTTTCCATCAATTATTTTTTTTTAATTCAGCTAATTCATAAAAGTTGGGTTACTTTATACTTTACCTCAACTCGAGGTTTAGTAATAAAATTTAATTTTAGAAAATTTTCAATACATTTTTAATAAATTCAGCTTATACAGGGTGATTTTTTAGTGCGAAATCGGATCATACATACAGAGGGGTGCACAAAAAAATGGCCAACGATGTAGCTTCGTTATTTCTTATCCGATTTTAAAAAGTGATATGTCAAATTAAATGTTTTGAAGAATACTACTATCAGATTAATTTTATTTTTGAAAACATCAGAGGAGGAGGTGGCAACTTTTCTTTTTCAAATGGTAACATATTTTTTCGATTGAAAAAAATCATTAACAAAAATAATCTAAACCAATTATAGTACTAATTTCTTTCTAATTAATTTTTTATTTTTTTTAAATTTAATTCAATTGTTTTTTTTTTTGTTTTTAAGTTTTGAGTTTTTTATTTTCTTAAGTTTTATTTTTTAATTTATTATTAATAAATTAAAAAAATATTAATAAATTAAAAATTATTAATAATAAATTAAAAAACAAAATTTAAAATAAAAAACTCAAAAATAAAAAATAAAAAAAACAATTGAATTAAATAAAAAAAAATTAATAATAATAAAAAAATTAAATAAAAAAAAAATTAATTAAAAAAAAATATTGGTATATTTGAAAAAGGAAAGTTGCCTCCTCCTCCTCTGATGTTTTTAAAAATAAAATTAATCTTTTATTATCTGATAGTAGTATTCTTCAAACCATTTAATTTGATATATCACTTATTAAAATCGTATAAAAAATAACGAAGCTATACCGTTGGCCGTTTATTGTGCACCCCTCGGTATATCTTTTATTTTAAGAGATAGGAAAAAAAACTTAAATGACAAAATTGCATGGATGCGCATAACCAGAAATTATTTTTGTATACAACGATATTTTTTTTTTTAATTTGAGACTACTCCTAATTTTTTATTGGAAATTGTCTATAAAATTTATCACAGTTTGACATATTTTAGAAATTTATATTGGCCTTATTATGAACCTTTAAAAAAAATTTTATGTCATTTTGTAATATCGATTTTGATGTACTTTTAGTATATTTTTTTTTCGAATTTTATTATAAATGGGCAGCTATGGTGGCGTGAAATATGAAAACTCGATAGGGATGTATTTTAATTTTTTTAAATGGAACACCCTGTATTATTTAGAAAATGCCCGAAAAAATTAAATGCACCTTCAAATTTTCAAAAAACAAAAATTATCGTTGTATTCTTTAAATTAGTGTATTACCAAATATGAAAAAATATACTGAGTGTTATAGAATAAAATAATTTCTGATTATGCGAATCCATAAACCATGCAATTTTGAAATTTAAGTTTGTTTCCTATCTCTTAATATAACAGATATATCTTCAGATTTCCCACTGAAAACTCACCCTGTAGAATTTCCCATTTTTAAGTTAGGTGTTTTAGTACATTTTTTTCAGATGAAAAGGTTTGAAAAGCATAACTTCAAAACTGGGTAAGTAATAAAATTGTTGGTATTATTATTTTGTAGAAAATTTTCATGAATATGTTCTAAATTATTTCGTTTAAAAATATTTTTATGATAATTGATTGATCGTGACCACAACAATAACTACCTAATTTTCTAAACCTTTTATCCGTCCTCTTTTTCCACAACCCCCTCATAAATTCTAGAAATTATTACGCCATAAAGATATCCCCTTTATATTTATTTTACCTGTTAATCGCCGCCCCTATAATAAACGTCACGTTTTCTCTGTTCACGAAATTTCAGCCGATGAATTGGAAAAAAGTATGATAGTACTAATTACCCTGGCTCAATTTATCATCATAAAAATTATTCTGACCCCCATCTTCCAAAATTATTAAGTCACCCTTCGCCCTCATGGAGAAGGGTAGAAACCATTAACTCCGCACCCTGCAGTCCTTGGAATTATTGGAATGTTTAGAGATGAAAAGTAAAAACAGAAATGAAAAATAAATAAGCGTTTTATTCGCAATGAAATTGTCATTCTCCGTGTGTGCTGGGTAAAGTGGTTAAATTACGACCCTAATCCACATCGTGAAATTGTTACGAGCATACGTTTGGGTTGTAAATTAGGGACGTAATGTATACATAAAGTTATTTGAGTTGTAGGAGCATCGAGTATTATACGAGTTGTTTACGATTATTTCATTGTGCAAACTTTCTAAACTAAAAATGATATCAAAATAGCTCGTTTAATGCACACTACAGTAGTTACAATTAATAACAGTTACCTAATCCTTTATGCAAATTCAGAAATTTATACCTATGGACCATGCTCATGAACCATGGAATAAATAACTATAATATTACTAATAACTAACTTTACAACTGCAGTCTTTAATTAAGTAATTATTTACTCAAAATAAATATTGCAGATTTTTTCTTTCTGAAATATTATGCACTGTCATAGCAAATGCATGTCATTTTTTTACAAAATTGCAAAAATTTTGCTCCGAAAAAATAATTTTAGTTTGACACATTTTATACATTTTTTTTAAATACTTTCCGTTCCTAGACTAAATAATGTTTAATTATTACCTGAACAAATTAAAATTAATTTTTTTTTATTTTATATGTACAGGGTGTTCCAATGAAAACTATAAATATAGCAGGTATACTTACATCATATTTGTGTAAAATAAAATAAAATTGAATGATTGTCTGAAATAAGTGGGTCAAAATAAATCTTGATAATTTAACGTCCAAAGAAACTAGGTTTTCCATTATAACTTGTAGCTATTAAAAATCGCTGGTAATTCATAATAATATTGTAATAACAGAAAAAACTTAACTTCCGCTTACAATAAATCAAATGAATAAGTCACCCTGTAGATAATAAATTGCTGCACTTATTGGCCTAAAGGTCCTATGAGTAGTAAGTGGAGGCCAGTGACTTTTCAGCATTGCGGAAATGTTCCAAAAGCGTATTGGAACGCTCGATTTATCGCCATCATCGCATTGCAATTATTGAATGGGCCTTATGCACTCACTGCAAGAACCTACTCAATCCTCAGTAAATGCAAACAAGATTTTAATTGATAACAAATCGACCTTAACAGGAATTTAATTAAGAAGCTGCACTTTCAACCATAAACAGCGAAAAAATCAAAAAAATCAGTTTGCAATAAACTTATAACCAGGAAATAATTTAGATTTTTATGTTTGCTAATTTCTCCTTTAAGAGAATAGTAGGCAAATCTAATAAGTTGATTTTGAAATCCGGTTGATACGTGCATTATAATTTGTTGTAAATTTTTTTTGGGGCTAATTCAAAATAATTTAAGGAAGCAACAAAAATAGTCCTTTGCGCGTTTTTGATATATCTTTTAGCAACGCAAAAGAGCAGCACAGAAAGTGATAAAATAATTTTTTTGGACTATTTTGAAGAAACTGCTTAAACACTCGACGAAGCCTTTTTTGTTTTAAGTGCTTTTTTATTTTTTTATGGGGCTTAGAGCTTAGAAGCTATAAAATACAACAAAAATACATAAAATAAAAAAGGTCCTGTCAAGTTGTTATTTTAAGTATTTTCTTGAAATTAGTCCAAAAAAAGTATGCTATTACTTTCTGGTTTTTCGAATTTAAATACTAAAATAGCCAAAAGCGCGGTATTTTTAAAAAGTACTCTCTTTATTGCTTCTTTAAAATTGTCTGGCTTACTACACAAAGATAAAAATTGCAAAAAATAATAGCTGTAAGACCTTACAGTGGACCAAAAAAAAATAAATTAAAAAAGTCATTAGCAGAACAAAAGTTATGACGAAAAACATAAGTATCGACGGAATTTTAAAATAAATCGCTTAGATTTGCCGAGTACCCACTTAACAATCAATTTTTTATTGGTTATTTTATTTTTCACAAAAATGGCGTTTCTTTGTTTTAACCCTTGACTTATTCATAAAAAAAGCTTTTAAAATGTTTAAAAAATGGAGTAAAATACGCTGCTAGTTTTTATTACAAGCATTTATAGCTTTTACATGTTTTTAAAATTTATTTCAAACATTTTTGTAACATTTTTACCACAATATTATCATGAAAAATGAAAGAAGCCTCAAATCCTCAAATTAGAAAAACATGAATCTTTTTACCATCGTTATTATTTAATTTTACCTTTAAAGAGACTAAATTATAATTGTACTCAAATTGTAAGATGGTTTTTTTATTAAGTATTTTTTTAATAAGCGTTCAATGCCTCAGTAATTATTGATACCTTCAAATTTTAATATATCCTGTGTTTGACACAAGTATGAACCAGTAATTGACAATGAGGCAGTTTAAAAAATATAATGAAAAACAATTTTATTAAAAGTAATAAAGGGTGTCCGGAAAATGGCGAATAGGCTCACCAGTACCCTTCAAGGATCCTCAGAAAAGTAATACCTGTCATAATTTTAAATTTTTATAAAAAAATTGTGAAGTTATTTAATTACAATTTAAATTTAATTTATTACTTAATAACGAAAAAGGAGCCCAACTTTACATAACAACTAGTGGTTTTTTAAAATTCGTAAAAATAAAGAAGTTGAATTCCAAACATTGACCCTTCATATCTGGACCAATTGGTCAAAAGGATTTTTAAATGATTTTTTGGGGATCCGTAAAGGCTCCCCAATAACATATTCCTGACACCCTGTATAGAAACATAAAGAAATTAAAATTCCAGTTTGTTTACAAAAATAATATAAAAAATATGGTAATTTATCTATAAATATATTTACTAGCATTGGTGATTTCCATGTATTTTCTATCGATCACTGTAAAAGTCTTCATTGTCGCCTTCTTTGATTTGTCCTGGATAGAAATTGCCATCGTATTCTACAATAACGAATGAGTTTTATATCAAGTTTAAAATCGACCCTAATCGCCCGATTTTCTTCGTTGCTTTGGGAGGTTTTCTCACCTAAATTATAATTTATAACTACTTGGATGATTTTCATCAAGAGCACTGATAGATTCTATTTCCTTTTCAACTTTTGTTTTTTTATCATTTAAAACTGCATAATCTCGTTTCTTTGATGTTACTACTCTGCAGATGGTATTTTCTGTTTGGTTTCCTGACTTTAGAATTTTGAGTTATTGAATGAAAGGTTCTAATTCCTTTTCAACTTTACTTTTTTTATTTTTAAAACAGCCCAATCTTCTCGTTCCTTTGATGTTACTACTGATGGTAATTTCTGTTTTGGTTTCCTGACTTTAGAATTATTTAATGAGTCCTTGGGTCAAACCAAAACACTTTTATATAGCGATGGTATAATTCCTTTCGTGTCCTTTACTGATTCTTACATCACTTCATTAGTTTTGTTCACGTTTTCACTTGTATTTTCAGAAAATATTGAAATAGAGTTAGGTGAATCGGTCGTCATTTTTTCATTGGTATTGTTATTGACTTTTTCAGTAACTTTGGTTAGATTCTCTATATTTTGTTTATTTTCCTGCTTATTTATAATTGCATTGTATTTCACATAACTATGTTTTCTACACCTTTTCCAATTGTATTTCAAAAAAGATCAATTCGATTTTAGAATAGTCAATTGTATTTCAAAAAAGATCAATTTGATTTCAGAATAGCCAATTAGATTTCCGAGAGCATCAATTGAATTTTAGAATAATAAATTCAAATTCAGAAAGTATCAATTGTATTTCAGAAAAATCAATTTAATTTCAGAATGGACCAATTATAAAAAATTGAGGAAGTCAAGAGTTTTTGGAGGTGATTGTGCACGTGAACCACAACACCACACACATTTCATCAGAAATGTGCTTTCGAAATTTAACATTACTCAAGTAACACCAGACTTAGGTCCTAATGTAACACCAAATTGAAATAATCTGCCAAAAACTCCTGGCTTCCTCACTATTTTACAAAAGCTCTCTTCCAAAAGTAAATTAATTTTTCTAAAGTACAATTGATGCTTTCTGAAATTCAATTGATCTTTTCTGAATTACAATTGATGCCTTCTGAAAATGAATTGTTTTTTTTAAATACATTTGAAAAAGGTGTAGACTATTCAACTCACAAGTGATTATTTTTTTGTGACAAGTAAAATGTCAAAAATATCAGCGATTATTTTGTGACTTTAATGTCAAATTTCAATAAGTTTGAAGTTGGCTGTCAAATTTTGTCCAAAAAAGTGAAAAATGTTCGTTAAATAGTCCCTTAATTATGCACTCTCGTTCAAATTATAAGTCGAATATTTTTCATAAAACTGACAGTGAAATATACTCGACTTAAATTTGATGATATTTCACATGAAAATTTTAGAAATTTTGTGATTTAAGATACAAAATGGTTAGTAACTTTTTAATTGCCCTAAATATTTTTACCAAATTTTGCACATGTATTCATGATAGTATTGTTTATCAATGGTTAATTTACTGCTAAAATATTTTAATGCAACCATGCGATTTTATTAACTATTTCGTATTTTCTGTTTTTAAGACTTGTTACAAAATTAGTGATCACTTTTTTATTATTATAAATGCTTCAACAAATGTTGGTAGTTTGCTTATGATATAACAAATTACATTTTTATCAATAAATTCTAAGATGAGAACTTGACGATGATTTGGGAGAGTAATTAGAGAAGGTAAAGGTGAATAATTCAGATCCGAACTTTTCAAACGCTTAGCCGGTCCTTCACAAAGCCCAGTTGCATATGTCTTTTTGAATACAAATTTTTAATGTGCCTGATGATTCCCTTATGAAGGCGAAACTAGTTGCACTACATATGAACATATGTAATAAACATTGTCTATCATTTGAAAAGTTGGGATTTGAATTATTCACCTTTCACCTTTACCTTTATCAATAAATTCTGATCAAAATCAAAAACTTAAGAAATCATAGATTTTGTGAATGGTTTTCTACTTTTTAGCACTTTAAGCTAGAAAATTGTTAATAATCTTTTAAATATTGTAAATATTTTTACCAAATTTTGCATTATGATACCACATTTAATTACTAGTAACATTTTTGCCAATAAAGTCTAATGGAAAGCTTTAAAAATCATTGATTTTTTAGATTATTCTCAGTTTGCTACAAAAATGTTAGTAGCGTTTTAATTATTGCAAACATTTTACGAATTTGTATTCATGATAGTATTGTTTATTAATGGGAAAATTAATGACGAAAAATTTCAATATAAAATTCGTGGCGAACTACATAGTTGGTATTTTAATAGGTAATAAATAAATAAATGAAAAAAAAAATATTTGCATGAACTATAAAGAATGATGTATACAGAATAAATAAAAAATAAAACAAAAGCTCTCATAACTGCTGTAGCAATTTTCTTTCTACCTCATAAAATAATACATAAGCATCACAGTTAACTGAACTTTTTACTGAAATTGTTATCACTTTTAAATCGGTAAATTTATGCCATTTATGTGAGTAAGGGCGTTTGTAATATTCACATTCAATTTAGTTCTTAACTGTTCTGTAGGCTGTAAATAAAGACATTTTTTTTAATGAATAACAAAAATTTCACGAAACTTATAGTTCTTTAAGATCTTTCAGGACTCTGTACTTTTTCCTGGTATTTTGCACTATCAATGGGTAGGCTTCACATCATAATCCAAAGTTTCCTCACTTGTACAACAGTCAAGTTACTGAAAAAGTATTATGCTCCCTATTTTTTTAGGTATTGGGAGTGAATTTGCGATTCTAAAGACATTATATTAACGACACATTCTGAACAATCTTCTGACCACAATTCTTTGATTATTTGTGTGAATGCTATTATTAAAGATCGATTGCTGATGTCATTTTTGGTAGATAGGCACTTAAGACGATAGTCGGCGAAATTTTGTGAGCGTAAAATGCGACTCTACGGAATACCATTTTTTAGACAAACCAGTAAATGAAATTCTGTTTTTTTTGTAGTAGTAGTTCATTAATACTTGGCATAACATGTATATTATTTTGTTTTTGTATTTTTTATTGAATTTTTAGATTTATAGACAATCAAATCTGACCTAAAAATGAGCAAGTTTTGCTTGCTGTTTTAAACCTTATACTCGATATAATCGGAAAAACAGAATAACACTTTTGTGAAGTTGTGTATTTAGATAAGAGAAAATTTTACAAATCTCAATTTGAAGGTCCCTTGTTAAAGAAAAATGGTATTTTCTAGGACCAGGTTTTTTTAAAAGTGCCAATTTTACTGCTGCCGTATGAGTATTTGGTGTGACTTACAAAAACAAAACCAGAAGAAATTGGTAGCACAAGACTCTTCTGTGTACCAAAAAAAGAAATTTTAAAAAAGCTTCAATAGAAAAAAAATTATGAGCAAAACCCAAAATATCAAGCGTATTTCAAAATCAAGCGCTCGCATTTGCCGACTATCCTCTTAATCACAGAATTCATAAAACAAGTGTTTCCGATATTATTTAATGCACTTAGACCCAGGTGCGTGAAGTTAGCGACAGACTTGAAGCACTAACGTTTTTTTTTCAATACATTCGTTAGTGCTCTTTAGTGCAACAATTAGTAAAATTAGCGGCTAAGTATTAAGTGAATTTATTTACCACTTTTTTATAAATTTTCTTTTGTATTTCATTAATGCTTCGTTAGTGCTTGTTAGTGCATCAAAAAAACATACTATTTTTTGGAAAAATAAAAAAGTTACAGACCGTTTACTTTTTTCGACCTACCGACAATTTTTTTTATTTATTATTTTTTTTCAAGTTTTCTTTCATATTTCGTTAGTGCTTGTTAGTGCATCAAAAAACATACTATTTTTGGAAAAATATGAAACAGTTACAGGTCTTTTACTTTTTACAATCCAGCGATAATTTTTTTATTTATCGTTTTTTTCAGATATGCTTTTGAAATGTATTTGACTTTCGTGCATTAGAAAATCACTATACATATTTTTAGAAAATTTGTTATTTTATGTTATATTATAAAAATAAAAGATCTGTAACTTTCTTATTATTTAAAAATTAGAATGTTTTTGATGAACGATATACTAAAAAGCACAAGAAGATAATTTGAAAGACAAATATATGTATAAAAAATATATTTCGAAAAAATTATAATATCTGTAACTTTCTTATTTTTTAAAATATTTTGTTCTTCTGATGCACCAACAAGCACCAAGCACTAAAATTTGTAAAAAAATGATAAATAGAAAACCTTGTCGCTGGGTAAAAAAAAACTAAAAAATCTATAATTTTCGTACTTTTTCAAAAATATAATGTTTTTTGATACACTAAAAAGCACTAATGAAATTCAAAAGAAAATTTGAAAAAATATAAATAAACAATTGTCGCTTGGTCGAAAATAGTATCTTATTTTTTCAAATATATGGTGTTTTTCTGATGTACTAAAAAGCACTAACAAAACACTAATGAAATTCAGAGAAAAAATTGAAAAAAATTGTCCCTGCGTCGAAAAAAGTAAAAATTCTGTAACATTCATATTTTTTCAAAAATAATATGTTTTTTTAATGAACTAAAAACCACCAATGAAGCACTAACGAAATAAGTATATAAGAAAATTTGAAAAAAAATAATAAATAAACAAAATTGTCGCTAGGTCGAAAAAAGTAAAAGATCTCTAACTTTTTTATTTTTACCAAAAATAGTATGTTTTTTGATGAACTAAGAAGCAGTAACGAAGCACTAATGAAATACAAAAGAAAACTTAAAAAAATAATAAATAAAAAAAATTGTCGATAGGTCGAAAAAAGTAAACGGTCTGTAACTTTCTTATTTTTCCAAAAATAGTATGTTTTTTGATGCACTAAGAAGCACTGACGAAGCACTAATGAAATACAAAAAAAAACTTGAAAAAAAATAATAAATAAAAAAAATTGTCGCTAGGTAGAAAAAAGTAAACGGTCTGTAACTTTTTTATTTTTCCAAACATAGTATGTTTTTTTGATGCACTAACAAGCACTAATGAAATACAAAAGAAAATTTATAAAAAAGTGGTAAATAAAAAAAGTTGTCGCTGAGCGTGAAGTTAGCGACAAAATTAAAATAAACATTTACTCACTTAATACTTAGCCGCTAATTTTACTAATTGTTGCACTAAAGAGCACTAACGAATGTATTGAAAAAAAAACGTTAGTGCTTCAAGTCTGTCGCTAACTTCACGCAGCTCTTAGGCCCATCTCTTTAAAAATACTGTATAGTTTTTGGGTAGTTTCTCCTCGTTCAAAACCTTCATGGTTGGTGAATTAATAAAAACGTCTTTATCTAAGGAATTTTGCTGAAAACTTTGTTACCCTTGCATTTTGAGACATGTTTAATTATTGGAAACTGAAAAAACTCTGGGTGAAAATTGAGTTGGAGGAAAGTAATTGTCTTCCAGAGAATTTGCTTCCAAAAACAGATGCAGCATTCCTTCTTTGTATTGCAATGCTGATTCTTTGAATCAGAAAACAAGTTGATCTTGGATTTAGGGTAACGCTTTTTTCCAAAATCTTTGATAAATTGAATTCCAAACGCCGAAAGTTCCAATGCTAATTGTATAAAAAATAAAAATCCTAGATATAGATATATTTTATTTTTTTCTTCAATTAAAGCAACTGCACAAGTGGAAGTTTAGGTGTTTTTTATGAAAGTTAATTGGTGGTATCAACATAAAATACTTGTTTTTAACTATTAACTTTTAACCAAACGCGATTACATTTTTTAAAAATTTACATGTTTTTTTTTTAAATGTTTTTGTTTGCCTAAATAGTTGATTTTCAAAAAACCCTTATTATATTCTGTAATGGAATTTCTTTAGAGACAGCTCAAACGGATTTATGAATGCGTATGCAAATTTTCCTATTTTTCCTGACTCAAATTTGTTATTTTTGAAATTGGTTAAATATGTTTGAAAAGGCATTTGTGTAGGTTGTGGTGTAGTAATTAAAGTTGTCGTAGAAAAGCACGGCTGTTCGCGGAAACCTTACGAGATTCCCTGAGAAATACAATATCAAAATAAAAGAGTGTTGGCTGAGCCTCAGTTATCTGGAAAATTCGATCCGTCATGCGTTACTGGATAAGGCCTATGCAGCACAAAATTACAACGAACGCGCTTTATTATTAGTTAAAATTAAAAAATTAAAATTATATTTACTTACAAAGTTAGAGCAATGCACACGTTGCATATGCACTGATGTGCATGAGCACGATGTAGACCTTCTAATGATAAAATAATAACAGATTTTAAGTTAATAAACGTGGAAATTATAAATCAAATTTTTGTTTTATTTTCATTAATTTTTACTCTGCTACCTCGAGGAGCCTTGGCCTAAGAAAAGGAATTTTAATTTTAATCATTTTAATCGTATGGAAATAATGGACTACTTTAGGACTACTTTCCAAGGCATTATGATTATCTGTATTCCCTTCTTTAGTAGCTGCTGAAGTAAATCATCCCTGTCAAGAAGGAAAAGGGGCACTTTTGTCACATCTTAAATGTTGGAATACAAAACGATAAATAAACCTCAAAATATTCATTGTTCGCGTATAAATCTGGCTTTAAATCACGAGATTTTAATTGGGACTTGGTTAAATTGAATTTATCAGGATTACAAACATTATGTCTTGTTTCGTTTTTGAATAAATTACGCGCCGGATGGAGTTATTCACGAATTATTCATTAATTCCACCATAAACCACGGAATTTTTACGAATTAAACATTAAAATACCAAACAAATTTATTATCAAAAATGTTTGAATTGTTAGAAATTATTTTAATGATTCATGATTCAAAAATTACAATCTTTATATTCAAATCGAAATACATGGTTGTGAGCTTGCGACTTGGGACTTAATCCACTGCTACTTTTCCATTATTAAAAAGCACTTCGAGTTTGGCGAGAATTTATTTATCTCCTACGATGCAGACTTGGAATAAACTTTAAAATCCATGACCCAAAAGAAGTAACTTTTGCAGTTTCCGCAGTTCTGTAATTTAAAATACAGTGAAAAATTTAAATCCCAAGAAAAAATTATGTACATAAATCATTTAAATAAACGTGCGTAAATATCAATCATTTGATATGAAATTTATATCCAAAGTTTATTTAATATTTTATAAAGGCACGTTTAGTAATCCTGCGTGTTCTTCTAGCAAACATTATTTTTCTCTTGTATTTTGTAACGATCTCGAAGTAATTAATGATCTACTCCAGGACAAACAGGAAGCATATACTCCATCAATGATAAATTTCTTGGAAAAAGTTTCAATGCAAAAATAAGTAGCATTTACAAATTTATATTCCAACTTCAGTTAAATAACTCTTACACTAAAAGCCTACATGAAAAATGATGTTTTTCTTCTCGCATTACCTTTAAGTTTATATAAAGAGAGACTATCTACAAAATTGTAGAAAGTTAACTTTTAGGCCACAATCGTCCAAAAATAAAATAAAATATGCACTCATAAATTTTTATTAATGGTTCATGAAAATAGCATTAAAACAATTATTAAATTAAAAAACCTCTAAGTACTTTATACTATTTTTAGTTTTTATATAAATTCTTTTAATATGTTTGTATTGTTTTATACAAAGTATTATAATGGAGTTTGTAAGTCGGAATTATATTGTCTACGAAACAAAATCGGTTATATAATTTGATACCGAAATTTAATTAAATCGACGAATCTGAAATCCCCAAGGTACATCTATCAGGAATATTCTGTACTCATCTTACAAATTACGAGAAGTTACAGTGAACCTATTCTTCACTTGCAAATTCCATTTTCCCAATTTACACCAAGTATGTACCTAGGTATAAAGGAATTCAATACTTATAATATAACAACAGCACTTGAAGTTCTGTTATGTGGATTTTATTAATTTTAGAGTTCATTTTAATTTTATAGTTAGTTTAGTTGTTTATTTTATTGCTATCACAAATACTAAATTTACTAAAAAAATTCTGAAAATTATATCCACTCATTTGTTTTTTTTTAAGACAAAATTTTTGAAATTTTTTTGAAGAAAATCTACACTTATAGATTCAATATTTTTAAAAACCATTTAATTGCGTTATGTGGTTCCAACTTTTATAGGAATAACTAATTTTGAAACACTAAAATTAATTTTGTATGCCATTCACAAAAATCGACATTTATTTATATTTTCTTCATCATACATTTTATTGAATTGTCTAAAAATGTTAGATATACTTTTTTTTAATCACAAATACGTTAATAGGTGATTCTTCAATTGACAAGATTCATAAGAAAATTACTTACAAAATCAGACTCAGAGATGAAACATTATTTTAGTATCTCGTACCTTGGACCTATCTCATCAAAAGTTTCAAGCATCTTCAAAGACATTGTAATTCTATTAACATGGCCTTTCGTAGAAGCAATAAAATACAGTCCTTCTTAGTCAACAACAAAGATGAAATGAACTTACTCGACAAGAGCGGTGTATACTTGTTAAAGTGTGATAATTGCAAATATTTTTATATTGGTCAAACTTGCAGAAAGCTCTGCATCAGAATTGATGAACACATAAAAAACAAAACCAATTCCTCACATTTCGATGATTTCAACATTTAATCACAACTTCACACCTAACAAGGCTTCACAGAGATTAATTCAAAGGTTTTAAGATGGATATGTTAGGATTTTTAGAAATTAATCGACAAGTGAAGAATAAAACTAATAATCAGATTTTGCTAAACCACTGAACTAGCATCAATATAAATTTCGTTCTACTAATTAATAATGTTTTTTGGGCTTGAATTTAATCATATGTTTTAGTGAAATCTGTATTGTATTTTATTAAAATCCTAGGAGATCCTCCTAATGTTTGGATTTACTTAGCTCAGGAAGAACTAATGATAAGGCTATTTTGAAAATTGTAGGTTATCTTATAAAAGTCCGCCTGTGACCATCCTGTGACATTTACAAATAGCCTTCCTTGATTTTATTATGCCTGACGTCTTCTTCCACCCTGGTATTTTGAAAGTTGAGTTGATGCTCGATCGAATCTTTAATTTGTATCTAGATTTTGATACTCTGGCAAGTAAGGATATTATAAGCAATTGTCTCAGTGATTTTATATTTATGTTTGATTTGTAGTAGTCTCGAAGATGGCCATAGGCCGAAACTAGTAGACTTGATTTTTATGATTTTATGCAACAATGAACAATAAACAGCACCAACGGAGTAGAAGAGTTGTTTTATTTAATAATCATAGATATCTTCAAGGCATAAATCACAATCAAAGTTTCTATGCACAAAGGTAAAACGTAAGTTTTAAAAATTTTTGGTTGTTTTTGACTACGATTTTAATAAATTGTCAGAACCATACTGAAAATGAAATCATAAACCAATGGCTACAAAAGGAAAATTAGTAACAAGCTCCAAAAATTTCTAGTCCAATTTTATGAATAAAAATTATTGATGCCTGGCATAAAGCTACATTCACAACCTCCAAATTAGTCCGTAAATTAGTACGTAAACTTAAATTAACAGTTTGCGCATGCGCGTTTACAATTAGGTTTTCCACTTGGTACTTAACGCAAGACCTTGCAAGGTCCAAGCTCTTACGTTAATTTTGCACTAATTTATAAATCTGCGCGTGCGCCTTGAGGTTTTTAGTTATAAATGTCAGAATATAACCTGTAATGTTTGTAAACAACGTCAATACAAATATTTTGAAATAATAAAATGAATCGTAAGTTAAGATTGCACAGAAATAACTTGGAATAGAACACATATCTCGTATTTTTCTATGGTTTTAATAGCTTTATAAGAAAAGCAATAGATGGAGCTAATAAATATATCCATTAATTTACGTATTAATTTGGAAGTTGTGAATGATGTAAAATCGATAATTTACGCTAAAAGTTAAGTTAAAATTTATGTATTAATTTACGTACTAATTTGGAGGTTGTGAATGTAGCTTTAATCGTGCAACAACTTATATGTTTTAAATTAAAAATATAAAATTATAAAAATGAAATGTTATCAATAGTTGAAATTCATAGGAAATTAATACTGATTTTATTTAAAGTGCATCGTAACTTTTGTGAACAACTAACTGACATCCGGTATGTTTTACACTAAGAAGTACCAATAAAAAAATTTAAAAAATACAGAGGGGTGCACAAGAAACGGCCAACGATGTAGCTTCTTTATTTCTAATCCGATTTTAATAAGTGATATGTCAAAATAAATGGTGTGAAGAACACTACTATCAGACAATAAAAAATTATTTTTTTTAAACATCAGAGGAGGAGGAGGCTACTTTTCTTTTTCAAATGGCAACATATTTTTTTCGATTGGAAAAAATCATTAACAAAAATAATCTAAACCAATTATACCAATAATTTAAATTAAAATTAATTTAAAAAAATGTTTTTTTCCTATTTTATTTAAATTTTTTTTAAATTAATAATATTAATTATAAAACAAATCTTCAAAAAATAAAAAAACTTAAAACTCAAAATAAAAAAAAAAACAATTTAATTAAATTAAAAAAAGTAATGAAAATAAAAAAAAAATTAAAAAAATAAGAAAAAAAAATTTAAAAAAATTAAAAAAAATATTGGTATGATTGGTTTAGATTATTTTTGTTGTTGAACTATTCTACTGCCCGTATTTTGTTTTAAATAATTAGTAATTTCTATAAAAATTCAGTCATGATTAAGGCAACAACCGATTGCCGAAACGTCGACTTATTTTTGTAAATAAGCTCACCATTGAAAATAAAGTTCGCTAAAACTGAGATATTTGGATTTTAATCCTCCCTATAAAAATATAAAAATTATGCCTTCTTAAGTTTGTAACTTCAAATTGTTGGCATAAAAAATTTAAAAAAAAACTGATTTTTATTTATTGTTTATTTAAAAATAAAAGAAATAAATTACTACAGTTTTAATTTTTTAAAAAGAATCTTGGAATAGTTAAATTTCCAGGGACGTATAATTTTCGAAGTAAAAAAATGAACTGCTGGTTCTGAGAGTACTTTGCATAATAGAGATATTAAAAAAATACATAAACATTTATTGGATGTTATGGAAGAAAAATTTTAAAATACATTTAAAGAATTTTTTATTTTTTAATCATGGTGGCATGAAAATTATATTTCATATAAAGAATAACATTAAAAATCGTTCTAGCTAATTAAATATCATAGATTTTTTTATTTTCAAACTTAATATAAATAAGATAAATAAGAATCGTTTTAATTATAAACCAAAGACTAGATGGATTTCAGAAATTTAGCAAGTAAATTTTCAAAAAGATTGATAAAAAATATTGACTTCATCCTAAATAATATGTAATGTTATCTCGAAAGTTTTTATCGTTTTTCCATAACTTCTCAAATTTGGATTTGAGATTTGACTGGTTTTTCTTAAATTTTCCTTTGTTAAATTTTAAGAAAAAGGGTTATCGTTTTCATATTATGTTCTTCCATCATGTTTTTTTTCTCCACTTCGCGCCTTTCATTAACAATCTCTTCTTTTGCAACGATAAACCATTTGTCAACTTCTTTGTTGACAGTGTTCTTTGATTCAATAGCAGTAACTTTTTGAAATTTTTAATATAGTAGAATTGTATTTGTTCCACGATGAGCAATCAATAAATCTGTAATAATCTCTTTTTTGAAGATGGTTCCGGTGTTGCCAATTCTTTAATTGTTTTTTCTTGAGAACCATTAATTTATTTCAAATAAGGTCTGTAATCTACAACTAACATCGAGCAGATGTAACCAGTGCCGTAGCCAGAAAATATGTTTTGGAAGGACATTCTGGAAAAAGGCGCCCAAATTTTTAAGAAATTTATTCAGTATGCATTAGATTCAATTCCATCTTTTTTGCCTTGGATTAAATACGAAATTACAGGGAGAAAAACGAAAAAAAAGTGGGGGTCTGTATTTTTTAGTTTGGAGCTACAGCGTTTTGAATTTTTTGTTGTTACCGAGTTTTGTCAAAAATCACAATATTGTCAAGATACCAGGAAAACTTTTGAAACCGTAACAGCTAAAATTGCTTTTCCTCACTTATAAAAGTCTTGTGGAATCTGAAGTACTTCTATGAGAAGTAAGTAGTCTTGACCATAGTTTGTCGAATGGTTGTACAATTTGTCAAACGGGGTGAATTTGTCACGTAGTCCATAAGTGACACCTGATGGAATGAAAAGTGTTTTATAACCATGCAGATGATATTAGAATAAATTTTTCCGGATTTATTTTATTGAAAATTTGAAGAACTTTTAGAAAACTTAAAAAAACATAAACTTAATCTTGGAAAGAAAAATTCAAAAACTGAAAAAAAAATTTTTTTTTTCTTTGTGGTTTTTTTTTTAAATTTTATCAACTCCGTATTACCTTTATTACCCATTTAAAGAGTATTTAAAGAGGATACTTTTAGCTTTTTGTGATATTTTTTAATTTTACGCATACACGGTAACGTAACTACACCGAGAAAATATTAAGAAAAGTAAATAAAAATTATTGCATATTTTGAAGAATTTTGTTAAAATATGGACAAGATATTTAAAGTTGGTAAAACATTAGAATTAAAAATAAATAAATAAATAAATAAAACATAAATTCAAAATAGGCAATACTTTTTACTTACTTTTTTAACAAATTTTGTTATTTTTCGAATAAATTCTAAACTATGGAAAATATTAAAAAAATATTTTAATAATAGCTGTTTGTTTTTAAAAGACCTATCAAACTCGACCTATCAAAGTAATCTGCGGTTCCGGATAGTACCAGGTTGTGCCGGAAAAAAAATAAGTTTAGGTTCACTTTGGTAATTAATTTTTGTATTCCAGTCATGTATGATAATGCGTTCTCGAGATAAATGGGTGGTACGGGTGGTCTGATACACCCTGTGCAACTAAAATTTCAAATTTTTATTTTCATAGATTAAAAAATTACAGGGGTGGTCCTAGTTTCGTGGACACCCTGTATATATTCGTATCCAAAAAAAACAATAATATGTATAAGCAGTTAAATTATATCAGAGCAAAAATTCGCACAAATAATTGCAGATGGACTTGCTTCAGTGAATTTAAAATTATTTGTTAAATTATCAAGTTGTGGGCAAATTAAAAGATGTTCCAGATTTTGAATTTCTTCACCAGATGAACAAGAAATACACCCATTAAACTTGCAACGACCAACTGATGTACGTAATCTATTAAGGCTTTTCCAAATTACCTAATCTTCATAGGCACCAGGGGAAAGACATTCTTTAGGAGTTAAAAGTAAATTCCTATCTTTACCATTTAATGATTGTCCCCACAACTGTATTCTCTTTATAGATTTAGAACCTTAAAGAGGTTGAACAGTAGATACAAAACTTTTACGAGATTTTAGATGATTAAATTCTGCAGTTCTACCATAGAGTGGATGTAAAAATCATCTTATTGAATATTACGTTCATACATGCTTGCTACAGATCTTCTTATATTTGGAGGAGCGATCCTAATAAGAATATAAATATGGCTAATTAATGTGGGTCTAAGTTGAGATTATTATCTTCTTATGTAGTTTAAAAAATATTTCGTCCAAAAAAGGCGCATAAAAGCAGACTGGTTCGCTTCCTAAAATTTTTGATCTACATACATCTTCTTTTTGTGATTTTTTTAATGTTATGGTATTTTTTTTAAATTTTTCATTTCCCTATATGTTTTTCATATTTAATGTTATATTCTTAAGGTTTTCTCCGAGTAATACATTTTTCCTTGCATTGGCTCAAATGGACTTTTTGCACTCTATAAATCTTTATACTTATACGTTTTTACTACAAGGAAATCATTTTTTAAATGGCATCATAGGTCGAGTATTGTATCGTTTAAAAGGTCTTTCAAAAAGAAACAACTTTTATTAAAATATATTTTTAATATCTTGCATAATTAAGAAATTAATCGAAAAAGCATAATCAAACAAGTGACTAATGGTTTCTTAAATTATAGAAAAATTAAAGCATCATCCTTAATATGGGTAAGGATAGAGGCAATTATGAATTTTAAATGGAAACTTGTAACTTTTGCATTTTTCGTTTCGCTTGTTAAAAATATTAAACTTTTTTAGGTTATGTATTTTCCTTAATTCAAAAAATAAAAAAAAAGTTGATTATTTTTAACGAATAAAGCGATAATAACTGCAAAAAAGAGTTTCTATTTAAAACATCTCTCTTGCCCATTTACCGATGATGGTAACGATTTAATTTTTCCCTTTAAGAGACCAATGGTTACTTGTTTGCATATTTTTTTTCGTTTAATTTGTTAATTATGCAAGATATTACATAAATATTTTAATAAAAGTTGTTTCTTTTTAAAAGACCTTTCCAACGATACCATACTCGACCTATGTTGCCATTTGAAATTTCAAAGTAACATCCGATTCCGGGCACATTCGGATTGTTCCGGAAAATAATAAGTGCACCAAGGAATCCATACTTTGAAATTTCAAAAGGCAACATAGGTCGAGTACGGTATCGTTGGAAAGGTCTTTTTAAAAAGAAACAATTTTTATTAAAATATTTATGTAATATCTTGCATAATTAACAAATTAAACGAAAAAAAAATATGCAAATAACTGACTATTGGTCTCTTAAAGGGAAAACTTAAATCGTTACCATCATCGGCAAATGGACAAGAGAGTATTTTTTAAATAGAAACTCTTTTTTGCAGTTACTATCGCTTTATTCGTTAAAAATAATTAACTTTTTTTAATTTTTTTAATTAAGGAAAATACATAACCTAAAAAAATTGATTATTTTTATCAAGCGAAACGAAAAATGCAAATTTACAAGTTTCCATTTAAAATTCATAATTGCCTCTACCCTTACCCATATTAAGGATGATGGTAGTGTTTTACTTTTTCTATAATTTAAGATACCATTTGTCACTTGTTTGCATATTATTTTTTCGTTTAATTTGTTAATTATGCAAGATATTAAAAAAATATTTTAATAAAAGTTGTTTCTTTTTAAAAGACCTTTCAAACGATACCATACTCGACCTATGTTGCCATTTCAAAAATCAAAGTTACCTCCGGTTCCGGGCACTTCCGGTTTGTTCCGGAAAATAATAAGTGCACCAATGGATTCTTTGAGCTCACTTTGGTAATTAAAATTTTTATTCTACCTATGTGCGACAAACTGTTTTCGAGATAAAGGGCTGTTACGGGTGGTCTGCTCACCCTGTATTTTCGGTAAGCTAAATATTTTTTTATAATTTGCGCAATCATTATAGCACCCGCTTACGAAGTTGGTAGCATTTATCTGTCAAATTTGTGGTATAATCTTTAAATTTAACTGTCAAATAAGGAAAGTCAAATATGTGGTATTAATTTTTGTGAAGATGTGAAAAGATTTATCAAATATTAAGGGCTTGCTATTTTTTGCTATTTTCGGAATATCTGGTAGGATACACGATAACTTATCACTAGTTTTACACTAAAAATCTGCAACTTAAAATCTAAAAATTGAAACCTTAAATTAAACTGTCACTGTCAAGACTTCTATGTTTTCTGTTGTTATAACAACGATTCAATAAGAAATCATTGTCACCAACTGCTAAAAAAATAATTTCCAAAATTTAATTTTTGCGCAAATTATAAAAAATAGTATAAGCAACTCGTTCATAAGTCCATTATTGCACTCGTCCATTAAAAACCTCGCCGCTATGCGTCTCGTTTTTTAAACTTGGACTCGTGCAATAATACTTGACTTATGAAACTCGTTGCTTAATATACTATATTAAATGTGCGACACATGAAGCTTTAGTTTGAACTTCAGTTTAAGGTTTAACTGTTCACTCTACAACGGGACCTTAATTTTCATACTTGTTGTTGAAACTTATTAATGATAACAAAAGAGAAAAATTGAAGTTCCATATTTTTTTTAAATTTCTAGACCGTTTTTGATGAATCACGATAATATGTTCTTTAAAATATCAAAACTGACATTTTAACAGAGTACATAAATTTAACCTATTGACCTATTTTTGTCAATTAAAAGAATATTATTAAATGTAATTTTTATTTGACAGCTAGGTTGCTAGGTACCAGTTTACAGCACGAGCTTCCCAAGAAGAATATATTCCTCGTAATTTGAACATGAACCGATTTTTTTAAACGAAATCCATGTTACCTGAAGTTGAGTATTTTTTTGACTTTGGTACCGATACTAGGTATGAATGTAATCTTCTTAAAATTTGAGAGAAATCTACTTTAGAATTGGGCATTATCGATTCACTCGTTGAAATTTGACCAGGTTCCGAGCTAAATCTCACGTTCCAATTGCAGACAATCGATAATGTTGACTATAAACTGTAGCGTAAAGACACCGATGACCAAACGCATTCTTGACCGTTGTTATAGGCTTAAAGAAGGAAGAGCGACCTCCGGGGCTCAGCCTCAGCCTCTTCCGAGAAAAAACGATCGGCAGCAAGCAACGGCGGTGTGCATTCCTGTCCTACCTCAACAAAAATCGAGGATCCGATCGAACACCCTGAGGGAGCAATGTTACGGGGGAGGCTCTCTCTCTGAGTATTCAGCGTCCGCATCCGACCGAGTTCCGGCAGAACCAGAACCAAACTCCGTTTTCAGCGGCTGAAAGCTTCAGTCGCGTCCGGGAAACCGCGCGAGCACCACGCGACCGCCGCGCACCACTTTTCACCACCCACACAAATCACACACGATTTTCAAAATAAACAATTTTCAAAACTAACAAAAACATTTTTATCAAATAAAATATCCCCAAGTTACAAGTGATTTTTTTTAATAAACTAATTAGAGTGAATGTTTTTTTGATTTTTTGCAAAAACAATGCCGTGGATTAAATCCTGCTTGTGTCACCAGGAAAAGAAAAAACCGCCAGTCATTAGTCCACCAATTCATTTATTATTGAAGGTATATTACTAATAATATATTCCTGCAATTGTAATGACAACTCGAGCATTGTTTTATTTTGGAGTCATGCATACATTGCTTTATACAATTTACTATTCAATTGCTTTTCAATTTCCTTTCCTAACAACTTGATGCTTAATTAATTTTGTTAATAATCAACCTTTCATTAATTATCAACAAATTCACTCAACCCAGGATGAGATTATTCAATGATTTATTTGAATTACTAAATAAATTATTATACAGAAATGCTAATAAATTCATTCAATCAACTCAAAGCTCTGATAAGAATTTTTAATGAAAAGCTACAATGTTGTGTTTAATTTAAAATGCATTTTTTACTATACTTTCAACATTATATACGATCATAAGCATGAATGGGGGGGGGGGGGGGTTGAAATTTTAAAATTTACACATTTTTATTACTTTTTGGTACCAAATCCAAATTGATAAAAAAAAATTATGAAAGGAAGGAAATTATACAAAGCGGAAAATGGGTCATAAGCTTTCTAGTACGTTGTTGGGGGACCCTTCGGGGATCTTCAGACAAAAGTTAAAAAAATCCTTTTGGCCAATTGACCGATATATGAAAGGTCAAAGTTTGGAATTCAACTTTTTTTTGGCATGAATTTTGAAAAGTCGCTAGCTGTCGTTTAGTAATAAATTAAATTTAAATCGTATTTTATTAAGTTTGGAAATTTTTTTATGACAGGTAATTTAAAAAAATTAAAGTAATTGTGAAGTTATAAAAATATGAAAATTCATAAAAATAAAGAAGTTGAATTCGAAACTTTGAGCCTTCATAAATGTTATACTTGCTGTAATTTTATTAGGAGTAGAAAAAATCATTTTTTTTATTCAGAAAGACATTACCTTCCTAAAAAAATGCTGGAAAAGAAGTAGGACAACCTCGCCAAGTGTGTAATGTTCATGTTTATTATACAGGGTGAGCCAGACACCCGTAACAGCCTTTTATCTCGAAAACAATTTGTCGCACATAGATAGAATAAAAATTTTAATTACCAAAGTGAACCCAGAGAATCCATTGGTGCACTTATTATTTTCCGGAACAAACCGGAAGTGCCCGGAACCGGAAGTAACTTTGATTTTTTAAATGGCAACATAGGTCGAGTATGGTATCGTTTGAAAGGTCTTTTAAAAATAAACAACTTTTATTAAAATATTTTTTTAATATCTTGCATAATTAACAAATTAAACGAAAAAACATAATCAAACAAGTGACAAATGGCTTCTTAAATTATGAAAAAAATAAAGCACTACCATCATCCTTAATATGGCTAAGGGTAGAGCCAATTATGAATTTTAAATGGAAACTTGTAACTTTTGCATTTTTCGTTTCGCTTGTTAAAAATAATCAACTTTTTTAGGTTATGTATTTTCCTTAATTCAAAAAATAAAAAAAAGTTGATTATTTTTAACGAATAAAGTGATAATATCTGCAAAAATGAGTTTCTATTTTGCCCATTTGCCGATGATGGTAACGATTTAATTTTTCCCTTTAAGAGACCAATGGTCACTTGTTTGCATATTTTTTGTCGTTTAATTTGTTAATTATGCAAGATATTACATAATCATTTTAATAAAAGTTGTTTCTTTTTAAAAGACCTTTCCAACGATACCATACTCGACCTATGCTGCCTTTTGAAATATCAAAGTAACTTCCGATTCTGGGCACATTCGGATTGTTCCGGAAAATAATAAGTGCACCAAGGTATCCATACTTTGAAATTTCAAAAGGCAACATAGATCGAGTATGGTATCGTTGGAAAGGTCTTTTAAAAAGAAACAACTTTTATTAAAATATTTATGTAATTTCTTGCATAATTAACAAATTTATTTTTTTATTTTTTTGGTAAAATAAAATATATAGGTTGATTTATGGATTAGTTATTTATAGAAACGGTTATTATCGTAATTATTTGAGTGGAAATTTGGGAAAACTGCAAGCTTTTCTTTTTTTTGCCAAACATAGTTATAAGTTATAACATGGAAATTTATTCGCTTATCAGTTAAACAGTCACTATACAAATATATTTATGAGCTGTAAAATAAAAATTTACTGGAAAAACGTAAATAATAAAGGTTTTCCATAAAAGTTGTTGTAATAAATAAAACGAAAATAGTTGAAATATTTAAACGTTTTATCTTTCTATTTATTTCTTGATAACAAAAAATATATACTCATTAATATACAGGGTGTAAAAATTCACAAAAACTGGTTTTTAATTATTTCTTAACCTTTTCGTTTTTGATCCACGGTATCCAGAATTTACTTCTTCTGGAACAAAATTTGTAACTAATAAAACAGTTATTTTCCTTTATTAAATTTCCAAAAAAATCTTCGTGGATTTCTTAAATATTATTTTAGTATACGCGGAGCCCAGATCAAACTTATTGCTAAACTAAAAAGAAAGGAATCAAAATAAGTAAGTTTTAGATATAAATTTATGTAGAGTAATAGGATTATTGGATTTTATTTGTACCTAAAACTTTAATAATAAAAATCATAGATTCCTCATTATCTCAAAAATTTATCTATAACCGGAGCACCAAGTCCGTAGTTGAATTTTTATACAGGGTGTCCCATTTGTCGTTGGACTGTATGTGTAACTTTGTTATTATTGGAGATGCAAAGTCGGTTAAATGGACAAAGTAGTAGAGATTTTTTCGAATATTAATAATTCATATACAAAAAATTTGAATGTCGCATCGTTCCAACGCTATCTTGAAAAAACAAGAAAATGCGGTTTTCAATATATGGCTATAACTTCGTTATTTTCGGTGGTATCAAAATAATTTTTTGACTTAACAGAGACAATTTTTTGTGTAAAATGCAGTAAAACAAATGAATATTCTTTTTCGCCAACGGATTGACCGGAAATGAACTAAACTTATTTTTTTCTTATGGCAGCCATATTGGTTTTACACATATTCGGAATTAGTGTATTTTTCTGAGTAATTTGATATATCATATGTAATATTTTAAGAAAAATAGAAATAATTTTATTTTACTAACCAAAAATGGTCTTGAATAGATGTAAACTGTCAATACATATGTGTTAAGATTTATTTTACATTTAATATTTTAAATAGTTACATTTATGTTATTGACAATTTACATCTCTTAAAGTCCAATGTTAGTTTGTAAAATCAATGGAACAATGCGATATTCAAATTTTTAGTAAATGAATTATTAATATTTGGAAACATCTCTACTACTGTGTCTATTTAACCGACTTTCTATCTCCAATAATAACAAAGATACCCATACAGTCCAACGTCATATGGGACACCCTGTATATATACAGGGTGGACCATTTAACTTGAGACAAATAAATATCTAACAAACTACTTTTTAGAAAAAAAAATCGTTTTGAAGAAAAAATGTGTCAAATAAAAATTGTTAGGTTTAAATGGGAAAAAATAAAGAACATATTAATTTTTTCGTCAAGCGCCAAAAAAATTTTTTTATCAAAAATTCTCGAGATTTAAAATGTGTCAAATAAAAAAAGGTAAAAGTTATTTGTTTTTTGGAGTAAATTTTAAAATTTTTAAAAAATATAGGTTTTCATTAAAAAAAACATGGTTTACATCTCGGTTTACATTGAAATTAACACAAAGATAATCCTTAACAAAAAAAAACTAGTACCATCGTTTTTTTTTTCTTTAAACTCAACAACTTTTATTTGAAAGTTTTTTGTACAAACCTTTTAGTTTTTCAATTATTTATTTGTCTCAACTTAAATGGTTCACCCTGTATATATTTTATTTTAAATCAAAAAATTATTTACTTTTATTACATCTATATAAACTTCCTTTAATTCTCCAAGATTTGCCAACCTGAACTGAGAGTAGTCCTAAAACAAAAGTCCAATTTAAAAAATAGATGTTTTTCTTTACTTAAGCGATTAACAAATAATTTTATTATTTTTAAAATTCAATTAAAATCGCAGATTGGTGTATTTTTGTCTATTTGTGTAAATACCCGAAGAAGTTTTATGGAATATCAATAAATAATTTACTCCTCATTTATAAGAAAAATGTTATTTACTTTTAAAAATTTAAATATTAAAAAAATGGTTATAAGCTGGTTTTCAATAATGGAGTCAAAACCAGAATCGGTGTGTGTTCTGCCCTTTTAGTTCGGAGAAAATTTATTAGTTAATTATGCTAAAAAACTAGTCTATGCTATAAATTTATTTAAAACTAATCGATTATTTACTCTAATCGCTGTTAAATTTTTAAACAAACATCAGTTTTATGCGATTAATGGAGATTTAGCCATACCCGGAGCTTAGAACCCGGAACGAAAGTATTGTAAGGTCAATATTGAAAATTGTGATGTAAATTGTCCTTTAAATGTAATTATTATAAAATTAATGGTTTTTAAATTAAAAATTACGGTTTCTTGGCTTGCGTGTTTTTTTAAAACTTTCGTTAAAACCGGAGCAGTTTTGTCAAAAACACATGAAAATTGAAAAGTCCAAACATTACATTTAAAAAACATGTATTTTTAGTGATTTTATTAAAATTGGAGCCAGGAGCCGATTTATTTTAAGTTCAAAGATAAAAAAGCTTATGTCATATATTTTTCTTTAGTAAAACCATATTTTTCTTTAATAATACTAGTATTTCATTAAATATTACCGGAACCTAGAACGGATTTATCACAAGGTCAAGATCGAGGATTTTATGAGAAAGTAAATGCAGTTATAAATAAATCTAAAATTAAACTATTATTTATTTTTATTAAAATATTAAAATTAAAATTTGTGTTTATTTATTTTCAAATTTTAGTTTAAACCGCAATCTGAAACGAATCTTGTGGAAATTGTGTTTCAGACAGATAAATCTATTGAAACTCAACGATGTTCTTAGTAAAATTACTAGTTTTTTTTAAATAGAAAAAAGGTTCTGCTACCAACTTGAAAAATCTTTTTAGTGAAAGAAAAAGATTAAATAAAATGTTAAGTTACTCTTAAATGTATTGCCTTATTGGATTTCAATTAATTTTCATTCGAAATGTTTTTGATCATTTCTTGATGGTTTTTCAGTTATACAGGGTGTCCAGAAATTAAGCGGCCAAACTTTAGGAGACGATTCTACAACTAATTTTAAGCAAAAAAACTTAATGAAAACTTAAAAAACTGAATAAAAATGATTTTATGTTAACCATAAAAAAGTTGCCGCTGTTTATAACCCCAACCCTCCTTAAACTACCCTTTCAGAACTTTCAAAAAATCTGAAAAAAATTTAAAAATTATATCTTAAACATATTAGTCTTCATACCAAACTTCAAATCTTTATTACAAACCGTTTTCAAATAAATGACAAAAAACCTAGTTTTAGTCACAATAGTTAAAGGGCTGTAGCTTCCTAAGGAAGCGAAATCGGACACATGTTTATAGGAAGTTTTTTTTCTCAAAATTAGTTTTAGAATCGCCTCCTAAAGTTAATTTCTGGACACCCTGTATAGCTTTTGGAGAAAAGTACAAAATTTACCAGCAAAAGTTAATTTTCTTTTATTAAAAAAAAATATTGTATTTTTTATACTTTTGGTCATAGACCAATGATTTCTATTTTACAATTATCAGGAGATCAAAACCTATAAACGAAGGCTTAGTAGCCTTTTACGAAATTTAAAAAAAAACTTGATTTTATAAATTTTTTTTCTTTTTATAATATTGAGGGCACGGGCTAATTTATTACATTGTTATTAAATATGTATTTTCCTATAAATATTTTTTATTTTAGTAAATAAAATCTTGATGATTTTTGTGAACACACTGTATATTTTTTTTTAATTATCATTTTTTTATTCAAATCAAGTATGTTTTGGATTTTGACTTAATAAATTTTGTATTTTTGTCCTTTGTGATTAAAAATGTATAATAAATAAATAAAAGTGAAACAAAAATATGTAATAAAATAAAAATAAAAAATTCAGCGAAACTAAATAATCTTGACTTACGCAAGCCCCTTTTACGAAACTTCAGTGAATTGTTTTTAAAATTAAGAAGAGAATTAACAGTATGTGATTGGCTAAAACAAAGGTAAAATCCAAACCTTACTTGATTTAAATAGAAATATTGTTGAAAAAAAAATTACTCAGGATGTCCCATAAAATTCAGTTTAATTTTGAAATTTTAAAAATGCTATAAGTTTTTAAGGAACATTATTATGTCACAGATTGACTTTTACTATCTAAAAAAATTGCTGGAAAAATAGTGGAACACCCTGTATAACCATAGCTTTAAAATAAAAAAAAAATATATACATAAGTATAATCTTGTCTTTAAAAAAATCTATTATTTTGGCGATATTTAAAAAGCAAACCAATTCTATGTTTTTATATACAGGGTGATTTTTTTGCATGGAACCAAAGCTAAAAGGCTAAAACATTTTTTCACTGCTAAAAATTTTTATTGATTTATTTAAATAAAATATTATTTTATTTAATAAAAAGTTTTAGCCCTTTTTTTGAAGGTAATTTTGAAATTTGAAAAATGCTATAAGTTTTTAAGGAACATTATTATGTCACAGATTGACTTTTACTATCTAAAAAAATTGCTGGGAAAATAGTGGAACACCCTGTATAACCATAGCTTTAAAATAAATAAAAAAATAAGTACATAAGTATATTCTTGTCTTTTAAAAAAATCTATTATTTTGGCGATATTTAAAAAGCAAACCAATTCTATGTTTTTATATACAGGGTGATTTTTTTGCATGGAACCAAAGCTAAAAGGCTAAAACATTTTTTCACTGCTAAAAAATTTTATTGATATATTTAAAGAAAATATTATTTTATTTAAAAAAAAGTATTAGCCCTTTTTTTGAAGGTAATTTTGAAATTTAAAAAATGCTATAAGTTTTTAAGGAACATTATTATGTCACAGATTGACTTTTACTATCTAAAAAAATTGCTGGAAAAATAGTGGAACACCCTGTATAACCATAGCTTTAAAATAAAAAAAAATATATACATAAGTATATTCTTGTCTTTTAAAAAAATCTATTATTTTGGCGATATTTAAAAAGCAAACCAATTCTATGTTTTTATATACAGGGTGATTTTTTTGCATGGAACCAAAGCTAAAAGGCTAAAACATTTTTTCACTGCTAAAAATTTTTATTGATTTATTTAAATAAAATATTATTTTATTTAATAAAAAGTTTTAGCCCTTTTTTTGAAGGTAATTTTGAAATTTTAAAAATGCTATAAGTTTTTAAGGAACATTATTATGTCACAGATTGAATTTTACTATCTAAAAAAATTGCTGGAAAAATAGTGGAACACCCTGTATAACCATAGCTTTAAAATAAAAAAAATATGTACATAAGTATATTCTTGTCTTTAAAAAAATCTATTATTTTGGCGATATTTAAAAAGCAAACCAATTCTATGTTTTTATATACAGGGTGATTTTTATGCAAGGAACCAAAGCTAAAAGGCTAAAACATTTTTTCACTGCTAAAAAATTTTATTGATTTATTTAAATAAAATATTATTTTATTTAAAAAAAAGTTTTAGCCCTTTTTTTGAAGGTAATTTTGAAATTTTAAAAATGCTATAAGTTTTTAAGGAACATTATTATGTCACAGATTGACTTTTAGTATCTAAAAAAATTGCTGGGAAAATAGTGGAACACCCTATATAACCATAGCTTTAAAATAAAAAAAATATGTACATAAGTATATTCTTGTCTTTTAAAAAAATCTATTATTTTGGCGATATTTAAAAAGCAAACCAATTCTATGTTTTTATATACAGGGTGATTTTTTTGCATGGAACCAAAGCTAAAAGGCTAAAACATTTTTTCAATGCTAAAAAATTTTATTGATTTATTTAAATAAAATATTATTTTATTTAATAAAAAGTTTTAGCCCTTTTTTTGAAGGTAATTTTGAAATTTTTAAAATGCTTTAAGTTTTTAAGGAACATTATTATGTCACAGATTGACTTTTACTATCTAAAAAAATTGCTGGGAAAATACTGGAACACCTTGTATAATCATAGCTTTAAAATAAAAAAAATATGTATATAAGTATATTCCTGTCTTTTAAAAAAATCTATTATTTTGGCGATATTTAAAAAGCAAACCAATTCTATGATTTTATATACAGGGTGATTTTTTTGCATGGAACCAAAGCTAAAAGGCTAAAACATTTTTCACTGCTAAAAAATTTTATTGATATATTTAAATAAAATATTATTTTATTTAAAAAAAAGTTTTAGCCCTTTTTTTGAAGGTAACTTTGAAATTTTAAAAATGCTATAAGTTTTTAAGGAACATTATTATGTCACAGATTGACTTTTACTATCTAAAAAAATTGCTGGGAAAATAGTGGAACACCCTGTATAACCATAGCTTTAAAATAAAAAAAAATATGTATATAAGTATATTCTTGTCTTTAAAAAAATCTATTATTTTGGCGATATTTAAAAAGCAAACCAATTCTATGTTTTTATATACAGGGTGATTTTTATGCAAGGAACCAAAGCTAAAAGGCTAAAACATTTTTTCACTGCTAAAAAATTTTATTGATTTATTTAAATAAAATATTATTTTATTTAAAAAAAAGTTTTAGCCCTTTTTTTGAAGGTAAAATATTTTTATTTTGAAAGGAAAATTATGAAAAGGCTATTTTTTGCAATTTGCGACAGTTCAAAAAAGATAAATATTGGTAAAATTTTTTTATCAATGTTTATTTTTTATGATTTAAATAATAATTTTATAGATTGTCGTAAAGTACTAAAAATTAGCTTTCTAATGATGTATTGCATGACATATTTTGCCATTTAAAAAAATTCAAAATGGCTGTCTTGTCAAAAAATATTTGTATAAAGGTTCCATTTGATTGCACCAAATTTCATATTTTTTTATCTACCCATTGGGGTATGATCACTTTGGTTTCATACATAAAAATCACCCTGTATAATGTATTTTTTTTTTAAATTATGTATTTTAATTTATTTTGTGTTTATTTATACTGAGATTTATACAAAAACAAACTTTTTAAAAAACAGATTTTCGAATTTTTATAAGAAAAAAATAGAATCCGGAAAAATATATTTTATTTAATATTTATACTTATTTCAAAATTCATTTTTATCAAGGAATTGAACCGGTATCAATCCGAACACCATCGACCGAAAACAAAACCGAATCGAAAAAAAAATTCTAAAAAAGAATCTGAAATCCGAACGAAATATTAACGGTTAATATCGGATTGAACAAAAGCAATAAACAATGATTAATGAGTGTTTAAAACAGGGATTCTAGCCGAACCGTTTTATTAACCGAAATTCGGGTAATACCGTTTTATTTGAACTAACCGTAACCGAAACCGTTTTTAGAAATTTTTTAAAACCGTAACCGTTTTTAGAAATCTTTAAAAGCCGCAACCGAAACTGAAACTAGTTCTTAACTGACTTTTAACCGATTACTAACCGTTTACTAATCGGTTTTTAACCGTTTTAGTACCCGATTTTTAACCGTCTTACTAACCGGGTTTTAACAGTTTAATTATTGGTTTTACAATCAAAATTAAAAAAAAATAGGTAAAACAACTTTTTTAAACCATAACCGAAACCATTTTTTTCGGTTAACCGAAACCAAAACCGAAACCGTTTTTTGAAAACCGGTTTTTGAATGTGACATATTTATTTAAAAAAAAAACGGTTTTTCTAAACTGGTTTTTAAAAACCGTCAACGCCTAATCCTGTAATAACCAAAAAGTCGAAATGTATTAACTTTGTTTAACATTTCAAATTACAATAATAACAAGCTTTAATTGGGGTTTTTATGATAAAACGATTATTTTCTTTTAATAATCTAATAATTTTAATAAAAATTACAGAATCGTGTATTTTTTTATAGAATTAATTTTAACCGGAAACTTCAAACAACATATTATGATAAATACAAGGTGACCCGAAACTTGCGCTTAAATTCTCGCTACTTTGTTGGGGACTTGGAAAATTAGTTAAAAAATTCCTCTTGACGAATTAATCGAGATATGAAGAGGCAATGTTGGGAATTCGACTCATTTATTATCACGAATTTGGAAAAATCACTTGTTATGTAAAGGTTTTCTAGGAATCCTTGAAGGGTCCCCAACAAAACGACTTTTGGGTCACCCTGTACTGAAAAGACCGCTCAAATTATTTTCAAAATTAGCTTTATTTTGATTACAGTTTCCGCTTAGAAATAAATCTATAAGAAAAATACACGTTTCTGAAATTTTTATTAAAATTACCACAATATAAAAAGAAAAGAAGAAAATAAAATTTTTAAGGAAATGTTAATTTTGTAACAATTTTTATAGATTCTTGTATAACTGAAGCACAATGTGGACTTTTTAGTAAACTTTATATTAATGAAATTATTTTAATATAGACATAAATAATTAATTACATTAATTTCAATTAAATTGGAAATGAAATCATGAGCTTCTGACTCGTTATACACCCGGAGCCCAGAACGAAAATGATTAATTAGCTTTATTTAATTCAAACGAATAATTAAAAATGTAATGTGTATACGGTTGAAATTTATAGAGAATATAATTTTAATTAAAACAAATTTTCTAAAAAAAAAATATAAAATGACAATATTTGAACTATAAAAAAATATGGGATTACCTTTTAACCTAGTTTATTCTTTAATGGTTAAAAATAACTTTTTTAATAAGAATATGAAACCATTATTTTTTTAATGATAATACAGTTATGCTTTTTATTTGCGTGGAAATTTAAAAAAACCGCAAGGTCTTGCAATTTTCGCAGAAGTAGCTGTAAACCGATCCTACAGCTTATCAACAAATTTACGATTAGACGGAAATATGCAAAATTTAGTCAAGGAGATATTGTTTTTCTTTTTAAATTAAAATAAATATTTATAATTTACAATGAAAAACCAAAAATCCTAGTATTTGTTTTGGTTGAAACTTGATTATAAACTAAAACTAGTGAAAATATAAATAAAGCTTTTTTGGGGCAATTTAAATTTTTAATATGAGCAAAAAGCTTTTTTCTGCGAGTATTAAAATTATATTTGATGAAAATGCATAAAATGTAATTAACTCTTTTATGACCATGTTATAAATCAAGTATAAGTAAGTACGTGAATTATTTTTATTTTATAGCCACAGAATTTATTATAAAGTATGATAATGAATTATTCATATCATATAAAAAAGCCATCTCATATTTTTATTGTAATAAAATAAATATTAAAAATTTTATAATAAAAAAATTTACAACACATCTATTAGATTTTACCGGCGAGATGTTAGCAATAAGTTTTCCAGCAATAAGTATTTTACATGTAATTCTCCATAAGAGGTTTTTTTCTAAATAACTTCCTTCCTTATCAATTCACGAAAAAAATAAATACATCAAATTAAAGCACAATTAAATCCCTATACCGGGTGGAAATGAAAACCGGGTCACCTCGATAACTTTTTTATTTATGAATAAAAAAAATTGAAATTTGGCTATGTTCTATGGTTCAAAAAAACAAATTTTATGTGCATTTTTTATTTTCGAAATCACTTCCGGTTTCACCGGAAACACCATGAACTTTGTTTTTTTAAATGTAACATCCCATATTTTTATTCATGGCTTAAAATACTTTTTAAAAAGAAGTATTTTTGAGATATTAGTTTTTATTTTTTTTTTTTTTAATTTTTTTCAAAAAAAAAAAAAAGGTTTTCGAAGTCGGTGAAATGTACCAAAACTAATTCTAAATAATTCAAATACCTAAATAAAATTGTAATTTGAAAAAAAATTTAAGTGGTTTTTGAACTATTAATTTTTAAATTTAGTTAATGAAGATTTTATCAAATATCTCACTTTTTTTAAATGCAATGATGCCGGGTCATTTGACTTTTTAAAAAGAGGATTTTATAACAATTATTTATTTTATGTATTTGAATTATTTAGAATTAGTTTTGGTAATTTTCACCGACTTCGAAAACCTTTTTTTTTTTGAAAATTTTTTCCAAAAAAACTATTTAACCGATTTTAACCAGATATTTTTTAGAACCTGTATATCCATTGTGTTTACCTTTGGTAAAAATTTGAAATCGCTAACTTTTATAGTTTTCGAGAAAAACAATAAAAATCGATTTCCTTGAAAAATTTTAAGCCTTAAAAATATCTCAAAAAATATTTTTTCGAATCTTTTCAAAATCGACGCCGTAAATGAAAGATAGTAGAAAATACATGAAATGTAGGGGGTCACTTGCCCTCTACACCCCCCAAAAAAATTTTACACCCCAAAAACTCAAACAAAACCAAATTTTTCTAGGTAATGTACCTTAAAAAATAATTAAATTTTAAAAAATTTAATAAGATTATATCGATAATTTTTACAAACTTATCTGTACGAATTTTCGTTTTTTAATTTTAGTTATTAAGCGAAATATGATTTTTTTACAATACACCTTTACTCATTTGTTAGAAAGCCATATTTTATATAAAAATTCATATCTTTTGAATAAAAAGTCGTACTTTCTTGAATTTTTTTTATTTTTTTCTTATTTCTTTATACTACAACCTAAAATAATTAACTTTCAAATTTTTAATTTGAAACGCTACACACTTGTAAAAACCACATTAAAGTTTTATAACATTTAAAGTGAAATTTCATAAGTAAAAAATTATAAAGAAGTAAATTTTAAATTAATAAATAATTCTCCTACTTTAATTAATAACTAATAGTAATATTTTATCAGAGTATTAAAAGATAATAACTATAAAAACGTCTAGAAACAATCAAATACGGAACGGACAGCGTTCGGAAGAAATGACGTCAGAATACATTGCATCACTTGTTGAAGCGGAGGGAGTAATTTTCTTAAAATTCAAACGCTTATATTTACGTTAATATTTGTCGTATCGAATTGAAATAAACAACAACTTATTTATAATTATGATTTCTAAAATATAAGATATAAAAATATCAATTATTTTTTTCGTTTTTCTTCCTCATTGTGGTTTAATTTGGTGTATTTATTTTTTTTTGTGAATTTATAAGGAAGGAAGTTATTTAGAAAAAATCCTCTTATGGAGAATTACATGTAAAATACTTATTGGTGGAAAACTTTTTGCTAACATCTCGCCGGCTTAGAGTTTTTAATTAAAATTGTTCGAATTATTTTTTATTAAGACGAATCACTCTAGTCGCAGCTTTCTCTCTCGCACTCATACAAATCATTGCAAAACTTCAATTTGTTTAGGCACTCTAGCACATTAATGAATTAACCAATCATAGTAAAATTTTACACAAACATTTGGAAATAATTTTCAAAAAACTAACTTTGCAGTAAAAAATAATTGACTACTTAATTGAAATTATAAACAAATTTCTCCTGAATGTTGTATAATTTTACTTTTACTTCATATATTTTCAAGGCTCTGAGGTTTTTAACTACTTAACACTTAAGCGTTTACGAAATATAAGTAATAATGACATTCTTTAGTGTGTCTAACTACGAAACGCCCTTACTAAACATGTCATTAAAGTGCAATAATTAAATCATTAAATGGGTCCAAGCTAAGTGCTTAAATGTGTGAATAATTAAAAAAAACTAATTAAATTAACTGTTTGGCGTGATAAAAAACAGGCTACATCTGTTTTTTCCATTACTCCAAACATCTTAATCGTAGTTTAAGCGTTTAATTAATAAACCAGAAGTTCTATATGTAGACGGGTTTGGGATAGATTTTTATTAGAGGCTGGGGCGTTAGAGATATCAAAAAATACTTTTATTTTATGCGGCTTATAAATAATTAATGTGTTTTATCGTGAAACGCTTGTTTAAAGCGTGAAATGTGTCGTAAATTAAATTATGGCATGTAATATGTCGTACGGTTTCCGATTTATTTTAGTAAGCATTTGCTGTAAAATTGTACGCAATGTTAACAAAACTAAGCTTTCTGTTATCTCTGCAAGGTCAGGAAATGCTGTAAAAAATGTTTACCTGTGTGAGGAGGTAAAAAGGGGTTCAGTTGCTATGGGTTAATTTCGAAGATGTCATTGCTTGCGTACATTGGAATAATTTTAATTATTTATAATTAAGCGGAATAGGAAATATTGCGTAACGCGCAATTTCCTAGACTTCTGTTTTTATCATTTAACATTACAACCGTAACGACATGATGTCATCCTACATTTGCATTTTAGAACCGCACCGAACACCGCTTGTTTATTTACTTTATAATTTTCCAACCATTAACTTACTAAAGTTGCGCGTGTTGATATGTTTATTACAACCTATTCAGCTATAAAGATTGGACACATGTCGGAAGTTTTATGTTTTCATCGAGAAAATTGCAGGAGCTTACAACATTTTAATGAATTTTCATTATATTATTCAAATTAATATACAGGGTGTCACTTTTTTTTTAAACAAAACCCATTCGTTTAAAACCGGTGATGTTTGCTAGTGATGAGTTTTTTATATGTAATTCTCCATAAGAGGTTTTTTGTGAATAACTTCTGTTCTATTTAACTTACATCAAAATTAAATATACCATATGAAAGCCCAATAAAAGCCCCATAAGCTGGTACTAACCGCTTTGCTTGTCCGTTTAAAATAAACATTTTATAGCCCTTCAACCAAAACTCAATCACGAGTTTACACATTTTTAATTATTATCGTACAAAGACAAATGATATGTCAATATATAGCATTTGACCTGTAGATAACAATAGTATTAGTCACTATGCTTGTCCGACCCAATTAAGCGAGTAATTAATAATAAAAGTGTTTTTTTCAACATTTTTCAACTTTAAACGGGAATTACTCTTTACAGGTAACTTGCATAAAAAATATATTAACATCATTAGATACAGCATTAAATTTTGATTAAAATGACATACGACATGTACCTTGTCTGTTAGAAATTAATTAACCAGAAGCCAACGACAACTTTAAAAACCAAGTTTGCGGCGCAGGTCAATTAAAGAAATTTTTTCCCCTAATCAACTCACAGCAACAATTGAGGTTGCAAAAGACAGCATTCACGATGTAAAATACGATAGTATAGGTCATCATGCTTGTCCGGCCCAATTGCTCGAGAAATTAGCAAAAAATACGTTTTTATGACTTTTTCGATGTTTAACCGCTAATTCCTTTTGACAAGGGGAATGCATAAAAAAGTTATTGAAACCAGTAAATAGCAAATTTATTTGTGATTATGGCGATATGTGACATGTAGCTTGTCCGTTAAAAATAAAGCCGCTATGCCCAACTATAAGTTTCGGAGCGTTTACACCCACGAAAAAATATGAACAATGATATTTTTTGTTCTAATTAACTCAGTAAAACTTTAACGGCCTCGTATCACAGCATTTTTATTGTAGAATACGATGGTATAGAACGCTGTGCTTGTCCGTCCTAATTGGTCATGTAATTAGCAAAAAATACGTTTTTTTCAATGTTTAACCGCTAATACCTTTTGATAGAGAGAATGCATAAAAAAGTTATTGAAACTTATAGTTGGGCATAGCGGCTTTGTTTTTAACGGACAAGCTACATGTCACATATCGTCGTAATCATAAATAAATTCGCTATTTACTGGTTTCAATAACTTTTTTATGCATTCTCCCTATCAAAAGGAATTAGCGATTAAACATTGAAAAAGTCATTAAAAACGTATTTTTTGCTAATTACATGACCAATTAGCCCGGACAAGCACAGCGTTCTATACCATCGAATTCTGCAATAAAAATGCTATACTACGAAGCCTTTAAAGTTCTACTGAGTTAATTAGAACAAAAAATATTGTTCATATTTTTGGATGGGTGTAAACGCTCCGAAACTTATAGTTGGGTATAGGCATAGCGGCTTTATTTTTAACGGACAAGCTACATGTCACATAACGCCGTAATCATAAATAAATTTGCTATTTACTGGTTTCAATAACTTTTTTATGCATTTCCCCTGTCAAAAGGAATTAGTGGTTAAACATTGAAAAAGTCATTTAAAACGTATTTTTTGCTAATTTCTCGAGCAATTGGGCCGGACAAGCATGATGACCTATACTATCGTATTTTACATCGTGAATGCTGTCTTTTGCAATCTCAATTGTTGCTGTGAGTTTATTAGGGGAAAAAATTTCTTTAATTGACTTGCGCCGCAAACTTGGTGAATGCGCCGTTGTTAAAGTTGTCGTTAGCTTCTGGTTAATTAATTTCTAACGGACAAGGTACATGTCGTATGGCATTTTAATCAAAATTTAATGCTGTATCTAATGATGTTAATATCTTTTTTATGCAAGTTACCTGTACAGAGTAATTCCCGTTTAAAGTTGAAAAATGTTGAAAAAAACACTTTTATTAATAATTACTCGCTTAATTAAGTCGGACAAGCATAGTTACTAATACTATTGGTATCTACATGTCAAATGCTATATTTTGACATATCATTTGTCTTTGTATGATGATAATTAAAAATTTGTAAACTCGTGATTGAGTTTTGATTGAAGGGCTATAAAATGTTTATTTTAAACGGACAAGCAAAGCGGTTAGTAACAGTTTATGGGGCTTTTATTGAGCTTTAATATGGTATAATTATTTTTGATGTAAGTTATTTAGAACAGAAGTTATTCCCAAAAAACCTCTTATGGAGAATTACATATAAAAAACTCATCGCTGGCAAACGTATCGCTAACATCTCGCCGGTTCGTTTAAAACTACTTCATTTTCAAACTAGGAGGAGTGTTTTAAATTTGCTGCGCTGAAATGCCAAAAATTAACGTCTTTGATTGGTTTAAAGTCAGCAAGATTTACATCAGATAATTATTTTGGATGGTATTTGACATATTGAGAATTTTTAAATTCCGCTCGCCCTCTAGTGGCAAAATATGAACTTCGATATTCGGTACTTACTTTTTTGACTTACGATTTGGAACATGTTTTTTGAGATTTACTGAAGCTTTAAATAATAAATCTATTTATGTTTTGTTGAATAAGTAGTTATAAGTTAAATAATGCATTTTAAACACAATTTTTGACAATGACAAGTACCGAATATCCTCCATTTATAGCGCCCTCTACAAGGTGATTCAGACCACCCGTGCCACCCGTTTATCTCGAGAACGCGTTATCGTACATGACCGAAATAAAAAATATTATTACCAAAGTGAACCAAAGAATCCATTGGTGAATTTATTTTTTTCCGGAATAACCCGGAACTATCCGGAACCGAAAGTAACTTTGATTTTTTAAATGGCAATATAGGTCGAGTTTGGTATGGTTTGATAGGTCTTTCAAAAACAAATAAGTTTTATTAAAATATTTTTTTAATATTTTCCATAGTTTAGAATTTATTCGAAAAACAACAAGTAAACTACTTAGATTTTTACCATTTATTTTATTTTTTGAGACAAACTTTGACCGGCCTTTGTAGAAACTAAAATAATTTTTTTTTATATTTTGTGATAGATCATTTTTACTTGCCCATTTCACCAAATTATCTAAACAATTTTGTAAAGAATGAATATCGTCTAAGAAGATTTTAACATGGTCCATGAAAAGCAACTAATAATTATAATCTTGTACATAACGTCATATATCATTGACAAAGAAATTAAATTAAATAGGTGCACAGTGGGAACCTTGAGGAACCCCAGAAAGGACGTCAAATTTCGCCTATTGATCATCATTAACTTTAACGATTTGTTTACAACCACTAAGAAAACTCCCAAGCCATCCTAATAGACCCCGACTAAAACCCGACTAAAACCTTTCTGCCAATAGTAATATATTATGATTCACTGTATCAAACACCTTGGGGAAGCTAGTATAAATTGAGTCAACCTGATACTTCCTCTCTAAAGCGAGATACAGATGATTATGATAAATCAGAAGGTTAGTTATTACGGATTTATTCTTAGAAAAACCGTGCTGCTCCACAATAATGATATTTTTGAAAGCCTAGTTCAACTGAACTGTCAAAAAGTTTGGGATTGCTTCAATACATACGCTTCTGTAATTACTTATCAATTTTACATACACTACCCGATTTGTAAATTGGCATAATATAGCTTTTCTTCCATGAAACAGGGAAAAGCGATGAATTAAATATAATACTAAGTGGTACAGATATAATATTAACACATATTTTTAGAAAATAATTGGGATCTCCATCCGGGCCAAATTTTAATTTGTCTGGCAAATTATTTATTGCGTCAAATATATCAGAATAAGAAACCTTACCACAAGAAATATTAAATTTAAATTTTGTTCTTCATGCTCTGGTATGTCTATGTTAGTCTAGTTATAAACAGAAGAGAAGTAGTTGGCAAAAAGGTTAGCAATATTCTGCATACTTCTCGCCTAAGTACGTAACATTGGTAACTTTTATTTGATTTCCTTTTATCATTAATGAAATTCTAAAATTTTGAAGGATTTACTTTAAACTCATTTTCTAACTTACTAATATAACAACTGTAACAATTTTTGGATAGTTATTTATATTGTGAACTTAACTCGATAGGAAAGTAAAGTAATCATTATTAATTTTTTGAGTTAGTACATTCTTTTAATTCTTTACTGAACCATTTAGGACATGAAGATGGTTTTCTAAATTTGGTTAAACTTTTAAAATACGGATTTCATATTTAGTCCAGAAATGTGAAATTTAGGCAACACTCGTTTACAAAGTAGATTCACAAAAAATATTAATCTATAACGTTTTAAATGATCTTTGCACCTTTAAAAGTTTCTATTAAAAATATCTTTCAGGTATTCCTTAAAGTCCCGACTTCTCTTTTTTAACAGTTATTAGTTATAAATATCCTAAAAAAGAATTTTGAATAACGAAAATGATACTTTGACACTATTTCTTGTATCATGTCGCACCTCCGGAGAAACAATGACTCTAGTGCAAAATTTGTAGTTCTTCAGAAATTCGAATTAAAGTTTCTGTCTGTCATTCTTCTTCTTTATAAACTGTTTTGAAAAATTGAGATTCTAACAAGGACGCATCTGCATCTTACAATAAAATGATTTGGCGAAGAACAATTTTTGTTGGCAAATATGATATATTTTGATTACGAGTGACCGTATGTTTTTGAATTATTTGGCAAAGCAGATCTCTGTGTTTTTAACTGTTCAACAATTTTACTATCAGTAGAACTTCTCACAGATGCTTGGCTATGTTCAACAAATTTTCGAAAATTTTGTTGTTCATTAATTAAGATTTACAATTATCTGATTTTCTTTTATCGCAGCAGGAGAAATACTAATCGTTAAGGCAAAGTTCGCTAAAGATACTGTCAAAGTGGTGTAAACTAAAGTTATTTAAAATAATTTTGATATGTCGGGATTTTGACTGTCGCTATTGTAATTGTAGGGAAATCGTATCAGCTGTATCTGATAATTTGTAAAATGAATTATTACACAGCTAATATTAGAAAAGTTAGTCTTAATCATAAAAGCGGTTTAAATTTTGGGATAGGTTTTTAATTGAAATCCTTGTGCAAATCCGTACTTCTAGTGACTTAATAAATATTCTAGTTGAGTAATTCGTTCCAGAACTTTTATAAGGGTGAGGGTGTACGAATTTATTACACTCTGGGTGTAAATTCATGCCGTACTTAATGGTGCTTAAGCGGATTAACCGTCAGCCCTTAGCACACTTTTTCTTTTCCCTTTTGTTCGATTTATTCAAAAAAAAATCAGGATATAAGGAAATACGGAATTGTAATTAATTCATTTACTTTATTGTTATGGCTATTATGTTTTTCCAGTGTATCACTTTTCGCCAATTGCACGGTAGATTTATTTTTTTTTGTTGATAATCATTTTGTAGTAAAACGAGCGTAAAACACGGAAGCCAATTATCTTGGTTCTGCTTTTTAATGATGCGATGAAACGTGCATAGAGGGCGCACGTAAAGCTTCAGGAATTTCAACAAAACGCATGCAAAACATGAAGATCGCACAATGCACGTGCACCCCGATTAACCCGAACATAGCTTCATTATTATTTATTATGCATCTGACTTCATTCACTTCACTTCTTCGATCGCTGCTCAAATGCTAATTTTATATTTATAACTGTAATTAAAGAAGCCAAAGCATGAATACTAACACTCAACCGCAAAACTTAAAATATTTAGTTACGCTAAACTTAATTTGAATATTTAAAAATAACGATTACAGGTTTAAAAATTTATTTGAATAGCGCGTGTTATACTTTACTGTGAACAGCCTGTATATAAAATGAGTCATCTCGTTCGCACAAAACTAGTAACATAAACTCAAGTAACTTTGACCCTTAAATTTTTGAAAAAAGAATAGTTTGATCTACTGTTAGTTACCAACTTTCATTTTACATTCAACACGTATTTTAAGTGTGTTTTTCTGTTAGTATCAGAATACTTTCTGATAACTAATAGTTTGATCATATTTTTCCAAAATTTGGGCTAAAGTTGCCTCAGTTTACGTTTCGATTTTTCTGTCCAATTTTAATTTTTTTCTGCAATTTTTAAAGATAAACGCGGAAACCGTCATCTTTTATTACTTGGAGAAAAATTCCTACAATGGTTCATAAAAGTGAAAATGCGAAATAACAACAGTTGCGAAACTTTTAACTCACCCTGTAGTGCTGTTAGTAATTTTGCCTTGAAATGTTTCGTTGATTTTTGTCATTGGCGTATCCAGAATTTTTTTTTATGACGCTTTCCTTCAAATGAGTCTGTAAACCATTTTTTTTTTATAATTTTATATAAAAGAGTACCTTTTAACGTCAATTTTGCAATGTGAATTTTTGGTCTAGCACTTAAAATAGCTTCACAATTAATTAACAAAGTTTATGAAATCGCGCGGCGCTACTTTTTTTCCTTGCGAGCTGAGTGACGTCATTATTTCCTAGTCGTCTCGCGCGGGTTCTACACTCGGCAAAAGTGATAAAACTGTGCGGCTTCGATTAGAAGATCGGCAGGTGAAAAAAAATCGCGGTTTCTTGATTTGTCATCTACATACCGCGCTACATCAGGAAACGACCGCTTTTTTTGATATCTTCATTTTTTCTGTACTTTTGGCGCCCTCGAATTTGTAGTTTGAAATTAGTGCTTTTTCGACGCCGACTTTGAAAATTCGTAACTTATGATCCCGACCATGTATAATATTCCAATGTTTTTTATTTCCCTCCTTTCTTTATTATTTATGCGAGAAAAAATCAGCACGATTATATTTTACCCCTGGAATTGAAAAAAAAACCCAAGTGAAATGTTAATAAAATAGCTCAAAAGCGCGCTTTGGTCGACCCCCACTGCAGCCGTCAATTTTTAAAATTTTCTCAATTTTACATCAGATTATCAAAGAACAACAATATTTGTGGTGTAATGAGCATAGTGTATTTTTAAATTTTGCGCGGTTAAAAAGTTATGGCGTAAAAATGTAAAAATGTTGAATTTAGGGGTCGGCGGCTCCCGTCGGCCTATTTTTTAACGGATTTTCATTTTTAAAATTTCTGATAAATCTACTCTTGGTATTAAAACCGCCCACGCATAGGGTTTTTTAAATTTTGAAAAAACAACGAAATCTTAAATTTTTTAAAATCGCATTTAAAAAAGTCCCATTTTTATTCGAGTTTCGGGTTAATCAGTCCCTCAAATTTTATTCTACCCTAACGCAATGTATATTTTCTGAAAGCTTTCATGGTCCACTTTACGACAAAAAATAATCACTTCGCTATCTCCTTTTGTTATCGAGTTGTGGCCGAAAATGTAGAAAAACTATGCAAAATCTCCGTTTGGAACCAAAATTGCGGTCTGAAATTTTTCACTTTTCACAAAATAATTAATATCTTCTAATCTATTAGAACCGCCGGGACGAGTAATAGCTTAAAATTCACCCTGTTACCTCCCTCACCAAATTCCCTGAAAATTTTAATTTTCGGTATAAAATTACGTCGTCCAGGCCCGTATTTGTACCAAAATTTTGCCAAAACTTTGCCAATTTTTTCCATAAAAACTGTTTAACCGATTATAACCAAATATTTTTTAAAACGCGTCTATCCATGGTGTTTACCTTTGGTAAAAATTTGAAATCGCTAACTTTTATAGTTTTCGAGAAAAACAATAAAAATCAATTTCCATGAAAAATTTTAAGCCTTAAGAATATCTCAAAATATATTTTTTCGAATCTTTTCAAAATCGACCTCGCAAATGAAACATAATAGAAAATAGATGAAATGTAGGGGGTCACTTGCCCTCTACACCCTCTAAAGTGAAATTTCATAAGTAAATTTTAAATTAATAAATAATTCTCCTACTTTAATTAATAACTAATAGTAATATTTTATGAGAGTATTAAAAGATAATAACTATAAAAACGTGTAGAAACAATCAAGTGCACTATACGCGTGTACGGAACGGACAGCGTTCGGAAGAAATGACGTCAGAATACATTGCATCACTTGTTGAAGCGGAGGGGCTAATTTTCTTAAATTCAAACGCTTATATTTACGTTAATATTTGCCGTATCGAATTGAAACAGAAAACAACTTATTTATAATTATGATTTCTAAAATATAAGATATAAAAATATCAATTATTTTTTTCGTTTTTCTTCCTCATTATCAAGGGGGTTATTCTCGAATCACACGACACTTTTTGAAAAAGACCCAGACTGGACAATGCGAGTGAAAAAACAAAAAATAATTCTTGGTAAATTTTGTTCAATTCAAAGGCAAACATTTTAGAATTTTTTTATCCAAAGTAGTAATGATAAAAATTTTCCTACTATTCATAACCTGAAATTTTTTGTATTAAATTTGTGCATATTTTTTTATTTTTCTCATTGTATTTGTATGTGACTCTGAAAATTATGTATACAGGGTGAGGTTAAATTATTTTTATTTTCTATTCTTAATCCGTGCATGGTGCATGCATTCATTTTAAATCATAATGGGGAAGATGACAGAAAGGGTTGATGTATATTTCCTGAAACATGAAAGTGCCAACACGCCGTTTCCGTCTAACCCTTATTATTATTCTATTCAAATTTAAATGACCTGTGAAATCTTTTAAATTGCTTTATTTTAATATAGAAATATTGCTGGCTTAAAAGTTATTAAACGAAAAAAGTAATAAAATTTCTAAATGCGCTTATCACGAAATTTCTATAAAAATGTAAATTATATCATTAAAAATAAGGCAGAAAAAACGGTTTAAAATGATATGTCACCGTGATATATTTAAGCTTCTTTTTTAAGGGATGCCTATTTCCGTATTTGCATTTATTTTTTGATTTAAGGGATGGTTTACTGTTTTACACACTATAAAGTTTTACAGCTATTTTCCTATAAATAAATAAACATAAAAATAAAAGAAAAAACTTGAAAAATATGACAATTAAAAAAATAAATTTATAAAGCAAAAAATTCAGAAAAACCTATTAAACAAATAAATATAAAAAATAATTAATATAATAATTAATATAAAAAAGTTTATTTCATCCCAGAAAAAAATCGTTTCATTGTAGATATAATGAAATATGAAATCCCAAAAGTTCAGCATAAACTTTTTCCGAAGCTCCAATATTTTAAATTTATTTGGCGAGTTTTTATTGTGATGTTTTCTAAAATCAAAGGAAAATAAATATATTTACAATTAGCTGTATTTAAAATTAAAAAGTTTGTAATGGCGTAATTTGTTTACTTTATAATTGCAATTAAAACTTAAATTATAATTATCGCAAACTTTAATTCAAATTCACTTAATACATACAAAATTCCTGCATTTTTTAAAAAACGTAGAAATTAAATTTAAGTAACACGAGTACATTTCAAGAAAACCCTTGCATTTTGTGAAGCACTAAACATCAAAAATTCTATAAAAATTTAATTAGAGTTAGTTTAGAACATAAAGATAGTTCAAAATTGAGAGAATTCCTGCGTTTAAAAAAATTAAAATAGTAGTGGAGATTTTATAATTTTTTTTAATTCATTGGTAATCAAAATATGAAATTAAGGTAAAAATATTCAACTGCAGCCCCATTGACCCGATTTACTCCCGCCGTTTACCCAAAAAAATTACTCCCGCCGTTTACCCAAAAAAATACTCCCGCCGTTTACCCAAAAAAATACTCCCGCCGTTTACCCAAAAAAATACTCCCGCCGTTTACCCAAAAAAATACTCCCGCCGTTTACCCAAAAAATACTCCCGCCGTTTACCCAAAAAAATACTCCCGCCGTTTACCCAAAAAATACTCCCGCCGTTTACCCAAAAAATACTCCCGCCGTTTACCCAAAAAATACTCCCGCCGTTTACCCAAAAAATACTCCCGCCGTTTACCCAAAAAAATACTCCCGCCGTTTACCCAAAAAATACTCCCGCCGTTTACCCAAAAATACTCCCGCCGTTTACCCAAAAGAATTACTCCCACTAGTTTTATACAGCTTGAATCAAAATTTGCGCAACAGTAACATGTCAATTTAAAAATAAATCCCTTGCCGAAAGAACTTTTTTTTGAAAATGTACATATAATATTAAATTTTTTACTAAAACTTATAAAATTAGAGTTTGCTTATTTAAATTGTATTTATTTTTTAAGAGATGGAAATTGCAAATTAATTTGTTTACAATTACTGAAATGAATTGAATGAAAAAGTTACTCCCACCGTTTACCCAAAAAATACTCCCGCCGTTTACCCAAAAAATACTCCCGCCGTTTACCCAAAAAATACTCCCGCCGTTTACCCAAAAAATACTCCCGCCGTTTACCCAAAAAAATACTCCCGCCGTTTACCCAAAAAATACTCCCGCCGTTTACCCAAAAAAATACTCCCGCCGTTTACCCAAAAAATACTCCCGCCGTTTACCCAAAAATACTCCCGCCGTTTACCCAAAAATACTCCCGCCGTTTACCCAAAAAATACTCCCGCCGTTTACCCAAAAATACTCCCGCCGTTTACCCAAAAAATACTCCCGCCGTTTACCCAAAAAATACTCCCGCCGTTTACCCAAAAATACTCCCGCCGTTTACCCAAAAATACTCCCGCCGTTTACCCAAAAAATACTCCCGCCGTTTACCCAAAAAATACTCCCGCCGTTTACCCAAAAAATACTCCCGCCGTTTACCCAAAAATACTCCCGCCGTTTACCCAAAAATACTCCCGCCGTTTACCCAAAAAATACTCCCGCCGTTTGCCCAAAAAAATACTCCCGCCGTTTACCCAAAAAATACTCCCGCCGTTTACCCAAAAATACTCCCGCCGTTTACCCAAAAATACTCCCGCCGTTTACCCAAAAAATACTCCCGCCGTTTACCCAAAAATACTCCCGCCGTTTACCCAAAAGAATTACTCCCACTAGTTTTATACAGCTTGAATCAAAATTTGCGCAACAGTAACATGTCAATTTAAAAATAAATCCCTTGCCGAAAGAACTTTTTTTTGAAAATGTACATATAATATTAAATTTTTTACTAAAACTTATAAAATTAGAGTTTGCTTATTTAAATTGTATTTATTTTTTAAGAGATGGAAATTGCAAATTAATTTGTTTACAATTACTGAAATGAATTGAATGAAAAAGTTACTCCCACCGTTTACCCAAAAAATACTCCCGCCGTTTACCCAAAAAATACTCCCGCCGTTTACCCAAAAAATACTCCCGCCGTTTACCCAAAAAATACTCCCGCCGTTTACCCAAAAAAATACTCCCGCCGTTTACCCAAAAAAATACTCCCGCCGTTTACCCAAAAAATACTCCCGCCGTTTACCCAAAAAAATACTCCCGCCGTTTACCCAAAAAATACTCCCGCCGTTTACCCAAAAATACTCCCGCCGTTTACCCAAAAATACTCCCGCCGTTTACCCAAAAAATACTCCCGCCGTTTACCCAAAAAATACTCCCGCCGTTTACCCAAAAAATACTCCCGCCGTTTACCCAAAAAAATACTCCCGCCGTTTACCCAAAAAAATACTCCCGCCGTTTACCCAAAAATACTCCCGCCGTTTACCCAAAAAATACTCCCGCCGTTTACCCAAAAAATACTCCCGCCGTTTACCCAAAAATACTCCCGCCGTTTACCCAAAAATACTCCCGCCGTTTACCCAAAAAATACTCCCGCCGTTTACCCAAAAAATACTCCCGCCGTTTACCCAAAAAATACTCCCGCCGTTTACCCAAAAATACTCCCGCCGTTTACCCAAAAGAATTACTCCCACTAGTTTTATACAGCTTGAATCAAAATTTGCGCAACAGTAACATGTCAATTTAAAAATAAATCCCTTGCCGAAAGAACTTTTTTTTGAAAATGTACATATAATATTAAATTTTTTACTAAAACTTATAAAATTAGAGTTTGCTTATTTAAATTGTATTTATTTTTTAAGAGATGGAAATTGCAAATTAATTTGTTTACAATTACTGAAATGAATTGAATGAAAAAGTTACTCCCACCGTTTACCCAAAAAATACTCCCGCCGTTTACCCAAAAAATACTCCCGCCGTTTACCCAAAAAATACTCCCGCCGTTTACCCAAAAAATACTCCCGCCGTTTACCCAAAAAATACTCCCGCCGTTTACCCAAAAATACTCCCGCCGTTTACCCAAAAATACTCCCGCCGTTTACCCAAAAAATACTCCCGCCGTTTGCCCAAAAAAATACTCCCGCCGTTTACCCAAAAAATACTCCCGCCGTTTACCCAAAAATACTCCCGCCGTTTGCCCAAAAAAATACTCCCGCCGTTTACCCAAAAATACTCCCGCCGTTTACCCAAAAAATACTCCCGCCGTTTACCCAAAAATACTCCCGCCGTTTACCCAAAAAATACTCCCGCCGTTTACCCAAAAATACTCCCGCCGTTTACCCAAAAATACTCCCGCCGTTTACCCAAAAAATACTCCCGCCGTTTACCCAAAAAATACTCCCGCCGTTTACCCAAAAAATACTCCCGCCGTTTACCCAAAAAATACTCCCGCCGTTTACCCAAAAAATACTCCCGCCGTTTACCCAAAAATACTCCCGCCGTTTACCCAAAAATACTCCCGCCGTTTACCCAAAAAATACTCCCGCCGTTTGCCCAAAAAAATACTCCCGCCGTTTACCCAAAAAATACTCCCGCCGTTTACCCAAAAATACTCCCGCCGTTTGCCCAAAAAAATACTCCCGCCGTTTACCCAAAAATACTCCCGCCGTTTACCCAAAAAATACTCCCGCCGTTTACCCAAAAATACTCCCGCCGTTTACCCAAAAAATACTCCCGCCGTTTACCCAAAAATACTCCCGCCGTTTACCCAAAAATACTCCCGCCGTTTACCCAAAAAATACTCCCGCCGTTTACCCAAAAAATACTCCCGCCGTTTACCCAAAAAATACTCCCGCCGTTTACCCAAAAAAATACTCCCGCCGTTTACCCAAAAAAATACTCCCGCCGTTTACCCTAAAAAATTACTCCCACTAGTTTTATACAGCTTGTATCAAAATTTGCGCAACAGTAACATGACAATTTAAAAATAAATCCCTTGCCGAAAGAACTTTTTTTTGAAAATGTACATATAATATTAAATTTTTTACTAAAACTTATAAAATTAGAGTTTGCTTATTTAAATTGTATTTATTTTTTAAGAGATGGAAATTGCAAATTAATTTGTTTACAATTACTGAAATGAATTGGGTAAAAGGTAAAATCAAGGATACTTACAAACCTTTTAAAAATAAAATGTCCAGGAAAATCAAGAAGATTTGTGGTCCTCGACCAAAAAAAAAACATAAACACTTTCTTCTCGTAAAGAAATGTTTCATCTGGAGTTTTTAAGTTATCCGATGCATATTCTGAATTACAGGAAGAATTGCAATTTATAAAAGAGAACGTGGGTGTAAATGTAAATATTCTTGTTAATATTGCAACAAAAAAGACTACTAAATTTTTAAAGTAGAAAATTTCAAAATGTCCTAATACTGCTGCAAAATTTATTAGAGGAGATGATCAGCTTTACGATATACCTCTAGAAGATGTAACGAAGCTTCCAGATCCAATTATTAGAGCTGGAGGGTCAGCAAGAGAAAAAAGAATTTATCATTTGAATTTTATTGTATATTATTCTTAAGATATATTAAATAGTTTTTTTTTAAAGGCAACAACAAAATTTTAAGAGGCAGTGACAAGGAATAGAAAATTCAGCCCACTTTTCTGGAGCTTCTTTGCAAATTATGACCAAATAACTGATAATTAATGCGAATCCCTAGAGGGCGCGCGAATCATGAAATCGAGCATTAGTTCTGCAGTAATAACTCAAGTTTCCCTCGTTAGATTTTCAATTTTTTTTCAGATTTATTATCTAAATTGATTAGGCTACATCCTTCCAGAGAGTTACCTTCTGCAACCTAACACAAAATTAATTACAGGGGTCCAAAGTTAAGGTACTTTTAGATCATTATATATTTTTTTTGTACATTCTCCAATTTTTTTTTCCTTCTGGCAAAAATTAAAGAAATGACTTCTAAATCATCTACAAAAAAAAATATACAAAAATGTTGTTCGCACTAGCTTTTATGACTGTAGAACTAAACCACTATATTTTCCGTTTAGGAAATTGCTCTTAAGGTATTTTTTTTCATGTTTAAAATAATTACATATTAAATAAATCCGTGAAGCAAAAATTCAAATTAAATTGGGATTTTCAAGTTTTCTATTTTAAATAATCAGACATGAATGGGTAGCCCATTCGTAAAGCAAACAACCTAAGGCTTTGGCATGAAACGTCGGCAAAGGACTCGGAATGGTTTCGTAATTGCGGAAAATAAATTGTAGAAGCTTCTTCTCGTTATTTATTGACTTAATAATAATGATATAATTAGGAGTGAGGAAGAATAGAGGAGAAACGTGATCTTGAATTGTGCGGTGCAAGTTTGTGGCCTTTAGGTTCGATGACATTCGCGGCAGCCATTAAGATTACATGTCTTAATTTAGTTATAATAACGTGTTACAAACAAACATATCGCTTCATTTAATTACTCTATTATACCCTTATTATTACTGGATTATTACGGTTATCATTCGCGGAATAGAATAGAGAATACTAAAAAACGCACAATACTATCTAAATTTTTATAAACTAATAAACAAACATCGTTCATCAAATATTGAAATAATAAAATTTATTTGTGATTAAGAAAATCATGTAAATTACCTAAAAAAAATTTTTTGTATGAATCAAGTTTAAAGTGTTGTTTCAGAAATCCTAAAACTTCACGTTGCGTGGGATAAGATTAAATTGCATTGAAATTTTGTGTGAAAGGATTTTGTAATAAAAATACTTGACTTCCTAAACGTCTCCCTTGTTCTTAACGCTTCATTAAATCCGAACAGAAAATTGCCTCACAGAAAGTAACCATAAAGATTGCAACTTTTCCCTTATTATCTAAATTTACATACTTAAAATATTTGAACATAAATACATAATAATTCTATGGGTATTAGGAAATATTTTGTTCTAGGTAGTAAATTTAGTTTTTTAAACCTGAGTCGGCTTCTTCTTCTTCCGCCCAACAAGAAGTACACATGTTTCCACGTTGCTGGCTATTAATCGGTGCTATTCTAATTCGTGTCTTTAAAAATTAACGCGTCTTTAACTTGCTTGGGTCCCGCCCATATCGCTAATTTGTTAAAATGTTATTCTAGAATTTCACGATCTTTAAAAATTAACGCGAAAGTCGTTAAGTGAGTGGTTAACTTCCTTTATTTTAACGACTAGGGAAACTGAGTCGTCAATATTAAAAACGTTAATAATAAATTGGTGTAAATATGGATTTCGCGTTTCCTTTATTAAATCATGTGCTGTTGGAGGAAATGGAAGAAGCAGAACGAATGTAAGTACTCATTTAACTATTTTAAAAGGTTTTTATATCAGCCATACAAATTTTTTTTAGTAATATCTTAAAAATTACTAGAAGAATGTTGAGAGATTCTTCAGATCCATTTAATTTGCCAATGTTTTTTTTTCAAAAATTATTTCGTTTTGAAAAGCATATGATGATGGAGATTATTAACATGATTTTGCCATTTATGAGAGACTCTCATTATGCAAATGCAACACCGAATCATTTAAAGGTAAATTAAAAAAAAGGAAAAATACTAATTTCATACAATTATAAGTTCGATATTTTTTAAGATTTTGACTGCAATTAGTTTTTTTGCTACTGGGAGTTACCAGAATTGTGTTGGGCATGACTTTAATTTAGGGATGAGCCAAACAATGACAAGCCGTGCAGTCCAGGAAGTCTCAGATATAATGGTCACTCGTTTATTAGATGAATACGTTAAATTTCCTGTGGGCCTTGAAATAAATAGGGTTAAAGGAGGGTGTGTAGATTTTTTTTTATCCAACTACATTGGACTTAAGGGGGTAATTCCCCATGTATTTTTTTTTCCTCTTAAAGTTATCATTTCCAGATTTTTTGATAAATTTAATGTAGGTGGTATCATTGGTATTATTGATGGAACGCATGTGGCTATCATAGCACCTTCAATAAATGATGAAGACCACCCACCTGTCATACATTATAATAGAAAAGGATTCTATAGCATAAATGTGCAAGTGGTAAGAAAAGAAAAACAAATAAATCTGGAATTTGGAACAGAATTGTATAATTTTAGATTTGTGATTCGGATTTAAATATAATTTCGGCAAATGCAAGGTTCCCAGGATCTTGTCATGATTCTGCAATATGGGCATCATCAGGAATAAGAAGACACTTATTACAAAATTTTCACCAAGAAAACCATTTAGGTTGGTTATTGGGTGAGTAAATCTTTGTTTTTATTTAAAAAATTCACGTTATTATTTATCTATAGGTGATTCAGGCTATCCACTAGAACCATGGCTTTTAACACCAATTCCAAATGCTCAACGAAATACACCAGAAGCAAGGTACACAAATCATCATTGTCGTATTAGAAATTGCATAGAACGCTGTATTGGGGTATTAAAAATGAGATTTCGGTGTTTAACCAAAGCAAGGACATTGAATTATCACCCTGTTCGTGCAGGAAAAATTATTTATTCTTGTATCATTTTACACAATTTGGCAAGACGTTTTAACTTGCAAGACGATGATGTTGATGATTTTCAACCTGATGATGAAGAAGTAAATGACATGGATCCAATTAATCTTGGTAAAATAGTTATTATAGTAAATATATATATACATAAGTAAATGTATTTTTGCACTTCCAAACAATAATGAGCCATTTTACTCTCTTAATGGCAGAAGTAAAAGTAACACATTTACTACCAAGTATTCATTTAATCTCTAGGGATTAAAAGTCCCATAACGGTTCATTTAATCCCTTGGTATTAAAAATATTTCGTAGTTACATATTACAAACACAGATGGCGCGCAAGTTTTTAAAAATAATTGTTTCTGAATTCTGAATTATATTTGATAATTTAATACGTAAGTATATTTCTAATATTACTATAATAATTTTTAGGGTTTTTTTATTTGGGAAAGGAATTTATTATAGTTTTTTGTCTTAAATTCAAAAAATTTTATTGACAAGAAATTCTAACCTCTAAATTGTCTTGTATTATTTATTAAGATATCTAATGGTTTTATCTAATGTAGTATGCTAAATGCTTATATTTATACAATTCAAAAGATTTTTGTTAGTTGTTTAAGTTTCTAGAAGATAAACCATAGAATGTTTCATCATCACTCGGAAGTTCATGCAGACTGATCCGTATCGAATCATGGTATAGGTACTTAAATTTTTAATAATATTTAATTTATCATAAATTAACCGATCAATTGATTTTAGATTTCCGATATGCTTCAAAATTATACAAGACTGGAGAAAACAACACAAATTTATTAATAGATATGTACATTTACAAATTACTAAATATAAATATGTACGTTTACTCTAACATTACAATCAATACAATTTGTTAGACCAAATAAAGGAGGTACAACTTGTTCAATTATTTTTTTTAATAAGGTGACAGTTTTATGTTTGGCTCAGTAGTTATTTGCATTCGAAATAACCATTGTCCCAAAATTGAAAACGTTTGTTCAAATAATTAATTGGAAGTGCAAAAAATTTAATATGCACTGCTGGAGCAAAGTGCATTTAATCCTTCGTGTGGTTGTTGCCCTCGACTACGTCTCGGGCAACAATTTCCACACTCAGGATTAAATTACTCACTTTGCTCCCTTGGTGCATAAATAACTATTTTTGCAGGTATTGATGGAGATAATAATATGGCAGCACAAGCAAGGAGAATAAGAGAAAATTTTATAAGAAATAATTTTTAATTTTTGTCAATTTTCTTTATTTTTTAATGTATAATAAATAAATACCAAAAAATTCTGTACTTACATTTTAAATTTAAGTCAAAATTAAATGTATTTTAACAAAAATAAATTTTAGTAAATAAATAACTACTCTTTAAATCACTAATAGGTATGTTCCTACCTATATTTTTTATGTGCTTAAAAACCTTAAAACAATTCTATATATACCTATATTTCAATGTACAAAAAACTTAAAACGATTATAACAAAAAAAATTGTACTCAATTGACTTATAAATCAACAATAGGGATGATTCAACTTTAAATTATTTGGATATTTGAGTCATACTTTGATAGAGCACTAGAAATTATTTCATTAGTCTTGTTTATAGAATTAGCTACCTCTTGTAAAGCATTTGAAACTTTATCATTGGAAGCTATTAGTTGACGCTGTATCTGAATTTGCTCCTTTAGAAGATTTTCGTATTGTCCAACAGATTTTTCTAATCTTGTCACTCTACATGTTTGCTTATTTCTTCGGTTGAACTTAGGTATACCTTGAGGATTTTTCTTCTTATTTACAGATTTATTGGATACTGAAGAAGTGATCTGAAAAATCAAATTAGATTAATTGTGCATGTTTTATAAATATAAATAAATTTTTTAATGTAATAATTTAAATAATGTGATATCATATGACAGATTGTACAAATTTTTGCTAATAAAGTTATAGACTCACTTTTTCGGCATTTGAAATTAAACTAATTGAAGAATTCTGCACTTGATCCTCTACATTAAATACGTTTTCTGCGTTTTCAATTGAAATCTATAAAATAAAAATTAAAAACAATTTATAGTAGATAAGGATTAAAACATACTACTTCAAAATTATCAATATCCATATTTTCCAAGTTATTTTCAAAATTATGATAGCTTTCTTCAAACGGAATTAAGTTACTTTCGGTGCTAGGAATAATTCCATGTTCATTATCATCGTCTCTAGAAACACCAGCTTCATTTGGTACACCAGCTTCTGGAAGTTGGCTCGAACCGTCCACTACTGTTCGATTAAGTAAAGTGATTAGCCGTTCTTCATAATCCAGCAATGGTTTAGTTTTTTGAGGTCCACCTCCAGTGCTCTCAATTTCTTCACGAACCAATCTGTGTCTCCGCTTTGTGTTCGTTTTAAGTTCTGTGAAAACCTACAATTATTCAAATTAGGTAAACTTAATTAGTTATAATACATTATTTAGAATATTACCCTTTTCCACTACTCCACTGTTTTCTTTGGGCCAAAACCACAACAGTTTAATTCGTCACTAAGAACTTGCCACTTTAATTTATAACTATTTTCATATAACGGGTGTGTCCTTTCTTGATAAACCAGTTCTTTATTTTTTTCTAAATAGTCCAACATAATGCCGAACTGAACTTTAGTTGTTCTTCCGCCTCGTTGGGTTTGGGTCATTTTTAAATTTTTGGTATTGTAATGTGATGACCGAAACAATTTTAAAGGTTATGTACGCTTGGCGTAAACAAAAACATATGATTTTTGCAGTGTTGCCGTGTGTATTTTTAAAGACATCGTTAATATTTTGACGACACGTTAACCTCATAACGACTTTGTAATTGGAATAGCATTTAAGAATCGCATCGTTAATAAAACGCGTTAACTTTAAAAGTTAAAGCATCGTTTATATTAACGATACTGAATTAGAATAGCACTGAATTAACGCCAAGTTAATAAATCAACAAGGGAGGTTATGAATCACAGCCGGTTTTGAGATGTTAAAAAAGTGATTGATGACGTCACAAGAGTTTTTTTATATAAAATTGTTAGTGATGTCAGCTTTTCATGACGAAATATTACTTGTAATTTTCGTGGTGCTTCGTGTCCTAAAGTTAGAGCGTTCCAAAAATCAACTACGTAACGTGGCTTTTAGTGAGAACGCTTTATGAATTAATAATTTCACACCGGTTATGTGACATAAAGACGATATAAACCATCCATCCTAAGTCTTTACGTGATTCGAATATTAAACGCGAAGAAGTTATTTGAAGACATATCAAAAATTCGATTGGATTATTTTATAAAAAATTACACCATAAAATAAGTGGGGCATATTTTTAAATTCATAAAAGATTTAATGAAGTCGGAAGTGACCTCTCGTGCCAATGACAGATGGCACTTATTTATGCACGGTAGTGTATACCTCGGCATTGTTGATGTATGTAAATCTCGTTTCTGTCGATCGACTTGAATATTTTCCAATCCACAATCCACTTGAAGACTCGAAAGTCAGAAAGTCACAAGACAGTCGTGAGAATGGAGAATGTGAAAACCGAATTTTTATAGGAAATAAGAATTTACATTGTTAGTTCTTTGAAAATATATAACTGTTCCTTTCAGTCACACCCTGTATATATAATTATAAATAAATTTATACTTCAAGTGTATGATTGTTTAAACTAGTTACCTACTTTTGTATTTTAAATAAAAGCATTTTCAATTTAAAAAAAAAAAATTTAATAATAGTTTATTTAACAATTTACAAATTTTAGTAATATAAGAACATTAAATATATAAAAATTTTTTTGAAAATTACCCAAAATCCGGTAGTTTGATCTGGTATTTCATAAAGAATAACAACAAAATAATTAAGAATAAAATTTAATTAAACAAAATGATAAAATTACTTCCGTTGATTTAACAAATGTTTATGTATATTCTTCTTGAATTTTATAGTAGATTACTGCCTGGGGAATAATCTCAAGAACTCTTTACAAATAAAGCTTAAAGACATCATGTCATAAAATTTTCTTGTAATTACTTAATTATTTAATAATAATGAAATATCTTTTATCGAAAGTTATATGTCAGCGCACAGGATAACATGGAAAAAACAAAAAATTATTTAATCATATGAAACCAACAATGACATTCATAATCGGTTCACCAGAAATGCAAATAAAATTCAATTAGGTAATTGGTGTTTTAGAAAATAAAGGAAAATTAAAAACGAAATTTAGGCCCGGTTGCACCACTGCTCCTTAAACGTTAAGGAACACTTATATATCTTAAGTGGTACTTTATACATTGCACCATTGTTTTAAGGAACACTTAAATGCCTAAGGTTATCTTAAATTTAAGTCGAAGAATTCTGCCACTTAAAGTCCTTCTTAACCTAAAAATTCAAAACGTTCACTTCAGTTCACCTAAATTAAAAAAAAACTTGCAATAAAATGGATGTTGAATTTGAGTTGCATTCAGTTTTGGAAGATAATCTTGAAGTGTTAGAGATATTAGAAGTGGGAATTCCCCGAAGAATATATGTTAAAAGTGAATCGATGGATGAACTGAGTCTTTTTAAAATATTTCGCCTTAGAAGAGAAACTGTGCTTTCTCTTCTTGGATAATTATTTTTCTAGATATGATATAAAAAAAAAACAAAATATTTAGGAAAAAATGTTTTTTAATCACAACATATAATTTAAATTCTACCAATTATTATTAATTATCACAATATATAAATAAACGCCAATTTGTAACAAATTAAAAAAACTTTGATTGCAGATGTCAACATAAACAAAAGTTCTTCAAAATGCAAAAATTATGTAAAAAGATATATTAAAAAAATAATAACATTCCATTCTTTACAATTTAACCGAAAAAATTAAACGTAATGTGTAAATGAAAAAAATAAATGGGCGCTTGCCTATGAAAAATATCACACTATTCGCACCACAATAAAATATTAACTGGGCATGTTTCTTAAGGCATTTAATTTTTCCTTTATTATTTCAATTTTGAGTTGTAACAGCTCCATTCTTAAAGCGCTTTCAATTTCGTGGGATGACCAATTATCCAATTATTATTATCCCTGCATTGCTCTAACTTTTTGTTGATAGGTTTTGCTTTAGATGAAGAGGCTTGTAGTTACCCCAATCCATGGATTGGAGTTTCACTTATGTATGGATCTTTGTCTAAACAACCTGGATTTTCTTTATCTTCATTCTAGTTAATTAAAATTTTTAGTTTTATAATAAATTTATTGCGTTGAAAAGTTTAACTATCGGGTAATGACAAGGACCCAAAAATCAACATTTTAATAAATTTCAATCATTATAAAATACACATTACATCAATTATCTTACTCTTCATCACCATTAGCATTTTGTTCTTGGAACTGCCATAGTTTCTCCAGCATCACAAATAGCGTCAATGTCACAAGGATTTCTCAAACCAACAATAGTTTTTGATTAATAATTTCTAATACTAGATCATTGGGTTTTGAAATTACTCGAATAACACCACCACCTGTTTTTATTATTTCTTGCCTTTCCTGGGCCGCACCTTTTCTTGTTTTACACTTTTCATAATCGTAAACCTCTTTAAAGTGATGTTGCAGATCTGAAGACATCATTTGGGGACGATGCCTTGAATTCTTTTGTAATTTGTTACCAAGCTTCATCTTTGTCTCTCCAAGTAGACCCAATAGTCTTTTTATTTTCTACTACTACTTTTTGGGAAAAGTTACTACTTTTTAGGAAAAGTTTGTTGAACGAATCTTTTTGTAGGTTGATCCGTATGTAAAAAATAAATTTAAAACAGTTAAAATTTCCCTATGAAACACTATCACAATTTCCTTTAAGTTAAAAACGAAAACAATAATAAAACCGAGAAACATCGTCGAAATTATAGGTTAGGCGTAATACCACAGAATTACATACTTTAGAATCCCAAAACATGCAAGAAACGGAAATTTCCCTAGATTTTTACAGTGTTGTCAAGCGTTCCTTTCACTTAACATAAGTATTACTTTAATTCTAGTGGTGCAATTGAACTATTAGTTAAGGTGCACTTAATTTTAAGATTCACTTAGTAAGGGAACACTTTTAAGGAACAGTGGTGCAATCGGGCCTTAGAACTTGTAAAATTTAAAACTTTTAATGACTCGAATATGTTTAAAATGTAATCATCATCAAAGAGTTTGCTCCAATTTCTGAGAATTGAAGATTTTGAATATAAACTAAATAAAGAATTGGTCCTAGAATAGAACCTCGAGGAACATATATTTTTGATATAATTTATTGTTTCATTAGTTCTATTTATTAAATATGATGCAATTATTTCCAAGCAATTCCCCTGATATCTGATTGATCTAAGAATTCCAGAAGTAAATTACATATTTTATTATTGCTGATCAAGTGCAACTTTTTTCTTAAAAAACTGACTCGTATCAAATAAATTATTCCTAGCAAAGAAATCCACAATTCTTCCATTAATTATTTTTTTATATTGGTCTGTAATTTTTAATTTTGCACTTTTTTTATATACTGAAGTTATTCTTGAAAACATGAAATAATAATAATACCTAAAAATTAAATTGATAGGTTTTCTATTTTTATTCTTTAATATACTGTAAAGCCTGTTTTATTGGAATCTATTGTTAAAAGATTTCCTTTTAACCAATAATTAAATAGGTAATAATATTAAATCTATATAAGTTTCCTCTTCCAAATGAATACTTTCCAATCCAGAATATAGTAATATACCGGGTGGAAATGAAAACCGGGTCACCTCTATAACTTTTTTATTTATGAATAGAAAAATTTGAAATTTGGCTATGTTCTATGGTTCAAAAAAACAAATTTTATGTGCATTTTTTATTTTCGAAACCACTTCCGGTTTCACCGGAAACACCATGAACTTTGTTTTTTTAAATGTAACATCCCATATTTTTATTCATGGCTTAAAATACTTTTAAAAAAGAAGTATTTTTGAGATATTAGTTTTTATTTTTTGCGAAAAAAAATTTTTTAAAAAAAAAAAAAAAGGTTTTCGAAGTCGGTGAAAATTACCAAAACTAATTCTAAATAATTCAAATACATAAAATACATAATCGTTATAAAATCCTCTTTTTAAAAAGTCGAATGACCCGGCATCATTGCATTTAAAAAAAATGAGATATTTGATAAAATCTTCATTAACTAAGTTTAAAAATTAATAGTTCAAAAACCACTTAAATTTTTTTTCAAATTACAATTTTATTTAGGTATTTGAATTATTTAGAATTAGTTTTGGTACTTTTCACCGACTTCGAAAACCTTTTTTTTTTTTTGAAAAAAATTTTTTTTACAAAAAAAAATAAAAACTAATATCTCAAAAATACTTCTTTTTTAAAAGTATTTTAAGCCATGAATAAAAATATGGGATGTTACATTAAAAAAAAAAAGTTCATGGTGTTTCCGGTGAAACCGGAAGTGATTTCGAAAATAAAAAATGCACATAAAATTTGTTTTTTTGAACCATAGAACATAGCCAAATTTCAAATTATTTTATTCATAAATAAAAAAGTTATCGAGGTGACCCGGTTTTCATTTCCACCCGGTATAAGTTTCCTCTTCCAAATGAATACTTTCCAATCCAGAATATAATAATATATTGTCATCATCATTCAGCAAAGACTGAGTAGTTTACTTTAATTCTTGAGAATTGAAGATTTTGAATATAAATTAAATAAAGAAGTGGTCCTAGAACAGAACCTTGAGGAACACTTATTTTTATATACCGGGTGATTTTTATGTATGGAATCAAAGCCATAATACCCCAAGGGCTGGATAAAAAAATTGAAAAATCAAATGTGGTCTTTGTACAAATATTTTAAGATAAAGAAAAATTATTATCGCTGGTATTTTTGACACGGCATTTATTTTAATCATAAAAAAAAAATATTCATAAAATTTTTTAACTTTATGGACTGTCGGAAATTATAAAAAATAGCCTTTTTATTATTTTCCTTTTAAAATAAATATTAAATATTTTGCCTTCACAAAAGGGCCAAAACATTTTTTTTAAATAAAATAATACTTTATTTAAATGAAACAATAAAATGTTTTAGCACTTTTTTGAAGGCGAAAATATTTTTATTTTGAAATGAAATTAATAAAAAGGCTATTTTTTGTAATTTGCGACAGCTCAAAAAAGTTGGAAAAAATTTTATTAATGTTTATTTTATACGATATAAATAAATTTTATGAGCTGTCGTAAACTACTAAAAATTAGCTTTCCAATGATTTATTGCATGACATGTTGAAATTTAAAAAAAAATCAAGGTGACTGCCTTGTCAAAAATCCGACCGATAAAATTTTTTTTTCATTTTAAAATATTTGTATCAATGGCCCATTTCATCCCACAAAATTTTAAATTTTCTTATCCAGCCTTTTGGACATGGCAGTTGTTTACATAAAAATCACCCTGTATAATTTATCACTTGAAGATTAATAATGATTTTTATATTAGGCCTGTTTGTTAAATATGATGCTGTATTACTCTGAAATTCTTCTGATGTCCAAGAATGCCAGAAGTAAATTAGGTATGATCCACTGTATCAAATGTTTTTGATAAATCATTGATGCACTAATGCTACATAATATGCTACATATTTATTTAAGTTGATCATAAATAAACTTCATAATATTTATTATTGCTGATTGAGTGCTACCTTTTTCTTAAAATTCAAACTGTCTCAGATCAAATAAATTAGTCCTATTAAAAAAATCCATAATTCTTCTATTAATTATTTTTTCTAAAAGGAGTATTTTTGAAGATATTTAATAAAGAAATTGGACTGTAATTTTCAATATATAATTTAGAACCATTTTGATATACTGAAGTTATTTTTGAAAAGGAAATATGTTACTAAATAGTATATTACGATACAAGGTCGGTAAGTGCGTTATGACAGAACGAGAAAAAGGTTAGTTTAGGTTATTTTTCGAGGTCTATCATACCGCACTTAACGACCGTGTAACGTATATTATTTTTTTGCACTAAAACAATGTTAAATTGGTAATCCGTTTTGACAGAAAATCGAAAGAATAAAAAAATTAATATTCTTATATTTAGCATTAAAACTTAAAAAAATAAATAAATTCTTATATCAGAATTAAAACTTGAAAGAAATTTAAAGTTACGTTAATTAATTTTTAAGGTTAAGATCACAGAATAAAAACATTTAGAAGTGCAAATTGTTAAAGCAGTTGTGGCGCCACCTCTTATATTTATTTCATACCGAAACACTGTTCTGTTATAAATTAGAACGAAACTCTATTTTTTGGTTACCATAGTAACGCGTTTGTAGACATGAACAGTAAGTATACAAATATAAGTTGGTAGCGCAAAAAAGGTATATCATGTTATATCATTATATATTCCAGGAGCTGTGTTGTTTTTTTAAAGATGAAAGAATAATTTATTGTACATTGTACTCATAACTTTTTAGGATTTCCATTCATTATTTCTTTAATAAAATTTCATATTGTTTTGAAGAGGTCCTTGGAGTAACATAAATGTTCAGATCCAAGATTTGAAAAAATATTTTTAGGCTCAAAAGATTTTCCGCGAACCATCTTCAAGCTGTCGACCATGCTATTTTCATTGTTAATGTGTCTAATGTCTAAAGCAATGTCATTGATATCTTTCCAAACCAAACTAAACCAGTGTTGTCAGAAAATAATAAAACTTCCCTAGAACGGATCTTTGGGGTACACCATAAACTGCTTTTGCTGGCGACGACAACATTTTATTACAGCTAACAACTTGTTGGTGATCTTTAAGGTATGACACCAGAAGACGTATATTAATTTCGGAAAAATTTAATTATTGCATTTGTTTAACAGTATAATAATATGAGGAACACTGTCGAAGACTTTCGACAGGTCGTAGAAATATACATCTTCATTAAATGTTCCCGTCACAATTTTTAGAAAAGTTAGTATTGCCTCAGAGGTGTTTTTGTTAGGTCCTTTATAAATATGCGGGCAGTTTTTAGAATTTTTCAAAAAAATGAGACTAAAAATGTAGGCAGTAGGTCTATATTGATTTACATCGGCTTGTCCGTCTTTATCTTTAAATTAAAATTACCTTAACACTTTTAAAAATCCGGAAATAAACCTTGGGAGTTGCAGCTGTTAAAAAGTTTTGTTAGAGAAACCATAATTAGGTTTTTTATATTCTTGATTATTTTTATGGAAAACCCGTAAAATCTTTTGAATTACTATTTTTCACATTGTCAATAATATCTCTGACTTCGTTGTACGAGATTTCTGAGAAACTTTTATGAATATCCTTAGTAGTATTTACATTTTTCGCCATGTTATCCAAGTATTCGAGTTTTAATCTTTTTAATTTCAGTAAAAATGAACTTGTTTTCAGTGATTGTTTTAATAACATCCTCAATGGTTATATATCATCATTATTATAACCAATCCTAATTGTACTTTAGAAAAGTTCACTTTAATTTCAGAAATCATCAATTGTAAATCAGAAATTTGAATATCAGAATCGTCAATTAAATACCAGAAAATATGCATTGTATTTCAGAACTAATCAATTGTATTTCAGAAAGAATCATTGTCTTTCAAAATAAATTTTGCCGCAGAAATTTTGGATTAACTAAATATCATATTTTAGCCACCAATTGGGTTTAACATTGGTAAATAAATATTGTTATTGGTGAATTGTTAAATATCCAAAATCCAAAGCACATTTTTGATGAATCGTATGTGTCTGTTGTGGTTCACGTACACAATCACTGCCAAAAACTCTTGACTTCCTCATTTTTTACAATTGGTCCTTTCTGAATTTAGATTGAATTCTCTGAAATACAATTGATGCTTTCTGAATTACAATTGATCCTTTCTGAATTTCAATTGATCCTTTTTTTAAATAAAATTGATGCTTTGTGAAATCAAATTGATTTATCTGAAACACAATTGATGCTTTCCGAAGTACAATTAGAAAAAGTGTAGTAGCAAATTCTTCCGAATAAAAATTTCTCATCCCGTTCATTAAAAACCGCACCATATTCATTAAACTTAAAAAGCGTTACTTTCATTAAGTAAACACGTAGAGTATTTGCTAAGGTCGTTTTTTTTTTCATTTTATGTGCAATTTACTCGAGGAAAATTGTCGTTGATTAAAGTCATAGCCGCCACCATTGGGAAAACGTTTGTAATTATGATTTAGGAATTTTACAAACCCACCTCCTGGTCAATTATGGTTCATTAGGCCAGGACTTTTATTTTATTGACTCCAGGACACGATTTATGCAGCACAACTTATCAAGATTAGAACAATCATGATTGTCATTTAAAATATTTGTAAGCAATAATAAATATTTAAATAAAATCAAGTGTTTAGTAATGCAATAATATAATAATAAATAATAATAATAAAGAGCTTAAGGAATGATAAATAAAACGTGAATGTAATTAATTTATAACGATTGTTAAATAACTAAATAGGGAGTGTTTATTATTAATGTATTTAGTGAAACCATAAATCCTTGTAAATTATTAATGTAATTTTGAATTAGCAAAACTCAATTTTCTTTAAGGTGATAAAATTTCCTCGATAGAAAAGATAAATTAATTTAAGCTCGAACAAGGCTTATCGTTGCAATCAAGAAAACGGGGCCGTAATTAATATAAATCAAGAACGGTTTAACGCGTTTCTCATCGCATGCAGTGAAAAGTCGTAGGCGCGCGCCGGATTAAAATGAAGAATAAAATCGTAGGCGAATTTACATACGCTTTTGGGCCTTGTTTAAATAGCGATGGCGCAATCTCTTCATTAGAAATTAGCCATATGTTAAGGGGATTACTATACGAACTTGATTTTTTACACGGTTAAGGTCGAAGTTTTTTTTTTAATTATTTTAAATCTCTTCGTTATATTAAAATATACAAAAAGTATAGCAAAAGTCATCTAAAAAAATACCTCAAAAAATAGTAAAGTCAGGGGAGTTATTCTCGAATTACTGGATACCATGTCATATACGACTTGACAAGACTTATTTTTGTATTTGAATGATTAAGATAGAATGATGAAAGTCGTATACGATATCTTGCTTGTCGAGTGGTTCAAGAATATGCCCCCAGAAATTGCAAAAAGTAAGGAGGTATTATTTCTAAAATCTGCTGGGAATGAATGAAACATGGGTAACATTTTATATTCCAGAAAATGGACATGCAAATTTTTTCGTCCCTACATACAGGGTACCAAAATTATTATATTAAACTATACTTTTTCGTTTGAAAAAGTTTTGTGTGTGACTTTAGTTTTGTATTAAATAGAAATCATTAAGAAAAATACTTTTTAAAAAAATAAAAAAAAATAATATCATAAACACTTCTAAAATGATTGTATAAATTTCAATTTTGTTTAATTATTTATTTTATTTGGGTTCAAAAAATATTTTGTTATTTTTCAAAAAAAATTATCACAAACATATTTTTATAAAATTATTTTAAACTGTGTACAAAAATATGAGGTGTCACATTTAAATAAAAAAACACGTTGATTTGATATTTACTGCTATACAAAAGTATGGAATAAATTTTTTATTTTGACGAATTCTGATCTATATTTTGACGGTTTTTGTTTTTTTGCTATGGCAACCATTTTTTTTTTAATAAAAGTCATATTTTTTTTTTATTTTTCCCAATAAAAAAAAATAAAAATAAATAAAAAAATTTTTTAGAAAAAAAAAACAAAAATACATTATTTACTAAAACAGGGAAATAATATTATGATTAATTTATTTATATTTTCGTGAAATTTATATTGAAAGTTTTTTCAAATAAAACAAGAACATTAAATTTTGAATTATGATAAAGAAAGAACTTTCAATATAAATTTGACAAAAACAAACAAATTAATCATTTTTGTTGTTTCAATAAAAAGTATTTTTTGTTTTTTTTCCTAAAAATATTTTTGTTATATTTTTTAATTTTTTTATTGGGATAAAATAGCATCATAATATTTATACAGGGTGAGTTTAAAGTAACGCATAAAAATCATAACTATCTTATTTTTTGAAATTTTGAAAAACGGTAAAAGGTGTGTCGCATTGTTTTTAAAAAACTGTATTTTTAACTCAAGAAAAAAAAAATTTTCGGTTGGCTTGACGTCACTATGACGTCATCAATTTTTTTTAAATACATTGATATGGTTTTTATATCATAAAATAATACCTTATTAAGAGTGTTGTACAACGGTACCAAAAACTTTATACTAGTGCTATCTAGATGTCATTAAAAAAATATTAAATAAAGTAAAGCATAAAATTCATAACTCTCTTATTTTTTTGGAATTTTAAAAAATGGTAAAAGCCGTTTCGCACTAGTTTTGAAAAACTTTATTTTGAACTCAACAAAAAAATTTTTCGTTTGACATGACGTCACTACGACGTCATCAATTTTTTTTTAAATAGAATGATATGGTTTTTATATCATATTACGGTACCTTACTAAGAGTGTTTTACAACGGTACCAAAAAGTATACACTAGCGCCATCTAGATGTCATTAAAAAATTTATTAAATTTCACCTTAAAGTATATTTTAGAGTTTAAAGTAACCTCATGTCAACCGATAAATTTTTTTGTTGATTTCTTAACAAAGTTTTTCAAAGACAATGCGACACGTCCTTTGCGGTTTTTGAAAATTGGAAAAAATAAGGTTATAATTTTTATGCGTTACTTTAAACTAACCTATCGTTTACGGGAAAATTTAATAATTTTTTAAATACATCTAGATGGCGCTAGTATAAACTTTTTGGTACCATTGTAAAACAATCTTAATAAGGTATTGTTTTACGGTATAAAAACCATATCAATCTATTTAAAAAAAAGTTTCATGACGTCGTAGTGACGTCACGTCAACCGAGATTTTTTTTTGTTGAGTTCAAAATAAAGTTTTTCAAAAACAGTGCGAAATTTTTTTACCGTTTTTTTAAATTCCAAAAACTAAGGTAGTTATGAATTTTATGCGTTACTTAAAATTATCCTTTAAGATGAAATTTAATAATTTTTTTAATGACATCTAGATGGCATAATGTATAAACTTTTTGGTACCGTTGTAAAACACTCTTAATAAGGTATTGTTTTATGATATTAAAACCATATCAATCCATTTAAAAAAAAAAGATTGATGACGTCATAGTGACGACATGCCAACCGAAAAAAAATTTTTGTTGAGTTCAAAATAAAGTTTTTTAAAAACAACGCGACACATCTTTCACCGTTTTTAAAAAATTCAAAAAATTAGATAGTCATGAATTTTATGCGTTACTTTAAACTCACCCTGTATACTTACATACATATGTATAATATCACGATTTGACAAATGTATCTCAATTTTTCACTGTCGTCCCAGGAGGGGAATTTTGACCTTCAAATGACATGAGTGGTGAAAAATATTCGTCTTATAATTTGAATAAGAGTATTTTCTTTAAATATTTATTCAACGAACCTTTAACCTTTGCTTACGTTTTTGTACAAAATACAGTGCGGACATAAAGTAAATCACCCCCTGCTAACTTTTGAACGGTTATGTTTTCGATTCTTAAAATTTGTCCACTAAAGTATTTAATTGCGAACTTTCTAATAAAGGTATTTTTGATTTTGTGGAACTTCCGGTTATGCCGGAAGTGGATGGCAACTTTCTTATTTTAAATGATTTTCTTTTGCAATTAAGTTAATAACATTAAATTTAAACAAAATTATGTTTAACCTAAGTTCGTTAATTTTCCACTTCCGGTGTAAATAAAGTTGCATAAAAATGCGATTTTTCGAATGGGCGTAATTCCGAAAGTATTAATCGTAGACCACACTACGCTAGGTCAATTTAATGGTATTTTTATGGAGAACACGAAAATGCAAAAATGTACTAGGTGTTCCATTTAAAATAAGAAAGTTGCCATCCACTTCCGGTATAACCGGAAGTTCCACAAAATCAAAAATACCTTTGTTAGAAAGTTCGCGATTTGAGTCCTCCGTAGACAAATTTTCAGAATAAAAAACATAACCGTTCAAAAATTAGCAGAGGGGAGATTTACTTTATGTCCGCACTGTATGACAGCCAACTTCACACTTTTTAAAATTTGAGTTTATCGACATGAAATAATCGCTGATATTTTTGACGTTTTAATTATCACAAAAAATAATCACTGTGAGTTGTATAGTCAGAAAAATGTGAATTTTTTGAACATTAATAAAAATCTTGCTGTTTAAAACAAAATTGGTTGTCATTGCAAAAACACAAATGTGAAAAAACCAAAATTAAAAAATTAAATTGTTTATTCCATACTTTAATACCCTGTATATGAAACATCACACACTCAATTTTTAGTAAAGTCAAACAATCTTTTATTTAAAACAAAGACTTGAACCGTAAACAGAAAATAACCGAAATTATCAAAAGAACCGAAACCTAAACAAAAACATTTAACAAGAATTGTAAAAACGAAACGAAAAGCAATGAACAGCGATTAATTACGGTTTAAAATGCATTCTAATTAATAATATTTTTTTATAAATTTTCTTTAAAATTATATTTTTTTTGAAAGAATTTTCATTTTCGTTTAAGACCATATCGAATCGAAATTGAACAGAAACTGTACCAGAGGTGGAATTCTGTAAGATATACGATTGTTTTCGTACACGGAAAAATCGTTTGTTGAATAAGTTGCTATGGTGACAGATTTTCTATCTCGCTTCCTTATGTACATTTTTTATAAGTTGGACAAAGCAACTTACTCAAAGGATTTTTTTTCGTTTACGAGAAGAATCATACAGAATTCCATCTCAAAACCGAAACGAAATCGCAACGAAATTCGAGCGTGAACCGAAACCAATAGTGGAACGAAAAAAATCCAACTCTCTGGTTTAAAATTATAAGCTTTTAGTTAATATTTTATAAAAGTTTAATTTTTCATGTTTAATCTGAGCGAATGTCTAGTAAATGTGTTGCTTAAAAGTTTTGTTTGAATAATTTCCATGTTTTAAGATACCTTGGGTGAATTTATAATGATCTCTCTCTCACGTTTTTGTATTTAAAATGCAGTTTATTTCTTTATGAATTTTCATTAAATCATAGGAATGAAATATTTTAATGTTTGCAGTTGATTTTCGGTAAATTTTAATCAGAAAATCTATCGATTTAAAGTAAATGTTCATCAAATTTTAAATAATTATTTCTTTTTCAACCGTTTAAATTCGTCGTTAATTTTAAGTTTTAAGCACAAAAATAAATGAATTTTAAATATTTTTTTGTAAAAGTTTAATTTTTTTTACACAAAAGCAAACATTATAACCAGGGATTCTAACCGAACCGTTTTATACTATTAACCGAAATTCGGCTAAAACCGTTTTATTTGAACTAACCGTAACCGAAACCTAAAGCGTTTTTTATAAATTTTTAAAAACCGAAACCAGTTTTTAACTGATTTTTAACCGATTTTTAACCGTTTACCAACCGGTTTTTAACCATTTTTCTAACCGGTTTTAAACCGTTTTACTAACCGGTTTATAACCATTTAACTATCGGTTTTACAATCAAAATTAAAAAAAAAATAAGTAAAACACTTTTTTGAAACAGTAACCGAAACCATTTTTTTCGGTTAACCGAAACCGTTTTTTGAAACTTTTAAATACCGTAACCGAAACCTTTTCGAAAATTTAAACCGTTAAAATCCCTGCTTATAACATTCTTGAGTGAAATTCAAGTTTCTTCATATTTATTCGATATTCATCCTTTTATTGAAGTAAATTTCAAACAATTTCGAAGGAATTCAAACTTTTTTATACTAAAAATTCAGAAATTTGAAAGAAGTTAAGAGGAGATTTTTAAATTTGGAGCAGGTTTTGGTTGGATTTTTAGATAGTAAAAAATTTTTTTATGAAAATGCAGATTTTTTTTTCTAATTTTGAGTAATTTTCTGGTGCTTTTTTTACATATTTTAATTAAATAATTTAAAGTGAGTTTAGAGCTATTTTTTCTAGCTTTGAGGAAAATTTTTGTCAATTATAAGAAATTTTTGAATCTGGTTTTGGTTCATTCATTTTTAGTACAAATATTGACAAGACGATATGAACTTCATGAATTGAAAGAAAATTCTTTTAAAACTTTTAGACAATTGTCACATTATTTAATTAAAATTACATCAACTTTCAAGTGAGGTTTGGGTTATTTTTTGGGGAGTGGGTGTTTTAAACAGATTTTGTATAAGTTATTTCTGTTTTTTTTTTATTATATTTTATACAATTAATTTAAGTTAGTTTTTAGGGAGCGGTAGGTTATGAACGGTTTTTTTTAAGAAATTTATAGAAGGTGTCCAAAAATTAACTAGAGATAGTAGACCTAAAAATATGTTGATGTGACCCAAATTATCTTCATATATCCAAAAATGCATTAACTAAGCAGCCACCAAAGTTGATTTTTTAAAACAGAATTTTTTTCTTGTAGCCAAAGCTGTGAAGATTTTTAATGAAATTTTGTATATGTACATTTGAATGCTGAACGTTCAATTGGTAAAAATTTGGCCAATCCTCGACTTTTTTAAATCATGTTGGTACGGAGAAGAACACATAAAACAATCAAAAACTTTTTAGGGCCGGAAAAACTTAAGTGAAGGAAGCGGTGTTACTTAAACCAAAAATTTTAGAATAAAATAAGTTTTTTTAATTGTTAGTTTATTAATTTGAGACATTTGAAGAATATATCTTTTTATGTTAAATCATTATTTACAAATATACAATAATATTTCAATCCACTATCTTTCCTCTTGATTTTTTTTCATGGTAAATCATATGGATTTGAATTTTTTGTTTTACTGCCCCTCTAATAACCACTACTATTCAATATAAAATGAATTATATTTTTACCATTAATTAATTACCTGGGGTACGCTGTAGACATCTGTAACATCAGTTGAACTGTTGTACTCATTCCAATATGGTCTTGGTTCAGATGTTTCAGGATTCTCTTTATTATTTGATTCTTAAAAATTCAGTAGACATTCTACTAATCTGGGTGTGAAGCATGCCGAAGACTACTTCCAGTAGTCTTTTATTATATTTTGATAAGGAATCCAAAAATGTTATAATATACTGGGTGTTCCATTTAAAAAAATATAACTTTGGTTCAGTAGGCCATGATGGGACACCCTGTATATATCGAAAATATTTTTAAATTGTGGGGCATGCATGTATTTATATGTTGGTGAAAACCGCAAGTCGATATGTTTTATAGCAAAGAAGTTATAGACCGTGGGCATATGACTGGATCACCCTGTATGTATTGTGATTTGATTTTTAAATTGCAATTCACTTGAAAGTTTTATTTATTTTTTGCATCTTTTTAGCAAATTTCTGAGAAAACCTAATATTTTTGGTAGGTACTTAATAAACTTTCATAAATTTGAAAGGAACTTTCTTAAAATTTTCAAGGATTTTCCACGCGTTTGCCTATCAAACGCAGAAATTTTAACTGCTGATATTCGCTTCGAGATAAATGTTACTGTTTATCAATAATAGATCCTTATTTAGGCTGAACTTTAAGCTCATTTTGGAAAAAAAAAATTACCCAGTTTTTGTTTCATTCATTTTTATCTATGAAATTTTATTAGAAATCTCACAATTTTTAAACTACATATTTTCACATTTTTTTAATATGTATATTTCCATTTTCCACGTTCTTGTTATAAATAGTCGATTTTTTATAGCGAATTTGTATTAAATTTTGAAGATTTTTCAAATACAGGGTGTTTCTGAACAAGTGTCGAATAATCTAGGAATGGGTTTTTGGACCAATTTTAAAGCAAATAGCAAAATTAATTTTTTTCGCTAAAATGCTCCATTTCGGAAATGCAGAGGGCATTGAAGTTTACTCATTTTTTCAATTTTTTTAAAATAAAATCTACATTTTTACTAATAATTGGCTCAAATTTGCACATAGCTTCTTACTATTGACAGCCTCCTTGAGATGAATCAGCAAATTAGCAAAAAAAAAGTTCGGGTGAAGTTTTTTGGGTGAATTAATCGTTTGAACCCTCTTTAACTTTTGTGTACAACATCATTGTAAAGAAAAAATTAAGTATTCACTTTTTTACACATTTTTTTAACTTTTTCCTCTCTTTAACCTTTTTGATATTTTGTTGCGTTTAGAAGTTATGGGATAAAATAAACCACTTCAAATTTCTACAAAATTAAATTAAATTATTTTATTTCTGTGTAAAATAAGATAAAGTTAGGAATGTTTAAAAGAATACAAAAAGTTTAATTAAGAGCCTGAAAATAAAATTAACTATATAAAAATCCTCCATTTTAGAAATACAGAGTGTTGAAATGATTTACTGGCATATACACCCGGTATTTCTAAAGTGGAGGATTTTTACATACATTATTTTATTTTCAGACTCTTAATTAAACTTGTATTCTTCAAAACATTCCTAAGTTTATCTAATTTTGCACAGAAATAAAATAATTTTATTTAATTTTGTAGAGATTTAGAAATTTTAAGTGGTTTATTTTATCCCAGAACTTCTAAACGCAACAAGTTATCAAAAAGGTTAAAGGGAGGAAAAAGTTAAAAAAAAATGTGTAAAAAAGTGAATACTTAATTTTTTCATTACAAGAATGTTGTACAAAAAAGTTAAAGAGGGTTCAAACGGTTAATTCACACAAAAATTTTTTTTTGGAAATTTGCTGATTCATCTCAAGGAGGCTACCAATAGTAAGAAGCAAAATTTGAGCTAATTATTAGTAAAGATGTAGATTTTATGTTAAAAAATTTAAAAAAAATGAGTAAACTTCAATGGCCTCTGCATTTCCGAAATGGAGCATTTTAGCGAAAAAAATTATTCTTACTTTTTGTCTCTAAATTGCTCCAAAAACCCAATCCTAGATTATTCGACACTTGTTCAGAAACGCCCTGTATTTAAAGTAATTTTTATTTGCATGTAGATGCCTAAAGGTTTTTGATAAACTATATCACAACATGGCTTATTACAAATATTGTGGAATTTCTGGAACAACCTGTATACCAGTAGTAAATTAAATTATAAATACTTGCATGTAATTTTAGTTGTTACCAGTTGCCTATTTAGATTTTGAAGGTCAATAAATTGATTTGATTTAAAAGAACTTCAAGATATGAAATTTTAAGATTGAGAAGATAACTTTTTGTAGTCATGTTTTAAGGTTAAGTCAAGTAGTAATTCAACTTCTTCATTAACTAATGATTTTGTTATTAAAATGGTAATAAATTAAAAAGAACATTAATAGTGTTGAAATCACGTAATTTTAATTAAAATAAGTGTCTGATTTACATAATCGTCCCAATAAACAAACTCAGCGCTGCTCTTTTTTTATTTGAAGCAATAAATGTGGGTGCGATAATATTTATGTAAATTCCAGCAGCGTTTAATTTGCAAACGCCAGCCACACGTGCCATTTCCTTTTGGAGCCTTTTAAAAGATGTTATTACCGCCTTAAGATATGGAAGCTAATAAACTTGCCTTGCATAAATTTACGACTGCGTTCCGTACAACTAATCAAGTTGGACGCATGCGCGCCCATTCGTTTTTGTTTCATTTATTTATTTCACTCATTTCAAAATTTATCGTTCAATTTTCAGGCCGTGCATCCGACATTCGCCGGGATTGCAATTCCAATTCTTATCTATTCTCAATTTTATTGTAACGGGATGTCAATACCTTTATTATTGTGATTATGTTTATAAAGCGAATGCACGTTTGGTGAATAACATTTGCATGCAATTTGCGTTTCTTGCTTCGAGAAAGAGTTAAGTGTGTAATTGTATAAATATAAGCCGGGTTTACAAGGGATATCTCGATATTTACATAACGAGCGCTTGTAGGCACGGCTTAAGTTGCGTGAGAATCTTGTAAACACTTCATTTTTTTTCCTTTAATTTTGTGAAAAACGAGAAGCAGATTCCATTTGTGTGGTCCAACAACACAATCATCCTAAATTATATCTAAAGTTAAATTTAAAGCGATTAAATGGAAGTATCTAGTGGCTCCTAGGGTGAAGGATTACCCACATTTTTTGATTGTTTGGTTTAACCTTTGAATTGTTGATGTTGGTGCTCTGGAATTTAATTGAAGCCGAGCATGCCCCGCGTGTTATTTTGGGATAGTCATTATTTTTAGTTAAGATTGAACGTTAAATGATGAAGGGTGGACATCTGTCTTTTAGGCACAAGGACTCGCGTCAAAACTCCAATTAAACGCCTCCGAACAAGAAGCTTCCAAACACATGACACTCAAGAATTTACAACTAACAACAAACTTACTTTTAGCTACAAGTAATGTAGACCTAATTTTCTGTTGAATGAAATGTATTTTAAAAAATACATATTTTTTCAATTAAATTATTTGCAATGTCGGTCTTAGCATTTTTATGACTTGGTGATCTAAACTTGGAGACCTCTAATTATTGAGGTCAGGTAAAACGTGATGAGTTGCGAGAATGGGTCAAATATTTATTGACCTTATATACAGAGGCATGCTATTACTTCATCGACAGTCCATTTCATCGACAGTGCTTTTTTATCGACATGACCAATTCATTGACACAGACATTTCATCGACATTACCTTTTCATCGACAACTATTTCATCGACACTACCTTTTCCTCGACAAACCTTTTCTTCGACAAGGACGTTTCATCGACACTACTTTTTTATCGATATTAGCTTTTCATCGACAACCGTTTCATCGACACTACCTTTTAATCGACATCACTTTTTCATCAATACAGATGTTTTACCGATACTCCCTTTTCATCGAAAAACGTTTCATGGACACCAAGGTTTGTCGATAAAAAGGTAGTATCGATGAAACGGTTGTCGATTAAATGGTAATGTCGATGAAACGTTTGTGTCCTGTATCCAGGAAAGACTAGTGTCTTTGCCCATGAAAAGGTAGCATCGACGAACTGGTCGATGAAAAGGTAATATCGATGAAACGTCTGTGTCGATGAAACATCCTTGTCGAAGAAAAGGTTTGAGGATGAAACCTCTGTGACGATGAAACGGACTGTCGATGAAATTGCATCCGATTAAAGTGTATTGTCGATGAAGTATACAACCATGTATAGGGTGGTCCAAATAAAGCGAATAGTCGAAATATCTCCAAAAGTAAGAGTTTTAGAAAAAAACGTTTGAAATAAAAATTATTTGGTTTTAAAGGGACCACAGAATGAGAACAGTTAGTTTTCACCTGGAGGACTTCTTCATGGTCATTCTAACCCTAACTCAGTTCTTTCAAATGGAAACCCATATTTTTATTTATTTGAATCTGAATCCAGCAAAAAATCTTCTTTTTTTCCTCCAGGTGAAAACTAACTGTTCTCATTCTGTGGCCCCTTTAAAACCAAATAATTTTTATTTGGAGATATATCCACTGTTCACTTTATCTCGACCACCCTGTATAACCATATACAAAGTGTGTTAAAATTTAAGAGGATTTGTACTTTGTACTCCGATTCAGAGAGCTTAATCTGTGCTATACGGGTGTATAAAACGGGTGCATAGCGTTTCCGCCATTTTTAATCTATCCCTTGTTGTCTATTTCAATAAGGGTCATTTTCTTGAATCTTAAAATTCCTAATGAAACTCTCTCCAAACTTACAGTTAATAATGTTCCACCTTAATTTAAGAAATATTTTTTACTGGCTTAAAATAAATTTATTTAAAGATGTGATATGTGTTTTCTTTATTTAAGTTGTCTAAAAGTTTTTTTTGTTGGATTGGCATGAAGCTGAAAGAGTTGGGTTATTTTTGATTTTAATTGGTTTTTTCTTGGTTAACTTTTTATAACATCAAGTACTTAGCATGATGTGGGGATTTTATCTCATCACGCTTGAATTCGCGATGTGCTTCATCATTTTTTGCCTCTCTTTGCTGCTGGGATTAATCTGAGCACATAACGCATGCTTTTTTCGCAGAATTAAGAACGCCCCAATTGAAACGCGTGATTGACGTTCACGATGTTTTAAATTAAACGAATGTCGAGGAATGGAAGCCGTAAAAACTATAAACTTCTTCTAATATGGTGGAATGTAATATAAGTAAAAAAATTGATTTGAATGAAATGCAAATAATTTTAGTGTTATTGACATTGAATTTTAAGTAATTCTAGGAAGGTATTTAATTTATTGCAGAATAAGGTGTTTGCGGAATTTGCTATGCGAGCTTTTAACTTTCGTTACGTATGTATGCAGCATACTGCGTGCATTTATGATTGGAAGCGCATCGGTAATTCAAGAATTTATGGGAAAATTAATCTTAAGTCATGCAATGAACATAACTTTTTACTATACATTTAGTAAACGTAAATTTGGCCCTCAAAGATAATTTTGGCTCTCAAAGGTAACTTTGACCCCCTTAAAGGTACCTTTGGCCCAAATTTTGGAAAAAGCTAGTATTTTGATACTACAACTGAAAAACACTTAAAATACTTAAAATATGTGTTAAATGAAACACTAGATCAAACTATCTTTTTCCAAAGGTTACCTCAGTTTACGCTACTCAACATTTAGAGGGCATATTACAAATGAATCCAGTAATGACAATAGCTTCTATCGTAAAAAAACGTCGTGGGAAGTTACTCTTAATAAAAACGGTCAGCTTTTTATTGCCGTAATTTCTGACCAATCAACGAAAATTGCTTCTTCAATTTATTACTTCCCATTGAATAATTCTATTCTTATTGCATGCAATTTATTAACATTATTCTTAATTATGTTAATAAATTACCTCGTGGATGTTTGCTTAGAAGCCTAGAAGTACATGCAAATTAATCAAAGCAAGTTGTTGTTGGAAGTTGGAATTAATCCAGAATGCAGATCTTACCTGTCTGCTTACTAATTTGGCTAAGTAGTTTCAAGTTTTTTTTTCGAGCAAACATCGTGTTGCATCCAGATAAGACACAGAATTAGAATAGTGAGAAATCCCATTTACTGACGTGCCTCCTCTTATTGCCCTAATTGCATTTGCATTAAGCTAATTGATCTCAAGTTGCTTCGTTATTTTGACTTTTATTACTTTTCTGATTATAACTTCAATCAAAAGTGCAATTTAAATTCGAAATAACTATGGAAAGAACATACCCACTTAAAGTAGAAATAATTTTTGTAATTATTCTTGTAAATTAAATAATTTCAATCAAAATAATGCATCATTTTCAATTTTCGAATTTAATCATTTTCAAAAGTTACTTTTTTCGAAAAAAAATGGAACTACATGTTTTTGCCTATTATACAATGTGGAAAATATTTCAAAATTACCAATTTTTCTTAAAAACACGTAAAATTAATACAGTATAAGTTTTGTAAAGTTTGCAAATTTTACCTTAATTTTGAAGTTGAACTCAACGCAAAAGTAAAAATTACCCATAAATATAGTCGTTCCCAGAATCAAAAATTTCTTTAAACCGCAAGTAACATTTAAAATCACTATAAGTGGTGATAAATACACTACCGTCCATAAGAATTTGCCCACCCCAATATGTGGCAATTTTGAAAATTCAAAGTGCATCTAAGTAAAAATCAACTAATTTAATAATCATTTTAGTCTTTTGGTATTAAAATATGACTTATTTGAGAAAAAAACATCTCAAGTCAAGAATCTGTTTCCATTATAGATACCGATAGTTTGATGTTCTCGAGTTGAACTTTTAAATTCTTTATTTAGTGGGATTTAATTGATAAAAATCTAACACATACAAATTCATACTTATTTTAACATTATTTGTCTAATCCAAGTCTCACTTCAATTTTGTCTCTCATTGAATTTGACATTCTTAATTTGTCCAGTTAATAATTTTCATATACAATATAATTAAAAAAAGAGTTCCTACATTCTACGCTGATGCAGTAGATACAAGAAAGGGACACAGATTTATTAAGTTTTGACAAATAAACATACAGGGTGACCCAGTCATATGCCCACGGTCTATAGCTTCTTTGCTATAAAACATATCGACTTGCGGTTTTCACCAACATATAGATACATGCATGCCCCACAATTTAAAAATATTTTCGATATATACAGGGTGTCCCATCATGGCCTACTGAACCAAAGTTGTATTTTTTTAAATGAAACACCCAGTATATTATGACATTTTTGGATTCCTTATCAAAAAATAATTATACTTTGTATAAACTTTTATGGGTCTATCATCACTCGTTTTGCTGATATTTGCCATTTAAGCCAAAAAAAGATCAATTTTTGAAAAATCACTGCTCTAAAACAGATGGACATTTTGGCTTGAAATTTTGTCAAAAATTTTTCAACATCGTCTAGTCTTCAACTATAATGTCAAATTTAAGTTTGTGATATTTTTTATCAGGGTGCCATATGAAACGCAAATTGAACAATTAAACGAAATTTACAAATGGAATACCCTGTATATTTTAACGTCAATCGATGGCATTTTTTACAAGCTTTCTATTGATATAATGTTTGTATGGTCGCTTATCAAAGGTTTAGGAGATATTAATATCGAAACTGGGAAACAGTGAAAAATAGACATATTAGTTTTTGAAAATTGGAAGAGCTTAAATTTCAATACCAATAGTGTTAGCAAAGTCCATGTATTTGCGAAATGAAGCACTTTTCAAAAAATATTTAAAATATAAGTTGTGCATTTCTTACTGATATATCATGAAACAATATTACTGTGACCTTATATGACAAGTTGAAGGTCATTGGATAATCACTGAACTTTTTATAAATAGTAACCACTAACCACCCATTTTTATTGCATATTGTAGCTTATTTTCAGAGATTTAGAGAACATATTTTCTTTTTGTATTCGAATAAATATACTTTCGAGATTGCAGAGATTTTTAAATCTTTCCATTACAAAAAGCCTGTCATTTCCCATTAATTTAAAAAAAATGAAGCCTTTAAAACGAGTTTCAAATAAAAGTATAAAAGATATTTATGACCTTCATAACAATTTGAAGGTTATGCGACAGTTATTTAACTTTTCCAAACAGCAACTACTTTTTCTATTTGAAATTTAAACACTTGTAACTTCCAAACTATTCATATATACCGGGTGGAAATGAAAACCGGGTCACCTCTATAACTTTTTTATTTATGAATAGAAAAATTTGAAATTTGGCTATGTTCTATGGTTCAAAAAAACAAATTTTATGTGCATTTTTTATTTTCGAAATCACTTCCGGTTTCACCGGAAACACCATGAACTTTGTTTTTTTAAATGTAACATCCCATATTTTTATTCATGGCTTAAAATACTTTTAAATAAGAAGTATTTTTGAGATATGAGTTTTTAGATTTTGCGAAAAAAAAATTTCTTTAAAAAAAAAAAGATTTTCGAAGTCTGTGAAAATTACCAAAACTAATTCTAAATAATTCAAATACATAAAATAAATAATCGTTATAAAATCCTCTTTTTAAAAAGTCGAATGACCCGGCATTATTGCATTTAAAAAAAGTGAGATATTTGATAAAATCTTCATTAACTAAGTTTAAAAATTAATAGTTCAAAAACCACTTAAATTTTTTTTCAAATTACAATTTTATTTAGGTATTTGAATTATTTAGAATTAATTTTGGTACTTTTCACCGACTTCGAAAACCTTTTTTTTTTTTGAAAAAAATTTTTTTTACAAAAAAAGTAAAAACTAATATCTCAAAAATACTTCTTTTTTAAAAGTATTTTAAGCCATGAATAAAAATATGGGATGTTACATTTAAAACAACAAAGTTCATGGTGTTTCCGGTGAAACCGGAAGTGATTTCGAAAATAAAAAATGCACATAAAATTTGTTTTTTTGAACCATAGAACATAGCCAAATTTCAAATTTTTTTATTCATAAATAAAAAAGTTATCGAGGTGACCCGGTTTTCATTTCCACCCGGTATATTCATAAAATGAAGAAAATAAGTCACCATAATATGCAATAAAAAATTGAGATAGCTATTTAAAAAAATTAAGTGATTATAGCTTATCCTTCAACCTGTCATTCAAGGTCGTGGTAATATTGTAACATAACGCATTAATAAGAAACATAACTTTTATTTGAAATATGCTTTATTTTGAGGAAAAAAAAAGGACGTTGTCGACCTTTTTCTATTGAAAATTCAAACGCTTGTAACTTCGAAATTGTTTATTCTAAAAAATAAAAAAATATGTTCTGTGAACCTTTTTCCTTAAAATTTAATATTTACTCTTACCGAAATAAAAAGAATAAGTAAAATATCAATGCAAATTAGTCTTTTCAAAAGATACAAATTGATTTTCTATAAAAATTCACATATTTTAGCTTGTTTTGAAGATGAATTCAGTCAAAAAATTACGCTTAAAACTAATGGTCAATAAAATCAAAATTTCTTTGAAAAATAAAATCAAAATCGGTATACATGGAGATAAATAACTAACTATTAAATTAATAATAGTTATTTATGCACCAAGGGAGCAAAGTGAGTAATTTAATCCTGAGTGTGGAAATTGTTGCCCGAGACGTAGTCGAGGGCAACAACCACACGAAGGATTAAATGCACTTTGCTCCAGCAGTGCATATTAAATTTTTTGCACTTCCAATTAATTATTTGAACAAACGTTTTCAATTTTGGGACAATGGTTATTTCGAATGCAAATAACTACTGAGCCAAACATAAAACTGTCACCTTATTTAAAAAAATAATTGAACAAGTTGTACCTCCTTTATTTGGTCTAACAAATTGTATTGATTGTAATGTTAGAGTAAACGTACATATTTATATTTAGTAATTTGTAAATGTACATATCTATTAATAAATTTGTGTTGTTTTCTCCAGTCTTGTATAATTTTGAAGCATATCGGAAATCTAAAATCAATTGATCGGTTAATTTATGATAAATTAAATATTATTAAAAATTTAAGTACCTATACCATGATTCGATACGGATCAGTCTGCATGAACTTCCGAGTGATGATGAAACATTCTATGGTTTATCTTCTAGAAACTTAAACAACTAACAAAAATTTTTTGAATTGTATAAATATAAGCATTTAGCATACTACATTAGATAAAACCATTAGATATCTTAATAAATAATACAAGACAATTTAGAGGTTAGAATTTCTTGTCAATAAAATTTTTTGAATTTAAGACAAAAAACTATAATAAATTCCTTTCCCAAATAAAAAAACCCTAAAAATTATTATAGTAATATTAGAAATATACTTACGTATTAAATTATCAAATATAATTCAGAATTCAGAAACAATTATTTTTAAAAACTTGCGCGCCATCTGTGTTTGTAATATGTAACTACGAAATATTTTTAATACCAAGGGATTAAATGAACCGTTATGGGACTTTTAATCCCTAGAGATTAAATGAATACTTGGTAGTAAATGTGTTACTTTTACTTCTGCCATTAAGAGAGTAAAATGGCTCATTATTGTTTGGAAGTGCAAAAAAGTTTTTATTAGTTCATGTTTTATGTTGATATTTTTATTAATCACATGAGCCAAATTAAATTTTTTTAATGAGTCGAAAAATACTCGCTAGTATATTCTAATTTTCATCTAAAATTCCGAATATTTTCAAAAACGTGTTACACGTGTTTAAGATGCAAGATTTAAGATGTAAACACTTTTTGGTTTAAATTTATATCACAAAATTGTACCTGAAAATGAAAATAGTCAAGTTTTTTTTGAGTTTTTTTCTCAATATTCAATATTTTTACTAACTAAAAAAAAATGAGTAATACCAATGAAAATGATTTTTTTTAAAGACAATAATTTGTTTTTACGAGAATTGACATATTTTATTTTTTTATAGGAGGAATTCAGTGCCAAACAAAAAATAATCCATTAAAATAATCAAATATTAAATTAAAAAAAAACTGCAAGGATAAATTTTTTTTTTAATTTTTCTCAAAATTTAAAAATTAATTTTTTTAATTTGTCATACTTACTTTGTTTTTAAAAACAAATTTAGCGCAAAAACAAGAAAATGCCCCGAGCCGTTAATAAAATCAAAAATTTTATTTAAAACTATACAAAAAATATACAGGGTGATGATAAAGTTTGGAACCTTATTCATAAATGCCGTATTTATTTGTTTTGAGAAAATCGCTCGGACAGGTCAATTTTAGTTTTTAAAATGCCATCTCTTGGTATAATAAAAATATTAATGACATCACTGGTGCTTTAGCAATGACGTCATTAGCGATTTTTTTAAATGGAAGCCTCCACTTTTTTTACTCGTTTTTGATAGAAATTCATGTCACTTAAGCGATGATATAAAAAACAATTAAATGTTTAAACAAATTTTTGAAAAAAAATCTTTTTAATTCAAAAAAGTAAATTTTTATTTTAACGAAAGAAGTTTTATAAAAATAAATTAAAATGAATTTGAAGTTACTAATAATAACAAGAGAAAGTAAATGTTTAAATAATGCGCATTCTAATGCACATGTAAAATGTTAAATGTATTTAACATAATTTAATAAATAGTCTTGAAAAACTAATTTTTTGATTACATTTAAATGTAAGGAAATTTACAAAAAATAAAATTTTAAATTTACCATTTATTGAAATCGGCCAAAATAAATCTTAAAGAATATTCAAATTTTTTAAATTTAATAGTACAAATTAATTTTAAGTTTATATTAAAAAATTTTTAAACGAAAATTTGTTTACAAATGCAACAATTTTTTTATATCATCGTTTAAGTGACAAAAATGTCTATCAAAAACGAGTGAAAAAAATGGAGGTTTCCATTTAAAAAATCGATGATGACGTCATTGCTAAAACACCAGTGACGTCATTAAAATTTTTTGTATACCAAAAGATGGGATTTCAAAAATTAAAATTGACCTGTCCGAGCGATTTTCTCAAAAAAATTAAATACGACAGTTATGAATTAGGTTTCAAACTTTATCATCACCCTGTATATTAAATTACTAAAAAAATAGTTGAATATGAATAAAAATTGGCGTCACATAAGCCAAATCAAAATGGCTATTTTTTGTTGGTCACTTGTTTTTAGGACAAATCCAGCGCTAAAACAAAAAATAGTTAATAAAATCAAAATGCGAACTCACAAGAGTAGTTAAACTTTTTTAAAATTTCACAAAATACTCCAAAAAGGCCTGTGATAAAATAAATTTTTTCTAAAGTTGCAAATATTTTTAAAAATCTTTACATATCATAGTAATATGTCTACGCTGATATCTTAAAATTTTGAGCCAAATAAATAATAAATTTGATATTTTTTGCTTCAATGCAAATAAGCTATTTTCTATAGATGCAATTTGGTTTGTTGCATTTTTTGGCAGTTGACTCAAATTGCCTAATACATATTTAAAAAAAAATAAGGGCGATTGATTTTCGAAATTTTAAAATTTATTTTGTCATTATTGACTTCATTTGAGTAAAAACATAAAATTTTAAACTTGATACTCCTCAATTCCATAAAATCAACCACAATGTTGCTAAAATTAAATTTTTGTATTAAATTTCTCGTAAACCTGTAGCATTTTAATCTCGAATCTAAATAAGCCTTAAAAAACGTAATTGGGTGTTAATTAGATTAAATTTACAACCGCATTCCCGCCGATGATGGTAAACCATAAAAACTCCCATTAGTGACTGATCTTACGACTAATCTCGATGTAAAAAGAACTATCCATATTCCTTACCATTTACACTCGAATAATTTATTTAACGATAAAAATTATTAACACAGGGCGGACAAGAAAGTATTGAATTACGAATTTTACTTTACACCCACTTTTTGTTTACAAAAATAACGACTAGAAACATAAATATCGCTTTAGTTGTGTTTTTATATGTTATATGAAACTGGTTTTGGTGTTTTTAGTTTTCTCTCAGGAGAACACCTTTCTTGACGCAAAAGGCTTTACTAAAGAAAAACTATAACTCGGCTATCGTAAAAGTTATAAATCACGTACGTGCTCCCTGAATTTTTCAGTAAGTAAGTTATAAAGTTCAAACGCTATAATTTTTCATGCCAAAAATTTCATGCTACAAAATTATTCATATAAATTGCCAAATAAGTATTTGGAGAATTTATAGTAAATATTTTTTGATAAATTTGAGAAATTTTTTTACAAATATTGTATTTCAATATACAGAGTGATGCAAAAGTCTTATTTCTAATAAAACCATTAATAACGCAGACGTATTGAGTTTCTGGTACAACCTAGTATGTTTTTTTTATTAGTGTTCAAACAATTAATCATCATCATGTAACCTGACGAGGATAAAAAGGGAAGATACAAAGCATTAAATCAAATTGAATCGAGTTAATAATTTAACAATGCGTCGATAAACAAACCGGACAGAACCATCGCACTCCGTTTTGAAATAAATAAACAAACGCGCATCGCTGAGCTGCATTATTACATAATGAGCTAACAAAGAGGAAGAAGACCAGCTTAAATATTTACAGAGCCATTCAGAAAAAGTTACGCGCGAGCCAAATTGAAAATAACCACACATCACCTGTTAATAATGAAAACAAAAAAGAAACACGAAAATGCCTGCATATTTAGTATTCCACTCGTGGTGGATAATGAATTTTAATATTTAATAATTATTAATTGGGTATTATTACACCACGCCTCTTTTATGTTAGAGTTTTTAGCAAAAATTTGTTATTTGTAACTTGTATTATAATTAACATAAGCGCTGATTTGGTTTGAGCTTATAAATATTTAAATTGGAAAATTGTTGCATAAATTAAGCCACGCCTATTTTTTAATTTGCGAATTGCAGGATTAATTTGCATTGGATTATACCTCAAATAATTCCGCTTTAATCTAGCGGTTATAATCAGAGAAATTTGCACTTCATCATTCGCTATGTAGTTAACAAAAGAAAATATTTACGCCCATTTTTGTAAATAAAGTACAGAAAGTCATGAAAGTGATTTACGTGTCAATGAACTTTTCTTAAAAGAAACGATTTGTTAAATAAATTTATTCATTAAAAACTATAATTTTTGAAAAAGTGAAACGCTCTGTACTTAGATTTATATACAGGGTGTTTCGAAAAAATATAATTTGTTAAAATTACTTATCTAGAAATTTTTAAAGTTATGGGGTCAAATTGCATCCCGAACGGAAAATCAATTTCAGCCCCCCACCCAATGTTTCCGAAATTCCCCCCAAATAGTTCCATTTTGAAAACGGTGATTTTGACCTGCTTGGCGGAAATACAACCCTGATATCACGTATTTGGGGGGAACCACCAAATGGGTGTTTTTCTCGTTCGATTTTAAAAATTCGAGATCCGTCGTAGCAATTTAAAAAATTTCGGAGTTTAACACTTTGAAAAAATTTATCGAAAATGGGTGATTTTTCTTGCGTTTTTTTCCGGTTTTTTGATTTACCAGGTTCTTCAGGAAACTAGCCCTTTTTTTTGATATCTCATTCTTTTGTACTTTTGGCGCCCTCAAATTCGTAGTTTGAAATTCGTGCTTTTTCGCTGACTTTGAAATTTGTAACTTTTGATTCAGACCTCCTAGGCAAATATTTTTTTATTTGCCTCTCTACTTCGTTTTTTATGCACAAAAAAATCAGTATGTTTTAATTTTACTACTGGACTTCGAAAAAAAATTGCAAGTGAAATGTTTAAAAAATCGTGCTGAATGCGGCCAATTGGTTGTACCACTGGGGCCCACAGTTTTAAAAAATAATTAAATTTTATTTATAAAGGAATTATTTCTTCATCCGGTAGCGAGTAGGAAATTTTTATTTGTTTGGAAAGTCGAAATTTTGAATTTAAGGGTGTGTAGCTCACGTTTAGGATTTTTTGAATTTCTAAAATCAACGAAAACAAAAAATTTAAACAAGTCGCAATTTTTGATGCGTTTTGGTTTAACCAACAAACCAACCCCTCATATATTCCATTTCATCCCCAATAATGTACCTCCCGAAAAGCATTCATGCTCCACTTTACAGAAATGATAGAATCACTTCGCTATCTCTTTTCATTTTCGAGTTATGACTGAAAAAGTAGCGAAAATTAGCAAAATCTCCGTTTGCAGCCAAAATTCGTTCTGAAATTTTTGAATTTTCACAAAATAATTAATATCTTGAAAACTATTAACACCACCAACACGTTTGATAGCTTAAGATTCGCACCGTTACTTCCCCCATTCAATTTCGTCAAAATTATAAATTTCGAATAAAAATTACAACCTCCAGGGCCGTATTTGTATCAAAATCTAAACAAAACTTTGCGATTTTTTTCCCAAAAAAAAATAATTAACCAATTTTAACCATTTTTTTTAATTGCGCCTATCTACGGTATTTACCTTGGTAAAAATTTAAATCTCTAATTTATGTAGTTTTCGAATAAAAAAAATAAATACCGATTTTCACAAAAAAAAATTTTTTTCGATTTTTTTTAAGATCTACTCCGCAAATGAAAGATAATAGAAGATGGATGAAATTTAAGGGTTGAGTTGCCCTTTACACCCAATTGGTTTAAAACCCAAAAAACTCAAAAAACTATCAAAATTTCTTACTCATTTATAAGAATGTCATATTTTATACAGTGCAGGCATAAAGTAAATCCCCCCCCCCTCCTAACTTTTGAACGGTTATGTTTTTGATTCTGAAAATTTGTGTACGGAGGACTCAAATCGCGAACTTTTTAACAAAGGTATTTTTGATTTTGTGGAACTTCCGGTTATACCGGAAGTGGATGGCAACTTTCTTATTTTAAATGGAACACCTAGTACTTTTTTGCATTTTCGTGTTCTCCATAAAAATACCATTAAATTAACCTAACATAGTGTGGTCTACGATTAATACTTTCGGAATTACGCCCATTCGAAAAATCGCATTTTTATGCAACTTCATTTACACCGGAAGTGGAAAATTAACGAACTTAAGGTTAAACATAATTTTGTTTACATTTAATGTTATTAACTTAATTGCAAAAGAAAATCATTTAAAATAAGGAAGTTGGGTCAATTTCCGGTGTAAATGAAGTTGCATAAAAACGTGATTTTGACATGGGCGTAATTACGAAAGTATTAATAGTAGAGCACACTACGCTAGTTCAATTTAATGGTATTTTTATGGAGAACACGAAAATGCAAACATATACTGGGTGTTCCATTTAAATTAATTTTAAAATAAGAAAGTTGCCATCCACTTCCGGTATAACCGGAAGTTCCACAAAATCAAAAATACCTTTATTAGAAAGTTCGCAATTAAATACTTTAGTGGACAAATTTTAAGAATCGAAAACATAACCGTTCATAAGTTTGCAGGGGGGTGGGGGGTATTTTCTTTATGTCCGCACTGTATAAAAAATCGTAGAGACTTTTCTACTTTCTTTATACTACAACCCACAATTATTAACTTTCAAATTGTAAATTTGAAATGCGCTGTACTATTAAAATCTAGATTCAATTTACCATAAGAAAAAAAATTGTTAAATTTTGCTAGGATTTCTTGTTTTTATGTAATTTTGCAATTTGAACCCAGTGCCCAGTGCTTTTGTAAAAATCAAATTAATTTTCAAAATTTTATGCAAATTTTTAAATTTCAGAAAAATGTTTAAAATGGCCTTAATTCATTTTTTATAAAATGTAAGATTAAGTGTTTCTGACTTGTTTATTTATTTAAAATGCCATCTAAAAGTCTTACTAAGAGTTTTCTATTTTAAGTTTGTTTATTTGATTTAATTTTTTTTAAATTATGAATTTTACTTTTATTTTACCAAGATCTCGAAATTACAGAAATACCACTAATCCTATCAAATTTAATAAGTGTATTTTTTGTCATAAATTGAATGAATTTAAGTAGAATTGTAAAATTTTGCGGCGGCGTATCAAATAAATTCAAAAAAGTGGGGACGATGCACGATGCCCCTTAACTACGCCACTGGAATAGTAAATTAAGATAAAATTAATAAAAAAAGATGTACTCACCCTCAAATTTTTAAAAATTTCCATCAACTCGAACCAGAGAAAATAAAAAAAATTGAAAAGAAATTTTAACACTCTGTATCTCAGAAACAGTTGAATATTAGAAATATGTTCATATGGATTTTTCCTGTATAAAATAATTACGTAATTTTGGAATATGTTTTTTTTTAATTTTAAAAATTCTGGATTATGTATTTATAAAATATAAATTTAAAATATAAATGATTAATATAAGCAAAATGATGTTATTAAAAATATTTTTTGAAAATTTGGATTAAGTACCTACAAAAAAGGAAATTTTAAAGAAATTTATTTTTTTCTCATTGATTATTAAAAAATATATGTCTTTTATTTATACAGGGTGACCCAGTCATATGCCCACGGGCTATAGCTTCTTTGCTATAAAACATATCGACTTGCGGTTTTCACCAACATATAGATACATGCATGCCCCACAATTTAAAAATATTTTCGATATATACAGGGTGTCCCATCATGGCCTACTGAACCAAAGTTATATTTTTTAAATGGAACACCCAGTATATTATGACATTTTTGGATTGCTTATCAAAAAATAATTATACTTTGTATAAACTTTTATGGGTCTATCATTACTCGTTTTGCTGATATTTGCCATTTAATCCAAAAAAAGATTAATTTTTGAAAAATCACTGCTCTAAAACAGATGAAGATTTTGGCTTGAAATTTTGTCAAAAATTTTTCAACATCGTCTAGTCTACAACTATCATGTCAAATTTAAGTTTGTGATATTTTTTATCAGGGTGCCTTATGAAACGCAAATTGAACAATTAAACGAAATTTTCAAATGGAACACCCTGTATATTTTAACATCAATCGATGGCATTTTTTACAAGCTTTCTATTGATATAATGTTTGTATGGTCGCTTATCAAAGGTTTAGAAGATATTAATATCCAAACTGAGACACAGTGAAAAATAGACAAAATAGTGCTCTTGTTGAATTTTGTTGAGGATTTTTTTTTATATTTGCCTATTATTTATTTCTGTCTTTCTCTATTTTGCTTTTTTTTATAATGTGGTTTTATTTCAATAGTACTTTTTGTTGTTTTATAACAAGAATAAAATCCAAATTTGCAATTCTCAATTTTGGTTTTCTAAGTCTCAGTATGCTTTAAAAATTTAGTAACTGATGTTACCAAGGAAACCCTTATTTTGTTGAGTTTGTTTTAACGCCTTTTTCCGTATTTTTGGCAATAACTAAACCGATATAGTGAACTATTCTAAAGAAGAAATGGCAAATATGCTGTAAGCGCTTGGTGAAAGAAATCCGCTTCTAGCTATCAGAAGAGAGAGTAAAAGCGAAATTCAACAAAATCAGTAACATCAGTTGTTAAATTTTCAAAACATACTGAAATTTAGAAAACCAAAATTGATAATTGCAAGTTTCGATTTTATTTTTGTTGTAAAGCAACAAAAACTGCTTTGTAGTATAACAACATTATTAAATAAGCAAAATAGAGAGAGACACAAATAAGTTTTAGGCAAATTAAGAAAAATCCTGAAAAAAATTCACCAAGAGTGCTATTTTGTCTATTTTCACTGTTTCTCAGTTTGGATATTAATATCTCCTAAACCATTGATAAGCGACCATACAAACATTATATCAATAGAAAGCTTGTAAAAAATGCCATCGACTGACGTTAAAATATACAGGGTGTTCCCTTTGAAAATTTCGTGTAACTGTTCAATTTGCGTTTTATAAGGCACCCTGATAGAAAAATATCACAAACTTAAATTTGACATGATAGTTGTAGACTAGACGATGTTGAAAAATTTTTGACAAAATTTCAAGCCAATATGTTCTTCTGTTTTAGAGTAGTGATTTTTCAAAAATTGATCTTTTTTTGGCTTAAATGGCAAATATCAGCAAAACGAGTGATGATAGACCCATAAAAGTTTATACAAAGTATAATTATTTTTTGATAAGGAATCCAAAAATGTCATAATATAGTGGGATTTAAAAAAATATAACTTTGGTTCAGTAGGCCATGATGGGACACCCTGTATATATCGAAAATATTTTTAAATTGTGGGGCATGCATGTATCTATATGTTGGTGAAAACCGCAAGTCGATATGTTTTTTAGCAAAGAAGCTATAGGCTGGGTCACCCTGTATATTTAACAAATAAAACCAAACAACTTCTTAATCAATTTTGATTTATTAATTTAAGACAAATGAGAAAATATATATTTTTCTAGCAATGTTCTTTTGTAAAACGAAAATGTTGTTTATAAACTGTAAATCGAAATATATTCAAAGCACTTTTTGTTCAAAAAAATCTTAATTTTTATTTTTGAATCATTAAATATACGGGGTGTCTCACAGGATGTTTATAAATTATTTATTTATGGATTTTTTTGTCTTAGTTTTACTTGTAGTAGAAGCATCCGAAGCCTTACCCTGTATAGGTAAACAACGGGATTTTTTTTAATAAATTTGGGACGTTGTCGAGTTTCTTGATTAAATACCTGATTCTAAGGATAATATTTATTAGTTGATTTTAAGTACAAGGTTTTAAGCTAAGAGCTGAAATGTACTATTTAACTTTTTGTTGCCTAATTAATTTAATTTATTTAACAACAAAAACAAACAAGCTACGAGCCACGAGAGTAGTCCTGAAGATTAACTTGGAAGATTAAACTGTGCTAAAACCGCTTGCTCTGCGGCTGGTGCTTATCTACGATTAGGAGAACAGTTTCGGGCTTCAAGGGAATTAATCATGATAACTGAAGTTGCTAAAATTTTCTGCACGTACAAGTTGGGATTGGGACTCTTTTTATCAGTGAAATCTCGGAAATAAAAGCTGCGTCGTTTCTCTTACGACGCGGAGGCATTACTTCATCTCACACGTCATTTTTATGATCTTTATGCAGGGCACAGGTTGGAAATGTCGGCCCGCATTTGCATTTACACGAACTTAACGGAATTGAGAGATGAAGTATAAGTTTCAAATTCCACGAAAATTTCATCACGATTAACGTTTATGGTAAATATCACTAGGTTGATACGGAAGGGACATTATTATGAATTATGATTAACTTCATATTTCAAGAAATTTTTAGCACCAAACATATGCCAAGATCTAAATTCGAACTTTTATATTTGGATTAGAAAATTCTTTTGAAATTACATTTTTTACAAAATTCGTTCAATTTATTCTAAATTTGGTCAAAAAATCTAAGAAGTGTGGGATAATAATCAAAATGTGAATTCACTACCAAATTGGTTCTTTTGATAGTAAAAGGAAATTGTGTGATTTATGAGGTTTGCAAAAGTTAAATTTTTACCTAGTTGTAGAAGAAATTTATTTGTATAATAATTTTTGGTTGCAAACAAAGCAACTGCAATCTTCTCTAATAATTTATTTATTGAGCGATGAATCTAGTGTTCTAGTTTCGGGGCGCATCCGCCTGCGCCTTTTACAGCAACCGCCGCTGGCTTTGTTTGACTACTAACGCGTAATTAAATATTTTCCAGAAAAGGAAGTTAAGGAATGATAATCGTGCCAGGAAAAACCGGAACGGGAATCTATAACGCACTCGAATTAATAATTTCTGTGTCGTTTGCACCAATTGCTCCATGGGCAGCTTTATCGTGCTGGTTGCAGGTTTTGATCGATGACATCGTTAGCGCATTGAGTGGTTTGTATTCGATTAAATTCCCAACACAACACACGCTAATCGGTTTAAATAGGTCCAATAATTGGATGAATGCGGCTATGTCCGCGATTTAATAATAATCGATCAAACGCGGCCAAATTAAAAAAAATGCAACAAAAAATTTCAATTATTTGTAGATATTCCAAGCGTACATCATTGAAAAACCAATCAGCATAGACTTATCGCAGTAAATTACGGATTTGAGGGTTTTTGATATTTAATATTATCAACCTGACCTTCAACTTTCAATTGATGATTTTTTTTATTAGTTCTCTATATTACCAACAAATTCTTGATCACAAGAAATGCCCGTACAAATTACACGTGTAATAATTTAATAAAATTTAATTCGTAAATTGTATTTATGGGATAATTTAGAGTTGAAAAACTAACCAAAAATTAACTAAGGATTGCTTCCACTCAAACGCTGCGTACTCGCCACATATTTCATTTTTCCTGATTTTATCATCATCTCTTGTTGTATAGCCAAATATATTTTTTTAAACTTTTATAAGTAGTTTACTAATATTTATGGAATAATCTATTCCCAAAATTACAAGAAAATCAAATAAGAACACTAGTAAGCGACAACTTGTCTTCAAGTGGGATATTTTTAAGAGAAAGAATGTTCTTGAATTGGATTAAAAATATTTTTTTTCCTGGAGAAAAAACAAAAACATTATATATTGGAATATTGAATGAACCGACTCGGGTGTGGTTATCCTTAGGTTTCACTGCATTGGCGTAGTTACAATTTTTGGACCCATAAGCAAATATTAGTCGTGAGCCATTTCGTAGGGCTTCGAATACCACATTACAAGTACAGACTCTTATTTTTTCATGAAACTGACAATGACAGAATGATGAAAGTGGTATGCGACATCGTGTGGACCGTTTCAAGAATATTGCCTCTGCACTTCGATTTATATTCTAAATTTTAGTATATAAAATACAAAATTCGCGTGTATGGCTCAATTCATTACGATACAATTTTTGTTCTTTATTTTAAATTTTCGGAATCCCCCTTGGTTGTTTTCTCTTGCAATACAGTAGCTAAGCCACAGTTTCACTGTGGTTTTTCTAAGTGGAAATAAAACGACTTTACCAAAATGAAAACCAACCTTCGGTTCTTTTGCGGGTTTCTAGTTTCTGGATTCACAAAAAATTAAATTTTCTAATAATTGCCATGGGATTTTTTATCGTATCTACTCAAAAGGATAAATTTCAAAAAATTAATCTGGTTGAAAATTTTGGGACCAATATCACAAATCTAAACGAATTTTGGCAATGGGCTTGAAAACGTATTTAAAAAAAAAAAATCTCTAAATGATCCTATATACAGGGTGTCCAATTTGACGTTGGACTGTATGGGTATCTTTGTAATTATTGGAGATAGAAAATCGGTTAAATGGACAAAGTAGTAGACATTTTTTCGAATATTAATAATTCATTTCCAAAAAATTTGAATGTCGCATCGTTCCAACGTTATCTTCAAAAAACAAGAAAATGCGGTTTTCAATATATGGCTATAACTTCGTTATTTTCGGTGGTATCAAAAAATTTTTTTGACTTAACAGAGACAATTTTTTGTGTAAAATGCAGTAAAACAAATGAATATTTCTTGTCGCCAACGGATTGACCGGAAATGAACCAAACCTATTTTTTTCTTATGGCAGCCATATTGGATTTACACATATTCGAAATAAGTGTATTTTTCTGAGTAATATGATATATCATATGTAATATTTTAAGAAAAATAGAAATAATTTTATTTTACTAACCAAAAATGGCCTTGAATAGATGTAAACTGTCAATACATATGTGTTAAGATTTATTTTACATTTAATATTTTAAATAGTTACATTTATGTTATTGACAATTTACATCTTTTAAAGTCCAATGTTAGTTTGTAAAATCAAGTACTTTTATTTTTTTTAAATATGACATATGGTATACCAAATTACTCAGAAAAAAATACTGATTCCGAATATGTGTAAATCCAATATGGCTGCCATAAGAAAAAAATAAGTTTGGTTCATTTCTGGTCAATCCGTTAGCGAAAACAATTATTCATTTGTTTTACTGCATTCTACACAACAAAAAATTGTCTGTATTATGTCAAAAAAAATTTTTGGTACCACAGAAAATAAAGAAGTTGTAGCCATATTTTAAAAATCGCACTTTCTTGTTTTTTCAAGATAGCGTTAAAACGATGCGACATTCAAATTTTTTGTAAATGAATTATTAATATTCGAAAAAATCTCTACGACTTTGTCCATTTAACCGACTTTCTATCTCCAATAATAACAAAGATACCCATACAGTCCAACGTCAAATAGGACACCCTGTATATGGAGTAGATGGAGGAAACAACACCAGGCGCAAAAATAGAGACGGAGAAATGTTTTTGATTTTTTTGGACCGATTAACATTGTTAAGGCAGTTAGTGCACTGTACAGGGTGTCCTCTTCGCCAAGCAATAGATTCAATTTCATCGTCACAAAACGAAAAAAACCAGAGGTCTTTCATTTTTTAGTTTTGGAATTACAACGTTTTGAATTTTATATCGCTGATTTTTGCGAAACATCAATACATCGCCAATAATAATTTAACCAAAGTGCGTTTAGAATTTACAAAAAACAAATTACTAGAAAGTTAAAACCATCCTCGATAAATTGGCAACAAGTGTAATATGTGATGCTTTTAATTAAATTAAAAAAATATGGAAATCGTTGACAAAATTTTGAAGGAAAATAGCAAAGAAATATATTTCTTGGTGTTTCAGTTAATTTTAAAAAATTTCAAAAAAGTCAATAAAAAGTGTTTTTCTATCTTCTAAAACAACATTATTAAATTCATAAAAATCATAAAAAAATTGAGTTCCTAGTACTTATTCTTTACTTGAGAAATAATAAAAAAAATCTGAAAAAAAATATTTTTTTTTCTTAAATTTTTATGATCTGCCTCACGTTCAAAGAGGCGTTAGTACTTCTGAAGTCATTTTAAATATCAAAGAACAAAGATGTTTTTTTTCTAAAATGATGAAAATAATATAAAACTGAATTATTGAACTATTGGATTTCCAAGCTAAGAAATCTCCCTTTTGCGGCGAAATGCAAAACTAATGGGATGACGTCAGTAGTAGGTTAGTTGCTATCACATTGTCATAGTTGGCACATAACTTTTAGTTGTAACCGCTTTGCCCTACTTCTGACTTGATTCGTCAATAAAAATTACACTGCCTAATAAAATGATATTAGGCAGTGTTATTTTTATATTATTGAAGGACTGAAGTACGTACATAATTACAAAAAATAAATACAAACATTTTTTATTATTTAAAACAAGTTTACATTTTTTATTTTTTTGTCGTGTCTTCCTCTATTTTCTAAATACATAATTGCATTTATATCATTTTGAAACTTTTTAAATAGTGCACTTATATGATAACCAAAACAGATTAAAATAATTGAAGTGTGTCCCAATATCCATCCCACAAAAATTTTTCACAAGAAAAATTTGTTGTTCATTTGATGTAAAAATCAACTACTGAAGGAGTCCAAAAAATATCTGTTCAAAAAATCCAGTATAAAAACTACACCCTGCATTTAAACAAAATTTTTATAATAAAATAACATAGTCAAATACAGAAAAACATATTCGTTTAAAAAATTGTACAGTAACAAAATAGATTAAGATATACATATTCTTAAGGTTGGTATTTTTTGATATGATATGTAAAACTCTATAAAATATGTCATTTGGTACAACATTTTGTTTATAAAAGTCTTTATATAAAAAAGTATACTCTTCTTCGACCTTTCCCGATCAACCCAAAGACGTCCCCGAATTTTGCTTTGAATACGTAAAAGTTTTTGAAATTTTGGTATTATCCTTATTTCCGGTTTTGGAGTACCCACTGTTTTAGGATTTATTTACGGAAATTTCGCTTCTTCAACAGGACTTTAGCATTTACTACCAAATAGGGATCTATTATATTTTTAGTGGAAAAACAGAAAAATTTGCTAGATGTATTCCACGCCCCTTGCCTCCAAAATAAATCGGGCGTTGCATTTTCTTAAAATATAAACATATAGTTTATTTTGAAAATTTGGTTTTTACCGTTATTTCTGGTGATTTTAATTTGGGGAACTGTTTTTGGATCTTTCGCCTCTACCGATTATGGCCGAATTGGGATAATGTCGTGCTGAAATTTTCCCTTAATACGTACAAAATAGGTTTTCTTTGAAGAAGGCAGAAGCGTCAGAATTTTTTTCGAAAAAGCGTAAAAAATAGCCACTAAAGACAGAAAGACGAACAAGAGTTTTTCAGTCAATTTTTCACTCAAAATTGTTGATGAAAACAAGGAATTGGGTGATTTTTTCGAGGTCTCGATTTTTGAAACAGAAAACAAGTTAAGTTAGCCTAACCTAACCTTAAATTTTTTCTAATCATATGTTTGAAATAAACCTCATATAAAAGTACAGCTTTATTAAGATCGTAAAATTTTACAGTAAACTCTATACAGGGCCATAAGCAATTATGATTTCAAAGACCTTTTAAAATATGGTATATCAATTTTATTTTCTATTACAGATTTATAGGCAGATTTTGGTCAAAATTAAAGGCCTTTAATTAGACACAAATAATGTAACCATGGAAATTGTCCATTACAACCCATATAACAAATTTAAATTTAAAGGCCTTTAAACTTAAATGATTTGACGAGAATCTGGGTATTATTGTTTGTTGTCTACTCTTTTCCACGAACTTTTAATTTTAAATAAACACTACCATAAGCCATAAAATACGCCGCAGGTGAAATACTCTTGGTCACCCTTTTTTTCCAGATTCTAAAAAATCCCAAAAACCACAAAGGCTTAATTTTTACAACAAAGTTGCAATCGATGATGTAGATCTTGGTTTGATAAAAATCAAAAAAAGGATAATTCCTTAGATCTATCTTTATAGTTGCCAGGTGTAGCAAGCAGCAATTACACAAGTTTTTTTAATTTTAAATTTTTATTTTTGTCGAAAATTTTAAAAAAGAAATGGTACAGTTTTGGCGAGTCATTCGCCATTTAATCGAAATACTGTTTTTATCTCATTTGAAATAGGAAAATATTATATGTATATTAGTAAATGTTAAAGAACTTTTAACTTTTACATATTATCTTATACAGGGTGTCCCGTTCATGGTTCACTAAATGTCGGGGCTAGAAATTTGACCAAATTTAATCGACAAAAAACCAAAAAGTGGTGGTCTAGCATTTTAGTTTTATAGCTATACTAAATTTTAGGTCACCGATTTTTATCACAAATCACAAAATTGCTAATTACATCTTAACCAATGTGTACATGGATCAAAAAAAAATATTATTAAAAAGGTAATAACAGTAATACAAAAACAATTGTTAAAATGTTAAAAAAAAATCAAAAGGAGAAAAAAAAATTGTTTTTCAGTTTTTCTAAATTATCTCCTAAATAGACCCATTACGGTTGTGTTTTTTTAATTTTCTGAAACTTGTTCATGTTCTTAACAAACCAAGGAAAATTTTGAAGCCACAGCTGTTTTCCTTTACTTAGTAAAGCCTTCTGAAATTACTTCTATCAGAAACAGTCCTGAGCATGGTTTGTCAATTAGGCTGTACGGTATCATATGGGGTATACCGGGTGGAAATGAAACTAGGGCCACTCCTGGCATTTCTTTATTTATGGAAATAAAAAATTAAAATTTTAGTATATTATATGATCTAAGAAAACAAATCTTATGGATCGAATAAATTTTTAATTTTACTTCCGGTTTATCAGGAAATGGCAACCACTTTCTTATTTTAAATACAACCCCCTGATTTTTTCTACGTAAAATCAAACATTGGTTAATTTTAAGTATGTTTATGACAAAAAAATATTTTTTTTCAAATAAATTGATGTTAAATTAATTCGATAAAAAATTAATTACAGGTATAAATTTGAAATTAATACATACATATGGGATATCACAGTAACCGGAAAAAAACCCTCTATTTAATTAGGGGGTGGCCCTTATATCATCCCATTTAAAAAAGTAAAGATATTTCCAAAAAACGCTTCTTGAAAATTAAAAACAATAATATCTCAAGAACGGTGAAATAAATTTTATAAATTACAATTTATTTTACGTATTTGTATTATTTAAAAATAGTTTTTATAGGTTTTACTCAATTTTTTTTAGCAAAAAAAATTTCAACATTTTTTTTAAAGTTTTGAAAAAAAAATTTTTTGTCATAAACATACTTAAAACTAACCAATGTTCGATTTTACGTAGAAAAAATCAGGGGGTTACATTTAAAATAAGAAAGTGGGTGCCATTTCCTGATAAACCGGAAGTAAAATGAAAGATTTATTGGATCCATAAAATTTGTTTTCTTAGATCATATAAGATACTAAAATTCTAATTTTTTATTTTCATAAATAAAGAAATGTCAGGGGTGGCCCTAGTTTCATTTCCACCCGGTATATATAGTTTGTTAATAGGTCTATAAAGAATATCTGATTCCTGATGGAATGCCAAATATGTTATAACAATTTAGAGTCCACCTGCAGACTGTCCTCAGAATACTTCTTCTAGGAATAATTTCAAAAGGCTATAGTAAGAGAAGGAAAAGAGCTATGGTTTCAAATTTTTCTGTGATTTGTTGTAAATTTTAACTTTCAGAAAATTAAAAAAATACAACCTTAATAGGTCTTATCTTGGAAAAAAATTTCAAAAACTGAAAAAAAAAATATTTATTTATTCTTCTTTTTTCTTTGCGGTTTTTTATTCAACATTATATTTACCATTTATGTATTACTGTTGTAACCAATTGAAAGAGGATGATTTCAGTATTCTAGTGGTAATTTTCTTCTAATTCTACGCTTATTGGTTAAAAAGTAATTAGCGACTTTTGCAAAATTGGTGACCTGTAGCTCCATAAATAAATAAAGATAGAACCCTACTTTTTCATTTTTTGTCGATTAGATTTGCTAGCCCTTGGCGTTTGGCGAACCATGTATACAAACTTTTATGGTATAATATACAGTTATTCTCGAATTTTGACCCCTAAATTTGTTGAGTCTTGGGCAAGTGCCTACTTTGCCTAGTGGGAAACCCTGGTTCTATCAATAAAAAAATCAGTGTGAGTACCCTTATAGTTTTTATATTAGGGTTTATTTCAATGATTGACCAAAAATAGATAAAAATGGAATTTTTATTCTTTTTTTATTTTCGCTCATTACTATAATCTTGGGGGGAGCTTTGGCCTCTTCGGCTCTTGAATAATACCTATATTATTTTTCGATTTATTAAATTAAAAACCGTTGGGTATCTTTAAAGGATTTAATAACGTAAGAGTTTTTGTCGAATTACCAAAACCTGTTTTTTTGAAACAATCGTATTTCTAAATTTATTGTGTCAATATTGATAGTTCTAAAATGTTCTTTATTGCGGGACCTCCCAACCACATATTATAATTTGGTTAAAATCTACCTGTAAACGGTTGCAAAAAATCTGTTAGGCAAAATATTAAAATTGGCCGTAAAACAAAATAAGCGCACAACGTGTGTGGCTTTTTAAATATAGTTTTCCAATTTCGTGAGTTTAATAGATAAATGTTAAGTTGGATTATCTTTGGAGGAGTCACTTCATTAACCCGGCTCATAAATAAATTAACTATTGCGCAAAGTTAGTTAATTCTGAATTATTTCTAAAACATGGTACCCAATTAAAGCAAATCGTCAAACACGCCAATCAATTAATTAACCTTAATCGAGTTGGAATCGAAGCAGAACGGAATTCGCCCTCTTCTTTTTATTTATTTACATTTTCCAAACATTTCGCGATGTTTATCTTTTAAAAGGCTGCCGGAAGTAGCGTGCTCGACTCGTCAATCTCAAACATTTTGTAAGCATTAGGAGTTGCATTGATTAGCGTGTGGGATCTGGGATCTTCAAAGATCAACAACCGCATCTTCCAATCTCTTTCCAATTGTGCTCAATTGCTCTCTTCATTTGCAGAAGATTTTAATTACCGCAATAATTATTGAAACAGCGATTTAATCCGTGCTTTAAATTTATAAGAAACACCAACTTTGTAAACCGTCGTTTTTATTGTTGGATAGTCTTTAAATGCAGATTAACGACTACTTAAGGCACATGTGCAGAGACTCTTAACTGCAAGTAATTAATACTTTTTCTTTCTCCTCCATTCACTCTCGACACTTAACAAATTACAACTTTAAAACCCATGCTGCTTCGAATGGGAGTGCAAAACGAATTTTTGCACGACGCGCCTTGCACCCATGAAGATTATTTTTACGTGTGGAACTAATTAAAAAGTTTAGCGTAGACATCTTCATAATTTTAGTGGCGTTCGAGTTGGTAAACATGCGAGAGGAATGTTTTACGAGGAGAATTTTATGGGATGTTCAGGAATGAATAAATAAAATAAAACATCAGTTTTACGATTTACGTGGGGTCGGGCTACGCCCGAATTTAAGTCTTTCGAAATTGAGCTGGAAAATGGTTTCGTGTTGGTTGTCGGTCGCGTCTTGCACGCATTAAATTTTTTTAAGAGCGGACGTTACTTCGGGGTAAAAGAAGAGGACCCACCGCGTTGGCTCCAATGCATTCCACTCGACAGGTCATCAACGATTCTATTAGGTCTGACTTTGATCTTATCGTCCTACGATGTATAGAGTCGCCTTTACCTTGGGCGAATAAAGTTTCAAAAGCTCGTTGAATACTGAAGAACGATTTTTATTTAATCAACAATTTTATCTACTTGCCTCTATATTTACATCAAAACAAATTTAGCTTCAAATTATATCCCAAAACTAGGTCATCTTACAAAAACACGATCAATTTAAATTTACTTAACACAGTTACATTTCAAATTTCAACCCCTATAAAAATTGAGATTTTTTTAAAAAAAATATGGCTAAAACTCGTGTTACTTTTTTGTTAAATGAAACACCTTATACAATTATTAAAGTTAATTATGTTAGTCATAATGAAAAACCTTCGCTAAATACCTCGTTTCAATTTCATCTTTAATTTATATTCCTTATTCCTCCTCCCAATTTTGTTTAGACACGCCCAATTAAGTAAAAAACACGCCTTATTTTCATTTCTTTTTATTCTAATGTGATTTTATCAATTAATCCTAAAACATAACTACGCTCGGCTCGTTAATTTTCGTTTAAATACGCTCTAGAAGATTGCAGAGCTTAATTACTCGTCGTTAATTAATGCTCGAGTTTCTTGAACGATTAACGAAAACGTAATTGGTTATTATTTTCCAGCAGAACGCTTTGCACTTAAAGTGGAGAATAATTGATTAGAATATGATTTATTGGAGCTTGGAATCGTATAAAAAAATCTACAGGGCGTTGCGAAATTATATACGCGAATCTCCCACGTGTAATTAAAGGAATAATTAAAATTTATGTTTACTCGATGTGAACAAGGAATTTACGACGACGTAAATTACAAGCACTAAACACAGCCGTTTCTTAATGAATTATTCCGCTAGAGGGCGCTTTAGTCGCGTCTTAATTGCGGCTTTAGAATTAATAAATTTCTCGTGTTTCATTTTTTGCGGGATTTTTCCGAGATCGTAAAACAAAAGCCGTAAGGTTCCATAAACAACAACGTCCCGAATACGTAGAACAATAAATTGAGCTCGAGGAGGGAAAGCAAATGGTCTAATTCCGTGCAGGAAGTTTGCGTTTTAGACTCGTGGAAATGTTTTTCAGAAAGATAAATTTAAATATGTGAAAATTTGAGTACTGCTGGATTTCTTTGTTGTTTTAAGGAATGTTGAGTGTGTTTTAGCGTAAAAGCTAAAATACAACAGCGAGCTTTTAACTCTTCAAAACTTTTCCAATATAAGAAAACTACATTATGGACGTAAATCAACACAGAGAATGAGACAAAAGGGGATTTTCCAGTAGTGACGTTCGTGACTTTAAAACTATTTTTAAAGTAAAATTAATGTAATGTTTTATTGATCAAATTATTATACTGGTTCTTTTTCCTCAGACAGTCTGCTTTTTAAAATAAAGTTTTAACAAGAAATGTTATGTTCATCTATCATCTCATAGTTATTCGTTTTAGCTTCATAATTTCATAAATTTAAGTTAGAAAATTATTATTTAGAAATAAACAATAAAATAAAGTACCACCGACTTTTCGGTCAAAACTTATGATTTGGAAAGCTTGAAAATTTATATTTTAAATAAATGGTCATTTTTACAGTGCACACTATTTGGATCTTAGAAATCCGAAGAGTTCCAAAGTTGCTTAAATTACAAAAGAGGTGGCCCATTTGGAATCCTTTTAGAAATCCGAGATATTTTGCGCCATTCTCCAAATATCATAAAGTAACTGAAATTTCGCATTTTCATTTTTCGTCCATATTTTTGTTAGCTTTTCGATTGACATTTGACAGTTTTTCTTGAGTTTACATAGAATTAAAAAAAAATTATGTCAACTGGATTTTCTTGAAAATCAACCAACTTTTGATTTTTTTATGGGCGCCAATTTTGGTATTATATCATTGGAAAGAGAAAGAAGGTATAATTTCAATGATGTAATTATTTTACATTAATATTGACTTTTTTAAAAAATATTGATTTATTAATTAATCAAAATTGTGTTACATCACTGAAGTTGGATTAACATAAAAACGATTTCAGGGCCACATAGCGCCCAAACTAATCAACTTTGTGCTAAGATAAATTTTCTTAAATCGGTTTATTTTAGTTGAGGAATATACAGGGTGATTCAGACCACCAGTGCCACCCATTTATCTCGAGAACGCGTTATCGCACATCACTTAAATAAAAAACTTAATTACCAAAGTGAACCTAAACAATCCATTGGTGAACAACCCGGAACTATTCGGAACAGGAGGTAACTTTGATTTTTTAAATGGCAACCTAGGTCGAGTTTAGTTTTGATAGGTCTCTCAAAAACAAATAACTTTTATTAAAATATTTTTTTAATATTTTCCATAGTTTAGAATTTATTCGAAAAACAAAAAATTGTAAAAAAAAGTAAATAAAAATTATTGCATATTTTGAAGAATTTTATAAATTTATAAACTCTTTCTACAAATTCTAATATTTTACCAACTTTAAATATCATACTTGTCCATATTTAAACAAAATTCTTCAAAATATGCAATAATTATTATTTACTTTTTTTTAACATTTTTTTTTTGTTTTTCTAATAAATTCTAAAGTATGAAAAATATTAAAAAAATATTTTAATAAAAGTTGTTTATTTTGAAAAGACCTATCAAAAAATCAAAGTGATATCCGGTTCCGGATAGTTCCGAGTTGTTCCGGAAAAATATAAGTATGGTTTGATAGGTCTTTTAAGAACAAACAACTTTTATACAAATATTTTTTTAATATTTTCCATGGTTTTGAATTTATTCGAAAAACAAAAAAAATTGTTAATAAAAGTAAATAAACATAATTGCATATTTTGAAGAATTTTATAAATTTGTAAACTCTTTCTACAAACTCTAATATTTTACCAACTTTAAATATTATACTTGTCCATATTTAAACAAAATTCTTCAAAATATGCAATAATTTTTATTTACTTTTTTTAACAATTTTTTTTTTGTTTTTCGAATAGATTCTAAACTATGGAAAATATTAAAAAAATATTTTAATAAAAGTTATTTGTTTTTGAAAGACCTATCAAACCATACCAAACTCGACCTATGTTGCCATTTAAAAAATCAAATTTACCTCCGGTTCTGAATAGTTCCGGGTTGTTCCGGAAAAATATAAGTTCACCAATGGATTCTTTAGGTTCACTTTAATAATAAAATTTTTTATTTTGGCCATGTACGATAATGCATTCTCGAGATAAATGGGTGGCACAGGTGGTCTGAATCACCCTGTACAATATTCGATTTTTGAAAAGACCTTTTACAGGCAGCTGTTTAATGATATTTGGGGAAGGAGCAAAATATCCCGAATTCCAAAAAAAGCTTGATATAGGCCAACTTATTTGTAATTCTATGATCTAAAAAATTTAAAGGTTATACAGGCAATTAAAAAACACCCTTCTTGAAGACCTATTTTGATTTTTTTAATCGTTTAGAAAAAAATATCCTATAATAAAATTTAATAATGCGGTCGTTTTCAAAAGATCGATGTAAGCAAATGAAATAATTCTGCTTATTTAAAATTTGGATTCGATTAGAAAAACGAAATTTGAAGTTTTTTCGGGGCTTAGGTAAAAAAATTTATGATCACTTCTATTTTACAGATTTCTCGCCTATTTGTCTAAAATTTCATCCTTTTCGTTGAAAATACTATTAAAATAATATTATTGTTACCCAATAGTCCAGTCAAATAGTAGATAATAGATAATAATCCTGGTAGAAGATTTTATGTTTCTAAACTATTTAGGGCGAAACCAAAAGAGGAATTTATAGTTTCTGAACAAAATATCTCGAGGATAAACTCCTGGAGCCAAAAACCACCAAATTTTTGGACTATTTTCAATTTTTTTTACTATAGTTCGAAAAAGAGCGATTCAAAAAAAATAAATTTTGACTCAATTTTTTCGTTATTTTACCTTGTTAATACCTGTGAATAAATATTTGCGAAGATAGTATGTGGGTACAAGGAATCAGAGGCAACCCTTAAAAAACATCAGGGCTGCAGAAGAATTCATGTTCATTTTACAACCATTACTAAGCACGCTATAATATAGCTTTATGAAAAGAAGCATTTTTTAACTTTGTGAAAAATCGCAAAAACCAACTTTTGGCCCCATTTTTACCTTATTTTTCCATATTAATACCTTTGAATAAGTAATTAAGATAGTCTGAATTTACAATGAACCAGAGGTTATCTGTAAAAAAAATCGTCAGAGCTGGAGAAGAATTCATAACATTGGATGCATCAGCAGCAATAGACGTTGAACATAAATATTACGGTTCCAGGTATTTGCAAAATCTGCCACAAAATGCAAACTCGGAAACGAGTGATCCTAGTGTTATGAACACTCTGAACACTTTTAAAGACCATCAAATTTATTAAAAATTCGACCTTTTTTCTCCACCAATTACGTATCGACTTATAGCTCTTTGAAAATGAAAGATTTTTTCCAACTTTCTGAAAAATCGCAAAAACCAGCTTTAGACCCATTTTTACTTCATTTTAGTGTGTTTATTGTAACTTGTTAATTTATTAGACTAACAAATGATATATTTTAGAACTTTAGTGAAATGAATAATTAAACATTATAAGTCAATAAGTAACTTCGTCATCCTCAGTTTTAGTCGCAGTTGAGCAGGTTGCTTATTCTTGTACTGCCTTTTTCTACTTCGAGGTTGATCATCAAACTCATTGTCATTGTCAGTTTACTCGAGGATTCTCAGGCGTCAGCTTCATCATCAATTTTTTTGTGGGAGAATAATCTAGGACACATTTTCGCAATTGATCCTGTTACAGTTTTTACAGATTAATTACCACTTGAGGCCTCCTTTTTTGGCAGGTTCATGCCTTGGTGCAACCCATTTTACAGTTGCATAAAACACTGTTTTGATCTAGAGTGGTTTTCATCTGAAGAGAACCCTGCTCAGAATACAATGTTTAAGAATATTTAGATTAACCTAGTTTATGATTGATGTACGTGATGATGTACTGGTCATCTAGAATTAAGGTTTCTGAATTAATCTGAATTCCTGTAATGTATGAATCGACATTATTTAGTTTTAATAGTAATCGCTCGGGTAAAATCGCTTGCGGTGCAGGAAAGGTTCACTTCAGATGAAATCCACTATACCAAGGATTCAGGAGCTGGGTTTGGCTCATTTTAAAGTTTTGGAGGAAACCGTCAAAGCCGCGAATCCACCCCCATTTCTCAAGAGGGATGTCGTTTCCCAGGAATGATTGCACTTGATAGTAACATCTCAAGAAATTTTGATGCGCAGTATCTTGCGTTGGTTGCCACCTTTGTTTTTGTGGCAAATTTTGCAAATAACTGGAAACGCAATATTTATGTTCAACGTCTGTTGCTGCTGATGCATCCAATGTTATGAATTCTTCTCCAGCCCTGACGATTTTTTTTACAGATAACCTCTGGTTCATTATAAATTCAGACTGTCTTAATAATTTATTCAAAGGTATTAATATGGAAAAATAACGTAAAAATGGGGCCAAAAGTTGATTTTTGCGATTTTTCACAAAGTTAAAAAATGCTTCTTTTTCAAAAAGCTATATTATAGCGTGCTTAGTAATGGTTGTAAAAAAATACTTGGAATGAAATGTGTAAAGCATTTTAATGCTCTCTAAAAGTGTTAAGTATTGTGCGAAAGCTAGGATCGCTCGTTTCCGAACTATAGAAAAAAAAAATAAAAAAATCCAAAAATTTCGTGGGCAAAAACCCACGAAAGTTTAGCCACGACATATTAGGATTATTGCATCTATCAGCCAATTCAGACTATAAGTCAAAATGAGTGTTGACGCAAAAACAATTAGACGTAATCGCCGCTGTCCACTAAATTTTAAACATATGTTTATTTTTTTCAATCAAATTTAAGGGTTAATGCAACAATTGAAGTAAACGAGAGGCGGAGAATAAGGACTAATGTTGTTACCCATTAGTTTATGTATTAGTAATTTGTATGAAGTATCATTAATTTGATTAAAATATTTTCAAATTGGACTAAATTAAATAATCAAACATATTTAATTTTCCGACTCATTAAACTCTTTACTTATTGACTTGAAGCGGAGCTCTTGAAGGGAATAAAAAAATTTATTAAAATTGCTGAGCGGTTTTTATTATGAAATGATGGTTTTAATTAATTTATGCAAAAGCATTCTGGAGCATTCCAAAGCATCCTGTCAATATTATCCCAACACACGAACACAAGCACACGTCGCAGAAGCTGAAACCGGGTTATGTAAATGTTATCCCAGGGGATCAACTTCGCTTAACATGAAAGCGCGCAAAAAAATTAGCAAGGGTTAAAAACTCGAAACTACCGCTTGCATTAATTAAATATTTTTTGTAGAAATACAGGGTGCAATAAAAGTTAAATAATTAATTGAGGTCAGAGAGTAATAAATTGGATTAATTCTGCACGGATTAATTTGGAGCGTGTTATTTACTGAGATAAGTGAGATTAACTGAGCGTGGAAAATTGCTAAGACAAGTACTACTAGCTTCTTAATTTTTAAAATGGGAGCTTTAAATTAAAGGAATGTGAGCTTTTTGTATGAATTGGATGTATCGTTTTCTACACGCTCGTTTCCTTTCCATTATTCGGCACGTGTGATGTGTGCACCATTCATGTTTTCATTCATTGTTGGGGCAGGGCCATCTGCAATTTTTGGGCACGCAAGTTTACGGTTCACGATTTACCAGCTGCTCTCCTCCTTAGTATCTTGGTCCTTAATGGAACTCATGAGTACAACAACAACAGCTGATTTTAATTTAAGTACCTTATGGTATTCTATTCCAAGTAACGTCGAACGTTGCCAGCTTTTGCCAATATTACAAAGGTATAAAATTTCATTGCGTTTAATTGAATTTCATGTTTGCGTGGCAATATAAACTTCTTTTACAGCCTTTGTGGTTAGCTCTTGGGTATATTTGTGCCCTTTGCGGTGATGTTGTTGCTGGTCGCAACATACGTGGGTGTAATTGCTGCTCTGGCGCAATGCACGAACCAAATTTATCGTCCACACATCCACGATGCATGCCATCTGACTTCAGGCATCGCTTTTATTATAAACAATCGACATTTATCGATGCACCCACTCACGATTCAATATTGATCGACCACAACCAGAAGACATACCATAAATACATATATTTATTACCACAACATCATAACAATATTACACTTTTTATTTCAAAACAAAACCTTTATGAATTGTTTTACTATCTTCAAATCTTACAGCCTCAATCCTTTTCACATTTATCTACTAAAAACATACACGTTTCAAATTGATTTTTTGAACTCTCTACAACTACACAGTTCTTGAGAGTACCTTGAACTGAGGTAACTTTGGTCCAAATTTTGGAAAAAGATAATTTGATCTACGTAGAATATGTGTTAAATGAAACTTCAAGTAATCATACTATTGGTGCAAATTTGTGGAAATTTGTAAGTCCTTACAGGAAAAATATATAAGGTTTTGTATATGGATTGTAATGGACAGTTTCTATAGTTACTTACACTTTTGGACAGAATTGTACCATTAGTTATTCCAAAATTTGGGCCAAAGTTTCCTCGGTTTGCGGTATTGAAATTTTAAATGCGACACCCTGTATATACGTCTATTAGTCTACCACTGAGCTAATCGTTCCATTCTTTATTTAATTTATTACAAGTGGTTAAGGACTAGGATACAAATTTCTCATCACCCACTGTGCCTGAAGTCTTAACCACATCTTCTTTTATAAAGCCCTGCCACATTAACAACTTACTAATAAAGCAAAAGATCATAATTCTAAAAAACCTCAGACAATTTATTTCTTTAATATATTTAAGATCTTCCGTTAATTTGACACTAATAATGACTTAAATATTTTGAAGCGATTCATAAATCAAGCAAACACTTGGGAAATGCAATAGATTCAAAACTTCCAGACGTTCCCTTTCGTAATTTATTGTAGACTCTTATCGACAAAAAGGCATCTTTTGTTTCTGGCGTGGCCTACAATAAATTAAGCTTAATTCCAATGCGCGGCTTGTTATTAACGCGTTATCATTGCAAGAGGCCTGTCTCTTAACTGCTTCGTGCTTTCAGACATTATTTCGGCGCCCTACGGCCTGAAGATGCCAGCGTGAACACCGATCGGATACCAGCAACAAAGATTAATTGTAGTCTTTTCGTATAAAAAAGAGTTCAGTTATGGAATTACAGGAGATTATAAAGTAGTTTGTTATCTTAAAAGTGGAAGGAAATTTTAATAGAGTAAAATTGGTTGTTTTGAATTAATGGAGTTCTACAATTTAAATTACACCATTTTCGTTATCACTACTTAATGATCTTTTCGTTTCAACATAGCAAACTGTATTTTTTTTAGTAAATAAAATTTAAATGAAACTACTAAATACCATTGATTTTTTGTAACACCTAAATCATGTGAATAAGAGATTAAAATCATGTTTACGTTATGAATACCAGTATTTGCTAAAATTATACATAGTTAAGATGATCATTGACCATTGACTGGAAACCCGTCATTCTGGAGATCAAAACGTTTTTTTTTGTACATAAGTATATCCTAATCTTTAATATCATTCATGTTCAAAACTAAATATTTACCTTTAATTTTTTTAGAGCATGGGAGTATTTTAAAAAAGTACAATATTTTTTTATCAAAAAGGCACCAAACGTCATAGTTGAATTCCATATTTATTTTGGAGCCATAATCCCATTTTTCTAAAAATGTCGCTTGGTCCATTTTTTATAAACATGGTCCAGTTGGTCTCAGTTTTTTCAGAAATCCGGACAAACTAGTGAGGTCTTTTTTTTTCAAAATTGACAAAATGACGCGTCGTTATTCTCCTGTGAGTTCAAGTTTTCGTTTACTAAAACTAAGCAGAAACGCCGTTTTGATTAAAAAATGGTTTTATACCTATTTGTAGTGGTTTATAGTTCAGTACGTTTTTTTTTTCATTTTCACCGAAATTTTGATTCTCTTTTTAAATTAACAACGACGTGTAGAAAGTGTAAAAAGTACATAACAAAATCATGATTACTATGTAAACATATTATAAAATATGAACTTATATGCGTGCAATAAACATTCATTTTTAACACCTACATCATAAATAACCATTAGGATACAATTAGGCCAAGTGTAGATTTTTTAGAAAATTTTTAGTAAATCATAAATCAAATAATTTTGGGAGAACTTTTTGACCGGTTAAAACTATTAATGGCTTAAAAAATCAAGGGAAATCTTTTCTACTAAAAAAGCAGGACCAAAGGCTCTAAGTCGACATGAATAAAAGGGCGATGTGAACAAAATGCCGAAAGAGAAAAACCCGAACGATAAAAGACAGACTAGGACAAAACAAACGAAGAAGAAAAGACCGAAATGGACAGAACGCCGAACGATGATGTGCACATTTAAAAAAAATTAATTTAAATTTTTTTTATAATTTTACTACTTTTCGAATAAAATTTTAGTATATGATGACTTGGTACCTGATAAATGTTAACGATATTGTTTTTTGCCAAAAATCCCGTAATTTTCCAAGAAACGGAAACTTCAAAATTTATTTTAAAAATGGATATCATGAAATTTGTTCATTCTGCTTTAATTGACACATTTTTTCATAAAATCCATAGTTTCGGAAATATTTTCATCTTTCAGGTTGGGCCAGGTCAGGTTAGGGTAAGTTATTTTGCGCATAAACATCTTTCAACATTTTCTCTTCATCGGCCTTTTTCCAGTCATCCTTTCCTCTTCATCGATATTTTTTTTTCTGCCTTTTGTGCAGGTCGTCCATTTATCGTTAGGTCATTTTTCTTTCAGCTTTTTGTCTGCGTGGTCCTTTTTTTTAATTCAAGTCGACCTTTTATCGTTTGGCTTTTTTCTTTCAGCCTTTTGTCCATATCAGCCTTTTACCATTCGGCATTTTGACCTTTAGGGATTCGAATAATTGAGATAGACCCTAAAAAACGCTCTGAACTTCTGGAGTGCATGAAAAACGCTACCTCTGAGATTAGTTTAGTAATCAGTATTATCGAAAACTTTGTGAATTTTTTTGTGAAGAAAACGATTTTAGATGTGCCACTGATAAATAAAAGGTGAATCGAAATTCTGCTAATTAAACTGCAATCATTCAAAAATTATGAAAAAATGATTTTTCGAGATTACACAAAATGATACCTATACAACATACATATGTATACTGATTAAATTGAGTTTTTTTGTTGTGTTCAAGGTATCTATTTTAACAGACATCCCAAGATTTAAAAATTTTTAAACATTGTATACAAGATTTTACTTATTTTCTGAATATGCAAACTTTGTGAAAATACTGGTTAAGAGACTTGGAAACAATTCTCCAAAAGAGCATCTTTCATGAAATTTGTACTATTTTGGAGTTTTTTATGTTTAAACCCATTAAGTTTTTTCATCTGAAAAAAAAGTCTGACTTTTTATAATCTTTAGTTTAATTATCAAGTTAAAAGTCAACCCAAAAGTCGAAAAAAGCTCGTATAAACTCTTTAACATGCAAAAAAAATTGTTTTGATATGTCTTTTCGTTTTGTTGCAAAACTCAATTTTTGGTGATAAAAAACGAAAAAACAACAATTTGATCGATAAATCATTTCAAATTTCTTTCTATTTGTAAATTACATACAGATGGGTGAACAAAAAACGGCCAACGATGTAGCTTCGTTATTTCTTATCCGATTTTAATAAGTGATATGTCAAATTAAATGGTTTGAAGAATACTACTATCAGATAATAAAAGATTAATTTTATTTTTGAAAAAATCACGGGAGGAGGCGGCAACTTTTCTTTTTCAAATGGCAACATATTTTTTTCGATTGACAAAAATCATTAACAAAAATAATCTAAACCAATTAATTATACCACAATTTTTTTTTAAATTAGTTTATTTTTAATTTTTTTTATTATTATTAATTATTTCTAATTTAATTATTTTTTTTTTGTTTTTGAGTTTTGATTATTTTATTTTTTTTTAAATTTTGTTTTTTAATTTATTATTAATAAATTAAGAAATTATTAATATATTAAAAATTATTTATAATAAATTAAAAAACAAAACTTAAAAAAATAAAATTTGAAAACTCAAAAACTTAAAAAAAAACAATTGAATTAAATTAAAAAAATTTAATAATAATAAAAAAAATAAAAAAAAATAAGAAAAAAAAAATAAAAAATAATTAAAAAAAATATTGGTATAATTGATTTAGCTTATTTTTGTTAATGATATTTTCAATCGAAAAAAATATGTTGCCATTTGAAAAAGAAAAGTTGCCTCCTCTTCCTCTGATCTTTAAAAATATTAAAATAATCTTTTATTATTTGATAGTAGTATTCTTCAAACCATTTAATGTGACATATGACTTATTAAAATCGGATAAAAAATAACGAAGCTACATCGTTGAACGTTTTTTGTGCCCCCCTCTGTATATTAATTAAATTCAAACTGGTCTGCAACTTTTGTGTTGCAATTTTATGCAGAATTATTTATACCAAAAAGTTAATTATATTTGTTTATACATTCTCAATTTTTTTCCAGCTGTCCAGATTTAGTAGAATGACTCTAAAACCTCAAATAAAAAAATATATAAAAATATTGATTACACTAGCATATCTAGTGACAACCGTAAACTGGTATTTTTGCCTAACTTTTAAAATCGTTTTATTCCAGACTTTTATCTGAAGATTGTGAATTTTTTTCTTATTTTTTTACAAAAATAGACCCCTTAAACGAGAAATTGTTTAAAATTTGCTTTTTAGTTTTTTCTTGAGTCTTTATTTTTTTGACTGACACCCGAAAAAGTTCTAAAATTTTGATAATCATACGGCTTTGAAGGTATTTTTACCTCGTCTTCCTTAACTAACAAAAATACCTTACGACCCAAAAGTTTAAATAAATCTGAATTAAAAGTTCTCATCAGAAAATATGAGCAAAATAATAAAAATTATTAATTTTGCGAAACCTATTTGAAATTTAAAATTAATTAAAAATCAAGAACTTTATTCTGACTTTTTATTTAAATTAGCAGTTTTTTTTGGAAAACCCAATCAGTTGATTTTACTGAATCATTACTACAAACAATTTAGGGCTTTAATCTTTGATATACATTTCTGCTCAGTACTGCTAATATTCTTTGAAAATTAAAATTAAAACGAATTTCTGGTAAAAACATTCAAGGTATTGCAAATCGAAAATTAGGAATAATTTTTTGGGGGTAACTTAAACACAATGTAATTAAAAAATGATTAAAATAGACCACTTAGTTCAGTCCCCTTTTGTTTTTTAATGGTGTATATTTATAATTGGCAAATTTTTGGAACCACCAGGTGTTTAAAATTATTTTCCCCCTTTATCGTTTTCCTAATTTAAAGCACCATTACTTATTTTACCTTTTGTCAGGATTTGGCTCGACTATTCATAATGGAAAAAAGGAAGGTAAAGTCTTCTTAAATCAAAATACCCAAAATTGATGTTTCAATCTTTATTAAATTAAGCTTTTGAACGTCAAAATCGATTAACATCGATTTTGGGTTTTTTTTTTTGGTTGAAGAAGACTTTACCTTACTTTTATTCATGATATTTTACACAACTAATTTAATATCGAAAAATGAGCGCTTTTAACTATATTTGGATGATGTCGTTAATGACCGTTGTCTTACCCATTTTACCAAAAACAGTCAACTCAACATCATCTTCCCAAAACTGTCCACTCAACACCATTTCCCAAAACGCCTAGTCAACATTATTCCTCACAGTTTTTTTCAGAGAAAAGGTATTGATATCTCAATTTGTTTCGAAGTAATACCATTGTGTAATACCCAAAAATTATAGAGAATAAAATTTTTGATAAAATAATTTCGGGTAGTTATTTCAAAAAATAATTAATTATGGAAAACGACTTGGTCGATAAAAAATGTTTCAAGGCTTAAAATTTTTAGAAAAAATCCCCGTAGTTAAAATCACCAAAAATATTTAATTCGGCAAAAATCCTCGCTTCATATGGGTTAGTCGTACAAGGACATTAAATTTGGCAGCGATTACTGCTGGGGTCAATTCGAGTCCATCATAATTTTAAAATTCAAGTAAGTAATAAAATCTAATATAGTTTTATGGTATATTTTTACTTTAAAAAACAAACATTTTACCCAAAAGCTCATAAAAGAATACTTTTATATTTAAATAATTTACGATCATCTTTCTAGATGATTTCAAAACAAATTCAAACATACGGCCTGTAGATCGTAAATCCATATTTCATTCATATCTTTGACAGTTTTATAACATTTACTTAAAATCCTAAAAAGCTGTATTAATATTTACAAGGTGTTGTGATCTAAGTTTACCGCCCTATCGCCTCGAATTTTCAATAATCGTAAAAACGTCGTTTGCTGTTTTTAAACCACAGGACGTAAATAAACGGCCGTAATTTCATGTTAGAGTTTGACCCAAGCGGCACGTGTAATGACTTAAATTTTTGTTACAACCCTGACCAACAAATCCCTATAGGATAAGAATTACGAACTTTTTCCTTTTGAAAGTGTGAAATCACTTTAGGACTTTACGTTTCTTTTCTGTTTAATCAAACGTTCGATTGTGTTGGTTTAAAGACTTCTTACTTCAATCAACAATACCCTCGTTAATGACTCAACCGGCGAGGTTAAAGTATTTTCTCTGTTTGACCCTGTTTTTACGAGCGTTAAATATATTTCTCTAAAAAATAGGGTGAGATTATAAAGTTTCAGTCGAGTATTATCTATGCCAGAAATGTGATAAATGGCAACGTTAAGTTTGAAATATAAAGGGTATAAAGTGTTCCGGTGCAACCTCGCTTGAATTATTTATATAATGAAGTAAGGGAAAAGTGTTATTCTTTCCAAACACAAATGGAAATAAATGGTTTGCTTCTAAAAGAACGCCGAGAGGAAAGTGTTGCCTGAAACCAACGCGACATGGGATTGTTTACTCAAGAAAAAATCTAAAAAAATTGTCGGATTTAAATAAAACCTTTAACCTTGTAGTTTTTTATCAAAGGATTTACTATATAGGGTTATTTACGATATACCTTGTACTGATTTTATAAATATTTATGACGTTATTCGCTTTAAGCCATTTTTTCTCCAGTTTTTTATTTGGAAACGAAATTTGTAGTATTGCTTTTTTGTCATTTGGGGAAAAATAAATTATTTTATTCAAAGATAAAATATTTGAAAGTTGCATTTAAATTTAAACTAATATAGTACGCCACTGGTGCAAGCAAAATTGTTCTATTTTTAGTTTCTACATAAACTAGGTAATTACAAAATATAATTAATGTAAAAATAATGTGATATCATTAAGTTATTAAATGATTTCTAGTACTTTTTCTACAATAGTTTGTATGCCTTTTAAATCTTTACACTTTACACATATTATGATAAAATTAATGAGACTGATGCAAGGAAATTTTTAAAATCATAATTTTTGCAAGATTTAGGATTATGAAAAAGTAGCCCTCCTGGTTTCAAAAAAATCTTAATCTATTAGGATTTAATTAAAATTACTTGGTAATTCACTAACGTTGAGAAATTTTTAAAAATATGGTTTTCGGATTTCTAGAAGCACTAAACTTATCACTAAATATTAATTCAAAAAAAGTCTTGGAAATTACGATTTTCTTTGAGGTTTTCCTACAGGGCTGCAATATTGAATTGGGTTTTTATTAAGATTCGAATAAAAATAGCAAATACTTTCAAATTTTTGTTTTTATTCAAACCTTTTCAGCAAGACTCAGTTACCCCTGTTTCCTACTAAGTTTTGAATAAATATAACATGTGATTGGTGTTATGAAAAAATATTTAAATTATTAAATTTTCACAAGAACTACGCTTATGACATTAATAATTTCGAAATAATCTTAAATAACTGACGTCAAGGAAAAATTCAATAATCACATTTTTAGATTCCCACAAGAACTCTGAGCTTATGTTGAAACGATAATACCCAAATAATATTTCTATTTTATTTAAACTTTTTCCAAAGAACTATTTTTAAACTCTTTTTTATTTTCTTTCAAATTTATATCGGGTTGCTGGTTGTTAGAGAAATCTATTAAAATGATACTGTTGGATTTATACAACAACTAACTAAACTTATGTTAAAATAAAATATCGAAATAGTTCTTCAAAATTGCCACTTTAGCGCGACACTTGGAAATTTATCAAAATGATATTTTTAGATTTCTGCAGAAACTAAGCTTACAGTAAAACATTTATTTAAAAAAAACTGCAATTTTGTTCAAAGTTATTCCACCTTAACTATAGAGGGTGTCCCAGACCTCCGAACGTTTTTCGTACATTATTGGAAAACAATACGTTATAACTATGTTGCTATTTAAAATTTTACTTTTGATTTTGGGTACTTACGTTTTTTTTTTTTAAAAATTTCGAATAAGTTCACTTAAAAAAATGGAAAAATGGACACGATCCACTTGTTTTCCTAAGATCCTTTTTTTTATTAAGGAGCTTCGCGGGAAGCATGATAACTTGATACTTTTTTTTTCATAATTGGCATTGGTTTAAACGAAGAAATATTTTTGCTAATTATAAATAGAGTTCTCAATAGAATCAAAATTCCTTCGTTCAAAGACAAGCCATTTATATGGAGAAAACATGTACCAAATTTCATCAACATCGGTTCAGCTGTTCTTGAAAAACCTTAGTCACCACGGATCTTCGGAAAATAAGTGTTATCATTTAAAATATGTAGAATTAGACCGGGTGGAAATGAAAACCGGGTCACCTCTATAACTTTTTTATTTCTGAATAGAAAAATTTGAAATTTGCCTATGTTCTATGGTTCAAAAAAACAAATTTTATGTGCATTTTTTATTTTCGAAATCACTTACGGTTTCACCGGAAACACCATGAACTTTGTTTTTTTAAATGTAACATCCCATATTTTTATTCATGGCTTAAAATACTTTTCAAAAAGAAGTATTTTTGAGATATTAGTTTTTAAAATAAAGTAAAATTCTTGTTCTTGAGGATTTGGATAAATATTTAAATATAGTAAAATATAAATTCTTTGTATCCAACTTTATTTTAAAATACAATCTTAAGTTGCAACTAGTTTCGCCAAATCATTGGCTTCGTCAGGCAAAGATTTTGAATTGATGAAAATAGAGAACTAAATAACACAAATAAAAATGTATAAACCAAATGTAAATAAAAACCAATAAAAATAATGTAAAATCTTTTCAAAAATGAGTATATGCAATTTTAATTGCTTACTGACAAATATGTCTATATATATAATATATAAAAGAAGTATTTTTTTATATTAGTTTTTATTTTTTGCAAAAAAAAATGTTTTCGAAGTCGGTGAAAATTACCAAAACTAATTCTAAATAATTCAAATACATAAAATAAATAATCGTTATAAAATCCTCTTTTTAAAAAGTCGAATGACCCGGCATCATTGCATTTAAAAAAAGTGAGATATTTGATAAAATCTTCATTAACTAAGTTTAAAAATTAATAGTTCAAAAACCACTTAATTTTTTTTCAAATTACAATTTTATTTAGGTATTTGAATTATTTAGAATTAGTTTTGGTACTTTTCACCGACTTCGAAAACCTTTTTTTTTTTTGAAAAAATTTTTTTTACAAAAAAAATAAAAACTAATATCTCAAAAATACTTCTTTTTTAAAAGTATTTTAAGCCATGAATAAAAATATGGGATGTTACATTTAAAAACACAAAGTTCATGGTGTTTCCGGTGAAACCGGAAGTGATTTCGAAAATAAAAAATGCACATAAAATTTGTTTTTTTGAACCATAGAACATAGCCAAATTATCAAATTTTTTTATTCATAAATAAAAAAGTTATCGAGGTGACCCGGTTTTAATTTCCACCCGGTATGATATAAAAATGCAACTTGTATATGTTTCGTTAATAAAAATCTTAAGGAAAACTATTTTATAAGAAGATTTTTTCAGGATATTCGTTTTAAAAAATCTTGCTGTATTATAAACTTTTTAAGTTTTTCCTCAAGATTGCGGTGAAAATTAAAAAAAAATCATTTTTTTCATAGAATGTAGACTTATGATAAAGCAAAAAGTTTATAAAAGATCCTTTATGAAAGTATTGTGATACTTTTCAAGATTTTTGCAACGAATCTAATTTTGTACGTATAACATGTCAAATATGCATTCAAAATTTTAAAATAAATAATTTTGTATTTCTTTTGTTTCGATTTATCTTCAAAATCATTTGCGACATTATCTTTTTATTGAAAATTTTCTCAAACGACTTTTATGATGCATTAAAATTTAAGAAAAATAATAATTTTAGGGTTTCAAAAGCTCTGGTTTATGACAGAGCAAATAATTTAAAATATGTTTCAACGTTTCAACTAGAGATTACAATACCGCTCAAAATCAATACCGGTATTTCGGTATTTCAATTTTTGAAACCGGGATACCGGTATTAATACAGGTATGGCTATCTACGATTTTTCGCGATTTTTTAAATCCAGAGGCACTCTGGGGGATTTTTTTTTGATTGCCCAAAAATTGTTAAAATAATGATGAATTAATTCGAAACTTATCAAACGATTTCCCTTAAAATTACGGTAACTGGTATATGTATCAGAAGCACTTTCTGGATTTAAGATTATTTCGTTTCAAATAAGTCACGAGTTGGGCAAATACTTCGGCAAGTACTAATGGACGGTCATTCAGATGAGATCGATTTTTTTGTGCAGAAAACGTTCTTTCAAACTAGTGTAGAGTCTGAAAGAACGTTTTCAGTTGTTGTTGGAATTGTGCTTAGATACCCTTGCATAAGATTTATTTTTTTTCACTTATTTAGGTTTTTGGAAAAATTATTCGGTCTATTGTAGCAAGGCTAGGAGAGCTATATGAATATTCATAGTTCATTCATTTGTTTATATTCCAAATACCGATATTTCTCTCCCAATACCGGTTTTATAATACCGGATATAAAAAGGTCGTAATTCCGGTATTCGGTATTCGAATACAGGGATACCGGTATTGCAATCTCTAGTTTTCAAGAATTTCTTTGACGTTTTTGCCAAAATTTTATACAACGTTTTTGGTGGACTAAAAAATAGTAGGTAGTTTTCCACAGAATCCAAGCTTTTAGCAAAGTGAAAATTGCAATTTTGTACTGTGTTTGTTAGCGTTGCATTTAAATTGTAGTATGAAATTGGTACATTCTAAATAAAATTAAAAAAATCACAATTTTAGTTTTCCAAATGATCTCAGCAAAACTTTTGAAAAAAATCTATTTTATATCGTTTCTTTGGAGTCGCAGTAAAAATATTATAACATAGCTTTGATGGAATAAAAAACTTAGAAATTGGTTAGTTTTTTAATTAATTTTAGTAATTGCTATGTACGTAACAAATGATACTATTTTTAAAGAAACTTTTAAATATTAATAACAATTTTATAACGATTCGTATACATATTGACAAAAAAGAAATACTTGAGAAGTTAACGAATTTTTGTATCATAAGCATGTGATCCCTGATTTCAGAGGATTTTCCTTCTCGATTTAATGGTGTTATTTATATCATCAATAAAAACAAAAATATCGAGCAAGTTTTCATTATCGGTAAACTTGTACCTGTCAACACCTTTAAGTAAACTTGCATCGTTAACCAGTCTGGCTAAGCCTCCGAAAAAGAGATTAAAAATTGGCATGACAGCGAGGAATGCGCGAATTAATCTCAATTTCAGTATCAATTCTTTCAAAATAAATTGGACCTCGTTAATCCCAGGGGATTAAAATGACAGATTGGTGCAGTATAATATTTTGCCAGTCTTGAAATTCCTTTTTTTAATCTTGCGAATTGCGAAAGAAAGAAATTAATTTTGTTTATGTTTGTTTTATTTTCAGCCTGAAGGATCGAACTCCCCAGGTGCCGGTCATGCATTTCGTTGTAAAGTCTTCAAAAGACCAAGGCCCTGCCATCTCTGCCACCAACCCATCTACAATCAAGGCTCCTGCTGTAGAGGTGAGTCAAAAAAATCTGAAGATTAATTTATTTCTTCTCCACTTATCATCATCATCTCATATAATGTGATACTTTTTAATCCTCCTCTTGTGAATGGTGTCTGATGATGATTGCAAGATTTACGAGCGCGCGATTTATAAAAGTCGTGTTTTGTGCAGGCGGGGGCGGCCAGAAGAATTTCATTCCGGCTCCATTAATCATTCCAATTGTCGGCCTTATTGTGGCATATTTAACCTTTTGGCACTGGCACTTATTTATGCTCACGCAAGAATTTAATTGGCGTTAATGGCGCGAACGTAAACAAGTGTAAGTTTATTTGGATCATAAATCAATACCTTTATTAGTGTCGCTGGTCGCTTATGATTTAATAGTTTAATACAACAATGTTGTTAACCAAACGCCACAGTTTCATTAAAATACCTTCGATGCACTACTAACTCATGATAAATTGATCCAATTTTTTTGACCATCGAAAAAATAATCGAACAAATTTTAAAATTCAGTATTTTTTTCCAGTGAAAAAACTAAGTGTTTTAAATATTACTCCATAATATACAAGGTGTTTCAACGCTGCGAGGAAGTAATATTACTATAAAATGAAAAAAGATATCGACATTCGGTTTTCGACAGAATATACAATATTTTTAGGCACACTATTTTAATAATATAGCGGTTTACCATTCCAAGGTAGCAGACCAAAGTTACTGTTTTTTAAAGGAACACCTAGTGTATTATTACATTTTTGGAATCCTAATATTATCAGGGTGTCTCATGAAACTTAAATTTAGCAATTAAATGAAATTTTCAAATAGAACATCCTGTATATTTTAACATCAATCGAGTGTATTGTTTGTTTGGTCGCATGGTAATGTTTTTGGAGATATTTATTAATATTGTATATTTCCAAACAGAGAATATGTGAAAAATAGACAAAATAGCGCTTTTGATAACTTTTGTTGATGATTTTTTTTTCATATATGCCTAACATTTCTTGGTGTCTTTCTTTACTTTGTTTTTTTATCAAAATAGTAGTTTTTGTTGTTTTACAACACAAATAAAATCCAAACTCACAATTATCAATTTTGATTTTTTAAGTCTTATTGTTAGTAGGTATGTTTGAAACTTTAAAAACTGCTGCCTTATTCTTGAACCAGTTGGAATGATGTCGCCTACGACTTCAGTTAGATGAAAGAATTAGAGTTGGTCCTTGTAGTCTCGTCGACGACACGATCTCGACCGGCCCAAGAATTAGCCTCCTGATGTTACCAAGGAAATCCTAATTTTGTTGAATTTTGTTTTTACGGTCTTTTTTGTACTTTTGATAACAGCTAAACCAAAATAATTAACTTTTCTAAAGAAGTACATTATCCAAACGAAATACAACTAAGGATTGAAGCAATGAAAAAATTGATGGAGCGTTTTTAAAATATGTAATAAGGGAATAGAATTTTTTATTCAAAACTTGATGATCACGGATGTAAATAATAAACAAAATTTTATATAGTGACGAAGCCACCTTCAAAAACAATGGACCTATCACCAAGCCTAATATGCACTATTATGCAATGGAAATTAATAAATTTTTGGGGAGGAATAATAGTTAATTATGTTATTGGTACCTACTGGCTTTTTTGATGGAAGCTTAACTGAGGAGATGTACCTCAAGCATTTAAGAGATTATCTACCATTATTGTTGGAAAATGAATGTTCACTTAGTGTTACAAAGAGACATATGACTTCATCAAGATGGAGGCCCTAGGCACTCTTATCGGATAGTTAGACAATGTTTAAATAATTAAATACCTAGAAACTGAATTGCCAGAAATGGGCATATAAATTGGACGACCAGACCTCCTGACTTAACTCCTATAGATTTTTTTCTTTGGGGCCATGAAAAATGTTTAGTGTATCAACCCACAATATCTAATGACATGGAAACCCGAATAAGACCAGTATTTCAATCTATCATACCGAATATTCTCAAAAATATGGAAATAATTAGATTAATCAGCTTCCTCGGACTTCAAATTTATTCTCAGGCGAAAAAATTTCATGGAACGTTTCGAACCACATTAGTTCTTCATCAACTATAAACTATTTTGAAAAATTAATAATAGGATTCATTAGGCATACATTGAGTTTAGTTTGAGTTTAGTATACAGAAAACGATATCAATAATTAATTAATTTACATTAATTTTCTCAGAGGTTTAAAATTGACAATATTAGTTGTTAATTAACTTTCAAAAACAACAATAAAATAATTAAATAAGTAAGAGATTTCTATCTCAACACAACTTCGCTCTTGTTAATCGTCAGCAGGAAAATTTTTTTACATTTTTTTAATAAAATAAGAGAATATATCATCCATTTATAAATAACTTAAACCAAAATTCATCAGAGCATCTCCAGTCACCAAACAACTGATTTTTTTTATAAAGACCTATAATACAAATATGAGTTTTCTTTGATTTTTTGATTATATCCTATTTATACTCACTGGCCCAAGTCACCAACTAAACCAAAAATAAAAGTAAATAAAAATTCTTCGAAAAAATCTAAAAAATATATCTTGGTCAGCTATTTTAACATGCGTTCTTCAACTGTATAGGTTATTCAGGATATGGTGTAATAATAAATAATAAAACAACACATCCTTTCACTAAATGGATCCTACTCATTTTCGAAACCTTTATAGGTTATGTTTTTCAAAAATATTTTCATTTTCACATTTTTGATGATTAAGTACATAATAGACTTACTAAGCTACGAAGTAAAGCCAGATAAGATTTTATTAAGATAGGTCAGCTAAAATTTATCTTTAATTTGGCGGATGATTTTGGATTAAAAATGTGTGCCTATGTATGTAGTTTTTTGTTTTATGTAAACTATAACGTTTTTTAATCCAAAATCTATGTGTATGTACTTTTATGTAAACAATAAAGGTTTTCGAACGCATATTAAGATTTGTTTTTTGAAACTATTCGAAGAGTTTTTATTTATTTTTATTTTTGGTTTAACATTCTCAAGAGAGTTGGTCCTTGGACCTAATCAAAAAATCAAAGAAAACTCATATTTATATTGTAGGTCTTCAGTTACTTGACTGGAGATGCTCGGACTGATGAATTTTGGTTATTTATAAATGGATTTTTCTAACGGATCGACCAAAAATAACCCAAAGTTTGGAAATCGCATTTTTTTGTTATTCAAATGTTTTTTCAAGGAATTATTAATATACGAACAAATCTATACTAGTTTGTCCATCTAACCGACGTTGTATCTCCAATAATAACAAAGATACCCATAGAGTCCAACTTTAAATGGGACACCCTGTAAACTCTTATTTTATTAAGAACATGTAAACATTTTTTTCCTGTTGACGATTAACAAGGGCAAAGTTGTGTTGAGGTAGGAAGCTCTTACTTACTTAATAATTTTATTCTTGTTTTTGAAAGTTAAAAATAACAACTAATATTGTCAATTCTAAACCTGATATCGTTTTCTGTAAACTAAACTAATGTGTGCTTAATGAATTCTATTATTAATTTTTCAAAATTGTTTGTAGCTGAGGAAGAACGAAATTTGGTTCGAAACGTACTATGTAACTTTTTCGCCTGTGAATAAATTTGAAGTCAGAGGAAGCTGATTAATCCTAATATTCCCACATAACCTCTAACGGGCGAGAAGATTGGACTCGTACATATTCTCAATGATGTCAGTCGTTCATTTGTACATAGACTTTTTTGTCGTGAGAAAAATGGATACATTTTTGAACATCTATTTAAACCCAATATTTTTGATTATTTAGCGTAGCAGCTTATTTTTTGTAATATTTCGCTATTTTTTAAGCATAGAGTTAATAAATATTCACTAATTCTTAGATTACGATACGTGGTAACACACTAATGGCTAAAATAGATTTTTCAATATTTCTCTATGTGGATATTAATATCTCCTAAACCTTTAACATGCGACCATACAAACATTATATCAATAGAAATTTTGTAAAAAATGCCATCAATTGATATTAAAATATACAGGGCGTTCCATTTGAAAATATCGTTTAATAGATGCGCCCTGATAAAAGCTCATCAAAAACTAAAATTTTACATGATGTCAAAATTTGACCCAAAATTGTTTAGAACAGTGATTTTTCAAAAATGGTACTGTTTTTAGAGTGTGAGCCTGAAAGTATTGTATATTCTGTCAAAAACGCATGTCAATTTATTTTCTAGTAATGTTATTTCATCATTGCGCTGGGACACTCTGTATGGTTAACTTGAAAATTCTGCAAAAATTAAAATTTTAAGAAATTTATATTCATTCCTCGTGCTTTCCGGGTAACATGATTTATCATTCAATCCTGTTTCTAATTAAGATTTTAGAATATTGATCACTGAAATGTAAATAAATTTTACTCCATTTTACCGTAATGCTCTTATTTATTCATATTTAATAATTCCTCCTTCATATCTGGGTTTATTTCCTTGTTGTAGAATCGGTGCAATTGATTATGCATGTATAGAAGGTAACGTCTGGAAGATTTATTCAGTTTTGTGCTGTCAATAAAACGCCCCGACCCTTGGTTTTATTAATTGAAATCGTGTTGGCGTGTCGAGCAAGGCTTTAATTATCTGTCTTTGCGGCAACGTGCAAACAAAACCGAAACAAAAACGAGCCGCTGGAAACATAATAATTAAAGGACATTAATATCAGTCCTTCGTTGCGAAACTATCAGATATCAATTGCTTGAAATTTAATTTTAAAAATGAGTTGAGTAAAGGAGAATTATTGGTTTCTTTTGTTTTATTGTTTGTTGTCCTAAAGCGATTGAGTGTTAAGAAATTTATTTTTATAACTATACTAATGAGGTTATTGGTTTTGTAAATAATTAATTTTTGGAAATATAAAATAAATGCATTTAATAAAATGTTCTACTAACACGTTATTTTTTTATTGCAGTTTGTAAATACGTCTGTCACAAAGTCTGCGAAAGTAAGGTATGTATTATTTTTTATGACAATATTTGCTTTGAATTATTTACAGAAACAATCATAGCAACACTCCAGCTGGGATTTTAATACCACTATAAAAATAATATGAGAGTTTGGTGGATTTGATAAAAAACCGGCAAAATGTTTTCATACCGCACATTTTGGCGAAACCCAATAAATGGATTTTTGAGCATTTGTAAACGAAAATTTAACAAACAAAAATCCGTAATGTCATAAGAATTAAATTTCATTGAACTGAGCTGAGGATTGTTAAAAACTTCACGAACTTAAAACCAACAAAAACTCGTTATGTTTTACTTAGTCTTGGAAACTTTCCTCTAAGATCTTAAAAGCATCTCCATCTCTGTTGATAGCTTGACAAAACTTTTCATTAAACCCCAGCTGATTTTTAGAGGTGAAAGAAGAATAATTTTTGGATCAACCAAAGAGTTTTTCTCATCACTCTTCAGTCTTGTTTCTATGTCTTGTTTGAATAATGAAAAGCATATGTGTCCTATTCACAAATAAAACAGTAAAACTTTGCCATGCCTAACAAACGAGCTATAACCTTAAGGTCTCCACAAATTTTCCAATGAAACTCATTATATTTAATGGCTCTATGGACTCTCATGTTTGAGGTTTGAGTAAGTTTCTTTCATGTGTATTGCATACCCAATAGGAACTGATGAAAGGTTGTATCTATTATGTACTAAAACAGCTTTTAAACTTATCTTTGAAGAATCGATAAATAGTCTCCTAAGGATTGTGAGCTATGTTGAGAGCCCCTTCATTAAACCATTCCTATACATAGATATTTTAACATTGTTTTCGAGAAGATTCATTCTTGAGGCCAAAACTTCTGCCTTTCTTTTGGAAAGATTCAAATCTCTTATATGATCACTCAAATCATTTTGGGTTAATTTATGTACTTCAGGATAGGATCCATAGATATCAGTATTATGGACCTCTGATGGTTTAGATATAGGACGACCTTCTTCCTGTAGAATAGGACATATAGCTGATGAATGGTTGGTATAAACTTGTTCTTCATTGAAATCCCATTGTGACGAGGAGACACTAAACAAAAATAGCAGTCTATAATGGGATCTTTTGACTCCATCCGCATCATAGTAAAAGCAAAAGGCATAGAGCATCCTTTACGATTTATCCAATTTCTAAGATTGCATGTAGCTCTTATAGTAATCACCAATTTCCAATCCAAATTAGAGAAAATAAACCAGTCATATTAAGAGAGTAAAAGAGAACATTTCTGTGATGAAAATGTTACTTCCCAACAAACATAACAGTTATTGGACTTATTGGTACTCTTCACCACAACCCAGACATATCTGTATTTAACTCCTAAACCACAATAACACTGTAAAAACATACAGTGCTGCCACCTTAAGAAGCTAAAATTTTACAAATTCCTTAATATCACATAAATATCACATGATAGTCAATTTTAATTGATAAATTCGTAATTAGCACTTCGAAATTAATTAAATTTAGATGTTTTTATGAAAGATACAACAGAGTACTGTTGCAGAGTGTTATCGGGAGGAATATTCCTTCTGAAAAAATTCATCGCTAGAAAATTATTTGCAAAAAAAATTTTAATTATCCGTTGATATGGTGTTATTAAAGAAAATACCTTTAATGTTCGGTTGTTTAATCAGGTTTATACCATGATTTTTTTCTATGATTAGTTTTTCTGCCATGTAATTTCTCTGCAATGAAGTTTTTTACGATGAATATTTTTGCGAATAGATTAGCCGTGATAAATTTCTCAACATGAATTTTCTTCAATGAGGTTTCTATAAACCAATATAAAATGTTTTTTTTTGGGTTCTAAAGTCAAATGCGACCTGCAATTTAAATGGGGTCAGTTGAATAATTTTTAAATTTATATTTTTTTTAATTGTAAAAATAAAAAATGATTTCCTAAAAATTTTTAGGATTAAGAACTTAAATTACTTTTTTTATGATTATTACTCCGAAGAACTAATTGCAATAAAACGAAAAAAATACACATTTAGCAACATATTGGTACTTTTTTTTATTTTTAAAAAGGGAAAACAAAATTTGGCATATGTATTTTCAACCTTAGTTATTTTTTAAATGGGTAAAAGTAACAAAAATCAGTTAAAAATTTAGGTTCCGCCATTAAAAACCTGATGTTTCACAACTTAAAAATACTAAAATATACTGGTAGGACAATTTATTTTCAATACCGCTAAAATGAAATAAGGACCTACCCTGTATAAAAAAAACATATTAATTTTCTCCAAATATCTATATATTTTGAAAATATTTTTATTGACATTTCTTTTGTTATAAGATATTTTCTTCATTCCAGTTTTGTCCAAAATTAGTTTAGTTTATTATTTTTTGTCGCAATTTTTGTTATCTCTCTTTAATCCTGTAATTTGAATAGTATTTTGTAATGTTTTATTATAGGTTATTTCTTTTTGGTATGTAATATTCAAAGTTTCTATTTTCAAATTTTTATGAAAAATGAAGAAATGCAGCTATTGACTACTTATAAGTTTTTTCTAAAAATTAGGTTTGGTAGTGTTTATTTTCTTTTCTGTAAGGTTTTCCCAATATTTATGTAGTTTTTTTGAATTAACTAATTTGTTTATTTTTTTATCATTTTGTTATTTATTATAATTTTACTAAATTTATAATTTTATGAAGGTAAACTAGGTTCAATTCTAACACTAAGAAACACAAAATTTGTAGGTGTATTTTTTTATTTAGAAGTTTCTAGACTACGAAATATTCATTCTACTAAAATAAAATATAATTCTAGAAATAAAAAAAATATCCCAGGAGTAAATTTACCCTCAGATGTACATAATACATAAACATGTGTTAGAATTAGTAGGCAAAATCTGGAATATTTTTGATTCTAAGAAGTTTATGTTATTTTAGATTTTGAAACTTTTATAGTCCTGTAAGTTTTGAATGAAAAAAATACAGGGTGCAATTTTAAAATTGATAAATTTTCATGATTTTTGTGAACACCCTGTATAATATTCTTTCTTATTATTTGATTTTTATTTAAATCAATTATTATTTGGATTTTTTCTTTGCCAAATTGGTTTTTTTGAACATTATTTTCTGTATTTAAAATAAGTGAACGACGAGGTTAAATTTCCTTCAGTAAAATTTAGCATCTTATTGGCTTAAAGATATACAAAATCTAAAGCATACTTGATTTAAATAAAAAAACTTAAAGTTAAATGAAATTTATACAGGGTGTTCCACAATAATCATTCAATTTTTGAAATTTTAAAATTGCTGTAACTTTTTAAGGAGTAGAAAAAAACATAATAGTTCATAGGAAAATTTTTGTTCAGAATGGCATTTACTATCTAAAAAAATGTTTGCTAGAAAAAAAGTGGGACACCCTGTAGAATAAAGACCTAAAACTTTTGTATATTTTTGTCTTAGAATTGAACCTTCCAAAATACCTTGTATTAATATTTCATTTTAAAAATGCATTTAAAGGCTAAAGTCATATGTATATTTTTTAAAGTAAATATTACAATATCCTGAGTTCAAAATAAATTAAACTTAAAAAAATAGTATACTGCACTTTTTTACAATAATTAGGTTTAGTTTAATAAAATTACTTTTTTAAATACAGAGTGTCCCAAAATTCAACCGACAACGTTTAACTGGAGATAGTGGACCTGAAAATAAGTTAATATGACCTTATTTATCTATATTCAAAAATGCATCACTCGGGAGTTATAAGCCTCCAAATTGGATTTTTTAAAATAGAATTTTTTTCATTACAGTCAAAGCAGTAAAGATTTTATAATGAAATTTTTTATACGTGATTTTGAATATTGGACGCTCAATTGGTAAAAATTTGGCTAATACTCGACTTTTGTAAATGGTGTTGGATGGAAGAAGAATACCCAAAATAGTCAAAAACTTTTTAGGTATTTAGAAATTTTATTTAAAAATTATTTTTTCATGTAGAAAACTGAAAAACGAAGATTTTCTGTCCCTTATGTATTTTTCGTAAGCTGAGTAGTTTTTGAATAAAATTAAAAAAATAGTAGGAAAGTTAGAGGCCACTCAACATACATTTTCAATAAAATACTTTTTAAATTACCATTGCATTTACTCATTATTAATGGATTATTAGCATATTCCTTAAATTTGAATTTAATTATTAAAATTAAGACTTTTTTTTCAAATTTATCAGTTTGTTTAACGTGTAGCTTGTTACTATGGAAACTACTAAATTCTTACCGTTATCCAAATTATTTTTTAAAATTTATTCAAAAGCGCCACAATCTATGCAAAATTCATAAGGGCCAAAAAATCTTACACTTGAATTTCTCCACAAAGGCAAGTACGTTTTAAATAAAATTTTTAAATACCTAAAAAGTTTTTGACTGTTTTATGCCTTCTTCTTCCATCCAACACTATTTACAAAAGTCGAAGATTAGCCAAATTTTTACCAATTGAGCATCCAATATTTAAATTCACGTATATAAAATTTCATTAAACAATCTTTACTGCTTTGGCTGCAATAAAAAAATTTCTATTTTAAAAATTCGACTTTGGAGGCTATAACTCCTCACCTCCTCAGGGGTGCATTTTTGGATATAGATAAATAGGGTTATATCAACTTATTTTTAGGTCAACTATCTCCACTTAATCGTTGTCGGTTGAATTTTGGGACACCCTACATTATTTTCCAAACTATTTTACTTTGAAAAGTTACTATTTGTTAAATTCACCTAAAAAATAGATAATTAAAAATTATTTCATTCAAGTCAATAATTTATTTATTTATTTTAAATTATGAAAAGCTCCTATTAAACTTATTGCTTATTTCTTTAAAAGTAATTGAAGGGATCGGTGCAAAAACCAGTTAGTTTCAATTTTTAACCAAATTCGGTTATGTTACGTTGTTGACTTTTTTTGCATTGAACACTTCAATTTTAGAGGACATTTTCATGAATTTTTTTGTACCAAATTTTTTACTTTCAGAATCTTCTTTAAATTTTTATTAATAATTATAAATTTAAATTATTTCATTTTAAGATAAATAATACATAGTGATTTTGTGTAGCAAAAATAAGTAGATACCAAATAAAGATAAGAAAATCCCTCCTATTAAAAATCAAATAATTTTATGGGAAATTTCACTGGGTGTGGCTAAATTTTAAAATTTGCTAGTAGTATATTAGGTGAAAATACAAAACATACTAAAATTTAATTTATATTATAATAAAACTAATGGTGCAATTCCGTGCAAATCTGTAAGCCCTTACAGGAAATATCTGTAAGTTAACCATCGACCATCGACCATCGAAATCGTCCATTACAACCCATATAACAAACGAAGATTTTTCCTGTACGGAGTTACAGATTTGCACGGAATTGCACCATAAATTTTTTAACTAAAAGCTTAATTATTAAGATTATATTTTATAATATGTTATTGTTGTAACATTGTCACAAAAATATTAAAAATTTAAACTAGTTTTTTCTGAAAATTAGGTTATGTAGTGTTTATTTTCTTTTCTGTAAGGTTTTCCCAATATTTATGTCTTTTTTTGAGTTGACTAATTTATTTATTTAAAAGAAAAATCGATTAAATGCACTAGCTAAATTTATTTGAATAAAAACTTAATGATAACATATCTTAAAAATTAATTTCTCTATTCAAGATTGAAAAGCTCTGATAAATCACAAAACGTACTGGCATAACTTATAAATAATTTAATTTATATCTAATGGTTTCTTAATGTGAGTTGGATTTTGATAGCTCAATCCATTCCATATTGAGGGCTTTGGCCTTGGCACGAATGTATTTCCAAGCCACATCGATATCACTCTCAGAAGTGTTATGATTAACAATGAACCTCAACAGGAAGGTGCCGTTGAAAGTGTAGCTGCTTAAAAATAAATGCCTCTCATTGCTGATTGTGTCTAGGAGGGTTTGATTGATCGCATCTGAGCCTTTCATCCTAAACGATACTAGACCCATTTTTAGATGATACACGTCAAAATTGTCATCCTTTTCCACAAGGCTGGCGTAGTATTTTGCGAGGAAAACATGGCGTCTGATGTGCTCCCTGACGCCCTCCACCCCGTAAGATCTCAAGACGAACCAGATTTTCAAGGAGCGAAATCTGCGACCTAAAGGTATTTGCCAGTGTAAGTATTCTGGAGCACTGTCCACATGTTCGTGTTGCAAATATGAACGTTCAACGTTGAAGGCATCAGTTAGGTCATTTGAGTTTTTAATCCACAATACTGAGCAATCAAAGTGGGTAAGGAGTAATTTATGTGGATTAAAATTGAAGGTTTCCGCGTATTCCAATCCGTTCTTTAAATAACGAAATTCGGGACAAGCAAATGCTGCTCCTGCATAAGCTGCGTCCACATGCATCCAAACATCATAAGCTTTGCAGATAGGTCCTAGATCTTCCAAGTTATCAAAAGCGCATGTTCCTGTAGTACCCAAGGTTGCCACTAAGTAGCAAGGAATTAAACCATCCTCAATATCCTTTTCAATTATAGCTTTTAAATATTTGGGATTCATAGCTCCATCTTCATCTACTGGAACTAAGCGAATGGGCATTGATCCTAACAATCCAGATTTTTCTACCGAAGAATTTGATTCAATAGAAGTGTACGATATGAGTTTTCCTTTAATTTCTGAATCAGTTAGACTGGGGTTTAATTTCATCACTTGGGTAACTTTCTTGTGTTTTGCTGCTAAAAGGCAGACTAACGTGGCTTCACTTGCAGTACCCTAAAAATTTTTTAATTAAAAATCTATTTAGGTTTAATTAGGTGGTTTTACCTTAATTATACCACCTCCAGGTCCTTCAGAGCAATTTAGGAAATCTTTAGGGAGGTCCAGGAGTTTCCCGAGCCAATCCATCATAACTACTTCAAGTTCTGTTATTGCAGGACCCGTAATCTAAAAATTATTTTTTGTTAAGTTTTTTACATTTTTTTAATTTGGTCTATGAACTGATTTTGTAAGAATAAAATATGTTAAATAAATTACTCCTGAAATAAATTTTGGTACTGTTGGTTTTTGATTTAGGCTACTTTAATGACGTACCCAGTTAAATGCAACAACACCAAGTCCGGTGCTTAAAAAGTCTGCAACTGCTGAAGGATAAGAGCAGGTTGAAGGATAATGTGCGTAGAAGTTGGGCGACTGCCAATGGGTCAAACCTGGCATGATCAAGTTATTGAAATCCTTTAATAATTGTTCCCAGGGTTCTCCATTTTCTGGTGCCTCGCTTGGCAATAACTTCGCCAAATATCCTGGTTCCACATTTGGCAACACATTCCTTAAAAAATACAAAAATATTGTTAGAACATTTGATATTGAATCGAAAAATCTAAAAAAAAATTAAAGCGATTTTAAGTAATACTAACAGCTAGGACTAAACATTTAAATGTTCCTTAAAACATGTTTCAGATCTTTTCAATTTGTCTAAAACATCTTTTTTGGTGTAATTATTTATTCTAGTAGGAAAATTGTGATAAGTGAAATGATAAAAAAATCGCTAAAAAAATAATTTTATAAATTCAAAAGGCCTCTTAATTTTAAAAATAATAATAAGCTCTTATTATCACAACAATAATATAATTAATAATAAAAAACAGGGTAACCTCGAGTGTGTAATTGAATTAAAGAAAACAGTGAAGTGAAGTGGTGCTCTTTATTACACATAAATCAAAATAATATAATTCTTTAAATATTTCTTAATTATTAATGTTTCAGATATTTTCTAAAAATCTTGTTTGGTATAACTTTTTATACTGGTGCGAATTTTTAATTATTTATCATATTCAATTTATTAGATTTTCTAATAATAAAGAAATAATAAAAAATAGTAATTATCACCCTGTAAAAGTGTCTCAAAAATATTAATAAAATTTATGAATACCAGATGTAATAAAATTAAATCGTTTTTATAATCGTTAATTTACGATATTTTTAATTATACCGAAGACCTTACTCATGCCTTTTTTGTAGTGTATCATTTTTTTGTTGGTATTTCCTACAACCTGCAACGTCTGGAGGTTAAAATATTTTGATCAATGAGGTTTGGACCGCTTGTAAATTTGACGGTGCTAATGACTTCTTTGGGATAAAATGCACTTGCATTCGTGCAACTTTTATACTGGATAATCCAGTTCCCAGTACGTTTGCCCTCTTGTAAATACCTTGATCACATGCCATTGAAATTAAAAGTCAAGATTACAATGTTTAATACTTAAAAAGTGAAAACCGAAATTAAATTTCATATTATTACATTTTAATTAACGGTTATTTGCTTAATATACCCACAATTTTAGTTTTTACTTTCTAATTAAAATTTAAGTAAATAATAGGACATTTCAACCAAAAAATAAACCGACAAAATATTACTACTATTAATTTTTAATAATTGACAGTTTAAGGTGATAGGGAGTCATTTATTGAAAAACCGATGTTTTTATCTTTCCCGAATTTTTTTAAAGTGTTTCGAATTGGAAACAAAAAAAAATATTAAAATACCGAACTCAAGTAAGAATTGTACTTTTATACGCAATTTTTGTTTTTTGTGTATCTAGATTTATATGAGCGTAGTTTTGCAAAAATAAAAATATAAATATAGAAGTTTTTCTTGCAAAATTACACAAATATAGTTGTAGATACATAAATAACAAAAATTGCAAATGAATGTAAAATTCTTACTTTAGTTTGGTATTTCTTTATTTTTTTTTGACTTTCCAATTCGAAACACTTTAAAAAATTCATGAAAGATAAGTACGTCGCTTTTCAATATTTGACTTCCTATCACCTTAAGAGTAATCACTACTAATATAGTTTTTGATTTTTTTTGTAATTTTTTTTAAATTTTTTGAAGTGTTAATATAAATAATATTTTTTATTTCATTTGTTTTTTGTGTACCTTATGTAATGTTAATTTGCCAAAAAATACACAAAAAGTAAAATTAAAAAATATATTATTTTTATAAAAAGTAAAAAAAATTAAAAATTAAAAATTATTTGTTATTTTTTGAACTCAAGTTTATTATGCCAGTGATTTTGAAAAAAAAATATATTTTTTTATAAACTTTTGATTTCTGGTTATTTATAGAATATTTATAATAATAATTATTTATTTTTTGGACCAAGGAAATTATCAAAAATCAATATTGTTGCAACATGAAAATCCAGATTTAATTTTTTTCATTTTTATTCCTCTGGTATAAGGAAATTAACAATTAACTATTTTCTCTACAAATTTTCTATGATTTTTTTCCGAAATAAGTTAGGGCATTAGTAATTTTCTATGATCCTGTATAATTTTTATATATTTTAAAAAACGACACCAATTAATTTTTAATATAAATTGTCATTGGCCACAATTGATTTTATTTATTTTTTAGAACATAAAGAGTGTATCAAAAGTAACCGCATAATAGCTATAACTTTTTAAGTTAAAAAGTTACATAAATAAGTTAAATCCAAAAGTTTTTCAGCGCATATTTTGGAATTTTTCTCTATTTTGATTTTAGAGTTGTGTTTTGTTTTGTTTTGTAAATAGCATTAGTATGTTTTCTTTGCAAATTTTGAAAAAACTAATGCTATTTTATAATAAAAAAAAATGGAGAAAAATTAAGGGTATTCCATTTAAAAACCAGGAAAAATTTATTTGGATTGGAAATATATATATAATTCTAAACAAATAATTCTAGTATTTTTTTTTCGATTCCTTATGAAGATATGGTAAAATGACGTAAAAATTAATAAAATTTTCAAATTGTTGTAACCTTTTAAGGAATCAAAATAATAATGGTCCATAGTAAATTTTTTCTTCAGAATGAATTTTACTATCCAAAAAAAAAATGTTTGAGGGTTAGTAAAATGGGCAACCTGATTATTTCTCAAAATTTTAATTTTATTTATTTTATTATTTATTTGTTATAAAATAGCATTGCCAAACACTGAAAAATTGGTTCTTTTAAAAACATACTAATGCTATTTAAAAAAATAATAGCTGGTTGCTCTAGCAACAAAATAAAGAAAGTCATAAAAAAACTAAAAATAATAGCACTGAAATGAAGTGAAAAACTTTTATATTTAACTTTTTTATATAACTCTTTTAATTAAAAAGTTCCAGCTATTATGCGTTAATTTTGTTACACCCTGTATATTATTTTTAATTTGAACTAGTTAAAAGTGGCGACTGTAACATTATTTTTAATTTAATTGTTATGTAGTTCTCAGTATAATTTTCTATTTTAAGTTTTTTGTTTGTTTCCAGTATTTTTATTAATTTGAAAAGTCGAAAGCTATATTTTTAGATTTTTTTTCAACACAAAATTTTATAAGGCACAAAATTTGTTTTCATGTACTTCTTTCTGATTTTACAAATTTATAAAAAATATTAAAAAAAAATTGCTTAAAACATAAAACGAAGAAATGATTTTTTTTATGCGAAGTTTGTTTTTGGTTTGACAATTTTTAATAAAATAGTCTTATTTAATTAAATTTAAAAAATTTTAAAAATAAAACAATATCATAGGTATTTTATAAAAATGTCAAAAAAATAAATTTTCACCCAAGATCATAGTAATTATTATTTAAGACAAAAATTATGTTGAAAACTCCTATTTTATTACAATAATAATTTTTAGAAACACGTGTTTTTTGTATAAATAAAAATTATTGTGGAAAACTGGTATAAAAAATTAGCATTGATGATGTTTCCTGTAATTTATTTTTAACGTAATTTAATTGGAAAATATTGATAATAAATAAAAACGTATCCCGCCTGAAATTATTATTATTGTTTATTGTGTTTACAATTAACAATATTTTAATTGCAAGTCGTTAATATTAATTATTAATGGATCATTTACAATACAAAGTTTAAAGGGTCTTAAAAAATAATTTACTAAATTAATTTTTATTCAAATTTACTAATAAATTTACAATTTCTTTTGATTTTTTAACTAAATTTTAAATCTTGCTTGTTTATTTTTAAATATTTATATAGTTTTTGAATTACTATTATGATAATTCCACCCACTATTAGTACTAATTTCTAATAAGTAAAATGATAAAAAAAAATCAACAAAAATATTCAAATTTTTTAATTTTTTTTTTTAATTCATAATAATTTTTTAAAAAGCACAATAAGTAATTAAAATTAAAAAAGCCTTAAATTTTATAATTTAAATAATAATAATAATAATAACCTCAAATTATTAACAATTTTTAAATAGTTTTAAATTCAAAAAAAAAAAATAACTTAAGTAGCTACTAACCTTTCTGGTAATGTAATCATATAATTGGCAATGTAATCAACGGCCACTTTGGCAAATTTTCTGAATTCTTCAACGTCCATTGTGGCTGGATGTTAGTAAACTGGTGCGTTTTGCCACTGCCACGCACCTATATATGTTCAGATTAATGATGTATCATTAATAATGGCGGCCACTAAAAAAAATATGCTAATGTCCATATGCAGTATAGGCCTAACCTCGAAGGTAAAATAAGTTCGCAGTAAGTGGTAATAAGTACTTACTAATAAATCGTTGAATGAAATTAAAAGAAAAATAATTAAAACAAAAATTATCGGAAGTTAATTATTAAATAAATTAGGTGGTATAAAAATAAGAACCAATAAATTTTTTAATACTAACAACTATTTTATTACCTACAAAGTAATAAATGAAAAAAATACCGAAAAACAACCCAAAAAAACTTTTTTTAGTATATTTTTTTAATTTCACCGTTTTACATCATCACATCAAATTACGTCACGAAATTTCCCATTATTTTGTATAAACAAAACGCTTTTTAATATTTACAAACTTTGTTACGTTTTTAACGCAATTTGATGCTTTTTTCTTACACTTCAAGCCGGTTATTAGCCTAAATTTTGTTAATAATTCTCATGATGCCAAAAAGAGAATGCGTAATGTTATATTATGTTGTAATTGTTTACCACAAACGCATAAACAGTACTTTTATTACAATTGCCAATAAATTACGCGGAAATTGTAGTTACACGTGTAAAACTTATTATTTATTGTCATAATTATTTCATTTAAAGAAGAGCATATACAAATTTTTTATAGTTAAAATTTTTCCTCATATAATAAATAGATGATTTATTAGTATTCTGAACCTATGTATATTCAATCTGGTGTATAAACACGTTACATTTGTATACAATGTGAAATTTACGTTTTAAATTGTAAAATACAGGGTGACCCAGTCATATGCCCACGGTCTATAGCTTCTTTGCTATAAAACATATCGACTTGCGGTTTTCACCAACGTATAGATACATGCATGCCCCACAATTTAAAAATATTTTCGATATATACAGGCTGTCCCATCATGGCCTACTGAACCAAAGTTATATTTTTTTAAATGAAACACCCAGTATATTATGACATTTTTGGATTCCTTATCAAAAAAGAATTATACTTTGTATAAACTTTTATGGGTCTACCATCACTCGTTTTGCTGATATTTGCCATTTAAGCCAAAAAAAGATCAATTTTTCAAAAATCACTACTCTAAAACAGAAGAACATGTTGGCTTGAAATTTTGTCAAAAATTTTTCAACATCGTCTAGTCTACAACTACCATGTCAAATTTAAGTTAGTGATATTTTTTTATCAGGGTGCCTTATAAAACGCAAATTGAACAGTTACACGAAATTTTCTAATGGAACACCCTGTATATTTTAACGTCAGTCGATAGCATTTTGTACAAGCTTTCTATTGATATAATGTTTGTATGGTCGCTTATCAATGGTTTAGGAGATATTAATATCCAAACTGAGAAACAGTGAAAATAGACAAAATAGCACTCTTGGTGAATTTTTTTCAGGATTTTTTTTAATTTGCCTAAAACTTATTTGTGTCTTTCTCTTTTTGCCTTTTTAATAATGTTGTTATACTACAAAGCAGTTTTTGTTGCTTTACAACACAAATAAAATCGAAACTTGCAATTATCAATTTTGGTTTTCTAAATTTCAGTATGTTTTGAAAATTTTACAACTGATGTTACCAAGGAAACTCCTATTTTATTGAATTTCGTTTTTACGCTCTCTTCTGATAACTAGAAGCGGATTTCTTTCAGCTTCACCAAGCGCTTACAGCATATTTGCCATTTCTTCTTTAGAAGAGTTCTCTATATCGGTTTAGTTATTACCAAAAGTACAGAAAAAGGCGTTAAAACAAAACTCAACAAAATAAGGGTTTCCTTGGTAACATCAGTTGCTAAATTTTCAAAGCATACTGAGACTTAGAAAACCAAAATTGATAATTGCAAATTTCGACTTTATTTTTGTTATAAAACAACAAAAACTAGTATTGAAATAAAACAACATTACATAAAAAGCAAAATAGAGAAAGACAGAAATAAATAATAGGCATAAATAAAAAAAATCCTCAACAAAATTCATCAAGATCACTATTTGTCTATTTTTCACTGTTTCTCAGTTTGGATATTAATATCTCCTAAACCTTTGATAAGCGACCATACAAACATGATATCAATAGAAAGCTTGTAAAAAATGCCATCGATTGATGTTAAAATATACAGGGTGTTCCATTTGAAAATTTCGTTTAATTGTTCAATTTGCGTTTCATAAGGCACCCTGATAAAAAATATCACAAACTTAAATTTGACATGATAGTTGTTGACTAGACGATGTTGAAAAATTTTTGGCAAAATTTCAAGCCAAAATGTTCATCTGTTTTAGAGCAGTGATTATTCAAAAATTGATCTTTTTTTGGCTTAATTGACAAATATCAGCAAAACGAGTGATGATAGACCCATAAAAGTTTATACAAAGTATAATTATTTTTTGATAAGGAATCCAAAAATGTCATAATATACTGGGTATACTGGGGTAAGTGCATTAAATAGTTTAAAGCTTTAGCGAGATGAGGTTAATGGGCGAATAATAGGCTCACTTTTTAATCACTCTTATTACCTCCATGGATGATTACATAATTATTAATCAACACTTCATTTCATTAATAAACTTAAATTTTTATTTTTTAACTATTATTTTTATTGGTTTATTATATGTTTTTTAACTATTATACGTATTTGTTTATTACTTGTTTTTTATAACGATTCTAAGAAAAAATAAAAGTAGATATTTTGTAGGTTCAAGTGAATATTATTAGTAAATAATCATCTAATAAAATTAAATTCAAATATAAATTAACAATTAATGAATTGCGTTTAATGTATAAAAAATAATAAATCAGCAGTTAAGTTTAATAATTACAAATTAATTTTAATTAAATAACAATTTTCTTATAAAAAAGTTTTAACCATTTTCCTGTATAGGCAAAATAATAGAAATTGACGTCATAATGTGTAATTTAAAAATATATCATTTCCAACTTCATTGAATTTTAGAGAAAATTATATTCATTAGAGTTAATTGTGCCATATTTGCAATTTTAGAATAAACTTTTTTGTTCTTGTCTTTTTTTATAATTATAAGGAAATGTTAGGTATTAGTTTCATCATAATTAATTATTTGCACTTAATGAATTTATTACTGTTAATTAAAATTAGACATTTATTGATTGGTCTGTAAAAAAGCACCGATGTAAATTAAGTTTATTTTGTTGTTATACATACTTATATTTGCAAAATTGTTGCTTTTTTTTATTATACCTTGTTAGATTTTTTATATTCAAATTAAAAACCTACAAAAATTATTCCATTATAAGAAACTACAAAAAAACTATCTTTGCAGAATTGAGTTTTTTTTTTTTAAATTTATATTAAATAAAACGAGTACCTGTAAAATCGAATTTATTATCTAAAAAATTATTAGATAAAATGCAAAAATTTAAAATCATCGAAAAGGATTTTAAATTTTTGCATAATTAATGAACTGAAATCATTATTTCAGTTTAATTTATTTACATTATCTGATTTGAAATTGAGAAATTATTAATTTCATTTTTATTGTTACAGGTAAGAATCAACCATTTTCCCAGAATAGTTGGTGAGATTTTATAAAATTTATTGACTCTTTAATGAGATTTTTTCAAAAATGAATAAAAATGTTTTTATATTATAGTTACCCATATTTATTTTTATTTAATTGCAATTTATTAATTTTTACAATAACATGCAAAATAGTTTCGAAAAAAACTCGAATTTATATCAAAATTTTCTGATTCTTTCCTAAAATTATCAAATACCAAACGCATTTTTTTCATAAACTTTTAAAGAAAGAGTTTATAATTTCTGGAACTAAAATTAATGCATTTCTTTTTTGTTTTTAATTTTACCTAAGTTTTTATAAAACATAATACAAGGTCCACGAAAAGTCCCGGGACAAAATTTTTTACCTAATAATTATAAAATCTACTTTTATTCCGAAATGAAGCATCAGAGCGACATACAATAAGAGTACCTTTTCTGTTGAACATTGATCAAGGATTATTGTAGTACTTTTAAAACTATCAAAAAGGTAAAGAAACAAAAGATATGATCAAAAAAAGTTGATGACCCTCCCACATGTAACACCCCTGAAAATATTTTTTTAATCTTTTATTGGCGGGAAATGTGTATCCTTATGTGAAAAACCTGTGGCCAAAATTTCAAATTAATATCTCTTATAATATTTATTTTATTTACAAAAAAATATTTTTTTTCTAAATTTTTGAAATGGTATAACTTTCCTCTATAAACACAAAAAAATTGTCAGAGTTATTCAGGGACACCCTGTATAAACAGAGCATATAATACCATTTCTTTACGTCAAAATTTTTCTATCAAAAAACCTCATAAACTAATCAAAATTCCCTAGCTGGAATATTTACTTAACTGGTATTATTGCTAGTTTAATACATAACAATTATAAACTAATAACAAAGCGCGTTCACTGAAATATAGTTCGATAATTAAAATAAAATCAATTAATAAGAAGGTAAATAGATGAAATTCCTAGAAATTTTAATTTTAAATTACATATTTGTACGATAATTCAACAAACAATAATTTAGAAGAAAAGACTATTTACTATTTATACATATGTATGTTAGGTAAAAACCCACTCGTACGCACTATACATTACGCATTATTATACTTAGTTCACTAGTTTCATTTTTTGTAAAGGAATCTAATTGTTAATTCTTTTATATCACATTTTAATTCATTTTAGTTAAAATAACAATAAGACTTCTATTTTAGAAATAGTTTAGATAATAATTTTCAGTAAATTGGCCAAGAGCATTTTTTAAAACTATTTTCTGGGGAATAACGTACTGGAGATACACTATTTTCAGAACACCATGTATATCGAGACCGGCGAGATGTTAGTAATAAAACTTCCAGCAATAGAAATTTTACATGTAATTCTCCATAAGAGGTTTTTCTTAAATAACTTACATTCTATTTAAACTAGAACAAAACAATGTACATCATTTGAAAGCTACATTCAAGAGGGTTGCACAGGTATAATTGGCTTTGCTTGTTCTTTCCGATTTACCAAATAATCAGGGTAAAAACAAAAACTCTACCGAAAAATTCATTGAAAATAAAAATTAAGTCAGAATAAAGTTTGACCCTTCAAATGAAAGGATTTTTCCTGTAGATTAACGTGGTGTAGGTGGTTTTGCTTGTTCGTTTCGATTTAATCAAAAAAACGCAAAAAACTTACTTTTTATGATATTTTTCTATAAAAATTTATGTTTAAACTTGAATACAATTTTCTGCACACGTTGCATAAAAAAGCTAATTATACCCAAAGATAGATAATTTAATTCTAAATCCAGGTGTCTATGTCACTTTGCTTGTTCGTTAGGATTTAATTAGGAATCGAACCGGCAATGCTATGCTATGCTATGCTGCAAATTTCAAGAAATTTCGAATAATAACAATCAATTATATTTTCAGATTCGATTATCCACATTTAAAGAGCTTCGGGTAATGAATCTTAATCTACATAAAAAATGTTTTTTTGAGTGGTCAAACTTTTTTATGGGATAATCGAATCTGATAATATAATTGATTGATATTATTCGAAATTTCTTGAAATTCGCAGCGTAGAGTTTTATTGCTGGTTCGATCGCTAATTAAATCCTAACGAACAAGCAAAGTGACATATACACCTGGATTCAGAATTAAATTATCTATCTTTGGGTATAATTACCTTTTTTATGCTACGTGTGCAGAAAATTGTATTCAAGTTTAAACATAATTTTTTATAAAAAAATGTCATAAAATGTAAGTTTTTTGTGGTTTTTTGATTAAATCGAAACGAACAAGCAAAACCACCTACACCATGATAATCTACAGGCAAAATGGTTTCTTTTGAGTGGTCAAACTTTTTTATGGGATAATCGAATCTGAAAATACAATTGATTGTTATTATTCGAAATTTCTAGAAATTTGCCGCGTAGAGTTTTATTGCCGGTTCGATTGCTAATTAAATCCTAACGAGCAAGCAAAGTAACATATACACCTGGATTCAGAATTAAATTATCTATCTTTGGGTGTAATTAGCTTTTTTATGCAACGTGTGCAGAAAATTGTATTCAAGTTTAAACATAATTTTTTATAAAAAAAGTCATAAAAAGTAAGTTTTTTGCGTTTTTTTTGATTAAATCGAAAAGAACAAGCAAAACCACCTACACGACGGTAATCTACAGGAAAAATCCTTTCATTTGAGGGGTCAAACTTTATTCTGACATAATTTTTATTTTCAATGAATTTTTCGGTAGGGTTTTTGTTTTTACCCTGATTATTAGGTAAATCGGAACGAACAAGCAAAGCCAATTATACCTGAGCAATCCTCTTGAATGTAGCTTTCAAATGATGTACATTATTTTGTTCTAGTTTAAATAGAATGTAAGTTATTTAAGAAAAACCTCTTATGGAAAATTACATGTAAAATTTCTATTGTTGGAAGTTTTATTGCTAACATCTCGCCGGTTATATCGAGAATTTTAATAAATTATGTACAATCTTAACGTCATTACGAATAAGTGCCTTATTGCTATAGTCCTATGGTGTATTTTGGTTTATGGGTGGGCTGCCCGAATTTTAATTTTCGTTTTGTTATAGGGTTAATTAGTGTTTAAAAATAAAAAATGGCAATTAAACTATATTAAAATATTTAAAAAAGTAAAGGAAAAATTGGGTCAAATTTTGCATTTTTTAACACGACAAGTTGTGCCTAAAAAAGCTGCTAATCTGTTATTATAAATAATTTAAAATTTTATTTATAATTTCGTAATTTCGTAATTTTGTCATTTTCAGTATCTAAATATGTATTTATAAATAACAAAAATAATTATTGAGTTTCTTATTATGTCAGCAAATTAATATTGGGATATGGGTAATTAAGAATTGAAATGGTAAAATTTTGCAGTTTTTAAGTAGACTATGAACAAATCTTGTCCCTGGAAAGCAGGCAACTTACATGTCACATACCTGCACTTTTTGTTGCCTATATCACACTCACAAAGTTAATATGAGTGCCAGCTGCTTTGGATTAAATTTTCATTTTTTTATTGTTTAAAGAATTTAAGATATTTATTTAATACAATTACAATTAAGTACATAAATATAATAAATTAATTTACTATTTTTTATAAATTATAAATAAAATAATGAAATGTTTATCAGGTCTAAAATTATTTTGTTTAAATTACATTTACTTGTTATTACAAAAATAAAATTACAAATACATATTTATTAACCACATTTAATAAGGTGTCCAATATCAGGCAGATAATTTAATGCCAAATATTATTAGCAAGTTATTTGCCTTAAATAATCCACGACAACTATCTCTGAATTTTGGGTTTAGTATCCCTGTATTATCTAAGGGAATATTTTTTGATAAAAAATATTTATCATAGATTGCTTACAAATGTAGTTAGTTAGATCGCGTAATAACTAGTTCAAACTAGTTTGAACAAACGTCTTTAGTTATTTCTAGTTTTGACTAGTTAAAACTAGTTTTTACTAATTTCGGGTTTTAACGGTAAATCATATGCCCACGGTCTATAACTTCTTTGCTACAAAACATATCGACTTGCGGTTTTCACCAACATATAGATACATGCATGCCCCACAATTTAAAAATATTTTCGATATATACAGGCTGTCCCATCATGGCCTACTGAACCAAAGTTATATTTTTCTAAATGGAACACCCAGTAAATTATGACATTTTTGGATTCCTTATCAAAAAATAATTATACTTTGTATAAACTTTTATGGGTCTATCATCACTCCTTTTGCTGATATTTGCCATTTAGGCCAAAAAAAGATCAATTTTTGAAAATTCACTGCTCTAAAACAGATGAACATTTTGGCTTGAAATTTTGTCAAAAATTTTTCAACATCGTCTAGTCTACAACTATCATGTCAAATTTAAGTTTGTGATATTTTTTATCAGGGTGCCTTACGAAACGCAAATTGAACAATTAAACGAAATTTTCAAATGGAACACCCTGTATATTTTAACATCAATCGATGGCATTTTTTACAAGCTTTCTATTGATATAATGTTTGTATGGTCGCTTATCAAAGGTTTAGGAGATATTAATATCCAAACTGAGAAACAGTGAAAAATAGACAAAATAGTGCTCTTGATGAATTTTGTTGAGGATTTTTTTTATATTTGCCCATTATTTATTTCCGTCTTTCTCTATTTTACTTTTTTTATAATGTTGTTTTATTTCAATAGTAGTTTTTGTTGTTTTATAACAAAAATAAAATCGAAATTTGCAATTATCAATTTTGGTTTTCTAAGTCTCAGTATGCTTTGAAAATTTAGCAATTGATGTTACCAAGGAAACCCTTATTTTGTTGAGTTTTGTTTTAACGCCTTTTTCTGTACTTTTGGCAATAACTAAACCGATATAGTGAACTTTTCTAAAGAAGAAATGGCAAATATGCTATAAGCGCTTGGGGAAGCTGAAAGAAATCCGCTTCTAGCTATCAGAGCGTAAAAACGAAATTCAACAAAATAGGGGTTTTCTTGGTAACATTAGTTGTTAAATTTTCAAAACATACTGAAATTTAGAAAACCAAAATTGATAATTGCAAGTTTCGATTTTATTTGTGTTGTAAAGCAACAAAGACTGCTTTGTAGTACAACAACATTATTAAAAAAGCTAAATAGAGAAAGACACAAATATGTTTTAGGCAAATTAAAAAAAATCCTGAAAAAAATTCACCAAGAGTGCTATTTTGTCTATTTTCACTGTTTCTCAGTTTGGATATTAATATCTCCTAAACCATTGATAGGCGACCATAAAACATTATATCAATAGAAAGCTTGTAAAAAATGCCATCGACTGACGTTAAAATATACAGGGTGTTTCATTTGAAAATTTCGTGTAACTGTTCAATTTGCGTTTTATAAGGCACCCTGATAAAAAAATATCACTAACTTAAATTTGACATGGTAGTTGTAGACTAGACGATGTTGAAAAATTTTTGACAAAATTTCATGCCAACATGTTCTTCTGTTTTAGAGTAGTGATTTTTCAAAAATTTATCTTTTTTTGGCCTAAATGGCAAATATCAGCAAAACGAGTGATGATAGATCCATAAAAGTTTATAGAAAGCATAATTATTTTTTGATAAGGAATCCAAAAATGTCATAATATACTGGGTGTTCCGTTTAAAAAAGTATAACTTTGGTTCAGTAGGCCATGATTCGACACTCTGTATATATCGAAAATATTTTTAAATTGTGGGGCATGCATGTATCTATATGTTGGTGAAAACTGCAAGTCGATATGTTTTATATCAAAGAAGTTATAGACCGTGGGCATATGACTGGGTCACCCTGTATGTCAACTACTTCGTACTTGCCCCGAAAATGGGGTAAGTGCATTCAATAGTTTAGCGAGATGAGGTTAACGGACAAGTATTCTAAACAACTCTTGAGGTAATGGGCGATTAATAGGCTCGCTTTTTAATCGCTTTTATTACCTCCATGGATGATTACATAATTATTAATCAACACTTCATATGGGCATATGAGTGGGTCACCCTGTATGTGACAAAAATACTGCTCTGCGGAACCCCAACACTCTATTCCGCGAAATTGGATCTGAAATGGTCTTGTTTGATGTTAATTTGGATGCATCGAGTTCAAATTTTCAAGTATGATTCAACAAAATTTATTGTATTACCTTTAACACCATTTAGTTCCAGTTTTCTTAAAAGAATCGTTCACACAATAAAATGCCATAAATCTTGAAACAGGCTACAAGGGGGAATTGCTGCCTCAATTGATGTTATAATGGTATCAATAATATCAAACATTGCTGAAGTCTGTAGTTACGTTTAGAAAATTCATAAAGCCGTAGTGGTTACGATTGAAAAGTTTGAATTTTTGTAAGTAATTTTACAGTCTGTTTTGAAAACGCCTGATATTTTCGTGTCTTGGTTTCCCTACTTGTAAAAATATATTTTTTTCTTTACAGGTTAAAGAATATGAAAACTAAAAAGTAATGAAACAGACTTAACAGACTCATGCATTGGTATAGGTAACAATTAATAATAAAATTAAAAAATATGAAGCAAGTAATTTAAATTTAATATTTTTGTAAATTTTGTTTATTTTAAATTTTTTATAAAGTTAAGTTATTTTACTTAATTTGTTGATAATTCTGCATAAAATTGCTGATAAACATTTCAAAAGAAAGTCAACATCCTCTGTTTACCTGTGCATTTGCTTATTAGGTAATAGAGGTGAACTTCCAGTTTTCTTGTTTAAAGCAAATCGAACGACCTCTGCCTCGCCCTACTCACTTAAGAAGGTCGAATCATTGAACAAAAAATATTACCGTTTATCACCATAATTTAACCAAAATAAAATCACTAATGTGATAATCTATAACAAAAAAAAAATAAAAAATATTTATTTTTTATTTTGTAAAAAAATTTTAAAATACAGAAAAACAAAATTTTTATTTATGAGTAATTTTTTTGAAATTTGCTTTACGTTTTAGAATTTTAATTTATTTTTAAGATCAAGGTTAATTCAAAAAAAAAATATATTTTTTTAATATTTTTATCAGTTTTTTTTTAACTTTAATTGATAAAAATTATTATTCGGCGCCAGGATTTGGTTCAAAATATTTCCATATAATTTAAATAATCAGACATGATTGACTTAAACAAATCGACTTGTTTACTATTTTGCATTATTTTATTTTTATTTTTTTTTAGAAAAGTATAAATACAAGAAAAACACTAATTAGATGCAACAAAATTGATTTTTAAAAATTTATAATATATTTTTGACTTAAAAAAAATCAATTAAATTTGCTATTTTTAAAAATACATTTTATGGTTGATTGATTGGAAGGAACGAAATAATATAATCTTTTCAATTAGTGAAGTAATTTGAACCTAATAATTTCGCTTTTAAAATTATCCCAGAGGCGGTTTCTGCACTCAACCGGTCCTTAACTTATCTTTCACTGCTGAATACCTTTGAGATCACTTAAATCAGTTTGCAGCGATTCGCGCAAGAAGAAGCATCAGGAAATTTTTAACCTGCGCACGCGCGTGACGAAAATTTCGCGCAGTTATCGCTTTATTTAAATGTTTGGTTAAAGAAACAAATATTTACGGTGCGATATTATGGTAGGTAATAAATTTGTAATCTTATCACTTAATTTAAGCTTACGAAAATATAAGATTTGAGTGTTGCTTACCCAAAATTTAATTAGAAATTTTAGGGTTTGAAATTTAAGATTGTAGTTAAGCTCAAGGTTAGTGGGCTTTTGATTTATTTGTTTACGCTCTAAGCTTTAAGAAGCAAAGCACGTTTTATGCTTTGCAATCATTGCAGAAAATAAATCACGTATGGTTCTTAAAAATGAAATTAAAACAACAAAAAATATATTTAACTCCTTGTTATTGCAGTTTATTTATGTGTAGTTCATTCCACGTATTTTTGCATCCACTTTTATTTTCTTTTTGTTTCTGCTTATTTACATTTCAGGTCGTGTGTTGGTGAATTCGCGATAATTTATTGAGAAATTAGGTCCGTAGGGAGATGATGGAGTGGTCAAATTTCCGTTATAAATCACGTTCGGTTTTAAAAGCAGAGGGCCCTGAAAAATTTCGCCGCTCGTAAATCTGCGGCCGAGATTAATGCCGGGGGGCTCCAGCCAAAGCTAAGGCTTTGTTCGAATCTAAAACCAATTAAAAAAGTCAATGCATAAGCAATGCGAAATTAGTTTTGCATACGATTTATTTTTGGAACGCCTCACAAGGACGGCCCTCATGAATGTAGCAGATGTATGAAAAATGCAGGATTTGTGATTGATTGATGGGTACATCAAAAAATTCTTAGAATTTTTTTTTCTTCTTTTATTTCTTAGAAATGTAGGCATGTTTTTGTTCTTATTTAGTTTTCATCATTGTGGTATAGCCGACTAGATCACCTGATTTATGGTTGTTTTTGAATTATTTAATCTAAAAATATTATGAAGCACACTATACACGGTAGATAAAACTTCAGGGTTATAAAGTAGAACAAATGTCATCATCAAAAATCTAAAAAAAACTACATCAGTGATGGTTTTGAAGTTTTTAAATTTTTGGCACCGATATGTTTGGAGCAGGGTAGGGAATCTCCCATATTAAAAGTTTTTTCCCTACGTTCGCCAGGACCCCTACGTGATGGCGCTGCTTTGTTAGTTTTTTAGGCAACTTTTTTTGCAAATCCCTAATCAAATAATATAAAATAAATAAAAATTTGCATAAATTAATCAAGTATTCAAAAGTTAAAAAAATCCATTACATTTTGAATTGTTTCTTTAATTTTCTTGACTATGCATTATTTTAAAAAATAATTAAATTAAATTAAAAAATAATTTTATAGTAACCTTTGGAAGTAATGTCACCGTCATACTTCTATTTTTAACTTCGTTTTTATTTTTGGGCTTTTCGGTGTGTGTTTTTGTGTTAAAATTTTAAGTATTATGGCCTGATATTCAACCAATTGAGAATTTTTACCAAGAATAATTTCTAACTTGGAACTTGAACAAGCGATTTGCAACACTGTTGTAAAAATAAAATATCCCAAGTACCCTTCATTGATAAAATAATACGTATAGAATGCTAACTCAATAGTACCTTTTGATAACGTAAAAGCGCCCTCTGTTTTTTTGGGGCCAAGTATTTTTAGACGCGCGGGAATTTTGAATCTGCAATTTTTTTATTTGCATTTTGTAGTTTTATTATTTTATAAAGATGTATCTTTAATTTAAAAGGGTTATTTTTAAATTTTCATACAAATTTATTACTTATTAACTATAATTAAAGATACATATTTACACAAACCACCCAATTTGTAGAATATAGCATAATAAACAAATTTTTATATTTAAACATTTTATTTAAAAATTAGAAATTGTATAGAGTTACATACAAACTGTAAATCAGTAAAACAGATTTAAAGAAGATTTTAGATGTTATAAAAGTAGAAGTATGATTTACTCAAAAATAAATTAGAAAATATAAATTTTAAACTTCTACGTCTTTTGAAAATCCAAATCCATTCTCCTAGCATTATCTGGAAAACCTCACAAAGTCTCACTTAGATGTTGCAAGGACAATTGTATAAACCCAGTGTAAAAGTATTCTTGAAAATTAATAAAATATTTTAAAAATGTGAGATGTAAGCATAGGATGTAAGTAGAAAAAGTAAACATACCTAGATGTAGAATTAATAAAAAATTGCTGAAAATCCAACAGTAACAGTAACAAGACCCTTTTAAACTCGAGTATCATTTCTCTAAAAAACATAAAACTGATGCATTTTTAAAACTAACTAAAACATAACTATCAATTCTGACAACTAAAAAATGATTCGCCAAGTTGATTTTTTCTTTAGGTTCATAAAGCGCCATCTATACTTTTGGGGCCAAGTTTTTTTGTGTTATCAAAATTTAGCATTGAATTTGCATTCTATATAAATTATATTATCTATGGTACCCTTGAACTCTTCCAACAACACCAGCACAAGACCTCAAAATTATTTTATTTTTGAAATTAAATATTAAATGTTTTGTAAGTATCCATAAAATATACTCATGTAAAGAAACATAAATAAATATTAACCATTTAATTATATTTGTTTCTTTTCGTTCAATTAGCTAAAAGATAAAAATGCAGAAAAATGTTTACTTTTTATTAAATATTCTAAACAATAATATTTATTAAAAAGGAAATATTAAATAAATTTTCAAATGTATGATAAGATTATTTTACAAAATATTTAAATTTCTCCCGCCGTTTAAACGTCAAAGTTGCGAGGGAACCCTATTAGATGGCGCTATTTTTGCTGTCCGAAAATTTTGTATCCCAGTTAGCTATCTATTTTATCTATGGTTTGGAGTTCCTAGTATTTTCCTTCACTTACCACCTCTTTGTCAAAACCGTTTGAACTTGTACTTACATGTTTCTAAATTTTATGAAGTTTTTCTATTAATTTTTGATATTTCAATTAAGTTAAAATATTTTTTTATTATACAGAGTGTCCCATAATATGTGGGACCCACTTCTAGGGTGGGTAGTAGATGTCAAAAGAATAAGAATTTGGTGTCAATCATAACACACCTAGGATACATTTATGTGAATTTTTTTAAATTTTTTGCTTGCTTTTAAAGGGTAGATTCGGGGAGAGTTAAGGTTAAAAATTGTCCTAACTTTTTTGTAGTTAACTTTTACAACATTTTTTCTTCAAATTAATGTTCCCCATTTAATTATTAACAAAAAAGGTACTCTTATTTAAAGTCGGTATAATGCGCCATTTTCGAAGAAAATGCATTTTATTATTTTATTGATGGTCAACACAATTTAAATTTAAAAAAATCATGTTAGCCATGGACTATTTTATTTTATTGTACCCAAAACTGTTTAAGAAATTGAAAAAAAAATGACGAAAACGTATCCTAACTGTATTATGATTCATACCAAATATCAAATCTGTTAATTTGTACTTCATTAAATAGAAATAAACAGAAGAGAAACCTACTTTTTAAGAACACCTTTAAAGAGCTGTAGCTCCCTTATGGGGCGAAATTGGACATAAGTTTATATGAACTTTTCTTATTCTCTTGACATCTACTACCCACCCTACAAGTGGGTCCCACATATTATGAGACACCCTGTATAGGGTGTCCCAGACCACCTCTTTATTTCTAGTACCCTTTGTCGTACATTGATGATAGAAAAAATTACGACCAAGCTGAACGCTAAACCTTAAAAATGTTTTGATGTAATTCGTATTTTCCAAAATTAACCGGAAGTACCGAAACCGAAAGTAACTTTGATATTTTAAGTGGCAACCTAGGTCGATTATGGTATTTTATTATACATAGGTGAAATAAAAAGATGGTAGGAAGCAGATGTAATGTACGAAAATGTTGAACAGTTACGTGTAGATTTTTGAGGACCATGAAAATTGATATTATACTGATCATCGGTTAGATTATCCATTAGCTTATAACAATACAGGGTATAAATATTCTTGTGTTTATCAGCAATTGTTATAAACTTAAACTCAGAAAGTAAATCTAAATATGTAACAGTTCTATCAGGATAGATATTGTGCTTAATTTTACACAAATATTTTAGAATTTTGTTGTACCCCTTCAAGCATATTCATATACAAAAAATGGTATTGTACAGTATTCAAAACCTTGCTACTTGATATTAACATAAACATTAAGAAGTGTAATTATAGTACAATACAAAAAAGCACATTAAGAATTTCTAACAATAAAACTAAGCATTCTATAGCAATCATTAACTAATGTACTAAAACGTACATTAATATTAAGGTGATGAATATCAAAATAATTTGAATTCATCATCATGCTTTAGCACACACTTATTTACATTATAATTAAATGATATTAAAGCAGTTTTCCTAGAGTAAGTCATTACACAAAACTTATTTGGGTTGACAGAAATACCATTAACACAGCACCATGAAACAAAGTTAGATACGCCATTTTTTAAACAGTGGCAATCACTAACATTGTAGACACTTCTAAAAATCTTGAAGTCGTCAGCATATAAAAAATAAGATGAAGATATATCTAATCATACGTTATTTACCAGAAAAGTAAATAGAAGGGTTCCAAGCGTTGATCCTTGGGGAACATCGGAGCAAACAATAGACGTTGTAGATTTAACTACTTCATATTCAACACTTTGCGTACGATTGTTTAACTAGGACGTAATGACTTCAATAATGTTGTTGTTAAAATCATTATTTAATAAGGAAAAAATGCTGTATTCTATCAAACACTTTTGAAATACCAAGATAATCAAAATCGATCTGTTTTCTTCTGTCCAAAGATTCATATATTTTTTGAGTAAAGTTGAAAAGATTAGTACATGTAGATCGTTGAGCCATAAAACCGTGTTTTTGGATAGATATTGACGAATTCGCATTTAATTGAATATACAGGGTGGAAATGAAAACCGGGTCACCTCGATAACTTTTTTATTTATGAATAAAAAAATTTGAATTTTAGCTATGTTCTATGGTTCAAAAAAACAAATTTTATGTGCATTTTTTATTTTCGAAATCACTTCTGGTTTCACCGGAAACACCATGAACTTTGTTTTTTTAAATGTAACATCCCATATTTTTATTCATGGCTTAAAATACTTTTAAAAAAGAAGTCCTTTTGAGATATTAGTTTTTATTTTTTTTGTAAAAAAAATTTTTTTCAAAAAAAAAACAGGTTTTCGAAGTCGGTGAAAAGTACCAAAACTAATTCTAAATAATTCAAATACCTAAATAAAATTTTAATTTGAAAAAAAAATTAAGTGGTTTTTGAACTATTAATTTTTAAACTTAGTTAATGAAAATTTTATCAAATATCTCACTTTTTTTAAATGCAATGCATGTGCCTGTAATAAAGATACTTAATAGCTAGTATTTTCCAACTTAAGAAATAAATAATTTTACAGGCACATGCAAAATAATACCCCTACATATGGGGTACCAAAATAATCGTTATAAAATCCTCTTTTTAAAAAGTCGAATGACCCGGCATCATTGCATTTAAAAAAAGTGAGATATTTGATAAAATCTTCATTAACTAAGTTTAAAAATTAATAGTTCAAAAACCATTTAAATTTTTTTTCAAATTACAATTTTATTTAGGTATTTGAATTATTTAGAATTAGTTTTGGTACTTTTCACCGACTTCGAAAACCTTTTTTTTTTTTTGAAAAAAATTTTTTTTAGAAAAGAAATAAAAACAAATATCTCAAAAATACTTCTTTTTTAAAAGTATTTTAAGCCATGAATAAAAATATGGGATGTTACATTTAAAAAAACAAAGTTCATGGTGTTTCCGGTGAAACTGGAAGTGATTTCGAAAATAAAAAATGCACATAAAATTTGTTTTTTTGAACCATAGAATATAGCCAAATTTCAAATTTTTCTATTCATAAATAAAAAAGTTATAGAGGTGACCCGGTATATCTAATATTTTTGAAAAAAAAAGTATGGTTTTTTGAAATTTTCAAAAATTGGCCATATTTCAAAACGCTATATTTTAAAAAGTACTCATTGGATCGCGCTAATATTGCTTAATTCGTTATCAGCGAACCCAATTCTATCGGCAAACGCTAAAAAAGGGCTAACAAATTTTTTAAAATTTTTCGATTTTATAGCAAAGGGGGTAACCCTTTTCTATCATTTTTTTAGGGTCACTTAAATGGCTGTAACTTCTAAACTACTGGTCGTAGCCCAAATATTTTTATTTTTCTGTAATCAGCCGGCTTAAATCTATGATCGTAGTCTATTCTTTATATGAAATTCGAATATTTTTGGAAAGAAAGTATGTTTTATTTAAATTTTCGAAAATTACCTATATTTCAAAACGCTTTATTTTAAAAAGTACGCATTTGATTGCGTTAATATTGCTTAATTCGTTATCAGCGAACCCAAATCTATCGAAAAATGCTAAAAAAGGGCGAAAAAATAGCAAAGGGGGTACACTTCTCTATCATTCTTTTAGGGCCACTTAAATGGATGTAACTTCCAAACTACTGGTCGTGGTCCAAATATTTTTATTTCTCTGTAGTCAGCAGGCTTAAATCTATATCATAAAAGATAAATTCAATTTCAGAAATCAGTGATTATAATTCCGAAATGTGAATTGTATTTCAGAAAGCCTGAATTGGATTTCAGAAAAATCAATTTAATTTCAGAAAGTATCAATTGTATTTCAGAATCGTCAATTTTATTTTAGAAAGCATCATTAGAAAATCAGAGTTAATCAATTTAATTTCAGTCAGTATGATTTGTATTTCAGAAGAAACCAATTTTATTGCAGAAAGGAGCATTGTCTTTCATTCGAAGTAAATTTTGAGGCAGAAATTTTGGATTATCTAAATATAATATTTTATCCACCAACAACCATGTATTCCATTGCTAAAGCAGCTGCATCATCATCAACAATGAGGAAGAAAAACGAAAAAAAAAATAATCGATATTTTTATATTTTAGAAATCATAATTATAAATAAGTTGTTTTTTGTTTCAATTCGATACGACAAATATTAACTTAAATATAAGCGTTTGAATTTTAAGAAAATTAGCCCCTCCGCTTTAACAAGCGATGTATTCTGACGTCATTTCTTCCGAACGCTGTCCGTTCCGTACACTTGATTGTTTCTAGACCTTTTTATAGTTATTATCTTTTAATACTCTGATAAAATATTACTATTAGTTATTAATTACAGTAGGAGCATTATTTATTAATTTAAAATTTACATCTTTATAATTTTTTACTTATGAAATTTCACTTTAAATGTTATACAACTTTAGTGTGGTTTTTACAACTGTGTAGCGTTTCAAATTAAAAATTTTAAAGTTAATAATTTTGAGTTGTAGTATAAAGAAATAAGAAAAAAATAAAAAAATTCAAGGCAGTACGACTTTTTGTTCAAAAGATATGATTTTTTATGTAAAATATGGCTTTCTAACAAATGAGTAAAGGTGTATTGTTAAAAATTCATATTTCGCTTAATAACTAAAATTAAAAAACAAAAATTCGTACAGATAAGTTTGTAAAAATTATCGATATTATCTTATTAAATTTTTTAAAATTGAATTATTTTTTAAGGTACATTACCAAGAAAAATTTTGTTTTGTTTGAGTTTTTGGGGTGTAAAATTTTTTTGAGGGGGTGTAGAGGGCAAGTGACCCCCTACATTTCATCTATTTTCATTTGCGGGATTGATTTTGAAAAGATTCGAAAAAATATTTTTTGAGATATTTTTTTAAGGCTTAACATTTTTCATGGAAATCGATTTTTATTGTTTTTCTCGAAAACTATAAAAGTTAGCGATTTCAAATTTTTATCAAAGGTAAACAACATGGATAGGCGCGTTTTAAAAAATATTTGGTTAAAATCGGTTAAACAGTTTTTTTGGAAAAAATTGGCAAAGTTTTGGCAAAATTTTGGTACAAATACGGGCCTGGACGACGTAATTTTATACCGAAAATTAAAATTTTCAGGGAATTTGGTGGGGGAGGTAACAGTGCGAATTTTAAGCTATTACTCGTCCCGGCAGTTCTAATAGATTAGAAGATATTAATTATTTTGTGAAAAGTGAAAAATTTCATACCGCAAGTTTGGTTCCAAACGAAGATTTTGCATATTTTTGCTACATTTTCGGCCATAACTCGATAACGAAAGGAGATAGCGAAGTGATTCTTTTTTTGTCGTAAAGTGGACCATGAAAGCTTTCAGAAAATGTACATTGCGTTAGGGTAGAATAAAATTTGAGGGACTGATTAAACCGAAACTCGAATAAAAATGCGACTTTTTTAAATGCGATCTTAAAAAATTTAAGATTTCGTTGTTTTTTGAAAATTTAAAAAACCCTATGCGTGGGCGGTTTTAATACCAAGAGTAGATTTATCAGAATTTTTAAAAATGACAATCCGTTAAAAAATAGGCCGACGGGAGCCGCCGACCCCTAAATTCAACATTTTTACATTTTTACGCTATAACTTTTTAACCGCGCAAAATTTAAAAATGCACTATGCTCATTACACCACAAATATTGTTATTCTTTGATAATCTGATGTAAAATTGAGAAAATTTTAAAAATTGACGGCTGCAGAGGGGGCTGACCAAAGCGCGCGTTTGAGCTATTTTATTAACATTTCACTTGGGATTTTTTTTTTCATTTCCAGGGGTAAAATATAATCGTGCTGATTTTTTCTCGCATAAATAATAAAGAAAGAAGGGAAATAAAAATCATTGGAATATTATACACGGTCGGGATCATAAATTACGAATTTTCAAAGTCGGCGTCGAAAAAGCACTAATTTCAAACTACAAATTCGAGGGCGCCAAAAGTACAGAAAAAATTAAGATATCAAAAAAGCGCTCGTTTCCTGATGTAGCGCGGTATGTAGATGACAAATCAAGAAACCGCGATTTTTTTTCACCTGCCGATCTTCTAATCGAAGCCGCACAGTTTTAGCACTTTTGCCGAGCGTATAACCCGCGCGACGCGACGAGGAAATAATGACGTCACTTAGCTCGCAAGGAAAAAAAGTAACGCCGCGCGATTTCATAAACTTTGTTAATTAATTGCGAAGCCATTTTAAGTTCTAGACCAAAAATTCAAATTGCAAAATTCAAGTTAAAAGGTGCTCTTTTATATAAAATTATAAAAAAAATGGTTTACAGACTCATTGTACATATTTTTGGCTTCATGCTTCATCATTAATTGTTTCTAAGTAAACCAACATTTGCTCCATGATACCAGAAACCATAACAGGAAAAATTCGCAGTTGTTTTACAAATTTGCTTTAATCTTAGAACACATTATTTTAATTGGGTTTAACATTGGTGAATAAGGACTTTTGGCTTCCACATCTTTTAACAATTGGTTCTTTCTGAATTTATATTGATTTTTCTGAAAAACAATTGATCTATTTTGAAATTACATTGACGAATTCTGATTTTCAAATGATGCTTTCTGAAGAACATTTTTGTTTTCTGAAATACAATTGGTGCTTTCTCAAATACAATTAGAAAAGGACATACCATAAAAATCAGATTCTTGAAACAAAAAATGCTAAAACTTTTAGGTGGTATAAAAGTCGTATCATACACTTCAATATTATCTTAAAACCAAGTAAAAAAGTGTATTTCGCTTGAAGTAAATTATCAATACTGATTTTTTTTAATGCTAGGACTATCAAATAAAAACATGTCTGTTAATTATGCGATAATGAAAGCACGGGACGGGGTCGGGACGTTAGAGCAAACACGACCTACGTAACTGAATAAATAAATACATTAACGTCCCGCATGCGGATTGCTAGCCATGAAGGCGCTCTTTTTTTTCTGAAATTTCAATTAGCGATGAGAGAACGATGCTATTTTATGTTCAAGAGCGCGAGAAACCTCATCGATATATTTACACAAGAAAAAAACTGAGCGTAATTCTTATTAATAGCGCTATAAAAAGTTGCAAAGCAGATGGATAAATAAATTATAACCGCGTTATTAACGACTGGTTTGTTTTTATAAGCGCCCAAATTAGAAATGTTTGTATGTACGGTTTTTTGCTACACCGCGTTAGGACCGCCGATTATTTTTTAACCCTTAAATTGTGGTGGGAGAAGATCCAAGAGCGCAGTCAATACTAGTAGATCGAGTTCATGATTGTACCACTGGTATCACTAATGATGAATGTGGGTTACCACAAGGTACTCATTAGAAAAACGCTAAATTACCACATTGGGCCATAAATTATTGCGTTTATTAATAAATGCCATACAATTTATGAATTTAAATTAATTTTTGACACGCAAATTTATCAACTAAATAGGAAATTATTGAATTAGCGGATGCGCGCGTCGCAATGAATTGCAACACAATTCGGCATTGGCAATCAAATAAACAGTTGTCAGCTTCGCTTATTAAAACCTAGTTATATCTACTTGTTCACACATGAGCTTACACACATTTTTAACGCCTTTATTTATGTGTGTATGTGTACATGTGTCGGCGAAATGTAAACGAGTAACGTACTGAAAACGCAAGTGACTTTAGTTTGGCTTAAGTCGGAAGCGCGAGTAGTACGAAAAAAAAACCACATAAAAAGTTAGTGAATTTAAAAAATAATCGTGTGTTCATTTTAAATTTTTTAAACCAACAGGATGATCTTATTTGTGCTTATTCTATTTTATTAGGATATTTACACAACTTGATAATTCAACACACATGCGTGACTTTTTTTTTGTAATTTTTCATAATCTCGTCATGTTTATGCAAATAAATTTATAGGTTTATTTTAGAAGGTTACACAACACAATTACCGTTAGAAAACTAGAAAACTTTTACTTCAAAACAATAATTTAATTTTAGACACGTGCTATAATCACTAAAAATAAATTTTAATGCAGATTTTATTACTTATTTTAGATCACGATGATAAATATTCCAGTTAGTAATTTATATTAATACATTGAAATTATTAAATATTTTTTTAGTTAAATAAGAAAGTAATTAAAGTTGTTGTAAAACGTATTTTATTGTTATTTATCCAATAATAATTATTGACATAAATGTCATTGGAAATAAAAGATTTATTATCGTTATTAAGTACTCAATTGTTACCAAGGTATTTTTTTTATTTTTGCAATAATAAAAATTGCGAAATATTACTATTAAGGACGTAAACAAATGCACCTGTTTTTCATTTATTTGTTTCATTTTACTTAGATTTTTTTGGTTTACAAATGTGTTTTTCTCTTAATTTTTTTTTTGTTTTAATTTTTTATATTTTTTTCTTAATTCTTGTAATTATGTAATTTTGTGCTTTTTTCAATTGTTTGGCGTAAAAAATACGATCGAGAATTTTAGTTATTAAATTTTGACCAAATTATTTAGTTAATTACTGGATTTTTTTGTTCAAGTTTTTTTTTTTAATTTATTAATTTTGGAGTACTTTATCACGCAGCATTTATTAGTTTTTTTTAGTTTTTCCTTTTAGATAAAAAAAATATTTTCGCTTGTTTTTTACAGGGTGTCCCATAAATGGCGCGCAAGTACGTTATTGGGTACGCTCTTGGATTCCTCAAAAAATAGTTAAATAAACCTCTTAACCAATTGACCTGAACTGTCAAAGTTTGGAATTTAACTAAACAAACAAAAATAAACATGTAAAGTTGGGCTTCATTTTCGTTGTTAAGTAATACATGAAATCGTGTTTAAATAACTTGATAATTTGTTTTTTAAATTGAATATTACCTCTAATAATTTTCAATTTTAAAAATAAATAATAGTCATTACAAAACGATTTAAATTTAATTCCTTACTTAAAATCGAAATCGAAGCCGAAATTTACATAACAACTTTTTCAAAATTCACAAAAATGTAAGTTGTTTTCCAAACTTTGACCCTTCATATCTTTTTTAAATATTTTTTGGGGATATCAGAAGGGTATCCAATAAAATACAGAAGAGCTCTTACGCCATTTCTAGTACACTCTGTATAATTTTTCGGATGTGGTTTTGGGTGTTTTCCTTTTTAACAGAAATTTTAATGGTTAACTATACCAACTGTTCAAAATATAATATGGTTCAACAATGAATTTTTTAAAAGATAAATTATTTAATTATAAATATATTTATTTAATATTTCTTAGATTTTCACAAATTTGGGTAGTTATCTAATCAATCAATTGCTATTTGTCGCTTTTTCCTCTGTTTGAACAAGATTGCGGTTTTTGTTTTTCTTTCTCGTTTTTCGACTTATTCATACCATGATTTTTGACTTTTCATCTGTTTTTAATAATATTGTTTTAAAATTCATAGTAATTATCTTTATTAGACTTATTTACATTAGTTTTTCTAATGACTTATACAAGGTGTCCCAAAAAGAAATGCTCAGAAGAAAATCCTAGAAAGTAGACGAGATTTCATCGACCCATTGGCCAGGGTCGGAACAGTTCAGTTTTTTTGAATGGGGCTTTGAATTTTCTTCCCACAGAAAATGCCGTTAAATCGAAATTCTGTTATAAGTCATAAACTATTTGATCAATTTAAATGAAAAAAATGTGAAGTAAAGCTAATTAATGCCACTTTGGGTTGACGTTAAAAAATTATTACCAAAAAATTATTTTGATAGAAAAAATATTCTTTATTTCAAAAATTGATGAGAATTCACTTTTTTTCTTGATATTTTCGCTCATATCTTTGAAATTAGCCCCATAACGACAACACTTTTTTTCGTCCGTAAAACTGCAAAATAAACTCCACCAATTAAAAAAATATTCAGTGTTCTATCTCATTTATGGGGCTAATTTCAAAGATATGAGCGAAAATGTCAAGAAAAAAAGTGAATTCTCATAAATTTTTGGAATAAAGAATATTTTTTTTATCAAAATAATTTTTTGGTAATAATCTTTTAACGTCAACCCAAAGTGGCATTAATTAGCTTTACAATTTTTTTCATTTAATTTGATCAAGTAGTTTAGGAACTATAACAGAATTTCGAATTATCGATATTTTCTGTGACCACAAAATTCAAAGACCCGTCAAAAAAATCTTGGCTGTTCCGAACGTGACTATTAGGTTTTTTGTCTATAAAATCTCTTCTACTTTCCAAGATTTTCTTCTGAGCACTTCTTTTTGGGATACCCTGTATGTAGGTACATTCTTTTAGCAGTTTAGCCAACTAAAACATTTATCATATCACTACTTGTTAATTTTGTCAATTTTGCACTTAATCATTTGTGGTTTTGATTTTTAAGATTTATTTAGATTTGTTTACATCTAGATGCTTTTTTTAATGAAAAAAAACTTGATTTGTTCATCCTATTTTTTGCCTAATTTTTTACCTATCATCAAATTTGGATTCCTTTATTTCAAATTTTACAAATATTTTAAGTTATCGACTTGATTGTATCAATAGAAATTGTCGCGCGCATTTTGACTAATTCTTACAAATTTTTGGCACATTTGGGTGAGTTTTTGGTAAATTTGATCAATTTCCTTACATTTTTGTACACTTTTACAATTTGAACATTTAAATTATTGACTTTTTAAGGTTTTTTAGGTGAAGTAATTTTTTTTAATATATCTTCACATTTATTGATTTTACAAATTTTGACTATTTTACATAATTTTATGGTGTATTTAGTTTTTTGTTTCAATTTGTAACTTATTTCTCTGTTTTATTTATTAATGCAGTGTGTTTTTTAAGTTGTAATACTCAATAAAATAAATCGTTTAGCAAAATATTTTATATACAGGGCGTAACCATTTTTGAGAAATTTTTTTCTAATAAAAGTTGTACGACTCTTAGTGATAAATTATGTAGTAATCTTATAATGACCTTGACCATCAGGTTGAAGGTCATTACACACATGCTGATTTAAATTTGCATGTGTATGTTTGCTCTTGTTCACGTTTTACTGGGTCTATAAAAACAAAAAATTAAAAATATGCTAATATGTTGCCAAATTTGAACATTTTCCTTAAGATGTAGTTCTACATATTTTATGTAAATATTTTGTCAAAAATCATCATGTTATAAATTTTTTATATGTTTCTTTGGTTTTCAATCTTTTGGTCCTACTTAAGAGGAATTTCCTAAACGGAAAATATAGTGGTTTAGTTCTGCAGTCATAAAAGCTAATGGGAACAACATTTTTGTATATTTTTTTTGTAGATGATTTAGAAGTCATTTCTTTAATTTTTGCCAGAAGGAAAAAAAAATGGACAATGTACAAAAAAAAATATAATGATCTATCTTAAAAGTACCTTAACTTTGGACCCCTCTAATTAATTTGTTGTAATTTGCAGTTTTTATTCTTTCTAAATATTTCTTAGGAAAAAAAGTTAATTTTTAATTTTTTAAAATTAAATGAATTAAATAATTTATAGAACAATTAAAAAAATATTAAACCTATTTTACGAAATAATAAAAATAATTAATTATTTATTACCATAACAATTAAATCGAATTAAATTAAAAAAAAGAATAAATAACTTATATAAAATGGTAAAATACAATTTCGTTATTTTCATTACTTTTTTTCAACAGATACAAAATATATATATATTTTAATTTCATTTCATTTTTACGAAGACCGTTTTTAAACCTGCATTTATTTTTAGAAAATTTATCTATATCCTCTAGCCTTTCTACTTCAAATTTGATTATTTATAACAAAAATTACGAACTAACATCATATTTATTTATAGTCCTATTTGAAGTATTTCTAATCATATTTTCCTATTATATCATTAGTAATTATTTTCATATACAGGGTGACCCAGTCGACTTGCAGTTTTCACCAACATATAGATACATGCATGCCCTACAATTTAAAAATATTTTCGATATATACAGGGTGTCCCATCATGGCCTACTGAACCAAAGTTATATTTTTTTAAATGGAACACCCAGTATATTATTACATTTTTGGGTTCCTTATCAAAAAATAATTATACTTTGTATAAACTTTTATAGGTCTATCATCACTCGTTTTGCTGATATTTGCCATTTAAGCCAAAAAAAATCACTACTCTAAAACATGTTGGCTTGAAATTTTTCAAAAATTTTTCAACATCGTCTAGTCTACAACTATCATGTCAAATTTAAGTTTGTGATATTTTTTATTAGGGTGCCTTATAAACCGCAAATTGAACAATTACACGAAATTTTCAAATGGTATATTTTAACGTCAGTCGATGGCATTTTTTACAAGCTTTCTATTGATATAATGTTTTATGGTCGCTTATCAATGGTTTAGGAGATATTAATATCCAAACTGAGAAACAGTGAAAATAGACAAAATAGCACTCTTGGTGAATTTTTTTCAGGATTTTTTTTAATTTGTCTAAAACTTATTTGTGTCTTTCTCTATTTTTCTTTTTTAATAATGTTGTTATACTACAAAGCAGTTTTTGTTGCTTTACAACATAAATAAAATCGAAACTTGCAATTATCAATTTTGGTTTTCTAAATTTCAGTATGTTTTGAAAATTTAACAACTGATGTTACCAAGGAAACCCCTATTTTGTTGAATTTCGTTTTTACGCTCTTCTGATAGCTATAACCGGATTTCTTTCAGCTTCACCAAGCGCTTACAGCATATTTGCCATTTCTTCTTTAGAAGAGTTCACTATATCGGTTTAGTTATTGCCAAAAGTACAGAAAAAGGCGTTAAAACAAAACTCAACAAAATAAGGGTTTCCTTGGTAACATCAGTTGCTAAATTTTCAAAGCATACTGAGACTTAGAAAACCAAAATTGATAATTGCAAATTTCGATTTTATTTTTGTTATACAACAACAAAAACTACTATTGAAATAAAACAACATTATAAAAAAAGCAAAATAGAGAAAGATAGAAATAAATAATAGGCAAATATAAAAAAAATCCTCAACAAAATTCATCAAGAGCACTATTTTGTCTATTTTCCACTGTTTCTCAGTTTGGATATTAATATCTCCTAAACCTTTGATAGGCGACCATACAAACATTATATCAATAGAAAGCTAGTAAAAAATGCCATCGATTTATGTTAAAATATACAGGGTGTTCCATTTGAAAATTTCGTTTAATTGTTCAATTTGCGTTTCGTAAGGCACCCTGATAAAAAATATTACAAACTTAAATTTGAGATGATAGTTGTAGACTAGACGATGTTGAAAAATTTTTGACAAAATTTCAAGCCAAAATGTTCATCTGTTTTAGAGCAGTCATTTTTCAAAAATTGATCTTTTTTGGCTTAAATGGCAAATATCAGCAAAACGAGTGATGATAGACCCATAAAAGTTTATACAAAGTATAATTATTTTTTGATAAGGAATCCAAATATGCCATAATATACTGGGTGTTCCATTTAAAAAAATATAACTTTGGTTCAGTAGGCCATGATGGGACAGCCTGTATATATCGAAAATATTTTTAAATTGTGGGGCATGCATGTATCTATATGTTGGTGAAAACCGCAAGTCGATATGTTTTATAGCAAAGAAGCTATAGACCGTGGGCATATGACTGAGTCACCCTGTATACTGTATATGTATACATTTTTATAGTTTTGCAAAAATTAATTAATGTGTTGTATTTTAATTTTATTGAATTATGCAACGAAGAGTACTAAAATTTATAAAAATATGTTATGAAATGAAATATTCATAACTTTTCATATTTTCACATGAAGTTTACTTCATAAACTAAGATTTAATTAAAAACTGGAACATGGGGCTTGTTTCATTAAAGATGAAGCATATATAAAATACAGCTATAACAGTGATTATTAAATTTTCAAAAATAGTTTAATAAATATACCTAAATGAGATTAATAAAAGTAAATAATAACTTACTCTAAAATTCTAATCCTGCCAAGCGTTATAAATTTAATAAAATAGAAATAAATTAAATACATTTTTTTTTTCAGAAATTGTACAAACTTTTTAGGAATATTTCAGCTGTTTAGTATTTTAAAAAAAATATCTATTTTTGTAGGGTTCTATTAAAATTTTTGTGAAAGTATTTATTGGCTTGCATATATTATTTTTTTATGAAAAAAAAATCTTTTATGATCTCCAGTGAAATGGAATGTTAAAAAACAAAATTTAGGAGTTGATCGTAAAAAATGTAATAACATTCACTGTATTTAATTTACATAAACGTTATTTACGTAAATTTTATTATTATTGGTACTATTTTTGCATTTTATTGAGGTGTTAACCATGTGAAATTTATTTAATAAAATATAATCGTTCATCCATTTTTAATCAAACGTATATAAAATTATTATTTTATATTAATCAGGGTTACACATCATTAATTTTTATATTTTTTTAAATATCGATAATTTTATGATTTAATTGGAACAATTCTTAGTATTTTGTGTGATTTTTGCGTGACTTATCAACGTTATTTTAGCAGAAATTTTATCCAAACTACGTAAACATCTTTATCTAACCTTGAATGATAGAAAATAATAATTTTTCCGTCTGTAATCAAGAATTACATAAATTATTACCTCAAAAAAAACAATAACCATTAAAGCTTTTCACGGTAATTCTATTAATTAATTAATAGATTACTTCACTGAAAATTACCTAAAAAATAAACATTTTGCTAAAACTAATAAAAATAATAAAATACAAGAAATGCCTTAATCCGCATTAATTTTGCTTACAACCTTTTTATAACTTCTTTTAAAAAGAATTAATTCAACAAATTTCAAAGAAACAAAAAAGATCTTAATCTGCATTAAAATTTATTAACCAAGAATAACTTAAACAAGGCTAGATAATATGCAAATGATTAAATAAATTAATAAATTACACCTTAATGAATTTTTTTGTGTTTTGGGAATTTTCACAAAATCCTTGAGTGACTTAAAGTTAAGTTAAATACTTTTTAGGTTGAAATTGTTTCAAATTTTCGTAGCAAAATGAGATGAGCTTTTTAAAAGTCTTTAAAACGTCTTCGAATTCCAAGGATGACGAGAAAAGCGAACGCGAGTTTAGGATTAAGTTATGGAAGGTGAGATTTAAATTAAGTCAATTAACAACCTAATTAATTTATCTGTATTCTTGTTATAAAGTTTGAGCTAAATATTTTATTTTAATGATCTTATCCTGATTTATTACGTGTGAAATAAATATTGTGCTTTAAGTGGAGGTAATTATTCAGGAAATTCTTAATTAGTTTATTAATTTTCATAAAAGATTTACAAGTGAGATTAATAATAATTATAACAATTACTACTAGTGTGATAATTATAAATGAAACAATCATTAAAATGCTAATTTAATTCCGTTTACGTTTTATAATTTTATATTAATTTTTATATTATTTTATAAAAACATAATAATTATTATCTCGACCTAATTTTTTTCGATATTATTAAGTATTTTTAATTATCTGTAATTATAGTAGTATGAATTTTTTTTATTATGTCAATATAACTACCGAAATGGACCAAATATTAAATGGTTAAAATTAAAAGAAATTATAAAATTATTTTAAATAATATTAAAATACATGTTAAAATATTAATAGAAAAATGGAAAATAATAAAATTATTAATATTTATTACATTTCTTATTACTTCTTGTCACTTTAAAAAAACCTTGTATCTAATAAAGCAATAAATGTTTATTTTTTTGTTACTCAAATATTTGAGGTAGGTTATATTTATCATTGCATTAAGGCCGTGCTTATGACGCCTTTATTTGTCCACTTTGGACAAAATGTCTGGGAAAGACCAGTTTGCTTAAATTGTTTGAGTTTGAAAAGTTCTTTTTAGTTTCAATATAAATTATTATTTATGACTAACCTTTTAACATGTTTTTTGAGTTTTAAGGTTTTTTTAGATTAATGTACAGTGCCTATTTTCTAGTTTTTAAATAAAAAAATGGTTCATCAGTAAAAACTTTTGGATTTGCAAATTTTGAACAAATTGTGGTAAATTTGATTGAAGGAACACAATTTCGTGTATAATTTTTTGTTATTTATTAAACCCTAAAAGACAACACGAAAGATTATGCTAACATTTTGGAAAGCTCCACCTATTCATTGGATATTTCTGAATTACCATCATTCTATCACATAAATCACATTTTGCAGGTACTTACCATTTTGTAAAAAAATGTAAATAGTATTTGACAGTTTTAATTTTTTTTGGTTTACAGTTTAATGACACAATTGTTGTTTGTAAAATTTACAAAATACTAAAAATTACATAAGGCTATAACTTTTATAATATTAGTTTGATCAAAAAAGTAAATTTTTTTTGATTAAAAAAATTAAGTTTTATCAAAAATTTCTTAGACTTTAAGTTGAAGGAAAAGTATGACTTATGGGGTATCGTTGGATTCAGAAAATTATGTACATTCAAATTATTAAAAAAACGTTGGACTATTCTATCGTGATTTCAAACTTGACAGTCTTATCTCAGTCACGTGATGTAGAAAAACAAAACCAAAGTCACAGATAAAAGTCAATTTTTAAACCTTACAACATTTATATAGAACATTTTTTGATCAGACGAATATTAAAAAAGTTATAACCATTATGCGGAACTTTTCCCGCACCCTGTATAAAAAATAAAAATTAACGTTTTCTCGTTATTGAAAAAAAAATAAATAAAATCGAAATAAAACATTTAGGTAGCAGCTTTTGGGTATAAAATAAAAAATAAACTTTAAAAAATATTAACCAGTTTTTTTTTAAATTAATTTTTGTGATGAATTTTTTGTTTGCTAATCCTGAAATAAATGGAAAGTTTTTAGAATAATTAACCAACAATAAAGTGCATTAGCCATTTAGTCGCAGTAAAAATCATGATTTATTGCTAAACCTGGAATGGAATTTTCAAGCCAAATTAGCGTTTTTTTTATATAACAAGCTATAAAAAAACTAGTGATTTGAGGACGACCGCTTTTGCTATTATATAAAATTAAATTTATTCCAACTTTTTTTATTTAGTTATTGCTATTAATTTAAACTACTTGAAACGTCATGAACTAAAATCTACAAGGTGTCCCAACGTTTAGTTTACAAAAGATAAAAAATTGAAAAAAAAATGGCTACTTAAGGGTGGTCAAAGCCAATAATATTTTAAGGATGGAAATGTCAATTTGATACCATTAAAAGCTTTTCTTGATTTGGTTCTTTTTCTCTTCAACTGTAAACTAAATTTTTGGACACCTTGTATATTGGAATAAATTGAATACACGACAATTCTCCTAATTTTTTGACTTCTTAACTGTAAGAAAAAACAAATATTAGTTTAAGCGCTCTTTTTAACGATATTAAACTTTTATCTGTATATTTTTTTAAAAATGAATTAGTCAGTTATCTGACACGTAATTCATCAGCTAAATTATACAAAACCAAATTAGCTCACGTTTTGTCACCACAACGAAAGTTTCTGTAGACTTACTATGCGTTTTTAGGCCTTTGATGTGGGGAATATTGCCACACATTTATCAAAATTTATTTACGAATGCTCAAATTTCCGTTTTTTATCAACTTCAAATTCTTATAGCATTTTTTATTTTTACCAACTTGAAGTCAATTAAAAAAACAGTTGCTTAAGCTTGCCAAACAATAAAAAAATGATTTAAAAAAAAAGGATTTTTTTAGGTTGTGTAAATAGATTCCAATAAAGTGAAATTTAATTCTAATATTTTTTATTATTTTTTTTATTATTTTATGAAGTGATGAAGTATCAGTTGCAATAAACAATTTTTTTTATCCTTTATTTTGAAACCGTAAGTAACATTTTTGACATTCTTAATGCAAAAAATACGGTGTTGATATTTTTATTTAAAAAATGTAAATCAATTAGGTTTTATGCTTGAACAAAAGGTCCTACTTTACAAATCCACGGAACTTAGGCCACCCCTGTAACTTCTTTATTTCTAAAAATAAAAATTTGAAATTTTACTATGTTATATGGCATAAGAAAACGAATTTATTGAATTAAAAAAAAATCAATTTCATATCAACTTTTTTTGTAATGTGACACCCCATTGTTTTGTACTTATTATTAAACATTGGTAACTTCTAAGTAGGTATATCTTTCACAAAATTTTTTTTTTGAACTTTCAAAAAAAATGAATTTTTTTTTTAATTTTTTTTTTAATAAAATCTATTAAAACTATTCTTAAATAATTTGAAAAGGTAAAAAAATAATGAAATTCAATCAACCTTTTTTGAGAAAATAATTTTTATAATTTTAAAAATGCGTTTTTGCAAGTATGTATTTATCTTTTTAAATGGCTGATAGTGGGGTCGCCCACTATTTAGATAGAGGATTTTTTCCGATTACAATCATCCCCAACACGTAGGTATGTATGTAGGAATTTTTAATAGATTTTATTAAAAAAAAATCCAAAATTTTTTTGAAAGCTTTCAATTTTTTATTTTCATAAATAAAGAAATTACAGGGGTGGTCCAAGTTCCATGGACACCCGGTATTTTTAAATTTAATCATACCTTTTTTTTATAAATTTTTATTTAATTAACAACATGATTCTTAGATGTTTTCTTCAACGTTATGTGATAGAAAATACGTTTTTTAAATATTGAGAAAGAATTTATATAGGGTGCTTTTTGCATTAACTAAGTGAGATAACTTCAAATTTATCTATAAGCATATTTTTTTGATTTAAATTTTCAAATTATTTTTATTAAATTCCATATTTTAAGGAAAAGTTTGTTAAATTTTTAAACATTTTAGTATTATTTCTATTTCAGAAGCCTCAAATGAATTCAATAGGTTTTTTATAATTGATCTTGTGATTATATACCAAAACCAACGGACACCATTAAATATAAAAGTGTATTAAATAAGAATACAATTTTCAAAAATATTTGAAAGGGTATTTTGTAATCAATTAAAAAAATCAATATTGTTATAACACTGGTTCTTCGATAGAAGAAGCAATATTAAATGTATATTCTATGAAATAACTAGTTATTTTATAAAATACCTATCTACGGCAGTTAAATTATAGTTTTGTTATTTTAACTAGTTATTACATGTTATTACTTAGTTTTTCTGTAAAATAACGCAGTAGCACAAAATAAAGTATGAAATTAAGACAGTACGAAGATTGTAACTTGAGGAATTATACAGGGTGTCTCACTTTTTTCCAGCAAAAATTTTTTTTAGATAGTAAATGTCATTCTGTACAAAAATTTCCTATGAACTAATATTTTTTTTCGACTCCTTAAGAAGTTACAGTAATTTTAAAATTTCAAAATATTAATGATTTTTTGCGACACCCTGTATGAATTTCATTTTATTTCAATTTTTTAAATATAAATCAAGTATGCTTTGGATTTGAAATTATCTGTAAGCCAATCAGATAGGTTAATTTACTTGTCAGAAATTTTAAATGAGTCCACTTATTTTAAAAGCAGCCAATAATGTTCAAAAAGGCCAGTTGGGAAACACAAAATTCAACCCATAAATCTTTTAAATAAAAACATGATGATAAGAAAGAAAAATTATACAGGGTTTCACAAAAAATCGTTAAAAATGTTGAAATTTTTAAATTGCTGTAACTTCTTAAGGAGTCCAAAAAAAATATTAGTTTATAGGAAATTTTTGTTCACAATGACATTTACTATGCAAAAAAAATTTTTGCTGGAAAAAAAGTGAGACACCCTGTATAAGTTGATATTAATTAATTCAAATAAAATAATTATTAATTTTTTAAAATAAGCATAAATTCTTGGTAATAAGATTTTACGAAAGTAATAAAAGAAGGTAAATATGTAAGAATCTCAATAGCTTACTTATGGAAATATTTGAAATTATCGCTGTAAATAAAAATAGTTTTTTGAGTAGATTTTGAAACTGTTACGAAATTTATAGGTTTTTATTTAAAAAACTACTAAAATTAAAATTAACAAACGACCCTGGACTGCAAAACAACTAAAGACCATTCTTTTTCTTCTTTTAAACCGAAGAACTTTTATTTGAAACGCTTTTCTTTAAATCTTTTAATTTATGGAAATTTATTTGTCTCAAGTTAAATGATTAGCCCTGTATATTATAATTAAACATTTATCTTGTCAAAAACGGGAATAGAAAATAACTAGTTAAAGTATAAAATATTTTATAATATAACTGCCGTAGATCGCTATTTCATGAAATAACTTGGTAACATATACAGGGTCTCCCGAAATTAGGCGGCCAAACTTTAGGAGGCGATTCTACAACTAATTTTAAGAAAAAACCTTCCCATAAACATGTGTCCGATTTCGCTTCCTAAGAGAGCTACAGCTCTTTAAATATTGTGACTAAAACTAGTTTTTTGTAATTTTTTTGAAAACGGTTGGTAATAAAGATTTGAAATTTGGTGTGAAGACTAATACGTTTAAGATATAATTTCTCAATTATTTTCAGATTTTTTGAAAGCTCTGAAATTTTTTGAAATTTTTTGAAAACTTTTAATAATTGAGAAATTATATCTTAAACGTATTAGTCTTCACACCAAATTTCAAATCTTTATTACAAACCGTTTTCAAATAAATGACAAAAGTTTTAGTCACAATATTTAAAGAGCTGTAGCTCTCTTAGGAAGCGAAATCGGACACATGTTTATGGGAAGGTTTTTTCTTAAAATTAGTTGTAGAATCGCCTCCTAAAGTTTGGCCGCCTAATTTCGGGACACCCTGTATAATGAAACAATCAAGAATGTATTACTGCCATATTCTTATGCCTTAGTCGTGCATTTGAAACCATAGAACATACTTTAATATTAGAAAAGCTGTTTCAAAACGCCATCCGGGGAAACAGTTTCGAGTGGAGAATGGATTACTAGCTATCTGGAACATGGTAGCAAGTGATAAAAATTAATATTAACTACAAATATTACCACAGGGAAATACCCTTGGTCCATACATGTTTGTATTAGTTATGGATGAAGTTATAAAAACAATAGCTGTAGGTAAAGTCACGCTATTTGCAAATATATTTAATATTTAATTTGACCAAAACTAATGTAATAAATTTCAAAAACAAATACCAAATATAGTTAAAGAAGTCAGGAAATAATAAGTGATTTACAAATAAAAGCATTTGAAGCGGTAAGATTTTTAGGAGGAGAATTAGATTCGAAACTCTCTTGTACAACACAAGCAGATTAGAAATAGAAATTTATTCAAGAACTACAGTATACGTTATTGTTAAAAATTTATGATACGATAATAATAATGAACATTGAGAATAATTTTCTGGATTTTCCGGCTTCTTCGAATTCGCTGATCTTGTATATTTGGTGTTACCCAGTTTTCTTCAAGTGGGCATCGGATGTAAAGCATGGTATCCATCCTTAGGAATTCAGACAATGCTAGTCTGATTGAGTTTTAGACTTATTCAGACATACGTCATTAACTTGGATCCATCTTTCCACCTGTAATAAATCACAATTGCTTTGTCGTTCTACCTCATCTAGAGAAGATCCCTCTGTGTGTATCGTCTGCATACATTACTGTGACACGGTCCAGATTAAAAGACAGGTATTTCATATACAGAATGAAAAAAACTGGACCCAACAATAAGCCTTGTGGAATCCCTGTAGTTATTATTTTTATGCTGTAATTTATATTGTCCAGTGTAACGAGTCTATTACTAAGATAGAACCATTAATACGGTCTTGCAAAATCCATATTGTTCAACTTTATGCAAGAAGATTTGGTGTGACATAGCATCGAATACTTTGCTAAGGTCACAAAGCTGCAATCTACAGATGTACTTTAATGAGGAGATTTATCATAGCATCTTCAGTTCCTCTTTTTGATCTGAACCCGAAATTTTCATCACAAAATTATTTATTTTTTGTCATGAAGACATTTTTACGGGGTAAACAGCAATAATAAAACAGTTAGTAAGAGATTTGTATAAAAAATAGCCAGCCTCGGTTTTTGGGGGGTCCCTGAACTTCAAAGGGCCCGTTAAGGGTTAAGGGGTGGTGGTTGGGGGGCTGCCTTTTGTGTCTCATGGTAGTTACGCCACTGGAGACAATATAAATTTGGCTATCCCTTTGATATGATTTGATATGAGTTCATATACATCGTGAGCTTTGGAGTTTTTCTCAAGTACATTTTTTGTAATTTAAAAAATTCCACTTTTTTAATAATTTATACTTAACCTAATTTTAGTAAATCTCATTCATTTTGACGAAGCTTAGTGGGGATTTTTTTTCTATAGTACGTAACGTTTGGTTCAATATAATTCCTTCAAACGAGAGTAGTATTCAATTTAAATAATTTCCTGTCAATTAGGAGTGGAAAGGCGTTCCTGGATTTAAAATTACTTGAGCCTTTTAAGGATTCAATTATGCTCTGAAATATGCTTTCCATAAAATCAAGACGTTTCTAAATATAGAATATAGCTTCATTGCGGAACTACGCTTTTGATTTATTTCACCGTGTTTATGTTCTAAACGTGCATTTACAGGGGGACTCTTTATTTTTATATAAATCCGAACATTGTTTGGCACGGTTGTAAAATATCGAAATCTACCTACAACATACGTGATAGTAAAATTATAAAACGTGCATTTTTAGCACTTTTAGCGCCATAAAATCCTACAATCGTATCAATTTCAAACGACCTTTGATGGGAATTAATTTTACTATTACTGTTCCTGGAAAACATTACTGTAAACGTAGATAATTTAGAAAAAAAACGCAATTATTTTTTACAGAATTTTAAATACTATTTGAAATTACTTTGTTTATAGAAATGATGATATTTAACTATTTGGTGCGAAATAATAAATTTGAAAAAAATGTAAAAAACAACATTCGTACTCAAAACACCTACGAAATCAATTTTAACTAAAAATTCAGACATAAGCTTTTATTTTATATCGACGAAGATATGGTTGAAAGATCTACATATTAGATCAAAATTTTTCGACTAGGTAGTTTTGTCTAAGGGGTTTGAGTCCACTATCTTCATATTCATTTTAAACATGACCAATTCGAGTTTTTGCATAAACATGCTCATTTTTCTATAATTTATCACTAGAATTGGGTCTGATCCTTTGCTTTTCATTTTTGAAGAAGCACATTTATCACCAAAATTTTTGGAATAATTTTTCGCCAATCCTTAGAAAATCAGTATTTTAGTAATTGGTTTTCATGAGAGCTTTGGAAATAATCAATGACGTTAACGTTTCCTCACTAATGGTTATCTTGATTGCATGAGATACATAATTTTAGTTTAGAAACATTTGCAGTCTGCACCAAATTAACCTCTATAAGGCGATGAAAAATAACGATCGTTTTGACCTAAATAAGGAAAGCACTCATTTTGATGAAGTTAATATTATCAGTTTCGCGGTTTTCGCGTGTGCCGGCATTTATCTGAGGTCGACCTTGAAGGTCCATTTCATTTGCTCGCGAAAGATAATCGCCGACAGAGGCGCACTTGACGCCTTTGGCAAGAATTAATGGCCATTATGCAACTTGCTCGTTTGCCACCAATTTATTACTCGCCTTCTGAACATGCACTATGTCTTTCATTTATGCACCAAGTACCGAGGAACAACTGCAAGATGGAGCTTTATTGGCATCACGTTTCCAATTGCGCGTTATTCAGAATTCAAGAACAAGAACTAACTGTTATTTATGGACCATACGAGATCACTTGATTATCTCATCAAGATTGAGAGCTTTATTAACTGCACATTATGTTTATAATCATTTTACATGAAATAGGAGGTACTAAATAACTTTATTTTAACGAAAATTACTTCATCTGCAATTTTTAACAATATTTGCAATTCCTTAGATATGACTGATCTAACAAAATTTGGAAATCTATTATAATATATATTTTGGGATAATCACTCATGCAAAAGCCAAAAAGTTTTGGGGTGATGATATCAAAAAATTTCCTTTGTTATCTACTGTTTACTAACACTTTTGTTTTACTAACCAAAAAGCTTCAATTTTGACAAAATTTTCTCGATAATAACCATCAAGTGGTCATTTCAGGAGGCGGCAGATCGCTTTTCGGATACCAGCTGGCAAATCCATAGACAGTGGCATACTCAAAAGCCCCAACAAACTGGTAACCAAGGAAGAAAAAATGGGAATTCAACACAGAAAAACGAAAAACAAACGAAAACGAACGATGCTGACATAAGCAACGGCATATATGCTTCCTTAAAAAACGAACGCGTTGCTAACGGCAGTGCCAACAAAACAACACGAAAAGTTATCGAAATCCAAACCATTCAAACAACTCTAGAAAGAAATAATGATAATGATGGGGAGAAAAGTGAGAGGATTAGTAATAATGGGGATATTATTTTGGTAAGATTTTTTTTATTATTTTTTATTTTTAAACTATTTTATTATTATTATTCAATACCAACTGGGAGGAAGATTAAATAGACTAAAATAATTTTTTTAATTAAAGAAAATCCTGGTAATTTCCTGGTAAAATCATTAAAAATAATTTAAATTTTAATTCAATCATTAATAAATTTAAACTTAATCGTCATTTGCTTAAGGCGAGTAATAAATTTAGTTTTTTCTTCTTAAAAATACCTATATGACAACATAAAAATGGTATAAAAATAATAGTGTATAAACAACACTTCATCATTATTTAAAATTAAATTAACACATCAAAATTATAAATAATTTTTATGATTTAATCCTTAAATTTCAAGTAAACCATAATTAAACGCGAGTAATCAATCAAAATTTAGTAAATTTGAAGTATTAATTTTAAAATTGAAACGTTTAAAGATTTTATTGTATTAACTAGAAGAATTAAGAGTAAATTATATGAGAAAGAGCAAAATAACATGACTTACTTTTTGTGCTTAAGTATATAGGCTATCAAGCTCGTAATAAATAATTCCAACGTTGTATTCTGTAATTATCTCATTATGTAATTACTAACTAACCGTTTGGTGTGTTATTATTACAACACGCCTCTGGTTATCTCTTAAATTGCATTGTAAACGAGCCGAGTTAAGTATTTTAAACTTGCAAATGTTTGGAATTAAAAAATAGGGGAGTAAAGGATGTAATTAAAGTGACACATGCTCAGAAATTTTCTCGCAAAAAAATTTTCTTAATTATTTTTATTGACGAAGGTATCCTGGATTTAATTATTTCATTTAATGAACTAATAATTATGGCCATTTAAATGCAGGAATGTTTAGAAAATTGTAAATCCTATTAAGTAATTAAAAAAAACATTTTTTTTTCATTTGAAAATGTTGCTTCTATTTTAATTGAACTATGAATCTTTCAAAATAATATTTTTATTTTCTTTTAAAATTTACATAATAAATTATTATCTCCACTTATCTGAGCGTAATTTTAGAGGAAAAAAATTGTAAATGAAAAATTAATTCCTACCTACTAAAGATCTAAACGTTTAGTAATCACTTCTTTAAGTTATTATTGGTACTATTATTATTATTGGTTAGTTTAACTACTACTAAAGTCTCCAGAAATACAAAAAAACTCTCCCAAAGTAATAAACTTTACCAAAATTAATTAATTTTGATCATTTAATTTGTTAAATTGAAGAACTACAAAAGCTTTAATAAACAAACTTTGCTGCTCCAAAAAGCTTAAAATATCAGTACTCAGGTTATTGGTAAATTCAAAACTAAGAAGACTAAAACTCTTGTTATTTGGTTCTAAAAGGTACCAAAAATTTCCTAAAAATGGGATATCTTCAAACAACATACCTACATCTCGTTCACGGGTTTCTTAAAGTACATACATACCCACAAGTTTCAAAAATTAAAAAAATCTTTATATGTTGGAACTTTAAAAGGTTTTATATTTTTGAACTTTTAGAAAATAATAAGTATGAATTTAAACCCAAAAGTGTGGGGAACTACTAACAAGACACCCTAAAGTATTCACTTCCAGAAATCGTTACAGATCCTAACATCTACACCTTTTCCAGTTGTATTTCAGAAAACATCAACAAAATTTCAGATATCAATAATTGAAATTCAGAAACGTGAATTTTATTTCAAAAAGCATCAATTGTATCACAGAAAAACCAATTAAATTTTAAAAAGTATCAATTATATTTCAGAATCATCAATTGTATTTGGAAAATCAATCAATTTAATTTCAAAAAGTATGATTCGTATTTCAGAAGTAATCAATTCTTATCAAAAAACGATCATGTGACATTTTTTTAGAAAAATGGGATTATGGGTCCAGAATAATTCTGTAGTTCAACTTTTGTACAATAATCCTATTTTTCTAAAAATTATCACTTGGTCCCTTTTGGTATTTCGAAAAGAATAATTATATTTCATTCTTAGTAATTTTTGTCGCAGAAATTTTGGATTACCTAAATATTATATTTTAGCCACTAACAGCCATGTCTTCCATTGCTAAAGCGGCTGCATGACTTATTACACAGTAATGTTAAATTTCCACAGCAAATTTTTGATGAATGTGTGTGTCTGTTGTGTGCACAATCACCGCCAAAAACTCTTGGCTTCCTCAATTTTTATAATTGGTGCTTTCCCAAATTAAATTAATTTTATCTAAAATATAATTTTGATGCTTCTTTTATATAAAATGGATCCTTTCGGAAATACAATTGATGATTCTGAAATACAATTAATGCTTTCTGAAAGCAAATTGATTTATCTGAAATTCAATTGACTTTCTGAAATTTAATTGATACTTTTGAAATTTTCTGAAATTTCTTCACTAACCATCGTAATAATAGGCAACAGGGCATTTCTAAACATGTGTTCCTAATTTTTAGAACTGATTATTTAAGCAATTTCAAGATTAAAAGTTTTGAATTAAAGTTTACTCATTTTTTTGATTTTTTAACGTAACATCTATATTTTAAATGATAATTTGCTCGAATTTTGTACAGAGCTTACTATCGTCTTTGAATATACAAAACAAATTTTGGGGTGAAGTTTTTCTCGGGAATATCAACCCATTTTTTAGCGCAGCACTGCCATTATAAATTTAAATGTTTACATCTTTGCAGATTCCTAAAACTGTTTGTTCAAAACTAATATTTGTTCGAAACATGTAATTGTTCAAATATGTACAAATAAAACCTGAAGCAGAACGAGACAAACAAACGTGTTTATTAAAAAATAAAAAGTTTTTATTTAAAAAAAAAGAGCTAACTTCAATAGGGTTTATTTTAAAAAATTTTGAATTTTGAAGAAAAAAGTTACTCTTACTATTTATCTTGAAATTTCTAACAATGTCAGTTCATAAATTGTGATGAAAAACTTAAAGTCGTCGTTAACGTTAAACACATGATTAAAAAATATTTGTTCATAAGAAATATTTTTTTAAGACGTCTTTAACGTTAACGGCGTCTCTAAAATTTTCAATACGGTCGCTGAATACATGTTTATAAACACCTTAGGCTGTATTCAGCGACCGTGATGAAAAATTTAGAGACGTTGTTAGCTGTTAACGTTAAACACGTGATTAAAAAATATTTCTTCATCATGAAATATTTTTTTAAAGACACGATTAACTTTAACGACGTCTCTAAAATTTGCATCACGGTAGCTGAATGCAGGCTCTTGTATATAGGGTGATTCATATTTAACTTGAGATAAATAAATATTTTGTAAATACCATTTTAGACGAGCACATTTTTGTTCCCAAACCTTACACAAGATTTGACAAAAAATATTTGTGGTCGTGTAAATTAGCAATTTTCAATCCAATAATATTTTAAATCGCAAATTATAATGAAAGTAAAATATGTTCTATTTCCGAAACAATTTTTTTTTGTTTTTGATGATACAGTTTTTAGAAACATTTTTAATTTCCTAATAAGTTGAGTAGAAGTAGCAAAGTTTGGAAGTGGTAAATACCTTTGAACTTTGAACTGACTAATAATAATAATAGCAATCACGATAAATAACTTAAAGAAGTGATTACTAAACATTTTACGTTTTACATATAGCATGCAGTACCAAAAAAAATTTTTTTATAAAATTAATTGAAATTAAATCTTTGCAAAATTAAAAAAATAATGTAGATTAAGATTATTTGTTTTTTGACTAGATTTTGAAATTCATAAAAATATATAGGTTTTTATATAAAAAGATGTCGATGTTCAAATTAATACGAAAATGAAAGATCGACTCAAATGTTACTGCACATTGCGCTTTTCTACTACTACTACTGCTACTACGCAATGTGCAATAGCATCTGAGTGGATCTTGTACAAGATTGATGTGCTCGTGTAAAACGGCCTTAAGGTTTATGAGGTACCGTAAAACGGGCACATTTGTATACAGGGTGTTTCTAAATATATGCGAAGAAATTCTACAGGCGATTCCTTGACCAATTCTAAGACAAAAGTAAAGAATAAAAATTTTCTCAAAAGTGCTCTATTTTTTAGTTATGGGGTGTCAAACTTTCTATTTTTTTTCATTTTTTGAGTATAACTTCTTTGTTTTTTAAGATAATTTAATCAAATTTGAAACACACTCTAGATATTGTAGTCGTAACAAGATAAAAATATCAAATATCGAAATAAAATACAGGGGGATGTATTTTGGGGGTATACACCCCATTTTTTTGCCATAACTTTTTTGTGCTACCCCACTTAACATTTTAAATAAGATATTCTAATTCTTTGCTTTTTTCTGAAAATTTTTGATCTGTTTAATTTTTTCACAGCTGGTACGGTTTAGAAGTTATTTAAAAACATGTACGAAGTTGTATGCCAATTTTGCATTAAACAGGGGTGGCTTTTTTTAAATAATAAATACCAGAGACTTCCTAGAAGACTATTTGACCAATTTTAAGACGAAAACAGAGAATACATATTTTATCTAAAATGCTTCGTTTTTAATTTGTTAATTTTATTTTAATTTAAATTAAAAACGAAGCATTTTAGAGAAAATATTTATTCCCTGTTTTCATCTTAAAATTGGTCAAATAGTCTTCTAGGAAGTCTCTGGTATTTATTTTTTTTAAAAAGCCACCCCTGTTTAATGCAAAATTGGCATACAACTTCGTACATGTTTTTAAATAACTTCTAAACCGTACCAGCTGTGAAAAAATTAAAGAGATCAAAAAGTTTCAGAAAAAAGCAAGGAATTAGAATATCTCATATAAAATGTTAAGTGGGGTAACACAAAAAAGTTATGGCATAAAAAATCTATACCCCCAAAATACATCCCCCTGTATTTTATTTATATATTTGATATTTTTATCTTGTTACGACTATAATAACTAGAGTGTGTTTCAAATTTGATCAAATTATCTTAAAAAATAAAGAAGTTATACTCAAAAAATGAAAAAAATATAGAAAGTTTGACACCCCATAACTAAAAAATAGAGCACTTTTGAAAAAAATTTTATTCTTTACTTTTGTCTTAGAATTGGTCAAGGAATCGCTTGTAGAATTTCTTGGCATATATTTAGAAACACCCTGTATAAATTATCTAATATTTTAAGTTGAGTCTGAATGACTAAAAATATAGGTTCATTCTTTATAATTAATTGTCAGAATTGTCCATATAAAAAATAAAAAAGTACCTGTTAATTAGATATCAAAAACCTTACTGTTTCTGTTCACCTGCAAGTTAGGATAATAGAAACATTTTTTAAAGTAGATGGTTATTTTTATTTTGTTTTTTTTTGGGGGGCAGGTGGAAACATTGAAGTTAGCTAGTTACAAAAAATTAAAATTTATTCTTTATAAAAACTGAATATAAACGGTGTTTCTAAACATATGTCCCTAACTTCAGGAATATACAATTCTTGGATCTATTTGAAGATAAAAGGAAGAATAAAATTTGTCGCCCAAATGCTCCACTTTCGAAATACAAGGTGTTAAAGTTTTATATATTTTTTTTTAATTATTAAGGAAGTTCTGTGGTCGGTTAATTCTTCACAGGAAAATTCTGGTTCAAAATTTCCATCTTTGATCACTTTGGTGACATTTATAACTTGACCAATAAAAAATTTCGTATAGTTTGAGGTTTTTGGTTTTTCTTGAACAATAAGAAAACATACCACTGGCCAATTTCCAACCTTTATGTCCTCTTTTTTTTACGGAAAAATGGGTAAGCAGATGAAGTTTCTATTAGAGGAGATCTGATTTGAGCTGATTATAAATTCTCATAAACCTCAATTAAGAATCGTCTTCCAGATGGAATCTTTTCATCAGATTCGATATCAGTAAAGTGCATACATAGGAGAAGAAGTTGTGAATGCTGAAATTATCCTATGAACACGTTGTTTCTATTCACCCCTCATTATAAAAACTGATTAATAATAAAATTTAATCATTATAAAATTGAATGATTAAATCCTATTGGTCATATTGAAATAATTCATAGTTAAACAACTTACCTGGATTTTGGATAAACTGAATTGTTTGACCATAAAGTTATCGAGCATACCTTCAAAAGGACAAAACACGTACGGGTATAAACTTTGTAAGGTACTAACTAACAATGCTACGAAATCACAATACTCATTTGTTTTGACCATCAACGAACGAGAAAAATACATAAATATATCATATATCACATTTTATTTTAGTTTTGTTTCAATGAGTCTGTAAACCATTTTTTTTATAATTTTATATAAAAGAGTACCTTTTAACTTGAATTTTGCAATTTGAATTTTTGGTCTAGCATTTAAAATGGCTTCGCAATTAATTAACAAAGTTTAAGAAATAGCGCGGCGCTACTTTTTTTCCTTGCGAGCTGAGTGACGTCATTATTTCCTAGTCGCCTCGCGCGGGTTATACGGTCTGCAAAAGTGCTAAAACTGTACGGCTTCGATTAGAAGATCGGCAGGTGAAAAAAATCGCGGTTTCTTGATTTGTCATCTACATACCGCGCTACATCAGGAAACGAGCGCTTTTTTTGATATCTTAATTTTTTCTGTACTTTTAGCGCCCTCGAATTTGTAGTTTGAAATTAGTGATTTTTCGACGCCCACTTTGAAAATTCGTAACTTATGATCCCGACCGTGTATAATGTTCCAATGTTTTATATTTTCCTTCTTTCTTTATTATTTATGTGAGAAAAAATCAGTACGATTATATTTTACCCCTGGACTTGAAAAAAAAAATCCCAAGTGAAATGTTAATAAAATAGCTAAAACGCGCGCTTTGGTCAGCCCCCTCTGCAGCCGTCAATTTTTAAAATTTTGTCAATTTTACATCAGATTATCAAAGAACAACAATATTTGTGGTGTAATCAGCATAGTGCATTTTTAAATTTTGTGCGGTTAAAAAGTTATGGCGTAAAAATGTAAAAATGTTGAATTTAGGGGTCGGCGGCTCCCGTCGGCTTATTTTTTAACGGATTTTCATTTTTTAAAATTCTGATAAATCTACTCTTGGTATTAAAACCACCCACGCATAGGGTTTTTTAAATTTTGAAAAAACAACGAAATCTTAAATTTTTTAAGATCGCATTTAAAAAAAAGTCGCATTTTTATTCGAGTTTCTGTTTAATCAGTCCCTCAAATTTTATTCTACCCTAACTAAATGTACATTTTCTGAAAGCTTTCATGGTCCACTTTACGACAAAAAAAGAATCACTTCGCTATCTCCTTTTGTTATCGAGTTATGGCCGAAAATGTAGCAAAACTATGCAAAATCTCCGTTTGGAACCAAAATTGCGGTCTGAAATTTTTCACTTTTCACAAAATAATTAATATCTTCTAATCTATTAGAACCGCCGGGACAAGTAATAGCTTAAATTTCGCACCGTTACCTCCCCCACCAAATGTCGTCCAGGCCCATATTTGTACCAAAATTTTGCCAAACTTTGCCAATTTTTTCCAAAAAAACTGTTTAACTGATTTTAACCAAATATTTTTTGAAACGTGTCTATCCATGATGTTTACCTTTGGTAAAAATTTGAAATCACTAACTTTTATGGTTTTCGAGAAAAACTATAAAAATCGATTTCCATGAAAAATTTTAAGCCTTTTAAAAATATCTCAAAAAATATTTTTTCGAATCTTTTCAAAATCGACCCCGCAAATGAAAGATAATAGAAAATAGATGAAATGTAGGGGGTCACTAGCCCTCTACACCCCCCAAAAAAATTTTACACCCCAAAAACTCAAACAAAACAAAATTTTTCTAGGTAATGTACCTTAAAAAATAATTAAATTTTAAAAAATTTAATAAGGTAATATCCATAATTTTTACAAACTTATCTGTACGAATTTTCGTTTTTTAATTTTAGTTATTAAGCGAAATATGAATTTTTTACAATACACCTTTACTCATTTGTTAGAAAGCCATATTTTATATAAAAATTCATATCTTTTGAATAAAAAGTCGTACTGCCTTGAATTTTTTTTATTTTTTTCTTATTTCTTTATACTACAACCCAAAATAATTAACTTTCAAATTTTTAATTTGTATAACATTTAAAGTGAAATTTCATAAGTAAAAAATTATAAAGATATAAATTTTAAATTAATAAATAATTCTCCTACTTTAATTAATAACTAATAGTAATATTTTATGAGAGTATTACAAGATAATAACTATAAAAAGGTCTAGAAACAACAAGTGTACGGAACGGACAGCGTTCGGAAGAAATGACGTCAGAATCATCGTTTGTTGAAGCGGAGGGGCTAATTTTCTTAAAATTCAAACGCTTATATTTACGTTAATATTTGTCGTATCGAATTGAAACAAAAACAACTAATTTATAATTATGATTTCTAAAATATAAGATATAAAAGTATCAATTATTTTTTTCGTTTTTCTTCCTCATTGTCCCAATGGTTTATATTCGCCCCGTTTTACGGTACTACTTGTCCCGAGGTAAACGAATTACCCTTTTTCTTAGATCTTTACTTGTGTTCATCCTTTATTATTCAGTCAACAAGATCTGAATATTGTCTATTTGAGATATTTCAAATCTAGTAAACATATTCCAAAATTTTAAAAGCACTGAATCAAGATAATAACCAATAATCATTTCCCTAAATTTCTAAAATACCCCAATAAAGGAATATCTTCTTTTCGAAATTCATAGTAACTAAAAACTATTAGGGAAAAGATAATGTCATTATTCTAGTTCAATCATGGTTTGTATTTTATCCAAAAATTGTAAGAGCTTACAAGTTTTGTACAGAATTGGCTCATTAATTTTGGACAAAGATATTGCAATTGCATATGTTTAACAAAATTCAAAACTAACCAGTGACGTCTAAATTGAGTCCCAAAATTTTTATTAAGTGGTTTCGATACCACCCATCAAAACCAATTCGGAAAAATTCCTGCATTACATCAAGTTACTATCAAATTAAGCTATAAAAGCAAACTTGAGCACAATCTGCGTGCCAGATTAAAATATTTCCGGCGCCAGGGGCCTCTCAACGCGTGCACATGCAACATCAACATCCCGCAGACATCTCCAGTGACGTAGAGCTCGCGCCTGCTACAAAGCTGCTACCTTCCTCCGATTCCTCCTCTTTCCAATTCCCACGAACACGAGTGCTTCAAAACGAGCGCACTTCCTCACCGCACACACGTGCCTTATTTTAAACACCCGGCTGAATCATCATAAAAAACCATTCACTAATCAAAAATTAATCTAAACGACTCGTGCGTGATTTTGTATAATTTGCAGCAAAAACAACGAGTTTTGGTCATCAGCATCGCGTTGTGCAGATAACAAAAGTTGAGCTAGACTTTCGTCCTTGAGTGATTTAAAGACCTTTTTACTTGTGGAATTAGGGGATGAAATATTATTTCCGCCGGAGAAGATTTTAAGGTATTACTACTGATTTTTATCGTTTTTTGCCATGTTTTTTTCAGCGCGTGCTGCAACGGTGAAAAGTGATTCCGAAATAAAAATGCAGGTTTCCATCTAGGGTTTCAGGTTGTGTATCGTATTTGGTTGAAGATCGGCGGGCGTTCCGAGTTCCGAGAGAACCGCTGCTGATGCTGCAGGGAGCTCTCCACAAAGGCGGCGACTTCCAAGTACTCCGCGAGCGGAGAGTCAGTGACTTCCCGGCATCTGCGTGACTTGCCCGTGGTTATTAGATTAGCAACGCGACAAATCGCGATTATAAGACTAGCGAAGGGTGCGGCTAAAAAAGTTACAACTTTTCTTCTCGAAGCACGCGATTGTCTTGTGAGATTAAAGTGACACCATAAACAATCACGAGATTATTAAAGCGAAAAATCCGAAGGTAAAATTTATCATAATAAATTAATGGTATTGCGGTTGGTACGGAAGTTATTTTGCGCGCTTCCCGCGCTTCCTTGTTTGATCACTTTGATAGGTTTAGTGGTGTGTATTTTGATGCACGCGCATGTCTATGAGTTTTCCCAATTTCCGCAACTTTGTAGTGAGCCACCAAGCGCGTCACTACTGAGTACAATTTTTCCCTTGGAAACGAACGGGAATGTTGTGGTTTCCTACTATTTGTGCTCATCATGAATTTACCTCGGAAATACACGTGTTGCAAACCTATAATTTATGTCACTTGTGTAAGTCATTTATTTTATCACCTATAACTCTTTAGTAACAAAGTAACCAAATTTGAGCACAAAACTAAATTTACAAACTTTGCAACTTTTTTCATAGCAGAATCTACTTTATTTTAAAAATAATCAAAAAATATATTATGAAAATTAAAAATTATATTTTAAAGGCTTTTTAAATGCATTCATTTTTACAATCACATTTTTAATTTAATAGGCAAAATTTTGATTCTTATAATATTATTATAAAAATACATGCAATTGTCACTAAAAAATTATAAAAAGTTCAATAAATTACTCACTTTTTAAATTTTATTTTTTTAATCGAAAATAAATAAAATGTTAGGGCGAATTTTTGTTATATTTTGCTATACATACTCGAGGTAAAACTACAAAAAAAGTTTTTCCAAAATCAGACCACGAGTCAAAAAAATATTAAAAACATCAGTCACTTTTTCATTTATTTTTATTCATAAACAAAAAAATGTTAGGGCGTATTTTTTTAATATTTTGTTACACATATAGTTCAAAATAAACTATATAAAAAGTTTATGACCATGAATCAAATAATTAAAAAAAAATTAAAAATATCAGTGACTTTCAGATTTAATTTTAAACAAAAAAATTTAAGGGCGCAATTTTTTTATATTTTGTTACAGATACAGTCCAAATTATATTACATAAAAAGTTTATTCAAAATCAGACCAGAAATCAAGTAATTAAAGAAATCGGTGACTTTTTCAGATATTATTTTTTTAATCTTAACCCTTTCACTCCTGAAAAATTCAAAATTTCTTATTTTTCATGATTTTATAAAAACATGTGACAGCTGGGAGTGAAAGGGTTAAACAAAAAAATTTAAGAGCCCATTTTTTTATATTTTGTTACACTTTCAGTCTAAAGTAAAACTACAAAGTTTTTATTTCAAAATCAGAACAGTCAAAAATTTAAAAAAATATAAATGCGAATTTTTTTTTATATTTTGTTACACATACAAACCAAATTAAACTACATAAAAAAATACAAAATTAGATAGTCTAAAAATTAAAAAAATATTTTATTTCTTTAATCTTAAACAAAAAAATAAAAGGGCGCAATTATTTTATATTTTGTTACAGATACAGTCCAAATTATATTACATAAAAAGTTTATTTATAATCATACCAGAAATCAAGTAATTATAGAAATCAGTGACTTTTTCAGATATTATTTTTTTAATCTTAACCCTTTCACTCCTGAAAAAAATCTAAATTTCTATTTTTTCATGATTTTATAAAAAATGTGACAGCTGGGAGTGAAAGGGCTAAACAAAAATATTTAAGAGCCCATTTTTTATATTTTGTTACACTTTCAGTCTAAAGTAAAACTACATACAAATTTTTTTTTCAAAATCACCACAACAGTCAAAAAATTTTAAAAAAATGAGGAAAATGTAACTGCGATTTTTTTTATATTTTGTTATACATACAAACCAAATTAAACTACATAAAAAAATACAAAATTAGACAGTCAAAAAATTAAAAAAATATTTTATTTCTTTAATCTTAAACAAAAAAATAAAAGGGCGCAATTATTTTATATTTTGTTACAGATACAGTCCAAATTATATTACATAAAAAGTTTATTCAAAATCAGACCAGAAATCAAGTAATTAAAGAAATCAGTGACTTTTTCTGATATTATTTTTTTAATCTTAACCCTTTCACTCCTGAAAAAATCTAAATTTCTAATTTTTCATGATTTTATAAAAAATGTGACAGCTGGGAGTGAAAGGGCTAAACAAAAAAATTTAAGAGCCCATTTTTTTATATTTTGTTACACTTTCAGTCTAAAGTAAATTTTTCAAAATCAGAACAGTCAAAAAATTTTAAAAATTGTAAATGTGAATTTTTTTTTATATTTTGTTACACATACAAACCAAATTAAACTACATAAAAAAAATACAAAATTAGACAGTCAAAAAATTAAAAAAATATTTTATTTCTTTAATCTTAAACAAAAACAATAGATGGGCGCAATTTTTTTATATTTTGCTACAGATACAGTCCAAATTATATTACATAAAAAGTTTATTCAAAATCAGACCAGAAATCAAGTAATTAAAGAAATCAGTAACTTTTTCAGATATTATTTTTTTAATCTTAACCCTTTCACTCCTGAAAAAATCTAAATTTCTAATTTTTCATGATTTTATAAAAAATGTGACAGCTGGGAGTGAAAGGGCTAAACAAAAATATTTAAGAGCCCATTTTTTTATATTTTCTTACACTTTCAGTCTAAAGTAAAACTACATACAAAGTTTTTTTTCAAAATCAGAACAAGTCAAAAAATTTAAAAAAATGTAAATGCGAATTTTTTTTATATTTTGTTACACATACAAACCAAATTAAACTACATAAAAAAATACAAAATTAGACAGTCAAAAAATTTAAAAAATATTTTATTTCTTTAATCTTAAACAAAAAAATAGAAGGGCGCAATTTTTTTATATTTTGTTACAGATACAGTCCAAATTATATTACATAAAAAGTTTATTCAAAATCAGACCAGAAATCAAGTAATTAAAGAAATCAGTGACTTTTTCTGATATTATTTTTTTAATCTTAACCCTTTCACTCCTGAAAAAATCTAAATTTCTAATTTTTCATGATTTTACAAAAAATATGTGACAGCTGGGAGTGAAAGGGCTAAACAGAAAAATTTAAGAGCCCATTTTTTTATATTTTGTTACACTTTCAGTCTAAAGTAAAACTAAATACAAAGTTTTTTTTCAAAATCAGAACAAGTCAAAAAATTAAAAAAAATGTAAATGCGAATTTTTTTTTATATTTTGTTACACATACAAACCAAATTAAACTTCATAAAAAAAATTCAAAGTTAGACAGTCAAAAAATTAAAAAAATATTTTATTTCTTTAATCTTAAACAAAAAAATAGAAGGGCGCAATTTTTTTATATTTTGTTACACTTACAGTCTAAAGTAAAACTACTTACAAAGTTTTTTTTCAAAATTAGAACAACAGTCAAAAAATTTAAAAAAATGTAAATGCGAATTTTTTTTTATATTTTGTTACACATACAAACAAAATTAAACTACATAAAAAAAATACAAAATTAGACAGTCAAAAAATTAAAATAATATTTTATTTCTTTAATCTTAAACAAAAAAAATAGATGGGCGCAATTTTTTTATATTTTGCTACAGATACAGTCCAAATTATATTACATAAAAAGTTTATTCAAAATCAGACCAGAAATCAAGTAATTAAAGAAATCGGTGACTTTTTCAGATATTATTTTTTTAATCTTAACCCTTTCACTCCTGAAAAATTCAAAATTTCTTATTTTTCATGATTTTATAAAAACATCTGACAGGTGGGAGTGAAAGGGTTAAACAAAAAAATTTAAGAACCCATTTTTTTATAAGTTTTTTCAAAATCAGACCCCGAGTCAAAATATTAAAAAAATATATTAGTGAATTTTTTAGATTTTATTCTTTTAATCTTAAACAGAAAATGTAAGGGCACATTTTTTATATTTTGTTACATATACAGTCCCAAGTAAAACTACATGAAACGTTTTTTTTTCAAATTCATTCCCGGAGTCCAAAAATTTAAAAAAATCAAACACTTCAGATTTTATTTTTTTCTATTATTTTACTTCTGGTCTGATTTTGAAAAGAACTTTTTATGTAGTTTTACTTTGAACTGTATGTGTAACAAAATATGAAAAAATGGGGCACTTGCATTTTTTGTTTTCGAATACAAAAAATAAAATATGAAGAAGTGACTGATCTTTTTTTCTATTTTTTTTATTTATTTTGTAATAAATTTTTATATAGTTTTACTGAAGACAATATTTGTAAAAAAATATAAAAAAATTAAAACCTTACATTTTTTTTTGTTTTCAATCAAAAATAAAATTTGAAAAAGTGCAACTGATTTTTTAAATTTTTTTGGCTCCTGATTTTAGAAAAGTTTTTTATGTAGTTTTACGTTGAAGTGTATGTATGTGTAACAAAATATAAATAACTGGAGTCCTTACTGAATTTTTTTTAATTTTTTTGTCTCCTGGACTGATTTTGGAAAAAAAATTGTAATAAATGGAGTCCTTACATTTTTCTGAAAAAAGTGACTGATTTTTTTTTAATGTTTTTGTCTCCTGGACTGATTTTGGTAAAACTTTTTATGTAGTTTTACTAAGGACTGTATGTGTAACAAACTATAAAAATTACATAAACTCTTTCAAAATTATCTCGCTTTTAGGACAGCTAAAAACAAAAACTCCTTTATTAATTTGCTGACGTTTCGTCTAATCTCTATAGACTTCTTCAGAGCTACAGAAACATAACATTACATTACAATTATAAATTAAACACATTACATTTAAAAATTACCTCATTAACATCTAGGATAATAACTAATATCCGCAACATGGAATCCATCACAGATATCGTATATCCAGAAATTATGATTCCTTAAATTTTTATGTTTTCGATTAAAAAGAAAGTGATTTTTTATTTTAATTTTTTCTCTATTTTTTGACCTCAGGTATGATTTTCAATGATCTTTTTATTTTAATATATTATAAGAATCAAAATTTTGTCCATTAAATTTATATGCATTTAAATGTTACTACCCGGTTAATTTTTTTTCATTTTATTCAATGGAATGGGAATTTCGGATTCAAATTCTTGCCACAATAGTAAAGTTTAAACAAAAATTTTGGTCGATCATTAGGAAAATTAAAAAAATATGAATGCATATTTTAATAATAATTTGCAAACATGGGCTTCGTCTTATTTTTCAATAGAAAATCAAGTCTTTATGTTTCGCAGAAAATTTTACCTTTTTTTTAAATTTTCCTAATAGTTAAGGTAATTTTAAACAAATGAATATTTTTTTTTTCGCCAACGGATTAACCGGAAATGAACCAAACTTATTATTTTCTTATGGTAGCCATATTGGATTTACACAAATTCGGTATTAGTGTATTTTTCTGAGTAATTTGATATATCATATGTAATATTTTAAGAAAAATAGAAATTATTTTATTTTACTAACCAAAAATGGCATTGAATAGATATAAACTGTCAATACATATGTGTTAAGATTTATCTTACATTTAATATTTTAAATAGTTACATTTATGCTATTGACAATTTAAATCTCTTAAAGTCCAATGTTAGTTTGTAAAATCAAATAATTTTATTTTATTTTTTAAATATTACATATAGTATACCAAATTACTCAGAAAAAAATACTGATTCCGAATATGTGTAAATCCAATATGGTTGCCATAAGAAAAAATATAAGTTTGGTTCATTTCCGGTCAATCCGTTAGCGAAAAAAAATATTCATTTGTTTTACTGCATTGTACATAAAAAACTGTCTGTATTATGTCAAAAAACTTTTTTGGTACGACAGAAAATAAAGAAGTTATAGCCATATTTTAAAAATCGCATTTTCTTGTTTTTTCAAGATAGCGTTGGAACGATGCGATATTCAAATTTTTGTAACCGAATTATTAATATTCGAAAAAATCTCTACTACTTTGTCCATTTAACCGACTTTCTATTTCCAATAATAACAGAGATACCCATAGAGTCCAACGTCAAATGGGACACCCTGTATACAGTGTGTTGATCTTTACAATGCTGTAGTTTTTTTTTATCCTACGTAAACCAAATTGCCTTCAAATTTTAGAGTTCAGTGAGTTATACTTATATCTTTATAATCATTTATCATCTCCAAAAACAAAACACCTACGATGCAAAATTACATGCCAAAAATCCAAAATTAACATTAAGAAATTTTCTACAAATTTTAACAAAACTAGTTCGGTATCGTCCAAAAATCACCAATTTTGATTCAATTTATTTATTTTTTAAGTTAACTTTGCTTTTGAAGTTTAACTGAACTCTAAAATTTTAGGACAAGTTGGTTTAAATCGAATAAAAATTGAAAAATATACAGAGCTTTTCAATTTTTTTAGTTTAACTTCATATAAAAACTATAAATAGTAAAGCTTTTTATATAAAAAATTCTGTTTTAAAAAACATTATTTTCGAAAGCCTCTGTATTTTTGAAGTTATGATGCAAATAATCCCAATGCTGCGATCTTCTGTAAAGGAAAAAAATCTAATATTGTAATTTTCTTCTAAAATGTATGATTTTTTTTATTTTCCAATCCATAGTCTAGAATCCAAATTATTATAAGTAATATGTAACCACCTATTTGAAAATTTAAATCTATAAAAATGGCGTTTCAAAATATCAAGTATTTATTTAAAGGTTTTTTAAAATTAAAAGATTTAACTTTAATCACTTTTATGTATATTTTAAATCCAGTGATTTATGTGGTTTGAAATGTAAATATTCTCGTATTTTTGTGTAAGTACATAAGACGAGTTCCAGAGTTGCGAGGAAACATGCTTCAGCAATGCGCTCTTAAATTATTTTTATTTCCCATGAAGAAACGATTTTTCGGGGGACCTTTCAAAGCGGCCTAAACGTACTTGGACTTTTTCAATTGATTTGTTTGCTCTGCGCTTTATAAATAAGCCCACTTTGTTTATTTAGCAGTGGTATGCTCAGTTCATTTATAAGGGATACCTCAGGTATCACTTATGGGAACGAATACTTAAATATTTATTTTACAAAGATAACTCTGTCAATTATTAATCACCATCTTTAAAGTGTACAAAAAGTGCTTGAAATTAAAATATTTTTTTTTTAATTTAAAAACTAAACTGTTATTACTTTTACTGTTAATTGTGACAGATGACTAACTGGACACAATCGCATTAATAAATTGAAACTTCGATAATCGTTAGTTTTTTTAAGTATGCTAAAAAATGCGTTTCTCAAGAGCTGACATTTGTCGTAGCAACGTTCGAGGAATAATTTATTACGTTAGTTTATGATTTATGTATTTATGTGTTACCGCAGGTAACGCTAATAGGGCCTGCGCCTGGTTTTATTGTAACCAGCGCATTTTAAAGCGGATTTAAATAGGAAACAATTTAAATTACTCGACGCACGTTAATAAATAATTGCGAGTAAACAGAATGTTTCTATTCTGGCCTTCTATTTATACAGAAGTGTTCACTATTAACTCGCCTCTCGTCGATATGAGACGGATTTACTACATTTACGACAAGTGTCTTTCAAATAAAACTCAACCGACTTTATTAACTCCAACTCCACACCTTTCAAATTTTTTGCGGCATAAATTATCAATTTAAAGAATGTAAAGAGTAATAAAATATGAATATCTTCGCGGAAGATTTTTTTATTCTATGGTTGGTTGCAGTGGGGGGCACTTGTCAAACGAGTCCCGCGATTCTCAGGAAAACCTGAGGAACAAATGAGCGACGTCGAGTGTCACTTGTTTCGCCCTGAGCACCTGTAAATCCAAGTTTTGCTTTACCACTACCAACTTACATGCTTTAACTGCTTTTTTTATAATTTACTCCAAGAATAATCTACTAATTACTACGCCAAACACGCTATTAAAAAAATTGGCAGTTATTTTTGCTTAAAAAAATAACTATAATTTTAGGTCGAATTATGAATTATCGTTTCTTTCGTGAAACTGACTTTTACTTCCACATTAACAGGATATATTAACTAATGGCACCTTTTTCAAGATTTAAATTAATTAATTTAATTTATACCCTGTATATTTTTCTAGAAATCAACGTTTCAAAAAAATCTAAAATTTCAGGACTAATTTTAACTCTAAAGTGGGATTTCGTACATTTATGTCTAGAACTCAAAAACGAAAAGTGATAACAAAAAGAATCTTTTTTGGCCAAAAACTCTAAAGCCTTTTCCCAAAATATGTATACAAAACTATTAATTAGTAAATTTAAAGTTTTTTTTTTAAATTAACTAAAGTAATACATTTGACAATTTTCACATCCATTCTTAATTAATATTATAATGTACTTATATTATTACTTTAATGGCACACTGAAATCGTTTAAGTGACATAAATGTCTATCAAAAACGTGTGAAAAAAGTAGGGGTTTCCATTTAAAAAAATCGATGATGACGTCATTGCTAAATCACCAGTGACGTCATTAATATTTTTATTATACCAAGAGATGGGATTTTAAAAACTAAAATTGACCTGTCCGAGCGATTTTCTCAAAAAAATTAAATACGGCAGTTATGAATTAGGTTCCAAACTTTATCATCACCCTGTATATTATTATTATTATTAAGATTTTATTATTTAAATATTTTCTAAGTTTACGGTTTTAATAATTTTCTTGAAAGCTACTAAAGCAATCAACACCAAAATTTTATTCCAAAAATATACAGCACCTAGATGTATTCTAAAAAATATTTGGTGAAAATCGATTGATCAGTTTTTCCATAGTAAAATCACAAAATATTTGGTATAATTTGGGTACAAATCTGGCCGTAGAGAATTTATTTGAAGACTTTCAAACATTTTCTTAGAATGATCGGAAAATGAAATTTATTCCTTAAATTTTGAGTCCTTGACGGTCATTGTCATGCCGATGTAGGCAATTTTAAATACCTGATTTAAATAAAAATAGCACCAATTGGCAAATTTTTAAACATTCATTAAAAACTATTGCGCATACCGGGTGGAAATGAAAACCGGGTCACCTCTATAACTTTTTATTTATGAATAGAAAAATTTGAAATTTGGCTATGTTCTATGGTTCAAAAAAACAAATTTTATGTGCATTTTTTATTTTCGAAATCACTTCCGGTTTCACCGGAAACACCATGAACTTTGTTTTTTTAAATGTAACATCCCATATTTTTATTCATGGCTTAAAATACTTTTAAAAAAGAAGTATTTTCGAGATATTAGGTTTTATTTTTTGCCTTAAAAAATTTTTTTTCAAAAAAAAAAAAGGTTTTCGAAGTCGGTGAAAATTACCAAAACTAATTCTAAATAATTCAAATACATAAAATAAATAATCGTTATAAAATCCTCTTTTTAAAAAGTCGAATGACCCGGCATCATTGCATTTAAAAAAAGTGAGATATTTGATAAAATCTTCATTAACTAAGTTTAAAAATTAATAGTTCAAAAACCACTTAAATTTAGGTATTTGAATTATTTAGAATTAGTTTTGGTACTTTTCACCGACTTCGAAAACCTTTTGTTTTTTTGAAAAAAAAATTTTTTACAAAAAAAATAAAAACTAATATTTCAAAAATATTTCTTTTTTAAAAGTATTTTAAGCCATGAATAAAAATATGGGATGTTACATTTATAAAAACAAAGTTGATGGTGTTTCCGGTGAAACCGGAAGTGATTTCGAAAATAAAAAATAAACATAAAATTTGTTTTTTTTGAACCATAGAACATAGCCAAATTTCAAATTTTTCTATTCATAAATAAAAAAGTTATAGAGGTGGCCCGGTTTTCATTTCCACCCGGTATATGTCGGTTTAACTAGGTCGTTGCATTTAAATTGACGCCATTTTTGGGGTATATTTTTTAAACCGCCCTGCCAAGAAATCTTCTTTATTTCTTAATATTTTTTAATTCTATAAAATGAAATTAAATCTAAAAAACATTGTCTAAATAATAGCTGGGACAAATATTTAAATTTAGTTGTATTTTTTTACTTTTCAGCAAAATATTTTCTTAAAAATAAATTAAAAAATAAAATAATCCAGCTATTTTTTAGACAACAATTTTATGATTCTATCTAATTTTATTCCACTTAAAAATATTAAAAAGTAAGGAAGATATTTTGGCAGAACGATTCGACTCTAAACTACGCCAATTAAGCATCAAAGAGCAAAGAAATCACAAAAATATAATTAATATGTGCAATTGTTTTCAATTGGTATGCAAAAATTTACCATCATTGCCATTTTTTATTTAAATTTTGTGTTTAAACGTTAAAATCAGCGTGCGGTGTAAGAAATGACTCTTAAACGATTTTGTTCTAGGAAAAGTTTCGAGCAATCAACTTTTTTTCTGAAAAACCTAAAATTTCTGGATTTTAAACTGGAAAGTGGGATTTTACATATTTTTGTCCACTGAAAAACGAAAACAAAATGATACTCTTTTTGGTTGAAAACTCATTTAAACCCTTTCCAAAAACATATAAAACTTTAATTTAATTAGTGATTGTAAAGTTTCATAATTATTTAAATATTTTCTAAATTTTAGTTAGATTCTAGCAATTTTCTTGAAAACTACAAAAGTTATCAACACCAAAATTTTAGACCAGAAACATGTAGCATCTAGATGTATTTTCGAAAAATATTTGGTGTAAATCGATCTATTAGTTTTCCCATAATAAAATTGCAATATACAGGGTGTCCCGTTCGTGGTTCACCTAACGTCAAGGTTAGAAAGTTGAGCAAATTTTATCAAGAAAAAACCAAAAAAGTAGGGGTCTATCTTTTATGGATTGAAAGTTGCAGGGGTTTGACTTTGGCATCCCCTGTTTTTGCCAGAAATCAGTAAATGATCAATAGTTGCTTAATAATCAATTTTTATAAGCAAAAGTTAAATTTTGATGGCTTTTGTATTATTAGCAAATCAATATTCTTGGATTTTCGTTAAGAGGCAATTAACTCTCGCTAGTTTTAACATAATTTAAACTTACTATTGTTCAATACAAATCCTTTTCTTTTATACACAATTCAATTTACAATTCTTATGATAATGATGATGATGTTGATAACGGTAATGGTTTTATAATAACAATACCTATTTATACAGGGTGTCCCGTTTGTGATTCACCAAACGTCAAAGTTAGAAAGTAGAACAAATTTTATCACCAAAAAACCAAAAAAGTAGGAGTCTATCTTTTATGGTTTGAAAGTTACAGGGGTTTGAATTTGGCACCGCCCGTTTTTGCCAGAAATCAGTAAAGGATCAATAGCTGCTTAATAATCAATTTTTATAAGCAAAAGTTAAATTTTGATGGCTTTTGAAACAGTTGTATTATTAAATAATAACAAAAATGAAGACGCACCTCAATTTTAACTATGCTTAGAATCAATTCTCATCGGAGTAAGTTTAGAAGGCTCTAGTGAGTGCATAAAAAGAGTTAGTTTCTTGAGAATTTAACGAATTTTTAGAAAATTAAAAAAAACACGCCCTTAATAGGTCACATCTTGGAGAAAATCTTCAAAAACTGCTAAAAAAAACAATTTTTTATGGATTTTTTTTCTTTTTGATTTTTTTTTAATACTTGATAAACGAATTGTGTTTTATCATTGTTACCAATCGAAAGAGGATACTTTCAGCTTTAAAATTATATTTTTTTAAAATCTTTTTACTAAGTTTTTAAGCAGCTATTGATTATTTACTGATTTATGGCATGCCAAATTCAAACCCCTGTAACTTTCAAACCATAAATGATAGACCCCTACTTTTTGGTTTTTTCTTGATAAAATTTGCTCTACTTTCTAGCCTTGAAGTTTGGTGAACCACGAACGGGACACCCTGTATTTGCTAAAATTTGGGCACAAATCAGGTCTTGGAGAGTTCATTTGAAGACTTTCAAACAATTTATTAGAATATTCGGAAAGAACAAGTCATTCCTTAAATTTTGAGTCCTTAGCCATTTTTGTATCCTGTATAGTTTTCGAGAAATTAGCTTTTTTCTGAAAAATCTAAAATACTCCTGGACTAAATTTGACTCGAAAGTGAGATTTTACACCTTTTTATTCTGAATTCAAAAACCAAAAGTGATAACAAAATTATTCTTTTTGTCTGAAAACTTATTTAAAGCCCTTTCAAAAAATATAAAACCATATATTTAGTTTAATTAAAATTTAAAGTTTGTTTAGATTTCATTATTTTTAGATTTTTCAATTTTTAGATATAATTGATTTTCTTGAAAACTACAAAACTTATCAACACGATGAGAAATACTGGGATCCCCACTGCACATAAAAACTTACAATGCACCAAAAGTTTTATTACCGTTTTCAAAATTTTGTTTGAAATTACTTGAAAACTACGAAACTTATCAACACGATAAAAAATACTGGGATTCCCACTGCACATGAAAACTTATAATGCACCAAAAGTTTTATTACCGTTTTCAAAATTTTCTTTAAAATTACTTGAAAGTTGCCAAAGGATGCAAACCTCATTAAAAGAAATAATAAAGAAAATATTTTACTTATTTTTTGTTTAGAAAAAAACTGCCGTTTTGTGTTATAAACAAAACAAACAACGGTTTTAGGTTAAAAATAACAAGTGTGGCGCGTTTCAAAATAATAATTTAAAAGGTAATAATTTTGAATTGTGGAGAAAAGAAATTTAAAAAAAAAATGAAGTCTTTACGACTTTTCGTTGAAAAGTTATGAATTCTGATAAATGAGTTACATTTCCTAAAAAAAAATTTTTTTTTTGAGTTTCTGGGGTAAACAATTTTTTTCTGGGATTTATTTTTTATTATCTTTCATTTGGGGAGATTAAAATTTTTCAAGGGAATCGGTTTTTATTTTTTATTTTCGAAAACTATCAAAGTTAGCGGTTTCAAATTTTTACCAAAGGTAAACATAGTCGGTAGACACGTTTAAAAAAATTGTGGTTAAAATCGGTTAATTAGTTTTTTCGGAAAAAATCCATTCCAAATCCAAAATTTTGTTGAAATACGGCCCCGCACTATCCGAATATTATTTTTTTGACCGATCCTTGTGGAGGAGATAACAGGGCGAATTTTGAACTATTAAACGTCCTGCTGGTTTAATAGTTTCGAAGATATTAATTATTTTGTGAAACGTAAAAAAGATAGATAGAAATTTTGACTCCAAATGGTAATTTTACATATTTTAAGTGGATCTTGGAAGCTTTTAGGGAAAGTGCATTGATGTGGATCAAATAATTTTAGGAATTAATTAGACCTTTCGGCAACTTTTTTACGTGTGACACCTTCAAATACCAAAATTCTCTACGCGTTATTGTATAATAGAATTGTTGATTTTTTTACTCATAAATAATAATGTAATAAGCAAAATAAAAAATATTCGACTGTTATAGCTGAGTCGAAGAAGCATGAAAATCAAACCGATATTTTGAGAGCGCCAAAAGTAGAGAAAAAAGTGATAATATATAAAAGCGCTCGTTTCGAGGTAATTAAGGGGATGGACATTGGGAATAAAAAACCCGAGATTTTTTTTCATTGACCGAATTTGAAAATTAAGTATTTTTATTGCCCGAAAAACGTTAAAACTGTACGCTTCGCATGCCGGCGCCGTGACGTCACACTAGTTGTGTTTTTTTTACATACTTTGCTCGAGCAAATATGAGCAAATCATATTCTATCTCATTTTCTTCTATAGAACTAAAAGGAGAAGGAAGTGATTTGCTCGAGCAAAACAGCCAAATTTTGGTAAAAAAACACAACTCCTGAACACTTAAAAATTGTTTTTTTTTCAGAATGTTTCAATGCTTCAAAAAATTTAAATTCCGTACTCCACTTATTATTAACATCTCTCTTTACAATGCAACCCTAATTTTTAAAATCCGACGAAAAAAACACCCTTTTGGCGATTCCTCGCAAAAAAACGTCCGATTTCGTGGTAAAAATGCAACAAGGGTCGAGAATTTGGCCCCCCACAACATACTAAAATTTCGTTCGTTGGCTTTTTAACACTTTCGTCTTGAAATTTTTTCGTTCATCCACCTACAAAATTACAATTCTCGGAAAAAATAGGTTTCCCGTTTATTGCGGTTTTAGTAGTGCTGAATGAATGAAATCGAAAAATCATTTTTAGAAGTGAATTAATTAAGGGATATGAAAATTCGTTTTGAATTATTATTGGATCAAAAATTTGGGTCTGGATTTTATTGTTAATACGTATAAGCATTATTAAAGTCACAAGTATCAAAGCAATAAAAAAGGAAATATCAATCAGAAAGTTTCTTTGATCTTTGACGGGAAGGAGTAAATCTATTTATCACCAATTTTTGCTGAAGCGTTAAAAGTTTAGTTTACCCACCTTTAATATTGTAAAATTAGAAATATGAGTACAATAAATCTTTAAAAACCATCAAAAATTTGATTTGAAATTCTCAAATTTAAATGGATTATTTTGGTTGTGTTTGATTAAATATTTATGATATTTCTGATTGTGGAGGCTTAAGGCTTGATGAGTTGTTACAAAATTCAAAAGCAATCTTAGTGGAAATGAGTTTTCGTTCCCTAGCATTCGCTTCGTAAAAATTCGTGTCGCAGGATCCTGCGGGATGCGGGAGACGGGGATGCCCGAGGCTGCTGGAATGGGATCATCATCCCTCTGATGCTTCATGAGTCGGAAGCGGGCGTGTCCTGGAAATGCGTCGCGGCTTCAATACAATTTCTTTACATATCAGCTGATTACTGATGTAATCATATACTTATCCGTCCGGTTAGATTAGTATTCACGATTTGTGTCCTAAACTAGATGATTAGTATTTTTGATACGCGATGCCATCGATTAAAGCTCCCGGATCGTGTTGTTGCAAGTGCCGCAAGACTCCGGAACCTCCGGAACGTCAAGTTACATCCAAGTTATTGTATAGAATTGCCTTTACGGTTTGGCATGTTGCGTTTCATATCGAAAATGAACAACAGGTAATTTTTATTTTTAAAATTACAAATTTAATCATTTATGATGTTTCCAAAAAAATCAGGTGATCGAGCTGGCCAATTGTTGCTTCTTTTATGATACACCCAGTATAATCTAAATACCCCTTAAGCTCTCAACTTGTGTGGTAAAAACCGGATATAATTCACATCGAATTATCTAATTATTCTAATTAAATAAATCTACGCAACACGCAAAATCCACTCGTAACCTTTTAATTAAACAATCTTTTCTACTAAACACATCAATCAGAGGTAATTTATAGTCGTCAAAGAGTCACGGATGCAAATTAACTCCGCGCTTGGACTCGGAACGAGGATGCTTGGAATTGATAACGCGTGCATGCATCGCGCGATTAAATTACTTGTTGATAATTATGCAAATTAGCGAATCTATTTAAATCAATAAATTAAACCTTTTTTTATTTTTTTGCAGCACACGCACGACGAACCTGACAGGAATAATGGAGGAGATAGGATGAACAAGGTAAACAAAAAAATAACAACTCCTTCTTATTATTTATTTATTTACTTATCACCTTTTCTTATCTCTAATGATAAAAAAATACGTAAATATATTAAAATTTCTCACCTTAAAAAATTAATTAATTTTAGTTTTAAAGTAGGTGTATTAATTTTGTAATTATATTAAATATTTTGAACTTTGGCCGGTACAAAAATTATCAATTGACTGTTTTTAGACGATAATAACCATAACTAACGAAAAATTTTTTTGCAAGTTCAGTAGTGCGCGCGGGTATAAGGTGTGTAAGTTTCTCGAATTTAAATAATCGCAGTAATAATTTAAGAGTGACTTCCTAAAAGACGGGAGCAACCAGATACGCTAGTGCAATAAAACATTTTTATAGAAAATTTTAAAGTCACTCCACTAAATCCTATCGTATGAAAAGATACCGAAAGAATTTATCGACCCGAAAGTATCTTAATTTTGCACCCTTCTAATTAAGTCAGGCGTAAGGTTGCAGAAGGTAAATATACGATAGATGGTAGCCTAAATAATTTAGCTTAGGCTACATTTAACCTGCAGCCTCGCTGCACATCGCCAAAGATGCTTGTATGTGACACAAACCTATTAATTTGTATTGGTGCATTTATACTGTAGCCCAACTGCTCGCCAGGCTTTGCGCTTCGCCAAACATCTTCAAATTAGCGCCGTGATTGATTTCTTGAAGCTCGCTCTCACTCTCTGTATCACACTATACCGTAATATACAGTACTGTTTCATTTTAGAAGCAAACATCCCACATACGAGTATTTATAATGAAAACTTGGTCAAAAGTCAGATTTATAAATTGTTTGGACATGCATGAAAAATTTTTTTTCGTACAAGTTGTAAACACATAAATCATATACTGTATATGAACAAATAGAAAACACTCGTCAAAAAGTTGTAGAATCCGTCAAAATTGACCAATTTTTTAAAATGCATTTATTTATTTTCTAGAATTTTTTGTTACTAATCATTTTAAGGTGAATTGTGTTTTTAGGGGACAAATTAACTCTTAAGATTATAAAATCATATTTAATCATTTATTTACAAAAATTTGAATAAATAGATTACAATAATTTTAGTCCATAATTTATTTTTCTCTTCATTATACATTATACATATTTATTGTACAGGGTTTAAAGTAAGGAATAAAAATCGTAACTACGTTATCTTTTGGAATTTTTAAAAATCGCAAAGGACGTGTCGCATTGTTTTTGAAAACCTTTATTTTGAACCCAGCAATATTTTTTTCTCAGTTGACATGACGTCACTATGATGTCATAATATTTTTTTAAATGGATTGATATAGTTTTTATACCATAAAATAATACCTTATTAAGAATGTTTTACAACTGTACCAAATAGATTATACCAGCGCCATCTTCCGGTTTAAAAAAAAATTATTAAATTTCTCCTTAAACGATAGTTAAAAAGTAACACATAAAAATCATAACTACCTTATTTCTTGGAATTTTTGAAAACCGTAAAAGATGTGTCGTATTGTTTTTGAAAAACTTTATTTTGAACTCTACAATTTTTTTCCATTGACATGACGTGACTATGACATCATAATTTTTTTTCAATGGATTGATATAAATAATTTCTATTTCATAAAATAATACCTTATTACGAGTGCTTTACAACGGTATCAAAAAGTTTATACTAGCGCCATCTAGATGTAATAAAAAAATTTATTAACTTTCACCTTAAAGGATACTTTTATGCCATAAAACCAATATCAATTCCATTAAAAAATTAATTTTTTTTTTGATGAATTCAAAATAAAGTTTTCCAAAAACAATACGACACGTCTTTCAATTCCAAAAAATAACGTAGTTATGATTTTTATGCGCTAAAATCTATTTGGTACCGTTGTAAAACAGTCTTAATAAGGTATTATTGTATGGTATAAAAACCATATCAATCTATTTAAAAAAAATTATGACGTCATAGTGACGTCATGTCAACTGAGAAAAAAATATTGTTAGGTTCAAAATAAAGGTTTTCAAAAACAATGCGACACGTCTTTACACTTTTTAAAAATTCCAAAAGATAACGTAGTTATGATTTTTATTCCTTACTTTAAACTAATGTTTAAGGGGAAATTTAATAATTATTTTAAAAACCGGAAGATGGCGCTGGTATAACCTTTTAGGTACCGTTGTAAAACAGTCTTAATAAGGTATTATTTTATGTTATAAAAACCATATCAATCCATTTAAAAAAAATTATGACGTCATAGTGACGTCATGTCAACTGAGAAAAAAATATTGCTGGGTTCAAAATAAAGGTTTTCAAAAACAATGCGACACGTCCTTTGCGGTTTTTAAAAATTCCAAAAGATAACGTAGTTATGATTTTTATTCCTTACTTTAAACTCACCCTGTACAATAAATATGTATAATGGATAATGAAGAGAAAAATAAATTATGGACTAAAAGTACTGTAATCTATTTATTAAAATTTTTGTAAATAAATGATTAAATATGATTTTACAACAACATTTTATAATCTTAAGAGTTAATTTGTCCCCTAAAAACACAATTCACCTTAAAATGATTAGTAACAAAAAATTCTAGAATTCATGTCAACTGAGAAAAAAATATTGCTAGGTTTAAAATACAGGTTTTCAAAAACAATGCGACACGTCTTTTACGGTTTTTAAAAATTCCAAAAGAATGCGTAGTTATGATTTTTATTCCTTACTTTAAACTCACCCTGTATATATTTTTGTGGTTTTCATTAGGAAATGCGAAATAAATTACCAGAAGAGAATTATTAGACATAATGTAACAATTTCCTACTAGAAAACTTGATGAATAAAAGTTGAAATGTCTGGAAAGGAGGTTCATTAATATAATGAAATGCCCAGAATATACAGGGTGAGTCAGACCACCCGTAACAGCCCTTTATTTCAAAAACAGTTTGTCACACATAGATAGAATAAAAATTTTAATCACCAAAGTGAACCCAAAGAATTCATTGGTGCACTTATTATTTTCCGGAACAAGCCGGAAGTGCCCGAAACCGGAGGTAACTTTGATTTTTTAAATGGCAACATAGGTCGAGTATGGTATCGTTTAAAAGGTCTTTTAAAAAGAAACAACTTTTATAAAAATATTTTTTAATATCTTGCTTAATTAACAAATTAAACGAAAAAATATAAGCAAACAAGTGACAAATGGTTTCTTAAATTATGAAAAAATTAAAACACTACCATCATCTTTAATATGGGTAAGGGTAGAGGCAATTATGAATTTTAAATGGAAATTTGTAACTTTTGCATTTTTCGTTTCGGTTGTTAAAAATAATCAACTTTTTTAGGTTATGTATTTTCCTTAATTCAAAAATTAAAAATAAGTTTTTAACGAATAAAGTGATAATAACTGCAAAAAGAGCTTCTATTTAAAAAAATCTCTCTTGTCCATTTGCCGATGATGGTAATGTTTTAATTTTTCCATAATTTAAGAGATCAATGGTCACTTGTTTGCATTTTTTTTTTCGTTTAATTTGATAATTATGCAAGATATTATAAAAATATTTTACTAAAAGTTGTTTCTTTTTAAAAGACCTTTCAAACGATACCATACTCGACCTATGTTGCCATTTAAAAAATCAAAGGTACCTCCGGTTTGTTCCAGAAAATAATAAATGCACCAATGGATTCTTTGGGTTCACTTTGGTAATTAAAATTTTTATTCTATCTATGTGCGACAAACTATTTTCGAGATAAAAGGCTGTTACGGGTGATCTGACTCACCCTGTATAATAAAGTCATCGAATCGTTTTGTAATAGTATAATATTCAACGAGCAAGAATTGATGGTTTTCTCGCGAGTAGAATACTATACTTTTACGACGACTTTATTTATTTTACGGGGCTTTTATGCAAATGTTTTGAGGTTATTTTTGGCATTTCTTGAAATCTTTTATGTAAATTTTATTCTATGATTGAAATTACCCATAATCCCTTGCTCATTACCCAATAGGTTACCCAGTAATGAAATTACCCATAATCCGTTGCTCATTACCCAATGGGTTGGCAGTACTGCAGCTTTGTGATGTCAAAAATTTAGTAATGAATCGTTTATTTAATAGTCGTGGAAAAACGTTTTTTTAATATAAATGTTTAATTATTATTAAATGACTAACCTAACCTACTCTTCAAAGTTTTTAATAAAAACTTTGAAGGTTAAAACCTCTTAACTTATTAATGGATAGAATTGGCTTCCATCGGTTTTCAACTGTCAAAACTTATACGTTTTTGCTAATATTTCTAGTTTTTAGGAGAATTGTCCAATATCCTGATAAGTTGAGTTCTTGAAAATTTTATTGATGAACTTTGTAATCAAGCTATGGGACCTTTTTTTTAATAAACCATAAAAAAATAGAAATACAGTAATTTCTCAAACTAAGCAACTGATCTGAAACAAAAAAATGGATTTGACTTTAAAAAGTTTCTTATTTTATGGAAATGATGGAACAAAAAATAAATGTTTTTTATATTGAAGATATTTTTTCCGTAGAGGATAGATGTTGATATATTGGCCTCAATTTCTTTAACAGAAAAGGCAAATTTCTTTAATTTAAAGGCATTTGTTGCCTATTTGAAGAGAGCCGAAAAAAAATAGTTGTCTAGTTTCTAGTTGAAGGTATCTTATTTACTTATGCGAAACTAGCAATAAAATCCAGCAATAGGTAATATTTTCAAAAATAAAAATATTTTCAAAAAAAAAATTATACCCTCGTATTCCTCTGGATAAATTAAAAAGGTATAATTAAAATTATTAAATTTTAAGAGTGAAAACTACCCCTAAACAATTTTTTTAATATAATAGGGGAAGATCATTTTTTATTTCAAAATTTCTTTTATAATTTGATTGTTTATACAATTCTACACAAAATACCTAAAATTTGGGTGGTAACCCCTTCCCATTTTTTCTTAAATTAAATTCAAAGTGTAGCGTAATGCGCGGAGGGCGCTTCAAATAATATCTAATTTCTATTCGAAGATTATTTTTTATTTTCAAATTTCTTCCCCAATTTTATTTTATCCAGAGGAATATGAGGGTATAATTTTTTTTTTTTGAAATAATTTTTATTTTTGAAAATATTGCTGGATTTTATTGCTAGTTTCACACAAGTATCTTATTTGAAAAGTTGCTTACTTCAGGGTTGCTTATGGTTTTTTTAATGGTCATTTAGTTATGTTGTCTACACCTACATATCCCAAGTAAAAATGTTCACCTTTTTTCTGGTTTGTAAATTTTAAAGTGGGCTATGAAAATGGCGATTCCTCAAATAAATAGTTTTTTTGCAAACTAGTTAATGATTTTTGATTAAAAATAAAAACACAAAATTTTTCGTGTAAAGAAAAAACTACAAACTTGATTTTAGATTATATTATAGTTTCACAATTCCACAAATAGCACCCTTCATATTTCAATGTTATAGAGGTAATAGTTACCTTATGTTTGGTGAAGAATGTATTTTACCAGAAAAATGTGTCCAGTCCAACAAGGAGATCCTCTTGGCCCTGCTATATTTTGTTTGGGTATTGATGAATTAACTAAATCAATCTCTACTGAATATAATGCTTGGTATCTGGACGATGACACAGTGGTAGATAATTCTCAAGTGGTTCTTGAAAATTTTAAGAAAATAATTAAATAATTGCTATTCTCATGAAATTACTTTGGAATCAAATTTCAAGAAATGCTAATTTTTGCCCCTTTTCCTTCTTAAAAATTAATAAGTTATTTATTAATAATTTATTTATTAAGATGTAGCCCTATCCAATTGAAATTAATTATTTTTATAAAATTTTAAAACGTGGAAAAAATTTACAAGTATATATAATGTTTGGCTTCAAGCAATATTTTCCGTGAATAAAAGTGGTTTGGGAATTCGCTTGGCTTCGTCTTTATCATTACCAACTTTTCTGTCTTCGTTTTACGGATCTTTCAAGAACATTTAAATCCTTTTGAAAAAGGTATTCATAGAGGATGGGATCTTCCTCTTGTGGAAATAAAGTTTAAAGAATTTATTTCTTCTTCAGGTAATAATTTAAAAAATAAATCTCGCATAAATGCTTTATTATCTAAAGAATCTGGTGCATGCCTTAATGCATTACCAGTGTCATATTTGGTACATTACTGGATGATAACTCTTTTAGAATATGTATAGGTCTTAGACTGGGTAATTCTATTAGTGCTCAACATACTTCTTCTTGTGGTTTTTTGGTTGATGAAGATTTTAAATGTCTTAAGCTGCAAATTCAGTGCTGGAAGATTTTCTACACATCATAACGTTCTTCTGGTATTTTGGAACCATTAGGAACCAGTAGAGATGATAGGAAAAGACCTGACAGTTTGACTATGATTTCATGGAGTACGAGCAAATCTTTGATATGGGATTTTTTTGTGCAGTTCCACGCGAATTGCATTAATTGGAGAAAAAATAAAATACCTAAATATGTGAACTTTCAAGAAATTTTATTCCCTTGGATTACAATTTATTAAAGATTTCAACTTCCTTTTTAATTCAACGGATTAGCATAGTATAGCAATACAAAGAGGCAATGCTGCTTCTGTTTTTGAAACACTTGCAAAAGGAAATTCTCTAGAAGACATTTACTTGGTTCCCTCACAATTTTCACCCGGAGTTTCTACTGAGCCCATTGATTTGACAACTTTATCAAGTTTAAATTCTTCACTAATTGCTCAAAATTCACCTAGAACCGAAAGTTTCATGCGAAATTGTTCTCATGAAGAAGCTTTTATTATTCCGTCAAAAATGATGATTTTAGAAGATGAAAATTTTCTTGATAATCTCTTCAAACAGATGGGACTAAGGGTTTTAAAAAAAATATCGTAAACACCTGCTTCATTAACTCTGTGATTCAGTGCCTCTCCAACACAGAGCACATTTTAGAATATCTTAAAAAAATCCTTATGTAAGTTACATCAACATTCCCACCTCTGGAATGGAAGGAGCTTTAATAAAAGCATTTACGCAAGTGATAAAAGAGTTGTGATATGAATATTCTTCAGAGTCTATAGTTAATACAACATCGTTAAAATTTCAAATTCAACATCTTGTACCACGTTTTATGGATAGTTCACAGCAGGATTCTCAAGAATTTCTCATATTTATTGGAAGGTTTATGCGAAGATGTCAATAGGATTACTACCAAACCAACTCATATTAATGACGAAATTGATTCAATAATTATATTATATAGATTTTTGGGATAGGGATTTAATAAGAGATAATTCCAGTCTAATAGATATTTTTGTTGGTCAATTGGAGTCAATAGTTAAATATACACATTGTGGTAACTACTTAAAAACTTTTGATTCATTTTGGGATTTGTCGCTTCCTATACCTCATAAAATAGGGCGTATACAACTTTCTCAGTGTTTCGGCAGTTTTAGCAGTGAATATATTGGATAATGATGAGAAACCTATCTGCTCAAACGTACAAAGTCCTTTAACATATACATACATATAAGATCCGCAAAATTTTAGTCATTCTATTTTATGAGTTTGCAGAGAATTACCACATTTATGATGAATTATTTTATTTTTTGTTTATTTGTTTTTTTTTATGTTTATAGTTGTTCTTTTTTATTTAATGTCATTTAGGCTTTATTTATTTATTCACAAGTAATTTTTTAATTTATGTTTAAACATTCAAAAGATATTGATTTTTTATTGTTTCAGAAGTAAAAGAAAACATTTCCTTAATTGTTTTTTTGGCAAAAAGCTGAAAATCTTTATTTTACGTTTTATTAAGGATGTATTACTGTTTTTACTAAGTGAAAATGGATAATTATTGCTTTTAAGCACATTGTTTAAATTATTATTAACGATGTACTTATACTATATTTAGCAAAACTCCAAAACCAAAAATAATAGAAAATAGACGTGTTTAGTTTAGACGCCCTGCATACTCAGTGAAATTTTTTTCTTTGATACTCGAAAATACTAGAATTCTATTTGTATAAAATTATGTTTATTATTGAAGCTGTTTTATTTATATTTGTTTAATCATATAATTGGCTTAATGTTCTAATTATCTCGTATTGTTCTGTGTGTTAATCAAGTAACGCGTAATAATTAATGGTTCAATTATAGTTGATAGCACCAAATGTGCTTCAAACGCCACCGAAGAGATACAAAGTAATGAATTGTTATTTATTCACTGCTTTCAATAGTAAAACTTCTATTTATTCAGTTAATGGCTGTATTTAATTATAAAACCGCATTGTAAACTAAATTAATTGTATATTTCTTGAATTTTTTTATACCGGGTGGAACGCTGTAAAAAATCACTTTCTGAAAAAACTTGTTTATTTTAAACGAATCAATTTTTGTTTTAAGATGATCACATCTTCTTCATATAATGGTGTGTATGGGGAAGCATTAACCACCCAGCCACGTTCCACGAAGAACTCAGGGGGCGGCTCCACAGGCGGAATGGATCTAAGTTATGTGACCGAAAGGATAATTGCACTGTGGTTTCCTGCTTCATGTAGTCAGCAAGCCTTTAGGCAGGGACAAAAGCAAGCATCCCACATGCTTATAAATAAACATGGGGATAATTACATGGTAAGATAATATTTTTTGCAAATTTATACAACAAAACACAAATAAAAACTTGATATCGCAATAATTGTATTGATGAGATTAATTTGTTGACATTTGCTTCAAGTGAAAACTCGTGAGGGTTATTTTAGACTTTATTATTTTTTTAGGTGTTTAATCTTTCGGAACAGAAACGTGCCCTTCGAAATGAGCATAAACACGTGGAAGAAGTTGGGTGGTCCCAAAGTTTAGCACCCCCTTTAGAACGAATATGCAGCGTATGCAAACAAATCGACTCTTGGCTTTCCAGCGACCAACATAGAATCGCGGTGATTCATACAAGGTAAAAAAAACACCCTCAAGAAGCTCCCCATAATTTCCTGCATCACCTATTGTAAGGTTAAAACCCCAATTTCCGAAAAAACCAACAAATCAGTAATCTTTCAATGGCTCTTTAACGTTATCTTTTTTAGGGGAAGTAAAGATAAATTAGGGGTGATAGTCGCAGCTTATATGCATTATTCGAACATTTGTGGAAGCGCGGAGCAGGCTTTGGATCGTTTTTCCATGAGGAAGTTTTTGGAAGACAACATCGGACCTTTATACTTACCATCGAATAGGAGATACGTGGAGTACTTTGCTGGGTTATTATCTCACAACATCAAAATCAACTCGGCTCCTTTATATCTCACACACGTTACTGTACTAGGAGCCCCTAGTTTTCAAAATGGAGGTTGTAGAGCTTTTTTGAAACTATACGAAGGACATACACCTATTTACACCTCAGGTACAAAAAAATTAAAAAATGTGCAAGGATCAAAAGTCAAACTTATCAATATCGTATGGAATGGCTTGATAATTATAAATTTTAATATCAAGGTGCTAAAACTAGTTGTAACTGCAGTTATTTTAATTAGTCCAATCTCATAAAATTGAACCATTAATTTAGTAGAGTTGTTAAGAACTGAAGTACGTGCTCTTAACACAAAATTTTTAACTTGTAACTAATTTAATTACCGAAATAAATTCCTTTGCTACATTGTTTATATTAAGCGCTTATAAATGCCAACTTTATTGGCAATAACGGATTAATTTTGCGTCTGGAATTCTAGCACGAGACTCCATAATATGGCTACTCTGATTTATGGCGTCGTTATGCGCCGAGTTGGTAGTCGCCTGTAAAACAATTAAAACTTATAAGTTTATGCTTGCTTCATTTTACAGGAGTATACACGGTGTCCAGTGGTGTGGGGCAATTTACTGTAAATGTTGCTGGTGAAAGGAGGCGTGGCTTACAATTAAGAGGAGATATCCTCATCAAGTGCTACCACAGAAGCGAATCTAGTAGAGAAACCGTTTTTGCTTGTCAGTTTCACACATGCGCAGTAGCTGATTACACGCTGAGTTTCACGAGGCAGGAATTGGATAACGCGTGCAATGGTATACCAAAATTTCTAAAAAATTTTAAAGTCATTATAATGATTTTTGTTTTAGATCCTCGCTTTCCAGTAGATGGCGCTGTTGAATTACATTTTTCACCGGGACCTGATAGTAGACATTCAGGCCCTGCTCCTGCCCCCACTCCTGCAGTACCTGTTAATATGACTGATGATTCCATTACGAGAGCTAATAGTCCGTTTGAATATGAAGATTCGGATGATGACGATGATGATACAGATTCAGGTAATTTAAGTGATAACTGCCATTTTTTTTCTCCAAACCTAAAAGTATAAAGAAACTATAGTTTATGAAAAATTAAATTTATCTAAAGTTTAAAAAAATCTAATTTTTTTTATAATTATTATGAATGACTAACGTTTATATGAAAATTTTCAAACCTTTTTTTACAAACACACTAAACTGAAGTTCATCTGTGGTGAACTCTGAGTTTGTCAGGTGAGTATGGAATAGACCAATAGCATAACAAAAGAATAATTTATCCACTATTCAGGGATTCTAACCGTTTACTTAATTAAAACGGTTTTTGGTTAGTAAAATATTTTTAAAGGGGTTTCGGTTTTGGTTACGTTTTTTTAAATAAAAAAACTGTTTCGGTTAATTAAAAATAACCGATTTTAATTTCGGTTACGGTTTTTAAGAACCGGTTTTTATTATTAAAAAATGGTTTTGATAACGGTTTCGGTAACGGTTTTTAATAAAATAAAAACTTTTTATGTCTATTTTTTGTTTAATATTGGGTAATTTTTAAGTTGGTACTTTATTTGACAGTATGTAAAACTCAATAATTTCTCTGTATAATATAATGGTTTTTTTGTATAAAAACTAATTATAATAACTTTTATAAAAATTTATTACATAGATACTTAATATTGATAATATACAAGGTGTTAATATTGATAATATACAAGGTGTCCACGAAAAATAAAAATTTGAAATTTTAGTACATTATATGGCATTAGAAAACGCATTTATGGAACTAAAAAAAATTTCAATTCCACTTTCAGTTTCACCGGAAATGACATCAACTTTCTGATTTTAAATATAACACCCTATTTTTTGTACTTATTACTTATTATTAAACATTGGTACACTCAAAGTTAATACCTACATGTTAGTTATCATTGTTATCGAAAAAAATCCTCTATTGAAATAGGGGGTGGCCATTTGAAAAATAATGATATTTGCAAAAAACGCATTTTAAAAATTATAAAAATTCATTTCCCAAAAAGCGCCGAATTAATTTATAATTTATTTTACCTATTTAAATTATTTAAGAGTAGTTTTAATAGATTTTATTAAAAAAAATAACAAAAAGAATTTTACATTTTTTTTTAAGTTCAGGAAAATTATTTTTGTTACTTGGAACTTACCAATATTTAATAATAAATACAAAAATATAGGGTGTTCCATTTAAAATAAAAAAACTGATGTAACTTCCAGTGAAGCCGCAAGTGAAATTGAAAATATTTTCAGTTCAATAAATGTCTTATGCCAATTCCATCAACACCGATTGTAAACTTGGTTCTTAATCGGTTAAAAACCGTTTACAGTTTGGTAATGGTTTCGGTTATCTAAAATTATTTTTTTCGGTTTCTGTAACGGTTAGCTCAAATAAAACGGTTTTAACCGAATTTCGGTTAATAAAACGGTTCGGTTAGAATCCCTGCCACTATTTAAAAAAATCATGATCAAAATGCATGGTTTATGATAAACCAAAATCACTGAATCAAAATATGAAGATATGATATCGAATATACAAATATTTAGGAAAAATTATATGATTTGAATAAAGTTTTCTTTTATTTCAATAATAAGCTTCACTTTAAAATCCCCGTTTTTCTTAAGATATTTTCCCGGAAAATATTGGCTATACATTTTTTATTATGGTAACGTTTATTAAGTAATCTGAATGTAAAAAATTAAATTTAAATTCCTTTCTTCTTTAAATAAAATACTTTTATAAAAATGTTAAAAAAAATAAATATAATTACTCTAAATTACAGGAAAATGCATTAAAAACTTGTAATATCACCAGAAACAAAAATATTTTCGAATTTTATATTATAGGCCTTTAAACCAGGGATTCTAACCGAACTGATTTATTAACCGAAATTTGGTTAAAACCGTTTTGTTTAAACAAACCGAAATAAATTATTTTTGATAACCGTAATCGAAACCAGTCCTTAACTAATTTTTAACCGTTTACCAGTCCTTAACTAATTTTTAACCGTTTACTAATCAGTTTTAACCGTTTTACTCACCGATTTCTAACCGTTTTACAATAAAAATTTAAAAAAATAGCTAAATAACGTTTTTTTTAACCGAAATCGTTCCTTTTTATTTTTTAAAAGCTACAACCGAAACCGTATTTTTAATTTTTAAAAACGGTAACCGAAACCGGTACCGTTTTTAGAGAATCCCTACTTTAAAGTCAAATTTACTTTTAGAAATTTCAAAACCTGTCAAAAGAGAAACTCACTCCTTGCGTTTTTTAATTTTTTATTTTCTTGTATTTTTTTTTATTTATTCAGAAATTCAGCCACATTTTTCTTTACTCACTAAAGCACTTAAAAAATTGGTAAAATTATAAATTTTTTGTTTTTCCTAGAAAAAAAAAACAATGTAAAAAATACTAACACTACAACTTTTAAACTTAACCGACAAATATAAATATTCTCTTTTGTATATAAATATTAATTTTAATTATTTAATTTTCATTTTATTTGTGTTATTTTTTTGTGAATATAACCTTTAAGGGTAGAATAGGTCCTTCTTATGGAAATTTTTAAGGTCAAAGTTAGTTTTCGATGTTTACCGTTTCAAATTAGAATTCACCAAAAATATTAATAAAATTTATCCAAAAGATTGATTGCTTACTTACCGAATTACTTTGACATTAATATGTGCTACAATATTTTAATATTTGATTATATGTAACACAGATTCTAGAACAATGAAAAAACAAATCAGCGAACTGCTTTTATAAATATATGTACAGGGTAGTAAAAAAATGGGGGTACCCATTTAAAAAAATCGATGATGACGTCAGTGCTAAATCACCATTGACGTCATTCATATTTTTTCTATACCTTGGATATTAATGACGTCTCTTGAGATGGAATTTTAAAAACTAAAATTGACCTGTCCGAGTTAAAATTAAAAATTAAATACGGCAGTTACGAATTTTGTTCCAAACTTTATTACCACCCTGTATAATCGCCTTGTTTATATTTTGAGTTTTGAATATGCGCCAAAAATATACTAGCTAATAAAATTTAGAAATATTGAATAAAATTATGTCCAATTTTATATGTGATTAATTGTCCTTTTTTAAGAAATTGCTCAATTTTAAGCAGGGGTTCTAACCGAACCATTTAAAGAAGGTTTTGTTTCTTAAAAGAAATTTAATTATTTTTATTTTTTTTTTGGGGTAGAGAGGAGAGGCTCCTGCATTTTTTGAGTAATGTATAAGCTTAAATATGCTTTTTAGCACCAGGGCCGCGTCGAGACGTTTTCGGGCCCTAGGCACAAATTTTAATCACGGGCCCCTCGCAGGGGCGGATTTAACACAAGGTCGATTTAAATAACCCGAGTGAAAGATTAAAAAAATCGACATTTTCTAAAAATTGCACTATTTTACTTATACTTATAAAAAAAACAACCAAGTGAGCTATAATTAATTTTGTGGTAGACTTGAGTAAATTAGAAAATTCTGCAAAAAATAAACTCGAGACTGTTGAAAAGGGGAAAATTAAAAAAAATAGATTTTGTATAAATCCGCAATATTTTACTTGTCGAAACAGTAAAATGAATTTTTTAAATTTATAAAAAAATAACCAAGTGAACTAGAATTAATTTTGCGGTAGATATGAATATATTTGAGAATTCTCCCCAGGGATGGATTTGGCACTTGGGGGTAAAATTGCTATGGGGGACCAGGGATACTAAAAACTGGCCTCATCCCGAAATGTTAGCATTTATTTTTTTAAGTTGCAATTTAGCTTTCTTGGGGGCCTTAAAAAAAAGGGAGGCCTTGGCTGCATCCCTATTAGACCGCATATAAATCCGCCCCTGGCCCTTTGTTCTTTTTAAAACACTTTTGAACCATGTTGATTTAAAATTCTTATTTTTAGAGAAAAATTTGATATAATTTAATTCTACTTTTTTTATAATAAATTGGATCTGGGCAAAATGAAAATAAACAATTTATTAAAAAATTTCAAATACGGGCCCCCTCAATTTTGCAAGTGCCTACTTTGCCTAGTGGGAAACGCGGCCCTGTTTAGCACCAATAATAGTATTTAAAAAAAACAAGTTTCATAAGTCGTTTATTGTAGCATGAGTTCAATTTTAAAATACGAGCCGAGTAGCGGCGAGTATTTTAAAGAACAAGTTCTACTATCGACTTATGAAACGAGTTTTTTATATTATTTTTTCTATTTTGCGCTTTCTTTACCGTTTTAAAATAAAATATTGTAGTTTTTAATTTTAAAAACTTTTCTGGTAGTTGGGAACTCTGATGTCAAGTTTGTCAAATCATCAAATATCCTATAAATTCCCATTTTAGAATCAACAAACTTTATTGCTACCAACGTCGAAATCATAAATTTCACTGCTCTAAACGCACTCAAAACAGGTCGTTTATAGCCAGTCAACTAATTTACCCAAATTAATTACTTTCTGATTAACTCAAAATTTTCAAACGAAGTTTATAACCCTTTTTGGGCCAAAACTCCGAAGCAAATTGATATGTCGTAATATTATACAGGGTGTCCCGTAATTATGTGGACAGACATGGTATAACGGGTTTATCACCTCAAATTAAGGTGACAAGTTCCTCTAATGTTTTGCCCAAGAATGCTTCTCTGTAAAGTTACACCCAGTTAAAGTTTACTTTTCAAAAAACGAAAACCGACGTAACTTTTCTTCCTATGAAGCTATCTTCTAAAAACTACCATGAGGGACTACTTTAAAGTTATTCACGATATGGAATTGTAGTTTTGCAATTTCTTATTCATTTACTACCAGTTTACCTAAATTTAGAATATAAATTTTACCATAACTTTTTCTGCTGTTAAATTTTTTGCAATTTAAACTGATTTTCTTAAAAAATAAATAATTTGCCATGAAAAAGGTATACCTGTTTAGAATCGCTAAATGCAATCGTTTTCGAGATAATCGCAATTAAAATTTCGAAATAAAAATATGCTTTTATTATTAAATCAAGTAGGCTATTCACTAAACACCTTTATTAATACCATGACTGGGTGAACATTATTTTAGAAAATCATCGGAAAATACAAAAACTTGATTCTCTTTATGTGATCATATCCAGAAAACCTTATAATTTCTTTAAAAATTTTATGTATTGAAATCGGCCTACTTGATTTAATAAAAAAAATAAATTTTAATTTAATTTATGAAACTTTATTTAAGATTATCTTTAAAACTATTTGATTTATTGATTTTCAACAGGTATACCTTTTTCATAGCAAATTATTTGTCTTATAAGAAAATAAGTTGAAAGTTCAAAAAAAGTGAAACCAAAAAAGATTATGGTAAAACTTAAATTCTAAGTTTAGGTTAACTGGTAGTAAATAAGTGAGAAATAGCAAAACTGCAATACCATATTATAAACAACTTAAAATTAGCCCCCCATGGCAGTTTTTATGGAGTTTCCTGCATAGAGAGAAAAGTTATGTGGGTTTTTTATTTTATGAAAAGTGAACTTCAACTTGTTGCAACTTTGCAGGGAAGAATTTTTGAGCAAAGTTTTAGAGGAACTTGTCATCTTAATTTGATGTGATAAACCCGTTCCACAATGTCTGTCCATATAATTACGGGACACCATGTATAATATAAAAGAATTTAAAGATACTAAAATTTTTTTTCAAAATTTTTGGTGTGTCTTTTTTATTAATATTTTTTTGGATATTTACAATATCTGCATGTATATCTTGACATGTTGAAAGGCTCTAACATTAGGAATTTTAGTAATATTAATAATTTTTTGATAACTTTTTTCTGTTTACTACGGATTGCGTTTTTTCGGCGTTTTGAAAAATTTAGCCACATGCTTGGACAAAACGGAAAGCTGCCTAGAATCATTTTTCGCAATGAATTCTGTAATAGAAAGATTTTTGAAAGAGAACTTGGGGTTACACCACAAGAGCAGTTAATACTAATACTATTTTCGCTTGTTTCAAAACAAAATTAATGTAAACTACCTTTCATGTATACAATTGCGCCATTCCCGGCTTTTTGAAAGGAAAATTGCATGTTCTGAACGGAAATCCTAAACTCATTACAAACCAGAAATGTTGGATCAATATTTATAGTTCTGCCTTTAAATTTAGCTTAACACGGGGCATATTTTGATAATTCTTTGGATTGAACGATTGAAGTATATATTTTTTTTTTAATTTTAGTTAATTATTTATTGAAGGATTGTGATGAGTAAATTGATTTTTACAAACAATTACTAAAGGCGTGACTAAAGACTAAAGTAAGCAGGTCTAAGCAATTTCCATTATCTAAATTGTTATGTTACTTAAGGAAGTTGGGAATTGGTGTAAAGCTCAGGGCTAAATGCAATTCCACCCAATCACAAAACGCCCTAGTTGCTAGAACTGCAATTCATTTGTTTCGCTTTACTTCTTCATTATAATCATTATTATCTTAACCATAAATCATGCCTCAAAGACAGAAACAAAGTGTGGAGTTATTATAAACAACAGAACAGTACGAGCATAGTACTTTTTTTTTATAATTTTTTTTCGTCTCGCATTTCACCGCTTTCAATCCGTGATTACTGTAGCACGACGCTGGAAGGCGCATTGTTCAAGTCATTCTAAACTGCAACTGTAACGCGTCTTGCACTTTCCTCCTTCCTCCTGGATGTTCGTCGTTATTTCTGGACGCGCTTATTTCAAAATAAAACCCACCTTTGGCACCAAGGCTTTACTGCCTCTTGCCCCCAGTTCTTCTCAACACTTCCTCCGCGCGCGAAGCCCTCACCCACATACGAGTATCACGTGCTTGTTGTAAATCTTATCCAAGTTTTTTATCTAAGGTAAATAACTATTTTTTCCCGCTAAGATAGATGGAAATTTGCAGGAACTAGGCGCGCCTTGATTAATCTCCACAAGAAATATTGCGGTAATTAGGAAATTAGGCACTATAAACTTTTAGTAAACAATATATTTTTTATTGTTCAATTTTTTTTAAGTCACATTTAATGTTAAATAAAAATTTTTTTTATGTAAACGTATGAAATTAACATCAAAATTTTACAAAAATATTCTAAAACACCCCATGGCATAATTTATTTATTTTCGAAAGAAATAAAAGGTATGAACCAATTAATTTCTTGAGATTTTACATTGGATTGATAAAATTTTGTAAGTGGATGGAAGAGAAAATTTTAAGATCGTGTAAAATTTTTGTCACCGACCACACAGAAGAAAATTAAATACAGGGTGGTGATTATTTCGATGCTCACCATTGGTATCTTTTAAATTGGAAGAGATACGAGGTCGGTTAAATGAAGGAAAAGTTGCGCATTCTTATGACCATTAAAAATCTGAAAGAAAATTTAAGATATTTAAACTCACTGCAAAATTATGGCCAAAAATTTAAAAAATGTGATTTTAGAAAATAATTTATATTTTCCAAACCATTACTGCTACATCAATGAAATTAGGTACCTTTAAATTGTTGACTATTCTGAGTTAAATGACGTCAAAAAATAATTTTTTGGCCTCCTAGATTCGAAGCCGCGATATTCAACTTTTTTAGTTCTTATGACCGCCATATTGGATTTTTACCTCATCAGATAATAAATAATAATACATTTTCATATTGCTAATTAACATTAATGTGTTCCCTTAGAAAATGTATTAAATTTGAAAATTTGTATAAAAAACAAATGAAATCAATGTTTTTTGGAGAGTTTCCAGGTAACCATAAAAATATCGCCTCAAATGAAACTTTAAATTTGATCAAAATTCTAATAATAAAAAAGCAAATACTTTAATCATTTATTTGTTTAATATTATAAAGACACCTGTTATTTACATAAAATACTCTTATTGCAGGTTATTTGTTTACTATTATTATTTTCTTTATTATTAGATCCATTTTGAGGAGATTTTTTTATGTTAACCATGGAAACTGTCCATAAAACATTATAGCTTTCATTTGTTTTTTATACAAATTCCTAAATTTAACACATTTTCTAAAGGAACATATTAAAGTTCATTAGCAATCTGAAAATATATTATTATTTATTATCTAATGATGTAAAAATTCAACATGGCGGCCCGGCGATAAGAAATAAAAAAATTGAATATCGCGGCTTCGAATCTAGGAGGCCAAAAAATTATTTTTTGACGTTTCTTAATTCAGAATAGTCAACAATTTAAAGGTACCAAATTTCATTGATGTAGCAGTAATGGTTTGGCAAATATAAATTATTTTCCAAAATCACATTTATTGTTTTTTTGCCATAACTTTACAACGAGTTTAAATATTCTAATTTTTTTTTCAGATTTTTAATGGCCATAAAAATGAGCAACTTTTATCTAATTTAACCGACCTCGTATCTCCTCCACTTTAAAATATACCAATGGTCAGCATCGAAATAATCACCACACCCTGTATACCTCTTATAAACCTCGAAGTAGGGGCGAACTTGGCCGATAGGCCAGTGGCAAGCAAACTTAAAAAGGCCGGCTCCAAAAAAAAAATTAAATGAATCTTTTTTTTTTAATTTTTAAGACTGACCTGTTAAAATTTTAACTTTTGGGTTTTTTTTAAAACGTTCATTTACTATCCGGTAGTTTTTAAAAAATAATGAGCTTCGTTTTTAAATAAGTTTTAGGAAAATGCTTGACCTTGAATATTTTTAAAAATTTCTGCTGCTGCGAAAGAGGGTCATCGTGCCTACGTCAAATACTCAAATTTTGCAGTTTTAAATTTTTAAAAACATAACCCCCGACTAAGTTATCTTGAATAATTTAAATACATCAAGAATTATTGATTTGGTCAATAAAAAATCTAATGGAGTAAATTCTGTTTCATAGAAAAATATAATAATACATATACGGGGTGTTCTGGTCGTAGTTTACTAAACATCGAGGTTAAAACTATAGCAAAAATAATCCAGAAAAGGCAAGAAACTGATGTGGATCTATCTTTTATACTTTTGGAGCTACAGCGTTTCGAATCTTAGATCATCGATTTTTGTCAAAAATATAAAATAGAAAGCTACAACCATCTTCTTTCAATTGCAAATAACATTAATTCAAGAATATTTGACAAAATAATGAAAAATCGCAAAGAAAAAAAAATTAAAAAACTTTCAGTTTTTGAAATCTTTTTCTATGTAAAACCTCTTAAGATTGAGTTTTTTAAAGTTTTCTGAAAGCTCCAAAAATAAAAAAAAAGATAGACGATAGACCCGACATTTTCCGTTTTTTTGTGGATTAAATTTGCGCTAGTTTCTAACATTCTAACCCTAACGATTGGTAAACGGAGCACCCTGTATACAGGGTGTCTCTAAAAGGTCTGTACAGAATGATACCACATACTCCTGAGACAAAAATAAGACGATTTAACCAAACTTATCTCTATCCAAAAGTGCTTCGTTAAGACGCCATCGACCTTCAAAGTTCAATTTTTTTTTTCTATTTTAGTCAATTACCAATAATCCGTTCAAGCGATTAGAATAAAATTTAGCATGTGATTATTTTATGTAAAAAGCTATTATGTAAAAACATTTTTTTTTTTTGGAAGATATGCAAGTGGTCAAAAGTCGGTCATCAGGAGCTTGAAAGTACTATAATTTTTTAGTGGTCTACCAAAAACGCTTGAAACTTTTTTTCCATCTAAACAGTCTAAATTTCAACACATTTTGTCTCTTATAAAATTTCTCTATCTGCTTAAGTTTAGTTAGAAAAAAATAATTTTGATTTTGAACACAACATAACCTACTTTCGCCATCATAAAATTGTCTTCAAAAGGTCTGTACAAAATAATACCATATATTCCTGGGACCAAAATAAAATGAATAAACCAAACTTATCTCCATCCAAAAGTGCTTCGTTAAGACGCCATCGACCTTCAAAGTTCAATTTTTTTTTTCTATTTTAGTCAATTACCAATAATCCGTTCAAGCGATTAGAATGAAATTTAACATGTGATTATTTTATGTAAAAAGCCATTATGTAAAAACATGTTTGTCTTTTTGGAAGATATGCAAGTGGTCAAAAGTCGGTCATCAGGAGCTTGAAAGTACTATAACTTTTTAGTGGGCTACCAAAAACGCTTGAAACTTTTTTCTCATCTAAACAGTCTAAATTTGAACACATTTTGTCTCTTATAACATTTCTCTATCTGCTTAAGTTTAGTCAGAAAAAAATAATTTTTATTTTGTACACAACATAACCTACTTTCGCCATCATAAAATTGTCTTCAAAAGGTCTGTACAAAATAATACCATATATTCCTGGGACCAAAATAAAATGAATAAACCAAACTTATCTCCATCCAAAAGTGCTTAGTTAAGACGCCATCGACAGTCAAAATTTATAAATTAATAATAGAACAATTTTACACAACTTATCTCAATGCAAATAGGCTACACCAAAGTTCTTCAGAATATTTATTTCCAAATTAACAAAGATCAATTTGTACAATATTGACTGTAAAAAATAATTGAAACTATGACGAAGGCTGCTAAAAGTTAATTATCCATAAGCAAATATTTTTTATTTCTTTGATTTATTCAATAAATCAGTAAATTACATTTATTATCCAAAAAAATAATAACCAAATAAAAATAAAACTAGGTGTAATTCAAGATAATATTATTAACAAAACAATTTTTAAAGTAAATGTTCAAAATGATTTCCATTTTGACGGTAACATGCATTAATACGTCGTAATAAATTGAATTGTACCCTTTGCAGCAATTCAAAATTGTTTCGAATGATAGTCATTCCATTTTGAATTGCTTCCCATAACTCCTCTTCCGTAGCTATAGGCCTGGAATATACCATGCTTTTTAAAGCTCCCCATAGAAAATAATCCATAGGTGTTATGTCGGGTGATCGCGGTGGCCACTTTACAGGAGCATCGTTTCCTCTACCGATCCATCTGTTTGGGTATTGTTGGTTTAAATAATTTCTTACATTTAATGTAAAATGTGGAGGAGCCCCATCATGCATAAACCACATTTCTCTCCGAAGATCCAGGGGAAGATTTTCCAATAGTAGTGGTAAAGTATTTTGTATGTGGTTTAAATAATTATCCCCGTTGAGTCGAAGGGGTAAACGTACGGGCCCAATTAATTCACTTCCAATGATTCCTGCCCACACATTTATTCTAAATTCATGTTGAAAATGCCTTATTCTTATTGCAAGTGGATTTTCATCGGCATAAAAGTGTTCATTGTGAAAATTTGTTATACCCCTTCTTGTAAAACAAGCTTCATCTGTGAATAAAATTTTTCCACAAAAATTTAGATTATAAGCTCTCTTGTCTCTTATAAACTGGCAGAATTGAAGACGTTGTTCAAGATCGGGTGGTAAAAGGTCCTGCACCGATTGGTTGTGATATGGGTGAAGCTGCTGCTCTTTCAAAACTCTATTTATAATGTCTTTACCAACTCCCATTTGAAAACCTAAACACCTGGTACTTAATTTTGGGTTTTCAGCAACTCTTTCCAAAATATCCTCTTCAATTTCAGCAGTTCTTATTGTTCGTTTTCGTCCACAATCTGCAGTTTGAGGAGTAAATCGGCCTGTTTCTCGAAGACGTCTCTCAACAGCGGAAAATGTTTGATGATTTGGTATTCTGCGATTTGGAAATCTTTCACGATATTCCCTAACACTTACGCGACCATTTCTATTACAATATCCAAACACCAATAACATATCCGTCATTTCTTCGAAAGTGTATGGAACTGCCATTATAAATAAGGATAATTGTAACAAATTTACCTTAATTTAAATTAAGCATTAACTTTAGTGAAACAAAATAATGACACTTCAATTCCAAAGCCAACTTGTTTTGTACATACCCTCCCAAAACCATTTTAAAATGATAAATGTGCGTTGTACTGAAGAGAAAAATATTTTCATTTAGATTAAGTTTAAGTTTTTATTTTGGTCTCAAGGATATGTAGTATTATTTTGTGCAGACCTTTTGGAAACAATTTTATGATGGTGAAAGTAGGTTATGTTGTGTACAAAATAAAAATTATTTTTTTCTTACTAAACTTAAGCAGATAGAGAAATGTTATAAGAGACAAAATGTGTTCAAATTTAGACTGTTTAGATGAGAAAAAAGTTTCAAGCGTTTTTGGTAGCCCACTAAAAAGTTATAGTACTTTCAAGCTCCTGATGACCGACTTTTGACCACTTGCATATCTTCCAAAAAGACAAACATGTTTTTACATAATAGCTTTTTACATAAAATAATCACATGTTAAATTTTATTCTAATCGCTTGAACGGATTATTGGTAATTAACTAAAATAGAAAAAAAAAAATTGAACTTTGAAGGTCGATGGCATCTTAACGAAGCACTTTTGGATAGAGATAAGTTTGGTTAAATCGTCTTATTTTTGTCTCAGGAATATGTGGTATCATTCTGTACAGACCTTTTAGAGACACCCTGTATTTTAACTTTTTACCTTTTTCAATTGGAAGTCGCTCTGCTCACATTGCCAGCGGTGGAAAAATTTGCTAGTCTTCCACTGCCTCTAAGTGTCCGAAATTCTTCCTGAACTGAAAACTGACCAACTTCTAGTATGTTGGGGAAGATCAAATTCTAAAGACCAGGGTTTCGATCCGACGAAAATACAACTCGTTTTGTATTTTTACCTCGAAATAATATGTTTTTTTCACATGAAGCCCCCAAAAGTGGGGTTTTTTGTCACATTTAAAAAAAAATCCGATCGTTGGCGAGGGTAATTTCGTGTTTTAGTGTAATGGATTTTTACATCCTGAGGATTGACCAGAAAAATAATTTATCACCAGACGCAACGGAGTGGCCTCGCGACACCGCAACACAAACCTTGCCATTTTAGCGTTTTTTTTTGAGCTGGCAAAAGTACCAAAACAATTTGTCTTCCATAAGAACTTCGGTAAACGTAAAAAAAATACTGGTAATCTAAATGCCATCTTTTGTGTTAAAATCGGTGTTTATTTTGATATGAACTTATTATACATGCCGAAAAGTGCATTATACAGGGTGTTTCTGAACAAGTGCCGCATAATCTAGGAATGGATTTTTGGAATTTTAAGGCAACTAGTAAGAAAAATGTTTTCCGGTAAATAAAGTAAGGTATGTGCAAAATTTGAGCCCATTATCATTAACAATGAAGATTTAACTTGTTAAAAAAATTGAAAAAATGAGTAAACTTCAAAAAAATATTCTTACTTCTTGTCTTAAAATTGGTCCAAATTATCAAACACTTGTTCAGAATCACCCTGTATAGTCTTGGGTCAATCGACTGATTTTGATAGGGTATTTATGTTACCAAAAATCCTGATATGACTGATATTTGGAGTAGACTATCGTGAATCCTGCAGATATACTTTTAGAAACAAAAAATGCTCACGGTTACTTGCATCTATATTCTTAAAACTCTTATTTACATCTATATTCTTAAAACTCTTATTTACATCCACCAAAATCTCGAATCGTTTGAGAGATTTTCTGATAAGCACAGCTATGCCACACGTCTAGGTAATTGCCTTTGTATTAATAAATACTCTCTAGCAAAATATAAAAAAACGTCACTTTGTGCTGGTAGTTATATGTATTATACAATGTACTTCCTAAATACTTAAAAGAAATAAAATCAAGTAAAAAATTAAAAAGTGAATTAAAAACGTTCTTGGCTGAAAATTTATTTTATAATTTAAATATTTTTTTTTAATTTTCAATCTTAATTAATAAGTAATTAATAAATACGTGCACAATTGGACCATGCTTATCAAAAAGGGACCAAGCGACATTTTATAGAAAAATGGGATTATGGCACCAAATGACATAGTTGAACTCCAGCCATAATCCCATTTTTCTAAAAAATGTCGCTTGGTCCCTTTTTGATAAGCATGGTCCAATTAGAATTCATCATAATGTCCTATTTTATATAAAAATTCATAACTTTTCAATGATAATTCGTACAGACTATTTTTTTCTTTTCTTAGAGATTACAGAATAACATGAATTGAATTGAAAAACTTTCAATTTTTTAATTTGTAGTTTCACATGCATCACCTCTTTTTAGTTTAAGTTTCAAGTTTTTTTTTTAATTGTTTCCAACCAAATACTTCAAGAAATATGCAACGAAATGACTACTACATTGATATTTTTCATTTTGATTTTCTAAAGATTCATTGAGGTTCACTTCTGCAGATGACTTGGATCGAAACCGGTCAAGTGATAGATAATAAGGAAAAGTACAGTTATTAGTTTATTAGTCTCTCTTTTTATACAATGTTCAAAATAGGAAAAATTTACTTCTTATATTTTTTGCTTTTTCTTTTTACTTCATTAATTTCATGTGCTACTTTGTTGATTTTTTCTTTTATTTTTAATTAATTAATTAATTTGATTTGAAAAAATCAGCACAGTTAACCTAAACTTTAGTCTCATTATTTCAATTTTTTCTTTTGCACTAGGCGAGACTTTTTATCTAAATTTAAACTACAAGTTTATAATTTAAGCCACAAAATAATGACAAAAACTCCAGGTCTATATTTCTATTACAAAAACAAAATTGGATTTTTTGGGCTTTTATAAACAAGCACTTTTTATAAAATAAATTTATTTAAAACTTGAACTTGAAAGCTTTTAGTCAAAAAAAATCATGATAAAAAATCCACAACTTTGTATATTTGTACTAAAAAATCACAAAAAATGAATTCTATAAAAGCACTTTTAATAATTTAATAAATGCGTGGGTAAAAATACAAAATAATTTTGTAATAAAATTAAAAGCTGCGCAATAAAAATAGCTTTTATAATAGTTTTTGCTAAAAGCCAGTTTTACACAAGGACATAATTTTATATCACATAATTAGATTATAAAAATTTAATTGGTTTTAGAAACAAGGTGTATTAGTAATGCACTTATTTTCTGAGTACTGCTTTTTACTACACTTCCAACCTTTAAAAGAGCGATAAGATAAGGTCGTGTAGGTGTAAAACAGTTCCCGCGTTTTGCCCTCGAGGCGAGCTTATTAGACCCAATTACCTTTCAAATATTATCTCTTCCATTTTTCTAATCTAAATGATTATTGTTTTATATTTTTATTACAATTGCGCTATTGTAATTGGAAACTATTTTTATTAATCTCCCACTCGGTGGTTGGTTGCCTCGGTCCTTCAGGTGGAAAAGCCTGCGTCACAGCACACAACACACGTGTGCTTATGTCCGGATGCAAATCAGTTCCAAGTCGCACGCTATTGTCCTCCGAGTGGGCGACTCCTGGGGTTCGTTTCGTCGGCGTCGCTTTCATCACGAACACGGATTGCGTAACGTGTTTTGATCGTTCTTAATTGGCGTGCGGTAAGGTGAGAACGAGATTGAGATTGGAGTGTTAATTACAGGAAAAACGCGACAACACGCACGCAAATTACCTGTACAACAAAAAAATTTACATATCACTGTAATGCAACGATTTAAGGTTATTACATGAGATGTGTAGGTTAAGAATTTAATTTTTTACATCTTGCTTCAAGGATTTTTACAAATTCTTTTAAAGTAGCGTCATTTTTTGACATAATTCAATTCAATAAAAAAACTCATGCGACTTGTGTGGATACAAATTTAAGTACCTAAACTTGAAAAAGTGAAAACTGGGGTTTCACAAGTATTTGTATTGGGTTCCTTATTATATTTAAATCAAGCGTGCTTTGGATTTTGTCTTTATATTTAAGCCAATCAGATTGATTGATTCTATCGTGGGAAATTTAAAATGGTCCACCTCGTGGTTTTCAAAAAAAAGACAAAATTCAAGTCATACTTATTGATGTAACCCTAATAATAATAATAAGAAAGACAATTATACAGGGTGTCCCACAAAAATCATAAAAAATTCGAAAAAACATATTCATGGGAATTTATTTATTCAGAAGGACATTTACTATTTAATAGTAATTGTTGATGAAAAAAGTTAGACACGCTGTATATTGATAATTAATTAAATGGGGAAAATCAAGTTAACCACATTACTAAAAAAATTACATCAACAATGCAGATGTTCAAACTTAATAGCGTGTATTCAGCGACCGTGATGAAAAATTTAGAGACGTCGTTAACGTTAAACACGTGATTAAAAAATATTTCTTCATAAGAAATATTTTTTTAAAGACGTGATTAACTTTAATGACGTCTCTAAAATTTTCATCACGGTCTTTGAATACATGCTAATATCTTTTTCTAAGAAAAAAACCAATTTATTTATCCCTAATAGATTCCCATTTTAAATATGGACTCAATATTTGGGGGTCAGCAAGCAAAAAATTATTATACAGGGTGTCCCATTTTAATTAATCCAGCTGAATATCTTGGAAACTAAGCGATTTCATTAAAAATGTTTCAGACAAAAATTGTAGCGGGGACATATAATTTAGCCATGGGTTTTTAATTTTTATGGGATTTTATGGGGAAATCTTTTTTTTCAAATGGGAACCTATAAATTTTATTATTGATTCACAATCCATGAAAAATAAAAAGCAACTTTTGGTTGAAAATATTTTTTAGGAAATTTCAATTTTTCATGATATTCGCCAAAATTAACAGACATTTTGAGATTTAGAAAAACCAGTAAAAAGTTTTTAAAATTTATTTCTTTTTTTTTCAATTTATTTAAAAAGAAATATTTTTTTACGAAAATGTAAAATTATTTTTTTAATATTAAAATTAAAGATAAGGGCAAAGATCATCATAAAGATCACTTTTTGCCTCTTGCGATTTTTCTTTAAAAGCTTTAGTTTTCTAGTAAAACTGAACCGAAAATCTCAAAATTGATGATTATTTTGGTGAATATCACGAAAAATTGAAATTTTCTAAAAAAATTGTTCACCCAAAAGTTTCTTATTATTGTTTAAAGATTACGAATCTACAATAAAAATTATGGGTTCCCATTTAAAAATTTTTTTTTTTCCATAAAAACACCATAAAATCCCATAAAAATTAAAAACCCATGGTACTGTTAAATGTCCCCCTCGAAACGCTATAATTTTTGTCTAAAACATTTTTAAGGAAATCGCTTAGTTTCCAAGATATTCAGCTGGATTAATTAAAATGGGACACCCTGTATAAACCACCAAAAAAATCAAAATAAATCAATTAAAGTAATTTATAATTTGGATCATTTTATACCTTCAAAATATTCATATTTAAATTATAAATTATTTTATATTAAAATATACAAAATTGATAATTAACAAAAACAACAAAGTTAATTTACATAAATGGTATATGGACTAAAAAAATTTCAATTTTACTTCCGGTTCCACCGGAAATGCCACCAACTTCCTTATTTTAAATGTAATACCCTAGTTTTTTGTTCATATTATTTAACAGTGGGTGGTTTAAAATATTTTGTGGACAAAATTTTTTTTTTGTATAAACATTTAGTAAACTTGAAGTTTATACCTTTATGTTGGGTATCATAGAAATCGGAAAAAAATCCTTCTTCTAATTAGGGGGTGCTCCTTATAAAAATTAATATCTCAAAATCGGTAAAATTTATTTCTTAAATTATAATTTATTTTATGTATCTGCAGGTTTTAGTAATTTGAGTTGGTATTAGTAATTTTTTTACCAAAAAAAAAATCCTAATTTGTTTTTACAGTTTTACAAAAAAAAAATGTTTTATCAGAAACATTACCTTTAAACTTAATGTTCAAAAATATGTACATCATAAAACTAGGGTGTAACATTTAAAATAAGTGATTTCCGATGAAACCGGAAGTAATATTTAATGTTTTTAGTACAATAAATAAATGGTTTTTCTTATGCCATATTAGTTTTTATTTAGGTATTAAATAAAGAAATAAAAGAATAAATATATCAAAAATGTAATATAATAGATACCAGAAAATTAAAAAAAAAAAAAAAAAGAATTAAATAACTTTAATAATTCAATTAAAAAACGTATGTATAAATTGATCTTGATCTGATTTTATTATTTACATATTTTTTTATTTTTTGTTATTTTTGTTTTATTTTTTATCTTTTTTGTTTCTTTGTATTTTCTTTCTGTTTTGTATTATACCAAAAACCTTTTAAAATATTTATACGTTTAGGTTAAAGGTACTTAAATAAATAAGTACTAATAAATCAAAAAATAAATTTAAGATACTATTTCCTTAAAAAAAGGGGGAAATAATGTTTTTTTCTAAAAATTTTCTGATACTTTTTATTCTATTTCAAAATTAGAAACTGGCTAATCACAAATTCAAAGGTCGCTTATTTTTTTATTTATTCCTTCTAGGAATTTAAGATAACCGATTTTTGTAGAAAAACTTTCCTACTTAGAACACTAATTTCAAAGAAAATAATAAAAAAATTTACGAATCTGTATATTCGTTAGTTTGAAAAAAATGTCAACAAGTCATTTAAAACATTTTATTACAACTTTATACGTTTTCCAACTTCACTGATAAAAAATGCATAAATGATTAGATTTTTTAAATTCAATAATTAATATTTTGTTTATAAAATTCATATTAAAACATGCCAAATATCATTAATTAGTTGATCAAATATTGGACATTTTTGGTTATTTTTGGTTATTTTAAAAACCTGTAAGCTGTTCTATTTTTTTTGAACCTCGAATTTTGTTTAATTAAACATAGGTTCAAGTGGTATAAATATTTTTATCATTTCAAAGACTTTTATAAATGCAGTTGATTTTTAGAATTTAAAATTTCTTATTAAATAATCAAAATTTTTTAACTCTTCCTTTCCTTTAAGATGATACTCGGCGAAATGTTTGACAAGCGTACTTTTCGCTAGTAAACATTGTTTTTTGGGCATTTGTAAGCAAAAATTTAACAAAAACGATGCCTAGTTCCAATCAAATTGAATTTAGTTTTCATATAGAATTTTTGTTTTTCATGTAGAGTGTATGATAGGGGCGTACTTTTTGAACAACAATATTGACTCTACATGAAAAACAAAAATTCTATATGAAAACTAAATTCAATTTGATAGGAACTAGGCATCGTTTTTGTTAAATTTTTTATTACAAATGCCCAAAAAACAATGTTTACTAGCGAAAAGTACGCTTTTCAAACTTTTCGCCGAGTATCTTCTTAATGATTATTTTTATTTATGTCCTAACTAAAAGTTGAAAATTTCGACCTCCACCCCCCAACTTTAAATAGGAATGGTGGCCAAGTGATATCTTATAAAAACTGTCATAAAGTTTCGCCACCTTTAAAATAAAAAAAACGACTTGTTCTTTCATTTTCTCGAAATTTTCAAAAAGACTGATATCTCAGAGAGAACAAGTTTTAGTGGGAACAATGCATAAAAAAACTTTATGTTTAATACACAATAAAATCCATTCATTTACCGTTTAACTTTAACTAATTTCAAACTTTTAATTTAATTGGCTTAATTTATAAAAACACTAAATTAAAGTTATTTTAAAAAAATACAATAAACACGTTTGTTATTATTTTTAAAAAAATTATTTTTTTAACTTCTTGTTTCAGATGATGTTAATCATACTTTTGGACCCCTAGATGGTAGTATTTACGCAACAATTTCTAAGAAAACAGAGTTGTCACCTGGAGCTGTATCAAGTCCTTTGACAGTATCAATGGACTCTGGAATATCCTCTGCAGGTAAGCACTTAAAATTTGAAAACAGTGCATAAGGTACTTAAAATTTATTCGTTTTTTTCAAATTTATGATGGTCAGCTGAAATCCATATGACAATATTTGTATCTTGCAAAATGCAAAAAAAACAACTAATGTGCAAAACTTGCAAAGCGTGTTAAATCCACTTTTAGTACATCTTGACATTATGATACTTTAAATATTTTGGTCATGAGGTAATATAATAATAATAATATAAGCTAAATCCATTGGTGAACTGGTGAAGCTATTTGTATTAAATCCTTTAGAAAAAGCATATTAAAAAATACAATCAAGCAACCAAAGTATAAGAAGTAACAACATTTTTGCGATTTATAGATCGATTCTGATTAATCTGTTAATCCTTACAGGAGATATCTGTAAGGTAACCATGGAAACCGTCCTTACAACCCATATAACAAACCTTACAGATTTTTCGTGTAAGCACTTACATACAGGGTGACCCAGTCATATGCCCACGGTCTATAGCTTCTTTGCTATAATACTAAGACTTGCGGTTTTCACCAACATATAGATACATACATGCCCCACAATTTAAAAATATTTTCGATATACATATACAGGGCGTCCCATCATGCCCTACTGAACCAAAGTTATATTTTTTAAATGGAACACCCAGTATATTATGACATTTTTGGATTCCTTATCAAAAAATAATTATACTTTGTATAAACTTTTATGGGTCTATCATCACTTGTTTTGCTGATATTTGCCATTTAAGCCAAAAAAAGATCAATTTTTGAAAAATCACTGCTCTAAAACAGATGAACATTTTGGCTTGAAATTTTGCCAAAAATTTATCAACATCGTCTAGTCTACAACTATCATGTCAAATTTAAGTTTGAGATATTTTTTATCAGGGTGCCTTATGAAACGCAAATTGAACAATTAAACGAAATTTTCAAATGAAACACCCTGTATATTTTAACATCAATCGATGGCATTTTTTACAAGCTTTCTATTGATATAATGTTTGTATGGTCGCTTATTAAAGGTTTAGGAGATATTAATATCCAAACTGAGAAACAGTGAAAAATAGACAAAATAGTTCTCTTGATGAATTTTGTTCAGGATTTTTTTATATTTGCCTATTATTTATTTCTGTCTTTCTCTATTTTGCTTTTTTTATAATGTTGTTTTATTTCAATAGTAGTTTTTGTTGTTTTATAACAAAAATAAAATGGAAATTTGCAATTATCAATTTTGATTTTATAAGTCTCAGTATGCTTTGAAAATATAGCAACTGATGTTACCAAGGAAACCCTTATTTTGTTGAGTTTTTTTTAACGCCTTTTTCTGTACTTTTGGCAATAACTAAACCGATATACTGAACTCTTCTAAAGAAGAAATGGCAAATATGCTGTAAGCGCTTGGTGAAGCTGAAAGAAATCCGCTTCTAGCTATCAGAAGAGACCGTAAAAATGAAATTCAACAAAATAGGGGTTTCCTTGGTAACATCAGTTGTTAAATTTTTAATACATACTGAAATTTAGAAAACCAAAATAGATAAATGCAAGTTTCGATTTTATTTGTTTTGTAAAGCAACAAAAACTGCTTTGTAGTATAACAACATTATTAAAAAAGCAAAATAGAGAAAGACACAAATAAGTTTTAGGCAAATTAAAAAAAATCCTGAAAAAAATCACCAAGAGTGCTATTTTGTCTATTTTCACTGTTTCTCAGTTTGGATATTAATATTTCCTAAACCATTGATAAGCGATCATACAAACATTATATCAATAGAAAGCTTGTAAAAAATGCCATCGACTGACGTTAAAATATACAGGGTGTTCGATTTGACAATTTCGTGTAACTGTTCAATTTGCGTTTTATAAGGCACCCTGATAAAAAAATATCACAAACTTAAATTTGACATGATAGTTGTAGACTAGACGATGTTGAAAAATTTTTGACAAAATTTCAAGCTAACATTTTCTTCTGTTTTAGAGTAGTGATTTTTCAAAAATTGATCTTTTTTTGGCTTAAATGGCAAATATCAGCAAAACGAGTGATGATAGACCCATACAAGTTTATACAAATTATAATTATTTTTTGATAAGGAATCCAAAAATGTCATAATATCCTGGGTGTTCCATTTAAAAAAATATATCTTTGGTTCAGTAGGCCATGATGGGACACCCTGTATATATCGAAAATATTTTTAAATTGTGGGGCATGCATGTATCTATATGTTGGTGATAACCGCAAGTCGATATGTTTTAAAGGAAAGAAGCTATAGACTGTGGACATATGACTGGGTCACCCTGTATATGATCATAATTGCACCATTAGTTAATTGTGAACAAAAGCGATTTAACACGTTTTGCACCTCAACTGAAGAAATGTATTAATTTTTTGAAAATTTTACTTTTTTGAGATTTTTTTATTTTGTACGTGGATAACTAAAAGTTAAAAAATTCGTTATACAGGGTTTTTTACTTGAATGAATGCGTTATTGTTAAGGAAACTTAAGAAATCTTGGATTGATCTCAATTTGGCTTAAGTTCTACGTTTATGGCCATTTTATTAGATTAGATTTAGAAATCTTTTTTGTAAACTTCGTAGACATAAATGTTGTTCGACTTTGACTATTTCATTCATTATAAAGTTTTTATGGAACTTAAAAAAATTTGTTATACAAGGTTTGGAAATTACTAAAAGTTTGAAATTGAAATAACCTACTTATAAATATTATTGACCAAATACGGCCCCAGTTTCCATCTTTTATTAATTAGAGTTAAAAATAGCTGACAATAATTAAATTCCTTTTTGCTTTAGTCATGAGAATAACGTATTTAATTAATTTTTTCTGTCTGTTTGAATAAAATCTTGTTTGTTGTTATGGGGCGTCCCAATTATGGAAACCTGAGGTAGCACATACGTATCACCTCGCACCAATTCCGGCGAATTTTTTGCAGGTCACCAGCAAAATGTGAACACGAACACCTCCGCCAGTCCCCCACTGACGGGACACCCGTCCCCACTATCACCCGAGGAGCAGCACCGAGAGCTGGACGAGCTCCTCTCCGACATGATGCTCACTGTTCAGAGTATTCCAGATTTGAAACCGCGCTCGGAGCTCGACAATGTGCGCTTCATAGACGACGACGAGGAAGACAAAAACATCCCTTATCACGCACGCCAGGACTCTCGACCCTTCTCCTATGGAGTCAACATGATCGGCGACACCAAAAAACTCTCCAGCCCTGGCCTGGTGCGAAAAGCCAGTTTCAACAACACCAACAACGGAACCGTGAACAAAGTGCAAGCCCAAGTGTATCCCGATTTTTCTTCCAAATACAATAACAATAACAGTAAATTTGACTTTAATTACAAAACGCGAGATCCCATTGATGATATTTTTACACCAAAGGCCTTAGCTGCCAATCAGAGCAGTCCGATTAAACGCGAAATCCGCGAGGAGTTCTACAAGGAGTCCACGAGGAAGGTGGATCCCATGAAGAGGAGCTTCACTGACTCCACCTTGAGGAACTCCAATGATAGAAATTATCACAAAACTAATGCCTTTTCTGATTCCGAAAGCTTATCACCACCTTCTGGGTTCAAAAGTACCAAAACCGAAACTTACCATGATACGTAAGTATTTTTAATTTGCTATGGATGCATTTTTAATACCTCAAATCCTAAAATAATCCTTTTAATGGAGGATTATTGATTTAATCAATTTCTTAAAATTTAATCTTATTAAAGATATCGAAAAAAAAGATAAATTACTTGAAAATATAAACTAAAGTTACTAATTATATATTTTTTTTAATGAAATCATCAATATTTTAAAGGCTAAAAATTTTATGAAATAGCCAAAATTGAAAAGATATTCTTATCAAACTTTTTGTTATGGCGAAATATTTTTCGTCAACTGCAAAAACGTGTCTTTTCTCATCAAATCATGGCTACAAAAAACTGAGTCTCGAGAAAATACAAGATTAATTTTTTAGGTAATTTCGGGTTTTTCCTGTGATGAATTTTCTGATTTTCAAGAAATGAAAATAGCGAAATCTATGCTCTTAACTAAACTTAATAAATGGAAAACTACTAAAATGAGGCGGTTTTTAACTCCTCCATTTTTTACTGTGAACTTTCCTAGGTACTCGACTAAGCTGAAAGCTTCCTTTTGACTATTTCAAAATTTCACAAATTTTGAGAAGTCCTTCTAAAATAAGGGCTTAAGAAATTTCCAGATTTTATTATTTATCTTAACAATTTAAAAAGACCAAAAAACAAATTTTAATTATTTAAAAAAAGGCGATTAATTTTTTGTAACGTAATTAAACATTAAAAAATTTAGAGGTATTACTAACCATTATCTAAATTAAGCCGTTTCTAAATACTTTAATTGGTCGTTTCAACCATGCTATATTTTAGTAATAATAACCGTTATTATTTCTAAAAATATATAATTTTCCATCAAAAATAATTGATTTAAACTAAATTCACTTAAGTATAACATTAATCCATCAATTCATATAATGATAATAGCTTTCGTTTTGGTTCTTAAGGTGCAGTTGTTTCTTTTATTGCCATCAATTTACCTAATTTGGTTCACTTAGATGATTTTGCCAATTGCGTTCACAATTGTTTTTCGTTTCCTGTTTTCCACCCACGTGATTGCTAATCACAGGTAACTCCCACGTGATCAGCTTGACCAACCCACACTTAGTGATCGAGACTAAGAATTAAATCATTATTTGATCTCTATAAATGATTGCTCTTCTAAAATTCCATAAAATGTCGCATTGTCATTGTTGAAAAATTTATTAGAGTGTGGGCTGGGTGCAGTAATGTCAAGAGCTTGATTTAAAATTAAGGTTAAATATTAAATGAATATAAAATTGATTAGGTCGTTATTTTTTAAAAATATTCATTTTCATTTTTTTGACATTTTTTGTACATTTTCCCTTAATTATTAACGTATCTTGATTTTTAGTGTTTTTTATCCATTAAAATCAAAAAATTCTCGAAGACTCTTCAAAATACTTCTTTTATCATTGCATTTTAAGAAACAAAGTAAGAGTTTTGTTATTGTACCTTGCCCTTCACCAGATATGTAATTTCTATAAATACTTTTTTTCTTTACTTTCTAATACATACGAAACAGTAGAATTTCAATGTTTTAATAAATGTTTCAAATTTTCCAGCGTGAATCAAAATAATGAATAATTAGTGATAAAATTACTCACATAAGTCAAACGAATTAAATTATTTCGGTACTAATTTTTAAGATTCCAAAATATATTTTTAAATATCCTAGATGAATATACTAATTCGAAATTCCTTGTGTAACATTTCACATTACATGTTTTGTATTTTAATTTTCTGCAACGAATTTCTCTTTTGCTTATTACCAAATCAATATACTGATGAATTTCAAACCTTCTGAATTGATTAAGCAACAAAAATTCAATAAATTCGAATGAAAAAAAATAAGTCCTTGACCTTGGAGTGAAACATCATCAAGCAACTGCTCGTAAAAAACAACAACGCAGCCGTTATAAATCAAATGAAAAGCTTCAAATTTTTGCCATTTCCTGTCAAGTTTTTGTATCGCGGATTAAGACCCTTGTAGATTTGCGATATAATATCGAGAAATTTATCAATTTTCGGGCGGTTTTATGAACATCTGTGCGAGATAACCTACATTCAAGACGATTAATCCGTCAGGAATGCCGCCAACTGAAACTTTACTCGCTCAATCGCGGGAACTCATCGGTTATGGATTGGAAAATTTCACCAAACAAAAAAGGAAATCGAGGAAAATAATCGGTTTTCAATAAAGTTGCCATGAGAATTATCTAGTAGTAGCCTGGTTTAGATTGATGCATTACTTTCTTAAAATTGCATGATTTTATTGCCTTATTTCGTAGAAATATATATTTTTTTAAATTAGTCCAAAGTTGTGATAACTTTTCATAAATTATTGAGGAAACTAGGAAATAATAAAATAAAAAATTTCTAATGGATGATTTTTAAAATAACCGTTTGGTAGAATATTAGTATCACATAGATTTTATGATCATTGTGTAAGAAAAACATTAAAAAAATTCAATTTTTTTAAATTTTTTTTTTATAATTATAAAATGATTCAATATTTAATATCCATGTAGATAATATCTAAAAATAGGGTTAATAATAAAATTTTCATTTGTCAATTTTTTTTATCAAAACACCTCATAAAAAACTTAACGAAGTGTCTCAATTACGCCGGCGGTATTATGTTTTCGAACCAAGAAAATCACCGGACGGCGGTAATATATTATTATTGCAATCAAAACCGCTGGATGACCATAAATATAGAGCATGCGCGGCGGTATGGGCATTCTTCCCTGTGGAACGAAAGTTCGCTGGAAAAATAACCTATACAAGAATGTTGCACCTCAAAAAATTACTTAATACCAGATATATCAGGTTAGGTTAGGTATGGTTACGAAAGGTATTAAAAAACTGATGGTGCAATTCTGTACATAACTGTAAGTCCTTACAGGAAATATCTGTAATGTGTCTATGGAAACCTTCCATTACAACTCATATATCAAACGTTACAGGTTTTTCCTGTAAGAACTTACAGATTTGCACAGAATTGCACTATTAGAGTACGGTTCAAATTCATAATGCGAATTTTTGCTATAATTATTGGATGACGGTAAATTACAACTTATTCCTAAAATACCGCCGCATCTGCGCAAAACACTTCATCCTTCGGCAGTTTTCTGATTACCGCGGTCTGACAGATTTTTTGGTTTGAAAACATAATACCGCCGGCGGTCATTTAACCTCAGCCTAAACATAAACTAAACCTCTAGCTAATTCCCTAATCTACACTACAAAAATTAGATTTCAAAAACTTTTTTTACCTATAATCTATAATAGACTCGACATTTGCAAAAATACTTCTTGTAATATGGAAAATAATTTTTTGGTATTAATAATGCCCCCTCAAAAGTGAAAAAAATATCAATAAAAATAATGTATCATTTTAAAGCTCTTTGTATCTTCTTTAATACAAAGTTTAATAATTCGATATCATTAGTTATTTAAAAGTTATGGCTAAAAAATCTCGAAAAATTAAAAATGTTATTTTGAAGCAAAAAAATTGGGAAAGTTTAACTGAAAGATGACTTGAAACTTGAAGAAGTGACTTTTCTACGAGAAGATATTAAATATAATTTTATTTGATTAAAATTTGTTGTCCAGATTTGATTTTATTGTCGATATTTTTATGACGTCGATTTTGAAAATTCTCACATGCACAGAATTTTAATTGGAAAACTTCGGTGTTTTTTCTTCCTCTAGTACAGTCGAACTTCCATAACTCGAACTTCTATAAGTCGAATTTTTCCCTAACTCGAATTGTGTTTGTAATTTGTAATGTGTTTGTAAAAATATTCGTTTTTCTATATCTCGAATTATTTTAAAGTCCCTTGAAGATTTGAGTTAGGGAAGTTTGACTGTATTTAAAAACTTTAAATTAAATGTCTGCGAGCTTTTTTTCAAAGAAACTTAAAAATAAGTAGGTACCTCATTTTAGAGCAATCAAAGATATTATTTACAAGGTTCAGTAATCAACCAAAATAATTTCTGCTTTCAGTAATGATATTCAAAATTTACAAATTTTCAAAGATGAAAATGTTTTTTTCGCCCACAAGTTTAGTGTTTTTTTTTTAATTTTAAGTAATTTTTTAGAGTCTACCGAAAAACACTGCAGAAACTTTTCTATTTTCACTGGAGCAGTAAAAAGTGTTCTTGTGGAAATAATTGGTCGGCTTTGGTTATCCCAGATATATGGAGAATGGTTTTTTCCAAAACCTAAACAAAATGTTGCTTATTTTTTATTCGTAGAAAATGATTCGTGTAATTATTTACCAACGAAGCTTTGATTTCAAATAAGCATTGTAAAAGAATTTTTATACTTAAAAATGTCACGTACCTATACGTGACATTTTGAATTTTGAAAAAAAAATTTAAAATGACTACATTTATCTCGCGTAACTCGATCCGGATTGGATTGGATTGAATTTAATAGCGGGTTCGGTCCGCATTTCTTTTTCGAAATAAACACATAGGATTGGTTCACTTTTTGGATAATTGAACTGAATCCTAAAACTGAATCCAACCCGACGTGTTTATTTCGAAAAAACGCGGATAGAATCAGTCGCTATTCAATCCAATCCGGTTGAAGTTTCATGACATAAACTTAGTCATAGACTATATTATTAGAAAAATATAGTTTTAGGAGTATATTTTGTTTTAGTGATTTTATGCCGAAATGGCTTATTTTAAACCCAATATCTTCTTTGACTCCAAAAAAAAATCTCAAATCTTGATTTGTTTCGTACTTCCACAAGTTTAAAGAAAGTAGATTAAACATATTTTATTGGATTAAAAACGCCCTTTCTAGAACCAGAATCAATTTTATGGGCGAAAGCAGTCAATTTTGGGCATTCGGAACCAAAAGAGTGTAATTTAGTGAGAAATAATTCACTTAAGTCTTTACTAAAACGAAATAGACAACTAAAAAATTGTAATAAACATGGAATTCATTCATTTTATGGGCAAAAGTAGTCAATTTTGGGTAATTGAAACCAAAAGAGTAATTTATTGAAAAATGATTCACTTAAGCTTAAGCCTTCACTAAACAGACATAGTCAACTAAAATATTCTATTAAACATGAAATTTCCAATTTCATTATCTTAATATGTATTTATAAGGATTTTAAAATACCTAAGATTTTGTTTGATAATGTGGTTTTCTAAAAATTATAAATTCTTTGTTAATTAAAACAAAACTCTTTAATAGCAATTGTCAGTTTTTCTCAATTTGATTGTTGAGATTTACGTCTTTTAAAATATCGCTTAAAATGTTAAGCCCATCTTCATTGATTCTCTCTGCTTATCGTTGAGCTTTTACAAGGTGCCACGATCTAGCGGAAGCTAAGAAGTACTTCAAGATTTATCAAAAAGTATTTGGTTTTCGTGTGAAATACTGTAACGAAACGTGGTTGCATGAAAATAAGGTAGTACCTTCTTCCGAATCAGTGGCGCGTTACCATATAGTCGAAATTGGAAATTGCCTAAAGCCTCAAACGTCGTACTTGAACGAATGAATCTCAATTCAAAAATTCACGGTTATTACGACCCTTTTCTCGGAAATACTGAGAGAACATTTTTTCGACGAATTTCGTTAATTCACTTTTAATGGCATTTTCCATTAATAAAAATTATATTGTCACCCCTAGGATTCGAAAATACAAAAATATTAATTAGTATAAGTACCTGCGTGATTTCTCGTATTCACGTTATTAGGTTATGAAGAACCGACTGCTCCCGCTTCCATTTTTTTCCAAATTAAAAATGCAATCGAAATAATTGTAAAAATTTGATTTAATTAAGGATAATGGTGTCGTACAAAAAAAATGGGGAGGGGTAGTGGCTGCCCCAGATCATGATGAAATTTATTTTGAATATTCATATTTTATCTAAGTACCACTGACAACATTTGTCAAAATTTGAGCAAAATACCTTCTTCTTGTAAATGTGCTCTTCTCTAGTCTCTGGCACGAAGCCCTGTTGACCAATCACGAGTATAATTATGGATTTTAATAAACAAATTACGTATCATAAAAAATGCACGTGTTAAAAAACATTGGTCAAAAATTAGATTCCAGAGTTACCGACTCTTGGTTTGAAACACCCTGTATATTTCGAATTAGAATAACAGCAGGGAATAACCTTTTCACGCTTATAACGGTTTTAACAAGCAAAATTTGCCGTCCATTAATGCTCCTTATAACCGAATACGACTGTAATTTCAAAAACCTTCTCAAAAATATCAATATTTTGAGGCCTCAATATTTAAAATTACCTAAGGCTTCATAAAGGCATTATTCCGAATGAATCATATTTGCTATACAGGGTGGTCAATTTGTGGTTCGCCATCAACGTCGGAATTAGAAACTAGAGTATTTAATCGACAAAAATCGAAGTTTTGGCTCTAGATCTACCGCGTTTTGAATTTTTAGGTCACCAATTTTTGTCAATAACTAAAAAATCGTTAACTACATATTAACCAATGAGCGTAGAATTAAAAAAGTCACTAGAAAGCTAAAACCATCCTAATTAAATTGGTAACAACATTAATACAGAAATAATTGTAAAAACATTGAAAAATAATAAACGAAGGAAGAAATTGATAAGAAATATTTTATATCAGTTTCAAGATAAGTCCCATTAAGATTATGTTTTTTTTCAATTGTCCCAAAGTTCGTTATACAGGGTGATGAAAAAGTTTGGAACCTTATTCATAACTGCCGTATTTAATTTTTTTGAGAAAATCGCTCGAACAGGTGAATTTTAGTTTTTAAAATCTCATCTCTTGGTATAATAAAAATATTAATGACATCACTGCTGATGACGTCATCATCGATTTTTTTAAATGGAAACCCCCACTTTTTTCAATGGTTTTTGATCGACATTTATGTCACTTAAACAATGATATAAAAAAATTGTTGCATTTGTAAACAAATTTTCGTTTAAAATTTTTTTAATATATGCTTAAAATTAATTTGTACTATTAAATTTGAAAAATTTGAATGTTGTATAAGATTTATTTTGGCCGATTTCAATATATGGTAAATTTAAAATTTTATTTTTTTGTAAATTTCCTTGCCTTTAAATGGAATCAAAAAATTTGTTTTTCAAGACTATTTATTAAATTTTGTTAAATACATTTAACATTTACATTATTTAAACATTTACTTTCTTTTGTTATTATTGGTAATTGGTAACTTCAAATTCATTTTAATTTATTTTTATAAAACCTTTTTCGTTAAAATAAAAATTTCCTTTTTTGAATTAAAAAGATTTTTTATTCAAAAATTTGTTTAAAAATTTAATTGTTTTTTATATCATTGTTTAAGTGACATGAATTTCTATCGATAATGAGTAAAAAAAGTGGGGGCTTCCATTTAAAAAAATCGGTGATGACGTCATTGTTAAAGCACCAGTGACGTCATTAATATTTTTTTATATCAAGAGATGGCATTTTAAAAACTAAAATTGACTTGTCCGAGCGATTTTCTCAAAAAAAAAATTAAACTCGGCAGTTACGAATTTTGTTCCAAACTTTATCACCACCCTGTATAATCGCCTTGTAGAGCACTTAACCTTACTTTTACTATAGGTGACATGTGACAGTCGTGAAACTGTTAAAAAAGACTTGGCAATCCATCAGGTGTCCCTTATAGCTTATAGCCTATTTGACAAACTGTGCAGCTTATTTGACAAAATATGCCCAGGACTACTTCTTATAGAAGTTACTTCAGAAGGTTTCCCTGGTATGTTGGGAAAATATTATTAAAGCAAACATTAAAAAACCATAATCGGAATGAGTCTTATCTTTCAGAAAAAATTGAAAAACTGAAAAAAAATATTTTTTTATTTTTTTTCAACATTTTTACTATTATATTCAGTGGCGCACACAGGATTTATTTTAAGGGGGGGGGGTTCGAACCTCCTTGGAGTTGATTTTATAAGTACGGGGGTCCGAAAAAAATTTTGTGGACGAGCATTTTCTCAAAAATATAGTTTCAAAATTAAAAATTAGGAGTTTTAAATTATTAAAGTAAGAATTTTTATTATAAATTCCTTAATAAAATACATTTCTTGGGGGGGGGGGTCAAGGAACTCTCGGCCACCCCCCGCCCTGGGTGCGCCCCTGATTATATTTGTAATACTGTTGTTATCAACTGAAAGATGATGGTTTTATCTTTGACAAAACCCATTAGCATGTATTCAACGACCGTGATGAAAATTTTAGAGACGTCGTTAAAGTTAATCACGTCTTACGAAGAAATATTTTTTAATCACGTGATTAACGATAACGACGTCTCTAAATTTTTCATCACGGTCGCTGAATATACGCTATTGACACTTTCTTAAATTTGTTCTACTTTCGTAGTTTTTTAATTTTCATTTAAGAAAACTATAACGATTTACGAAATTTTCAATAAATTAAAATTTGAGCAATAAACTGGATTTGGATAAGATTTATTTGAAACAATATCTAAAAAAGGCTCTTTTCAATTGTAATATAATGTTGATCAGATTGAGACATATGACCGGTTTCAAAAATGCCCTTTTTGGACGTGTTTGTATTGAAAATAGGTAATAAAAATTGAAATTTAAATCATAATATTTGAATAAAGGTTTTAGTTATTTTAGCAAGCAATTTTCACGGAGTTTATTTATAATTTAAAAAAAATAAACCTTCACAAATCAGCAAAACTTAGAGTCTAGAACTAATAAACCATCGCATTCGCCACTATAATAAAAGCTCTATTTTAAGCCCATTTTTTCTAATGTGGCGTAAATATTTACAGGCCTTGGCTTGCGCAAGTTGAGATTATAAAATCAATTTGGCAGACTCTCCGCCTTTGCGAATCACGCCAATTACGAGAGGTTCAAGTGCACACGGGAAGCGTCTCACCTTCGGGAAGCCTTTAAGGGAAACTTTAATTAGGACGCGGTGCGCGGTGCACCTTGAGAACGGCGCCCAAAATATGTGTCATGTACCGGACGCGTTCCACTGCGTAGGCGATCGAAACGCGACTTTACGACTGCACCAAAATAAACACAAATCAACACAAATTATTTAGATCGACAAAAATTATTTCGAGACCTTTCCTATAAATTCTATAAGAAAACTTCAATAAAACACCCTGTATATTTTGAATCTTATCAATAATAACACAGATTTAAGTCTATATTTAGTAGAATTAATTGAAATTTATTTCGTCGTAAACGTTGGTACTTAAAGGTAACTTTGGCTCAAATTTTGGAAAATGATCTACTACAACTTTCTTTTAAGAGCAATTTCCTAAACCCTAAACGGGAAATATAGTGGTTTAGTTGTGCAGTCATAACAGTTAGTACGAACAACATTTTTGTATAATTTTTTTTTGATGATTTAGAAGTCACTTCTTTAATTCCTGCCAGAAGGAAAAAAATGGAGAATGTACAAAAAAAATATAATGATCTAAAAGTACCTTAACTTTGGACCCCTATAATTAATTTTGTGCTAGGTTGCAGAAGGTAACTCTGGCAGGATGTAGCCTTATCAATTTAGATTTTAAATCTGAAAAAAAATTGAAAATCTAACGAGGGAAACTTGAGTTATGACTGCAGAACTAATGCTGGATTTCATGATTTTTTACAATTTTTCCTCCCAAACTCGCGCGCCCTCTAGGGATTCGCATTAATTATCAGTTATTTGGTCATAACTTGCAAAGAAGCTCCAGAAAAGTGGGATGGATTTTCTATTCCTTGTTATTATCTCCAATCCAAAGGAAAATTTATCGCGGGTGTCTAGGAAGATGCTCTTAACACATATTTTAAGTGTCTTTCAACTAGTATCAAAATACTACCTGTTAACTAACAGTAGATCTTTTTCCAAAATTTGGGCCATAGTTATCTGTAATGGCCAAAGCTACCTGAGTTTATGGTAATCATAAATAATACCACTTTTGTAGTTTCTCAAATTTATTATCTCTCGTATAGATTTTTATATAATAAAATACGTAACTATAATATAATTTACAACTCAATTAATTTCATTTTTAAGGTACTCAAATAACAATCTGACATGGTTGCAACGGCAGCAATTGAAGCTAAAGGAGCGTAAGGAAATGCAGCTTCGTGAAGAAAGGCAGCCATACGAAAGCAGTTTGATTTCCGAGCTGCGGTTAGTACAAAATAGGCACATGAGACCAACAGCAAGTCATCGCCTGGATGGTTACACAAGTGACACAACAGCTTTTGCTGATGATGATGATGATTTTGCTATTCCCTTACATATTAACACCAAAAACGCGACATCACCTATATCTTCCAGCTACAATAACACCATAAGTTACACCAATGGACGGAAAGAACGACCTTTTGTTGCTGTTAAAAGAGCACACGAACAATATTCAAAGGTAAATTGGTGATCAAAATAACACAGTAATAATTGCACTTGCATAAGTTGTGCAACTAAAATCACATCTGCAATCAAATGTACAATTATGACTTCGGTGTTCTCTCTTCTCTCACCGAGTAAAACCATTGTAATCGTATTTTTAAAACTTTTGTGTATTTAAAGATCGATCTCATATTTGTACAATAATAACCAATTCACGCACATTAGCACAGTTGCACTACTTGCAGAATTCCTCATCGCCAGAGCACGCTCTAACCTCGCATCCTCTGGGGCACGTGGTGCGGTCGCCCTCCAGGAGTGCTGATATCACTGATGGTGGGTTGTTATCCCTTGCGGGGCAGGATGGAAAACGTTTGACCTCTAACAGCTCGGTGGGTATTGATAGCACGCTTGAAAGACACGCACTTATCACTAAAGCCGACAGCAATTCTCGCATTGACGCCCTGAATGACCTCATGGCTAACCTATCACATGGATCTGATAAGTCCTTAACTTCTTCTAACTCATCCACAGCAACTAACCCTTGGCAGGTACTGTGTTTTATGTTTCTAATAACAGATTTTCCAAAAATAATTAGGTAACCAAAACAGCAACTAAGCCAATCCTAGTGCATTATCGTACGGTGAAACAAAATATTGCCAGGAAATTCTTGAAACTCTCGAAATAATGTCGTATTCAACTTTTAAGAGGAATTAATGCAAAATTGTCGTTGACCAGGATTTGAATCTGGGACCTCCAAATCGTATATTTGCTGTGAAGACCAGAGGTGGAAGTCTGTACAACGAAAAAATGGTTTGTTGAATATGTTGCTATTGTGACGGATTTTATATTTTTTCACCAAATACAATACGTGCATAAGGAGGAGATATAGAAAATCTGTCACCAAGCAACTTAGTCAATATAACAATTTTTTCGTTGTACGAAAACAATCGTATTGTTGAATATGTTGCTATGATGACGGATTTTATCTTTTTTCAATGAATACAAAACGTGCATAAGGAAGAGATATAGAAAATCTGTTACCAAGCAACTTAGTCAACAAACGGTTTTTTCGTTGTACGAGAACTATCGTATAGCTGTACAGACTTCAACCTCGGGTTCGAATCCTGACCAAAGAAAATTTTGCATTAATTCCTTCTTAAAAGCTGTAAGTTTTTAAATTAACATTTCTTTGTCCGAAAAACATGAACAGTCCTTGGTCGATGTTCATTATCTTCTTGGTAGATGATGATAATAACCATTTTCGATTCTTCCAGTTTAAAGCAAAATTGAACAACATTCGAAAATGGGGATTCAAACCTGGGACCTCTAAATCGCATATTTGCTGTGATAACCAGAGGTGGAAGTCTGTAAGCTATACGATTTTTTTCGTACAACGAAAATATCGTATTGTTGAATATGTTGCTATGGTGACGGATTTTATCTTTTTTCAATGAATACAAAACGTGCATAAGGAAGAGATATAGAAAATCTGTTACCAAGCAACTTAGTCAACAAACGGTTTTTTCGTTATACGAAAACTATCGTATAGCTGTACAGACTTCCACCTCTGGACCCATTTTAGAATCCTGGCCAATGAAAATTTTGTCACATCGTGCGATATAATTGCATGTCTATGGACTTCATTAAACCATTTTGTTTATTACCAAATTTATCTGTTTTTCTCATGTTTTTGTGTTTATGCAACCAAATTAATGACAGCTAATTTTATTTGATCTTAATTAAATATTCATTAGTCACAATATGTGATGTGGAGGTATTTCATTTTTTTTAAGTTTTTATTACTGTTTTAGTACCGCGATGAGACTTATTCATCGTGGAGAAGTAACGAAGCTGATTCAAGTTCACCTCATAGCGTATCTTCAAGGCCCCAAACGCCTGCTTTTCCTGTTTCAAGAACTCCGTACGCTAATGCAACGACACCTACTGTACAATTCGATTTACCAAACGAACGATTGCCGCCTAAAAGTCCGACAACTTCAAGGTAAGAATCCAGAAATTAATTATTGGTCATCAACACAGACGTTTCATCGACAATACTTTTTCATCGATAACCTCTTCATCGTTAGATGATTTTTTGACAAGGATGTTTTATCAACACTCCCTTTTGTTGAAAAAACAATGCCATTTCCACTAACTACTACCATTTCATCTACATAACCGATTCATCGACACCGATGATTCATCGACATTCACCAACAACCAGGACGTTTTCTCGACATATCCTTTTTATGGAGAACGGGCACTGCTATCTCCTTAGCCCAGTAATTTCATCGACATTACTTTTTCAACTACAAGAATGTTTCATCGACCAAACTTTTTATCGACAAAGACGATTCATCAATACTTCTATTTCATCAACAACTATATCATTAATACTGTTTTATATCGACCGACCTTTTCTACATCAAAGACGTTTCATCGACTCAACAATAACAATTTCTTTAACAATCTAATTCATTGTCAGCCTTTTCATCAACCTCTAAAAAATAAAAAGGTCAAGTAAACGTCTTTGTCAATGAAATGACTTTTGAAATTGTATTGTCCATGGGAAGGTTTGTCGATAAAAAGTCAGGATTTGTCAAGTAGTCTCGATTAATCGATTGTCGATCAAATAATGTTGATAAATGCCCGTATCAATGAAAAAGTAGCTCGACGTCGATTCAAAGGTAGTGTCGATGAAAAAGTATCTTGTCGATGAAATGGACTGTCAATAAAATGATAACACGCCAAGTAGTACGGGTAAACGTCGTTTTGTACCGGTTCGATTTACGCCGACTCACAATTACGTCGATTTTATTATAAAATTAAAAGAATATTCAATTTGTTGTTTCATTATGGGTGACAATAGTGATTCAGAAGCCAAACATAAAACGAAAAAGGCACGAAAAATGTGTGTTCATTTTACGCCGGTATCTCTCAGAACGGAACCCCGGCGTAAAACGACGTTTATCTGTACTCCTGTTAAAGGTTTTATTAAAGATTTTAACTTTAAACTACTCACTATAAACACGCCCTTCAGTGAAAGTGAGGATTTAGTAGCCGTTGAGGAAAGAGAGTTATTGTTTTCAAAAAGATACTTTTCAGGAAGTTTTTACTGAAGATGAAGGTTCTAAATAGATCTTTTGATTAAAAAATATTTTTAATATACAACGGATTAGATTTTTCCAAAAAATCGATATATTTGATTTAGCAGAAAAAATCGAAGATTTATTTTTATTTTTTAGATAATATCTATAAATCCTATACATAAATATAAATCCAACCCAGGAAGAAGCAAATTTGATTCAGTTTATGGATTGACGGTTTTTATAAACCGATTTTCAAAATAAATTTGTTACATTCGAAAAATGGTTTTTAAATTAGGAAAACCGGTTTTAAAAATTTCAAATTAATATGTAAAAATCAGATAGTCGAATCAAATTTATTAAGTTGCGATTTGGACACTAATTTTGTTTCGATTTCGGTTTAGTTTCGGTTGGGTTCTGGAAGAGTTTCTGTTCAATTTCTGTTCGGTATGGTTTGAAACAGTAGAAACTGCAAATATGATTTTGAGGAAAAATTATGAAAATAACGTAATAAATCATTGTTAAAAAACGAAAAATACATTTTAAACACTCATTAATAGTTATTTATTACTTTTTTTTAAACCGAAATTAACCATTACTATTTCGTTCCGGTTTTAGTTTCGATAATTTCAGTTTCTATTTTAGAATATCATTTTTTTCCTTTCGGTTACAGTTTTTGGAACTTGAAAACCGCTTTTGTAAAAAGTCAGATTTTTGTATAAACCCTAATCCAGTCTTAATATTTATTGAAGAAATCTTTCCTAATTATAATGACCTTTCGTAAAAAAAATTTGTACAGTTTTAGGATATTTTTAAACCAATCCAAAATTTGTTGACTAATTCTTATAGAAACACCTTTTCTTCTAATTTTAAAAGTCTTTGAATAAACGGTGCACATTTTTCCAGTAGTATTTTTTGAAATTATATATAATATTTTAATTTTAGAAAGGACAGACCATTATCTCCAGATTTTACAAATGGAAGTTCAAACGAATTCTTCCACTCAACAGCTCGTAACTTTTCTGAAAACAACCAGTACAGCCCAAGAAGTCTAAATGGATCATCGTCTCCAACGGTTTATCAAGGAACGTCAAGACGAAGCTCATTTAACTCGTCCTCCAATGAAAATACCCAAGAAGTCTCACCAGCTCACGTCAAATTCGTTAGTGACACTTCCCGATTCTGGTACAAACCTACAATCTCACGAGAAGATGGTAAATTTTCTTAACTTCAATAATTCGCTTAATTTTATTGGATTTATTTTTTAGCTATTAATATGTTACGAAATCAAAACCCTGGTACTTTCGTGGTGCGAAACTCCAACACTTTCGCTGGAGGTTTCGGCTTGGCGCTTAAAGTAGCTCAAGTGCCTATGAATGTACAAAATAAAGATGAATTAGTTCGGCACTTTTTAATCGAACCAACTTCGCGTGGAGTTCGCCTTAAGGGCTGCTCTAATGAACCAGTATTTAGCTCACTTTCAGCTCTAATATATCAACACTCAATCACGCATCTAGCCTTACCTTGTCGATTAATTCTTCCGGAACGTGATATAGGACCTTATGAACACTCGACTAATCAAACGCAACAATTGTTACTTCAAGGAGCAGCTTGTAATGTTTTGTATTTATTTACGATGGATATGGAGTCATTGACGGGACCTCAAGCTGTTAAAAAGGCTACAACGGAGTTGTTTAATTTAAAAGTGCCACCAACTGCGTATATTGTACATTTTAAGATTAATAGGCAAGGAGTTACTTTGACTGATAATAAGAGGAAGCTGTTTTTCCGAAAGCATTACCCAATTAATGCTATTTCGCATTGTGGTGTTGATCCTGATGAACGATTTTGGAATGTCCCAGCAGCTGAAGATATTCCAAAACCATCAAAGTAAGTTTAATTAAAGTTTACTAAGGTTTATTTAGAATGAATATTGCTTTCATCAATATTTAAAAGAGCCCAGAGATGCGCGACTATTGAAACAACTGCGTTTCTTTTTCCGCGGTTTTTTTCAATTGTCGCATATCTGTGGTTACAGGAGATCCGTGGCCTGATCCACATTTTCAGATAAATATCCTATAGGAAAAACACGTGATCAGCCAAAATACTTGTTACTCGATGGCTCTCTTGGCAAATTTACATAGAAACATGCTATAGGATATTTTATCACTGAAAATGAGGATACTGGTTCAGTAGTTCTATTTGTGTTCTTTTCAATTCGATAAGTAATTGACAATAGTATAGTATAGTGGAATTGTCAAAGAAAGCTTGCAAAAATGCAAGTAGTTTTTATTTTTGAATATGTTATTTTGGTTAGGACCTAGGACTCTTGTTACAAATCTGAGATTTCGATCTTCTGGTATCTTCACCAGTACCTCATCCATCTTAAAAAATCTTCGAAATTTTGTTAAATATTTAAAAATCAAAACTACCTTAATTAATGCAAGCTTTCGCTCTTTGTTTTCAAGAATTCTACTGGACTAAAGGACAGAACGATGAAAATAGAATTTGACTTGATCAACTACCTTGTTATATCTGTGCGATAATGAGGGAACACCCTGTATACAGGGTGCACAAAAAGTTGTTCAACGTACATTGACATTTGAAATGGAGTTTTTGAGAAAAACGTTGTACGGTTTTTAATTGCATATTTTTTAGGAATATTTCTGTGACTTTGAAAAGCAGGTTGAAGGTCAAGTGAGCAATCACCCATTTTTATTGGATATTATTGTAACTTACTTTCGGAGTTTTACAGAACATATTTTTATATTTTCTTCTTGTTTTTAAATAATTTGTTTGGAAGTTTCTGAGGTTTTTAAACCTTTCCAATATAAAAAGTCCTTCGATTCCATTTTTAAATGGACCATTTTTGAAGAAAATTTCAATTAAAAGTTGTACGATTGTTGGTGGGTCATACGATAGCCACTTAACTTTGTCAACCAGCAATCATTTTTTATATTGGAAATTGAAATCCTTGTAGATAATTATAACCTCATTAAACAAAAGTTAAGTGATTATTCCGTGACTTTCAACCTGCTTTTAAAGGTCAGGCTAATACCCTACATAATGCGTCAATAAAAAGTATACATTTATTTGAATCATATTATTTTTGTCAAAAACTTTTTGTTTCACCCTGTATAAATAATGTTTAGCGTGTTAAGTAAATTAATTGTAATTTCTTGTTTCTTTAGCAGGATTTTTGGTTTCGTGGCAAGAAAACCTGCTAGCAATACTGATAATCAGTGCCATGTATTTGCAGAATTGGAGCCTGAGCAACCTGCAACTGCAATTGTTAATTTTGTAACGAAAGTCCTGACAGCAACAGGGATTAAACCAAACCTCGTCTAATGTGCAGCCATCACAAATCAAAATAATATTAAATAATTAACCAGTATTCAAGAAAATTTAAGCAAAAGCTAACTCAAATCAAAATTTACAAATATTCATTAAAAATAAATTTTAGAATAATTGTATGAACAAGCTACAAAAGTAATTTTGTATTAAATAATTTAACACCAAAAATAATTTTATTGACTAAACCAAAATATTGATATTTTTTAATTATTTTAAATTCTTAAATTTCTTAGCTTCAGAATAAATTTGATAATAATTTCACAATAATACAAAAAAATCTTAATTATTTTGTTTAAAATTCCAAAATGGCTTATGGTCACTTCGTAATTTTATTTAATTATTAATTAGCTAAATAATTATTACCAATTAAATAATTAATAGCCAGTTCCTAATTAAATAACTATATAATATCCACACTATACAATTAATTAATTCATCATAATTAGGTAATACTTATGCCATTATTAATTTAAAACAAAAAGAATATTAATTGATTTTTATTAAATCGAATAGATTTGAATATTATTAATTTATATTTGAACTTAATTAAAAAAATATTATTGCAACACAAAATAATTTGTAAAAATTTAATCTTAAACCCTTCGCTAATTACAGTAATTTTAATATAATAGCGCACTTAAAATTCCTTTATTATTTTAAAAATTGTTTATTTTTTCAAAAAACGTTTCACTTTTTAAAGCATTTTTTGATACAAATTATTACCTAATTATTATATTTTTTGTAATTATAATTAACAAATTTATGTAATTAATCTAATTAAAAGAAAAGTGTCATAATTATCCATTAATGTTAATCCATATATAACTAGTCTTTATTTTTATTATTTAATTAAACATTAATTAATTAGGATTGTGAACGAAAGTGGAATATTTCTTGATAGAAATATTTTATTTTTCTGTGTAAATATGATATAGTTTTAAATCACAGAGCGTGCCTGTCAGGTTGATCCTTCGATTGTTAATATTTTAAATAAATTATTCCGTAAGTTTTATTTATTAATTAATTAATTAATAAAAATTTTATTTATGTGAAATGAAATTATTAATTGTATTTAATTTTTAAAGAATTTAATTGTAGATCAAAATTATTTATTTTTTATTATAATTTGGTAAATTTATTTGCTGTGGTTGACAAATAAAAACGCAATTTATTTTCTTTTTAATTGCAGCTGGTGTAATTTAATTGCAAAATAATTTAGGAAGCAGGGTAACAATACAATAAATCCTAATCATTGTTAAAAACACTTATTATTATTATTTCATTCACATTTTATGCTTTGTTGTTAATTTAATTAATATTTATATGTAATATGTAATAATAACAACGCTTTGTAAATTTTTAACAAACAAATTAATATATTGTATACAAATTAATCATTTATTTAGATTTTAATTAATTATATATTTTTTGTAGTACAAATTTTTGTCTTGATTTCATTAATTGCGTGCTTCTGATGCTCCATTATTACGACCAAACCTCATATGCCCATAATCATCAAACTCATCTCGTTTTCCAAAACGTAAATGACCATAATCATCCGAAGTTTGTCGTTTGTTCAATTCAAAAAAATCATCTTCATCAACTAAAAATGAAATTAATATAATTAATTGAATTATTGGGATAGGCAACCAAATTTGCAGTAAATTTGGTTGCTACATTAAATTAATATTCGCGTTTTATTTATAATTTTATTTTTAATTGTTATAATTATTTAGGTAATTATAATTATATTGAAATATTATAATATTAAATTTACCAACAAAATCTCCTAAATCCGATTGTTTCACCTTTGCGTAAGTAAGAGGACGCTGAAGTTGATAAGCATAGGGTGGTAAGCTTTTCGCGCGCTGAGCATTTGTGTTGGTACCAGTGCTTGATGGTGGAACATGTCTGCAATCGCTCAAGAAAAAGCAAATAGCCATTGAAATTAGCAGCAGCGTGTATTGTGGCATTTTACTGCAACAAAAGTAATAAATTAGTGCGTTTATTGTTTATTATAATAAGTAGCGAAGACACTGAGAAGCCGTGTAGAAAATTGGTTACTGGACGAAGGAATTTTACTGGTAAAATCGTTTTGTTTATTTATTGGCGTTAACGGATGATTCACTTTAACCCCTAAAAGTTTTAACAAAGTTGGATTAATGCGAATTTTAGTATTTATACGTTAATGATAACATTAAAATGTTTTAAATGAACGTAAAACGCATGCGTATTTATTAAGTTATACAGGGAAATCCGGTGGCGCCATGTTTTCTTTGTTAAATTTGTAAACGTAAGCAAAATAAGGTGTTTTGTGGTTATATTTGTGATTGTACAAGTACAATAAAAGAATAAAATTAAGTTGATATTAATGTTGGGCAATAAGATAACATTATATTCGGCGTTCGGTTGCCGAGTTATGACTAGCATTAAAGCGAATAATAATCGAATGTTTACATAAAATAGTTTGTCCTTGTAGGATCATGTGCGGTTTTCAACAAAGATGCAACTTGTTATGTATTCCATGTTATTATTTTGATAATGTTGTTTTTAAACACAAAACATTCTTGGTATGGCCAATGACGAATTATGTATCGAGCAAAATAAAGTAAATCAGTTTGTTTTTAGTATTTTAACAGGTAAATTTTTAGATTCCGAATTGAGAGGTGCAAGTTTGTAACATATCGCAGTGGCGCACCCATATGTGGGGGGGGGGGGCGAGGGGGCAACCCCCCCCCCCAAAGGAATGTATTTTATTAAGAAATTTTTAATAAAATTGAGAAAATTTTTATTATTTTTTGAGTTTTGAGAAAATGCTCGTGCACAAAAATTTTATCGGGCCCCCGTACTTATAAAGTAAGGTGAGAGCACATACAGGCCACCCCCCCCCCCCGTCGTCACGTTTTTTTGCCCCCCCCCCCCAAAAAAAATTAATCCTGGGTGCGCCACTGACCTATCGAGTTAATCTCGGTTGATAGTTGACTCATTAGAGATTTTACTTATCTCTCTTACACACAAAAACGTCCATAATGTTGAAACGAGACAAAAATCGTAATATAGTAGTTTTCAAATGGAGGAGATACGAGGTCGGTTAAATTAGAGAAAAGTTGCTCATTTTTATGGCCATTAAAAATCTGAAAGAAAATTTAGGATATTTAAACCCGTTGTAAAATTATGGCCAAAAAAACAAAAAATGTGGTTTTCGAAAATAATTTATATTTCTATATTTGCCAAACCATTACTGCTACATCAATGAAATTTGCTACTTTTAAATTGTTGACTATTCTAAGTTAAATGACGTCAAAAAATATTTTTTTGGCCTCCTACATTCGAAGCCGCGATATTCAACTTTTTTATTTCTTATGGCCGCCATGTTGGACTTTTACATCATCAGATAATAAATAATAATACATTTTCAGATTGCTAATTAACTTTAATATATTTCTTTAGAAAATATGTTAAACTTAAGAATTTGTATAAAAAACAAATGAAAACTCTGTTTTATGGACAGTTTCCATGGTTACCATAAAAATATCTCCTCAAAATTGATCTAATAATAAAGAAAATAATAATAATAAACAAAATGACCTGCAATAAGAGCATTTTATGTAAATAACATGTGTCTATAATATTAAACAAATAAAATGATTAAAGTATTTGCTTTTTTATTTTTAGAATTTTTATCAAATTTAAAGTTTCATTTGAGGCGATATTTTTATGGCAAATGGCAACTGTCTATAAAACATTGATTTCATTTGTTTTTTATACAAATTTTCAAATTTGACACATTTTATAAGGGAACACATTAATTAGCAGTCTGGAAATGTATTATTATTTGATGAGGTAAAAATCCAATATGGAGGCCATAAGAAATAAAAAAGTTGAATGTCGCGGCTTCGAATCAAGGAGGCCAAAAAAATATTTTTTGACGTCATTTAACTCAAAATAGTCAACAATTTAAAGGTACCAAATTTCATTGATGTAGCAGTAATGGTTTGGAAAATATAAATTATTTTCTAAAATCACATTTTTTAGATTTTTAGCCATAATTTTGCAGTGAGTTTAAATATCTTAAATTTTCTTTCAGATTTTTAATAGTCATAAAAATGCGCAACTTTTCTGTAATTTAACCGATTTTGTATCTCTTCCACTTTAATGGTGAGCATCGAAATAATCACCACCCTGTATATCTCGAAAACGATTAGTATGATCAAAATGAAATTTGGTACGTTAGTATAAATAGTTTCAGACAGGATCCATTTTAGTATAATAATAATTTACTTCCGGTTTATTGTTTCCGGTCACGTGACGTCAATTTTAAATTATTTAATGGAACACCCTGTATATAAATGCACTTTTTAGAAGATTTTATTTCAATATAAATTCAACGATATACCATACACACTCTGTATTTTATTTTAAAGTAATGGGAATATTCTCAATTTAAAGAAAAATAAAATGTTACCAACAATATCTTACATATTACAAGAGATGTTCAAATTGATTTCCATCTTTTTGCGTTGTGAGCCCATCCACATGTACCATGCATGTTACTATAAACAATGTGTTTATTAACATTTTTAATATTAATTTAATATTTTGTATGTAATTTAGTTTAAAGTTATTTGTATATTTATTTCTACCATTTTCTTAATCCTTTAATAAAATGTCTACCTACCAATTCCTTTACAACGACCTTGTTCCTGGAAAATTATACTAAAACCATTTAGCCTTAAATCCCTAAATAACCCATCAATATAAGTAATTTAGGTATTTCTAGTATTGAGCATAATTTTGTAATTATACATATTTAATTTAAGTACCTGTGAGTTTAACCGACTGGAGAATTCTATTTCGTAATTAATTTTCCACGTGGGCAAAATATTTTCATTTGAATATCAAATTTTATACACATCTCGAGCAAGTCTCTTATTTTTTCGGTATTCACCCATCATTCACCAAAATAAGGAGCATGTTTACATATTCATCATAAGTAAAATGTGTAGGGATTTTGAAATAATTTTGAAAAACAACAGAAGGCCACTCGACAATCCAACGCCAACGATATCAAAAATAAGTCAGTCAAAGCTCATGTGCACAACAGCAACGTGAGTCAGTTGTGCATGTAAATTTGATCTTTTATTTATTTTTATTTGTTCACCTACATTTAAATTTCTGATTGGTAATTTTTTGTTCATAATTGTTAGCTAGAATATTTATTTTTTTGTATTTTAAACAATTACCTATCATTTAACCATACAATATTTTTTTTATTTTTCTTTAAACTGAGAATATTCCATTACCATAAAATAAAACATAGAATGTGTACGGTATCGTTGAATTTTTATTGAAATAATCTTCTAAAAAATGCTTTAATATACAGGGTGTTCCATTAAAGATTTTAAAGTTGATGTCACGTTACCGGAAACAATAAACCGGAAGTAAATTATTATACTAAAATGGACCCTAACGTATTTCATTTAGATCGTACTAATCGTTTTCAAGATATGTCGTGGGCTATTATTACCTCAATATGGGATTCATTAGTATCTAATGAACTCTCTATAAACCAAATTATGAAACGTCAATTGTACAAACGAGTAACAATGCTTTCGAATAAAAATTTAGATTTGGAGTTTTTATTCGAAAGCATTTTTTGTTACTCTACTTTTATACCATTGATTAAAACACGTGTGTGTAATATTTTGCAGGTATATGGTCTTTTTAAATTTTGATATCATATTTAAATTGTAAAGTATGCATAACATTAAAAAATATTTTATCATATTTGTTACTGGTTACTAATTTTTATATTAAAAAAAAATTCTATCTCGCTCTTACACACAATTTTTTAAAGTGGGAGTGAGATAAAAAAAGATTTATTTTTCGTTTAATTTGATTATTATGCAAAATATTATAAAAACATTTTAGTAAAAGTTGTTTATTTTGAAAAGACCTTTTAAACGATATATTATACATTATACTCGACCTTTCATCCATGTGCGACTAACCGTTTTCAAGATAAAGGGGTGGCATGGGTGGTCTGGAACACCCTGTATTTGAGATATCAAAAGATATAGTCATTTATCCGAGAGGCTGATGATTATTTTTTTGCTAAATCCAAATCTTGTACAAGATTTGAAATAAAATATTTATGGTCGTGTTTATCAGTCATTTTCAACGCAAACATTTTTATGTTTCAAATTATAATGAAAGTAAGACATATTCTATTTCCGAAACAAAATTATTAGCGTCCCTACAAATTCTTACTCTGGGATATTTTGGACACCTACAAAAGTATCACTTTCAACTATTTGACTTTATAATTTATAATCATGACTTGTTTCTATCATTTATACGGACTAGAGAAACTTGTTGGTTTACATTTTCCGAGATATTTTCATTAAAATTTGTAATTCTGAAGACTATGTACTCAATGATGCTCTTCCTGGCTTAAAATTAAAAAAAATTACTACCCTCGATTAGTATTCAATAAATTTTTTATCAAAATTATTACTCTAGAATATTTTGGACAAATTTTTGATGACGTACTCCTACAAAATCATCACATGCAACTATAAGACTTTACAATAATGACTTCTTCCTATCATGTATGAGGCCTAATAAAATAAGAGAAAAACTTTTGGTTAATATTTTCATTAAAATTTGTAATTCTGAAGCCTATTTACTCAATTATTTTAAAGTCTGATGCTCTTCCTAGCCTAAAATTAAAATATCACTACCCTCGATTAATATTCAATAAATTTTTAACCAAAATTATTACTCCTGAATATTTTGGACAAATTTTTGATGACCTACACCTACAAAACCATCACATGCAACTTTAAAATGATGACTTCTTCTCATTAATAAAATACAAGAAAAACTTTTTTGTTAATATTTTCATTAAAATTTGTAATTCTGAAGCCACTCTACTTAATTATTTTAAAGTCCCTGATGCTCTTCCTAGCCTAAAATTAAAATATCATAAAAAGTCAACATTTGTTTAAAATTGAGACAATTCATTAATTTTTATATGATGCAATTTTAATTTTTCTCTTTAAATCAACACTAAAATGACGATATTGTAATTTGAAAAAATGGCTAGTTTAAAGCTAGAAAATGTGTGCAAAAAGTCAACAGTTTGGTCATAAATTTTTCATTTTGTTATTAATCATTTTATAGAATTTTCCAGTTTTTAAAGATTTGATAATAATTTAACTGTTGACTCCTAGAATTGAGCAACAATTTTTTTCTAAAATAATTTTTATAAACAGATTTTTTGAAGTAAAAGTGTACATTTGGTTGCATACTTTTAGTTAAATTAATGGAAGAACAATTCTATGGAAAACTTTAAGTCCTTACAGGAAATACCTGTAAGGTAACCATGGAAACTGTCTATATTACAGTCCATATAAAAAACCTTACAGATATTTCGTGTAAGGGCTTACAGATTTGACCAGAATTTCACGATAAATTATACAAAATTACAAAATAAATATTAAAATTTCTTACCTTAACCACTTGCTTGTGTTACCCAACTGACACCCTTAAAGTCAAGCATCCCCTTTTATAAGAAAGAGGCTGGCTGTAAGAAAACAAAGTGATTAATATTCAAAGAAGGCCTTCGATGTTAAAAAAATTAAATTCATCATTCCATCCATAAAATCCTCTTCATCTCAACTGACATTTTTATCTGATTAACTCCACGCAAAAATAATCCAATTTCTTTATCTCCCGAATAATAATTATAGACTTATTCATTGCAAAAGCATAACATAACGGTTTAGCATTCACGTAACAAACATTTTTATCCAATTAGCATTGCGGCGCGAGGCTTCGTGTGCTTTGTGCTTATTGCGCGGCGGAAAATGAAGTGATTAGGGGGATTTCCGGAGTCAAAAATGCAGCGGCTGGAAAATTCGGAGATTGTTGTTTGGTTTAAACGCCATCGCGATATTTCTACTTATAAACAGCTTAAAAACGCAAAATTAGCCCACGAAACGCTTCCCAAGCGGTGGGATAGTGCAAAAAGTAATCACAGCGACGAAAATTCGCGGAAAATTAAAGGAAAGAAAGGCACCTGGAAGAGCTTCAGCTTAAAAAAGCTCAAATTGGCCCCGGAAATTGTTAAAACACCAGTATACCCCGCAGTTTTAAAGACTTATTCTTTTGGGATGAATGGAGATTTGAAATAAAATATGGTTTGTTTATTAGGTGGCTTGATCATGAACGGCAATAGTGATGAGATTGAGAACTTAAGGGATATTCTAACCAATTGGTTAGAAACTAACCAAAATGAAGATCATAATAATACCGTGGTAGAAATGCAGCAGACAATTGAAGGGGTCAAACTTGAACTGAACTTCAGAAAGGTTAGATTTTTAAACCAATATTTTACCTACAAGTACAATTTGAATTTGTTTTTTATTTCACAATATTTTAGGAAAAACTAACCGCTACAACCACTGAATTAGACAAAGTTAAAATGGAGAACCTTTCACAACAAAATGAGATTGAAGACTTAAAAAAGGAAAACGCGGAATTAAATAATAAATTAAAATCAACGACCAACTTTTGTGAAACTCTTAAAAATAAATTAAAATCGGGCACAGATACGATCACCAAATCAAATCTTGCAATGGAATTTGAGACAAAGGTACGTTTAATATGTTCTTTTGGATGAAGCATGAAGCTAATGAGTAACATTTTAGGTGAAAGAAAATTCCTCATTGAAGGAATATATAACAAAGTTACAAACTCAAATCTGTGAATTGGAACGAAAAAAAGAAGATCTTGAATTGAAAAATACATGTGCTGAACATAGTTTTAAAACGTACAAGGAGCAGCATATATTGATGCTCAATCGTATGCAGAAAATTAAAGAGTAAGTCTGATTTTAAATTCCATTATTTTACTAAATCAATAAAATAATGTAATAATAAATTTAAAAGATTAGTTCTAGTCAAATTATTTCTGATTTTTATTTATGATTAGAAACGCGTAAAATAATAACGTTTTTTTGACAATTTTGTAAATTTCGCTTTTTTTGTTAATTTTCTCTGAAAATATAAAAATCATTACTTATTTTGTAGACAAATTCCTCATTCCAGCGAGAAAAAAATAGATGAACTAAGAAAACGTGTTATTGAGGGAATGAAAAAATGTGATCAACTTTCAAACATATCGAAAATAGTGGAAGAATTGAAAACCAAAATGGCTTTACTACAAGGACAGTTCATTTCCGTAAAAGGTATATATTCATTTAAATGTTCATGTATGCTGCATTCTTTTTTTTGTATATTTTTAATAAGTATTATTTGGAGTAAATGCAAGGAGTAAGAATTTAAAATCAAGATTTACAAGTAAAAAAAATCGCAAATTGAACTGTTTTTCTTTTCATATTTAGCAGATGATACTAAAATTCCATCCTTATGAAAATTGAATTTTATCGGTTTTATGCGAGCGTTTTCTCCAAAATTAAAGAATAGGCTATTAGTCAATTTTAAAATCGTAAAGTTTTGGAAAAACAGCTCCATTAGTATCTACTAGACTTATCTTTAAACTGATGGTTCAAATTCCTATGGGCCTATACACGATAAAAGATATTTGAGTTTTCTGGTAGCGTTCTTTTTGTTGATCTTAGAAACCCGTCATACTTTTTCAAGTATGAGCATGTTAAATTAATTGATTATTATGCAAATAATAATTAATATTATTGCTTTAGTAGATAAAATAAACGCATACAAAAAGTAAACTTAATAATAAATTTTGAATGGTCAAAAATACTTGGCCCGGAAAGTAATATCGATGGTGCCACATGAAATGTAAAAATTCATGAGGTGACAAAACTCACAAACTATTTTTCAGTTCTCAGAATTTGAAAGTTTTTGCATTCAAAATCTAGCATTGCGTTGATTTAAAATACTTTGAGGAGAAGGGGAACTCAACAATGTTGCCGGGTTGATCAAAGTAAAATTTTAAAGAACTCATGGCTACTTCTTAAATTTTTTTAACCTTAATCCTTGATAAAGAAGATAACAAAAAATGAAATACATGTTAATGTGGATCTCCGTTTCAGCTTCACAATGAAATATAAATTAAAAAATCGTGAATAGGCCATTTTGTACATGTATTATATTATTAATTTGTGCACTTTCAAAATTGTAAATAACTTTCAGAAATACATACAATGAATTCAAATAAGATTGAAACCATTGACATTGCACGGTAGGAAACCTAAGTTTTCCACAGTTGGCTACACTGAAATTAATGCGTTTGAAAAAACCATCGCAAATATTTTAACTGCAGTAATTTTAATTTTGAAAAGCATTTTTTTTTTAATAAAATTTGCAACACAGACATTTCTTGAAAAAATACCCGAAGAAAACCCGCTGATAGACACTTTGGTTAAAGTGATAGATCTGATTTAAATTTGAATGAAAATTAAGAGGTACACCAACTTAACAAGTCTTTTTTGAATTAACTGTACATAATTTAATATGCATTACATATTTTGTTTTTACTTCTTTTTTAATAATCAAATAACTCATTTTATATAATTGAGTTCCTCAATTTCGGGAGTCTTAAATTAAACGATGAATATTGTACGTACATATATTTTTAATTATTTTAATTTAATTTTAGCTAAAAATAACATTTATGAACAATTTTTGAAGAATTTCGAGATGTTCTACCCCCAAAAGGAAGCGGAAATGCTGTTAAAACAAGTATTATCCACTATTATAAAAAGTAATCCCATATTTTAATGTTTTTCTATTTTAGTGGAAGGCAGTTTTAAAAACAGACGAAACTTACGAAGGACTTCAAGAAACGATTGATAATTTACTTGCAGTGATTAAAAATAAAGAAGAAATCATTTCTATGTATATGAAGAAAATTGTAAGAATGAAGCAGGCCACTCAAAAAAATGTAGTAGTTCCACCTGCAACACCTGCTAATGAAACATTAGCTGTTGCATCTGGGTCCATCCCACTACCCTCCAGCGATTCTGGTGTTCCGGACATTAAATAATTTCGTTTCACAGTCATATTTCTATTATTGATACAAGTTTGAATAATCGTATCAATAGAATAATTATTATTTTATTAATTAACTTATTTGGCTAGTTTTACAGATTTTTTTTGTTTTTCATAATTCATAGTGAATATTCTGTTTCATTTGTATGTTAAACTATATTTAACGTTTTCATTATTATACTTAAACTAGCCATCCACCAGAATGGTTCCTTATTTTTTATTCGTTTTGTTTTTTTTTGTTTGTGAGATAATTGAAAATTTTCAATAAAAAGTAAAATTATAATAAGTATCTATTTTTGTCTAAACTTATATCTTCAAAAATATTAATATTCAAAAACTCAAAAATCGCCAACAAAATTGCCTTTAAACACCAACTTCTTAAATTTTCAACTGAAAACATCTTAAATTATTGATGTTTTTAACAAAGAGACTACACATTTTTTTTGTAAAATTAAAATTTTCCAGAACTATTTTATTTCGGTAAGAGTGCCGAATAGCGCATTCCCTAATTAAAGACGTTGCCGAAAGATGGCAGCACCATGCAAATTCCGTGGCTACAAAACTTTAGTAAAACTTCTATTTATTAAAAATTACAATGTATGTTTTAAAAACCTTTTCCGCATCAAAACGTATCAAACTGTACCCAAACCTAACCTAACCCGACCACCACAGAGTGTATTTATAAATAACTAAATAAGATTCAGTTAAGGGTTTTTTCAAACATCGCTTCGCCTTCGGTGCCGCTGGATTAAATCAAAATAATCAATAATTGACGCGCAAGCGTGTTATGGGACATTCGCGGGAATGCGCTATTCAGCATTTGGACCTTTATTTCTAAAGTCGTTGTATTCCCATAATCGTTTTCGAAGTCGCCGCAGAAGCAAAATCCGCGTCAGTATATTTAATAATAACAAAGATAATCAAGATATAATCTTAAAACTAATCAATTTGTAGCACCCGGTATATTAATATTTTTACATTTAAATACGACATACGTTTCATTTAGAAACATGCAAAACGAACGTGCCTAATAATTCTTCAATCAAGCCAACTGCCAACATTAAAAAAAATAATGGTCGAAAACAATTTTTGAGGTTATTTTAGAAACTTTTTCAATAATTCCCATTTCCCATATTTTTGCCTTAAAAATGGAAATGGATGGTGCAAACACGTCAACAGGTAATCCTGAAGATGAGGAATTAACTCTCCCCCGTGCAAGCATCAACAAAATGATTAAAGAGCTTGTTCCTTCGGTTAGAATTGCGAATGAAGCCAGAGAGTTAGTTTTAAATTGCTGCACGGAATTTATTCACCTTTTAAGCTCAGAAGCTAACGAAATTTGTAATCAGTTACATAAGAAGACGATAAGTGCTGAACATATATTTCTGGGTAAGATTACGCTATGAATTTGGGATTTTTATTAATGTTTTTATTGTAGCGTTGGAAAAATTAGGATTCGGTGATTATCAAGCTGAAGCGTTGGCTGTTTTAAAAGATTGTAAAGCTGTAGCAGCAAAAAGACGAAGGCAAAGTACTCGTTTGGAGAATTTAGGAATACCCGAGGAGGAATTATTGAGACAACAGCAAGAGTTGTTTGCTAAAGCTCGGCAGGAACAGGCTTACGCCGAGCAACAGCAGTGGGAACAACTACAAGCTGCTGCGCAGCAATCACTCGCCGCACCTTTACCTAGCGATGATCAAGATGATTATTCATAAAAGAAATATAAAGCACCATATTTTATTTAATGTAAAACATATTTTATAAATTTTTTATTTAATTTCATAGGATAAATCTTAAGTGTATATTATACATAATACATATAATGTATTATTATTATATGTTAATTACAAATGCTTGTAGATTACTTTTTTATAATCAATCATTTTATACTAAACAAATTTTAGTCGACATACACTTAAATTGTGTAAAAAGAAAAAGGGGAAAAATAATTATTTCGACTTAAACAAAAAAATAATTTGAAAAAATAAAATAACAGGAATATGTAGAATCTTCAGTCTATAATTTTTTGCAATTTTTGTCTTTGTGAAGTAAAAATTGCGCGTATTTTGCTATTTACTTTAAAAACAAACCCTTGTAAAACTACAACTTATTTTCAATTTTTTCGAAGTTAATTTGGAAAAGGATACCCCAAGGCATGTTTTGTATTAAATTTATAACATAAATATTGCATTATAACATCGTTATAGGCTTTAGAAATTTAAAATTTTTTTTGCACTTTTAAAAATCACCCTAAATAAATATAAAACAAAAATTTAAGAAAAAAAAAAGGGAATCTCGACATTCTCTTAAATGTCTGGAAAAGATAAGTGAAAACCGATTTTGATTTTTTTGATTGGTATGGCCGTACTTTGTCTTTCAAATCGACCAAAATTTACATTGAAATCGCCTATACCCACCGGCTGTCCTCTTAAGTTGATCAGCTTATTGGTTCCAAATGGCAACGTTGTGGATTTCGGATAGTTCGGGTATCATCGGAATTGTCAGATTAAACATTTTTCGTGGTTCTAACTTCACGTCTGTATCAAAGCAAGTATAAATATTTTAAAACTGACATAATATATGTTTAACTAACGTTAAACGTTAGACATGGATAAACTTTTGGAATAAATGTAAACGAAATTTCAATACAATACAATAATTGTATGTATAACTTCATGCTGCATTGTTTTTATGCAACCAAATTTGCATGTCATCTCATTAATAAAAATATTAATTATAAATGTCTATAAACGCTTTTTGTAATAAATATAAGTAATTTAAAATATATTAATAATTTATATTTTTATAGTGTTCGATTTTGCAATTTAATCTATAAAAATTGGAAGCTTGCTAGGAACGACATCTATATTTTTTCTGTTAAAGTAAAGTGGCCATTATTAGATTGTGTAGAGCATCCCCAGAAGCTTTAATGTTTTACGCGTCAGTTGTAGTGTGGATATAAATTAAAGGTATGATAAATCATGTTTATTATTTATATTATTATTAATAATATTTTAAAATATACGGATAAATTTTACCACCCATAAAAACAAGCTCTGCTTGGGCAATCAGCAATCATGGCGTCGAGGTTATTTTCCTCGCTTACAATGGCAGTGGAAGCCCCGTTTAATCCCCATGTCCTAAAAAATAATATACGTATTGCTTGTTTTTATTTGGTAGGAAGTACAAATAAATTACTTGTAATTAATTAATTATTAATTTGTGTTATAACATTTTCAAGCTTGAAAGATGACAATAATAATTGTGATTATTAGTTGTTGTTTACACAAGTATTTTTATTACTTTTCGCTTATTTTTTACCTGGAATTATAATAAATTATATTCATGGTATATTTGTTTTATTGGTTTTATGTAATTCTTATTTTGATTACATTTTTCATGAATTATGTATTAAAAAAATAATTATTTTAAGTTGTTAGTTTGGTTGCCTACAAACAAATTAAATCCCAACTCAACTTTTTTAAATAATCATAGTTAGTTATTACTTAGCTCTTAAAAGATAAATGAAAATAATATTTTTGATTTTAATAATCCCAATAATTGACAAAACTTGTTCAAAATCTCCTGAAAATTGTAAATAGTTCAGCGGCCTTTAATAGAAAAAAATGTATTATACAGAAGCACTAAAATCCTCCAAAATCTGTAGATCATGCAATTCGGAAAAATCGATTCACCAAACAAAATTGCTGGCTTTAAGGTTTTCACATTTCCCAATTACTTAATCAAAAAAAAAAGTCCATTGGAAAATAATCGGCTTAAATTTTGGACAAGTACAGTCGGTACAGTTTAGTCTAAGGTTCCTTTTTTGATGCTGTGTGATCATGTCCCTTTATTGAGTATTTTTATAATTTCGTTGGACCATCCAGCAATTTGATAATTTCATAGATTTTTTTCTAAAATTCCGAGATAATGTGATCGCCTTACAATTTTCTCGGCTAAAAATCGGTACTATTGTATAATATTACACGCCTAATTCGAATAGCTCTTGAATCATTTGTTTGGTTTAAGTAATTTAAAACAAATGTTAGATGGTGCAAGATGATTAAAATTGTATATTTTTTTGGGAAATATGAAAACCACTGCCAGCGAATTTGTCTGTTGAATCAATTTTTGCAACTACATATTCTACAAATTAAGATTTTGGAGGTTTGTAATGATTCTGTTTAATACCTACACTTTGTTTATATTACGGCCTCCCGGACTAAAACAAATGCTAATTTTTTAAAACGTTGTTTGATTTAACAACTTCGTAATAGAACTAAATTCTTAAAAGGCAAGGATAAAAAACTTTATGTTCTACAGGGTGTTCTACTCCTAAATCCTAACTTCAACCACCTCTAACTTTTTAAGATTTATCTGATTTATACCGAAGTTGCTTCTAAAAATTTACTAATCAATATTATCTACAAGCTCTCGCAAAAGATCGGATAATTCAAATTATTTTCTTATGTTAGTGGTATTAAGGTGAATATAAAAAATCCTATTTTCGTATTTGCTAAATAAGCACAAAAATTATTATCAATTTTAAAGAACCCAAAATTTACAACAACTTTTGTATACAATGTTTTTTTACTAAACTCAACAGCAACTGCAGCAAAGAGCACTGAAAAGTGGGTAATTTTCAAGAATTTTGGAAAAGCAAAATTTTTATTGGTTTAAAAACATTTTAAAAAGGATGCCAAAATGTTTTGACCAAAATTTTTTTGTGCATGTATGTGCTACGACTAAAACTTGAATTGCGGTTACAGGTACATATGATCACAATTCTTTTTAATTCAAAGCAATCTAGAAAAATTAAAAAAACTTACCACCCTTTCTGCGTTGTGTGGGTAAGAGCACGGCATAAACCATATTTTTTAATTGGTTAAGAACATTATTAATCCGTTATGATTATTGAACTTTTTATGTAAAAAACTTATTTTGTGGTTAACATTTTCTATAAATGGAAGGCCTAAACTAAATGAGTTAAAAATAATATTTTTTAATAGTAAATGGGAAAACAGCAAATATTTAAATAGGAAGTGGACATTTATAAAAGAAAATGGAAAAGACCGATAGTACAAATCTTAGTAAAGCTGCATGTGAACCTACTAAAAACAAAATGGAAGAAGAAAACACACAGGATTCAGAAATGGAGGAAGATTTGTTAGAAAAACAAATTCGTATGTTAAGTGGTGAACAATCAGATGAAAATATAGAAGATGCATTGAGTGGTGATAAAATCGATGATGTTGAAGTACAAAAAAAACTGATATTTGAAAAATTGGCGGCTTCCATGAATATAAAACCAGCAGTTCTAAAGGAAGAACCCAATGTAAATGAGTCTCCAAAAGAATTGAATAAAAATACTGAGTCGAAACCTGAAATCAAAACAACTGAACCTTCAAAAGTTTTAAACAAAATTAGTACTCCTACTAAAGTTTTAAATCGAGCACCACAAAAAGTAATCGTAATTTCTCCTGATAGAATTGCTAAATTGGGTTTAACATCAAAAATCCAAAGTGTAATAGCTTCACAGGGAAAACGTATTCAAGCAAAGGAAAAGACAGGAAATTTTACATTAATGAACATGAAAAATAAAATGCGCCAAATTCTTAATAAATCTCTTGCGGATCAAGGTCCCAACGCTAAGAGCACCCCCCGAAAAATTATAGTTGTTCAAAAGAAAACAGATAATATGGAAACAACTAAAGATTCGTCAATAATAAAATCAGAAACTGTTCGCAAAATTAACGAGCAATTGTTAAAGAATTTGCCAAAAACTGAAACCAAAAGCACTGAAGATGAAATAAAAATAAAAGAAGATGAAACCTCCAAATCTGAGGATTCAACAAATCCAGAACCAAAAATTAAACTGTTACAAGTAAGCTCATTTAATTATCCAATGAAAACTCTTAATACACAGGTCAGTGAGAGTTTAAAGAAATTAAAAGAGAACAATTGCACAATAAGTTTATTAGTTGAATCTGATGATGATGATTCAAAAAACAAAGCAGAAACAATTACAAGTGAAGTCAAGAAAACATCACCTTTAGCTTTAAGTCAAAGCGATACAAATGTACGCGTGTATAAAAAAAAGTTTGCTGTTCGTCTTGCTGACTCTGATAAATCTACAGACGATGCATCAAAAGATCTAAAAGTGAAACGAGTAGCTGGCAGTGTTATAACATACAAACCCTCTCCACATTTACGACTTGAAGTTATGAAACCTGGAATACAAAATAACCTATTTAGAAACAATAAGATGAAAATACAATTATCAGAAAATAAAAATACTGAAGAAGCTCCTGAAATTAAAGAAGAAATAAATGAGGTTGGTAGGAGTTCTAGTGAAATGACGCCAGTAAGAATTTTAAATTCTGAACTTAAAATGACAATGACACATGAGCCGCCTACAGTTGAAGTTAAACGTAAACGTGGAAGGCCTAAAAAAGTAAAAACAAATGATATGATGGAAGAAGAACTTCAACTTCCAAAACCCGCAAAAAGTGTTTTTGTCCCAGCTGAACCCAGTACAAAACGTAAACGAAATAGTGTCAATTACACTCTTTTAAACGAAGGTATCTTGGATCAGTACATTAATGAGGAAGAGGATTACGTACCAGTTGGTAGCAGACCAAAAGTTGAGCCAAAACCAAGTCAACCAACAACTGGTAAAAGGCGGGGGCGACCTCGCAAATCAGATCAAGTAGCTAAAGAAAATGAAACGACTGGGGACGTAATAAAAGATGAGGTAACGATTGATAATGTCAAAGTAGAGTTTGAAATATCAGGCATTCTAAAAGAGGAAAAAGTAGAGGATGAAGTTGAGGAAGAAGAGGGTGAAATGGAGGAAGAAGAACTCGAAGAAGAGGATGATGATGATGAAAGTGATTTTAGTGAAGAGGATATGGATTACGATGATGATAGTGATGAAAGTTTCGATTTAGCTTCAGAATATAGGTCTAAACCAAAACGTAAAAAACGAGCGGGTCCTGGACGACCAGGACGACCTAGAAAAAACCCGGTGGTTGTAAATACAAATACAGACAACTCACCAAAAAAACGTGGAAGAAAACCTAAATTTATGCCAGTTATAGATGATAAATTGCATTTAACAAAAGTTGTACGCACCTTTGAAAGACGTAAGAATTTGGAAAAAAGTGATGAAAGTATCAGTGAGCTTGAATCATCTAATAAAGCCTTTATATATGGTGGAATAAGTGGTTATCTTGAATCTGAAGATGAAAGTGATAATGATAATACAACACTGGATAATTACAATAAAGATGAAGAAGTTATTTTAAATAATGTTGAAACAATCCGAATTATAACTGAGGTAAATTCAGATACAAATAATAGCGAGGATAATCAAGAAATTTCCGAAGATCCTCAACCCGAAAGGGTAATTATTAAACATAGTTTCAATGTAGATAACACTGATGACTTAAATAAGTCCAGAGAGGGCTTAGTTAAATTTAAAAATGAAAGTTCAAAACCGAACATTAGGATATTGAATAATATTTTATTTCATCAACCTAAACCAATAAATAAAACTAATATTAAAATTGATAATATCCAAGTATATAAAAGCTCGTCTAATCCAATAAGTTATAATGCTAATCAAAAGGTGATTGATTATATTAAACAAAATAGCCCTAAAGTAATTAGGATGCACAATAATTTGTCTTCTAAAGAAACGGCAATAATACGAAGACAAACGATTGCTCCTGATAATCAGTTAAACAAAGGTAGAAGTTTACTTAAACAAGATAATAAATATACACCTACTGTTTTAAATATTAGTCAAAATCAAAATTCAGGTTTTAAAAAAGATAATTTGATTAAAAAAGGCGATGGTTTAGGTGTTAATAAGGATACTTCTGATAATGATAGACGTGAAGTTATTTTAATAACAGAAAATCCTAATAATGTTTTGAACAGCGAACAAAGTGAAGGATTGTGTCAAGAGAATGAAGAAATTTTAACTGAAGAAAGTTTCTATTGTAAACAAACTGGTAATACTGATAGTAATAGCATTGATGATGAATTAATTAAATTCGGACAAAAGGATAATAAAAATGAGGACGTTTTGAATGAAAGTTTAGATGAGGTTAAAAACAATGATATAAAACAATCCATTTCAATTCAAGAGAATGCTAATGATGATATGGTACGAGACGAAACCCTTAATTTGATTACTGAAACACAAAAGAACGCAAACAATATTAACTATGAACCGGTGCAAATTGTTGGGAATGAAAATGTTTTTTACAATGTGACTTCAACGCCTACAACAAGTCAAGAGTGTACAAACCTGGGTGATAATTTGGCCCAATATATTTTTTGTGGAGATGGAAATATTATCCTTGAAAAATGTGAAAATGATAAATATATAGTAAGGGAAAATCATTTCGAGAATCAAGAAATACAGCAAGGTAATTTCGTCTATCAGATCATTAGCCAGGATAATAATTTAGTTTCAAATTTGAATACCCAGAATAGTGGTAATTTAATTCAATTTATTGATCCTGGTAACCAAGGACAAATAATCACTACAGCTTGTAATTCTGGTATTGTGGGTAATTTAGTGCAAAGCGTAGTTGAAAATACTTTAGTTCAACCAACTCAACTTCATACTAATTTACCTGAAGTTAAATTAACCCATGATAATGGAGGTGTCATTTATAATCTGGCCCAAGTGCCTACAACTCAGAATCAATTATTACAGAGCACTATGGTAAATCTTCCTGAAGCTCAGATTCACTACAATCAATCTAACGAAGATGAAGACCTTTCTCTGGCTCTCGAAAATAAGATCAATGAATCAGAACAGGAGAACCAACATAGTTTAACTCAAAACAATGAAAATCCAGTTATATTTGAATCTGATGAAAAGATTAATATTAAAAATATACAAGATAATTCAAATTCATTCGTTTCAAGCGAAAGTGGTAAAGGTGAAACTTACCTAAGCCATGATGAATCAAATATGGCTGACTCTATTGAAGAAGAAAATATTGATCCTAATTCGGTTCAAGGTGAAACTTCTGTTTATCAAATTATGTCAACTGAAAGTGAGGTAGATTTGCAAGTCTCTGATTGTGAAGTGAAATTAACTTCTTCTACAAATGAACTTACCCTGTCACCCAATCAGTCGGAATTAAAATTGGCATCTGAAGTCGATATGCCTCAAGAAAGTGGCGTTAGTTTATCTTTTGAGATAGATTTACCAACTGAAAGCAAAGTAAGTTTTTCTTCTGAAACAGAGGTAGAGATACCTGCTGAAATTGATGAAACTGAAGTACAGATGTCCTCTGAAATGGAACCATCATCACAATCTAAAACAGAAGCTGATTCGCATGAAGATGCTAAATCACCTGATATAGAAGTACAGCAACAGAACGAACTAGTTTCTGAAGTTAAATTCAATTATAACAGCAACGAAATATCTATGTCTCCTGAAACTAGCACACCTGCCGAAAATGAAGAAAATTTAATACCTGAAATTGATGTACGGTTGCAACCTGATCCTGAAGTTAATTCAGTTCAAGAAACTGACGAAAACTCATCTCATCAAAGTCAAGGAGATTTACTTCATGAAACTGAGGATAATTTGTCTCATGATACAGAAATTCTAGCACCCAGAACTAATGATGATGAATTACCTATTGACGAAACTGTATCTCATCAAACTCACGGACATTTACTTCATGAAACTGAGGATATTTTGTCTCATGATACAGAAATTCTTGAACATAGAAATAACGAGGATAAATTACCTACTGAAAATGAACCCAGTATAAACCAAGAAAATAAAATATCTAATGAAAATCTTGAGATTACAAATGAGATCAATGAAGATGAAAGTAATAGCGATAGTGAAAAAATCAGTGAAGAAAAATGCCATGAATTAATTTCAACTGAAAATCAAGAAAGACTCGAAGGATTTACTAAAATGGATGATTTACAATCCAAAACATCTGAACCAGTAGAGTGTAATTTAGTTTCGGAAAGAACTGAAAATTCAGATTCACAAGAAATGTTTAATGAGAATTTGCAACAAAAAGAGAAGGGTTATGTAATGCTTAGAAATGCAAGTTCTGATGGAGAAATTAATATAGTGAGTTCTGATGATAGTGTTAATGGTTTAAGCCCACAAGGGGATATCAGTGAAGGTACAAATATTATAAATTTTCGCACAAATGTGATTAATCCTCATGCGATTGAAGAAGAAAATTCAAGCTCAACAAATGATATTGAGAATGAATATACAGAACCTTCAAGTAGCACCATTCACACCATAACAGAAACAGATCTTAGAGAACACATTATGGCACCTGAAAAGGTTTTGGAAAATTGTGGAGAAAGCATGATTTCGGAGGTCCCAGATACTTGTACACAAGTAGAAATACCCAATCCTCACCAAGAATCTACTACAGAATCTCAAGTTGATACTCTGGAAACAAGTAATCCTAAAGAAGATAACTTAGTTGAAATTGTACCACAAAATAGTGACAGTAATTTACCTATTCAAGATTTAATCGAACATAAACTTTATCGGATGCATTTAGAGGAAGGAGATGGTGAGGATAATGTAAATAAATTATCTAGTAATGAGGATTCAAACGACTTAAAAATTATATCTTCTGAATCTTCCTCTTTAAACCCTGCCATAGTTAGTGAGGAATTACCTCAAATTCATCCAACTGACTTATCATCTCACCCTGATAAAGATTCATTAAATGTTTTAAGGTTAAAAGAGGAGGAAAAAGCATATCATCACAGGAGACGTCTGTCGATGGAACAAAGTGGTCCCCCAAAGAAACGAAGTCGATTAAGACGATCATCCTCTTTCAACTTGGACGAAAATCCTAACGAAGAAATGAAAAATCAGGCATCGAGCTCGTCACAAATTAAATTTGAGACGATTTACCTTGAAGATCGAAATGGAGAAGAATCGTCAATCGTACCTAAAAAAAGGGGGCGGAAGCGTACGATACATGAACAGCAAGAGCAACACCTCGAAGATGCAACTGAATCATCGCAAGGCAATGAGGTGATAAGTGAGAAGCAACTGTAAAGAACGCACCTATTATTATTATTATAATTTCAGTTAGATTTAGATATAGACCCTATAAGCGCCGATGTTATTTCATCAAATCAAAACAAAACATTAAGAAATGGGGATGTTATAACACAGAATCCCAGTAAGAAGAAAACCGAACCAAAGCCTAGGAAAAAACCAAGTAAAAGTGATTATGCTGGTTTACAAATGCAATTAATTGTTGATACTGTTGTTAATGGAATTATTGAAAGGATTAATAAACAAGCAGAAGAAACCGTTGTAAAAACGTGAGTTAAAATGTATTCATAAAGAATTATTTGAATTATCAAGGATGTTTTAGAGAAGTTAAGGATGAGAAAAATGTTCATACCTGTGCTATTTGTAAAAATACTGTTACCGATTGGTATTACCATAAAAGGAGGATACATAATGATTTGGCTTGGCGTGTAGGTGATGCGCCATTAAAATTTAGTAGAGTACAAGATGTTATGTACATTTTCAACAACATTTATAAGCAAAAGAAGCCACTTTATTGTGATACATGTAAGGAATCTAAAAAATCAGTTAATGGATTCTTAGCACATCTTATGCAATGTGGAAAGAGCAAAGATGAGCTGGAAATAATGAAGATTAAATGCGAGCTTTGCGACCATATGATTTTACCATTTAGTTTAGTTGTTCACATGCAGCAACATCGGAAGAAAGAAGAGGATGCTAACAAACCACCAAAGGCAAATGAATGTGAATTTGTTGATCCTTCAAAGAAGAGAAAAGCAGCTAAAAGGTTAGTTTTTATATCATTCAAAATTGATTTTTATTTATTTTATATTGTGGTGGAGATGAAAAAGTACAAACATGTTAAACTGAGTTAAATATTTGAATTATTGTATTTTTTTGATATTTTCAATATTCTCCAAAAAGTTTAAAATTTTATTTTATTTACTATGCGATGAATTTTTCAGAGCAACCACATTAATTCAAAATGCTACAGCTGATGAAGATCCCAAAGATTCTAAGGAAGATGCAAGAGTAATGGTGAGTCAAAGATTATTTAATAATTGTAATAATCTTGCTAATATTATTTATTTTGTAGCAAAAATATTATATTTTAGACAAATTAGAATCAAAATTCATAGCCAACTATTTCCGAGATGAACTAAAAAACAGTGGTCTCATTCCTTGTTTATACTCGTCTTGTACTTATGTCATTGATGATGTGGAACATGCCATTGAACATATAAAACGTTGTGAATTTAAACCTGATAAGGTAAAATTGGCTTTTGTTTAATTTCAAAATAAATTTAGTTAATTACGTTTTAGTGCTACATATGTAAAAAATGTTGTAAAGTCTATGATAACCCAACTGATATTAAAACACATATAAAATCAGAACATGTCCACGAATTATTTAATCCTAAAAATGAAGAAGAAGTTGAAGTTGAGGAAATAGAAGAGCACAAAATCACAGTGAGTAAAAGTCATGGAGATAAGAAACCGAATCCCTCTGTATGTAAGTGAAACAAGGTGGGAAATTATAATTATCATTAAACTGTTTTTATTTAGGGAACATTTGTAAGTTTCAATTTTTGGGAGCTGAAAAAGCAGATCTTGATATATCACGCCAATTATGCCACAAAAATTACGCAGCCACTCTTCAATTGTAAGTATTGCAATAATTCAAACATTATTTATGCCTATAAATATTAATGTTATTGCAGCTGTGAAAATAATTTTTCGTCAACACTATATGAAAACCATTTGCCGTTGGAAGTTAACTGGAATGCTTTAGACCCTAAAGAAATATCATCATACTTACCCCTCCTTAAGGAATCAATGTTTGTTTCATCCCAAAACGTCACCAGCGTAAAAGTTAATAATAATTGTAATGATTTGAAGAAATTAAAAATGTTTGAGACTGCTTTCACACCTAAAGGTACATTTTTTCCACAACAATTCTTACATTATTTGCGAAAATATGAGTTTTACTTTATTTGAATTATTAATAATAAATTTACTTTTTAAAAATAGTTAATTAGGCACAATCATGATTTTTTGTAAATTTTGCTCTAATTCCATTAATTTTCAGGTGATTCAATAATTTTTACTGGTGGTTCAAACGTTGCGAATGCTTGGGTTCCAACGCCTTACACAAGAGAGGATTGTGAGCAAATTCTTGCAGTGTCAGTTGTTTCTGATCCTGATAAAGTGTACTCCTATAGAGAAAATTATTTTGATAAAGGTGTAATACAATTTTGGAATTTTGGAGTATTAAACAATAAGGTTACAAGTACTTATAAGCCACAATTAGAATTTTGTTTAGCACATGATTGTGGTGCTATTTTTAATCTGGAGTGGTGTCCATCAGGTTGTTATGATAGTGTTAGACTTGGATTGTTGGCTATTACTAGCACCGATGGATGTGCTTACATTTATAGTATAATACAACCAAATAAATTAAAGTAAGTTGTAAATTAAATAAAGTTGAATTTTCGTTAATTTTTTTTTTTAATTTTTAGAAGTAAAATTGTTAAAACAAAGCCCAGATTTAAACTACAGATCAGGCGGAGCGGTGATTTTAGTTTATCAGGCCACGAATTTTATCCATCAAAGATTTCTTGGTCCAAGGTAAGTTCCAGGAATTACTTGTATAATAAAAAAATTCAATATTTGTGAGATTTTTCTAATAAATTTCGTTCTCGCAATTATCTAATTTAGTCATTTTTAGTAGCAAATTTATCCATTTTATTACGTTTTTTTAAACAGAATACATTTATAAGATTTTCTTTTAAATGATAGAACCAAATTTTGTTGTTTTAATGCGCATGTCGGAGAGTTTTTATCCAACAAATTTGATAGATTGCCCGCGTCTCCTGGAAAAATTAATTTCTCAATGAGATAAAATTAAAATCTAAACTGATTTCTGAACACTCGAGGAGAATCGAATAGTCTCCGGAGACTAGTACCGACAGCAATAACGTTTAGTATAAACAATATGCATGTTATGGAGAAGGTTTTTTCACTTTTGACTTCTTTGAGTATTTGTATTGTTTTAACGAGCAATGACAACGAGGCTAAAAATCACATCCTATTGACTATAATAATTTTTGAATAATGATTTTTAATTTAATTAAATAAACTAAACTAAGCAGGAATTTTGTTTTGTTTCAGTCGAAGGGTCATGAATGTATTTTGGTTGGATATTCAAATGGAGTTCTTGCACTTTATGATTTAAACACAACTTCGAATGCATTGAAGACTGAAATCAATGAAACTATAATTTTGCATCCAACTTATAACATTCAGGCGCATTTGGCAGCTATAACAGGTGAGTGTTGTTTATTAAAATAGACCATTTTATTATAGTACTTCATCAATTCAAAGAAAATTCTTGTACAAATTATTAGATAATTTTTATTAATCTATCCTTTATTTTTTCAGGTCTTGCAATTATTCCATCAAAAGATGACAATCATTGTGCGGTAAGCGCTGGCAACGATCGCTTAATTAAATATTGGAACTTTGATGATTTTTCAAGACCAACAGTGACCTCAAGACGGGCTCATGCTAAAGATATTGTTTGGATGCATAATTGGTACTGCACAGTGGCTGCAACTGATGATTGTGGAAATGGTAAGACAATTTAAATATTCAGAGATAGAATTTTGTTTCTCGTGTAAATTTCTTTCACTTGTCAAAACTGAAAACAATGAAAAAAATCACCCGAGGAACAAATTCACACTTCAGAAATCAAATTTTTAACCAAATTTGACTTAAAAAATATCACTGATAGAAGATTTTGTAGCATTTGTAATTTTAACTGACGTTTCATTAATTTAATCACAATATTCCTCTTTATAGTTACAGCACATGAAAATGTATATTTTCATGTTGGTTAGGATTTAATTATTTAATTTTGGAAGTAAATTTTTATCAATCACATCATTGTAATAGTGTATTTTTTAGCAAGCAATACAATTCTTTGTTATCCCCAAGATTTCATAACATCCGTTCAAAATCAGTGCTTATTTTCAAGCACATCTGTAAATGCAATCAGTGGAAGCGATTGGGGAAGTTTTTTAATTCAAGGAAATCAAATGGGTGAAATTATAGGTTGTCATTCCAAACAAGTCTTGCCTTACATATCAGAACATGCATTTAAAAGATTTGTAAGTATATGAAAAATTATTATCCAAGTTAAATAATCAAATTTTTATTTTTTTAGTACATAGCACATTCTAAACTCCTTGATGTAAAAGATAGAGAAGTTTTAAAAACTTATAAAGATTTCATGAACAGAAAACTAGTTTTTGGTGATTTCATTATGGTAAAATAATTAATTACAATTGTAATCATGTTCTAAATCTTAATGTTTTAGGATAGTTATTTTACATTGATTAAATCATCGCAGATTTTAGCTTCTTCAAAAGGATTATACGGTACTCCTGATTACCGTAAGTACCCAATCCAATCAATTAATTCCCTAGCCATTAACCCAAATCGACAGAGCTTCTTGTACTTCGCAGCAGGTTTTCAAAGTGGTTTTCTTAAAGTTTTCCATCTAAAAATGTTTGCATAGATTATATTATTTAAAATTAACTGTTTTTAAGTTATATGGTGATTATTTAAAATAATTGTTTGTAAAATATTTTATTTTTAACTTTATTAGTTAAAAAACGCGTTTATTATAGTTGTTAAACATCAACTTAAAATTGGTTAATATTAACTAGTTATAAATTATAAAACAGCATGTTTTTTATAATTTTTATAATTGATGAAATAACATACGGTGAATTTGTACATATTTTGTAAATAACTTACAAGTAGAATAATGTTCATTTAAAACACGTGTTGTAAGAAGAAAATATTGTATATACTTTTTTATTATATTAATGTGATAAGATATTTTGATATTGTTAATGAATGATTTTATTTAGATTTATTGTGAATATGATGAAATATACGATCTTATCTTGAAGTTTTGATTTATTCATTAATTTTTCCTGATAGAAGTTAATGCGCCATAAATTTTTTAGAAAATTTAATCAAAAATTGCGTCCAAGTGAGCGTTAAATCAGATAAAATTTAAAAAAACTTGTTGAGCAACAGAATATTGGTGGGATAGGATTTATGATAAATTAAAAAACGAATAATTTCCAGAATTATTATTTCACATTTTAATACAAAATAACAAAAAAGCGATGAAAAAAAAAATGATTACGACTTACTTTAAAATGATATTTACAAGACACTCTTTGGTTTCTCTATACTTTAAATTACTAATAATTTACAAAAAATTTACATGACTAAATAATACTATTTTAGCCTTAACATAAAATTGCACATAATTTATAGTAATAATAAAAGTTGACGTATAAAATTAGTAATTATTGTTACTAATTGTTTGTAAACTAATCTTTGGGCAAAAAATACACACAAGAAGCATACCGAAATTAATTATTAATATGAGAAAATGGACATTGTAGTGAAAATCTTATATTATTGGATACATTTACATGTCTAGAATAGAAGTTAGTAAAAATTTGAATTAATAGATTATGTAATTTTAATAAATAAGTTAAGGCTGGGATGAAATAACAAATTGAGTTGGCAAAATTATAAATACTGTTAATTTTTTGGTTACTTTTTCTCCTATGATGAAGTGATAACAACTGTTTTAAAATACTTATAATGATGTAAAAGGACTTTAGACACCATATTTGTTAATAAATTATGTAGCCTACATAAATTAACACTTGCAAAAGTTTCACTTGTAATGAAAAATTAAATATTATTTTAATATTTCTGATGTTTATGCGCACCAGTTTTAAAACGTGAAGCTGCCAGTTAAAATGTACTTATGAATTCTTTGGTTTACTCATGGTTCTCCATGGATTATCACATCCAACAATTAACTAGATTCACACCTAAAAATAAAAAAAAACATAAGTAATTGATTTTCGTGTGATTTATTATGTAATTAAACTTACTTTAATTTTAATTATAATTATAATCTGCCACCATCCGCATTTTAAATATAAAAATAATTCTCATAATCGGCATAAGAAGGACTTTCGGATAACTTTTGTGGGCTCGGTCTTTCACTGATGCAAATCTGTTTACTTAAATCCTGCCTCTCAGCAACACTCTTCCCTTTCTCTTCCTTTTTATTTGCTGCATATAAAGCACCCTGCGATTTGGATAATTGATAAGCTGAGGGCAATCTTGATTGAGGTACTGAGGCTAAAGCTGGAGTCCAATAAAATTTCCGCCTTGATAACGGCAGGTAATCAGGATTTCGCCTGATGAGAAAATGGGATTTCATTGTAGGTAACCAAGTGGCTTGAACTTGTAGAGGTCGATCATCCGGATGCAATTTTCTTTGCTGCTCCTTATCCGTGCAGACTTCGTAGAGAGAAAATTGTTCGACTCGTTCTTTACTGTTCGAGCACATGAGCAACAAGTTGATTAATTCATCGACTGTTGTTCGAGCACTTATTAGTAGGCTTTTGTATTGCGAGTTGCTGTTTAAGGCTGAGTCGTACACTTTTACTAAACCACCACGACGGGTTTGTAATGAAAATCTGAAAATTAAAGTATTTATTTTTAGTGGATTTGTGATTTTAGAATTTTTTTCGGCCTTTCGTGGCAAAAATGGTAAATTTAATTTTGATATTTGTATAGACTTACTTGGAATCGCCTTTGGGATGGCAACTTTGTAGAACTGCAGGTCGAGCTTCTTCATCGAGAGGTAGGTGTGTTCTAACGCCAGCTTTTCTTACGGTAACTTCCATACTCAAATAAAACAGCTTCGGATCGCGATGTTTCATCTTGTATTTTCCTAACAGTGTGGAAACCACTTCCTTGCATGTCGTTTGAAATGTGATGCTCAAAGTTTTGTATTCGATATCCGGTCGTAAACATTTTGCAAAAACTTTGATTGTCGTCTGGAAAAAAAATAAATTGTGTTAATTGAGATTATAGCTGTGTAGTCTAAGCTAAGATAATGTGACGTCATAATTTTGCTCATATAGAAAAATATCAAAAAGATAATTGGATTTTACATAAAAAATGAAATTTTTTATGATTTAATCATTTTTTCGCTTCTTTTGTTGCATTTTCATAATTTTTTAGTTTGAACCGTTGAAACGGCCAAACAAAAAATATCAAAAATATTTTTCTTTTCTCATCTTATTTATTAGTTACAATTGTAAGGATTTTTAAATAGGAAAATGAATTTTTTTTATGATTTTCGCATCTTTTCGCTAAATTTGCAAGAATTGATAAGTTTGAAAAGTTGTAATGGGCAAACAAAAAATACTAAAAATATATTTCTTTGCTAATTTTGTTTATTAGTTATAATTATAAGAATTTTACATAAAAAAATGAAGTTTATATTTTTTTTCATCTTTTTATAATTTTTTCGCATCTGTTGCTGCATTTTTAAGTTTGAAGCGTTGAAACGGCTAAACAAAAATTACTAAAAATATATTTCTTTTCTCATCTTATTTATTAGTTACACTTGCAAGGATTTTACATAAGAAATTGAGGTTTGTATTTTTATTTTCATTTTTTTATGACTTTTTTTCGCCTCTTTTCGCTGAATTCTCAAGAATTTTTAAGTTTGAAAAGTTGTAACGGCTAAACAAAAAATACTAAAAATATATTTCTTTGCTAATTTTGTTTATTAGTTATAATTATAAGAATTTTACATAAAAAAATGAAGTTTATATTTTTTTTCATCTTTTTATAATTTTTTCGCATCTGTTGCTGCATTTTTAATTTTTTTTTAAGTTTGAAGCGTAGTAACGGCTAAACAAAAAATACTAAAAATATATTTCTTTTCTCATCTTATTTATTAGTTACACTTGCAAGGATTTTACATAAGAAATTGAGGTTTGTATTTATTTTTCATTTTTTTATGATTTTTTGTCGCCTCTTTTCGCTGAAATCTCAAGAATTTTTAAGTTTGAAACGTTGTAACGGCCAAACAAAAAATACTAAAAATATATTTCTTTGCTAATTTTGTTTATTAGTTATAACTGTAAGCATTTTACATAAAAAAAGGAAGTTTATATTTTTTTCGCATCTGTTTTGCTGCATTTTCAATTTTGTTTTTAAGTTTGAAGTGTTGAAACGGCCAAACAAAAAACACCAAAAATATATATTTCTTTTCTCCTCTTATTTATTAAAAAATTAAAAATGCAGCAAAACAGATGCAAAAAATGATAAAAAGATGAAAAAAATATAAACTTCATTTTTTTTTATGTAAAATGCTTACAATTATAACTAATTAACAAAATTAGCAAAGAAATATATTTTTATCATAAAAAAAATTTAAACCTCAATTATTTTTTATGTAAAATCCTTGCAAGTGTAACTTTCAATAATTTCATAAAAAATAATTAAACTCACATGAATATTGCATGCAGGTACAACTTCATTAATAATTTGACGTTTTCCAATAATTTTATACATTTTATTGATTTTTTTAACACTTTTTAATAAATAACATTTTTTTTAATTTTTTTGGAATTAAGTTTTTATTTTGTATGCTTATGTAAGCGTATTCTTTTCGAAACTGAAGGCCGAGAGGCACACATGTTAAGCGTCGCGACGCTTCCGGTAACATCAAACGTTGAAATAAAAATAAAAAAAATGAATTTCTGGAGGATTTATAAACGCCACAACAAATATGAAAAATACTCCGCAACGGAAGATTATTTTTAATTCTCGTTAATTAAGCCGTTATGAATGAAAAACTGCGTCTTTTAATTACGCTATTACAGAAGATTTTATTCATTCATAAAAGTGAATTTATTTAACCACTAAATTTATATTTTTTTGTGTATTTTTTATTTATTTTAGACTTTTTAAATTATGTCTCAAAAATGGGAATTTTGTGTAATTTGTGATATACTTTTGTAGTCCAGAGTCCAGTTACTGTATTTTCTATTATGTTCATACAAAAAAATCCAAATTGTTCCCCAATTTTTATAAATGCGGTAATGGCTACTTTGTAAATGAATAAATTAAATAATAAAAATATTATGGAATTTTTGATTAGTTTCAGACTTTGTTGTTATCATAAAATTTATAGTTACTATAAATTTTAAATATTGCCTATTCTTACAAATTGTGTGTTTATTTAAGCCGATTTTTATACGCATGTGAACCGTGGGAGTAAAAATTAGTGCGTTATCAAACCTAAGCAAACATTTTCTTATCACTAAACGTAGCTTGCAACGCAACGACTATCAAATGAGTACATAAAAATTATCGTTATATAAACAAATTTTATGTTTAATCAAATATCGTTAAATTTCTATTAGATTCGTTCACAATTCATAAAATATGTATCAAATAAAAGATGAAAAAATAAAAAAAAGAGTCGCCCAACGTGGGGCTCGAACCCACGACCCTGAGATTAAGAGTCTCATGCTCTACCGACTGAGCTAGCCGGGCTTGTGATATTTAGATCTTCATGTAACAATTTGTACTGGGTAATAAAAATCGCTACAAAAAGTATTAAAATATTTAATTAAACTCATCCGCCACACACAGGAAGCTGATCATCACGTACATAATTTTAGTTTTTCTAATAAAAACGGATGCCTTTACGTAATAAAGAGAAATGGTTCAAATATTTATAAAACCAACGTAATAAGCACTCATACAGGAAATTCTTATCGATTACTAAATTCGCAACTTGTGCACACCCAATTCAATAAATTTGAATGCATTGATCAATTTCTCACGCGTGATTACGTTAAAATGACATTATTACAACATTATTAGCTAATTTACAACAAATATCAGGCGTATAAATATATGGGATACTTTAATGAAAGTTTTATGGACTACAGTCCTTTTATTTTTTTATGGAATTTCTGAACAAAGAAGATTAAAGAGAGCAAGCGAAACTATAAATTCCCATCGGATATTCTCATGGTGTCGAGTAGCATCTGGTTAGCACATCCCATTCTTTTGTGCGTGCACGTTTTTTATACCTACGAGTATGTGCCTCTCACAGAAATTTTATAAATATTATAAAAAATTATTACAAATATTTATACTGAAAGTAATTGCGCCGTTTGCAATAAAATCGTAATTCTACTTATTCCTGCAACTTAACATACACGAATGATGTGTACGCTTGGTTGCCTACGATAAAGCAACTATAAAAAATAACTTTACAATTTTTGTCCTTTTGTTATATTGTTTGTTGGTCAAGTAGATAAATCAGCTGAACAAAAAGCAATTATTAATAATCTTAGTAAAAATCGATCATCCTAAGTAAAATAGAAAAATTGACCAAAAATTCAACATCAAAAAATTATTAACAATAACCATGTATTTCAAAAATATATTTGACAAATGGGAAAAAAAACAATAGTTGTTGAGCTCTGAAGAAGAAATTAAATAAATTTCTAAACCGGTTAGCAAAACTGCCTAGAATTTTCTTATAACTAGTAGTAAGTATAACCCTAAAAAATAAAAAATAACTTTTAATAAATTTGCTTTAATTGCTCTATTTTATGATTTTTACTTAACAATAAATTTGATAAAAAATATTAGCTGATTATTTTAAGTAAATAAAAATGTGGTGATAATTTTTTTTTCTGAAAAAAGGTGTTTTCATTTTTATTTTATTTCTCAAAAATCAAAAAGTATCGGCAGTGATAAGGTAAAATTTTTATCGATAGTAACAGTCTTATTTAGAGTTCATGTTTCGTGAAAATTGGTTGATTCAGTTTTCCTAAAAAAATCAGCAAAATTGTTTACAGTTTAAAAAAAACAATCAGAAAGTTTTTGACAGAAATTTTAGCCATCAAACGTTTTAATAATCAACTAAAAAATTGACAGATAACTCATTGTATTTCTGTCATTTTTTTAGTTTAAGAGCCACTTGGAGATCAAGCTTTAACTATGCCTTAAATTAATTTTATGTTTATTTTTCATTTGAGTGTCATTTTTGAAAACAAAAAAGTCAGCAGTTAAAATTTTTAAGAACGAAGGTCGATGTTTCATAAAAATTGGCTAAATACTGAATTTTTGGAAAATTTTTGATACAAATTTGTCCCTGTAAGGCGCATTTTTATGCGATTAGAACAGTATTAGTTTTGCTTTTTGGCAGTCGTACGTTTTGCCAAAAAATTAAATTATTTTCCAATTTTTTTTAGCAAAATTTTCAGATTTTTCAAACTGTTTTGTATGCAACTTTGAAACGAAAGAGCTCCCACTTAAATAAGGAAACCTTAAATTAAAAAATGACAGAAATACAATGGAATATCTGTTACTTAAAAAAATTAAGTGTCACTTAGGGTTTAAGTTAAGTATTATAGTGGTGCAAACTGCTCTAAAACAGCTTCCAAATAAGCCAAGATACTTAAAAATATAAGAGAAGTAAGGGGTGTAAAATATTTTTTAACATATGCGATTTTTAAATTTTACCACTTTTTGGATTAAAAATGGAAAAACATCAAATGGTCAATTTGATTAGATATTTGATTATTTTTTATTTAAGCGGTAATTTTTAAAAGAATAAATAACTTTTTATAATTTTTGAAGATATACTTATCTTTTTTCTGAAATTATCCATTTATTTAATTTTTTAAAAAGTGAGATTTTTGAAATTTGTTGATACAAATCCGGCCCTGGAAGGCGCATTTTTTATACGATTAGAAAAGAGTTTTTGCTTTTTGACAGAGGAAAACCCCATGCAAATTTTAAGCCATGATACTTCTTATTTGGCCAAATAGTTCTCCCAAAATTAAATTATTTCCATATGTTTTTGAGCGATTTTTTTAACTTTTTTGTGTACAATTTCAAAACCAAAAAATATATTAAAACCGTTCTTTTTTTATACGTTAAAGAAGAGTAAAAGAATGTTTCTTTTAACTTCTGTGATTTCCAAATCGCCTTTTTTGGGAGGAAAATGGAAAAATAAAATCCCTGGAATAAAAACAAATGGTCAAGTTTATAGAATTTTCTCGGTCATTGTTGATAGAAAAATAAAAAAATAATAATTTTTAAAGAATTGACTTTTTTTCGTCAATACATTTTCATTATATTTATCAAAAAAATTTCATTCTTTGTAAAAAATTGCTAAATTAGTTTTTCTAAAAAATGTGATATTCCTAAATTTTTTATACACATTTAGCATTTTGGTTCAGTTTTAAATAAGCAATGACACTTTGATATTCAGGCGGGATAACATGAGCAAATTATTTTTAAATAACTGCAATTTCCAAATTTTTGTGGGAATTGGTGGCAAAATAAAATAAATTTTCTAATAAAAAAATGTCTCGCTTTTTGATTAACGAAGTACCCTTCAAAATTTAAGTTATAATGCGTTATAATTTTTGACGAAAAAGCAACATTTTGGAGAAAATTCGGTGGAACTAGCTCAAAATAAAATAAAACAATATAACGTTTTTTTCTGTTTCAATAAAAATTCTGATTAAAACTAATTCCCAAGCTAAACAAATATCAATTTGAATATTTTTGAAGCGAATAAAATGTGAGAAGTGGGTAAATATGCAATTGTTGTTTTAAGAAAATATTTAGGCCAAGGAAGCTGTGCGCAGTGCCCGCGCGAAATCTTAATTAACAACCATTTCCGGTTGCATTACAAATTTATTAGATTATTAAGATTTTTTAATTAATCCAAATTTTAAATCAAGTAGGCCGCGCGAGCGCCCAAAAACAAACGAGAAACGTTTCGTTTAAAAACAAACGAACACCGCCATCCACTTTTGATCTTTTGAAATTTTCGAGAGTTGAGAGCGTGCTACGTTTCAGAATTAAAAGCCGTTAAATTTGAGGGATTGTGGTACGGAAGTTGTTGTAAAAGGTGGACACAACATGCTTCTAAAGATAAATTTATTCTCAGAAAATGACAAGAGGAACAACAAACAACTTTAAACAAGAAAAACAAAAATTATTGCAATAACCAAAATTTCTTTCCTTTTTAAGTTATAAATTGCTGAGTTGAATAAATTTAATAAAGATTTAATTTTCTAAGTAAATTCTTGCTGGCTTAACGAAATTATTCAATAAAACGTTGTTATGATATTTGGGCCTGTTTCCTTATTAAAACATCCCGTTCTCTAATTTGTGTTGATAAGAGCGAATTTAAGACAAAGCGGCTCTTAGAAATGATTGGAGATAATCTAAGACGACTTCCTCGATTGCGCCATCTCTTATCTCTAAATAAAAAAATGTGAAAAAAAATTGATTGACTTCCTTTGTCGCGACGCGCCGTTTTCTTAATCGGCGCCCGGGGTGTTTACATTTTTCGATCAAATAATTACGCGCCGGAAGATCGTTGGCCCACACGTGCCAACATCCTGTCATTTCAAAAAAAGATCACTTTTACGCCTCTTTAGTTGGGAGGATGATGAAAAAATCAATTGGCCGCGTTATGGCTCGAAGCACTCTCGAGCTACTCAATAAAATTGAATAGAAAGTTGTTTTTTCCACACTTTACAACAATGTGAGCGATTTAATGGTTTTCCAATCAAAATTCTAATGATCTTCTCATTAGATTCCTGAAAATCGGTTTTATTCATCCAATTTTTATTTATTTTTCTGAAAAAAGTTATTAATTCTCGTGAAAAAGGGGCATTTTTAAGAATAGAAAATTTTGCTGTTTTTATTTTCAATTTTTTTTTTATATTTTTACTAAAGGCAGGATTTAAATTTCTTCACCTGAAAACTGATTTATCCGTCTCAGACCAATTGATTTTTCATGTTTATCTTTTAGATTTAGAAAATATTTTTCACATTAATATTATTCACATTTTTTTTAATTTTACTGAAATTTAGACATTTTTTCGACAATAACTTTAAAAAATTGTTTTATGTTCATTTGATTAAAAACTCCAGTGGTTTTTGAGGAATTATTTTTATCCTAAAAAAATTTTCTGTATGATTTTTTTTTCTGTTATTTAATATTGATTTTTAACAACGTTCTATAATATTTTTACTGGCGGAAGATTTATAATTTTATCTTGATTTTTCTATTTAGTTCTCTATTAAAAACTAAAAAGAAGTATTTTCATAGGAATTTATTTATGGCAAATTTTGAGCCCTTGATATCAAAAGTAGATTTTAAAAATACTAGTTTTCTGAAACATCCAAAATATTTTGATAATTTTTTTCCTAGTTTTTTTATCCAATTTTGAATACTTTGTTTCTTTGTATTACTAATGGTGTTTTTTTTCAAATTTTCTTCTACAAGTTATTTGTTAAATATTCAGCCTTAAAACGTTAATATCTTTAGTAAAAATCGATAAAAAATGTTCGAAACGACTTCATTGTTTAGATTTGTAGAAAATACAATAAATAAAACAGTTTTGAATTTTTTTAACAAGAAATAAAAAAGTTACGCCAAATTTTGTGTTATTTTTATTAAAAAGTTCCTTTCGTAAAAATAACGTTTTTTTAGATAACTTTAGTAAAAATCGATAGAAAAATTTCTAAACGATTTCATTGTTTAGTTTTCATGAAAAAAACCATAAATAAAACAGTTTTGAATTTATTTTATCGAGAAATTAAAAAGTTACACCAAGGTTTGTTATTTGTTAAATGAAATGAAATGAAATTTTATTAAAAAAATGTTTTTTTTAATAATAACGTTTTTTTAAGATAACTTCAGTAAAAATCAATAGAAACATTTCAAAACGATTTCATTGTTTAGATTTTGTGAAAATATAATAAATAAAACAGTATTGAAAAATAAAGTAGTTACAGCAAGTTTTGTGTTATCTTATTAAAAAAAAACATTTTTTTGTAAAGATAACGGTTTTCTGAGAGAAAAATCCGTAGAAACATTTCAAAACGATGTTTTGTTTAGATAGAAAATATAATAGATTTATTAAATAAAACAATTTTGAAATTCTTTTATCGAGAAATAAAAAAGTTACAGCAAGTTTTGTCTTATTTTATTAAAAAAAAACGTTTTTTTTTCTCGTAAAAATAACGATTTTTTTAAATAACTTCAGTAAAAATCGATAGAAAAATTTCGAAACCATTTTATTGTTTAGATTTCATGAAAATATAATAAAACAGTTTTGAATTTTTTTTTATTGAAAAATAAAATAGTTACATCAGGTTTAGTGTTATTTTACTTAAAAATCGGTTTTTTTTGTAAAAATAACGTTTTTTTCAGATAATACTAGGAAAAAATGGTTAGAAAATTTTCGAAAATTGTTTAGATTTCATGAAAACAGTTTTGAATTTTTTATCGAAAAATAAAATAGTTACAGCGAGTTTGGGTTATTTTATTAAAAAAAAAACTCCTTTTTTCGTAAAAATAACGTTTTTTTTTTAATAACTTCAGAAAAACTCGATAGAAAAATGTCGAAACAATTTCATTGTTTAGGCTTCCTGAAAATACTTCAAATAAAAGTTTGGAGTTTTTTTATCGACAAAAAGTTACAGCTAGTTTTCAAGAAATTAATTTAAAAAAAATGGACATTTTTGGATAGGTAATTTTTGTTTATTTCTACATTATTGTACATTGAAGGATGAATTGGATTTTTTTAATATTATTTACTAGTAGCGGGTTCATAATTTTTCCGGCCTTAGGCTTTTTTCCTCTGTTTTATTTTCTTTTTTTGCGTTTTAAGAGTTTTTTTTATACAAATAGCAGTGGGTTCATAATTTTGAACACAATTTAAATTTTAGTTTGAAGCAGGATTATCCACAAATAAAATCTGATCTTTAAAAAAATTAGGGCTCTGTAAGATTTGCATTTTTTAATTTTAAATACTGTTGATCTGAAAAAGCAGCAAATTCTTCACATTTTCAACTCTTGCATGTTTCAATTTCAAAATGGTTTTTAAAAAATTAAATTTTTTTCAAAAATCGAAAATTTATGAATAAAAACTTTCAAGAACGTCCGATGTTTGTAATAATTAATGAATAATTTTTTTATATTTCCTACATTATTACAATTCATTTAAAAACGGAAAGGTTTTTTTAGGTTTTTTTGGGATTTTTTAATAATTTTTCTAGGCTGAGAATTTCATGAGTTATGTTTATTTATTTTTTGGAATTTCGGAATAAAATAAAAATAGATGTTTTTGTAGTAGTTTTTAGGACATTTCTTTCCAAAAAAATTGATTTTTTCCTTATTTTATCTTTATAGATATAGTTTATTTTGAACCAAACCGTTTTTTAGCAAATTTTACTTAAAAAGAAAAGATTTGAAGTTAAAAACCGAATAAGGCACTTTTCCGGCCCTGTAGGCTTTATTTTATAATTTTAAAATGTAAAAAAGCACTCAATTCTTCATCTTTTAAACTAATAAAGTTTTAATAGTTCAAGTAGTTTTCGAAAAAAATATTTTTTGTCAAAAAACGAAAAATATGGATGACATTTTTGTTTGTTTTTCTACGTTATTGTTCATTTAATTATTTTTACGACTATGAACAGATTTGTAGTTTCTTGTTAATTTACCAGTTCCCTTTGGTTGAACTTTTTTTCAAATTTACTTAGAATTTTTTTTTAATTTTAGAGCAGACGATTATTGGCTTTTGGGTCAATTTAGAATTTAAAAAAAATATATTATTGAGAGTATCTGGTATCTCTATAAGGTTTACTTTTCAACTTAAAAACTAATTCATGTTAATTTTTCCAAAATTTCGATTTTAATTAGTACTATCTTGAGTGGTGTAGTTTCTAGCTACAAAAAAAGTTTTACGTTCATTTTACAAGGCAGCAAAATTTCTTCAAATTTGATCACTTTAAGTGTTTTTATTACCCAAAAGTAGTTTTCCAAAAATTATTTATTTTTTCTAATCTTAAATTTTTTGGATTTTTATTGATAACTTAAAAATAAAGTTATAAGAAAGTTCGTAAAAATAAAAAAAGATTTGACGTTAAAAACCAAATAGGCGCCTTTCCGGCCCTGTAGGGTTTACTTTATAATTTCAAAATGTAAAAAAGCTCTAAATTCTTTATCTTTTCAACTGATAAACTCTTAATAGTCCAACTGGTTTTTGAAAAAATTATTTTTTGACAAAAAACGAAAAATATGGATGACATTTTTGTTTGTTTTTCTACGTTATTGTCCATTTAATGATTTTTACGACTATGAACAGATGTCTAGTTTCTAGTTAATTTACCAGTTCCTTTTGGTTGAACTTGTTTTTTTTTTAATTTTACTCAGATTTTTTTTTAATTTTAGAGCAGATGCATATTGGATTTTGGGTCATTTACAATTTAAAAAAAAAATTATTATTTAGAGTATCTGGTATCTCTACTTTTCAACTTTTAAAAACTAATTCATGTTCATCTTCCAAAATTTAGAGATTAATTAGTATGATCTTGGGTGGTGTAGTTTCCACCTACAAAAAAAGTTTTACATTCATTTTACAAGGCAGCAAATTTCTTCAATTTTTATTACTTATTATTACCCAAAAGTAGTTTTCCAAAAATTATTTATTTTTTCTAAGAATCTTAAATTTTTTGGATATTAATTGATAACTTAAAAATAAAGTTATAAGAAAGTAGTTTAAATTTTTAAAGATATTGAAATAAACTCCGTTATTTTTGCGATGAACGATGACTCATGACAACATTTGGGCATTTTCAAATGTGTTTAGTCTTGTATTTTCGTAATGTTCCTCCAATTCCCATGGGAAAAATTTACAAGAACATCTTATCATTTTTGATTACGTTTACATATTTCAAGAGTTATTTTAACGTTATTTGTTTGTTTTTGGCGAAATTTTGCACGATACGAAAAATAATCCTACATTTATGATTACTTCCAAGTAACAATTAGTACGGATTTTTTTTAATTATTGCACAAGAGTATGCGAAGATCTTTAAGGAAAAGAATAGGGCCTATTGTTTGTCTTGGAGACCGAAAAATTACTACCCACGCTTTCCCATCTTGCGAATTGCGTTTTCACAATCCTCCGCTCTCGTTGACTCTGATTATCCTAATTAGAAAGTTCATTACTTACGCGAAAAACAAAAGACAAACGCACAAAGCCATCTCTTTATTATTGAATCAGTTTTAAACGCACTAATTTAATGTAATCTTTTGATTACATCCTTAATTTTAAAAAAAGCATAGTAGGTACGAGTATGTAAGTTTTTCGGAAAAATCCAAAATATTTTGATAATTTTGTTTTCTAATTTTGAATACTTTATTCTCTTTTTTTGTTTTACTTATGCTGGTACTTTTTTGGCCCTTAGGCTGATTTATAATTTTCAGTTTTTAAACGTAGTTTTCAAGAAATTATTTTTTTCTAAAAAATATAAGTTTCTTGATAAAATTATCGTTTATTTTTACATTTTATGATGAATGGGTTTTTTAGTATTAAATAAATAATACCACTGGGGGTTTATAATTTTTCTACCCTTATAGGTAGAGTACATTTTTTCGGTTTTTCTTCTTTTTTCTCGACTTAATAGAAAAATTGTACCTATTCTTGTATACCTTGTATAACTTTTTTAGGAGTCGAAAAAACATAATAGTTCATAGGAAATTTTTTGTTCAGAATGACATTTACTATCGAAAAAAATTTTTGCTGGAAAAAAAAAGTGAGACACCCTGTAGATTAATTAAATTTTTTTTTATTTTATAAAAATGCGTTGATGTTGTTTTAGCTGAATTTAAAATAGTGAAATAGTTTTATAGTTGAGCTAATTTTAAGCGCGTTAGCTTTTTGTTTTAACAAAATTTATCACTCGTAAGTCTTGCAGTTGAGTTAAAATTATTCCCAATAATTGCCAATTTGTCATTTACAGTTTTAAACGTGTGTGGTTTTGGTGTAATTTTAACTTGGCGCGCGTGGAAGCGAAAAGGGAACGTGCGCGAACAATGGCGGAGCTGGGGGCAGGAAAAGGGGTTTTATGCCGCATTTAAATGGTAATCCTACACCGTTTAAGTTTAAGAAACAAGGCGATTTTCTAAATAGGGTGAATTATCCGGTCCGGAAATAGACGCGTTTAAGAAGTACGCACGTGCGTTCCTCACCCGGTGTTCCTCCTTCAACCATTGTATACGCTTTTTTAAGCCCCAGACTGATTTCATTATAATAGAAACATGTGTACATCATAAAACAAAGATTTTTCCATTTACACAAAAATCACATTTTTCAGTAATTTTCAACAATTATTAAAAAATCACTTACTACGCCACTGTATATTAACCATTTTTTTTTCAAAAAAAATCAGCTTCATTAAATAAAATTTTTAAGGTGAACTTTTTATGATATTTAAGAAATTTAATTACACCTTTAAATTTGAAAATATAAAAAAAAACGGAGTAAATAATTATTTTAGGAAGTAGAAAAATCTCGATCCTCCTTCATCAATTTAGGATTATTCAATCTTGAAAAGGCGTTGAAACGATTTTAGGTTTACATAAGAAAAATTGAAAGTAATAAACTCGTCTTAATTAGTCAAAGATGTATTGTTTTTTTGGACTTTCTCTCTTGACAATTAATCGCTGCTATTTCATAATCTTTGTCGCTAATGCACTAATTAAAAGCATTGTTTTGTCGTGGTAAGAAAAAACGGGATTGAATAATCTTCTCACCAAAAATTCGACTACTGTTTCTTCGTCATTAATCAAAACGAATTGCTAATTAAGAAAAGCGAACGTCTCGGTTATTTTAATTAATTTCAATCATTATACCTCTTCTTTAATTGGTGCTTTTCTTAGCCGTAAATGGTGATTTAGATGTTTGGAGCCAACAGGATTAAACTGGACTTAAATTTTATTCGATTTTCTTATAATTATTTTCAGATTGGTTTAGTTGCCGCTTATAAAAGCTTGGTTGTATTTAAATTTAGTTAACGAATTTAAGCAACAAACCACGATCTTGTTTGCCCTTATCTTTGGTAATAACGGCCCTTTTATGTTTGAGCAACATGTGTAGAACAAGCTTCTTTGACACTTCTGCATTCCTTGACGCCTTTTATAGCCTTATTTTTACCGACAAACAGGATTTATTTGTATATTTACAAACGTTAGCTTTTTATGGAACTTAATATATCCTTTATTGGGAAGTAATAAAAGTTTTTCAATCGGATTACTTCAAGGAACTTTCAAGCATGTTTATAAAAAGCTTCTTTAATTACCCGAAATTTAATTTAATTCAAATATATTCGAAAGGAATTTATCTAAAAAGTTTGATTAATTGAAAGCAAAGCACAATATTGTAGGTTTTAATCAGACGAAAGAACTTTTTCATTTTTCACATGTATATACCTATTTACCTATGTAAACTACAACGAAACAAATTACATCATTTAAAAACTGTGTTCAAGAAGATTACGTGGGTGTAACTCACTTTGATTGTTCATTCCAATTTACCTGTCAATCATGGTAAATACAAAAGCCTACACCAAAAATCTTTTGAAAATAAAAATGATCCCAGAAAATTATTCGACCACTTAAAAAATTGTTTTATGTAGATTAATGTGGTTACGTGGCATTAGTAATTTTATTTACTGAAAAAATTAGTAAAAGAAATGTGTTTCCTAATAATAAAAAAGTCTATCTTTCTGTGTAAAAAAAACTACCCATGTAACAGGTGGATAAAAATCAATTTTCCCGAAAAAAATTTTTTAACAAAAAATAAAAAAGAGAAATTTTTAAATTATTGCCACATTAATCTAGGTACATGAATTTTTTATGTCATCAAACTTTATTATGGGATAATTGCATAAAAAATAGGAGTAAAATTCATTGTTTAATATTTTCAAATTTCATGAAATTCGCAGCGTAGAGTTTTATTGCTGGTAATTTTGATAATGATCTTATTATTTTTCTTTTGAAATTAATAATATTATTAAGGCTGTGAATTCTAATTAAAAAGAGAATAAGAAAAAGTTTATAGATGTTGTTAGTTCAATAAAACTGGCCATTAATTTAAATGATTTAATTTTTATAAAAGCAGATAAAGTAGTCATTATAAAGAAGAAATTTATATCAATAAAATCATGGAATTTAAATAAATTTTCTAATTATTCCTAGATTTTATATTTTATGGTCTTCCAAAATTTCCTTCATAAATTCTCATAGTTATAATATACCGGGTGAAAATGAAACTAGGGCCACCCCTGGCATTTCTTTATTTATGGAAATAAAAAATTAAAATTTTAGTATATTATATGATCTAAGAAAACAAATCTTATGGATCGAATAAATTTTTAATTTTACTTCCGGTTTATCAGGAAATGCATCCACTTTCTTATTTTAAATATAACCCCCTGATTTTTTCTACGTAAAATCAAACATTGGTTAATTTTAAATATGTTTATGACAAAAAAATATTTTTTTTCAAAACTTTAAGAAAAAAATTTTTTTGGTAAAAATTTTTAGTAAAACATACATATGGGATATCACAGTAACCGGAAAAAAACCCTCTATTTAATTAGGGGGTGGCCCTTATATCATCCCATTTAAAAAAGTAAAGATATTTCCAAAAAACGCTTCATGAAAATTAAAAAAAATAATATCTCAAGAACGGTGAAATAAATTTTTTAAATTACAATTTATTTTACGTATTTGTATTATTTAAAAATAGTTTTTGTAGGTTTTACTCAAATTTTTTACCAAAAAAAAATTCAACATTTTTTCTTAAAGTTTTGAAAAAAAAATTTTTTTGTCATAAACATACTTAAAACTAACCAATGTTTGATTTTACGTAGAAAAAATCAGGGGGTTACATTTAAAATAAGAAAGTGGGTGCCATTTCCTGATAAACCGGAAGTAAAATGAAAGATTTATTCGATCCATAAAATTTGTTTTCTTAGATCATATAAGATACTAAAATTCTAATTTTTTATTTTCATAAATAAAGAAATGCCAGGGGTGGCCCTAGTTTCATTTCCACCCGGTATATATAAAGTTTGATTTTAAATATTCCATTAAAAATAATGTTGAATTTATTAGTAAATTACAAAATTTTAAAATTGATAACTCGAAATATACAGGGTGTACGAATTTAATACTAAATTGTTATGTTCAAGGGAGCGTTGCATTTACAGATATTGTAAAAAATACAATAAAGTACTCATAGTATTTCACAATTATAGTTATTATTTCCGACCAGTTACAAATCAAATTAAAAGCTTTAACGAACGTATACAGGGTGTTCTAAAAATGGCGGATAAGCTCTCGAGTACATTGTTGGGGAACCCTTCAGGAATCCCCAGAAAAATAGTTAAAAGAATCCTCTTGACCAATTCACCGAGATATGAAGGGTCAAAGTTTGGAATTCAACTTCATTATTTTTATAAATTTTTGAAAATCGACTAGTTGTTTTTTAATTCATAAAAAGTTAAATTCCAAACGTTGAACTTTGAATCTTTATATGTCGGTCAATTGGTCAAGAAGATTTTTTGAAGTACTTTTCTGGAGATCCCTGAAGGTTTCCCCTATAACGTACTTTTTGAACATACTGTAAAATACATTTTTTTTTTCATTTAAATTGACCAAATACTTTATAAAGTATAACAACATTTCGAATTAACGACATTTTCTGTGTGAACAATATTCAAAAAATCACTTATTTTTGGTATGGTTTCTAAATAAAAAAAAACGGTTTCCGTTTCGATTCTGAGGTGGAAGTCTGTAAGTTAGACAATTGTTTTCGTATAGTTATTTTTAGTACAAGTGAGCAAAGTGTATTATTTTATCATAAGTTTGATTGTTGGGTGATAAACCTGATCTTTTCCATTTTCGTTAAAATAATAAATAATATTATCTACTTTAATTAAGTACATTTTCTAATTTTTTAAAATTTTTATTGTCCACCTGTTATTTGCCATTTCCAAAATATCAGGAAGAGTACTTACAATCATCACATCATCGTCATTTTCTTGAGTTTCCATTTTTATATTAATTAAATTATAACACAAAGAGATCCTAATTTTAAATTTTAGGTTATGTCAACCTAGGTTTGCACGTAAAGAACTTGACCACATAATTGTTATTAGTTCGAATAATTAAATATTATAACTTGTGTAAATTCTATGCATTTAACATTTATATTAAATAGTTCTTATAACTATATTTTCTTTGAAACAATCTTAAATTCTTTTTAAATTTATAATTGACGTTTTTTATGCTTTGTTATGCAACCAACATTGCACTTTTTTCAACTCATTTGAGTATGCAGAAGATTTTAGCTCACTTGTTATTAAAATACATGCTTTACCCACTAAATTAATTAATTGAAAACTTTTAATCACGGGAATTGAAAAAAATGTTTAGTGAAATGTTGCTATGGTGAACGATTATGTCAGATTATGTCAACAAATAAAAAAAGTACAGTCGATTGCAAAAGAAACTGGACAATGAAATTTGAGCTGTGTTTCAGCCGTTTCAGCACATCTTGATTACATTATGGGAAATGTAACTGTTAGTAATTTTGGTTATTTTTAAGTGAAGAAAATACAAAAAATTTCCTTGTGGTAAAATATTATTTGAATCTGCTATAATATTCACTTCGGTTCTTTCATTTATTAACGGCATTTTAAAAATAATTTCTTACAAAATTTGATATTAACAATTTTGATAAATTTCAAATTCTTGAATTTGAATGATTGTCAATAAAGTTCTATTTACATGATAATTTTTTGGGAAAACATAATTGCAAGAAACTGTTCTTGTCCACTTTTTTTTGCAATCGATTGTACATAAGAAAAGAGAACTTCCCAAAATAAATTGAAAATATTCTTTATATGGCATTTAAAAATCATTTTTCTAAATCAAACATTTACCAAAATTCGCAATAAATGTTTACATAAATATTTTAATAATGGATTATTTTGTAATAGTGATAATAAAATATATTTTTCTATTCCATTTATTTCAAATTTTTCGTATAAAATTAAAAATATTTAAAAAAAAACTACACCTTTTCCAATTGATCGGGCTGAAGTTACATTTAAATGTATTCATTTTTACATTCATATTGTTTTTTATTAGAAAAAAAAATGTAAGGGCTCAATTTTTTTATATTTTGTTACGTGTACAGTCCTTTGTAAAAAGTTTTTTTAATCAGACCAGGAGTCAAAAGAATGAAAATAATCACAGTCACTTTTTCACATTTCATTTTAAATTTTTCGTGAAGAAATATGAAATTTTTAAATTTTTTTTAATTTCTTGACTCCTGTTATGCAGTTTTGCTAAGGATTGTATCTGTAACAAAATATAAAAAAATTGAGCTCTTACATTTTTTTGTTTTCAAGTAAAAAAATTAAATGTGAAAAAGTGACAGAATATTTTCATTTTTTTTTTTTAATATTTTGACTCCTGGTCTGATTAAAAAAAACTTTTTATGCAGTTTTACTAAAGATTGTATATTTAACAAAATATAAAAAAATTGAACCCTTACATTTTTTTGTTTTCGATAAAAAAAAATAAAATCTGAAAAAGTGACTATTTTTTTAATTTTTTTTTAATTTCTTGACTCCTGGTCTGATTTTGAAAAAACTTTTTATGCAGTTTTACTAAGGACTGTATGTGTAACAAAATATAAAAAAATTGAGCCCTTACATTGTTTTGTTTTCCATTAAAAAAATAAAATGTGAAAAAGTGACTGAATATTTTCATTCTTTTTTAAATATTTTGACTCCTGGTCTGATTTAAAAAAAAACTTTTTATGCAGTTTTATTAAAGACTGTATCTGTAACAAAATATAAAAAAATTGAGCCCTTACATTTTTTTGTTTTCGATTAAAAAAATTAAATGTGAAAAAGTGACTGATTATTTTCATTCTTTTATAAATTTTTTGACTCATGGTCTGATTTTGAAACAACTTTTTATGTAGTTTTATTAAGGACTGTATATGTAACAAAATATAAAAAAATTGAGCCCTTACATTTTTTTTTCTAATAAAAAAATATGAATGTAAAAATGAATGCATTTAAATGTAACTTCAGCCCGGTTTCCAATTGTATTTCAGAAAAGATCAATTCAATTTCAGAAATCATCAATTGTAATTCAGAAAAGATCAAATTGTATTTCAGAAAAATTAATTTAAATTTAGAAAAGACCTTTTGTAAAATATTCAGGAAGCCGAATGAGTTTTTGACAGATTAAATGTTAAATATCGAAAGCATTTATTTTTGATGGAATGTGTTTGCTGTTGTGTTTAACGTGCACAATCACCGCCAAAAACTTTTGACTTCCTCATTTTTTTTTATAATTGATACTTTCTGAAATTAAATTGATTTTTCTGAAATACAATTGATGCTTTCTAAAATACAATAGATCTTTTCTAAAATACTATTGACTATTCTGAAACACAATTGATGCTTTCTGAAATACAATTGACTATTCTGAAATTGAATTGATCTTTTCTGAAATACAATTGACTATTCTGAAATCGAATTAATCTTTCTGAAATACAATTGGAAAAGGTGTAGATGAAATTTTAATAACTTTTAGGAAACTAATAAAATTTCATTCAGTTTTAGTAAAATTACAACAAGAGTAAAAAAACACCTAAATTTGATACTCATACTTATGATCGTCAAAATTTTTGTTCAGTTTTACATTTTATAATAAAGGAAAGAAATTTACATAATATGGCAGAAAATTTGGATTTCAACTAGGAAGGAAACTTATTTTCTAAAAACAAAGATCATGAAAATTCCATAAAAACATGATATCAACGACAGATACTGCCATTTCTAAATTTGTCCTTTATAATCAATTTTCGGTGCATAAAGTTATGGTTTTTGCTCAAGTACACAAAAACATTACTTAAGTTTTACGTTTATGCTTTAGTGTAAAAAATCATGACTTTATGCATTGAGAACTCCATTATAAATGGCATACTTTTTCACGATTGTAGAAAAAAATCATTTTATGGTCTATCCGTTTTGAAAATTGCATTTTTACACACCGAAGGTATAGGAACTGTGCATAAATGCAAGCGAAAAAAAAAATTGTTTGCAAAACGGACAGAACAGCACAGAAACGTTATGTAATGTGAAAGAACGTCGTGTATCTCTTTAATAAGATGATGATGCTCTTATAAACTTATGTAAATAATCTGAATCATCATTCTTCGTTCAACATGATTTTTTTTATACAACAAGTGCCTAAAAATCTATCTACCCGTAAGTACAATTTTTTAAGAAAAATTAAAGTAAAAGTTATTTTTTTAACATTTTTTTGGTCAATCGAAGCGAATAAGTAAATTTACTAGTTGTAATTAATCTACCTGAAAAAATGCTTTTTTCTGAATGCTCAAACTGATAATAAAGTTTATAATTTTTTAGAATATTTTGAACCAAAATGTAGCTGCAAAAATTATTTATAATTTAATTTTTTAAAAACTTATTTTCTCACAAAACTCCTACTTCCTGTTATTTTTGACTTAATTCTTTAAAACCTGCACAAGTGTTTACCCTGACACTTGAGAATAATAAAAATTACATGCTTTTCACGCAATTGTCGTTTTAGGGTCTTTAAGGAAGGTCCTTTTTACGTCCAAGAGCGGAAACGTTTAGTGTTTAACAATTGAGCTTTTTAAAAAGTCAAACCTCCTAAGTTATCGCATCCCTTTGTACATTTTGTGGTGTTACCGTAATCTCATACAAATTTCGTTAAGGATTCATGCTCGTGTGATTTATTTTAAAAATAACTTTTTTCAATTTTAACGCGTTAAATTAAAACCGTTGATTTTAATCGGTTGTAAAAATTTTATTAATAAATTTGTTGTGGTTTAGAGCGCGTGTCTTAAATCGTAAAATTTGAGGGAGGCAGATGCAGGACCCTTTCATGTCGCACGAAAAAAAAAATAACATAAAACATCCTGCTGCTTAAAAAGTTAAAATCCGTGCGCTTTAAAGTTAAAGCACGACATTACCCATATGTTAGTTATTAAACATATGTTTCTGCACACCGTAAAATATTAAACAGGTATGTTTGTCTAAAAATAATGAAGTGGTTTATATAAAAAATAATCAAAAAATTTTAGTGAAATTTTCGTTAATTGTGTATATTAATATTGTTGGGTTCAACACTGAATATTTAAGCAGGAAGTTCATTTAATATGAAGAAGAGGTCTTCAGGTTCAGGAGGATGTTGAATAGCAAGCACATGCCATCCGTTTTAGGTCCCTATAGAGCCCTTATTGAAGAGATGACCTTACCCGTTTACCACATGTTCATCCTCTTAAAAACAGCAGCAATTTAATGTAACTTATATTAAAATTCTTTCCAAATCAGTGATTGCAATCAGTTATTTAAAAAAAATCACTGTCAACATTTCGTTGCTTAAGCACCCAAAAAATAGGCCAAGTAAACAAAACGGAAGCTCAGAGCATGTAATTAGGTTCCCTGAATTAGCCACACGCACGAATAACACAAGAAAGGCACCCGTTATTAAAATTTCAGCGCTTTTTACGCAAAATCATCAAATTACTATTTAGTCTCTTCATTATTGTCACGAAGGATGTGCTATAAAAAAGTAAACAACACCTTACTGCGGTTTGATCTCTACGTGGGAATGTGGGAACACCATCAAGTTCCCGTGAAAATCGACCTTGTAAGGCCACATTCCAACATCAATCCTCATACTAATTAATATAAATGATTTTATCAATAAGAAACGATTTAATTTGGTACAAATTCTATATAAAAAAAGCGACAACACCACAGTTCAATGTACAATATACAAAGTTATTTCGAGAAAGGACCGTTAAAAGAAAGCAAGGTATTATCACTAATTATGACTAAGACTAACGTGGAATTAATTGCTTCTGCAAGGTTGTGGACATTGCGTATAAACCTATGATTAATGTGGGAAATGCGCGTGTTTGATCAAACAACACAATAAAAGATAATCACGGATTGCTGCAATTAAATTCTTAGATTTTACAGGAAAGAAAAAAACTAAACTTCAAACAAAAAGTAGGAAGCAATATCCCACATTTTCAAACATTACACGAATAATTATCATCCAGTTTTAACGATAAATGTGCATCATTAAAAAGATTTAATTCGTCTTTAATTTTGTGCTATTTAAATTGATTAAATTATAGAGATTTAAAAAAATGTTGTTGAAGCTAACTAAGCTAATTTTAATTGGAAATAAAATAGGTTTAATGTCGTGTTTATTGTATTTTTTTGAAATATTCCAGTTTTATATCAACAAATATTGTATGCTTAACTAATTTTAAAAATTTAAAATGACGTGACTTATTGACATAAATGTACGTCATTTGTTTTTTTCATGTTTAAATGCATGAAATAATTACAGTTTTACTTAATCATATAAGCAATTATGCGAGATTATTTGTAATATTTTTGTGAACTATTTGAACAATATTATTTTGTTGTTATTTTGAAGCATTAAACGGTTTTGGAAAAACACTAACTTTAACAACAAAAAGGATTAAGCGCACGAACTATTGGTAATATATTTGAAATCATGTTATCATATCCGTAATTTAAAAAAAGACATAACATTTTTAAAAAAATTCCTGTAATTATACTTTAGAAAAAATGTGCAATATAAAAAATGAATTCAAAAGATTATTTTTCTTCTACTACATCCGACTACATCAAAATGTACATGTACACGTCAAAATTATCAGAGGTGTGGTTTATTTATTTGCATTTTTGCACCATAATTTTGAAAAGATATTCCAGGATACAATTGGAAAATTAAAAGCTGTTTTAAATTTCTAGTTTACTAAAAAATGTATTATAGAAAAGTTGGATAATCAAAAACGCATGTATCAACCCAAATTCCAAGCTGAATTTAGAATTAAAATTCTAAAAAAAAACCTTTTTTGACATATTATTGTTTTTCTCATTCCGAAAAAAAGTGCCAATTTTGTAAAATATAAGAATAAAACCACACGAAAGTATTTTCTTATTTTAATTTTTATTTTATTATTCTCATAAAAAAATCCTTTTTCAGAAATTTTCATAATTAATTTTATAAAAGAATTATTTGTCTGCACCAAGTTTTTTGTAAGTCTATTTAAAAAAAATAAATTATTATGTAAATACATAAATATACCGGGTGTTCACGAAACTAGGGTCACCGCTGTAATTTTTTTATTTGTGAAATTAAAAATTTGAAATTTTACTATGTTATATGGCATAAGATGACGCATTAATTATTAAACATTGGTAAGTTCCAAGTATTTTTTTGACAAAAATAATTTTTTTCTGAACTTTCAAAAAAAAAATTGGATTTTTTTTGGTAATTTTTTTTAATAAATTCTATTAAAACTACTCTTAAATAATTTAAATAGGTAAAGTAAATTGTAAATTATAAAATTAATTCGACCGTTTTTAAGAAATTAAAATTTATAGTTTTTAAAATGCATTTTCTGCAAATATCTTTATTTTTTCAAATGCCATGATAGAAGATTTTTTCCGATTAAAGTGATAACCAAGATGTAGGTAGAATCCTTAAGAGCATTCACGTGTAATTTTGGTTGCCTAAAAATTTAAGAAATTCTTCTCATTTTTTTAATTTATTTTTAAATATATTAATTTTATTTTTCGATCGAAAATTAAGTTACAATAATTATTAGTTGTTTAAAGTTGGTTTTTGTTTCTATTTTAATTTTAAATTTTTTTATAAAAAATAGAAACAAAAACGAACTGTAAACATCTAAAAATTAATGTAACTTAATTTTCAACCGAAAAATAAAATTTATATATTTAAAAATAAATCAAAAAAATGAGAAGTTGTTTTTTAATTTTTAGGTTAGCTGTGAATGCTCTTAAGTTTACTTACTTATTTATAAACAGCTGTTGATAAAGTGATAAAATAAAAAGATTTCAAAAAAGGTCCCACTATGCCATTAGAAAAAATAAAGAAATTTGCAAAAAACACATTTTAAAAATTAATTTCTCAGAAACTGCGGAATGAATTTCATAATTTAAAATTTATTTTACCTATTTAATTTATTTAAGAGTACTTTTACTAGATTTTATTAAAAATAATAAACAAAAAAAAAACAAAATTTGAAAGTTCAGAAAAAAAAATTTTTGTCACAAACATACTTGGATCTTACCAATGTTTAATAATAAGTACAAAAAATAGGGTGTTACAGTTAAAATAAAAAAGTTAAAGTGATTTCCGGTAAAATCGGAAGTGATATTGAAACTTTTTTAGTGCAATAAATGTATTTTCTTATGCCATATAACATACTACAATTTCAAATTTTTATGTTCATAAATATTGGAATTATAGGGGTGGCCCTTGTTTCGTGGACACCCAGTATAATACTTTTTCCTAATCAAATTCTGAATAATAAAAAATTTAAATAAAAATATTATTTTTTTTAGTCGAAAATATATAAATATTACTCATATATTTCTTGATAAAACCACACAAAAAGTTTATATATAATCAAGCACTGTCAAAAAAAACATAAAAAAAAATTGAAAATTAATAATGTATAAAAATAAATTTAAAAATTTAAATTTTTTTGGGAAATTATAAAAATTTATCTGAATGAAGTGAAAATCTGGCTATAAAATTAGATTTACATTATCAATCAGATTAATTGTTCTTAAAGATAAGTGAAATTTAAATATTTATGTTATAAATTACTAATCACAAAATATCGGTACCAATATGAAAAAAAAAAATGAATTGATTTTTTTGATACAGAAAATAACCACAGTCCTTGGGGATTTTAATGTAGATACCATAAATAATTTTTTACTCCGAATTAAAAATCATGAAAAAGTTTGCCACTTTTTGACTTAATTTTTTGGCTTTTTAAAAATGCAGGAGATGGGTACCAAAACGGTTTTCGTTGAAGACAGATTATTCGTCGTACCAATGTGGTTTTTTTAAAGTAATAGAATTAGGTACCAATGAATAATACCAAAGTAATCTAGATTCAATTAGTGTGGTTTTAGAACACCTCATGCTGGTTTATCTAATGACAAGTATCCATTATAGTTTATCCTTTGTTGATTCAAAAATAATATTTTTTAGGTACCAAACCGATTTTTATGGAAAAATGATACCAATAATGTGATTATTAAAAATAGTATCAAAGTAATATTAGATTGAATTAGTATGGTTTTTAAACACCTCATTCATCAGTATCCGTCATGGTTTTCATATTAGTACCCATCATGGTTTATTTAAAAAATATTGGTACTGATCCTGTTTTTTGTAATTTTCTCAGTGATTTACTGACCAAACTTTTTTAAACGACTGACGTTTCTGAAATTTTAACATTTGAATCAAAAACAACGCATACAAGCATCACATTTCCTTCAAAATCAGATCAGAATTAAAAAGTTAGGAAAAATTTGAAAATAAATACCCTGTAATCATGTTTTTAGATTTTATTTTTTTATTTGAAAAGAAAAAAACACAAGGCCCATATTTTATTATTACAAATGCAATTCTTAGTAAAATATCCTTCAAAATCAAAACTGGTTAAGGAAAATTTTAAAATAGATTTTATTGTTTTATCGAAAAACGCAATTTTAATATTTTATTATACACATATACCTACGCTTTTAAAGTAAAAACCAAAAAAATTACCTTTTTATTAAAAATGAAATACAAATTTTTAGAGTGCATTTTTTTCATGCCCTCAAAATCAGACTCATAGTCAAAAAAAATTAAGAAAATAACTCGACACTATTTAATTTTTTTTATTCAAAAAAAAGAAGATTGGTTTATTCAAATCCTTGACTTAAAGTACAATCAAACTTCCCTAACTCAAATCTTCAAGAGACTCTAAAAAAAATTCGAGATATAGAAAATTTGACTTATAGAAGTTCGAGTTATGGAAGTTCGACTGTATTAAAAAAAATAAAAATATTTGGCCATTTTATCAGATTAAATTTTTTTATTCGAAAAGAAAAAAATAACAGCGCAATTTTTTATATTTTTTATAAATTACTTACAGCCCTTAAAAAATATTAAAAGAATTAGAAAATTTAGAAAAATAAAAGAAAAATAATTACTTTTTCTATGTTGTTTTCAAAATAAAACGAAACAAACGAATGCAAAGGCGCATTTTTTTATCTTTTATTGGGAATTTCAACTACCACTAGATGGCGCTGTTAGCCCTTTGTGGCAAATTAATGAACTATCGAAGCCTACATGTTTCTATATGCGAATACAAGATAAAGTCCTAAGTGTTTTTTGCAAAGTTTTTAATAAATGTTGTTCTAATTTTTATTTAAAATCAATATTTATTCAAAATGGGCGAAGTTACTGCTGATTTTATACTAGCGTGACATTTTCACAAATTCGCCGACAGAGGGAGAGCTCTTTCCTAAAATCGCGAAAAATATGCATTCTTTTTTTACTAGGGAAGGCATTCAGGAATTATCATTAAAATATGGAATATAAATATCAACATTTTGCTTATTAAGAGTTATTTTCTAATAGGCAAAAATAGCAGTTTACGGGCAACACTAGATATGCTAGTGCAAACAATATTTGTGCATACTTTTTTTTATTTCAGATTCTAGAGTCATTCAACTAATTATGGACAGAAGAAAAAAAAATTGGAGAATCTATAAAAAGAAATATAATTACCCAAAAGTACCTTAACTTTGGTCGCTTATAATTAATTTTGGATAAAATTGCAACACAAAAGCTGTTGATCAGTTTTAGTTTAATTAATCTAGTTTACAAATCAGAAAAAAATTTGAAAATCTGTCAAGAAAAACTTGAGATATGCTGTTGCCAGTAATGTTCGATTTCATGATTTATCGCGATTTTTGTTCCCATCCTTATGCGCCTCTAGCGGTCCGAATAAAAAATACGTTTTGGGCTCCGCCTTCGCCAGGCGGAGCTACAAATCATTGAACTTTTATTTCGCTTGGCAGGTGTTCGATGAAATTTCAATTTCTGTGCTGGAATTGTTGACGAGCATCAGTTTTTCGTTAATTATTATTAATAAAATGAAAAAATGAAAAAATGAAAAAATGAAAAAATGAAAAAATGAAAAAATGAAAAAATGAAAAAATGAAAAAATGAAAAAATGAAAAAATGAAAAAATGAAAAAATGAAAAAATGAAAAAATGAAAAAATGAAAAAATGAAAAAATGAAAAAATGAAAAAATGAAAAAATGAAAAAATGAAAAAATGAAAAAATGAAAAAATGAAAAAATGAAAAAATGAAAAAATGAAAAAATGAAAAAATGAAAAAATGAAAAAATGAAAAAATGAAAAAATGAAAAAATGAAAAAATGAAAAAATGAAAAAATGAAAAAAAGAAAAAATGAAAAAATGAAATATGAAAAAGTGAAAAAATGAAAAAATATGTATATCATTTTTCTGAGTAGCCCTCTCCCTGAAATTTTGACTAAGATACTATCAAATTTACTATAATTTGAAAAGCTTGAAATTCAATTTTATATAAAAAAATCGTATAAACGAAAATAACAATTACATAATTTTAAATCGAAAATCTCTCATTTATTTAAATAAATAAAATAATAATAATATTACATAGCATTTATTAAATAATTTGTCATAACAATTTTTTTACCAGATTTTTTGGCATTTTGTTAACCTTTATTTAAGAAACTATTTAACGAACGTTTTTCACCTTTTTGTGCAAAATTTGACAGCTAACCTTTACACATATTGAAATTTGACATAAAGTTTATGAAATAATCACAGATATTTTTGACGTTTTACTTGTCACTTGTGTTGAATAGTCAGTTTTAGTTTTAGATATTAATAGTATATTGTTTTATTAGGAGTAAAACAAGTTCATTTACTTTTCTTTCGAAATTTTTAAAATAGTAATATAATAAATAATTTTAAAATTTGACATTTAATTTACATACAACACACAATACAACGTTAGTGTATATTGGGTTGCCTAAAATTCATTTATACTTTTTTTTTTCCTTGTCAGTGCATAGTAATTTCTACTCCTAGGCAGTAGAAAGTGACTATAGAGTCAACGAACATAAAAAGTGACATTTTAAAGTCTGTCAAACGTCACAGAAGACAAAGGTTTTTTTTGTCGATATTTATTTTTTTTAAATCATTTTGGATTATGGCTTACCTAGAAATGCGGATAAACGTAGTTTCGATAAGTACAAAATTCAAGGTGGCAACTTAAAATCTTGATAAGATTAACAATCTCAACTTATTTCGAGAAATTAATGTTTGCAATGCACTTGAAATGTATTTTTGTTTTGACAAGCGTTAATTAAGTGTAAAAATTATGTCTTACTTGCATGGGGTTGGATTCACTTAGGGATGAATAACTGGAAGATCTGCTCCCTAATGGTTCAGGACTCAGACTTCCATAAGAAGTAGTCGAACTTAAGGACACGGTGTCAGCCCTGCTCCTAAAAGGAGACAGCTGCACGTGTTTCATCATCTGCAAAAAATAAAATAAAAATAACCATACTTAACTTACAAAATATAAATAAATTACTTGTTATTTGTTTTCATCAAATAATCAAAAGCGTGTAATAATTTACAACCAATAATAATTCTTGTAAGCAATAAAGTCGGCTTAATCGTGTCGGCAGTTGATAAAATTTGCAATAATCAGAAATCATAAGCAACAATAATTTATTGGCCGTCATGAGCTCATTGCGCTTATCTTTAGTTCAGTCTCGGCTTTGGAGTCATGAATTGTGTAGGTAGCACCAGGATCAAGGATCAAAGGCGAAATCAATAAGAAAAGAAGAAACAAAAGCGCAACGAGATCATCAAATTCGCATTATTAATGCACGAATATAACTAATTGTTTGATTCACCATGATTTCGCATCTTTGCAACAATGAAGTGAGAGCTAAAAATGGAAATGATGCTCTTAATCATCGCTAATGTTTATGTTTAGTCGTTTAGTAGTTCGCTATTTTAGTAGGTAATTCTAATAAATCACAGTTTATTATTACATAAAATTTTTAGAACCACTTTTTTAATCATAAAAATAATAGTTTTGCCATAAATTAAAAAAAAATAATAATTGCTTACTTAGTAATATTTTGAAATTTACCAGTACTGAGGTAATTTTGGCCCTTAAAAATAACTTTCTCCAAAATTTTATCACATATTCTAAGTATAAGTGTGGCTTTCAGTTAGTATCAGAATTCTAACTGATAACTAACATCTTTTTCAAACTATCTTTTTCCAAAATTTGGGCCAATATTACCTTTAAGAGCCAAATGACAAAAATTGAAAGTACAATAGAAAAGTTTGATTCAAACGTTTGTTGTGCTTATCTGATAATTATTACTTGTATTATATTATTTTTCTGTCTAATTTTGCTTTCATGGTAGGTATCAACTTTCTCGAGGTGTAATATTAATGATAAAACTAGAGGAGCTTTAAGCTTTAATGTCGTCTGTTTTTTATTGTAACTTAATAATCCGTCGCAATTTTCACAAGCTGTGCTACTTTTTTAAGCACACAATGATTGTAATTAAATATAATTGTAGCGAGAATATGACATGACCTGCTAAAATTGGTCATTATTACGTTTTTATGGCGATAAAAAAATTAGTTTTTTTGTAATAACCAGTTATATTTTCACAGAATGATACAGTTTAAATGTATCAATTAGTAACGAAACTAAAAATAATTTTTATCTTTAAAATTATCATAAATTTCAATAAATTTCTATACAATATATTTTTGGTTTTTTTCATAAAAAAATTAAAAAAATATACTATTATGAAATGCAGTGTCCAATCAATGTTAATTAAAAGATATGCTAATAATTCAATTCCAGTGCAGGCATTAATTTGATTAAATAAAATTTGAGTCACACATATCACCAATAATCCAGAAAGGAATGCTGTTGGGTAATGTGAGATCCTGCGGTTGGTTCTCTGTGGTTTGAGTTCGTCTGAAGTAGCGACTTTCGAAAAGCAATTCCCATCATTTGAAGAAAGGACGTGGATTACAAAAGCGAAGGATTTACCCACGTTTTAAATCCGACTATTTTACATGGAAAAAGCAAGGATACAACATGAGTTTCAGCAAAAATCCATTAACTAATAGACAAATGTGGGTTGTCTTTCATAACACCAATCACTTTCCTTTCATCAATTTCAAAATGCGGGTGGGTAATGGGTAAACTAACAAAACTTCTAAATAAAAGGGTTGGTTTTAATTAAATTTAACTCGTTTAAAAATAATTGAATGGTGTTATCTCCTATCCTTCCAACTCATCTATTTCCTGTCTGAACGATTAAATAACAGTTATGAATGCTACAAGCTACAAGGTTATTTATTATCAATTTTATGGAAATACAAGTGAAATTACTATTAAAAGGGTTCAAATTAAAACGCTACTGTAATTATTAAAGCGTGCGATTTGTTGCTTTTTTAAGGAGAGCTCAACTTGTCAGCAATTTATTACTGTCCGAAAGGGGGCGTTCAAAAAATGTTAATTAATACTTACAAGTCAATCTGTATTCACTTCGGGCACTTCCTGTGCTTTCAGCTTCAATTCATGCCTTTATTTTAATCAGAGAGCATAAAAATTTTAATAGTGTAATAAAATATTTAATAATGTAAACACTTTTACATTCGGGAAATTTAAACGAGTTTTTGGTTACTAAAATTATTGCAATTAAAATAGGTTTAATTAATTGAGTGTAAAATTATCCATTTTACAACTAAATTTATTATTGAAAACAATTTAACAAAACAAATTAAAAATGTGGAATAAATGGAATATTTTTGGGTTTTTTATTTGCAAAATATGTTCAATAAATTTTAGGTTTATTTTCCTAAAATAATGGAATTATTAATAATTTTTCTTAACTTTTGGCCAGTAAATTTTTGAGAACCAAGGTAACTTAAGCCCTTATTAATACACAAAGGCGTTTTTTAATTAAAATATGTTTTTTATTATTTAATTAGGTGTATGGCCTTAGTGATTACAATAAATAATGAAAAACCTTGCTTTTTTAATGATTTTTAACAATCTTCATAAATAATAATCATATTTTTGTATTCTCTTTAAAATATTCAGTCATAAATGAACAATACCACGCTCAAAAACAAAGCCTTCTCCTGCTATTTAACCATAGAACTATAGACATCTCTTTTTACATTAAGTTTAATAAAATCTAAATATTTCATTTAGTTACTTGTCTGGTCAAGTTTTTGATATTTACGTTCGAAAATTTTTAATTATTAAAATGACGTATATCCTGGTATTCTCTTTCCAAATACAAAAAAAATTCGGCTAACATGTTTTTCGACCAGTTAAAAAGGCAATTTTAAAATGTTAAATTTTAAAGATTTTTGTGGGACACTGAATAATTTTCCTTCTTATCATTTTTAGGGATAAATCAATTCTGATATGGATTTTGTCTTTGCCAAGTTGGTTTTTAAACATTGTTGGCTGTTTTAAAACTAAGTGGACCACGAGGTGGACTATATAGATAAAATCAAAATTCAAAATAAAATGAAATTTATACAAGGTGACCCAAAAAAATCATTAAAATTTTACAGTTTTAAAATTGCTAGAACTTTTTAAGGAGTCGAAAAAAAATATTAGTTAGGAATAGGAATTTTTTGTTCAGAATGACATTTGCTAACTAAAAAAAATTTTGCTGGAAAGAAAGTGAGACACTCTGTATAACTCGTGGTAAGAATAAGTATCAATATTTTTTTTAGAAATGTTTAACTCGTGCATTTCTAAAAAATTTCGGTAACATTATTACCACTTATGATATTATCCTTGAAAAATACAATTAATTTTGGAGGAAAAAGCTGAAATAAAAATTAACATCATAAAGGTGTATTAATTATGTGAAAAAATAGGTAAAAGGCGAATTTATAAATTAAAAATCTATTTTCGAGTTTAATAATTTTACTAGTAAAATGTCAGTTAGTAACTTTTTGCAGAAAGAATATTAAAAAAATCTCGAAAATGGGTTTTTTCAGGTTGTTAATTTTAAAAATTCATTATAATTAGGAATTAATATCGTGTTCCCTCATTGGCGTGCCTGAGTTTTTATTTCAAAAAGCTTTTTAACAGCAGAACCCAAAACGAAACGAGCTATCTTGAAAATTCAAAAATTACAATAGACTCGAATTTCACATACTTATTTTTTTTAAACCTTCGGGTTAGTTGATTTTTTAATATATTTTCGACAATTTTTAACTTATGATAACCAAAATTAGTCCAATTTTTCTTTTAATAACCAAAAAAAATAAACTTACGTTTGAATTCTTTAAAAGAAAACGTATAAAAATCTTATGCATCTTTCTAGGATAAAGTAACCAAAAATGGCTACACGTGGTGATCATTCCAAATGTTCAAGAGAGTGTAAGTTCGAATTTCGTATTTTGAAACTGATACCCTTTTATTTTGTCCCACACCGACCTCACAAGCACAAAATTGTGGTTTTTGGACAATGTTCGAGAAATTTGGCCGAAGAAGTTTGGTTTTTATAGGGCTTTAAAGGTCAGGAAAATATTTTTAGTTGTTTGAAGAAAAATAAAAGAAAATACCACACTTACTAAAAATTTCGGAAAAGTATTTAATCATAAAGCATCATACATATTTGAAAACCCATGTAATTCTACTTAATTCGAAAAATAGGTGTGTTGATATAATATCTGCGAATTATTAATAATCTTAAAATCTCACAAAATTTCAATTTTTGCTCAGAAAATTATGGTGATTTATAAAACAAACAATCCCCTAGTTTATCAAAATCAAAGTGATCGCTTAAAGTAAGTAGCCAATTTTGAAGAAGTATAATTTAAAATACAACTATACAGGACCTTTATATTATAACAAAAAGTTTTAGCACTGTTTTGTTGAATAAAAAATAATTAAATACCTACATAGTTTTAAGGTTAATACTTAAGTAATAATTTCTTTTTGAATTCTTCCAAAATGAAACTGTGTATAAAATATCACCTGTTAATTTTCTTTCACATATAATTTTATTATAACCCAAAAAACAGACCCACGAAATGTTAAAAGTAAAAAAAAAAGAAGTTTAAAATTGTGTTTCCTGTGATTTACCCCCACAATTCACTACGATTTTTTCTAGTGTTTATACTAAACCTTCATCAAATAACCCTCTGACTTATAACTCGAAAAATGTTTGATAGACGTGTTTAAGGGATTGGATACCAAATTGGTTTCTAAAAGAATGCGAATTTACATTACATTATCAAAACCTCTCCAGTTACCTTTTAAATCTTTCTTATTGATGGAAGAGTTTGCAGAAGTCTGGAAACAGAGTTATATTTTACCAATCTATAAATCAGGAAATAGATCAGATATTTCAGACTATAGTGGAATATGTTTTCTGGCTGTCAATACAAACTAATAGCTTCAGGTTTTACCTTTAACAAATCTATTGTTAATTGTGTTAAAAGCTATCTTACTGGAAGATGACAATGTGATCAAATTAATATTCACATATCTACGATAATATCAGTGATATCAGGGGTTCCTCAAGGATCACACTGTGGGCCAATACTTTTTCTTCTATTTATTAATGATATTGCTGATTGCATTGAAATATATCTTCCAATCAGAAGTAATTTGATTTAATTCGATTTCAATACTGCATGGAAACGTGGTAAGTAAATGCTCTTATAATTTTAATCAAATCACTAGTAAGACCTTACTTTGAGTATGCTTTAATAGTTTAGTCTCCATTTTATATCTGCTATAAGCATCAAATCGAGAAAGTTCAGAATAATTTCTTGAACACTTTGATATAGGTACCGTTTATTATTCATCTTACGTCGAGTCCAGTATAATATCTATTTCTAGAACGTATGACCTGATGAAGTTGGAATCAAGGAGAGAAATAAGTGATTTGTGTTCCATTTATAAACTTTTAAATGGTTATATTGATATGCAGATTTGATTTTGGAAATCGACTATAATTGTCCACAAAAAGTATCTCACCACATACACCTTTTCAAGCCGAAACTTTCGACTTCAAACTACAACAAAAATAACCTGACAAAAAGGACGATGGATATGCAACCGCACTTTAAAGATAAAAGTGAACTTTAATTTTTTTACGGAATTTATTTGTATACATTTTAATATAAAAAATAAATTGTCTTAATATCTCTATTTGTTCTAAAAACTTGAGTAAGTTTTTTTTTTGAAAATAAGGTTAATACCCAAAATTTACGAAAAACTATAGGACCATTAAAATGACTTTTTAGTTTAAACTAGATGATCGGACAATTTTGTAATCAGAAACAGTTTGTGATTTAAAAAAAAAACTAACGAAACCGATTGTTTCCAAATAAAATATTTCTATTTATAGTACAGTAAAATTAGCACAAAAACAGCCTGAATAAGGAAAAAATTACAGAGTTAATGAAACTCGGTTTATTTGTAGCTTAAATCATATACATGCTTCTGGAGTTATGGGGATGAAAAATGGTTTTTTCAAAATATCTTGGTTTTTATCAATCCTACGATAAAATTATTTATTATCAATCTTAGAGAGCATAAAATTTTCTACAACTTTTGTTCGAAACTTTTTTTTGTAGGGTAAACTTATTTTTAAAGTAGCGCAAATGTCCTATACATAGAGATTTTGCTTAATTTTGCTACATTTTCAGTCGTACCTCGATAACAAAAAGAGATAGCGAAGTGATTCTTTTTTTGTCGTAAAACGGACCTTAAAAGCTTTCAGAAAAGGTGTATTACATAACTGTTAAATAGAATTTGAGGGGTTGATTAGACCGAAAAACTTCAAAAATTGCGACTTTTTAAAATGGGACATTAAAAAAATATTTTTTCGTTATTTTTTCGAAATTAAAAAAAACCCTATATGTGGTCGGTTTTGGTTTTAAAAGAAGATTCAGTAGACTTTTTAAAAATGAAAATCCGTTAAAAAATGGTCGCACGGGAGCCGTCCACCCTTAAATTCAAAAATTCTGCTTTATTTTCCCAACCCCTTCGAGTATAAAAACAAAAAATAGCCTATTAGCTGTAAAAGTTATTCTTTTTAAGGAAAATGAAGTAAAATTTGAAATTTTTTAAAAATTGTGGGCGCCAGTGGTACAACTGTCCGACCGCGTTTGTGCAATTTTTTTAACATTTTACGTTCTATTTTTTTCTGAAGCAAAGGGAGAAAATTTAGAGGTGTCGATTTTCTTGATAATAAATATTAATGTAATAAGCAAAATAAAAAATATTGCATCATAATATCCAACCCCTATCAAAAGTTACGAATTTTGAAAGTCCACATCGAAAAAGCAAAAAAAAACGAAATGCAAATTTAAAGGTTTCAGTTCAATATAAAAAATGAAGATATCAAAAAAGGGGCTAAGAAGGTCATAATAACGGGTATCTACTTTTTAAATCAAAAACCCGCTATTTTTTGCACCTGCTGATCCTCAAATATAAGGGGTACAATTTGAGCATTTTTGCCGCACGAAAAAACGCTAAATTTGTACACTTCGCGTCTCGGCGCCGGGGCGCCACACGGTTGCGTCTGGAGACTTAAAAATGGCTAAGGTCTATCCCCAGGATGTGAGAATAAAAGGAGCCAAATTTCGTCGCTTCCCTTTAAGACCGGACGGGGCTGCGATTTTTTAAAGTTGACGCCGGCGAAAACCGAGAAAAAAAAGTAAAAAAATCGGACTTTGGAATTTTTTTCAGAGTGTGACAGTGCTTTGAAAAATTTTAAATTGAACCTCGCTTAGAATCCACATCTCTCTTCACGATATAACCGGAATTTTTAAAATCCGACGAAAAAAGCTACCCTTTTCGTAGCTCCCCGCAGAAAACGTTCGAATTTGGGGTAAAAATACAAAAGGGGTCGTATCTCCGACCCATTAAAAGACAGGTCCGGACGGGTCAAAACCATCGTCTTTAGAATCGGGTCCTCCATAACATTCTAAAATTTGATGCGATTCGGGGTGAATTTCGGACACTGAGGGGATGAATTCGATTTTTCTTTCGGGGCGTAATAACATTTTTCGGGGCTGTCCGATCGAAAAGGGACATTTAAACTTTTTTCTTAAAATTTTCTTCTCCGTACACATACAAAATTTCAACTCTCTACGAAAAAAAATACCCTTCCCCGTTTCGAAACACTAGTTTCTTTCATCTGTAGTATGTATAGGACATTCGCGCTACATTAACTAAAAATAACTTTATCCTACAAAAAAAAGTTTCGAACAAAAGTTGTAGGAAATTTTATGCTCTATAAGATTCATGTTAAATAATTTTATCGTAGGATTGATAGAAACAGAGTTATTTTGAAAAAACCATTTTCATTCCCTTTTCCAGAACCAGGTACTCTTTAGATCCTAAATGTACATGATTTAAGTTACAAATAAGCCGAGTTTCATTAACTCCTTATTGAAACCTAATTTTACTGTACTATTAGTGGTTAGAAAAAACTATTATAGAGTAACAATAAAAATATAAATTTTTTCTTAACAATATTCTCAACTTTAAATGTTTTCATAAAATTTTTGATTTTAGTAGAATCGATAGAAAACTTTTATTTAAAAAAATCGTGACATAAAACCGAAAAAGCTGCATTGGTGGTTTATTGCTTTTGGTATGCAATTTACGTCCAACCAAAATAAGCCCAAATTTTGGTATAGAATAAAAATTTTGGTTTTACATTAAGATTTGTGATTTTTTCTATTATTTCGTTTTAACTAACTAAAAATAAATCTTTTTAGGTCATGTTCTCAATCACAACGAAATACAGGTTTTCTTCAAAATTATCCCCAACAAAATTTCTGCTTGAGAATCTTCTTTGAAGTAGCAAAGCAACTCTTTAAACTGACATTAAATCAGCAGGAAATCGGTTTTTCTTACGATTTAAAGTCTCGAGTAGGCGATTGAAAACATCTTTTGTCTTGTAATTCAATCCTCGAGAAGGGCGGATTTTTCGTCTTCGTTATAGAACATCACATGACATGTGTGTACGCCTACGCGCCCTTTTAGCCGCTCCTTTTGACCTGTCCCGCTTCTAGCCTCGAGATTTCCGATAAAAAAAGACGCTTTGTATTTACAATCCTTCCCAATTATAACAAGAGGTATTCTTGGAAAATATGTTTATCTTACCTCAATAAAAAAAAACGAGATTTCGCTGTCTGTAAAACACCTTGTACCTAATATTTCTGTTGTAGGTTTAATTTTGATTAAAATCATTTGCGTAATTATTAACAGATGGTTAATTCCGAAGGCACGCGTTCACCTGTTATAAAATTATTAATAATACGCCTGTTTATGTTTTGTTTTTGCGCGAAAAATGGGTTAAAACCTTGCGGTCGTGGGTTGAAATTTAAAAAAATCGTTTGGGCGTCAGACGGCCCACGAGAGGATAATTAATGTGTTTTTGGATGAAAATTTCATAAGGTCGTAACATATGGTTGAAAATCCTTAATTGGTAAGGCCAATATTGTTTTTCAAGTTGATTGACCCTAAGGGCGCGCCTAATTCACTCTCCATTATGAAAGTAGTTTTCTGCAGAGAACCGCACCCAACATTTAATGCCCTTCCGGATAATGCATACGCGTACATCAATTTAATCAAAAAAGATAAAAATGTTAACTAAAGATACAAAAAACCAGTCGTTTTTCGATTTTCGCCCACTTATTCCTGACGGTTTTGGAAGGTGATTTAAATTGTATTTTTTTATTTATGACATTACAAGATTTTTTTTTATTTTAACAAGAAAAGGTCGTTAAAACCCGTTGAGTTTTGAAATGGCGTGCAAAAGTGATGGGAAAATTGTTGAAACAATTACACGGAAATTTGTTGTGATGTTTTAATATAAAATTTAAAAACAAATTTATACTCATTAAATTTGTTAAAAATAATTCATGCTTTTTATAGAATTTTTTAACTAACTTTTTGTTATTTATTTTTTTATCTAAGAATAACAAATTGATGACTTCAGCGGTTTTTATTTGTTTTTTATTATGAGTTTATGATCTTAAATTACATCCACTGTCACGCATTGTGTAAAACTATAGTAGTAACAAGCGATATACGATGCTTATACTAATTTTATGCCATTTTTGCTATTATTATAATTAATTTTATAGCTTTTAGTAATAACAAAATTAAAACCGCTTTATTTTAAAACCAAGTAAGATAATAATAAGCATTTTTTATGTTTTGAAAGGTGTTTTTATTGGAAAAACAACGTTATAAAAAATATTATTGATGAATTAACAAATATGTTAGATGTTCGATAAAATTTCAGTGTTAGAAGATTATATTGTCAAAAAAACCAAAAAGGTGGGGACCTATCAATTGCAGTTTTAGAGCTAACAGCGTTTTGAATTGTATGTCACCTATTTTTACCATCAGTAAAACGAAATTACAAATGTGTGTAGATTTTAAAAGTCAAAAAGACAAAACAACATAAATCGTCGACTTTACAAAGAAAAAAATTAAAAAATAATTTTTGTTTTTTAATCACTCAAAATAAAGCCAATTAAGAGGGTGTTTTTTATCGTCTTCAGAAACTACACGATTATATCTACAACTTATAAATATTTTGACTTCCCAATTATTTTCTTTCACGTACCAAACCATTTTCTTCTGCAAGTGAATCCTATTGAAATATCATCCAGGATTAATAGAAAAAATTCATAAAATTTAGAAACAATTTGACAATAATTTGGTAAATCAAGGAAAATAACTAGGAATACAAAACTTTCATTATTTGTACGGATAATAATGTAGTTTTAGAAGAAAAGAATACCCCCTTCATTGGATTTATTTTCAGATATTGCCAGAGAATTAAAAAATAAATACAGGGTGTCCCATTTGACGTTGGACTGTATGGGTATTTTTGTTATTATTGGAGATAGAAAGTTGGTTAAATGGACAAAGTAGTAGAGATTTTTTCAAATATTAATTCATTTACAAAAAATTTGAATATCACATTGTTCCAACGCTATCTTGAAAAAACAAGAAAATGCGATCTTCAAAATATGGCTATAACTTCGTTATTTTCGGTGGTACCAAAAAATTTTTTGGACTTAATAGAGACAATTTTTTGTGTACAATACAGTAAAACAAATGAATATTTTTTTCGCCAACGGATTGACCAGAAATGAACCAAACTTATTTTTTTCTTATGGCAGCCATATTGGATTTACACATTATTTAGTTTTGATTTAAAATTAAAAAGCCTATCAAGTCACGTGTAATGCCTTCCAATTAAAAAAAGGTTTTTCATTACCCAAAAATATAATAAAAATTGAGTCAAAAAAAATTCGATTTTTTTTTTAGAAAAAGCAAACCAATTGAATTTTTCAAATATTTTTTTAAAGAAACAGCTTCTGAGAGTTTTATAACAAGTAAAATTATTTATTTTATGAATAACTATAAAGTATGATTTTTGTTCGTTTTTAATTTTTTAATTACTATTCGTAGGAATCGAGGTAAGAATGCAAAAATATGGTTAATGTTAAACTTTAAATAGATTAAATTAATTTGATTAATCTGATTCTAAAATATGAGAAATTCAGTTACAACTTTAATATTATTTATATCCTTAATCCCAATAAGGAATAATTAGTTTAAAAGTCATAGGTAAATATGTGCATTTTGGACTTTTTCCGGAACTTTCCCTGTAATCATTTATTGAAAATTAAAATTGACATTACCTATTACATAAATCTTAAGGAATTAAATTATTGACTTAAAATAAAAAAAACGAAAAATAACCTAATTAATTAGTTGTAAAATTTGCATGTTTAATTATTTTATAGGTAACTATGTTATATTATGTTACTAAATAAGTAGTTTCCCAGGAAATAAAGATAGTAGTTAGCATTTACTATAAATGTAGATATTCATGTTGTTTGTTTTGTACATAAGTATATCCATATGTATGTATATAGTTGTAAAGTAGGCAAAAACATAAAAAACTGGGATTTACACTATTATAAATAACATGTTTATTTATAAATCAATAGGAATGCTGTACATTTACACTTTAGTTAAATTAATAATAAATTAGTTAATTACAAAAATAAAAAATCAGAAAAAAATTACTTGAAACTCCCAAAAATATTTTAATGAAAAAAATTAATACTACTAAAAATTAATTTTTATGTTCTTGTAAAAATTAAATAAATTATGGAACAAAAAAATACACTCAAAATATTTTTTTATATACAGGGTGTCCCAAAACTGGTACCTAACGCTCGCTACAATCTCAGAGTACCGGAAAGATATTTTAAAAAATTTATTCACAATATTTCTATGTTATTAACCAAAGAAGAAAAGGATATTATTGTCATTTTTTATATGAATATACTGTATTTGATGAATATTGTCAAAATAACATTTCAAATCTTGACAGTTTTTTCAAAATATGTCACTTTTCTCAGAATTGTCATTGAATAAAATAACATTGGTTCAGTGGTGCCAGATTCATTCTTTTAAAATTCTTAATAAATTTTGAACATTTTATTGACTATTTTAATTGAAAATTGTATTTCTCTTTGCCGAAAGTGCTCCTAGTTGTGATGGCTCTATAGAGGATTTTTTTAATATATTTTTTCAGTACTTTACTACTACTCTACCTGACAATGTAGCGAGAAATTATACGATAGTTTTGCGACACTCTGTATTTTATAAACACATTATTTAAATAAATACAGGCAATTAAATTGGAATTACCGAAAGTGGGCAACCAAATATACTTTTTGGGATATTTAGTGTTAGGTTTGTATACCAAATTTAATTTTTTATAATTTTTGTTTTAACCAAATTTGGTTTTACTTAAGAAATAAAATTTAAAAATTCATATTAAAATCACTTTGATTTTTTAAAAACTTCACTATTTTAATATTGCCAACTGTACCAAATTTAGTTGGAAGACCCTGTATATAAAATGTAAAAACATTTGAATTTTTATCCACTTCTCACTACCCATCAACAATGTTGCAACTAATAGTTTAATTATAAATTTAAAGCCAATTAAATAATTTTACATATCTTAAAACGAAAAATTTACACAAATTGGGTCACATTACTCGATATTTTTTTACTTTTTTTGGAAAATTTTACAGATTATTTATTAAAATTAAAATCAGTAAATAAAAATAATTCTCTAAGTTGAATAAGATTAATCTAATTATGGTTAATAATTTACATAATTTACTTTGCAACATTAATACACCATAAATAAATTTAAACAACTTTTACTCAATAATTGAAATCATAAATTTGGGATTTGTTCTTTTTGTCTTTCCATTTATTAAAACCATTACATTTTATTAAATCATTAAAGCCAGGTCATAATTTGCATTATAGTTTAATATTATCTTGATACAACATTCCTAGTAATAATTTAATAATTAATACGTAATGTGGGAAAATTAAGGAAAACCATGATTATAAAACAGAATTTAGTTATACATTTTTATTTCAGCCTTCATTCTTTGATTCTTTAACGAATTCGGTTGATTAAATTTATCACAATCAAGGTTCTTCCTTTATTTTTTATCCGAGTTGTTTTATCATTATTTTATTTGTAATGCAATTAAATGTTGTTATAAATTTCTTGGTATTAACATGCGGGTGGAGAGATAAAAATGATGTTCTAAAAGTGGAATTTAGATTTGTTAAAGATAAATTTCTTTCAGAAAACTATATTTCACTAAAACCTGATCAAAAAATCATAAAAAAAATGACTTGAATTTCTATATCATAAAAAATAATGTTTATTGAGTTTAATTATTGGTTTCATAAATACTATCTTATCTAAATAGTTCCCAGTAATATTTATGTTTTTAAAAATAATAACATCGAATAAGAAAATTTTATAGAAAAAATCCCACTTACATTATTGAATTTTTATCACATTCCATATTTTTTACATATTTTAGTTTTTTTGTTTCATTATTTTTTACAAAATAAAATAAAAAACTTGGCACAGTTTCTTAAAAATTTCTAAAAATGTTTTTAAATTGTATTCATAAAAAAATTAAAGTTATTTTTTTAAATATTTTTTTACAAACATTCAATAAGTTGGCTTAATTAGGTTAGGGTAATTTTCATAAAAAGTTTTATTAACATGAAAAGTAAGGTTTTTAGATTTTTAAAAAAAAAATTATAATAATAAACATAAACTAGGATTATTACAGAATTTATTTAAAAAAAATTATTTTATAAACATAAAATATGTTTTCTTAGATTTATTTTAAAATTTTATTTTTATATTTTTTTCAAAATTTTTATATTTTTTTATAAATATAATTTTTATGTAATTTCATGTATAAATGTTTTAAAAAATTATACCTTGATGTATGTTGATTAATCCTTAATAAATGTTAAAAATTCACAAAAATCACTTTAATATTTTTTTTTTATTTAGTTAAAAAACTTTTAATAAGTTTGTAAACAAATCCACGAGTTTTTCGCACGCAACTGGCTGTCAAATTGGTTCAGTGTACACACGGTTCGAACGACACCATGCCACTGAAGTTGAAAGTTGGTAGAAGTGAGTAAAGTGTAAAGTTGCTACTGGGCCTAGGCCTACTACAGGCCACAGGCGCGCGCCCAGCCACTAACCTTGCCCGACAGGCACTTAAAAATGGTGGGAGGATTTACTAAAATAATAAATACTATCTTACTATATTACATCTAAACTTATTATAATAATTAATTTTTATAAAAAAAAATCTACAAATTTTAATATTTTCAATTATTTTAGAAATAGCACTTGTGTGTAATTATTTACCACAATTTAATAATTTCTCTTAAAAACTATTTTTTTTTATTAAAATAATTTTTAAAAATAAAAAAAAAATATAGAAAAAAAATCTAATAAATTATATTAAAAAAATATAAACATATGTAATTTACAAAAAATAAAATTTAGTGACTTTCAATATTTCTTTTAATTCAACAAAATTTACTGCTTTCTTCTTAGAAATAATATAAATATTCAAGAATAAAATTAATGCAGCTTCTATTTTATTGGTTTTATATTAATTATTATCGTAAAGAATAAAATTCATTATTAGTTATTAGGGTAGAAATAAAGAATTTAGTGAAAATTCAATTGAACCTATACCATATTTCAGAAGTAGCACAAGAGCATATAAAAAGTCACTGAAGCGTTCCACAATATGAACATTATTAAAATATTGAATCCACTTTTCATGTAACAACGGTTCACGCAGTATTTCAGGAGTTTAAAAAAAAATTAAATTACAAAATTGTCAAAAGTTTTAGATCCTTAATTTTCACTTCTTTTTCCTTCAACTTCCTCCCACTAAGGAATATCTTTTAGATTAATCCAAATTAAATTCTGATAATCTTCGAATATCTTGATTCAACTATTAGATTATCAAGACATCTTTCATATACACAAAAATCTCAAATTCGCATTCTTTTAAAAGGAGAAATTGTCTGGGTAAAAGAAATCGTCTGGTACCTTCAACTGGGGTAACTTTGGCAAAAATCTTGGAAAAAGATAGTTTGATCTACTGTTAGGTAACAAATAGAGTTATCGACTTGGTTCTTGTGTTAAACGCGCTAGGTAACGTCACTAGCTATACTCCAATGCCAAGAAAATTGTAGCTCCATCTTTTGTCACCACTACAGTGGTGCTCCACCTTCACCATTACTTGTTGTGAATGTTCAGTTACAAACCAACTTTTGTTAGCACATCCAAAACTATTTTCGGTTTTTAACTGATAAGTAGATGACATTTTTCATTTAACACGTATTGAAAGTACTTTAAGTGTGTCTTTTCCGATACTTATCTTGTTTATTTGAAAAATTTGATTTTCTATGATAGGTTAAGTTTGGCCCATGTATTGGGACAAGATTGGCCCTACATGAATTGGGTATGTTGAAGTTAGTGAAACCTTATCAGAATTCAAGATCAGGTAGTCCACCTCAAAATTCTTCAGTCTTTGTAGATCCGTCGAAGTTTGCAGTTGGCAATTTTGTTGTTGTGAATTATAATGGACAAAAGTACTTTGGAAAGATTATTAGTCCTTTTCCACTTTTTCTTATGACTGGGAAGATGTATAACTTAAAATGAAACCGCAAGAAATGGCTTCAAAACAAACCTATCTATTAAGGAGGTGGGGATACGACCCCTTTTGTATTTTTACCCCGAATTCGGATGTTTTCTGCGCGGAGCCATGTAAAGTGGGGTGCCCTTCTCTATCATTTTTTTAGGGCCACTTAAATGGCAATAACTTCCAAACTACTGGTCGTAGCCCAAATATTTTTATTTCTCTGTAATCAGCTTAAATCTATAATCGTAGCCTATTCTTTATATGAAACGATTTTTGTTCAATTTTCTACTATTTCTATGAAGAATGAAGAGTAACATATGTAAAATTTACATTAAGATTAAGAGTAAAATTTTCGAAATACATGTTTATTGCTTTTGTAAAATGTTTAGTTTCATTTTATTTTATCCCTAATTCATTGTACAGTATAGTTTATTTATTTAGAAAACCACCTTTTCAGCAGCTATTATTTATTTGGCCAACTTGGTCAAACTCGTTAGCGGTCGCGTCCCCCGATTCCCTACTTCAGCATACGCGTCCCACCAAACTCCCGCTCAGCCGTCCAATCATGAACGACAGGCAGGTCACGTGATTATTAAGCGCTGGCATCTTAGTGCGACCAATTCTCCTGCGAAAAAGGTGGTTTTCTAAATAAATAAACTATACCTTCTTTAATTATAGAGGTAACAATGTTCCAAATCACATTGGGCCTTAGTTATTATGACATTTTATTTTTGGGACAATGTTACCCCAATTAAAGGCAAGATTGACTAAAATTTTTAGAAAATCTTGGTAAAAAATTAAATAAGTTCTGAGTTTTAATTACCAGTGGTGGCCCCTAATACTTGCCTATCAGTGACTCCAAAAAAATCTAATCTTCTTGAACTTCTTTTACTCTAATAACGATTTTTCATTTAAAATTTTGCAATGTATAACAGAGATGTTTGAACTTTAGTTTTATTTTCTATTTAAATTTTTTAAATTAAATATTCGACTGTACAAATGCTAGAATATACTTCAAAAAAAAAGGATTTAACGAAAAGTATATCCATCAAAAATTAATGCTTTAAAGCACGAAAAAATATACATGGTTTAACAAAAGTAACGCACAATAGCAGTAACTTTTTATGTAATGTAATTAAAATCATATTTTTCAATTTTTTATAGTTACTCAGTGGCGTACTATGTCGTTTTTTTGTATCGAAACTCATAAAAAATCAATTTTTTTTTAAATTATTTTGGAAAAATTTTAATAACTTTAGAACATTCTAAGATTTTTTTTGAAATTCTTTATGCATCATGAACTGCAATTCAATAGGTAATTAAAATCAACTTTTTCAAAATTTTGTAGTTATTCAGTGGCGTACCATGTCGTTTTTTTGCACCGAAATTCATAAAAACTTAATTCCAATTTTAAATTATTTTGGAAAATCTTTAATATGTAAAAATTTAGTGATATGTTAAAGTTAGGCTTTCTAAGTGCATTATCCAGATTCTGCATTAGACCGAAGAAATATTTTTCCAGATTTTCGAAAAAAAAAACGATAATGAATAATTTAAAAAAAATTTCGCCTGCGCCGCATTTTTTTTTTTAATTTTAAACTTGGAATTACATTTTTAAAAGCGCGAAAGCAAAAATTCTTACAGCTCTATTTTTGGATCACGAAGATCATATTGTAAAGACTTTTTTATGAACCATGTTACTATATAAAAATGATGGATTAATACTTAAAAAATGGTTTCCCCATATTCCAGAAATGCCCAATAAAACCCCATAAAAACGTTCCCATTTTTAAGGAAATCACTATATTCATCAGCTGATTTAATTAAAATGGAACACCCTGTATATAATAAATAATAGGTCCAGATAGGATGAGATTTCCAAAAGGTTTCCAGGCACATGCATACCAGGGTGCCCCCCAATGAGCCATTCCAACACTGCTCAGGGTTCAATAACAAATAGAACGTGGAAGTTAATTAAATATACATACAGAGGGGTGCAAAAAAAACGGCCAACGATGTAGCTTCGTTATTTCTTATCCAATTTTAGTAAATGATATGTCAAATTAAATGGCTTGAAGAATACTACTATCAGATAATAAAAGATTAATTTTATTTTTGAAAACATCAGAGGAGGAGGAGGCAACTTTTCTTTTTTAAATGTCAACATATTTTTTCGATTGAAAAAAATCATTAACAAAAATAATCTAAACCAATTATACCAATAATTTTTTTTTAATTTTTTTTATTATTACTAATTTTTTTAAATTTAATTCAATTGTTTTTTTTTTTGTTTTTTTCACTTTTCAGTTTTTTATTTTTTTAAGTTTTTTTTTTTAATTTAATAATAGTTTTTTAATTTATTAATAATTTAAAAAAAAACAATTGAATTTAATTTAAAAAAATTGATAATAATAAAAAAATAAGAAAAAAATTTTTAAGTTAATTTAAAAAAAATTATTGAATTAAATGATTTAGATTATTTTTGTTAATGTTTTTTTCAATCGAAAATAATATGTTGCCATTTGAAAAAGAAAAGTAGTCCCCTTCTCCTCTGTTTATTTTCAAAAATAAAATTAATCTTTTATTATCTGATAATAGTATTCTTTAAACCATTTAATTTGACATATCACTTATTAAAAACTGATAAAAAATAACGTTGGCTGTTTTTTGTGCACCCCTCTGTATATGAGGAATATAAGGCAATTTATGTGAAAAAACACAAAAGTGGGCCAAAGTTACCCCAGTTGACGACAACCTTCTAATTGCACCAAGAATTTTGATGAATTTTGATACTTTTAGTGATTTGAAATTTATGTACATCGTCACACTTTGTAGAAGAAAATCTAATAATTTTGATAGTGTTTTTCTGATGAAAAGGTTTCCACGTTAATAAACTGTAACAAGCTCTACCTAAGTCAATTTTCTTGTTTTCGTGCGTTAATCTAAATTATACGAGGAAACAAGACATACTCGTAATTTCTTAGATTTCTAATCTTTCATGTCTAGAATGTTATTGTTATACACATACGGAAAGAAGGCAGAGCAGTTGTACCTCTAGGATCAGTGTTGGGATCAAATTTACGTCGGTCACGTCGCGAAAAAGTGCATTGTTCTCGCTCCGTGCGCTCACGCAAAGCAAAACAAAGAGATTTATCTGTGACATTCGCCGCAACCTTGAGGTGATTCTTCTAGATAGCTAGAAGAATAAAGACCGCGACGATGATGAACCTTCAACCATGAAAATCTTCAGAAGACGCAATGAACTTATGTAATTTAGTTTTTTTTTTCAAAGTGGAAATGATTTTATGACTTGCTTCAGGAATGTATTGATTTGTCATAGAAATCTTATTTTAAAATAAGGGTTTTTCTTAATTTTTTTTGGATTCTTTAAAGTGTAGTCCAAATTAGACTCGGTTGATATCGTGAGAACTATGGAAAATTGGTTTAAACTCGAAAAAATTTAAAAACTTATTTATATGATGTTTTTTTTAAAGATTGAAAAAAAATTAGATGAGTACAATTCCTTCCTAATATTGGAAAAATTATCTAAAATTTGGATAAGTTTGAAAAACTACTCATTACCTAGGAGTTTTAAGATAATATAAGTTGTTTACTAACTTTTTGTCCAATTACTAATCTCAAAGTTTATAATTGTTGATGTTTTTTCTTTATTTTTTGATTGCATGTTTTTGCGTCATGAGATTTTAGGTTTGCAATCGTGAGCCGTGAAGGTTAAGTTTGTGGCTCGTGCTTAATTTGATTGCTATAGCTTCTAAGAAGTAAAATTAATTCAGGCGCGACCTGGGTTTGTCCAGGAACAGCTATTAGTCCTCACGTGCCGTGAAACTTGTGATTGTCATAATTAATCGCACAGTAGTCTTCAAGAATAACCACTTATGCAAGTTACAAGAAATTGATTAACAAAAAACTACAGAATTTATACTTTGAAGTGTTACATCAGAATCAATTATATTGGAATTACATAATTATTGGTTTCAACAAATATTTTGTATTTTTCCAATTATGAAATTTTAATAATTTTACAACATTATTGGAATTTTGTAAATTTTAACCTCGCAAATATACAAAGCATGAAAACAGTTCATCGAACGTTAATCATCCATACATCCGATCTCTAAATTAATTTGAAGCAGGAAATACTTTACCACTAGGGGAGCATTAAAACTGCATTAATTACCACAATTGTTTACGATGTAATTTAAACAAATCGCTCAACTCTAATAATTAAAATAAAAGCATTAATCATCGCAGCTAAAACTGCTAATACTCATTACAAGAAGCGATGAATAAATTGAATGAAGAGCTCAAATAATCAATCGTCAACTGTCATAATGATAAAAGCAAAATTCTGTGATGCGGAATATGGATTCGTTAAATAAGCAAATTTTAACGGTAGTTTAATTTGAATGGTTTGATTCCAAATTCCAAGAATTGAAAGAGTAATCATATCTTCTTGGAAGAATTTATTACAAAAGAATACTATAATACTAAACGTTTAAACTGTTTTTTTTCATTTGTAGCCATTTACAGTTTTCGAAATTGAAATAATCTTTCATTTAGAAAAAACAGTCCCTTTCATCGACTTTTCATGAAAAAAACCATTTCTAGTCAATACTATTCGTCGACAATTTCATTTAAAATCGATAGTTTTTTTTTTCATCGATAGATGATTTCTTCGACAAGGATGTTTGATGTTTTATCAACAGTTTTACAGTTTTAATATCGACTTTCATCGACATTAATTTTTCATCAACAACTCCTTCGTCCTTCCAACATATTTCTATCGAAATACGTTTTACTCGACATGACATTTTATGGACACTTCCCCTTCACGGAAAACAGCATTTCATTGGTAATACCATTTCTTCGACAATTACGTTTTATCAACTACGACCTTTTCATCGACAATATGGTTTCTTTAACAACCATGTTTCATTAACTTTTTATCAAAACTACCCTTCCATCTAAATTGCCAATTTAATGAAACACACGCTTCATCGATATTAACTTTTCTGAAAAATCTTTTCATTACCAACCGTTTCATCGATATAATTGGATTTTTAGAATTTCGATCGCCCTCTAGTGGTAAAAGTAAAACCTAGAAGTGCAGTATATACTTGTTTGATTACAAGTATTATTATATTTTGCACAGTCTTTATTTAAATTTAAATCAATAAATCTACTTATGTTTTGTTGAATATGTAATCATTAAGGACCACAATGTGATTTAAACACAATTTTTTAGTTTGACAGGTACTAGGTAGATAAACTCTATTAAATGTGCCCCCTGCAGGTAATTAAATGATCATTTCATCGACAGATCATTCTTGTAGATGTTTAAAAAAAATTTAAGATTTTTCTTGGACATGAATGTTTCATCGCCAGTCTATTTTCATCGAAAACAAATTTTGGATCATTTCATCAACCGTTTTTAATGGACTACAGTTTTAACGACATTACCATTTCATCTACATGACCAATTTGTTGACAATTGACACAGACGATTCATCGACATTAATTTTTATTTTCTCGTCAATAACTGTTAATTTTTTCTTCGATAACCTCTACATCGATATTTTATCGACACTCCAATTTGCTCGAAAATACCAATATCCACGATAATGTTGTTTCAGCAATTGTCTTTATATCGACCTCAATTTCATCGACACTACCACTACTCTTTCATCTACATAACACATAACCTACATCTTCTACATTTGATTTTTATTGAAAACAGCATTTCATCGACCATGGCATTGATTTGTGAATGTCGTTTTATCGATAGTTTCTTCATCAACCAAGAAGTTTCATAAATGTTATTTTTCATCGATAACCATTTCATCGACAGATGTTTTGTTCGACTAGGATGTTTCATCGACACTTCGTTTTGATCGAAAACTCCATTTCTTCGACAATGCCGTTCCATCAACATTTTATAGACTACAGTTTCATCGAAATTACCATTTAATCTAAAAGGTCAATTTATAGAACATTGACACAGACGATTCCTCGATATTATTTTTATTACCAACCACCAACCGTTTCATTGACGCTATAACATTTCATCGACAAGGATATTTCATTTACACTCCATTTTCATCGAAAAAATTATTTCTTGGACAATGTCGTTTCATGTATCGCCTTTTAGCGATTTCGGTTTCACAAGTAGTACCTTTAAATTACATGACACAGATGTTTCTTCGTTTCATTAATTTACGTTTAATTCGATACTTCCTTTTCATGGAAAAACCATTTCTTCGGCAAAATCATTTTATAGACAGAAGGTTGTATATCGTTCATCGACAATATACTTTCAACGGCATAGACTCTTGATCGAATTTAATTTCATCGACAGCGTTTTCAACGACATAGACGTTTCATCGACATACCTTTTCTTCAACAAGGACCTTTCATCGATACAGACGTTTTATTCATATTACCCTTTCATTGACAAACGTTTCATCGACACTACCTCTTTTATTTTATTGTAGTATAACATTCTTTATTCTTTAGTATATTTAGGAAAATATGAAAACGGAGAATGACGAACTCCTTTTTCTTAGACATTTAAAAAAACATATTCGTCATTTACCATTTTCCGTAACATTCTAAAATATTTTAAATGTCTTTGTCTATGAAATGATATGGCTGATAAAATATGTCATTGTCGATGAAGCGGTCTTATCGATAAAAAAATAGTGTCGATGAAACAATAGTGGATGAAACGTCCTTAACGCAGAAAAGGTCTGTCGATGAAACGTTTGTGTCGATGAACGTCCCTGTCGAAGTAATGATTTGTCGATGAAAATGTAGTGTCGATGAAATGCTTGTCGATGAAAAGGTAATGTCGATGAAATGTCTGTATCGATGAATTGGTCGTGTCGATGTAAAGCTATTCGTCGATAATTTCATATAGTTTTTTTATCGACTAGGATTTCATCAACAAACACGTTTTATCAACATAACTTTCTCATCGATAGATCATTTCTTCGACAAGGATGTTTCATCTACAGTTTTTATATCGACATAAATTTTTCATCAACAACTCCTTCGTCGATCCAACATCTTTCTATCGAAAGACGTTTTATTCGACAATAACATTTTATGGACACTTCCCCTTCATTCTTCATGGAAAACAGCATTACCATTCCTTCGACAATTACGTTTTATCAACCACGTCTTTAATCTATGACCACAACATTTTCATTGACAATATGGTTTCTTTGACAACGATGTTTCATTAACTTTTTATCAACTGCAGTTTTATCAAAACTACCCTTTCATCTAAATGACCAATTTAATGACACAAGCGCTTCATCGATATTAACAATTCTGAAAAGTCTTTTCATTACTGTTTCAACGATATAAAACTACCAATATCATTTCATCGACAGATCTACTTGTAGATAATTATAAAAAATTTAAGATTTTTCTTGGAAATGAATGTCTTATCGATAAAAAAATAGTGTCGATGAAACTATAGTCGATGAAACGTCCTTAACGCAGAAAAGGTCTGTAGATGAAAAGTTTGTGTCGATGAACGTCCCTGTCGAAGAAATGATTTGTCGATGAAAATGTAGTGTCGATGAAATGCATGTCGATGAAAAGGTAATGTCGATGAAACATCTGTATCGATGAATTGGTCGTGTAGATGTAAAGCTCGTTACCCTTATCGAAACAACGAAATTTTCATCGAATCTACATTTTCTGCTACACTACTTGTTTATCACTTAAAAAAATTTCATCGACATTACCGTTTCATTTACAGACCCTATTTTCGACAAGGAGTTTCTTCGACATTACCTTTATAGTTTTTCATGAAACGTCTATCAAAGAATATACAACTTCGATCAAACGGTTGTCAATGAAAACGTAATGTCGCTAAAATGTCTGTTTCGATGAGTTTGTCTTCGTTTGTATTTTTTAACTATTTAAAGCTCCTAAAACAATTTTTATCCTCTCATTTTAAAAATAATGGACCATAACTGCAATTTTTAGAGATTTTGATGATTGTTAAGTATACCATATCTGTGACTATGTTTATCTCGAGCAACTCAACCCAGTTTGAATTCGGCTTGGCTTGACCTCTACCATTTGAAGTACAATCACCCGCAAAGATATCGAGTACACAATAGACATATTCTGACCCAATAATAAGCCTTCGCAAATCACACGAAACCCTGTCCGCATCTTAAGTGGCATTCATTTCTTTCAAATTTCGTGACATCTCGTGTTGTTTTGTGTCCTCGATATTTTTGCGCGTGATTGTACATGTAAAAGGTCAAATCAAGCCCGAATTCAAGCTGGCTTGACTTGCTCAAGCTAAACGTTTTGGGACTGCATATGTGTTTGGTATTACAAGATTAGCACACATATTTTTTAAATCTATCTACAATCATCAATTATACCGAATTCGATATACAGAGTGTCCCATTTTTTTTTAAAATTTGTTAGATAGTAAAAGTCATTCCGAACAAAAAATTTTTTTTAGACTCCATCTGAAGTTGCAGAAAATTTAATACTGAAGAATGTTTGTGATTTTTGTGAGTCACCCTGTATATTTTTTTTTCTTATTATCATTTTTTTAATTAACATTAATTATGGTTTGGATTTTGTCTTTACCCAATTGCTTTTTTGAATATTTGGTTCGTTTCAACACCCCGAAAAACCGTACATTGACCATCACAGACATGCGCAATCGACAAAACTCGTTCGATCAGAAACGTGACCGTACGTAGGACGCTCCAAAAGTTTGAGATCCAACCAAACTTAGGCATTTCATGGGACCGTATTCGATACGATCATTTCGGTACACGTTAAAAAGCAGTTGTTGGTTTGACTGGCATGCGCACATCAACTGGGTACGTCTCGCATACGTAATCTGAAACCTAACCTTTCATTCTTAACAATCACAACACGTGAATAATCACCGCATGTGCATAAAACGCTTCAAACAACGCTGTCTTGTGAGATAGAAGACTTCGGACGGTAAAATGTTGGCGCAAGCCCATAAGTTTAGTTACGGTTTCATGACGGTCAGAAAACTCGTTGTTGGAACAAAGCTATTATTGGCTGTTTTTAAACTAAGTGCAACATTTTAAAGTTTCCTCGCTTAAATTAATTATCCGATTGGCAAAATCTCAACTTGATTTAAACACAAAAATTGAAAATAAAATGAAATTTATACAAAATCATGAAATTTTTTAAATTTTAAAATTGCTGTAACTTATTAAAGAGCCGAAGAAAATATGTGTTTTTGTTCAGAATGACATTTACTATCTAAAAAAAAATTGTTCGAAAAAAGTGGAACACCCTGTATAAACCGGTTAATAATAAACATGTTGGCAACATTGTTGGAAATTTTAAAACAAGTTGGTGGAACTCGCCAACATGTTGGAGATTTTGCGAAAGATATAACAAAGAAAAATGTTGCTTGTTTCCGTGTTCTCCGTTCAAATGGACAACATATATCTCGGTTTCACCAACAATTATCATTAAAAATTATTTGAAAGAATTATTATACAGAGCGGACATAAAGTAAATCCCCCCTGCTAACTTTTGAACGGTTATGTTTTTGATTCTGAAAATTTGTCTACGGAGGACTCAAATCACGAACTTTCTAACAAAGGTATTTTTTATTTTGTGGAACTTCCGGTTATACCGGAAGTGGATGGCAACTTTCTAATTTTAAATGGAACACCCAGTATATTTTTGCATTTTCGTGTTCTCCATTAAAATACCATTAAAGTGGTCTACGATTAATACTTTCGGAATTACGCCCATTCGAAAAATCGCATTTTTATGCAACTTCATTTACACCGAAAGTGGAAAATTAACGAACTTAAGGTTAAACATAATTTTGTTTAAATTTAATGTTATTAACTTAATTGCAAAAGAAAATCATTTAAAATAAGGAAGTTGGCGCAGTTGGCTCCAACTTCTGGTGTAAATGAAGTTGCATAAAAATGTGATTTTCAAATGGGCGTAATTCCGAAAGTACCTATTAATAGTAGAGCACACTACGCTAGGTCAATTTCATGGTATTTTTATGGAGAACAAAAAAATGCAATAATATACTGGGTGTTCCATTTAAAATAAGGTATAACCGGAAGTTCCACAAAATCAAAAATACCTTTATTAGAAAGTTCGCAATTAAATACTTTAGTGGACAAATCGAAAACATAACCATTCAAAAGTTAGCAGGGGGGAGGGGATTTTCTTTATGTCCGCACTGTATTTTTGGATTACCTGTATGGTACAGGTCGTCACAGTTTTTACTACGTTTAGTTTACCTGCATGGTACAGGTCGTCACATATATTTTTTACTTTTTGGTTTGCCTGTATGGTGCAGGTCGTCTCACATATTACTGTTTTTTTGGTTTACCTGCATGGTACAGGTCGTCACATTATTCTTGCTCTTTTTGGTTTGCCTGTATGGTACAGGTCGTCAAGATTTTGTTTTTCCAAATTTTATCAGACTCAAAAAACTTTTTCCAACTTGATTGATTTTACACTTGATTTAAAAAAATGGCACCTTTCAATACACATTTTTTCCAAAATTTACTGTTATTGATTATCCGCATCTTTTAGGTTATATCGCTGCTAAAATACCTTTTCAATAATTTCAAATCAAAATGTAACTGTTTTGAATTTCAGGATAGGAAGGATGCAATAATAAAAATTAAAAAAAATTTAATAAAATACCATCCACTATAAAAACGACATAATTACTTAAAAATACACAGAGGAGATTAAAGAGTAGAATTAAAATAATCGAGTAAATTAGGAGTTTAAAACGGAAGCTAGAGTTCTCTCCCTTAACTCTCCCACGAGTTCATGGGGCTCAGATGAAAACGGGGCCAGGGGCCGGAAAAGGGCAGCCACTGTGACGCGCTAGGGCGTATTTCCGATCGGAAACAAATCCGCGCGACAAAAATGAAACACTGGAAAAATGCACGAGGATTCATGCAGGATGAACATTTTGTGCTTTTTTTTTCAAAACAACAACGCATCGATAAATCGCTTCCTGCATGGCGAGGATTAGTTTTAATTAACAGAATTAAGATTACAACGGATGTGCTTTGTTGAGGGAAATTATGATTTTGAATGAAAGAGCTGATTGAGGACTTCTTGGAATAATTCTGTTGACCATTTAGAGTATAAATGGGTGACTCTCAATTTAAGAATTCGCGTTCCCTACGGCGTTTTTATTACAAATCGCTAACTAAGTGATTTATTTTTACTACCAAGAATTTTTCTTATTGATAATAAAATTTCACCATGATTAATTCAAACCATGTACAATAACAGAAATAAATTTAACGCATTATTTTGCATACAAAATGTTTGAATAATTCATTCGATTGCATTGGGTATATAATAAAAATTTTATTGCATTTGCTATTTTATCTCCTTTTTTGCAAGCGATTAAAGTTTTATAATAGGATTACAAAATAGGCTGGATTTACAGTTAAAGGGCGCCCAAAATTTAAATCGGTAAGCACTGTGTTCTTCTTCCTCACCTTTTATAACGGTACTAAATTATAGGGGGCGGTGCAGGCACGTAAAAAGCTCACCTCGTAAAAATATTGTAAAAAAAAACTATTAAAACTACACGAACTTTATGAGCTCTTAAATCGTGTTATTTTTTTCATCAATAACTATAAATCAGAGCAATTTTTTTATTAAAAAATTTCCAACTACATTTAATTTTTTACAGCTAAAATACGGTTTTCAAATAAAAAAATATCCATTATATTTATTAATAAGTATGATTTGGGAATTTCCAAAAAATACTACCAGAATCCAGATGTGATTTTAGCTGAAACCACCACCGTAATGCAGTTATTTGTTTTAGGAGACAGATGCAACCGCAAAAATCCCTCAAAAACGCATTAAATCCCACCAGGAAGTCGGGGGACGCATATTCCATTTCCGGTTTTATTATAATAAAAATAACAAACCTTTACAGCATTTTAACTACCTCATAACCTACACAAATAATAATTTAAAATTATTTTCTTAAAACCATATAAACATAAAATGTATAGGTATTTTCTACAGAATTTTTAACAATTTTTTAACAAAATTTAGAGAAGCCTTTTTTAAATTAAACCATAAAATTAAAAACATTACCAAAAAAGATAAAATGTAAAACCATCTTTTAAATCATTTTTATTTTAATAAAATAATAATTAAAAGTTATCACTACTCTCTTTCTCAACACTTTCATCCAAGTTTAATTGTTTAAGATAATAATGGTACAATTAACAATTATTTATAATTACAATGGGAAGAATAAATGAAATTCTGCACTTTTGTTTCGAGGTTTTTTGTTTATTAAAGAAAGTTTTAGCACTAATTTAGTTTTTTTATTGCAAAAGGAGGAAATTAGCTATAAATAGATGATAATTTACGCCTTACATCATGAGACATCTGCAGTTCTAGAAAAAAGTGGCTTCTTAGCATAACTCCACGTCAACACTTGCAAAAAAGATATATGCACATAAAAAATAATAGGATATAGGAAACATGAAACATATTTAGTGAAATAACGCATCAGTTACCACAAACTAAAACAAAAATAGTGGGATTAGTTTGACACTTCAATATGCACAAAATTTAAGAAAGCAAGGATAGTTCCTTCAATTGTCTCAAATCTAAAAATATTAGAAAACTATTATTTCATTATTTTAATTTAAAAGTAAATGTTCCGAATCGTTGTAGTTTCTAATACAGGGTGTACATAAAAACGTGTGTCTATAATTAATGTGATTTTTTGGAAAATTATAAACTTAAAATGTTAATTATGTTAATACGTATTGTATGTTGAATACGTCTTCGTTTGGCTGCAAATTATTTCAAAGAAGAAAACTATAGTAACAAATGAATTCTCAAAAAAGACATAAAATTCAAAAATAACATTTGCAGCAATACCAAATAACTAAAAAGACCGTTTTTGGGGCTTTAAATTATAATGTGTTAAGTGTTAAAAGCGAAAAGAGGGTAAAAATATTGAAGTCTTATTCTTTTATTTAATTTTAGGTAAATTTTCTTTTCAAAATACCAAAAACTGTTTTGGTCATTGTTTTTTGACGTCTTAAACCCGTTTTATAGCCTTTTTCGGATTAATCATTTCTAAGTTATCTTTAGAAAAAAAATTCAAAATTGGTGGCACACTCATAATAAATACCCTAAAGCTTTCGTCGTAGTTCATATTTTTCATCAGAATTTTAAAGTTATTTTTTTAATTATCTAAACTACATACAGGGTCTACAAAAAGTTGCGCAACATCCATTTATACAGGGTGTCCCATTTGACGTTGGACTGTATGGGTATCTTTGTTATTATTGGAGATAGAAAGTCGGTTAAATGAACAAAGTAGTAGAGATTTTTTCGAATATTAATAATTAATTTACAAAAAATTGGAATATCGCATCATTCCAATGCTATCTTGAAAAAACAAGAAAATGCGATTTTCGAAATATGGCTATAACTTCGTTATTTTCGGTGGTACTAAAAAAAATTTTTGACTTAATAGAGACCATTTTTTGTGTACAATGCAGTAAAACAAATGAATATTTTTTTTCGCCAACGGATTGACCAAACTTATTTTTTTCTTATGGCAGCCATATTAGATTTACACATATTCGGAATTAGTGTATTTTTCTGAGTAATTTAATACCGGGTGGAAATGAAAACCGGGTCACCTCTATAACTTTTTTATTTATAAAGAGAAAAATTTGAAATTTGGCTATGTTCTATGGTTCAAAAAAACAAATTTTATGTGCATTTTTTATTTTCGAAATCACTTCCGGTTTCACCGGAAACACCATGAACTTTGTTTTTTTAAATGTAACATCCCATATTTTTATTCATGGCTTAAAATACTTTTAAAAAAGAAGTATTTTTGAGATATTAGTTTTTATTTTTTGCGGAAAAAAAAAATTTTTTCAAAAAAAAAAAGGTTTTCGAAGTCGGTGAAAATTACCAAAACTAATTCTAAATAATTCAAATACATAAAATAAATAATCGTTATAAAATCCTCTTTTTCAAAAGTCGAATGACCCGGCATCATTGCATTTAAAAAAAGTGAGATATTTGATAAAATCTTCATTAACTAAGTTTAAAAATTATTAGTTCAAAAACCACTTAAATTTTTTTTAAAATTACAATTTTATTTAGGTATTTGAATTATTTAGAATTAGTTTTGGTACTTTTCACCGACTTCGAAAACCTTTTTTTTTTTTTTTTTTTTAAATTTTTTTACAAAAAAAATAAAAACTAATATCTCAAAAATACTTCATTTTAAAAGAATTTTAAGCCATGAATAAAAATATGGGATGTTACATTTAAAAAAACAAAGTTCATGGTGTTTCCGGTGAAACCGGAAGTGATTTCGAAAATAAAAAATGCACATAAAATTTGTTTTTTTGAACCATAGAACATAGCCAAATTTCAAATTTTTTTATTCATAAATAAAAAAGTTATCGAGGTGACCCGGTTTTCACTTCCACCCGGTATATCGTATTTAATATTTTAAGAAAAATAGAAATAATTTTATTTTACTAACCAAAAATGGCCTTGAATAGATGTAAACTGTCAATACATATGCGTTAAGATTTATTTTACATTTAACATTTTTAATAGTTACATTTTTGTTATTGATAATTTACATCTCTTAAAGTCCAATGTTAGTTTGTAAAATCAAATAATTTTTTTTAATATAACATATGGCATACCAAATAACTGATACCGAATATGTGTAAAACCAATATGGCTGCCATAACAAAAAAATAAGTTTGGTTCATTTCTGGTCAATCCGTTAGCGAAAAAAAATATTAATTTGTTTTACTGCATTGTATGAATTATTAATATTCGAAAAAATCTCTACCCTGTATACATACATTGGGTGAATATTTTTTTTCAAAAATTTGCTTATTATACAGCATTAAAAAAACTACATTCTGAGATGAGTTAGAACTTTCCCATATTTTAGGATGTCTTGTGGGGAGAACTACCCCATTTTTTTCAAACTGCAACCACTATCGAATTTCACCTCATTTTAAAGGGAATGTTATGTTGGTTATTTAAAAGTTATTAATTTTTGTCACCTTTTGCTATCCAAAATTTTTTTGGCATTTAATATTATACCGGGTGGAAATGAAAACCGGGTCACCTTTATAACTTTTTTATTTATGAATAGAAAAATTTGAAATTTGGCTATAACTTCTTTATTTTCGGTGGTACCAAAAATTTTTTTTTGACTTAATACAGACAGTTTTTGTGTACAATGCAGTAAAACAAATGAATATTTTTTTTCGCCCACGGATTGACCGGAACTTATTTTTTTCTTATGGCAGCGATATTGGATTTACACATATTCGGAATTAGTGTATTTTTCTGAGTAGTTTGATATATCATATGTAATATTTTAAGAAAAATAGAAATAATTTTAGTTTACTAACCAAAAATGGCCTCGAATAGATGTAAACTGTCAATATATATGTGTTAAGATTTTTTTTTCATTTAATATTTTAAATAGTTACTTTTATGTTATTGACAATTTACATCTCTTAAAGTCCAATGTTAGTTTGTAAAATCAAATAATTTTTTTTTTTAAATATGACATATGGTATACCAAATTACTCAGAAAAAATACTGATTCCGAATATGTGTAAATCCAATATGGCAGCCATAAGAAAAAAATAAGTTTGGTTCATTTCCGGTCAATCCGTTAGCGAAAAAAAATATTCATTTGTTTTACTGCATTATACACAAAAAATTGTCTGTATTAAGTCAAAAAATTTTTTTGGTACCACCGAAAATAACGAAGTTATAGCCATATTTTAAAAATCGCATTTTCTTGTTTTTTCAAGATAGCGTTGGAACGATGCGATATTCAAATTTTTTGTAAATGAATTATTAATATTCGAAAAAATCTCTACTACTTTGTTCATTTAACCGACTTTCTATCTCCAATAATAACAAAGATGCCCATACAGTCCAACGTCAAATGGGACACCCTGTATGTGAAATGAAGCATTTTTGAAAAAATTGTTTCAAATAAAAGTTGTACGATTCTTAGTGACACACGATTTAGAAATATTGCGATAATCACTTAACTTTTTTTAAATATAGGGGCAACAAATTTTTATTGCATATTATTATAGCTTGCTTTCAGAGGTTTATGGAACTTATTTTTTTATTTTTCTAAAGTAAATAGTTTGAAAGTTACAAGGGTAAATTATGAATGTATTTTATCAGCTGAAATTGTATTATGCTCTTGCTCCAGTATTAATATGTGTAGTACATTTCCTGAAATGTCCATAAGTCACTTTTTTAAAGAAGAAAAAACAAAAATCAAAGGTTTCTTTGCTTTCTTGGAAACGATGCTCTTATATCTCATTGTTTTCTAAAGTGTCAAAAATATAAGTCACAAAAAATTTGCGTCGAATTAAAAAATTATGGAAAGAAAGTGAAAGAAAGAGGAAATACACCAGTTCAACGGAAGATGAAGAGGAAACCTCTGTTTTAGCTCATGAAATTATGAAGTTGAGTAAACGTCTTAAGAAAATTAAGAACAAGTCTAAAATTTGCAGAAAATGTCGAAGTGACAGTTAATTTTGATAAGATGTTCAATTTTAAATTATTTAAAGGGAGTCTTATATCCTGTCTGGAGTCTGGATATAAATGTAATAATACATTTTTCATTTAATACATCTACATAAATGTAATAATACATTTTACATTTGATGAAAATAATTACTTAAAACGTCTGGAGTCTGGATATAAATGAAATAATACATTTAACATTTAATATGTGTCCTTATAAATGTAATAATACACTTTACATTTAATACATCTACATCAATGTAATAATACATTTTACATTTGATGAAAATAATTACTTAAAACGTCTGGAGTCTGGATATAAATGTAATAATACATTTAACATTTAATATGTGTCCTTATAAATGTAATAATACACTTTACATTTAATACATCTACATCAATGTAATAATACATTTTACATTTGATGAAAATAATTATTTAAAACGTCTGGAGTCTGGATATAAATGTAATAATACATTTAACATTTAATATGTGTCCTTATAAATGTAATAATACACTTTACATTTAATACATCTACATCAATGTAATAATACATTTTACATTTGATGAAAATAATTACTTAAAACGTCTGGATATAAATGTAATAATACATTTAACATTTAATATGTGTCCTTATAAATGTAATAATACACTTTACATTTAATACATCTACATCAATGTAATAATACATTTTACATTTGATGAAAATAATTACTTAAAACGTCTGGATATAAATGTAATAATACATTTAACATTTAATATGTGTCCTTATAAATGTAATAATACACTTTACATTTAATACATCTACATCAATGTAATAATACATTTTTCATTTGATGAAAATAATTACTTATAACGTAAAAAATATTTACAGATTCATTTAAATGTAATAATATATTTTATATTTAATATGATTATTATAAATGTAATAATACATTTTACATTTTATAAAAATCATTTTTTGAAAAACACAATTTGTAATTGTTTTTTTTTTCGATTTAGATACAAGTAGTATTACTCCTGTTCAAGTTGATGCTTATGTTAATTCCATGTCACCATTATCCAAATCCTCCACGTGATCCAAATCATCTTACCATAATTTGAATAACTTTAAAGAGGAATCTTTATTATTACAAATTGATCCTACAAATATTAAGCTCGATTCTGAGATTTTAAATATTTTGGGTGAGAGAAAATTACAGGATCATTCGTCAAAGTTTGTCATTCAGAATGACTTCTAATGACATTGTTTGTAGATGGAATGACATTCTAGAAATAGGATTAACAGAAGAAGAATATAAAAAATTTTTATTTAAAACATCCTCTACCTGAAAATTGCCCTTCTATTCGATGATATTTATGTGTTTATCAGTGGTTGGAAGGTCAATTTCTTCAATTTTTAAGAAGGGGGATAAAAATAATATGAATTTGCATCTTCTTAAATTTTTTTCTGATGTTGGAAGATTGTTCGCAGATCTTCATCATGATAAATTTTGTGTGAGACCTACTCTTAATGAAGAATTTATAAACATTCTAAATGAGACTATAATCGATAATTTTTTATTTGGAGTTAATTTAGAGGAAAAAATTAATCAGGCGAAAGCTCTGGAATGTTCTTCTAAACTATCAAAACCAAAAACCACATAGTCTGAGTACAAAGTTAATAAATTAACAAATCCAAAAACTTGAAGACCCTGTCTCGGTTTCTGGTTTCCTCAACGCCTCGGGCAAGAAAAATCTCCACCTCAGAGTTGCAAACAAAAGGGACATTGGAATCTTCAGAGATGATCCCAAACTTAAAAGTCGCTGAGACCACGGTCCAATCATTAAATTTAAATATTTACATGGACGATTAAAATTTTTTTTCAAAACCGGAATCAAATTACTTCTGATCCCTTGATTTTGTCATGGTTAAATGGTTACAAACTTTTTTTTGTTAATAAACTCCTATTCAAAATAGTATAAAAAAATCAAAACTTTCTGATTCAGAAATTAAACATTATGAATCTTGTTTGGATAAATTACTTAAATTAGGAGTTATATCAAATTGTTCTCCTGTTAAGAATCAATTTATGTCTGGTATTTTTCTAGTACCTAAACCAAATGGAACTTTCAGATTTATTTTGAACCTTAAAAAACTTAATGCTTTTATTGATATGATTTATTTTAAAATAGAAGATTATAAAATTGCTATTAATTTGATAAATCAAGTATGATTTATGGCTACTTTAGATTTACAAGTTGCCTATTTTGTGTTTTCTAGTTTAAGAAAAATGGGTTACATTTCAGTAGTATATCTAGATGATCTATTATTGATTGGTAAAAATGTAAATGCTACCGTTAAACTTCTCATAAATTTAGTTTTTCTTATCAATAAGAAAAAAAATGTGTTTTTACACCTAATAATATTTGTAAATTTCTTGGATTTATTTTTGATTCAAAGAAAATGGAAGTTTCTATACCTTTTGAAAAACGTATTTTAATTGTATCAGAAATAAAACGTTTTTCATCTATTAAAAAATGTAGGATTAGAGAATTTGCAAGTTTGATAGAAAAACTTGTTTCCATTTGTCCAGGAATAAATTATGGTTGGTTGTATAAAAGTCTTTTGAGAGAGCCAAACAGGTAGCATTAAACAATGCTTGCTATGATTATGAGGCTATAATGAGTTTATCTCATTATCTCTTTGAAGATTTTTTATGGTGGAAAAGAAATATTTCTTTAAAAGTTAATCCGATATATCAATATAAATTTCACTTACTAATATTTTCGGATTCTTCATTGAATGGATGGGATGAATGCTGTAATAATGTTAATTGTAATGGTTTCTGGAAACATTCAGAAAGATTTTTACATATAAACTATTTGGAACTACTTTCTTCGTATTTAACCCTTAAATGTTTTGCTAAAAACTTACAAATTTTCAAATTTTATTACGAATAGATGTAGGTACACTACTGCAATTCGTGTATTAATATTTCTTATAATAATTTTGTTAAATTTTTTAATTTTTTCTTCTATTATGTATTTTTTGACACTTATTTAGCTGCATTTTGCTTTAAACATCTACACATATCAATACTGGAGCAAGCATAATACAATTATAAGATTAAACGAACTTACCTTAAGTGAAGTATGTATCTCTCTTGCGAAAGTAATAATCCCACCCAATAATGTTTTATTAAAAAATTAATTTCCCAAACAATTAAAGGCAGCTAAATATTAAGCTTTAAAATTAATGAGATATAAGAGCATCGTTTCCAACAAAGCAAAGAAACCTTTGATTTTTGTTTTTTCTTCTTTTAAAAAGTGACTTATGGACATTTCAGGAAATGTACTACACATATTAATACTGGAGCAAGAGCTACATACAATTAAGATAGAACTTCACTTAAGGTAAGTTCGTTTAATCTTATAATTATACTTGGAATTATTATTTTTTTACTCACGTTGCTATTTGAAAATCTTGTAATTTCTCGATGTTTTCAGAAAAAAGAAAAATCTTGTAATATCCCATAAATAAAAAATAACGAAGCTACATCGTTGCAAATTTTTTGTGCACACCTCGTATAACTTTTTTAGACAAAATAATTTTCAATGAGCTATCAAATGAAATAGAAAAGGTGCAAAGAAGAATCCAAAAAGTGAATCCAATCCGACGTGTTTATTTCGAAGAAAACGCGGACTGAGTCCAGATCGAGTTACGCTTGATAAATGCAATCAATATGTTGTTTAATTTTTGTAAAAAAATTTACTTGTAGAAAAAATAAATTGTGAAATGTTTAATATTATTTTCTTCGAAATCTGAAGACATCGACATACAAAAATTTCCATATTTTGATTTTCCCGCAACTCTTTTTGTGGGGTGAAATTGTACATATATGATTAAATATTTTTAATTAATAAGAAATTTTAAAATTGTTGTGAATTTTACATGAAAAAGTGTGACCCCTTGCATAATTTACATTTTAGTATCATTTTCTTTTATTTAAGTCTGCTATAAATTTTTATCAATTGTCAAACTAAAATCACCGCAGGCCATGGATTCGTCACATAAATAAAAACTAAAATCTAGATACCCATTTTTTTTAAAGAAAAAAATGAATAAGTAAGTTTTCACGTCATTTCCGATTCGAATTCCCGTTACTTAACACCTCTTACAAATTACTGCAAAAGTTTTGCAAAGTTTTAAGAAAAAAAATGGCGAATAATTCAGAAGAAAATAGAACCACCGCTGCACAAAATTCTGCACCTACAAGGCAAGAACTTTTAATTTTAAATGCCCTCAACAATTCGTTTATGAACTTCGATGAGATGGAAAATTTAAGTCCACACCACCGGCCTCAAGCTGCTTCTCAATCGTTCATTGATAAATTACCCATAGAAGAAGTTTCTGCAGAAGATGAGCAATGCTCAATTTGTTATGAGAAGTTCACGTTTGCTACACGTTTACCTTGCAAACACTCATTTCATAAGGATTGCATCTTGGCTTGGCTGAAGACAAATAATACCTGTCCGAACTGTCGAAAGGAATTTCCCACCAGCCCGAAGGATGAAAAACCACATGAAAGAGCACTTGAAGGATTAATGCAGGAGCTGCGCAGAGCAATCGCAAACGATCATTATTATTAAGTATGTGCTAACTAGTTGTATTAATTTGTTTTGAAATGAAATCTATTTGTTACTTAAGACCGTTGTTTTTACTTAGACATTGTATTTTTGTTGAGAAATAAAATATGTTTAAGATTTTGTTGTTTTTTACGGCTGTCAACGTAAGCCGCCATCTTGGTGCAAACCTAACGTAGAATTGGTTGCCTGATTACGTTAAAAAAGAACTCTTCCGTTATTTTAAGTAAAACGTAAAACTACATCCCCGAAAAAATTAATAGGAAAATGTAATGTGCTTTATGTAATTATCACAAAAGATGACTTCTGGTATAATTCGTACAAAAAATAACAATCTTTATGAACTTCGACGAGATGGAAAACGCAACTCCATACCACCGGCTTAAAGCTGCTTCTCAATCATTCAAGTTACTGCAGAAGGTGAGCAATATTCAATTTGTTATGAGGACTTGCCGCAAACTTGATCTAGGTTATGTTTATGTCGCTGCAAAAACCAGGAAAAACGGCTGCGGCCGTCATTTTTTAGTGGAATTCGAACCTAACGTAACTTTGGTTGCCTGATCACGTTTGAATTTTGATTAATTGTCAACGTTAAATCATCGCAGGCCATGAAATCTTTATTTCAACTGTCAACTAGATGGTGTTTGTTTTAAAAAACAAAAGAATACAAAAATCAGTTCATCTGACTTACGCCGATGATATAAGAGCTCTTAAAAATTACAATAAGTTTCTAAGGTTGTGACAAAAAATGGCCAATAACTCTGCTGCATATAGATACTCAAATAGACTATTTGCAATTCCACGCAATTCCACGCAGGGACCTGCTGCTAAATCATTCATTAATAAGTTGCCCATGGAAGAAGTTAGTGACCAAGATGAAGAATGTTCAATTTGTTGTGAGAACTTCGCGATTTCCATTTTTGCAATGGTATTACCTTGCAAACACTTCTTTCATAGCAAATGCATCATGGAGTGGTTGAAGCACAATAATTCTTGTCCGAACTGCCGGAAGAAGTTTCCAACCAACGAAGATGAATTGTTAAATGAAGAGAGACGTAGAGTGTGGGCACACCTAAATCCTTAAAAAGTTTTGTGTGTATTTTAAAAATTAAATGTAAGCTTATAATGAATTATTTTGTAATAAAATGTAAGTGTACTATACTGTTTGTACTTAAAAATTGTAAATATGTTATACTGTCTGTTAAATAATATTAATATAAGTATTTTTAAAATTTTGTTGTTTCATTTACGGCTGCCATTTTGGCGCCCGGTTTTATACATTACAATTTATAATACCTACAAAATGCCGCCGTTCGGCATATTCTTATCAGGGTTACAAACCTAACGTAGCGTTTGTTACCTAGCGTAAACATTAGGTTGGTGTTTGTCCGAAATATTTAGAATGATAATACAGTGAATTCAAAAAAGAATGAAACCGCAACTATGAAACCAAACATACTTTGTAGTGATTTTAGACTTGCTAAGTTGGTGTACCTGTTAATTTTCATTCAAATTTAAATCTGATCTGTCACTTTAACCAAAGCGTCATTCAGCAGTTTTTCTTCGGGTATTTTTTCAAGTAAGTTCTCAGGGTGTTGCAAATTTTATAAAAAACAGTGCTTTTCAAAACAAAAATTAGTGTAGTTAAAATATTCGCGATGTTTTTTTCACCGGAACAGAAAGCGTTCATTTCAGTGTAGCCAACTGTGGGAAACTTAGGTTTCCTACCTTGCAATGTCAATGGTTTCAATCTTATTTGAATTCACTGTAGAAAGTATTCGAAACTAAAAATTTTAGAACCGAAAAAATTGGAAGTAACCAGTAAGCATTTCGGATCTGAATTGCGTTGTTCAGACCTTGAAAGAACAGAGATATCATGAACTTTCGGCAAAAATCATTTTATACTGGGTGTCTCAATTTTTTCCAGCAAAATTTTTTTTAGATAGTAAATGTCATTCTGAACAAAAATTTTCCTATGAACTATTATGTTTTTTCGACTCCTTAAAAAGTGATATGTTACTTTCTTTAAGCGATTCCAGTAACATTGATGAAAATGATAAGGAAATTGATTCATCGGCTGGTTTTTTAAGAAAATGGTCCATAAAAAATAATATTACTCACAGTTCACTCTCTGAACTTTTAGTATGCAAGCACTTCTTTCATATCAAATGCATCATGGAGTGGTTGAAGAACAGTAATAACTGTCGGAAGAAATTTCCAACTGAAAATGATGAAAACGAACATGAAAGACATCTGTAATGATTATACCAACAGAAAAAAAGATACTTTTATTCAAAAGACCTATAATTTCCAATAATGTAACACTGGATATGTGTTCCCAATTAAAAATTCCTGGCTAAAACCTATGTCACGAATAAATTAGGCTAGCATCTCACTTCCACTGAAGCATGGGACCTTAGTGAGTAAGAGCGAGATTAAAAAGCTGACATATTCGTTACATAAACTAAACTTATGGTTTGTTTGAGAGTTTAAAAGTAGACCAATATTTTTTGAGTTTACTTTATAAATACAATTCCATCCAAGACTTACCGATGATTTTCAAAATAAAAGAAGTAATTTCTAAAAATGGTTTCAAAATGATTAATTTGTTAAATACACTATTTTAAGTCTGGGGGAATGTTGTCTTATTCAACAAAAAAAATATGTAGTAATCATAAATTATAGTTAGAAATGGAATACTTAAATATGTTTATATAAATACGGTATATTAATTTTTAATCCCTAACCATAGATGCAATAATCTTTATGATCTTGTAGCGGTATATCTTTTCCTTTTGATCTAATTATGCTCAAGATCTCTACCTGGATTACATATTGCCACACTACCATGAAGGTGAAATTAATGCAGCCGATATAGTCCAAGAGTAATTAATTCTTTAAGTCTTATGTACCGTACGAAATAAAAAAAAGTTACCATCTTTACATAATTTATTCTAATCAAGCTTGAATTCAAGCTGACTTGACCTGCTCGAGCTAAACGTAGTCTATTTGGAAGTGTCACACTTCATCCTCAAGAACACATTCAGTATATAAACTGAAACTAAGGTTGTACACTTTGAAGTGTCACACTTTATCTTCAGGAACACATTCAGTATATAAAATGAAAATTTAGACAGAGTTGCGAGCCCCTACCATAACATTTGAGCACCTACGATGACTTTTTGAGCGCCTATATTAATTGGTTAAAATTGTTGAGCACCTGAATCAATGGATTAAAATCATCGGAGCACCTGCATCAACAATTTACAATTATTGAAGCCCCTTGATCAACAGGTTAAAATCTTTGAACATCTAAATCTACAGTTAAAATCTTGATCTTCTAATGCTAAGTGCAGGATCTAAATTTTACTCACAAATAATTGTCGCTTGCACTCGACACATTGCATGCAGGCCTCGATTTTTACAATCTTAATCACTACAAAACTATTTGCCCTAGACTAAGAAACTGCTTACGGTAAAGCCTAGCTGTCTCCCATAATCACTGTGCCTCAACCTAGCACCCTTGATTATGTACCAAAAACTACCCTGGTCACTCGTTTTCTCAAGATCAAGATTTTAACAGTAGATTTAAATGTTCAATGATTTTAACCTGTTGATAAAGGGTTTACAATAATTGTAACCTGTTGATGCAGGTGCTCCGATGATTTTAACTTGTTGATACAATTTTATCCTGTAATGAAGGTGCTCCAACCATGTTAACCTGTTGATGTAAGTGCTCCAATTTTAACCTGTAATGAAGGTAATCCAAAATATAATGTTCAAAGATTTTAACCTGTTGATGAAGGTGCTTCAATAATTTTAACCTGTTGATGCAGGTGCTCCAATGTTTTTAACCCGTTGAAACAGGTGGTCAACAATTTTAACCTGTAATGAGGTGCTCCAACCATTTGAACCTGTTGATATAGGTGCTCAAAATTTTAACCTGTAATGAAGGTGTTCCAAAATATATACACCTGTTAATATAGGCGCTCACAGTCATCGTAGGTGCTCAAATGTTATGGTAGGTGCTCACAACTCTGTCTAAATTCATAGGCGTTGGCCTCCATGTTCCGAAGTCACTTTAGTCTATCGTACAACCTTAGTTCCATTTTATATGTATACTGAATGGGTTCCTGACGGTGAAGTGTGACACGTTGAAATGGAATAAATTATTTTGATTTCATATGGTACCTAAGGCTTAAAGTTATCACATGTCTTAATTTTCAATACAAATTTAAAAACAAGTTTAATGTAATACAAAAAACCTAAATAAGCCCAAGGATTAGGAAAGTATCCCTCTACACAGACAACAATAAAAGTGATCGCTCATCAAATTATTTATCCCAATAATATACTTCTTCACGGTATAACCTCAAATGCACAACACAATGGATGGAGAAAATAGCTTCAAATACTGCAAGAAGATACATAAGCAAAATCGAAAAAGACATCTCCAATTAAGCTAAGCTATGCTGAAAAATTGACTTCAACTATCTAGCATACAGATTAAAGCACAGGAAGATAACTTCACTACGCTATCTAGGAAAAGGCAAACTAGACATAGCACACAAAACGAAGGGAAAAGAAAACACATATTGTTCAAAGTACATCATGCAATATTCTTGAGCTTAAAGCGGCACCAAGATATGGTTATCTTCACTTATGCGATTTTGACTCTGAGATAATAATAATAAAGTTTATTGCCCAACAGTACAAATAACGTAAAAATTACAGGGTAATATAAAAAGTATAAATAGATGTGCAGAGAAAAAGAAAATTGAGAAAATACAGTATAACAAACATACAGAGCAGAAGACCGCTTTTGAGGTGTCTCTTCTTCGACTTCATCCATACAGGTAAAAACCTAGTACCTAATTGCAATAAATAAGTAAATTACAATTCACAATAAATTGCATGCGTGCATTGCGTTCGCGTTATGTATTGTGTAATGTGCGATTAACCTCGGTACTATTTTGTCGTAAACTGTGCAGAAGCGCTGATTATTTTGATTTGCACGGAAATAAATTACAGTGAATTCAAAAAAGACTGAAACCACCAACTATGCAACCAAACATACTGTGTAGTGATTTTAGACTTGCTAAGTTGGTGTACCTGTTAATGTTCATTCAAATTTAAATTTGATCTGTCACTTTAACCAAAGCGTCTCTCACATAGATGTCTCTCAGCAGTTTTTCTTAGGGTATTTTTTCAAGTTATTTCTCGGTGTGTTGCAAATTTTATAAAAAAAGTTTTTTTCAAAACTAAAAATAGTGCAGTTAAAATATTCAACGGAGCACAACGCATTCATTTTGATGGCACATTTTCGAAGTGGAACATTGATCGATGGAACATGGTCTTACGACTTACAATATTGAATAGAACAATTTAGAGAAGCTTTTCCAGAATATCCGTTCGAGTATGACAATTAAATTGCACAAGTTTCGAATTGTCCATAAATTTGAGAATATACATTGCATTTGTAAAGGAAAAAGTAGTGGGGCTCCTAAAAAGTTAACCGATAACGTTTTGAGGGACATTAGCAATCGCATGGAACAAAGTCCTACAAAATCAATCGTAAAACTTTCAGCTCAAACAGGTAACTACCTATGCAATAAGTTATGCAAAACAATATTTAAGAATAATTTTTAGGATTGTCCGTGGGAACTTGCCACACGGCCCTAAAAAAAAAAACCTCACATGCTTGCATATAAAGTGAGTGTAAGAATTATTAGCACCTGATTATCCAAAAAGATTAGACTATTGTCAATGGTTTAATAACAATTTAAAGCGTGGTTTCACTTATCGGGTTATGTGAATTCCCAAAATTATAGAACATGGTCTACACAAAATCCACATATATTTGTTCAAACCAGCTTGCATCCCCAAAAAATTGGTGTGTGGGTGGCCATGTCACGAAGAAGAATAATTGAACCAATATTCTTTCAAGAGATGTTAATGCTGCGAGATACCAAACTTTGCTTTTGGAACCGTTTATTAACGAACTTCATAATGATGAACTTCAAACAGGATATTTCCAGCAAGATGGTGCAACAGCACATACTGCAAGGACCACAATTGAATTTCTCCAGGAGTTTTATGATGAAAGAATAATAAGCCAAAATCTGTGGCCTGTCCGATCGTCAGCTCTAACACCCCATGATTTTTATTTATTTGGGCGTATTAAAAACAAGATCTATAAAAATCGAATACACGATCTGGAAGAATTAAAACTGGCCATTACTCAAGAAATCAATCTCATCACCCAAGATGAACTTCAGCGGGTATTTGAAAATATGAAACGTCGAGGAAACCTTTATTTAGAAAATCGGGGAAACCACTTCCAACATTTATTGTAAGTTCGAGTTTCTAACAATAGTTAACAAACACCCTCGTTGGTAAGGGCTTCACATAAAGATTTATAACAAATACCCTCGTTGGTTAGGGTTTCTCACAATAGTTAACAAACACCCTCGTTGGTAAGGGCTTCACGTAAAGATTTATAATAAATACCCTCGTTGGTTATGGTTTCTCACAATAGTAAACAAACACAATTTTGTAATTCTAAACTTTTAACTACTTTTTAGGTTATAATGTGATTTACAAAATACAGTGCGGTCATAAAGTAAATCCCCCCCTATTAACTTTTGAACGGTTATGTTTTCGATTCTGAAAATTTGTCTACGAAAGTAGTTAATTGCGAACTTTCTAATAAAGGTATTTTTGATTTCGTGGAACTTGTGGTTATACCGGAAGTGGATGGCAACTTTCTTATTTTAAATGGAACACCCAGTATATTTTTACATTTTCGTGTTCTACATAAAAATACCATTAAATTGATCTAGCATAGTGTGGTCTACGATTAACACTTTCGGAATTACATCCATTTGAAAATCGCATTTTTATGCAACTTCATTTACACCGGAAGTTGGACCCAACTGCCCCAACTTCGCTATTTTAAATGAAATATTTTGCAATTAAGTTAATAATATTAAATTTAAACAAAATTATGTTTAATAGTAAGTTCGTTAATTTTGCTGATTAACATAACCACCTTCAACCTCTTGACAGTAATAAAATCTACAGGAAATCTCTTGGATAAAAATTTTGTTTAAATTTAATATTATTAACTTAATTGAAAATATTTCATTTAAAATAAGGAAGTTGGGGCACTTGGGTCCAACTTCCGGTGTAAATGAAGTTGCATAAAAATACGATTTTCAAATGACCGTAATTCCGAAAGTATTAATCGTAGACCACACTATGCTAGGTCAATTTAATGGTATTTTTATGGAGAACATGAAAATGCAAAAATATACTGGGTGTTACATTTAAAATAAGAAAGTTGCCATCCACTTCCGGCATAACCGGAAGTTCCAAAAAATCAAAAATACCTTTATTAGCAAGTTCGCAATTAGATTCCTCAGTAGACAAATTTTCAGAATTAAAAACATAACCGTTCAAAAGTTAGCAGGGGAGGGGGATTTACTTTATGACCACACTGTATACGAATAAATATTATCTCAAGTTTTTTGTGCATTCTTTTTGAATAATATTTTTCATAAAATTAAATTAATTAAAAATATTAAAATTAACCCTAGTTTTTTATTAAAAATTTAGAAACGCCACTAAAGTATTGATTTTTAGTTTCAGTGTAGCCAACTTTGGAAAATTTAGGTTTCCTACCTTGAAATGTCATTGGTTTCACCCTTATTTGAATTCACTGTATTTCAGAAACCAATTGTGGAAACTTAGGTTTCCTACCATGCAATGTCAACAGTATCAATCATTTTTGAAGACCGTGTACCATCCGTGTAGTAATCATCTACTTATTTATTGATCCTTATATCTGAGTTATGGCTCAAAATTCAAAACTTTATGGTGGTTGGTTCATTAAAATATTAAAAAGACTTATTTTTTTGGTCCCGACTCAATACAAGAATGTTTTTTACTAACAAATCAAATATAACTTTTTTAATTTTATTTTTTTAGAAAACGTTGAACGTGAAATGATTTTTAATTTTTTCTAAAATATTTTCTCATCTGTACTATAATAGTATATTATAAGATTTCGTTTGAGAGTCTTAAATGTTGAAGTATCAAAATATATTTTTTTTCTGATAATATGTAGTCTAATAATTTTCAATGCAACTGTTTTTATACGAAATGATTATTGTAAAAGTAAACCAAAATTGCAAAAAAATATGTGTTTGAATTAATAAATAAGCCATATAATCAGAAATGTGAAATGTTAAGTAAATGATGCAATTTAAATTAAAATCTTCGTGAGTCGCCGGTGATTCTAGGAAAAAATCAAGCATCACCGATGGGAATTTTATTGCAATTACGCATAAAAACAGGTATCCGTGATGCAATTCCATCCGCTTTCATTGCTTAGGACTAAGGAGGCCTACAAGTGAGTTAGGCTAGTCGGACAGGCGCAGGACAGTCGTCGGCCCAGTACACGGCCCGCAACTTAAACGATACTAATTAAAAGCGGCCTGAAAATCACCAGGATCTTTAATACTTCCTGCCTGCCTAGGGCAAGGTGAGCCACGAACGATGACCGCGTAAATAGAAAAGAGAAATATTTTTTAATAAAAAATAGAGCATTACATAAGTCTTTGCAGAATAACATTAATTTTTAAAATGTTGGTCATTTAAATTTTACTGTTTCATCATACTGTGTGGCCCAACGAAAACGTATATACTAATTTTAATTAATAGTAAAAAAATTTTTATTAAATAAAAAACCGATGAAAGACATTTACATGTGAAGAACTTTTAAATAATCCAAAAATCTCAGTAAAAACCAGGAAATTTTGAGGTTTATTGCATTGTTGGAAATTAGAAATTAATACTGACTTAATTCTAAAAAGCTACTAAAAAAGAAATAAATTGAGTTTTGTTTTATTATTTTTTTAAAATAAACGCCAGAAATTTTCCGAAAACACAATTACTCCAACTGTATCACTTTCAAAATCAAGGAAAATGGAGTTTTTTAAATTAAATTCACAATTCGAGTTTTAGACTTATTAAAATTGTCTTGATTTTTTTTTCTACAATAACAAATTACAAAATATTATTGCTTCAAGAAGGGTAAATTTTAAAATGTTTACTTTTTATTTTAAATAATATTCCTTTTATTTATCCAGAATAGTTTTTATTAAAATAATTAGAGTAATAATATAAAAAAGCAATAAATTATAATGCAAACTTTGGTATTTTTATCAATAATTTTGAGCTAACTTTTTGAGTCGGTTTGTAATGGCACATAATGGAAGACCAATAACATTATTGAAATCACCATCCACTCTTTCCACGAAAGATGCAGCTATTCCTTGGATTGCATAAGCCCCAGCTTTACCTCTGGAATTAAAAACAAAAGAATAGTTGAGAAAATTTAAAAGTTTGATCAAATTTCTGCTTACTTATACTCGCCAGTAGCAATATAACCCAAAATTTCTTCATCGGTAAGTTTGGACATGTAAACGCATGATACTTCAACAAATTTTTCGTATTTTTCTTTATATTTTATAACAACCCCAGTGTAGACTAAATGCGGAACACCAGAACCAGTCAAACTAAAGAAAAGTAAAGAATTTAATATACTAAATTTTTAATAATCTGGAAAAAAATTTCTTTTAAACGTTAACTCAGAATCTCCTCAAAAAACAGTTGAATACTAGCATTGTCTTTGCTATAATACAGGGTGTCTCGTTATTCGACCGACAACCGTTAACTGGGGATTCTGCAACTCAAAAGAAGTCAATATAACCACATTTATCTATATCCAAAAGTACACCGCTGAGGAGTTATAGGCGTCTGAAGTTGATTAAAAAAAATACATTTTATTTAATTTCTCCGACACTAATAGAGATTTTGTTATACAAATTTGTGTACCTAAGTTTTTTAAACATAAGCTCATTTTGTGAAAATCTTACCAAAGTTTGATACCTGGAAAGTGCTTAAGACGAAGATGGTATGCATAAATTAGCTCAGAACTTTTTAGCCAATTGCTAAGTTAAATTTAAAACTATCTCTTGTGGTGCAAAAATTCAATTTTATTATTTTTTGTCACTTAGTTTTTTCTTCTAAGTTGTACCGGTTTTGAGTAAAATTTGAAAATCTAAATCAAAGCATAAAAGGTAAGTTTGCAAATTTGTACATTTTCTTTTTATTTAAAACCGTATATATGGTAACGCTCATAATCTGACGTTACTTGATATTTTTACTTATCAGTAATTCATTTGGTATTTTTCTAAAAAGTCTTAAAATATGGAAGTAATTGAAGAGCTGCTTCTAAAAGTTATAGCAAAAAGTATCCAAATCAACTCAACGTACAAATTTCTATTTATTTAATTTTTAATCGCTTATTAAAACCCTAAACCAGAGTAATTTAGGTTTGCGTTTAGAAAATTAACAGTTATAAATTAACTAAAATTAAAGTCTTTTTATTTAAATGGAACATTCTAACAAATTTATTTTAAAACAACATAAAAATAATAACATCAAAGGAAATTTTCAAAATGAATGCCTCGGGAACGGAAACATAAGTTTACCCGACGCTGAAATAAAAGCCGCACAGAATCAAAGATGTGTGGCATTTGACGAACCTCATCGGCTGCATTTACTATCCGTCTCCAAAGATCTTCTCGGTTTTCAATGGGGGTGCTATAAACCTTTTCCTTTAAACATCCCCAAAAAATGAAATCAAGAGGATTCAGATCCGGTGATCGTGGCGGCCAGACAACTGGAGCATCCGGACCGCGACCAATCCAATTTTTGTTTAAATAATTTCTGACGTCTCTAGCAAAATGAGGTGGTGCTCCGTCTTGTTGAAACCACATTTTCTTCCTGATGGCCAGAGGTACATCTTCAAGTAATGTAGGAAGATCTGTTCTTAAAAATTGTAAATAAGATTCGCCATTAAGCCTTTGAGGCAATTCAAATGGCCCGATAACAAAATTATCAATAATGCCACACCACACATTAATTGAAAACTGCCTTTGGTGGCTTTTTACAAGCAATCCATGTGGATTGTCTTGCGACCATTGGTGCATGTTATGTGTATTGATCACTCCGTGCCGGGTGAAACAAGATTCATCAGTAAATAAGATGTTCCTTAAAATGTTTCGTTTGCCTCTAACCCATCGACAAAAAGTAAATCTTCTGTTTCTGTCAATTGGCAATAACTCTTGAACTCCAAGGAAGTGAAATGGATGCAGTAATTGCTCCTTTAGAGTTCTAAACACTGCATCTTTATTTACATCTAATTGCGAAGAAAGTTCTCTTACGCTGATTTGAGGATTTATCTCTACAGTTTCCAAAACTTCTTCTTCTGCTTCTACATTTCGAGCAGACCTTGGTCGTCCTGCATTTCTTCGGTCCTTTTCCAGCTTTCCTGTTTCTCGTAAACGTCTCTCCACAGAGGCGAACGTCGAATGGTGAGGTGTTCGTTGATTTGGAAACTTTTCATTGTATCTCCTAGAAGCAGCTCTACCATTACTTCCACATTCACCAAATACCAATAGCATATTGGTGTATTCATTAAAAGAATAACTTTGATCCATTTTAAGACTTTTTAGAAAAATACCAAATGAATTACAAATAAGTAAAAACTTGAAGTTACGTCAGATTGTAAGCGTTACCATGCTTACGGTTTTAAATAAAAAGAAAATGTACTTTGCAAACTTACCTTTTATGCTTTGATTTAGATTTTCAAATTTTACTCAAGACCGGTACAACTTAGAAGAGAAAACTAAGAGACAAAAAATCTTACATTTGAATTTTTGCACCACAAGAGTTTTAAACTTAACTTAGCAATTGACTAAAAAGTTCTGAGCTAATTTATGCATACCATCTTCGTCTTAACCACTTTCCAGGTATCAAACTTTGGTAAAATTTTCACAAAATGAGCTTATGTTTAAAAAACTTGCAGAATCAGCAGTTAACGGTTGTCGGTCGAATAACGAGACACCCTGTATATACAATGATACTAGTTCGTTTTTTGTGCCCATTACAAGATCCAAGATATTTTGTATTTTATTACCCCAAAGTACTTAACTTTCTTTTAAGAAATTTAAAAATATGTGAAAATTCAGTGGTTAATAAAATATATAAAAAATAACCAAATCTATAAATCTCTCATTTTCTTGTTTTTTTTAATAAAATGAATATCAGCCATTCATTAGCTATAAATATTTGACCAGTTATTAGGTTTCTTTTGATTTCAACATATTTTTTGTGATTATATGTATACTTTGGTTTTGTACTTACACTTTTAGCGTTTGAATGGCTTCTGCTTCGTCTTTAGCTTTACCCATCATTTTTCCTTCACAACAAACCATTGTATCAAGTCCTATTATTATATCGGGACTTTTAAGATCATTTTTTAGTCTTTCCCAAACATCCTGGACTTTACCGGAAGCAGTTTCTTGAACATACTCTGAAAAACTGTACTTAGATCTATCCAAATTTTCCTCGAAGTTCGAAACTGTTACTTCAAATTTTAAACCCTAAAAATATAGATTATACGTCGTTTTTAAGTAATAAGGTTAAAACTCCTGTGATATTTTTGAGTTTTGAGTAACAATATATTTTTAAGGTTTTTTTCTTCTTGATTAGATATGATCTTTCATTATTTTTTGGTATCGATATTGAGTTACAAACATGTCAATTTTAGAAAAATTTTGCATATCCATAAAACTATGCAGATTTTATTTGTTTTAGTGATTTGGCTTAATTACAGTTTTTTAATAATTTTAAATGCAATTTAATCTAAAAAGTATTGTCTAAATTTTGTATGTACCAAAAATTTTTAATTTTATTTGAATTTTTATACTGCAAATTTATTTGCTTAAAAATTGTATATAAAATACAAGTTTTAAATAATAATTTTATGATTCTTTTACATTTTATATTATTGCATTAATTCAAAACATGAGAATGTCATTAAAATTTTTTGCCACCACAAATGAACTTATCCAATTACCTTGATAAGTTTTCCTATTTATTCTTGCCTTGCTTAGGCAAAAAATAAGAAAATAACAAGTCATAATTTTAATTTAAAATTCATATTTCGCAATTGTTGGTAATTCCTTTATAAATAAATATGTACAGGGTGGTGATAAAATTTGGAAATAATTTTTTGAAACAAAAAATTAATTTAAATGTGTATTTTTTTCAAAAATAATGTGTATGCGTTACCTATTTTTTATATCTCATCCCTAAGTCGTTAAAAAATCTGTCTAAATTAAAAGAATTTGGAGGCGTCATTTAACAAAAAATGATTTGTCGGCATCACTAAAGTTTGAACATCAAAAGATGCAATTTAAAAAAACATACAATAATTTTACCACCAACCAAATTTTTGGACATGTGGCGCCATCTCTTACCGTGATGCGGAGAATATCCTGACGTTGTTTAGAACTCGTTGCAAGAACAATTCGCATGGAATCTAATTTTGATTTTAGTGGATTGAACATATTTACGCTGTTTTTGGATTCCTTGCACCTGAAAATTAGCACCGTTTAACTATTAAACTTTTAACAAATTTCAAACATTTTCACAAGTTTTTAACTATTCACGTTACGTAATAATGCAATGTTACGCATTGTACAACAACATAATTACTTCTACGATTGATTTGTGATATTACGCAGCTAACCATACATTCAAAATGAAACTTTATTTATAAATTAGAAACAATATTAAAAAACATGAATTTTTTTCGTTAATAAAACTTAAATAAATACTTTTCTTTATAAAATAATATATTTTTAATACATATTTATTTTTACATTAGGTAGGCAATTTTATGTACTACTATTTAGGTTGCCTAATCATTACTGTCACATGTCACAGAATAAATACGTCTCTGAGTTTTTAGTTTAATTCATGTCTAATTTTGCATATTCCAATTATTACAGTTTACAGAGGTATGTAATTAATGTAGCTGCATTAATTTGAAAGGTTTAGGTGCATATAAAATACAGGGAATTCAATTAGGATTGCTACTCTGTATTGATTTCAGATTTAATTAAAAACAGTTTCTTTTAAATAAAATCAGCTAAGTGCAGTTAAAAATTCGAAGAATAGATTTTTACTTTCCTTGTACAGTGCGGATATAAAGTAAACCACCCCCCTCCCCCTGCTAACTTTTAAACGGTTATGTTTTTAATTCTGAAAATTTGTCTACTGAGGAATCTAATTGCGAACTTGCTAATAAAGGTATTTTTGATTTTGTGGAACTTCCGGTTATACCGGAAGTGGATGGCAACTTTCTTATTTTAAATGGAACACCCAGTATATTTTTGCATTTTCGTGTCCTCCATAAAAATACCATTAAATCGACCTAGCATAGTGTGGTCTAGGATTAATACTTTCGGAATAACGCCCATTTGAAAATCGCATTTTTATGCAACTTCATTTACACCAGAAGTTGGACCCAAGTGCCTCAACTTCCTTATTTTAAATGATTTTTTTTGCAATTAAGTTAATAACATTAAATTTAAACAAAATTTTTATCCAAGAGATTTCCTGTAGATTTTATTACTGTCAAAAGGTTGAAGGTGGTTATGTTAATCAGCAAAATTAACGAACATACTATTAAACACAATTTTGTTTAAATTTAATATTATTAACTTAATTGTAAAATATTTCATTTAATATAACGAAGTTGGGGCAGTTGGGTCTAACTTCCGTTGTAAATAAAGTTCCATAAAAATGCGATTTTCAAATGGACGTAATTCCGAAAGTATTAATCGTAGATCACACTATGCTAGATCAATTTAATGGTATTTTTATGGAGAACACGAAAATGTAAAAATATACTGGGTGTTCCATTTAAAATAAGAAAGTTACCATCCACTTCCGGTATAACCACAAGTTCCACGAAATCAAAAATACCTTTATTAGAAAGTTCGCAATTAGATTCCTAGGTAGACAAGTTTTCAGAATCAAAAACATAACCGTTCAAAAGTTAGCAGGGGGGGATTTACTTTATGACCGCACGGTATGTAAATCAGCAGTAACATTTATTTGTAAAGACCCTGTATATTTACGAATGTAATAACAATAGGTGTGTTTTATTTGCCTCTTGTAACTGGTTTGTTCAACTAATTTTGATCATATCACTTTTATCACTTAAAATTACCGTTTTATTTGCTTATTATAACTGATATTATTCGATCTAATGTTACCTCCTCCTTTACCGATTGGAACCAGAGAATTCGGGGTGATTACTTTAAAGTATCCATTGAAAACGCATGCGCTTTTGTTCTAATTAGTAAACAAAAACAGTTAAACATGAATCTGGTTCCATTATTTTAGAAAATAGGGTTTAAAGCGTATAAAAGTATAAATTCAAAACATTTAATTTCTGGGTTATGCTCAGTTAGGTTTCAAACTCTTTGTTGGAAACGAAATATTTGATAAAATTGCTAAAAATCGTTTTATTTGCCTAACTGAAATGACATGAACAAAATTATCATATCAGTTCACATTTTGCTAAAGCAAATAAAACACACCTAATAGATACAGGGAATTCAATTAGGATTGATAACGTAACTAAGCAACCAAACATACTCTGTAGTGATTTTAAACTTGCTACGTTGGTGTACCTGTTAATATTCATTCAGATTTAAATCCGATCTGTTATTTTAACTAAAGCGTTTCTCAGTAGTTTTTTACAAATTATTTTTCAAGTGTCTTGCAAATTTATTAAAAACTTTGTTTTACTTTCAGTGTAGCCAACTGTGGGAAACAAACTCATTCATTTTTGAAGAACCTGTATGTTTTAATCCTATCAACCTATTTAACAGGTGTAGATACGTTTTTGTTGTAAATTGAATAAAGATTTTAGAAATCCAAATAAAATTGTAAAAGTCTGCAGAGGCGTATCAAATAAATTAAAGCAAAAGGGTGCCCGTTTTTACGCCACTGTATTGTTAAATTAAGATAAAAGTAGTAACCAAAGAATCAGAAGTACTCACTCCCAAAACCTTATTAATGTTTATCCAGCCAAAATCGAGAGAAAATAAAGAAAAAGTAAAAACAAAAAGAAAGGACCATGTTCACGTTATATGCATAATTATATGGGGTTTTTGGCCCAGCCTGCATGAAATTTTACTTCTTGTGATTGAATATGCAACCAACATGTCAGGAACTTTAAAATTTCGCAGATTACAAATATTCATATCTCAAAACGAGTTATTTTTCAAAAATTCATTTATCTACAGTTTTCTACAAGTGTGTAAAGGCAAAATGCTGTGAGTGAAAATCGATTTTGGGCCTAGAATTTTTTTGATCATATGAAATTTTGTATTATTTATGTATTTATTTGTAGTGAAAGCACATGAAGCCATATCATCATTTTAGAAACACCCTGTATAAACTACCTAGGATCTTGAAAAAGGACGTTATACTTGGTGATTTGCATCGTAGGAAACCTAAATTTGGCACAGTTGGCCACAATGAAATAAAAAAGTACTTCAATGTGATTTTATAAAAAGAAAGTGATATTATTTTTAATATATCAGTTTTTATTATTTAAGCAATACCCAAAAATAAAGCTGCTGATTGGTCTCTTTAAAATAAAAGATCAGAAATAAAGTTTGGTTGGATTTCAACTCGATTTGATTACTTATTAGTTTCGGCAACAGTATAAATTGAATTCCGTGTACAAATAAAATAATAATTACAAACAACCAATAAGTTTATGATTTTATTTCAACTTATAGCACTTTAAAAATAAGAAAGATATCTTGGCAGGACTATTTTAAAAATTTACCGGAAGCAAGAAAATCAAGCAAAGCCCATAAAAGAATGAACAAAAGAATAGAAAATTTGCCCATCATGGCTTTTTTATTTAAATTAGTTATTAATTCATTAATTATTTACATCGAAGCGAGATAAATTAACGTAAATGGCTCTTAAAACAATTTCCATGTGAATTCAAAAAAAATCTATCTATGATGTGGCGCTTTTGATGTACGGTAAACGTTAATGAAAACTGGCTATTGATAAAAATTTAATGTCAATCATCTCGAAACATTTTATCGATTAAAAATTGAAAAAATATCGTTCATAAGCAGAAATTGTTGCGATCATGATGGAAATTCAGTGATTAGGTCTGGAAAAGGAACTACTGTGGGTCAAATAATAAAACAAAATGCCAATTGATATTTGATTGTTGTTATATGTAAAATTTTGGTGTTCATAGTTTGTCGATCAGTTGATATAGACCAGGACCTCGTGACAGTTTTTCGTCCCCGATTTCCTACAGCATGCCTTGTGGAGGAGAGAATAATATATCAAAAAAAAAAAGAAAAGCGGGTACTAAATCCCTGCACGCTTTCTGATCATACGGAAAATTGCATTTCTATTTTCACAAAAATATGGTGTTTTTCTCTGATTTAATATTGCTTGCCCTTTTTGCAAAAGATAGTTTAAATAAATTTAAGATCTTGAAATTTATAGACATGCGATTCGCACGATCTCAAAGGGCTCAAACGGTCATGTCATCTTGTAATAAAAAATATGATTTTCCGCGTTTTCATACAACATGCCAATGAAAGGAATTAAAGTTGTGTCATAAAACCCCCATAAAAAATTGGCAAGCGGCCGTCGTTGGCCCAAAGGTGAAAAATTTAGGAAAAGTTTTGTGAACATTTTAAACGATTTGACGTGATCTTAAACAATAGGTACCGAATTAAGTTAGTGTGAGTTTAATACTGTAAATGACCTAATGACGCATCATTTTAAAGGTTTTTTTATCCTGAAAATAAAAATAAGATTTGTTTTGGCCCTATTTTAATTTAGTCATTTACAGGACACGATAAGAGAAAAAAGGAAAAAGTAATTTATGACAAAAAAATTATAAAAAAAATATGGTAACTGATTTGTTTTTCAATAATTATAAATAATTAGCTTTTCTTAAGTTAAGGGACTTGTTTCATGGTCAAAACTTAAAAATTAATTCAAATGTGATTTAAAAGTACATAAATAATACCATTATTAAGTAGTTTTTTTAAAATTTTTAGGTAGGTTAGGAATCAAAACGTTGTCAAAAAATTATGTCTGCCATTATCAGGGTAAAAAATGCTTTAAAAAAATGTATCACTTAAAAAAATGTATCACTTAAAAAAATTGAAAGGGGGGCTCCGTACGGAAGGGGGTTACAATGACAACTCTTATTTTATTGGAACAAGATGTCCCCCTAAAGTAAAAAATCGACATGTCGCGGCATTTTTACAACAAATTATTTTTTTCCTTTTAAAATGAACACCCTGTACAATAGTCATATAACAATTTGTAATATGATATTTTTAATTTCAGTAAGTGTAGTATATTTACTATTTACCAAAAATGCACCATTATTGGTAAGCACAAACAGGCTTGCAAAATAGAATCACAAAATCTTTTTTTCAACTTATTTTGATTTTTTTTTCAATAATTATAGTTTTTTCAATGTTGGGTTCCACCAATATTCATGCCATTTTGTATTTGAGCTTATAGCAACATTATTTTTAGTACAGTAAAATTAGCACAAAAACAAAATTCTTCTCCCAAGTTCGATATTATGAGATTCTCGTTTCTTTTCTTTCTTTTATTGTAAGATGCAGTTTTAGACAAGCTAAGGTCTCTGACCAAATCGTCAAGGTTGTTTTGATTAAATAGCCTAGGAACTCTGAATTCACCATCAAGATTAAAATTGGTCTCGTCGCTCTCACAATGAGGAAGAAAAACGAAAAAAATAATTGATATTTTTATATCTTATATTTTAGAAATCATAATTATAAATAAGTTGTTTTTTGTTTCAATTCAATACGGCAAATATTAACGTAAATATAAGCGTTTGAATTTTAAGAAAATTACCCTTCCGCTTCAACTATGCGATGTATTCTGACGTCATTTCTTCCGAACGCTGTCCGTTCCGTACACGCGTATAGTGCACTTGATTGTTTCTAGACGTTTTTATACTTATTATCTTTTAATACTTTGATAAAATATTACTATTAGTTATTAATTAAAGTAGGAGAATTATTTATTAATTTAAAATTTACTTCTTTATAATTTTTTACTTATGAAATTTCACTTTAAATGTTATACAACTTTAGTGTGGTTTTTACAAGTGTGTAGCGTTCCAATTTAAAATTTGAAAGTTAATAATTTTGGGTTGTAGTATAAAGAAATAAGAAAAAAATTTAAAAAATTCAAGGCAGTACGACTTTTTGTTCAAAAGATATGAATTTTTATATAAAATATGGCTTTCTAACAAACGAGTAAAGGTGTATTATTAAAAATTCATATTTCGCTTAATAACTAAAATTAAAAAAAGAAAATTCGTACAGATAAGTTTGTAAAAATTATCGATATTAAATTTTTTAAAATTTAATTATTTTTTAAGGTACATTACCTAGAAAAATTTTGTTTTGTTTGAGTTTTTGGGGTGTAAATTTTTTTTGGGGGGTGTAGAGGGCAAGTCACCCCTACATTTCATCTATTTTCTATTATCTTTCATTTGCGGGGTCAATTTTGAAAAGATTCGAAAAAATATTTTTTGGGATATTTTTAAGGCTTAAAATTTTTCATGGAAATCTATTTTTATTGTTTTTCTCGAAAACTATAAAAGTTAGCCATTTCAAATTTTTACCAAAGGTAAACACCATAGATAGACGCGTTTCAAAAAATATTTGGTTAAAATCGGTTAAACAGTTTTTTTGGAAAAAATTGGCAAAGTTTTGGCAAAATTTTGGTACAAATACGGGCCTGGACGACGTAATTTTATACCGAAAATTAAAATGTTCAGGGAATTTGGTGGGGGAGGTAACGGTGCGAATTTTAAGCTATTACTCGTCCCGGCGGTTCTAATAGATTAGAAGATATTAATTATTTTGTGAAAAGTGAAAAATTTCAGACCGCAATTTTGGTTCCAAACGGAGATTTTGCATATTTTTGCTACTTTTTCGGCCATAACTCGATAACGAAAGGAGATAGCGAAGTATTTCTTTTTTTGTCGTAAAGTGGACCATGAAAACTTTCAGAAAATGTACATTGCGTTAGGGTAGAATAAAATTTGAGGGGCTGATTAGACCGAAACTCGAATAAAAATACGACTTTTTTAAATGCGATCTTAAAAAATTAAAGATTTCGTTGTTTTTTCAAAATTTAAAAAGTCCTATGCGTGGGCGGTTTTAATACCAAGAGTAGATTTATCAGAGTTTTTAAAAATGAAAATCCGTTAAAAAATAGACCGACGGGAGCCGCCGACCCCTAAATTCAACATTTTTACATTTTTACGCCATAACTTTTTAACCGCGCAAAATTTAAAAATGCACTATGCTCATTAGATCACAAATATTGTTGTTCTTTGATAATCTGATGTAAAATTGAGAAAATTTTAAAAATTGACGGCTGCAGAGGGGGCTGACCAAAGCGCGCGTTTGAGCTATTTTATTAACATTTCACTTGGGATTTTTTTTTCAAGTCCAGGGGTAAAATATAATCGTGCTGATTTTTTCTCGCATAAATAATAAAGAAAGAAGGGAAATAAAAAACTTTGGAATATTATACACGGTCGGGATCATAAGTTACGAATTTTCAAAGTTGGCGTCGAAAAAGCACTAATTTCAAACTACAAATTCGAGGGCGCCAAAAGTACAGAAAAAATTAAGATATCAAAAAAAGCGCTCGTTTCCTGATGTAGCGCGGTATGTAGATGACAAATCAAGAAACCGCGATTTTTTTTACCTGCCGATCTTCTAATCGAAGCCGCACAGTTTTAGCACTTTTGCCGAGCGTATAACCCGCGCGAGGCGACTAGGAAATAATGACGTCACTCAGCTCGCAAGGAAAAAAAGTAGCGCCGCGCGATTTCATAAACTTTGTTAATTAATTGCGAAGCCATTTTAAGTGCTAGACCAAAAATTCAAATTGCAAAATTCAAGTTAAAATGTACTCTTTTATGTAAAATTATAAAAAAAAAAATGGTTTACAGACTCATTTTTGCTTTTCTAACTAACTTTCCTGACTTGTTGATGGTTAAATTAACTGAATTAATTTCGGCTGAGGTGGAAAATATGTCCCAGCGCCCCCTACAGTTAGCCGAAAATCCTACTACTCGTACTCGTAACTTTTGGCAACGCTGGCAACATCGTGATTAATCATTTTAGCGAATTTGAGGTTAGTGGTTAGGCGTTGGTCAAAGTATTAAATGAAATAATTGTTAATTAGGTGATGGTTGAAAAATTGGTAAGTACCTAATTATTTTAATTAGTGTTTGGACTCATTTTTCACGTCTTTATCCCAATTGTTTGATGGGTTCCTAATAAAGCACATCAAGATGCGATTAGAGAGTAAAGCAGGGGGTTAAGGGGGGGGGGGGGATAGTCGCCCGCCGCCTCCGATCTCCTCGCTCCACTTCAGCTCCCCGTGACCGAGAAGGAACAAGGAGAGGTAAAAACCGCGCGCGCTGAGTTAATTGTAAGGGGGCGGCGGACGTTGTTATTAATGGAAACGTTAGAAATTCAGCACGCACGCACTCGTATCAATCTGGCTGAAGAGTGGGGGCGGCGGCGGCGGCGAACTTGGAGCCGACGGCGGCGCGCAACTTTCCTTCCCTCGGCGGCCGCCTTTGTTAGAGCAGTCCTCGATAAAGGACTCCAGCAGGTGTCCAGTGCTTGTGCGCGAACCTCTGCAGGATCGGTAAACCCGTAAACCGGAGGAACCGAGGAACGAACGATATGTTCCGTGCAACCGGCCGCTGCTGCTGCTGCTGCCGCTGCCGCCTCCGTTCAGTCGCTCTGCCGCCGCCGACCCGACAACACCCGACCACCAAATAAGCGCCGACAAGATTACGAACGCTCACTACTATAATGTAAGTGATTGATGATTGATGATTTTCATTAATTCAACACAAATAAAATAAATCAACAACCCGCCCCCAAAATTGGCAAATCAACAAAAATACAACACCAATATTTTTAATCACTCAATAATTAATAACTTTTTATAATTAATTTTTTGGAAAAACACTCTTGACAGTTTCAAAAAAAAATTTTGTAAAAATTGGAATTTACTGCAAAAGTTCAGGTGATGCAAACACGCATCCAATTACGATGAGATCGTACGCTTTTACGACGTCGTTGCCTCGTAAATTCTTATTGACACATTAATTTCAATTTTGTGACTCGACTTTAGTCGTTAATCTGCGTACTTTTAATTATGTTTTTGTTTCCAACTTCTATTCATTCATTAACCTAACAAACGCATTATAGAACACCTCTATACAACAAACGTAATAAAAATACAAAAAATAAACAAACATATTTTTTGTGAATTTTAATCAATATTTTTTTGGTTTAATTTTTTTAAAAGCTACTTTTGCGTTTCTTTGTACAGTACTTGTTGATATATGTTATAAATTGTTGTTTTGCTTATAAATACGACACACGACCTTAGTAAATCGCACGGCATACGCCAAGTTATTTTTAAAATAAACTTTTTTTTTAAATATTTATATTATTCTTTTTGCATTTCTAGAATAGGATTCTTTGAAATAATTGTAATTTTTATTTTATTAATTAGTTATTTTTTTTAATTATTTTTATTTTATTTTACCTAGGTATTTAATTTTTAGATCAAACAAATAAAACCATAATTTTTCAATTTTATCATCAACCTGTAAAAATCATAAAATTTTGTTATTTAGTCTAGATTCTAGATCGAGAAATTCTCATTGCTTTGAAAAAATATTTTTGTTTTTAGTAGTGTAAGATGCCTTGAATAAATTTGTAAGTTATTATAATAATTATTCTGTTCACTGTTTTTATTTTTTTATTTATTTTAAAAATAAAATAAAAAACCAATATAATTATTAAAAAAAAATAATATGGTGGTGGTTAAATATTTAAAAATTAATTATTATTTTCCTTTTTTTTGATAATTCTTCAAATAAAAAACAGTTGAAATTTGATATAAGTGTATGTGATAAAACTTGTTCCAGCCACATATTTCATTATAACGAATTTATGTATGTACCTGGTTTCAAATTTTTTCAAAAATTCATAATTTTGAGGTAAATGTTCCTAAAATCGTGTTTTTTACATCAAAATTGTGCCATGAAGCATAGAATTCAATTAAAACTTGCAAATAAATCGGGAAAACGTCAGACTTTAGATTTCGTTTAAAATAATTTTTGCACTATCAACAACGATTCAAAAGCGGAAATTAAAATAGAATTTTAAACAATTTTCGAAAAATTATTTTACTTCATTAGCTATAATTGAAACACCAATTAAAAATGTGCCGAACAAACTGTGTATAATATCCAGTGGCGTACTATAACAAATTTTCTCTTGCGACGGTTAAAATCTAATAAATGGTGCATTTTTTTAGAGAAACACTAAATATTTATAAAAGACCTAAGATTTAAAAAAATTAATATAAATGTCCACAACTTTTTATTAACATATACTATTAGTGTTTTTTTTATATTCTGAACAAGTGTCGAATAATCTAGGAATGGGTTTTAGGACCAATTTTAAGAGCATTCACGTGTAATTTTGGTTGCCTAAAAATTTTAGAACTACTTCTCATTTTTTTAATTTATTTTTAAATATATTAATTTTATTTTTCGGTCGAAAATTAAGTTACAATAATTCTTAGTTGTTTAAAGTTGGTTTTTGTTTCTATTTTAATTTTAAATTTTTTTATAAAAAAAAATAAAAAATAGAAACAAAAACGAACTTTCAACATCTAAGAATTAATGTAACTTAATTTTCAACCGAAAAATTAAATTTATACAGTGCGGACATAAAGAAAATCCCCCCTGCTAACTTATGAACAGTTAACTTTTCGATTCTTAAAATTTGTCCACTAAAGTATTTAATTGCGAACTTTCTAATAAAATTATTTTTGATTTTGTGGAACTTCCTGTTGTACCGGAAGTGGATGGCAACTTTCTTATTTTAAATGGAACACCCAGTATATTTTTGCATTTTCGTGTTCTCCATTAAAATACCATTAAATTGACCTAGCATAGTGTGGTCTACGATTAATACTTTCGGAATTACGCCCATTTTAAAATCGTATTTTTATGCAACTTCATTTACACCGGAAGTTGCACCCAACTGCCCCAACTTCGTTATTTTAAATGAAATATTTTGCAATTATGTTTATAATATTAAATTTAAACAAAATTATGTTCAACCGTAAATTCGTTAATTTTCCAACTTCCGGTGTAAATGAAGTTGCATAAAAAATGCGATTTTTCGAATGGGCGTAATTCCGAAAATATTAATCGTAAACCACACTATGCTAGGTCAATTTAATGGTATTTTTATGGAGAACATGAAAATGCAAAAATATACTGGGTGTTCCATTTAAAATAAGAAAGTTGCCATCCACTTTCGGTATAACCGGAAGTTCCACAAAATCAAAAATACCGTTATTAGAAAGTTCGCAATTAGATACCTCAGTAGACAAATTTTCAGAATCAAAAATATAACCGTTCAAAAGTTAGCAGGGAGGGGGGGGGAGGGGTATTTACTTTATGTCCGCACTGTATGTACCACGAGTGTACACGATTGAAATTTTAATATGTTATATGGGCTAAGAAAATTGATAAGATTATTGAACATTAAAAAATTCAATGTCATTTCCATTTTACCAGAAATTAAATCAATTTTCTTAATTTAAATATAACACCCTATTTCCAAACCTAAAAAATATTTTGGACTTTTTTTGGCAAATAAATTTAATAAAACATAATCCAACTACTTTTAAATAATACAGATACTTACAAAAAATAAATTGTAATTTATGAAATTTTAATTTTTACAATTTTTAAGACGCGTTTTGCAAATATCTTCATTTTTTTTAAATGGCATGGTAGTGAGACCCAATATGAAGATATAAACGTTAAGTTTACTAAAAAGTTTATTCAAAAAAAATTCCAAAAAACCTTTTTTTACTAACATATTTTAAACGTTTCAATATTTAATAATTTGTATAAAAAACTAGGGTGTTACATTTAAAATAAGAAAATTTATGTCATATCTGATGGAACCGGAAGTGAAATTGATTTTTTTTAGTTTAATAAATGTGTTTTCTTAGTCCATACAATGTACTTTTACATTTTTATTGTCATAAATAAGGAAATGAAAGAGATGGCCTTAGTTTCGTGTATACCCGGAAGATGTAAATATAATTTTAATAAAAACTGGAAAAAGTTTGTATAAATATGAATAACTTTTAAGAAATCGAAAATTTTTAAAGAATTATTTTTGAATCATTATTAAAAATATCTGGAAAAATATTTAATTTTTTTGAATTATCTAATTTTGTGCCACCGAAAATTAAAAAATGTCTATTAATTTTAAACCACTTAAGATTTTCAAAAATTATAATTACATCATAAAAAAGCATTTAAAAAGCAACTAAAATTGATGTAAATGAAGTTGCATAAAAATGCGATTTTCAAATGGGCGTAACTCCGAAAGTATTAATCGTAAACCACACTATGCTAGGTCAATTTAATGGTATTTTTATGGAGAACACAAAAATGCAAAAATCTACTGGGTGTTCCATTTAAAGTAAGAAAGTTGCCATCCACTTTCGGTATAACCGGAAGTTCCACAAAATCAAAAATACCTTTATTAGAAAGTTCGCAATTAGATTCCTCAGTAGACAAATTTTCAGAATCAAAAACATAACCGTTCAAAAGTTAGCAAGGGGGGAGGGGGTTTACTTTATGTCCGCACTGAGTGAGGTGTGTTTTGATAGAAATATTTTGACGTACAAAAATTTTATTATTTGCTGTGTTTATACATAGATACTATGTGCGTATCGAGAAACAAATAATTTTCAAAAAAAAAACTTAAAAAATAAAAAAGTAAAAAAAATTAAAAATTAAAAAAAAACTAAATAAAATTTAATTTTTTTTTGAAGATATTTGCAAATTAACATCTAAATAAAATAGTATTAGGTGAATTTCACTTTTGATCATTTTGTAAGCAAAAACATAAAAATTTCAGTTTCTTTTATATTTTTTTTTGAAAATTATTTGATTCGATACCCACCTAATATCTACAAACAGGGTTAATAATAAAATTTTTATATGTTCAAATTTTTATATCAAAACACTAAAACACTTCATGAACTAAAATTTTTCCGCATTCCCGGACCATAACAAATTTTTAGGACCATCCAATAGCGTACTATATCAATTTTTGTCACTACGTGGATATGTATAGTTCAATTAAAAGCTACGAATATAATACGATAAAAAATGTTAATAACTTACAACCCCATTAAAAAACCACTTAAAAAGTAACTAAACTTATGCTTTTTAAATTTTAGATTCAATTAAAAATTGGATGTCAATAAAAAATTTCAAAAAAAGGTTTAAAAACAAAATCCATTATATTTTACCATTATTAATTCTTTAGTCTATTGTACTAAATACATCAACTATGTTATGCCATGATACATAAAATTCAATTAAAATCTGAAAAAAACCGTAAGAATAAATTTTCAAAATATTTTTTTTATCAAAAATGTATAAATTTTTGTGCCGGTTGTTTTTTTATAATTTAATATAAAATAGAATGTTTTTTTTTAAATAAGACTAATTTGTAATGAAATAATTAATATAGAATTAAAATATAAATTTCAGCTCTGAGGAAGAAAATGAAGTAATTTTCGAAAATTTATTTAAAGTCTTAATACCACTAAAACGAATAATAAATTTATAAGCAAGGACACTCTTTAATTTTATAATTCAATATTTTGTAGAAAAATGTGAACAATTTATATAAAATTTATATTTAAAATCATTTTTATATCTTTATACCGGGTGTCCCCAAATTGACTGCCCGCTGCGTCTTTGGGGATCTTTAATTCAGTAGGTATTGGAAAATTAAAAAAAAACTATCCACAGCAGATTTATTAAGTTATTAACTAAAAAAAGAAATGGAAATTTGGAAACACTTAATTGCACCTGAATTAATCTGCATTAAATGCGGGATAATCAAAGACCAAAAACGTTATAAATTATTCATAGTTAATAAAGCAATGAATAATACATTCATAAAAAAACAATTTAAAATCATTTTGGATCTATTAAAAAATTTCGAACTATTTTTTTTATTTTTTACATAAAAAAATAAAGTTGATGTTACTTCTGAAAAAACTGGAAGTCATATTGAAAATTTTTTAGTACCTAAAAGGTTTTCTTAAATCATACAACATAGTCAAATTTTAAATTTTTATTTTCATAAATAAAGACGTTATAGAGGTGAGCCGAATTTCGTTTCCACCCGGTATATGAATTAACTAGGTTGCCTTGATATTTCCAAAAATTATATGTTATATGTATATACATATGTATATACAGGGTGGTCCAACGAAAACTTCACAAGCCCGGTTTTCGGTATTTAACCTGAGTTTTTGGAAAAACGCTCGGACAGGTCGATTTTTGTTTCAAGGGGGAACGATTTTTACATAATTTCCCACTTTCAACCCCTAACTGGGGGTTGATATCAATTTAATAATTTCAAACGGCAATAGGGGTCAAAATGCACAAAAATAAAAAACCGGAAGACGGCGCTGGTATAATTTTTTTGGTACCGCTGTAAAACAGTCTTGATAAGGTATTATTTTGCGGTATAAAAACTATATCAATCCATTTAAAAAAAAATATGACGTCATAGTGACCTCATGTCAACTGAGAAAAAATATTGTTGGGTTCAAAATAAAGGTTTTCAAAAACAATACGATACGTCTTTTACGGTTTTTAAAAATTCCAAAAGATAATGTAGTTATGATTTTTATTACTTACTTTAAACTCACCCTGTATACAGGGTGATTCAGACCACCCGTGCCACCCATTTATCTCGAGAACGCGTTATCGTACATGGCCGAAATAAAAAATTTTATTACCAAAGTGAACCTAAAGAATCCATTGGTGAACTTATTTTTTTCCGGAAGAACCCGGAACTATCCGGAACCGGAGGTAACTTTGATTTTTTATATTGCAACATAGGTCGAGTTTGGTATGGTTTGATAGGTCTTTCAAAAACAAATAAGTTTTATTAAAATATTTTTTTAATATTTTCCATAGTTTAGAATTTATTCGATAAACAAAAAAAAATTGTTAAAAAAAGTAAATAAAAATTATTGTATATTTTGAAGAATTTTGTTTAAATATGGACAAGTATGATATTTAAAGTTGGTAAAATATTAGAATTTGTAGAAAGAGTTTATAAAGGACCTTATCGTTTTCCTAGGTGTTTTTGGGCAAACATGAAAAATAAGTTAAACCTACAAAAATTTACTAAAATACCCCCAATATTAATTATATTTCCAATTTCTTCAATAAATATGAATTATAAATACATTTATGAGATTTTACATTATTTAAAAAAATATTTATTAACACGACAACAGCGGATTTTAAAATTCAAATTTTGACAAGTACTGTCAGATAAATTTTAATTACCTTTCATTTACGTTTAAATTGAAAGCAAATGACAGTTAAAACTAATAGTTTGTTTTCCTTGTGGAACCTATGTTAATAATCGAATACAATCGCCAAAAGGATTAAACCGGATGGTAGATACAAATGACCTTTATTATAAGGCACTTTAGAACAATGGTTACTGTTACAAACAAGAAGTAATGGCCGGGCTGACAAATTCGTACGCGCTTTACAAAGGTATCTGGCGACTGACTCACTGTGACTCACACTGGATTGAAATGTTTCCCACATTGGGTGTTATTGTCATGCGCACACATTGCTTGCGTTTGTACGTTTATTTATAAAAACAGCTAAAATCGGCGCGTACACATAAAAAGAAATCCGCTACGCGCTCATGTAACATACTGGAATGAAACATTCTAGCAAAGGAGAAATAACTTGCCGAATGTCGTAAACAGTATCTTGCCTACTTGACAGGAGGCGCTTAGAAGTGCAAGAGGGTGTCCTACAAAAATAGAAGGAATTTACAAGCCCTTTGCCTCCACCGAGGTCCCTTATCGGTTCTACTTTTTACTAATAATTATTGTGCATTTAATTTGGACGTTTCGTTTGAGAGGTAATAATTTCAATGTTGCCTGATTGTGCAATAAAGTCTTACGATAACCTGTAAAAGATATTTTATTTTTAATTGACGCCGTAATATTACAAATCTTATTACAACTATTAAAACTATAGCCATTGAATTTGCAGTAAAACTTTCAGAGCCCTAGGGAACTGAAAAAGTCATTTTTTATCAAATATTTTAAAAATTGCAAAAAAACGACAACCGTGTAAAAATTGTTTAATTGTAAAAAATATATTCTTAAATTATAAGTTTATTTGAATAAAATAAATACTTAAAAATTAATTTCTAATCAAGTCATAACAAATATGTACTTAATTGTATAATTTTTATACCATTAAAGTCAATAAATCTTAGTAAATAAATGGCATAGGCAACCAAACTACTTTGTTTGTGAGAAACACCGAGGAAAACACCAGCATCGTTGTCTAATTGTGCAAAAATTAATTAATTTCAATTGCGTTTTTTGGCGAAAGCGGTCTCCTAACGAGCGAAATATTTTACATTAATGTATATTTATTTCTTATTTATAAGTGGCATAAGTTTCATTCTTGGACAAAATGCTCCCAAAACCCGATAAGTTCCTTTATAAAATTCTTCAAAATATGCAATAATTTTTATTTACATTTTTTAACATTTTTTTTGTTTTTCTAATAAATTCTCAAGTATGGAAAATATTAAAAAAATGTTTTAATAAAAGTTGTTTATTTTGAAAAGATCTATCAAACCTCAAACCACACCAAACTCGACCTATGTTGCAATTTAAAAAATTAAAGATATCTCCGGTTCCGGATAGTTCCGGGTTGTTCCGGAAAAAAATAAGTTCACGAATGGATTCTTTAAGTTCACTTTGGTAATTAAGTTTTTATTTTAGTGATGTGCGATAACGCGTTCTCGAGATAAATGGTCTGAATCACCCTGTATATTGTTATTGAAAATCTTAAAATCCGACCAAAGTTTTTATCAACATTTTTGATATTATTTTAAAATAATTTTTGATGAATCAAAACGATACCTCAAAAAATATTTTTACGAAAGATTTTCATACCTCATTTTTTTATTGGTTTCGTTATGAAATGATAATTTTTAAGACTTTAACATTAAATGTTCTGATACTCCATATTTTATGCCTTCGCTATTTTTTCGAATTTTCAGGAAAATGAATAGGTGCCTTTAGAAACTTAAAAAGAGTTTGCTTGAGGCTGTAAAAACGGGCAGAGATAATATTTGCAATGAATACGCGAGCAACCAAAATGTACGGTGCAGCGTTGTAAATTGAAGTTTTTCATTTGACATGCATGTCCTCACGTTTTTTTTTCTGCAAACAATTTTAAAAGTTACAATCCGGGAGTTAAGTTTAGCAGAAGGGAAAATATTTGGAATTTTATTTTAACGTTTACTTATAAGGTCATTTTTTTTGTAAAATACTTGTTACTTATCGTAATTTTTCAAGGTATGAAAATTTTATTTTAGTGGTATTTGGACGTTTTATTATATACATAATTCTTATAATCAAACCTAAGCCTAATTGAAGAATTTTTTAGAAAATATTTTGCTTACGTTTTAAATTCCTCAAGTACTTATCTAAAAAATGATTGAATTTTCTCTTTGGCAATTTAATTATTTATCCATAAATAACCAATAAAAACTTACTTTTTTGGCCTTGTTTTGCACTACTTTTAAGTCACCAAAAATAATTTTAATTAATGATCTTAACCAACTGAAGTGCGTTGTAAAATGAACAATACAACCCAGTTTTCTCATTTATTAAATGACAAACAAAAGATTCCTATTAATGTTTATCCTTGTCGATTAAAACTAGTTGAGTAAGATATCATGGAGGATAATATTGGTTACTCAAGTTTTATTTTTATTTGCACAAATGTACAATAATTCATACCTTTGTACTCCTACTCTCAAAGCTGCCCAGAGAATGAAGTTATGGGAATTAAAATGTTTACGTTTGATAAAAAAAATTTGGAGTTTTTTTATGATAAGATTTTTTGATTGTAGTTTATCATCGATTAAATATGGAGAATGATGTATTATCGTTCTGCATAGTTATTATAATACCAAAAAGTTGATACAATTATTGAAGTTATTTATGATCACTTTACGCGTTTAGATTTGCGTTAAATATTCATAGAACTAGATCTAATAATCTTGTCATCGGTTAACGTCACCAAATTGAACATATTGATCGTTGCACGCGTTACGAGTGTTGTAATATTGATTTTAGGCTCGTTTGGCGGTAAAAAAGCCTTGCACTTACCCCAAAGCTTGGAACGACACCCCTGCGATCCCTGAAATATTCAAATGGGCCATTCGTTACTCCCTGACGTCACAATTATTTGTTATCACTGTTTAATTAAATTTTTGTTTTAAATTTAAGACCCACCCAGCAGCGCAATCAAATTATCAATTTCCATGCGTTCATATTTGATGAGCGCGTAATTTCGCTACCAACACCCTGTGAATAATTTAGAGCTTTTATGGTCACGTGAGAATTTACTTATTCATGTAGTAAGTCTCTACTGAAAGCCTCGAAGCTCAACTTCCTATACATGTAAACACACACACCTTTAAATACCCGAAATACAATGTGTGGCTACAAATACAAACATGAGAAGTATGAATTAGCGGTAATTAAAATTAATTAAACTAAAGTACATATACAGGATGATCTAATTATCACGTGTGTGGTAGTGGATTTACAAAACAACACAATTGTATTTGTGAAAGAAAGAAAAAAAAGTACAATAAGTGACATTTGATTTACCTATACATGACTATTGATACATCCAGAAAATCTTTAAAGTATCTACAGGGTGTTCCGGAATAACTGTGACAATTTTTTAGGGGTGATAGAGGAAGTGAAACTAGGCATTTTTGAATGAAGCATCGGAGCGACATACAATAAGAGTACCTTTTCTTTAGAACATTGATCAAGGATTATTTTAGTACTTTTAAAATTATGAAAAACGTAAAGAAACAAAAGATATGATCAAAAAAAGTTGATGACCCCTCCAAATGTAACGCCCCTGAAAGTATTTTTAAAACTTTTATTGGTCGTAAATGTGTATCCTTATGTGAAAAAATTATCGTCAAAATTTCAAATTAATATCTCTTGTAATATTTATTTTATTTACAAAAAACTATTTTTTTTAAATTTTTGAAGTGGTATAACTTTTTAAGGAAGCATTTCCGGGGAATACTTTATAAGTCAAAAATGCTTAGTTTCACTTCCTCTATCACCCCTAAAAATTGTCACAGTTATTCCGGAACACCCTGTATACAAAAAACATTACCAAAATCGTATAAATAAAAATAAGATTTCTCAATGTGGGACCGCAATAAATTTTCAATAAAGTGAGGATTTTTTTGTGAACATTTATGGATTTGTGGAGTAATAAAAACTGCAGAGGTTTAGAAGTTGCTTTTTAATAATTTAGAGATTATCTTCCGATTTACGATTTAATACAATGATAGGCCAAAAAAGTAATGGTGGGAGCAAGTTGTAAGTAATCTAGAAACGATAAATTCAATATCATAAAATAAAGAAAATAATCCGAAATTTTATTAAAAAATTTAAATGAGAATATAATTCCTAATAAGTGACAATAAAATACCACGCTGACAAAAATCATACTGGCAATACCACGCTGACAATACCACGCTAAAAATATTAATCCCGATCTTAGAAAATGTTCGTGGTTGGGATTAAAATTCGTGCATTTCTAAAAAAATTTCGATAATATTCTTATACTACTTGTGATATTACCCTGGAAAATTTAATTTTGTTCATATACGAGGTGATTCATATTTATGTTTCAAAATTTCTGTTGTGGATACTTATTCGAATCAAGATATGATAAAAAGTTACTATAAACAGGAGTAAGATTTCGCTTCCTATGGAAGACTCATCTCCTTAAAGATGTTGACAAAAACAGTTTTTTTTTCGCCAATTTTCGGAAAACGGTGTTTCGGATCAAATTTTTCGTCAAACTGTACTCTTAACATGGTGGATTTCAAGATTTTTGGTGTAGTGTGATACATTTATTGCTTAAAATCAGTACATTTTATTGTATTCATTTGTAATTTTTATTTATTTATTGTTGTAAGTTAGGGTTCTTTATAAAATAAATCTCAATAAAAATCCATGGGCAGTAAATTATTATTATTTCAATAGAAATCTAAACTAACATAAAATCAGATGATGATCTCAAGAATTACATTGGGTATCCTGTGGTTTTCTTCAAGCTCGGTGGAATGGAGAAATGTAATAAGGCGACCCATGTACGGTCTTTTAAAGCAACCGAGAAGGATGTACAATTTACTAACTTTGACATGTACTTGTTGATGGAGAATTTGTTATTCACAAGGTCGTGAGCTAACAAAATATCATCTAATTATAATAGATACGTATGATTCCAAAAGAACAAAGAACCAACATCAGGAAAGAAGTTATACTATATACTATGGTTTTTGATGGCTACATTAACACATCAAAAAATACAAATGTTGCGGAACAAAACACCATTACAATTTTGGGGATGAGAATCTTTATCAAAATCTTAGATATCGAGTGAAGAAATGCATGGATGTATAGTTCACCGTGGAAGCTGAAATCACAGTCAAATAGGAGATCTTCCTCTCGAACGCAAAAAAAAACGGAGCTGTCTGATGCAAAAACTGGAGGAAAATAAGGAGATGATGCAGACGTACAAATTATATCTATAGCCTTTGAAAACTCAGTTTCTTCTTCAGTAGATGTGATAGGCGAAGATGTGGACTTGGCAGACCTATCGTTGGCAAAAACCCGTCCCCAAACATATTCCTGGTGAAATCTGGAAGAGGAAAAAGATGCACAGCAACATACTCTTCTCAAGAGCTACAGCAGCTGGGGCTTGAGCACATTCTGTATATTTTTACAGGCTGTGATACCACCTCCCCAGCCTTCAGGAGGAGAAAAGTTTGCCAAATTATACAAAAGGACAGATTCATAAAAAATCAGCTATTCCACTGACGCCGACGTCATCTGGGGTCGAAAGAGCTGGAAATAATTGGATCTTCAGATCCATCTAAGAAGTCATCCTTGGACGAGTACAGGTACCGATCCTTCATAAAATCAGTTGCTTGAATCAAAACTGACATGTTAAGACTCCCACCAACTGAAGGGGGGCACGAAATACCACTCCTACAGGGTGTACTACCAGATCCAGCAGTGAATGGGAACGTTGAAGTTAGCTTGAAGGATTTTTATTCTGGTGGTGTGGAGTGAGTTCTCATGAAGGGAATACCTCCATCACAATAAAAAGAATTACAAGTACCTATACATTATGATTAATCGGTCAGTTTTGTTTAAAAATAATTAATATGTACTTAAATAAAAATAGTTCAAACCATATGTTGTGGTTTTATAGAAGTAGCTACCTTTTCCCACTGTTTGGAGTGTATAGCTACTCATTATTAAATCAAATCATTATCAAATGCAACAACTTACAGCAATAAATAGATGAAAAATGCCAAATGAATGCAATAAAATGTAGATACTGATTTCAAGCAATAAACCTATCACATTACAGCAAAAAATCATAAAAACTTTATAACATGTTAAGAGTAAAGTTTGACGAAGTCGGGAACTTTTAGGATGTTTTTACCTCCTAACAACTCCAAACCCATTCCTGAAGTCAAAAATGTCGACCCCCCCCCTCCATGCACTCTACACATTCGTTAACTGGTCTAATATAGAAAAGCATAGTTTATCGTGCTTTTTTAGGGAGATTATGTTCGTTTTCATAAATGCACAGATATTTGTCGTCATTCTTTTTACGAGTTTTTGGTTTCCTTTAAAAAAAATTTTACGGATGTCGCTGATCTACTTTTGACCACTTACATAACATGCAGAAATAAGAACATTTTGTTCAAAAATGCCTTTTTCCTACATAAATTCATATACCAAAAATTCGCTTACTTCAAACCGATTTTTAGTAATTGTACTGACTTTTTTCAAGTTTTATTGCAAATTTTATACAAACAGTTTTTTTTTAAACTAAAATTGGTGCAGTTAAAATATTCGCGATGGTTTTTCACCGGACCCCAACGTATTCATTTCAGTGAAGCCAACTGTGGGAAACTTAGGTTTTTTACCATGCAATGTCAACAGTATCGATCATTTTTGAAGATCGTGTAGATCTAATATTAATTTTCCATACGGGGTGTCACAAGATTAATTTTACAGGTCATATTATCGCCGTTAATTGAAGAGATAAAAAATCATATCAAAAAAGCTTTTAATGGCATCAAATTGACATTCCAATTTAACCCTTAAAATACGATTGGCTTTGGCCCTCTTTAAGAAACCATCATCAACTTTTTTTTTCAATATGTCAAAAACGAATCCATTCATTATTTATACATTTGAACAAAGCCACCTTTAAAAAATTTCTTTATTGAGATTTGGCGATTCAAATACAAAGAAAATACTCAAGAATAAACATTCAGATTATGTGTAGCAAAAATAGTAAAAATAACATACTGTCGTATTCAGTATAGAGTTGAAACAGAAATGGGATTCTGTTTACAAAAGTAGGGAGTGCCGTTTGAAAAAAATGTTGCTGATGGCTTCTCAAGGGTGGCCAATTATATTTTAAGGATGGAATTGGAATGCCAATTTGATCCTATTAAAAACGTTTGTTTATTTGATTTTTTATCTCTTCAACTAACGTAGATATGGCTTGTAAACTAAATCTTGGGACACCCTGTAGATCAGATTTGAATTATTTTTATATTTAGTTTTATAGATCTATACAGTGTGTTCCGTTCGTGATTCACCAAACGTCGGGGTTGGAAACTATACTCCATTCAGTTTAAAAATAGAGTGATTGTCAACAAATTTCTGTTAACGTCACCTTCTACAGGACCGTATTTAGCTATCAAGAGTTATTCGCCTCCATAGGCGCCGAATTTGGGGGTGCTCAGATGATATCTTTTAAGTTTTTTCTTAGAAGGGCTAAATGCTAAATTTTCAATATCTTTGTCAGTATCAGTGCTCGACATTTTTAAATAATTAAACAATTAATATTTCTTCTATTTTGGATTTAATATTTTGTCAAACTGACAATCGCGGGCCAAAATTTCTGAATACGCTTCTGAGTATTACAACGACCAATCAAATTCGTTTCTCCATGTTACACTTTGTTGTCGGTCACTCTATCTTTAAACTGAATGAAATACAGGGTGTTTCTAAAATGGTGGTCACGACCTCGTGTGCATATACTAGAAGTAAAAATAAGACAAAAAGTCCATATAAACATTTGTCCAAAACTCAACCGTTACTGAGATACAGGGTGTTGAAATTTCTTTTTAGTTTTAGTTTTTTTTATTTTTTCTGGATCGGCTAAATGAAAATTAATAACATTTTAGGGGTGATTACTTCTTCTGGATAGCCACCTTTGGCTATTACTTTTGTCTTAATTTAACAATCCAGTGGCGTAGAAACAAGTCAAGGTGCCCCATTTTTTTAATTTATTTGGTACGCCACTGCGAATTTGATTGGATTTTTAAAATCTTCATTCAATTTACCATAAAAAAGAATACCTGTTAAATTTTGATAAGATTAGTGGTATTTCTGAAATTTCCAATTTTATGGTCCTTGCTAAAATCAAACTAATTTTCAAAATTTTAACCAAATTAAAATTAAACAAACAAAATTTAAATTGATAACTCTTAGTTGGTGTTTTAAATTAATGAATAAGCCAGAAACACTATTTTAAATTTTATAAAAAAAATGAATAAGGGGGCCATTTTGAGCATTTTTCTCTTTAAAATTGGGTGTTTCTGACATGTTTGTTTTATTTAAAACACGGACAAAATGTTATTCTAAGAGTTTTTAATTATAATTCTCCTTATTTGAAGTTAAATTGTTTCAAATTTTGAAAATTATAAAATGCAAGATTACTGAAATACTACTAATCCTATCAAAATTTAATAGGTGTACTTTTTTGTGGTAAATTGAATGAAGATTTTAAAAATTCAAACAAAATTATAAAATTTTGCAGTGGCGTACTAAATAAATTCAAAAAAGGGGGCACCTTGACCTGTTTCTACACCACTGGATTGTTAAATTAAGACTAAAGTAAAACTAAAAAGAAGTTTCAACACCTTGTATCTCGGTAACAGTTGAGTTTTCGACAAATATTAATATGGACTTTTTGTCTTATTTTTACTTGTAGTATAAGCACACGAAGCCGTGAACACTATTTTAGAAACACCCTGTATAGAGTAAATTTAATCGAGAAAAAATAAAAAATTGGAGGAAATCTTTTTTAGTTTAGGAGTTATTGCGTTTTGGATTTCAGGTTATCGATTTTTGTCAAAAATCACAAAAACGCTAATAACATTTTAACAAAAGTGCGTAGGGATTTAAAAGGCTAAAACTATCCTTTTTCCACTGGTAACAACATTAATACAAAAATAGTTGTTAAAATTTTGAAAAAAAATCGAGAAGTAAAGAAAATAAAAATAAATATTTTTTTTTTCAGTTTTTGAAATTTTTTTCCAAGACTACACCCTTATCTTTTTTTTTAATTTTCCGAATCTTGTTCATATTTTTACCACACCGGGTAAAATTTTCAAAGTGTAGTCTTTTTCTTTACTTATTAAAGTCTTCGAAAGTTACTTCTACGAAAAATAGTACTGAGCATAGTTTGTTAAATAGGCTGTACGGTTTGTCGAAAGGGGTGCATAAATTGGCAATTGGGCTATAAGTGACATCTGATGGAATTCCAAGTTTTTTATAACAATTTCACGTCTATCCACTATCCACCATCCTGTTATCAGAATAACCTCAGAATGCTTCTTGTAGGAGTAACTTCAGAAGTAAAGTAAAAGATCTACGATTTCAATTTTTTCTTGATTTGTTAAGAATATGAAGAACTTTAAGGAAACTCAAAAAAATACAACCTTAATGGGTCTTATTTTGGAAAGAAAATTCAAAAACTAAAAAAAAAAATTTTTTTTACATTTTTTTTCTATGCGTTTTTTTTTTCAACATTTTAACAATTATTTTTGTATTACTATTGTCACCAATTGGAAGAGGATCGTTTTAGCTGACTAATGATTTTTTTTAACTCCCTATGGACTTTGGTTTAATTGTTATTAGCGTTTTTTTGTAATTTCTGACAAAAATCGTTGATGTAAAATTCAAAAGCTCTAAAACTAAAAAAGATAGACCCCACTTTATTTGTTTTTTCTCGATTAAATTTGCTCTAGTTTCTAACCCCGACGTTTGGTGAACCATGACGGAACACCCTGTATAGATCATAAGCTGATTTTTTATAAATCAAATATTAATTTTCTATAAATCATTTCTTAATTATCTATAATTTTTTACGTCATTGGATTACTAGTGGATTTTCAGTTTTACCTACCTGCATATTTGGTTGCCTACATATCAAAGTACAATCATTTTAGCTCATTCTGTATGTACGTATTCCATATTCTAAAAAAAAATGTTGGCTCTTAAATTTCTCGTCTGATACGAGACTTTTCGGACACCCTGTATTTTAGCGCTAGATTGGTAACTACTGCATACAAGTAATTGGTATCGTGTATCACGATTGTAGTTTAGTTGTAAATATTACAAGAATAAAATTAAATAATAATTAATGTTATTATTTTGTTGCAGAAGTCGGTTGTTATTTGAAAAGTAAAAAGGTAAGACCGAATAAATTTTTGCTTCAACTCCCTTTACATGCAGTTTTCATTTTGCTAATGAAGTTTTTCAGTTGACTTAGATAAATAATTAAGCTTTTCCCACTTTTTGCCGTTTTTTTTTGTAAAATGTGGTCCTTGGAGGCGGACGCGCGCGCATTTGCAAAGGTGAAATATGAAAGCGGTTGCGATCGTAGTAATCAGGTCACGGAGCGGAGCGGCGAAAAAAGCGCGCGCGTGTCCTCGATCGGCGTCCGGCGGCGGCGCCCGAGTGCGGCAAGTGGCGGCGGCAGCGGCGGCGCGCCGTACGTCGTCATGGAAACAACGCGCGTCGCCGGAGTAACCGGCAACTGAACACATTGATTTCACGTATAGACGGAATATATTGCCGCCATATTCCTGGTGAGGGGGTGGTTGGTGGCTGGTGGCGGTGCGCGCGGTAACAACCGGCAAGGAGCAATTTCCAAGTGGCGAGAGAGACGGACCTACTAATATTGTTAAGTGTCCCATATATTTCAGGACCATTGTTGCGTCCCACATTTAAATTTGGAGATTTCGAAAAAAGACGCAATCCTTAATCAACCGCCTCCACTCCACCCATAAAAGCTCACTTTTTAATCAACTCGGTGTTTAATTAAAAATATACGACTTCCAATAAAAAGATTACAATATACAGAGTGTAAAGTAAATACGGTTCCACGCTGTATAACATTTCAAATAAAAAAAGAGATGTTTTCTACAGTAGTATTAAATAAAAAGTATACCTACAAAGGTGTAGATGAAACATGATTTATTCAAAAATTGGTAAAACATCGTAAAAACATGTTTATCTTTCAATTAGGACTATTAACGAAACCAGGCAACTAAATAAACTTTATAGTAATTTTTAGGGATCTTAGTGTTACTCTTCTTTATACATATACCGGGTGGAAATGAAAACCGGGTGACCTCGATAACTTTTTTATTTATGAATAAAAAAATTTTAAATTTGGCTATGTTCTATGGTTCAAAAAAACAAATTTTATGTGCATTTTTTATTTTCGAAATCACTTCCGGTTTCACCGGAAACACCATGAACTTTGTTTTTTTAAATGTAACATCCCATATTTTTTTTCATGGCTTAAAATACTTTTAAAAAAGAAGTATTTTTGAGATATTAGTTTTTATTTTTTTTGTAAAAAAAATTTTTTTCAAAAAAAAAAAAAAAGGTTTTCGAAGTCGGTGAAAAGTACCAAAACTAATTCTAAACAATTCAAATACCTAAATAAAATTGTAATTTGAAAAAAAAATTAAGTGGTTTTTGAACTATTAATTTTTAAACTTATTTAATGAAGATTTTATCAAATATCTCAATTTTTTTAAATGCAATGATGCCGGGTCATTCGACTTTTTAAAAAGAGGATTTTATAACGATTATTTATTTTATGTATTTGAATTATTTAGAATTAGTTTTGGTAATTTTCACCGACTTCGAAAACCTTTTTTTTTTTTGAAAATTTTTTTTTTTCGCAAAAAATAAAAACTAATATATCAAAAATACTTCTTTTTTAAAAGTATTTTAAGCCATGAATAAAAATATGGGATGTTACATTTAAAAAAACAAAGTTCATGGTGTTTCCGGCGAAACCGGAAGTGATTTCGAAAATAAAAAATGCACATAAAAATTGTTTTTTTGAACCATAGAATATAGCCAAATTTCAAATTTTTCTATTCATAAATAAAAAAGTTATAGAGGTGACCCGGTTTTCATTTCCACCCGGTACATATACTTAGTATACAGGGTGTCCCATTTGACGTTGGACTCTATGGGTATCTTTGTTATTATTGGAGATAGAAAGTCGGTTAAATGGACAAAGTAGTAGAGATTTTTTTGAATATTAATAATTCATTTATAAAAAAATTGAATATCGCATCGTTCCAACGCTATTTTCAAAAAACAAGAAAATGCGATTTTTAAAATATGGCTATAACTTCTTTATTTTCTGTGATACCAAAAAAGTTTTTGACATAATACAGACAATTTTTTGTGTACAATGCAGTAAATCAAATGAATATTTTTTTTCGCTAACGGATTCACCGGAAATGAACCAAACTTATTTTGTTCTTATGGCAGCCATATTGGATTTACACATAATCGGAATCGGTATTTTTTTCTGAGTAATTTGGTATACCATATGTCATATTTAAAAGAAATAAAATTATTTGATTTTACAAACTAACATTGGACTTTAAGAGATGTAAATTTTCAATAACATAAATGTAACTATTTAAAATATTAAATGTAAAATACATCTTAACACATATGTATTGACAGTTTACATCTATTCAAGGCCATTTTTTGGGTAGTAAAATAAAATTATTTCTATATTTCTTAAAATATTACATATGATTTATCAAACTATTCAGAAAAATACACTAATTCCGAATATGTGTAAATCCAATATGGCTGCCAAATAAGTTTCGTTCATTTCCGGTCAATCCGTTGGCGAAAAAAAAATATACATTTGTTTTACAGCATTGTACACAAAAAATTGTCTCTATTAAGTAAAAAAAAATTTTTGGTACCACAGAAAATAACGAAGTTATAGCCATATTTTGAAAATCGCATTTTCTTGTTTTTTCAAGATAGCGTTGGAACGATGCGATATTCAAATTTTTTGTAAATGAATTATTAATATTCGAAAAAATCTCTACTACTTTGTCAATTTAACCGACTTTCTATCTCCAATAATAATAAAGATACCCATACAGTCCAACGTCAAATGGGACACCCTGTATATAAACAAGGGTGTTACTAGGTTTGTATACCTGTAGAAGTCCAACCAAACTTCTGATCTTTTATTTTAACCTCTCTGCAGCTTTATTTTCGGGTATTTCTTAAATAAAACAAATAAAAACTGATATTAGAATTGATCTCACTTTGTTTTTTAAAAACGTCACTTTTTATATCAAAATTTAGCCAAAATAATAAAAAATCGGTATAAAATGTACTCCTATAAATTATGTTTTTTTTAAATGAATTAATTAATCGAAATTTGTGTTAATTTTTTGAAATAATTAACTCATCATGTAGGTCAAGTCTAAAAAGAATGTAAAACATGTGAGAATTCCGCAGTTTGTTAATGCGCTAGTCCGTTGCTTTGATATAGGTAACTGTTGTTATTCTGATGATTGTCATCAATCATCGTCGTGAGTGGGAAGTTTGAATTTGATGAGCGCACTTCCGGTCCAGGTGGAGGTGGTGGTGCGGCGCGGTGGCGGCAGATCGCGCTGCTTAATCGATTCGCTCCGGCTTTTTTCGCCGCCCCCGGTGGCAGCTCATTTCGGATTTCGGCGCATCCCGCTGAATGACGACCTTCCTCGCCTGTTTTCAGCACTTTTCCGCCACCAAAAAACGCGCGCGCTCCTCTCCAAAATCCTTCCGCCCCCAATCCACCCCCAAATCCTTATTAAAGTCGGCCGCGTGAAACATTAACGATTGGATTCGTTTGAATAACGAAAACATAAAAAGCCTAACAGGATAAAACCCGGCGCTTAATTAAAAACTTTTTTTATAAATATTTAAATACAACACTCTGCCTCTTTAAATAATTACAACAAGGCTAATTGCTAATTGATAACAGCTATAAATATCTTATCTTACCTTTTCCTACTCACAAGCCCTATTATTAAGAAACTACAAATTATATAACATTAAATTTCCAATCAATATTTCTTATGTACGCCAATAAATAATGCAACCTTATTATCAAAACATATACTATTATCTATTATTAATATTTAAACAAAGGACGGAATTCAAAATAAATAATAAAAAAATCTTCTACAAATGCTTTGTATGTATTATTTAATGGATCGAATAGTGAAATTAGGTATTTATAGGTTCACTTGTTATTTAAAGTGAATTGAATAACGGTTTGGCCGTGGAAAAATAGGAAAAGGAGAGAGGAGAGGTCGCGCGTCACAATAGAAACTTTTTTGGAAGTAGAACAAAGACCTCGAACCACGGTAACCACCTGTAAATGTACTACGTGTGCACCACGACGTTTTGTATTCTTCTAACGAGCTGCCCACGAAGCAAAACAAATATGCAACGCAATTTATTTCAATTTTAAATCCCGTTTTCACACTAGATTAAAAGATCGGTAAAATATCATTTTTTAATCACCCTGTATAGAAAAATTCTAAACACATTGCTTTATAACATTTCAATACTAAAAATTTACAATTCGTTAATTTTAAATTACTTTTATTAGTAAAAGAATTAAAATATTATGTTTCCAAGATTTTATCAATACAGGGTGTTCCGAAAATGGTTTAAACATTCTCTTGCCTAATTGCCCGCTTATTTTTAGTTGTCTAGTAATAAATTAAATTTAAATCGTATTTTAATAACTTCTCAATTTAGTTAATTTATTATTAAACGACGAATGAGAAGCCAAACTTTACAGGTCAATTAGCGGTTTTTCAAAATTACATCTCGGTCAATTTGTTAAGAATTTTTTTAACTATTTTACTAAATACCCACGATGGGTCTCAAATAACGTATTGTACATCTATTCCGCCATTTTGGGGACATCCTGTATAAATAATTCATTTTTCTTCAAACGTCTTTAAAATGCAGCCTTCTGTGACGCCTGACAGGCGTAACAAGTCATTTATCTATACCTGGAGTATGTGGTGCATACTTTGTTCTTGCAGGGAGTAGAATAGCAAATTCTGCTCCATCTATTTAGAAACCCAATATGTCAATTAACACTTAACACATGACGTATATAAATTAAATGACACATTTTAAAATTGTCTTTTAGATTATTATTTTATAAATTTCGACATTTGAAGAAAAAATAATAGGTATATATTTTATTCGGAGTAAAAGAACTTTTTGTGGCTCGCAGGGCTCGTCCCGCAAGCCTACATTCTCGCCAAAAAAAGTAGTTCTTTTACTCCTAATAAAACAAAAGTATATTTTTGAAATTTTTGAGTGATTTATGTCTTCTTCTTCCAACCAACATCATTTACAAAAATCGAGGATTAAACAAATTTTTAGCAATTGAGCGTTCAATGCATGTATATAAAATTTGATATAAAAATCTTTACTGCTTTGGCTGCAATTAATAAAATTCTTTTTTTAAAAATCAACTTTGGATGCATGTAACTCCTCAGGGATGCATTTTTAGATATAGATAAATAATGTCATATAAACTTACTTTCTCCAATTAATCATTGTTGGTCGAATTTTCGGACACCCTGTATTTTGCTTTTTGCAGTTTTTCTGAATAATTCATTAAAATTTTAATTCCGTTATCGTTAAAATTGTTTTACCTCTATTTTAAAAAAATCGGGTTTATAATTGATAGGATTAAATTTAGTTGGATGTGTTTGCTCATTCTTATCTAGAAAACCATAGGGAAGTGGTTCCATCTCATCTCCTACGGATTACATCAGAAAATTGTTTTGTCAAATCGGCAAAAAGCGTTTTTTTGTACGAAAAATGCAAATGCGAAACATCCACAAATGAAAAAGCATACTAATACTAAACACCTGTATAAACGAATTTCATTATAATTGAATATTGGGTTTTATCAAAAATAGTTGTTCACTTCTAAAGGAATTTAAATCGGAGTAGGTAGGTAGTTTTTTCTACAATTATTATCTCAACTAAAAATAAATTCGCCTACAAATAATTAAAAAAAAAAATCAAAATTACTAAAAGTACGAAATTTTTTCTAAATTTTATTTAGACTACTAAGAACACCTTAAACAAAATCAATTTATTTATAATCAAAAGGTTAAAAAATAAAGTTTTATTATTGGTGTGGAAATAGTATATTATTCAACAAGCGAGAAATGATAGCCATTATTCACACAGACCAATATCGGTTTTCGTGAATAAAGGCTATTTTCTCGAGAGTAGAATACTATACTTTTTCCACGACTTTATTTATTTTACAGGGCTTTTATGCAAATTTGTTGAGGTTATTTTTCGTATTTTTGACATTTCTTTAAATCTTATATGTGAATTTTATTCTGTGATTGAAATTACCCATAATCCCTTGCTCACTATCCAATAGGTAACCCAGTGATTAATGAAATTACCCATAATTCATTGCTCATTGCCCAATGGGTTGGCAATACTGCAGCTTTATGATTGGTCCATTGGTCCTCACACTGGTATTATTCAAATTCCTGTTGATTTTTACTTCTTTAACAAACTGCTGGACAAATATCATCATCCTGGAATAACATGGATTATGGATTCACCAAAGGAGGAAGAATTAACCTTTTCGTCTACAACAATAACATAAAGTATCTACACAGACTTCAGCAAGGGCTTTGATCGAGTTAACCACCTTTTGTTGCAAAAATTTAGAGTGCTTGGTTTCAGTAGATAATTCTTAACATGGACCAATGACCATTAACTTCTGCAATCTGATTTAAATAATTTGTGCGATTGATGTAGTGTTCATTAAATCATGTTAAATGCTTCAAAATTCAAGTGTATTTGTTTTAGTCGTAAAATCAACCCTACAAACTTAAGTTTTGTACTACAAAATGTTCCTATTGTAAATGTTAGAGTAATTAGAGACCTGGAGGAGTTATACTCGATTATAAATTGTTAATTTCTAACCACATCACCCATCTCAACATCAATGCTAATCAAATGCTCGGGTTTGTGAAAAGCTTCCTATAAAGGACCTTATCGTTTTCCTATGTGTTTTTGGGCAAACATGAAAAATATGTTAAACCTACAAAAATTAACTAAAATACCCCCAATATTAATAATATTTCCAATTTCTTCAATAAATATGAATTATAAATACATTTATGAGATTTTACATTATAGAGACTTTTCGTGTTCGTTTTTGGTTATATGATAGGAGAAAAAATAGTAGCCTTGCGAACTAATTTATTAAAATTATATTTCAAAAAACCGTCTACGTTTCGGAGGTCGATTGCCTCCTTCTTCAGGACTAAAAACAAAGAACAATTATTACATTTATTACGTATACAAAGACAGATTAAAATTTATTTATTACACGTAACTTCAACTAAAAATACATTGTTTTAAAAAGGAACAACAATCAAAATAACACACATGGTGATCATTAATTTGTTAATTGTTCGACATTATAAATTCACCCCACAATACTATGATTTGACAATTAAAATTATAACCAAAATAAGGTAATTTCCTTTTTAAAACAATGTATTTTTAGTTGAAGTTACGTGTAATAAATAAATTTTAATCTGTCTTTGTATACGTAATAAATGTAATAATTGTTCTTTGTTTTTAGTCCTGAAGAAGGAGGCAATCGACCTCCGAAACGTAGACGGTTTTTTGAAATATAATTTTAATAAATTAGTTCGCAAGGCTACTATTTTTTCTCCTATCATTTTACATTATTTAAAAAAATATTTATTAACACGACAACAGCGGATTTTAAAATTCAAATTTTGACAAGTACTGTCAGATAAATTTTAATTACCTTTCATTTACGTTTAAATTGAAAGCAAATGACAGTTAAAACTAATAGGGTGTTTGCCTTGTGGAACCTATGTTAATAATCGAATACAATAGTCAAAAGGATTAACCTGAGGGTAGATACAAATGACCTTTATTATAAGGCACTTTAGAACAATGGTTACTGTTACAAACAAGAAGTAATGCCCGGGCTAACAAATCGTATGCGCTTTACAAAGGTATCTGGCGACTGACTCACTGTGACTCACACCTCACGCTGGATTGAAATGTTTCCCACATTGGGTGTTATTGTCATGCGCACACATTCCTTGCGTTTGTACGTTTATTTATAAAAACAGCTAAAACCGGCGCGTACACATAAAAAGAAATCCGGTACGCGCTCATGTAACATACTGGAATCAGACTGGAATGAAACATTCTGGCAAAGGAGAAATAACTTGCCGAATGTCGTAAATAGTATCTTGCCTACTTGATAGGAGGTGCTTAGAAGTGCCACAGGCCACAGGATGTGTCCTACAAAAATAGAAGGAATTTACAAGCCCTTTGCCGCCACCGAGGTCCCTTATCGGATCTACTTTTTACTAATAATTATTCTGCTAATTATTGTGCACTTAATTTTGACGTTTCGTTTGAGTGGTAATAATTTCAATGTTGCCTGATTGTGCAATAAAGTCTTACGATAACCTGTAAAAGATATTTTATTTTTAATTGACGCCGTAATATTACAAATCTTATTACAACTATTAAAACTGTAGCCATTGAATTTACAGTAAAAGTTTCAGAGCTACAGGGAACTGGAAAAGTCATTTTTTATCAAATATTTTAAAAATTGCAAAAAAACGACAACTGTGTAAAAATTTTTTAATTGTAAAAAATATATTCTTAAATTATAAGTTTATTTGAATAAAATAAATACTTAAAAATTAATTTCTAATCAAGTCATAACAAATATGTACTTAATTGTATAATTTTTATACTATTAAAGTCAATAAATCATAGTAAATAAATGGCATAGGCAACCAAACTACTTTGTTTGTTAGAAACACCGAGGAAAACACCAGCATCGTTGTCTAATTGTGCAAAAATTAATTAATTTCAATTTCGTTTTTTGGCGAAAGCGGTCTCCTAAAGAGCGAAATATTTTACGCTATTGTATATTTATTTCTTATTTATATGTGGCATAAGTTTCATTCTTGTACAAAATGCTCCCAAAACCCGATAAGGTCCTTTTAGGGAAAGGAAGTTTGACTATAAAAGTTAAAACGACCAACATTTTTAGGTTTTTTTTTGGGCGAAAAATTTAACCTTTGTCGTCAAATAAATCCGGAAATTGTATTGTACATTTTAGATTTTTACCATTTGTAATCAAAATATTTGAAAAAAAACTTACACTACATTGGGACCAGAAGCTTTTGGTCAAATAAAGTGGCTGGTCCAAAAAACATTGTATTAATTGAATGGAATCGGGACTTTATAATTTGGTACAAATAGCTAGCTGGGGAGCTATTTTCGTACCGTTTGAACTTGGTTCGCATACGAGCTTATGTCAAAAGTTCGAATGAAATGAAGAAAGTGCATTTTGGTGCATACGAATTTGGTTTCTATACGAAAAATATCTCAGATTTAACAGAAAAGTGCTCTTTTTCTTCATTGTCGTTTCTTTCGTCGTCGTCTACCGCCACCAGTAAAGAAGCAACTTCATCTGATTCTGAAGGCATATCAGAATTGTCCAAAATGCAACCACCTGAAAAACGATCTCGAAATGACATTTTAAACAGCCAATCAGCTTCTAGTCTTGATATCTCTAAATTGAGTGATAGAAAAGCAGCTATGGTCGTGACATCTATTTTGAAAAGTCCAAGATGTGATCCATCATAGTTTAATCTCAATAGATCTTCTATTCGTGTGAAAAATCGCAAAGCAGTTGCAGAGTCTCTCAAAAGCGAGTTTAAACCTAAATCGTCATTAACAATCCATTGGGATGGCAAACTTATAGAAGATATTACTAGACATGAAACTGTAGATCGGCTTACAATTTTGGTATCAGGACATGGAGTTGATCATCTTCTAGCATTTCGAAAATTGGAACGTGGAACAAGTGAAGCATGTACGAAAGCTGTCTACGAAACAATAAATTCATGGAATGTAAGCGATAAGGTAAAATGTTTCTGTTTTGACACTACTGCTGTAAATATTAGTTTAAGAAGTGGAGTATGCATTCTTTTGGAGGAAAAAATGGATAAAAATATGCTTTGGCTTGCTTGTCATCACCACATAATGCAAATTATGTTGCCAGCTATTGTGGATCAATCGCTCGCCCCATCTAGTGGTCCTGATATACAATTATTCAAAAGATGTAAGAACAATTGGAACACAATTGACCAAAGCGACTACAAAACAATAACAGAAGACGTCGAGGCAATCATCCTTGCAGAAGTGGCCGCAGACAGGATTTGTTTTGCGAAAAAACAACTACAAGTACATCAACCTCGAGATGACTACAGGGAAGTGTTAAATCTCACAATAATTTTCTTAGGAGAAGTTCCTGAAACGGGTGTTTCATTCAGGAGATCTGCTGGTCTACATCGAGCTAGATGGTTGGCAAGAGCCTTGTACTGTACTGTTTAAAAATTTATTTATTTAAACATCAGTTTAAGCTAGAAGAAGGACGAAAATATAAATAAAGTATTAGTTTCAAGCCTCTACCGGATGGTTAGCACCAAGAAATGACTTACAATTACTGAAAGACCTTACCGCCCTTGAAAGCTATGGCTACTGTTGTCCTGAAAAAAAGTCATTTGTGGTATTTGTCGGAAGAGCTAGTTTCGTTTACATTGTTTCAGTTCAAGAGAAGAATAAAATGGTAGAAGCACTAAAAATTAAAAGCACACAAGATTACTTAAACAGAATAAACTTTGATATCAAACATATCCACGAAAAAAAAATTCCTATGAATTATTATGTTTTTTCGAATCCTTAAAAAGTTACAGCAATTTTAAAATTTCAAAAATTTAATGATTTTTGTGGGCCACCCTGTATAAACGTCATTTAATTTTATTTTTTTTTAAATCAAGTATGCTTTGGATTTTGTATATCTTTAAGCCAATAAGATGTAAAATTTTACCGAGGGAAATTTAACCTCGTCGTTCACTTGTTTTAAATACAGGCAATAATATTCATAAAACCAATTTGACAAAGAAAAAATCCAAATGATAATTATCTTAAATAAAAAAATATAATACCTAAGAAAGAATATTATTCAGAGTGTTCCATAAAAATCATGAAAATTTATCAATTTTAAAATTGCTGTAACTTTTTAAGGAGTCCAAGAAATATAATAATTCATAGGAAAATTTATGTTCAGAATGACATTTACTATCTAAAAAAATTTTTTGCTGGAAAAAAATGGGACACCCTGTATAATATCTTAATTTATATCAGCAACAATAATTTTGTATTTTTTATATCCTGACTTATGAATAAAAGAATCCAACAAATGTAGAGATTTTGAGTTTTTATTTAAATTTCAAACCTTAGTAGCAACCCTTATAATGTCATTTAAAAAATTTAAAAAAATTTAAAAAAACTACTGAAATAGTTTCTTATGGTATATAATCGAATTATGTGGTGCCCCGTAAAATTAAAGACAAAAAATATTTTTCCTAGGAATAAGGACCACCCTAATGTAGATATCTTAAATATTAATTAAAAAATAAATTATTTTAGTAGTATATTTTTTTAATGTTTCAAGAGAATTCCTTTTATACCCATTTTTGCATTTACAATAAATAATTTAAAAATAAATTACCTTAAAATTAATCCTTTATATTAATTCCTCTCGGGGATAATTAAGGTCTAAAAATTCATTCTCTACGCAAAACTAAAAGTGAACCTTATCGACTTAGCATTAAGGTACATGTCTAATTTATACCTGCTAACCCAAGGGATTTGGGTAGTTTTAATATATTTACAACTGTCGTTGTAAATCGAGAGGAATCGACACATCTAAAAAAATTTTTAGTATTTTAATAAAAAGTCAGCAACTTTGTTTTACCCTTAAGTGGATTTAGCATTAGAAAGATTTATGTTTTTATTCCGTAATTTCGTGGTAAAAGTTACCGGTTTAGATTTAAAGACGTGTAAATCCTCTTAATCGAGGCTCGGGGGCGTGATCCCTGTAATAAGGTGCGCAAAGATGACCTGAAAGCCTACAGGTGTTTAACAGGTAGATGCAAGGACGACCCTCATTCAAGCTTCACTTGTTTTCTTAATGCCTTTTATAAACGCGTTCACAAACGGCGCGTATCTTTTAAATTAGCTACGTTTCATCACCCTGTATATAAATTAACGTAAAATACAGTGTGAGTCATTTCGCGCTTGTTGCAGTGTTGTCAAATTATCTGAAAGAGTGGGGGTAAACTGTTTTTTTTGTGAAAATAAAAAAGTTCTCTTCTTTTGATTTGCCCTGTATATGTGATAATTAATCCGAAAATCCTTTGATATTAATGGGGTATTATAAAATAAAAATGTGTTGGGGGTTAGGTGGTGTGAATGTAGTAGGGGAAGTGGTAAGTCGGAAAGTTTATAGATATTAAAGCTACAGCAACCCCCTGGCATATTGTTGAATATATTGACTCTGGTCTTCGAGCCGTACCGGCGAGCCTCGCTCATTTCCGTTCCTGAAATTATTGATCCCACCCCCTATGTATACACGTATAGTATACTATATAATATTATCTTTAAAAACCCTTTTGAAATGGAGATTTCGGGGGCGAAAGCTCCCACTCTTGCTCGTTCGGCGCAAAGGTGGCGAAGGCGCCGGGCTCCAGGAATATAAATTTGAAAACCCCGCGAAAGGGGTCGGAGGCGGCGTAGGAGGCGAAAATAATCGAGTGCAGACAGAAACAAAACAAAATGAGTGTGTATGTGTGTGTGAAATGAGCGAATTGAACAAAGAGGCGAGACGTTGGGACGCCCTCTGACGGCGCGCGCCTCAACCGCCGCTCGAATGATGATTGGGAAAGTTTCTTTGTTGGTATCTGGTTTGGTGCATTCTGGGATTTCTGGGTTATAATTAACGACAAATAATTTCAGTGGAAGGTGTTGCAGGTTCGCAGCGTTGCTGGGGGCGGGCAGGGCGAGCAAAACGCGGGAAAAAAACTGAACGACCACCAATTAACAAGTAATTAGAAAGTACTGCGCTTTGCTTTTGTTTTGCACAAAAAGTGGGAATTAAAATTAAAATGTTGTTTTTTGTTTTTGAGTTCTAAAGCGAGAAAAATAATTACAAACCAATTATTGGATCATACGTGGGATGTTAATCAAATATTAATTAAATTTTCATTTTCTTAATAAAAAAACTTCTATTTAAAATTTGCCAAATTTCAAAAATTTTAATGTTGTAATTTATTATTAAGAGCAATTTCCTAAACGGTAAATATAGTGGTTTAGTTCTACAGTCATAAAAGCTAGTACGAACAATATTTTTCTATAATTTTTTTTTGTAGTTGATTTAGAAGTCATTTCTTTAATTTTTGCCAGAAGGAAAAAAAATTGGAAAATGTACAAAAAAAATATAATGATCTAAAAGTACCTTAACTTTGGACCCCTCTAATTAATTTTGTGCTAGGTTGCGGAAGGTAACTCTCTGGCAGGATGTAGCCTAATCAATTTAGATTATAATTCTGAAAAAAAATTGAAAATCTAACGAGGAAAACTTGAGTTATGACTGCAGAACTAATGCTCGATTTCATGATTTTTCACAATTTTTCCTCCCAAATTCGCGCGCCCTCTAGGGATTCGTATTAATTATCAGTTATTTGGTCATAATTTGCAATGAAGCTATAGAAAAGTGGGATGAATTTTCTATTCCTTGTTATTATTTCCAACGGAAAATTTATCGCGGGTGTCTAGGAAGATGCTCTTAACACCGCAACGTTACATCGCCTTATGTACGTATCGTAAAATAAATCTCAGATTATTGAAATTAAAGCGAAAGCGCTATTTATGGTTATAGCATAGATTTCAGGGTGAGTTAATCCTGAGTCGAATCAAAATTCCAAGGTATAAAATAGGTGTCTGTAACATGGAATAAATAAAATAAATCAAAAACGGTTGGATTTAAAAAAAATGGCTTGAAACATCAAATTTTGTTTGTAATTGCGGAGATTTTGCGTTATAAAATTTGTGTTACGTCTTTGTACGATATGCTCCACGATAATGTTGTACACAAAATAAATGCTGAGGTAACCAATAAACAGATGCTTTTGTGCGGCTTGGAACATCCCTTAATCCTTAATCTCACCCCACCTTTAGTCGGTGCTGAGATTAACAAGGCACTCCCCGACTTTGCGATTCAAACAACTTTACTTAAAATACTTCTTATTGGCGCTAACATTCTTTTGTGTACCACATTATCGTGGAGCATATCGTACAACGCTCACGTGACGTCTTCGATTTTTTAATGGAAACACAAGTTTAAACAAATCGAAAGGATATCTAAACTTAGATACCTGTACCCAATTTCATCGAGTTATTTCCACTCGTTCCGAAGATATGACCAAATAGAAATCAGTCTGCTACCTGGAATACATTTATAAAATCAAGGATAGCTTGATTTCTCAAAAAATGCCTGTGCTGGGACTCTGATAAATAGAAATGCTCGATCGAAACGAAACGATTTTTATCGAAGTTTGGTATTCTGATACACTTTTCTACTGAAATCCCCTATCGTTTCTATTCGCGAATTTAAGGTTGTCGTATTCCATTTACCCAGTAAGTAAGAAAGAGACATTTTAAGTTGAGTGAGACGTAATGACATTTCGAAGTAAAAAGATAACCTAAAATTAAATAATTATAAATAATCACATCACGTCTTTATTAATATTAAGCCTTTTAATTTTAATTAATAGGTGTAACAATTACCTTGAAATGGTATTTGATTTCTTCTGTTGTTCGTTATTGACGCTAAACTTTTTTGAGTTAGGTTTTGTGTTATATTCGGTCTCACTTTCTCTCATTGAATTAAAAAAGTAATTATTTGCTTTATATGTCGATTTGTAACCAAAAACCCGAACGATTCGATTTCTTGTCTCTATGAGAGTAACAAATTGAGTTTCTACTGCTTTGTATCAAATCTCATCGAATCACCTTCAAGATATTCTACTAAAACATTTCTATTGATCATAGTCCCGGCACAGGTGTCCTTTTCTTTCTATCAATTTGGAAAAACTTTGTTCAGATAGTTATGAACGAGTTTAGCATAATCTGGACACGCACCATTTTGCTGAAATCAGATATTGGGTTGGGAAATTCGAATAGCTTCTTTGGTTGATTAGTGGTATAGTGGTTAACCAAAAATTTGACAGCTTTCTTCCCCATTCGAACTGATAGAAAGAGATGGGTCGAATAACCAAAGATCGAACCGTGTTCCCGACCACGGTTCATATTTCGGTTAATCAACCTTATATTGGCTAGAACCAAACAATCTAAGATGTCATTCGAATGGGGTTGGTTCAAATATGACAGACCAATCTAAGAACCAAAGATGAACTAAAGCCATTTGAAATCGCTTATAACTGCGAGGTTTGGAATGGATTCTTCTTGTAGAAATTCTAAATATCTTTTCCCATTTAAAAATTTTGAAAAAAAAATTGCACCTTTCACGTGCCAAACATTGAGTTCTTTATGGCCGTTGAGTGTGATAGTCTCTCATCCAGTGTGGATTATTGTGAGCCCAATAACGTCAGTTTTGCGTATTTACGTTTCCATGTAAAGTGAATGTTCCTGTACTAATCTCGTTTCTACTAATCAGAGGCATCACAAAATTTATGTGAATCATTCGTTTCTTCTGTTAAAATCCTAATTACTGAAATTTGGCTAATATCATTTTGGCATGATTCCTGAATATTTATAGGACATTAAGTTTAACTTCATCGTTTACCGAAGTTTGGCGTTTACTTTCGGTGGATCTAACATGTTCATTTTCACGAAAATTATCTTTAATCTAGTTAGCTATTGTTAATTGGCGATATCTTCGCAACGAATGGGGAAAAATGATGAAATATGGTACCGGTAATGAGGTTTAGATGTACTTTTGAATTGTGAGTTTCCATTTAAAAAAATGTAACGATGTCACATGAGCGTTGTACGATGACGTTACAAAAATATGACGCAAAATGTCCATTTTATAGAGTCACCCTGTATGTACAATTTAAACAAATATAAATTTAATGTATTTAACTTGTACGTTTTGACAAATGAAAAATAGTTTATTGGTTTTTATCAGTAAATAAATTATAAAACAATATTTAATTGTGTCGTTTGAGTGCTTTACATTTCCAATTTTTTGGGAAATCCAAAGAAATCGTCGTTAAATGCTCTCATTTAAAAAAAACTTCGAATCTAATAATTTTTTTCATTTTCAATAATGTAACATATTATGTATTATAAATTAAGATTGTGTATAAGAAAAGAGTGCGGAGTGAGGTGGCAGAACTGAGAATTGGGGATTTGAAGATCAGAAGATCAGAAGATCGGTTGCAATGAAACTTCGAAAATTTGACTAAACCATCAGCCTTTTTTTTATTAATTTTTTTATCTGAGCGCTTCAAATCTCCATTTTTGGGAAATTCAAAGAAATTTCATTATTTGCTTTAGTTTTTTAATAAGCTACAAGTTGATTCAAATTTTTATTTGTATAATTTATTTACCTGAGAGCACAGAACAATTTTTATAAATGTCAAAGATGCTCTAATCAGACGAAAAGTCGTTAAATGCTTTCATTTTTTAATAAACTACAAGTTGATTAAATTTTTTTTTTAGATTTTTTTAACTCAGATTTATAAAAATTTCAATCTTAACTAAAATAAATAAAAAGTAAAAATTACAAATAATTATTATAAATAAATAATAAAGAATCTTAACTTCATCTTAAACAACGAAATTTCAAAAACGTGACAAAATAATTTTTTAATTATGCAATTTTAATAATTTCACTTCACTTTGAATACTCTTTTTCGGATTCAAAATTTTATCATTATCATGGATTTGGACATTTTCGTAGTTCTTTCTCAATTAATGGTGAAATTTCGAAAATTTTATTAAATCGTGTAATTTTTTTCCAACTTTTTTTGTCTGAGGTCTTTTAAGGTTCAAAAAAAAGTCTTTGCCTACTTTAAGCAAAAAATTAAATAAATTTTCAAATTGTTATCCTATTTATAGCAGAATTGGAATAGTTTTACAAAAGTTAGTGAATACTGAAAGTTAATTATTTTATACAACAGCTTTAAAGTTGCTATTTTTAAAAAAGGACGTTAAATATTCGCCGGTTTTCGAATTATGGTCAAAAAATTGAAAAAAAAATACAAAATTTAGGGCAAATGAAAAAAATTCGTTAAAAATATGCGTGTCTGCATTTTTTTCACCTTGATTTTGGACCAATTTGCCAAGGAAAGTCTTAATGGGAAGCCCGACTTTTTCAAAAATTTTCGATAAAAAAAAATGTTCATCACAAAAAAGAAGTCAATTGGGAATAATTACTAAAAATGTCCAGGACCTGCAACAAAAAAGCGACATGACAAATTATATTTAAACAAAACTTCTAAAACCATGATTTTTTAATAAACGTCATCGTTGTAAAATATTTTTTAATGTTTGTGCAAGCTTTAAAATTTTTTAGCGGTTTGAAATAAACGAACTAGCTAAGCCTGATTGTGCCTGGTCAAAACGTTAGGTCCACCAGGGAATTTTCCATTTTACCTTATATGTGGTTTTCGTAAACTTATAGGTATGTACTTAAAAGTTATGGGTACTTTTGGATTAAAACAACATAAAGCAATCTTAAAATAAAAATTTATTTCATCATGTAATTGCCTATGAATACACTGTATTTTACAATATTTTGAAATATTTTCTACTTTTTAATACTAGAATTCCTATTCTTTATTTGTTAATAAATCTTATAGTCTTATACTCAAATTAAACTCAAAGAATTCCAAGCAAATGTAGAAAGTTTTAAATTTTAGACCTTTGAAGTAATGTATTTTATGTGTACGGACATGGATTGGCTTCTACCCAATATCCAATGTTCGAAAACTAGGACAATACCCTAATATAGAAAATGAAATTGATTATCTGGACCCTTATCCTCATTTTCGGAAAACAAAATTTCTTACAATAAATTTATTTGCTTGGCAAGAAAAAGAACGAAAAGTCGACCGTTTTTCATGTCCACATATTTTTTCTAGTGGTTATGTAAAATAAATAGATTTAGTTAGAAGAAAAATGCAATTTATACATTAAAATTGATTACGAGTACTAAAATATTAAACGGGGAGATAACTACTACTACTCTCTTTATCGCTTGTATGTAATTTCTGAACCAGTTATTTCACGGTAAGTAACTAAAGGTATTTACTACCCATTATTCATTTTCGGTATAAAGAGACTAAAGAAAACTCTAACGTTACACAAAAGTATATTACGTTTCAAGCTCTAAAATTACTTTGGTTATTAATAATTTTAAATCAGATTATCCATTCGAATTAACTAATTACGATTAAAACTAATCTATATCTACTATTTAAAAAAATGAGTTGATTAGAAATCCAATTATAAATTGAGATTACTAAGATTAAAGTCTGATGTTTAGAAAAAAACGTTATATTAATTAATCAATCATCATTTAGAAAACTACCCCAGAATAAATTGATTGGTCAATCGCAATTTTGAATTTGTACGGATTAATTTCAAGTTGCATGTTTGTAAACAATTTGTAAATACGATGAATGAAAGTTTTAAATTATTAACTTTTTCCTTTTTATCATGTCCTTTATTGAATTATTTAAGGTAAAAAAGTTGGAGTGAAAAAGTTATTTCTGTTGGTAAATCAATTTTGAAGAGGATGATAAATTTGGTTGTAACCTTTAGCAACAAAGTTGCGAATCAAGGAAAGAATTTACGAGTTGCAATTTCGCAGTGGTGTCTTGGGGTTGGGGTGAGCTAACACTGCGATAAATTTCAATAAGGCGGAAAATGATAATTTTCGTCTTGTATAATATATTATCTGGCGGCTGTTGGGCCGAGGAATTGGGAAAGAAGGAGGAACGCGCGCACGAGCCTTTATTTCCGTCCCGGGAAACTTGGATGCTTTTGAAGGAGGCAAGAAGCAAGAGGAAAGATCAAAGACCCGTTATGTTCCGATGTTCCTATTTCTACGGAAAGTTGTGGGGACAAGAAACGCGAAACGCGACGAAGAGCGAACCAAGAGTGAAGACCCAATCTAAACTAGCGTCCAAATCGTTAGCTCTTTGCTCAGCCAAGCGTGATGCGTTTATTCACTCAATTCACTCGGTATATTTTCAAGTGAGTTGGTGTTGTTTGTATTTCCAAGTGCGTGTATTACGGTTTTTACCTAACCGTAAACATTATAAACACTAAACACCAAAGCCTTTACTTTACACTCTACAACTTTACTACTTGATCCCATATTATTACAGACATTAATTTTGTAATACTCGTGAGATTAGAACCCAATTTTCATTTCCAACAGTTAAACTCCTTTATGAAAAAGGCCTACAGATTTAAAAGCTAAACGTTTCAAAAATCGTCTCAATAGTCACAAAAAAAGACGAAAAAATTTAAATTATTGGAATTATCCAAAAAATAGTATCCTGATCTTTTTAGAACAGTCAAGAAGTTTTGCCAATAGTCTTGATATTTTTGAACCAAATTGGTCCCAAAATGGAGAGGTCAATAAATTAATCTGTATTTAAGTAAATTACTTAAATATTAAAAAAGTCTAAAATTATTTTTTGATTATTTTGGCAATGCAATTTAAAAGATGCCAATTTTGTTTAATGGTGAAACAGCATGTAGGTTCACACTTTAGAGAAAAAAATTCGATGAACTAAAAAAATTAAAAAAAAAGAGATAATAAAAATACCAAATAATATAAAAACACTAAAGTTCCTAGTTTCGAAACGGTTTTGTTACATTTTAAAAAAAAAACAGTTTTCAAATTATCATATTTTCAAATATTACCATTAAGAAATAAGTCAAATTGCTGCCCGTTAACTTCCTGACAATAGTAAAGTCTCTCTAATTGAAAGCTTTTCCAAACAATGACGAATTTTAAATCATGTCTCTTGATTATTTATTATTTCAAATTTCTAAAGAACGAGATGTTGAATAATTTCAAATCTTTTCGAACTTATTCCTCATTATTACTTGAATAATTTTCTTTTGGAATTATTTATTATAACATAACTATTATTTGAAAATGTATAGAGTATAAAATTTATTTGATGTTTCCTGAAAATATTATTTATGATAGCTTCTTATTCACAAAAAAATGATATAACATAATTATGACTTTAAACACCACCAATTTTCACTTTCAACAAAAAATGCATATGGCGCCATCCGTCGAAAATTATAGGCATTAAAAATTTGAAAATACAGTAAAAATGCGCTGTCAAACGCTGTTCACTCACCTTGATTTTCATCTTTTTGGGCACACCCTGTACAATTAAACATTGTATTTTAACTGAGTATATACATATATAGAGGGCGCTATAAATGGAGGATATTCGCTATTTGTCAGTGTCAAGAATTGTGTTTAAAATGCATTCTTGTACAACCACGCGCAAAGATATTGTGTAGTAGGGTGTCCCATTTGACGTTGGACTGCATGGTATCTTTATTATTATTGGAGATAGAAAGTCGGTTAAATGGACAAGTAGTAGAGATTTTTTCGAATATTAATAATTCATTTACAAAAAATTCGAATATCGCAAATTCAGAATATATATAAATCCAATATGGCTGTCATAAGAAAAAAATAAGTTTGGTTCATTTCCGTTCAATCCGTTGGCGAAAAAAAATATTAATATGTTTTACTGCATTGTACACAAAAAATTGTCTCTATTAAGTCAAAAAAAATTTTTGGTACCATCCAAAATCACTAAGCCATATTTTGAAAATCGCATTTTCTTGTTTTTTCAAGATTAAATGTAAAATAAATCTCAACACATATGTATTGACAGTTTACATCTATTCAAGGCCATTTTTGATTAGTAAAATAAAATTATTTCTATTTTTCTTAAAATATTACATATGATATATCAAATTACTCAGAAAAATACACTAATTCCGAATATATGCAAATCCAATATGGCTGCCATAAGTAAAAAATAAGTTTGGTTTATTTCCGGTAAATCCATTGGCGAAAAAAAATATTCATTTGTTTTACTGCATTTTACACAAAAAATTGCCTGTATTAGGTTAAAAAAAATTTTTGGTACCGAAAATAACGAAGTTATAGCCATATTTTGAAAATCGCATTTTCTTGTTTTTTTAAGATAGCGTTGGAACGATGCGATATTCAAATTTTTTGTAAATGAATTATTAATATTGGAAAAAATCTCTACTACTTTGTCCATTTAGCCGACTTTCTATCTCCAATAATAACAAAGATACCCATACAGTCCAACGTTAAATGGGACACCCTGTATATTTCCCACCAGAGGGCGAGCGGAATTTTAAAAATTCCTATAACAAAATCAAGTCAAAGTCAACCCGAAGTTAAAAAATTAATAAAAAAATTTTAAAACAAATAGTCACTTATTGTTTTTTTTTTAATCAAGAAAATGGAAGGATGTAGTTTTTTGATATTTTTTTTACATAAACAGCCATCAGTAAAAATAAACAAAAATTTTCTTCAAAATCAAACCCGAAGTAATTTTAGAAAGTTACGGAAAATTTAAAAATAAATAGTCTATTTCTTAAAATTTTGTATATTCTAAAACAAAAAAATATAAAGGCATTTGTTTATATTAGATGTACCTAGTACATACTTAGTAAAATAACACAAAAGCTTCTTCAAAATCCTACAATGATTTTAAAAAATATGGAAAGAAATAGTAATTTTTTCAGATACATTTTTTTACTTCTTAATTTTGAATAGAAAATTTTACTGATTACTTTGATTTTTCTTAAATTTTTAAAATAAATAATAAGTTTTTTAATTTTACAAAATCTAAAAAATTTAAATATAAAAATTTAATTTTATTAACATACAATTAGTGCAACATGTTTCGACAAATCATTGGCTTCATCAGGCGCAGATTGTTAAAAGTTGATAAAAATAGAGAAATATTAATAAAAATCAATCCAAATATAAAAATATAAAAACAAACAATAAAATTATAAAAAGTTCTTGTAAAAAAATGTGTAAATAGGTAATTTTATGTAATCAGCTGTATACATGTAATATTTTATTATAATATATGTAGATTAAAAATGGTTTTTGACCTTCTAATGAAGTAAGTACTAAATAATAGTTGTTAACTAATGGGGTCATAAAGTAACCCCACTTGGAGCTTTGTGCTTTAAATTTCGCCTGGTCATTGGAATGATAAAAATCAAAAAATTTGAAAATCTGGGAAAATTGACCGTATAAATGTTATTTGGACCTTACCTTTTATGTCCTGAAAGGTATATTTCAATATTTTTTTAGGCATAGTCACAAAAATAAAGGCAAAAACTGAATTTGCGCCAAAAGTTTGCTCCCTTAAACTAAGCACCCCAGACGTAAGAATATCTTTGTAATCCTATCTAGAATCGTACTAGAAATTTTATTAGAAAATGTTTTTTCGACTTAAGTTCGACCCCTTTTCTATTGCCACCTAAATAAGGCCCTGATCCTACTTACGTTACGGTTCGTTTAACTTTAGTTTACTGCCGCTAGAATTGTGCAACCCCAAAAAATTTTAAGCTTTGGTTTAAACTAAATACTATATACTATCTTGGTAGAGCTTAAATATAAACCTCTATCGAACAGGTTCTTAATCAACTATTTATGCCGAGACGTGCAAGGGATTAAATTTCCAACGTAAGCGCAACAAATAGTATACATATTGTTTTATTAGGAGTAAAAGAAGTACTTTTTGTGGCGAGCCTTGCGAATCCCGTGGATATATGCGAGCCACAAAAGGTTCTTTTACTCCGAATAAAACATGCTCTTTTTTCTTCAAGCTTCGAAAGTTTTAAAATATTAATATAATAATTTTAAAATTTGACATTGAATTTACAACACACAATACAATGTTATTGTATATTGGGTTGCCTAAAATTTATTTCTACTCCGCTCTTTTATTCCTTGTCAGTGCAAAGTAGACCCGATTGTAACCGATTTACTTCGGAAATGCACGAAGATGACCATAGACTCAAGAAACATAAGAGTTGTTAAAGCGTGTCAAGCGTCACATAAGGCTGTACTTTAATGACGTTTGAAGAAAAAAACTATTTTTACTTTTAATATTCTAAATAGGTAACTTAAGAATTAACTTATTAAAAAAATAAGGCACACCCGTCTGTTACCTATTTTGAAATCGTAAGAAATGAAAAAACGAGGAAATTGGTTTTAAAAATCGTTCTATTTTTTTTTGGTATTTTTTTCTTAATTTTTGAAGAATTAATTTATTTAAGGCGATAATCGGCAAGTTTGAGTGCTTGATTTTGAAATTCTCTTGATTTTGTGGTTTTGTACATAACTTTCTTTCCAAAGGACATTTTACTTCAATAAACTTGTAAAACAAATTCTTTTGATTCTACTTAAATGTAAGAAAATGTACAAAGAATAAAATTTTAAATTTAAACGAATGATCATTTATGGAAATCAGCCAAAATAAATCTTATACAACATTCAAATCTTTAAAATTTAATAGTAGGTACAAATTAATTTTAAATTGACATTAAAATTTTTTTACTCAAAACCTCGTGTACAAAAAATTTAACCATTTTTTTATATCATCGTTCAAGTGTCATGAATGTCTATACCGATGATGACGTCGTTGCTAAATCATCAGTGACGTCATGAATATTTTTTTATTCCAAGAGATGGCATTTCAAAAACTAAAATAGACCTTTTTCTCAAAAACATTAAATACAGCACTTACGAATTTTATTCCAAACTTTATCATCACCCAGAAATTTTTTTTATTAAAAATTTATTGGATTTGTTTGGTAAAAAAAAATAGTTAACTTAAGGTGTTTATACCTTTATGTTGGGAACCATAGTATTTGGAAAAAATCCCTTTTCAAAAAAAATATAAAAATTAGTAGTAATCTCAAACACGGTCAAGTGAATTTCAGTAATTATAATTTATTATAGGTATAGGGTCCGGGAAAAGTATCGGTACAGCGGCGTATTTTTTGATTGCCAGAATTTTTTTTTTCAAAAATTTGAATACTCAAGCGGTATTATAAAAACAAGACTCTTAGATGGTTTAGAACTTTCTCATCTTTTGGGGTGTCTTATGGAGAGAACTACTCAATTTTTTTTAATTGCCGCCTCTATTGAGTTTCATCTTCCTTTAAAGGGAATAAAAAAAGAAACACATTCCTGCAAACCAGAAGCTATTATATTGGTTTGTTAAAAAGTTATTAGGGATTAACTGTCCGAGAATTTTTGTCACAGCAAAATCCGTGTGTTTTAATGAAAGACCAAGAGCACAAAGAACTGTTTTTTAAATGGAACAAAATAATTTTCATGTGGTTAGGTTTAAAATTTTGCAGAGGTTCCACACATTACACAAAATAGTAGAAATTCTTTCAATAAGTAAATGCAATCCAAGTGCATTGGTATTTTAAACGTTTGCGCAATAATTTCTTGTGAGTCAATTTTTACTAAATTTTAAGTCATTTGGTAAAAATGGCGCAACATTTAAGTGTAAAGGAAAGAATTACATTATTACTGATTCTTGGATTTGGTGACTTAGGTCATTTACTGAAGTTGTCCAGAGGTTTTTAACGCTTTTTTCAACAAACGTCCCCCTATTTCGAACAATTCATAAAACTTTACAAAGGTTTGAAGAAGAAGGCACTGTAAAAAAGTGGTAGACTCAAGACAAATTCGTAACAAGTTCTTTTGTATCTTGTTGAAGAACCTCACACGTTAACAAGGACAGGTAAGATCTATGGTGTTAGTGGACGTTCCATCCATAGAATTCGGAAAACGTATCGGTTTACTCCATATAAGTGCCATTTAGTCCAAGAATTTTCGGAGGATGATTTCATTTTGATAGAAGGTAAAAATTCTGTGACCAAATGCGTGTAAAAATCGACATTTTCTTCAGCGGATATTTTTTTGGACGTGGCCACTTTTAATTTAAATGGTCAAGTTATCGACACAATTTTCGTTATTGGAGTGATGAAAATCAATGATGGAGGATGGATGGAGGAAAATAACACTCAACGTCCTTTAGAAGGTGAATGTATGGCCTGGTATAATTGGATCCAACATAATTGGACCTTTTATGATTTAAGTATCTCCAGTTATTAGAAAAACGTGTATGTGATTCCAGCTCTGCGTATTTTATTTCCTGGTGAACTATTACGATTTGGTTTCACATTTTAGTCTCTATTTTCGGCATTATTTAAACTACATTTTTCCAAATAAATGGATCGGCAGGAAGGGCGAAATCGAATGGCCTTCAAGATCATCTGACTTAAATCATCTCGATTTTTTGTTTGGGGTTTTCTTAAAAATTGAGTCTACAAAACAAAATTCGACTTGGGTTTTTGCGAAATTGAAGAGAATATATGAATTTGAGCATTTGTTATAAAATTTCAAAAATAAATACTTGATTTTTGAACAATAAAATAATTTTGTATTTAATTTCATTAATTTACTTAATAGGCAGTAGTAATGACTTTTGGTTATAGCCAAAGATACTTAATAGCTAGTATCTTTATTACAGGCACATGCAAAATAATACCCCTACATATGGGGTACCAAAATAATCGTTATAAAATCCTCTTTTTAAAAAGTCGAATGACCCAGTATCATTGCATTTAAAAAAAGTGAGATATTTGATAAAATCTTCATTAACTAAGTTTAAAAATTAATAGTTCAAAAACCACTTAAATTTTTTTTCAAATTACAATTTTATTTAGGTATTTGAATTATTTAGAATTAGTTTTAGTACTTTTCACCGACATCGAAAACCTTTTTTTTTTTTTGAAAAAAAATTTTTTTTACAAAAAAAATAAAAACTAATATCTCAAAAATACTTCTTTTTTAAAAGTATTTTAAGCCATGAATAAAAATATGGGATGTTACATTTAAAAAAACAAAGTTCATGGTGTTTCCGGTGAAACCGGAAGTGATTACGAAAATAAAAAATGCACATAAAATTTGTTTTTTTGAACCAAAGAACATAGCCAAATCAAATTTTTTTATTCATAAATAAAAAAGTTATAAAGGTGACCCGGTTTTCATTTCCACCCGGTATATTATTAAATGCCAAAAAAATTTTGGATAGCAAAAGGTGACAAAAATTAATAACTTTTAAATAACCAACATAACATTCCTTTTAAAATGAGGTGAAATTCGATAGTGGTTGCAGTTTGAAAAAAATGGGGTAGTTCTCCCCACAAGACATCCTAAAATATGGGAAAATTCTAACTCATCTCAGAATGTAGTTTTTATAATGCTGTAAAATAAGCAAATTTTTGAAAAAAAATATTCACCCAATGTATGTATACAAGGTAGAGATTTTTTCGAATATTAATAATTCATACAATGCAGTAAAACAAATGAATATTTTTTTTCGCTAACGGATTGACCGGAAATGAACCAAACTTATTTTTTTGTTATGGCAGCCATATTGGTTTTACACATATTCGGTATCAGTAATTTGGTATGCCATGTTATATTAAAAACAAAATATTTGATTTTACAAACTAACATTGGACTTTAAGAGATGTAAATTGTCAATAACAAAAATGTAACTATTTAAAATGTTAAATGTAAAATAAATCTTAACACATATGTATTGACAGTTTACATCTATTCAAGGCCATTTTTGATTAGTAAAATAAAATTATTTCTATTTTTCTTAAAATATTACATATGATATATCAAATTACTCAGAAAAATACACTAATTCCGAATATATGCAAATCCAATATGGCTGCCATAAGAAAAAAATAAGTTTGGTTTATTTCAGGTAAATCCATTGGCGAAAAAAAATATTCATTTGTTTTACTGCATTTTACACAAAAAATTGTCTGTATTAAGTCAAAAAAATTTTTGGTACCACCGAAAATAACGAAGTTATAGCCATATTTTGAAAATCGCATTTTCTTGTTTTTTTAAGATAGCGTTGGAACGATGCGATATTCAAATTTTTTGTAAATGAATTATTAATATTCGAAAAAATCTCTACTACTTTGTCCATTTAACCGACTTTCTATCTCCAATAATAACAAACGTCAAATGGGACACCCTGTATAAATATGCAAATTTTATATAAATTTAAAAAAATATTTTTTTTCAGAACCATAGTTTGAACTTTCCAATATTCAATAATATGTACAAAAAAGTAGTGTTGCATGTAAAATAAGAAAGTTGATGTCATTTCCGGTGAAACCGGGAGTGAAATTGATTTTTTTTTAGTTAAATAAATGCGTTTTCTTATGCCATATAGTAAAATTTTTATTTTCATAAATAAAGAAATTACAGGGGTGGACCTTGTTTCATGTACACCCGGTATAAATCTGGGAAAAAATATAACGAAAATGCTCGTCTAATATTTTCTAAAAAAAATACATCGTATATTATAAGTATGTTGAAAATTTTATTTGTACATTTCTAGTTATTTTTACTCAATATATGTAGTACAAAACACAAAGATAACAACGTATTGTTATTGCATTTCTCAATGAAAGGTATAAATTTATTTTGAGAATGTAAAGATATCTATTTGTATTGACAAAAGTTACATGATAATTTCAATTTTACCACCTTTATTAAATCATACTTTGTCCATTTAACCGATTTTGATCTATCTCCAATAATAATAAAGATATGCAGTTGAACGTTCAACGTCCCTTGAGACACCCTGTATAAGTAGTTTTACCTCGATGAGTGGAAATTGAAGGTCTGCGCTATAAAATTGAAGTAGGTATTTATTGCAGTTTTTAAAATAAAAAACAAGTGGATATCCGCTAAAATAATTAGTATGGAAGGGGTTAGAATTGCAAATGTAAAATTAGGGAATCAATAATTATTGTGATCGATGATTTTAGATTTGAATTTGTGATGTATAGATGAATTAAATAAGCTGTGTAAAAAAGCTTGTTGAGAATATATGAGGCGAAAAAAAAAGAGTTTATGAAGTAAAAATAAACAAAAAAATGCAATAAATCTTTGGCGAGCAACGAGCACGTGGTATACCTGTGGGATCGATAATGAGACCTTCGCTGTCATTGATAACCCAAGTGGGGGCGCTAGAGTTGTGCGCGTACAACAAGCTGCACTAAAGCTCGAACCACATCCCCATCTCTATCCAAATTCCTCGTCGACAACCAAAGTCATACGTCATGTGCAGTAGCTGTTCGAGCGCATGCGCATCAATGATTCATGTCCTAGTCTCGCAATATCCCGCTCTCACTCTTCGCCGCCTTCTGCCTTCACCAAAACGAAAACTGTTCGCTATTTCGCTCGTACTGCTCGGTCTACGGTCTACGGGTATTGTGGGTATACGCATACGGTCCGGCTCGAAGCTCGAAGGACCAGATTCAGCATTGAGCAGAGAGAGAGTAGTCCGAACCTGACTAGTTTGAATCGTGTCGTGCCTGTGTAGTTTTGGGCCACCCGTAGTACAATGAACCGCGTCCGCTACTGAATCATTGAACGCGCAAAAATTGCACCAATTCAAAACTGAATTCATTTCCAACTAGACAAGACTTGTTTAAAAACTTATCAGTGAGTTTACGTGAGTTATTTTGATGAGACAACTTGACATTGAATGGTTGATAGTTTTGGTCACTTTTAGAAAATCGTGGGCGATGATTTATAGCCACTTGGGTGACTATTCCGCGCGATCATGGCCAAAATTTGGAAATTTAGAATGCATCTAGGTGAATACATTTAAATCTAGTTACAAACAAAAGGTATAAAAATACTAAAATATAAGTACTAAATTTAGAACTTATTTTTTTATAAAATTTATATCAAAATTTAAAAAAAAAACGCAAGATTAAATCTTATTATAGAATCATGATAAACGACCTCAACCTCATTTAATTAACGAGTAATTAAAATATTATTAAATATTGAGTTGTTGTTGGAATAGAATGATGCATTCTGCCGAAAGCCGAAAATATTATTGTTTCTTTGAAAAGGTCAAAGGCTTTACCGCAACTTGTTCCTCAGAATAAAAGGTTTAAGTAAGAAATATTCCTGATGAGATTATCCTTTTTTATCCTCATTCCTATCTCCACTTTGCAGGAACTTCAAAGAAATTACCTCGCTCCGAATGTACGTCATTTCAAACAGCTTTATTTATTATGTAGTTTATCGTGTTTTGCGTCAAGTGACTACGCTGGTTGCTGGTTGGTTGGAAATTTAGATGCATGGAAATGCGGCTTTACATGTCATCTAGTTAAATCAGTGGCGGTGATGCGGTATTACAAAACATTTTCTCAAAATTGTTTTACGCAACCACGATTATCAATTGAATTTTAAATTTAAATAGCTGCATTTTCTTGATGTCTTTATAAAAATATTTCGTGCGGAAACCAACACTTGTCATCGATATTTAAGTATCTCCAAATTCCCGTAAGAGGCACCCCGCGTTGCACTAGAACTAAAACGACCGATAGCGAAACTCATCGAAGATGTTTACGTAGAGGATGCCCCGCCCCCTCTAATTCACTCTAGTTATGGTTATACAGGGTGTCCCATTTGACGTTGGACTGCATGGGTATCTTTGTTATTATTACAGATAGAAAGTCGGTTAAATGGACAAAGTAGTAGAGATTCATTTACAAAAAATTTAAATATCGCATCGTTCCAACGCTATCTTGAAAAAACAAGAAAATGCGATTTTTTAAATATGGCTATAACTTCTTTATTTTCGGGGGTACCAAAAATTTTTTTTGACTTAATACAGACAGTTTTTTGTGTACAATGCAGTAAAACAAATGAATATTTTTTTTCGCCAACGGATTGACCGGAAATTAACCAAACTTATTTTTATCTTATGGCAGCCATATTTGATTTACACATATTCGGAATTAGTGTATTTTTCTGAGTAATTTGATATATCATATGTAATATTTTAAGAAAAATAGAAATAATTTTATTTTACTAACCAAAAATGGCCTTGAATAGATGTAAACTGTCAATACATATGTGTTAAGATTTATTTTACATTAAAAATTTTAAATAGTTACATTTATGTTATTGAAAATTTACATCTTTTAAAGTCCAATGTTAGTTTGTAAAATCAAATAATTTTATTTTTTGTAAATATGACATATGGTACACCAAATTACTCAGAAAACAATAATAACTGGTACTACTGGTAGATCAAAAAATATTTTTTTAAGATTTGGGCCAAAGTTACCCCAGGTGATGGCATTTTTTAATTAATTTTTTTTCATACAATTATTTTTGGAAATATTTTCACCTTTCAGGCTAGGTTAGTTCGGCTTTCTTAATATCGACCATTTGTCTATTTCGGCTTCTTGTCACTCCGTTCATTTTTTTGCATTTTGTATAATTGTTTAAAATTATTAACCTTATTCTTTCGGTTTTTATGTGCTTCGGCTTTCTGTTCATTTGGTCATTTATCATTTATCGTTCGCCATTTTTTCTTTTGGGCTTCAATTTGACTATGTCGGCCTTTTGTATATTCCGGGTTTTTTTTATTTTATTTTCAATTTAAATAAAGGATACAACAAGTCCCAAGTATACTACAAACTGATAATAAATGATTTTTTTTCAAATTCAAAATCTTGCTTGAAAGGATAGTCAACATTCTTTTCAAATGGAGATTTATGTTTTCGATTTTAAAAATAATAAAAAACGAAATTCAACAAAATAGGTAACATCAGTTGTTAAATTTTCAAAACATACTGAGACTTCTAAAACCAAAATTGATAATTGCAAATTTCGATTTTATTTTTGTTATAAAACAACAAAAACGACTATTGAAATAAAACAACATTATAAAAAAAACAAAATAGATAAAGACAGAAATAAATAATAGGCAAATATAAAAAAAATCCTCAACAAAATGCGAGACAAAATGAGTCTGTAAACCATATTTTTTTTTATAATTTTATATAAAAGAGTACCTTTTGACTTGAATTTTGCAATTTGAATTTTTGGTCTAGCACTTAAAATGGCTTCGCAATTAATTAACAAAGTTTATGAAATAGCGCGTCGTTACTTTTTTTCCTTGCGAGCTGAGTGACGTCATTATTTCCTAGTCGCCTCGCGCGGGTTATACGCTCGGCAAAAGTGCTAAAACTGTGCGGCTTCGATTAGAAGATAGGCAGGTGAAAAAAAATCGCGGTTTCTTGATTTGTCATCAACATACCGCGCTACATCAGGAAACGAGCGCTTTTTTTGATATCTTAATTTTTTCTGTACTTTTGGCGCTCTCGAATTTGTAGTTTGAAATTAGTGCTTTTTCGACGCCGACTTTGAAAATTCGTAACTTATGATCCCGACCGTGTATAATATTCCAATGTTTTTTATTTCCCTTCTTTCTTTATTACTTATGCGAGAAAAAATCAGCACGGTTATATTTTACCCCTGGAAATGAAAAAAAAAAATCCCAAGTGAAATGTTAATAAAATAGCTCAAACGCGCGCTTTGGTCAGCCCCCTCTGCAGCCGTCAATTTTTAAAATTTTCTCAATTTTACATCAGATTATCAAAGAACAACAATATTTGTGGTGTAATGAGCATAGTGCATTTTTAAATTTTGCGCGGTTAAAAAGTTATGGCGTAAAAATGTAAAAATGTGGAATTTAGGGGTCGGCGGCTCCCGTCGGCCTATTTTTTAACGGATTTTCATTTTTAAAAATTCTGATAAATCTACTCTTGGTATTAAAACCGCCCACGCATAGGGTTTTTTAAATTTTGAAAAACAACGAAATCTTAAATTTTTTTAGATCGCATTTAAAAAAGTCGCATTTTTATTCGAGTTTCGGTTTAATCAGTCCCTCAAATTTTATTCTACCATAACGCAATGTACATTTTCTGAAAGCTTTCATGGTCCACTTTACGACAAAAAAAGAATCACTTCGCTATCTCCTTTCGTTATCGAGTTATGGCCGAAAATGTAGCAAAAATATGCAAAATCTCCGTTTGGAACCAAAATTGCGGTCTGAAATTTTTTACTTTTCACAAAATAATTAATATCTTCTAATCTATTAGAACCGCCGGCACGAGTAATAGCTTAAAATTTGCACCGTTACCTCCCCACCAAATTCCCTGAAAATTTTAATTTTCGGTATAAAATTACGTCGTCCAGGCCCGTATTTGTACCAAAACTTTGCCAATTTTTTCCAAAAAAACTGTTTAACCGATTTTAACCAAATATTTTTTAAAACGCGTCTATCCATGGTGTTTACCTTTGGTAAAAATTTGAAATCGCTAACTTTTATAGTTTTCGAGAAAAACAATAAAAATCGATTTCCATGAAAAATTTTAAGCCTTAAAAATATCTCAAAAAATATTTTTTCGAATCTTTTCAAAATCGACCCCGCAAATGAAAGATAATTGAAAATAGATGAAATGTAGGGGGTCACTTGTCCTCTACACCCCCCCAAAAAAATTTCACACCCTAAAAACTCAAACAAAACAAAATTTTTCTAGGTAATGTACCTTAAAAAATAATTAAATTTTAAAAAATTTAATAAGATAATATCGATAATTTTTACAAACTTATCTGTACGAATTTTTGGTTTTTTAATTTTAGTTATTAAGCGAAATATGAATTTTTTACAATACACCTTTACTCATTTGTTAAAAAGCCATATTTTATATAAAAATTCATATCTTTTGAATAAAAAGTCGTACTGCCTTGAATTTTTTTTTAATTTTTTTCTTATTTCTTTATACTACAACCCAAAATAATTAACTTTCAAATTTTTAATTTGAAACGCTACACACTTGTAAAAACCACACTAAAGTTGTATAACATTTAAAGTGAAATTTCATAAGTAAAAAATTATAAAGAAGTAAATTTTAAATTAATAAATAATTCTCCTACTTTAATTAATAACTAATAGTAATATTTTATGAGAGTATTAAAAGATAATAACTATAAAAAGTCTAGAAACAATCAAGTGCACTATACGCGTTTACGGAACGGACAGCGTTCCGGAAGAAATGACGTCACAATAGATCGCGTAGTTGAAGCGGCGGGGCGGGGCTAATTTTCTTAAAATTCAAACACTTATATTTACGTTAATATTTGTAGTATCGAATTGAAACAAAAAACAACTTATTTATAATTATGATTTCTAAAATATAAGATATAAAAATATCAATTATTTTTTTCGTTTTTCTTCCTCATTCATCAAGAGCACTATTTTGTCTATTTTTCAATGTTTTTCAGTTTGGATATTAATATATCCTAATCCTTTGAAAAGCGACCATACAAACATTATATCAATAGAAAGCTTGTAAAAAATGACATCAACTGACGTTAAAATATACAGGGTGTTCCATTTGAAAATTTCGTGTAACTGTTCAATTTGCGATTTATAAGGCACCCAGATAAAAAAATATCACAAACTTAAATTTTACATGATAGTTGTAGACTAGACGATGTTGAAAAATTTTTGACAAAATTTCAAGCCAACATTGTTTTCTGTTTTAGAGTAGTGATTTTTCAAAAATTGATCTTTTTTTGGCTTAAATGGCAAATATCAGCAAAACGAGTGATGATAGACCCATAAAAGTTTATACAAAGTATAATTATTTTTTTATAAGGAATCCACAAATGTCATAATATACTGGGTGTTCCTTTTAAAATAATATAACTTTGGTTCAGTACGCCATGATGGGACACCCTGTATATATCGAAAATATTTTTAAATTGTGGGGCATGCATGTATCTATATGTTGGTGAAAACCGCAACTCGATATGTTTTATAGCAAAGAAGCTATACCGGGTGGAAATGAAAACCGGATCACCTCGATAACTTTTTTATTTATGAATAAAAAAATTTGAAATTTGGCTATGTTCTATGGTTCAAAAAAACAAATTTTATGTGTATTTTTTATTTTTGAAATCACTTCCGGTTTCACCGGAAACACCATGAACTTTGTTTTTTTAAATGTAACATCCCATATTTTTATTCATGGCTTAAAATACTTTTAAAAAAGAAGTATTTTTGAGATATTAGTTTTTATTTTTTTTGTAAAAAAAATTTTTTTCAAAAAAAAAAAAAGGTTTTCGAAGTCGGTGAAAAGTACCAAAACGAATTCTAAATAATTCAAATACCTAAATAAAATTGTAATTTGAAAAAAAATTTAAGTGGTTTTTGGACTATTAATTTTTAAACTTAGTTAATGAAGATTTTATCAAATATCTCACTTTTTTTAAATGCAATTCGACTTTTTAAAAAGAGGATTTTATAACGATTATTTTGATACCCCATATGTAGGGGTATTATTTTGCATGTGCCTGTAATAAAGATAGCTAGTATTTTCCAACTTGAGAAATAAATAATTTTACTAGTTCATTTAGGCACATGCAAAATAATACCCCTACATATGGGGTACCAAAATAATCGTTATAAAATCCTCTTTTTAAAAAGTCGAATGACCCGGCATCATTGCATTTAAAAAAAGTGAGATATTTGATAAAATCTTCATTAACTAAGTTTAAAAATTAATAGTTCATAAACCACTTAAATTTTTTTTCAAATTACAATTTTATTTAGGTATTTGAATTATTTAGAATTAGTTTTGGTACTTTTCACCGACTTCGAAAACCTTTTTTTTTTTTGAAGAAAATTTTTTTTACAAAAAAAATAAAAACTAATATCTCAAAAATACTTCTTTTTTAAAAGTATTTTAAGCCATGAATAAAAATATGGGTTGTTACATTTAAAAAAACAAAGTTCATGGTGTTTCCGGTGAAACCGGAAGTGATTTCGAAAATAAAAAATACACATAAAATTTGTTTGTTTGAACCATAGAACATAGCGATATTTCAAATTTTTCTATTCATAAATAAAAAAGTTATAGAGTTGACCCGGTTTTCATTTCCACCCGGTAGACCGTGGGCATCTGACTGGGTCACCCTGTATATTTTTTGGAAATTATGTGAGGCCAAAAAATTTTTATGGGCCACTGTTTTTGCACTTTATTAAAGTTTTTCCTTAAAATTTAATATTTTTTCTCGTATTTTTTCGATTTTGAAGAATTAAAAAGTAGTAAAATTATTTCTGAATTCATTAAAAAAATCTCAGACATGTATTTTTAAAAAAGTTCCAACTTTAGACCTTGAAAATGAAAGAAAAAATAGTTTTCCTTGAAAATACGAATATTTTGTCCTGTTGATGGCATCAATACTAAGTACTTTGAGATGTAGTATTTGCTTAGTTTATAAAACATGTTTAAAATTTAAAAAAAAAAATCTTAAAAATGTTGATAAAAGTACTTTAAATCGTAGTTTTGTAAATTATTATTATTTAAAGTTTGAAATAGTGTGACTTAAAAATGCAAAAGGCGTCGCATATCACCAAGCGGCAAACTTTATAAATAAATTATTATCACAGAGAGAAGGTTGCGAGCTCGACTCACTCCTCGCTTTGATTTGTGCAACTTTCAAAATGAAAGGCGGATAATTATTTAATCCGAACGACTTTTACCTCCTCGAATTTTTAACGGAAAGATGTGTTAAAATTGAAAATCTTATATTATAGCAAAAGAAACATTTCTAAACTTAAAACGTAAAATAATTGGTTAAATAAAAGTTACTGCGACGTTGCAACGTACCTAGTTAATTAAAATTATAATTAATGATATATTAAAGTAGATGTAATAAGTGCCAATAAAATACCAAAATACGTTTTATATTTTTGGTTCGTAAATTATGAATTTATCAGGAAATAAAATTATGTGTACATTATAATAATTGAATTTTGAGGTTAAATTTGATACTATACAGGGTGGTGATAAAGTTTGGAACCTTATTCATAAATGCCGTATTTAATTTTTTTTGAGAAAATCGCTCGGACAGGTCAATTTTAGTTTTTAAAATCCTATCTCTTGGTATAATAAAAATATTAATGACGTCTCTGGTGATTTAGCAATGACGTCATTATCGGTAATTTTAAATGGAAACCCCCACTTTTTTCACTGGTTTTTGATAGACATTTATGTCACTTAAACGATGATATAAAAAAATTGTTGCATTTGTAAACAAATTTTCGTTTAAAAATTTTTAAATATAAACTTAAAATTATTAAATTTGAAAAATTTGAATGTTGTACCTATAAGATTTATTTTGGTTCATTTCAATAAATGGTAAATTTAAAATTTTATTTTTTGTAAATTTCCTTACATTTAAATGAAATCAAAAAATTAATTTTTCAAGACTATTTATTAAATTTTGTTAAATACATTTAACATTTTACATTTGCATTAGAATGCGCATTATTTAAACATTTACTTTTTTTTGTTATTATTGGTAACTTCAAATTCATTTTAATTTATTTTGATAAAACCTTTTTCGTTAAAATAAAAATTTCCTTTTTTGAATTAAAAAGATTTTTTTATTCAAAAATTTGTTTAAAAATTTAATTGTTTTTTGTATCATTGTTTAAGTGACATGAATTTCTATCGATAATGAGTAAAAAAAGTGGGGGTTTCTATTTAAAAAAAACGCGGCTGACGTCATTGTTAAAGTGAACGTGACGTCATTAATTTTTTTTATATCAAGAGATGGCATTTTAAAAACTAAAATTGACCTGTCCGAGCAATTATTTTAAAACAATTAAATACGGCAGTTATGAATAAGGTTCCAAACTTTATCATCACCCTGTATAAAACAGTACCAATAAAAAAATTAAAATTAAGTATGGCCAATATTAATTTTTACCAATGTTAATTTGTGCCAAAACCAAAATTAAACTTAAAAAAATGGTATATTTTGGCCTCGATTTTGGCAATGAATTTTAAATTTGGAAACCAACCAAAATGAATACAATCCAAAAAGAGTTGTTACAATATTTTCTCTATAAAACAGTTGCTCACTTCACTTGGAAGTAGTGGGGGTTTATAATTTTTCGAAAAATGATGACGAAATGACGGAAAATAATGAATCAAAAGTTCAAGTCTGAACTAATAAATGTTGACACTCCAATAAAATTTATGATTGTCGAGATTAAACAAATAAGTTTAATTAACTGTTCGAAAAAGGGTTGAAATATGTTTCTCATTTATTCGTGCTTTTTCTCTTTGTTTTATTTTATTTCGTGAGTTGGAGTGTTTTAATTAAATTAGAGAGGAAGCGGGGGGTGGGGTGGGAGTGGGGGATGACGTGCAATAAATTCGCGAAACGAAAAATTATTTTCGATTAATTCGAGTTTCTTCTTTGGATGGCGTTCGTGACGTGCGCCGCTGTTCGGGGACTCTCGGCTCTACTTTACGCATAACACTTTTGGGACAGAATGTAGAATCAATGTTTTCCCCGTGACCTACACACCCCAACCTGCCAAAAATTACTAAAACTCCATTACCTAAACCTTGACCTAAACAAATTTATCTCCATCGATTAGCTAGTTTTATTTAATTTACTGATTAAAGATAACAAATTATCGAGTTTTTTCATTAACCTAATCAACATTAAACACGGAATTTTTTTATAAATAATCTACACGAAATATTAATTTATAGACATTTTTCCTTTTGAATTTTTAAACCGGAAAAGTAGAGAGAGACATTATTTTATTTACATCGAGTACAAAGCAAGAGTTATTTTTAGAATTCCTCGCGAGGAGCAAAGCACTTGGAAATATTGGTTTACTTATATCAGGAACTCAATTGGGGATTGTTTGGATTATTTTGGAATTTCGTGGAATGTTAATACATTAAAGTGGTTTCGATCTTTTTTTTTAAGATTTTCTGAAGTTTTCTACTACAAGAATAAACTTATAGATCCAACTTAAAATTTTGTTATCTATTTGTTTTAACTTTTGTTCGATATACTTTCAAAAAATATTCCAAATAATAAAAAAAATTTGTTTTGTAATTTTTTCGCAAATTAACCTTGGGTTATTTTAATTTTAAGGTATTAAAAAAATGAATTCAATTAAAATGATGCGATAATTTCAAATCAATTTTTTGGTGTTGAAATAAAATAGTTGTAACTGAAAAATGCGTGGTATAATTTAAATTGTGGCGAAATGGGAACGCCATACGAAACGTGACATACAAATCTATAAGATAGAACCTTGAGCTAAGAGCTAAGAAAGATGTCTTCAACTCCTTTCGCTTGAAAGCGCCCAAAAATACACGATTTGCTTTTTTCCTTCTAAACATTTCGTCATGCTAACCTTGCTGCAAGTAAAAAAAAAACACGACTAACGGGAAATACTCGTAACTGGTAACTGCAATCCGATTTAATCACCTAGTTAATACAAAAACTCCAAAATTGTAGATTATAAAAAATAGTCTACTGCAATATGCAAAAATCTGGAAATATTCCTCCAAAAAAATGAACACTAAAACATAAGAAAATTTTCTACTTTCAATTTTATACAGTATTGGAAAAAAGTAGAGCAATATTTACATTTTCCTAATATACAGGGTGACTCACTTTTTTCCAGCAAATATTTTTTTAGATAGTAAATGTCATTCTGAACAAAAATTTTCCTATGAACTATTATGTTTTTTCGACTCCTTAAAGAGTTACAGCAATTTTAAAATTTCAAAAATTTAATGATTTTTGTGGTACACCCTGTATAAATTTCATTTTATTCTGAATTTTTTATTTAAATCAAGATTTTGTATATCTTTAAGACAATAAGATGCAAAATTTTAGCGAGGGAAATTTAACCTCGTCGTTCCCTTATTTTATATACAGGGTGATGATAAAGTTTGGAACCTTATTCATAACTGCCGTATTTAATTTTTTTCAGAAAATCGCTCGGACGGGTCAATTTTAGTTTTTAAAATGCCATCTCTTGATATAAAAAAATATTAATGACGTCACTAGTGCTTTAACAATGACGTCATCAGCGATTTTTTTAAATAGAAACCCCCACTTTTTTTACGCATTATCGATAGAAATTCATGTTACTTAAACAATGATATAAAAAACAATTAATTTTTTAAATAAATTTTTGAATAAAAAATCTTTTTAATTTAAAAAAGGAAATTTTTATTTTAATGAAAAAGGTTTTATGAAAATAAATTAAAATGAATTTGAAGTTACCAATAATAACAAAAGAAAGTAAATGTTTAAATAATGCGTATTCTAATGCAAATATTAAATGTATTTAACAAAATTTAATAAATAGTCTTGAAAAACTAATTTTTTTATTCCATTTAAATGTAAGGAAATTTTCAAAAAATAAAATTTTAAATTTACCATTTATTGAAATCGGCCAAAATAAATCTTACACAACATTCAAATTTAATAGTACAAATTAATTTTAAGTTTATATTAAAAAAATTTTAAACGAAATTTTGTTTACAAATGCAACAATTTTTTTATTTCATCGTTTAAGTGACATAACTGTCTATCAAAAACCAGTGAAAAAAGTGGGGATTTCCATTTAAAATTACCGATAATGACGTCATTGCTAAATCACCAGAGACGTCATTAATATTTTTATTATACCAAGAGATGTGATTTTAAAAACTAAAATTGACCTGTCCGAGCGATTTTCTCAAAAAAATTAAATACGGCAGTTATGAATTAGGTTCCAAACTTTATCATAACCCTGTACAGTCAATAAAGTTCAAAAAATTCAATTTGGTGAAGAAAAAATCCAAATAATAATTGATTTAAATAAAAAAAATATAATAGGAAAAAATATTATACAGAGTGTTCCACAAAAATCATGAAAATTTATCAATTTTAAAATTGCTGTAACTTTTTAAGGAGTCGAAAAAACATAATAGTTCATTTTTTGTTCAGAATGATATTTTCTATCTAAAAAAAGTTTTGCTGCAAAAAAGGTGAGATCTTCACGTAATGTTGTTTTTCGTGGCCGTCCAGACTATTTTTTTAATCTACTGTTCCACTTTCATTATACTTTTTTGTAATTCTGGATAAAATGCATCTATGCAGCGAATACTTTCTAGAAATATCAACTTGTGACACTTTTATTAAAATCAGTAATTATCAAATTTTTAATTTATTTTGAAATTTTTATGTTGGACAAGCATAAACCAAGTATTTGAGTAAAATGTGAAATAACATTTTTCATTATTTTGTGTATTATAATAAAATGTTGCACGTTTCTCTACTTTTTTCCAACAATAAAGCGTGAATGATAAAAATTCTTTAAAAATATTTAAATTTTCAAGGAAATTTATTTTAAAATAAACTTTATAAATTCGATACTAAATACTGAGTGTTGAAGTTAAACATTATTTTCACTATTTTTAAAAATTTTAGAAAAAAAGGAAATGTTCCTCTACTTTTTTCCAATACTGTACATCTGTCATTTGTGATCTTTTAAAGTGCAACTAAAAAAAAATCTGAAAAAATATAGAAAAAATGAAATTCAAGAATTTTTTTGTTATTTTTGGGGTTTCCAAAAGATATAATTTTAAACAGTCAGTGCAAGTATAATAAATCGTTTTAAATTATGAAAAATTTGGAAAAAAATATAATAAATATTTTTCTTTCTCCCAAAGTTTTTCGATTTTTACTCAGCTCAATACTTGTATTTAAAAAAATGTTGGCACGAAATTGATGACTTAAAATAATTTTAAAAAGGTACCTGAAAAAATGGGCCTTTAATTTTTGTTTACAATTTTTTAAATAATTTTAACAAAATTTGTAAAAAATATAAAAAAAAATCAAAAAATAAAAGCCGGCGTTAATTTCAGAACGATTATAGTTTTTAAATTAACAAAAAACAATTTTTTTCCTTTTTTCAAAGCTTTATTAGATTTTGACACATTTTTTGCCCAGGTTTTATTTTTCATTGTTTTATTTTTGAAGCGTGATTTAATAATGTGTTGTTTTTTTAACCGGGTTAGGAGATAATTTGTTTGGTCGAGTAGTGGAGCGACGAGCGGTGAGCGTCGCCACGCGGAGCGTCTTTTAAATCGAGCGCGTTTAAAAATAAAAACAAACGCGCATCGCCTGCAAGGTTAGGCTCCGTTGCGCGCGATTTATTCTTATCTTTGCTCGGCCTGCTTGTTTATTAAGATATTAGAAATCGTGTAAACAAATCTATCAACCGAGGTTTAATAATAATATAACCCAAAATTTCAAATTATATTTTTTAAATAATTTTTAGTGAAATATGGTTGTGTGTTTAAGTAAAATAAAATTGGTTTTAAAATAACGGCATTCGGTTTCTATAAATGTAAAGTGAAAATAGTAACGTCATTTTATATTCTTTAAACACTAATACCTTACAAATACATACATAACTAATCATTCAAACGAACCTCGTAATTATCATGGGTAAGCCCGATTTTTTTAAATTTTTTTATTAACCTCTATTAAATCACCATTATTAAATTTCTTAAATAATTTTAAATAAAAATAATAAATTTAATTAATTCATTAATATTTTTGATTAATAAGAAATTTTCATTTTTACAAAAGTTAAGTTTTTGTGGCCAAAGGAAAATAAATCACTTTTTGTTGATTTATAAACTAATAAACGTGCTGGAATAACGTGGCCAAGTCGGTTTTTTTGCAATTTGTTTTTTAAATTTTTTTTCCAGATTTTTTAAACTTCAAATCAATTTATTTTACTGACCTTTAAATTAAAAGACGTAGAGAGTGGAAAGCAGGAAGTTAGAGCCATTTGTTTCAGATTTTTATTGGTAATATTTTGTAAAACAATTATAATTAAAAAGAATTATAATTATTATACACTACCTAATTTAAAAAACCGTTTTCTAAAATATAAATTTCCACTAATTTTAAGTTCAGTCTTAATTCACTTTTTTGAAGATTTTTATTAACAAATAATATCTTATTTTTGTCACGTCTAAATACCTAACTAAAAAATATAAAAATGACAAATCACGAGGTTTGTGTGAAGAAAAAAATTTTTTAATTTGGAAACTAAATTCTTGTCGAAATGACGTGAGACAATCAGCTTTTTGTTAATACTTCTTTTTTTTCTTCAAACGTCATACCTCAGCCTTCTGTGACGCTTGACATTTGACACGCATGGTAATTTTCGTGCATTTCCGACGTAAATCGGCAAATCGGATTTTTTTTTTGTACTTCTAAAAAGTATAAATACAACTTCTACTCCGGCTATTTGGCAACCCAATATACATTAACATGTATGTTTGTATTTTGGAGCGCGGCACCATTTTTAAAAATTCCACTAGTAACGGATTTTTAATATTTGTTACGGAATTTGATTTTTTTTTCTACTTTCATTATTTATAGTCTCTGAAAGTCTTAATACATTCCATTCATTTAACAGTATCTACGATTTATTTTTGAAAATATAACCAATTCAATTGAATGAATAAAGTACAACAAATTTTAGCAGTTAATTTTACACTTATCCTTCAACCGATTTTATGGCTAAAGACCAAAAAAATTGTGGCTAACAGAAACTATCAAAAATATTTTGTATTTTGATCAGATTATAAATTCGCCTTCCAGAACCAGGTTTGATATGTAGGCAACCAAGTAGGCATGTTGTTACAATAAAATTGTATAAAGAAATTCTCCCAGTAATTCTAACAAGCGTCTAGTTTCTAGTGTTTCTAGACTGCTCTAGACCCTTATCAAGTGAAAAATGAATGTAGGCAACTAATGTTGCATTTCAAATTTGTTACAATAACCTCAAAATATTTTATAACTAGAAACGACAACGATAAAGTTATCATCATAGGTTATCATTTATTATAAAATTTATTTGAGGTAAACATGTTTCTTATTTTATTGATTGATTAAACAAAATATTATACTTTTTTAGGACGTATGGCGGTTCTAAAAATTTATCAATTCTATTTATGTGGAAATATTTCTTAAAAAATAAACTTAATATTGGGCAATTCTGAACAAGAAATGTGAGCCGTAACAGCGATGTTAAATTTGAGTCACCCTTATGTCCAAAAAACGCTATTCTGTAAAGTTTACTGTAATTTAACGACAATCTAAAATAACATTTTCGGTATTAATATGCATTGTGTAAAGTTGCTCCCAACTGGAACTAGGAGAAAAAATACGCGATCGTGATTACTTTTGTCCTACTTCCAGCTGGGATCAACTGTACATTTATATACCGTGCGGATATAAAGTAAATCCCCCCGCCTGCTAACTTTTGAATGGTTATGTTTTTGATTCTGAAAATTTGTCTACTGAGAAATCTAATTGCAAACTTTCTAATTAAGGTATTTTTGATTTTGTGGAACTTCCAGTTATACCTGAAGTGGATGGCACTTTCTTATTTTAAATGGAACACCCAGTATTTACGTGTTCTCCATAAAAATTCCATTAAACTGACCTAGCATAGTGTGGTCTACGATTAATACTTTCATAATTACGCCCATTTGAAAATCGTATTTTTATGCACTTCATTTACACCGGAAGTTGGATCCTACTGCCCCTACTTCGTTATGCAAAAATATACTGGGTGTTCCATTTAAAATAAGAAAGTTGCCATCCACTTTCGGTATAACCGGAAGTTTCACAAAACCAAAAATACCTTTATTAGAAAGTTCGCAATTAGATTCCTTAGTAGACAAATTTTCAGAATCAAAAACATAACCGTTGAAAAGTTAGCAGGGGGTATTTACTTACCAAAAATTGTATAGAAATTAAAAACACTCCCTGATTTTAGGTTAATATTGATCAATCTGGCAACATTGCATAAATTAAGTTTTAATTTTTATCTATGTCAACAGTTCATTAAAATGTCATTGCATAAAGTTACAATAAATGTAGGGAGTAAAAAAATTCTTTTTGTACCTAATAAGAACATATTTCACAAAACTCAAACAGATTTATTATTTAAATCTCAAGTAAAACCCGTAAATCAAGTACTAAAATGCTTGTAATTAAACTAGCTTTCTAGGTTCATAATTTTGCCACGAGAGGTCGAGCAAAATTCTACAATTTCCAACAAACGTGGCATAAGCTTTAAAAAGTTTTTGTCAAAAATCTTTACACAAAGAACTCTTTTATCAGAAAGTATTAAAAATAATTTTATCCGCATAAAAATGCACCTCTCAAAACCGATTTGGTGGTCTAAAATAGTAGGTTCTTCTTTTTGAACTGAAATGAAAAAAGTAAAAATCTTGAGGTAAAAGAAAAAAATTAACCTACCGATAGATGGCGGCGAGTTCATTAACAAAAAACAAGACCTGTGAATTATTTCATACAATTTAATATTGTGAAAATTATGTAAAAAGATTTCTTTATCCAACTATGTTAATGTTTCAATTCAAAATATACATATTAAATTAAATTTCCCGCATTTTGATTTTTTAAATAAATTATTAACAATTACATTATAGGGCGCGTTCCACTAAAGACTCGCAATGCCCACGACGACCGCAAAGTCATTCGACATAAGACCGCGATTATTTCTTTCGTGGCGACCGCAAGAAGCTCACAACGACCGTATTTATTCGTTGGTTTCTGTGGTCGTTTGTTGAATGGTGATGTTTTGAGCTAGTGGAACGGCAAAATTTTGCGGTCGTGGTCGTGGGCTTTAGTGTTCATTAGTGGAACGCGCCCATAGTTACTTCTACAACTTGTTTAACGTCAAAATATGACAAAATAATTTTGCCAAATTATTTGAATCTTCATATTTACGCATTTGACTGGAAATCTTTATTTTGATTAATTTTTACAATGTAAGTTATTTTTTTAAATATTTCACATACATTTTTATTTGTAGCTTTTGTGTATAATGAAGCCAGTGACATGGTGAAACATTTACTACAATAATACCTAAATAGTATAAAGGAATCTTTTTATTTAATTTTCATAATATTAAATATTTATCCAAATCATCGCAAGATTTTATTTTATCATCTAATTTAATTGAAAAACTTCATTAATACTCCCACTAAGTTGGGAATCTGTATGTCTACTAAATTTATGGGTAGGTATGAGTAAAATCCCTTTTCTGGTTAACAGAATCCCATCTTTATTCGTATGTCAAAAAATCATAATCATGGTAACTATTTTTTGACACATTTAAGTAGTAGAACTAGTGAGTAATGTGTTCTTTTATTTACAGAGCACAATGTCCGTTTGTTTCCAACCCACGTTTGAGGTGAGCGAGGAAAAAATGGGTTCAAGCAGCACTAAAGATGGTGGCGGAGAGGAAGGGAGCGCACAACAATCAGACAATTTGTTAAACGAACGCACCAATGTTGATGTTTTTGTTGATAAACCGGCGAGTACAAACAATTCTAAACTAATTTACAAAGAGCCACAATCAAATGATAATGATGGAGATGATTCGGCCACGGAGAGTCTGCCTCCGCATTCGGAAGAAGGGAACGACGTCCACGACCGATCGGACGGCAGTGATTCGGGATTAGGAGTTGAGTTGGGTGATGAGAGGACGAGTACTTTGGGGGAGTCGTTTTTGAATCGAATTGGGGAGAGTTTTGAGATTGGAAGTGGAGATTTAATTGAGCAGAAGGCGCTGGATGAGATTTTGCAAGGGGCTAGGCAAAAGGTCCCTGTGAAGAGCAGCTTGAAGAGAAAGTTGTCGAACGAGGGGGTGGATGAGAATAACCAGCCGAAATGTAAGAAAAAAAGAGAGATTACGTTTGATAGCGTGACGGTTTATTATTTCCCGAGGGCGCAGGGGTTTACTTGCGTGCCTTCGCAGGGGGGATCTACTTTGGGGATGGGCTCTCATCACACGCATTCTAGGAAATTCTCGATTTCGGAGCATGCTGTGGAGCAGAGGAGGCTGCACCGGCAGTTACTTGCGCAGCTGCGGTCGCAGCGACAGGTGACTGCCACGACGGCTTCTTCTAGTGACGATAGTGATAGCGACGAGGATCCCAGTGATGCATCCGAGTCGGAAATGGATTTGGATAATTATTACTTCCTGCAACCTGTTCCTACGCGACAGAGGCGCGCTTTGCTGCGGGCGGCTGGCGTGCGCAAGATTGACGCGTTGGAGAAGGACGAGTGTCGTGATATAAGGACGTCACGTGAGTTTTGTGGCTGTGGGTGTAAAGGATATTGCGATCCAGACACGTGCTCGTGCAGCCAGGCCGGGATTAAGTGCCAGGTGGACAGGCTCAACTTTCCCTGCGGATGTTCGCGCGACAATTGCGGAAACTCCAGCGGAAGAATAGAGTTCAATCCGGTCCGGGTGAGAACCCACTTCATCCACACTTTGATGAGATTAGAGCTGGAGAAGAAGCAGAAAGCCGAGGAAGAAGTCGCTGATAAGAAGTGGATGGAAAGCGAACGTTTAACCAACTATGGAAAACCGAACGAAAATGGGAATAATAAGAAATTCAACGGTAGCCTTCTGCGAGATGTCAATCTCAATTCCCATGTGGAAGTTGAGAGTTGCGTGCACGATGGAAGCTTCACCAACCACCACTACAGCAGCGAATCGTCTCCGGCAACGTTTACGAATCTGCCAGCTCGTGAAGACTCTTTAGATCTTTACACCTTTCGTGAAGAGTGCTACCAGGAAGAGCGCGATGGGGAAAGGAAGCACTTCCCGCATCACGAAACGTTCCATTTCCACCCCTTCCCTCCTTCATCTGATTTTGCCAACGCGCAAGCCTATCCCCCCAATCAATACCAACAATACCCCAACTTCAACGAATTTCCAGCCACCTTCACCGGCGCCTATTACCCGCAGGAGTTTGAAAAACACCATCATCATCATGAAAACAGCTTCCAGCACTTCGAGCACTTCAATCAAGCGCAGTTCGCGTCAAGCAACGAGAGCAAGGAGAACCAGTACACCAATTTAAACCCGGTGCAGGCCAACAACAAAATCGAATCCTTCTCCGATTTACTCCACGGAAGATACAATTACAACAATTACGATGAGAATCACGTCTTCAGCGGGATGAACCAAGCTACCCAGATCCACGATCAGAGCGCTGAAGCGGATAATAAATGTGGCCCGGCCAATCCCAGCAATAGCGTCGATGATTGCGATGAAAACTTTGGCGAAATTATTAAAAAATCCATAGTCGAAACTGTTTCGGCTTAATAAACACACGTACACATATTAATATAAATAAATAATTAACAAAAATATAACTTTAAGTAATACGTTCCATATTATATTATTATCAGTTATTATTAAATAATAATTATGTAAATGATTTATATAAAAAACTAATAAAATGAAAAACATGTAGAAAATAATAGCCAAAATGTTTTAATAAATGTTGTAAAAAGGACTTTTTATTATTATCCTTATTTCTTTCTTAAGTAATTACTCTTTCTTGAGATTTTTGAAAATATTTGGACCTTAACACAAAATTACAATAACACCTTCAAAAAATGCAAAATTTTTAATTCAAACCCTGATCAACTTGAGTTTAAAATTTAATTATGATAATGAGCCCCAACTTATCTAAAAGTTTTAAATTGTGTTTGTAGTAACAAATTATAATCAATTGCTCATAAGTTCATAAATATTTATCTTAGCATCAAAGATAGTGTTCAAAAAGGAGATCCACTTGATCCTTTTTACTTTGTTTCACAATTCAAATTTTTAAAATACAAAGATTTTGAAGGCAAATTTTTATATTATCGTTTAAGATTTGAAACTTTTGGTCCTTGGGGTTCTTCTTCAAAATCGTTAATTTCTAAAATGGAAATTATAATTTCAAAAAGAACGAACTACTGAATACCTTCGCCAAAGAAATTGAATCGAAATTCAAACAGGTAATGATTTTATATTAATTCCAGAGAATTGGATGAAAGATGAAATTAATACAAATGTTGCTTCAATTGAAATTGAAAGATGAATTTAAGTAGCAAAAGACAACACTATTGATGAAAATACAATAGATGGACGAAAATGATGTCATGTCCTATAAAAATTCAACTCTTAAAAGTAGAAATCAAATTTATGGAATTCAAAGTAAAATAAGATGGACTTACAAATTACAAACCTGATCATACAATTACTAGTTCTTAATAGATGCGGTTTTGTATAATTAGGGGATTTTATTAAAAATTTTAATGCTCATTAAATACGAGACTTTTGAGCTAAGGTTAAAGTTGACTTTCTCAGATAATAGTACATTGATATAACGAATAATATGGTTAGGACAGGTTCTTTTATAAGGAGGTTTTGTTTTCGTAGGAAAACAAGGCAAACTGTAAAATTAGGAGTATGTAGTATGCCAATTTCTTTGAACAATGGTCTACATGACTTGTATTTATTTTTATTTAACTTGAATCTAACAATTTGCTTCTGAGCAATAAACACCGATTCCAGATAAGGTGAACATCCCGTTATTAATATTCCATACAGTAGCCTGGATTGGACCTTGGCATAATATACTTTTAACAACACGTCATTATCTAGGTAGTGTTTAAGTACCCTTATTTTATAGCATGCAACATTTAATTTTATAATTGAGTTATTAGAATGCTCCTTCCAGTCGAGAGTATTCGTCATATCGATTTCCAAAAAATTAACTGATTCAGAAAGCTCAATATTATTCTGGTCTATGCATAAGTTTGGATTTTCTGTAACAAGTCTTTGCTAATTATGAAAATACAGCGCTTTTATTTTGGTTCAAATGTAGCTGATTTGAAGAGAACTATTAATGCAGTTTTCTCAAAATTATGTTGCAATGTTCTTCTGAAGACGGTAATGTTGAAGAGGAAGAAATCAACGTTGTGTCATCGGTGTACATGACCACCAAAGCATCTGAGCAAAATTGTGCTATATCAATTATTCGAAAATTAGTGCTTAAAATTGAGCCATTGGGGTACACAAATTGGCAGTGTGTTTGACCTACGTGTTTTAGTACCTGTGTTGGTCTAGTATCTTATTTATATAAAATGTACTCTATTGGTAAGATAGGACTCAATAAGTTTGGCTGCATTTTCACGGATGTCATAAAGATAGAGTTTATATAATAGCTTAGAATTAGACACAAAATAACAAAAGCTCTACAATTTCTTCTCTATGTTCATTATTACCTCTTCATAAAAGCTAATTAGGGAAGTTGTGATAGATTTGTTTCAACTGAAACAGTAACGTAGCCAGAAAATATGTCTAGGAAGGAGAATCTGGAAAAAGGGGCCGAAATTTTTAAGAAATTCTAACGTAAGTTATAAAACACTATAAGGCTGTAAAATATGCAATATGCTTTAGGTTCAATGTTTAAGAGCATCTTCCTAGACACCCGCGATAAATTTTTCTTTGGAGATAATAACAAGGAATAGAAAATCCATCTCACTTTTCTGGAGCTTCTTTGCGAATGCGAATCCCTAGAGAGCGCGCGAGTTTGGGAGAAAAAATTGTAAAAAATCATGAAATCGAGCATTAGTTCTGCAGTCATAACTCAAGTTTCCCTCTTTAGATTTTCAATTTTTTTTCAGATTTATATTCTAAATTGATTAGGCTACATCCTGCCAGAGAGTTCCCTTCTGCAACCTAGCACAAAATTAATTATAGGGGTCCAAAGTTAAGGTACTTTTAGATCATTATATTTTTTTTTTGTACATTTTCCAATTTTTTTTCCTTCTGGCAAAAATTAAATCAACTAAAAAAAAAATATACAAAAATGTTGTTCATACTAGCTTTTATGATTGCAGAACTAAACCACTATATTCGCCGTTTAGGAAATGGCTCTTAAAGAAATTTTTATTTGTAATCTTTATGGTACCGATCTATTTATATTTTATGATAAAAAAACTTAAAAAAATCTAAATTTATATATTATTTATTTTTGAATTAACGCACTTTAAAGTATGAGTACTTTTAAGGTCCTGATTATAAACCAAATATTAATATTTTTTATATTTTTTTCTTATTTGATGAGCAAGTTGAACACAATTTGCCTTGCTTCGAATATGCTCTTAATTTTTTACTGTTGCCGTATGACTATTTGGTTTGACTTACAAAAACAAATAATGAAATTGGTAGGCACAAGATTCTTCTGTGTACCAAAAAAAAAATTTTAAATAAGCTCCACTGGAAAAAAGTTATGACCAAAATCGCAAATATCAAGCGGATATCAAAGTCATGCGCTAAAATTTGCCAAATGTCTTCTTAAAAGTTATAATAATATAATATAGGTATAATTTTTCAAATAATTAAAATACTATTATCCTTTGGCTTTACGTTTGATATTTCATAATTTTACATCTAAAATATAACACGACTTACAGATGTATTAATATTAGATTCTTTTTTTTTCTCAAACCGCTTTTAAAAAACAACAGAAATATAACCGCTTAAAAAGCTCAGCTGCACTTAAAATAAATTGAGTCATTTTATTTTTTCTTAATCATTAAAATTATAGAGCGTTCGATTTTAACGGGGTACTCGTTTTATTACTGACGCATAATTGTTTATTTCTTATCCCAAGAAAATTAACGATTCGCGTTTAAAAAAATATCCCGTTTATAGAAAAACTGATGAGGTAAGACTTAAGTAATGAGTGACTAAAAAAGTACAATTTATTCACATTTCTATTTTATTCTGAAGTTAATTAAAAATATAGTTGTCATTGAAATTACCACAAAGAAGGCCTTCAATTGAAAAATAAATGCCAACCATACTCCATATTTTTGCCCTTCTCATGAAACAATTTTTATATAAAACGTGTTTTTTACTAAAATCCTTAGTTCTAGATTTAGGTATTTCCACTTCTGAACCTAAATTAGCTTAACATTATCATTTAACATTAAAAATTTGGTAAATCAATTTTTATAAACCAAGTTTTTTATGTAAGTAATAAAATATTAACTTAAATTGGAAATTGGTACTTTTTTTGGACAGGATGTAAAATTCAATAAAATAAGTTGTTTGCCAAAATACCTACATATTTTGTATATACCGGGTGGAAATGAAAGCCGGGTCACCTCGATAACTTTTTTATTTATGAATAAAAAAATTTGAAATTTGGCTATGTTCTATGGTTCAAAAAAACAAATTTTATGTGCATTTTTTATTTTCGAAATCACTTCCGGTTTCACCGGAAACACCATGAACTTTGTTTTTTTAAATATAACATCCCATATTTTTATTCATGGCTTAAAATACTTTTAAAAAAGAAGTATTTTTGAGATATTAGTTTTTATTTTTTTTGTAAAAAAAATTTTTTTCAAAAAAAAAAAAAGGTTTTTGAAGTCGGTGAAAAGTACCAAAACTAATTCTAAATAATTCAAATACCAAAATAAAATTGTAATTTGAAAAAAAATTTAAGAGGTTTTTGAACTATTAATTTTTAAACTTAGTTAATGAAGATTTTATCAAATATCTCACTTTTTTTAAATGCAATGATGCCGGGTCATTCGACTTTTTAAAAAGAGGATTCTTTAACGATTATTTTGGTACCCCATATGTAGGTAAAGATACTTAATAGCTAGTATTTTTCAACTTAAGAAATAAATAATTTTACAGGCACATGCAAAATAATACCCCTAATATTTCAAAAATACTTCTTTTTTAAAAGATTTTAAGCCATGAATAAAAATATGGGATGTTACATTTAAAAAAACAAAGTTCATGGTGTTTCCGGTGAAACCGGAAGTGATTTCGAAAATAAAAAATGCACATAAAATTTGTTTTTTTGAACCATAGAACATAGCCAAATTTCAAATTTTTCTATTCATAAATAAAAAAGTTATAGAGGTGACCCGGTTTTCATTTCCACCCGGTATTTAGGGTGTCCCACTTTTTTCCAGCAAAAAATATTTTTAGATAGTAAATGTCATTCTGAACAAAAAAATTCCTATGAACTATTATATTTTTACAGTTACAGCATATATAAAATTTCAAAAATTTAATGGTTTTTGTGGAACACCTTGTATAAATTTCATTCTATTTTAATTTTTTTTATTTAAATCAAGTATGCTTTGGATTTTGTACATCTTTAAGCAAATAAGATGCTAAATTTTACCGAGGGAAATTTAACCTCGTCGTTCACTTATTTTAAATACAGCAAAAAAATGTACAAAAAACCCATATGGCAAAGAAAAAATCCAAATAATAATTGACTTAAATAAAATAATATAATAAGAAAGAATATTATGAATTTCACTTTTTTAGATGTCGAAAAAACATAATAGTTCAGAGGAATTTTTTTGTTCAAAATGACATTCACTATCAAAAAAATTTTTTGCTGGAAAAATGTGGGCACCCTGTATATAAAAATCTTCATATAAAGAGTACACTGTAGGTCTTAACTAAAATCATTGCTAACATGTTCAATATTGACAAAATTAGCTTTTTTATTTATTTTCTTTTTACTTCATTTTATGTGATTTTTTTAAATTTTTCTTTTATACCCAGTAAAACGTGAACAAAAGCAACAACACACGTTAATTTAAAACTCAAATAACTTTCATATTTAAAGAGTTTTTTATTTAGTTCTATATCCTATCAAAAAAAAAAACATGAACCCTATATAAACATGTGTAATAATTTAAAGAAAAAATTGGAACCACAGCAATCTAATTTTTTATAGTTTTTGAAAGGACCTTACTAAAAACTATAAAAAAAAGACACGGTAAGTAACCATCTTATCTTTCTTTTTATAGGTTATTTCTAACAAGCACATTTAAATTAATTAAAAAATGGCGTATGCCTATTGGTAGTTAGTTTAATTTTTGGATCATTTTTTTTTGTTGGAAATTTAATAAAAAAATGCGAGAAAGTTAATTTAAGAAGAATTTTTATTATAGGAAAATTAATTGCACCTAATTTATTTATTGCTAAATACTTCAAAATCCTAGGAAAAAAATTCATTTACGCTTTATCAAGGAAAATAAATAAGTTTCGATGAAAACAAAGTTTGCCTGCATTTTTTACGATTAATTTAGTCAGTCAAAAAGTTTTGCAGGCTTCAACAATAAATCAATAAAGTTATTAGTGGTTTTGTTAGAAAAAACATTTTATTCCTTTTGTATAATTTAGCACGTTTCCAAACATTTTTTTATTTATCCTTATTTCCGCACCATATTTATACAGGATGTTCAAAAAGTTCGTCAATACCCGCTTATTTTTGAAATGGAGCATTTTTGGGGAAATCTTTCAAGTAAAAGTTGGACGATTCTTAGTGACACACTACATATAATTAACCAATTAAACGGAAAAAAATATGCAAACAAGTGACCATTGGTCTCTTAAAGGGAAAAATTAAATCGTTACCATCATCGGAAAATGGGCAAGAGAGATTTTTTTAAATAGAAACTCTTTTTTGCAGTTATTATCGCTTTATTCGTTAAAAATAATCAACTTTTTTTTTGAATTAAGGAAAATACATAACCTAAAAAGTTGATTATTTTTAACAAGCAAATCGAAAAAAGCAAAAGTTACAAGTTTCCATTTAAAATTCATAATTGCCTCTACCCTTGCCCATATTAAGGATGATGGTAGTGTTTTAATTTTTCCATAATTTAAGATACCATTTGTCACTTGTTTGCTTATGTTTTTTCGTTTAATTTGTTAATTATGCAAGATATTAAAAAAATATTTTCATAAAAGTTGTTTCTTTTTAAAAGACCTTTCAAACGATACCATACTCGACCTATGTTGCCATTTAAAAAATCAAAGTTACCTCCGGTTTCGGGCACTTCCGGTTTGTTCCGGAAAATAATAAGTGCACCAATGGATTCTTTGGGTTCACTTTGGTAATTAAAATTTTTATTCTATCTATGTGCGACAAACTGTTTTCGAGATAAAGGGCTGTTACGGGTTGTCTGACTCACCCTGTATATGCGTCAATAAAAATTTGTTGAATTTGAATTTTATTTGAAAATATATGTTCCATAGACGTCTGAGAGCAAGCTATAATAATATCCAATAAAAATGGATGATTGCTGTTTAAAAAGAGGTAAGTGATTATCGCCTGATTTTCAACTTGCTTTTCAAGGTCATAGCAATATTTCCAGATAGTGCGTCACTAAGAATCGTACAACTTTTATTTGAAACATTTTTCACAAAAATGCTTCATTTAAACAATAAACGGTCGTTGCCGAACTTTTTGTACACCTTGTATATTATATTTCAAAACTATTGAAAAAATAATTGTTCTTAGAAAATTTTGGTCTTTATGAACGTCGAGATAGCATTCAATTTTTGGACGTGTTAAAATTTTGCAAAATTTTGGACGATTCCAAAAAACTAAACTTACTTTGAATATCAAAACTTTTAATTTTTCAGAAATCATAAGTTTCTTTCTTGAGAAAAAAATCTAATATTTATTTCCATATTCTGATCAACTAAAGGTTGTAATATACAATTTCCATAATTACTTAAAAAATTAAGGGTTTTAATCTATTTACTGCATATAATCAGTTTTCCACTCCAATCCTTGCTTGTTACATTACACTTACTTTGCATTGTAGCATTGTAGACAGCCGAACTTACATCAAATATGGTAGTATATGATTAACATTAAGATTAAAACCAATTTGGTTATCAAAAAACTATTTTTTCCTCTAATATTTGAGAGATTCTGTTAAAATAACTTTTTTGAAAATTTAGGTGAATATCAGGAATTAATTTTAAATTATTTATTATAAAATTCAGGCCCAAACTTCATCATAAATACAAACAACAAACTAAAAGCTATTATAACAAGAAACACAACAAAAACAAAACTACTATTAAATAACAATCTAGTGACTAATTGTACTGTAATCCATGTGGATAATGATTAACACTGTCTCCCTGTGAATAATGCAAGTGGTGGTTTTGTTGTAAGGATTTCGCAATTTCTACGGGAATTGGGGGAGGCGTTGGGAGATGAGCACCTTGAGGTTGGAAACCGTTTTCATCAGCAATGTAGCTTAAAGTAATCGGATTTCCATGCTCATCCAGGTAAGTAATTGTACCTTGTTGCACCAAACTCTCATGTTTCTTATCTCCTTTATTCTTGAAGTAACCCTGTTCATGGACGGAAATACCATTACCAGCTTCAAAACTAAAAATTAATAACATGAAAAACTAATTTTTAGTTTTTCGCATGGTGTGCAGAAAATTCTTTAAAATATACCTTTTGTGAGAAAACTTTCATAAATATGACGTTTTATAATGGAAAAATAAGATTTACAATCATGCGAGTGTATATGGAGCTATTTTAATACTGCATTGCGTATCGTAATAGGCCATAACAGTTTTTGTAGTACATACATTTCCAGCAATAAATTAAAACATATTTAAATAAAAATATTCTTAAGTGCAGTAAAATTAATCATAATTTCTAGAAAAAATCAAAATGTATATTTAAATAAAAAGTTAGATATTTGCAAATACAGCAATAAATTAACACTGATGTGAAAGTTTAATAAAAATTAAACTTTACTTTCTTTAAAATTAACGTTTATTTAAATATGCACTTAATTAGAGGTTTAAAGTTTAAACAACAGATGTTGTAACATGTGAACAAATATAAGATAAATAAAATTCCTGGTAAATTTCACTTAATTATTTTTTTCTATTTACTTACCTATGCTTGTAGCCTTCATGATGCTGCTCAAAATTTTGATTGACAATTGGGATTTGCTTTTTTGGATGATACTCGTGAGATTCTTGAGGAATTGTCTGATAATTATGAGTTGCGATAGTAACCGAAAAATTCAAAACAGCCAAAAAGGCAACCAGTAAAAATACCTAAAAAAGAAATATTTTAAAGTAATTTTACAACTTTGTCGAATTTTTTATGGTTATATTTCATAAAGTTAATAAATTATTACATAAGGATATCAAAAATATAATATAAAGGTACATAATAAAAAATTATTGCCTATCCCCAAAACCACATGTGTTATTTAATTATTATTAAAAGGTCTTAAGTGCAATAAACTAATTAAATATTAATTTATACTCGTATACTTACGTTAGTCTTCATTTTAATAAAATTTCTTGTAAAAAGTTCTGATTGTTGTAAAAACTAATGCACGACTTGCTGGTTATAATAAGTTGTTCGGCTTTTATAGCACCGTAGGAACCCCTTTTAGTAAAAATTGGGCGCAAATGAAAGCGTCTTTTAAGAGCCGTTTCGCCTGGCGATCACAATTCACGGTTTCTTTTTACGACGATGGCCAACTTGACCACACAATTATGCTCATTACTAATTAAAATAACGTTTTATTTTCAAATTCCAACAAATTAACTAAACATATGACGCTTTAATGATACAATAATCCAAAAGAAAATTATGATTGATAAAGAATACAGTCTAATAATTAAAACGAACTTCTCAGAATATCATCAGCAAAAACTGTAAAATTAAAAAAAAAATTTTAATAACTCATCGATTTTTTGAATTTTAGAAATTAATAATTACCTCAATATACAGTGGGCATTAAAAGGCTCAAAAAAGCAAAAATTACAAATTCCAGTAATTAAAAAAATAATTAATACATGTACTTTAGACGGTACTTTTTCGAAATATTTAAAAATTGCAATGACTATTCAACTTACAAGTGATTATTTTTTGTGACAAGTAAAACGTCAAAAATATCAGCGATTATTTTGTGACGTTAATGTCAAATTTCAATAAGTTTGAAGTTGGCTGTCAAATTTTGCACAAAAAAGTGAAAAATGTTCGTTAAATAGTCCCTTAAATATGCACTCTTGTTCAAATTATAAGTCGAATATTTTTCATACATTACCACTCTTGTCATTTGGGGTTAAGTTTTAATTCCCCGACTGCGTAGCGACTCAAATTTGACCACTCATGATATTACATATGGTAATTCCAAAAATAAATCTGGTGATAGAAAATACCTTTCCAATTAGAGGACAATTTCATTATCATTTTTTTTTTCAAAATTTTTAAATTAGTAAACAAATCTAGATTGATAAAATTTTTTTAAACAATTGTTCTCAATTAGGTTTTGAGGCAAATAGTTCAACTCAATCAAGATTATTGGAAGTTATATTAGATAGAAGATAGCCAACTATACTGCAGGAGTATTTGTTCATTTAGCTTTAGACAATGTTAAACATATTATTATGTATATTGTATATTATTCAATCAATTATTATTATCGAACATTACCAGTTATATTAGTGATGTAAATTTGTAAACTAAAATGATTCAATAATAGGCTTTTATGTAAATTATAAACAAAATTGGTAAATTTTTTCCTCACTTGAATCTGTTTCTGTCAAAATAGCGCCCCCTACAGGTAGTCGAAATCGTGAATAGATTGGGTTGTGGATTGGGTATAAATGGAAAACTATGATTTAATGACAATTTATTTAAAAAGAAGTATATTTCAAACAAAATTTAATAATTATGTTAATGTTCCTTATGAAGTTAATATGGATGTTCCACAAGGATCAATACTTGGTCCACTGTTGTATTTAAAATATCAAAATATTCAAAATGAGAATTTTTCTGGAAAATATGATGACACTGTTTTATTAATATAAAACTAACAAAGAATAAAGTAAATTAGCTGAATAATTAAACAGATCAATTCAATTTCAGAAATCATCAAATGTAATTCAGAAACGCGAATTGTATTTTAAAACACAGGGGCGGATTTAGGCATGGTCTTTATGGGCTGCATCCAGGGGCGGACGGGTCATAAAGGAAAATGGGGAATTTCGTCGGTCCGGTTTTCGATAGGACTCTTATGTGCTCAGCAAACTGATACAATGCTTCTCAAAAAAATTAAAAAACAAGGTGTCATAAACTGTTTAAATAATTATAAATCTAGGACGTACAGAAACTGAGATTGTAAAGAAAAAATATTAAAACCGAAAATACGGTCTAATGTGGAATTTTTGCATACTTTGGAATTGTTTAACACTCTGGGATAAAATGAAGAAAAACGGATTCTGTACAGGGGTAGTATACAGGGTGTCCCATTTGACGTTGGACTGTATGGGTATCTTTGTTATTATTGGAGATAGAAAGTCGGTTAAATGGACAAAGTAGTAGAGATTTTTTGAATATTAATAATTCATTTACAAAAAATTTTAATATCGCATCGTTCCAACGCTATTTTGAAAAAACAAGAAAATGAGAATTTTTAAAATATGGCTATAACTTCTTTATTTTCTGTGGTATCAAAAAAGTTTTTTGACATAATACAGACAATTTTTTGTGTACAATACAGTAAAACAAATGAATATTTTCTTCGCTAACGGATTGACCGGAAATGAACCAAACTTATTTTTTTCTTATGGCACCCATATTGGATTTACACATATTCGGAATCGGTATTTTTTTCTGAGTAATTTGATGTACCATATGTCATATTTAAAAAAAATAAAATTATTTGATTTTACAAACTAACATTGGACTTTAAGAGATGTAAATTGTCAATAACATAAATGTAACTATTTAAAATATTAAATGTAAAATAAATCTTAACACATATGTATTGACAGTTTTCATCTATTTAAGGCCATTTTTGGTTAGCAAAATAAAATTATTTCTATTTTTTTTAAATATTACTGATATTACATATGATATATCAAATTACTCAGAAAAATACACTTATTCCGAATATGTGTAAATCCAATATGGCTGCCATAAGAAAAAATAAGTTTGGTTCATTTCCGGTCAATCCGTTGACGAAAAAAAATATTCATTTGTTTTACTGCATTGTACACAAAAAATTGTCTGTATTAAGTCAAAAAAAATTTTTGGTACCACCGAAAATAACGAAGTTATAGCCATATTTTGAAAATCGCATTTTCTTGTTTTTTCAAGATAGTGTTGGAACGATGCGATATTCAAATTTTTTGTAAATGAATTATTAATATTCGAAAAAATCTCTACTACTTTGTCCATTTAACCGACTTTCTATCTCCAATAATAACGAAGATACCCATACAGTCCAACGTGAAATGGGTCACCCTGTATACAGGGTGGGCCAATGAAAACGAAACGGTTGAGTTTTTATATAGTTAATAAAAAAAATTGAAAAAACGCTTGGGCAGGTCAACTTTAGTTTTGAAGGGGCATATTTTGCAATAGAACTGATGCAAAAATCTATTCATCCCTGTGTGATATGGACACTGCCCCTAAAATTATAATATGCATGGTGGAGTAAGTAATACCTCGTTGGAAAGATCGTTTTACCTGGAGAAATATACAAAAAACAAAAGTTAAATCGATCAATTCGTTTTAAAGATATTAAAAATCAAAAATGCACAACTAACATGTTAAATTTTAAATATCTTCAAAACAAACCGATTGATTTAACTTTTTTTTTGTATGTTACTCGTGGTAAAAAGATCTTTCCGATGAGGTATTACTCACCCTATCAAGACAATTAAAATTTAAGGGGTAGTGTTCATTAAAACGCATAATAGTAATACCTCGTTGGAAAGGTCTTTTTACTTCGAGTAACATGCAAAAAACAAAAGTTAAATCCACCAATTAGTTTTAAAGATATTTAAAATTTATCATGTTACATTGTGCATGTTTAATTAGAAATATCTTTAAAACGAATTGATCGATTTAACTTTTGTTTTTTGTATGTTACCCGAGCTAAAAACATCTTTTCAACGAGGTATAGCTTACCCCACCATGCCTATAATAATTTTAGAGGTTGTGTCCATACCGCACAGGGATGAATGGAAATTTGCATAAACTCTATTGAAAAATATTTCCCTCTCGAAACCAAAGTTGACCTGTCCAAGCCTTTTTTCATACTGTTTTATTAACCATTTTAAAACTCAATTGTTTCGTTTTCGTTGGCCCACCCTGTATAATAATTTGTAAATAAAAAATTAATAACCGAATTCAAGGTTTCAAAAAACACCTAAATTTTTTACCAATTATTTTGACTCTCTATCGCCTTTAGACTAGGGAATTATGAAATAGAGAGGAAAACGCAGCAACGGCAACCGTTTGTTATTTTAACATTTGTATACAGTAATCATAAAAAATAATAAATAAAAACTATTGGGAATTCTAACTACCAATAAATGGCGCTGTTGGCCCTCTGTGGCAAATTAATGAACTATCGAGGTCAGTATTGAACCTACATGTTTCTAGTTTCTACATTAGAATATGGGTGAAAGTTGTCCTAAGTGGTTCTTCTAATTTTTATTTGAAATCAATATTTACTTAAAATGGGCAAAATTAATACTACTGACGTTTTATACTAGCTTTACAGTTTCACAAATTCGCCGACAGGGGGAGAGCTCTTTCCTCTTTCCCAAAATCGCGAATATGATCCTTATAATTATAAGTAAAGGTTCTCTAAGTTTCATCTAGTTTTTTCTTAAAAAAAAAAATTCTGGGAGAGCGTAGAAGTGGAAATACGATGAAATATGGAAAAAAACGTGCTACCTTAAGTTTTACTCTCTTTCAGGGGTAGATTTAAAAAAAAAATCGAAGAGTTACTTATAAGAACTAGGATTTTTTTAATTTTATTTAGTTTTTTTAATATCGTAAGATATTTTTATTCGAAAACAGATTTAATTATCCGTCTAGGTTCATACTTTTGCCACCACAGAACGAGGGGAATTCTAACTAAAATTGTAGATGTTCCCAGGTTTCGTTTGTTTTCACAAAAAATTCAATAAAATTTTAATATGTATTAGTGAATTATACCTTAGTCCAAAAAGTCTATATAATTTTGAGATTTTAAAAATACTGTAACTCTTTAGAAGTTGAAAATAATATTAAATACAGCAAATATCGATAGTCATCTTTACTGGAAAGAATTATATCAAAATTAAAAAAAAAATCTACAAAAAAGAAGCTTTTGAACGCTAACATGAATTTTTGTTATCAAATGAACATATTTTGTAATAACATTATTATGTTCATACTTTTTAAGAAGTACTTTTTTTCGAATTTAATGTATTCTTCAAAATACTTTCTGACTACTGATTAGCTAAATTTAACGAGTTGATAACTTTGTCAATATCAAATATTTTAATATTGTTACTCTTCTTTAAATTTTCTGAGGTTTGTTCCGAAGTTGAATATATCAAAAGACAGAAAACTAAAATGCCAAGGGTTGCTTAGAAAGCATCTTTTATCAAAGGTGACTATAGTAAAGTGACTATATTAAATGTTCACTGTTTTTTTTTTCTAAGAATCACATATATTTATGCCTATTTTCACCAACGATTCCTAAAACTTAGACATTTTTAGGTATTTTTTATAAAATAATTAAAAATACCTAGCAACTAGCGCTATGAGCTATAACCAATGCCTAAATTTTAGGAATTATTTGGTGAAAACGGGGATAAGAAAAATAAAATAATACGTATAAGTAAAAGTAGGGAATTTCATAATTGCGTAACTTTTCCTAAGCCGATATTTTTTTTTTGGTGCGATTTTTTTTGTCTGAATACAGAATTGGGTAATCTATGACTTCGTAGCATAATTTTTTTTTTTTTTAATTTTGAAAATTTTGATTTTGATTCTTTGCTTATCTACTAAAATTAAGTCTCCAAATTTCTCGCAAGTCTTTAAGAATTACCTATATTTTCATTATGTGAAAATATTTTTATATATTTTTTTTTTGTAATTTCTAGTAGTTACTGAGGAACCTTTTTTGATAAATCATTTCAATATCAAGTATTTTTACTTTTGAAAAATCAAAGTTTTGATATTGGGAACGATAATATTAATTTTTTCAAAAATCTTTTGTAATTTATTAGTCATAATTGGTATATTAATAAATTTATTGTATTTAACGTTATTATCAGTTTTTTTTTTGTAATTTTTGATATATTATTAGACTTACTATAAAATATTTTGTTGATTAATTGGTTGGGATAATTGTTATTATTTAATATCTTTTTTGCAATATTAAAGTTTTCTTTTTGGTGATTTTGGTTAGTTAATCTAACTATTTTGTGTTTGAATTGTTTTATAATACTAATTTTTTGAGAAATGAAATGATTTGTAATTTAAACATCTATTATAGCATTTATTGATTTTCTATACCAATTTATATCAATTAAATTATCAGAGGTTCTTGTTAATAATAAATCAAAAAATGCTAAACATTTATTATTTTCTTTTTCTACTGTAAATTTGATTTTTTTATGTATGCTATTAAAAACATTTAATGTATTTGTTATTCTATTTTCAGGAACAATTATTAGGACGTCATGTACATAAATTTTGAGTAATTTTATATTAAAAGATAATAACTAATAGATTTTTATTAATATATTTTATTATTATTATTGAATACTACACGGACGCTAATAATTTTTAATTTACTACAAATTATGAATAATGACCAAAGTATAATATTGTTACTGGTGTATTGTTAAATTGCCAAAACACATTTTTTATGAATTGCATGTGTCATCTGTTGTAGTACACGTGCATAATAACCTCCATAAACTCTTGGCTTCCTATATTTTTTACAATGGGTCCTTTCTGAAAAAAAATATTATTTGGTTTTTCTTAAATACAATTGATGCTTTCTGAAATACAACTGATTTTTCCTGAAATACAATTTAATCTTCCTGAAATCAAATTAATTGTCAGAAATACAATTATTCTACCTTTCTAAAATACAATTGATGATTCTAAAATACAATTGATACTCTGAAATTAAATTATTTCATCTGAAATATAATTGATGCTTTCTAAAATAAAATTCGAAGTTTTTTTAAAAAAAATAAAAAATAAAAAATAAAAAATAAAAAATAAAAAATAAAAAATAAAAAATAAAAAATAAAAAATAAAAAATAAAAAATAAAAAATAAAAAATAAAAAATAAAAAATAAAAAATAAAAAATAAAAAATAAAAAATAAAAAATAAAAAATAAAAAATAAAAAATAAAAAATAAAAAATAAAAAATAAAAAATAAAAAATAAAAAATAAAAAATAAAAAATAAAAAATAAAAAATAAAAAATAAAAAATAAAAAATAAAAAATAAAAAATAAAAAATAAAAAATAAAAAATAAAAAATAAAAAATAAAAAATAAAAAATAAAAAATAAAAAATAAAAAATAAAAAATAAAAAATAAAAAATAAAAAATAAAAAATAAAAAATAAAAAATAAAAAATAAAAAATAAAAAATAAAAAATAAAAAATAAAAAATAAAAAATAAAAAATAAAAAATAAAAAATAAAAAATAAAAAATAAAAAATAAAAAATAAAAAATAAAAAATAAAAAATAAAAAATAAAAAATAAAAAATAAAAAATAAAAAATAAAAAATAAAAAATAAAAAATAAAAAATAAAAAATAAAAAATAAAAAATAAAAAATAAAAAATAAAAAATAAAAAATAAAAAATAAAAAATAAAAAATAAAAAATAAAAAATAAAAAATAAAAAATAAAAAATAAAAAATAAAAAATAAAAAATAAAAAATAAAAAATAAAAAATAAAAAATAAAAAATAAAAAATAAAAAATAAAAAATAAAAAATAAAAAATAAAAAATAAAAAATAAAAAATAAAAAATAAAAAATAAAAAATAAAAAATAAAAAATAAAAAATAAAAAATAAAAAATAAAAAATAAAAAATAAAAAATAAAAAATAAAAAATAAAAAATAAAAAATAAAAAATAAAAAATAAAAAATAAAAAATAAAAAATAAAAAATAAAAAATAAAAAATAAAAAATAAAAAATAAAAAATAAAAAATAAAAAATAAAAAATAAAAAATAAAAAATAAAAAATAAAAAATAAAAAATAAAAAATAAAAAATAAAAAATAAAAAATAAAAAATAAAAAATAAAAAATAAAAAATAAAAAATAAAAAATAAAAAATAAAAAATAAAAAATAAAAAATAAAAAATAAAAAATAAAAAATAAAAAATAAAAAATAAAAAATAAAAAATAAAAAATAAAAAATAAAAAATAAAAAATAAAAAATAAAAAATAAAAAATAAAAAATAAAAAATAAAAAATAAAAAATAAAAAATAAAAAATAAAAAATAAAAAATAAAAAATAAAAAATAAAAAATAAAAAATAAAAAATAAAAAATAAAAAATAAAAAATAAAAAATAAAAAATAAAAAATAAAAAATAAAAAATAAAAAATAAAAAATAAAAAATAAAAAATAAAAAATAAAAAATAAAAAATAAAAAATAAAAAATAAAAAATAAAAAATAAAAAATAAAAAATAAAAAATAAAAAATAAAAAATAAAAAATAAAAAATAAAAAATAAAAAATAAAAAATAAAAAATAAAAAATAAAAAATAAAAAATAAAAAATAAAAAATAAAAAATAAAAAATAAAAAATAAAAAATAAAAAATAAAAAATAAAAAATAAAAAATAAAAAATAAAAAATAAAAAATAAAAAATAAAAAATAAAAAATAAAAAATAAAAAATAAAAAATAAAAAATAAAAAATAAAAAATAAAAAATAAAAAATAAAAAATAAAAAATAAAAAATAAAAAATAAAAAATAAAAAATAAAAAATTTTTCTTAAAGATACAATTTGTTTAGAATTAATCAATTTCTCCAAAAATCCAAATGTTGAAAAATATTCATGAAGAAAAAAGTACTCATTTCACACTACATAAACTATTTCATGTTTTTTATATACTTAAATTAGGCGTCTTTTTAGAGTACTCTTCTAATCAAAATTCCTAATTATTTTAATTAAAACTTTTTCAATAAACGTTAATAACTCCGCCATATTTAACCAATTGTTGATTTTAAACGCACATTAAAAACCAACAATTCTTGAATTTTTAATGGAGTATATGACTTGTTTCAATCTTAAATATTTGGATGCACAAAATTAAACAAGACTTATTAAAATCATAATGTAATTTAAAATAAAAATTACTTAAATTGAACTTCGAACTGCAATTAATTTTTTTTTTGTAATTTATGTTGTAATATTTTTGGATTATTGGGCTTAAACTATGATTTAGATCAAATATTCAATTTCAACTCAAAATTTCTCGATAAATATCAATAACCCCGCCATTTCCTTAATAAAACTTTATTTTAAAAACACATAAAACCTGAAACTATTTGTTTGAGTTTTAATTATTTCGCTATTATCACCGTTTTTTTAGAAGCTGTAAATATAAAAATTACAAAAAAAACGAAATTACTATAATCAAATTTAAAATTTATTTTTTTAACTTATCACATGAGATATTAAACACAAAATAAAACAAGAATAAAATCAATCATTGATTAACAAAAAAGTTATGCAAGAATTTTAATATTTAGGACATGAAATCACTAATTTTATTATAAAAAATGGTTTAAAATTTAATAAAATTGCAAAAATTGCTCAAATTAAAGTTGTGTACCTACTGCAATTTAAGCCACAATTGTAGGTTTTGTAATTTTAGTTCTTTTTTAGCCCTAAAATCGCGAGTTAACTTAAAAGTTAATAATTTCACATCATTTTTTTATTATCTTTATATAATTCCACCATTTCGTAACCAATTTTTGACTTTAAAAAATCAATGAAAACCAGTAAGTATTATCTTCGCAATGACTTATTAAACTAGTATGTGGTTTCAACAACAATATAATTTTTCTAGTTTTCTTCAAGATTGTAACACATCTGGCGATCTGGCATCTTCAATGACTTATTTACACTAGGAAAATTAAAAAGAAAGTTTTATGAATCTACAACTGTGCTATTTTGCTATTTTCTGCAATTCTAGGTTCGTCTAAATAGATAAAATCCCAGTTTGTTGATACTGCTAATATTTTAGGTTTACACAAAATTGCGCCCCACTAATTTTATCTTCTATAAGTCACACACCACTTTAATTCAGTTTTTTGATACTTTATATCCTTTACTTTTAAGGATCTAGGTTCTTTTCTAAATTAGATCTTTAGTTCAACCAAACTACTTTTCATGAAATTGTTGATTATGATAATATATGGCTTTTATACAGGGTGGTGATTATTTCGATGCTCACCATTGACCATTGGTATCTTTTAAAGTGGAAAAGATACGAGGTCGGTTAAATGAAAGAAAAGTTGCGCATTTTTATGTCCATTAAAAATCTGAAAGAAAATGTAAGATATTTAAACTCACTGCAAAATTATGGCCAAAAATCTAAAAATGTGATTTTAGAAAATAATTTATATTTTCCAAACCATTACTGCCTCATCAATGAAATTTGGTACCTTTAAATTGTTGACTATTCTGAGTTAAATGACGTCAAGAAATAATTTTTGGACTCCTAGATTCGAAGCCGCGATATTCAACTTTTTTATTTCTTATGGCTGCCATATTGGATTTTTACCTCATCAGATAATAAATAATAATACATTTTCAGATTGCTAATGTGTTCCCTTAGAAAATGTATTAAATTTGAGAATTTGTATAAAAAAACAAATGAAATCAATGTCTTTTGGACAGTTTCCATGGTTACCAAAAAAATATCGCCTCAAATGAAACTTTAAATTTGATCAAAATTCTAATAATAAAAAAGCAAATACTTTAATCATTATATTTGTTTAATATTATAAAGACACCTGTTATTTAAATAAAATGCTCTTATTGCAGGTCATTTGTTTACTATTATTTTTTTTTATTATTAGAGCAATTTTGAGGAGATATTTTTGTGGGAACCATAGAAACTGTCTATAAAACATGGCCTTCATTTGTTTCTTATACAAATTCTTAAATTTAACACATTATTTAAAGGAACATATTAAACTTAATTAGCAATCTGAAAATATATTATTATTTATTATCTGATGATGTAAAAATTCAACATGGCGGCCATAAGAAATAAAAAAGTTGAATATCGCGGCTTCGAATCTTGGAGGCCAAAAAATTATTTTTTGACGTCACTTAACTCAGAATAGTCAACAATTTAAAAGTACCAAATTTCATTGATGTAGCAGTAATGGTTTGGCAAATATAAATTATTTTCCAAAATCACATTTTTTTTTGCCATAACTTTACGAGTTTAAATATTCTAAATTTTTTTTCAGATTTTTAATGGCCATAAAATTGAGCAACTTTTCTCTAATTTAACCGACCTCCTATCTCCTCTACTTTAAAAGATACCAATGGTGAGCATCGAAAAAATCACCACCCTGTATATTCTGCAATTTTACTAATTTAAGTTTATGCATTCTGCCTACATAAAATTTGCTTTTTGAACAACATTTCTAGAATACTTTGTTCTTCTATTTTATCGATACTCTATTCTGCATTCTGGTACTTAGAGTGTAGGGTTCTATTGAACTAGATCACAGTAATTTTATCTTTTCCCAAATATTTTTTTAAATACGTTGTTGTTCTTAGGTACGCTATATTTTCTTCGAAACATCATTTGTGCATTCTGGATTTCTGGCAAGTCAAAAATCAAAATTCTTCCTCATTTTTATTTTCTGCTTCTTTACCTTTTTGTATGCGTTCATTTTATGATTCACATTGTATTTTCTCTCATTAAATATAAATTCATACATCATACAACATTTTTAGAAAATTTTTATAGAAGTTATAAAAATGGATGTAACTAAAAAATTGGTCGTAAATCAAAATTTCTTATTTTGCCTTAACCAGCGCCGATCAAAAATCAAAATCATTCAGGACAGTTTAGTTTTTTTAAGGTAAAAAATGCCTAGATTTTTAAAATGCATCTGTAAAAGTAGGTATATGGGTTGTGTATTGCACCAAAATTATTATTATTCATTATTTGCGAACCAATATTGTTGAAAGAAGGTCAAAAAAAATATTTTTTCTCTAAAAGAATAAACAGTAGTAAAAATCCAAGGATTATAATTAGTGTGTCACTTAAAAGTCCATTATTAAAAAACTTGATAATTTGAGAAAATTTATTACTCATTAAATTTTGCAATAAAATAACCCAGTCCTAAAAGATATTTTGATTATTTTTTATGGTACTTATAAACAAGTTTAATTTAGCGGTTATTTAATAACATTAATAAAAATTAGCGAATTATGTGCATTATAAAATAAAGAAGCGCATCTTTGTTTTATAATGTCAAGGATCTCTAACTAAATTTACTCTTGCGCTAATCATCGACGCTTTTACGCGTTTTTTATACGCAAAAATGTAGAAATACGTAAAAGGTGTTATAAATCATTCTACGAAGATGATCCTCCACTTGATAAAAATAAAAAAATATTAAATGTGTTTATTAATCAATAGACTAACACCAATATCTTCAATTGCGAAAGCAAACAAATAATTCATTAGTCTTATAGGGAATAAATATGCAAATATAACCTCTTTTTTTAACTAATACAATTAAAATATTTTTTTTTAAAGTGGAGTTTAATTTCTTGAAATATCGCTTAAAAGGAATTAATTTTTAAGATATTACAAAAAAATCTTCAAAAATTATATTTTATGTTTTTTTCATAAGTTTATTTTTAAAAATTTTTATACAAAATCATTCATTCATCATTAAAAAAAATGATTTTTTGTAAAGGTGATTTTCAAAAGAAATATTTTTTTTTCGAAAGTATTTCCAATTTTTTTTGGAAATTATAAAAAAACGTGTTTCTATAAAACATTTTTCATATCAAAATTTTTGAAATCATTTATTTCATCAATAATATTTTTCTATATTTTCTTCTATTTTTTTAGAAAATTTTAGGATGTTTTCAAGTTTTAAGACTTGTCACAATGTTTAGTGATTTCTAAACTCGGTAAGTTGTAATAATTTATAAGCGTGAAAATTTTCATAATAATAATTAACTTTTTTGGGAGTTTAAAACGAGCCGCTAATTTAGTGTTTATTTGGCGTTAAATTTTAAATTGGAAAGGTTATGTCTTCCTCGGTGTTGTCGGAGGTTTCGTCATGAGGTTTGTTAAAAGTTCACGTGTTGTGTGTGCAATCTTCGATAAGGTTCAATTGATGTTCGTTAAGATACCTCCAAGTGGGGGTGGCAAAGCTTCTTTCTTATAAATAAGCACATTTGCACTTATTAGGGTTAGTAGTGATTTAAACAATATTGTGCCTACTAAACCAAAAGCAAATTTAGCAAAACATCATGAAATTGGTATGTTTACATAGTAAATAATTTATTCAATTTAATTAAAAATTTTATAAAATTTTAATATTAATAATTTTGAATATTAGTTTTAATTTAATGAAAAATATTTAAAAAAAAGTAGAATTAAATTTAAAAAATGTGTAAAATGTTTTATGTGTGCATTTTAAGCAGTTTATTTTAATTTAATATATTTTTGGTCATCAAAATCGAACATCAAAAAGATTCGAAAGCAAAGAGCCTTTTGGGTACTTTTCTCATGGTGGATTTTATAAAAATTTTGATTTTCGTCTCAATCTTTGGTTATTCTATATAAATTTATTTCAAATTATTTAAGCTTCCAAAAAATATAAATTATTGATTCCATCAAAAAATATTATGGAATTTTTATTGCTTATTTTAAAAAACTTCAAAAATAATAAATAATTTTTATAGCTTGAATCAATATAATAATTGACTTTTCATGTACCTACTTTTTTAAAGTATCCGTATTTTTTCAATTCTAGTACTTAGTTTTGGTTTTATGTGTTTTTACTTTGGTAAAAACCCAAAAACCACCACAAACCCAGGCAGGAGAACCAATTCCTATCATCAGAGCTGAAAATGAAGGTGTAAATCCTGATGGTTCCTACAAATGGAGGTAATATGTAATAAACATAGTGAATTATACAGGGTGTAACAACAATAACGCATAATAGCTTCTGCTTTTTAGTTTAAAGATTAATATAAAAAAGTTAAACACAAAAGTTTTTCAGTAAATTTCAGTGAGTATTTTGATAATTTTAATTTTTGCTGTTTTAGCAAACAATAACACACTAAGTTTTTTTAATTGTTTTAACATGTTTTTATATAACTCCTTAAATTAAACAGTTACAGCTATTATGCACTACTTTTTTTACACCCTATATTTTTATAGTGCTCATCAATGCATGAAACTAGAAGACACATTTGAAATAAAAGTTTTTTAGCATATTTTAAGAAATATAATAAATTTTGCAATTGCAATTTATTCGTTTCTTTTAAATTTCGAAAATTTAATAAAAAAAATGTGGATATCTGAAAAAATAATTTCTAATATCGAGTTTTTTAAAAATAAGTGTTGTAAAGATTAAAGAAACATGTGCCACAATCGTGATATATGATTATTTAGTAGCAATTATATAAAAAAATCTTGACGTAGTTAGTTTTTTCAAATGTTCAATGTTCAACCAGTTTTAATTAAATTTAAAAATTAAAATTGCAAGCATTTATAAAAACCTAGAAATAAAAATAATAAAGTAAGTTCGAAGTCTCAGGACTTTAAAGAAGTCTTCAAATAAAAGTACTATTGTTTTTAAATAAAAAAAAACACCACTAGTTCTTCTATAAAAAAATTAACTTATTATCTAAATGTATTTTGTAAAAGAAGGTTCTATATAAATTGGTATGTAGAAAAAATTGTTTTGTTAAAACCAAGAGTCACTCGAAGAACTCTAAAAAATTATAATAGAAGTAAGATTTTTTTATCTGTACTCACCAACAGTGTGATAAGAAATCTTCGAGACTAAACAACTGATAAAAACCTCAAAAATTAATAAAATTATTTATAAAGCAAAAACTAATAAAATTTTCGATCCGTTTTGATTTTATAAAACAAAAAGATAAATTTTGCTATTTTTGGCTTATTAAAAAAAATCAAAATTTGCTTTTAAATTTGAAGAAAAAATCGACAAATAAAAAATAATCAATTTGCAACGACACGTCCTTTGGAAAACTGTTTTAAAATTTACTTTTTTGATTTTATTATAAAATATAGTAAAATAGAATCAAGAACTACGAGTTTTCAAAGGAAAACATAAATTATGTAACCTTAGGGTACATTTGCGAAAAATTTAAATTTTATGTGACTTTTACTTCTTTTAAGATTTTTTAAAACTATCACTACTTTTTCATGCAGTATTGAAATTGAATTGAAAACACTATTACTTCTGATTGGAAGAATTTTTTGGGAAGCCAATTCTGCAGAATAAAGTTAGGGTTTTCAATACACGTTTTCAAAACTAAATGAAAACGTGGTATATACAGGGTGAAAGCAAATGTATGCAAAAAGGAGGCGATTCCTTGGCTAAATCTAAGATAAAAGCAAAGAATAAATTTTTTGTCTAGCATATTTCATTTTTGATGCAGAAGGTGTCAAAGTTTCTTTATTTTTTCCAGTTTTTTAGCATAACGTCTAAACCTTTCATGCAATATGCCGAGGAAATATTTTTTTCGGCGGACATTCTATTTTGCAATATAATAGTAAAAAATTAATATTATTAAGGATAATGGCATCGTATATAAAAATGTGAAGGTAAAGAGGGTGAATACCCCAAAAAATATCTCATCTTGAAATTTATTTTGAATATTCACAAATTTATATAAAAACTACTGCCAAAAGGAAACTTTGTCAAAATTTTGGTAAATTATCATTAAAAATGTAGATGCTATGTTAAAAAATTTAAAAAAATGAGAACTTTAATATTCAGTATTTCGAATGTGAGAAGCTTTTTAGGAAATAAATGAATTTCTATTTTTCATTTTAAATAATTGATTTTTTGACTAATGTCAAAAAATCAATTCCCAAAGTTACCGACACTGGAAACACCCTGTATATTTCGAATTGGAATAATAGCAGGTAAATACCCATTCTCGGTTATAATTCGCGTTCCATTGATGCTCATTATAACCGAATTCGACCGTATTTAATCAGAAATCAAAATTATGTTTTCTAGAATTTTCCGTTTGCAAAAAAAAAATAAAAGAAGATTTCCTCATCTGAATTTATATAAGATCATACAAGATCACTTCCATTTTCCATATAAAATTTAACATGAACTAGTTTTTGTAATGCCTTAAATTTTTAGTTACGAAACTGGGAATGGAATAACTGCACAAGAGGAAGGAAAAGTAAAGAATGCTGGAAATCCAGATACAGAAGCAATGGAAGCTCAAGGTTCTTACTCTTACACCGCCCCCGATGGTACAGTGATATCCATGCAGTACATAGCAAATGAAGAAGGATTCCAACCACAAGGAGACCATCTTCCAACACCGCCACCAATTCCTGAAGCAATCATGCGTGCTCTTGAATGGAATGCTGCTCATCCTGAAGAAGAACAAGCTGGTGCCGCTTCCAATCAACAACCCGTATACATTAGACCAATTAGTCGAAGATTTGTTTAAAGAAAGGATTTAAAGATTTTTTATATTTATTACACATAAATGAGTTATGGGAATATTTGTACAAAATGATAATAATTTTTGTAAATATGTATATCTGTGAATAATTTAATAAACTGAAAATTCCTTAAAAATTTTTGATTAATTTTGTAAATTATTTTAACAAAAATGTACCAAAATTCCCTTTTTTGGAAACGGGATGTTTTTTTTTTATTTTTAATAAAAAAGTAGAATAAAATGTTGCACAGCAATTTATGAAGTTAAACTTTTCTAAACAAATATTTTTTTATTTCCTTTTAATATAAAATTTAAATTAATTCTGAACTCAAAGAAATTTATTAAAATTAATCCTGGTAGGCGTGATGACATAAATTTTTAAGTTATTTTTTTATATTATAGTAAAGTATGAAAAATAAACTGGATTGTCACTAATTGCCACCCATTCAGACTCTTTCAAATTACAATTTGTAATGTAACGTATAATGCTATCAAATTCCAATAATTTTTCGCAATAATTTTTTTTAATGAAAAGACCATTTGATCTTTTCATGAAATAGGTTTGATATTGCTTTATCAAAAATAGGAGAACCTAAAAGTAAAAGATCCTCATTCTTTATGAACCTTTTGTATCAGGAGCAAATTTTCTAACATCATAAATAGCTTGATTCGTTAAAATACTATTTCCTCCAAAAATAAAAGCTTGACATTTAGACATGCTTAATTTTAAACCTATTTCCTGTCCCTTGAACCACATTTATGGGACCTGCTATAGTTCCATCATCTAAATGTGTACCGTATATTAAGTGGCGAATTTTAAAGAACTTATAATATCCTGAATTGGAAGTCAAAATAAAAGAGGACCAATGGGATCTGGTGAAAACCAGATGATGAATCAAGAAAATAATTTCCAAAAACTAGTTTCGATTGGTTTCTATACATTTGTTAAATAAAGCTTGTAATACTGAGATAAATATTTATGAGCAGAAAATTGGTCTTTCATTTCTGATGTGATTTTTAAAATATTCTAATGGAATATGATGAAAGGAAAAGACAGAAATGATAAGGAACAGTTAATATTACCAAGCTATTGTTATCACAATATACCCGAATATTTGGATATGGGGGGTAAAGGGGGGTTTTAGTGGGTACGAATCCCACACAATTTAACACATTAGAAATCAGTGTTTGACCTATATAAGGCATTCTCCATTGAAAATAAAAGGCTAGGTTAGGTTAGGTTTCATAGGATTTATTTGTTTTTCAAAATAATTTTCAGTATTTTGGATTTTATACAGGGTGTCTTTAAATAGTCTTTACACCAGATTACCACATATTCCTTATTAGATCAAAATTAATCGACTTAAGTAAAGTTATCTTAGTATAAAGTTACTTAGTTTGGGCGCTGCATGGCTTAGAAGTTACCATTTTGAAATTGTTTTTCTGTTTAAAACAACTTATCCGATTTTGTTCAAATTTGGTATGTTGACATAGTTTTAGGAGACAAAAAAACCCATATTAAAATCAATCCAGGGACGTAGAACTTGGTATTTTTAATAAATAAATGTTTCAAATTTCTACGCCAATAGAAGAAAAGGGGTTTAGGTATGGTTTTTGGATTAAATAATTTATTTACTAAACCAAAGGTACTCCTGATAAGATTCGTTTACTCTCACGGTTTTCGAAAAATTTGTAATTTAATAATTTGCAGTAAATTTTACAAGAAAAAAATATTTACCAAAACACAATACTAAAAATAAAAAAATCATTAAAACTGTTCAAAATGTCCACCATTTACACGAATACAATAATTTACACGACGTAGAAAATTAAAATGCACTCTTTGCATTATTTCTTTATCACCTCAAAGATCATTTGTTGAATTTTGAATACGTTGCCATAGTTTTTCTTCATTATTTAGAGGTGTCATTTAAACTATGGATTTAAGATGTCCCCATAAAAAATAAATCCATTGGCGTTAAGTAGGGAGATCGTGCTGGCCAATTTACAGGAGCGTTATTGCCTATACCTATCCATTTATTTGGGTACTATTGATTTAAATGATTTCGAACATCTAATGCATAAACCACATATCTTTCCGAAGCTGGAGAGGTAAATCCTCTATCAAATCTGGTAACGTATTTTGCAGATGTTGCAAATAAATTTCTCCCGTTAATCTTGGTAAAAGAATGACAGGACCAACAATAAAATTGCCAATTATGCCAGCCCACACATTAATTTTAAATTCGTGTTGAAAATGGTTTACCTTCATTGCATGCGGATTTTCTTCTGCATAAACGTGTTCATTATGGAGTTATCCATCTTCTTGTCTTCTTGTAAAACATGCTTCATCCTCGGCTATGCCAACCTACCAATTTGAACAAAATCGCATAAGTCTAAATTTCAATTAATTTTAATTTTTTTTATTTAAATCAAGTATGTTTAGGATTTTGTATATCTTTAAGTCAATAAGATGCTAAATTTTAGCGAGGGAAATTTAACCTCGTCGTTTACTTATTTTAAAAACAGCCAATAATGTTAAAAAATCCAATTTAGCAAAGAAAAAATCCAAATAAAAATTGATTTAAGTAAAAAAATATATAATAACAAAAAATATTATACAGGGTGTTCCATAAAAACATGAAAATTTATCAATTTTAAAATTGCTGTAACTTTTTAAGGAGTCGAAAAAACATAATAGTTCATAGGAAATTTTTTGTTCAGAATTACATTTACTATCTAAAAGAAATTTTTGCTGGAAAAAAAGTGAGACACCCTGTATAATAATAATAATTGTTATTATTAAAATAGTATTTTCGTTTATTAATATTTTTTTAAACTCATTAATTTTTATTAAATGGCATGAAATTTATTTGATATTAAAATGACATAAATAATCAATTAATTACTCATGACAATAAAATTTATTTATACCTATACAAATTATCATGTTAGTTAAAAGATTTCAAAATTCGCAAAATCGTAAAAGCATTTTGCAAGCGATTTTTTTCATCACTTTAACGCCTTCTCAATTTCTTTTAATTCATTATTATTTAACCGGCACCAACTTCGGCGCTGGCATTTATTTATAATTATCCCATATCCCAGAAAAACACATCTCAACACACAAACATTACAGGTGCGTCTTGCATAATTCGATTAATTCTTTTGTCATAACCGTTTTATTTTTCATTTCTACGATTATTCGTTGATGTAATTGATGTAACACTTTTTTATTTAAATTTTATAAATAATTTTTAGATGTAATAATAAAAAAAAGTATTATGTCATTAATATAAACATGTAACAATGAACAAAATTAATTTAACCATCACACATAACGAAGGATTGATAAATTACATTTTTTATGCACTTAATTAGTAAACGGTTTTTTCGTAAAATTATTATTTAATATTTCACGTATTTTACAATAACATTAAAAATACATAAATATTTTTTACAAGACGTTTTAATGTTAATTTTGAAAAATTAATTAATTAATTAATTTCCACCGTTCATTTCAATGGTTAATTATATAAGTAAAGCTACACGATTAGCGTGAAAGTACTCACCATATATTGTAGAATAAAGTCATTTCAATTGTGATTGTTTTACATTTTTTTTTCAATACAAAACATAAAAAAATTAATAAATTTCAACAGATTTAAAAACAAAAATAATGAAATAAATGTCTAGAGTTGATAATTTAGTAAATTATCACCTCCTTGACTTTCGAAGGAAAATCTAGACATTTATTTCATTATTTTTGTTTTTAAATCTGTCAAATCTGTTCAAATTTATTAAATTTTTTTTATATGTTTTTTATTGAATTTATTAAAAAGTAAATATCAACTCCTTGACTTTCGAAGGAAAATATAGATATTTATTTTATTATTTTTGTTTTTAAATTTGTCAAACCTGTTGAAATTTATTAAATTTTTTTATACAGACGGATGCACAAAAAACGGCCAACCTCGTAGCTTCGTTATTTCTTATCCGATTTTAATAAATGATATGTCAAATTAAATGGTTTAAAGAGTATATCAGATAATAATAGATAATTTTATTTTTAAAAACATAAGAGGATGAGGAGGCAACTTTTCTTTTTCAAATGGCAACATATTTTTTTCGATTGAAAAAAATCATTAACAAAAATAATCTAAACCAATTATAACAATTATTTTTTTAATTTTTTTTATTTAATTCAATTGTTTTTTTTTTGTTTCGTTTTATTAATTTATTATTAATAATATCTAATTTATTAATATTTTTTTAATTTAATCTGCAACCTCAAAAACAAAAAAAAAACAATTGAATTAAATTTAAAAAAATTAATAATAATAAAAAATTAAAAAAAAATTAAAAAATAGAAAAAAAATTAAAAAAAAAATTATTGGTATAATTGGTTTAGATTATTTTTGTTAATGAAACTAAATACCCAATTTAAATAAATAATAACAACAATATACATAATAATTGAAAACTATTGTACATATTATTTATGAGTTTTTTTGTTGCTGCTTTTAAATTGGGCAACTTCTGTTCAAAAACAAGGTTTCGTACCTCATAAATAACTAATTAAAGAATTTTTTTGACATGTTTATGGTAGCAATCGATTCATATTTGATGGCTTAACAAATTCGGAGAAGTGTAACATCGGGCTTTGATTGGTTTTTGAGTAATTTTACTGTAAAGTAGGAGTACTTTAAGGGCCTTAAAAATACACTTACTGTTAATATTTTTTAATTCTTTTCTCCGATTATAAATATTGTTTAATGCTATCAAAATTTGGTACTATTTTTATTTTTATTTCTATTTCTATTTCTATTTCTATTTCTATTTCTATTTCTATTTCTATTTCTATTTCTATTTCTATTTCTATTTCTATTTCTATTTCTATTTCTATTTCTATTTCTATTTCTATTTCTATTTCTATTTCTATTTCTATTTCTATTTCTATTTCTATTTCTATTTCTATTTCTATTTCTATTTCTATTTCTATTTCTATTTCTATTTCTATTTCTATTTCTATTTCTATTTCTATTTCTATTTCTATTTCTATTTCTATTTCTATTTCTATTTCTATTTCTATTTCTATTTCTATTTCTATTTCTATTTCTATTTCTATTTCTATTTCTATTTCTATTTCTATTTCTATTTCTATTTCTATTTCTATTTCTATTTCTATTTCTATTTCTATTTCTATTTCTATTTCTATTTCTATTTCTATTTCTATTTCTATTTCTATTTCTATTTCTATTTCTATTTCTATTTCTATTTCTATTTCTATTTCTATTTCTATTTCTATTTCTATTTCTATTTCTATTTCTATTTCTATTTCTATTTCTATTTCTATTTCTATTTCTATTTCTATTTCTATTTCTATTTCTATTTCTATTTCTATTTCTATTTCTATTTCTATTTCTATTTCTATTTCTATTTCTATTTCTATTTCTATTTCTATTTCTATTTCTATTTCTATTTCTATTTCTATTTCTATTTCTATTTCTATTTCTATTTCTATTTCTATTTCTATTTCTATTTCTATTTCTATTTCTATTTCTATTTCTATTTCTATTTCTATTTCTATTTCTATTTCTATTTCTATTTCTATTTCTATTTCTATTTCTATTTCTATTTCTATTTCTATTTCTATTTCTATTTCTATTTCTATTTCTATTTCTTTTCTATTTCTATTTCTATTTCTATTTCTATTTCTATTTCTATTTCTATTTCTATTTCTATTTCTATTTCTATTTCTATTTCTATTTCTATTTCTATTTCTATTTCTATTTCTATTTCTATTTCTATTTCTATTTCTATTTCTATTTCTATTTCTATTTCTATTTCTATTTCTATTTCTATTTCTATTTCTATTTCTATTTCTATTTCTATTTCTATTTCTATTTCTATTTCTATTTCTATTTCTATTTCTATTTCTATTTCTATTTCTATTTCTATTTCTATTTCTATTTCTATTTCTATTTCTATTTCTATTTCTATTTCTATTTCTATTTCTATTTCTATTTCTATTTCTATTTCTATTTCTATTTCTATTTCTATTTCTATTTCTATTTCTATTTCTATTTCTATTTCTATTTCTATTTCTATTTCTATTTCTATTTCTATTTCTATTTCTATTTCTATTTCTATTTCTATTTCTATTTCTATTTCTATTTCTATTTCTATTTCTATTTCTATTTCTATTTCTATTTCTATTTCTATTTCTATTTCTATTTCTATTTCTATTTCTATTTCTATTTCTATTTCTATTTCTATTTCTATTTCTATTTCTATTTCTATTTCTATTTCTATTTCTATTTCTATTTCTATTTCTATTTCTATTTCTATTTCTATTTCTATTTCTATTTCTATTTCTATTTCTATTTCTATTTCTATTTCTATTTCTATTTCTATTTCTATTTCTATTTCTATTTCTATTTCTATTTCTATTTCTATTTCTATTTCTATTTCTATTTCTATTTCTATTTCTATTTCTATTTCTATTTCTATTTCTATTTCTATTTCTATTTCTATTTCTATTTCTATTTCTATTTCTATTTCTATTTCTATTTCTATTTCTATTTCTATTTCTATTTCTATTTCTATTTCTATTTCTATTTCTATTTCTATTTCTATTTCTATTTCTATTTCTATTTCTATTTCTATTTCTATTTCTATTTCTATTTCTATTTCTATTTCTATTTCTATTTCTATTTCTATTTCTATTTCTATTTCTATTTCTATTTCTATTTCTATTTCTATTTCTATTTCTATTTCTATTTCTATTTCTATTTCTATTTCTATTTCTATTTCTATTTCTATTTCTATTTCTATTTCTATTTCTATTTCTATTTCTATTTCTATTTCTATTTCTATTTCTATTTCTATTTCTATTTCTATTTCTATTTCTATTTCTATTTCTATTTCTATTTCTATTTCTATTTCTATTTCTATTTCTATTTCTATTTCTATTTCTATTTCTATTTCTATTTCTATTTCTATTTCTATTTCTATTTCTATTTCTATTTCTATTTCTATTTCTATTTCTATTTCTATTTCTATTTCTATTTCTATTTCTATTTCTATTTCTATTTCTATTTCTATTTCTATATTTCTATTTCTATTTCTATTTCTATTTCTATTTCTATTTCTATTTCTATTTCTATTTCTATTTCTATTTCTATTTCTATTTCTATTTCTATTTCTATTTCTATTTCTATTTCTATTTCTATTTCTATTTCTATTTCTATATTCTATTTCTATTTCTATTTCTATTTCTATTTCTATTTCTATTTCTATTTCTATTTCTATTTCTATTTCTATTTCTATTTCTATTTCTATTTCTATTTCTATTTCTATTTCTATTTCTATTTCTATTTCTATTTCTATATTTCTATTTCTATTTCTATTTCTATTTCTATTTCTATTTCTATTTCTATTTCTATTTCTATTTCTATTTCTATTTCTATTTCTATTTCTATTTCTATTTCTATTTCTATTTCTATTTCTATTTCTATTTCTATTTCTATTTCTATTTCTATTTCTATTTCTATTTCTATTTCTATTTCTATTTCTATTTCTATTTCTATTTCTATTTCTATTTCTATTTCTATTTCTATTTCTATTTCTATTTCTATTTCTATTTCTATTTCTATTTCTATTTGTATTTTTATTTTTATTTTTATTTTTATTTTTATTTTTATTTTTATTTTTATTTTTATTTTTATTTTTATTTTTATTTTTATTTTTATTTTTTATGCAATTATGGTAATGGTAACTGTCAGTAATTGTGGTTATTTTCAAATGAAAAAATGCAAATAGTTTCCTTATTATAAAACATTATTTAAATCTGCTATAATATTCACTTTGGTTCCTTCATTTATTAAAAGCATTATAAAAATAATTTCATACAAAATTTGATATTGTCAACTTAAATAGCTTTTCAAATTCTTGAATTTGTATGGTTGTAAATATAGTTCCATTGTTCTATAGTTTTTTGAGAAAACATAATTATAGGAAACTGTTTTTGTCTACTTTTTTTTGCAATCGACTGTATATTTTTTTATATCTTGAAAAAAAAAGTTGTCATTTCGTCATTTGAAAATCAAGTCTTTCGAGGACCCCTATGTATATTTTTTTTATTTTTCCATACCATTATCATTAATTTATTTGCATTAAAAATATAATTTGTAATATTATTTCGAGCTGCTCTAAAAAATCTAAACTTTACCTAAAAAGTCTATTTTTTTAAATTTAATTTCAAAAATACCTTTACATGTATTTTTGAAAATTAACAACAATAAACTTTTGTATTTCTTCCTACTAGCTGAGATAACGAATTTATTTGTTCTTACATCTTTTGGTGATTTTCGTAGACAATAATTTCTTAAACCTAAAAATCAAAATATGTCAATTTTGAAATTTATATTAAAGCCCACATTTTTTTCACTAAATTGCAGGAAACTGAAAACTTTCTAAAAATTAGAAAACATGGTTCAAAAATTCATTGGGGAAGGATTACACACTTAATATTATTAGTTTTGAGTTTTTTGTTTTTCCTCTATTTAATAATGATGAAATTCTTGTTGACTTTAAAGCATACAAGATAAACTCAACTATCTGTGACCATTTTAAGATAGATAATAGAGAATTCCTCACGCATTTACTATTAGTAGAATGAGCACCCCGCATATTATAAGTTATTAAGTGATAATAGGATAAGTTTTGTATTTTGTTCCATGTGAATTTGACATTTATATTGCGTTCTTTAAGATAACAATAATCAGCTAATTGTAGGAAACGAAATCACGCTATTATTAGCGCTCGAATAACGCAATTGTAAATTTAATCCTGCGAAGAATAAGAAGAATGCAGCACGATTAATAATTACAACAAATTGTTTTTTTATTATTACTTATATACGTATACCATGAATAAGTAAGATTATCCTGATGACATTTAAGGAATAAATTTAATTAATCAATCATTATTTTAATAATACCAATAAGAAAGATGATAAATGTGTTTCCTAATTTGAAATTCGTTATTTATTTATGATTTATAAATAATAACTTTATATTTGATTCGAACCTATGCAACTTAATTAACACCTAAAAGTTATTTTAGTTGAGGAATTTGAAAATACAACGGTGGTCCTTTTAACCTGAAGAGTGAAAATATCTCCGAAATCCGAAAGTAAGAATTTTAGAAAAAAAGTTAATCCCATATTTTTTAATTGAATTCGAATCTAGTAAAAAAAGTATTGTTAGAAGCGATTTTCTTTTTAGCGTTTAGGTTTCACTTCATCTTATAAAGTTAGGATTTTAAGTTTTTTTGCAAGATTCAGAATCTGAAAAACCCGACTTGGAGATAATCATGAAGTCCCCCATTTTTGATTTTATGATTTATTTTTTACTTTTTTTTCTCGAAAAACGATTGGATTGCATTTTCAGCAGCTTTAATTTGAAATAAAATAAAGGGTATTAAACCATTTAAAATTTTACAGTTTGGGGGGTTGGTGGTAAAAAAGTTTTTGACTCACTTATTACTGTATTTAAAGTTCCCCCACATTATAAAAAATATTGGCAACTACTAAAATTTTATTGAAAAATATTCGTCAAGCTTAAAAATATCGGCATTTGAAATTTTCAGTGAGACACCCTCCTGTATTTTCTTTGTACCCTGACCAGAAAAGTAAGAGGAATATTTTAAATATATGTAATATTATTAATTTTGACTAATTCTGAAGAAAATCGATGTTTTGAGCTACATAATGTAAAAACAGCAATAGAGGTTTTTCTAAATTCATAAAAATGTGAAATTAAAAATATTTCCCTTAAAAAATGCTACATGTGAATTTTTTTATATTTTTAACGATGTTAATTTTTCAGAGACTTTATGAAAACAAATCTTTTTCAATTATCATGTATTATTGATATTAAATAAATAATATTTACTTAGAACCAGTACATTTTTGTTTTTAGAACAAAAAAACAAGAAAATTTAGCAAAATTCGGAATTTTAATTAACGAATATAAAAATATTGATTTTTTTTAGAAAAAAAAGTTTTATGCATTAAAAAAATAAGTATCTTTCTTTTCTTACTTGAATGACCTAGTAGTTGCCTATAGTCAATTTATACTTCAACATTTATTCATAAAAAAATATCTATACATATAATTTTGTTATAATTTTGGTTAAGAAGAAAATTTATTTTAGATATTTAAGGTTTAGATTCATTTTGGATTTTCCTATAAAAATTAGACTATATGCATGGCTCAAAATATATGACTAATTTTTACGAGAGTTAATTTTTTTGAGAGACTTATTTTCCAATTTGTATTTAGAAATTTACGCTCCCAAAATTTGTGCATAACCATACGAGACACCTACTTTCGTCTGCAGAAAAAAAAACTTTACCATCGTATCAAAAGTTTAATATTACAAAATACATATTCCTAAAATATTGGCCTCCTCATACAGGGTGTCCCTGAATAACTGTGACAATTTTTTTGTGGTGATAGAGGAAGTAAGCATTTTTGACTTATAAAGTATTGTCTGGAAATACTTCCTTAAAAAGTTATACCACTTCAAAATTTTTCAAAAAAAAATATTTTTTTGTAAATTATACAAATATTATAAGAGATATTAATTTGAAATTTTGTCCACAGTTTTTTCACATAAGGATATCCATTTTCAGCCAATAAAAGTTTAAAAAATATTTTCAGGGACGTTACATGTGGGGATCAACTTTTTTTGGTCATATCTTTTGTTTCTTAACGTTTTTGATAATTTTAAAAGTACTAAAATATTCCTTGATTAATGTTCTACAGAAAAGGTACTCTTATTGTATGTCGGTCCGGTGCTTCATTTCGGAGTAAAAGTAGATTTTATAATTTTTAGCTAAAAATAAGAATTGGCGATTTTCATTTTAAGATTTCAGTTGTACCAACCTGTGTGTTTGGTTGCCTACATATTAAACCACAATCATTTTAGCTCACCCTGTATGTGGGTATCGAATCATATAATAAAATCATAAAAATAAAAAAAAATTAAAAAAAGATTATTTTGAAGATATATGTAAATTAACAGAATTACATGAATTTCACTTTTTTATTTTGATCATTTTGTAAGCAAAAACAAAAACTTCAGTTTTTTTTATTTTTTTTTTAAATTATATGATCCGATTTCAACATACAGGGTGAGCTAAAATGATTGTGGTTTAATATGTAGGCAACCAAACACACAGGTTGGTACAACTGAAATCTTAAAATGAAAATCTCCTCTAATTTCACAGCAAATGTCAAATATTGAAAATGTTTGTCTTCATTTTTGAGGCAGATGTCAAAATTTTCCTATCAAATCACTCCATGAACTAAAAATTTTCTGCCATAAATTCGTAATTTAACCAAAAAAATTTGTACCTTCACCTTTTTAATAACTTTTTAACTATTTTACTCTAATTTTGATTTAATTTTTTTTAAAGGAATAATAAAGAATATTAAAGTTAAGATGAACTCAAAATTAGTGACAAGATGTGGCATAATAAAATAACAAACACCCACACGATTGGCTCATTAAAATTATCATACTTTGTAAGTAAAATATTAAACGGGACAAATTTAAATATGACTGCTCATTATTATATTAAATGAAAATTATTAGAAAAAATGATTTCTTTGCACTTTAAGTTCACCAGTAAGCAGTAAACGAGCACTTTATTCCCCAAAGCTTCATTTTTTCATTTCGTTATCGACTCTTAAAAACTTCAACGACGGAAATATTAGTTCAAAATTCTTTCTTCATTCTGTTTTCAGTTTCTAAACATTTGGATATGAGCTGACTTTAAAAATATTATTTTCCAATTCATCCGAAAATATCGTATACATTTTGATTTATTTCTTGTCCGAAAATAAGATATACTTTTTTAATTTAAGTACATAGTTAAAATAATTTTTTTTGAAATATTTTAAGGCTTATACCGGGTGTCCACGAAACTAGGGCCACCCCTACAATTTTTTTATTTATAAAAATTTGAAATTTTACTACGTTATATGGCATAAGAAAACGCGTTTATTGAACTAAAAAAAATCAACTTCACTTCCGGTTTCGCCGGAAATGACATCAACTTTCTTATTTTAAATGTGACACCTTATTTTTATTGTTATTATTAAACATTGATAAGTTCCAAATATGCTTGTTATAAAAATAAATTTTTCTGACTTTTTAACAAAAAATTTTGGATTTTTTTAGTAAATTTTTTAAATAAAATCTATTAAAACTACTCTTAAATAATTTAAATAGGTAAAATAAATTGTAAATTATGAAATTCATTCGGGCGTTTTTGAGAAATTATTATATTATTTATAATTTTTAAAATGCGATTTTTGCAAATATCTTTATTTCTTCAAATGGCATAATAGTGGGGCCACTCCCTATTTAGATTTTCCGATTACAGTGATACATAACATGAAGGAATAAACCTTAATTGAACTTACTCTTTATTTAGAAATAAAAATATAAAATGACCAAAACAATTTCCTTTCGTTAATCCCAATATTTTTTTAAACGTTGCCATATTTTCGGACGGACGGAATATCGTTTTTGTTTTTTTTTTAAGTTTTCTTATTATTTCGATAAATACTCAAGAGATTATTCAAACTTTCATAAATGCACTTAATTAATAAAATATTGAAATTTGAATTGTAATTAATATCCAAAATTATGTAACGAAAATATTTCTTTAAAGTTCTTTCTCCAAGCTGATGAGTTACATGAAAATTCACACTGTTATATTTTGAAAAACGAAACGTTTTCATAATTCTTAAACCCAATTTTTAATTTCTTAAATAATCGATTCGATTTTGAAATAATTATTAATTGTATATTCTATATGAGCTATAAAATGAGGGATTGGAGTTTTTCTAGCTTCTTCCATTATTGCGACTTCGGAAAAACCTTTACTTTGACAATTTCAGACATTTTAGCCGCTTTTTGGCCGTCTTTCGTCTAAATTCGCCAAAATCCGTAGAAATCAATTCATTATCAAATGAAATTATTTAGAAATAAAGATATTGTTTTCTCGGTCATTGACTATTAAGGTTCCCATATGTGCTGCTTGCTGCTTCGCCTAAAAACAATAATTCAAAATTGATATAAATAATAAATATCTTGTGTGTTTAAATTATTCTTAATAAAAAAAAACTATTAACATGCAAATAATAATTGAAACCACAAGGTCGTTAAGCATGGCATAAATTTTAATGCAATAATATTTCAAGAAGTAGTTATTAACACAAGATAACTTTAGATACCTATAGATGCTGGTTTAATTGAGAAATCTCTAACGACCTCTCGTTTATTTATTAATCACCAAAACTTATTTATAATAACCAATTTAATGACATAATCAATTTTTCTTAAAGAAAGGAAATATTTTTTACTTATTAGTAATTTAACAAGGAAATTGTTATAATTAAATTAAAATTAAGAGTTTTGTCATTGAAACAGTTGAAAACCTTTTTGTTCTTGAATTCTAAGTTGTGAATAATTAAACATTTTACCCTTGGAAATAATTATTATTGCTGTGAACGCTGAATCAAAGACATATTAGTTGGTGCGTATAACCTATTTTACTAAGCAACAATTAAATTTCATTATAAAGTATCAAATTACTGTTCAAACTTTATAAAGGAATGTGTTGAATTGTATAAAAACAAATATTTCAAATAAGGCTTACAATTAGTGAGTTCTTATACTCAGGGTGTTTAAGAATTTAATATTTTAAATTTCAACTAAATTTTTTACCTGATAAAGTTGTGAGTCGCCTAAAAATTTAAACTATATGATGCATTTAGTTAGATTTTTTTGAAATATCTATTTAACATTTAGCCTATTTTGCATCGTTGATTCCTAACTGGAAACACCTGTGTAGTACTCGATGACATTTTTCGAACTGCAATTTAAAGATAATTAAATTTATTTTTTCAAAAGGACATGAAATAAAATATAAAAAAAAGAAACGTATAATTTGGTGGTATTAATAAAAATAAATTAATTAAAGGCCATCATAAATTGATGATTAAACTACCCTTGCCTGTGAACTGTAATTTAAAGCTAGTCTTTAGTACAAAACATGCAATCATCACCAAATCACGTTAATTTAAAAATTGAAGGTAAATCCCCCACATTGAATAATTACCAACTAAATAATCCTTACTACAACTTTTTTGCAATGAAAAAAGTAATCATGCAATTTTCGAAAGCAACCGAAAATAACTGACAACCAAGACCAAGAATCCTGTGTAAATTTGGGACGATTTCATAAAGTTCTCTTTACATATTTTTGTTTATTTAATTAAATATAGCTGACATTTAGGTGATGTAATAATTAAGAATAAAGGTAGCCCCACTTATTCCCTTCTTTTGAATAGAAAAACGAAAGTAAAACCGGCGGCTAGTCACCGTTAATTTTCAAGTTTGTTTCAGCTTCGATCTAGAAAGGATCAAGTACAAACAGGTGAGAGGGATTTTATTTATTTACGCTTAATTAACCATTATTTACACATTTCAAATGCTGAGTAGTGATTCAAAAACAATTAAAACAGGAATTGATAATTAAAAACGGTGATTTTAATTTGCCATTTCGTTTTATCGCTTTTATAATATAATATCTAATATATCTAGTATTTTAAGAAATTTTTTATTCATATTATCATGGATTTAAAAAATATACTACAGGTTGTTTATACAGGGTGCCCCATTTTAATTAATCAAGTTGAATATCTTGAAAACTAAGTGGTTTCCTTAAAAATATTTTAGACAAAAATTGTAGAGAATCAAAGGGAACATTATATAATAGTGCCATGGGTTTTATGGGAAATATTTTTTTAAATAGGTTCGATCATTTTTATTGTAGATTCGTAATCAATGAAAAATAATAAGCAAGTTTTGGTTAAAATATTTTTTTTTAAATTTCAATTTTTGGTGATATTTACCAAAATTAACAGAAATTTTTATATTTTCGCTACAGTTTTGCTAGTTTTTAAAGAAAAATCGCAAGAGGCAAAAACTGATCTTCATGATGACATTTGAGCTTATCTTTAAATTTAATATCAAAAAACTAAGTTAACATTTTTTTAGGAAATAAATTAAACGAACTGAATTAAGGTTGCCATTTGAAACAAAAAGTTTTCCCATAAAAATTAAAAACCCATGACACTATTTAATAGAGCCTCTACTGGATTAATCAAAATGAAACACCCTGTATGTATAAGTTTGTACACCAATTCTTTTTTAAATTTTCGACCCAATCTATAAAAATTTCAAGATTTTATTTAACCAAACTATGAAGAAATACTACTTACTGTTCACTCGTGTAAATTTGAAAAAAGTCTTTTGTATTAATCACGGTGTATTGATTAATCAAATTTAAATACTAAAAAATGTGGTGATTGCATTTTTCAATTATTTACTAAGCTTCGAAGAAGCAGCACTATTCGAATTAAAAATGAACAATACATACAGTGCGGACATAAAGTAAATCTCTAGTTTATCAAATCGACCACAAAATTAATTCTAGCTTGCTTACTTCTTTTTTTTTATAAATTTTTAAAAATCATCTTACAGCTTCAACAAGTAAAATAGTACAATTATTTCAAAATCTTAATTTTTTTAATGTTCTTCTAAAAATTCTTCACAAAACTGTGCTATATTTTTTACAGAAATCTCTAATCTATTCCTATCAATCACAAAATTAATTCTAGCTTGCTTATTTATTTCTTTATAAATTTTTAAAAACTTTACAGCTTCAACAAGTGACACAGTGCAGTTTTTATAAAATCTCATTTTTTATTATTCTTTTAGAAATTTTTCAACAAACTCGGGATTATTTTTTGCAGAATTCTCAAGTTTATTCAAATCAACCGTAAAATTAATTCTAGGTCACTTCGTTATTGTTTTATAATTTTTTTAAAATTATTTACAACTTCAACAAGTATAATAGTGTAATTTTTACAAAATCTCAATTTTTTCAATGTTCCTCTTGGAATTTTTCAACAAATCGAGCACAAAATTAATTCTAGCTTACCTCGTTATTTCTACTTATATAATTTTTTAAAAATCATTTTACAGCTTTATAAAATCTCAATTTTATTAAAGTTTGACTTTTTCAACAAATTTGAATTATTTTTTTGCAAAAATCTCAGATTTTTTTAAATCAATTGGAAAATAAATTCTAGCTTACATGGTTATTTTTTTATAAATTTTTAAAAATCATCTTGGAGTTTCAACAAGTTTAATAGTGCAGCTTTTAGAAAATCTCAATTTCTTTAATGTTCCTCTTAAAATTTTTCAATAAATTCGGTTTCATTTTTGCAGAATTCTTTAATTTATTTAAATCAACCGAAAAATTAATTTTAGCTCACATGGTTTTTTTTTTACAGATTTTTGAATTTTTTTAATGTTCCCCTTGGAATTTTTCAATAAACTCGAATTTATTTCGGGCAGAACAGGGACTAATTTTTGTACGGTCTTCTTTTTGGGGACCTCAAAATGCTAAATTGCAACTTTAAAAAACAATTAAAAATAAGTGCTAATATTTCAGGATGAGACCAATTTTGTAGTAGCCAAAATTAACAGACATTTTATTTTGGAAGTTTCGATAGTTTTTCTACAAAACTAAAGTTTTTTTTAGAAAAATCGCAACATGTAAATGAATTTCATGATGACCTTTAACGTTACCTTTAATTTTAATATAAAAAATTTAACACTTTCCTAAAAAAAATTAATTCATAAACTTTGGTTTTAATTTAAGAACTTCTTGCCTCTTGCGATTTCTAAATAACAAATAACTTTAATTTTCTAGTAAAACAGTAACGGAAATCCCAAAATTAATTTTAGTAAATATCATGAAAAATTGAAATTTTTTAAAACAAATGCATCGACCAAAAACCAAAACTATCTTTTGATTTTTATAGTTTACGAGTCTAAAATAAAAAATATGGGTTCCCATTTGAAAAATAAATATTTCCTTATAAAAATTAAAACCCCAAACCCAATGGCATTATTAAAACGGTACCACTATTGTCTGAAACATTTTGAAGGCAATCACCTATTTAACCATTTTCTAATTTCATACAATAAAAATCATTGAAAACTAAATTTGATAAAAGACATTTTTTTAAATTTAATATAGGGAAAAACAAGAAATAGACTTTATAATGACAGTTTTTAAGAGGATAGTCGACATATTTGAGTGTACGATTTTGAAATTCGCTTGATATTTGCAGTTTTGATCATATTTCTTTTCTAGTGGAGCTTTTTTAATTTTTTTTTGTACGCCGAAGAGTATTCTGTCTACCAATTTTCTCTTTATTTGTTTTTGTAAGTCAAACCAAATTCGCGATTTTGAGAAAGAGCTCTCTCTCTCTATCAGCGAATTTGTGAAACTGTTAGGCTAGTATAAAACGTTAGTAGTAACTTTACTAATTTTGAATAAAAATTGATTATAAATAAAAATTTGAAGTATATTTAGTAAATACTTTGTAAAAAAATACAACTTTATCCTGTATTTACAAATATAAACATGTAGGTTCAATACTGACTTCGGTAGTTCATTAATTTGCCACAGAGGACCAACAGCGTCATCTATTGGTAGTTAAAATTCCCAATAGTCTTACGGCACCGCTTAAAAACTTAATTTTTGGAGCGCTGTAAAAAGTTTAAAAATATACTTACAACAAAAAAGTAAACTATACACTGTTCGTTTATGATCTTTATTCCTTAACTTATTACTAGCGTTGTAAAAAAATATTATTACAATTAGATTTTTAACATTTTTGAAAATGCTACTAAGCAAACATTTTTTGTAAACTTACTGCTGCTGTATGACTATTTGGTTTGTCAATATATTTCTTATCCATTGTTTGGGACATTTTTAAGGATATTCCAATTTATAAGGTCTTTTAAATTTTAGATATGCGTGTGTTCATCACTACTTTTATTTTTGTGGCCTCTGCTGCCTATGTCTGGGGTTACTCTGGTGGAGCTCCTGAAGATGTGTGCGAAGATATGTTACCTAAACACCCTGTAGATCCCCAAAAATCTGCATTTCCCTACACCGTAGTCGTTGACAAACCAAAAGTATCTTCTGATGGAAAAGTACACATTACCATCTCAGGTGGAAAACCTTTCAAAGGATATTTATTGCAAGTCCGTGATGGAGATAAAGCTGTAGGAACTTTTAACATCGATGGGTTAGATAAATACAGCAAAAGCATTAACTGCTTCGGTAAAAAAGAGGTTGGTTTTGAATTTTTTTATTTACTAATACTAATTCTGCTTTATTTTCATAATTTACATGTAAATTACTCAAAATCTAGGTCCTTATTAATTTTTTTTACTCCGAAAGTAGAAAAAGTAGTATTTATCTTCTTAGTATAAGCTTAAACAGTTCAGAAGAAAATGAGATATGGTTGACAAATTTCTTAAATGTAGTTTGTAGAAAATTATCAAGTTTTAGAAAATAATAAAAAAAAATATTTCGGCTTTATGAAAAAATGCTTAACCCTTTCCCTTTTTTTAGGAAAAAGAAAGGGAAACAAGTGAATATAGTTTTGTTACTTTACATACAAGAACTAAACTGTATTTATAAGATTTGCACTCCGCTTTTAGAATCTAACTTTTTCTGAATAATTCTGTTCTTAAAGTGTTGTAATTTATTACACAAATTTAACATTTGACCGTTTATGACCATACATACAATTTTCTAATTTTATTATTTATTTAAATAAAGCAGAATATTCGTGAGTATAATTATTACTAATTTATTTGTATAAAGTTAATTGTAATATTGTAGGTATACAGCAATGCTCTTGAAAAACATGTTTCTCAAATGATAAAACAATTTATTCATTTGTTAAACAGTTTTGCGAGTCGAATAGTCCCAGTCGATTTAAATAAAATGTTATATAATGGAGGGCACTTAAACGTGGGTAGACGTTAATATTTAACCAGAAACTTCAAGGGTCACACGCGCGTTATCGTTGCACTGGAAACATTTTTGTCATCTAAAATCACTTTGCACACATGATTTAATTTATGAAATTATCGCATTCACGAAATTTATTTTATTAAGCTTATTTTTGTTAAATTAGCAGGTATTAATAGGGTTATTCTGAACAAAAATGTTAATCGTATCAGCACTGATTAATTTGAATGTCTCCATGTCAAATAAAAGCGTTATTCTGTAAACTTTACAGTAACGTAACAGCGATGTAAAATAACATCGATTAAAATAATAACATTACATTAATGTATAATATTGAACAAAATTATAATATTACATTGATGTACAATGTATTTTAATAGAGAAAATGTTAAGTTTCAGTAAAGTTTACAGAATAGCTTTTTTTTGACACATTATGCCCTGTTACAGCTAACATTTATTCAGAATGACACCTTAAGCTTAAACTGCTTACAGCTGATGATGAAAATAACTAAAAAGCTCAGGTGATGTACAGAGGCCTAAATAATTAAGGACGAGTTTAGACCTGGGATTCTCAATCAGTCGATTGCAACATGGTTTTAAATATACCTTTTCGTATCTCAATTATTTTTATTGATTCATTCATGATTTTTGAAACTGAAAAACAATTTTAGACAAGATTTTGGTTGATCGTAAAGCTTGGTAAAAAAATAGATTGCTTTTAAAAAAGTTGCAATCAGAGCTTAGGGCAATATAAAAATTGATAATTAATAACTTTAATAAAAAATGAAATACCATAACATTTGAATTTGAGGGTGTTATTTTGAAAATAACAAACAAAAACTATTAACATGAATCTATGTATGGTCTATTGGAACGTACTTCGCCTGAGATGAATTATCCGGGTTTAAGCTTTTTTATATGTAAGCAAGCATTGTTACTGTGTCTAAAAAAAATGTATCATTAAAATCATTTATTTTACACCAGTTATATTAATGAATATTACAAATTCAACACTAAAATGTATAAAAGTGACACAAACACACTAATACTTTATACACAATTTATTTAATTTAAATCATTCACGTAAAATTATTATACATCTTATAAATCAAGCCACAAGCTTTGTTTAATAACAAAACAATGAAAATTTAATCATATACAGCTTCAAACTTAATAAATTATGCTTAACGCATCAAAGTTGGTATATTCATGTGAATAATTACATTTTTTTTAGAACGCTGCTACGCACAAAAATTCCGCTGATAAAAAATCAGTAACACTGGAATGGAGTCCTCCAGCAGGTGTTAAGAAAACCTACACTGTTTAGTAAGTCAAGAAATTAAATCAAAGTTATTTTAAAGATTAACTGAACTATTTTTAGTGCCACCGTTGCTGAAAATGGTGGAGTTTTTTGGGTACGCAAACCAACAGCAAAAATAAATGTCCATTAAATAATATAAGACATAATCTCATTTTCACCAAGTGTAATTTTGTACATATAATAAACAGTTTTGATAAAATTGACTTAACTTATTCACTAATGAACTTACAACTAATTTAGCATACCTAACAAAACTTCCAACGATTACCACACTCGTTACATAAGACGAATGTGGTCATCGGTTCATCAGATGACCTAGTCTGTAACTGATTATAAGTGCAATTTTTCTTCTTACATTTTCCACACTTCAACATTTCCGTTTTCGTACCTGAAAACACAATTTTAAGCATTGGGATTAGGATTTTTACGAGTATTTTACCTTGAACTGTAGCAAGCTGAGCATCATTTATGGCTTCTTTCATGAAACGCTCCCGAATCTTTTTAATTTCATCGTTTGCCATCTCCTCAGCAGTCATTACTGCTAAGCGATTCGCAGTGATCACACCAACTCTGAAGTTAGTTCGTAAATTCGGATTTTTTGGATCTTTCAAGTTTGAAATTCTCGATCTAACACGATTTTTATAACGCATGTCTGTGTTTTTAAATTCTTGATAAATCGCTTCTTCCAATTCTTCAGCCAAGTCCTCTGGCGTAGCACAACCTTAAAAAATAAATAATTTAATACTAATTAATAATAATGAAAGTAAATCTTACCTTCAAAATCTTCTCCATCGACATTTAATGCAGCGCACAGCATTTCTCTGCACTTTAATCGAACGGAATCCATTGTATTCGAACTTGCAGGTGGGAAAGAAGACGGTAATTTCTTTTTTTCTTTTTCACGTTCTTCCCTAGATCTTTCTTCTCTGTCCTCACGGCTTTTATCTTCCTTTTCCTTTTTTGGTTTTGTAGAAGATAACGACTCTTTAGGATTTGTGCATGGAATAAACTTTTTCCAATTCTTAATAAGAGTTTTTGCTAAACTAATTACTTCTTCATCTTGGGTCGATTTTCTTAAAGCATTCACTGTCATTCCTATACGGGTTTTGGATAACACATCTAAGTTTATGCTCATCGTTTGAAGTTCTTTTAGTAAATCCAAGGCCTGGTCTTGGCTCTAAATAAAAAAAGAATAATCCTACATAAATTTCCGTAACAAAACACTATCTAATTTCTGCTTTATGCAAAATAGAATAATAAACGAAATGGTAAAATTTTGCTATTTAATGCAAACTTCGTGTAAATATTTAAAACTAACATAATTGTGACCGGTACGTAACATTGAGTTTTATTAAGTTTATAAAGCTTAAAAACCACACCAAATGAAATCACGAATTAACGCACTGATTCGATTCACAGTTAAAAATAATAATAATATTTTAAGAATGCACTTATCCCTTAATTACTAATTAGTTTATATTTACTAAATTTCCAGGAAAAATACAATAAGACAATTATTAAAAACGAGTAAATACTCTAGTATACTAACGGCGTCTTTATCCGTCATTTTCGATAGTTTCTTTTGGATTCTCATTACTTCCTCTTCCACATTCATTTTTATTACGTTTAAAAGTTAGTTACTTAAAAAAAACTTTAAAAACTCTTTCTAATCTCTATAAATATTTTTGCAAAAACAACAATGGCTGTATGCTGTATGTTGACGCTTCTAGAGTCAGATGAGAACTGTCATGTCTACCAACAGTCGGTTGCCGGAAAAAATACCGCCATGAATTTTAGACCACAGAACGAATATTTTATAGTTTGGAATAGAAAATGAAAAGTATACAGTGTGTTACAAAAATTGGGTCTTTCGATTTCAACGAAATGTATTTTGAATAGCGTTTTCGAATTAAATCACTATTTTATCTATTATTACATGCACTGAGTACGAGAGTGCGCATTTCGTGCCCTTGACACTACCCCAGTTCATTAGCAGTTTAAATTCACATCCAGTCCAACTTTGCTACACGAGTCCAATGAATAAATCGAACACGTTTATTGGTTTTCAGAACAGTTTTCCTAATCCCACCATGAAACAGTTTAAACACGGTTTTAGCTAAAACTAACAAGTACGACATTTTGTGCATGTATTTTCAACTTAAAACCCTAAGGGTGGGTTGCATGAAAAAGTTTTAATTAAAACCAGCTTTAAACTGAAAAGTATGACACAAAATACATGCAAAAAATGTCATACTTGTCGGTTTTAGCTAAAACCGACTTTAAGAGTCTCATATAAAGCGAGATAAAAAAAGAGTGTATTATTATTCTGTGATATAAACTATAAAGTTGCCATTATTGTATTACAATAAGTAAATATAAACAATAATGATAATGATCGATTTGAAATATATTTGGTTGCCCAAAAGATTTTTTAGAAACAGTAGAAACAATTTATTTGCGCCAACTAGGTTATACAGGTTCCTGTAACTCTATAACAAATTGTTTTTACTGATATTACACCTAATGAAATCTTTTAGTCCGGCGTTTGGTGGAGAACCAGCATTACGCTACTAATAGTCGCGGCGATTATAAATAGTAGTGTAATGAGTTAAGTTTTAGCATTTCGTCTCCTCAAAATTGGTTTGTTCAATATCCACTTTTTGGCGAAATTGAGTTATACAATATACCAAGTATTAAGTTGAAGTTGGCTTATTCAACGAAAAGAAATCAAGTATATTTCAGTAAATAAAGGTTTTTTTAGTATATTTTTTATTCAACAACCTGCAATATTATTACAATTCTGTATTGCAGTGTTCAATATCCATAAACCATATTAGATCTTTTCCCGTTTTGGAATCTCACTATTGTCGATCTAATTCCCAAAAACAGTATTTAGAAGCAAATTTAAATATAACAAAAATATTGTGGAAGTGATATAATATGCAGACAAAGAATTCCACGTTCTACAAAAAAATAAGGGTAGAACCGACGATGAAAATCCATCTTTAATAGCCATATCTACTATAAAAGAAGACCATAATACAACTACATCGCGAAAGGCAAAAGACCTAAATTCGACGGTAAAATATCTGGAAGAGGGATCTGATAAAAATTTTTACAAATCTTTAATAAAAAATATTAAAATACAAAATTAGATTTAAGAATTTTCGTAGCATTTTCAGAAAATATTAATATTTTTTAATAATAATAAATCATTTATTGTTGTGGTGTTAATAATAATAAATTTTTAAGTTTCTAAAGTTTTTTTTTTATTAAATAAACCTAGACTTTGATTATTCAATATCCTCATATTTTGTACAATATCCACTTCAGTGACCAAGTACAAATATTAAACACTGATTTTGTTCAATATCCAAAGTAAAAATGTGTAAAAACTTATTATTTATCGATAATAACATAAAATACCAACCAGAAATACATGTCAAACATAAATATGTATATGCAAGAACTAATTTTAACTCCACGTTTCATACAAATATGAAATGCCATTAACTTCTATGTTTCAATGGCCTTTTCTCGAAAACTCTAAAAGTGGACATTGAACAAACCAATTCTGAGGTGACGATTTCCTAAAAAAAATAAATAAAATATTATTTTAATGAACACACTGTATGTACTTTATTAGAAATTCCTATCCTAATGTTGGCTACACTTTTTTATAGATTTCTAACATAAATCATATTCTATGATCTTAAATTCGTATTCAAACGGAGTTTTTAAAATTATATTTTAATAAAAATAATAATAAGTAAGCGATCGAGTTAAATTACAGGGTTTGAATAATAAAATTTACTTTTTCATAAAAATTGCTTTATTTATTAGTTTGGTGTGAGATGTGACATTCAGAAATATTTAATTTATTTTCTTACTTACAAAGAAGTTTAATACTTTGTGAATAATTGAATCCACTAGAAGCCCATGCGAAATACTTACGTTCTGATAATTACACTTTCACCACATTAGTTACTTTCTTACTTTCATTATAAAAAATCGCACTTGAAACTAGTGGCGCCATCTGGCTATGACCTATAATATCATTAAAAATTTCGATTTTTCTCCGCGTTTGCGTGGATTAACGCGTTAAATTTTACGAATTTCGACCGTAACCCTCGAAATGAACATAAAACTGCCGCCTAATTAATAAATAATTAAGCCTAAAATGTGAAATACCTTTATTTTAATTATGTTCTTAAAAGAAAGTAAGTGTGGCCCTATTTGCCAGCGCTGGTCATTTCCAGTGCCAATATTTTGTTACATTGCATTCTTTTTAATCATTTGGATGTTATCAGTTCCTTTAAAACCGCATATAACTATTAATATTCCAAGCTCAGCTCATTTTAAACCTGGAATTGAAGATACTTTTGAAATTCGGCTCAAAAACAGCAATTTTAATTCAGATAAAAAGGATGAAGACCCTTTGAGTTCCAAAGGAGATTATTTAGTTAATGTTAACAATAGGGAAAATGTTAATAAAGATCAAACGGAGATTTTAACAGAAGTTTTTAAAAAGTAAGTAATTACCATCTTATTTAGGTCTTAAAAGTCTACACTTTGTATGATTTAAACTTTTATTGTAATCGTAGGGCAGATAAGGATAAAAATGGAAAGTTGGATTCACGCGAACTGTCTGGTTGGATACGTATGAAAATTGTTGAGCATATAACATCAGCGATTGGTAATAATTATGGTTTGTTTTCAAAAATTGACAATAATCCAAGAAATGGTGTGGTAACTTGGAAAGAATATCACTCATATTTTTTAAAGAAGCGAGGATTTAGTAGGAAATATGTTAAAAATCATGATGAAAAGAGGCATCGAGGACTTGAAAGATCTTTAAAAGGTATTAAAATTATTGCAAATGATACTTACCTAGCATTAAACAAATCTAAAAAAAAATCAACATATTTTTGTTTATATTTAAAATTAATGATAAGAAAAAATTTCGATCAAAATCAAACAAAAATATTAATTACTGTGGTCTATTATTTATAAAAAAACAAAATCAAAATTAATTGAAATATTCAGAATGACTAGTAAATCGACGACCGACGAGATAAGAGTAAAAAATTTATATAAAATATGAAACCACTATAACATCTTAAATTTAGATTTTTTTTTTAAATAGAACAAATAATGCGAGATAAAGCATCTTGGATGGAAGCTGCACGGACGAATCCAGATTCACTCACCGTTGATGAATTTTTGGCATTTACTCATCCAGAATCAAGCACCATAAATCATCTGGCTTTAGTTGATGAATTGTATGATAAATTTGATAGAGATGGTGATGAAACTCTTACAGAAGATGAATTTGCCATTTTACAGACTGAAGGTATGAATATTATATTAAAAAATCATAATTTACCGTAAAAACAATTATTATTAAAGGTCTGGATGATGAAACTGTTGTTGTACGACAAGACGAAAATGAAAGAAGGGCTGAATTTCGAAAAAATATAGATCTAAATGGTGATGGCCGAGCTGATAGGCGAGAATTATTACATTACGTTGCTCCGCAGAGTCCACGTCACAGTGAGCACGAAGCTGAAGCTTTATTAGCACTTGCTGATAATGATCAAGATACGACTTTATCTTTGGATGAAATGTTGGCTCACCCAAACTTATTTTTAAAATCCAAAATGGTTGATACCGCAAAAAGTTTCCATGATGAGTTTTAAAACTTTGTTAATTTTGTATATGTATTTTTCATATTGAAAGAATAAAATTTTTTAATTATAAAATTATTGTAGAAATGTTTTAACCGGAACACGCAACAGTCACAACTTTCTTAAAAGTACATAGACTCTTTTTGGAAATTTTAAGTTCAGTTTTCTAAAACACAAAGGAAATTAATTACCACATTTCCATGCAGTAATTTTGAATTGCAAACGTTATACATATATACTTCTGATTGGAAGATTTATTTAGAAAGCCAATAAGAATCAAGTTTAGAGAATACAATTCATTTTCAAGCTGAATGGAAACGTGGTAAATGTTACCACTAAAATCAATTTTCAAAACCAAACAATCCCTAAAGCGTTTATAGATTGAATTGCAACTGTAATGAACCCTGATTTTGACAAGTGAGCATGGCGCCCTGTACATTTTATAGTTTGTTAAAATTCCCCATAAAAAGCCCATACTCCGATTTCAAACTGAAATGGATCAAATTTAATTTTTTTTGGCCAATTGAGTATTTAAAAAAAAAGTATTGTAAAAATTAAATCATTTAATTTTAATAATTAGTCCAGTCATTTGGTAGTTTTACCTGGAAGCTTTCCGGGAGTTTTGAAAATGGGGGTATATTATAGATTTTGATGAGCTCTTTCCGAATTTCAACCTATGTAATACACTTTCTCCGAAATTGTTCCACTTTTCACAAAATAATTAATATTTTCGAAACTTTTAGCACCTCCTGGACGTTTAATACCTTAAAATTCGCACCTCCCCCAACAAATTTCGTAAAAATTATAATTTTCGGTTGAAAATTGCGCCATCCAGGGCCGTTTTTATACCAAAACTTCTTTCAAAAAAACTATTTAACCGATTTCAACCAAACATTTTTTTAAATGCGTCTATTCATAGTAGTTACGTTCGGTAAACATTTATAATATTTATTGTATCCCCTACTGGAGATACCACGAAAAAAAGCGCGTTCTTTTTATCGTGGTTCTCTTGGCAAGAAAGTAATTTCGGTTTTGTGATATGAAATTTTTTTTTTTTCTTAATACAACGAATAGGCTTTAATCAATTATGTTTTCCATTTTGTTCAAAGATCTTTTGCCATCTTTTTTGCAGCTTCATAATACCCTGCTCATAGAACTTTTGGTCCTTATCAGAAAAAAACTGAAGCGCGATTTAAGATCATCATCGTTTGTTAAATTTTTACCATTCAAAGAGTTCTGCAAACTTCGAAATAAATGGTAATCAGATGGTGCCAGGTCAGTGCTGTATGGGGGATGCGACATCACTTCCCAACCAAGTTCCAATAATTATCATGGTGGAAAACAATTCCTTTACGACTTGCCAATTCTGGCCGTTTTTCTTTGATTGATTCGTCCAGTTTCACCAGAGGTGGGAGTTTGTTTCTATCTTGATATTTATCAAGCTTGATAAAACTCAATAGGGGGCTATTCTCGAATTACACATGACACGACTTTTATCATTCTATCCTTGTCATTCAAATGCAAAAATGAGAGTCTGGCCTTGTCATGTCGTATACGATGTTCTGTTGTGTGATTCGAGAATATCCCCCCTCTTGAGTTTTATCAAGCTTGATAAATATCAAGATAGAAACAAAATCCCACTTCGGTTTTTGACAGTAAACATCTGAATTGATTCTCTGGTTTCTTGGAAGCAGCTCAAAATAAGCAATACCTTTATAATCCCACCAAATCAACAGCACGATCATTTTTTGATGCAATTCAGCTTTCGATACGGTTTGTGCTCGTTCATCGAGCTTGGACCATGATCGTTTTCGAATGATGTTACTGTAGGTGCTCCATTTTTCATCACCAGTGATGATTCTTTTCAAGAAAGGATCGTTTTCATTGCACTTAAGGTGCATATCGCAAATATTGATTCGTTGTGTTAAGTGAATATCTTTCAATTCATGTGGAACCCAAATATCGAGCTTCTTAACGAGTCCAAGACAATTTAAGTGATTTTCAATAGTTGTGTGCGATACATTTAACCTCTCTGCAATCTCTCGAACAGTTATATGACGATCCTCTTTAATAATGACATTAGTTTGGTCATCATAAACTGTAGGTCAACCAGAACATTGGTCATCTTTGAGTAAAAATTTTCAAGAACGGAATTTTTTAAAGCAATTCTGACACATGCGCTCTGTTATACATTCAACATCATAAACTTTACATATCTCTTTGTGAGCCTCTGCAGCTTTCTTTCCTTTGCGGAAATAAAAAAAGTAAAATATGCTGAAAATGTTCGTTTTTGCACTCCATATTAAAATTGATCCTCAACTAACAGCTACACACAAAATCACACATTAAGTGTTCCTAAATTAACTTCAATATGACTGAGGTCAAATGTCAAAAGACAAAGAACATCACTCACATAATTCATTCAAAAAATTTAAATAATGCTCTCTATGTGTGACAACCAAAATTACTTTCTTGCCAACCTAATAAATACACTTTGCGGCGCTCATACGCCAAAACTATTGATTTTACGAGAAAATGGTTATTACATAAATTGTATGAAACTTCCTCTAGTTTATTTTTGGATATAAATGTTTTTCTTGTAAAATGAGTCGGAAAAGAGATATTGTCAAAAAAACTGCTTTTGGGCGCTATTTTTCCAATATGGCGGCTCGAGCGGCAAAGTTGAAATTCGGAAAGAGCACATTGAAATCTATAAAATACCCCCATTTTCTAAACTCCTGGAAAACTTTCCAGGCAACCACCTTTTTTACTCCCAAATGGCAAAACTAATTATTTAAAATAAATTATTTATTTTATTTTTAAATATAACTTTTGAACAATATAAACTTTAAAAAGTAATAATAAAAAGGGCCTTATATACAGAATGAAGAAATAAATACTTAAATTTTAAAGGAATGAATTATATCCTAATCAGATCCATTTTTACTTCTTCTTCCTGTCTTGAATACACTTAGGGCAGAACCATTTACCTTTCGGTTTAATTGTTAAACCAACACAAGCAAAATGGAACCATTCGATCGGACACTAAAAATTAAGAAAACATTAATTGTAACACAAAAAATTCTTTAAACACGGTTGTTCAAAATGTGATCGTTGAGAGAATTGTCTACCCAAGTTTTTTTTTAATACTTTGTGAAATTTGTCCACTTTTGGCTGTTTTAAAGATTAAGAAAAATAACATTCTTTAATTAGAAATTTCACAGATCTCTTTTTGGTTTTAAAACATAATCTATTACAAAAATAAGTTCCAAATAGGAAAATAACATATTGCGACATTAAATTATTTGCAGTTTATCATCTAAATAAATCTGAACAATTCGTTTATAAACACCTCAAAATAAAATTTTTATAACTCTACAGAAAATCCCAAGCTTTGAGATACCTCGAACTTTAATAATTTTAGCTTGTAAAGGATGAAAAAAAAATTAATAATTTTTAAGATATTACTTACATCAGGATTATCACAACCAATCATTTCACCATAAGATACTTGATGGCATAAACAATAAGTCGGTTCATTTGGATCTACAGGCATATCTAGTACATCACCAGGATGTGCAATTCCAAGAGCAATGTCTGCAATAAAAAAATTAAAGTAAGTACTTTTTATATAACAAATTTAATTATATTTATGAGTGCGAGTTTTAAATGAAATGGATGAAGTGATACTGACCCTCACCTGATGCAGCATTAGCATTACTGTTAGAGTTATTGTTTCCACCATTTCCAGCTCCCGTTCCTTTCTGCTTTTTCTTCTTGTTTCGAACTGTTCCTGTTGAGTCCTCTTCACTTGAATTTCCAGAACGCTTCTTTTTATCAGTTTTACTATCTTTCGTTTTCTTTCTTCCTTCTAATAAAAATCAATGCAATAATTAAATTTTTTTAATAAAAAGTAAAGTCATTATAAATACGAATGAATTGTTTCTTACTTTTAACAGTGGGCTCTTCCTGATTTCGTGAATTCAATGCCTTATCTTGTATCTCAGATTCAAACTTTGCTAAGTCAGAATCTAAACGTCGTATGTGTTTATCAACAAGTTCATAGGTTTGTATAGCTAGTTGTACTTTATCATCACCATATTCCTAAAATAACTTTAAGGTTTTATAAAATTTCTATATTTTAAATTTAAATAAGAATGAGATAAAATACTAGAATACAAAATAATAAAAAAAATACTTTAAGGAAACCTTTGTAGATACTGAAAATTCTCATATAGTGTATTAAAAAACGAGTTTCATAAGTCACATATTGAAGCACACGTTCAATTTTAAAATACGAGCTGTGTAGCGATAAGTATAGTCGACGTTAGAATTGCTAGTCTATTATCGGATTATAATAAAATACAACTCGTACATTGTACATTCTTTAATTATATATATATAAGAAATATTTATTGATACATAAAAACGATACATATCAAATGGCTATCGACCGGAGTCTTTCTGCCTTAACATATTATGATTATTGTTTATTTTGACTTATGTTATATGTGTAAGAGATGTTGTTATTAATTTGATTTTAGATTTCTAATAATATCCTTGAGGCTTTTAGCTGGGTTGAGGTGTCTTCTTCTTGCTACATTGCTGGAATACATGAATTTGTTGATTATTTCTCCTGGGAATTTTTTTGCGATTTTAGTAGACAACGTCAATATTCTATCCTTTATTGGTGTAATTTGGGTCGTGTTATATAGTAGTTCAGTAGAAGGGTTGTGTAAAGGGTTGCGAGGATGTCTTAATTTGGTGATTTTTCTAAGAGCAATTCTTTCTGCCGTCTCAATATTCTTCAGGGTTCCAGGCCGTATATTTGAGTATATTAGACAGCAGTAATCAAGCAGTGGACGACATATCATTTTGTATATTCTGGTGCAAGTTTTAGTGGATGCTCCCCTGTTCTTGTAAGTTAGACTAGAGAAATTTTTAGCTCTTGCCGTTATTTTAGACTTAATGATTTTTGTATGCTTGTTAAAGTTTAATTTGCTGTCAATGAGAATGCCTAGATACTTGGCTGAACTTGAAGGTAATATTTGTTGTCTTTAATTATTTTCAATATTATTTGTAATTTGGCTTTCACGAGAGCTAAACAAGCACGTCTCTTTGTTGCTCGCCATGATAAAACAGCTGGAGGAGCTGCACAGCCTGCTCCTTCAATAGACTAGCAATTCTAACGTCGACTTTATTTTAATGAACAGTTGACTTATGAAACAAGTTTTTTTATACTATTTTTACTATTTTGCGACTTTTTACCTATTTCTCATAAAATATTGTAGTTTTAAATTTTAGTAACTTTTCTAGTAGTTGGCAACTCTAATGTCAGGTTTGTCAAATCTTCAAATAACCTATAAAGGCCGCTCTACAATGAAATGTGAACAAGTCGAAAGTTAAAACATGGGAATCCAATGCGCATAAGCACTACAGACTTGAACGGAACGAGTTAGGGAAGTTTTAAATCTTTTTCGTTCACTGGCACCGCTGCACATGCATATATTAATCGTCACTTCAGCATCTTACTAAATTAGAGCCTGTGATTAAACGCATATCAGCATATAAAAAGAAATCATCAGAATTACAATCAGGATCGCTAATAATTATTGTTTTATTTAGCACAGAAAACAAAACTATTGGTTTTGAGGTTAGATAAAACTCAGATTTTGTCTCTTGTTGTGCTTCTAAAGTGTATAGTAATCTGTTGCGTCGATTTCATTGGAGAGATCCGACTCGTTTCCTGTTTGATTGTACAGCGGCCTTAAGAGCCCTTACACACGTGGATACTGTATCCGAGGTACGTGTATCAAGCATACAGCAAAAACAAAATTTTACATGCGTTTATATGGAGCGCTTACACTCGAAGACGGAATACGCATACAGTATCGAAGAGTATCACAATTTTTGAATTCCTATTTTCCAGCCGCCAGCGACTGTATGTGTATCTTGGATGCAGTGAGATACAGATTTTACATTGCGGTAAATGCTCCACTTCAGACTAGCATACTTCTTCAATCTCCTGTGCGTGTTATACCATAGGCGCACGTGAAACCAATGCGCATACTCAGTAGCAGTGGTGAAAAAAGTCACAATGGAAAAGTGGATATTCGAGAATGAAAATGTTAAGTGCTTGGATAAACGTCGTGTTTGTCTTTGGGTCACATTTTATTCGGATAACATCAGATAACATATAAAAATTGTATTCTACGCCATTGTTGTCAAAATTAGATCGGACCACTTATCCTGCACAAGTATCCGATGCAGTATCCGTCTATTTACCTTTGCGATTCCGTATCTTCCATACAGTATCTGGGATACAGTATATACGTGTGTAAGGGCTCTAAATCTGCCATTTTAAAATCAACTAATTTAAGTACTACCAACTTCGAAAAAATACATTCCATTGGTTCCACTTCAGGAAAGTACTTTTCCCTCTTTGTGGAAGCGATTCTTTATTATGCCTACTTATAAGTCTGGAGACAAAGCTCATATCAACAACTATCATCAAAAAAGTATAATCTCACATATTCCTAAACTCCTTGACAAGTTAGTTAGCCGGTTAATCTCAACTGTATTTCAAGATGTCATCATTACTGAGCAACATGGTTTCACCAAAGGGAGGAGTACTGATTCAAATTTGTTCGTCTATGTTAATGACTTACTGAGCGGTCTGGAAAGTGGTTATGAAGTGTCAAGTGTTTATACGGACTTTAACAAAGCGTTCGATCGTGTTAATCACGACCTGTTACTAATTAAACTTAAAGCGGTTGGCACTAGTGAGCCTTTACTATCCTGGTTAAAATTTTATCTCATTGATAGATCCCAGTGTGTGAGACTTAAGTCGGTTTTGTCTGATACTATGACGCTATTTTGTTTCTGTTGTTTATCAACGACATTAAACAGATAATTAAGTTTTCAAAATTTCTATTATTTGCGGATGATCTGAAGATTTACATGGTTATAAAGTCCGACATTGACCTAGTACATCTGCAACCCCACCTAAAAAGCGCTTACCTTTGCTCTGTTGAAAAGGCCTTGAATTTTTTCAAGCTGGCTTTTTTTTTCTTCACCGGATATCTCAAGTTGTTTTGTAAGAAAAGCATCGGCAAGAATGTCAATATCTTTCATCAATCCCTGTGCTCTTGAATCCAAATCTCTCATTAATTTAAAGTTACGTTGAAGCTCAATGGGAAGATGCTCCAAGCCTGCAAGTGAATTATTTAATTTATAATTTTGAGGTTAAGTTAATTTACTTACTGTCCAAATAGTGTTCCAAGTAAAGTGCTGAAGTCATTTTTAGTGCAAATTATAATTTATTATTTCAAGATTATAATCTAAATTACTTTTTTGCCTTTGCCCTACGCACTAACTTGTATTGTTTTGGTATCTTAAAAAAACAAACATGGGCGCCTATTGATGAATTAAACATGGCGGATAATACAGTGTTGCCGACACACAAGATTCTGGAAATGACGGTATTTACCACAGACTACAATTTTTCTCAATTTTTAAATTTTATACCGGGTGTTCCAAAATTCAAGATAATAATAATAACTCAAGACGTATATTACGCTCCCTTGCGGAGAAAGTTTGAATTTTTGGTGGGAAAACAAATTGTTAGTTAGGTAGTTCTTATTTACAATTAGTTGATTAAAAGTAAATTGTAAGTAGATAGTACTACAATTAACATGAACACAAGGTCAAACATATCTTGTTGCATTGTTGGATGCCATGATAGTTACTCCAACACACAGGAAAAAAGAAAATTTGGATGAATTGGATTAAGAGAAAGTCGTAAGTATAAAAATTAGTCTTGCATATTAATGTTACATTTTACGATAATACCTTGACTTCTAAATGTTTATTTTAGATCCACTGGTGAAGCTTGAAAACCACAACAAAAAATGATTGGATTTGTAGTGCTCAATTCATTGGAAATGTAAAATAAAACTTCCTAAGGTAATATTTATAATTCGTTAAGAATACGTTTAATTTATAATACATATTTTATGGTTTTCGGAATATAAAATTCCTACAGAAACAAAGAGTCCAAACTCAACCGATTTGAGAGGTTAAAAAATCTAGAATCAATTTTTGCAAGTACTTCATCAACCGTCCAAGTTCAAGAATTTTCACCAGAAATCAATTCAGAATTAATTGCGGAAGATTTTAGTTGTTAAGCTAATTTTGACGAAGACTTTAAAGAAGAAGATTTCTTTTCAATTGAATGTCATTTCTAAAAAGCTTCAAATAATATTGAAACTGCTGCATATATCCCAAATAGTCATCTGCCTAAACGTACTAGTGATAAGTGTGTTAGCAATACTGTTATTATTGAATGTGATGGTTTTCATGGGTTTAATTCAATGAAGATGATGAAAATTTGAATAGAATTCTATTGTAAAAAATCAAAAGTATGTTTTGTTGTATCCATTTAGCCCCCCTGCTGTTCGAGCGTCTTTGGTGTACATAATCACTTATTAAAATCGGATAAGAAATAACGAAGCTACATCGTTGGCCGTTTTTGTGCACCCCTCTGTATGTACTTAATGGGCACAACAGTTCGTTTTAAATACATTGAGGTTGTACAGTTTCTGGCACGAAGAAATAGGACACAATAGACGGCACGAGTAAATACGAAGCAAAATGCGCCGACGCGACTTGCTTTGCTCCGCGTAAGAGCCGGAGCTAATTCATTTCTTAAAATCAAGCAGCAGCATACGAAACTTCGCTCGCAGTTATCATGGCCGGCAGACCTTCAACGCAATTCAATTAATCGAATTCATTCGGCGGCGCGGCGCGCTAAAAATTATAATAAATGGCTCACAATAATTCTGCTAAATAACATTTGATTTTACTATTCTCTAAATATCATAAAATGAGAGAATAGTAAAATCAAATGTTATTTAGCAGAATTATTGTGAGCAATTTATTATAATTTTTAGCGCGCCGCGCCGCCGAATGAATTCGATTAATTGAATTGCGTTGAAGGTCTGCCGGCCATGATAACTGCGACCTGCGAGCGGAGTTTCGTATGCGGCTGCTTGATTTTAAGAAATGAATTAGCTCCGGCTCTTACGCGGAGCACAGCAAGTCGCGTCGGCGCATTTTGCTTCGTATTTACTAGTGCCGTCTATTGTGTCCTATTTCTTCGTGCCAGAAACTGTACATAGTACACACACAATGGAAAAAATACTTATTTGTTTCTACACATAATATGTTAGAAAGAAGATGTTATATGTATTAGAAATACTACTGTAGATTTTATTTCATGGCTTTACGATAAATATTAATTCGTTCGTGCGCTGAAGGGCGCAGTGACGTCAGTAGCGCCTATCGCAGATGGTAACACGTTATTTTACTTTATTATTTAGATTTTATTTGCGAGGCAAAAGGCGCTATAGTGACGTCCAAGCGCGCACCGAGGGGGTGGTCCCTGGGGTCCGGACCACCCCCAGAAAAAATAATAATTTTATTTTCAATAATAAAATGATTTGCAGTTAGGTATGAATTTTTTCATTAATTTACGAAGTAGTAGGAAACCCTAAATATTCTAATTCCTACCATAAAACTAGTTTTATCATATTTTACGCTTTTTAAAAAGTATAACCTAAAAAAATAAATATTGGACCACCCCCAGAAAGATTTTCTGGGTGCGCCACTGGTGACGTCACAAGCGTAAGTATCGCTGTAATTAAATTTTGGAGCGAGGCAACTTTAGAAATTAATTGTGAAGCCATTTGTTGAGCTAAAGGCAAAATTCAAATTGCAAATTTTAAGGTGAAATATGCTTAATCGCATTAAGACGCCTCAATACCAAATGCGTTTTTCCGATGTAAACAAACTCTTCTTTTCTTTATAATTTTTTTGTTTGCAAATAAAATCTAAAAAACTGAACATACTTGCAAAGCTATTAATGTCAGCAATATGATATGATAAAAAATTGTTTCTATTTTTTTGTAAAAATCATAAAAAGTTGAATATTTTTTTATAATATCATATTAATCACATTAATAGCTTTGCAAGTATGTTCAGTTTTTTGGAATTTATTTGCAAACAAAAAAATTATAAAGAAAAGAACGGATTGTCTACATCGAAGAAACGTATTTGGTATTGAGGCGACTTATTTCATAGGGAGGGGAATCCGCAAGACATCCCACTTTTTTGGAACAAAAATTATCAAGTTAATCTCTGTACCTGAAGGCGCATGCGTGAATTCGCCGAAATTGTCTCCAGAAAAATTCCTTTGTTCTGGGTACTTTTAATATTTTATAACAAAAAATCAAAAATATTTAAAATTAATAATAATAATTATTCATAAAAATTAATATACAAACAAAAACATAAAATAAAAAGATATGGAATTTAAAATAGTAAATCTAAATGTTTAAAATGGCATATTCAGTTGTGCATAACCATGAAATCAAGGAAGTTGTATTTTTTTAACTAACTTATTTGATATGATGTTATGGAAAAAACTCTCAATATTTCTCGACTGTACTATATTTAATATTTATTCAATTGACTATGTTTATCTCATGGGATTGGATTGAGATTCGACTGAATATGGGATTGTTCAATCATGTAAACAATACGTTTATCTCATTTAGACTGGATTGGATTTTTTCAATTACAAACTAAAGAGAAATAAAATTACTAAAAATAGTGTTTACGTTCATTTTTATTAGTCTATGGTCTTTTCTCCTTTTTATAATGTTATTTTGTGGTCTGTGCTCTATTGTTTTAAATTTTCTTAAAGTCAGTTAAAGTGGTTGTTTCAGGCTCTGAGGATCTGCTTTGTGGCCATGAGGTCGTCTCCTACTAATGCTCTGTTGGTTGAATGTGCGGAGTTCCCTCTGTCTATTCGGAGAAAATGGTTTGCATTTAGATTTCTTTTGAAAAATTTGTGTACCTCAGATAATTCTGTCATAAGTTCTGTCGAATCTGCCTCTAATGCTTTCATGAATGCTCTCTTTTGGGAAAAGAAAGGTGCGTCGTTGATTTTTGGCTGTTTTGAGGAAGTCATGGGCCTAACTAGTGAATCCATTCTAAGTTCTAAGCGATAGAAAGTTGATCCCTTATAATTTTGATTTATTTTCTCTAGTTGATCTCCCTTGTATTTTTTTCGGTTCCTTCTCCAGGGATTCACCTTCCTCTTTAATGCGCCTCTTTTCTCTGCAGAACATTTTGCTTTGTACAGAGCAGTGGTTAAGTGTGTTCAATTGGAAGCTCCTAAAGTGGTAATTTTTTCAGACTCAAGAAGCGTGTTTGAGAAGTTAAATAAACCAAATCTTTGTTATAAAACAAACTACTTTATATTTTACATAAGAAATATCCTTTGGCAGAACAGATCCCATTGTAAGATTCATTTTTGTTGGGTTGTCCTTAGCCATAAGGGGATTCCTCGGAATGAATATATATAATATTTTGTGGCAGAAGCTCGTTGATCAAGGGTTGCAACTACCGTTATGCTATACTTCTCTTATGCAAGATAATAATATAAAAGTTTATGAAGTCGTCTTCAAGTTTTTAAAAGACTCAAAGATTAAGAGGATAGCCGGTGTAATTTGGGTATAGACGATTTCAATGTAAATTTCAAAGACAAAGTACGGCCATACCAATCAAAAAAATCAAAATCGGTTTTCACATATGTTTTCCAGACATTTAAGAGAATGTCGAGATTCCCTTTTTTTTTCGTAAATTTTTGTTTTATATTTATTTAGGGTGATTTTTAAAAATGCAAAAAAAATTCTAAATTTCAAAAGCCTATAGCGATGTTATAATGCAATATTTATGTTTTAAATTTAATACAAAACATGCCTTGGGGTATGCTTTTTCAAATTAACTTAGAAAAAATCAAAAATAAGTTGTAGCCAAATTCGCGCAATTTTTACTTCACAATGACAAAAATTGCAAAAAATTATAGCCTGAAGATTCTAGATTGCACCCCAAAAAGAAAATTAAAAAAATCTTTCAAAGAAACGTTTTTATGATTAAAAACACAAGACCCTACCGAATACACCGGCTATCCTCTTAACCTTTAGTGTTTTCCGCCTCTACTAACTTTTGAATCTATGTGTTTCCTAAGGCTTTCTTTTTCGGTTGTCTAAGTCGATCTGGAGAAGGTCCTAGATCTTGAACAGTATTTTACCTTTGTTTGTGATGTCTTACCCTTTGTTAGTGTTTATCTGAACAGATATCACTTGTACCTGGAAGAAACGTACCGTTTGGTACATAGTTCCATCATTTGTCCGTTGAAGAAGAAGTTAAAGTGGTTAGCCCAGTTTTAATGAACTAACGAGCAAAACACAAAACTAACAAATTTTGCAACGGACAGTCTGTTGTGCCAATATGACAAAGTAATTTTCTAGTAACTGTTTGTCAAATCAATCACGTTTATGTCGTTACAAATTTTCATTCGATCAAGATTATTAGGTCCAATTCCACGATTTTATACGATTGGATAATTGAACTCAATCCAATAAGTGAATCGAATCCGACATTTATTACAAAGAAAATGCGGACTGAGAAAATCGGTATTCAATCCAATCTTGATCAAATTATGTGAGATAAACATAGTCTATATAGAGATTTTTTATCCACACCTTCATTTCTAACACTAATTTAACACATCTATGCTTTTTACTTGTCTTAACTAAATTATTGTTATTGATGGCACAATTATTGTTCTATATAAACAATTAATATTGTGCCGCAATATTAATTGTGTATATGGCTTTGTATAATATGTTAACCCATTTATGACGTCACGAGTGCAAGTTCCAAAAACTACTACGAGAGTGAGAGCGTTTAGCTTGAATAACCAATTGTTGTTTTTGCAGCTGAATAAATTCCTTGAAAAGTTGAATTTTTTCTTTATCATTTTTTAGTTTTTCCTTCATTATATTTCTTTTTTCAAGTCGTTCTTCCCTTCTCCTCTCCCACTCCTTTTGTTTTTCTTCGTAATATTTTGCTTTTGCCTTAAAAAACGCTATTTTTGCATCGTTTTTTCGTTTTCGAGGATTGCTCACATATCCCTCAAAATTGTCTTGTAATATCAAATCTTGAGTTTCAATTTTAGGCATTTCTACTGCATTTATTGTATCACTCATTTCATTTATGCCATTTATGGTATCACTGTCGATAGTATCATCCCTGGTATCATCAAAAATTCTGTCACTTACTACAGTTTCTGGTATTTCTAATAACTCTACTGAATGTGAGCTATTAGTACTTGTTTTCTTACCTAATATTTCGTCAATATTTTTGTAATAACTAAAACGTAAAGAGGCTCTACCAGTTTTTCGTTTATTTTCTTTTACTTTTTTGTAAGTTCTAACCAAATTTAACCACTTTCTTCGGCAATTTTCGGCAGGTATCTATAAAATGTTATTATTAATTAGCACATTTACAAACATATGTATATATGAAATGATAAACTTACATTTATATTCAGTTCTTCCAAATCTCTGGAAATATGTAACCAAACAAGTTTTTTTCTCTCAGGATGACTTAAGTCGCATAAATAGTCTTTTACGCTAGCTATTAAAGAAAGTGTGTTATTATGTTCCCAAAAAATTTTTTGATTTGAACTCGAGGGAATAGTGTATACATTCTTTCGATTTATTATATCACAATTGCTAGTATCAAATTTTATTTTACTTAAAATAATTTCCGGTTTTTCCAAAGTTCCTACTGAATATGCGTTATTAATACTCGGTTTCTTACTTAATATTTCATCAATAATTTTAAAATAACTAAATCGTAAAGATGCTCTACCAGTTTTTCTCTTATTTTCTTTAACATTTCGGTAAGTCCTTACCAAATTTAACCATTTTCTCTGGCAATTCTCAGCTGTGATCTATAAAAGTAATTATAAATTTAAGTATTTATACAAGGTGTCCCTTATCGTTATGCAGAAATTTTGTGAGTGTAAACTAGGTTCAATTCTAAGACTAACAAACACAAAAGTTGCAGGTCTATTTTCTTTTATTCAAAAGTTACAGCAGAATTTAATTTTCAAACTCCAAAACAGAAAATAAAGTTCTTAGAAAAAAAAATATATTTTAGTTAAGAAATACTCATACTCTACTTTAGAAAACTGGTAAGGCATTTTTAATTCAGCAAAAACTAACACACCCAATAACCACAAAAATCGCATAAAGAATGATTTAAATTTTAAAATACTGAGATTTTAATGCCACACATGTTACATGTTAGTAAATTAAATTCAAATTGTAACAAAGAACATAATTCCTTTTTAAAATAAATTGTAAATCAATTATGTTTTTATTTAAATAGTCTCCAAATTGAATTGAACCTACTTTACACTCACAAAATTTCTGCATAACGATATGGGACACCTTGTATATTTATTTAACTTACATTAATAAACTGTTCTTCCAATTCTTTCGAAATATGTACCCAAATATCTTTTCTTCTGATGGGATGATTTAAGTCACAGAAATGATTTTTTACACAGGCTATTAACGCAAGTGTGTTATTATGTTGCCAGTTAAATCTTTGTTGTAATTTTAATCCCGAGGGACTATTTACTTCAATCTTTATATTTGTTACATCCTCTTCATAAATTCTGTTTACTACAGTTGTTTTATCATCATTCCTAGTATGTTCAAATGTCTTCTTTACTTTAGTTACTGGTTTTTCTGATGACTCTATTGAATGTTGGATATTTATACTTGGTTTTCCACCCAATATTTCATCGACATATTCAAAATAACTAAATCGTAAAGAGTTTCTACCAGTTTTTTGATTATTTTCCTTTACATTTTTGTAAGTTCTCACCAAATTTAACCACTTTCTCTGGCAATTTTCAGCCGTTATCTATAAAACGCATTTAATTACCATGTTTACCTACTTATTAAATCATAACTTTACATTCATACACTGATCATCCAAATCTTTTGCAATATTTAACCATACATGTTTTTTTCTGCTATGATGACTTAGGTCGCTGAAATGATTTTTAACGCCGGCTATTAACGCAAGTGTGTTATTATGTTCCCAGGTAAGTCTCTCTTTTGGACTTGATCTTGATGAATTGCTACTATTAGCTGTGCTAGGTTTATAGTTTTCTTTGGCACACAAAAGTAACGCACCAAAATATTCAGGATCTAGAAAGTTAAATCTTTAGAGGTTAAAATAAAATAAAAATTATTGTTTTTACCAGTAACTGCTCGTTCTTTATCTTCAATAGATACTTGTAAAGGATAAACGTTACCATTATCTGGATCCTCCAGCATTATTTCAGTCAGTGGAAAATCCATTTTATTAGTTTTTTAAATTAAAGGAAACTAACCTCACTCACGATTATCGTAAGGCGTTAGTCAAATACTACAGGGTGTTTCATGTTTCATGATCAAAGCAGTGATTGATTTATCCATATCATCGCAAGATTCATTTTAAAATTGAAATAATAGTTGTGTTCTTTTTGTCTTTTTACCAACTTTGCTCGGGCAAATCATATTCTATCTCACTTTCTCCTACAAAACTAAAAAGAGAAGAAAGTGATGTGTTCGAGCAATTCAGTCAAAATTTGGTAAAAAGAACACAACTAATGTTATTAGATGAATGTAATACTTGTGTTCTTTTAACATGAACCTTTCATATAAACCAGTTGTTCAGTTCAATTTGTGTCTGAACTTTTACTCGATCACCGAACACTATAATTGTATCATTTTGAACGAATTGAACGATTTCCCTCCCCCCTAAGTGAACTTGCTCTAGAGGGAGATCACTCCATTTGACTCCATTCAAAACCTAACTAAAAGAATGTCAATTGTCATAGAAAATAGTATATTATATTACGCATTACGCAACGAGCTAGAAAGTGACGAATTTTGTGCGAGTGTGAAAATAGCCGAACAAGGCGTTAGCCGAGCAAGGATATTACACGAGCTCGAACTTCATTTTCGTGCATATGTTAACAAAAAACTAAGATTTACGGAAATTAATTTTAATAAAAACTGACGTTCATGAACAGAAGGCACAATAAGCTTACATTAACGAAATTCAAAAATTTTCGACACAACGGTAAAAATTACACCTACGCCTCTGCTTTTGTGAAGTCTAGTTACTTTGTTTTGATTTTGACATGATTTTGTGTTACTATGAACTTGAAGCAAACAAATTCCCCAGATTTTTAGGTGGGAAATTTGAATTGACCACAATCATTTTAGCTCACCCTGTATCTTGAGGTTATTCGGTTATTATAAATGCAAGACTGGTTGCCTACGTCTATTTTGCTCTTGATGTGACTCTAGACGCTTCTTGTTTAGATGTTTTAATTTACTCTAAGCAATTCAATGTCTGTGATATAATAAAAATACTAACCTAACCTTACATACTTTGCCCAAAAACTTTTTCGTTGTTTGTTATAATAAAAGTGTGGCTGGCTGGAAAAAAACTTCTTGCTAGTACAAATTTAATTAATCCTTATTGAAGAGGAAAAATTACAAACAATAAATACCTACATGTGAAAATTTTGTATTTATGAAAAGAATAGTTTGTGTGACAGTTTCCTAGAGGAGGATTTTTAGTAATAGAAAAAGACAAAAGTGACGCTCTTTCCTTTAGGTAACTGAGTTGAGTTAAAATCATAGATTGTTAAAATGTAAGTTTACATTTTATTACATAGGCTTGTTTGCAAATAATTAATTATTTATTAGATTTTGGTCAAGCCAGCTAGAATTCGGGCTTGAGTTGACCTTTTACATGTACTTCAAATGGTAGAGGGTAGAGGTCAACCCAAGCCGAATTCAAGCTGGGTTGAGTTGCTCGAGATAAACGTAGTCATTGTTCATAGTATATTAATTAATATTAATGGGCGTGTTCAGTAGGTTACCAGTAGGTGATTTACCGCATCCGCTGCGGTAGGTATCAGTATCACTCACCACCAAATTTCTGTGGAACGATGTTTTCAAAATGTCAGTTTATTTTTCAATTTAACCATGTTTTTTGGCTTAATCGAAGCTTTGGTAGGAACAATCAGCACCAACGACTACTACCGCTCTATTGAACACCATTGAATGTCAGGATTTGACCAGAGTTATTTTTAGAGATATTTCGTTTAAGTTAAAAAAAAATGATTACATCTATAAAGGACCTTATTCTTTTCATATGGGTTTTTGGGTAAAAATAAAAATGCACTAAACTTATCAAAATGAAATAATATACTCCTAATATTAATTACGAGGGACATACCGCGAGAGGATGTAGGTGTACACGGCTAAGGATGTACTGAAGATGTATAAAGGATATACTAAAGAATCAGGATGATATTTTAGGATATGTTTGAAATGCAAAGGGATGTACAATGCAATACTGAAATATTTGGGATATATCTTGCGATATCCCATATTTTATAGGCGATATATAGGATATATCTTGGGTAAGGTGGCCAGACGTCCCGATTTTGGAGGGACAGTCCCGATTTTTTAACATTTGGCCCGCGTCTCGCGTAATGTTAAAAAGTCCCCCTTTTTGTTTTCAACATCTTTATTTGATTTTTTTGTATATTATTTGTCAAATTTGGTTATGTTTCTTGATGATAATGTTGTTTTTTTATAACTGTTTTTTGCTTTAAATGAAAATTTAACATTTATTTTTTTAACAATCTAAGGTGAAATTGGGTTAAATTTAGAGGTGCTGTGAAACATACTGCGAGGTTTTGCTCCAGATGTTCAAAGGGGTCTGGCATTTTTCCTTGTGGTAACACTTCAAAAAATAAATTCTAATATACACTATGGTCTAATTTTGTCTTCGAAAAATAATTAGAGTGCATCCTAAAAATCCCAATTTAACCGCGCAGACCATCTGTTGCATGTCACTTAATAATTTGTGACGTCATTCCTGAAAATATAAAAATAAAAGGGACGAAGTTTTATCGCGTCCCTTTAAAATTAAAACGATGGGGAAAAAAGCAAACCAAATCGACATTTTTCGGTAATTTTATTCGAAGTCTTACCGTGCTCGAAAAAATTCAAATTCGTACACATGTTTTAATAAACATTCTCTTTTATGTTGCAATTTCATTTTTTCCAATGAAAAAAAAAACAATTCCTCTTGAGGTTCCGCTTAATTTTCTTACGAAAATCCTTACGTAAGATTTGTTGTAAGAAATATCACCCTCTAATCTTATAAAAATAAACTAAATAAAAATAATTAAGGAGCTTTAATTAAGTCCAAATATCCCATAAATTTGGAAATAATTTATTTTGTTTTTTTTTTTGCATTGTTTATAATTTATACAAAAGTAATATATAAATATCGTGCAATTGTAATAATAATTGAAGTAATGAATCTTCAATATATCATCCTAAGGCAATAAATGGATATCCAAGGATATCCCAGAATTTTTTAATTTTGCTAACCTGTTTCAAGAATAATATTTATTCTCTTCTTCAGAACATACTTACATAGAATTATAAATGGTACATATATTGAGACGCTTAACGTTAACAGACAATAAAAGTGTCAATTAAGTTTTTAATTTTTTCTTTTCTTAGAGAAAATTATTATTTTTTTCTCCCCTTACCTATTTTTAGATGTAGTGTGATTGTCATAAAACTTAAAGCTAAATACATCATTTTTGTTCTAACATATGATGCAGAACCAATTTTGAACCCGTTTTTGCTTTGTTTTGAACTAAAAATCCACTTAATTTCCAGGATGTTTAAGGATTCAATTTTAACAAAACATTCAATGTTCCGAACTTTTGGTTACTACTCTGAAAACGGTGCTCTGTTGCCGAATTTCATAAATTTCTAATAAATTATATTTTAGTAAATTTTAATTACTTTAATATTGATTTTATGATGTTACTTGAAATAATATTTACATAATTAGTTGGCATTTTAAGAGTTGTATCTTAACAATAATTTTCTTTAAAATTGCAACGTTTATTTTATCATCTGTTTGATAGTTTGATGTTTTTATGTTCAATTCTTCAGTTTTGTTTTAAAATTTTTTGATTGTCCCCTCATACCAGATATATCTGCCTGGGGACTTTCCTTTTGTTATATAAATTTTATTTTTGTTATATTGTATATCCTATTTTTGTCTTGTATATATTTTTCTTTTTTTCTAGACAAATAAAAATATTTTATTATTATTAATGCAGGAAAATGTGATTTTATTGCATATGGTAGCAAAAGACACGTTCAATTTCTATTTCAACTTCCATAATTTATTGTTTATTTATTTCCAAAATCGCAATAAGGTTATGTGTATTATTACACAAATAAACAAGGTTAAAACGGTTCTGCGTATGCCGGGGAACTTTCTCACGACCAAAATTGATCGTGAGCTTTGTGAGTCCTCCAGGTAACACAAAAGGTTTCCGAACAGGTTGGGGTAGTGCTCTAACTGAGTTTCCGGACGCTCGAGTTAACTTGGTTAGTCCCCGGGTAGGGTTTCCAAACACGCTCCTAGGTAGTGTAGTGGTTATCACACCAGACATGCAATTTGGAGGTCCCAGGTTCAAATCCTGGCCAAGGACATTTTTCAATTGATTCATTTGCCAAAAGCTATTATTAGTCTTTATATTAAAATGTATTATTTAAAGTACTGAAAATATTTATTATTTACAATTTATGCCTAAATTGTGCTTTGTGCGCATCAAGTGTAACTTTTTCAACAACGACACCGCTAGCCTTTGCAAGGGTTCCAGTGTAAAGTTAGGCTTCTTTTTTGTTGTTTAGTAATAAATTAAATTTAAATCGTATTTTATTAACTATTTTTTTAAATTGAAAATTATGATATTGTAAATTGTGTGAAGGAACATCTTAATAAATTAAGGTAGGAGTAGGTTACATTTGGTTACAACCTACCCCTACCTTAATTTTGAAAATTATGACATGTAAAATTATTAAAATACAATTTAAATTTAATTTATTACTTAACAATGAAAAAGAAGCCCTACTTTACATTACATCTAGTGATTTTTCTTGATGGAAGGGATTTTTTAAATATTTTTCTGGGGATCCCTAAACGGTCCCTAAGAACGTACAGAAGAGCTCTTCTCCCACTTATGGGACACCCTGTATATTTCTTTTGAAAGAAACACATTTCTTATCATCATTATCATGAGAACTCTTATAATTCAAATAACATTTTGTAAAGCAATATTTTTATTAATATTATCCATTCTGTACTAATAATGTACATAAAACCCAATTTAATTTTACTCTGGTCATAATGACCACACCTCACCAGTTACATGCTAAATATAACAACAAATTTAAATATCTGGTGCTTGGTGGACCACTTATTTGGGTAGTGCTTGAGAGGTTGTTGTTAGCTAAAGTTTACATATCTGTCAGTTTAACGTGAACTGAGTGAAGCTTTCCTTTTCAGCATCAAAAAAAAATTCCTTGGTGACCTGTACAAGTATGCCGTGTTGAAAGAGAAAATGCAATGTGTGTGTGTGTGTCCGGCCTAACTCTTTGGCATATAAGATTGCATGTCACTACATAATTTTTAAAACATAAGCAATTTTAAATCAGCTTATCCATTAACATACCATATTTCCAATTTTTAGGTTAAAAGATGGGTTTGAGATTTTAGCTGCTTATCTAAAAAAATTGTAAATACGTCACACTTGTGAAAAATAGAAGAAGACAGTACATTATACATTCAGCTTATAAATAATTCATTTATAAAATGGAAGATAGTATCCTTCAAGGTAATATTAAGAAAATTTATAATGATTAGTTTTTAATTGGAAACATTTATTTTAGAAGAAAAGTGCTTAATAAAACAAGAAATTGAACACCATGAACTTGATGAATTTAATGAAAACACATTCGAAAGCAACTTTCAGAAAATAAATAATGAAGGTAGAGTACTGTTTAAATTAAATAACTTTTGATTCGATTGTGACAGTTTAAAGATAAAATCTTACAGAATTATTTAATTGTTTTAGAAGGAGAGTGCTCAATAAAACAAGAAATAGTAAAACGTGAATATGAAGATTTTGATGAAGCCAGTCTTCAAGATGACTCCATGAAAAATGAGAATGACGGTATTACTATTTAATGAAATATTTTCTGAAAGAAAAATCTAAATAATATAATTATTTCAGAATTAGATTTCCTAATAAAACAAGAAACTTTACATAATAATACAAAAATTGAGGAGTTTAATAAACATTTCCTTGGAGATGATGTGCAGAAAGTTAATAACGGAGGTACATCTTTTTTATTATATTATACTTTAGTTTTAATTCTAATTTTCTAATTATTTTAAAAGAGGAATGGTTAATAAAGCAAGAAAGTTTACACCATGAAATAAAACTCGAGGAATTTGATGAAAATCCAGTTAATATTCCAAACACTGAAAATAGTGAAGTTAACATAAACTCGGAAAAATCTACACCTGACTCTGACGTTGATCCAGGTATGTAACATGATTTTGGTTATTATTTGTTTTTAATTTGTTAACTTAGGTACACAATTTATTGAGAATTTCTACTTAAGCGGACATTTAAAGTAATTCGCTTGATAAATAACTGAGCGAATTTAAAATCCTTTGACTCAATAATAGCCAAGGTATAAACAAAATACAATTTACAAAATAATTTTCTTATATATAAGGAAATAACATTACTCAAAAATGGAAAATTATATATTTTGTATAACAACTTACGTAGATGAATATTTGAAAAAATGACATAGCTACTTATTAAAAACCTTAAGTTCAGTAAATTATATTTACTTTAAAGCCATTAAAACATTTTTGTATCATCAGAATCAGACTAAAAAATATATGACTTGGGCATATTACAATTTACATGTAAAAATATACTTGATGTTAATAAACATTTTACAAGTAAAAACAAAGCATTTGTGTGAGGCAGAGGTCAAGAATTAAAGGATTAATGAAAATCCATGTATCATATTTGTCCTTAGCTGAAAATTTTTTCTTAGAAAGGTGTTTTTTGTTTAATACTTTTTTTACACTTGCAGTACCATTGCAAAAAGCACATACAAAAACTAGGCGGTTTTTTTAACTTTTTTTTATTTCGAATATTTAAAATGACATCCAAATAACATTTTAGGGGATGATTCTTCATGGGGAACAAAAGCCTTTGCTGAAGAGTTTCCACTACAAAACGAATTGGAAAATCCTGAGAAACTATTTGAATGTTTGCAATGCAATAAAAAGTTTACACAAAAGTGGAATCTAAAAGCGCATGTAATGCTTCACACGGGTGAAAAACCATTTGAATGTACAACGTGCAATAGCAAATTTACAACAAAGAGATATTTAAAAATTCATTTACTAATTCACACAGGTGAAAAACCATTCAAATGTGAACACTGTGATAAAAGTTTTGCACAAAGTGCTACCCTGAAGTATCACTTATTACTGCACAAAGATGAAAAACCATTCGAATGTGAACTATGCAATAAAACATTTTCTAGACGGCACAGATACAAAACGCATTTGTTACTTCATACAGGTGAAAAACCTTTTGAATGTGAACTTTGTAAAAAACCATTTTCAAACAGGGGAACACTTAAACGACATTCATTAACCCACCACAGTGAAAAAGCGTTTGAATGTGAATATTGCAATAAAAAATTTACTCAAAAGTTTCTATTAAACTATCATAGATTGACTCACACAGATGATAAACCATATGAATGTGAACTGTGCAATAAAAAATTTATAGAAAGGCGTCATCTTAACACTCACCTAATGACACACACTGGTGAAAAACCGTTTGAATGTGAAATCTGCAGTAAAAAGTTTACAGAAAATCGAGCTCTTAAAAGACATTTGCTCATTCACACAGGTGAAAAACCTTTCGAATGTGAACTCTGTAATAAAAAATTTGGGCAAAAGCAACATCTTAAGGAACATTTAGTTAGACATAATGGTGAAAAACGATTTGAATGTGAATACTGTAAGAAAAAGTATGCTCGAAAACAAAATCTTAAAGCACATTTATTGATTCATACAAGTGAGAAATCACTTGAACAGAAGGATTAGAATAAAATTAGTACAAGCATATGTATTTGGAAAACAATAAATGCCCAAAAACCATGATAAAATAGATATTTATGTCATAAGGATCGCAGTGCCATTCTTCGGGTTTTCTTTGGCATTCTCAAAGTAAAAGGGTGGACGGGTGGTCCGAGACATCCTGTATTAATACCTTATGTAACAAATTAATAAATATCTAACAACTTTTTTAGATGTAATTACATGATTCAATATGAGTTAAAAAGGTTTAAAATTTACTAATAACTAAACTTAACTTAATTTCCAAAATTGGAAAAAAAATTAAAAGGTCTCTATACTGAATAATGAGTCTTTACCGAAGAATTTTTTCAACCAAATGGACTGGAAAATCTCGAGAAATCAAAACTATTTGAATGTTTTCAATGCAATACAAACAAGTCTTAAAATGGCATTTAATGCTTCACACAGGTGAAAAACCATTTGAATGTACATCTTGTAACAGCAAATTTCCAACTAAGACAAAACTTAACATTCACCTAATGACACATACTGGGTAAAAACTTTTTGAATGTGAACTCTGCAAAAAAAGTTCATATCGAAACAAAGCCTTAGAAGCCATTTGCTGATTCACACTGGCGACGAACCTTTCAAATGTGAAATCCAATAAAAAGTTTACAGACAATCACATACTTATGAGACATTTGCTCATTAACACGAGCGAAACACCTTTCAAATGTGAATTCTGTAATAAAAAGTTCAAACAAAAACCATATTTTCAAACTCTTGCTGATTCATAAAGACCAAAAGCCTTTCAAATGTGAACTCTGTAAAAAAAAATTACAGAAAAGAGATATCTTAACAAGCACCTGAAGAAACACATCACTGGTGTAAAACATTTTGAATATGAAATCTGCAATAAAAATACAGAAAATTATGTACTTTCATACGCCCGAAATACCTTTTGAATTTCAAACGTGAATTCTGTAATAGTTTTAGAAACCTTTATTGGCAAACCTATTACTCTTTACACATATTTTACAAAACCAAAATAAAATATGATATATTACAATAAAAAATAGTTAACTCTTCCACAATTTTTTTAAAATTTTCCGCCCTGTACCTTTCTGACTCATATATCTCCACCATTTACTCGCCTTTTCCTGCTCTTCCTTTCCCCATGTTATTCCTTCACACCCATTTGTCCAGTGCTCCCACACATACTCTCACCTCTTACACTTCCTGTATTCCTCAACTCTCCTAGCTTCACTCATTTCTCCATTTTCCAGATATTCTGGCAGCCTTCCATACAAACATATCCTCTTATACCTTTCATTATATCTACTACCTAGAATTTTTTCAAATCTTTTCTGCCCCTTTACATTTATAATTACCTCTTTCACCTCCTTCCCAATTGCCCCACTTTATTTTTGAATTTGCATAACTTTGTTAGATACTTGAAAAACATCTTTCCAAGTCGAATTCACTTGATTTTATATAAGACTTTTAGTATATGTTCTATGACTTTGGCAAAATGGCAAATCAGGTTATACCAAAATTGGAAAAAAATTAAAATTTTCTATACCAAATAATGAGGTAAATAACTTTTTAGGGGATGATTCTTCAAGGGGAACAAAAGTCTTTACCGAGGAATTTCTTCAACAAAATGGACCGGAAAATCTTGAGAAAGAGAAAGTATTTGAATGTTTACAATGCAATAAAAAATTTTCCTACAAAAACGCCCTTAAACAGCATTTAATGATTCACACGGGTGAAAAACCATTCAAATGTGAACACTGTAATAAAAGTTTTGCACAAAGTGCTACCCTGAAGTATCACTTATTACTGCACAAAGATGAAAAACCGTTTGAATGTGAACTATGCAATAAAACATTTTCTAGACGGCACAGATACAAAACGCATTTGTTACTTCATTCGGGTGAAAAACCTTTTGAATGTGAACTTTGTAAGAAACCATTTTCAAACAGGGGAACACTTAAACGACATTCATTAACCCACCACAGTGAAAAAGCATTTGAATGTGAATATTGCAATAAAAAGTTTACACAAAAGTTTCTATTAAACTATCATAGATTGACTCACACAGATGATAAACCATATGAATGTGAACTGTGCAATAAAAAATTTATAGCAAGGCGACATCTTAACACTCACCTAATGAAACACACTGGTGAAAAACCATTTGAATGTGAAATCTGCAGTAAAAAGTTTACAGAAAATCGAGCTCTTAAAAGACATTTGCTCATTCACACAGGTGAAAAACCTTTCGAATGTGAACTCTGTAATAAAAAATTTGGGCAAAAGCAACATCTTAAGGAACATTTAGTTAGACATAATGGTGAAAAACGATTTGAATGTGAATACTGTAATAAAAAATATACTCGAAATCAGAATCTTAAAACACATTTATTGATTCATACAAGTGAAAAATCACTTGAACCGAAGGATTAAAATAAAATTAGTATAAGCATATGTATTTGGAAAACAATAAATGCCCACAAACAATGATAAAATAGATATTTATGTATGTCATAAGGATCACAGCGTCAATTATTGGCTATGATCCTAATTACATACGAAACCTTATCTGCTTACATAAACATGAAGAAATTGAAATAAATTAAAATTTATTGATAGTCCTACTGATATTATTTTGAGTACCATAATGAATTCATTATAGTACTCAGTCCGATAAAGAATGTCATTATGTTACTCAAATTGATGTGTGTAAAGATGACACGCAAAATTTTAAAATATTTTGCTGCTTTATCTAGCTTTATTACTTGACAAAGTGGAAAAACATTCAAATATAAATATTGTAATAAAGAACAATACTACAAGTAAAAATATGACAACAAGTCCATATAAATATATGTCCGAAACTCAACCCAGATACTGGGCGTTGAAATTTCTTTTTATTTATTTTCTCTGGATCGGCTGAATGAAACTTTAATTTAACAATCCAGTAGTGTAGAAATGGGTCAAGGTGACCCCTTTTTTAAATTTATTTGATTTTGTTATAATTATATAATACCTTATGTAACAAATTAATAAATATTTAAGAATTTTTTTAGATGTAATTACATCTGTTTATTGGAAATCATTATCCTAAATTTCCCGTCATTCAGTTTTGAGATGGTTAATAAACTTTTTCAAGGAAAAACAATAATACTTATATTTTTTGCGGTGAATTTTAAATCATATTTTTTTAAGACATGTACCTGTAGACACATTGACAAGATCTATTTAAATGAACCTCTTATGCAGACTACTTTTTACTTGGGTAGTTTTTGCACGATTTGTATGATTCAAAAAGTGTTTTAAAGGGCTTAAAAGTTACTACCAAGTAAACTTAATTATTTTTATGTCAATAGTTATGAAAAACGATGGTCTGTGTTCGCGTGATTTGATTCTCTTAAATTTATAATTTTGTTAGTAAAAATCAACAAGTACAATGATTTTTTAGAAGTATGTCAGGAATTAAGCACTACTAAATGCATTTTTATATTTTATTTTGTTGATGTACGCATCTAATTTACTTGATTTTATCAAGGCTTAGTGTGTGCATGTCCTTATTCTTCTAGTACTGTTGCAAATGAGATAATACCAAAATTTGAAGAATTTTTAAAGGTTTTCTATTACGATTTATAAATAACTTTTTAGGCGATGATTCTTCAGGGCAAATAAATGCCTTTTCTGAAGAATTTTTTCAAAAAAATGGAATGCAATATGAAAAATCATTTGAATGTGATATCTGCCAAAAGACTTTTGAACAAAAAAGATATTTTCGAAGACATCTGTTGATTCACATGGATGAAAAGCCTTTACAATGTGAAATTTGTAATAAAAAATTTATTGGAAGGGAAACGCTTAACACTCACCTAATGACACACACTGGTGAAAGACCATTCCATTGTGAAATCTGTAATAAAGTGTTTAAAGCTAATGAATACCTCAAAAAACATTTGCTGCTGCATCACACTGGCAAAAATCCTTCGTTACTTCACACTGGTGAAAAACCATTTGAATGTAAAATCTGTAATAGAAAATTTAGAGAAAAACTAAATTTTAAAAGACATTTGCTGATTCACACGGATCACATTTCAAAGCAAAATCTTAACACTCATCTAATGACACACTCTGGTGAAAGACCATTCCAATGTAAACTCTGTAGAAAAGTGTTCAAAGCATATCAAACACTTAAAAAACATTTGCTGCTTCACACTAGCAAAAAAATTTCTGAATTTGAATTATGTAATCAGATTATGGAAAATAAAGTCCTTGAGGTTAATCTAAAGACACACACTGAAGAAAAACCGCTCGAATGCGAAATATGTAAAAAAAAATTTAAGAAAAAGCGATACCTAAACACTCATCTAATGTCACACACTGGTGAAAAACCGTTTGAATGTGAAATCTGCAATGAAAAGTTCAAAGAACATCAAATCCTTAAAAGACATTTGAAAGTGCACACGGGAGAAAAGCCTTTCAAATGTGAACTCTGCAAAAAAGAATTTACGGTAAAGCGATATCTTACCATTCACCTAAAGACACACACTGGTGAAAAACATTTTGAATGTGAAATCTGCAATAAAAAGTTTGCAGAAAATCACAGACTTAAAAGGCATATGCTCATTCACATGAGCGAAAAACCTTTTGAATGTGAACTCTGTAAAAAAAAATTTACCGAAAAGCGATATTTTAATACTCACCTAAAGACACACACGGGCGAAACACCTTTTGAATGTAAATTCTGTAGTAAAAAATTTACAGAAAAGCGATATCTTAACACTCACCTAAAGATGCACAATGATGAAAAACCATTCGAATGTGAAATCTGTAAAAAAAAATTTACAGAAAAGGCCTGTCTTAACAAGCATCTAAAGACACACACTGGAGAAAAACCATTTGAATGTGAAATCTGCAATAAAAAGTTTACAGACAATCACGGACTTAAAAGGCATTTTCTCATTCACACGGGCGAAACGCCATTCAAATGTGAATTCTGTAGTAAAAAATTTGTATATAAGCATCATCTTAAGCTGCATGTAACTAGACACCATGTTGCTACAAAGTTGTTCGAATGTGAATTCTGTAAAAAAAAGTTTACAGGAAACCACTTTCTAGAAGCACATTTATTGATTCATACAAGTGAAAAATGTCTTGGTCCAAAGGAATAAAATAAAATTACAATTAAATTCATTTAAATACTTTGTTTCTTAATGTAGATTTATTTCTTGACTGAGCTTAAGATCCATTCAAATATAAATATTGTAAAAAAAAACAATTGTGACTTCACAGTAAAAAACATTCTTAAATAATTAATACCTTATGTAAGTTTTAAAAACAAATTAATATTTATCTTAAGTGGTTGTTTAGATTATTCTTTTTATTGCAAAATATACTTATAATAGGTACAGTGAGTTTTATGAAATCATAACCTAATGTTTCCAAAACAGAAACCATTAAAAACGTTTGCAAGGTCTATCTAATCTAAATTGAACTAACATCTTGTACAAGCTATTTTATAAAAAACGCAAATTTTTATTAAGATAATTTTCCTACGATTTGGGTGATTCAAAAAGTGTTTTTAAAGGCTTAAAAGTAAAGGTCTATTTATGCTCAGAGATTTAAGATCTAAGAATTAAAATGTTGGATTTAACATTTAAGAAAAATAATATTTCTATTTGTTTTTTTATATAAATCTAATAATCTTTAATAACGAATTTTTAATTATTGGCATTTTAACTACTAATAGATGGCGCTGCTCGCCCTCCATGGCGAAAATTTTAACTAAATTCTGTAGTAAACTTTCAAATGTTTGAATACTCCATCAAACAGATTTACGTGTTTTCTTATATTTGTAATTGTAGTTAATCCGGTTTTTATTTAATTTAGTGTTATTTAAGATTATTTGTATTTTTATATCTTATGTTGAATAAAACTATTCTTCATTCAAATTTAGGAATATCTTTTATCTGGTAAATTTTAGATAAAAGTACTCATTTTCTTAAAATAACTTTATGTGGCATGTAGGCACTTCTAATTTTTAAATTAAGAAATTAAAATTAAAAAAATCATTAACAGATCATTAAAAATTGTGTCCTAATCTGTCTTTTGGAGTCATCATCAGTATAATATTAAAACGGTAAGGAAGGGGGAAGGTGACGAGAAAATTCCATGACAAAAATGTAAAAGCCCCTTTTCCATAGACTACACCGAAAAAAGTTATTCGTCCCCAAAGCTATATTCGGTTTCACTCCGAAATGTACCAAATATAGTAATATTCTAAACAAGGAGATTTTGACTTGCCTGGACCTTTTAAGGGGGTGGAGATACATCATACAACCCCTTTTGTATTTTCCCACAAAATCGGACATTTTTTTGGGCGTACACGTACACCTTTTTCAATTTTTAAGATTTTTTCCACAATATCGAAACGTTTTACAATATACATATACACAGATGTACTGTATTACTGTTGGGTGCTGGATATTCGTGTAAGTGAATATGTTTAGATCATTTTTAAGGCGAATATGACAGCCATAAACACTACAATTGGTGTTTAAAATTTTTGCCATTGAAAATAAAGGTTGATAATAGCATATTGTTTTATTAGGAGTAAAAGAAGTACGTTTTGTGGCGAGCATGTAGGTTTGCGGATACATGCGAGCCACAAAAAGTTCTTTTACTCCGAATGAAACATGCTATTTTTTCTTCAAATATCGAAATTTTTAAAATAGTAATATAATAAATAATTTTAAAATTTGACATTTAATTTACATACAACACACAATACAATGTTAGTGTATATTGGGTTGTCTAAAATTCATTTCTACTCCGCCCTTTTATTCCTTGTCAGTACAAAGTAGTAATTTCTACTCCTAGGCAGTATAAAGTGACCATAGAATCATCGATCATAAAAAGTGACATTTTAAAACCTGTCAAACGTCACAGAAGACTGTACTTTAATGACGTTTGAAGAAAAACTAATTTATATCTCTCTCAAAGTTCTAATTCGGCACGGCGCACACTCAAAAGAAACTGATTACTGACGCAAATCACAAAACAGTCTACGACATGTGTATTTAAAGCTTAGTTCACACTGGGCAACAAAATGTTTTGCAACATGTTGACGGTGATGTTGCTGTTTATGTATCCCGTCACAAGCAACATGTTGATGGATACTCGTCAACATTGGGCGGCATACATCAAAGAATTTTGTTGCCGGTTGCTTGTATCTCTGTTTCCCATTTTAAATGGATAACATCGCTCAGTGTAGACGTTGTTGCCAACATATTGCGTGAATTCCAGTGGTTGAGGTTTCGTTATAGTGCAGGTTTTTATTATTTAGCGTCAGTTTATTTTCTTGTGAAGTTAAGTACTTTATTATTTTAAAACAGTGATGGCGAAAACAAACACTGGTGATGAGGAAACGAAATATTCCTGGACAAAAAAAAGGTTATAGAACTGATTGAAATGTGGCAAAGTGTGCCGGCTTTGTGGGACATTTCACTGAAAGAATACAAAAACAGGAATCTTAAATTTGATGAAATGTCTAAAATGGCTACACATTTTCAAACAAGCGTAGATGAAATAAGCAAAAAAATTAAATCCTTGAAAACACAATTTAGTCGAGAAAGGAAGAAGATTGAAGAACAAAGTAGAAGTGGAGCTGGGACAACTCCCGAAGAGAATGTATGGTTTGGATATAATATGATGAAATTTCTAATGGAAAAGAATATATCTCTAGGCAGTCGTAATACTCTTAAGGTACGTAATTTTTGTTTTAATTTCATCCTTTTCTAATTTGTTTTATGATCTATTTGGTAGTTTACTAGATGTTTAAAACAAGAAAAAAGTCAACCATTGATTATAAAATACTTTATTTAGTAAATCCAAGAGAACAAAACTAAAAAGTTACATAAGTAAAATTAATTAATAAGTAAATAATAAGTAAAATAATAAGAATTTACAAATATCTCATGCATAATTGTCTTGCCACGGTACTTTACCTTCTTCTGAAATAAAGAATTGTCCAAATTTTTCCCTAATTATTTTTGCATTTGTAGCAGTTTTCTTTGGTTTACGCTGTAAAGGAAGTAAACCTCCCTCAATTTCTGACCTCCACGAGCCTGGTGTTATTTCACCTGTTAAATCTTCACAGTCGAATGTTCCTGTGGGTGTATATGTGCGTTTTGATAGTGCATCTCTTCTAAGGAAGTTGTGTAGGGAAATGCAAGCAAGTACTACACTTTCTACTTTTTTCGGACATAATGGAATCGGTTTTCTTAATATTCTAAAAACAGCAGTGAGCAAACCAAAAACGTTCTCTATAATACGTCGTGCTCTGCTCAATCTATAATTAAACACTCTTTCTAGGGAACCTTTTGGGTGTGCACCTGGGAAAGGCTTCATTAGATTCGGACTTAGTGAAAATGCATCATCAGCTACCAAAACATAAGGCATCGGTTCTTTATTTCCTTGTGATAAGCTCGTTGATTGTGGAAGTAGTAATTCGTTGTTAATTAATTTCTTATAGAAGCTTGTACTTTGAAAAACACCCCCATCTGAGATTCTCCCTTGGCATCCCACATCAGCATATATGATACGATAGTCCGCATCTGCTATAGCCATCAATACGATACTAAACGTACCATGATAGTTGAAGTATGTACTTCCACTGTTTTCGGGTGCTTCAATTAGTACATGCTTGCCATCAATAGCCCCAATACATAGGGGGAAATTCCATTTCAAGTAAAATTCTTTGGCAATTTTAATCCAATCTTGTTCTTTTGATGGCATCTGTAAAACAATATTAATGCTTTAATTATTTTTTTAGGACACAGAAGAAGCAAGTTGCATTGAAGATAGCATAAGTACTTCATCCATTGAACCAGATGAAGATGATATTGGTGAACACAATATTGAGCACACAGCTTCTAAATTTAAAAAACCATTGAAAACTCTAGAACCCATTAAACCTCTAAAAAGGAAAGGCAATTCTGATAACAAAGTAGATGAAGCGTACAAGTTTATGCGTTCTGTCCAAAATAATATGACATCAAAAGATCATTTTGATGTGTATGGTGAAAACGTAGCTAGTCGAATGCGACTTGCAAACAAATGTCCTAGAGATGTAGCCATAGCAAAAAATCATATAGACAACATACTTTTCCAGCTGGAAATGGGGCAACTGAGTACATCTGGAGTACATAATTACTGTGGGCAAAACCCTTGGGTACACACAGGATCACCAGCACTTTTAATACATAGCCCATTAGTTTCAACAAATTCAAGTGATTCGACAAATACCCCGCAATGTTTGTCAAACCCACAATCTCCGCAAGTACAAGACAGTTCACAAACAAATTCTCAATCTACTTTATTTTTAACAGAACTTAACGAATACATTGTTCCCAAAGATCTATAAACTTATTAGATACTTATTTCTTTGTATTATGTAAATTTTCAATGAGTACTACTATTGTTTTCTTAAGTTTTCTATAAACATTATTACATTTAATTACTAATAAATACTTATAATTATTTTATATTGCTTTGATCTTGACTCACCTTACAATAACATTGACAAACTTCAACAATAGCTTCACATACTTGTGGTACAATTTTGGAAATCACTTGTTTTGAAATTTTAAACAGGTACATTAAACTCGTATACGAATCACCTGAAGCTAAATATCGGAGAGTGACCAACAAACGTACTGATGGCGGGATGGCTGCACGGCAATTCGTATCCTTTTTTGATATTAGAGGAGCTACCAAACGAAGAACTTCTTCAAAGTCAGTTTTCGTCAATCTGACAAAATTGCGGAACGAAGTTTCATCATTTAATAGTAGTTCAGACATCAGTTTGTCGCCATGGAAAGTTCCATCTTTTAAAAATTCTCTTTGCCAATATCTTCTTTTTCGTTTTTTGGAATCGGCAGCTATTACAATAAATGCAGCACAAACACCAGCAACAACTGCCTTGTTCTCGTCCATAATTCAGAACTTGACTGATAAAATGGTGTGGACGCACAACATCACTGACAACATGTATCCAGATACATTGGCTGCAACTGTATCTGTTGGCAACAAATTGTTTGGCAACATAAAATCGATGTTGCTAACATTTTGTTGCCCAGTGTGGACTAAGCTTTACTATTAAAATAATAATATTTTTACAGGCTATAATTTATTACTTACCCCAAAACAATGTATTTATGAAATTATGCAAGTAAGAAATAACACACACTGGTCAATAAAAGATAAACACAATTTTTAAACTAAAACCAATAAAAATCGCCGCAAAAATCTTTTATTACTTTTTCCTCCATGTTTTTTCAAATTTACGTCAAAATAGCGCCATCTATACGTAGCATAGATAATATATGTAGATAGCTATCTCAAATAGAAAATTTTCTGCCGGCGACACCAGCGATCGTAGTAAAAATCCCAGCAATAAAAATGGCGGGAGATTTAAAATTCCCAGAAATTTAAATTTTTTATTAATGAAAATTAAGTATTTGAATTTTAAATTTTTGTTAACTACTATCTCAATGCAATATTTAACAAAAAGAAATTGTTTTATGTACTTTTTCAAACTAATTTCAAAATAAAAATACCTTTTACTTTGTATTATTTTATTATAAATTATTATAATACAATTTAATTATACATAAATATTTCTTTGGAGTGAAGAAATGTTTTGATAGTATGATAAAAACACATGGATATTAAATATTAATTTCACAGGTAGTTCACCCTACAGTTCAGCCTTTCAAAATTTGTGCATAATGTTTTGAAGATAATTCTATATTATCAAATAATTTTAGGCATGATCAATTTTTAACAAAGATGGTCCAGTTTCTTCATCATTGTTCGGAAATAAAGTGAATCCCACGTCTGGAGAAAGCCACGAACATGTAATTTTTATTGGATCTGATTAAATATATTATTAAAACCGATAATAATATATTAACTACTACTTAAACTTACTAGGTAAATTTGTTGTCACCACTAAATCCTTCGGTATGTGGGTTTCCTTGGGTAGATTCCCTTCAAAATGACTACCACAGACTCTTTTGTATTCAAAAACACCTTTTGGAGTCATTAACAGGAAATTTTCATTTCGCGTGCACTCAACCCATTTACCAAACCGCACAGTTTCAGACTCCTAATTGGGAAATTTCTTTGGATGATTTGTATTGTCACAATTATTATAACAACACTTTCTAGGCAATGGAAATATTTTAATCAATTTTAATTTCGTAATTTGTGACAAGTAACTATCAACTATCCAGGGTAGGATATCTCTCATACGTCGTCCATATGTTCATAGGATTTATAATATGTGTCGCTGCTGTATTAGTTTTTTTAGGCAACTTTTTTTACAAAATACTTCCCCTCTATAATTCCCCTTAATTAAAAAATAGTAATTTTCAAGTTAACTTTGATATTTGTTAATAGTTACTTGTCACAAATTGCGAAATTAAAATTGATTGTAGTATATTACGATACAAGGTCGGTAAGTGCGTTATGACAGAACGAGAAAAATGTTAGAAAAACGAGCCCCGTAAGGGCGAGTTTTTCTATTTTCGAGGCCTGTCATACCGCACTTAACGACCGTGTAACGTATATTATTTTTTGCGCTACAAAACTTTAATAAAACAATGTTAAATTGGTAATCCGTTTTGACGGAAAATCGAAAGAATAAAAAATTAATATTCTTTCTTCAAATAAAATGTTTAATAAAATAAAAAAATATATTCTTATATTCAGCCTTAAAACTTAAAAAAATAAATAAATTCTTATATCAGAATTGAAACTTGAAAGAAATTAAAAGTTACGTTATTTAATTTTTAAGGTTAACATCACAGAATAATAACATTTATAAGTGCAAGTTGTTTTGTGGCTCCACTCTTATATTTAAGGCAAACTATTTCATAACAAAACACTGTTCTGTTATAAATCAGAACGAAACTCTATTTTTTGGTTGCCATAGCAATCGACCTTCGTTTGGGAATTCCATAGTAACGCGTTTGTAGACATGAACGGTAAGTGTACAAATATAGGTTGGTAGCGCAAAAAAATATTTACATTGCCTAGAAGGTGTTGTTTTAATAATTGTAACAATACACATCATCTAAATAAATTTCCCAATTACGAGACTGTGCGGTTTGGTAAGTGGGTTGAGTGCACGGGAATGACTCCAAAAGATGTTTTTGAATACAAAAGAGTCAGCGGTAGTCATATTATATTGAAGAGAATCTACCCAAGGGAACCCACATACCGAAGGTTTAGTGCCGACAATAAATATACCTGGTAAGTAGTATTAAGTTAATATTATCGATTTCAATTATATTTTTAATCAGATCCAATAAAAATTACATGTTCGTGGCTTTCTCCAGAGATGGAAATCACTTTATTTCCGAACAATGATGAAGAAACTGGACCGTCTTTGTTAAAAATTGAAGACTTTTTTGGTATTTTTAAATTTAGCTTTGAATTTGTTTAACACTATAGCTAAACTCTAATGGAGCCCGCTTGCCGATCATGCATAAAGTAGAGCATTAAAGTGGAGCATAAAAGTAGAGCAACGATCAAAAAAGCAAACCAATGCATGAATGCATTTAAATGGCGCTACGCATACCGGAGCAAAGTCATGAACAAGCATAGCATCAAAGATTTCTAACCTATACTATCTAGATACCCGACGCGCTTTTAATCGCTGCTCAGAAGTTGGTCGTAAAATTTGCGCCTACTGCGGCAATCGGGACCTCCTAACTATTCGGAATGATTCGGAAACCGACGCGATGAGAGTAAAAACATAAATAGAAAGAAACAGAGATATCCCCTAAGCTCTCCATAAGTTTAGTCAAGAAGATGGCGTCGTAGTTGCCCCTTGCATAACATTAAGCATTTCATAAAGCAAGCCCGTTTGCTTTTTTGATCGTTGCTCTACTGTGGGGCCGTCTCTGATTGGTTTGCGGCAACACGTGGCTACACCTGAGACCGGTAGATACGAGACGTCGCGTCGTGCGTATTCTAGTTCTAGTGACAACGCGAATGCAAGTGAACCGTTTTGTTTACATTTATTTAATTAAAGTAGGTAATGACTTTATAGTATACAAATCAATATAGTATATACAGGGTGTCCCATTTGACGTTGGACTGTATGGGTATCTTTGTTATTATTGGAGATAGAAAGTAGGTTAAATGGACAAAGTAGTAGAGATTTTCTCGAATATTAATAATTCATTTACAAAAAGTTTGAATATCGCATCGTTCCAACGCTATCTTGAAAAAACAAGAAAATGCCATTTTTAAAGTATGGCCATAACTTCTTTATATTCTGTGGTACCGAAAATTTTTTTTGACATAATACAGACAATTTTTTGTTGACAATGCAGTAAAACAAATGAATATTTTTTTTCGCTAACGGATTGACCGGAAATGAACCAATTTTATTTTTTTCTTATGGCAGCCATATTGGATTTACACATATTCGGAATCAGTATTTTTTTCTGAGTAATTTGGTATACCATATGTCATATTTAAAAAAAAATAAAATTATTTGATTTTACAAATTAACATTGGACTTTAAGTAATGTAAATTGTCAATAACATAAATGTAACTATTTAACATATTAAATGTAAAATAAATCTTAACACATATGTATTGACAGTTTACATCTATTCAAGGCCATTTTGGTTAGTAAAATAAAATTATTTCTATTTTTCTTAAAATTTTACATATGATATATCAAATTACTCAGAAAAATACACTAATTCCGAATATGTGTAAATCCAATATGGCTGCCATAAGAAAAAAATAAGTTTGGTTCATTTCCGGCCAATCCGTTGGCGAAAAAAAATATTCATTTGTTTTACTGCATTGTACACAAAAAATTGTCTCTATTAAGTCAAAAAAATTTTTTGGTACCATCGAAAATAACGAAGTTATAGGTTATAGCCATATTTTGAAAATCGCATTTTCTTGTTTTTTCAATATAGCGTTGGAACGATGCGATATTCAAATTTTTTGTAAATGAATTATTAATATTCGGAAAAATCTCTACTACTTTGTCCATTTAACTGACTTTCTATCTCCAATAATAACAAAGATACCACTACAGTCCAACGTCAAATGGGACACCCTGTATATAAATTAAAATAATAATTAATCTAATATTTTACAGGGTGTTCATTATAAATGCCACCCTAAATAAATTTCGAAAAAATAATGTAATGTAAAATTACCGTGACAGGTCAATTATTATTTTCTTTTTATAATATAATTAGAGCCCCTTCCTTACAAAACCACCCTTTTAAATTTTTAAAATGGAAATAGGGGTCATAATTTTTTTGGCAACTTTTTAATTCCTAACCTACCGCCATATTTGAAAGAAAGTCCTTAATAATGGTTTTTTTATGAACTTTCAAATCACATTTAGTTGAATTATCAGGTTTTGATTACAAACCTATTACTGTAATTTTTTATAAATTTTTTGCATTTTGCAATTTTTTATTGAATTATTTTTTCGAGAGTTATTTAAGGTTGCTCCTTTTAAAATGAACACCCTATATTGTGTGTATAAACAAATCGTTAATATTTCATCTATGATTTTATTTTTTTATTAGAAATGAATAAAGAGAAGCTGATACAGTTAGTCCTTAATAAACCAGCAATATGGAGCAAAAGCCATGGCCATCACCATAACAGATACACCCTCAAAAAGTTGTGGAAAGAAATTGGAAAAGAGATGAATATGAGTGGTGAGTATAATTGATACACTATTTAAATTACCATTTTTATTAGGATATTTAGGCAACAAAAACTTCAAATTTTTATATTTCCTCTACAGAGATATATATATTACTAAAATAATAATTTCGCGAGCTGTTTTTGTCGTCTGGCACATTGAGACAAATTATTAGTTTTTGCTAAAAGTGGAAGATTAACTGGATCATACCCTTCTCTATCAATTAAAACATTATGTAGTAAACAAATAGTTTTAACAATGTCATCTGGAAAGTTTTCGCTAGTTTCAATGGTGCCACTAAGAATTCTCCATTTGGAGTATAAAATTCCAAAAGCACATTCAACGGTCTTGCGGGCTTTGGAAAGTGCGATGTTGAAACGTTCTTTATCATTATTCAAATTTCTACTAGAGAAAGGTTTCATTAAATAATGTTTTAAAGGATAAGCTTCATAGGCAATTATAACATGTGGTACTGGTATATTAGTGTTTGGTAAAAACGTATCAGGAGGCACACTAAATTTATTATCCTCTAACAATTTTCCTATCACGGAAGCCTTAAAAGTTCCACCATCGCTTTGCTGACCATATACTCCGACATCAATCGCCGTAAATCTATAATGGTCATCTACCAGACCCTGCAGAACGATTGAAAAATACTGCTTATAATTGTAATATACTGAGCCTGAGTGTGCTGGACATTGATTCGGACATGCTCCATCTACGGAGACAATACAATTTGGAAATCCCCATACAGTTCTTTCTGCAATACGCTTAAAATCTTCCATTGTTGGCTCTTTTAAATGTATTGGCTGAAAAGTAGACCACAAACATTGGCAAACTTCCTTAACTATACTGGCTACCGTTCTTGTTCCCATACGGAACGAAAAAGCCAAAGTATTGAAGCTGAAATTTAAAATAATATTATTAAATTTTAAACAATTAAAATTATATTTATACATAATTAAGCTATTTATGTTTTTGTAGATGAACAAGCGAGCAAACAATGGAGGCTTCTTCGACAAGAATTTTACAGAAAGTTTAAAAAGCTAGCATCCGGTGACCCCGCTCCTGAGGATGTCCCTAATTCTTGGCCGTACTTTGATTCAATGCTGTTTCTCAAAGATCAATTTACACCAAGAGCCAGCCACAGCAGTAAAATAGAACCAGATGATGCCTGTAATATTCCTGATCCTTCTAATGTTCTTGATCCCTTTGTTGGTGATGATTCCACTACTCCTGACGACCCCTCTCAAATCAATGAATCTTTTATGGAGAACGATTTGGCGGTTGAAGATTTTATTGAAGGTGAAGTAGATCAGACGTCAACTTCAACACGAAGTACACCTACACCAAACATACCAGAAGCGTCACCCGTGGGAAAAACTGGATACAGAAAACGAATTTCTCAGCAGGTTGCACTTGGACAATCCTTACTCTCCATAGAAAAAGAGAAATTTGAGTTTAAGAAACGTCGTACCGAGGTTGATCCGAACGACGAGGACATTTGTTTTTTTTATTCTCTGCTTCCCGCTGTCAGGAATCTAGATCCCCAAAAGAAAATGTTGTTTCGTATGGAAGTTCAAAAAGTTTTGTATAATTTATCTTTTAATACTGGTCCCTGATCCTCCACAACTTGATAACGTTTCCCAAAATTTTTATCCACCTCCCTCACAAACATTCCCCTCATATCAACCAACAGTCCCACCGCACCCACCTTCATCTCTATTCCCTTCTCAGGCTACTTCATTTCCTTCACAACAAACTTCATTCCCCCAGCAACATTCTTCGTACCCTAGTTCATATCCCCCAGAAACAACGCATCCATTCACAGACTCCAATCCTATCACACAGACAAATTTAGACCCAAATACCAATAGTTTACCTCAATACATCCAGAAATACTTGTTGTTCATCTTAAAAATTGTTCTTTAAATTAAAAATTTACTATTTGGTACTAACTGTAATTATTTTAGGAATTATATAATTATTTATTTTTGTCCAAATATATACAGGGTGTCTCACTTTTTTTCCAGCAAATTTTTTTTAGATAGTAAATGTCATTCTGAACAAAAAAAATCCTATGTTCTTTTTTCGACTCCTTAAAAAGTTACACCAATTTTAAAATTTCAAAAATTTAATGATTTTTGTGGGACACCCTGCATAAATTTCATTTGATTTTATTTTTTTTTATTTAAATCGAGTATGCTTTGGATTTTTTATATCTTTAAGCCAGTAAGATGTTAAATTTTAGCGAGGGAAATTTAACCTCGTCATTCCATTAATTTAAATACAGTCAATAATGTTCAAAAAATTCAATTTGGCAAAGAAAAAATCCAAATAATAATTGATTTAAATCAAAAAAATATAATAAGAAAGAATATTATACAGTGTTCCACAAAAATCATGAAAATTTATCAATTTTAAAACGGCTGTAACTTTTTAAGGAGTCGAAAAAACACAATAGTTCATAGTAAATTTACTATCTAAAAAAAAATTTTGCTGGAAAAAAAGGTGAGACACCCTGTATACAGGGTGATGATAAAGTTTGGAACCTTATTCATAACTGCCGTATTTAATTGTTTTGAGAAAATTGCTCGGGCAGGTCAATTTTAGTTTTTAAAATGCCATCTCTTGATATAAAAAAAATATTAATGACGTCACTGGTGCTTTAACAATGACGTCATCAGCGATTTTTTTAAATGGAAGCCCCCACTTTTTTTACTCGATAGAAATTCATGTCACTTAAACAATGATATAAAAAACAATTAAATTTTAACAAATTTTTGAATAAAAGATCTTTTTAATTCAAAAAAGGAAATTTTTATTTTAACGAAAAAGGTTTTATAAAAATAAATTAAAATGAATTTGAAGTTACCAATAATAACAAAAGAAAGTAAATGTTTAAATAATGCCCATTCTAATGCAAATGTTAAATGTATTTAACAAAATTAAATAAATAGTCTTGAAAAACTAATTTTTTGATTCCATTTAAATGTAAGGAAATTTACAAAAAATAAAAATTTTAATTTACCTTTTATTGAAATCGGCCAAAATAAATCTTATAAAACATTCAAATTTAATAGTAAAAATTATTTTTAAGTTTGTATTAAAAAATATTTAAAAGAAAATTTGTTTACAAATGCAACACTTTTTTTATATCATCGTTTAAGTGACATAAATGTCTATCAAAAACCAGTGAAAAAAGTGGGTGTTTCCATTTAAAAAAAACGATGATGACGTCATTGCTAAATCACCAGTGACGTCATTAATATTTTTATTATATCAAGAGATGGGATTTGAAAAACTAAAATTGACCTTTCCGAGCGATTTTCTCAAAAAAATTAAATACGGCAGTTATGAATTAGGTTCCAAACTTTATCATCACCCTGTATATATTTAATCATATTCTGCATATCCTGTGATAATAGTTTAAGGCTATTTATTTTTATGCTTAAGAATAAACTTGTTATTACTCGTAATTGCAAACAAGGGGTTTTTGATTATAAAAATATAATAAATAAAAAAATGACTATTTTTGTATTTAATAAAATTTTTTTGTACAAAATATTATGTTTCTTACCTAATTGTTACGACTAGCATTTCTTCTGTTGAAATTGGATGTACATGATAATTATTATAATTTTTTCTTGTTAAGTTTTCCTCTATACCAGAGCGCAAATAAAAGTGTTTCCATTGACATTCTTAGATAATCTCAGCATTTCTCTGGGTATATCTTCATTTCTGGAAACAGATGATGGAATTCGCCAAACGTTTGCCGTTTTTGGTTTATTGGATGTGCACTGTATCTTCTCTTTTTAATTTTTAAGGTCGTAATAATAGAAATTTATTATTTCTTCAGTAACGGTCGATTTATCGTATTTTTTTCGTTTTTAAACGTCAAATCGATAATATAGTAATTTGGTATTTTCATATCTCAAAGAGGAATATATTTTTACCTATGGGAGGGAATTTTAAATTTTTTACAGCACCAGAACACTATCAAAAAAGTTGAGATTTTTGTGTATTTCGTCGCCGGGTTTCGCACCAAAACTCAACGCCGTAGATTTGTAATTTTGTAGGTAGATGGATGATTAAATACCAAGAAAAACTGTCAACGGTACTTTCTGATCGAACCATCTCGAAAAAAGATATTCGCCGCCAAAGCCAGTTTAGGTTTCACCTTCTAAATATTCGAAAGTCACTCCGAATTGCATCAACTTTTAGTATGTTTTAGAGCTCAAATTCAGGCTGTGATTGTGATCTGTCGGGACTTATATGTTAAGTTAAAACCCCTTTTGTTTTTTACCCCGAAATCGAACATTTTATTCCATGGAGCCACGAAAAGGATGTTTTTTTTCGTCCGATTTGAAAAATTCAAATTGCGTAGTAAAGAGGGATATTTATTCTAAAAACCGTATGAGTTTGAAATTTTTCAAAGCATGCCAACAGTCTGAAAAATATTCTTAAAAATGGTCAATTTTATTCCGATTTTCGGCACTTGAAACTGCTTAAGTTGATCATTGCTCATGCTTAACTTCATGCATGTTCGGCATGCGGGCACCCTAAGGCTAAAAGCGGATCTTATTGAATATTTATTGGACAGCGGGTAATACGAGCCTATTTTGTAGTAATCTATCAATTTCCAAATAATTATTACTAAAATTATTTGATAATATAGAATTGTCTTCAAAACATTATGCACAAATTTTAACAGGCTGAACTGTGAACTTAATATTTAATATTCATGTTTTTTTATTATACTATCAAAACATTTCTTCACTCCAAAGGAATATTTACTTACTTTAATATTAAGCCAAAAATAAAAAATTTTGTAATCTGTTTTAAGAAGATAGTCGGTAAAATTTTCAAGCGCAAATTTACTGCTTTTTTGTTCAGTAAATTAGCGGAAACGGATAAAGATACGAAAAAAATAAAAAATGCATGGAAAAATAAAATCCTTTCTTGATGGCGCTAGGCATTTATTTTTTCAAGTTTTCACTTTTAAGTTCCCATAAAAAAATCCGCAATAACGCAGAAAAATGCACATTTTTAACAATATTTTACGGAGGTAATATGGGTAACTTTTAAAATATGCCTCCCTGAGTCCATAAATATGTCTTTTATTTAAACAATGCAAATCTTTTTTTTTTTTTCAAATATCGAAATTTTTAAAATAGTAATATAATAAATAATTTTAAAATTTGACATTTAATTTACATACAACACCCAATACAATGTTAGTGTATATTGGGTTGCCTAAAATTCATTTCTACTCCGCACTTTTATTCCTTGTCAGTGCAAAGTAGTAATTTTTACTCCTAGCCAGTACAAAGTGACCATAGAATCATCGATCATAAAAAGTGACACTCTAAAACCTGTTAAACGTCACAGAAGACTGTACTTTAATGACGTTTGAAGAAAAACTAATTTATATCTCTCTCAAAGTTCGAATTCGGCACGGCGCACACTCAAAAGAAACTGATTAGTGACGCAAATCACAAATCAGTCCACGACATGTGTATTGAAGGCAGAGCGCACACGGAGCTACTCAAAAGAAACTGATTACTGAAGCAAATCACAAACCAGTCCATGGCATATGTATTTAAATGAAGCACTGCAGACGGGGGCTACTTGTTACTAACCGGTTAGTAACGCGTTAGCTATGCGCGTTAGTAAACAGTTTCAAGGGACTGCCGAGTCACCAGTTTCTCGTGTGATTTCTTTTGAGTAGTTTCGTGCCTTAAAATGAGCGAGCAAAATCTTAACCTTCAATTAGTAAGTGAAATAGAAAAACATGAAGTTTTATACAACTTCAGGCTGCCAGGATACTCAATAAAAGATGACACAGAAAAGGCGTGGAGTGCAGTTTCAAAAGTTGTACACATGTCAGGTAAGAAAAATTTTATTTTAGTTTTTTATTGCCAATATTAATTATAGCATATTTCCATTGCCAGGGCAGAGATGCTCGTGGGATAAGAAAATACAATAGTTGGCCAAATAATTCCTTAGATGGCAAGCACTAGAAGTTTCTTTTATTATTTTGTTTTGTGGTGTAGGATATACCGTGTGGTAGTTATTGGTTTCACAATCTGCAGAATTGGTAGGCCTGTATTGAACACCATCTCGTATTCGTACATAATTGTGAAGAACGCATGATGCTTTGATGAGGAATTTCACATTTTCAGGATCCCGGGTGCGAAGACGGCGAACTTTTTACACGCTATCCCAAAAGAACATTCAATAGTATTTCGTCCTCGGCTCAACCTGTAGTTGAATATTCGTTTCACGTTATCTATAGTTTTTTAAGGGTAGGGTTTCATTAAATATCTTGATAACGGGAAGGCTTCATCCCCAACAAAGTAATAAGGAAAGGGGGTACAATTTTCTTCATATTTGAATAGGAATATCCAAGCCGGCATGTTTGTTCCAATATTTCATTGCTGAGGCACAGAATATGCCCCCATCGCTATTTCTTCCAGCATATCTCTATCATGGTAAATAATCCCTTGGCTTCACAGCAGGCCATCAATACCATAGAATGATACGATTTTTAGTTGAAATTAGCAGAACCACTATTTGGAAATTTATCGGTTCTGACATGTTTACCGTCTAATGCGCCTATACAGTTTGGAAGATTCCAGAGTGATTCAAAACGTTCTGCAATTGATTTCCACTGCTCTACAGGGTGGCCCAGATTTCAGTTACCAGGAAATATCTCAGTTATTTGAAGAGATAAAAATATAAATCAAAAAGTGCTTTGAACGGCAGCACTTATACCCCATAATTTCATTCTAAAAAAATTATTGGTATTTACCACTGTTAAGAAGCCATCATTATTTTTTTTTCTTTAATGTGACACCCTATTTTTGATAATTGATATTGCATCTACAATTTATTCTAGAAACAGTGATATGCTACACTCAAATGTTTCACCAGTACCCAAATATACAGCGTGCGTCTCGATTTATGAGACGATTCACGGCGTTTCAATTTTGCGCATACGCCTCTTTCGTAAAAATTATAATTTATTGTCCCACCAAGTTGCTTACAAAAACCCAATCCACCAATACCGAGGCATTGCGCTCACAATTCAATTGTATCAAATGCAAATACGATTGGTGTTTACGCGAAGCGGTGATAAGATGAATAAGCGCCGCGCGCCGGCTCCAAGCGCATGAGAATCTCACCGTCTCATTTGCTTGACGCAGCAATGCATTTAAACTGGGTAAAAAGCTAAGATACGTACTCCTAATTTTCACATCAAAGATCTGTGTTTTTCGTCCGATTTTCAAAAAAAAAATTGCTTTGTAAAGGAGAATGTTCATTTTAACATACTTTCTAATTTTATTTATTTAGGGGTACGCTAACACCTTTAAAAAAAAATCCCAAAACGTTCAATTTATTGTACTGTTTTACCGATTGATGAGTCGCCGGCGTCAATTTTAAAAAATTGTAGCGCCGTCGGGGTTTTAAGGGAAGCAACGAAATTTAGCACTGTTAATTCGTACATCCTAAAGGTTAACCTGACAAATTTTCAAGTCTCCAGGGCTACGGGAAGATCCACGTCACCTGGATAAACAAGATGTACTTTAAAATCGTCTTTAAAAATGTGTCATATTTTAAAGCGTTTTGTTAAAATTAACCACTAATATTGCAACTCGATTTACGACAAAAACTCATTTTGATGTCTCCTTTCGTTTTTGAGATATGACTAAAAAATCCTCCGTTTTTACAAAATTATTAATATTTCTAAAAGTATATGGTTTCAAAAAACGATAGCCGAGACAAATTTCAGAAGTCCTGATCTTAAAAAATTCTTAAATAATTCGATTGATTTCAATATCAACCCCGCAAATAAAAGAAAATGATGTTGGAAAGTTAAAACTTCACAAAAACATTTCGGAATTCATTATTTTCTTGTATCTAATCCCTTCCAAAGTGGTCAAACTAAAGAGAATTAATTAGTACTTATGACAAAAATAAATTTTAAAAACTTTTGTGTACTAATTTTTTTAAAGTTTGATTATTAAGCAAAATATGAATTTTCAAAAATACACATTAACACAATCGCAAAATTTAGTTGAAGGTACCTACATTATCTACATTTTTTTTTAATTTTTAAGTTGCCAAAATCCTCATCTTTCATTTGCGATGTCAATCTTAAAATCATTCGAAACTTCTAAAGATTCTTTTAAGCAGGGGTAATTTTTTCTCAAAAATTGGTTTTTAATTTTTACGAATGATTACTGATGCAAACTATTGCAAGAGGGCGTATTTTATACATTGTAAAAACTGATTAGTTGCATTTTTTTGTACTAATCTGGTCAGTAATACACAATATTCAACCGAAAATTTTTTATTCCGCTCTGGTACAGATACTTTTGGAGCTAAGAGCTATTAATTATTTTGTGAAAATTAAAAAATTGTTTTTTTGTAGATGAGTATAGTCTACTTTCTACGATATTCTTCTCATCACTTCTTTTTGAGATACACTGTAAATATTTTCAATTAACAATTTTTTAAATACAGGATGTCCCAAGTCTCAAAAATGACGCCAGAGCTCTCTAGTACGAGCTTTTCAGGGATCCTCAGAAAAATAGTTTAAAAAATCCTCTTAAGCAAATGACCGAGATCTGATGAGACAACGTTGGGAAATCAATTTTTTTATTTAAAATTACCTACAATATTTACCCGTAATAATTTTCAATTTAAAAAATAAATTGTGAATAATAGGATTAAAATTTAATTTATTACTTCACGACTAAAGAGAACCCAAACTTTTAAGGACCACTAGCGGGTTTTCATAATTCATACCAAAAAAAGTTGAATACCCAACTTTGTCTCTTCATATCTTAATTGGTCAAGAGGACCTTTTAACTATTTTTCTGAGGATCTCCCTGAATGCGGAAGGGTCTTCAACAACGTACTACGCTCTTGTGCCATTTTCGAGACATCCTGAATATGTTTGCAAAATTATAAAATATTAAGATTATGTTAGGGTAACCTAGGTTTTTTTTAATTTCGGGATCCCGACAAAATCGCCCAATTTTGAATTTTCATCAATAATTTGCCCTCCCCAAGATGAAATCCTAGACACGCCCTTACTTTGTGCTATTTTAGCGATTGTTGAGTCGACGCTGACGGAGTCAATTTTAAAAAATGCATCAGCGCCGAAATTAAGCACTGGCGCCTGAATACAAAGGATTTATCGGTTAATTTTTTAAAGGGTATTTCCAATTTTTACCTATAAGAGCTGTTTTTTTCGTCCGATTAAAAAACAAATTTCGTTTGAATAAAAAATGTTCATCTTGACACCCTTACTAATTTTTCTAGTACGCTAAATATGTATAAATATTTTAGCAAAATGTTGTGATTTTTTTCTTACAAATTTAATTCACCAGTTTTACTTCTTTTTTTGGAAAATATGGCTTCCTTTTAAAATTACGTAGAGACAAAATTCAAAACCGATAGCTGAGAAAATCTTCAGGACCTTGTCTTCCGAATTAATTCAATATTCGGCTGGCAAATGAATGATGATTTTGGTAATTTAAAACTTCACAAACAATTTTGGTAATGTGGGTATCTTCTAATATGGTGGAATTGAAAAAAATATTATAAAAATAGTTAACTTTTGTAAAACGATCATAATAATGTTCTCCTTTTTTGGAAGTTTGGTAGTACCCTGATTCATTTTTAATACGGTTCGAGAAAATTTTTATTTTTGTCAGTCAAGTACTAATTTAGTTTAGCTTAACCACTTTGGAAGGGTTTAGAGACAAAAAAGTAAGGAATTCTGAAATGTTTTTGTAAAGTTTTAAATTTCCAACATCATTATCGTTTATTTGCGGGGTTGATCTTGAAATCAATCGAATTATTTAAGAATTTTTTAAGATCAGGACTTTGAAATTTGTCTCGGCAATCGGTTTTTGAAATCAGATACTTTTAGAGATATTAATAATTTTGTAAAAACGGAGGATTTTTCAGTCATATCTCAAAAACGAAAGGACATCAAAATGAGTTTTTGTCGTAAATCGAGTTGCAATATTAGGGGTTAATTTTAACAAAACGCTTTAAAATATGACACATTTTTAAAGACGATTTTAAAGTACATCTTCTTTATCCAGGTGAAGTGGATCTTCCCGTAGCCCTGGAGACTTGAAAATTTGTCAGGTTAACCTTTAGGATGTACGAATTAACAGTGCCAAATCTCGTTGCTTCCCTTTAAACCCCGACGGCGCTACAATTTTTTAAAATTGACGCCGGCGACTCAACAATTGGTAAAACAGTACAATAAATTGAACGTTTTGGGAATTTTTTTTAAAGGTGTTAGCGTACCCCTAAATAAATAAAATAAGGAAGGGTGTTAAAATGAACATTCTCCTTTACAAAGCAATTTTTTTTGAAAATCGGACGAAAAACACAGATCTTTGATGTGAAAATTAGGAGTACGTATCTTAGCTTTTTACCCAGTTTAAATGCATTGCTGCGTCAAGCAAATGAGACGGTGAGATTCTCATGCGCTGGAGCCGGCGCGCGGCGCTTATTCATCTTATCACCGCTTCGCGTAAACACCAATCGTATTTGCATTTTTTAAATTTGCATTTGATACAATTGAATTGTGAGCGCAACGCCTCGGGATTGGTGTATTGGGTTTTTGTAAGCAACTTGGTGGGACAATAAATTATAATTTTTACGAAAGAGGCGTATGCGCAAAATTGAAACGCCGTGAATCGTCTCATAAATCGAGACGCACGCTGTATGTAACATAAAAGATTAAAATGTTTGAGAAAGTTTCATTGATTTATACTATTGAAGTTTTTTTTTTGTTTTAGCGGCCGATTGCAAAGACAGATGGAAGAATCTTCGTGCCGTTTTTGTAAGAAACATGAAACCTTCCAAAAGTGGTGCAGGAGGGAAGTCAAAAAAGGCATATTATTTATTAGAAGCCATGCAGTTTGCTGTCCCATACATTAAGGCATTAGGTGCTCCTGCAGGAAATCTGCCCAATCCACCACAGCAGGAAGGAGAGACTGAATATGAAGAAGTAGAGAACGAAAATGACGCCACCGGACAATACTCATTGTCAAAAATGCCGACAACATCACAGCAGCCGACTCTCTCACCTCCATCACCACGCTCATGTTTAACTACTGATGCTGAGGAAACGTCTCAAAAACAGTCTGAGCCGTCGCAAACAAATTTACCAAATAAGAAGCGTGCTTTTAAGAACGAAGCAGTGGACAAAGCTTTTATTGACTATTTCCAAGAAAAAAAAAAGAAAACAGTAAACTGTTCAAACGAAGTCGATGAAGACACAAAAGCAGAAGGGTTGAAAATGTTCCTTCTTAGCATGCTACCTGATCTCCTAAAAATGAGTGATACAGAGGTGCGACAATTTAAGCGGAATGCTCTAGACGTCGTTGATAATATTTTCTCAGCCCGCTCTATGATCTCGCCTGAATATACATCCCGATCTACGAGATCTGCTAAATCGAACATCACATATAATAATAATAATTTTATTTAATAGCTTTTGGCTAAATTAACAATGTACAACAATAAAGAACAAATAACAAATATTAAAATAATATTTCAATTAACATATTCAATAAAATACTTATATACATATACAGTGCGGACATAAAGTTAATCCCCCCCTGCTAACTTTTGAACGGTTATGTTTTTGATTCTTAAAATTTGTCTACGGAGGAATTTAATTTCAAACTTTCTAATAAAGGTATTTTTGATTTTGTGGAACTTCCGGTTACACCGGAAGTGGATAGCAAAAATCTTACTTTATAAGTACGGGGGTCCGACAAAATTTTCTCAAAAATAATACAAATTTTCTCATTTTTATTAATTTTATTAAAAATTTCTTAATAAAATATATTCCTTTGGGAAGGGCCAAGGCCCCCTCGACACCCCCCCCCCCCGCGGGGTGCGCCACTGAGTTTTGTTGAATGTGTAGAAAAATCATTGAATATTGTGTAAAAAAGCTTTTCCACGATAGGAGGTGCTATCAAGGATGACTATCATGGAAAAGTTTTTTACACAATATTCAATGACTTTTCTTTACAAAATATCAATTATTATGTGGAATATGTGTAAAGTCTATCTTCTTAAATCGAATTCAGTTGGTTTTATACAAGACTTTTAGCGTATGTTTTATGACTGTCAAATGAGGTTATACCATAATTGGAAATTTTATATACCGTATAATGAGATAAATAACTTTTTAGGGGATGGTTCTTCAGGGAGAACAAAAGTCTTTACCAAGGAACTTCCTCAACAAAATGGACCAGAAAATCCTGAGAAACAGCATTTAATGATTCACACAAGCGAAACCATTTTCAAATGTGAATTATGTAATAAAAAGTTCCCAAAAAAACAATATCTTAACAACCACCTAAAGACACATGGTGAAAGACATTTCGAATGCGAAATCTGTAAAAAAACATTTAAAGTAAAGGGACATCTTACGAAGCACCTAAAAACACACTCTAGTGAAAAACATTTTGAATGTGAAATCTGCAATAAAAACTTTGTTGGAAATTCCGAACTTAAAAGACATTTGCTCATTCACAAAAGCGAAACGTCTTTCAAATGTGAATTCTGTAATAAACAGTTTACACAAAAACGATATCTTACCACGCACCTGAAAAGACACTCTGGTGTAAAACAATTTACAGAAAAGGGATCTCTTAATGCTAACCTAGAGACACAATAGATTAAGACGTATTGAATGTGAAATCTGTAAAAAAAATTACAGAAAAGAGATTTCTTCAGAAGCACCTGAAAACACTCTGGTGAAAAACATTTTGAATGAGAAATCTGTAATAAAAAGTTAACAGAAAATCACAAACTTAAAATGCATTTGCTCATTCACAAGGGCGAAACGCTTTTCTAATGTGAATTCTGTGATAAAAAGTTCACACTAAAACGATATCTTAACAGGCACCTGAAGAAACACACTGATGTAAAACATTCGAAGATGAATTCTGTAGTATAAAAATTTGGATATAGGTAATATCAAAGTTGATCGTATGTGAATACTGTAAGAGAAAGTTAGCAGGAAAGCTCCTTTCGAATGTAATTTCTGTAGTAAAAAATTTTCATATAAGCAAAAACTTAAAATACATCTGACTGCAATAATTTGTATTTACTTTTTTTAATTTTTTTATGTTTTCTAAACTATGGCAAGTATTAAAAAATATTTTAATAAAAGTTGTTTGTTTTTAAAAGACCTCTATCAAACCATACCAAACTCGACCTATGTTGCTATTTAAAAAATTAAAGTGATCTCCGGTTCCGAAAAAAAATATGTTCACCAATTGAAACGATCGAAACACCTTTCAAATGTGAATTCTGTAATAAAAAGTTCACACAAAAACCATATGTTCAAACTCATTTGCTGATTCACAAAGACCAAAAGCCTTTCTAGATTTATTACTAGACTGAACTGAAGAACCACTCAAATATAAAAATTTGTAATAAAAAACATTCGAAAATAATATCTTTTATATGTTAATTTTAAAAATAAATATTTAAAGAACTTGTTTAGATTTAATTACATCTTTGTTGGAAATAATTGTCCTAATATTCCTCTCATTTAGTTTTGAGGTAGTTAAAATAATCTTTTTTAGCAAAAATTTAGTCTTGGTGTAATATACTTTTTATTCGGATAATGAATTTTTTGAAATCATGATTTTTTAAGACATGTGTACGGTTTTTTTTACACTCAATTATAAATCACCCTACAGGGTACATATTAGATTATACTTGAAAAACATCTCAAATCGAATTCACTTGGTTTTATACAAGACTTTTAGTATATGTTCTATGACTATGGCAAAATGGCAAATGAGGTTATACCTACCAATATTGGAAAAAATTTAAATTTTCTATACCGAATAATGAGATAAATAACTTTTTAGGGGATGATTCTTCAAGGGGAACAAAAGTCTTTACCGAAGAATTTCTTCAACAAAATGGACCGGAAAATCCTGAAAAAGAGAAACTATTTGAATGTTTACATTGCAATAAAAAATTTTCCACGAAAAAAGGCCTTAAACGGCATTTAATGCTTCACACAGGTGAAAAACTATTTCAATGTGAATTCTGTAAAAAAAACTTCGCAGAAAAACGATATCTTGAATGTCATTTGCTGAATCACAAGGGCGAAAATCCTTTCGAATGTGAACACTGTACAAAAAGTTTTAGTTTAAAGCGATATCTTGACCAGCACCTAAAGACACATAAAGGTGAAAAACCTTTTGATTGTGAACACTGTAAAAAAAGTTTTACTTTAAAGCAATATCTTGACAAGCACCTAAAGACACACACTGATGAAAAACTTTTTGAATGTGAATTCTGTAATAAAAAATACAAAGAAAATGAAATTTTAAAAAAACATTTAGTGATTCACACAAGGGAAAAGTCTTTCAAATGTGAAATTTGTAATAAAAAATTTATGAAACGGCAAGTCCTTAACAAACATCTGACGATACACACTGGTGAAAAACCGTTTGAATGCCAAATATGTAACAGAAAATTCAGAGAAAAACAAAATTTGAAAAGACATTTGCTGATTCACAAGGATGAAAAGCCTTTCAAATGTGAAGTTTGTGATAAAAAATGTATTTCAAAGCAAAGTCTTAACGCTCATCTAATGACACACTCTAATGAAAGACCATTCCAATGTGAACTCTGCAGCAAAGTGTTCAGAGACAGTCATCATTTTAAAAGACATTTACTGACCCACGCAAGCGAAAAGCCTTTAAATTGTAAGATTTGCAATAAAAAATTTATTGGAAAGCAAAATCTTATCACTCACCTAATGACACATACTGGTGAAAGACCATTCCAATGTGAACTCTGTAATAAAGTGTTTAAAGAAAATCGTTCACTCAAAAAACATTTGCTGATTCACACCGGCCAAATGCCTTTCCAATGTGAAATTTGTAATAAAAAGTTCGCAGAAAATGAATCTCTTAAAACACACTTATTAATTCACACTAGTGAAAAACTCTGTAAAGAAATTATGGAAAAGGAAGTCCTCGAGGAACACACTGATGAAAAACCGTTCGAATGTGAAATCTCCAATAAAAAGTTCAAAGAAAATCAATCACGTAAAAGACATTTGAAGATTCACACGGGCGAAAAGTCTTTCGAATGTGAATTCTGTAAGAAAAATTTTAAACGTAAGCATCATCTTAAGAAGCATGTGCTTACACACCAAGTTAAAGTTAAAAAGTTGTTTGAATGTGAATACTGTAAAAAAAAGTTTGCTAAAAAGCACTTTCTTGAAGCACATTTACTAATTCATACAAGTGAAAAATCGCTTGAAACGAAGGAATAAAATAAATTTACAATTTTACCATGTATTTTTTATGTATAATCTTAGGAATTTGGAAAACAATGAACCCTAAAAACAGTGATAGAAAAACTTTGCTGCTTAATTTAGATTTATTACTTGATTGAGCTGAAGTATCATTTAAATATAAACGTTGTAATAAAAATTAATAGTTAACAAGGTTTTACAACAGTAAAAAATATTTGGTTATAATACTTTATGTAAATTTTAACAACAAATCAATAAATATCTAAAGAACTTTTTAGATTTGATTACATCTGCTTTATTGCAAATCATTGCCCTAATTTCCCCGTTATTTAATTTGGAGGTAGTTAATAAACTTTTTTTAAGGAAAACAATAACGTAGTTCAATTTATTCCATGTTGCAGACTCATCCTGTATTTGGTACATTGAGTTTTATGCAATTAAGATTTTTTAACCATGTACGTGTGGAAACGTTAGCAAGATTTATCTAAAAAATAAACATCTTATACAGAATCAAAGAATGTTTCCTAACAAGCGCAAGTTTTTACTAGGGTAGTTTTTGTACGATTTCGGGCGCGTTCCACTAAAGACTCGCAATGCTCATGATGACCGCAAAGTCGTTCCACATAAGACCGCGTTTGATTCTTTCGTGCATTAAAACGCCATCGATGGCGACCACAAGAAGCTCACAACGACCGTATTTATTCGTGGGTTTTTGTGGTCGTTTGTTGAATGGTGACGCTTTGAGCTATTGAAACGGGAAAATTTTGCGGTTGTGGTCGTGGGCTTTAGTGTTCATTAGTGGAACGCGCCCTTCAATGATTCAAAAAGAGTTTTAAAAGGCTTAAAATTTACTACCAACTAAACTTAACTTAGGGCCGGTTGTATAGTTGAAGCCTAAACTAAAAAAATGACAGATTTTCCATTATATTTCTATCATTTTATTAGTTCACTTGAAGCTTTAGCGTCAATTGTACCACCGGGCCTTAATGTTTTTATGTCAATAGTTATGAAAAATGTTTTGGTGTAAACAAGTAACACTATTTTTAAGGAGTATATCAGAAATCAATTATTAAACCAAAAGTATACTACTTACGTCCGTGTATTTTTATATATTTTTGACTGATTTATGTGGTCCAATTCACTTAGTTTTATACAAAGCTTTTATTATATGAATGTCCATCCTTCTTCCATTATTGTGCCAAACAAAGTTACATCCACACTAAAGGATTTCTATACTGAATAATGAGATTAACAAATAACTTTTTTGGGAATGATTCTTTAAGGGAAACAAAAGTCTTTACCGAAGAACTTCCTCAACCAAATGGAACGGAAAATCCTGAGAAACAGAAACGATTTGAATGTTTACAATGCAATAAAAAATTTTCTTACAAATGTTTACTTAAGCGGCATTTAATATTTCACAAAGGTGAGAAACCATTTGAATGTACATCTTGTAATAGTAAATTTACAACTAAGAGAAACCTGAAGACTCACCTAATAATGCACACAGGTGAAAAACCTTTTGAATGTAAACTCTGCAAAAAAAGGTACACCCAAAATAGTGCTTTCCAACATCATTTGCTGACTCACACTGGCGAAAAACCTTTCGAATGTCATATCTGCAATAAAAAGTTTACAAAAAACTACGCACTTAAAAGACATTTGCTCGTTCATATGGGAGAACAGCCTTTCAAATGTAAACCGTGTAATAAAAATTTTACAGAAAAGCGATATTTTAATAACCACCTAAAAACACACACTGGTGAAAAAAATTTTGAATGTGAACTCTGCAAAAAAAAGTTCAGACAGAAAGAAAATCTTCAAGTTCATTTGCTGATTCACAAGGGCGAAGAGCCTTTCAAATGTGAAATTAGTAAAAAAAAATTAGAGAAAAACCATGTCTTAAAACTCAACTAAAGAGCACACTGGTGAAAAATATTTTGAATGTGAGATCTTTAATAAAAAGTTTATAGACAATTTTGGACTTAAAAGGCATTTACTCCTTCATACAGGAGAAAAGCCCTTTGAATGTGAAATCTGTAAAAAAAAATTTGCAGAAAAGCGATATCTTAACAATCACCTAATGGCACACAGTGGTGAAAAACCGTTCAAATGTGAATTCATACAAAAACGATATTATCAAAGTCATTTACTGATTCACAAGGGTCAAAAACCCTTCAAATGATAAAATTTAAAAAAAAAAATATTTACAGAAAATCAATTCCTTAAAAGACATTTAAAACGTGAAAGCTTACATTGTACATATTATACAGGATGCGGGAAAACCGAACTTTTTGTACACCACATGTATTACTTTTTTTGATAAAAATATAAATATAAAAGTTATAGCCATTTTGCTGGATTTTTTCCGCACCCTGTATATGTATAAAAATGTAGGGGAATTTAATGAAGATTTATTTTATAAAAGTAGTTTTATAGCAGTAAAAGTTTATTTAAATAAAAGTTACATCCATTTAAGTGTTTTTAATATTTTAAGGTAGTCATCTGATTAATTGCAACTTGCAGATTTGTTATTAATGAGGAGCATTCATTCGTATTGTATAATGTAGATATTTCTTTGAGCTTTACAATGGTATAATTAGTTTTATTATACGATGGATTGAAAAATTGTAAAAACTTCTCGGCGGTGTAAGAATTTTTTGAGATTATAATAGGAGAATCAATACATCAAACTACAGGTCTGAAAGCAATTTTATCTTTTTTATGAGTTTTTCTAATACCATACAACTTTGTAACAGAATTATGATGTATTAATTGTTTCAAAATCCATTAATATAACCCGATTTAAACAATTCTTTTACAATATTATTATTATACAGAATGTTTCCTAAATAATGAACGTTTTCCTATGGTTGTTCTCGTTTGAATTTGATGATTCAAAAAGATTTTTAAAATGCTTAAAATTTACTACCAACTAAACTTAATCCGTTTTTTTAAGTCAATGGTTATGAAAAATATTTTAGTATAATTCTCTTTAGTCCAATTCACTTGGTTATGTGCATGTTCTTCTATTCTGTGGCAAATGCGGTTATACTAAACCAAAAATTGGAAAAAAAATTATAAGTTTTTTATTACCGAATAAGACTGACAAATAACTTTTTAGGGAATGATTCTTCAAGTGGAACAAAAGTCTTTACCGAAGAATTTCTTCAACAAAATGGACATGAAAATCCTGAGAAACAGAAACTATTTGAATGTTTACAATGTAATAAAAATTTTGCCTACAAAAATGGTCTTAAACAGCATTTAATGCTTCACACAGGTGAAAAACCATTTGAATGTACATATTGTGATAGCAAATTTCCCACCAAGCCAAGACTTAACGTTCACCTAAAAACACACACTGGTGAAAAACCTTTTGAATGTGAATTCTGCCAAAAAAAGTTCACACAAAAGCGAAATTATCAAAGTCATTTGCTGATTCATACTGGCGAAAAACCTTTCGAATGTGAATTCTGTAATAAAAAGTACATTCAAAAGCGACATCTTCAAAGTCATTTGCTAAATCACAAAGGCGAAAAACCTTTCTTTTGTGAACACTGTAATAAAAATTTTACAGAAAAGCGATATCTTGACAAGCACCTGAAGACACACACTGGTGAAAAACATTATGAATGTGAAATCTGCAATAAAAAGTTTACAGTAAATCACGTACTTAAAAACCATATGCTTAAACACACGGGCGAAACACCTTTCGAATGTGAATTATGTAGCAAAAAATTTACGGAGAAACGATATCTTAACACCCACCTAAAGACACACACTGGTGAAAGAGATTTTGAATGCGAAATCTGTAAAAAAAAATTTACAGAAAAGGGACATCTTAAGAAGCACCTGAAAACACACTCTGCTGAAAAACATTTTGAATGTGAATTCTGTAATAAAAAGTTTACAGAAAATCACGGACTTAAAAGGCACATGCTCATTCACACGGGCGAAATGCCTTTCGAATGTGAATTCTGTAGTAAAAAATTTGCATATAAGTATCAAATTAAGATACATGTGACTAAATACCATTCTTTTACAAAGGATTAAATTGAAATTTACTATTGAAGTCTATTTTTTGTAAATTACCTTTCTCCTGAAAAACCAATATTTTGAGTATAGCTGATCGATTGGCTTGTGAACTTGGTCGAGGAAGTGTTTTCTGGAAAAAATCGAACAAGTCTTGGACAGAATCAAGAAGATTTATGTTGAAGATTTAGTACACGAATCTGTTTCTTCTCTTATATTGATATTTAATTAAATATGCACTATTCAGTTAATGTTGAAATAATAAATATTTGACAAATTAAAAAAAAAGACTATTGTTTTTGCGGTATTCGTTTTAAAACAAAATATTTTTATACGAAAATTGAACATGAAAACTCTATCAAGTTCGATAGATGGAATCATTATTTTCATATAAATATTTGTTTTTATTTTGAATTTAGTTTTACTCACGCATCTGTGTCACTAATGTCTGTGGATAAAAAATATTAGCTTCATCCCAAATAAATATGTGTTGTTATCTGGAAAGTTTTTATCGTTTTCAAACAACTTTTAAAATTTTGACTTGACTGGTTATTGCACCAAGGTCTTCACCAAAGTTTTCAATTTTACCATGTATATGTATAATGTGTAGTATAAGAATTTGGAAAACAATATGAAATAATGTAAGCAACAATTTTTGTTACAATTCCCTTAAAGTAATCAAAAGGAATTTGAAAAATCAAGCCAATCTATTAAAGTGTTATGATTATTTTATAATTGGTATTATTAAATGTGTTTAGAATAATATTACTTTTATAATTTTTGTTCTTATAAAATACTTGATTATTAAATTAAAATTAAAAACGAAATTAATATTAAATTTATTTATTGCTAATCACTAACCTAATCCTATCTCTTAAGCCGCAATATGTTATGGTTTTAAATCAAAATTATTCGAATAACGAGACTCACAAAGAACTTTTTAGGGAACGATTCTTCAAGTGGAACAAAAGTCTTTACCGAAGAATTTACTCAACAAAACGAATCGGAAAATCCTAAGAATGAAGAACTGTTTCAATGCCGGCGTTGTAATAAAACTTGTACCCAATTAAGGAGTCTTGAAGAGCATTTGACACTTCCCACAGGTCAACAACCATTTGAATGTACATTTTGTAATAATGAACTTAACAGTCACCCTACAAGAGACACTAGTGGAAAAGCGTTTATTGGCACAAATGAGAAGCCGTATGAATGTGAACTATGTAATAAAAAATTTACAAAAAAGCATCATCTTAAATCACACCTAAAATCACACACTGGTGAAAAACCATTTGAATGTGAAATCTGCAATAAAAAGTTTACCGAGAATCAAGGACTTAAAAGACATTTGCTCGTTCACACGGGCGAAAAGCCTTTCGAATGTGAAGTATGTAATAAAAAATTTGCATATAAGTTTCGTTTGAAGAAGCATGTGATTAAGCATAATAAAGTTAAAGTTAGTTTCGAATGTGAATATTGCAAAGAAAAGTTTACAGAAAATCACAGATTTAAAAGACATTTGCTCATTCATACGGGAGAAAAGCCTTTTAAATGTAAAATCTGTAATAAAAAATTTAGAGAAAAGCGATATCTTGATAACCACCTAAAGGCACATACTGGTGAAAAACAATTTGAATGTGAAATTTGCACAAAAAAGTTCACACAAAAACGAAATCTTCAAGTTCATCTGCTGATTCACAATGGCGAAGAGCCTTTCAAATGTGAAATTTGTAAAAAAATATTTAGAGAAAAGCGATGTCTTAACACTCACCTAAAGATACACACTGGTGAAAGAGATTTGATTGAATGTAAGATCTGTAATAAAAAGTTTACAGAAAATTTCGGATTTAAAATGCATTTACTCGTTCATACCGGAGAAAAGCCTTTCGAATGTGAACACTGTAAAAAAAAATTTAGAGAAAAGCGATTTCTTAACAGTCACCTAATGACACATAGTGCTGAAAAACCGTTCGAATGTGAATTCTGTAATAAAAAGTTCATACGAAAACGATATTATCAAAATCATTTACTGATTCACAAGGGTAAAAAACCCTTCAAAAAACATATCAAACGTGAAATATTGTAAAATTTACAAAAAATCCATTCCTTAAAATACATTTAAAGATTCCCACAGCAAGAAACCTTATTTGAAATGTGAAAGCTTCCATTGCACATATTATACAGGGTGCTGGAAAAGTCCTGCAAAATGGCTAAACTATTTATGATTTTATCAAAAAAGTTTAATAAAAAAGTTGTAAGGTTTAAAAAATGGGATTTATCTGTGGAATTGATTTTGTGTTTCGATAATAAAAAAAAGTTGGCATGTTCCATTTAATATTTCAAATAAGTTGATAGTCTTATTAGCTCAGTTACGTGATGTGGAAACACAAAATCAAGGCCTCAGATAAATCCCGTTTTTTAAACCTTACAACTTTCATATACAGGGTGTTGCAGAACTTTTTGTACACCCTGTATAACTTATTTGATAAAAATACAAATATAAAAATTATAGCCATTTTGCAGGACTTTTCCCGCACCCTGTATATCAAAATTTAAGGGAATTTAATGAAGATTCCTTTGATAGTTTTATTTTTGTAGTAAAAGTTTATTTAAAGAAAAGTTTTTAATATTTTATGGATGGTAGTCATCTGATTATTTGCAAATTTGTTATTAATGAGGCAAGCATTGACAGCCGTACTGTAATATGTAGATATTTCTTTGAGTTTTCCAATGGTATAATTAGTTTTGTTATACAATATAACATGAAAAAGTTATCTACAATATTATTGATATTTAATTAAATATGCGCTATTCAGTTAATGTTGAAATAATAAATATTGAACAAATTAAAAAAAAGACTATTGTTTTTGCGGTATTCGTTTTAAAACAAAATATTTTTATACGAAAATTGAACATGAAGACTCTCTATCAAGTTGGATAGATGGAATCGTTATGAAAATAACGATATGAAAATATAAATATTTGTTTTTATTTTGAATTTAGTTTTACTCACACATCTGTGTCACTAATGTCTGTGGATAAAAAATATTGGCTTCATCCCAAATAAATATGTGTTGTTATCTGGAAAGTTTTTATCGTTTTCAAACAACTTTTAAAATTTTGACTTGACTGGTTATTGCACCAAGGTCTTCACCAAAATTTTCAATTTTACCATGTATATGTATAATGTGTAGTATAAGAATTTGGAAAACAATATGAAATAATGTAAGCAACAATTTTTGTTACAATTCCCTTAAAGTAATCAAAAGGAATTTGAAAAATCAAGCCAATCTATTAAAGTGTTATGATTATTTTATAATTGGTATTATTAAATGTTTTAGAATAATATTAAGATACTTTTATAATTTTTGTTCTTATAAAATACTTGATTATTAAATTAAAATTAAAAACGAAATTAATATGAAATTTATTTATTGCTAATCACTAACCTAATCCTATCTCTTAAGCCGCAATATGTTATGGTTTTAAATCAAAATTATTCGAATAACGAGACTCACAAAGAACTTTTTAGGGAACGATTCTTCAAGTGGAACAAAAGTCTTTACCGAAGAATTTACTCAACAAAACGAATCGGAAAATCCTAAGAATGAAGAATTGTTTCAATGTTGGCAATGCAATAAAACTTGTACCCAAATAAGAAGTCTTAAAGAGCATTTGACATTTCCCACAAGTGAACAACCATTTGAATGTACATTTTGTAATAGTAAAGTCACGACCAAGAGAAGACTTAGCAGTCACCCTACAACAGACACAGATAAGCCGTATGAATGTGAACTATGTAATAAAAAATTTATAAAAAAGCAACATCTGGTATCGCACCTAAAATCACACACGGGTGAAAAACCATTTGAATGTGAAATCTGCAATAAAAATTTCACCAATAATCAAGGACTTAAGAGACATTTGCTCATTCATACGGGCGAAAAGCCTTTCGAATGTGAATTATGTAATAAAAAATTTGCACATAAGTATCATTTGAAGGAACATGTAATTAAACATAAAGTTAAAGTTAGAAATAATTTCGAATGTGAACACTGCAAAAAAAAGTTTACAGAAAATCGAGCACTTAAAAGACATTTGCAGCTTCACAAGGGCAAAAAGCCTTTCGAATGTGAAATATGCAACAAAACATTTCACGAAAAGTACAGATATGAAACGCATTTGTTAATTCACACCGGTGAAAAACCGTTTGAATGTGAATTTTGTAAGAAATCATTTTCTGATAGGGGAACGCTTAAACGGCATTCATTAATTCACCAGAGTGAAAAAGCTTTTGTTTGTGAATATTGCAATAAACAGTTTACACGAAAGTATGTATTAAATCAACATATATTGGCTCATACAAATAATGATAAACCATATGAATGTAAACCTTGTAATAAAAAGTTTTCTAAAAAGCAATATCTTAACACTCACCTAATGACACACACCGGTGAAAAACCTTTCGAATGTGAAATCTGTAATAATAAGTTTACAGAAAATCGAGCACTTAAAAGGCATTTGCTGATCCACAATGATGAAAAGCCTTTTAAATGTGAACTATGCAATAAAACATTTTCCAGAAAGTACATCTATGAAACGCATCTGTTACTTCACAAAAGTAAAACAACCGTTTGAATGTGAACTCTGTATGAAAAGGGTTTTAAACCGGATAAACCTTTTAATAAGCATTCAATGAGCCTCCACACTGAAAAGCGAATAAAAAATTTTAAGTAGCATGTTATTAGCCAACATCCCAGTAAACCAATTTGTAACTTATATATAAAATATACATATATAGCTCGTAAATTCTCATATGTAGCTAATTTAACGTAAAATATATGTATATTTTACATATATAATATTATATTATTTTCTCTATGTAAATAATAAGTAAAATTTTATAATGTGTTATTTATATAGAATTATTTACATATACAATTCATAAGTTCGTATATGTATATTTTATATATAAATAATAATTTATTATTAATGTAAAATATCGCCTGTGTTATTTACATTAGACATTTAATTTAAAATATACCTACATAAATTATTTACTTATATTCTTTATGTAAATAATTCATACATAAAATATAAAATAAAATAACTTATTAGAAAAATGTATGGAAGTTGGGTTAGAATTTATTTATTTTGTTATAAATAATTTTAACTACTTAATTTTTATATTTAATGTCTTTATTTTTAAAGTTTAGAATTTTTTCTTAATTTTTTCTGCAAAATTGCGCTTACCAAAGAAATCCAACATTCAACACCGACATTATTAGAAAAAAGTTGAGTTATAATTTATTTATTTTGTTAAAAATAATTTTAACTACTTAATTTTTATATATAATTGAACTTCTTTTAACTTCACTAATTTATTTTTATTTTTAATTTTTTTTATTTGTATTAAAACAAATATAATATATGTGGAATTGCTCTAAAACAATGTTTTTGTGTCTTCATTTCGTGAAGCCTCGATGGTCCAACGGTTAGGTGGCTTGATTCGACAATTTGCGACTGCAACGGCGCACTATGGGAAAAAGTGCGAAAAACCTGGCCAAAAATATTTACTGATTACATTTGCCTTGTAATTAATTATTTAATGTTAAGAAGTGAAGGTGTGGCTTGTAAACAAAAAGATTAGTATGGTAGCAGTAGATTTATTGATATTTGGTATTAGAAAATACATATGTATATCTATGAGTACTATTTAAATTAAATTATTTAAATACAAACAAGTTATAATGGTTCGCAAAGTAGATTTAGTAATTCTTTAGAGTACATTTTCCGACTGTTTTTATAATTAGTTAGCTGTGAGATGAATGGGTCCGAGCTTAGTAAAAGTCTTCTCATGACATCCTCCATATTTTGTATCCTAGAGCATTTTCGTGCGAAATTTTCCCTATATTTTCTGATATCTTTATTCCGGGCCTCTTGGGCTTCTTCGGACAGCATACCTATTGGAAGGATACATGATTTGATTACAGTTACACTATGCATTAAAATTTTGTGCATAGTGGTGCTCATTGGATACCAGTTGAATAGATCCACATACAATTTAGCAGTTTCTTGCGTGTATGTATGAAATTTTTCAATATTGATTGGATAACCGCAAGAGATAGCCTGTAGAATAATATAGAACATATCAATTAATTTCTTGTCAATTTTGGTAATCTCTGCCGATATTTCGGAGTTCTCAAAGAAACGCCTGGCTGTATTGCCATCATTTGACGTTCCATAGGACTGCTTAGGCTTATCGACCACTAAACCTAATTTTGTTTTAAATTCCTTTTGGACCCTTTTCTTTTGCTCTTCTACAACACTTTTTTCATCTGAACTTCTTGCTTGCCATTTCCTAATGTTTATTTTATAAGACAAATGTAGAAGATTCTCAAAAATGCGTATCCACGCATGTAGTGTAGACAGACCAAACTTGGCAGATTCTTCATTTACCTCGGTTTGCCACACTTTTTCCAAGTCATTAAAGTCTTTTGATGTTAACGAACAAAGGTAACATCTCTGTGCTGACTTTGTTGATGTCACTGAGTTGCAGACCTTGCCATCAATCATACTAAATATCAAGTTGTGTGTGATATTAAATTCATTAAATTTAGTAGGCACCAGATTTTTTATTTCATTTTCAACACGTGTAACTTCATTTACTGTAACTTCAACAGTCTCATGAATAAACTCAAGTTTTAGAGGTCTGCAAAATCTCGGAGAAGATGGACGGGGATTGCGCCAGATTATGGAATTATCTTCTGCTCTTAATTCAAGTGGAACCAACGATGTTAAAAATATATACTCATCCGTATCACCTTCATTTTGAAACCTTTGCTTGTACATAATAGCATTAGTTCCGTCACATCCCCATTTTGATATTAACGATAAATTTTTGGACATAAAGGTATTTTCAATGACTTCTTTCTGAGATAACATTATACGCTGTGTAGTATGATCCAGTTGGTCTTGTAAATTTACTTGTCCTACTGTTTCTGAAACTTCCATTGTAGGATAGCACTTTTCTTTAGCTTTCTTTATCTTGCTGTATGAAGGAAATACATCACAACCACTATCTTTTGCAACAGATTTAATAAGTTCGTATTGATTTTTAGATAATCCAGCATCTACCATCATCGCTAACGCTTTATCTACTGCAACTTGTGGAACTGCATGATTGCATATTTTCAAACCTTTTTTATATTTAGTTGCTATGTTCGGAGATAGTATTAAATCTTTTGTAACCTTAGCAGCATCAGTTTCTCCTGCAGCTCGCAGTTTCATTTGAGCAGCAAATTGCATTTGTTGGACGTCTGTATTAGCACGAAGTTCCTTTGTTTTTCTTCGCTTTGATCTATCACTGCATTCGTTAAAGGACTTCGATGGTCTGCCACGTTTTCTTGTTTCTTTTTGGTTGGACAAATCAGGAGATTTAATGCACCGCTTTCTAATAATCGTGATATATCCGTCCAGCCATGACTTATTTCTAATACAGAATTTGGGATGACTCCGTCCAACTTTTCGCCACTTTTCCTCAAATTGGCTTGTAAGGCGGGAAAGACATCGTTTTATGTCTGGGTAAACATCTTCTGTTGCTTTGCATGATGTTACAACCCGATGAAAAAGATGATCTTTCTGGGCTTTGCTACAAAAGGGTAACGACAATTTTTCCATTAAAGTTTTATAAAGCGTATGTCTATCTATTGTACAAGACTCTTCGTTGTGCTCTGAAAAGATAAATGAAAGAAATCTATATTAAAAACGAAAAAATATGGAATCTGAAAAAAGCATAAAATCATCTATATCAACACAAGCACAATTTAAAATGTGTTGCCGCAAACAATAGCAGTTTTGGTAAAAATATACACGAAGTTCAATGTATACCGTTGAAAAAAACATTTATTTTATGATTGGGGAATTAATGGAAACATATTAAACTTCACAAAATCCTAAATCATTCAAGAAATTAAAAGCTATTAGAAAAACTGGCTCAAACTTTGAAAATAACTCTTAGAATGTTTAAATGATTATCACTTACCTTTATTTAGAATATTCATTGTTAAATCAAAATAAAATTTCACTAACAAATAAAAGGTGGCTTGAGATTTTCTTTATCAAAGCCAGCTTTATATTTTGTATACCGCACATATTATTTTAAACAATTGACTTTGAAATGGTGGTGAGCATGCGCGTTTCATCCCAGGAAATTTTTAAGTACAATATGACAAAATATACCGATTTCCTTCTTTCGTAACATTGGTTTCTTATCAAAATTTCGAAAGTTGTAATTGGGATTTATGGCCAGGTTTTTTCTACTTTTTCCCATAGTGCGGCGTGGGTTCGAATCCCGCAAATCCCACTTTAATATTAATGTATTATACTTGTGATTACTTACCAGAAATGGCCTGGTAGCAGCTAATTACTACATTGTACCGTCCAAGCAAAAAAATGATATTTTTTGTTTTTATTTACTTATATCTGATATATATTTTAAATATAAAAATTTACATAATTTACACATAATAACCTATCCCCAAATATGGCTGACATCCTGACATGATTTATCCCTAATTTCTCTCTAGATTTTACATATATTTTCTTACATGTTATATATATTTTACATAAATAATACCTCTTTTGGTTTACTGGGATATCACTGTGCTAAAACAATACTAATTGTAAGATAACTTAAGTTTAATTAGTATTGTTCTAGCACAACGGTATATCTATAATATTCTGTGAAGGCTATATTGAAATATTGAATTATGAATATTTTATGATTTTTTTATTATTACTATACCTATATTTTATGATTTTGTATTCTAATTTTTGTTCGTATAAAATAATGTATTATTAAAATTAAAACCGAAATTAATATTAAATTTCTTTATTGCTAATCACTATTTTAATCCTATCTTTTAAGTCACAGTGATTACGTTCATCTCGCGTAACTCGAACCGGATTGGATTGAATCGCTATTGACTCCGTCCGCATTTTTTTTTTCGAAATAAACATGTCGGACTGGATTCATCATTCCAATCCGACGTATTTATTTCCGAAAAAGTACGGATTGGGTCAATCGCTATTTAATCCAAAATCCAATCCGGATCGAGTTACGCGGGATAAACATAGTCGATGAGTATAATTGATTACTCACAAATCACACAATTTTTAAAAATTGACTTTTAATAAGTTTTAGCCGTGACTATTACTCTTAATAAATAATATTTCATTACTCAACAGAAATATATTAACTAATGAAGCCATTACTCAACAGAAATACATTACGAAATGACTCAACAGGAATGGAAAATTTTTGTTTTTGTAAGCGAACAAAGGTATATAAACGTAAAAGCATGTACCTGAAAATCTTCAATTTTTCATTGAGGCTTTAATAAATGCGGAAGCCTTGCCAAGTTTAATATGCATTTTAATGGATAGATACTATGGATAAGTTGAGAACTTTTAGTGTAAATTTTTAAAAATTACCCAGTAGTTGAAAATAAACAGACTGGCGCAAATAATATTTTAAAAAAAACAAAAACCTGCGAAAGCGTTACCAAAGATTATAATTCCACGTGCATTGAAAAGGTAAGTAATTAATTTATATACATAATTGTATTGTTATTAATTATACTACAATATGTAATGTGTAACGATAAAGTTTTTCTTCGTAATTTACATACATAATAATATTTTTTTAGACAACTTAAAAGATGTGTTGGGATAAAATTAAACGCCAGCGAAAGCAACAAATAACCAGACTTTATTCCATAATAGTTCCGCATGTAGAGCAAGATGAGTTTATTAAAAAAAAATCAAAAATAGATACAGGATTATTTTTTTCATTTTGCATTTGTTTAAACAATTTTGATTAATATATCAAAAAAAATTATAGGAGTATAATATGTTAATGAATATTGTTTAAACAAATGAATGCAAAAGAAAAAATTAAAAAAGTTATTAACTCTATTTTGTGTTTTTGAATTATCTTTTTAATAAACTTATCACGCTTTCGCGAAATGCCATAAATTTTCTTTTCGAATTGCTCCGGGGGAGCTTTTGCCGGTAACGGGGGGCAAAAAGAAATGACATCTCAACTTTATACTGGATGCGACAGTATGTTTTTTTCAATTGTGACTATTTTCTATGTATTTGAATCGCTAAATCTCAATAAAGGTGGCTTTGTTCATATGTATAAATAAATGAATAAAATCGTTTTTGCACTTCCAAACAATAATGAGCCATTTTACTCTCTTAATGGCAGAAGTAAAAGTAACACATTTACTACCAAGTATTCATTTAATCTCTAGGGATTAAAAGTCCCATAACGGTTCATTTAATCCCTTGGTATTAAAAAAATTTCGTAGTTAGATATTACAAACACAGATGGCGCGCAAGTTTTTACAAATAATTGTTTCTGAATTCTGAATTATATTTGATAATTTAATAGGTAAGTATATTTCTAATATTACTACAATAATTTTTAGGGTTTTTTTTATGTGGGAAAGGAATTTATTATAGTTTTTTGTCTTAAATTCAAAAAATTTTATTGACAAGATATTCTAACCTCTAAATTGTCTTGTATTATTTATTAAGATATCTAATGGTTTTATCTAATGTAGTATGCTAAATGCTTATATTTATACAATTCAAAAGATTTTTGTTAGTTGTTTAAGTTTCTAGAAGATAAACGATAGAATGTTTCATCATCACTCGGAAGTTCATGCAGACTGATCCGTATCGAATCATGGTATAGGTACTTAAATTTTTAATAATATTTAATTTATCATAAATTAACCGATCAATTGATTTTAGGTTTCCGATGTGCTTCAAAATTATACAAGATTGGAAAAAACAACAAAAATTAATTAATAGATATGTACATTTACAAATTAGTAAATATAAATATGTACGTTTACTATAACATTACAATCAATACAATTTGTTAGACCAAATAAAGGAGGTACAACTTGTTCAATTATTTTTTTTAATAAGGTGACGGTTATGTCTGGCTCAGTAGTTATTTGCATTCCAAATAACCATTGTCCCAAAATTGAAAACGTTTGTTCAAATAATTAATTGGAAGTGCAAAAAATGTAATATGCACCGCTGGAGCAAAGTGCATTTAATCCTTCGTGTGGTTGTTGCCCTCGACTACGTCTCGGGCAACAATTTCCACACTCAGGATTAAATTACTCACTTTGCTCCCTTGGTGCATAAATAACTATTTTGCACTTCCAAACAATAATGAGCCATTTTACTCTCTTAATGGCAGAAGTAAAAGTAACACATTTACTACCAAGTATTCATTTAATCTCTAGGGATTAAAAGTCCCATAACGGTTCATTTAATCCCTTGGTATTAAAAATATTTCGTAGTTAGATATTACAAACACAGATGGCGCGCAAGTTTTTAAAAATAATTGTTTCTGAATTCTGAATTATATTTGATAATTTAATACGTAAGTATAATTCTAATATTACTACAATAATTTTTAGGGTTTTTTTTATTTGGGAAAGGAATTTATTATAGTTTTTTGTCTTAAATTCAAAAAAGTTTATTGACAAGAAATTCTAACCTCTAAATTGTCTTGTATTATTTATTAAGATATCTAATGGTTTTATCTAATGTAGTATGCTAAATGCTTATATTTATACAATTCAAAAGATTTTTGTTAGTTGTTTAAGTTTCTAGAAGATAAACGATAGAATGTTTCATCATCACTCGGAAGTTCATGCAGACTGATCCGTATCGAATCATGGTATAGGTACTTAAATTTTTAATAATATTTAATTTATCATAAATTAACCGATCAATTGATTTTAGGTTTCCGATGTGCTTCAAAATTATACAAGATTGGTGAAAACAATACAAATTTATTAATAGATATGTACATTTACAAATTACTAAATATAAATATGTACGTTTACTCTAACATTACAATCAATACAATTTGTTAGACCAAATAAAGGAGGTACAACTTGTTCAATTATTTTTTTTAATAAGGTGACGGTTTTATGTCTGGCTCAGTAGTTCGAAATAACCATTGTCTCAAAATTGAAAACGTTTGTTCAAATAATTAATTGGAAGTGCAAAAAATTTAATATGCACTGCTGGAGCAAAGTGCATTTAATCCTTCGTGTGGTTGTTGCCCTCGACTACGTCTCGGGCAACAATTTCCACACTCAGGATTAAATTACTCACTTTGCTCCCTTGGTGCATAAATAACTATTTTAACATTTTGAAGCTTGTGTACAAGGTGCACGAGGGCTAATTTTGAACATTTATTGTCATTTACTTTTAGTACTTTATTGTAAAATAGAAAATAAGCTTAATTTTACACCATTTTCTTAACCGAGTAACGTGTTGTCATATTCATAATAAAGTTGACATCCAATTTCTGTTAACAAAAGTGGTGGGTGCCACTTGAAAAGAAAAAGTTGATGATGTCTTCTTAAGGTACCTACTGTTTGAAATATCTCAAATAAATGAATATTACTTTTTACGCTCGTGTTACATACGAATTCCAACCGTTTCTAAATTTTGCAAAATTAAATAATTTTTTTAATCTTTTTATAATTTTAGAAAGAAGTAGAAGAACAGGCCCAATTAATAGAACTCCCAAGCGTGCTTTACCAAGGAGCAAAGTTGATGAGCTGATGGACATCAGGATAGAGACCGCAAGGAAGGAGGGAATCCACATGGAGGAAATTCATAAAATTAGGCTTGTAACTGAACGTGCTAAGCTGGGGGTTGAGCGCTTAAAAATTGTTAAAATTAATTTAGAAATAGATGTGGAGAGGGAAAAACTTAAGAAAAACACAAATTAAATTTGTATTTTTTCAAATATATTTTCTATTCTAATGTTGTTTTTTTATTAGGTCATTTAAAATTAAGAAAAATGACCTAAACCCGGAATCGGAAGTTGAAATTTCAAATTTCAAATGGCAACATAGGTCGAGTATGATATCGTTTGAAAGGTCTTTTAAAAAGAAACAACTTTTATTAAAATATTTTTGTAATATCTTGCATAGTTAACAAATTAAACGAAAAAAAAATCTGCAAACAAGTGACCATTGGTCTCTTAAATTATGGAAAAATTAAATCGTTAATATCATCCGCAAGAAGCGAAAAATGCAAAAAAATACAAGTTTCCATTCAAAAAATCACAATTGCCACTACCCTTATCCAAAGAGGATGCTCGGGACCACGGTTCGATCTTTGGTTATTCGCCCCATCTCTTTCTATCGGTTCGAATGGGGAAGAACCAAAGAAGCTGTCAAATTTTCGGTTAACCACTAACCAACCAAAGAAGTCATTTGAAATCGCTTTAATTTTTGACATCATAGATCGTTTGGTTTAAGCTTGGTTAACCGAAATATCAACCGTGATCGGGAGTATCTTTCTATCGGTTCGAATGAGGAACCGAAGAAGTTATTGAACTGATGTCACATTTTTGGTTAACCACTAACCAATCAAAATAGCCATTCGAAATCGCTTTTATTATGGCGTCATTAATTTCTCATTCAAATATGAACGGAACTTGACTTTCTCCAGTTTGTTCCCGTAGTTTAGCGCGAATTGGAGAAAAACGCATTTCATACAAAAATCTTTTCATGATAAACTTGTATGCCTGAGCTCAAGCAATGAAGAGGGGCGTTATAAAAATATTACGACTTGTGTGAATAAAAAATTATCTATGTAGAATGTAATATTTTAAGGAAATTAAAACGAAAATGTATGGCAAATTTTTATTTTGAATTAATGATAAAAAACGCGCCATTAGTGAATACTTTTGAAATATAATACATTTATTGCTAAACTGAAATAATTACGTGCCCCATGTGATGCATCCACAAAATATAATAAATTTTACAAAAATAAGTTAAGTCTAAAATAATCTAAACACTTCTCATTTAACAACATAAAACAGTTCCTAATTGACCCGTTGATTTTGAAAGTGAGATAAGTCCATTTTGTTACGTCATATTACAAATTGAGATTAACTTCATGTTTTTAATCATTTACATTAAAAATCGACTCAATATCAGTACAAATTTGTTACTGTTGTTTTATATGGTCAACAGTATGTCAAATGTATTGATATCTTTTATATTTAAAAATCTAGAAATATCAAAAAGTGGATTTGTCTCATTTTCAAAATCAACGGCTCCATTAAAAAGTAGACTAAAAGAAAAATACTTTCTTAGTACGGAATTATTAGTACGATAATATACAAAGTGTTTAGACTAGAAATAAAAACAATCTCACCCTAATTTGCAGCATTGATAGATTTGATATACTTACATATACACATACATATATATAAATATATACACATACAGTCTCGTTATCTTAAATATTTAATAAAATTAACAATTTGTACAAAAAGTTTATATACATTCTCCGAGGCACTAAACATGTACCCCACTTATGATAATAAATAAGTGTTTATAACTCCAAACTATAACATTTGGAAAGCAAATTAAGAATTGTTTATAAAAGATTATTTAAATATATAAGGATATATTGCTAAAAAAATGTGTACTAGTAATTAATTTACTATTTAACTTAAAATTTAATTAAAACAAATCAACAGGATATTTTAACTAATCAAATTGCATTAAAATATCACTCAAACACGAAATGCATGTTTTTTGTATCACACACAGAAACATCCACCTAAACTCTGGCCAACTTTCAAGAAGCATACATACGGTTGATTTCATGCTGATATCTCTCCTGAATATCTTTTCGTTTTAGTTTAAAAGCGGCCGTTACTAATCCCATATCAGGTGACCACACTTCTTGACATATTTTTACAGCGGCAGGGATTTCAAATTTCTCTAATTTACCTGAAAATAAAAAAGTTATTAATATGTAATTTTTAAAGTGAAGTAATAAATTACATTTCTTTCCATGATCGATTAATTCTTGTTGTACAGCTTTTTCAATGTCTGGTAAAGTACATAACTCTTCAAAAGTTTTACCAGTGATTCCTATTTTAACAGCTACTTCATTAAGCACATTTTGATTAGGAACAACTAAAGCGACGCAGTATTGTTTACTCGAGTCCCCATACACACAAATATTATCAATCAACGAACATGTTTTTAATTCTGCTTCCACTTTACCAAGTGAAACATATTCACCAGCTTGCAATTTCACCAAATCCTTTTTACGGTCAATAATTTTGACAACACCATCATCATGAATTTCGGCAATATCACCAGTTTTAAACCACAATTTTCCATCCTCTTCCAAAAATTCTTCCTTAGTTTTGTTGGGAAGTTTGTAGTAACCTACGCTTATATTATCACCACCAAGTACTATTTCACCTCGAGGGTAAGGCTTATCTGTTACTCGATAATTACCCTCTTCCCAATTTACTAGTTTTATATCACAAACGGTTGTTGCGTGACCAGCGCGACCAACCGACATATCATGAGCTAAAATATACAAACTATTATACAAATATTTCATAACAGGGTTTTCAGTTTTATAGAGAAAAAAAATATGTAACCATTTTCTTTCGACATGAATAATGAATCAAATTATTTATATAAATACAAGGTGGTTCAACGAAAACATCACAAGCTATTTATTGCTATTTGAATTGATGAAATTCAAAGTACGTAATCGATAATTATTTAAAATTTATCCCTCTGAAACAAAATCGACCTGTGCTTTTTTCCTAAAACTGAAGATAAATAACACAAAATGGGCCTGTGAAGTTTTCGTTGGACCACCCTGTATATATAGTCCAAGAGCCTACTGCACTAAAGTCACCCTAATATAATATTGATGTTTTTTGTTGAATTGGTAGTTTTTTTGAGAATGTGCCATCATTTTTATATGTTGAAACTTGATCTCTTTTTAAACTTCAAAAACATTACAGAACGTACAGTTGAAAGTTGTGCCAGTCAGTGAAAAGTGCCAAGCATATCCATTATAAAACATAAAGTTACTTTTTTTGTTAAATCTACCTTGAATATTTATGGAGTTAAAAAACAATAAAGCTAAACATTTACAAAAAAAAATACCATTGTGAGGTATGAGCATCGAAGGAGTGTTCGACAAACCGACCTTTAAAAACATAACCACTGCACTCCAAAAGCAAGGCGTCCTTTCCCCCCTCAAAGGGTTGATAGACCAAATGCTAAAATGGAGGGCGGTAACTATAAGCATAGAAGACTGGCAAGTCAGAGGCATTCCAAGTAGAGGCTGTCCTCTGGGTAGAGTGATATCCCCGCTAATATGGGACATATTAGCTAACAGACTCATACAGAGGGTTAATGAGCAAAGGGCATTTAACATCTGGTGTAGAGAACAAAAACTGTCGGTCAACCCGGACAAGTCGGAGATGGTTCTATTCACGAAACAAAGAAAGTTGGGGAGAAAGGTGTTGCCTAAACTCAACGGAACTCAGCTCTGCCTACACAGCGAAGTACCTGAGAGTCATACTTGATAATAAGCTGAATTGGGCACAGAGCAAAAGAAGCAATGGAGAGAAATCTACGTAACAAAACTATACGCCTGTGGACAGACAGCAAGGTGGCAATGCTAGCACTGGAGAGACACAAAGTCAACTCCTGGCTGGTGACAGAATGCCACCAATCGCTGCAACACCTGGGGAAGTATAATGCTGTAGTTATCCTGTGGATTAAAGGGCATACGGGAAATTAGGACAATGAGAAGGCGGATGAACTAGCGCGAAGGAGTGCCACCCATCAATTTGTTGGGCCGCAGCCTAGATTACCGCTAGCCAAGTCAACCATCAATACCCTGATAAAAGAGTACACATTAGCAGATGGTCAGCAACAGAAAACTGCAAACAAAGCAAGATGTTCATACGAACACCATCCTCGAAAACAGCAAAATACTGCCTACAACTTCCTCATGACAAACTGAGGAAGTTAGTTGGCATATGGACCGGGCATTGCCGACTAAACAAACTTCTATATCAGCTGGGGGTAACCAATGACCCCGCGTGTCGAAGATGCAACAATGAAGATGAAACCGTGGAGCATGTACTGTGCGACTGCCCGATGGCATCATCAGCATACTGGGGGAGCTCTGGCGAAGCATGGCCGATTTCAGCGAAGCCCCACCTGTAGAACTGCTCAGGTTTGCCGAGACAATCGGATGGCCGGTGTAGGGACCCGGTGCAGGGGTTAGCTGAAAAGAGAAGAGTTGGTAAAATGGGCCCAATCGTGGTGGCCTAATTGCCCGTGTCTTTACACACCCTCAACCAAAATCCAGATGTATGAGAATGTGTGTCATAAAAAAATACCTCTCAGAATTCGCCTGACTTACTGATGGCAGCATGTTTTTTAAATCCAAGAATGTTCAAGCTACATTTAACAAAAAAAGTATCATGTTTTAAAACGGATGTTAGGTGCGAAAATGGTTCCCACTTTCAGGGATCTGCTTGCTGACACGGTTCCTGTCAGAGTAGGATATGGCAGCAAAATTTTTTATAAATTTGCTTTAAAATCTTCACCAACTAGCACAAGTTTCCACTTTATGTTGTATTGCAGATTTGGGGGTCCAAAAGAGATGCTAGTGTTAGCCATTATTTAATATTTGGGTCAAATTTCAGCATATAAATATGATGGCACATTCCCCAATACAAAGAAAGCTACCGTTTCAATAAAAAACCTCTTTGTTATGTTATGGAGATTTTAGTGCAGTTAGCATCCTACAATAAGTAAAAATGGTATAAATATCTTACAATCCATGATTGTAGCACAAGATGTTGATTCTGTAAGACCATATCCCTGTATAAGATTTACACATAGGCAAGCTTTGATCTGTTCGTGTGTGTCAGGTGATAAAGGAGCACCACCGGATAAAATTAACCTTAATCTTCCACCTAACATTTGTGTTACTTTACTAAAAATTACGCTAAAAGAAATGTAATTATTATAATGTTTTCTTTTTTTTTAAATAATTCGTTCTTACCTATCAATTAAAGGAGTAGAGTAGCCTCTTCGAATCCAAGATGTTTTATACTCATATGCGAACTTAAAAATCACCTTAGATAGAGTGGAGCCTTTAGAAACTTTTTCTTGAATACCCTTTGATATCCTATCCAAAATAAGCTAAAAAACAAAAAAAAATAACTGTACAAAGATTATAATGGATTAATAACTGTGATTGTGTGTGTGACAATACCCGATACATCGTATACGTACATACATTAATGTAGTTAAGAATAACGAATGATAGGTTTTAATGATGATTAATTTGTTTGAATACATATAATGTAATGTACTTACAGGAACTGCAGTCATGACAGAAGGTCTAAGCACACTGGCGTCACCTTTGGTGCCTTTCTTAATTTTACTAGAACTATCAATCATGGTAAGAGCACTTGAGTAGCCAATTGAAACTCCTGCGCACAAACAAACACTCTCAACCAGTAGCTCAAAAACATGTGCCAAAGGCAAGAAACCAATTAAACAATCATCATCATAAATTTTTGTATTATCGCAAAATGCTTTAATTGTCGCTACCAAATTTGAGTGGATTATAATAACGCCTTTAGGAACTCCAGTTGAACCACTTGTGTACATTATAATTGCTGTATCATTCTCTGAAGGCTTGGAATTACCTAAAAACGAAAATTTTTAATTTATACAAAAATCTGAATAAATTAGTTATACCTGGTTAAAAAGGTTATAGTAAAATAATAGTATTATGTCTTTTTCATAAATTTTTAAAAAATTAATAGGTATTTTAGAAATTTTATGTTTGATTTACATTTTTGTTGTCGGTTTTGTAAACAAACTTAAGAACATGGGTAGGTAGTTCGAAAATCAAATAATGAACAAACATTATTTCTTAAAAGTGAGCTTACTTTTTAATAAAATTATCCTTTTTTTCTGTAATGCCTGAAAGTAGGTTTTTTTTATCAAAATTCGAAAGCATATTTTGTAGAATTTTATTAAATACAAATAAACTACTATTCGAAAATTTTTAAAGAAACAGAAATAGTATAATATTTAAAATTAAAACAAAACACCAAACTTTAATCTGACTGCCCTTTTATCTTCTCTAAAAAATTCTTTTTAGTTTCTTCAATATGCTGCTTACGTTCTTGAAGACTAAGTTTAGCCTTAGTCCACCTAATCCTCTCATTCTTCGGTATTACTTTAGCTTCCTTTTTAGTGTGTCCAGGATCTGCTCTAATTGCGGCATGTGCATTTTTATAGATGTCTTCAATTTTATCAGGGGTAATGCCGAGTTTAATGTAACGGCCAAACTGCTTCACGAATGCACTATAATCTTCATCCTCCAACTTTCTCATGTAATCAGCTACATGTTTGCCCATGATATGCTCTCGAAGAACTTCAGCGTTTAATGTCTTGCTTTCAAGGTCATATCCAGGGAATCTTTTGGTGGAATGTGGGATGTTTATACCACCATCAACTGCCCCTTTCATAGCGGCGAATACTTTAGCTCCAGTGGTAGTTTGATGAAGGCCGACATCCAAGAAGCATTTAAAAGCTGCTGGTCCGTGCTCAAGACTTTCAACATTGTATTCATCACCAGTAACTTCTTTGCTACCTTCATATAAATTGTCAAGTTTAAGCTTCTTAAGCAATCGCCGAGATATTAAAAGACCAGTGGCGTACGCAGCAGCATAATTGGTTAACCCCAATTTGATACCGTACTTTGGTAGTTCTGATGAAAGTGCAGAACATACAATATGATCTCCTTCAATTCGCGAATAAGCAATTTGACAAATTATTTTGGTGTTCGTAATACGAACAATAAAGCGATACTTGGGGGTATTGTATTTATTCTTATCTTGAAAAATTAATCTTTTACGAGCATAATAATCAGTTTTACCTTGGCGACGCCTTTTAAATTTTACTTGAAAACGCTTAAAATACTGCTTGGTTTTCACTACCTTCACATAACCCATCTTGCTTTTTCAAGTTTCAAGAAAATGGTTTTTGTTTTAAAAAACCTTACAAAATTGTTTCGTATATGCCGACTACGATTTATTTATCGGTATTACCCCGGTAATGAAAATCGGATTTAAATCAAGAATCAAGGTAGAATAAAGTACTTACAAATTAGTTACAATTTATGGATTAGCGAACGTTTTACTAAAGCGAAAAGCGGCAATATACAATATACCTTATTGAGTAGGCGTAAGAGCGCCTTCTCATTAAAATCAATAACAATTAGTTATACGGTTATATTTTTACTCGAAGCGCGTGTTTATTACGTGCATATATTAGAATACATTGCACTTCAAGTCTCAAAAGTTTTTTTTAGAATTTTCTTTAAGCTCCTCCTCGGAAATGAACGTTAATGAAAAATAAAAGAAATACAGTCAGTCAAAAATTTCGAAATTGAGGCACAAATAGATCGTGTAATTAAACCTCAAAAAATTAAATAATGATTTTTTATCTTTTGTGATTGAAATGTAAAATAAAAATTCAACAAAAATAATCCTGATTTGAGCATATTTTCTAAGTTTTAGAAAATTGTAAGGGCTTTTAAATGTATTTAATTTTCTAAAGTAAAATAAGACTACATAAACAAAACGAATTTTAACAATATTTTTTATGAAAGCTTGGTTTTGAGTTTTTGCCTTTAGGTGGGTAGTCGGCAAATTGAAGCGGTTGATTTTAAAAATCCGTCGATACTTACGCTTTTCGTCATAACTTTTTTTCTGCTTAGGCTTTTTTATTTTCTTTTTTTTTGGTGTACTAAAAGACCTTATGGCTATTATCTATTATTTTTTGTCTTTGTGGGGTAAGGTAAAACAAACAGTTTTAATGGAGCAACAAAGAGAGTACTTCGTAAAAATTGCGCGTTTTTGCTATTTTTAGAAAATTCTTAGATGTTTAAAGTTGGTTTTTGTTTTTAATTTAATTTTCCTTAAAAGCATAATTTATCAAAATAAAAAACAAACTTCGACCGAAAAAAATTAATATATTTAAACATAAATTTAAAAAATGACAAGTGGTTCTTTAAGATTTAGTCAACCAAATTTACTCCCATGAATTTACTTAAGAGCATTCACGTATAATTAATTTTAAATTTATTAAAAAAAAATTAAAACAAAAACAAGAACCAACTTTAAACAACTAAGAATTAATAATGTAATTTAATTTTCGACCGAAGAAAAAAATTAATATATTTAAAAATAAATTTAAAAACTGAGAAGTTATTCTTTAATTTTTAGGCAACCAAACTACACGTAAATCTTAATTTTCGACCGGAAAAAAATTAATATACAGGGTGTTCCAAAATTCGACCGACAACGATTAACTGGAGATAGTAGACCTAAAAAATAAGTTGATATGACCCTATTTATCTATATCCAAAAATGCACTCCTAAGGAGTTGATTTTTTAAAATATAATTTTTTTATTGCAGCCAAAGCAGTACAGATTTATTTGTGAAATTTTGCATACGTGCATTTGAATACTTGATGCTCAATTGGTAAAAATTTGGCAAATCCTCAACTTTTGCAAATACTGTTGGATGGAAGAAGAAGGCATAAAACAGTCAAAAACTTTTTAGGTGTTTAAAAATTGTATTTAAAACTTATTTGCTTTTGTGGAGAAATTTAGGTCTAAGATTTTTTGCCCCTTATGTATTTTGCGCAGGTTGTGCCGTTTTTGAATAAATTTAAAAAAATTATTTGGAAAACGGTAAGAATTTAGTCGTTTCCATGGTAACAAGCAACAATTTGAACATAAACTGACATCTACGAAAAAAAAATGTATTAATTTTAATGCTTAAATTCACGTTTAAGGAATATGCTAATCAGCCATTATTATCTAGTAAATTTAATGGTTTTTTTGAATTTTAAAAAAGTAATTTATTAAAAATGTATGTTGAGTGGCCCAAATTTCCTACCGTTTTTTTATAGCGTTTTCGGCTTACTTGCACTGGCCTGCACTGCGTTGCACTGAGTGCATTTCGGGTGTTCGGCTTATAATTTCAACTCGCATTTTCTCGGTGCCGAGTGTTCGACTTAGAGCGAAAAGTGCACCAGTTGTGCACTGAGTGCAGCTTTTCTCGCACCGGCTCCAAGAGCTCGTGCTGGTTTCAGTGCAAATATGGCGGACTTATTCCAAGATAATAACGATAATAACAAAGCTCAAAAAATAAAAAAAATTACAAAAATGGAAATGTTCCCAAATATTTTATCATCTCTTCTTCGGATGACGATAAATTTTTCATTTAAGCTGGGAAAATTTTAAAAAAAGTCCCAAAAATTAAAAGTTTCATGGATATATAGTTCTTGAGTTTGTTGAGTAATATTCCTTGGGTCGTCCATATTCATGAATTCTTTTTTTGAGACTTTAGTGACTTGTTAAGTTATGATAAATTCAGCACCGGTTCACTAAAAGGTGTTCGGCTTATAACGTGCACTGGTTTGGTGGAGTTGCACTAGAGGTGCCCTGGATGATAAACTGGGGCAATGCAAGTTCGCACCAAGTGCACTTAAGCCGAAAACGCTATTAATTTTATTCAAAAACGACTCAGTTTACGAAAAATTCATAAGGGACAGAAAACTTTCGTTTTGCAGTTTTCTACATGACTGTTTTATGTCTTTATCTTCCATCCAACACCATATACAAAAGTCTGGGATTAGTCAAATTTTTAGCAATTGAGCGTCCAGTATTCAAAAGCACGTACACAAAATTTCATTAAAAAATCTTTATTGTTTTGGCTATAATAAAAAAAATTCTGTTTTAAAAAATCAACTTTAGATTCTTATAACTGCTCAAGGATGCACTTTTGAATATAGATAAATTGGGTCATATCAACTTATTTTCAGGTCTACTATCTCCAGTTAATCGTTGTCGGTCGAATTTTGTGACACCCTGTATTTAAAGATAAATTTAAAAAATGAGAAGTTGTTTTTTAATTTTTAGATTAGGCGTGATAGTCTAAGCGGCGGCGACACTAAGTCTAGTGTGATAAAACTTTTCAAGGTCGTACATATAATTCGTTACGTCATTGAGGGGGAACACAAAATGGCACTGCTTTTCAAAATTTTTATTATTTTTTTTATATCTAGTATCATAAAACTTCAGGATTCTGATTTCTTCTCGCGACAGGGGAGGGTTAGGGGTATAAAAAAATGCGGTGCTATCAGTTAGTGGCAGCAGGAAAATAAGAGATCCCACAAATTCGATTTTCACAAATTGGCAACCACTTTTACTGACGTCTAGTAAAAGTGGTTGCATATTACTGACGTCTCGTAAAAGTGGTTGCTTATTACTGACGTCTCGTAAAAGTGGTTGCTTATTTTTGAAAATTATACCCACTTTAGGGGTTGCTGCCTCGGTTCCTGTCAGGTTTGGGGGCATTTTTTTATAGCCCCAACCCTCCCCTGTCGAGAGCAATAATCAGAATCGTGAAGTTTGATGATACTAGATATTAAAAAAAAATTAAAATTTTGAAATTTTTTTTTTATAGTGCCATTTTGTGTTCCCCCTCAATGACGTAACGAATTATATGCAACACCTTTTATCACACTAGACTTAGTGTCGCCGCCGCTTCTACTATGAATGCTCTTAATTAGAAACATTTAAGGTAATCATGGAAATTATCCCTTACAACCCATTAACAATATCATTATTAAGAAAACAATAAATTAAGTTTCAAATTTCAATAACATTATTTTACTATAACTCATGAATTTAAGAATTAAAAATTATTGTTTTAATACTCACCAACTTTTGATTCTGATCCCAATTTTACTACTTCGCTGTATTTAATGATCTGAATATTTCGTTCAGAATAACCACTTGGATCCAATTCTTTAAGTTGATCTTCCATATAAATTAATGTATTCACTCTAGGAGTCATGGCAAGAATTTTTTTAAATTTGGGCATTAAATCGTAGCTTGTGATCACCGTCGTTACTTCAGTTTCGTTGATACCATGTGCAATAGCTTCGTCACCCAGAGTTGCATAGATAGTCACAACTGAAAAAGTCAAAACATCAATTATAGTGCTTATTAAAGTTTTACGAATTCAAAAGGTGACTAAATAATGTTGCAAATAATATACTAACCTGGAATATTTTGTTGAAATAATCCATGTGCTGCAATCATCCATTCGGCTCTACTTTCGGCAAAAATTACAACATTTTGTTTAGGATTATTCCCTAATTCGCGAACACCTCTTCCAAAATTCGTGGCCAGCACATTAACTTCGGAATAAGTCTTCCACATGTAGTTCCCCAAAATATACTACAAAATAAAATATTTAAAAATGAAATTACAACTTGTATTAAAAATCAACCTTTTTAAAAACACGTCCATTAGGTTGCACCTCATCTTCTTCCCCTTTAATCTCTCTAGTTCCTAAACACCTTTTATTTGCATATTTTTTTGAAACGTAGTCAAACATTGAAGCCATTGTGTTGATTTTTTCCCTCACGATTTCTATGTGTATGCGTTGGGGTTGATCGAGTGATCGCCATGTTACACTTCTTGTGTCACGGTTTATTACTTCAGCCTAGAAAATAAATATTGCATTAATTGATAAGAAAATAAAAATTGGGATGATTAAAAAAATAAGGAGAACATGCATAAACCTCACCCTTAAGCATTTATTTATAATAAAGCCTGTTTTTACTAAAATTTTATCTTAAAAGGACTTTATCTCGTTTTAAAAGTTTTGAAAATTCTTAAAAACCAAACAGTCCTAAATAACTTGAAAAAATACTGAGAGATGCTTTGGTTAAAGTGACAGTTTAGATTTAAATTTGAATGAAAATTAACAGGTACACCAACTTAGCAAGTCTAAAATTACTACAGAGTATATTTGGTTGCATAGTTGCGGTATCAATTTTATTTGAATTCACTATATTTGAAGCACTTTTAGTTTTGGGATAAAAGATAACATTCTTTTTGAAAAACAGTTCATTTTATAGTGTGGTAACATAATCATGTACACTGTGTTAATTCCTAGATTTACGCAACGGTTTGTCAATATAGATGCGTACATGCGTTGCATGGGATTGAAAAAATAGGAGTTGATTGGTCCAATTTTAAATTTAAAAACTACTTTGAAACATAATTTTTTTTAATATTGTAAATATGCTTATAACAGGCTTTAATATTAAATAAATAAATAAAATAAAAATTTAAAAATTATGGTAACAAAAATGTTTTTTTTTAATGAGACCCTTAAACCGTGTGTGACAATGCGACATATTTTTTGTGATTTTTGCCCACTCCTGATTATACCTTTAGATCAATCGATGTATTATTTTGGGTTTTATCCTTTCCAGTTAAATCGACACTAAAGGAATCTGTTTGTCGATCAGTTTCAATGGCCACGATTTGAGCCTACAAATAAACGCAACAACCGACATCATCTTCAAGATCAGGTTTAATAATAGAAACCCCAGCTGGACAATTAAGCACCAAAACCAAATTATTTTTATTTTTAACAAGAAGAAGAACAAATAAAACAAATTTACATAAAGCAAGTATTTTTACGAAAAAGCAATATTGACACAAATTAATTAATCTTATAAATAGTATCGTTTATCGGATTAATTTACACAAAAATATTTGCTTAACTTTATCAAAGAATTACGTGATTTTTAGAGTGTTTAATTATATTTATATTCTCAAAATAGGTACATACTTAAGGTTTAAGCTGCAGATGCATTCTAATGATATATCACTTGATTTGTAAATCAAGTAGATATTAGATATAAATAAATTTAATTTACTGAGAAATATAAATAGTAATGACCAAAAGTTTTAATTTTCTTTTTATAAAATTAGGACCTTTTATGTTTTAAATTGAATTAAGTATAGAAATTTTTTTCTTTTGGTTCACAAACGTATGAAAATTGGCAAATTTTAAAAACAAATTTTTTTTTTAAATAAGTGGTTTGTTTTCAAAATTTTTAAATTCTTCAACATTTTTAAAATAGCTCATTTTAAATTTTCACCCAACTTTTTAATGAAAACAAAAAATTCTAAAAATTACCATAATATTTTGCATAGTTTTATTTGAATAAAAAATAAAAATTCTTAAAAAAAACTATGGAATTTTTTAAGTTTTTAAAATAACTTCTACAAAAAATATGTTTTTTTTCAATTTTGCTTTATTATTTTAAGCATAGTTCGTGGTTTTTGGAATTATAATAATTAGTTTTCTTAAGATTGTGTGCACTAATCGATAAGATAATTAAAAAAATCAAGGTAAATAGTTTTTTTATTTTTAAATTGGAAAATAATTTTAATTAAAAAATGATAGAGACGCAAATATCGTAAAGGATTTTAGAAAGTTCAAATTAAATTGCTATTAATTTTTAATTGATTGTAAAACCAACATCCATAACAATTAAAAGATTTAAATTATTTAATTAATCAAAAACAATTAACTTGAATAAAATCGGTTGTCTATCGCTTATCTATAAACAACTAATAGCATAAATCCACTGATAGTAAAAATATGTAATAATTTAACACTATCAATAATAATTCTGATAATTTCTAACGATTAATAACTCTGGGTTATACTGAATAAAAATGATTACACAATCATTTACCTTTGAACACGACCATTAAATTTGTTTACGATAAAAAATTAAAAGAAAACGTGTTATAATGATAAAATTATAAATCTTGAAAACTTTCAAAATCACTTGATTTCTTATTTATTTAATCAAGTCAAGAAAATGAATATGTACTGTAATTATTAATACTCTACGTCTTAGAAAAAGTAGCTACAATTACTTATAAGTTACATAAAACAAGCTTATTAAATTAAAATGTTTCTAGTCATTGTGGTATTGACACTTACAAGGACTAACTTTACTTATTAATTTGAATTTTTTTAAATTCTTGTAATAATCAAGAGGAAAATAAAATGTAAAAGTTATTACGTTTTATTTTTTTTTGTAAATAAAAAATAAAACTAAATTTTTAAAAGGTAATAAAATTAGTAATAAATGAATTAAGACATCCTATGGTTTGGTTCTATTTTAAATATTGCGATTTTTTTGTTAATTTCAAATTATTTCAAAACACATTGAGGAATTAATTTTTTTATCTAAAATTAAGGAGGTTTTATTTATTTATTGTTGTTTAGAGTATACATTTTTAAATATTATAATGCAATAAAATGAAGTTATTTAGAACCGCGCAATTGAAAAACGATTTATTTTTATTCAGTAGAAGACCTTAACCTATAATTTAAAAATAGCAAAAACCATTCCATTATTCCTTACCTTAGTTCGTCTTGAGAGGGCGCGAGCTTTCCACGGCTGTTGGAAAATTAAATACACTGGAAAAGTGATGATGTCATAGACAAGTGCTATGGCCTTTAGGGCTCCAACCGCGAAGGTTACTCCAAACCCATCCATATCCCTTAAAAAACACAAAAATCACGATTTGAAAAATTTCACATTTATAAATTAACCTCATATGCATGCTGCTCATAATGAATTAAATTAATAAGCGTTAATTAATTAATCGTTTCACGTGCGAAAGTTGGACCTGCAAGTTCCACGCGATCAAAATGGATGCAGATGAACGAATGAGTTGTGAAATTTGGGAAGTTTGAATTTAGAGCTCGTCTAAAGGTGGCTCAGATATCGTCAGATAACGTAGAGGCGATAAAACAAACTGAACAGTGAGGTGATATTTTGAAGATGCAATTGCAATTACGTGAGAAGTAAAAACAGTAAATTAATTACTTTTTTAATTAATCAAATTCAATTTATTGATGCACATAAACGTATTTAAAAATAAATGGTTTACTAAATTCAACTTCTTTATTCCTATATTATATTAATGAAAATTATTTTAGTCATTAATTGAAAGAAACTAAAAAGCTCGATTCAAGTTGTATATATTGTTCAGAAAATTTTTGGAGAGTCCTGACTTGGAACATATTTGCATTACATCTTGCGTTTTCATGATTATGTCTTGTATTTGTTTTCGATTTTTAAAAATTTATTTTTTAAGATTCTTTAGACTTTTTCCAAAACCCAAAATTAGAACTGCGGCCATTGTTTTACTATTCAGCAAAAAAATTAAAAAAATATTTTATTAAAAAGACTCATCCTTCTTATCAATTTGAAAGTAACTTCCGATGGTTTTTATAGTTGGTCGGTGGTTAACCATTAATTTGACATGGGTTCATAGTTCATAATCTGTGACGTAATACCTTCGGTTCTTATCCACCGATTCCGAAAGCGATTTCGAATGGCTTTGGTTCCTAGATTGGTTTATCATATTTGGACCGCATTCGAATGACTAAAAGCGATTTCGAATGGCTTTGGTTCTTAGATTGGTCTGTCATATTTGGACCAACCGCATTCGAATGAGTAATTTTTGACATCATAGATCGTTTGGTTTAAGCTTGGTTAACCGAAATATCTACCGTGATCGGGAGCATCTTTCTATCGGTTCGAATGAGGAACCGAAGAAGTTAATGAACTGATGTCACATTTTTGGTTAACCACTAACCAATCAAAAAAGAAATTCGAAATCGCTTTTATTATGGCGTCATTAATTTCTCATTAAAATATGAACGGAACTTGAACGCTGCGACATTTTCATTGTCCTCTTTCTTGTCGCAGCGTTTCTCCAGTTTGTTCCCATAGTTTAGCGCGAATTGGAGAAAAATGCATTTCATACAAAAATCTTTTCATGATAAACTTATATGCTGAGCTCAAACAATGAAGCGGGGCGTTGTAAAAATATTGCGAACTTGTGTGAATAAAAAAATTATCTATACAGGGTGTCCTATTTGACGTTGGACTGTATGGGTATCTTTGTTATTATTGGAGATAGAAAGTCGGTTAAATGGACAAAGTAGTAAAGATTTTTTCGAATATTAATAATTCATTTACAAAAAAATTGAATATCGCATCGTTCCAACGCTATCTTCAAAAAAACAAGAAAATGCGATTTTTAAAATATGGCTATAATTTCTTTATTTTCGGTGGTACCAAAAAGTTTTTTGATAAAATACAGACAATTTTTTGTGTACAATTCAGTAAAATAAATGAATATTTTTTATCGCTAACGGATTGACCGGAAATGAACCAAACTTCTTTTTGTCTTATGGCAGCCATATTGGATTTACACATATTCGGAATCAGTATTTTTTCTGAGTAATTTGGTATACCATATGTCATATTTTAAAAAAATAAAATTATTCGATTTTACAAACTAACATTGGACTTTAAGAGATGTAAATTGTCAATAACATAAATGTAACTATTTAAAATATTAAATGTAAAATAAATCTTAACACATATGTATTGACAGTTTACATCTATTCAAGGCCATTTTTGGTTAGTAAAATAAAATTATTTCTATTTTTCTTAAAATATAACATATGATATATCAAACTACTCAGAAAAATACACTAATTCCGAATATGTGTAAATCCAATATGGCTGCCATAAGAAAAAAATAAGTTTGGTTCATTTCCGGTCAATTCGTTGGCGAAAAAAATATTCATTTATTTTACTGAATTGTACACAAAAATTTGTCTGTATATTTTATCAAAAAACTTTTTGGTACCACCGAAAATAAAGAAATTATAGCCATATTTTAAAAATCGCATTTTCTTGTTTTTTTGAAGATAGCGTTGGAACGATGCGATATTGAAATTTTTTGTAAATGAATTATTAATATTCGAAAAAATCTCTACTACTTTGTCCATTTAACCGACTTTCTATCTCCAATAATAACAAAGATACCCATAGAGTCCAACGTCAAATGGGACACCCTGTATAGATTTTTAAATTAGAATCATTTAAAACTCATGTTAAAAAGGTTTTGTGTTTTTATGATTGTTTTTTAATTTTTGATTTCAATTACCAAACTGCAGAACGCTATTATATTTATTTTCGAAAAAATTAGTTTATGAAAAAAAAATTTCGAATAAAAATTGCACGATAAAGCTGCTTTAGTGAATGACAACACAATTCAATATCAAGCCAAGGAAGCTCTTCATATTTGCCTCAGTGATTTTTTCATTAAAAGCTATTGAAGCGGCATTTATGGAGAATCTATTCTGGTCTAGTTAAGGTTTTCCTCGACTTTTTGGATATTGGGAAGAGGCTAATTGTCTGTTTGGTAATGCAATTCATGGTGATAAGATGTTGACTCCTTTTTGTTTTAAGCTAATGTCGTTATCTTCCTATAAGCAAAGAGTTTGATGCTTCAATTGTTGTGGTCTTCAAGAAAATAAACGACTGATTTAGTAAATTACTTTATTTTTCAAAAATAAATTAGTGATGATGGTTTTACAACGAATTACAATCTTTAAACAATTCTTTCAGTGGTTACACTTTTTGGGCTTTTGCTAACTTCGCACTTTTGATTAACGCTATTGGAGCGGATATGGAGCAGCACTATTTAACACGCACAGAGAATAATTTAAGAAAAATATGATAGCAACACCACTTTTTATAATGGTTAATACTAAACTAGGTGGTCTACAACAGATCTATAACACAATCGTTCAGAAAATGTTCCTGGAGTATAAATATAGATGGAGAGATTGGTTTGAGGTTCACAGAGATGGCTCATCAGTTCCTCCTCTTATGGCATTTGGTGTTTTTATTCCTGCTCTGCTCTTTTATTCTGAATCTGGGAGTTTGCCTCAGCATACTTCAGTAAGGTTTATATGAAAATTCTACAAATAAGTTTCATTTTTAAGAATTTACTATTTATTGTGATTGAATATCAAGCTGATTTTGATGAATCCAGTACGACCAGGGCTGCCAATTATAGGTGCATCAACAATAAAGTTATCAAACAACCATGGTTTAAGAACATTTCCTTCCATTCGAGGGATTAGGGATTTTATTACTACCTTTTGCAAAATTAGACTAGATCATACTTTTTCAAATTTACATTTATACAGAATTGGAGTAGTTGATTCTCCTGGTTGCACTTGTGGGAAAAGCCATTCAATTGATCACATCTTTTTCAGGTGTGCATATTATGCTCAGAAAGTTTGATTGGAAAACGTTCCTTTGGAAGGTAAGTTACCGGAAGTTCCATTAATCGTTTTTGAAAAAGAAGAAAAATTGTACGACGCATTATTTTAAAATATTACCAAGACTATTAATCGTATTGACGTCCATTGTATAAGGTATTTATTTTTGAAACAATGAAATATTACCATGACCTTGAAGACTAGGTTGAACGTGACCCCGATAAACACTTTTTTTTTAAATAGCAACTCATCATTTTTATTACATATTATACGGGGTGTCCCACAAAGTAGTAGAGATTTTTTCGAATATTAATAATTCATTTACAAAAAATTTGAATATCGCACCCTTCCAACGCTATCTTGAAAAAACAAGAAAATGCGATTTCTTATATATGGCTATAACTTCTTTATTTTCTGTGGTAGCAAAAAAGTTTTTTGACATAATACAAACAATTTTTTGTGTACAATGCAGTAAAACAAATGAATATTTTTTTTCGCTAACGGATTGACCGGAAATGAACCAAATTTATTTTTTTCTTATGGCAGCCATATTGGATTTACACATATTCGGAATCAGTAATTATTTCTGAGTAATTTGGTATCCCATATGTCATATTTAAAAAAAAAATTAAATTATTTGATTTTACAACTTAACAATTGACTTTAAGAGATATAAATTGTCAATAACATAAATGTAACTATTTAAAATATTAAATGTAAAAAAAATCTTAACACATATGTATTGACAGTTTACATCTATTCAAGGCCATTTTTGGTTAGTAAAATAAAATTATTTCTATTTTTCTTAAAATATTACATATGATATATCAAATTACTCAGAAAAATACACTAAATCCAAATATGTGTAAATCCAATATGGCTGCCATAAGAAAAAAATAAGTTTGGTTTATTTCCGGTCAATCCGTTGGCGAAAAAAAATATTCATTTGTTTTACTGCATTGTAAACAAAAAATTGTCTCTATCAAGTCGAAAAATTTTTTTGGTACCACCGAAAATAACGCATTTTCTTGTTTTTTCAAGATAGCGTTGGAACGATGCGATATTCAAATTATTTGTAAATGAATTATTAATATTCGAAAAAATCTCTACTACTTTGTCCATTTAACCGACTTTCTAAGTCCAATAATAACAAAGATACCCATACAGTCCAACGTCAAATGGGACACCCTGTATATTATTGTAGCTTACGTTTAGAGGTTTGCAGAACATATTTTCTTATTTTTTTGAATAGGTAGTTTGGAAGTTACAAGGGTTTCCAATAAAAAAAGTTCGACAACGTCCATTTATTTTGAAAAAAAAATAGAAAAATCATTTTTTCATTTTTTTACCGCCAGCTACGTAATTTCTTAAAAAATTTCGAAGTTTTTAAATCCTTGGTAAACTTTTATAAATCGAAAAAGTTCATATTCACATTCTTAAATTAGAATCACCTGAAAATCAAGTAGAACAGGCGAAGCGTTTTTATACAGAGGGGTGCACAAAAAACGGTCAACGATGTAGCTTCGTTATTTCATATCCGATTTAAATAAGTGATATGTCAAATTAAATGGTTTGAAGAATACTACTATCAGATAATAAAAGATTAATTTTATATATGAAAACATCAGGGGATCAAATGGCAACAAATTTTTTTCGACTGAAAAAAATCATTAACAAAAATAATAATAATTTTTTTTTATTATTATTCAATTGTTTTTTAGTTTTCAGTTTTTTATTGTTTGTTGTTTTGTTTTTTAATTTATTATTAATAATTAAAAAACAAAACTTAAAAGAAAATAAAAAACTGAAAACTCAAAAACAAAAAAAAAATTGAATTAAATTAAATTAAAAACAAAAATTAAAAAAAAGTAAGAAAAAAAAAAGTTTAAAAAAATTAATTAAAAAAAAATTATTGGTATAATTTGTTTAGATTTTTTTTGTTAATGATTTTTCAATCGAAAAAAATATGTTGCCATTTGAAAAAGAAATGTTGCCTCCTTCTCCTCTGATGTTTTCAAAAATAAAATTAATCTTTTATTATCTGATAGCAGTATTCTTCAAACCATTTAATTTGACATATCACTTATTAAAATCGGTTAAGAAATAAAAAAGCTATATTGTTGGTCGTTTTTTTGTGCACCCCTCTGTATACTGATTTTTGTGGAGTTTTTTTTGATAATGGAAATGTTTAAAAATCGAATTAAAATAATTTAATCAGTACTACCGAATGGTTTGTATTTATTAACAGACAATTTCTTAAATTAAAAAACTCAAAATTCTGCATTTACAAAAATTGTCAAAAAAATCTAGAAACAAACTTCCCAAATATCTTTAGATTAAATTAATAAATATGTAAATATTAAAAATTTTGTAAACAAACAAATTATTTCAATTATTTATTTGAATGTAGCAATTATATTAAAAAAAGGTCGCGGCGTTACTATAACATTCTTATCATCATCGCGCGATGTAATTGAATTGTAATCATAAACAGTAAATCGCCACCAACAGTTAGCATGCAAAACGAGTCATGCGAGTCATTAATAGTTAATGGATGATTATGATGATACTCACTGCTTCTCGTCAACGTACATGATGAAGCTCCACTCAAACACCACAGGTTAACCTAAGCCACATTAAAAAAACCATAACCAACAGTTAAAAATTAATTAAGCTCATTATCATTACGTAATGTTATTATTTTAATAGTTGTTTTTACAATTTTAGGTTAAGGTTGGTAACTCAAGAAATATAATTCGATTATTGTTAATTTAATAATGAGGAAGCGAGAAGCTAATGTTTTTATTGATTAAATTTATGTTAATTTAAATATAAAAGCCCCTTTTCTACAAAAAATTCAAAGAAGGTTGATTTAACCAGGTGTAAACGAAAAATGAGTCACAAGCATATTTTCTTTATTTATTTTGTACAATCAACTGTTTAAGTACACATGTTTAATGTTCACAAATTAATTTAAAAAAATAGCAACATAATTGAAACCAGAAAAATAAAAATTTTATTTGTAGTTACGCAATTTTTAAAGCTATAAATAATAGAAAATCGCTTTGTCAATTAATTTAATGTTTTTTTTTTTATTTTCCAGTTTAAATATTCATGGAATAAAATATGAAAATTTTAAATAACCACCTCTGAATGCTGACAATTAAAATCAAACATAAATGATCAAATTATAATTTCTACTTATTAATTAGTTTTATTACTTATTACTATTCAAGTTTTTAATCTTGGCATAAAATTAAAATAATTTTAAATTTATTGCATGTTGTAAAAAAAGTGGTCAAATAAGCGATGAAGTGAGACCTTCAAACTTAAAATTATATAACGACAAGATAATAAAGCCATTTCAAATTTAATAATAATAATAAAAAAATTATTATGTATTAAATTCAAACAAATTACAGGAGCTTATTGGAATAAGTTTTAATGTTAATAATTAAAAAAAAAACTTTTTTTATATTTTGTCTGGAGCATGTCAGATAAATTATATTTTATTATCGTCCCCAGTTTAAAGTGCGTAATTTATTAAAATATAATGACTGACAACGTAATTTGTTATCTATAAAAAGAAACCAGTAAAAACAGTCATTGAAATAAAAGTCCAAACCCAGAAATTGTTACAATTCATCACATTTCTGAAAGATTTACTACGTTTTTATTTAAATCAACTCACGTTGGACGAATTAATTTAGTAGCACTCTAGTTGATGTTATCACAGTTATTATTTTGTATTATCTTAAGGAGGGTCATGAAATAATAAGGCCTCGCGCCGGACTTTGCCCAATCGAAGGGAATGAGGATTTCCTAAACTGCTCAAGTTCGTTTCAATTCAATGCATTAAAATGGGCCTTGATTGCCCCTAAGGGTGTCAAAAAAAATTAAGGACAAATGCAATTTAGTGCATACAGCCTCCTTTTTTCTAACCCGCATGCTGCACGATTAACACACAATACTAAATAAAACTGAAGCGGAAGTTAAGATTTTTCTGAATTAAATTACGATGGGAAGTTTATTTTATTTGTTTGTTAAAGTCGTTAAACCAAATTAATTCGTTTGAAGATAATTACTTATTTTCATCATTTCGTTAAAACATGGTTTCTGCATATTTACATAATTTTCATGAAAGTGAATAGCCATTTTTAAATTTTATCTGAGCTTCGAAATAATTTAGGAATTCCATTTGAGATGATGCTGTCTAATCAACTGTAAACTGTAAAGCTTCGCTTCACCAATTTTTAATTTAATGTTATGTGCTTTCTTAATGATTTATTTGATTTAAACCGGGTTAAAATTTTTCGAATGTAAGAAAGTTTTTCACTTGAACTTTTTATTTATTGTACTTGAATAGGTAATTAAACAAAATTTGTTACGATGAAGAACTATATATACAGGGTGTCCCAATATGTGCAAATCCAATATGGCTGCCATAAGAAAAAATAAGTTTGGTTCATTTCCGGTCAATCCGTTGGCGAAAAAAAATATTCATTTGTTTTACTGTATTATACACAAAAAATGGTCTGTATTAAGTCAAAAAAATTTTTTGGTACCACAGAAAATAAAGAAGTTATAGCCATATTTTAAAAATCGTATTTTCCTGTTTTTTCAAGATAGCGTTGGAACGATGCGATATTCAAAATTTTTGTAAATGAATTATTAATATTCGAAAAAATCTCTACTACTTTGTCCATTTAACCGACTTTCTATCTCCAATAATAACAAAGATACCCATACAGTCCAAAATCAAATGGGACACCCTGTATATTTATATTTTCACAAATTATTATTTATTTGTTGGTAATAATTTAAAATCATTGCAACCTGATTTGTTTACGATTTTTTATTTTTTTTTTAATATTGGAATTTTTATTATGTTTTGTTAAAAATACTATTCAGAACTAAATAAATTTTGGAGTCCCATATTTGACTTAAGTCTAATGGAAAAACTTTCATTAAAAAAAAACAGTAAAATTGTTTGGAAGGTTAGATAGATTTTTTTAAATATTTTTCGTATTTTTTTTATTTTAGAGCTAGTTTTTAATTTTTTTAATAGTTCTTAATAAAAACACAGAAGACAGAAGGTAAAAAAAAATAAAATCAATCGATCAAAAAAATGTAGTATAATTATTTATTTCTTTGCATAAATATTCCAGTAAAATGTATTTAAATAAATTACAATTTTAAAACTATAAATATAAATAATTTTTTAACATAAATTTTTTTTGGTTAAATTAACTTCTAAAAAATATCCCAAATCATTTGATTTTCTTTGTTATAAAATTTTACGTTAATATTTTAGAAGAAACAAAAATTTCTATAGCACGGTTTTCAAAATGAAAATTAAATATTTTCGAAATTAAACATTTGAATTTGTTAAATTTTACTGGAATTCATATTTAATTTTTTTGGATGACATTAAATAATTTTTGATAAAATTTTGTTTTAAAAGGTGCTTAATCTTAAAATTATTTATCATCTTTAAATGCGAAGGTAATCACTAATCACGATTGATCACATTCGCCGAAATTTTATCACTACCAAAATTTATTACGGATCTTCCAAAAAGCACAAAAACTTGTTTTATTTTTTTTTTAATTTACATAAGAAAAGTCTTGAAAATTTGTTAATTTCCAAATGACGCCATGGAAAATGATTAAATTACTAAACCGTCAATGTTTTACAATTTATTAATTTTTTTATATTTATAGCCATTTTATTGTAATAATAAAATAAAGTTTATAGGTACTTTTAAATAACTTTTGTTAATGAATTTATGAGGAAGAAAAACGAAAAAAATAATTGATATTTTTATATCTTATATTTTAGAAATCATAATTAAAAATAAGTTGTTTTTGTTTCAATTTTTGTTTCGATACGGCAATTATTAACGTAAATATAAGCGTTTGAATTTTAAGAAAATTAGCCCCTCCGCTTCAACAAGTGATGCGATGTATTCTGACGTCATTTCTTCCGAACGCTGTCCGTTCCGTGCACTTGATTGTTTCTAGACGTTTTTATAGTTATTATCTTTTAATACTCTCATAAAATATTACTATTAGTTATTAATTAAAGTAGGACAATTATTTATTAATTTAAAATTTACATCTTTATAATTTTTTACTTATGAAATTTCACTTTAAATGTTATACAACTTTAGTGTGGTTTTTACAAGTGTGTAGCGTTTCAAATTAAAAATTTGAAAGTTAATAATTTTGGGTTGTAGTATAAAGAAATAAGAAAAAAATAAAAAAATTCAAGGCAGTACGACTTTTATTCAAAAGATATGAATTTTTATATAAAATATGGCTTTCTAACAAATGAGTAAAGGTGTATTGTAAAAAATTCATATTTCGCTTAATAACTAAAAATAAAAAACGAAAATTCGTACAGATAAGTTTGTAAAAATTATCGATATTATCTTATTAAATTTTTTAAAATTTAATTATTTTTTAAGGTACATTACCTAGAAAAATTTAGTTTTGTTTGAGTTTTTGGGGTGTAAATTTTTTTTGGGGGTTGTAGAGGGCAAGTGACCCCCTACATTTCATCTATTTTCTATTATCTTTCATTTGCGGGGTCGATTTTGAAAAGATTCGAAAAAATATTTTTTGAGATATTTTTAAGGCTTAAAATTATAAAAGTTAGCGATTTCAAATTTTTACCAAAGGTAAACACCATGGATAGACGCGTTTAAAAAATATTTGGTTAAAATCGGTTAAACAGTTTTTTTGGAAAAAATTGGCAAAGTTTTGGCAAAATTTTGGTACAAAGACGGCCCTGGACGACGCAATTATAAACCGAAAATTACAATTTTCAGGGAATTTGGTGGGGGAGGTAACGGTGCGAATTTTAAGCTATTACTCGTCCCGGCGGTTCTAATAGATTAGAAGATATTATTTTGTGAAAAGTGAAAAATTTCAGACCGCAATTTTGGTTCCAAACGGAGATTTTGCATAGTTTTGCTACATTTTCGGCCATAACTCGATAACAAAAGGAGATAGCGAAGTGATTCTTTTTTTGTCGTAAAGTGGACCAAGAAAGCTTTCAGAAAATGTACATTGCGTTAGGGTAGAATAAAATTTGAGGGACTGATTAAACCGAAACTCGAATAAAAATGCGACTTTTTTAAATGCGATCTTAAAAAATTTAAGATTTCGTTGTTTTTCAAAATTTAAAAAACCCTATGCATGGGCAGTTTTAATACCAAGAGTAGATTTATCAGAATTTTTAAAAATGAAAATCCGTTAAAAAATAGGCCGACGGGAGCCGTCGACCCCTAAATACAACATTTTTACATTTTTACGCCATAACTTTTTAACCGCGCAAAATTTAAAAATGCACTATGCTCATTACACCACAAATATTGTTGTTCTTTGATGTAAAATTGAGAAAATTTTAAAAATTGACGGATGCAGAGGGGGCTGACCAAAGCGCGCGTTTGAGCTATTTTATTAACATTTCACTTGGGTTTTTTTTTTTCAAATCCAGGGGTAAAATATAATCGTGCTGATTTTTTCTCACATAAATAATAAAGAAAGAAGGGTAATAAAAAACATTGGAATATTATACACGGTCGGGATCATAAGTTACGAATTTTCAAAGTCGGCGCCGAAAAAGCACTAATTTCAAACTACAAATTCGGGGGCCCCAAAAGTACAGAAAAAATTAAGATATCAAAAAAAGCGCTCGTTTCCTGATGTAGCGCGGTATGTAGATGGCAAATCAAGAAACCGCGATTTTTTTTCACCTGCCGATCTTCTAATCGAAGCCGCACAGTTTTTGCACTTTTGCCGCGCGTATAACCCGCGCGAGGCGACTAGGAAATAATGACGTCACTCAGCTCGCAAGGAAAAAAAGTAGCGCCGAGCGATTTCATAAACTTTGTTAATTAATTGTGAAGCCATTTTAAGTGCTAGACCAAAAATTCAAATTGCAAAATTCAAGTTAAAAGGTACTCTTTATATAAAATTATAAAAAAAAATGGTTTACAGACTCATTATGTTAGCGTCATCTGTGACTTAAGTTTTAAGGGCAGTCTGACAGACACGTTTGTAGTAACAACATCAAATAAGTTCTATTAAATAAAATAATAATTTTTAAATTTAAAACTTCGTTATTTAACGGTTCCCGGCGAGCGAGGCATTTAAGTTGTAGCAGTGAATATTTTTATTTATAGTCTAATTGGTTCAGGTTAATTGGAACAATGAATAATAATTTATTAAACTGGTTAAAAAAAGCCAGAAATTGGTTTAAGCACCGAAGCCATCGAATCACTCCCGCTGATTAAAAAATCAAGAATAGAAGAAGAAGAATGCGCCAGTACTTCCAGTGTTTCCTGTCCCGAACCCCAAAACGACCCAGATCCAGAAGAATTACCAAATTACTTGTCTAGTGAGTAAGTTAAACGTCTCAAAATTAATAATAGTTGGTTAATAATTGGCAAAAATGTATACGGTTGTTCAGTCTGCCAAAAAGTGAAATCTTTGGGAATACTTTCAAACAAGAATTTAAGACTAAGTAAAGTATGGCAAGATTGTTCTGTCACTGTACTAGCCTGAGGAAGAAAATATATGAACACAAACAAAATGATGCACATACAAAAGCAGCGGAAATACTTAAAAAAATCTACCGAAAAAGAAATGGAAAGCAACATCGCGAGTTTGTTCGCAAATCATCAATTGACAACTGAAAGAGTTTTCCGAACAGTTTATAAGATTATTAAACATCAACGTCCATTTGTAGATCTTCCAGTCGATGTAGATCTCCAAAAATTGAATGCAATTTCTTTGGGGAATATTTTACACAGTGATAAGACTTGTGCAAAAATCGCCATTCATATTTCATCTGAAATGAAGAAAAAGTTGTGCAACGAAATATTATCTACGAAGAAAAAGATTGCTGTTTTAATCGATTAGTCCACTTCATTAAGCAAGTCAACAGCTTTGGTTGTCGTTCTTAGAACATTTTTGTCTAAATATCCAGGCGAATGTTACGTATTTAATCTCGATTTGATAGAACTATCTGACACCACAGCCAATAACATAACTGAACAACTGTTAATTTGTTTAAGTAAATATGGCTTTGACGAATGTTTTCTCAAAGAATGCTTTGTAGCTTTTGCATCTGTCATGTTGGGTAAGAATGCTGGAGTTGCTACGCTATTGAAAACCAATTTCCCTGATTTAATTATTTGGCATTGTGCCAATCATCGTTTAGAACTTGCAGTGTGTGATTCACTTAAGGAAGTCGCAGGAATTAATCATTTTACTATATTTATCGAAAAACTTTATAGTAGGTATGTATACACTTGACATTCAGTTCTTAAAAATTTGAAAAAAAAATTTCAGTGCGTTGTGTTTCATTGAGTAAAAGAACTGTAAACGCATTGATAAACAATTTTTGAGCATTTTACACAAGCATCACAATCTTCATCAAGAGAAGATAGAGAAAAATGCAAATACAAAGGGTTATTAAACATTTTAACTAACGTTTTCTTCGTGAAAAATCTCCATATAATGGCCGATGCTTTAGACGAATTAGCAGATCTCTCAGTATTTTTAGAAAGGAGAAACATCACGTTGATCGAAACAGATAAGGCTATAAATACCACAATTAGAGTTCTGGATTCAATGGCAGATGATTACGGTCCTCGGGTGACAAATATAATGGACGATCTTGACAACCTTCAATTCAAAGGAGTTGTTCTACATGATTCAGGAAATATCAAAATCATAAATATTGGTCAATTTTACCGAGCATTATCCAATAATCTTCGAAATAGGATGATTAATCTTCACATGTCGGACGAAATGCGAATCCGAATGAGTATGTTGACTCCTATAACAAGTTTAAGTGTGTTGAATCCTATCACTTGGCCAAGGGATGACGATGGAGAAGTAAACATAAAATATGGAGAAGAAAATATCCGAGAACTCTGCAAGATATTCAAGTTAGAGGAGAAGGATATACACAAACGAGTGTGAACGAAATTTTAGTTCTGACGTTTATGAAATTCTAAAATCAGAAGTTTTGACACAACGGTAAAAATTACACCTACGCCTCTGTTTTTGTGAAGTCTAGTTACTTTGTTTTGATTTTGACATAATTTTGTGTTACTATGAACTTGAAGCAAACAAATTCCCCAGATTTTTAGGCGGGAAATTTGAATTGACCATAATCATTTTTCCGACGACCATATGAGAAAATCATCATGTATGTCATTCTTATTAGTAGTTTAGAAAATCTTTCATTTCAACACTAGTGACTTTGACTTTCTAATTTGTAACACTGAAATAGTTCTTGTAATTTTCGATAGAGGCGCTGCGAAGGAATTCCGAAAGCCCTCTCTTGGATTTTTTTGAACTTGCAAAAAAAGGATAGTTCAAATAAAAGATATATTTCACCCCGCTAATATTACTTATTTTATTATTAAAATCATTATACAATTAACTTTTGTGTAAATTTTAAATAAAATAGGAACATTTTTTAGCTTCCGTCAAAACAGCGCCACCTACAATTAATACATTTAACTAAAAATAATCGATAACTCCAATGACAGCTGATGCCAACACAGGTTATGTTATGACTTTTTAGTTGTTCCTACAAAATATTAAAAATGGTTGCAAAATCTCCGTGGTCGTCGGAAAAATAGTGTACGCAACTCGCAGAAAGTGAATTTCGTTGCCCGTGTAATATCCTCACTCGGCTAGCGCCTCGTTCGGCTATTTTCACACTCGCACACAATTCGTCACTTTCTAGCTCGTTGCGTAATATACTATTCAATAAAAATTTTAGTCAATCCTGCAGATATTTCTATTTAATTTTTACTTGTTTATTTGTTATGATGCAAATAATAATAATGATTGATGTTGATATTGCATGGTAGGAAACCTAAGTTTCTCACAGTTGGCTACACTGAAATGAATACGTTTTGCTCCGATGAAAAAACCATCGCGTACATTTTAACGGCACTAATTTTAATTTTGAAAAATAAAAACGTTTTTTTATAAAATTTACAACACACTGAAAAATAACTAGAAAAAATACCCGAAGAAAAATCAAAGGTACGCCAACTTAGCAAGTCGAAAATCACTACAGAGTATGTTTGGTTGCATAGTTAAGGTATCAGTCTTATTTGAATTCATTGTAGTTACTTTTTAATTTTATACTTTTACGTTTTACTTTTTGTGCATTTTTTAATGTTCTTACTTCTTACTTACTTATTAACTTGGTGTATTACAAACAAAAATGCCAAAATTACACAAAAAATAAAAGTGAAATTAAAAAATGATTATCATTTCTATCAAAAAAAGGAAGAAGAAATACTGAAAAAAATTTTAAAAAAATTAATAAAATTTTGTTTGTAATTGGGAAAACCCATCCTATTTCAGTAATTTATTTATTACCAACAATAAAATTTTTTTTTAATAAAACATTATTTTTATTACACCTTGAACAATACTAAAAAAAAAACATAATTTTTACATAAATCTTTCTGAAAAAATGCTATAAATTTAAGCATTGGCGCACCCAGGATTTTTTTGGAGGCTCGTCAAAAATATTATATCTAAATTTAAAGATTGGAATTATTTAAATTATTAATTTTTCTCATTTATATTAAAAATTAAACACTTTTTTTGAGAGTGGGGGGGGGGGGCTAAATTTAAGCAACAAAAATTAAATTGTTTTAATTTCTAATTTGAGATTATAGAAGGATTTTATTTTGAGCCTAATATAAACAGCCGGAAGGTTAGAAAATATTAAACAAAAAAACACCCTGTATAATGAAATTTTTGAAATTAAAAAGCGCCACCTGTCAATCAATGATATGGACTAATTGTTGTTTATTTTCAATCCAAACTGTAAACCCAAGTAAACATGTAGAGTAAATAAAACAATGTGGGTTAATATTAATCAAGCATGAATAATTAGTAAGAAAGAAATAATTATTTAAATTTAGAATTGCCTTCAACAACAAGCTTCTCGCCTTTCATTAATTTTTATTAGTTTTTTCTAGCTATATTTAGCCTTGATTTAAAAAAAAAAACCTAACCTCTTATAATTGCACAAATTTCGGCATGTTTATGAAAGAACATGCGTGTAAAATAATTACAGCTAAATAAACAAATATTTATTAATTAAAATAACATTGCGTAATTATATTAGAAGTAGGTAAGATGTGAAGATTTCTATAAAAGAAGTACACGTACTCTTTTTTTGTCCCACTTATATTTGTGTTTAAATTTAGAGTAGTTATTGAATTAATAAAGCAGGTAAATATTCTTACCAGCTGTGTTTTTGGTAAAAAAAGTAGTAGGTTAACAGTAGTAGTTTTCTTGTTTTCGATTTAGGATTTGTTCACTAAATTAACTGTTATTTAACTCCAAAGCCAAGTTCACATCAACGCCGGGGAAAAGCGATGCCAAGGCGGAGGAGCGTTAACGCACGAACCAAACGTTTCTGCATATTCGGAGTATTCGGAACGATGAGAACGGATAGCGGTGACCAAATGCGCTTCTTTCCACCAATCAACGCTGCCCGCGCTCAGTGGCGTGATGTCGACGTCACACGACTCGCTACATCCAAAGATCAATATTTGAAAAGAGGCGCATTTTTCTTTACTTCAAGAAATATAAATCTCTCAAAACACAATAATCTTCTTTGATTTACCAATTACACTAAACACTTCAAATTTAATTAACCTCACTCACTTGACACAAGCTTGTTTTGTTTGATTTTTCGTTTTATAACAATTTATTTTCAAAACGTGCTCATTTGGTTGCCTACATTTATAAATGATTTATTTAATTATTCAACGATTCCTGAAAATTTTATCAACAAAATTATTATTTAATTTTTAAATTGTGCCATGTATTCAAATTAAAAATACATTAACATAAAGGTTTATTTGAATTCAAGTTTATTATTAATATTAAACTCATAATTTTTTATCATTAATTATTATAATTAAAAAACTCAAAAATCATCATTTTCCAGCCAACGATTTTAAACAAGTTTACATTTAAACCTTAATAAATAAAAATCATGAAAATTTTATTGTATTTTGCTTGTAATTATTGCTATTGTTTTATGGGATTATAAAAGAAATTCTTATCTTTTGAATATACCGCTTAACTTAAAAACAGTAATTTTTGAGTTGTCTCGCTTTTCTTCCGGATGGACAATATATTACAGTTTACAGTTACGTTGCTTGTGCAGGGTGCGCAACCTAATGGATCAAAAATATTTTTTGTTTTTTTTTACAAAATATTTTTTTTTCTAATAAAATTTTAAAACTTTTGTTTAAAACAAAAATGCGTTTTCTATGATTTTATTTAATTTATTTTTTAATAATTACATTTAATTTTGTCGATGTTTAAAAATAATTAGAAAAAGTCGTCAAGGATTTATTAGTTTTTAGAAGAATCGATCAAAGTATAAAGTAAAAAAATGTCACATGTGATGACTTGCGATGTAACATTGGACTTCTGGACTTACCACTAACCAGATAAAAGGTCACATATTATTTAAAATCAAAATTATTAATAATCTATATAATACTGAACTCTACACATCTTTTTTTTTATCAAATTGTCTAGTGATAATCGTAATTCTCTCTGAAGAAATTCCAAAAAAAAATTAACATATATTTTTGTAGTTTCTTAAAATAAGGAAAATTTGAAAATTTTATAGCTTGTAAATTAAAAATAACTTTTTATAAGAATTTAAACATTTTCTATGTAATTAAATGAAATTTAAAAATATACTTTAAACTGTATTTTAAAAGGAGCCACCCTTTAAAAACTTGCAATGGCGGATCGAGTGTGTTTTTCGACTCCTTAAAAAGCAGGAATTTTAATGATTTTTGTGAGAGACTCTGTATATTTTTTTTAAAATCAATCAATCTGATCAAAATGACGATAAAATCCAAAACACACTTGATTTAAATAAAAAAAATTCAAAATATAAAATGAAATTAATGAAGGGTGTTCCACAAAATAATTAAAACTTTACAATTTAGATTAGGTTAGGTTAAAAATAAAAAATAAGACTTAAAAATTCTTTAAAGTGCCGCAAAAAATCATAAAAAATGAAAAAAATACGCCTATAAAATTATTTTTTATGCAATATCCTTACAAATATACAAATAATAACTATAATAAACAAAATTTACAAAGAAATGTATTTTTGGTAATAGGTGTTTAACCGTTACAACCAAAGACTTCTATGTTTTCTATTGTTATACATAGACCGGACACGTGTCAAATTTTTGTGTATCACTGGCGGCCATTTTAAAAGTGTCCGTTTTGGCTGTAAATTTGAAATACTGGATCACATAACCTATAATACTCATAAAGACTTGTCAAATTCGATTTTCATTTGATCAGGGAACACCAAAAATTAAGAAAATAACCGAGGTGAATATAGCTAACAGACACTTTTAAAATGGCCGCCGTAGTTCACGCTGATACACATTGGGGGCGCTGGTGTCTATTTTAAAATTGCTATGTTTTTCTTTATTTTATAAATTACCAGATACAACAAACAACTAATGCGATGGACTACGATATCATCGGTTATTATTTGATTGATTGGTAAAAGTTATACGTCAAAAGTTAGCTCATTAGCAGGTAAAAGTGGAAATAAAAAACACCAATTTTTTCGAAATGTCAAGCGTGTCCGGTCCTGTGGTCATACCCAACATGTAGGTAAGTAGGAATTTTTAATAGATTTTATTAAAAAATAAAAAAAAATCCAAATTTTTTTTTGAAACTTCAATAAATTTTTTTTTGTCAAAAAGATATTTAGAAGTTACCAGTGTTTAATAATAAGTACAAAAATATAGGATGTTAAATTTTAAAAAAATGTTGATGTCATTTCCGGTGAAACCAGAAGTGAAATTGAATTTTTTTTTAGTAAAAGAAATTCGTTTTCTTATAACATAGAAAAATTTCAAGTTTTTATTTTCGTGGACACCCGATATGTATGTATACAGGGTGTCCCAGAATAACTGCGCCAATTTTTTTTTTGAGCTGATAGAGGGAGTGTCACTAAACATGTTTTAGGTATAAAGTATTGTCCGGAAATTCGTCCTTAAAAAGTTATACCAGTTTGAAATTTTTCCAAAGAATGGTATCGGAACATATGGCAGCAATAACTTTGATCAGTTTTTGTAAAAGGGTATTTAATATTCTTATAACTTATAACAAATAATAAATAAAATATAAAATCGTTACCCTATTCATTGTAGATACAGGGTGAGCTAAAATGATTGCGGTTTGATAGGTAGGCAACCAAATACACAGGTTGGTACAACTGAAATATTAAAAAGAAAATCTCCTAGTAATCCAACAATGGCGTAGCAAAAAAAAATTCCAAAAACTCTAATTTCACAGCAAATGTCAAATAGTGAAAATGTTTTCTTCATTTTGGAGGCCGATGCTAACACAAAACAAAGATTTATGCAAATTAATTTTGATAAAAACTGACGTTTATGAAATTGAAGGCACAATAACGAAATTCAAAAATCTGAAGTTTTGACACAACGGTAAAAATTACACCTACGCCGCTGCTTTTGTGAAGTCTAGTTACTTTGTTTTGATTTTGACATGATTTTGTGTTACTATGAACTTGAAGCAAACAAATTCCCAAGATTTTTAGGCGGGAAATTTGAATTGACCACAGTTATTTTAGCTCACCCTGTATTTAGTACATGAAATTTTAATTTGTTAAATTTATATTTTCAGCTAAAAATTATAAAATCTTCTTTTTCTGTAAAATGAAGCACTTACTATAAGAGTATAGGTATACATATGTACCTTTCTCCTCAATGTAAACGTCCCTGTAAATATTTTTAAAACACTCAAATGTGTATCTTCATATGAAAAAACGACCACAAAAATTTCAAGGTAATATATTTGGCAAACTGTATTTTATTTACGAAAACATATTTTTTTTGAAAAATTTCAAAGTGGTATAACTTTTTAAGGAAGAATTTCCGGACAATACTTTATACTTAAAAAATGCTTAGTTCCTCTCCCTCTATCACCCCATAAAATTTGGCACATGCAGTTAGTCAGGGACATCCTGTATTAATATTTAGTGTAAGACTTAAATTCGTAAAACAAAAGATTATTTAATGTAGGTAATGTAATGTATGTATAACCTTATAAAATATGCAATTAGGTTCTTTTTTTACAATTAATGTATCGTGCAATGTATTTACAAGTGAATATTACGTTGAAAATAAATAAATTTAAAAAATGGGTAACGCGGCCCTGAAAATAATCATACGATTTTCTTTCATTTTTTAACCTTAAAAACAAAAAAATCATTTGCGGCGTATTTTTTTGTAGACTCTAGGCAATTTTAGCTAATTGTCAATTTTTCCCACTATACCAATCACCCTGTACATACATACCTCTACCATTATTTACAATTTACATTACCAATCGAAGAAAATCGCAAAAAAGTTTATTAAGTTCTTAAAACTGTGTACTTGCTAAATTTTTGTTGAATAATTAAAAAGTTAATGCCAAAATTGTTTTGTGCTAATTTGGTTGCCTACACAGTTTTGTCGAGAAAAGTGGAAAGTGGAAACGTGACAACGTTGCATTTTGTGCAGTATTGATCTTGACATCGTTGTTGACAGTCGTCCTAATTTCGTGTTTCGGTGCGCGCTATTTTTGTGTTTTTACTGCTAAACACTTGAAACAAGAAATGTTAGGATTTGGCGATTTAATTTAATTACTACGTTAAGATAAGAATCATGTCGGAAGTACGTCAACGACGAGAAACTAAAGAAAACCATCCAGAATCGGCTGATAGTAATGTGAGTTGTAACTTCAAACATATCTCATTTTTATTTATTTAAATAATTCCGTTGTAAATATTTACTATATTTCGTATTTTGGGATTTATTACATTGTATTAAAATAACTTATCATTTCCTGCATGCAAGAATTATACACGCAATGACAGGCTGTAATTTTAATTAAATGTTTACATTAATATCTTGTGCATAATTAAAAAAAAATAATTTCAGATAATTATTATTTATATTCGTTTTGAATTTAATTAATAATAATATTATGAATACTTTAATTTTATATTCGTAATTTTAGCATTTATAGATTTTATTTTTAGGCAATTTAATTAATTAAATTACTTCTTGACGAATTTTTATGGTTATGTAGTCTTTAATCATATTAAAAAGTTGTGTAAGCATTTTTTGTACTTAACTTGATAATCTGTGGAAATTGAGACATAACGATGTAAATTTTTCTTCCTTTTAGTAATTATGTGCAAAGAAATAATTTTTGTTATGAATTGTCTTAAAATATTATATTACGTTATGTAGCACAGTTTTTATATTATACATGGTGTTCCAGAACTTATTTGGGAACCTGTCAAGGATATATGGAAAAATTGTTTAAAAAGATTCTCTTGATTTTTTATAACGACAGCGTCCACACATTTTTCAAAACAAAAACCATATAAATGGTACCAAAAATAATCACTTTTAACAATTCCAAAACATGCACTCGAGTGTATGGAAGGAATACATCTAATGGGGTGATTCTGAACAAAAATGTTAGCCGTAACAGCGCTGTTAAATTTGACATGGAAGATTTTCTACCCCACAACATGTTTGCATACAAATATCTTTTAGGTTAAAAAATTCTAGGCTCCAGCGCCTTCATTATCTTTCCATCAATTCATATCCTATATGCTGATAGTTTGTTATTGGCCTTTAGTTGTATGTGACACTGCATTTTGTACGCAGAAGAATAAAATGCTGCACCTCTAAAAAGATGTTACATATTTCCTTGAAAATTTGATAAATAGGCTACAAAACATCTCATCCGATGTAAACAAGTACTTTGTAAAGACCATTTTGCTTTAATTTGTGATAATTGCAATACATAATATTATTTCTGAAATAAGTTGAGTTTTACATTTATTTTAAGTGTGCTTATTTTTCATAAATATAGTTTCAGTTTTCATTTTGAATAATTATTACACTCCACAGAATGTGACTTCAGAAACACTAAAATCCAGAATGGGATAAAATTCTCCTACACCACTGGTTACGTGAGCTGCAGGGGCGCCACCGCTCCCGGGTTAATTACTGGTGGCGCACTCCGAAGAGTATCAAAAATTATTCTTATTATACAAACAACATCAAATAAAACATAAGATAATAATTGTTTTCATATTTGTTGTAGGTTGAAAGTGAAGATGACAAGCTTGTAGAAACGCCTAAGACTGATTTATCAAAGACGATTCCAACTGGCACAGATAAGGCACCTTCAGTTTTAGAAACTGTACTAGGAAGTTTACCAGATAGATGGCGCAACTGGTTTGTGCGAGGCATCTTCAGCCTCATCATGATCACCTTCTTCTGCCTCGTTATTTATGGAGGCCCCCTTGCACTCATGATAACGGTAAGACAAGAATAATTCTTCTTTACTTTTCGTTAAGTTGCTACGAACCATTAAAGTTCTTAAAATTATTTAGTTTAATTTTTAAATTACTTCTTTTCAGTTTTTTCAAAAATTACATTTTTTTGTTATTAAGTATAAATTATGTAAGTTCTAGTCGTGTTATTAAAACACTTTATAAGATCATTACATATTATTATATTTTATGTACAGGTACATATTAAGGCAATAGTCATCAAATTTGAGTGCTTGATATTGAAAATGGTTTGATCATAATTTTTTTTCCAGTGGAGCTTTTTTAAAATTTGTTTTTTTGGTACACACAAAAGTCTTGTGGGTATCAATTTCTTCTTTTTTTGTTTTTCTAAGACTTACCAAATACTCATACGGCAGCAATAAAATGGGCTCTTTACAATAAACTTTGCTTAACAGCGCTTTCAAATATTCTAATATACTAATTGAAATATGTTTTTTCCAATGCAAGCAATAAGTTAAGGTATAAACTAAGAGTTTGATACTTCATTTTTTGTTTTAAGTATATTTTTAAACTGTTTACAGCATCCTAAAAATTAAAATTATACTTAAATTAAAGAACGAAGTATCAAACTCTTCATTTATATCTTAACTTATTGCTTGCTTTGGAAAAAAAAAATTATTTCATTCAGTTTTTTATCAGTGCTTGAAAGGAAACGAGCCTGTTTTACTGCTGCGATATGAGTATTTAGTTTGACTTACAAATACAAAAAAAAATAACAAACTGGTAGCCACAAAAGTCTTCTGTGCATCAAAAAACGAAATTTTAAAAAAGGTCCACTGTAAAAAAAGTTATGACCAAAACCGTAATAAATTTTACAATTGCACTGTTTAGCTAAAAATAAAATTTTATGCATTTTTGTGCAGCTATAAAAAAGTTATAAGAAATTTTGGATGTCAATGAAACACTTTTGACTTACTCTGGTCACTTAAACCAAGTCTTAGTAATTTTAAAAAACAAAATATTTTTAAGAATTTTGATGGTCAGTAGCACCTTTTGGTTATATTGTATTATTTTTAAAGATATTCTTTATAAAAACCTTTTGAAATACTGTATTGTAATTTTACTTACTTTTTTTTCAGACACTAGTAGTACAAGTTAAATGCTTCGCTGAGATAATCAACATTGGTTATGCTGTTTATCGAATTCATGGTCTTCCTTGGTTCCGATCTCTTTCATGGTACTTTCTACTTACATCAAATTACTTCTTTTATGGTGAAAGTTTGATTGACTACTTTGGAGTTGTTATAAATCGCCTGGTAATTTGCTTTTCATTCTTTTTAGAATAATATCATCTAAAATTCCGGATTTTTATTAAAGTTAAATACTTAAATAAGTTTTATTTATAAATAATTAACCGTAAAATAAATAAAAAATTAATATCACAAGGTGAAATGAATCAACTCTAATCTGTATCAAGATATCCCAAATCACTGTCAAATCGTTTACTTGTATATAAAAAATTGATAAAATTTTTAAGAGGATAGTCTGCAAATTTGAGTGCTTGATTTTGATATTTGCAGTTTTTATCATAATATTTTTTCAAGTGGAGCTTTTTTAAAATATCTTTTGTTTGGTACCAGAAGGCTACCAATTTAGGGCGCATTCCAGTAATGAACACTAAAGATTTTTTCTTTCGTCCATCGATGGCGACCGCAAGAAGCTTACAACGATCGTATTAATTCGTGGGTTTCCGTGGTTGTTTGTTGAATGGTGACCTTGAGCTAGTGGAACTGGAAAATTTTGCGGTCGTGGTCGTGGGCTTTAGTGTTCATTACTGGAACGCGCCCTTATTCGTTTTTTGTTTTTATAAATCAAACCAAATAGTCATACGGCAGCAGTAAAACGGGCAACGTTAGCAATAACTGAAGATATATAAAAGTAGAGCCTGCACTTATATTTTTAAACTTTTTGGAATTTTTAAACTCCTTATAAAAACCGAATGCATAATTTCAACCGTTTTTTTATTAGTACTAAAAATAGAAATTGGATCATTAAAATATTAAAAAGCGCGCAATTTTTACGAAATAGTCCTTTGTTGCTCCTATATAATTATTTGGTTTACTTCATAAACATAAAAATTAGTAATAATAGTAACGGTGACTGCATTTATCTCGCGTAACTCGATCCGGATTGGATTGAATCGAATCGGTTGTTTTACTTTTTGGATAAGTGAACTGAATCCAATACGACGTGTATACTTTGGAAAAAATGCGGATAGAGTCAACCGCTATTCAATCCAATCCGGATTGAGTTTCATGACATAAATGTACTCAGTAATAGTTTTGTAAGAAAATAATTGCTATGACCGCTTAATTAATTTCACAGATCTGTTGATTCATAAACCTTGATTTCCAAATTCCAAATAAATTGTTTTGAATATTTAACTAATTTTTTGTTAATACTTTTAGGATTTCCTACACGCACTGGTAACTTACCACAGATTTATCTCCTTCTGCCTTTACTGCGGAGGATTCGTGTGGTTCGTTTTAAGTTTAGTCAAGAAATATTACATGAAACAATTTTCTTTGTTTGCCTGGACACACGTAGCACTTCTAATCGTTGTCACACAATCATATTTGATTATAAAAAATATTTTCGAAGGACTCGTTTGGTTTATTGTCCCTGTATCAATGATTATTTGCAATGATATTATGGCTTACATGTTCGGATTTTTCTGGGGGAAAACACCTTTGATACAACTGTCGCCAAAGAAAACTTGGGAAGGATTTATCGGTGGAGGAGTTTCAACTGTCGTTTTTGGTTTCATGGTGAGTTTATTAAGAATTAATCAAATTGAAAGCCCCAACATACATGTTTGTAGACCAATATTTCAAATAAACCGATTATGCATTTTTTTAGAAAAAAAAATCATTTAAAATTTCTAATAGGTATTTTGATTAAAAAATATTTCTATTAGGTATGTTTTTTTAAATTTTTGGACTACAAACTTTTAGAGTGAATTTCATCTGAAGGGAACTTTTCCTGCGCTGTAGGCAATTTTACCCAAGCGATTATTATTCAACCTAAAAATATCAATTTGTATATCTACAGGAATTCAGATTAATTCAGAAATCTTAATTCACTTAAGGCTCCGGAATCGCGCGGTGATACATCTTTATGATTTGTCTAGTATCGCTTTAGAAGAAAATTAATTTTAGTCAGCCATATAACTTTCGTTTTTTAAAAGCAAGATCCTGTATATTTTTGGATTCTACGATTAATTTGAGTAAACTTTTGTATTAGGAAGTTTCCATGTGATAAAAATATATGACACGATACTATAGAACTAAGGATAAATTTAAATATGCTGAAAATTTTATTTCGATATCTCAAAAAACAATGGAGGTATTTAATATTTTGTAAGCGCGATGTAACGAGACTCGTTAATGTGTTTTTGCTCGCTTTAATGTCGTAAGTCATGAATGTCACTGTCATCTCGTGCTGTAGCGCACACGGTTATGACTTATGACGTCGCCACGCCAAAGCGAGTAGTAAACATTGAAGTGGAATAACTTTCTAATTTTTAAAGATATTTCAAAATTTCTTTCACCATAAATTTGTAAATTCTTAGGATTATTATTAGGAGAAAAATAAAAAAAATGGAAACTTCCTAATTGTTTAATGTTAACTTTGGCAATAAGGATAAACATATCAACTTTTTATAAATATTAAAGAGTTCTAACAAAAGCCAATCCTTTTTTTTAAGTTTAATTAACATAAATTTAACATTAACCAGGAACCGCTCGCGCTATGGGTATGTTTCACCTAGACCTCAGAAAATATTAATTTATTTTATTTCCAAAAGAAATGTACTCGTAATTGCGGTTTGGTATACCTTTAGTTATAAAAATTAAAAGGTGATCTAGAAAGATAAGTACATTATAAAACAGGAATTACCATTTTTTTATTAATTTGTAACATAAAACACAAAAAAATCAAAGAAAGCTGGATGGGTGAATTTTACCCAACGCGCGCACTAACGTTTCATTAAGAAGCGCGCCCACTGACGGGTTAATTCACTTTAGATTAAACAATTTTATAAATTCAATAAATTAACCTAACCTATTTTTTATAATTAAAAAAATGGTTTAAACAAAAGTATTAAGTGAATTAATTTTTAAATGTTACTTAAAAAAATTGATTGGTTTTTGTTAGAACTCTTAAACATTTATAAAAAGTTAATAATAACATTAAAGAATAGCTTGTAACTCGTAACCAATGAGTTTTATAAAAAAATGATTTCTACAAAAGTTTACTCAAATTAACAGTAGAATTCAAAAATATAAAAATATACATTGCATATAAAAAACTAAAGTTAGGTGCTGTATCACTAATAAAACGAACACCCTGTATATTAAAAAACTTTTTTTTAAATTCAATATGGTTCAAAAAATATTTAGGTATTTCCATTTTTTTGGTGGACTTTGTACATATATCATGTGCACCACATAAAGAAGGTTAACCTAAGTTTGTTAAAAAATGTATTTCTGTGCAAATGAAATCCATTCTGGTAAAGATTAAAAAACTTATGAAAGTGTCAGAGTTTTCAGTAAGATATTTTGTTTATTTTCCAGATCTCAACTTTTATGAGCAGGTTCCCTTACTTCGTTTGCCCTATTGCATATAACGAAACACAGGGTGGTATGTCGATTGATTGTGAACCTAGTGCACTATTTGTAGCAGCAGACTATGCTCTACCATCGTACATAGAAAGTGTATTCAATGTGGTAAGTAGTATTTCATTACTCTTGATCATTGAACCCATATTTTGTTTTTTTTTTAGGTGGGTCTCCCAACCACTTTTAGTATAGTACCATTCGCACTACACTCTTTCTCCCTGTCAATTTTTAGCAGTGTAATTGGACCTTTCGGCGGATTTTTCGCTTCAGGATTTAAACGAGCATTCAAAATTAAAGTAAGTAAAATTCCATCCGGAATTATACAACGATATAAAACGCATCATTTGTAAATGTAGTCGCAACATATGCATGGTTTTAAATTGTTACAACTTTAGAATACAATATTCCCTATTCTTAAAAAATTAAAAATATTTTATTTCATATTGGAAGTTCAAATTCTTAAAATAATTTAAATGTTTATAAAGTATATGGTTTTACAAAATTGATTTGTTACGGAGATGATTATTTTTATAAAATGCATTTTCCTTGTTGATTAGGATTTTGGTGATATAATTCCTGGACATGGTGGAATAATGGATCGTTTTGATTGTCAATTTTTAATGGCCACTTTTGTGAACGTCTACCTGAGCAGCTTTATAAACAGTGACAGTCCCTCGAAACTACTATCACAAATTTCCTACCTAAAACCGGATCAACAATTAGAGCTGTATCACATGCTGAAAGATTCCCTACTAAACCGGAACATGATAGAAGGGTAATAATTAAAAAGTATTGAATAATCAAATTCTATTACATAAACTAAATGTGGATTTTTTACCCTGACACATAGTCTTTGTTGGATGTTGTTGATGTGTGATTCTATCCCGGGTATTTTCACTTTTAGGAAGCTTTTTAAACAGTAATAAACAAGCTAGTCTTTTTTTATATAATTAAATAACATGTTAATGTTCCATTAGAGTTTTAAATTTTTGTTTTAGTTAATTATGTTAATAATGTAATTATAGAAAAATTTTCTAAATAATAGCGAACCAAAAACAAAAACCTATCGAATTTTAGGTATTTTAATTTTAGAAATTTTTGTTGTTCTTTAATTACAAACGATTTATACCTCATTCTTAGAAGGAGGTTTCAACTTTAAAATATGTAACTGTCAAAATTCTATACTTTTTTTGGTAATATTTTTAGTTTTCTTAAAAAATGATCCTTTTGCTTCATCAAGCATACAGTTACTAACATAGTTGTTTTGTTATTACTAAGATCTGACTGATTTGCTCGAGCAAATCACTTTTCTGACACAGGTTAAAATTTGGTCGAGCAAAGTTGGTAAAAAGAAAACAACTGAACAATTGAAAGACGATTGAAAAAGCTAAGCTTACTTCTGATTGGAAGATTTATTTGCTGATCGATCAGAATCGAGCATTTTTGGCAGTAAAAATATTTAAGGTTGAAACCCCCTTAAATGTTGAATATGTATAATTATTGCTACATGATGAGAGTTGAATATTCAAAAAGCGTAGTTTTCATTGTTTATAAATGTTTTTAAAAGATTTGTGGTGGAGAATTAAAAGAACAAGTTTAGTAAGAACCTATAGTCATTTGTGTTTATTCGTTCTTAAACTCCTGGTACAGTTTTGAGCGACTAAGTACCGTTTGATTTCAAACAGAGTGTAACTAAATTTACAGGGTATACAAGAATTCCTTCTTCTTTTAACCTTGGAAGGAGCTACCTAAACCTAGTTTGTTGTGCTTGTTGTTATTGTTACCAGTTATGTTCTTATATTTAGTATAATATTAGTGTATGATGCCCTAATATTTATTTTGTACTGCACCTATAAACGAGTACATAATAGCCATAAGAAACAGACATGTTGCCAATTACGAATAAGTTCTTGTTATGGATATTGAGTGCAATTTTAAGTTAACAAGAATTATATATGAAAAATACAAATACAAAGTGATTCTTTTTTAATTTTCCAACTCAAAATACTTTAAAACACTCCTGAGCATTGGAAACCTAAATTTTTGAACATTCGTACCTGCTCTTTTAAAGATTTGTTACTAAGTTTAAATATTTTATTGTAATTAATTTAATTATTTCTAATCTTTAAAAAATACAGCCAAATTTACAGTTAGAAATTAAGTATATTGTTCTTTAGCCAATAGCTTTCTTTTAGAGTTTATAATTCCTTTAATTATTTTTACTATTCATACTATGGTACATGAAACCTTTATGCTGGCCGATAAATGTTTAATTCTCATGTGTAATGCTAAACTTCCAAGCTACTTTAATCAAATATTTTACTCAATGTTAAAAAATTAGGATAACTAATTTTTGGGTTAAATTATTAAAAGTATGTACTTACTTTACCAACAATTTTATTTTTGCTGAACCAACGAATGTAGAAATACTTATAATTTTGGAGTTTCTTTGTTATTACTTTTTTTTGCATCAAAGTTTTTATATACATATACGTTGGCTTAATTCAAAATTTGAGTAAAGTGAAATGATACTTGTAAGCTTAGCTTTACATGATATGATCCTAAGCTGCATGAACTACTTTTGGTAATAATGTAGTAATTTAATATTTACTATACACACACCATACACCATTTTTATAGGATTAATTACTATAATTGTGTTTATTACAATTTAAGTATTTTTGAATAAAATATTACAAAATATTTTCTTGAGTACCTAAAAAAATACAACTTGAGCCTTTGAATACATTATTAAAATGTAAATTTAATTTTCCTAATTTTTTAAAATTATTATTTCTTTAATCTAGTTATAGTTATAAGTTTAGAGTGACCAAAAATGCATTTCATATAATTTTATTTGTAAAAAATAAGCTATAATTACCTTTTTAAGGAAACTTTAAAATAAAGTCTTTATTTTATGTTTTTTTTATAATTTTTGATGTTGATTTTTGTACATTTGTTTAAGTTTAGTGCAATATTTTGTGTTTAAAACTATAAATGTTAAAAAATTGATGTTATATATGACTGAGATATTTATAAAATTATCTATAGGGTTTATGTGATTTCTAATGTTTAACTTAGAATTTAATGTGATGTAAATAGATAAATTAAAACAAAATACTTATTATTATTATACCTTACACTAGTAATATTGAAGTGGCAATACAAATAATAAAAACAGATGACGATAGTATTAATTATTGGCTAACGTTATCGAATTTTTAGTAACCAAATATAAAGAAAATTTGAAACATTAATAATAATAAGATTAATATTATTCTACTATAAATTATAATTACATAAATACTTTTTTAGATGTGATATCCTACAAAAGAACCAACAAGATTTATTTTGTTCATTGGGTTGCAGATATTTTTATCCAATTGTTGGAATATTTACAATGATTTTATATTTCTGTACGTCGAAAATGAATTTTAGGGAAGAAGATTTACTAGACTAAATATACATGCTTAATTTTATCCAAAAACTATTATTATTTTGATAAACTTTAGAAGCTGCTATTTGGGTTGCCTATAACATTTTACCAACCGTAACATTTTTAGTGAATGTTTAAAATATTAACATACTTATTATTTAAAATAAATAATTAAAATTAATTTATTTTTTAAATCGTAAGATGATATGTAAATGATAATTGTTGGTTCTTGATATATGCAACCAAATTACTCGTTAGCTTGGTTGCCTGTAGTAAATTTAATAAAATAATTTTTTATTTAATATTTTTGTATCATGTTTATAAAAATGCGTAAAAAATATAAGCTTATTTCATAAAACTGCGATTTTAGTATTTCTTTTTTGTTTTATTTAATTATTTTGTTGTAAACTGTTGTTTTAGTAGTTGGTGCTGAATGTGAATTCGGCAATGACCTTGGGTATAAATGATCAATACCAAATCGTAAATCAAACAAGAATTTCCATTTGATCCCCGAATTGTAAAAACATCGAGACTTTCCCTGTCGCCGGTGCGTTTCACTTTCACCCTCCTACGTGTTCCTTCTGCACCCCTCACCCCAGAGCGCTCGATATTTACAGGGTGAACGCGCCGCGGCCATTTCGGAATGGGCGGTGCACGTTTTCAGGGGCGACGTTCGCAAGAGGGGTGCTCACTGCTCAAACACATACACATTCAGCCCTCAAAAGCGAATTAACAACTAAACATTCATACAATAATCCAAGCGTATTTAAATATTAAATAAAAAAAGAATGAGATAAAAGTGGAGGTACCAATTCTATAACTATAAAGATTATAAAGAATAAAGGACTTAAATTAAAATGATTGCGATTATGGAGGGGAAATTGGTAAAATTAGTAAACATATGTTGCTTCATTTTTATAGAAACAAGTTCCGGTATGAATTAAGGAAATGCTAGTTCCTAGAATTTGAAGCAATTTGCGGTATTTCAAGTATCTATTTTGGGACGTTGCACGTTGCGTATTGCACATGTTACGCCCTAACAATGAGATAATTATAAGGGCGCGATAGACGTTATACAGTTTTCAAAATAATTTCAGTATTTAACACCAAAATTATTATTTTTACGCGAATTAAGCGCAAGCCATTTGCAACACTTTCACTAAATGACTAGCTATTAATAAATTATACCTAAATATAACTAATATTTTAATTAATATATAATACAGTAATTATTAAGTATTATAAAAGTCCATGGCAACAATGTTTTAATTTCGCTTCATCTGTTTATAAGAATCAAATCGAAAGCAACTAAAAAAACGTCAAACGTGAAAAAAAATTGCACTCATCTATTTATGCTGAGTTCTATGATTTAAGAAGTTTTAATTTTGAAATAAGTTCCAAGTTCCAATAATTCCTGATTCATCATTTATCCCTGCGAATTGTTATTATACCTACTCTATAATACCTATACATGGTACATTACGTATTTATAAGTTAAAACTTAATTTATTCTGATAAGGAGTTGTGTTTTGTTTTATTGACTTAAGTCAAGTACTTCTTTTGATTTAACCTCAAATTTATATATTTTAATTATATTTTTTAATTACCAAAAAAAAAGACACTAAATAATTTAGTAATTATTGTTTAAAGGGGCTTTAAAATATTCGTTTTATTTAAGGGCAGATTGTACCACTTCTACTTAAAATTTAAGTCCATGGTTCCAGTTAAATTTAACGGAATAATGTAATGAAAAATTTGTCACTTAAAAAATTTAAGTGTCACTTAGGGCTGTTTGCACCACTAATTCTTAAGTTTTAAGAAACATTTAAAATTTTTAAGGGACATTATATTTTTTATTGTGTATCTGCCCAATTTTGAATTTAAGTATTTCTTAAATTTTAAGTGGCAATGGTACAATGGGACGAACCGAACTGTCTCCCGCAATTTTAGGTCGTTTTAAAAGGGACCCGTAATTTCAGGTGATTCGGTTCGGTTATTGTTTTTCAAAATACACTCTGTGGTGGTCGGGTTAGGTTAGGTTTGAGTAGAGTTTGCTACGTTTTGATGCGGAAAAAATTGTAAAATATACAATGTAATTTGGTCAGGTTATAGTGTTAGAAAAATTTAGTTATTTTTTGCTAATAAATAGAAATTTTACTAGTTTTGTAGCCACTGAATTTGCATGGGAGACAACCTTTTTGGTGATCAGGTAAAGTTTAGTTTTTTTTGGAGACAGTTTGGTTGTGCCCGGTACAATTAACCCTTAATGGTTTAAGGAAAAGTTATGTGCAACTGGCCCAAAATAACGTGAGCTTAAAAAAATATAAATTTTTGATCTGAGATGTCCAGTAATTTCCAATAACCTTATTATCAGGTTTGATGGCTTTATCATGAATTGTGGCTTCAGAAAATTCGGGATTTAATAAAACGTTAACTAAAATATGTTAAGAAGCCAGATAAAATCTATAAATATGTCCGGAAGTTGGTGTTGGGAATAGAGAATACTGGCTTAAATAGAATTTATTATAATTTGAAGGTTATAATTTTTTTTTGTTCAAAATTTAAAGTTATTTCTTTGTTTTTAGGCGAATTTTTGTTATTCGAGTTTTCAGGTTTATAATTAATTCATGTGAATTTTCATTTTTGTTTTTGCTTTAAATTTCAAGTTTTTTACTTTTTAAACTTCAAAACTATCAGACCATTTTGCATATAATTTGCAGAAATTTCTAGCGAATTTCCAATTTTTTTGCTTAATATTTTAAGTTTTTTCTTAATTTTGATTGAATTTCCTTGAAATTTTGAGCAATTGCCATGTTTTTTATTCTTGTGTTAGTTTATAGAGAATTCACCCGTTTTTATATTTAAAAATACGTTTGGTTTTTTTTAATTACCTTATTCATTCAAATAAATTTTGGCAGCCAGCATTTTTTTTAATTTATACAATTTTTATTAATACTTATTGTGCACTTTGAATAACTTCAGATGAATTTTTAAGTTTTAAGCATAAAATTGTGGAGTTTCTTTTGATTTTAAATTACTTTTCGTTGATTTTTAAACTTTTTTTTACAAAGAAATTCCAGTAATTTAAAGTGAAATTCACTAAAAAAATATCTTCTTATTTCTGATTTACTTTCCTTTGATTTTAGATAATTTTTTGTATTTTAAGCTTAAAATGGACAATTTTAAATAAATTTTTAGTAAATTTCAAAAGTTCCAATAATTTTAAGTTTTTTTTAATTTCGTTTAACTGTAATTTAATTTGAATTTCTTTCATTATTAAGTCAATTCATACAAATTTTAGAATCTTTAGTATATTTTTTTTGATCTACAATCTTACTTTTTTTTTAAATCACTACAACACAGCGGCGCACCCAGAGGGCATTGCCCCCCCCCCCCCCCCAACGGAATGTATTTTATTAAGAAATTTTTAATAAAATTAGTAAAAATGAGAAAATGGTCGTGCAAAAATTTTTTTCGGACACCTATACTTATAAAGTAAGGTGACTACATACACCCCCCCCCCCCTCCTGTCGTCACGTTTTTTTGCCTTTCAACTCCGTCGCCCCCCCCCCAAAAAAATAAATCCTGGGTGCGCCACTGCTACTTGTATCCTTTTATTGTTAACACTTCCTGTGACAATGACCACTACACAAAGATCGTTTAGCACATTGAAGATCTTTGATATACTATAATGACGCAACAAAAATTCAATGATTATTCATTGGAAATTGAAAGCAGTGTTGCTAAAAAAGTAGATTTGAATTTGAATTTTTCCAATCAAAAGACAATCTTAAGAAGGTCTGCATTTAAATAAATATGACAAAAAATTTTGACATTTCAGATTTTTTCTGTGATTTTATTTTTAAATTTGTTGTGTTTTTATTTGTGCATATGAAGTTTATTTTTATTAAATGTTATTTTTCTACAAACGTGTTAAAAGTCACTACTCACTCATGACAGACGTTAATAGTGTCACTTTCGCGCACTAGTGTTAAAAGTAAATTTTTATTGAAAGTAACTACACTATGGATACTAAGAAAATAACTACTAATATTTTCAAAAATTTAAATATATTATTATTCGCAATACTCTCATAGGCGTGTCATAAAAATGCATTTTTAGTACTTAGATTATAATTAACTAGTTTTTTCTTATTTTTTTGTATTATATCATATCTTTGAATATTAATTACCTAGTTTTATTATTTGTGTAGGTAAAAGTAATTCATTTATTTTTAAAAATCAATGTATTCAGCGCTTTTTTGAGTTTTAGGGGTCCATTTTGATTTTTTGCGGAGGTGGGGCATAAAACGTAGTTACGCCACTGACTACAAGTATAAAAAAAAGTACCTACTTGCTTTATTTTGTATCAAAAAATGCTTTAATTTAAACATTAAAGTTTGTTGGAGACAAATCGTGTTTCGTGTTTGTTAAACATATGAGCATGTATTCAGCGACCGTTATGAAAATTTTAGAGACGTCGTTAAAGTTAAGGACGTCTTTAAAAAAATATTTCGTATGAAGATATATTTTTTAATCACGTGTTTAACGTTAACGGCATCTCTAAATTTTTCATCATGGTCGCTGAATACAAGCCAATGACTTTATATGGAAATTCATAGAAAATTTTAAAATATCAGGATTTATTGATGTTTTGGAGGCCCCATAGGGATGCCCCCCTAAGTTACGAGGCCCCCGGCTTCCTCCAGCCACGCTGCCTCTTAAATCCGTCACTGTCATTGAGTAATGAGCAATGGATTATGCGTAATTTCAACCACAGAACAAAATTACATAGAAGAAATGTAAGGAATACGACAAATAACCTCAAACAATTTGCATAAGAGCACCGTAAAGTATAAAAAAAGTCGTGGAAAAAGTTTAGTATTCTACTCGCGACGAAATAGTCATTATTCACTCAGACCTATTCGTGAATAATGGCTATCATTTCTCGCTCGTTGAATAATATACTATTACATAATGAAGGGAAAATATTAAAGTCTGTGACAAGTAGTGCTGTGGGTATTTCAAGTATTTGTAATTTGTAAGTTCGAACTTTCCATGCAAAAGTTCAAACTTCGGGCCGTTCGAACATTAAGCAAAGTTCGAAAAAAGTTTGAGTTTGTGTAAGTTCGGGCTGAGAAAAAGTTTGGGTTCGACAAAGGTTCAAGTTCGAAAGAAGTTAGAGTCCGAAAATGTTCGGTTTTGAAAAATATTGAGTTGAAACCAGCTTAAACTATTTACATTGCGATTCAGTGGCGCACCCAGGGGGGGGGGGGGGACGAGGGGGCCTTGTCCTACTTGCTTTATTTTGTATCAAAAAATGCTTTAATTTTTAATAAAATTAATAAAAATGAGAAGGTTTTTATTATTTTTTGAGAAACTACTTATAAAGTAAGGTCACATCGAACTTTATTGGGATCGAACTTCACAGAGTTATAACTTTTATTTAATAATTACATATACATAATTGTCGAACTATAAAGAATGGGTTTGAATAGTTCGATCTTATTATATTAGAAACTCAAAAAAGTTTGCGTTTGGTGAACAGGACTAGAAAAAAGTTTGAAACAATATTTGAAGTATAACATTTCCAATATATGATACATTAATTAAGTAGTTAATGATCAGAGGGATTTTAAGATTATTTGACACTCACAAAGCTTTAGTAAAATTTTTCTCAAACTTCAATATTTTTTTCTTCGTTTTGTATAAGCTTACCAAGTTTATTGATGTATGAAAGTTATAGAAAATGTTTTTTACCGAAAGATATCAATTACTAATTAAGCATTAATTCAAATGGGGTAGGTACGTTGCTTATCAAAAAAACATAAAAACAATTGTATTTCCGAAACTCTGTGACAAATTGTATAAATTTAAGATCCCCAATCACCTCCTTAAATTATTCCAAACACCCTAGCGTGTATTCAGCGACCGTGATGAAAAATGTAGAGACGTCGTTATCGTTAATCACGTGATTAAAAAATATGAATTGGAAGATTAAAAAAAAAGTCACGAAACCACTTATAATTTTTTTATGTTTAATGTTTAATACCCAGATTCTGGTCAAATCATTTAAGTTTAAAAACCTTTAAATTTAAATTTGTTATATGCATGGGTTGTAATGGAGAATTTCTATGGTTACATAATTTGTGTTTAATTAAAGCCCTTTAATTTTGACCAGAATCTGCCTAAAAAACTAGTATTGAAATAATCATATTAAATGACATTTTTTTATTTACCTCCAATACTTAGTATTAAAAATATTTCCTAACCTTTCTCAAAATTTATTTATTTATCAAAAAAGTCAAATTAACAACTTAATTAGGTGACACAGTTTATTTATTCATAAAAAATTCAAATAAAATTTTTAAATACGGAAATTCAAATTATTGATTTTTAAGGTAAAATTTAAAGTCGTTTTTCCTTCGTATTTTGGTTATTTTTTATGTAACCTAAACTTTCAGTGATGAATGTCCTCTTCCCTGAACTTAACCATTTTAACACTTGTTTTTTTATATTATCATAATTCAAAAAATACTATTGAATATTTTAAATTCAAACGTACCTAAAATTAAACTAGGTATTTTTGTAATTTTTTATTTAGTCAGAATTTTTTGTGATGACGATGTTCTCTGGCTTACAATGGGAATTTTTTAGTTTAAGTGTGGATTGAATTCCATTTTTTTTTTTTTTTATTAAAACAGGTATAAATTAGGTGGATATATGGCTTTACTCCTGTTTAATTTTTTTTTTTGGAAAACTAAAAATTCGAATAATTTATTTGATTCAAGGACCACTACTCCTTAAATTATTGCATTTATTAAGTGACAGGTTTTCTATTGCATTTTTGAATTTATTGTCATTTAAGGGTTCAGGAAAAGTTGTGCAACTAGTCTTAGAAAATTAAATTAATAATTTTTGATTTGAAGTACAAAATCAGATGTTTCTTCGATTTCAATAATAATTACCTCCTATAAAAAATTGTAAAAATTATAGTTTATTTTCTTAAATTTTAAGTTATATATAACTTATTGGTTTTAATAAATTAATTTAAAATCTTCTTTTTTTTTAAATTATCAAAATTACAAATACTTGATATTGTAAATAAATATTCAGTTTTTAACTAAAAAAATGGGTTATTCTTACTATTAAACTCCAAACCCTTAATTTCATTATTTTATGTAGAGATAGACAATAATTTTTGTTAATTAAAAGTCTGCGTGAAGTTGAGCAAAAAATGTCGATTTTCCCTCGCTGTGCCAGGCTTTCAGGCTTAAAATAACATCTGCAGGGATTAAACGGTCGTCGGCCCATTTGGGAATCCTATCCGGACAGGGTAAAAGCCACCTTTGACATTTTTACCTGATGTATCCTAGTTGAAAGGAAAATAATGGAGGGAAAATATCTAGGGTCGAGCAGAAAAGTATTATGAGCCTTGAAAAATTTGAAATTAATCTTAACGTGCACTTTTTGTGCAACAAGAGATAATTAATTCGATGTAGAGTCTCTAGGGAGAATTGGGTGCGAGGATCAAATTTGAGATAGGTCATGAGAGGATTTAGATTTAAATCAGTTCAAATTTAGGATAGGTTACGTTTAGAAAATATATATTTTTTTTATTTTGAATATAAAATTAAGATTAATTTTATAAAAATTTTAAAAATATATTTTTTTATTATTTTTAATTTAATGTACGAAATGTCCAAATAAAAATACACATAGATTATCAATTTAAAAAAATACTGGAGTAGTTTATAAAAACTTATAGATTTTTGTTTTATTTGATTATTTTTGTAATCAAAATAATAATTTGGTGAAAAACAAGTAACTGTTATAAGTTAAAAATGCAAAGTCATAAAACTCGTTAACTGGATTGGAGCCAAGTGACCCACGGGAATCAGCGTGTGATTTCTGGAAGATTTTGGGTCGAATTCCCAGACGGGACACTACTGGACAGGACTGTTAAGGTCACCGAACTTTACCCCGACTTTTTTCTACCAACTCGTTATAGTTCATATTATCTAGTTATTATGAAGTATGGAGAGCATAAAAGGGAACCACCGAGAGATTCGTTAAAACTCACAGGGAGTGCACAATAATCGATCATGTCTGTGGTAACAAGTTTAAATTTAAAAAAAAAGTCAAGTCGGGAAAATTATTTTATCAATGTTGATTCTCTTGAAAGGTTTTTTCGGATCTTTAATAAAATCGTAAAATGTTTATACTAAAATCATAAAAATATTCTTATAATTATTTATTTAAATTGTTGTAGACTCTAGCTGCGTTAATGGAAACTCTGACTTTTACAAAACGTGGTACAAGGAATTTATTAATATCACTTGAAAAAAAAAAAAGAAAAACCACTAAAATATAGAGAACATCAAAAAAATGTTATCCTTTAAAAAACGGTTTATTACAATTTATTATGATTTTTGTGTTTTTTTTAGTTTAATATCAAAAAATTTCAACTTTATGTACGTACTGTACTTAAGAGGTATTTTTTGTTGATTAGTTGGTTAACAGTTAACAGTAAATTTGCTTTAATTGCCTTAATTTGGAATCCATCATTATCCTGGGCAAAGTTATACAGGGTGGTGCTAAAGTTTGGAAACGATTTATATTTATCGTGTTTTCCATATATTTTTTAAGACTTAAGTAAACAACGGTTTAAAAAAGGCACCTTACAAAATATTTTTTTTTTCGAAAAATGCATTTTTTAGTACATACGGTGCCAATACCGATCAGTAATTACAAATTACTCAAAAATAATTTTCATTTTTTTAACAAATTTTTAGAATGTTAACAAAAATATCATAGAAAAAAACAGCTCAAAAACTCTATATTGAAAATTTTGGAAAAGGACGTATCCCAGAAACCTTCTAATAAGACCTATGTTTTATGGGCGGGAAAGTCTCATGGGTTTCATAGTGAACATTTTTTTTCCTAAGAACTGCCAAAATATCTTTTAAAAGTGAACGATCTACTAAATTTGAAAAAATATGTAGGGTTTAGTGGATTTCATTTCTACGAAATTTTGCATGGTTGACCGATGCAGCAACTCACGCAAAGGAAGAAGATTTGCATGAAAAATATTTTTTAAGAAGTATAATATTGTGAAATCTAAATATAATATAATTATAGGTATCTTTTATGGCTTTTTATTTGTAATTGTAAACTATCCAAATCCTGAATTAAATTTTGTAAAGGACATATCTAGGAAAACTATAAATTTAGCACAACCCCGAACAAATTTTACAAAATCTTTCTTACTTTTTTTATAAAATAAGATCATTTATACAAGAAGAAAATATTATACAAAATTAGTTTTTTTACACTGATATTTTTATTGATGCTATTGCTATTGCAATAAGGTCTTACGACACCGGGACCAAAACAGTTAAATTCTGAATATTTTAAAGAACTCTTAATGAACGTTTTTCGTCCCGAGCAATTAATGTTAGAGAAAGTTAGGGATTAGGACTTCTAAATAAAAACTACTTTTTAAACGCTGCTAACCGTTTTCAGAAATTTTGTTACCTTCATCACAGCAAAATTTAGAGTAGAATTTTCGTCAAAAGTGCAAAAATAATTTGTTTAACATCTCCCAAGGCCAAAGAATAAACAAAAAATCTATCTGGAACAAATATTTAAGCCATAAACTTCAAGATGTTTTCAGATTATTCATGAACTACGAGTTCCAAGTTCTGTTTGTTGCCTCAAACCATAAACAAGTTCTTTTAATGTTTATTCATTGCATGATTAATCTTGAAGTAAATGGCCTAAACTTAAATGTTTGTTCCAAATAGATTTTTATTTATTCTTCAACCTTGGGACGAAACTTCTACAGTAAATTTTGCTCTGATGAAGGAAATAAAATTTCCGAAACCGGTTAGCAAGTATTTAAAAAGTAGTTTTTATTTTGAAGTCCTAATCCCGAACTTTCTCTAACATTTTAAAGATCCCCCCCAAAAAACATACTTGGAATTATTTTCAATTTCAGAGTTTTATTTTCTTGAGTGGAAAAGGTCATTTATACAGGGTGTCCCATTTGACGTTGGACTGTATGGGTATCTTTGTTATTATTGGAGATAGAAAGTCGGTTAAATGAACAAAGTTGTAGAGATTTTTTCCAATATTAATAATTCATTTACAAAAAATTTCAATATCGCATCGTTCCAACGCTATCTTGAAAAAAAAAATAAGAAAATGCGATTTTTAAAATATGGCTATAAGTTTTTTATTTTCTGTGGTACCAAAAAAGTTTTTTAACATAATACAGACAATTTTTTGTGTACAATGCGGTAAAACAAATGAATATTTTATTCGCCAACGGATTAACCGGAAATGAACCAAACTTATTTTTTTCTTATGGCAGCCATATTGGATTTACACATATTCGGAATAAATGTATTTTTCTGAGTAATTTGATATATCATATGTAGTATTTTAAGAAAAATATGTGTTAAGATTTATTTTATAATTAATATTTCAAAAAGTTACATTTATGTTATTGACAATTTACATCTCTTAAAGTCCAATGTTAGTTTGTAAAATCAAATAATTTTATTTTTTTTTTAAATATGACATATGGAATACCAAATTACTCAGAAAACAATACTGATTTCGAATATGTGTAAATCCAATATGGCTGCCATAAGAAAAAATAAGTTTGGTTCATTTCCGGTTAATTCGTTGGCGAAAAAAAATATTCATTTGTTTTACTGCATTGTACACAAAAAATTGTCTGTATTATGTCAAAGAACTTTTTTGGTACCACAGAAAATAAAGAAATTATAGCCATATTTTAAAAATTTAATTTTCTTGTTTTTTTAAGATAGCGTTGGAACGATGCAATATTCAAATTTTTTGTAAACGAATTATTAATATTCGACAAAATCTCTACTACTTTGTCCATTTAACCGACTTTCCATCTCCAATAATAACAAATATTCCCATAGAGTCCAACGTCAAATGAGACACCCTGGATAATTCCAAAGTTTTTTCTGGGAAATTGAAAAAAGATGTAAACTTTAACAAGATTATTTAAAGGAGCATTATTTTTAAACATTGATTAATCCTGCTGTGGAGCCAAGGGCGGTTGCCCCCTACGCTTCTCTGTTACTACGGCCCTGCTTTTCATCAATACTGTAATTTACGACTTTACAGGAAATAATAAAAATACTTATAAAACCTAAAAAACTTGCGTAATAACAAAAAACCAAAAATTCAGTTGGCCAGTAAGTCTATACATTCTCCTACTTATTTTGAATTTATGGATTTTGTTTTATGACCAGCCAAACTACATTTCTGATGATAGTGGCTTCGCATTTCATTATTTTTCAAATTATACTATTTCGGTAGTATTTTCTGTTTTATGTTGATAGTACCTAGTTTTCGAATTTTTAAAACCAAGATTTTTTATTCTTATGTAATTACAAATTAAAGGTTTGCAATTTTATAGATTATGGATTAGTTAACCAGCATCTTCCTACATTTTATATTTTGCCAAAACATAGTTTTTATTTTATTTTATGATTTAGCTAAACTAATGGTGCAATTCTGGGTTAATCTGTAAGTCCTTACAGGAAAAATCTGTAAGGTTTGTTATATGGGTTGTAATGGACGGATTCCTTGGTTCCCTTACAGATATTTCCTGTAATGACTTACAGATTTGCTCAGAATTGCACCATAAAACAAGTGTTAAGTTACAGTTTTACTAATATTGACTTAATGTTATGGGGTACTAAATGGATAATGGATATTTAAATCTGTTACTAAATGTTATGGATTCTACAACTAGATGTGTCGGTATAGTTTCCACTTTTTTTCTTTCATTTTGTAGTTCATTAAACTATTTTTTTGTTTTATCAACTTTCTTTAATGATACAAGATTTGCCTATTTTTCTGCATTTTTTTTTTATTTCAAAGTAAGTATCTATAATAATTTTTGATAATTTGTGAACCTCTTAAATTCTTCTTCTTTTCTATTCTACGAAACTAGGAAGGTTTTATATTGTTTACAGTATGGTTACCATTTTTAAGTGTTTTCTATAAAAAAAAATGCGAATATACCTATAAATTTGGATCATAGATTTCTTAAAACAAATTTTAATTTTAGCGTTTGTATTTGAAAAAAAAAACAATTCAATTTAAGTTTTTTCATTCAAAAATGTTTTTTTTTAAATGTTGGGTAAGTTTTTTAGGAAATTTACAGAAAATAGTCTAGACTAGACTTGTACTAAAAGTATAATAGAATTCAAAGGTATCTCTACAGAATTTGTCAAATTTTAAAAAAACAAAATGTGGAGGAAAATTTTACTTATTTTTGAAATGAAGGGGAACAGTTGCGTATCCAGAAATTTTCTTTGGGGGGTGCAGGACAAAGAAACCAAGAAACCTAACCTAACTACATTTTTTATGACGCTTTTCTTCAAATTAGGTTCCTTCAATTGATTCACAATAATCACTTTTTTATATAAAAAATAACTTTAAAAAGACCCAGACTGGACATTGCTAGTAGAAAAATAATAAAAAAGAAGCTTTTGGGGGGTGCTCTCCTCCACATTTTGGTTTTGCTCAAAAAAAAAGATTGTCAGTGTACTATTTTTTGTTTGTGAATGAATTCGCTTTCGATATACCTTAATTTTTTTTCAAAAAAGTGGATATTTTTTTATTTATTATGTTTACATCTTTAGATATTCTATGAATGTGTAGATATGTGCGTAGTATCGTGGAGTATCCATACTCCATGATGATATTTATTGTTGAAGATGATACTCGGTGAAATGTTTGACAAGCGTACTTTTCGCTAGTAAAAATTGATTTTTGGGCATTTGTAGTCAAAAATTCAACAAAAACGGTGCCTAGTGCCATTCAAAGTGAATTTAGTTTTCATATAGAATTTTTGTTTTTCAGGTAGAGTCTATGATAGGGGCGTACTTTTTGAATAAAAATACAAACGCATATTTTTATCATTGTTCAAAAAGTACGCCCCTATCATAGACTCTACCTGAAAAACAAAAATTCTATATGAAAACTAAATTCAATTTGAATGGCACTAGGCATCGTTTTTGTTAAATTTTTTATTACAAATGCCCAAAAATCAATTTTTACTACCGAAAAGTACGCTTTTCAAACATTTCGCCGAATATCTTCTTAAGATATAAGGTATTCTTTTATTAATTTTTAGCAAAATTATAATCTAAAATCTAAACTAAAATACAGAATTTTTAATAATTTCGAAAAAAAAAATCTTCTAGAATTTTAAATTTTTACATAGTATTGCCATTTTTTTGGTTGTTTTCGAATTCGTCTTTTTTATGTTTATTTTAAAAATTTACTGAGAGTTGAATTGAAAATTTTGAAGAGGACTTATTTCAGATTTTTGAAATTTTACAGCAGATACAAAAAACTCAAATTCTTAGTAATTGTTTGGAATTGTTTACAATGATCTGATCAATGTTCTTCAGTTATTTACTACGTTTAGCTCGAGCAGGTCAAACCAGCTTGAATTTAGGCTTAATTTGACCTTTAACAAGTACTTCAAATGGTAGAGGTCAAGCCAAACCGAATTAAAGCTGGATTGCTCGAGATAAACATAGTCACTGCTACCTATCGTGTGTTATATTTACCTCGTTTAGTTATGAAAATGTATTGAAACCTCTATTCTCGATTCTGATCGATTTGCCAAATAAGGAGGAAGCATAGCTTTTTCCACCCGATTTGAATATTACATGTATACGTAATAATTATAATATCCCAATGGTTTCCTTGAATGAATGAATGAGATAGTTTTAAAATTACAAATAAAAAGGCATAAAGGATACCTAAAATTATATTTAGAATTCACAGTATTATACTTCTTAGAAAATGTTTTCCATAAAAATCTTTTTTCTTTACCTGAGATGAGAAATGAAAACTACTAAGGAGTCCATATTATTTCAAATTTTATAGGTCGTTCATTTTTAATGGATTTATTAATATTATTCAGGAAAATTAATTTTTGGAAGGTCTCACTTATGAAACCAAAATATGAGACTTTACAGCTCTTAAAACTGGTTTATAAAGTTCATTTTGGAAAGTTTCTCTTATAAATCTTCAGTACAGAAGTTAAAGATTTACCACAGTTTTTATGAGAAGCAAAACTAGAACCTAAAGTCTTTATTGAAGTAATTTTTAATGCCTAATGGATTTCTTTGATCCAAATTTGAAAACAAAAACAAAATTTGTAATAATGTTTTTTGAGCTGATTTTTCTAAATTAGAAGAAAATTGTAAAAGCTAAGGATATATATATATTCGTATCCAAAAAGAAACAATAAATAATATAAGCAGTTATATAACACCAGACCAAAACTTCGCACAATTAATTGCAGATGGACTTGCTTCAGCTAATTCAGAATTATTTGTAAAATTTTCAAGTTTTGGACAAATTAAGAGATGTTCCATATTTTGAATTTCTTCACCACAAGAACAGGAAAGAGATCCATCATAAAGCTAAGGATGATTCGTATCTACGACATTTTGAGATATTTTTGTAAAAATTCTAAAATTTTGTTAAAAAATTGAAAATGGTTTTTGTTTTTCGAATTTTTGAAAAAGGTGTGATTTTGAAAAGTGCGGCGGGTTTCCATTGTAATTTGTGGTCGGCATCGGCGCCGTAAGCAGTAAAAAAAGAGCAGTTGCAATTGCATGCATTGCAGTGCATGTGCAAGGCTCACGCAATGAGCAATGAGAGCAAAGGACGTTGTAGCATTGGTTGTAGGCGCCGCAATGAGTGCAACGAGTGCATTCAGCCAATAAGCGCATTCCGCACTTGCCAATAATTATTGCATACTACAGTACACTCTATGTACACATACTTACATTACATACCCAACGTGCAATTCGTGCAAATCGAAAGCCAAATGCGAAAAGGGTGCATGTAAATAAGTAAATACCCTATTGATGGCTTGTTGAGGTAAACAAATCACCGACTACTATACATACATCAAAAAAACAAATGACTCGCATTGACTCCTCAATACTAAACACATCAAAGGGGGACATGGAGTTAATTACTAATTTTTTTCGACCGATGCTTATTATTTTTCATACGATATATGATTAAAAATAAACAACATAGCATAAAATTGTAATCGGAAAATCTTTTTAAACTCAAATATTAAAAAATAGAAAAATTAACTCTGTCATTAAGTATTTATTTTAATATACAAAAATAAGACGCTTCGGTGAATGTACTATTGAAGAAGTAGTTTAAGGAATTAAAAAATTAAATTGTTCAATTAGGTAAGTACCGTTAACTGGGGTAACTGTGCCCTAAATTTCGGAAAAAGATAGTTTAATCTACTATTTGTTACCAGTTAGTATTTTGAAACTAACTGAAAGACGTACTTAAAACTTAAAATACTTAGAATATGTTTTAAATAAAAGTTGGTAAGTAGATCTTTTTTCTATTTTGGTTCGTTACTATAAAAAATAATAAATATATACAGGGTGTCCCATTTGAGGTTGGACAGTATGGGTATCTGTGTTATTAATGAAGATAGAAAGAAAGTCTGTTAAATAGACAAAGTAGTAGAGATTTTTTGGAATATTAATAATTCATTTACAAAAGTTTTGAATATCGCATCGTTCCAACGCTATCTTGAAAAAACAAGAAAATGCGATTTTTAAAATATGGCTATAACTTCTTTATTTTTTGTGGTACCAAAAAAGTTTTTTGGCATAATACAGATAATTTTTTGTGTACAATGTAGTAAAACAAATGAATATTTTTTTCGCTAATGGATTGACCGGAAATAAACCAAACTTATTTTTTTCTTATGGCACCCATATTGGATCTACACATATTCGGAATCAGTATTTTTTCTGAGTAATTTGGTATACTAAAAAAAAAATAAAATTATTTGATTTTACAAACTAACATTGGACTTTCTTTAAAAGATGTAAATTGTGAATAACATAATTGTAACTATTTAACAATATTAAAATAAATAAATAAAATAAATCTTAACACATATGTATTGACAGTTTGCATCTATTCAAGGCCATTTTTGGTTGCTAAAATAAAATTATTTCTATTTTTCTTAAAATATTACATATGATATATCAAATTACTCAGGAAAATACACTTATTCCGAATATGTGTAAATCCAATATGGCTGCCGTAAGAAAAAAATAAGTTTGGTTCATTTCTGGTCAATCCGTTGACAAAAAAAATATTCATTTGTTTTACTGCATTGTATACAAAAAATTGTCTGTATTGAGTAAAAAACTTTTTTTGGTACCACCGAAAATAACGAAGTTATAGCCATATTTTGAAAATCGTATTTTCTTGTTTTTTCAAGATAGCGTTGGAACTATGCGAAAAAATATCATACAGGGTGTTCCACAAAAATCATGAAAATTTATCAATTTTAAAATTGCTGTAACTTTTTAAAGAGTCGAAAAAACATAATAGTTCATAGGAAATTTTTTGTTCAGAATGACATTTACTATCTAAAAAAATTTTTTACTGGAAAAAAAGTGAGACACCCTGTATATGTATACAGGGTGTCCCATAATATGTGGGACCCACTTCTAGGATGGATAGTATATGTCAAAAGAATAAGAAAAATTCATATAAACTTTTGTCCAATTTCGCCTAATAAGGGAGTTACAGCTCTTTAAAGGTGTTGTTAAAAAGTAGGTTTTTGCTCGTTTATTTCAAAACAAATTGGAGTAGAGATTTTAAATTTGGTGTGAATCATAACACACCTAGGATACATTTATGTGAATTTTTTCAAATTTTTTGCTTGCTTTGAAAGGGTAGATTCGGGGAGAGTTAATGTTAAAAATTGTCCTAACTTTTTTGTAGTTAACTTTTTCAACATTTTTTCTTCAAATTAATGTTCCCCATTTAATTATTAACAAAAAAGGTACTCTTATTTAAAGTTGGTAGAATGCGCCGTTTTCGAAAAAAATTCATTTTATTATTTTATTGATTGTCAACACAATTTAAATTTAAAAAAATCATGTTAGCCATGGATTATTTTATTTTATTGTACCCAAAACTGTTTAAGAAATTGAAAAAAATCACGAAAACATATCCTAACTGTAGTATGATTCATACCAAATATCAAATCTGTTAATTTGTATGTACTTCAATAAATATAAATAAACAGAAGAAAAACCTACTTTTTAACAACACCTTTAAAGAGCTGTAGCTCCCTTATGAGGCAAAATTGGACATAAGTTTATATGAACTTTTCTTATTCTCTTGACATCTACTACGCACCCTAGAAGTGGTTCCCAAATATTATGGGACAACCTGTATATACCGCACCGCTATCGGTGCGTTACTGAGTAGTAAAATTTATTTTTCCAAATTGGTAGCACTGAAGTTTGTTTATTTCAAAGTGGCAGTTGCCAAGCGATTTACAGGTTATTTGATGATTTGACAAACCTGACATTAGAGTTGCCAACTACTAAAAAATTTACTAAAAAAATAGTAAGGGTAGAAAATCGTTCGGTGTAGTATATCAGATTAGGTTTTCAGCAATTAACGAACTCTTTGATTTGGTGAATTATTTATTAAACAATTGTACCGACGTTTCGACAATTTGTTGTTGTCTTAATCATGGCTATAAAGGGAAAACAAAACGTTATAAGGCACTAGTACAAGACGTGACATATAATTAAAACTTTTATACAAATGTTATCTAAGAATATTATAGATGTTTTCAAAGCACAATTATTTAAAATTAACGAAAAACAAGAATAATTAAAATAAAGGTTAAACTCGTTATTAACCCACCTGATTGTTATCTTCAAAAATTCACATGTCTTTTGAAAAAAAATAGTATAAAAAATTCGTTTCATAAGTCGATAGTAGCACTTGTTCATTAAAATACTCGCCGCTACGCGAGTCGTATTTTAAAATTGAATGCGTGCTACAATATGCGACTTATGAAGCTCGTTTTTTTAATATACTATGTCCAAGATTTGGACTGAAGTTACCCTAGTTGACGGTATTCTAAAAAAATAAGAAATATCTATCTTTAGTAAAAGGTATTAGTTGTTTTTTTTACTCTTCATGAAGCAATTTCAATTCTTTCAGTTTCCGGTGTTAACGATTATGAGCAACAAGTACACAATCACAATCAAATAACAGAGTTTAGAAGACAAGTACCTACATAGCAAAAAAAAGGTCAGTGACCTCAACAGTCCTGTCCGGTGTCCTGTGATGTCCCGCCTGGGAATTCAACCCAAAATCTACATCCAGAAAATCACACGCCAAATCCTGGGGACTACAAGCTCAATTCACCCCATACTCCGAACTCTAGCATAACCAGTTTTATTTATTTTTTATTTCACCATAACTGTCTATGTTTATATTTATTGGGAGTTTTACAAAAAGTAGAAATCAATAATACAAAAATTGTCAAATTTTCTACCTAAAGGTAAAAACTTAAAAGTTTTAAAACCCATTGAGAAACAAAAAATATTTTTTTTTTGTAATCAAATAATAAAGGTAATTAAATTAAAAAAAAAAGTTTACAAAAATTAAATTTGTTAGTCAAATCGATTGGTACTTGTTAATATTTTTAATATACCATATACAGGGTGTTCCGTTCGTAGTTCACCAAACGTCAGGAAGAAATCAAAAAGGTATCTTTTTTAGTTATGGACAGCATTTTAACTTTTAGGTCACTAATTTTTGCCAGAAATCACAAAATCGCTAATTACTTTTTAACCAACATACATAGAAGCCCTTTGAATTTACTTCTAGAAGAAGTATTCTGAGCACAATCTATTACCATCGGCGCGGGGGGTGATTTATATTAATCAAAGTAAAAATATATTTCCAGGTATTAGCTACTTACTCTATAATTACAATTAAGATTTTAGGGTTGTGTTCATAGGGCACAGAGACTAGCAGATATTTACGTCAGCTATATTGCAAAAATTGCCCCCTTTTAAATTAAACTCGTCCTATCGAAGCGTTTTTTGAAAATTTCGTTTTCGTGGGTGGGCCTGTTTAAAGGAAATTAAAAAATCCAAAGACATGATTTTTAATTGGAATTATAAATATAAAAATATAAATTTATTCAGGATATTTAGACCAAAAATTAAAATAAAAATCACCAGTTTTGCTAGAAAGTTTTCAATAATTTACAAAAAATCAATATTTTAAAAATTAAAAAAAACTACAACAATACTTAAAAGCTGAAAATTTGCATTTAAAAAAAATATTTTTGTCATTTTTAAAATACCATTTTGCAGGGTGTTCCGTTAATGTTTCACCAAACGTCAAGGTTAGAAACTAGAGTAAATTTAATCGACAAAATAACGAAGAAAGTAGGGGTCTATCTTTTTTAGTCGGGAGCTACTGCATTTTGAACTTTAGGTCATCAATTTTTGCGAAAAATCACAAAATCTTCTGAAAGTTCTTCATATTTACATTAAATCAAGGAAAAATTTGAAGCCATAACTCTTTTCCTTCTGTTATTACAGCCTTCTGAAGTTACTTCTAGAAGAAGTATTCTCAGCACAGTCTTTTACCATCGGTATTATAGCCTAATTAACAAACTATGCATCCCTCATGATATACCCCGTATACAGCTTATTTGACAAACTATGCTCAGGACTACTTCTGATAGAAGTAGAACTTCAGAAGGCTTTACTTAGTGAAGGAAAAGAGCTACAGTTTCAAAAATTTCCCTGGTGTTGAGAATATGAACAAGTTTCAGTAAAAAACACAACCGTAATGGGTATCTAGTAGAAAATTTAAAAAAAGTGTAAAAAAATTTTTTTTTTACTTTTTTCAATTTTTGATTTTTTTCCAACATTTTAATAATTGTTTTTTTACTATTATTACCTATTGAAAGAGGATTGTTTTAGCTTTTTATTGATAACGTGAAAGTAATAATGTACCAAAAAAATTACTTCTAATGCTTAAAAATGTCATAAGCACGTTTTTAATATTTTAACGGTTCTTTACTTCTACGTATGAAAACTAAGAAACTTTATAGAACAAATCGTTGACTCAGAACGACAATTCTGACATTTGGAGATTTGTACAAAAATAGTCTAAAATAATGTTCAAGCAGTCGGAAATGCCAGCAGTAGGAACCATATAATTAGTTAAATTGTTACTTCCGATTCATTTACGTAACTACATAACTTTAATCTCAATTATCTAAATACGGTTGTTTGACTTTGGTGAGTTTTCGCTCTTAAGCCAACGAAATTCAATCTACGTGGATGTTTTGTAGTTTTCGAAAACTTCATCTTTTTCTAACCAAACCTAAACCAGGAAAAAGTTTAAAATGCTCTGGCGAGATTTTAGGTTTTGTGCTCAGGACTCAGGATACTTTTTGAAAGAGTAACTATAGATATAGAAAAATTTGGTAAGTGAAGGAAAAAAGTACGGTTTCAATTTTTTTCTAATTTATTAAGGATTAAGGAGTTTCAGTATACTAAAGAAACAAGAAAACATACCCACAATCGGTTTTCTCTTCTAAAATCATTAGAAAACTGACAAAAAAAATCCACCATTTCGAAATCGATTTGTATTTTTTCTATTGTTACTTATGGAAAGCAAATATTCGGCTTTATATTCATGTATCTTCTAAATCTCTAGAGAATATTTTTGGGCTATTATTAGCCATGTACCGATTCAAGGTAAAAACCAGTAAAATAAAATTCAAAACGCTGTAAATTTTAAAATATAAATCATAGCTTTTAGTTTTCTTGAGATATTTAAAAAATTAAAATTGGCAGATGAGATGATTATTTTGTCGTAATTGAACCATTTTTGTATCTCTTAAGATGACTGAGATTCCCACGCGAAAAAACTGACACTCTGTATTTTTCATTTTTTGAGCAATAGGTTCTTTCAAAACTTTACAAAATGGGGTTATTTAAAATTTTCCTGTTTCTTGGGTTTGGTCGTGCCGAGGGGGGAGGGTAATTATTATTAAATTTTCTGTTCTCTTGGGGGGGGGGGTAATTATCCCCAGTATTTCCCCCCCCCCCTAAATCCGCGCCTGAATAGGGGTAAAAGTAAGTAAGTTTTAAATATAAGAGAAAATAAGTAGGAGTACTGTAGAATACCTAACAAAATAATAAAACAAAAATTATAAATTTAATTTAGAAAAATAGTTTCAGCAAAAAATGTTTGAAGTAATTTTTCTTGAAATAATATTGCTATTTAGCCTCTGGTGTCTTCAATTGTCTTTAATCCTGTTCGCTTTTTCGAAGACTTACAACTCAAAAATGGTGAAAATCTTCTTGATCCCCATATACAGGGTGTTCCGTTCATAACTCACCAAACATCGGGGTTAGAAACTAGACCAAATTTAATAAAAAATCCAAAAAAGTGGGGTCTAGCTTTTTTAGTTGTAGAGCTATAGCCTTTTGAATTTTAAGATACCGATTTTTATCACAAATCACAAAATCACTAATTACATCTGAACCAATGTGTGTAAGGAAAAATATCAATAAAAAAGCTAATACCGTCCTCTTTTAATAATAACAGTAATAAAAAAATAATTGTTAAAATGTTGAAAAAAAAATCAAAAAGTGAAAAAGATAAAACAAAATATTTTTTTTCAGTTTTTTTAATATTTCTCCTAGGTTAGATCCATTATGGTTGTTTTTTTTAATTTTCTCAAACTTATTCAAATTCTAAACACAATAGAGAAAATTTTGAAATCGCACCTCTTCTCGTTCACCTAGTAAAGCCTTCTGAAGTAGTCCTGAGCATAGTTTGTCAAATAGGCTGTATGTATAAATTATATCACGAAGGGTGCATAGTTTGTCAATTTGGCCTATGCCGATTGTAACAGACTGTGCTCAGAATACTTCTTCTAGTAGTAACTTCAGAGGGCTATTCGCGATTTCGGAATTCCATGCGCCCTCTGGATTTAGCGTTTAGAACTAAATCGGTGAGTACTTGTCAGTAATATACGTAATATACGTTGTATGCCGTTCGTATTTAATTTCGTAGTTTTGTTTGAAATAAAGGGATTTATAGTGTTTTGTGACTTTTACCCAGATTCTGGTCAAATTATTTAAGTTTAAAGGCCTTTAAATTTAAATTTGTTATATGGGTTGTAATGTACAATTTTCATGGTTATATTATTTGTTTTAAATTAAAGGCATTTAATTTTGACCAGAATCTGCCCATTTAACTAGTAAAATTTTAAATTTATTTAAATAATAACAATGACACGTAGTCACCAATAATCAGCTGATTCCGCGATAGTGGCGCCGCCTACAGGTAATCAAAATCGAGAATAGTAAGAGAAGGAAAGGAGCTATGGCTTCAAATTTTTCCTTGATTTGTTGTAAATATGGAGAACTTTCAGAAAATTTAAAAATAAAATACCGCTTTAATGGGTCTTATCTTGGAAAAAATTTCAAAAACTGAAAATAGAAATATTTATTTTTCAGCTTTCTAGTGATAACTTTTAATATAGGTATATTGGTTAAAAAATAATTAAAGATTTTGGTAAAAATTGGTGATAAAATTCAAAAAGCTGTAGTTTCATAACTAAAAAAGATAGACCCTTTTTTCGTTTTATGTCGATTAAATTTATTCTAGCTTCTAACCCTAAAGTGTGGGGAACCTTTTAAAACTCAATGAAAATTTCAATTTCATTTCCTGTATGTGCTTTTGCCAAATATTGAGCAGTAGAATAAACGGATATTTGCAGTTTTCATTTTAAAGTTAAAATTGAAATGATGCGAGTAATACCAGAGAGCAATTATAAGCGATTTCGAATGGCTTCTTTGGTTGGTTAGTGGATAACCAAAAATTTGACAACTTCTTCGGTACGTTTTTCCCCATTCGAACCGATAGAAAGAGATGGGTCGAATAATCAAAGATCGAATCGTGCTCCCGATCACGGTTGATATTTCGATCTATGATGTCAAAAATTAGTCATTCGAATGCGGTTGGTCCAAATATGACAGATCAATCTAGGAACCAATCACAAACCAAACCCATTTGAAATCGCTTTATATGATCAAAACCCAGTTTTGCCTAAAATGGTTCATATGCACTTACGATTCTCATGTTTTCAATTATGTTATTAAGGAATTGGAGTAAAGAGGTATTTTTTTATCAGATCGTTTTGATTACAGTGGTAGTAAATTGTGAACTGGTACAGTTGCAAAATATCTCACGCAACTTTGCGAACAAAAAATGTAAGTGTGAGTTGATACTTTTGGATATGATTCCGACATTTCAACCGTTTGAAATTAGAATAATAAATAAACCTAATCTTTCGCACACAAAAAAAACTTGCGCTAATCTTTCCTGCTCGCGTGTGAATGCAATAACAACAATAATAAAAAAAAACTTGTTGGCTTCTTCAGATCCGAAACACGTGGAATTGCCCTTTTTCTCTCCCATGCACAATGCTTATTGTAATATTTTTAATCGGAAGCGGTCTCAACTTTTTCGCCCCGCGCCACATCTGCTCCTAATGTTACCACCAATACATGCCATCCGCAAATGCAAAACGAGCGGCATTGTTAGAATTCGCATTGTTAAATTTGTATTTCTAACGATTATTAACGTCCCGTTTCACCTTCTTTTAAAATTCAAAAATTCTTAATAAAGCGATTGTTATGTTTAGAATTGTTTAGATTTTAGATTGCTACGGATCTAGAGGGCGGCCGTTGGTCTCAGCTTTGACACTTGCAACAGTAGTTGTCAGTTGCGATCATTTTTTGGTCAAGTTTTTTGAAGGCGAGAGAGGCAAAAGAAGTTTCAATGAGTACAACGGCTATCAAGATTGCCCCTATCACTATGAGCAAGCTCTACATCGGCAATCTTCCAGCCGAAGCCAATGAGACCACCATCAAGCAGCTTTTCCTCGAACAGAATTTATCCTGCACGAATATCTTGGTCAAGAGGGGAGGTTATGCTTTTGTTGATTGCACCGATCAATCATCTGCCGATAAGGCCATTGATAAACTCAACGGTAAGAACAATTCTTGCAAAAACATCTCAACATTTTTATGACACCTACTTTTTTGAGGTAGATGTGGTGCACTCAACAAACACAAAGTTTGCAATAGGTTTTATTTACCTAATTTATGTAAAATTATTTTTATTAATTTTTAGGTTTTTCGTTTAAAGGATCTGCGTTGGTAGTGGAACCATCAGTGGCTTCAGGAAAAAAAAGGTACCTAATAAAAATTATAAATCGGAGTAAAATAAAATTAGTCGCGGTCAAACCTAGTAATTTTTAACACCAGTTTAAAAGAACATTACATTTACGATCAAACTAATTTTCGACAGTTGTGCTCTCAATTTATTATCAATTTTAAGCGATTTTTTGCTTCAATCATAATAAATAAAAGCGCAGTATAATGGCGCAGCTGTTCGTTTTCCGGTAACAGGTTAAATCTTTGCGCGCCGAAAATCACCTGCCCCGAAATACGAAATTGTTTATTAAAAATTTTAAATTTATCGAGTTTTAATATTACGCACGCGCGCAATTATGTTATTTCCCGCGAATCTTGAATTAATCACTAGACCGCTTGATTTTTAATTAAAATTTCTCACTGAGCCACAGGAGCCAGGTTCTTCAGAGTACAAGTTACACCTGCATCATTTTTTTTGCAAAATTTAGATTAATCTTCGTGATTCGAATAGGGAATATATCGTTTTTAAGTTGCTAATTGGATAAAATCATAAACTCAAAATTGATGATTACCATACTACCCACTGCCTACCTTTATCATGATCGTTTAATGGATGATTACTTATTCACGCACTTAAGTGGATAATTATAAAAGTTTACAGTAATCTTATTTTTGCAATCTTTTACCCAAGGTGGTCATAAATTTCTTCTTCTTGTAGCGTGCACTTCTTTCTCCTTCCTATAATTATGTTGCCCAATTAATAACATTTCACATTTCTACAGTGAAGAGTGAAAGATTTTGCAAGCAAAAATTTGTTACTTAGTACATACTTTTTGTTATTATTTAATCAAATATCAATTATTTTTATAGCAACGTTTTTTGAAATTTTGATCTACCATTTGATGATTTCAAAATACTTGCATACTAATTAAATCAAAACTTTAAGGTAATGCTAGTTTCGATCAAGAATCTCACTAATAAGGATCTAAAAAGGATCCCGCACAAAAGCTATGAAAAATTCTTTCGTTGGATTCCAATCTGTCCTCGGTGAATCGATAGTTCATAACTTGGTGATCAAATGAGAAAGTTGTGTTCTGTCTTTATCTTACACTGTATTATTCAAATTTTCCCACTCTTTTTTCGCATGCGAATTTCGATTCGTATGGTTACCGAATTGGTATCTCAATGGGGACAGTCCGAAAACTTGCTTTTTGATCACAAATAAAGGGTCAGAGTTGAAGCTTTACGTCAATCGTTTGGTTTCATGAGAATAGACATTTAGTGAAATTTGAAACCTGCCATATTTATAGCTCCAAGTGAATATTAGTTGATATACAAGAATGATATATAACAATGATGCCGAAATCCTCTTGAAAAAATTCCAAATGGATGTTGCTCGAATGCAAGCATGGGTTTATAGCTCGAGATATCTTCATAGTTGATCATGGTTACAGTGATGCTATTAATATCCTAATGGGATTGGTTTAGTTATATTGAGCCACTTTTGCTTGATCCTAATCAAGCTCAATTTTCTACAGAAGAAGCGTACGAAGCTCGTATCATCACAATTACGGTTGCTATGAATGGCCACTTGAAAGATCTCATATTCCCAATCTGGAGGATTTTCTCTGTATAGCCAGAACTATAATAAATAAATTTCATAAAGCTATTACGATGCCTGATGCATATTTAGGATTAGCAGAACAGATGTTAAATAAGTCAATGTAGTGCAAGTTAGAGTAGAAGTTGAAGATCTTAGACAAAGACGAGATCGATGGGAAAACCTATCTGCAATGCATGTACCATTATTTCCTAATTTTACTTTGGTATTTCAAATAACTTATCAAGTTAGACTGGCAACCTCATATGACTACGATTCATCTTTGTGTTTTCGGGAGCTGAGCTGGAAAATGAAGAAGATAAACACATCTTTGAAATTGATCGGAATACCAATGGACCAGATTTCAATTGAAATAGATTGTTTCTAGATTCATTAATATTATGATACGTGTCCAAGTACAGGTAGCATTTAATGAGGGGTATAATCAAGATCTGGATGTTTCAAACAACTAACTGAAATATCCTCATAGAGGTATTTACGTATATTATTTATTTTTGAACTTTGACCCTTGACTTGTGATCAAAGTGCGAATGTGCGGACTTGGTGCCCATTAAGACATTTAGTCACCATGTTATGAACTATCGATTCGCTGGGGACAGATTAGAATCTACCGAAAGTATTTTCACACTCGTATAGAACTATGCGTCCTTATGGTCCTTACGCAACCACAACTTTTCTTGCAACTATCGTAGGTCCCATTTAAACTCTTGGGGGTTGCTCAAAGCTAAGTTCCAAAATAAATTGTAAACAATCTCTCAATTTGATATTTTAGGGAATCTCAGAATAAACAAAAAGTCATTACTATAATTGCGTCAGAAGCAAGCGTTATCGTTTGCTCTTTGTGTTCTTTTTACCAACTTTCCTCGAGAAAATCATAACCTACCTCAGTTTCTCCAATGAAACTAAAAAGAGAAGAAAGTAATTTGCTCCAATAAATCAATCAAAACTTGGTAAAAACAAAACGGCTATGATCGTAATTGTATGCCTAATAAAGCCAAAGGATAATTTTTTAGAAAACAAAAAACTTGAAATCTCCTTCCAAAAATAAGGTACCTTTTTTGTAATACAAGAAGAAAAAATTGTGATTGAGGGCCGGTAAAGTGTCAGTTAGTTACTTGTTCAGTAAGGTTACAGGTCTCCTGTAAAAAAATTGGGTATATTCAGTTTATTTTATCTGTCGGATAACTACTGAACATTTAGAGACGAAAGAGACATGGCAACAATGTTTTTTTGGGCTTTTGGCGTTATTTGCACTTCTATTTTGTTCTATTTTTATAAATTTTATTGCATTTATGACGTATGAGTAAAAAATATAAAAATATTTTTCTACAAAATATTTTGGCTCGCATTTTGGCGAATGTTCCATGCGATTAGCGATTAATTTTTTTTGTAATACAAAAAAGTCTGATAATAAATATTAGGTGTCTAAAAGTTCCCGAAATGTTGCAGACTTTTGAAAGATTATAAAAAACTAATAAAATTTTGTGCGCTTATTTCGGGGAATCAAAAATTTGTAATGCTAAAAATTAAATATGATGGATTAAAAAAAAACAAAAATATCGCGAAGGAAAGTCTGAAAAATTTAAAACCGGTGGTGTTGCAGAAGTTCCAGTAAGTATACCCTGGATGGAAAAACTCCAGATCACCCCAATAATTTAAATTATTCCATTATTGAAACCAACTGAACTAAGACATCGAGGATTACATACATGGCATCAATAATAATATCTGTTTTAATTTATAAAATTGAAAAACAAAGAGAATACTTATAAAAATCGATATTTTCTTCAAATTTGAGGTTATAATCTTCTCATTATCTCCTTACTGGGAGGTCAAACTGATCAGTAAATTAAAGTATCCAGTAACCTAAATTTACTGAAAGGTTGTTACTACTAAAAGGTGAATATATACTAACAGATGACATTCCTGTCAGTAACGCTAATGAACACTTTACTGAAAGGTGAATAAACCGGAGAGTTTTAGAATCTATAAAGAAAGGGCTATTTTATTTCCTTATTGGATTACGAGCATTAGTACTTTTTACGGATTTCACTTTTGAGATTTAAAAAATTATTCCATTTGGGCAAATGAATACCTTTACGTGTGCTAATTTGAGTAACATAATGACGTTCTTTATCGGATTGAGGACTATAATGAGATCATTATGATCCTCAAATTGATGTCAGTAAGATTGCCAATAAATTTCAATTTGTTTCAATGTCTTCATGATTTATACAAGCAAATTGTGGTTACTGGTTACGCTCCATATGGCATCTCACAAAAAATTCTTTTACTCTAAATAAAACATGCTGTTTTTTCTTCAAACGCTAAAATTTATGAAAACGTTACTATTTTTCGCCCAAGCATTAAAAACTATATCAGAACTACATTTGAAATGTACGAAGTGGTACGAACATGACCATAAACTCAACCAGTGGCGGATCTACCATAAAACTACTGAAGTTGAAGCTTCAGGTCCCCAAACATTTTAGGCCCCCATAACGGATTTTTTTTCTTGAAACTATTTTAAAATTTTACTTATTGAGATGTTAAAGTTTATGTTTTCAAAGTATTTATATTTTTGGAACTTTTTCCAAACTGCTTTTTATACAACTTAATTTTTTTTAATATGAAACCATATAAAATATAAGCCTTAAGTACCAAACACAAATTGTTACACAATTTAAAAACTCTCTTTCAGTTCTTTTTGACATTAAAAAAGAATAAATTTTGAATCAAGTTTTGTTTTGGAGTTGTAGGCAAAAGTATACTGAAAACCCAGTTTTTACATAAAATATTTTTGATTTTTGAATAACAGCATTTCTCGAAAATTACTTAACTTATTAAAAGGACTCTAAATTCGAGAAATTGTTTGATTTATCAGTTGAACACAAAATTGAAAATTAAACTATTCCAGACCAAATTTGTGTTGAAATTTCTTTGGGACTATAGGATTTTTTATGAAAACAGTAGAAGTCTGATTTTCACCAAATGTTTTTTAAAATTGTGTCTAGGGCTTTTGCTATTTATTACAATATAAGAAAAAAGCTACCTTTATTAGTTTTTCAAAAAAATAAATAAAATTTTCAAAGCAGCTTTTTATAACACTCCATTTTAAAAAAAATAATTGCTTGTTCTAATATTAACTAATTAGCTTTGGGGCCCCAAAAACGTATTTTCGCCACTGGACTTCTCAACTAGCAGAAAAACGACTTTTTTAGAGCCTGTGAAATATCATAAAACACAGAAACCTGTAGTTTATTGCCCTTTGAAGAAAATAATTTTTATATGGGTAATAGGTAGTAATGGATAAGTTCCATGGGCAGTTCAAAAAATCCTAGCAAAACTAAAATTGTTGTTTTGTTTCAGGGGATCAGTCACTAGGTTAAGTGAAGCACCAAGTTTACAACTAGCAACCAGTAGTAGCGGTTTTCTGTAAGTTAACTTATTTTATTTATTAATATTTTTTTAATATCTTTATTTCTAATAGTTGTATTTTTCTATTTCTTTAAAGACTTATGTATCTATGATACTCTTACTACGAGTATAATTTATATTAGAAATATTAAAACGTTATTTTTCGGTTTAGATGGGATATTTATTAAATCTAAAAAGAGAACTAATATTTGAAAATTTCATATTTTATTTTTTCAAGTATTTTCTTCACTTTTCTAAAATCCAGAAAGTTGTAGCCTCTGGTTTTTCAGGAGAAAATATGTTTAAAAAATAATCAAACCACAAAATATTACGTTGTATCCCTGTATGTCGTAGTGCTGTCAAATTTACTAAACAATTAACAGAAAATATAAATTTTCTGTTTTCAGTTAGAAACAATTCATCAGAAAAAGTATAATATTAGGTATATAATAAACAAAAATCCACTGAATTTTCATTTACTTTTACACCTTTCCAGTTGTATCTCGGAAATCATCAATTGTATTTCAGAAAAACCAATTAAATTTCAGAAAGGATCAATTATTTTTCAGAATCATCAATTGTAATTCAGAAAGTATCATTTGAAAATCGGAATTCGTCAATTTAATTTCAGAAAGAATGATTTGTGATTTGTATATCAAAAATAATCAAATACATTTCAGAAATCAGAAATAATCAAAGAACTGTGTTTCATTGGATATTTTTGGCTTTATCAATTATTGTTTCTAAGTAAACCAACATTTGTTCCATAATTCCAGGAGCCATGAACGCGAACACCTCTAAAAACTCTTCTCAATTTTTCCAAGATGGAAAATATTATTTATTAATAATAATCATTTACGTATTTTGATTTCCAATTGATGCTTTCTGAAATACTTTTGGAAAAAGGTTTTAATTTTCATCCCTAAAATCTTGTTTGCTATTCTGGGTTGACTATCCTCAACTTTTATAAGTCTTCAAAGATATAAGAAATTTTTTAGAGCTCCTTCCAAATGCTTTATAATAAAGGTTATTATGTCCAAGCTTTTAAATTCTATGATGATTCCAGAAGCTGTGTTAAGTTTTCACTATTTGTAGGGATTTCAATTAAATTTTTGTGAAGATCTATAAACTACGAATACAAGAAATTAATCAAGATGTAATCGTAGATCGTGGATTCTAATTACAACTTCAAATTTTTATTGAAACTCCTATGAAAAGTGAAAACTTGACCATTCCTTGATGTAGGGATTAATTTGTGCAGAAATGATTCAACTTTGACTATTGAGTTAAGTTCCAGAAGACAAATAAATTGTAAAATCTTTTATGAGTATACTTCAATATTCTTCTTCATAGCAAGTGTTGGCTTTATCATAGCTGTATAACACATCTAACTTTCCAATTTGCTATATTTTATGAGGACCGGTAGGACAGTTAAAGCTTAAGCTTCAAGCAACAATTTTTCTAAAAAATTGACAGATTTCCCATGATATATCTGTCATTTTTTTTGGGTTCCGGGCCTGAGTAATTAATAATTAGCACTTAAGTCTTGTGAAAAATTTAGTTCAAAGTGGAGTATTATTATTATTGACAGTAATTTTCTTTGACTTTGGGCTAAAAGTAAAAAAAATGAAACTAAGAGTTTTGTTGTCGGTTGGGAATTGAGTTGGAGTACCGCGGCCGGAACTGGTCCCATTCCTTACCTTTCCTAACCATAACGGCGTGCTCCCTCGCCAGCTACCTGCCCCCATTGTTTCGGATACTGTTATGCGGAGGGCCAGGGCCGTTTTTACGCCGAAAATGCGTGCGCCCTTTCCCCCCCAAGCCCCAGCTCCCTGCCACCGCACGCCACGATAATGGTTCTTGGCTTGCAGATCGTGCCGCGCTCATGTCCCTCGCCTTCGCCTTCACCTACCTGGAAAAAGCTCACCATTCAAAAATTTTAGAGATGTCCTTTCTGAGTTCCGTGCTATGAGCAACCAACCAAACATGATTCATTTCGAAACAACTGCCTCTTTTACGCTTTGGCTATTCTGTTACCAGGTGTATTTACTCAATCTATGATCCCCAATGGAATTTTTTGGATTTTCGAAAAATGATTGATTTCATAATTCATTTTTTTTCAAACTGAAGTGGTAACAATTGCATATACAGGGTCGTTTATTTAACCTGAATAGTGGAAATATCTCTAAAAGTAAATTGTTCCAATAGAATTTGTTTAAGTTAAAAAAGGCCAGAGAATGGGTATAGTTTTTTACTCGGAGGACTTCTTCTATAACCCAAAATCAGTTTTTTCATTTGAAAAAAAAAACATATTTGGGGTCCTCCTTTCAAACTAATTTTTTTTCTAAATCACTTTTAGAGATATTTCCATTCTTGAGATTAAATACTAAAATTTTGTATTATAGACTGGGAGATGGTGACAGATTTCAGGTGACGATTTTCTCGTTTATGCCTTCAGAGGATCGAAAGCAGTTCGCGTGTGACTTTCATATGGAAAATTCAGTTTTCATTTGCACAAAAAATATTTGTTTTGGGGCCATTTTATGCATTAAGATAATATTAAGATACACTCTAGCAGTGGAAAATGATAGGTATAAGGGTGGCAAACCAAGTGACTAAAGGGTTGAAAGTTGAAATGATGAACTTGTGAAGGAAAAATTACAATTTTCGGCGATTTTCTCCTTGTTATCTTGCTGTCAATTGAGAGAATGAAAGTTTACACCGTGAAACGCCCATGAAAGAAGTGGCATAAGGTCTTTTTAGATGACCTTATTTCTTATGCCTTTGAAACTATGTACAGTTTATGATGTGTTGTATAGGTATGTATAATATAAAATTGGCATAGCGGATAAAAGATTCCGAAATATAGGGTTAAGTAAGAAAGTTGCAGAAAAATATGAAACTTGTCACCATTTTTTTCATGCCATTTTTCATCTGCCTCGAAAAAATTATTTTAGGTTCCTATAACAAAAGGCATAAAAATAGATAAACTTTTCCAAACAATTTGCGAAACTTGAGAATTAAATTTTCATTCAGAATCAAAGATCAATCCCAAGTTTTTAGATTCATGATGATACTGTTTGAGATACTAATTATAAATCCATATCCAATTGTATTTATAAATTGTTTTCTGAGTTTTTTGGTCCGAAGCACGTTTAAATCCTCGTTAATCAATTTGCATGCATTTTCGAATGACTTATATTTGAAAAAAAAGTAAAGCTGCATGTCATCAGCATAAAAAAGTGATTGACACCTTTTTAATATCTCAATAAACTCATTTGTATACGCAATGTAAAGTAGTGGCCCTGGAATGGAACCCTGAGGTACAAAACTTTTAATTAATTAACGATTTGACCAAGTATCATTGTCGAAATACACTGTTTGATAACGATCCGTAAGGTAATGTTTAATGTTTAACCCTTAACTACCATGTCAGGGTCAAAATGGTTCCTTAATAAAATTATTTCAATATTTTTTAGTGCTTCACTTTAGAAAATCTAAACAAATATAATGATATAATAAAATATAGGAAATTAAAAAAATAGCATCAAATAACGAGTAATAAAATAAGGGTCCATTTTGACCCTGCCACGTTATACAGGGTGTCCCAATTTGAACTGCATTGCATGGATAATGTTTTGCAGTTTTTTATACTTATATTCAGATGCCATTTAAAATAATCAAAAATTTCGAGCCATTCCGAAGATAAACGAAAAATGCAATTGTTCAAAAAGTGGATTATTTAATTAACTAGAAATGTTACAAAAATTATTTGCATCGTAAAGACTAATCTAAATATATTTTTTACAAGCATTTAAAAAAACATGGTTTTCAAGATCTAGCAAGTTTCTTATTTTAAATGGTCATTAATTGGATTTTTCAACAAATAGATTGCATTTTCTTTTTTGCTTTCAACGAAATGTATTACAATCTATGTTTGAAGTAACATACTATCAAATATTGGATATTATTTGAATTATTTGAAGTAAGCCATGAGTTTTTGACAGGTCTTTTTAAACAAATGACGATTCAACCTGTCACTTTAGTTTATTATATCGAGTTAGAATTTAGAATTAATAAGTTTTAGTGATTGATTAATCATTTACAAATGGCAATCTTTCCACTAATTAAATGAACAATACATGATATTTTTTGGACTTATAACCTATACCTTAGATTATTATTTAAAATTATAGCTCGAATTGTCATTTGTTTAAAGAAGTCCTGTCAAAAAGATATAGCTTACTTACTTTAATTCAAATAATATGAAATATTTCGTAGTATTACTTCAAACATGGATTGTACTTAATACATCATTGTAATCAGGAAAAAATGCAATTTAACTGTTGAAAAATTCAATATGGCACCCATTTAAAATAAGAAAGTTTCTATTGATATCTTGAATTTGTGATATATTTGTAAAAAACATATTTACATTCGTCTTTACGAAAGAAATAACTTTTATTATTTTTGTAACTTTTCTAGTTAATCGACTTTTTCAAAAATTTAATATTTTGGTTTTTTCCGTCATCGGAATGGCGAGGAATTTTTGATTATTTTAAATGGCATTCGAATAAGTACAGAAAACTGCAAAACATTGCCCTTTTAACCGAATCTGTAACTTTAATAATAACAAAGTTACCCATGTAATGCAACTCAAATTGGGACACTCTGTATACGTTACAATTTTAAGCCATTGTAGTTAAGGGCTAAAATATATTGCATTGAAGCATGGCTTATGGTGTCTAATGGCTTAGAACAGTCGAGCAGTATGAGAACTGTAATTGTACCTTTATCCGTGACCGATACAAAGTTAAGATACATTCTAGCAGACTTTTAATAGAGCAATAGCACAACTATGGACCATTCTGAATCCCGATTGGTTATCTGGCAAAATCTTGTTTTTATCTAGATATGTTTTAATCTGGTAGTGCATAATTTTTTCTATTACCTTTGGGAAAAAATGGCAAAATGGTAGGTCGAAAATTGCCTAGGTTCATTGGTTGTGAAATTTTAGGAACTGGGAAGATTGAAGGTTTTAGCAGATTTCCATACAGAGGATAACTGGACTACAATCAATGATCTTTATAACACTGATACCGTCACATCCACATGAAATTGCGTGAAATGTATTGACTACTTTAATAATATCACTATCGGAAACTAGTACAAACCTGTAAAGGTCTATTTATATTCAAAGATCTTAAAAAATGGCAAATCATAAATCTTAGATCATAAATTTCTGAGCATAAGTAGACTCGTTAAGGTCTATTTATGCTCAGAGATTTAATTCTAAAATTTTAAATCTTAAATCTGAGACTTAAGCAGTTACAGGAAATATCTGTAAGGTATTCATGGAAACAGTCCATTACACCCCATATAACAAACCTTACAGATATTTCCTGTAAGTAGGTAATTAGAGATTTGCTCAGAATTGGACCATAAGTTAAAAGAAAAGGAATTATTTGAAGAATCACTGGAGAGTTATTTTGACATTTGAGAAAGATTCAGAGAAAAAATTGTTTAAGGTATTAGGATTTCCAAATTGTTCTGGTGGAACAGCAAGGTTTTATTATGTTATTGGTCAAATTTCTTATTTCTTTATAAGCTTTATACGTAGATACATTTTTATCCTCTAAGTAGTCTATGTCTATCTTTGATCATTGCACAGAATCGACCCGTAAGTTGAAGATGTTCCTCAAAATTTAATCCGAATGATCTAACAATTTTATGAACCCACAGTTTCCAATTTCTTCCAATTTTAACGTGCATTTAACCCGATGATGATCTAATATTGGATGTCCAACTACAACGATTGAGTTAATTGAATCTAATTCAACAGGTGTAGTAAAAGAATCTAGTAATGAAAAGGAGAGGTTTTTGTAACTCGTAATGGCTCCTGTATAATTTGCCTTAATTCAAATAAATTAAGAATCTCATCAAATTGTGAAACTTATTAGTGTTAGAGTGTAAGTCCCGTTCGTGGTTCACCAAACGTCAAGGTTAGAAAGTTGAGCAAATTTTATCAAGAAAAAACCAAAAAATTAGGGGTCTATCTTTTATGGTTTGAAAGTTACAGGGGTTTGAATTTGGCATCGCCCGTTTTTGCCAGAAATCAGTAAATGATCAATAGCTGCATAATAATCAATTTTTATAAGCAAAAGTTAAATTTTGATGGCTTTTGAAACAGTTGTATCATTAAATAATAACAAAAATGAAGACGCACCTCAATTGTAACTATAACTATCCTTAGAATCAATTCTCATAGGAGTAAGTTTAGAAGGCTCTAGTGAGTGCATAAAAAGAGTTAGGGTTTCAAAATTTTTCATAATTTCTAGAGAATTTAACGAATTTTTAGAAAATTAAAAAAAAACACGCCCTTAATAGGTCATATTTTGGAGAAAATCTTCAAAAACTGCTAAAAAAAAAACAATTTTTTAATGGATTTTTTTTCTTTTCGATTTTTTTTTAATACTTGAAAACAAATTTTGGTTTATCATTATTACCAATGGAAAGAGGATAGATACTTTCAGCTTTAAAATTATATATTTTTTAAATCTTTTTACTAAGTTTTTAAGCAACTATTGATCATTTACTGATTTCCGGGCGATACTAAATTCATACCCCTGTAACTTTCAAACCATAAAAGGTAGATCCCTACTTTTTTGGTTTTTTCTTGATAAAATTTGCTCTACTTTCTAACCTTGACGTTTGGTGAACCACGAACGGGACACCCTGTAGTTACAGGAGAGTTCAGCCAGCAATCTTTCAAGTATATTTCTATCTTTTGATTTCCTTTAGTAATACTTTGGCATTTTTCAAAATATTTTCATTCGACATTATTAATTGTTAATTTATTTACAGAGAGGACTTAAAACATTCCTAAAATTGCATAAAAAAATAAATTCCCAGAAAATGTTTTCGACACCTTGTTCATTATTTGCGATTATTCTTCATGGTTTTTTCATATATTAGCCATTATCAATCGTAATGTATTTTTTATAGGGGCTTAAAATTAAAATAACTTTTTCAAGTTGCATCGTCATCATTTTATTATAATAGCTTTTTTGAGATACATGGAAAATGGCATGAACTTTTTTTCTGCAACTTTATTAACTATTTTTAATATGAAGGGCTTTCCTGACACTTACGTCTTATTATGTAATGAACATTTACATTTAATATCACTTCACCATTAACTGAGCTTATGCCATTTTTTATAGGCGTTTCATGATGAAAACTTTCATACGTTCAATTGGCAGTAAGGAGAAAATCGCCGAAAATTGCCATTTTCCCTCATGAGTTCAAGTCGCCATTTGGCCACTTGCAACCTTTATGCCTATCATTTTCCGCTGCTAGAGTTTATCTTAATGCACATGGAAGCGGAGAAAACTCGTCTCAAAACAAATATTTTTTGTGCAAATGAAAATTGAATTTTCTATACGAAGACCGCGCAATTTTTCCTCATTTTTATCAGCAATATTATACCTTTCACTCCTCTGAAAGTCATCCACGAGAAAATTGTCACCTGAAATCTGCCACCATCTCCCAATCTATTATTTAATATCGATTGAGACTCTTCTAGGAAATTTCTTTAAAATTTTCCAGATTACACCGTTTATGCCATTTTATTCAAAATTAGCAACATTTAATTTCATATTGTTGGTAATTTCGTCGACTGAAATTTTAATGATCAAAAAAATATGTTTCCAGTTATTTCTTCAAAAAAATCTTTTAAGATATTCTAGGATAGTGAATCAATCGCCTAAATGGGTTTTGTTGTTTATTTTGTAAATTTAAAATTTAAGAAGGTAATTTGTGTTTAGATGTGGCCAAGTTTTAGACGAAAAAGTAATTTCCTGTTGTTTGGATTAGTTTTGAGTTTGGTGGGGGGTGGGGGCTAAAGGAAACATTATAAAACATTAGATTTGCGCTCTTGAAGATAAGAGATAAGGGGGTGCGGAATGAGCAGAAAGAAAAGACAAGATGGAATAGTTGAGCACCTGCCCTTGCAAGTTGCAATTTTACGGGCGTGTATTATATTATAGCAGCGAGTATCGAGCGAGGGCCGGAAGTGTTTAGGCAAAGACGTTGGGCCCATTCTAATTCGTAACGAATTTAGAATGTCCCATTTTTAACGGATGTTGATTTTAATTTTAATGATTCTAGTTGATGTGTAATTTTGCAGGCGCGCCGGTGCAGCCCGTTAAAAATTGGTGTCGAAATGGTGTTTCAAGGTAGAAGTAGAAATAAGCAGCGAGGAAATTTCATCGTTTGCCCACACGCCCTCACAAATCTCAATATCTTCATATCTACTATTATTATATTTATTTAAATGCCCAAATAAATTCATTATTTATATTTATACCTGTTTCTTTTTTAACAAGGTTTTATAACCCTTACAAAAATTTTAAAAGTTGAAGCACCATTCTACACCCTTTTTTACAGGCTTTTCAGAAAATTACCTCTTGTTGCTTCTATTACACCCTTTAACATTTTTTCAAGGGTTATAAAATTTTTATGTGTTTTATTCTAGTTTTATAACTTACTAGATTGCCCTACTTTATTCCTACTCTATCCATCTATAAGATAGAACCCCAAAAGTTCATCTCTTGTAAATGGAAAGGAAATGGCTGCAGTAGAATTGAATTCAAAAAAGTTATTGTATAGAGTTACATACATCTATCCAAACAATGGCGGATAAGCTCTCCAGTACGTTGTTGGAGAAACTTTAGAGATCCTCAGAAATTAGTAAAAAAAATCTTGTTGACCAATTGATGAAGATATAAAGATTCTTTCACAATTTATTTTTTTAAATTGAAATTTTCTAGTGGTTTTTCAAAATTCATAAAAATAAAGAAGTTAAATTCCAAAATTTGAACCTTTATGTCTCGGTCAATTGGCCAAGATTACTTTTTTAGCTATTTTTCTGGGGATACCCAAAGGGTATTCAATAATGGACTGGGGAGCTTATCCGCCATTTTTTTACACCCTGTATAATAAAATAATGAAGCGAAGATATTCTCTATCCAATTGATTGAGAGATAATGAAAATAATAAACATTATTGTTTGAATATCTAAATATATCAAATATGTGTTGTGTGGTCTTCATCTTAAAATTTTTTTTTCTTTAAAAACTGTTGAGCTTAGAATTCAGTATACAGGATGTCCAAATTTGAGTTGCATTGCATGGGCATCTTTGTTGTTAATAAAGTTACAGATTCGGTTAAATGGGCAATGTTTTCCAGTTTTTTATACTCATTTATAAAATTATCAAAAATTCCGAGCCATACCGGAGATGAATGAAAAAAACTGAAAAATTAAATTTTTAAAAATGTCGATTATTTCATTAACTAGAAAAGTTACAAAAAAATCGGATAAAAATTATTCGATATATCTTTTATTTTAAGAGATAGGAAAAAACTTAAATTACAAAATTGCATGGTTTATGAATCCGCATAACCAGAAATTATTTTTGTCTGTACTGGGTGTTTCGCAACTGAAGCGCAAAAGTTATTCCGCTTTTTTTAAAATGGGACACCCTGTATATTTTTTCATATCTGGATTAACACTAATTTAAAGAATACCACGATATTTTTTGTTTTTTTGAAAATTTGAACGTGCACTTAATTTTTTCGGGCATTTTCTATAAAATTTATCAAATTTCGACATATTTTTACAAAATTTTAGCGAAAAATGATTTTTATAAAAGTTAAAGAACACTTAAAGAGGAACAATATTTTGTAAAAAAAATACAGACTGTTCCATTTAAAAAGAATAAAATACATCCCTATCTAGTTTTCATATTTCACGCCTTCATAGCTGTCACCATTTATAATAAAATTAAAAAAAAAATGTACTAAAAATACATCAAAGTCCATATTTCAAAATGACATAAAAATTGTTTTTCAAATGTTTATAATAATGCCGGTATAAATTTCTAAAAATATCTCTAAATGTCATAAATTTTATAGAAAATTTCCGATAAAAAATTAAGGGCACACTCAATTTTCAAAAAAAAAATGTATTCTTTAACTTAATGTTAATCCAAATATCAAAAAATATACAGGGTGGCTCAGATTTTACTTCCCAGGAAATATCTCGGTTATTTGAAGAGATAAAAATATAAATCAAAAAGTGCTTTCAATGGCAACACTCATACTTTATAATTTCATTCTAAAAAAATTATTTTTATTTACCACTCTTAAGACGCCATCATCAACTTTTTTTTTCTTTAATGGAACACCCTATTTTTTATAAATGATATTGCATCTACAATTTATTCTAAAAACAGTGATATGCTACACTTAGTATTTTAAGTACATTTTGTGAGTAAAAAAAATTAAAATATTGATCGAAGTAGTATGCAAAATTATTTATTTAGTTTTTTAGAAAATAATTTTAAATCTTAACTAACTTAACTTAACTTAATTTAACTGAACCTAACTGTAAATTACAAATTTTGTTTTGTTTTGTTAAAAAAAAATCATAACTTTAATTTATTAAAATAATGATAATTTAAGTGACAGTTAAATTCAAAAATTACCAGTAATGCCATTAAAATTTTGGGTTTTAGAAAAACTAAGTGTAATTTAGGGATTTAAGAAGAAAGGGTGGAACTGATTCTTAATTTTATTAAAAAAAATTATTTATCATTTCATGATATTTAAAATTTTATAGGTTGTGTCCATAGTACACACGGATGAATAAATTTATTTGTCAGTTGCATTGCAAAAAATTTTTCCCTTCAAAGTAAGCTTGATCTGGCTGAGTATATTTTCAAAATTTTCTGGTAACTAAATTAAAACTCGCTCATTTCATTTTTGTTGAGCCACCCTATATAAGAGTATGAAGGTGGAAGAAGTATTAGTTATTTTAATAACAAAGTGCATCCCCAAAAGAAAATTCTTGATACGCCACTGCTCTTCCACTTACTTTATCAGTGAAAATTAGGCTTTATGTCATAATTCTTCAAATTGTGTTAGTAAAACCTAGTTTTCATTTAGTAGAGTTGGTGGTAGAGTATATTTGCTCATTTTTTAGTAGAGCTACTCTATAAAATTTGGTACAGAGTACAATTCATGCTCATTTAAGATATAGGTAGGTTCGTAAAAATCTTATTCTACCAAAATCTAATACTCTACTCTATCAATTGCGTTTTCGTTAATAGAAGTGGAATTTAAAGATATGTACTCAACTAATAAAAATTAGGGTTTAAAACAAGATTTTTAAAATTTTATTATTGAAGTATAATTTTCACTTATACTGCATTCAGTTTCAAGATAGAGTGACTGACAACAAATTTACTTTAACGTCACTTTCTACAGGACCGTATTTAGCTACCAAGTGTTATTCCCCTCTATAAGCGCAAACACTGAGATGATGTATGATGAAGTATTTTCTTAGGAGGGCTAAATTCTATATTTTCAATTTCATTGTCGGTATCGGTGCTCGACATTTTTATAAAATTAAATTTTAGGTTTTAGCCAAGTTACTCTACCATATACCTATAGTCTATTTTGCAGCTAAATGTTATTTAAACTATAATCAGACTTCATAAAAATACTTTACAGGGTGTCCCAGACCACCCGTATCACCTCTTTATTTCGAGAACCCTTTGTCGTAATTTCGTAATTTCAAAAACAAACCGGAAGTACCCGAAACCGGAAGTTACTTTGAAATTTTAAATGGCAACCTAGGTCGAATATAGTATTATTGGAAAGGTTTTTTAAAAAGAAACAACTTTTATTAAAATATTTTTTAATATCTTGCATAAATAAGAAATTAAAAGAAAAAAATAATATCCAAATAAGTGACAAGTGGTATCTTAAATTATGGAAATATTAGCATCATCTCCAATGGATGAGAGAGAATTTTTCAATGGATTTTTTTTTTCGCTTCATTCAATAAAAATAATCAACTTTTTTTTAAATTTTTTTGATTAATATTTAAAGGGAAATACATAACCTAAAAAAAGTTGATTATTTTTAACGAACGAAGCGAAAAATATAAACATGTTTCCATTTAAAAAATCATAGTTTCTTCTGCAATCGCCCATTGAAGATAGTGGTAGTATTTTGATTTTTTCATAATTTATTAACCAATTTGTCACTTGTTTACATTTATTTTTTCGTCTAATTTGTCAATTAAGCAAGATATTAAAAAAGTGTTTTAATAAAAGTTATTTATTTTTAAAAGACCTTTCCTACAATACCACACTCGACCAAGATTGTCATTTAAAATTTCAAAGTTACTTCTGGTTTCGATTACTTCCGGCTTGTTCTGGAAATTAAGAATTACATCAAAAGATTCTTTAGGTTCACTTTGGTGATAAAATATTTCTTCTCATCAATGTACGATAAAGGGTCTCGAAATAAAAAGGTGATACGGGTGGTTTGGGACACCCTGTATATGTCAAATTAAACCTCATTTAAAATTAAATGACCGTTAAAAATTTTGATAATACTGGGGGTTAGTGTAATATTAAAACATCTTTTTTTTATACATGCGATCATCAAAAAAAGTCAATGGAGTAGCTGTGATTAAATAGAGTTGGTAGTGGGATAAGCCAAGTGGTAGAGTTATTCTAAAACCGCGTAATCCTATTCTACTCTATCAAAATTTATTCAAATATAATAGTCTAACAATTGTGTTTTCATTGGTAGAGTTACGAGGATAGATCGAAAAGTTTCAAGATTTCAAAATAAATAGTATTTAAGTTAAGTATAAATTGACTAACACTCATGGGGAAATTTGTTGACAACAATGTTGGCACCTCGTTAGAAATTTTTCAAATACAAAGAAAAATGTTACTCATTTTAGTTTTCGTGTTTTCCATTAAAATTGTTAACATAGTTCGATTTGACTTGGGATTAGTTAAATAAAAGAAATACATGATCGGTATGGTGTGTGGTACTCTTTTTGGTAATGTTTTGAGTCAAAAGATAAAGATGTTTTTCAAAGTCAGTTTTAGATCTTTCGAAAAAATTATAATAGGAGCTCTACTAACTACGAACATTTAAAAGTAATTCTAACATTATCGTGTCTTTGTAGTAGATGCTTTTAAAAATATTAACATAAGGTGGAAGACCATTATTTACTTTTTTTTTAAAGCTTTGTATGTCATTGAATTTGATTTTGACGAGCAACATTGTTGGCCACATCTTTTTGGACAAATGTTGTTGTATTTAACAAATTTGTTACCAATGTTAAATGTTTTCGAGTTTATAGTTAATGCCGCTTTGACTGTCATATTTTATTACACACAAGATATGATAGTCTAAAGAAGTCTTTATTTAGCTTTAAAATTTTAAGGTACACTAGTATTTGAGTAGCTTCTGAACAGTTCGGAAATGTGCATTAGTATCTCGTAGCATAATTCCTTTAAAATTCATGATATAAAAATACACTATTACATTTTTCTTGATAATTTTGATCATATCTTTAAAATAAACTTGATAACTGGATGTACTACTTTTTTATATTTCAAATTTTTTAGATTTTAAAATGCTGTAGTTTTTACTCCTTTGGGATTTTTTTAAAGATATGATTACAAATAATAATAAAATAAAATAACAAAAATGTTGTGGATGAAATAATTTATATCTTCTACCACCTTTGTTTTTCGTTTTAAAAAGTGATTGTTTTTGAAGTTGGTTCATTTATGTTTTGGTACCTCAGAATTTTTCGATTTTATCAGTTTCGAGAGTAATATAACCAAATTACAATTCCTGCAAATAGGAGGTGACTCTATTTTGAAGTTACATGTATTACATACTACATACTGTGTGTCAATATGAAAACCCTTTCGTTTGGTGGCATCAACTTAGTTTTAATTATGCTCAAGAAATGTTTTGTTAAATGCCTTGGAGTTACCTCCTTTTTTCTTTACAAGTTAATATGTGGTATTTACTTCCTTGTAGATTTCTTTAAATAAAACATGTTTTTTGTAATTTTTTTCTAAAATTAGATGAAATGTCCATTTTGTGGCAAAAAACAAGCACTTCTTTTCCCCTGGAAGATGTATTATGTAAAAACAATTACCGAGATATATCCACAAATAAATTTTATATATCTTGTTTAGAATTTGGAGTTTCTCCTTTTGGCTACAAACTTGGAATTTTTTTTATTTTTTCAATAGGATTACTGTTTTATTGTGTAGAAACTTTACGATCTACATGTCAACTTATATTTCTTTATGTTTGGTAAGATCAAAATCAAAATTGTAAAGTCTGAATTTCAAAGAGTGATAATAATAATAATTAGTACAAAAAAATAAGGCATGATGTGAAAGATAACAAATTACAGCAAAGTGAAGATAAAATAAAAATTAAGTATTAAATAATTACCTAAAATTAATAATAAATAAATTGCATTACAAAATATTGAAGCTATAAAATATTATAAATACATAAACAATAATGGAATTGCACAACAAATAGACTAGACAAGAGAAAGTGAGTATTGTGTCTCATTGTCAGAGAATAAAAATCTTTGTGAGAAGAATTATTAGTGTCAACCAATTTAAGCGTTCTGTTAATTGTTAATGTAACCATGATTGCCAAAGTTAGTTCTATGTGTTTGAAGTTTATATGTATAAGAGTTTGCAATGTAAATTGACATTTAGAACTAAAATTTCTGTATAGTCATGATTCATGATTGAAAATCTTGAATTTCATTATATAAGAACAATGTCTAAGGAATCTATTTTGGATCTTTTTCAGTTGATACTTAAGACTAGATAGCCGATATTTCGATATTCCATAATTGATCTCACCAAACTAGTGTATATACATAACGGACTGAATCCAGAGATAAATCTCTGCAGTTTCTAAGAACAAAACTTAACATTTTAGAAGCTTTCATAGAGATCTCATTAGTGTGTTAATAAAAGTTCAATTTAGAGTCATGAATAATAGAATAGAAGCGACTTTTTTAAGAAACTTGCTGTCAATTTGGTAAATGTTCACATAACTCTGAAAAATGAAATTGAACAACACTTATTGTCAATATTCAGGTTAAGGGCATTAGATTGAGATTATTTAAACAATTAATCCAGATTTGATTGTAACATTGAAACGTTGATGATCTTTCAAATATTACTTCATGGAGCAAGAAAACAATTGCATTAGGTAATCTTTTAGCAATAATATTTGTAAATAATTTGGCTTTTACGAGCATCTTCCTAGACACTCGCGATAAATTTTCCGTTGGAGATAATAACAAGGAATAGAAAATCCATCCCACTTTTCTGGAGCTTCTTTGCAAATTATGACCAAATAACTGATAATTAATGCGAATCCCTAAATTGTGAAAAATCATGAAATCGAGCATTAGTTCTGCAGTTATAACTAAAGTTTCCCTCGTTAGATTTTCAATTTTTTTTCAGATTTATTATCTAAATTGATTAGGCTACATCCTGCCAGAGAATTACCTTCTGCAACCTAGCACAAAATTAATTAGAGGGGTTCAAAGTTAAGGTACTTTTAGATCATTATAATTTTTTTGTACATTCTCCAATTTGTTTCCTTCTGGCAAAAATTAAAGAAATGACTTCTAAATCATCTACAAAAAAAAATTTAGCTTTTATGACTGCAGAACTAAACCACTATATTTTCCGTTTTGGAAATTGCTCTTAAGAGATTTTAAATTTGGGGTGTATTAAAGTTCCTCAGTTTTGATGAATCTGTAGATTTTTTGTGTAAACATTTGTGTTGCTTTTCTTTTATTAGTTTCGAGTATAAGTTTTTAAAACAATTTTGATTAAAAGTATTGTTAAAAAAAAATAAAGAACTCGTCGTGCAAGAAGATTTAAAGTTTAAAACGGATAGTAAATTCCAAAACGATAAGTTGGCAAAATAAAAGGTGCAGAGGGAATAAAGAATTGTAAGAGCTTTTAAAAATAATGAATAATAAATTTTTACCTGAAACAGTTGCTCACAACCCTTGATGTTATTAGTTTAGTTTAGAAAAATAGAGTTTCCGTTTTTTATAAGTCAGGTGTTTGGATTGTAGATTTCAGATTCCAAAGTAGGTACATAATTTAGTTAAAGTATGTTTGATTTGAAAGCATTGTAAGAATGAGGAAGTATTTAGTGAGCATGTATAGCCTGTAGCAACTGCAGTGCTTTTTAATGTAACCTTTAAGTTTTGCCGAAATGAAAACCTCATGTTGAGGTTTTTAGGAAAAGATGGTTTGGGTAATAATGTTGTAGTTGTAGGTGTTTTTGTTTAAAATGGAGTAGATGGAGGTGATTAGTAGTAAAATTGGGCTTGGAGGTAGTTGACCCTGGATCGATTTCTTGGAGTGCATTCTCTGTTGTCGTTCTTGTTCTTGCCTCTTGCCATTGAAAAAGATGAATTTCGGGAGCGTAAATACGCACGCGAGCAGCGGCGTCGTCGTAACGTTACGTAATAGGTTTTAGGCTTAAGGGGGTTTCGGGGGGGCACTAGAGAGTCAACCTCCCCTCGGAGAGGTGGGAAAAAAGTGCGCGCGCTTTGGGCTCTAGGGAAATGGGCGTAGCTATTGCGCGGCAAGAGCGAAGCAAGCGTCGGCATTTGCAACTTTCGGATCCTTTCCGATCCTTTAGTACGCATTTAGCTCGTATTTAGAGTGATATGTTGTGTTACGTCATTTTTAAGAAAAAGATTTTTTGGTTTCGCTTAACCAAAGTGACCCTTTCGGCGTATACGTATTAGATTTTTTTGTTCCTTTTTTTGTTTTTTTTTGTTTTAATTTTTATTTTATTATTATCTATTATTTAGTGTTACATACATCTAATAATAATTACAACTTTTTCTGGCCGGAAATACTAAAGACTGACTAGCGTAAGGATTGTATGTGAGTGAGTGCCTAAAAAAAAGAAAAGTTTTCCACAAGACAAAATCAGAGCTTACTAAGGATTTTAATTTTTGGGCCGACATGGAAAAGTTTCAGGAGATCGAGCAGGAAGAAGATCAGATTTTTGAAGGCGAGGAAGTTCCTGAAACTAGGTAAGCTTCGTTCGCAGAGATGGCGTTTTCGAAATTTTCGCGTGGCTTATGTGAAATCAGGTAAATTTTTACCTGTCCTCTTAGAAATGTGACCGAACAGGAAAGGAAACTGGTTGTTGTAACATTTGTGCACGCACACACATGCACACGACCATTCCACTTCCGAAATTAACTGCCTTTTATGTTTCGTAACACGTTTTTTTTTTCTTTTCTTCTTCTTTTTCATCCACTTCTTCCTCCGTCGTCCTCTGTGAATGGGCAAATTCTTCGCTTTGATCTTGTTATTTCATGAGCCGGATCGTGTTACTCCACGGATAACAGGCAAACATCTCAGTTCAAGTTGGGTGTTTGCCTGCTTCATGGCGGTGTCCCATGCCCCAACACACAACTATTTATTTTCTATACCTGCCCCAACATGCACACTATTCTTGGAAAAAAACTTTCTACTTCTACCTTATCACATCCACATTCTACAACAAATTACAATTACTTCACCAACAATTTTCTATAGAAAATCCAAAATCATTCTCAAGAAAAGCCCAAAAAAATCGTCCAACCCCAACAAACTCCAATTATATTTTGAAGACATTTAGCAATCGATTGCTAAAAGTTGAAAGTCCAAATCAATTTTCTCTGAAAACTACAAATTATTCATACTATAAGCACGTGCTTAAACTGATTCTCAAACATTGCAGGCTATGACTCAAATCATGATAAAGAAGAAGGGAGCTTTTTGTTTTGATTTTACATGATTTTTTTAGAAAACAAAGAAATTAACCAATTTCTAAAATTATAATATCTTCAAACTTTAAAGATTCAAATCTTACATTTAGACTTCTAATATTCTTGGTGAAACCATTAAATCGAAAAATCAAACAAATATAAATAATAAACGAAAAAGCAGTGAAAAAGTTAACATGGTTTTATCTTTTAAAGAAATAAAACATCTTCGATATTATAAGCTTTTAAAGCTTTAACGAGATTTGATAAATGTTGTTTAAATATCATTTTGAACTTGGTACCGTGGTATTTATAACTTAAACTTTGTTCAATCAAGACATTAAGAAGATATAGAAAACAAGTAATTCGAGCATTAATCATTTTTTGGCTCGAGGCATTTTTTATTACAAAACAGATTTTCCAAAGTAATCGAATTAAAAAATTTGGATAAAACGAGTATCAAAATTGAATCTACTTAAATTCTTGAAGAAATAGCTACGAAATAAGTATTTTGATTTTCAGCCCATAATATTTTTGCATTCAAAGATCTCATTTTGGTAAACCTGCTAAAAAAAAACTAAGTAATTACACATATAAAGATACCCAAATTAAAAATACCCAAGTACAATAAATGAGAGCTTTGCAAAAGCTGTATTTAAAGATTTATCCAAGTGATTTACTGCTGAGTCTGCTGCAACTCAAAATCATAAACTAACATAAGCAATAATACTTATGAATAGGTATTCGAATAATTTTATGTTGTACAATACAAATCTACAAACTTGCAAAATGCAAACCCATCAATTTATAGTTGTAAACTTAAAACTTTATTCTGAGCTATTAAAGTGGTTAAAGCTTATACAGAGTGTCCCGAAATTAAGCGGTCAAAATTTAAGAGGTGATTCTACAACTAATTTTAAGAAAAAACTTCCTATACACATGTATCCGATTTCACTTCCTAAGGGAGATACAGCCCTTTAACTATTATGACTAAAACTAGTTTTTTGGTCATTTATTTGAAAACGGTTTGTAATATAGATTTGAAATTTGGTGTGAAGACTAATACGTTTAAGATATAATTTCTCAATTTTTTTCAGATTTTTTGAAAGCTCTGAAATTTTTTGAAAGTTTTTGAAAGCTTTCAAAAAATCTGAAAAAAATTGAGAAATTATATCTTAAACGTATTAGTCTTCATACGAAATTTCAAATCTTTATTACCAACCGTTTTCAAAAAAATGACAAAAAAACTAGTTTTAGTCACAATAGTTAAAAGGCTGTAGCTCCCTTAAGAAGCGAAATCGGACACATGTTTATAGGAAGTTTTTTTCTTAAAATTAGTTGTAGAATCGCCTCCTAAAGTTTGGCCGCTTAATTTCTGGACACCCGGTATATAAATGTATGGAAATCTATCATTTGATATTTCAAAATTAATAATACAGTGAATTCAAAAAATACTGAAACCGCAACTATGCAACCAAACATACTTTGTAGTGATTTTAGACTTGCTAAGTTGGTGTACCTGTTAATTTTCATTCAAATTTAAATCTGATCAGTTATTTTAACCAAAGCGCCTCCCAGCAGTTTTTCTTCGGGTATTTTTTCAAGTCATTTCTCAGTGTGTCGCAAATTTTATAAAAAACAGTTTTTTTCAAAACTAAAAATAGTACAATTAAAATATTCGCTATGGTTTTTTCACCGGAACAGAACGCATTCATTTCATTGTAGCCAACTGTGAGAAACTTAGGTTTCCTACCTTGCAATTTCAATGGTTTCAATCTTATTTGAATTCACTGTATATGATATTTCCATTTTTTGAACAGCATTTGCAGGACGAGCCAAATTAGAGATTTACTATTTTACTATCGTTTAAAGAAAAAGTTTTTTCACCTACAATATTCCTCATTTATTCATTATTCACTATAGACCAAATACATAATTGTTATTAAAATTTTCATAAAACTACTAAAACTTTCCTATTTTATAGATTAAAATAACTATTTTATTCAAAACTCATACTTCCATAAAATATAATTAACTTAAAGCTCTAAGATATAAAAGTTTACATGTTGCACATAATAGACTCACATAAATTAAAATACACATACATGGTTATATTATGTGATCTGGTTGACACAGAAATGCAAAAAAAACTTTGTAAAAATGACTAGTAATGAGATTATTTCTTTTATAAAGCATGTTATAATTTTGTTGATACTATAATATATAATAAGCTATTAAAATAAAATTTCAGCATTATGAGACATGAGTTTTAAACGCATGTATGTGTATTTATTGATATTTAAAAAAAATCTTCCTAATTCCTATTTTCAGCAGAATTTGAGACAATTTTTAGTATAATATTGTCTTGAAAAATATACAGTATGGAAACGAATTTATGCACCGTCAACTGAGGTAAAAAGATAGTTTGATCTACAGTTAATTGCCATTTAATACTCTGATATTAACTGAATTAAAATACTTAATATACCTAAGTATATGTTAAATGAAAGTTGATAACTAACAGTAAATCAAACTATCTTTTCCAAGATTTGGGTCAAAATTATCCCAATTGACGGAATCAATGTAGAATCTGTTTGCTTTGTTATATGGTTACCAGAATCTAAATTAGAGTGCTCATCATTTAAGACTGGGGAATTATAAATAAAACTATATCATCCATACTACTATAAGTAGTTCTTTATATTTCACCTATTTGTTATCCTAAATAAAATTCTGGGAGAACCTAGAAGTGGAAATACGATGAGATTTTGAAAAAAACTACTTCAACTTCTACTTTCTTTCAGAAATACATACTTAAAAAAATATGAATAAACTCAAAGAATTGTATATAAAAACAAGGACCATGTAAATTTTATCTAAATTTATTAATGGTTTCTATGTAAAAACAATAACTAATGGTTGCTATTATATTATTATATGATATAATGGACAATTCCCATGATTACTAATAGTTAGCTTAAAAACTTCATAAAGACCTTTTCGTTTGACCAAAATCCACCTACCTTTTAGATTTACTACAATTTCCTTCCTATAAAACCATATAAATGAGAACGATTTAGTAATTTCAGAAATTCTTTTCTCATACTTCCTGAAACAATTCATAAATTTTAAACTTTCAAAAATTGTCGTCTACAATTTCACAAAAAATATTATATATTATATTATTCAACGAGCGAGTAATGATAGTCATTACTCACGAAGACCGAAATTGCGATACGAGCCGGCAGGCGAGTATCGTAACAGGCCTGAGTGAGTAATGGCTATTTTCTCGCGAGCAGAATACTATTCTTTTTCCATGACTTTTATATTTTACAGTGCTTTTATGCAAATTTTTCGAGCTTATTTTTCGTATTTTTGACATTTCTTGATTTCCTCTATGTAAATTTTATTCTGTGGTTGAAACTACCCATAATTCATTGCTCATTACTCAATAGGTTACCCAGTGATTAATAAAATAACCCATAATCCATTACTGATTATTAAATGGGTTGGCCATACTGCAGCTTTGTGATTTGTTCGCACAAATCGAACATGTTGAATAATGTCAAAAATTTAATAATGAATTTCATTACTGATCACTAAATTCAAATATAATGAATCGTTTATTCAATAATCATGGAAAAGAAAAATTAAATAATGGTTTCCCAAATTTTCATCTTCATTATAATTTTTTAACGAAGTTGTTTCCTTATAATTTCTAAACTTAAATTTATGTATTTCATATTCATATTCCATATTATGCACTAATATTTTAAATAATTTTTATTTCTTATTTCTTGGGTTTTGGAAATCATTTGACCAGAATTTAGGTATAATTATTTGTGATACAGGGTGAGCTAAAATGTTTGTGGTTTGATATGTAGGCAACCAAATACGCAGGTTGATACAACTGAAATCTTAAAAAGAAAATCTCCTAGTAATCCAATGGCGTAGCAAATTTTTTTTTCCAAAATCTCGAATTTCACAGCAAATGTCAAATATTGAAAATATTTTTCTTCATTTTCGAGGCAGATGCTAACACTAAACAAAGATTTACGCAAATTAATTTTGATAAAAACTGACATTTATGAAATAGAAATAACGAAATTCAAAAGTCAGAAGTACAAGGGTAAAAATTACACCTACGTCTCTGATTTGGCGAAGTCTAGTTACTTTGTTTTGATTTTAACATGACTTTGTGTTACTATGAACTTGAAGCAAACAAATTCCCCAGATTTTCAGGCGAGAAATTTGAATTGACCACAATCATTTTAGCTCACCCTGTATTATTAATGGTATACATGGTACTATACAGTGTGTACCAATTTGAGTTGCATTACATCTTTGTTATTAATAAAGTTATAGATTCAGTTAAATGGGCAATGTTTTGCAGTTTTTGATACTTATTCAAATTTCAAATACCGTTTAAAAAAATTAAAAATTCTGAGCCAATATTCACGCATAGTATTCTTCCTTTATGTATCCGAAAACGTAAATGACTATATTCTAAGTTTTATCTGCGAAAAATACTTTTTGAGATATTAATGTTTGTAATGTTCCAAAAATGTGATCCAAATGTTGCGCTTAAACTTTCGTTTCATTGTCATTAGCGTTGTATAAACTATTTCGTAGTAAAAATGACACCTCGAGAATGTGCAGGAGGTATTATTAAATGTTGCCAAAGTCCAAAGTAGAAATATTTGATTAATATCTTTAAAAAAATTGTTTATACATTTTTTGAATCATCCTGTATGTTTAAATGTCACTCGCAATCATCAAATAAGATGTCAAATCTGCTAACACATCTTTTTCTCGTTGAACAAATACAGCATTACTGATAGCTTATTGTCGTTTTCACTCGAAAATTCGATGGATATCGCCTACTCGTATTTTTGTGACGTCGTCAAAGTTATGTTCGTTTGCGGAATTGAAATTTGAAGGACCATACTTGACAACGTCGCAATTTAGGCAGTAGTTGGAATAACCCTATAATAAAAAGTTAATAAACCTATTCAAAAAGATTTATTATCGTATTGTAACGAAATGGAAAATCAAAAATTTTAATTCAATTCTAAGGCCTTCCTTACAAATCATCCGGAGCTAAAAAGTGGATAGTTTAACCAAGAATTTACATTTTAAAAAAGACAGTAGTTATGGAAGGAAGTATAAAATTTCCTAAATTCTATGCCATGAGCAAAAAAGATTGAAGGCAATAGAGATAAATAATGCTCTTTTAGATTCCTCAATGTATGTGGAATTCAATGTCTACAATCACTAGTGACTGTAAATATTCAATAATGAAATCAGTGAAAGTATAAAATCAGTTCATTTAAAGTATTTAGATTCTTCTATTACTAGGGAATGTAAACTTTTACTAGAAATTGTGAACATTCATTTTGAGGTGATACTGAATGTGGCCAATAAAAAATAAAAGTACTAAATAAAGTTTACCTGCCCTGTGTCATGATTTACCAGGAACTGTTTTTAATTGTGCCCATAAAACTGTTAAATTGTTAAATAATTTTATTAACAAACTCCTTTTCATTATCAGATTGAAGGACTGACAGTGCACCAATTATAGTAAAAATATCAATAAGGTTATTGGTTAGTTCTTCTGCTTTCTTTGATTTAAGTAGTTCAATCACACAAAATTTTGTTAAATGTTCCTGATACACCATGATAAATTTAAAGTTACCATCTGGGTGCGATTGAAAGTCAATCAAAAGTCCACTTGGCACCTAGAATTTAATTCATTGAATAATAAAGTTTTAACAACCACGCCTTTCTTTTCTTTTTTTTTATTGGAATGGTTCGCACAAATTTAAAAAATACATCATTCTAAATAATATTTTTGTACTTTCTTTTAACTTCTCGAATCCCAATCTCCAAGCCCAATAAAAACATGTACTTTTTTTAATACATCATAAAGTTCACTATCATGTACATAATATACTCTTTCAGATCATTCTTTTAATGGCACAATAAATTTTCTTATTCCATCTACTTCCAATACATCAAACATTTTTAAAATATTGAAATAGTCAGATCCCTTCTTAAATTTTAATTATGCATTTAAAACTTTATTAATTACATCTGTATATTTATTTTCAGACAACCACACACTATTGTCTTTTATCATAGTCTTATTATCTTTAATTTTTTTATTAAATAAATTTTCCATTATGAATGTGAACTTGAAATGGTTTTTTTGAGGTTAGGAATGTCTAAATTGTAAGTAGTTCCCTGCATTACTTTCACTAACCACATTCAGTGATTCTGTATATTCACTAGTATAAGTGATTTAAACATGATTTTTTTCACTTCCACTGACTGTTTAGTGAATAGTTTACATTCACTAGTGATTGTTAACAATCACTGATTATCCACTTTCACTGTAACATATACATTTTTATAAATTTCTCTCTGTAAGGCCGAGTGCGCACCAAAGTCGAATGCAGATGACGTGGCAATAAAGTAGCAAGTGGCATATCTGAAAGACTATAACAAATACAACTCCACATCAATGCGCACCCGGCTTTAGAATTTGGAAACATAGGTTTTGGAAACGGTCGGATAGCTGGTTGAACACACGACCATGTTCAACTAAGTTCTCAGTTTCTTCAAGTGTTTCAATGACCGCTTAATAAATAATTGTATCGTCCATTATTAATCATTCCTTATGCAATTATTAAAATAAACCCCTCAAAAGCACACAACCAAAAACAACAATCTTCTCCCAATCAAAAAGGAAACGTCAAAATGATGCATGTTCAAAATTCAATTTCTTATACAGATTTGTAATTCGATTGGTTCCTACCTATTACACACAAACCAACTTCGAGTGCACGAAAATACGCTTTTTATATTTCATTCGAAAATTTGAGATAAGTTCGTATGCGAATGCAATTCGAGCGGCTCGAAAATAGCTCCCCTGGCACCTCAAGATTGGAATTGATTGTTTATACAGGGTGTTCCAATTTGAGTTACATTACATGGGTATCTCTGTTTTTAGTAAAATTACAGATTCGGATAAATGGGCAATTTCGTGTGGTTCTTTAAAAAAAATGAAAAATTCGATTCGTCATTTATTTAAAGAAGTTCTGTCAAAAAATCATAGTTCTCTGAATTTCATTTAGAAAGGAGAAAAAAATGTTGATTGCATATTCAAACATAAAATGAAAAATTCGATTCGTCATTTATTTAAAGAAGTTCTGTCAGAATGTCATAGTTGTCTAAATTTCATTTAGAAAGGAGAAGAAAATGTTGGTTGCATATTCAAACATAAAATGTGAAATTTCCAAATTACTGAAATGTCGAAAATGGAATTTATTTTTAATTTACCAATTAAATTATTTAAATTCAAAGCACTTAGTAGAGAAGATGTTTTTATCATAATTTTGCAAAGCCGAAGGAATTGATCTTTTGAACTTAAATTTAATAATAGCTGTCAATGTCAAAAACTACTTGCGCGGTTGCCATTTAGGGATGCAGGTTGGAAACTAGCGCTTGAATTTGCTTGGAGGATGTGGGATATTGAAAATTTTAATAACGTATAGATAGCGCTATAAATGGGGGATGTCAGTGTCAAAAAGTGTGTTTAAGATGGATTCTTGTACCTTATAACTACACATGCAACAGATTTATTATCTAAAGCTTCAGTAAAGCTCAAAAAACATGTACTAATGCGTTAAATCAAAAGAGGAAGTGCCGAATATAGAAGTTCATATTTTTGCCACCAGAGGGCGAGCGGAATCTAAAAATTCTCAATAGGAGGGTTGTGCTTGTCTAATAACTACAAATACATATTCAACAAAACGCAAATGGACTTATTGTTAAAATTAAAAAAAAAAACACCTTTCTAGAGATTAATAGCCGATATGGTTGTCTCAAAAAAATTAGTGTAAGAAAAGTAATTTTTGAGTAGGTACATTGTGAAAGTTGGTTTGTTTTGCGGTTATTTAAAATAAGAAGATTGGTTTTGAAATCTCGGTGGTAAAGTTGGCAGTAGTTTGGGGGCACACGCAATTGGCACCGCATTAACGACTTGTCGGGCGAGTATCTTGCGTTTATTAAGCAAGCAAGGAGTTGTGTATTTTTTTTGTGCTCTCGAGGCTCGCATTCGATGGGGTTGTTTTATTCGAGGCCCGTGCGAGCGGCAGGTGACTGCCGGCGTGTGTCCGAAATGAAGGAGCAAAGAATACTTCGGCCTCGGCCCACCAAGCAGCTGCTCTGCTGCTCCCGCCGCCAAAACCATCAAAAACCTCCGGCAATTAACTCTTCCGCCCGATACTGCGATACAGATATCTACACCAAATAGACAAAATAAATCGCGATTGTTTTTTTTTCTTTCGGTTCGGGGTAATTCGGTTGGAATTGGGAATTACACGTGTCTGGCGGGAGGCGGCGGTCGCTCTGCAACATTTTATACGCACACGCATGACGAGTGGAATGCGCCACACCATTCCACGCCACGCCAGCCCCAGGTCCATTGAACTCCCGCTATCGGAAAATGAACATTTTTTACCTAAAATAAATAACCACCAAAAACCAACTTACGAGCAACGACCAACTACACTTTCATTTGTTAATATAATTTTTTAAACGATAACGAAACTCAAACACAAACGCATTTTAAACCAAAATAATTTAATAATTACCTAATAGTAATTTAATTACGTATTTAGGTACCTACATAATATATTTTAATAGAATATTCGATCAAGTATAATTAATGAAATAGCTCAATTATTTTGACATTAATTTTTTGTAGACGCATAAATCTCCCATTTTTTTTATTTATCATTATCATTAGAAATTATACATTATACGCAGTGCATATTGTATATTATTATTCTTGTGTTCGTGTTTGGGAGATTTGGAGAATGCCGCACGCACCGCCTAAGTTAGTATTGATTTTTTCAAGTTTGGCCCGGCTGAGGGGTTCAGGGGGGGAAGAGGGGCAGAGGGACGGGGTACCCGAAATATTCACACACACAGGCACGCACGAACAAGCACACCGTGCTCCTATCCTGCCCTGCAGACTGCCGACACAAGCCGCTCAAAAAAAAACCTAAAAAAACGCATAAATTAAAGAGAGATATTTAAAACGTGATGATACATGATATTTTTTAGGTTGCTAATTATCGCGAATTGATGCGGGATATTTTTCACTTCATTTCGCTCGCTGCTACTAAAAAATAATTAAATTTACTTGAAAAATATTCCGTTGAGTGGGCATACAAAATTAAAACCACAAGTTTTTCTATTATAAATAACGCACCAATTTCTTCGCCTTAAATCTTAAATTTAAATACAGGATGTTTGTATTAATTTCATATCTCTTCAACAAAAATATATTTAATTTTACAAACTATTCAATGAATTCGACAGAGATTTAGGTCAAATTCCAAATTTTGTAGTATTATCGTTTTTATTTTTATTACTTTATGGATAAGAAACAAAATGTCAGTCCTTAAAGGATCTATATTTTTTTTAAATCAGAACACTTTTTTTTAAATCTGTTTTTTTGATTTTTTCAAACCAAAATGAAAAAAATTCCGAAACTATTTCAGATAATCAACAGTAAAATTCAATATACATAAAATTGCAAATGTAGCCAAGACATGTAACAATATGCAACATGTAACAACCTAAATTTTTGCACGCGACTTGAAGTGCAAATAAGTTTTTTGCACAAGTTGCATACACAATTGTGTCTACAATCGATGATCATCAACCATCAATCATTGAAAATACATAATAAATTTTCATAGAAACAAGAAATTAGTAACAGATTTCTAAAATTGTCATTCATGATCAAATGTCAGTGCTGTTGTCCACAAAAACATTACTAAAGTTGTGCTTTTTTGCACTGAGTGTACAATGATGTACAGATAAAGGTGTAGTTTCCAATTGTATTTCAGAAAAGATCAATTCAATTTCAAAAATAATCAATTTTGTAATTCAGGAAGGATCAATGGGCCTTCCACAGTAAATTATTTTTCAATGAATTTTATACTATGCATAGCTCTTAAAAAACCTAATTTAATGGGCTGACTTTTTAATTAGGGCACCAAAAAAAATTTAAATTAATTTATTTAGAAATTGTGTTCAAAAAAGCGGCAACGTTGCTGGTGTTCCTATCGTGTGTCCTCGTGTGCAGTCTTCTCTATCAACTCTAGAGTCACAGACAGATTGCAAATGTCAAATTTATTTCCTTGTTGGTTAGCTTGTGTAACCGTCAACTGTCAAAAGAGAGTTTATAGAGCTTTGCGGTGGACGAGACGATAGGGGATACCAACAACGTTGCCGGACTAGAACTTTTGAACATTATAACGTCACGGATTCATAAATTCAATTTTTTAGCTCTTACACAAAAGATATCAAAAAATTGATTGGATATTATTTTTTATTTTAACTTTATCTTTAAGACTAAATAAAAATAAAAAAATCGTGGAAAGGCCCATCATATTTCAGAAAACATCAATTGTGTTTCAGAAAAATTAAAACCTTTTGTTAAATGTTGAGGAAGTCAAGAGTTTTTGACAAACAATTGGGTTTAACATTGGTGAAATAAGGACCTAAGCCTGGTGTTACTGGTGTAATGTTAAATTTGATTTCCTCATTTTTTTATAATTGGTCCTTTCTGAAATACAATTCGAAAAGGTGTAGTAGCACATTTTTTTTTATTTTGTCTAAATTGTGGGAATCTGAATTATCATACTTCATTCAACATTCTGAAAAATCAATGATTTAAAAAATGCAACCACAATTTTACACCAAAAGATTTTAAAATAATAACGACCTGCTAATCATTTCGTTTCCAAACTTTTTCACCACCCTGTATTTAAAAATATCAATTTTCAATAAAAAAGACCTATAAAAGTGATGACCACAATCAAAATTTCTCATATTTTTCAAAAGTGAATTAATTTTTAAAACTATAACGTCTGATTTAATTTTCTAAAAAAAATTTGATTGTGAAAAATATTCATTTATACATAAAATTCAGCTTATTTCTTATTTAATGTAAAGATGAAAAAAAAAGGATTCCATCTATCCAACTTGTAAATTATTATTTCTTCTTTATCAACAAAAGTTCATTAAGTTAAAAATTTTACTTATACAGGGTGTCCGAGCAGTAGCGCCTAAGCTATCTCAACATTGTGAGGGAGTCTTTGTATACATAGAACTGAAAAAATATTTAAAAAATCTTTGTATTTTCTATGAGAAAATTATATTCGAAGTTAACATTTTAATCTTTAAAATTGTTGAGAACCACCAAAAATAGAAGCATTGTTGTCTAAAGAATTACCAATTAAACTATTTTCAAATATAATAGTAAATAAAATGTTCAAACTTATTAAGATCTAAGGATTTTTTAAATAATTTTTTTGGAATGACATGCCGAAAGAAATGCATCTGGCACCAATATTATTTTAACTAATAACAAATCTGTCAAAAGTGACATTATTTTCTAAAAAATAACTATCAAGGCTTGAATAGAGAAGAGTGTAAAATGTAGTTTTTCTTCAAACGTCAATAAGTTCAGCTTTCTGTGACGTTTGACATACGACATATGTTCGTTGACTCTATGGTCATGTTCGTTCATTTCCGACGTAAATCGGATACAATCGGATATACCTTGTACTTCCAAGGAGTAGAAAATCGGAGTAGAAATTGCAAATTAGGCAACTAAATATATATTAACAAAATGACACATGACGTATGTAAATTAAATGTCAACTTTTAAAATTATTTTTTATTATCTATTATTATTTTTTAATTATTTTATAAATTTCGACGTTTGAAGAAAAAAGAAATAAAAGTACATGTTCACCACAAAAAGTACATCTTTTACTCCTAATAAAACAGTATATACTATTATGGCATGAAGTCGTAAATTAAGTCTTAATTTGTACCTAATTAATTACAAATATACGAACTTAGAAATTAAATTTAATTTGGAATATGTCAATAAACAGTACGGCCACAATATGCCACAGGAAATTAAAAATCACACGACTATTGAAAGCTTTATACAGGGTGAGCTAAAATTATTATGGTTTGATATGTAGGCAACCAAATATGCAGGTTGGTACAACTACAAATTTAAAAAGAATCTAATGATCATAACAAAACAATTTTAAACAAATATACAAATTTAAGTTATTTTTTATGGTTTTGTGTTTTTGAAAATAAAAAAAAACGTAGAATTAGCTCTCAAATTTTATGAGAAATGTTGAAAATTATGACCTTCATTTTCGAGGTAAATGCTAACACAATAGTGAAACAGAAGTGCCAATAACTAAATACAAAAATACGAAGTATTGACACAACGGTAAAAATTCGACCTACGCCTCAGCTTTTGTGTAGTTTAGTTATAATTTTGACATGATTTTGTGTTACTATAAACTTGAAGCGAACAAATTCCCCAGATTTTTAGGCACAAAATTTGAATTGACCACAATCATTTTAGCTCACCCTATAGAAGAATGTACCAGTGTTGCCAGGTTAGGATTATTAAAGCGCTCCACCGAATTAACGAATGAACAAAAGCGACATTTTTTGTGTTGGTTATTTACGTATGACATATAACTACATGTGTAAGTTATGATTATGTACAGGGTCTTAAAAAATGATTGATACTGTTGACATTGCTTGGTAGGAAACCTAAGTTTCCCACAGTTGGCTACACTGAAATGAATGCGTTGTACCTACTCCACTGAAAAAACCATCACGAATATTTTAACTGCACTAATTTTAGTTTTGAAAAAAACTGTTTCTTATAAAATTTGTGATTACTCGAAAAAAATTCCCGAAGATAAATTGCTGAGAAACGCTTTGGTTAAAGTGATAGAACAGATTTAAATTTGAATGAAAATAAACAGTTACACCAACTTAGCAAGTCTAAAACCACTACAGAGTATGTTTGGTTGCATAGTTGCGTTATCAATCTTATTTAAATTCACTGTAGATTTTTAGTACAAAAAAATTAGCTTACTTTGATCTTGTAAAACTTATGATAAAACGAAGCTACAAAAAGTACCGTTTCTGTAGAACTTTGATCAAGAATTATTCCAAAAGTTTCGAAATTATTAAAAACGTAAAGAAATAAAGATGTGATCAAAAAAGTTAGTGGACACCCCTCCAATGTAACGCACCTTATTTAAAAAAACATTTTTTTTTGAAAAATTTCAAAGTGATGTAACTTTAAAAATGCTTAGTTTCATTCCCTCTATCGCCTCCAAAAAATGTTTAAAAATTATTCAGGAACACCCTGTATTTACGTATCAAGACTGATAGTCAAATTTAAAAAAAATTATTCATACATCCACTCAATTGCTAAATTGAACGAGTTGATAACTATCATTGTCAAATATTTTAACATTGTTGCTCTCCTTTAAATTTTCGTCGGAGTGTTTCAAAGTTGACTATGTTAAGGGTGCTTACTTAGAAAGTTTCTTGAATGACGAATGTTAACTTTCCATTTTTCTCATGAATAATGAAAACGAAATTGGGGCCGATTAAACATTATTACCTTCTATTGTTATATTTCACGTAAGGACTGTAGTTATTATACTTCTTAAAAATTACATAGATTTTTTTAAATATTATATCGAAAACAATTTTGAAAAGCTTTGAAATTGGACTAACAAGAAGTGCAATTAATGGAAACATAGAACCATAGTAATTTTATATACTGTAGTATCTATGAAATGATGGAAATTATACAGGGTGTCCGCCAAAATGACGTAAAAGCTCCTTTGAACTTCTTAATTGTAAAAAGCTGTCTCTTTAATCGTTTAGTAAATAATAATTAAAGACTTCAACTTTACCAATCTAAAAATTTTAATTAAACATTTACTTTTAAGGTTTTTTACCCCTAATATTTAAAAAAGAAAATCGATTTTTTATTTACTGCTTTTCCCTGAAACCATGAATAATCAATGAAAGTCGGAGAGCTTTTATGCTATTTTTCGAGCATTTTTTTACCACAAGAGTCCGAATTCGTATTAAAAAAATTTTAAAAAATTCCAAAACTGAATTATTTTTTAGATTTTATTGATTATTATTCTAGTTTAATACTCAAGGATGTATATGATATTTTTTATTAAACCTACTTAATTTTTAAAATTATGTACTTTTTTTCAATTTTAAATACCTAATGTAAATATGCCATATTAGCAAAAGGAGATCTTTAATACTTCCTATGCTATCATTTTTGTTATAATAAACTTTTTGAACTTTTTAGTCAAACTGTCAATTAAATAATTAAATTATTTGAAGTAACAGGTAACATACACATCACTTAATCCACCACAAATTAATAGATTTTAAAATTAAAAACTGGGGGCAAAATTTTGGTACTTTTTTTAAATCGAAAATCTTATTTAATCATTTTAAATTACTGCTTGAGCAGAAAATTTATCTACGTATATTTTTTTCAACGAATTAAATAATTCTGTGTATAAATATTTATTTATTCAAATTTTACATGAAACATTAAGAGGGTATTTTCCCCAGAAATTGCAAAACCCAATTTTTTAATTTAAAAAACATATACTTTAGTTTAGTTAAAAAATTGTATAATAACAGTATAGGCGGTTGTATAATAATTTTAATTGTCCATTTTAAGAAAGCTTCGAAAAAGTTGTAGTTTTTAATGAAAATTTAAATTTTTTTGTGGAAATAATTTAAAAAAATTAACTAATAAAAAAGCTGTTACAACATTCTTTACCGTTATATGTTATATGTTATTCATATAAAACAAATATGGTTTTTAGAAAAAAATGCAAAATTCTTCAAACATAACTTCAGACTGTCAAATTAAATTAATAAATTTATTGTTCGTTTGAATTTAAGCAAATATCTTAAAATGAATTATACATCTTATGATTGATCGGCTGAAACATTTAACATTATTTATTTAATATCAGTTAATGACATTCTCGATTTAGAGAAGTGACGTAAAATTTAACGTAAGACGAAAATGCCATTATTAAATTCATAAAGTAAATGGAATTATTATCCATATATTAAATAAAATATAAAATAAATTGAGGAAGTTTAGTTGATGAAAATCAATTTTATATTTATAAAAAATAATTAACTCGATTTTTTTTAGTTTCCTTATCAAAATTAACAAGAAAACAGATAAAATAGTCCTGATATTACGAAGAAAACGTTTTTAATTTTAAGAAATTTAAATATATTAAAATCTATTGCACTTTAGATATGAATATTTAAATTGAAAATGTTGTAAAACTAATATTGCTTATAGTAAAATTTTAAATTTGAAGCTTAATTCAGAGTGTACCTAAATTAGAGCATAAAAGCTCTTGGCTTCGTTGTGTTGACTGGGCTAAAAAAAATTAAAAAAATAAAATACAATTTTATATGGAATATCAACAAATTAAAATTAAAAAATTAAATTTCAAAAAAACTATAAAAAACTAGAAGTAGGTACTGACTTTAAAAAAAGTTTATTGCCGGATTTTCTTTTTAATATAAATAAATTTTATAATACAGAGTGATTAAAATTAAAAGTTTATTGGTTTATATTACAAAAAATACGAAAATCAAATTTATAAATATAAAAAAATTCAAAGCATAAATTAAAGTAGGCAACCAAACTAACCTAATATTAAATAATGTGCTCGTTAATTAAACAGGTTATCTTAAAATATGTAACTACTACTACAGCGCAATAAAAATGATGTTCTTAATTAAAAATTATTACTTATTTTTTATAGTGTATTAATTAAACCAAGCATTCATTAAAACGAATGCATAAATTAAAAGTTAGTAACTAATAACTTGGCTAATAATAATAAGCTCCTACGGACCTGCGTTACAAATCTTATTCAAGGCCAGTTGCACCACTTCCTCTTAAAATATTTAATGGATATTTAAATCTCAAATAACTATAAAAAATTGTTTATTAAAAATTAATCGCAATATACTGCTTTTTGCGCCACAAAAATTAATATCCAAACAATGTTTGATAAATTGCCATTTTTTTTAAATGTTTAATAGCCGATAGTTTAAATAAATATGAATTTCCTTCATAAACAAACATAGGAATAGTGACTCACAAATATTGCAGTTTGTGTTGTTCAGGATTTTTTTTACAATTTTTATTCATATGAAATACAGGGTCTTTAAAAAAGGATGTTACTGGTGATTTGCATGATAGGAAACTTAAATTTGGCGTGATGTTTAAAGAAAACAAACTGAGGTTCATTCAAATATCAATTTTTCTTTTTTATTATTTAAGTAATAAAGTAATTTGGTTAAAATAAAAGATGAGAAATAAAGTTTGGTTGGATTTCAAAAGGTATATAAAACCTAGTAACACTAAAATCCCTAAAAATTACTACGCAGTATATTTGGTTGCCTAATTGCCTGATTGATCAACACAATACAATAAATAATAATCCAGACTCTTGGAGTATAAACATAGATGGAGAGATTCGCTTGAAATTTACACAGATGGATCAACTCCTATTTCGGCATTTGGTGGTTTTATTCCTGTACTCAAGTATTTTGAATCGGGTACTTCGCTTCAGTATTCAGTATGCTTCAGTTTAATCGGCTGGACTTCTTTATCCATTTTTTTTGTTGTCTCAAAATTTGCTCAACTTCGTGTCTCAATCCAGTTTTATGTATTTTCTGATTCTTACGGTGCACTTTACAATCTGAAATCTAAATAAACCTGTTGTATGTTTTACAAAACTAACCATCTCATATTTTTGATAAGGGCCACCAGGGATCATGTTATAATACATTTTTGTTGGATTCCAAGTGATAAGGGGATTATAGGCAATGTTGTGGCAGATTTCCTACCCAAGGAAGGTTTGCACCAAAATTCTGTAGATTAAGCTTCATTTGTAAGATTTTAACAAAGTCTGCAATAATAATATTATGGTTGATTTTGATGAGTCCAGTACCTCCAGGAGTGCGAATTATAGGTGGCATCAAGCAGTACTAAATCATACTTTTTCAAATTTTCTTTTATACAGAATTGGAGTAGACTATTCTCCTAATTGTACTTATGACGAAAGTCATTCAATTGATCACATATTTTTTGGGTGTGCAGATAATGATCAAAGATCATAATGTGAATGTCTTTCTCTAAAGTTGGATTGCAATGAACGATCATTTACCTACTACCTATTAAAAAGTTTATGAAGCTTTGTTTAAGTTTCTTAAAGACTCCGGAATTAAACTCCAACATTTTCTTTTTAAGGAATTACTAACCACTTGGGTTTATGTTAAATGTTTCCTGAAGGCTTTATTTTTGGTTGTCAGTTGAACAGTGTTACCCTTTGTTTGTATTGTCTAATCTTCCTTCGATGACATTACAATTGAGCTTGTAACTAGAAGATAAGTACCGGATGTAATTTAGTTCCATTAATTTTTTTTGAAGAAGAAGAAGATTTACACCAGACACAAGTAAAGCAAAAGGGAATTGGACATCAAAGGAAATATTTAACAATTATTAAAAAATGTATTTATTGGTACAAGCTATACTTTCATGACCTTTGGAAGAACCGAGGGAAGAATTCAAATTTTTATTTTCAAAGTCCCTAAAAAAACACCTAAAAATAAACGGACTTAACGAAATTTGTGTTTTGGCGATTTAATTCTGCCGGAATTTTATGATCAAAACACGAGAAAGTCACTCGATTACCCATTTTACCGACTTTTTATAAATAACCTAGCCATTTTGACAAAACGCCGAATATTCCATTATACCAACGACATTAATATCAGGTTTAGGATACAAATATTTTCCTTGATCAAACGAAGAGATTGAATAAAAATTTGGTTCCATTCTTCTTTAATTACTTCGATAAATCTTCTTTATTTTTTATTTTTCTTTGCCGAATGAGAAAATCTAAAATGCCCCAAAGATGTCCGATTGGGTTTCGATCTGAAAATTCAAGTAGAATGACATTTTTGGGAAAATCCATTACTTCACCAATTTGGCAAAACCATCTCATACCATAATAGATGTTGAATGGTAGCCATTTGGTATATTGTAATTTTGGATTATGGGTCGCCAAACATATTGTCTACCATCTGAACCAAACAACGTAAACTTCGCTCTAAAGGATCGTATTCCACTGTTTCATGGTCTATGTCAAATGCAATCTTGTAAATTCCATTCGGTCTCTTGTATTTTTCATGTAAATTAACGGATTTTTTTACAACATCAACTTGATCTTCAGCCCTAACATGATTTCTGATAGTTTTGGAGGTTAGCTGAATGTTGAATTGGTTCAAAAATTCCTCTTGAATTTGTCTCGCTGCTTTTATGAGGATCTTTTTGGGATAACCCATTGATAATTTTATTTATCTTGGCGATGGTTTTCTAAGGTTTCCCGATTTACATGTACGTTTTGACACTATCACGTCTAAGGTATTTCACGAAAAATAATTGTCGATACAACACCTTTAGTAATATTTAATGATTTTGCAATTTCAACTTTCATTTTATCATTTTGTTAGAGGACAATTATTTTTTGATTAAAAAATAACGGCATTTTGGGCATTTTAAAGCAAATACCTAATTTACTAATATGACTGTTTTGAACAAATTATGTAAAATAAAACAATTTAAATTAAAATAGAAATAAGTTTGCATACTTTTTTCCAGCTAAAACTTGAATGGGAAATTTATTGAACACAGTTTTAAGAAATGAAATCCAGAATTTATTTCTTTTTATTGTAAATGAACATTTAATAAAGAAAAAGTGTAAGTTAACAGGGACATTTGGAAAATAATTAAAAATGTCCATACTTTTTTCCACCACTGTATGTAACAATATTTTTTTTATTTTATTTAATATATTCTTATCTATTAGATACAGTATGTTCTATTTGAAACAACAAAGTTTGGTGTAGCCGAGACAATTTAGCGAACACCCTGTATAATAAAAATATGAACAACTGTTGATTTACTTAAGGGCCGGGAATGCGGAAAAATTTAGTTTATGAAGTATTTTGATAGAAAAATTTTAACATGTGAAAATGACTATGTTAATTTACATACAGGGTGTCCCATTTTAATTAGTCCCGCTGAATATCTTGGAAACTAAGCGATTTCATTAAAAATGTTTCAGACAAAAATTGTAGCGGCTCGAGGGGGACATTTAATAGTGCCATGGGTTTTTAATTTTTATGGGGAAAATTTTTTTTTCAAATGGGAACCTATAAATTTTATTATTGATTCACAATCCATGAAAAATAATAAGCAACTTTTGGTTGAAAATATTTTTTAGGAAATTTCAAATTTTCATGATATTCGCCAAAATTAACAGACATTTTGAGATTTCGATTCAGGTTTTCTAGAAAACTAATTTTTTTTAAGAAAAATCCCCAAAGGCAAAAAGTGTTTAAATTAATGTAAAGATTTAGAAAAACCAGTAAAAAGTTTTTAAAATTTATTTCATTTTTTTTTTTCAATTTATTTAAAAAAAAATTATTTTTTTACGAAAATGTAAAATTATTTTTTTTAATATTAAAATTAAAGATAAGGTCAAAGATCATCATAAAGATCACTTTTTGCTTCTTGCGATTTTTCTTTAAAAGCTTTAGTTTTCTAGTAAAACTGAACCGAAAATCTCAAAATTGATGATTATTTTGGTGAATATCACGAAAAATTGAAATTTTCTAAAAAAATTGTTCAACCATAAGTTGCTTATTATTGTTTAAAGATTACGAATCTACAATAAAAATTATGGGTTCCCATTAAAAAAAAATGTTTTTCCATAAAAACACCATAAAATCCCATAAAAATTAAAAACCCATGGTACTGTTAAATGTCCCCCTCGAAACGCTATAATTTTTGTCTAAAACATTTTTAAGGAAATCGCTTAGTTTCTAAGATATTCAGCTGGATTAAATAAAATGGGGCACCCTGTATATGTATCTTCAAAAAAATATTTTTTTATTTTTTTAACTTTTTTATTACGATTATTTTTTTAATTATGATTAAAGAATAAAATTTTTGTATGTCAAAATTTTTCTATCAAAACTTCATAAACTAAACAAAATTCCGCAGCCTTAATTTTATGAAACTTTTACATTTTTTTGAATATTTTTAGGCGTAATTAGGCACTCAAACAAAGGCGTATTTAGGGGGTAGCTGAAGGGGCAAAAGCCCCCCCCCCCCCAAGAAATGTGAGCGAAAATAATTAAAAGAATGAATACAAATTCAATTTTTATAAGAAAACAAATTAACCCGTTGTTTTCTTATCAATTATTTTTGGGGACGCTATTTTATAAAAATAAATTCCATATTTTTATTTATGTTCGTTCAATCTTTGAAATAAAATTTTATGGACTCAAAATAGTGATACTTTTATGGGGCCTATTTCAAAGATATGAGCGAAAATATCAAGATAATATTTATTTTTTGAAAAAAATCCCTCAAAATATTTATTTGATCCTGATCCTTAGCCCAAAATGGCGTTAATTAGCTTTACATTCCAATTTTTTCATTTAAATTGTCCTAAATAGTACTATAGTATAATTTTGAATTAACAACATTTTCTGTGGAAAAAAGTCCCTCCAAAAAAAAATTTGGGTGTTCCGATCCTGAAAATTGGGTTTTTTGTAGATGAGTCTACTTTCTATGAAATTCTACTAAGCTGGATTTTTTTAAAGATTTCGAGATCTCAAAAAAATCGCCCAATTTCGAGTTTTCATCAATAATTTTGCCCTCCCCAAGATGAAATCCTAGATACGCCCTTGCACTCAAAAATATTCATTTATTTATTTTTAATGTATTTATCTATTTATTTATCTACATATTTATTATTTATATATTTTCGTAAAAAAAATAATTGTAAGAAAAATTACTTTATGAACGATTTGAAAATCCACTTATCTCGAAATTTTGGTTTAAGTCGTGAGTGAGTAAAAAAATTTTTTAATTCATTTTATGCATCTGAGAATATGAATCAATGTATAAATTAATTAGTTTTCAAACTTTGATTAAATTAAGATCATTGTTTTTCGAGCGTATTTCGTTTTTAAGAAGTGGGGAAACCGCCTCACATTCATACTGCATTCATACAATCGCGCCAACCTAAACACGACCAGTTGCTAAACTAAATAAAAGTGCGCGTCACAACTAAATACTTAACCCATTCAATAATTACATTTTAGCACGAATAAATTTGTAAGTAATTAAACTTATAAGTATTACACCGTTTACTGCAATCAAGTACGCTTAATAATTAATACCCAGCGATGATTAAAATCGTAATAATTGATAAAAACAAGAACGCAAGTAAAGAGCGGCAAAGCGCAGCAGAATAACATCTAATCTAATGTTTATTTTGTGCTACACCTACACAAGTATTGTCACATCCCGTGTTTTATCTAATTTTCTGAAATGCCTCCTGGTGATTTAATTCTAGTAACTTTTTAGTTGTTTTTGTAGGTTAGAAGTTGGGGAATTCGAATGATTGTAGATTAAATGTACGGCGACGCTTGTTTTCGAGCGATAAAATAGTTGGAATTAGTTTGGTTCGGTGACCTCTGCTACTCTGCACAATTATAGCGCAGAACGCAGGCAGCGTTGTCTGCGCGTTTTTCGCTGCTTTCGCGTCATCAAACCAATTACCCGGCGCCTCTGCGCCTCACTATTAATAGAAATTATTGTTAATTTTCGAAAAAATATTTTCTATTGTTAACTTTAAAAAAACAGGAGTGCCAACTGCGTTTTATTGTCGCGCCGCGCAGGCCTATACTTAACCCTGATTTTTAAGTAGCAAGTTTGTCACATAGTTTTTCTTAAAAATAATAGAAAAAAATATTAAAAATAAATAGTAAAAAAAAATTATCAAAAAAATTAAATTAAAATATTATGTAATAATAAAATAATTAATAAATATAAATAAAGAAAATAATAAAAAAATTTTAAAAATATATAAAAATTATTTGGGATTCACTTAATATTTATTAACAAGAAAAAGGCGCCTAATGTTGGTAGATTTAATTTAAATTAAAAAAAAGGCCTTAATTATTACTCCTATTTATTTTAAACATGTTCCCATGCCCGTTTTTTTTTCTGATTTTTTAATTTTTATTTAATTATAAATATCAGTGGCGTAGCCAGGAATTACGGCCAGCAGGACACACTAAAAAAGGTCCCAAACGGGGAAAGGGGACGACGAGCCCCCTTTCGTCTAAAATTTGAAGGACAAAACTTTTGAGATTCAAAATTCACAATACTGAGTATACAGGGTGCGGGAAAAGTCCTGCTATATTTTTTTTATATGTGGTTTTATGATGATTCGTTCTGCATTAAACAAAAACAAAATAAAGACAATGTTTATAAAAAGAAAACAAAATTTAAATTAATTTAATTCAGCACACATAGTACTTTATTTTATTTTTTATAATCTTTTGTTTTCACATTTTTCCCTATCATTTGTTAAACTGCAATTTCAAGTGTTGGGATTTTGGTATCGGAAAACCATATAAAGATACCGAATCCCAATACTGGATATTAAGATTTGTTATTAAATTGCAATATCGCAATTATTGAAGGACCTTTATCGTTTAATAATCATGGTTATTTTCACTGAAAAAGAACGAAAAAAAATTTTGGTGATGCCCAGGTAGGCTAAAAATGTCTAAAAACAAAAGATAATAAAAAAACGAATAAACAAGATTGCTAAATTAAGTGATTTTAAAATTTATAAAATATTTTTGAATTTTTTTAACCTTTAATTAAAAGAAAAATTTTACTTACCTTAACATTGTATGGCCTATTTTGAGGTTTACTGGACTAACTCTACAGCCCTTATAAATTAATATTTTAAAATAATTCTTTCAGAATTTAAAAATGCGATAATTAATCTACAAAACGGCGCAAAGCTTTTTTCAAAAAAAATTGCACATTTTTTATGGTTTTTGTTTAAAAATGGCGTTTTTATGCAATTTTTATTGGAATATTGTAGCGGAACCATTTGAGATATTGAAAATCGGGTTGCGTCGTTTTGTAGAACATACATTTATCTACATTTCAGTATTTTTTTATGATAATTGATTAAATAATAAAAGTGCTGCATGTAGTCCAGTATTTGTCGTTTTGCACATAAAATTTTGTTAATTGGATTTTATTCAGTTTGTGGGCGGCGAAAAGGGGCGGCAACATATGCATTGTTTTTAAAATTGTTTGTATTATTATAGAGTACTAGTTCTAAATGGATATAACTTATTTTGAGGAAGACGATTTAGAACATGCGGTTTAGGAAAGAATGCTCTTAAGATTTCAAAGTTGATAGTCTTAGCTCAGTCACGTGATATGGAAACATAGAACCAAGCCCACAGATAAATCCCATTTTTTAAATCTTACAACTTTCATATGCAACTTTTTTTTATAAAACTTTAAATGAAAGTAACAGCTATTATGCAGGACTTTTACCGCACCCTGTATATACAGATGTAATGTATCTTTTAAATACCAACCATTTTAGAATTTAAATGTTAAAACGTTATTTCTAAAAAAATGAGGTTTTGATAAATAATTAATTTTATTTAAGTATTACTAAAAAAAAGAAAAAAATAACACTGTATACAGGATGTCGCAAAATTCGTCCGACAACGGTTAACTGGAGATAGTAGACGGTAGACCCAAAACCAATGTCGTTATGTTTCTAGGTGATTCACTTTTTCCAGAAACTTTTTTTTAGGTAGTAAATGTTATTTTGAACTAAAAATTTCCTATGAACTTTTTGGACTTTTTAAGAAGTTATACCATCAGGGTGTCTAACGACCTGAAAAACAGGAATAACCTGGATTTGTCAGGGATTTTGAAAATTCTGGAAAAAACCTGGAAATTTAAAATTATTAAATTAAAAATATTTCGATTATTTTTCATTTCTTTCTTATAATTTTATCACCGATGCACCAACCACGGCGTGTTCATGTAGGTTAGGTTGGGTTAGTTTGAAAATTTTCAAATGTTTAGCTTAAATTATTATTTGTAATAATTTCAATAAATATTCTTCTTTTTAATTTAACACATAGAGGATAAAACATTTTTAAAAAAGTTGTCTGGAATACCTGGAAAGGTCAGGGAATTTTGCATTTTAAAGTTGTTACACACCCTGACCATTTTTAAAATTGCAAAGTATTCATAATTTTTGTACAACCTGTATAATTTTCTTTTTTTTTTAATTAAAATAAATTCTCTGAAGTTTGGTAAAAGGGACTTAAGTCAGGATTATTCAGTATTATTTATTTTTAATTTAAATTTCTATAAAAATCGCTGATTTTGACTCAAACTCTTTTTAAAAAACTTCAGAGAATTATACTTTGGATTTTGAATATTCCAGGTTGCAGCTTTTATTTTCCCTCACTACAATTAATGTATCTAATGGGCTTGAAGAAAAAATCAAAAGCATACTTGATTTAAATAAAAAAATCATGATAATATGGCGTAACCTACTAAAATTTTAAAATTGGTCAAAGTTTTTTACAGTACACTTTATTCCATAACTGCTCTATTTTTGTTTAAAAAAAATGACATTATAAATAATAAGGAGGCGAAATTTTTGTTCAGAACCAGATTTTACTATCTTTTGTTGGAATATATTTTTATCTTCTAATTTAAAAAATATTTATTGCCAAAAATAAGGCGCCTTAAGCTAGGTTTGGCGTCAGGGGGTGAGAATCCAAACGATTATTCAAAAAAGCATCATTTTTGTTGTTTTGATTTTTGATCATCCACTCTTTTATCTTGTTTTGATGAATAAATTTTTAATTTAAATAAAATTTTCTTAAAATATCCTAATAATCGTTACCTCTAATTTACTCTGTCTGATTTTAATTTTTTTTTTATTTATAAGCTTCGCCTTTTAGGAAATTACTCTTAAAATTATAGTTTTTTTTTCTAATTGATTAATGTACAGAAAATTCAATTATTACTGATACCAAATGTAGGCAACCCAATATACTTTGTAGTAATTTTTATGGATTTTAATGTTAATAGGTTTGTGTATCTGTTGAAATTCAACTAAACCATATTTCTGATCTTTTATTTTAACTAAAGAACCTCTCAGTAGCTTTATTTTTTGGTATTAGGTAAACAATTAAAAAGAAAAACCCTATATTAAAATTCATCTCGTTTTGTTTTCTTTAAACGTCACTGAAGAATTTTTTATTTCGCTGTGACCAACTGCTACAAATTTAGGTTTCCTACCATGCAAATCATCAGTATCATCTTTTTTGAAGACCTCGTATTAATTACATCAAATATGTTGAAGGGGCGAAGGGGCTCTGAAAACAAATTACAAAATCTTTAAATTAATCAAATAATTAATGGTTTTAGTTTAATGAAATTTGTTTAAATAACCTTTTACTCCCAGCGGTAACAATTGTACTCATTAAATTTGCATTATATTTATGGGCAATTGAATTATTTTTTTTATTTAAATCATTAAATCAATCAGGAGTATAAAAAATTCAAGAGTGAAAGGGTTGAAAATTAAAAATTCACAAATACATTGTCGATGCGAAAAAAAGTGACACTACTCAAAAATTACTGTTTTTAAGATAATGCTATATTAAAAACTTAATAATTAGTTTTATAATTCTATGGAATAATGGAGCTATTAGAAACAAAAATATTTGAAAATGTTCACAATTTTTTCTTTTGAATCATGAATTGTTAAAATCGTTTTCCTGGAAAATGATGACTTTCTTCCGAACCGACAACATATTAAAATTGAGGAAAAATAATAAATGTTAACCTGAAATAAATATTAAGAAGTAACTTCAAAGTCTACTTTGAAAACAATGTTGTTACTTCTTTAAAAGATGCCAATAACTATGGAATTTCCTTTCAAATATTTTTTAAATTATTTTACCCTTGTTTAAATGTGGCTTCCAAACAACGTACCGTGGAGCGTGCACGCGACTTTTTCAGCACCCTGTATTTATCAGTATTTAAAATATGTAGCAGAGAAAAAATGCCGTTCTTTTGAATAGATAGAAACCACAATTTAAACAAAATAACTCAAGAAAATTGGGCTCTATAATATTTTTTTAATTGGATTAACTTTTAAAATTTGCAAATAGGAAAGCAAATCAAATTTTCTTACAAACCCATTTTTTATTAAAGGTTTATTTTTAACCTAAAAAAGTTGATTAATTTTAATTATCAATTATTGCTCTTAAATTTAAAAATATATCTTTTGTTATCAAATTTTATTATTTTTGTATTAATTTCATATATTTTTTAAAATCCACATACCGTAAAATTATTTTGTATTAGTTAAATTCATTTATTTTATTATTTTAGAAGTTTATTAAAATAAAATAAATAATAACAATAAATAGCTACTGCATTTTATAATGAATAGGTATATTTTTACATAAATTTTGTTTTTTTTTAAGTACAATCTATGATTTTTTTTATAGTTTTGACTTTTGATCGGTAAAATAACAAAAATCTTCGTTTGACCCACTTTGCACTAATATCGAAATATCTTATTTAAAATTTGGTAATAAAAAGATTTTTTATACAATTTTTGAAAAAATACGTTTTTTAATTAATGTACGTTTATTGAACATTTTGTATTTTGTGGACTTTGGCTCTTAGAAAGGTATTTAAAAACACTATTTACAAAGCAATTTAGAAAACTATTGTTGTTAAAAGTACATACATACATGTTAAAAATGAGTTTTAAATTGCTTTCAAAGAAAACCCACAGCTACTGGCATTAATATTAAAACTTCGAAACTCGAAATAAATTTTATCTTTATAATTTCACCTTTTATCGCCTTAATTTGTTGTCTACTTTGAAATATAAATTATATTATTGAATTAAACTGTTTCTAAATTACTAATAAAGTACTTAATTTGTTTTAAAAATTTTGATTCATGTAGAAAAATTATTTACACCTGGAATGGAAAATATAAAAGTCAATTTTTCTAAAGGCTTAAATAGATTATACATTTTTTTTATAGAATAAAACTTAAATAAAATAATTTATTGTAGCTCAAAGAATTACAAATTATTTATTTTAGATTTCACTTTAATTTAAATTAATTAAATATTCCCAATTCTTTAAAAAAATTGTGTTAAATTGTTTTTAACACTAATAAATACTTAAAATTTTAGATTTTTTTTATCGTATTTTTTTTTTACTTTTCGGATCTTGTGTAAAGAAAATTTAGGTGCCATTACTCAGTTTTATTGAAAAATTGTGTATATTGTTGTTCTCAGAAATATCTCGTCTGAAAAGGGAGCTTAGAAATGAGGTTTCGGTTTATTAGAATTATACAGGGTGATGATAATGTTTGGAACCTTACTCATAACTGCCGTAGTTAATTGTTTTGAGAAAATTGCTCGGACAGGTCAATTTTTGTTTTTAAAATACTATCTCTTGGTATAAAAAAATATTAATGACGTCACTGGTGCTTTAACAATGACGTCATCAGCGATTTTTTTTAAATGGAAGCCCCCACTTTTTTTACTCATTATCGATAGAAATTCATGTCACTTAAACAATGATATAAAAAACAATTAAATTTTTAAACAAATATCTTTTTAATGCAAAAAAGGAAATTTTTATTTTAACGAAAAAGGTTTTATAAAAATAAATTAAAATGAATTTGAAGTTACCAATAATAACAAAAGAAAGTAAATGTTTAAATAATGCGCATTCTAATGCAAATGTAAAATGTTAAATGTATTTAACAAAATTTAATAAATAGTCTTGAAAAACTAATTTCTTGATTCCATTTAAATATAAGGAAATTCGCAAAAAATAAAATTTTAAATTTACCATTTATTTAAATCGGCCAAAATAAATCTTATACAACATTCAAATTTTTCAAATTTAATAGTACAAATTAATTTTAAGTTTAGATTAAAAAATTTTTAAACGAAAATTTGTTTACAAATGCAACAATTTTTTGATATCATCGTTTAAGTGACATAAATGTCTATCAAAAACCAGTGAAAAAAGTGGGGGTTTCCATTTAAAAAAATGGCGTCATTAAAAATTTTTTTTATATCAAGAGATGGCATTTTAAGATCTAAAATTGACCTGTCCGAGCGACTTTCTCAAAAAAATTAAATACGGCAGTTATGAATTAGGTTTCAAACTTAATCATCACCCTGTATAGATTTTTTTCTAAAAAAATAACTAAATAAAAACAAATCTTTTTTTGCAAAAACTCAATGACTGCTCTAAAAATTACAAAATTAAATATTCAAATATTAAGTTGGTATTTAAATAGATTACATGAATCTTATTACTAGTGAATTTGGTATAATTTTAAAATTCTCAAACTTTCATGACTAATTTTTCGTCCTTTCAAATTTTAAATTTAAATATCTTGCAAACCATCAGGGTCAAGGTCACTGCATACGCAATACTGTCTGTGTTTAGAATTTCAAGCTCATCCTGAAATCGTCGACATAATGCGGGTTGTCATTCAAAAAAAATCTCAACACGCCTTAACTGAAACATAAAACCAAAGAAGCTTTTTCAAAATTTAAATTCTTCTTACCATAGCTTTAATTTTTTAAAATAATATTCTTTAATATTTTATCATTCTAAATTTTATCAAAAAGCTACAGCTTCATTAAAAAATGTATTATTCCTACAAAATTTAAGTTTTGTAAAAATTTTTGAGCAATATAGAATTTTAATTGTAAATCAAGTACTAAACATAAAGTATGCTATTTTTGTTTTTCGTTTTTCTTTAGCTAAAAGAGTGATAAATGCCAAAATCTGTAAATGTTGTACCCCTGGCGCCATCTTTACGATTAGTTTTTAACTTGAAATTCCGAGCTTTATGTCCTCAAGCACCATTCTTATCAATTAAACTGGGTATGTAGAACCAGCGGTAAGTAGCAAAAGTACCGACTTTTTTTATCCATTAAAAACGCGTTTCAATTTTGAAACTTTTTTTGGAGTTTTGAAACAACGTCTTTTGAGTATGTATATAGGGTGTCTCTAAAAGGTCTGTATACAAAATGATACCAATTTTTATCCAAAAGTGCTTTGTTAAGCTGCTATAGACCATCAATGTTCTTGAAAATATTTCTTTTTTTTTAAATTACTAAGTTGTCAATAGTTTGTCATCGATATACAAAAATAACAATCAAAATTTGTTTAGGTGCAGGGGATATTTTTTTCGAGAAGACAATTTTCCGACATTTTTAGGAATCCGATGAAAACATTACAAATAGTAATGAATTCAAAAAATTTGAACACTAGAAAATATTTTTTATAGATTTTTATGAAGTATTTTATTGCTAAAGGCTGTTTTAGACGGGCACATTTCTTACAACAAATCTTACGTAAGATTTGTTCTAAGAAATTTATGTTACAAATAAAATAGAGCAGGTTCTATTTTGGCCACAATTTTGACACAAATTGTGTTTATGTTAAAATTTCCTGTTTTACACGACCACAAAATTTCTTATAACAAATCTTACACAAGATTTGTTGTAAGAAATGTGGCCGTCTAAAACAGCCTTAAAAGCGATTTAGAATGGTTTTTTGGTTGGTTAGTGGTTAGCCAAAAATTTGACCGATAGGAAGAGATGGGGGGAAAACCAAAGAGCGAACCGTGCTTTGATCATATTTCGGTTAACCAAGCAATCTTGAATTGGACCAAACGATCTATGATGTCAAAAATTATGCATTCGAATGCAGTTGGTCCAAATATGGCGGTCCAATCTAGGAACCAAAGACGAACCAAAGCGATTCGAAAAATTAATAAAAGATCTAATAAATTTAACGGTTCAATTAGTGGATTATTGGAAATGGAGATAGTGGTTTTCTTTTTATAATCAGTGAATTTGTTTGTAAAATGAGGTGGGTTAGGAAATGTGTGTTGTAATTTAGAATAAAATGGGTATAATTATTGGAAAGGTGTAGATAATGATGAGACGTCATGTGAGTGAAAAACACGCAATCTTGCTCTTTTAAAGGAAATGTTAACGAAGATAAGGCACGTCTAGGTAGGTGACGTGAGCTCGTCTCAAATTAATTAGTAGGAGATTGGCGAAGTAGTCGTAAATGTGAAATTAAGCATTAAGCGTACTTGATTGAAGGTAAATAAATCGGGTGTAATTGAAGACGGGGATTTTGCAGGTTCTAAGGTTTGGTTCTGGCGTTTTCGTTGCACCTGTGTTGACCGGATATAATAAAAATAATAAAAGAGGAGTAAGAGTGTGCTTGAATAAAGAGGACGAGGAGAAGAAAAAAAAGTTGGATAAATTGAGCGCTCGCGCGCGTTGCCCGCATAAATAAGTCGTTCCTTATTGCTCGTTCGTTCGGTGGAGCGGAGGTGGTGTGAGGTGAGGTGTGGTGAGGTGAGGTTAGGTGAGGTGAGGTGAGGCAAATTCCGTGTATGACTCGGGATCGGGACAAGTGCAAGGAGCATGCAACATGCCACGGTACGTGCCCTCTGCTCTGTTATCCACTATCCAGGTTTTGGGGTTTGGGGTGCGAGCCTGTTTGTCCGGTCCTGTGCCCTATAACCTACATGATGCCCTATCAGCCCCGTGCCCCGTGCGTGTGTTTAAAGAGTAAAAAGATGAGATGACCGGATGGGCCGGAGAGTATGTTAATTTGGCAATCGTTTTGCACGCGATTCCATTGTGGCTATTAAATGTATTAGGTATTTATTCGTGAGGATGTGTGTTGTGCCCTGTGCCCCGTGCCCCGGCCACGGGTGCACGGAACTTTTCTTCTTTACGACGTTGTTTGGACTTGAATTGGTTGCGATGCGCTTTCATAATAAATGGCACAAGGAGCACAGGGTTTACATAAATTATTTCTTTACAATTTTTTTACATTCATTCACCATTCAATCACAAGCATTAAACAATCATTATCTTGACCTTTTAACCAAACACCACCAAATTAACAACTTTTTCGACAAGAATTACTCAATCATCTCAATATTTTACTTATACCTTCAAATCTCATCCATAAACAATAAACCAACTAACAAATCTTATAATGTAATTTTAATCTTAAAACCATCATTTGGTACTTTTGGAATTCCTGGAGAGGTCCCAAGGAGCAAAAGGCAAGATCGAGCCAATTGTTCTAGACCCTCCTTGAGACATCTAAAGTTCTATATTATCTTCTACCATTCTGAGAAATCAAAACAGCTACAAACATTTTTTAGTCTAAAGTTTCTTCTCATCTATTTTCTGGGTAAAAACTTGTAAAATGAAGTAAAATGATCAAAAAAACTTCATTTGATCTTGTTCACAGAAGACAATAGCATATTTAAGTTCTAATGCCGATTTTCCACTATACGGACGAAGTGGAAACAAAACAGAAACCTGAAACTAAAAAACGTAGAGAAAGAAAGGCAATTCGTTTTTTTACAATAAATAACGAATAAGGAGAGAATATTCCTTAGAACTGCCTTGCTTTAAATATAGAAGGTGCATCAAGCAACAATTGTACAAGTTACAAAGTGCGTTTCGTGCTTATTAGCACTATTCAGCATCATCAGTATCACATACTGCTTCCTTGAGTCTTTTCCCACAGGATCGGGATGAATTGTTGATTTCTACACCTTCAGCTCTGGTATATGAAGTACAATGCGAGTTCATCGAGCAATCCACATAGTAGAAAAAATCAGAGACATCTAACATGCCCAATGAAGGCTTGTGTAGACCGATAACAACACTAAATGACTCTCCCAATTTTCAAAATGATATCTTGTCCTGTGTTTACGTATCTGCCTTCTCATATTAAGCTCTTGGTTCCAAGTAAATTAATACAACAGTTTTGGTATAAACCTTTTAGAAATTAAAAACAAATTGAAGACGGAAAAGAAGAAATTTAAAGAAAATAAATTGTTTGGGCACCACTCTATGAATTTTACATATAACCCTAAAAATCTTTCTTTATGCCCAAGACCACTTTACAAATTACTAACCAAGAAAAAGGAAAAAATTTGAAATTTCCCTTTCAAGAAAATAAAATATAATAATTGTAGTTTTTCAACTCAATTAAAAATGACTGGAAACAAAAACAGATCTAGAATAAAATCCTGTCCGCTCAGCGGAAATTGAGGTTTTTTACTTTTGTATTTCGTGTTAAAATTAAAAAGAAAACACTAACGCGACTAGTTTGGTGGAAAACCAGATTAAGAAAATTCATAAAAATTGTAAAAATCAAAATTTTTGAAAAATTCTCACACGTTCGTATTTAGTGAGCTGCGATGAGATGATTGGAATTTTTTTTATCTTGTTCACGGTTAGGGACAAATTTATGTGGGGTGGTACCATTTCATCGACAACCTTCTTCCTCGTTTACATTTTCTACTGTTTTATCAACAAACCCGAGAACAAACCTTTTCTTCGAGAAAAAAGTTTCATCAACAGAGAGACAGTATTTTTTCATCAACAAGACGTGTTTCATCGACACACACGTTTTATCATTTCCTTTTTTTCGACAATACCATTTTAAATTTTAATGAAAATAATTTATATACAGCCTTGGCCAAAATTATTAGGACCCTTTAAATTACATGTTATCATGACCAGTAGCTAAAACGAGTCCTTCTATTTTAGTTATTATTTAGTTTATACTTTAAAAAGTTATTTAAACTTTACACAAACTCTATAACAATGACCCAAACCATCTTGTTTTCAAATGATGATAAATTTTGATTTGTAAACACTTGAATCAGTCTTTTGTACCTGCACACATTTATAGGAATCGCTAATTTATTTATTTTTCTTCTGAAAATGCTTAAAAAATAACATTGGAGAATACCAACGCCTAAAAATATAGTTTTTTCAAAAAAATTCAAAATTTATAGTAAATATTTCCAAACCTTTATAATGCACAAAATGTGCGCTGCAAACTGCAATTAAAATTAGGTATAGGACTTGGCAATGTAAATTTCGATTACTTTAAAGAATCAGAAAAGACGATATGCAACTTTTAGGCTCAATTTACAATCTTATTATGAAACTATTTAAAAAAATTAAAAACGCCATTTTCTAATCCTTGTAATATATTTTCAGGATTAATTTACAAAATTCAAATCGATTAACTCTTAATTAAGTTATGATTATTTAAAAACCGCCTAAAATTCTAGTGGCATCTTTTTCGCACAGTTTTGAATATAGTTAAAATCGGAAGACTTCTTTTGAGTTTGCTGGTAGCTTTTTAGAAGACATTAGAATGCCGATCAGCGGTCAAATAATAAGACAACGACTTTTACAAACAAGCCTGAAGGGATAAGGGATGCTCTTCGAGAAAATAAGCATAGATATCAGAGCCTAACAAAAAAATCTTATCTAAAGTGGACTCTTCAACACTAACATTTAAAGTGGTTTGATCAGACAAGTCTAAAGGTCTATCTATGCAAAGAAATTTAACATTTAATTTAAGATTTATTACTTTTCATTTAACAAAATTGTGTAAGATTTGTGCACCCAGATTTAAGACTTAACCTAAAAAATGAAAAAGACGCACATCTTTTCTTCAATTATTAATTCTTATGGTTTGTTTGCTTGTAAGTTCTTATTATGTTTGTGTCTAAATATATTAAATTAAAATTAACATGGATAATATGGAATTTCAACTAAATTTATTTTAAACTTTTTAAGCATGCGCAATATGCCTAAAATTTAACACAGAAATAAGAGTTGAAATTATAACAAACTCTGATTTCTTAAAAGCTAATTGTTAAATCTTAACTGTGATGAAAAAACAGACCAATTTAATGCATGCATTTTTTTATTTTTTTTAGGTTATGCATTACTTCTTATTTCTTAAATGTTAAATGTGTAAATAGACCTTAACTTTGTAGCAGGCCTTCTTTAGTTTCATATAAACAAAGAATGTATGGGCCAACATCCAACATACTATTTTACTAAGTACCTAGACATCACAGTTAGAATGAATATTTGTTTACATCTCAAGATGTTTGAAACTCCTTGTAGTAACATTGATTTAGTTTTATAAAGTGCCTACTAATTTTGGCTAATATCTACAGATTGGCTTTTGAATTCTAGTTTTTCTTTATTTTGAAACCTTTTAAGTCACAATTAAAATATTTTTAGAAAAATTTGATTTTATAAATTTTCATAGAAAACCTCTCTTGAAAGGTTACTCTAAAGTTCAATGCTAAAAAATTCTTTTGTTTTCTTCTAAATGAGCAGGTTATCCACGTAGTTTTCGAAAAGTATTTATTTAGTATAAAAACACTTCGGAATGAAATTCATTGGTCTACAAATACATGGAAAGTTCCATGGAAGAGGGACGTTAAAACCATTTTTGAGAAAATTGTTTTTTTTTTTAATTTCTGATAAAAAAATTGAACTACTGCAAAAAAATGCGTATACAAGTTTATGCATTGAATATTGAATATCAATGTCCGAAAATCTTTTTACATATTGAAAAGACACTAGATAATAATTTTGTAATTAATTGTTCAGTTTATACCAAAATCGAATTTGAGTTAAAAATAAAATCACTCCACCAAACTAAAAATCCTAATTCTACAAAAAAGCAATCTCTTTTATTTTAATTTCTAAGTTTTGACTTTTGGAAATATAATTTTCATGTCGTCCTAAAGCACAATTGCTGCTTTTTATACAATAAATCACCTTGCCTAAAACTTCATTTTGACTTTAAGAACAACCAATCAGCTTTCTTAAACTTTTAATTCAATAACTTTATCCAAAATCAGATATTTTTGTTTTTTTGACAATATTCAATTTTGGACATTTTGGAAAAACAACCATCTTGTATAAAATTATATTTTTGGTTTTTTAAATAATTAACCTTCTTATATTAATCAAATTCTGATTTTAACTCCTTAAAAAATAAGAACACCTTGCCCTAATCCCAATTATGACTTCAAAACACAGAACAATCAACCTACTTCTCTTCGTCTAAGCCAAAATGTAAGTTTTGATTTTATTAAAAAGGCATCTTGTCAAAATCTAAAATTTTACACTCAGAACATTTAATCATATTTTTTTAAAAAACATAGTGTTTCTTTTTGCTTAGAACATACAAACATCTTGCAAAATCAAATATGGCAGCAAAACTAAAAAAAAAACTATTTTGATTAAAATCGCAATTTTAGATTTTTGGACAATCAATACAACTTTTGATCAAATTTAGTCCATTTTGATAATTTTTATTTTAAAAAAATCAAATTTATGCAGAAGCATTTGGAAAAGTGGATTTTGAACATCCAAAAAATCATTTAGACGTTTAATTTTCTTGCATAATCAAAATGCCTGTAAAACTTAAAACTTAAAACAAAAAACAATTATTTTATCGAAAATTGAAATTTTAGATATTTGGGCAATCGATTATATCAGACTTGATACAATTCAAAATGTCAAATACTAAATTTTCAGACGTTTTTTTGTTGTATTTATAAAATTTGAAATTGGCTCATACGTCCCATGAAACCCTCGACACAATATTATTATAAAGTAGGTAAATCGACTTTTTAAAATTTTCTAAAAATTACACTTTGAATGACCTAATTTTCAAAAAATTGTAAATACATTAAATTTTGTGGTTTCAAAAAAATTCTTATCCGTTTTTTTATTTTTAAAGAACCAGGAATATAAATCATTATCTTAAATTTTTTGAAAATTTCGAGTATATACCGAAAATTACAAGCAACAGATGTATTTTTTACTCGTAATTTTTAATATACATTTTTTATTGTTGTTAAAATTTAAAGTTATTGATTGATTTGATTGGTTGATTTTTCATAAAAATTAAAAATGTTTTAAGATTGTTTTATTATTGTCGTTGTTTATAAATTCAAACAATTTCGTTTTCCCAATTTCTAATTAAACTATTTTTTAAATATTATTAATCTATAATAATTATTTTTTGAGTTTACAATTTATTTTAATTTTTAATTATTGAGGATAAAATCATATTTCTTTTTAAAAACATAATTTTTATTATACAGGGTGAGTTTAAAGTAACGCATAAAAATCATAACTACCTTATTTTTTGGAATTTTCCAAAACGGTAAAAGTCGTGTCGCTATGTTTTAAAAAAACTGTATTTTAAACTTAACAAAAAACTTTTTTCGGTCATGTCAAACGAGAAATTTTTTTTGTTGAGTTCAAAATAAAATTTTTAAAAATAATGCGATATGTTTCTTAACGTTTCTGAAAATTCCAAAAAAAATAAGGTAGTTGTGATTTTTATGCGTTACTTGAAACTCACCCTGTATAAAGAAATGGCACATTTTTTAATGTTAATACAAATTATTCGTTTCAATATATTTTTTAGTTATGTTGATGCAGCCACGGCTTAAAATTAAGAAACATCTATCAATTGTTGATACAAAACTGAAAGTATATTTGGTACTCCTATAAATTTTTTTGGAGATATGGATAATTATTTCACGTATTTTAAGTTTAGTAAATTTTTACCATAGTTCAATTGATATTTCTTGAATTTGTACAGTTTTTTAAACAAAAGTATAAGGTAGTTGCTCATTTCTATAAATCCAAAAATTGTTATTATTAGTTATGGCTATTTAGTTTGCCACGAAATTGAGAAATAAAATGGCAAATTATTAGGTATTACTGATTAATTCATTATTATACAGGGTGTCCCGAAATTAAGCGGCCAAACTTTAGGATGCGATTCTACAACTAATTTTAAGAAAAAAACTTGCTATAAACATGTGTCCGATTTCGCTTCCTAAGAGAGCTACAGCCCTTTAAATATTGTGACTAAAACTAGGTTTTATGTCATTTATTTGAAAACGGTTGGTAATAATGATTTGAAATTTGGTGTAAAGACTAATACGTTTAAGATATAATTTCTCAATTTTTTTCAGATTTTTTGAAAGCTCTGAAAGTTTTTGAAAGCTCTCAAAAAATCTGAAAAAAATTGAGAAATTATATCTTAAACGTATTAGTCTTCACACCAAATTTCAAATCTTTATTACCAACCGTTTTCAAATAAATGACAAAAAACCTAGTTTTAGTCACAATTGTTAAAGGGCTGTAGCTCCCTTAGGAAGCGAAATCGGACACATGTTTATAGCAAGTTTTTTTCTTAAAATTAGTTGTAGAATTGCCTCCTAAAGTTTGGCCGCTTAATTTCGGGACACCCTGTAGAAAGTTGTAAGTTTCAGGTTCAATATTTATACTTTTATCAGTTTTCACCATAACTGTTAACATCAAAAGAGCAAACTTTTCGCTCTTCAAAATATCTTCTTTTTTAGATTTTTAGGTAATATTTTCTCATATAAACCAAAAATCAACCGTTAACAAAAGAAAGGTTTTTTACAAAAGTTGACTTCAAAAAGGATTAAACTCAAAACTTTTTAATATTTACCCACAATAAGTAACAGTAAATGAAATGAAACTATTATATTTTAATTAAAACAATATACAATCCAAACATAAAGTTGTAAGTAGAAAATAAAAAAGTACTCGAGCTTATTAAAACGAAAGCAGGCATTGTGAAGGTTTAAAACGGTAAGCACACGTTGTTTCGAGATGTTTTTTTTGTTGAGATACTATGGTGGTGAGAGTGCTAATAAACGGGGAAACAATCGTTTGTCGGCAAGCGCTAAAAAAGTTTTGCATGAAGCACATACCTCCTTTTTATCAACAACTCAATAAAACGAATCCAAGTGCCCAGCACTTACCAGTTGAGTGCTGTTGGGTGAAACTGTAAGAATTATTTTACGATTATATTCACTTTTTTATGTAATTTACAGACAGAATGCCCAAATTAGCTTAGGGGGATATTTTTTAACACATCTAAAATTTATGTGTCTTCACAATTCGTTGGTCTTTTTATTTATTTCAACATTTTTTTGGTGAATTTCTACAGGGTGTTCCATTTGACGTTGGACTGTATGGGTAACTTTGTTATTATTGGAGATGGAAAGTCGGTTAAATGAACAAAGTAGTAGAGATTTTTTCGAATATTAATAATTCATTTACAAAAAATTTAAATGTCGCATCGTTCCAACGCTATCTTGGAAAAAACAAGAAAATGCGATTTTTAAAATATGGCTATAACTTCGTTATTTTCGGTGGTACCAAAAAAATTTTTCGACTTGATAGAGACAATTTTTTGTGTACAATGCAGTAAAACAAATGAATATTTTTTTTCGCCAACGGATTGACCGGAAATGAACCAAACTTATTTTTTTCTTATGGCAGCCATATTGGATTTACACATATTCGAAATTTCGGAATTTTTATGAGTAATTTGATATATCATATGTAATATTTTAAGAAAAATCGAAATAATTTTATTTTACTAACCAAAAATGGCCTTGAATAGATGTAAACTGTCAATACATACGTGTTAAGATTTATTTTACATTTAATATTTTAAATAGTTACATTTATGTTATTAACAATTTACATCTCTTAAAGTCCAATGTTAGTTTGTAAAATCAAATCATTTTATTTTTTTTTTAAATATGACATATGGTATACCAAATTACTCAGAAAAAAATACTGATTCCAAATATGTGTAAATATAATATGGCTGCCTTAAGAAAAAAATAAGTTTGGTTCATTTCCGGTCAATCCGTTGGCGAAAAAAAATATTCATTTGTTTTACTGAATTGTACATAAAAAATTGTCTGTATTATGTCAAAAAACTTTTTTGGTACCACAGAAAATAAAAAAGTTATAGCCATATTTTAAAAATCGCATTTTCTTGTTTTTTCAATATAGCGTTGAAACGATGCGATATTCAAATTTTTCTAAATGAATTATTAATAATCTCTACTACTTTGTCTATTTAACCGATTTTCTATCTCCAATAATAACAAAGATACCCATACAGTCCAACGTCAAATGGGACACCCTGTAATTTTGCATTATGGCGCATTGTGTACGCGGCATTAAATTTAAATCAAATTTCAAATTTTTTCTTTGATTTTAAGTGGTTTTTTTCGTCGAATTTTGATGAATTTTCATGTTTTAATTTAATTTTAATGAATTTCTAATAAATTCACACATCTTTATACTCAAAAGTGCAGTTTATTTCTTTAATTTTTAGTAATTTTGCATGAAATTAAAGTGAATTTTTATCAATAATTTTGAAGAAGGTTTTTATTTAATTTTAGAGAGTTTCAACTTTTTTTATATAAAAATTTTCAGTTATTTGTTTTAACTAATTTTCAGTGAATTTCTGGTATTTATAGTAGCTTCCATGAATTGAAAGGGCATTTTTATAACGTAATTTTCAAGTCTTTAGCTCAAAAATGACGAAAATTTCTCCAATGAGGAAGAAAAACGAAAAAAATAATTGATATTTTTATATCTTATATTTTAGAAATCATAATTATAAATAAGTTGTTTTTTGTTTCAATTCGATACGACAAATATTAACGTAAATATAAGCGTTTGAATTTTAAGAAAATTAGCCCCTCCGCTTCAACTATGCGATGCATTCTGACGTCATTTCTTCCGAACGCTGTCCGTTCCGTACACTTGATTGTTTCTAGACGGTTTTATAGTTATTATCTTTTAATACTCTCATAAAATATTACTATTAGTTATTAATTAAAGTAGGACAATTGTTTATTAATTTAAAATTTACATCTTTATAATTTTTTACTTATGAAATTTCACTTTAAATGTTATACAACTTTAGTGTGGTTTTTACAAGTGTGTAGCGTTTCAAATTAAAAATTTGAAAGTTAATAATTTTGGGTTGTAGTATAAAGAAATAAGAAAAAAAATTCAAGGCAGTACGACTTTTTGTTCAAAAGATATGAATTTTTATATAAAATATGGCTTTCTAACAAATGAGTAAAGGTGTATTGTAAAAAAATCATATTTCGCTTAATAACTAAAATTAAAAAACGAAAATTCGTACAGATAAGTTTGTAAAAATTATCGATATTATCTTATTAAATTTTTTAAAATTTAATTATTATTTAAGCTACATTACCTAGAAATATTTAGTTTTGTTTGAGTTTTTGCGGTGTAAAATTTTTTTGGGGGGGTGTAGAGGGCAAGTAACCCCCTACATTTCATCTATTTTCTATTATCTTTCATTTGCGGGATCGATTTTGAAAAGATTCGAAAAAATATTTTTTGAGATATTTTTAAGGCTTAAAATTTTTCATGGAAATAGATTTTTATTGTTTTTCTCGAAAACTGTAAAAGTTAGTGATTTCAAATTTTTACCAAAGGTAAACACCATGGATAGACGCGTTTTAAAAAATATTTGGTTAAAATCGGTTAAACAGTTTTTTTGGAAAAAATTGGCAAACTTTTGGCAAAATTTTGGTACAAATACGGGCCTGGACGACGTAATTTTATACCAAAAATTAAAATTTTCAGGGAATTTGGTGGGGGAGGTAACGGTGCGAATTTTAAGCTATTACTCGTGCCGGCGGTTCTAATAGATTAGAAGATATTAATTATTTTGTGAAAAGTAAAAAATTTCAGACCGCAATTTTTGTTCCAAACGGAGATTTTGCATATTTTTGCTACATTTTCGGTCATAACTCGATAACGAAAGGAGATAGCGAAGTGATTCTTTTTTTGTCGTAAAGTGGACCATGAAAGCTTTCAGAAAATGTACATTGCGTTAGGGTAGAATAAAATTTGAGGGACTGATTAAACCGAAACTCGAATAAAAATGCGACTTTTTTAAATGCGAACTTAAAAAATTTAAGATTTCGTTGTTTTTCAATATTTAAAAAACCCTATGCGTGGGCGGTTTTAATACCAAGAGTAGATTTATTAGAATTTTTAAAAATGAAAATCCGTTAAAAAATAGGCCGACGGGAGCCGCCGACCCCTAAATTCAACATTTTTATATTTTTACGCCATAACTTTTTAACCGCGCAAAATTTAAAAATGCACTATGCTCATTACACCACGAATATTGTTGTTCTTTGATAATCTGATGTAAAATTGAGAAAATTTTAAAAATTGACGGTTGCAGAGGGGGCAGACCAAAGCGCGCGTTTGAGCTATTTTATTAACATTTCACTTGGCATTTTTTTTTCAAGTCCAGGGGTAAAATATAATCGTGCTGATTTTTTCTCGCATAAATAATAAAGAAAGAAGGGAAATAAAAAACATTGGAATATTATACACGGTCGGGATCATAAGTTACGAATTTTCAAAGTCGGCGTCGAAAAAGCACTAATTTCAAACTACAAATTCGAGGGCGCCAAAAGTACAGAAAAAATTAAGATATCAAAAAAAGCGCTCGTTTCCTGATGTAGCGCAGTATGTAGATGACAAATCAAGAAACCGCGATTTTTGTTCACCTGCCGATCTTCTAATCGAAGCCGCACAGTTTTAGCACTTTTTCCGAGCGTATAACCCGCGCGAGGCGACTAGGAAATAATGACGTCACTCAGCTCGCAAGGAAAAAAAGTAACGACGCGCTATTTCATAAACTTTGTTAATTAATTGCGAAGCCATTTTAAGTGCTAGACCAAAAATTCAAATTGCAAAATTCAAGTTAAAAGGTACTCTTTTATATAAAATTATATTAAAAAAAAATGGTTTACAGACTCATTGAAAAATTTATGTTTTGAACTAATTTTGGAGAAATTATTATGAAATTTTTGAGGTTTAATGCATGAAATTTTTCCTAAAATAAATGACAACAACAAAATGAGTTTTCTAAAATGGCGAAATTAGACACCTTTGCGCTCGGGTAATAAAATTTTTGTAATCCGAGAACGCGAAAATGAACCCTATTAAGTATTGCTTAAGGGTGAACGATTTTTGTGTTAAGTTTCGAAATAATTTATAAATGTTTTTAGTTAGTAGCAATCTAAATGAATGTATAGAAGTTGGTTCTATTTTTAACCTTACAGATTACTTCTTTATCGCATAGTTCCACTGAAATGTCAACAATAATTAATATTTTTTGTACAAAAATAAACATACATATCTTAAATATTATCAACAATAATAAATCAAAGTAATATTTTAACACTTGAATCGATGCTTTTATTTATATTTTTATACTTGCAGGGCAGAGTTGCCAACGTTGTAATATTTTATTAAAAAGACTAACCTACAAAAGTGTAGATAGCGATATCAGATTATCACCAAATTTAGTTGTACATCAATGTAGAAGAGCTCTACACGTGTGATTAAAAAAGTGTTTGTAATACGTTCATAGCTGGTTTTATCATCCCTTTTCGGATTAAAAACATCCTGCATTGCTTTGTAATGTGCACGGGGCTATCTTTGTGTGCTCGACAAACATTTATCCGATAAATTCCTGATACCACCTTATCATAATGCCAAATTTCACTTTCGCCCTTGTTAACTCTTATGACTTTAATTATGATTATTGCGAACCGAGAGTTTGTGACAGCATGATTAGAAGCACCATGGCGTACGTATTTATTATTATTAAAAAATACAAAAAACCTAATTAATTAATAAATGAAGTAGTGTGAAATCTGTTGAAATGTAAAAAACTGTGCGTTAATCTTCTTACAATGGGGTCTTTTAAAAACACAGCTGTACACCTTGAGGGCATGTGCTTTTGCAAACAACATAATTTGTGGTATGACTTACATATAATTGCGACCTGCGTGTAGAATGCTTCATGTTTCAATTATAATTCTCTTATGTTTCTTTGGCGCTTTGCTGATTTGCACCTAATTGTTTTAAATTTATTGCAACCGGTAAAGTCGATTGAATTAACACTTTACTCATTATCACTTTCCAATTAACATTTTCATCATCAATTATTACAAATTGATTAAAAGAAAGTAAACAATGGCTTGTTTATTAGAATTTTTATCGCACGAACCAATGGAATAGGGTTTTATATTACCACGTACTGTAATCATGATTGTTTATTGGTTCATTTGTATTCACTTATCATAATCGTTATGCTTTTAATCGCTCGAGTAAATAATTATTTGAACTTCATCCATAAAGTTGTTATGTTTTTGTTGGCATTTCATATTTATTTGTTAGCAACGAGCAACGAACTTTCTGCCACTGTAATCAAAAATATTTAAATAAAAATATTTATTAGTAAATGTAAAAAATTATAGTGAAAAAGTACAAAAATTTAATATATTTGAAGAATATACAGGGTGATGATAAAGTTTGAAACCTAATTCATAAACTCCGTATTTAATTTTTTTAAGAAAAAGAAAATAGCTCGGGCAGGTCAATTTTAGTTTCTAAAATCCCATCTCTTGGTATAATAAAAATATTAATGACGTCACTAGTGATTTAGCAATGACGCCATCATCGATTTTTTTAAATGGAAACCCCCATTTTTTTCACTGGTTTTTGATAGACATTTATGTCACTTAAACGATGATATAAAAAAATTGTTGCATTTGTAAACAAATTTTCGTTTAAAAATTTTTTAATATAAACTTAAAATTAATTTGTACTATTAAATTTGAAAAATTTGAATGTTGTATAAGATTTATTTGGGCCGATTTCAATAAATGGTAAATTTAAAATTTTATTTTTTGTAAATTTCCTTACATTTAAATGGAATCAAAAAATTAGGTTTTCAAGACTATTTATTAAATTTTGTTAAATACATTTAACATTTTACATGTGCATTAGAATGCGCATTATTTAAACATTTACTTTCTTTTGTTATTATTAGTAACTTCAAATTCATTTTAAATTATTTTTATAAAACCTTTTTCGTTAAATTAAAAATTTCCTTTTTTGAATTAAAAAAGATATTTTATTCAAAAATTTGTTAAAAAATTTAATTCTTTTATATCATTGTTTAAATGACATGAATTTCTATCGATAATGAGTAAAAAAAGTGGGGGCTTGCATTTAAAAAAATCGCTGATGACGTCATTGTTAAAGCACCAGTGATGTCATTAATATTTTTTTTTATATTTAGAGATGGCATTTTAAAAACTAAAATTGACCTGTCCGAGCGATTTTTTCAAAACAATTAAACACGGCAGTTATGAATAAAGTTCCAAACTTTATCATCACTCATCACCCTGTATAATTCTAATAAACCGAAACCTAAGGTTACATTCATTTATAAGCTCCCTTTTCAGACGAGATATTTCTGAGAACAACAATATACACAATTTTTCAATAAAACTGAGTAATGGCACCTAAATTTTCTTTACACAAGATCCGAAAAGTAAAAAAAAATCTAAAATTTTAAGTATTTATTAGTGTTAAAAACAATTTAACATAATTTTTTTTAAGAATTGGGGATATTTAACTAAAGTGAAATCTAAAATAAATAATTTGTAATTCTTTGAGCTACAATAAATTATTTTATTTAAGTTTTATTCTATAAAAAAAATGTATAATCTATTTAAGCCTTTAGAAAAATTGACTTTTATATTTTCCATTCCAGGTATAAATAATTTTTCTACATGAATCAAAATTTTTAAAACATATTAAGTACTTTATTAGTAATTTAGAAACAGTTTAATTCAATAATATAATTTATATTTCAAAGTAGACAACAAATTAAGGTGATAAAAAGTGAAATTATAAAGATAAAATTTATTTCGAGTTTCGAAGTTTTAATAATAATGCCAGTAGCTGTGGGTTTTCTTTGAAAGCAATTTAAAACTCATTTTTAACATGTATGTATGTACTTTTAACAACAATAGTTTTCTAAATTGGTTTGTAAATAGTGTTTTTAAATACCTTTCTAAGAGCCAAAGTCCACAAAATACAAAATGTTCAATAAACGTACATTAATTTAAAAACGTATTTTTTCAAAAATTGTATAGAAAATCTTTTTATTTCCAAATTTTACATAAGATATTTCGATATTAGTGCAAAGTGGGTCAAACGAAGATTTCCTTTTTTGAATTAAAAAGATTTTTTATTCAAAAATTTGTTTAAAAATTTAATTGTTTTTTGTATCATTGTTTAAGTGACATGAATTTCTATCGATAATGAGTTAAAAAAGTGGGGGCTTCCATTTAAAAAAATCGCTGATGACGTTATTGTTAAAGCACCACCAACGTCATTATTATTTTTTTATATCAAGAGATGGCATTTTAAAAACTAAAATTGACCTATCCGAGCAATTTTCTCAAAACAATTCAATACAGCAGTTATGAATAAGGTTCCAAACTTTATCATCACCCTGTACATATCTAAGTACCAAAAATATTTTGTAAGAAAGATAGTGGATAAAAACTATTGAATAAAAAAAAACACTGATAGGTTTATAGTCCATCGTCAATTGAAACCTGGGAACTATCTCTGAAAATATTGTTTTGGCACAGCGTATTTATTCAGATATTGGTGACTGAATGAAGATAAACTACACTTTTAGAAATTGGCACTTAGACCATTTAAAAGTTACACTCTTCAATTGGTCAAGATTCTTTAATGAAAAACGTAGAAAGGATGATTCATACATCAACATTCTTCATTAAACACTTTACCAAATTATCATCAATTACTAAGATTGTTACATTTTCAAAACTTTTACATATGTACACCTCTATTTTTTTTAAGAATTTAAGAAATATATTGATTGCTGATTATGATTAATGTAGCAAAACAGGGTATACAGGGTGTCCCATTTGACTTTGGACTGCATCGGTATCTTTGTTATTATTGAAAATAGAAAGTCGGTTAAATGGACAAAGTAGTAGAGATTTTTTCGAATTTTAATAATTCATTTACAAAAAATTTCAATATGGCATCGTTCCAACGCTATCTTGAAAAAACAAGAAAAGATTTTCAAAATATGGCTATAACTTCGGTATTTTCGGTGATACCAAAAATTTTTTTTGACTTAAAACAGAAAAATTTTGTGTACAATGCAGTAAAACAAATGAATATTTTTTTCGCCAACGGATTGACCGGAAATGAACCAAACTTATTTTTTTCTTATGGCAGCCATATTGGATTTACACATATTCGGAATAAGTGTATTTTTCTGAGTAATTTGATATATCATATGTAATATTTTAAGAAAAATAGAAATAATTTTATTTTACTAACCAAAAATGGCCTTGAATAGATGTAAACTGTCAATACATTTGTGTTAAGATTTATTTTACATTTAATATTTTAAATAGTTACATTTATGTTATTGACAATTTACATCTCTTAAAGTCCTATGTTAGTTTGTAAAATCAAATAATTTTTTTTAATATGACATATGGTAGGTATACCAAATTACTCAAAAAAATACACTGATTCCGAATATGTTTAAATCCAATATGGCTGCCATGAAAAAATAAGTTTGATTCATTTCCGGTCAATCCGTTAGCGAAAAAAAATATTCATTTGCTTTACTGCATTGTACATAAAAAATGTCTGTATTATGTCAAAAAACTTTTTTAATACCACAAAAAATAAAGAAGTTATAGCCATATTTTAATAATCGCATTTTCTTGTTTTTTCAAGATGGCGCTGGAACGATGCGATATTCAATTTGTTTGTAAATGAATTATTAATATTCGAAAAAATCTCTACTACTTTGCCCATTTAAACGACTTTCTATCTCCAACAATAACAAAGATACCCATACAGTCCAACGTCAAATGGGACACCCTGTATAGGGTGACCATTCCCTCCGGATTTTCCGGAACAGTTCCGGATTCATGTTTTATGTCCCATACAAGTAACCGTTCCAAAAAATGTCCCGTATCAGTAAGCGTCCTGTAAAATTTTCCTTGAAGTTTTGAATTTACTTAATTGAAGAGAATTAAACATTTTTTTATCTAATCAAAGAGATTATATCATTAATTTTTAAACACCTCCTACGCCATCCTGAAATCTGATGTCCAGGATTTCATATTTCAAAGAATAGAAAAAGAACTGAAAACAATAGTGGAGTAGAAAATCCAGAACTTAAGGTATCAAAGAATTGAAAAAGCGCAAATTATAGAAATTGTTCGATATGCATAGACTCACTAAACTCTTTCTCGCAAAGACTAAATCGAACCCACAGGATGACAGGATCGTCCTCGGGATTGTCTAAATTGATGCATGAATGAGAAACTTCACAGCATCTACCAAATGAATGCAAAGTTAAAAGTAAGCAAAAGCTAATTAAAGAAGAGTTGAAAACAATACTCAGGAAGAAAATCCTAAACTTCATCAATGTACCAAAGAATTTTTCGAAATGAAACTTTGAAGATCTTCGATGCAAAACAATTATCTTCCATTTATTGTATTAATTATTTCTTCGTTTTTTTTTCGTAGAACTTTCAATTAGTTCTTTTGACTCTTAATTTTTGAGATTGGTGAAACAATATGATTTTTTATTTTAAGAGAATTTGATGTTTTGGTTTTGTAGTTTCAATAAATTTTGCATATGCATTGCCACAACAAAAATTGAAAATTACCTGTTATAATTAACTGTCACAATTTTAAATTTTAAAAAACAAATTGTGTAGTAATTAAAATTCGATTTAAATTTAATTTATTATTTAACCACGAATAAGACGCCCAACTTTACATGAAAACTAGTGATTTTTCAAAATTTATAAAAATAAAGAAGTTGAATTCCAAAGTGACCCTTCATATCTCAATCAATTGATGAAAAGTATTTGTGTAACTATTTTTCTGGGGATCCCTGAAACGTCGCCAACAACGTACTGGAGAGCTTATCCGCCATTTTCCGGACATCCTGTATATTCTTCATTTGTTTCTCTTTTTTCTTGTACTTCTACTTGTTGCTGCATCATCTTCAATATTAAACTTTAGTTTCTAATTATTATAATTTGTTAAAAAAAAATGAAAGGTTGGAGATGATACATATTTTTAAAAAAATATTTGGTGAACATCGAACCCCACAATACAAAATATTCCTGATTCCGCTTCGGGATGGAATTACTTTTAATAAATGTTTAAGGTTCAATTATTTATATTTTTTTAAACGTTGCGGTTTTAAGTATTTTTTTTTTCATAAGTAAGAAATTAAAGAGGTACCAAAATAATTTTCTTTCAAGATGTCCAAATTTTTCCAAAAAAACATCGTATTTTATGAATATTCGAATATTTCCAAAAAAATAGCAGTTTAACAGAATTTATTTTATCACTGATTATTTGAAAATAGAAGTCGATTTAAAATTACTAATAAACAAAAAAAAATAAAAAATATTCACTCCAGGAATTGAAACATAAAGCAAAAATTAATGACAAAAATTTTAAATTATTAACTGTTATACTGAAAGTAAAAGAGATGTCGACGCATTCTTTTTAAAAAGGTACGAGTCAAAAATTATTTTTTCTACAAACGTGTAAAAATGGCACTTTTGACACTCATGACAAGCGTTTTTTTGACAACAGTTATTACTTTCTACACTAGTGCAGAAAATACATAACAAATCCATGGTTACTATGTAAGCAACTACTAATATTTTCATAAATTTTATTAATATTATTCGTTTGTAGAAAAAATATTGTATGATGTGCGTGTTAAAAATGCAATATGTCACTTGTATCAATTCTTCGCTCGTTCTACAAACTTTCATATGCGTGCCATAAACATGCATTTTTAACACTTACATCATAAATAACTATTTTCGTTTTATATGTAGGTTCTATAGGATTTTTTCATAAAATCCAAAGAACTAAACAATATATGTTAAAAATATGAATCAAAATGTTAAATTCACATTACTCTTGATAATCGTTTCTTATGTATTCTGTCTCCTGTCAAATTACTATTTTATGCCTTAACCGTTTTTATTAAATACCAAATACCATGTGCTAATTTTTATATTCTCACTGTGACAATCCACCCATGCCCTTTAATACAGGGAATTCAATTATGATTGTTACCGCAACTATGCAACCAAACATGTTCTGTAGTGACTTTAGACTTGCTAGGTTGGTTTCCTGTTAAAATTCATTCAAATTCTGAACAAAAATGTTAGCAGTAACAGCGCTGTTAAATTCATCATATCAAAAAAACGCTATTTAAGTGACGGCTCATCTTATGTGTCATTTTAACCAAAGCGTTTCTCAGCATTTTTATACAAATTATTTCTCAAGTGTCTTTCAAATTTTGTTAAAAACTTCGTTTTACTCTCGGTTTTACTAAAAAAACGCCACTGAATTATTGATACAGGTATTGACGTTTACTTTCAGTGTAGCCAACTGTGGAAAACTTAGATTTCCTACCATGCAAAGTTACCAATATTACTCATTTTTAAAGACCCCGTATATTATTATTGAATTTATAATCAATTTTTTTATTTTCCTAATCGAAATTAAAAAATTCCTCGAAATATGCCAAGCCTAAAAAACTACCCACGTTTGGTTCAATATTTTAGGACATTTTCATTTATGTAATTTGAAGTACTCGTTGCGAAAAAGCTAAACCGACAAATACTCCTAATATTAAACCTGCAACTTTTTGCACTTTTTTTTGTCGATTTTAAAGACAAACTACAGCCATAATACCAATCAAAAAAATCAAAATCGGTTTTCTTTTCTAAACATTTAAAAGAATGTCGAGATTCGCTTTTTTTTCGTATTTTTTTGTTTTTTATTTATTTAGGCTGATTTTTAAAAGTGTAAAAAAATTTCTAAATTTCAAAAGCCTATAACGATGTTAACTGCATTATAATTTATGTTTTAAATTTAATACAAAACTTGCCTTGGAGTATCCTTTTCTAAATTAACTTTGAAAAAATCGAAAATAAATACCTAATAGTTAATTTGTATTTGTTTTCCTGGGTCCAATAAGGTTTTTATAAAATAACTTAATTTGAATTTTATCCCACGAAAATCAGGAAATTTGAAATCCATAAATCGTGATAAACTAAACGTTACAACTTTTTAACATTATTTGATAATCCTGGGGTACACTTGTTTTATCTTTTATCTTCTTCTGATTTCTTCTTTATAGTCTCGTCTTTTCTCCAGCGAATACTTCTTAAATCTACCCCTTTTCCCAAATTTTATCTTTTCTATAAAACAAATGAGATTTTAGATTAATTTGGATAACAAAAATAAGTTATTACTAAAGAAATGGGTAACTTTTTATTTCCATTTGATAATAATGTTCTAGTACTGTTTTTTACTAGACTAGTAAACTAATATTTTGTATTAAATTCTTATAATTATTTGGATTATTTTTTTAATAATTGTTTTCTTTTTTCAGTTCAACACCAAAAATTATAATATCGAATTTGGCGCCTCATATCCGATTTGAAGACATCGAGCACCTCCTAACGCCTCACGGAAACGTCGTCAACGTCGAAAAGCTCACTTCAAAGGACCCACAAACGCAAACTGTCCAAATAACTTTCGAAAATGTGGAACAAGCACAACAGTAAGTATTTCAGTAGATTATAAGGCACCGATCTGACTCATGGCATGATTCAAACTTTTAGAGCCGTTAATCAGTTGCATGGAATCGAACTTGAGGGGCGGCAGATCAAGGCGGAAATGGCTAATGACAAGAAAGGAAGGCGAGGACCCAGGAGCGCAGCTCCTTTTGGCAGCGTCCCCAGCCAAAGCAGGCAAACTGATTTTCCATTAAGAATCCTCGTACAAAGTGATATGGTAATTAATTAAATAAAACTACTAAAAATGTAACTTTCTTCAAACAAAATATTTACTTTGCAAATGGTTAGTGCGGCTCTAAGTATTTATTTACAAAAGATGATATACAAAAGTAAACTGATTAGATAATAAAAATTACTAACAAATTAACACCTTTATATTACACTGCTTTTTGTATTTTATCATTACATATATCTGCAATATGTATTTATTTCTGAGATTCTGAGTGAACTCAAATCAAAATTGATTTATATTTCGTACCATATTAACTGAAAATAGTACATATAAATAGTTATGACTTAATTATATGATCTCCCCCATATACATTTAATGCAAGCTTTCCATCTCTCGGTGAAATTAGTTCTTCTTTTTTACTTTTAGTCCAACGATACCAACTTCTTTTTGTAAAAAAGTAGTTTTTAGTCATTGAAATTTATAACGATTAAATTAATTGATTTTTTAAATTTGCAAAATTGGGCACTCTCTGAAGGAAAGTGTTTTTTCAGAGAAAAATTAATAAGGATAGAAGAGTCGAGTAATCGATCAGTTTTTTTTATTATAAAATTTTTACATATATTAATCCTGCTGAGGTCTGAAATGAAACATTTTAAAACTAATAAAGTAATAAAAATGGATCTACATTATCGATTATAAATTTTGTTATAAAATAACAAATCGCTTACTTTCCTAATGAAACCATTTGCATTTTATAGAATTCTGATTTTAAACATAAGAGCAGTCAAAACATATTTTTTCTCTCTTAAAAGCCCTAAAGGCATTGCATCCGTAGAGGGTCTATTGTGCTCACCCTTGTTTATGCCTTGACTCACACTGGGCTGTTAATACATTGCTTCTCGCAGATTGATGGACCTATTTTATTCTCATTTATACTCATAAATTTTACATACTGTATCCCTTTTTTTAATTATTTAGGTTGGGGCCATAATTGGAAGACAAGGTTCAACGATAAGACAAATCACTCAACAAACCCGTGCCAGAGTGGATGTTCATAGAAAAGACAACGTAGGTTCTTTAGAAAAAGCTATCACAATTTACGGAAATCCAGAAAATTGCACAAATGCTTGTAAGCGAATCCTTGAAGTCATGCAACAAGAAGCTAACAATACAAATAAAGGGTAAATTTATAATTCTTACAAAAATAATCTGATAAAATTATTAAATATTTAATTTTTAGTGAAATCTCTTTAAAAATCTTAGCGCACAATAATCTCATCGGAAGAATAATCGGAAAAGGGGGTAACACAATAAAGCGAATCATGCAAGAGACCGAAACGAAGATCACTGTTTCTAGTATTAATGATATTAACTCATTTAATCTCGAACGTATTATCACAGTGAAAGGTATTATTGATAATATGAGCAAAGCCGAGGCACAAATTAGTGCCAAGCTCAGGCAGAGCTACGAGAATGACCTACAAGCCATGGCACCCCAAACTATGATGTTCCCCGGCCTACATCCAATGGCTATGATGGCCACAGCAGGTAAAGCTCCCGGTAAAGAAAAAACAAAGTATAATAATACCTATATTTTTTATGAAAATCACTTTTTTGCAGTAAATATTCAGATTTTAGTAAACTACTTAAAAGTGATTTTTGTAATATTTGTTTTCTAAAACTTTAAATATGCTTGATTTCTAAGTTTTAAAAAAATATTTAATATCAACATGACTTTCAAAGTAAATTTATTTGTCATAATGCAAGTAACATTTGCTACATTTTGAAAACAGGATTTTGTCTCTCCCTTCCACTTATAGACTATACCTGCAGTGTGTAAGAGTGCAATAGAAAATCTTGTTTGTAAAACGGACAGACCATACTTCTCAAGTTTTGCTCTTAACCCTCATGTCCACTTGTAAGTATTTTCAGCAAGTGCTTGTTTATCAGTTTACATGGTCTTCAAGTGCTCTCAGAGAAAATTTACTTGCAGGTGTGGACGCGAGTTTTGTTACTAAATGTTTAGTAATGCGGCACTAAAACTAAATGTTTAAAAGAGACATATTAGAAGCATAATTTCTGTACAAGATTTATTTTAAGTACAATCATGTTTTTCATATTTTAGTACACAAAAGAAATATGATAGCCAATTAATTTTTGCCGTTTAAACCATTTCTCAAATTACTTGTGGCAACAGGTACCTACATCAAATTGTTCCAAATTTTACGAAAAGTGTCAGTGATCATATTTCGTTTGTAAACCAGAAGACTTATGTACAAATGAGGTTAAAAAAAATGTTTTTATTTCTTGTATTTTAAATATTGAGGACTGAAATCAAGCATAGTTTATTTTATTTAGTAAAAAATTGAAAATTTTTTTTATTTATTTATAGGCATCGGATATGGTTCGAGAGGATTGTACACCGGCCAGGCTCCTTACCCTGGAATGTATCCTGCAGGAGCACCACAGAGTGGTGCAGGTGATACGCAAGAAACCACCTACCTTTACATCCCAAACAACGCTGTAGGTGCCATTATTGGTACTAAAGGTTCACATATTCGCAACATTATTCGATTCTCTGGGGCGACAGTTAAAATTGCTCCCTTGGATGAAACCAAACCTCAAGACTTACCCATGGAACGCCGAGTTACAATTGTAGGCTCACCGGAGGCTCAGTGGAAGGTAAAGATAATCAATAAATAACTTTAAACTTAATTCATATTTTTTCTTATTTCCAATTAGGCACAGTATTTGATATTTGAGAAGATGCGTGAAGAAGGATTTGTTGCTGGCTCCGATGATGTAAGGTTAACAGTGGAAATCATGGTGCCAAGTTCGCAAGTTGGAAGAATCATTGGAAAAGGTGGTCAGAATGTGCGGGAGTTGCAGAGAGTGACTGGAAGTGTTATTAAACTGCCGGAACAGGGTACAAGTCCCCAAGAGGACGAAACTACCGTGCATATCATTGGTCCATTCTTTAGTGTTCAGGTAAGTGTCAAATTTTGTTAGTTCAATAAAATGCGAAGATAGGTCGAGCTTGTATCTCAATGTACTATTAAAATGTTGTTCAAGTTATAAATAAAATTTCTTTTTGTTTTAGTCTGCCCAAAGACGGATTCGCGCGATGGTTTTACAGTCAGTAGCGCCGCCACAAGGGAGACCACGTGGCCCTAGGGTGCCGAAAGATCAGCAGTCGGAAGCGCCTGCTGAGGGACAACAGTAAATTTAAAACTACTAAAAATCAGCAAAACTGCCATTAGCTGCATGGGTTTAATCATACGTTATTAATCAATAACATCTCGAGGCCTTCCACGGACTTAAAAATACTAGTTGTATATAAAATAACATATACAAATATTGAACAAAAAACCTCGATTACCTCACTACTAAAAGTGCATCTAGTGCTTCATAATTTTACTGGGTAAAGTTGTTAGAGTTATCAGTTCTATTACTTAAGTTACGTTCATGTTTGCTTCATTATTAAAATATAAAGTAATTTACGTTATGAAAGTCTTTTTAGTGGAAAGTTTTGAGAGTATAAAAAGTTAAATTTTTTTCTAATAACAGTATGGTGTAAACTGCGTGCGTAAAAACTACAAAGAAAACACACACACAAATATAACTACCTCAAACAAATCAAAACAAAAATAAGTTGAGAATTTAAATGTTTATTATTAAAAATTTCAGTAAAAACACAGAAATAAACCAACCAATATGACCTCAGTTAAAACAAAAAAAAAATAAAACAACCAAAGATTTATATGTAAATATAAATATATATATATTTAAGCATGCTTTAATTTATTTAAAGTTAAAGCATTCGAGTTGAGTTTTAACTTATTATTGAAATAAAAAATTAAAACGTGTTTTTACGTTATCACATTTACTGATTTTTGACATGGATATAAAAAAAACAATCACTACAGTCACAGTTAATCAATAAAATGGAAGTCGTTTACATCTATAAGGCGGAAAAGTTCCTTTAAGAACGTAGACAAAGCAGGACGTATTCCTGCCTTGTGTACGTCCAACCATCGTGGCTGTTGTTAACTTATTTAGTGTGAATGTGTTTTAATTATGGATAAAATATGTGCGTGTGGCAGACTGCAATATCTCAGCCTCCGAATTACAAACGAATTAAAATTATTCCATTAATAAAACGGTGTGAATGTGTGACATTTTTTAACTATTATAATTATATTGTTAGGAGATTGTTAAAAAAATGTTGATGATTTATGATTTAAGGTTTTGTTGACGAGCCGCTATAGATTATATTATATTGTTAAGGTGCACACGCGGCTTGTCAGCACCCTTTGCTGTGATTGTTAAGGATATCAAGTTGTGTAGGGGATGAATTAATAAGGTTTTTATTTAAAAATCTTATTATCTGCAACCTAAGAAAATGATGAATTAAATAATTATTGGCAGCGATTAATTCCCAATTATTTTTTCAAATAATTTTTTAATTCATCCGTAAGGTTGTGCTTAAAGTACAAAAAGCTCGGAGGTGTAGAGGGGCCTTTACTAAGGCCCGCACCCGAACAATCGGGGAAGTTGTAAAAAAAATTATTTTTGATAAAAATTGTTTGTTGGGGAGGATATTTTTTGTTAGATTTTTTAAAAAATTAATTATAATATAGCGGGACAGCTATGATTAAATTTGTGAAAAAAATGGATATATTATATATAAATATATTGTATAAAAAATTAAATTATTTGTACAGATTTAAAGTGTGCCAAAGTGCGAGGCAATTATTAGTGAGTTTAGACTTTTCAATCAAAAATTAAAAAATATATAAAAGGGTACATATATTTATACTGAAAGAAGCACTCAAAATCGATCCAATAATATCGGGACGCGCAATTAAGGTACAAAATTTCAAATACAATCCATTTATTTCACGCCGTTTATTAACATCGAGCAACAAAATCTAACGCAAATCTGTTAAATTTATTAAGCATAATTTTCCAACCAATTTATTAAAAATTAAAAACCCACCCCCCCTCCAAAAAGTAAAAAACGTAGATTTTCGATCCATCCATAAAATTATATGTAAGAGATATCTCGTTTGTATCCCTCCAAGCATGACACTCAAGACTAATTCAGAAAATAAAAATAAAACAGACTTAGGTACGTTCCGCAACACATTTAAATAATAAAGTCTGTTGTAATAAAGAATTAAGTCGCATAAAAAAAACCAACCAAATCAGGCAAATATTATAAAAGCACTTAAGTTTTTTAATTCAAGAAATCATTTAATAGTGCCTACTATAATTAATACAACTGAGACGGTATGCGTGTTTAATTTGTATTTAGTTGCGACTAATTATTTTCGTTAAAATTTCAATTGCAAAGGGCATTCATTGCGAATAAATACAAATACACGTATGCTCAAAGAAAACAAGAAAACATAAAATTTTGTTTAATTAATTAATAATAATAGTGTTATATTTTTCTTCTGTATTATTGTATTCATATAAAATCTGTTTAAATTTAAATATGCCGCAAGGAGACTGACTATTTGCAGAAACCCGGCCGTTTTTCTTTTTTACTATAGTAGCTATTAATACTTTAGGTAAGGATTATCGTATGGCCCATAAATTCCATAAAAGTTTTCTATGTTCAAAGGCATACTTCAATCCAACCTAAGAAGTAACTACCTCATATAATTATTAATTTTATTATTATTAATCTATAGTATGTTGTTCATGTTTTATTTTTCAGGTATAATAATAAGTTTAAGTTTTTACTGGTGAATACTATTTGTACTACCATTAAAAAATAGTAATAGGCAAAAAGATGTGTCAGTGTGCCATTTCTTTTTATGTATGTTGGATGTTGATAATAAAAAAGGCTTGCCAGGCATTAATAATAATACAACCCGTATAGTAAAAACACTTGAACAAATTATTAATTACTGGTACTGTCCACATTCTATATTCAATAGCGATTATATTATATTGAAAGACGCATTTACATGCGTATTTAATAAAAATAGTTTAAAAATAATGCACTTCTTATCTGTAATATATTTAAAGAAACAGAAATGGTTTTTTCTCAGGTATATAGCTCAGGACATTTAAATGCTATATAATTGTTTCTTTCTGTTTTTTTATTAATCATGCCTTAAAATGCCAAGCCTGCGTTTGTTACTTCATTTACAAACGCAGCACTGCATTTAACCATGCCAACCAAATTATAATTTTTTACAATTAATAAGTATATGTGCTTGAAGATTACAAGGATTGGTGTAATTATTATTATTTTTAATACCTATTATATTATTATTAATGGCATTATATACTACATACTACATTTTTTTATATATATTATCGTAATGAGCTTATTATGTTTATCACCTTATAAATATATATTTATTCCACTAATCATTGGTACACTTGAACTTTTAAAAGCAGATTTTTTTATATAAAAAAAAACTTGTCCAATAATTTCAGTTAAATAAATAGTGTTCCCTTATAAAAAAATTGAAATTTTCTGGTTTTATTTCATTTACCTATCCTTTTATTTTCCCAAAATAAGCTGATGACTATCAAAGAGAACTTTTAGAATACTTAAAAATACCAAAACCAAATTTAATTTTGAAACTTTTATAAGAGTAACTTAAAATAAATGAAAAAATAAGATTCTTTTAGTGATAATTTTTTGCCAGTAGAGATTTGATTAAATTTCAATATACAGGATGTCCCATTTGACGTTGGACTCTATGTGTGTGTATCTTTGTTATTATTGGAGATAAAAAGTCGGTTAAATGGACAAAGTAGTGCATAGTGCATATTTGTATGTTCAATAATAATTCGTTTACAAAATAGTTCTAGTTGAATTTTCCGTCTTTTCGGCGACATCTTGAAAATACCAAAAAGTCCCATTTTCAAAATATGACTGTAACTTCTTTATTATAGGCCATACCAAAATCTTTCTTAACAACATAGAGGCAGTTTTTTATCTTAAATTCAATATAGACCGGGAGCTCGCGACAGTTTTTGGTCTCCAATTTCATACAGCATGCCTTTTGGAGAGAATATTTACCCTAAAAGAACAAAAAAAAAACGGGTACTAAACCACTGCACGCTTTCCGATCATATGAAAATTGCATTTCCATTTTCACAAAAATTTGGTGTTTTTCTCTGATTTAATAATGCATGCCCTTTTAGCAAAAGATAGTTAAAATAAATTTAAGTCTTGAAAATCGTAGGCATGCGATTCGCACAGTCCAAAAGGGTTCAAATGGTTATGATATCTTATAATAAAAAAAATATGATTTTTCGCGTTTTCATAATATGCATGCCAATGGAAAGAATTGAAGTTTATGTCATAAAACCCCCATAAAAAAATTGGCATGCGGCCCACGTTGGCTTAAGGGTGGAAAATTTAGGATAAGTTTTGTGGAATGACACTGAAGTTAAAAATTTTCACCAAACTTCATCAGTGTCATGGCACATTAACTTTTCCTAAAAGTTATGTGCCAACTTTTCCTAAATTTCCACCCATGAGCCAATTTTTTTATGGGGGTTTTATGACACAAACTTTAATTCTTTTCATTGGCATGCAGAAAATAATTTAATTTACTTCAGTCGAGTATTATTCAAACAAATCTTCTTAGCCTAGAGTTACTTTTGTAAATTAAATTATTTTATTAATTAAATTAATTATTGAAATTAAATAATTAAATTAATTAATTAAATTAATAAAATAATTTAATTTACTTCAGTCAAGTATTATTCAAAAAAATGTTCTTAGTCTAGAGTTACTTGTGACTATTCATTTTAAGAATTTTGGGTTTTTTGTGTAGTAATCAAACTTTGTTCGATACCCCGCCTCTAAAGGGTTAAAAATGAGTTCATTTGAAGCGATCATGACATTTTTTAATTGTAAATTGCCATCAAAACCTTAATCTTACGTTTCACGAAAAAACAAGTTTTAGCGATTACAGCGCCACCTGTTGCGAAAAAAAAAGTTCCTGGATAAAACCTACATACTTTTTGAATATGTAATAAAAATAGGGGGTTCCGTTTAAGATTTTAAAGTCACCCCCCTTATCCACCCCCAGGGGGGGGGGGGTTTGGGGTTGAAATTTGTTACAGCATCGAACGTCCCCCTCCAAACCATCAAACTCTTTTTGTATGATGTACTAGTTTCGAGAAATTCCCCTGACAAGATTAAAATGAGACATCCTGTAAAAGCCAATCAAATTTTTTCTTAAGTCAATGGATACCAGGAAATAATCCAAATTTTGTTTTTTCTTACAAAAAAATAAATGTAAAAGTTGTATGTATTTGTGATAATTTATTTTATTTTCAAAATCCAAAATTAATAAACTTATACAAATGTCAACAATAACAAAAAGTATGAAGTTAACACCGAGGTATTGACAGTTTACACCTTATACCATACCATATGGTATAGTCAAGGATGTCTACCATTATTTTAAGCCTAACAATTTTTCCTCTAACTTTTTGGAGATTTTAACTTTACTAAAATAGTCCCTGCTCATTTCTCCACAGAAAAGGTCTGTTGACTCATGTCACCAATGTTCTTCATTTTCTTGTAAATTCGGATTTTATTCCACTACGTCGGGTGCTTAAATTTCTATTTTTTTTAGAAAATCACAATTGCCTAAACTTAAACTACTAAAATTATCAGAAAACAATTGCCAAACTTTCAAAGTAATAGCTCTTATAATAACTTTTTTATTACCAAAAATAACACATTTCTTGTGTTCCTCTTTGAGTTGAAATTTGAAATATATCCCTAATAAAGCATTTCCGAACCCTTTTTTATAGGAATGTATTTTCTTATTTTTATCCAAGGAATCACCACCCGAGAGATTTTAACATAAATGTGAATCACCCTGTAGGTATAATAATTTCTTGAACATAACTTTTTAAGGGAGAAATTAGTCATTTTAGAAATTTTAAAACTTATTGACACTTTTTTGAAATTTTTTCTACCAATAATAGTAAAAAGTGATCAAATTTAGTAAAATTTTCTGGGTTGGTCTTTTAAGTGTTTGCACATTTTCTGGGACAAGTTTTGTATAAATTTCTTCATAATTTGAGAATATTTAGACATTGGATAAGAAAGATTTGATTAAAAAACTTTAGTGCATTTTTCAGCAGTTGTACCTACTACAATTTCAGTTATTTTTGAGAAATTTTAAATCCATTAAATTCGAAAATATAAAAATTCTGTTAATAAAACTTTTATTACTTACCTTCTTAATGTTATTTTCGTACTTTGCAACTATCTTAATTACAAAAAATAACATATACATGTAGTGTTGTATTGTCAAGTTTCGATGTATTCTTTACTTTAACACAATCAGCGACAAGGAATTTTTCACCAATATTATTTTTGCAGTTTGATTAATAAAAAAAAAGGATTATGAATCTTGAATTTTTATGCGTGGGGTATAAATCAAACAAACACAATAAAAACTTATTACAATTTATTTTTCTTATCATAAATACCTCTAATACATAATATAAACTTAATACCTATATCTGCTTAAATTTAGTAAAAGAAACAAATTTATTTGATTGAACATAGCGATAATCAAATGGCATAACGAGTTGTTGACTTACATATTCAAAGTTTTGAAGCACAGTATCAGAAGTTGGATTCATCTTCTTAAGAAGACTAAGCAAGAATTTAAAACAATATTTGGAAATTTCAGAAATTATCATGCATTGATCAGGGCTTGTATTGGAATAATGTTTTAGTGCAAGAACAAGGTTAGAGAGTTCTTTAAAAGTTTCATTGGCAGAAACTTTATTAATACCCTCTTCGTCTTCATGAAGCATTTCCCAAAACTTAATAAATTCAACGATTATAGCTACTTTAGGATGGTTGTCTCTTGTTGAAAGTGGTAGAAGGATTTTTTTCAGCAACAAATATTTATCGTTTGCTACTAGATGAGGTGCCAGGTGGAGAAGAACTACATCGGAACATTCATACCACATTTGAGAGCATGCCAGATGCTTGTACGCTTCCCAATAATTTTCCAATTGGCGTGTTTGATACGCTTTTACTGTATGAATCCATTCCTTCGGTATTTTGATATCACAAACAAGTTCATTTTCGATAGGATTTGGCGCATCGGTAATATTTCGATCCAATACTGCACACACCAACTGTTTCTTCATTGTTATATCATCCAAAAACAACAAAACAAAAATCGCCCATTTAAATAAACCGAACTGTTCTAACTGCGCAGAAAATACAGTTGTTAATTCAATTTTGGTCCTTTCACTCAATACCCCTACAGACATAGCCAAAAACGCTTTATACATCAACCAAGAAAGCCTAAAATCACATCGGTTATCCGTATGGGTTAAAGGTGACAACAAATCATCCAAATCAAGTTTTTCATTCTTAAATAATTTCATCAAATGGAAAAGTATATCCCATGTACCTGTTGATTGTTTCGCCAATATTGGGTAAGGTTTTGCAACATAATCATTTTCGACAGCCTTTTCATAATAATCCAAAGCGTAACCAACTGATTTCCATGAAGGTACGAAATACCAAAAATACATACCCAAACTCCTGACCCAATCCATGTTCTCACAAACATTTATATCTTTATAAAAAGGCATTCCAGAAAAAATCAAATATAATTTTAAAACCTCTGAATCTATGTGCTCAGTTGCAAAAGTGGAATCCCATAAGCTAAGTTGAAATTGCATACAATGTCTTCCAAAAGTCGTTGACGAAAGTTGACTAAACAACATTGCAAGTTGAGGAGAATCAGTTTTAAAACATAACTCAACAGCCTTACGTATTTTATGACCTGATAAATTTATCAACATCTTCCTAATATTTTCTTCATTACTCTCAAATTGATGTGTGATTAAATCTTCATTAACTAAAGGACCTGTGACATTTTCAAGCCAGTTGGAAAATAATTCTCTTCTCGCCGTATAATTATCATCTTCAATTTTATCCCAAAAAGCCATACATAAATTCCATATATTGGCGTAATATCTCATTTTTACATTTTCTTTATGAATTTCTGAAAGGTCATTTGCCAATTTTGTTAACTCCCTCAACATTTCAACTCCTCGCCTTTCTATGCAACGAGGGATCCAAAGGCCGCCGTCATCTTTATGCAATGAGAAAATTGTGGTGTCTCTTACAATTTCCATGAAATTTGAAATATAGTTCATAAATGGGTCATTGTCAGGTGTTTCTGGCGTTGAAGATTCTTGCAAACGTGAACCATCTAATAGTAATACACAGGATGGGTTAACATTTGTTTGACCTCCAATTTCCGATGAAACAAATTTTCCTCCTAACAGTCCAGTCATGGTAAATCCACGACCCCATCCAACTTTAAAGCTACGTCCTTTAAATACAGCCATATCCATAAAAGCTCTGGATGATATTAATGATTTTGATAAAGGAACATACATAGAAGTGTTTTGCAATTTATAACGATTAATCTTAGGTTTGATTTTAATGACGGAACTTTGTGTTGGCATAGATTTTATGTTTTCTTCGACCAATGATTCGGTTATTTTCTTTGAAGGAGGTTGGTAATAAATATCATCTTCATAAAATAACTCTTTATAATCACATAATGTTTTGTTTTTTTGAGGTACTTCAACAAAAGATTGTTTCATAAATGGGCTTGTTACATTTTGGATATTCATATCAACAATAGGGTCTGTGACGGAAGTAAGGGTGTAATTATAAGGCATATTTGCAGAAGCAAGATTTTTACCGTAGGGAGACATTATCATATCTTGCTCATAATCCATTTGCCTACCGGAAAAATCGCTGTGTTGTAAGGTTTCATAATTGCACAAATCCATAGACTTTCCTAGTTCTTGTTCTGAAATTCCACCTAAACCCTTTTTGGGACTTTTTTGATCTTTCCCTAAATTTGATGCTTCTTCCAATTTCTTATTTTTCTCCACAGTTTTATTTCGTGCACCCATTTCATTTGCAGGGTTCTTTTCAACTACCATTTTTTCATCACATTCGTCTTCTGAATCCGCAAAACCATACTTGGAAAAGTGAGGAACATTAAAAACCCAGGACCCTGTTTCAGGTCTATAATCCAAAAATGTGGTATTTGATTTAAGGCAAACGCTTTTTAAAGAATCAGCGAATTGGTTATTGATAAGCTCTTGTGGATCAGTTTCAAATTCTTGCCTATTTTTCTCTTTTTTTGGGTAGACTCGATCTAAAGTTACTTGTGCTTTTCTATTTAATCCTTCGCCTACTGGTGGTTTCAATTCATCATCGGTATAAATACAAATTTCTCTATATCTGAAGTGAACTAGTTCATCAATATTCAAATTGGAAACATCCATGGCTTCTGGGAAGTAAACATTTCCATAACCAACTCTTCCAATTGTAAAACCTCTGATAATACATGTACCATCTTCATTCTTAAATTTTGAAATTTCTCCAAGAGGTGGAATAGTGTAATATTCTGGGCGAGTACAAATTATACCGCATGTATCAATTCCTTCAGAAGTTGAAGTTTTTGGTTTCTCTTTTCTTACAATTGGTGTGCCAACTTCAATTTCTTTCTCGCCAGCTGTTCTTTCTTCAATTATAGGTTCAGTTGCAGTTTTATTTGTTTCAAGAACCGTCTCTGTACTTTTGGAAGTACTTGCTTCTTCTTTTTCTGTAGCGTCTTTCTGTATCTTTTCACTATCAATAGGTGTAAAAGCAGTTTGTAAAGGAAAATCAAATGTATGAGGAGTGTCTTCACCCACAATTTTTCCGTTTTGATAAACCACAACAGGTTCTGGTTTTTTCGAAGGTCCTCCTTTTAAGTTTAATCTTTTAGCACTTGGTTTAATACGAATATCCAATGTATTGTAATCAATTTTTTCATAATTACTTTCAAATAAGTACCACTTATTTTTGTTAGTAACAGGTGGGTAAACTTTTAGGTTCTTTTGAAGACCTGTGGAAGATTGATTATCCTGAAGTTTAAGAACACTTTCTATATCCTTTGGGTTAGTTGCATAATGTGTTTCAGATTTTTTAATTGCACTTAATCCATCAAAATGGGGCGAAAATCCGTAAGGGTCAGTATAGTCTAACATTGATCGTAACGCAGCAGCTTGCGGTTGTGAAGATAAAACTAATGGCTGGTTAGCAGGTTGAGTTTGAAATGAAAAAGAATTATTTGGTTGCTGTGTTGTTGATCCCATAAATAAACCACTTCCGGTATTTGCACCAAATGCGGGTTTAGCCCCTACATTTCCAAATAGGTTATTTGTCTGTAAATTTGATCCAGTTCCAAATGCCGGAGTTTGAGTTGGTTGACCAAATGCAGGTTGTGCAGGCTTAGCAAAAGAATTAAAGCCACCAAATCCTGTAGGTTGTTGTTGACCAAAGGTATTGGTAGTGGTGGTATTTTGGCCAAATAAACTAAAGCTAGGTTTAGTTGTTTGAAAAAGTGTACTAGCTTGAGTTGATGCTGGAGTTTGACCAAAACCAAATGTACCTGTTTGTGGTGTGGAAAAAGTTGGTTGGGCCGGTTTATTAAAGAAACTACTAGTATTTTGTTGTGCAGTTGCAGGTTGTCCAAATAAAGTGTTCGTACCAAAACCTGTGGAAGATTGGCTAAATAATGGTTGAGTAGGTTGCGCACCAAATGGTTTTGCTGCTTGTACAGGTCCAAACATGTTTGTAGATGGAGTACCAAATCCAAATGTGCTAGTGGAGGTGGCTGGTGCTCCAAAGGGGGTAGTAGTTTTTCCAAATACATTGGGTGTTGTACTTGTTTGTGCACCTATACCAAATGGAGTGGTTTGACCAAAAGTACTAGTTTGTGCACCAAACACTGATTTATTCTCAGTTTGTCCAAACATAGAAGGCGCTGATGAAGCAACAGCCCCAAAAGCTGGAACACTAGTTCCAAATGCTGGTGTTGTACTTCCAAAACCAGTACTTTGTTGTGGTCCTTTACGATTAGCGCCATAATCCTCAAATCTCAATTCTTCAAAAGATTTTCCTTCATATTCTTTCATAAAAGTTATACTGTAATGTTTGGTATTAATCATTGAGGAAGTTCCTCCCTTCTGCATGGTATCAGTACCAGTCACAGGAACAAATTTAACAGATGTACCGCTTTGTACTTGTGGAGTACCAAAACTGGAAGTTCCAAACATGCTTGAAGTGCTTGGCGTTTGAAATATATTTTGTTGTTGCGGTTGTTGAGCTGCAGTTTGACCAAAAAGACCTGTAGATGGTGTGGATGGAAAGTTAAAAGCTGTTGTTTTATTCTGTTGCCCGAATGTAGAGGTTCCAGATCCAAATAAACTCGTACCAGGCTGCGGTTGACTTTGCTGACCAAAAAGAGTATTCGAACCAAATACATTTTGTGTGTTCGTTCCGAATGCTGGTGCACTAGACGCTGGAGTTCCAAATAAAGGAGCTGATTGTTGAGGAGCACCAAACATAGGAGTTGTAGACTGCCCAAAAGCAGGGGTGGCAGTTCCAAATGCTGTGCTTGTAGGAGCCCCAAATCTTTGAGTTTGTCCAAATGGATTTTGGGTGTTTGACCCAAACCCGAAGCTTGGAAATGAAGTGCTCGTACCGAAGCCAGTCCTAGGAAAAAATAAAGGATCGGTTAAATAATAAATATTTAGGCTTACTCTTGGATTATAATTTAAAGTGGGATCTGCATATTAATAACCTAATTAATAAATGTAGATATTTCTTGTATATATGTAAAAAATTAAGTTATCTTCCAAAAAAAGTTCTTGAATCTATATATAATGGGTATGTTTATAGCCTTTTAAATTATGAAATTATAATATGGGAAGGTGCATATCCTACAGCTTTAAAATATCTAAAAACACTGCAAGAAAAATTTATTAACCTCTTAAATTCTGATCAAATTCCACATATTGAGCAATTATATAGGGCTAAGCATATTGCATCACTATCAGTCATTAAGTACTCAGTTCATTTCATCTAAAAGCATAACTAGACATAAACCTATTGAGGTACCATTGTATAAAAAGTCTATCTCACAAAAAAATAGTTTATTTACCACAATTACTTACTTTAATAAATTACCAAATGAACTCAAAGTTTGAACAGTATCTAATAAAACTAAAATGAAAAAAATTCTATTATTCCTTAATCAGTCATAAATTTAAATTTAATTGTAATTAGTCTGTATGAAAGCACCATTGTTGATAATCTTTTCTTATCTCAATTTTTTATTGTATCTCCTCGCTCTCTTTTTCTTTTTCTTATTTTCTTGTAGTTTATATTATTAGTTTTAGGATAAGCTCTTGGGCACAGAAGGGGTTAGTCCCTCAACTTCCAAGTTATGTATTGTAATATATGAATTTGCTTAATAAATTATTCTTATTCTATTCTTAAACACTTATTTGTAATAATCAGTTTTAAGTTGAGCAGAAAACTCGGGAGAAAACTAAATTAATAAAAAAATGTAAAGAAATACACAAGCATTATTAATTCTTTAAAGGGAATTATCAAATAAAATTGTTGCCAAGTAAGCAAAATTTTGTAAGTATTAAAAATTTTCTTACCAGCTACCCATTTATATAGGGTGCCCCGTTCGTGGTTCACCATACGTTAAGGTTAGAAAGTAGAGCAAATTTTATCAAGAAAAAACCAAAAAAGTAGGGGTCCATCTTTTATGGTTTGAAAGTTACAGGGGTTTGAATTTGGCATCGCCCGTTTTTGCCAGAAATCAGTAAATGATCAATAGTTGCTTAATAATCAATTTTTATAAGAAAAGTTAAACTTTGATGGCTTTTGAAACAGTTGAATTATTAAATAATAAGAAAAATGAAGGCGCACCTCAATTGTAACTAACTATGCTTAGAATCAATTCTCATAGGAGTAAGTTTAGAAGGCTCTAGTGAGTGCATAAAAAGAGTTAGGGTTTCAAAATTTTTCATAATTTCTAGAGAATTTAACGAATTTTTAGAAACATGCCCTTAATGGGTCATATCTTGGAGAAAATCTTCAAAAACTGCTAAAAAACAATTTTTCCTGGATTTTTTTTCTTTTCGATTTTTTTTTAATACTTGATAAACGATTTGTGTTTTATGATTCTTACCAATGGAAAGAGGATACTTTCAGCTTTAAAATTATATTTTTTTTAAATCATTTTAGTAAGTTTTTAAGCAGCTATTGATCATTTACTCATTTATGGCAAAAAACAGGCGATGCTAAATTCAAACCCCTGTAACTTTCAAACCATAAAAGATAGTCCCCTACTTTTTTGGTTTTTTCTTGATAAAATTTGCTCTACTTCCTAACCTTGACGTTTGGTGAACCACGAACGGGACACCCTGTATATCTTGAATATTATTAGTTGAATGATAATTTTTCAAACTTTAATATTTTTATTTTTTGTTTGAGAAATGTACAAAGTCTTATCTTAAAGGTAAGTATTTTATATTTAAAAGTTTGGTTAGAAACTTTTTTTAAGTGTGAATCGTATAGATATTTTATAATTTTTATGAATTACGCCAGGTACCACACCCTACAGATGGCATGTTATGACATCACTTTATCTTATTTGAATTTTATTCGATTTTACAATAATTACGGATAGAGATTGTGTGTATCTTTTGCAGAAGATGTCCCACAAGTACAGATATCATATTTAGATAGTATTATCATTGAATTTACAAGATGACATTTTGTTCAATTATTTTTAAAACCATCACACATTTAATTTACATTTTTTTACCACATTTAATAGTCAAAGAGCTGACCGCACTAAGGTTTCCCTAATATAACATGGATACATTTGTTGTTTTATCGGTAGTTTTTAATGTTTTCGAGAATGTGCCACTTTTTTTATGAGCTGAAACTTGAACCAAGTATTAGAAAAATGGCTACTTAAAGTATCTTCTTTTAAACTCTAATGCCCGTTTTCACCAACGATTCCTGAAAAGGGCATTAGTCTTTTATAAAAAGTAACTCTATGAGAGACACTGTATCGCGAATGAAAATACACTGATAATTGAGCGCGGAATATGCGAGGTGATTCATTTATGACAAGTCTGCATAAAGTATGGACACTACTACCACTTGTATGTGCGCATTGGTTGAAATATGAACATGCATCTATGGTAAAGACACAAGTGCTTGAACAAGTATGCACGTCTCAAGTGGTGCATTTAACGCAAAGTAAATTCTGTATCCAGTGTATCCGAGATACGCATACATTCGCAGGCGGCTGGAGAATAGGAATTCAAAATTTATGAATCGCGATACTTGCCAATACTAGCCGTTTTCGTTTATTGGATTTCATGCACTGGGGCTTGACGCACCGAGCGCAACGCTTTGGTTATTTTTGTGCAAATAAACGAACACGGAAAAATTATCTATATCAAATGTCAAAATCTTAAAAGAGGTTAGGTTTATTATTTAATTTTATTTTTATTTAGAAAGTATAAATATCACACACAAATTATCAGTACAAATTCATATTATAATTATAATTCTTCTTCTTCAAAAAAAATTTAATGGAAATTCGTACCTACGGGTACTTTTCTTCCAGTCACAAGCAAATTAGAATTTGACAATTTAAGTAATTGTTAATAAAAACAAAGAGAACAATATTTTAAGAGTATAAACCAAAATATAGTTATGAAACAATAACGACACAAACACGGGTGATATCGAACGCCCAAATGAGCACCCCTTCCCATAGGGGCGTCCGATGGATGAAGATGGAAAAGATGTCCGCCATGAAGTTGGCGGTGATGGGGAAATACGCGCCGCCACGTGGAGATCGCTCGTATGTTTGTTGACGGATGAACAGGTTAACGAGAACGATAGGGTGTATTTTTTGTCCAATTTTTGATTAATTTTTTGAAATGAATGATTAATGACCGCAATGAAGGTGAGAACAAAAAGACGGCACAAATGATCGCCTGCGGCAAGCGATGGAGCCCAGCTGGAGCCGACCGTACTTGACGCGATCTCAAACCGAACTCTAATTATAATTCGAAAATACTTTATTTAGGGTGTGTTCCGAGTTGAACATATGTAGCATATGCAGCAAATATATATGCAGCGTTCCGAGTTGTATTATGTGCATATGGTACATATAAGTCGGAACGGTTTTCGCGCAGCACCTATCCAAAAATGTCAGCCAACTATTTTAAACTTCGTTCTATAATGGGAGTGGGTCCTTATACAGTAATAATAAATAAAAATATTCAGTTTTTAACTTAATATAACTTTAATAAAAATATAAATGTACTTGAAAACTTCCTACCGTTTATAGCCCGTTCTACAGAGTTTTAACAATCTTCTAAGAAGATTAATTTACTATTTATAAACACTCGAATATTTTTTAAGAATTCATTTTTACAAAAAGCAATTTGAAAAAATAATGTTAGACACGATTAATTACCCTAACCGTATCAAGTGCGCATGCTTGCATATCGTGCATCAGCTCCGAAGGTAGTGCACGATATGCGCGATATGTAGAACCCTAATGGCCGCCGAAGACAAATTTTATGCGCCCTATGTCGAACTCGGAACGCGTTTTGTGCTGCATATGCTGCATATGTGTAACACGGAACGCACCCTTAGCATTGCTATTCTGAAGAAGTTTGATAACAAACGATGAACCTAACCACAAACCATAAACATCAGCTAACTGGGGCTTGATGCACCAGACATTAGGTAGGTGCGTCAGGGGTAAGGGGAAGGAAGATTTGGAGCTCTTTAGGGCGTCATGCACCGCGTAAACGTACAGAATTTAGTCACTCGGTACTGTACTGAGCATCTAAAAGTGAATAAACGAAAACGGCTACTGTATCTGTATGCATGTGTAACCTCCATATAAACGCCTGTAGAATTTGGTATTTGTTGTATGCTAGATATCTCGGATACAGTATCTTCATGTGTAAGCGCTCTTACTGTCAGATTGAATTTAAATGAGCATTTTCAGAGTGCAGAAATGAAATCCAGCAAATGTGATAAGTCTATTGCTTTTGATTGCACTGGTTCAGTAAAGTAGCAGCAGGGATTGCAAGGAAAATGCCTAGGACAGTAAAAGTGCACGTAACACGAAACGCTATTAATTTTGAAGCTGTGACTAATGTTTCTGGTTATAAAAACTAAATGCAGTTGGATGACTCATATGCGTTGGTAGTAAAATAAAAAACCGTAAATAACAAGGTACAACAAAAACAAGTTTAGAAACAAATTTGAAGCAAGGTAAAAAAAACTACTTACATATTACTGGCGAAAAAATTTCTCCCAAATATAGTAAACGCTTGTAAGCTTAAATAAAACAATAATTTCGAGCCGAAATTATTGTTTTTTCAGGTATTCTCCCCTTTCTGACCACAATTATACTTTTCAAAATGTACGCTTCTTCTTTAGACTGATGTTTGTGAAATATCAGCTGAGAGGTTAGAATTTAGAATACATCAAAGAGCGTCATGAAAATTTTATTTTTTTTCATGTTGGTATACATGGTTGTCTAACGAAAACTTTTAATTCTATATACAGGATGTCCCAAAAGTGTCAGGATGGGACAAAACGTTACATAAAAACCAAATATTCACGATATGGGAGAGGAGAAACGACCAAATGGTGGATTTATAACTTTACCAATAATCTAGGACCTGGAACCCGCAAATATCAACTATACAATTTCAATGCTATCATTTATAATCCAAACTTAAATTCCACGACATAAGAAAAGAATTTATTTTATTTTATATCTGTGTCCTAGGTCCTAGGTATTTCTGACCATGCTCAGAAAATGGGAGTGAATTGGTTGGTAGTTCATTTGTTGTTCCGAATATGAACGTATTGGTATTTATATTTGAAAAAAAAAATAATTAAATTGTAATATAAGTTTTCTTTGGTTTTAAAATAAAACTATTCGTTTGATTATAAAGAACCAAGCTTCTATACTCCATTCAGTTTTAAGATAAAGTGACTGACAACAAAGTGTCACATGGAGAAACGAATTTGATTGGCCGTTGTATTTTTCAGAAGCGTATTCAGAAATTTTGCCCCCCAAAACAGTCAGTTTGATAGAATTTTAAATCCATAATAGGAAGAATATTATTTGTTTAATTTTTTAAAAATGTTGAGCACTGATACCGACAATGAAATTGAAAATTTTGCCTTTAGCCCTCCTAAGAAAAGACTTAAAAGAAATCATCTCAGTATTGGCGCCTATGAAGTGGAATAACACTTGGTAGCTAAATACGATCCTGTAGAAGGTGACGTTGACATAAATTTCTTGTCAGTCACTCTATCTTAAAACTGAATGGAGTATAGGAGTTTTCTTAACACAAAATTTATATTCTCTCAAAATCGCTGTTATGCTTTGTTTGCGTTTGTGTTTATTTCCATAATGTTGGGTTGTTTTTTATTAACAATTAATATTTTGAACGGGTATATTATTGTTAATTTTGGTTAGAAAATAATCTAATTCATTATAAAGAAAATGACAGTTGACACTAGATTGATACTGAATTTTAGTATGATTTATACTTTATTTTTTAACTAGGAGGAGTGATACAAAAATTAACTTCCCTGATTGGTTAAAAATAAGCAAGATTTACACCGGATAATTATTTTGAATGATTTTTGACACATAACCTCATAATATTAATCATGAAATTTGAATTACTAATGTATTTACATGTATAAATTTGTATTCAGTGCAAAGAAATGGGGAATTTAATTATGTTTCTGTGCATATTTTATCATTAAAAAGTTAAAATAACCTAAAGTTAACCTAACCTAACCTAACCTGCATACTACTGAGATCATTGGGGTCTGGCACCACTTAAACTAACAAATAGGGCAAAAGAAAACTACAAATACGCAATATTTTCATATAAACTATCAATACGTAAGCAAACACATGAAAAATAATCCAAGCCCGGTGAGAAACGCCGTTGTTTTGATGATTTGACGGACTTGAAAAAATCTTGTTAAAAAAATTATGCATAAAATAGCACCATTCGAAATTTCGGTCACCATGTCCGATACTAAAAAAATCGAGTGCATTAGAAACCTGAGAGCCTGCTGAGTAAGGGACAACTTTTTTAAACCGAAAACTCGAAAAATTAAGCCAGTTATGATCAAAAATGTGTATTTATTTATTTATTTATTTTATTTTTTGTTGATCGTATATTTATAGATGTCATTACTGTGTCATTGTATACGCGAAATCGACACGTAAAGATCTACTTTACGTGATGATTTACTTTACTCAACGATTGTAGTATAGGCAAAAAAGTTACAAATGTCATTTTATTTTTAACTTTATTCTAAGGGTTATCTAACATTTTGAAATTAAAACTTATTGAAAATAAATGTTTTATAATGTTTACTCATTTTTAACTTCGATTTATTAGTAAAATAAACTGTACTACTTAATTTTTAAAACTTCAAATGATAAACATTACTTACTTAGGTTATCGGTAGATGGCGCTGTGTTGATAAACAACGTGAATGAAACTAATAATTTTTAATAATATAATTGTATAATTATTACTTTCAATTATATTAATAATTAAAAAATAATTTATTATAAATTTTAATAATGTTACGGACTAAATTAAATATTTTATAAAATGTTTTAATTAATAAGAAGCTTTGAAATAAAAATGTTTTATTTTTATACAGTTGGTACACTTGAAAACAAAAGATTTGCAAATAATTTTCATATTTAAAATCAAAGTACATAGTGTTCTTGAAAAAGCTAGTGTTTTTAGTGTATGTATAATTATGAGCTCATTCGAACAAGATGAAGATTCATTGACTCCACCAGAAGTCGTGGAGAGTGCAAACATTGCTTCACTAAGTCTGCTGCCCGAAAAGAGTAAATTTCGTTATGAAAAAACTTATGAAGAATTTTTATTATGGTGCAAAGAAAAGAAGGTGACACGCCATTCGGAAACCGTCTTTTTGGCATATTTCTCAGATCTTGCAAAAAAAGGCTTGATAGCAAGTTTGTGGCCGAAGTACTCTATGCTTAGAGCAACGATGAACCTAAAGGAAAACATTGATATAAGTAAATTTAATAAGTTAATAACTTTCATCAAAAGAAAAAATGAAGGTTACTTACCAAAAAAATCTAGAGTACTTGAAAAGCAACATATTAATAAGTTTATCACCGATGCTCCTGACAACATCTTTCTATCAACGAAGGTAAGCAAATAATATCCAAAGTAAAAGTAAATCTAACAAATTACAATCAACAGGTTGCAACGATTTTCGGAATAGCTGGGGCATTGAGAAAAGATGAACTATTAAATTTGGAAATCGATGATGTTCAAGACCTAGATACAAAATTTTTAATTACAATTAAGGCGAAGAAAACAAAAACAAATCGAATATTTACAATAATCAATAATGAACAAAAAACCATTTTGAAACTAATTAGACATTATATATCATTAAGACCAAAACACACTCCACATCATCGATTTTTTATTTTTTACAAAAATAATAGATGCTCTACACAACCGATTGGCATAAATACATTTGCTAAGATGCCATCTAGAATTGCAGCGTTCTTAAAACTAGATAATCCCAACCTGTATACAGGTCATTGTTTTCGCCGATCTTCGGCTTCAATATTGTCAGATTCAGGTGCGGACTTTGCAGCCATCAAAAGACATGGTGGCTGGAAATCTACCACTGTAGCTGAAGGATACATAGACAACTCAATCCAAAATAAGGTGGACATTGCAGAAAAAATCCTATGCACTTCTTCAACAACAGCAACAGCATCTACGTCTACAATTACACCTTCTACTTCAACCGCAACAGTGCATACTAATGGTAATGAAGAAATTAACGTGAATTCACAAATGAATACTTTGACCGAAACAATGAATACGTATCAGAACGAAGAAGTTAACTTAAACGTAAATTCACAAATAAATTCACAAGTTTCACCTTATTTTAATTTTTCAAATTGTACCATAAACAATCTTACAATAAAATTAAATAAGGCCGATTAACAATTTGTGTAATCGTATTACATTAAATTAATGATTTTTGTAAATACATATGTATAATAAATAATAATAAATAATCCTACTGTATTATTTGCTTATATTTCAACTAAACTAACCTAAATTGGTTGTATTAATACATTAATATAAAAAATGTTTTTATTATTAATTAAAATAATACTTTTACTTGTGTCAAATTAAATCTGCTTCTCGGCTAAAATTTGGAAAATGACAAACAAATTAAATAAAACCGTCTATCACCGCGAGTGTTTTGAGACAAGATTTATTATGTCCATTGAACGTTGAATACTGTATTATAAGTTAGAAATCTTTGTTGAATACATAACCCAACATAACCTAGCACCGTTGCATCTACAAATGTCAATGGAAGTGACACATACGTTCGTTTTGAATCGTAAAGTAGATTTTTGAAATTAAATTAAATGCGATCAACAAAAAAATATTGTAACCAACTCGTTGGTTAATTAGGCGTTTAATAAACTCAATAATAAAAGCACTCGCTCGCGGAGCTCGCTCGTGCTTTAAAAACTTTCGTTTATTAAACGCCTTTTTTAACCAACATGTTGGTTAAACTACTATTACATGCAAATAATGTACAAAACATTTACAAAAATTTCGACGTTTTCGACAAATTTGGCTTTTCCGGCAAAAGAAAACTACAAATACGCAAAATTTTCATATAAACTATCAATAAATTTTTAAAATTTTTGAAATTTTTGAAATTTTTGAAATTTTTTCAATTTTTTCATTTTTTCAATTTTTTCAATTTTTTCAATTTTTTCAATTTTTGAAATTTTTTCAATTTTTTCAATTTTTTCAATTTTTTCAATTTTTTCAATTTTTTCAATTTTTTCAATTTTTTCAATTTTTTCAATTTTTTCAATTTTTTCAATTTTTTCAATTTTTTCAATTTTTTCAATTTTTTCAATTTTTTCAATTTTTTCAATTTTTTCAATTTTTTCAATTTTTTCAATTTTTTCAATTTTTTCAATTTTTTCAATTTTTTCAATTTTTTCAATTTTTTCAATTTTTTCAATTTTTTCAATTTTTTCAATTTTTTCAATTTTTTCAATTTTTTCAATTTTTTCAATTTTTTCAATTTTTTCAATTTTTTCAATTTTTTCAATTTTTTCAATTTTTTCAATTTTTTCAATTTTTTCAATTTTTTCAATTTTTTCAATTTTTTCAATTTTTTCAATTTTTTCAATTTTTTCAATTTTTTCAATTTTTTCAATTTTTTCAATTTTTTCAATTTTTTCAATTTTTTCAATTTTTTCAATTTTTTCAATTTTTTCAATTTTTTCAATTTTTTCAATTTTTTCAATTTTTTCAATTTTTTCAATTTTTTCAATTTTTTCAATTTTTTCAATTTTTTCAATTTTGTCAATTTTGTCAATTTTGTCAATTTTGTCAATTTTGACAATTTTGTAATTTTGTCAATTTTGACAATTTTTTTCAATTTTGTCAATTTTGTCAATTTTGTCAATTTTGTCAATTTTTCAATTTTGTCAATTTTGTCAATTTTGTCAATTTTGTCAATTTTGTCAATTTTGTCAATTTTGTCAATTTTGTCAATTTTGTCAATTTTGTCAATTTTGTCAATTTTGTCAATTTTGTCAATTTTGTCAATTTTGTCAATTTTGTCAATTTTGTCAATTTTGTCAATTTTGTCAATTTTGTCAATTTTGTCAATTTTGTCAATTTTGTCAATTTTGTCAATTTTGTCAATTTTGTCAAATTTGTCAATTTTGTCAATTTTGTCAATTTTGTCAATTTCGTCAATTTTGTCAATTTCGTCAAGTTCCTGTCAAAATATGTTTGGTTATTTTTTTAGTAACTTTTATAGTGTAAGTTGTCCTTTCCTGTCACTCCTCCTAGTTAAAAAATAAAGTATCTATACCTCTATAATGTTATAAATGATAAAAATTCCTTATGTTGACCTCGAATTTCGGGTTCGGCTTATTGGTAAAGTTATAAATTGTCCTTAAACTTAAATCAATTTTACTACAATCTAAAACTAATAAATACTACTAAATACACAAAAAAGCCTATACTCGCCTTCCACCATTTTGTTACAAAATTTATGTAAATTGCCAATAGATGATGATACTTGCGAGTTTTTACCATAGAAAACTCACGAGAAAACATGTGAAGATTTTAGAAAGTATAAACTCGCAAGTGTTTCAACCGCACTAGCAGGCTGGCCAAATAAGTAATAAAAGGAAACAATAGAATGGAAAATATTATAAGTTATATCCTCTTAGAGGAAATTGCAAATATAGTATATTGTAATACACGTGTGGATATGATCCAAATATCGCACGCAGGGCGCGGTTTGGAGCACGAGCCGTAGGGCGAGTGCTCCAAGCGTCCGAGGGCGATATTGGATCCATATCCACACACGTTTTACAGTATGCTTTTTCTACGACCAAAATAATAATTATTTTAGATTGAAATTACATGAACAGAAAACGTAAGTAAAAGATTAGGGATAACGCGGGTCGTTAGGTTGGTAGTTGTTATTTTTGACTTTGACAGATAAAATGACGTCTAACGTTGAATGATTTTGTTAATTTCATCGATGTTTTTATTGAAATATGTTTTATGTGAAATCGTGGCGAGAATCGTGGAGTTATTACAAATAAATATGCAGATATGTAGTATGTAATACATTTTTTAAATATTAATTACGCTTTCACATTAATTATCAACATTTGTTTTTTCTAATTCTTCTATACTACTGTCTCTTTCTACGGGATTGGAACTACTTTGGATGGTCTGCGATGGAACTAAGTTTAAATTAAAAGTAGTTTCTTTATTAATTGTGCTCGAGCCTTGTGGTTCTGGATATGAATGACATTCAGCCGATGTTGAAGGTTCTTCCAAACAATGTTGAATCGAATTGTGGATGGTTTTTCCAATATTTTGTTTCTTGCTTAGTGATTGCTCAACATATGTCTCCATAACTGTCGTCGACTTCCATCCACCAAAGTTTTTTACGGTCAGAGTGTCTCCGCCAGCATCGGCTAAAATGGAAGCTCCTGACCGACGAAAAGAATGACCTGTGTATAAATCGTAATCAGGTAATTCCAAAAATTTGGCAATTTCTTTTGGTTGATTCCCAATTTTGTTTATGCCTACGACTTGATTAAAACATTTTCCGTTTTGATAATTTAGCCAGAATTCGGGTCTATTGGGGCGAAGATTAATGTATTTTTTACAAATTTCATAAAAATTGCCCGAAATTATAAAGTTTCGATCTACTTTTGTTTTTGTATCAATTAATTTAACCAATAACTCATTCCCTAAATCACGATTATTATTAATTTCCAATTTTTTTAGTTCCCGCCTTCTACATCCACCAGATATTCCGAAGATTAAAACTACCTACAAATTTAAGGAAATTGCATTTAAAAGAAGAATGAAAACGCCATGCTTGAACTTACCTTTGTGAATAAATACTTATTGTCCGGAGCTTTATCCAAAAATTGCTTTATTTGTTCTTTAGTTAGAATTTTTGATTTTTTAGTTTTATATCCTGATGATTTTGATTTTAAAAATGATTTTAATTTTAAAAATTTTGAAATGTCAACATCGTTTTTTATTAATAGTGTTGATCTTAGCATCGAGTATTTTACCCATAAGGTACTGGGTTTAAACGTTTGAGAAAGTTTTTGCATATACGCAAGCATTACATTCTCCGACACGACCTTAATTTTATTTTCAATCGTCCATTGCATAAATTTTTTATAAGTATGTTCATACTTAAAACGGGATTTATCTGGCAACAATTCATTACTTGTAGCCTCTGCTACTTTCCGGATATCTGGGGGTGTACATGTATCTTCTTCAGAATCCGAACTATCTATTTTAATCGTAATTTCTTCTAAATTTTTACAAATTTGTATGTATTTATTTATATGATAAGTTTTAATGCTGACTTACCTATGTATTTATATGTAATCAACAAATAATAAAGATTATAGTTATAAGTTATAACAATTATTCACGAAATTGGTTTGCTTAAAAACAAAGTAGCATTTGAATTTAAATAATATGACAGATGGCTATGTTAAAAGCTGCGTTCGTTTTACTACGAAATCCATTGACGTTTAGATAGTCTATGATCATAAAGCTGTTTTAAATACGAATTTAATTTCAATCACTTGAATTTATAGTTTTCAAAAATTAGGTAAATTAAAATTTTTTACATTAATATTTTAAATTATTGTGATATTTTGATATTTAATGAATAACGACATCATGAACTTGGGGACATTTTTTCAGTTGGCCAAACTGATTTTCATAACGCACGGGTGTGCGTTAAGTGGCACATAATGCTTCAGCTTGTCATATCATTAAGTGACCTATATTTGGTAGGGAGTAGAAAAATAACTTTAATAACCTCGTTGAGGCTATTGCTCTAATTTTTGAATTTAAATTATAATATTAATAAAAGTCAGGAGTTTTTGTCACATTAAAATTTCACGTTTTAAATCACAGGATTTTAAATTGAAGGTTAGGTTATTCACTTCTTTGTTCACATGCCTGACAGCCAATAAAGCGTTGAGCAACTTAGCGGAAAATAAATTCGCTAGAAAAAATGGCTGAAGGGGCAACTACGACGCCATTTTTCTGGCTAAATTTATGGAGAGCTTAGGGGGTATCTCTGTTTCTTTCTATTTATGTTTTTACTCTGTCGCACTCCACTGACTAGTCAGTAAAGTACCGACTAGTCAAATTCAGTTGTAACATGATTGGTTTATTTTAAATTCCCGTTCAAAGATCGCGTCGGTTTCCGAATCATTCCGACTTAAACATACGGTGCAAACAAATATCTGTCACTTAAGAGGATAGTCCGCCAAATGTTTGAAATGCGTACTCCTCGCTAGTAAAAATTGATTTTTTGGTGTTTGTAATAAAAAATTTAATAAAAACGCTCTTGTATTGCCTTCAAATTGAATTTATTTTTCATATAGAATTTTTGTTGTTTAAGTTTAATAAAGTATAGGCGCGTAATTTTTTAAAAAATGCGTTTTTATCATTTTTTCAAAATTACTCCCTTATAACAGACTATATACATCAAAAAAAAATTCTATATGATAAATAAATTCAATTTCAAGGCAAAACAAGAGCGTTTTTGTTAAATTTTTTATTACAAACACCAAAAAATCAATTTTTACTAGCGAGGAGTACGCATTTCAAACATTTGGCGGACTATCCTCTTAAGGAATTACGCCAAGCTTAAAGGCCGATTTATAACGTTACCAATAATCCAGGACACAGAACCTGAAATTCTAGGTCAACATAATGATTTCTTCTAATTTATAACGTTACTCAAAACCCAGTGTCAACTGTCATTTTCTCAATAATAAGATTTATTATTTTCTAACCTAAATATACCCGTCAAATATATTAATTGTTAATAAAAAAACAGCCAAACATAAACGAAATAAACACAAACATAAACAATGCATAAAATTCATTTTGACGGAATATAAAATTGTGTTAACAAATCTCCTAGAAGCTCGATTCTTCGAAATCAAACGAATAGTATTATTTTTAAACCAAACACAAACAATGTTACAATTTTATTAATAAATTTTCAAATATTAATGCCAATTCGTCTGAACGAATTGGCATGAATTCGGAACCGTTCGGAACCACAAATGAACTACCAACCAACTTCACTCCCGTTTACTGGACATGTGCAGAAATTCCTAGGACCCAGAAATAAAATAAATTCATTTCTTATATCGGGGATTTTATGTTTGTGTTATAAATGAAAGTATTGAAATTGTATAGTTGATATTTTCGGGTTCTAGGTCTTAGGTTATTGGTAACGTTATAAATCGGCCTTAAAATTTAAGTTGAAGTGGTGCAACTGGGCCTAATAGTGTAGGATTTATATTTATGCACCCCGATTTAACACTTGATAACCTAAAAAATGGAAATACGCGCTTCTTTCCTTCAATGTTTATGATTTATTTGTGTTATAAGTTCTCATTTTAGGTGCTTTCCAAGTAAATTTTAACTACTTTGAAGTGAGTTACTTTAAATGCTTTAAACTACTCAAAGTAAAAATGCGCTTGGAACACATAAGGAGTTTGGTCAGTAAACATAACCACAAAAACCGAATTATAACCAATGAGAACGCGAATCAGAACCCCCACTCCCCAGGAGTAGTTCCACGCTAAAATTAGGTAGGTACTCTAGGGGACGGGGACGAGGTAAAATGGAGTGCTTCAGAGTAGTTCACTCCGATCCGCTTGGAACATACTGAAGTAGTTCGGAGTTACTCTGGAGCGCTCTGGACTACTCAGAGCGGTTACCTGGAAGCGCCTTTGTTTGTGTTGAGATATATTAAATCAAAATTTAAAAGAAAAACGGCGAATTTCAATTTATTTTAACGCATGCGCAATTCCCGTAAAATTTAACATTTAAGACCAAAGATATGAATATCACCAACTATTAAATCTTAAGTCTTATAGCGTTTTCGGCTTACTTGCACTGGCCTGCACTGCGTTGCACTGAGTGCATTTCGGGTGTTCGGCTTATAATTTCAACTCGCATTTTCTCGGTGCCGAGTGTTCGACTTCGAGCGAAAAGTGCACCAGTTGTGCACTGAGTGCAGCTTTTCTCGCACCGGCTCCAAGAGCTCGTGCTGGTTTCAGTGCAAATATGGCGGACTTATTCCAAGATAATAACGATAATAACAAAGCTCAAAAAATAAAAAAAATTACAAAAATGGAAATGTTCCCAAATATTTTATCATCTCTTCTTCGGATGACGATAAATTTTTCATTTAAGCTGGGAAAATTTTAAAAAAAGTCCCAAAAATTAAAAGTTTCATGGATATATAGTTCTTGAGTTTGTTGAGTAATATTCCTTGGGTCGTCCATATTCATGAATTCTTTTTTTGAGACTTTAGTGACTTGTTAAGTTATGATAAATTCAGCACCGGTTCACTAAAAGGTGTTCGGCTTATAACGTGCACTGGTTTGGTGGAGTTGCACTAGAGGTGCCCTGGATGATAAACTGGGGCAATGCAAGTTCGCACCAAGTGCACTTAAGCCGAAAACGCTATTAGTTCTCAAATCTGGTGCAAAAAGGGTCTCATTTAAACCAAGTACTTTATTTCTTAAATCTCTCTGCATAAATAGGCCTTTATTCATGTCTCGTCAGGTTTTGCGCTATTTCGCCCATTTTGCGATATAATAAAAGAAAATCTTAAAAAAGAAATTTGCCATATCTTCAATAGAACAAAAGGAGAAGCAAATGAACAAATTTAACACAAAAATAAATCACAATATTCTACCAAATTATGGGACATCCAGTATATGAGATGGATATAAAAAGTGTACAGGTGGAGTAAGAATTAGGTCTTACATTTTAAAAATACTTATCAAAGGGGGTATCAAATTAACATTCGAGTTAAGGTGAATTAATAAGATATTCTTATCTTGTTAAAATTTCAATAAGATAAATTAACATAAAAATAATAAACAGTTGCAAAACGAATATAGCTTAACCTATTTTAAGCTAACTTAACTCTTGTTATGACTTTTTATTAAATAAAAATAAAATGTTATGGCTACTACAAGGATACCAGAACAAAAAGTTATATTATGTGGTGAGTACGGAGTTGGGAAGAGTTCAATCTTTAGAAGATTTGCTAACAACACATTTGTAACTGCAACTGATCGACAGTCAACGTTGGGACTTGATCATTATGAAAAAGTTTATCGAGTCGATGACAAGGATATTAAAGTAAGCTTAGTTAATTAATTTTAATCAAATTTAACTCCTAATATAAAATTTTTAGTTACAATTATGGGATACAGGAGGAATGGAACGTGTTGCGTCAATCACATCGAGTTATTACAAATTTGCGGAAGCTGCCATCCTAGTATTTTCACTCGATAATCCTGCTTCCTTTAATGCATTATCACATCACTTATTGGATATTGTTACATACGCAGAAAATGCTAAGATTTATTTGTGTGGTAATAAAGCAGATTTGGTTAATACTATTGCCCCAGTTTCTCAGGCTGAGATCGAATCCTTTTGGTAATATTTATTTTGCTGAAAAAATGTTATAAAAAGTTTTATCATTGGCGGAATTTCAAATTTTGTGCCCCACGTAAAACTATTTATTTGGCCACGATATTGAGTCATTTTATAAAAAGATTATCTTCCTACCCACGATTCTATGAAGTGGAGTATCCTTCATTATGATAGTTCTGTTCTTGAGTTTTGTTGAAATTTTCACTCCGGCTAGAGCACTCCTACATAAATAACAAATAAATATAAAAATTAGAATTACCAATTTTTGTGTACATGAATTCCAGTACGATAACTTTATAAATAAAAATTATTAAATATTTAACATTTTTGAATTTCAGTGAGCAGTGCCATAGTTTAATCAACAACACCTACAAGATATCGTGTAAGAACGGAGAAGGTTTGGAAACGATGTTTGAGGATATAGCAATGCAACTAGTCCACTCAAACCGTTCTCGGCTAGAATTGCAAGCTATGGATAGTCACGGGTTTAAAATTCTAAGTGCGGAAGAACCATACGAAGATAATTGTTTATGTTGAAAGTTTTAAGACTGTTAAAGGTTTAAGGGGCAATTTCCATCCCGCAACTGTGATGTTTATTATAAATTTATAAAAAAAGAACAAATATATAGGAACAAATTTGCTTTTTGAATATAGTTTATCTAGTCAGCTTTTAAATTATTTTATTCTATTTGAATGATGTTTATAGATTTAACTACAATCATAAATTTTGGAAATCTTATTTAGTAGCTTACAAATTTTTAAAGTGTCTCATATCTATTAGATTCACAAAAGATCATGTGTAAGCACCCCGAAGCTGGGTGAAATAAGTATACATCTAAGCTGCATTAAATATACAAGGTGTCCCGTAATTATGTGGACAGACTTAGTGGAACGAGTTTATCCCCTCAAAGTAAGATGACAAGTTCTTTAACAATTTGCCCAAAAATACTTCCCTGTAAAGTTACAGCCAGTAAAAGTTAACTTTTCAAAAAAATAAAAATCCACATAACTTTTCTTCTTATGAAAATATCTCGATTAAAAACGCCATGAGGGTAATTTTAAGTTCTACTATGTCAATCCATATAATTACGGGACACCCTGTATAACATAATTTTATTTAATGTGTTTTTATAAATAACGGGTGGTCCAACATTAATTTATGGAATTAAGTCCCTTTTATCAAATGGCCTTTGCTGGCACACTTTAACTCTTGCAGAAATTTCTGAGACCATTTTCGCACTTAAGCTTGTTTGGCTAAAAATTGTTTTTTTTTATTCACGCAGCGTAGTAGTACACTTATTTTCATAACTAAAAGCTTGCCAATGTAGACTCGATAATTATGTAACAGATAGCCAGTTGCAAAACATCAATTTTTATATCCCATGCAACGTTTTGTTATTATCAATTGCAGGATGTTAATGGAGTATTTTATGCAACTGGGTGTTAATTCTCAATCAATCAACTTTTTTATTCAATTTTATTATTGATTAAATTATCCGTAAATTATACTCAGGTATATTTTAATAATTTTTATATGCTTATTTATAAAATTACTCAGGAGTCCAATACTCAGTTATTTTGTTGTTTAATAAACTCCCAAAACAAAAAATCTCAAACAAAAAATATAAAGGATAAAAAATTTTAAATGAGGGAGAGAAAGACTAATTTCTATTAAAAACTGACAGAATCGCTTATTTAATTCAATATTTTAGTGCCAAAATTGGAATCGAATTGATATTTTCTCATTTTATTTTGTTTAAGGAATATTTACAAATTAAAAAATTATTTAATGTAACTTACATAACTAAAACATTTAAAAAAATAAATTTCATGTGTAACTAAAAGAATTTTTAATGTTGCGACCATTTAATCGTTTTTATATCGATTCCTTCCTGCACCATCTCCCACAATGGACTCATTTCTCTTAAACGCTTAACATGTTTAACACATTTTTCAACAGTGTAGTCGACTTCATCAATAGTAGTAAAACGCCCAATTCCAAACCTAAAACATTACAATAAACATTTAATTACATCAGTTAGAGCGGAAATCTGATTTTATAAAGCCTCGAGATTGTATAAAAATTTAATTTTATTCTTTATACATAGCCTTATAAAACAAAAATTTTTTTTAACTTGCTAAAACGATGTATCAATTGAAGGATAATCGAAAATAATTAAAATTGACTGTCATCTTAGATATTTTTTAGTCAATTTATTAGCACTCCAAAAAGTGTTGAAAACTTGCTTTCAAATTTTGAAGAACCATTTGGTTAATTAAACATGAAGGAATAACCCACCCACCTACTAAAAATAGCACAAAAGACGCCAGACAAGTATCGTAATAAGGTGTGACAAAGTAGTTTCGAACATAAGGAAATTTAAAAAAAAATATTTTTAATAAAAGTAAAAACAATTTTCAAATTCAATTTGAAAACATTATAATTTACTTAGCAAATCTAAGCACTTGATATCAATTCGGAAATTTCATGTGACTAACCTGATTGAACTATGGGCAAGATCCTCATCAGCTCCAATTGCTCGCAACACATACGAAGGTTCTAAAGATGCAGAAGTACAAGCTGATCCACTTGATAACGCAATATCTTTCAAAGCCATCAATAAAGATTCACCCTCGACGTAAGCAAAAGATAAATTAATACAACCTGGAAAAGAATAGACAGGATCTCCATTCCTGATAACATGAGTAAGTTGCGATCCAATTTTATCCAACAATCGCTTGCTTAAAAATTGTATCCATTGATGATCATATTGCATTTCATTATTAGCTAATTCACAAGCTGCTCCCAATCCCACCACTAAAGGAGCTGGTAAAGTTCCACTTCTCAACCCTCGTTCTTGTCCTCCACCGCTTTGTAAAGGCTCAATTCGAACTCGAGGGCGTCTTCTAACATATAAAACACCCACTCCTTTCGGGCCATAAATCTTATGCCCACTTATTGACATGAGATCTATATTCATGTTATTAACGTCAAGAGGAATTTTTCCCACCGCCTGTGCTGCGTCTGTATGGAAAAATACTTTCTTAAGCCGACATAATTTACCTATATCTTCAATCGGTTGTCGCACACCAATTTCATTATTTACAGTCATTATAGAAACCAGTGAAGTATCTGGAGTCATCGCTTTATCTAATTCTTCCATATTTATTATTCCATTTGTTCCAACAGGAAGGTATGTTACACGAAAACCTTCAGCTTCTAAAGCTCGGCAGGAATCAAGGACACATTTATGCTCCTAAAAACAAATCACTCCCTTTAGTCTTTACTAAACTGCAACATTTTGTAAAGTTAGATTACTAAATTTAATTAAAAAAACAGTAAACGAAGAACAAATATTTTTTGAGGTTTGATTGATTGCTGCTTTTAAATTATACATATTTCATAGGTGACGACCCATTTAACCCTTCGGCACGCACAAGAATTTTTATACCAGCACGCACGCGGCTCACAATGTGCGCCACTTGGAGATTTTAGTACAAATGTGAGCACTTAAGTTTAGTAAAATTTGGAACAAACGAAGTTGAAGTTAAAATAAAATTAAATGTGAAATTTTAGAAAAAATTAATGCCGATAATAACATTTAACAAATATAATATAAATAGCACCAAAAATAAAAAAAAATAAATCAATTTTTACAATTCTAAAACACCCACACAAGTTTATAGAAGGAATACATTTGGGTATAGTAATAAAATTTCATAATTTTACGTATTTACTGAGCAACTATTACTAGTGGCGCACTCCGTGTGCCAGCGTGCGTTCCGAAGGGTTAAAAGCCAGTTTTAGTCCCGAGTATAGGAGCATGTAAACCTTGACTAATTATTAATCCATTTATAAATTTATTACCGTTTGTGTCGTGATGATATGAGTTTTTTTCGACTTATAAAACCTTCCAACTCCTTTAATAGCTATATTATTGCTTTCCGTTGCACCTGACGTAAAAATAATCTCTTTGGTATCTGCCCCAATTAGGTTTGCAATATTACTACGAGCCGTTTCCACTGCTTCTTCAGTTTCCCATCCATAAGCGTGAGTTCTTGAATGTGGATTTCCATAAAAATTTGTTAAATACGGCAACATTTTATCTAAGACTCGCGGGTCCTGAACATGAAAAAAATTAATCACACGATATGTAAACTATTGAATTACTGTACCAGCGGGGTCGTAGCTTGAGCATCTAAATATAAAGGTCTTGTAATTTTGTCTAAAGGGTTTTCTTCTGAAGTTGCTAAAAATTATGAAATTAACATAAAATTTGATTTTATATTTTTAAATTTACCCGAGGTAAAACATCTTGAGGGATTTCTTCGAAGCTGCCGAATTGTAAGCGGTAATTTATTTATTACTTTAAACATTTTCGTAATTTCTTTGTAATTTTAAAGAGATTTATTTCAACAACAAAATTTAAAATGTCATATTTTTTGGTTAAGTTCGAAATGTGCTTTGTTGTGTATTGCAGGTTGCAACACTTGAGCTGGATTCTTTGTTTAGCAAATAAGGTTGCCTACATTTCAAAAATAAAATACAGGGTGTCATATATGTTGGTCATTTTTAAACAACCTAATTTAGAACTTGGATCTCCACTCAGCGTGTGATTTGAGTTGCCTAAAAATTAGACGATTTAGAAATATTTAGTTGGATTAGGTTATTTTCCCTGTTATAGTGGTACAGCAATAAGGTCGCTGTACAATATTTTATAATTGGGAATTCAATTAAGACTGTTACTGTTACTGAAATTAGGCAACCAAATATACGTTGCAGTAATTTTTAGAGATTGTAGTATTACTATACTTGTTTTTTTTTTAACTAGGAGGAGTGATTTAAATTTCCCGCGCTAAAATGCCAAATATTAACGTTCCTGATTGGTTAAAAGTCAGCAAGAATTACGCCGGATAATTATTTTGAATGAATTTTGACATATAACCTCAAAATATTAATTATAAAATTTGAATTACTAATGTATTTACATGTATAAATTTTGTATTCAGTGCAAAGAAATGGGGAATTTAATTATGTTTCTGTACATATTTTATCATTAAAAAGCCAAAATAACCTAAAATCAAATCAAAATCTGTTTGGATATTTTTCTAGTAACTAGTAGTTCAGAAGTGAAATCATAAAATTATTGTCTAAAATATAGCTGATTTATTTTATTTTTTAATCTATTTTTAAGGAGATATTTGGCTGAAAAGTAACAAAATAAAATTAAAATTAAATATTTGTTCCAGGTATTATTTATTCATTTCAGTAATTGTAAACAAATTAATTTGCAATTTCCATCTCTTAAAAAATAAAAACAATTTAAATAAGCAAACTCTAATTTTATAAGTTTTAGTAAAAAAGTTAATATTATATGTACATTTTTTGATTCAAGCTGTATAAAACTAGTGGGAGTAATTTTTTTTGGATAAACGGTGGGAGTAATTTTTTTGGGTAAACGGCGGGAGTATTTTTTTGGGTAAACGGCGGGAGTATTTTTTGGGAAAACGGCGGGAGTATTTTTTGGGTAAACGGCGGGAGTATTTTTTGGGTAAACGGCGGGAGTATTTTTTGGGTAAACGGCGGGAGTATTTTTTGGGTAAACGGCGGGAGTAATTTTTTTGGGTAAACGGCGGGAGTATTTTTTGGGTAAACGGCGGGAGTATTTTTTGGGTAAACGACGGGAGTATTTTTTGGGTAAACGGCGGGAGTATTTTTTGGGTAAACGGCGGGAGTATTTTTTGGGTAAACGGTGGGAGTAATTTTTTTGGGTAAACGGTGGGAGTCACTTTTTCATTCAATTCATTTCAGTAATTGTAAACAAATTAATTTGCAATTTCCATCTCTTAAAAAATAAAAACAATTTAAATAAGCAAACTCTAATTTTATAAGTTTTAGTAAAAAAGTTAATATTATATGTACATTTTGAAAAAAAAGTTCTTTCCCTAAAACAATCGGCAAGGGATTTATTTTTAAATTGTCATGTGATTCAAGCTGTATAGAACTAGTGGGAGTAATTTTTTTTGGATAAACGGTGGGAGTAATTTTTTTGGGTAAACGGCGGGAGTATTTTTTGGGTAAACGGCGGGAGTATTTTTTGGGTAAACGGCGGGAGTATTTTTTGGGTAAACGGCGGGAGTATTTTTTGGGTAAACGGCGGGAGTATTTTTTGGGTAAACGGTTGGAGTCACTTTTTCATTCAATTCATTTCAGTAATTGTAAACAAATTAATTTGCAATTTCCATCTATTAAAAAATAAAAACAATTTAAATAAGCAAACTCTAATTTTATAAGTTTTAGTAAAAAAGTTAATATTATATGTACATTTTGAAAAAAAAGTTCTTTCCCTAAAACAATCGGCAAGGGATTTATTTTTAAATTGTCATGTGATTCAAGCTGTATAGAACTAGTGGGAGTAATTTTTTTTGGATAAACGGTGGGAGTAATTTTTTTGGGTAAACGGCGGGAGTATTTTTTTGGGTAAACGGCGGGAGTATTTTTTGGGTAAACGGCGGGAGTATTTTTTGGGTAAACGGCGGGAGTATTTTTTGGGTAAACGGCGGGAGTATTTTTTGGGTAAACGGCGGGAGTATTTTTTGGGTAAACGGCGGGAGTATTTTTTGGGTAAACGGCGGGAGTATTTTTTGGGTAAACGGCGGGAGTATTTTTTTGGGTAAACGGCGGGAGTATTTTTTGGGTAAACGGCGGGAGTATTTTTTTGGGTAAACGGCGGGAGTATTTTTTTGGGTAAACGGCGGGAGTATTTTTTGGGTAAACGGCGGGAGTATTTTTTTGGGTAAACGGCGGGAGTATTTTTTGGGTAAACGGCGGGAGTATTTTTTTGGGTAAACGGCGGGAGTATTTTTTGGGTAAACGGCGGGAGTATTTTTTGGGTAAACGGCGGGAGTATTTTTTGGGTAAACGGCGGGAGTATTTTTTTGGGTAAACGGCGGGAGTATTTTTTGGGTAAACGGCGGGAGTATTTTTTTGGGTAAACGGCGGGAGTATTTTTTTGGGTAAACGGCGGGAGTATTTTTTGGGTAAACGGCGGGAGTATTTTTTTGGGTAAACGGCGGGAGTATTTTTTGGGTAAACGGCGGGAGTATTTTTTGGGTAAACGGCGGGAGTATTTTTTGGGTAAACGGCGGGAGTATTTTTTGGGTAAACGGCGGGAGTATTTTTTGGGTAAACGGCGGGAGTATTTTTTGGGTAAACGGCGGGAGTATTTTTTGGGTAAACGGCGGGAGTATTTTTTGGGTAAACGGCGGGAGTATTTTTTTGGGTAAACGGCGGGAGTAATTTTTGGGTAAACGGCGGGAGTATTTTTTGGGTAAACGGCGGGAGTAATTTTTTTGGGTAAACGGCGGGAGTATTTTTTGGGTAAACGGCGGGAGTAATTTTTTTGGGTAAACGGCGGGAGTATTTTTTGGGTAAACGGCGGGAGTATTTTTTGGGTAAACGGCGGGAGTATTTTTTTGGGTAAACGGCGGGAGTATTTTTTTGGGTAAACGGCGGGAGTATTTTTTCATTCAATTCATTTCAGTAATTGTAAACAAATTAACTTGCAATTTCCATCTCTTAAAAAATAAAAACAATTTAAATAAGCAAACTCTAAAACAAAGCTCAAATTAACAAGAAGTATGTTTTTACATGTATTTTGTGTCATACTTGTCAATTTAAAACTGATTTTCAATCCACCTTTAAAGCTTGAATAAAGCCAAGCGGAATTCTAAGTTCTTTTTTTTAAATTTTTAAACCTTCTGCAGCACCCTGTAGGTACTAGCGCCAAAAGAGGCAACGGATCGAAGCAATTTCCATTTTTGACATTTGACGTGTTTGACGCTTGACTTATTAAAATTGACACAAATTGACATAGAGATGGTTGATTTCCCGCCCAAAATAACTAAACTCGTGCTAGTGTAAGTTTAATAAATTAATTAATACTAATTATTAATATAAAAACCTTTAAATTAACAAGAGAGGACAATTTTAGCTTTGCTAAAATGGAACCTAAATTAAAGTACTCTTCCAAATTGTAATAAATTTTTTTTAGAACCTTCCTAATAATGGTTATAAAAATAAGCATTTTTTTAAATTTCCAACTAATCCTATTCGCAGGCAAGAATGGTTGTTAATTGTTTGGCCAAAAAGAAATTTTCCTAATATTAAAAATATTGTATTGTGCGAAGACCATTTTGAAGATGAAAGCATGTTAAAAAATCGTCTTCTCTTATTTGCAAAACCGAAAGGTTTTAAAAACTTTGTAAGTCATGATCATTGCTATTTCAATCAATTCAATGAAACAACATCAGAAATGTTAATATTTTAAATGAAACTATGATAATAGATTAACGAGGTTATTTTTTAATCACTCGACACGATGTCGTATACGACATGAAAAGGACAGACTCCTAATTTTGCATTTGAATGACAAGGATAGAACATGGGATAGAATGATGAAAGTCGTATACAACATCGTGTCGATTGGTTCAAAAATATGCCCCCAGTGTGGTTTTGCACAATAATTAATAAAACTATTCAAATATGAAATGACATACAGGTGATTTTGTAGATATTTATTTCAATGGTCTAGAACACGAAGATATTATACAGCAGTTAAAGTAATACCATTAGATAAAACAATTTTTAGAGAAGAGCAATTAGATAGATTAGATAAAACAGTCCGTCCCTTTGGAATCAGCAAATTCGCTGGAAACAAATTTCGAAGGGCAACAAATAGCTTAATATTATTTAAAACTGTCCCTTTGGAATCAGCAAAATCGCTGGAAACAAATTTCGAAGGCCAAAAAATAGCTTAATATTTAAAACTGTCCCTTTGGAATCAGCAAAATCACTGGAAACAAATTTCGAAGGGCATAAAATAGCTTAATATTTAAAACTGTCCCTTTGGAATCAGCAAAATCACTGGAAACAAATTTCGAAGGGCAAAAAATAGCTTAATATTATTTGAAACTATGTCTTTGGAATCAGCAAAATGTCTGGAAACAAATTTAGAAGAGGAGGAACTCAATAAAACAATTGAAATTTCTTCACCAGTTGAATTAGATATTTCGAATCAAGAAATTAATATATCTTCAAAGCTTTGTAATCTATATTAAGAATCATGTGTTATCAAGAAACTCATGAAATATTTTTTTTTTATTTTTTCGTACAAATTAATAAGAAAAAATAAAAATAGCCTCTTTGTATATACTCAATACCTACTTGTAAAGAATTTAACGTCTTGATTTAAAATCTATTCATGATAATTATAAAAAGGCTAATGAGCTAATAAGAAAGGAAATTGAGCACTGGTTCAAATGAATTCTGAATATTTTATTTGAATGGTAGTAAAAAAGCCAAAACGTAAGCATGTGTAATTTTAGAGGACTTTCTTTATCTAAAGTTTATTGGAAGAAAAATATTATTAAAAGAAGTTTAAGTCCAATAAAGGATTGTACTGAAAATGGTAATCATATTGAGTAAATCGTTTCCTTTAAAAATGAGGATGTTATTGCAATCGATAACGATCATTTCTTAGATAAATTTGATAAAATACAACAGAAACTTTAATTTTGAAAGAAGAAAATATATAGTAAATAATTTTGCATACCATGGAGATTTTGGATTTGGACGAAGTGGAATTTTGCAAGTTTTGTTCAACTAATTACAAACATTTAAAAATTAAAATCTTTAGAATTGGATTTTAAAAATACCTTGGGATTAAGTAACTATCTTATATTATCTAAAAGCAATAAATGCATTTTAATACAAACCGGAAAATAATATTTAAATAGAAATCACCAGAAGATCTAAATTAATTGATATTATATTGAATAAATTAACATTATTCTAATAAAAAAAGAGAACTCTTGTGAACTACCCCCGATTGTAAAAGTAAGATGTTAGTTTGAAAGGGAGACTTTAATAATTTCTGAATTGTTAAATTCAGAAACCAACCGAGGATAATACGACATATTTAAATTGAGTGGGTTCGTTGGGATTACGGTTATTGATACAAATTCAAACACTTCATTTCAATATAACACTTAAACTATTTATTTACAAAAATTAAACATACAAGAAATAATACATTTTTGGACTTACCCAAAATGATTGCAATCACCACTAACATTCACAAAACACTGTATATATCGAACTAATTACTCTGACTCTTCAATTGTCTTCTCATTCTTCTGATTGCCCTGATTGACTTAAAATTCAGCCCTTTTATTAATTAAACCCAACCCAAAAACGCGTCATACCCCTAGGAGTTTTACTTAAGTATTTCTAACAACCAATGACAACAAAACTTAAGAATATTATAAACTCCCTTTTCTAACTGAATTAGAACGACCCTCGCAAGGTTTAAAATTTATTAGTTTTACTCTGCATGTTTTAATGCACCCATAATGTTATCCACATGTTCCAAAATATTACTAATTTATTACTACTCTTTAAGCAACACTATTTTAGAATTAAGTGTATTTGAGTTCTTTATTACTTCCAAAAATATTGAATTACTGAAAATAAATATCTCCCGGTCAGATTTAATATTAAGAACTTGCGAGAACCTTTCTACTAACTTACAATCTTCAACGAAATTAATTTACTAAATAAACATTGATTAAATTTTGAAAAACCCCAAATAATTACAAGTCGTTAATTTAAGGATGCTCACACTCTTATTATAACTTATTAATACATAATGTTCCAAATAAAACAAATTGGACCAAGACAATAATAAAATGCAATAATAAATGTTTAATGTTTGGTGAAGAAGAGAAGCCAGGTGACTATAAGAAGTGGATTGAATGCTTAAAATGTAATTATTGTGATTCAGGAACCCACGTATCGAATCAAACTTTCAGCGTAGAGAGTTTTTCATATCGAGATGATAATGAAAGCAAATAAATTGGAATTATGGTATTGCAGTCTATCGCCCATTGAAAAAGCTCATTTAAAATTGTGAAAAGATGATTTTTCTTTTAGTGATTAGTGATTATCTAAAAAGATGGTGATTTTTTTAATGGATACATGTGCAGACCTAATAATTATCAGTGAATCTTAACAGAGCGGATTCGTAATATTGTTTGAACACATTTACCAGCAGACCAGAAACGTATATAGTATATAGAATGCTTTCTGATGAAAAAATCTTTCACGAATCGAGAATATCTCATCGTAAAGAAACAGTAACTCACCGTTTCGAAAATTCCGATATGAAAAATAATTGCTTAATTTCTAATAAAGAAATTTCACATAATAATTATTTATGTATGATTCTTAAAGAATATCTTATCGAGATTTAATTGCATTTGTTCAAAAATATTTCAAATTAAAAAGTAAAAAAATAACTTGTCAAGTTTTGTATGCAAATTCTCTACAAAAATAAAAAATACAATTAAAACTGACAAAAAGTTTGAAAATAATTTGAAAGGAAAGTTAGAGCCAGTAAAAAAAAATAAGTTCCATTGAAAAATCTTGATTATTGAAAAAGTGGCACCTCCTAGTGTATGACTATTTAAACACATTTTAACTAATCAGATTCAAACGAATTAAACAAAATATCTTAATTATCCAGACGTTTTGGATAATGATATTAGTACTTCTGCATATAATGTGGAGGTTTAGTAATTATACTTCTACAAATAATGTGGAGGTTTGGTACTTCCACGTTTAATTTGGAGGTTTGGTACTTCCACGTTTAATGTGGAGGTTTAGTACTTCTTACTTAATACAATATAAATATAAACTTTAACATATTATAATGTGAAGGTTTAGTACTTACATATAATTTGGAGGTGTCAATATATTCCTTCAGAATATACACAAAAATTTAATGGAGTACCAATGGAACTTAAGAAAATATCAATCAAACAAATACAATTCTCGAGTTTTGAAAATATTCGATCGGCCCATATTTTTTACCAATGAGGCTAACTGGAAAATGTTCCTCTTCGATTAAGAAGACAAATGTATTTTATGCATGCACATTTCAGCATAGCAAATGTCCAAACTCTAGTCAAAACTTTAATCATTTCAAAGTTCTATTGAAGAGCAAATCTGTAAGCTCTTACAGGAAAGGTAACCAAGGAAACCGTCCATCACAACCCATATAACAAACCTTACAGATTTACCCAGAATTGCACCATAAAGTGGAATAGGCCTACAGGGGATACCACTATAAAAAAAGCGCACCTTATGCTTTACCTCGAGGGTGGTGTGGAAAAAAGCATCGGATATTGTAGATTATGTTTCACTTTTTTTTCAGCAAAATTTTGAACAAAACATTTCCTATAAACTAATATTTTTTTTATCTCCTTGTTGCAGACATTTTCAAATTGATAAATTTTCATGATTTTGGTGGAACACCTAGGGTGACCAACCATCCGGGTTTCCGGATTTATGGTGTCCTCCTATGTCCTCGCGGGTTTATTTATATTGTCCTAGTTCTATACATTTAATAATGGAAAATGAAATTTGTGATTTTGACATGCGTACTGCATAGCTACATTTTTGTTCTATAAATGAACATGAAATAGACAAGCCGAATTAAAATGATGGATTTTTATTTTTTAATGTTTTTTGCCACACCTCACAAGCTATGAACATTACTGTGATTTTTTGTATATTTTTTCCTCGTTTTACAAAATGGAGAATGTCCTCGTTTTGTCCTCTTTTACAAAATGGGAATTGTCCTAGTTTCCTCACCTTTTGTCCTAGTTGTTCCGAAAATTTTATTGAAATAGATAAACACATACTCTTAAATCATAATTATGTAAAAAATAAAAGTCAGAATTGACGCAAGCACCGTTTGTAAACAAATATAATATACAAAACACGTGTTTCACGAATTTAAATTTATTACATTTCAAAACAAAAAATTATATTTATTAAAAATTATTAAATATAATTGAATAAATAATTACTTCATTTTTAAAGATTTTATATAAATTTTACATGTATTATTTACGCTATTTTTCGCTACCGACATCTGTCCCAAAACCGCTGAACTGCAAGATGGAGTTGCGAACCTACATTTACAGCGCTCATTTTAACTTAACATTGTGCTTATGGGGAATTTCCATTTCCCCTAGAGCTCCTTTGGGGGTAGACATTTTTTTAAAGTTTTTTCGAATGTTGCTAGCTTTTACTAGATACAAATGGGCCAGATAATTTTAAAAGCGAAAAAATATATGTAAGCATGTTTAAAAAGCATTTTCATATCCGCATAAAAGAACAAAAGTATACATCGTTTTTCGAGTAATTCAGATTATTTTTTGAATTCAAAAAATACCCTACCCTCTTATGCATTATATGTGTTTTATGATTAGACTTCTTTTGTGTCAATATTTTTAATAGATTTCGAGATCTAGTGGAAATACGAACATACATTCATATAGAATAAGATCTTTTAAATGAACAATTGACATTTTTTTCGCTGCTAAAATGGAACCTAAATTAAAGTACTATTGCTCCTTTCCGAATTGTAATAACAAATTTTTCTTCAACGTTGCTGAAAGTCCGATTTACAAAACCGAAAGGTTTTAACAACTTTGTAAGTCATGATCATTGATATTTCAATCAATTCAAACTTGCCGGTGAAAGTTTTAGTTGAAACTTAAAGCTAACATTTAGACTGATTTATAATTTAAGATAATAATTGCTAAAATTACTAATACTACTAGGTAAATACTTATAAAAAACAGCAAAAGTAATTAATCTGGAATAGGTTTTTAAAATTTAGTTCCAGCAGTTGTTGTCGGTGGCGTTATTATATTTTATTTTCACTTGTTAACATAAGATGGGTCTGTCTCATTTGTCAGATTAGTTTTTGTAAACTTATTTAGATAACCAACTTTACATTTTTTACGGTAATAAATTTCACCGCATATTTTGATCGTTTTTTCCTTTCACCAAAAAATACAGGTATATAAAATTTTTGTAATAATCTATTAATTGTAAATATGTACCATTTTACCAACCACTATAGATTTAACCGTATTTGTTTTAAGTTTAAGTAAAATTTGCCCCAGTTTTCAAGAATTTAGGTTATATTTTTTTTTAACAAGACAGTTTTTTAGTTTTATTTATCAACAGTCTAAAGTAAACTGTCAATATTCATATTTCAATTTATTTTTTATTTATCTTGTGTTATCTTAATCTTAAGGTAAATTATATTATCTTCCGTGACAGAGGTTTTTTTATTTGTGCTTGCTCATCATTCGTTCATTACAAAATATTTTCTTTCTTGTAGAGTGCAATAATGGCGAAGCGAAAAGTAACTACAGAAGTATTAAAAGAATTACGCACTAGAATGCGTCATTTAAATGAAAAACTGGGCGCATATATTGTACCTTCAGAAGATGCACATTGCAGCGAATATTTATCAGAGTGTGATAAACGCAGAGCTTTCATCTCAGGCTTCACTGGAAGTACAGGAACGGCCATCATCACTCACGAACACGCTTGTTTATGGACAGATGGTCGATATTTTTTACAAGCATCTGAAGAAATGGATACTAATTGGACTTTAATGAAGGAAGGAATATCTACAACACCTTCAGAAGGTAATCAAAATTTGAAACAAAGTATAAATCTCTAAAATTTATTATTTTAAGGTGCGTGGTTATCAAGTACTTTACCAGATGGAGCTTTAGTGGGAGTTGATCCAACGTTAATGTCCTACCAAAAGTGGTTGAATTTAAAAACGCAACTAGAGTTAGCGAATAAAAAACTAGTTCCAATTGAGGCTAATTTAATTGATGAAATTTGGCAGGATCGTCCAGCTCGCCCACAAAACCCTGTATTTCCTTTAGAATTGAAATATACAGGACGAACTATTAAAGATAAATTTGAAGAAATAACATCAAAAATGAAAGAAAAAAATGTTGGAACTCTTGTACTAACTCTACTAGATGAAATAGCTTGGTTCTTAAATTTGCGTGGCTCTGATATAGAGTACAACCCTGTATTCTTTTCTTATGTAATAATCAAGGAAAAATCGGTTATTATTTTTTTGGACGATATTAAAATTAATGAGAATGTAAGGAAGCATTTAAACACACAACTCGGAAGTGATTTATTTGAATTTAAACGGTACTCGGCAATTAATGATGTGATTAAAAAACAAGTAGGTCGAGTTTGGATCAGTAACGTTGCAAATTATGCTTTAGTTAGTTTGATACCGCAAGAAAATTTATTGACAGAAAATACTCCAATTTCTTTAATGAAAGCGGTTAAGAATCCGACGGAGATTGTTGGGATGCGAAACGCACATATTAAAGATGCCATTGCTTTATGTTCATACTTTTGTTATTTAGAGCAGAATATTGGGAAAGAAGTCATAACTGAAGTAAGTGGTGCAAACAAGTTGTGTGAATTGAGAGCCGAGCAGGAGGAATTTATGGGTCCAAGTTTTGCAACTATTAGTTCTGTTGGTCCACATGGAGCTATAATTCATTACCAACCTTCTAAAGCCACTGACGTGCCTATAACAAGCGATAGTCTTTATTTATGTGACTCAGGTGGTCATTATAAGGATGGTACTACTGATGTAACACGCACAATCCATTTAGGCGAGCCCACTGATTATGAAAAGGAATGTTTTACTCTTGTTCTTAAAGGACAAATTAATTTAGGTACTTCAATATTTCCGAAAAAAATTAAAGGAAATTATTTGGATTCGTTTGCTAGGCAATTTTTGTGGGAAAAAGGTTTGGATTACAGGCACGGGACAGGTCATGGGATCGGGGCTTATTTAAATGTACACGAAGGACCTATGGAAATATCTTGGAGGACGAAAAATGAAGACCCTGGTTTGGAACCAGGGATGTTCGTTTCTAACGAGCCTGGTTATTATGAAGATGGGAAATTCGGTATTAGGATCGAGGATATAGTGCAGATAGTTGAAGCAGAAACACCTTATAATTTTAATAATCGTGGATTTCTAACTTTTGATATCATTACTTTAGTGCCGAAACAAATTAAAATGATTAAAGTTGAAATGTTGACTGAGAAAGAGAAATTACATTTGAATGATTATCATAAGAAGTGTAGGGACGTTTTAGGACCAATTTTGGATAAACAAGGTCGCAAGGATGTTAAAGAGTGGCTGTGGAAAGAAACTAAACCTTTACTTTAGTTGTTATCACCGATCATTTAATAAGAATACAATGTTTTAATAAATCTTTTATTACTTATATAAATTAAATTTATCAACACAAAATTATAAATAATAAATTTTATAATTAATATAGCAAATTATTTAACAAAATGCAGATTTTTTTTTACTTTTATAAAAAAATTGGAATGAGGTTTTGTTGTTTACGATCTTGTGTATTTACCCCAGATGTGGAGCATGAAGACGGAAGCAATAAACAGCAAAGACATTACTAAAACGGGAACTGGACCACTTGAATAAAAAAAAATATTGTTAAATTTTATACCAAATTTTATAGCCATGACCATTCATCACGCTTTACTCATTGACGTGATCGTCACTCACTGATCTTAAACCATACGGAGTTGACAAGTTTTTTTCGATTTTAAGTTTCTCACTCGAATCATTCAATTTGGTGAATAGAGATCATGAGAGAACGACGGACAATTCACATGTTTATCTGAATATAAACCGATTTGTTGCTTAGGATGATTACTTTCATTCACTTTAAATCAACACTTTTTCATTCGATCAGTAAGGATCGTTTCAATGAGTAAATTGCTAATTGGTTATAGCTATAGAATTAAAAAATATTTTAGTAATTTATTTTGTGAAAAACAAACTAAATTATAAAAAATTCTATTTAATATCGAATCAATAAAACACTTATTTTTATTAATTAATTAACTTAATTTTTAGATATATTTACTAATTATTTATAATAATTATATACTTACACTTTAATTCCTGGAGAATCATCCGTGTAAAATCTCCACATGCCTCCAGTTCCTGCGCCAGTGGTTCGGCTACGTGGAGCAGTTGTGGTTGTAGTTTTTCTTTGCCGGACTGTTCCTCCAGTAGATGATCTAGGAGCTACTACTTTGGAGGGCGATCTTGTTGAAGATCCAACAGATGTACTGCTTGGTGCTGCAGGCTGTTGTTCAAAATATTCATTAATTAGAACTTAAAATTATAATTTGATTAAACTTACCATTTTGTCAAGTTAATTTAAGGCGGTTTTAATTCAACTTAAAAAGATGCAGCGCTCTCGTTTCGATTTAGAATGTTTTAAGTTATTCTTGCTGTGCTTGTATGCTTAAAATAATTAAACGTGTCGGGAATAACGGGGGTACTTCAATACACGTCGACACACGTCACCAAAAAATAACACGAGCTATAGAATCTTAATTGTGAAGAGTTAAGACTTTAAAATTGGAGCAATTTAGGAGAGGGAAATTGATAAATTTTAGTTGCGAATTTTACATCAATAAGTTAAGTTTAATAAAGAACCACCAGAGGACGGAACGTATTATTTTTTACGAATAAAAAAATTAAAACTTGGTTATGAGAATAAACAAATAAGCATTTGATACTTGATAATGTTTTCCATTTTCGGTTTTTTCCAGCTTTTAATTTAATTACAATAAATTGTATTTATTAGAACTTAGAACTATACCCAGTATGCTATTTTAGTAGCTTAACAAGCAGGTGTTTTAGTTTAAAATAAAAAAAAAACGCATTTGCAGAATTTTAATTATGTATTTGTAGTTATAAATTATTTTTAATTTATAAAAAGAATCACTTACATAAGTTTAAAAAAGTAGGTAAATGCAGCTATAATGTCAGTTGATTTGGTTGCCTATAATGAAAAAAATGCCATTACTTTTATTTAGGTGACTCGTTCAGTCGCCTGAAAAAAACCTAAAGAAGTATATCTAAAAACTATTATCATTTTTTGGCTGTAGTCTTCATACCAACAATTCAAAAAAAGTCATTGCATTCTTATTTTAATTAATTGTTCCTAAATATACAGGGTGTCCCATTTGACGTTTGACTGTATGGGTATCTTTGTTATTATTGGAGATAGAAAGTCGGTTAAATGGACAAAGTAGTAGAGATTTTTCCGAATATTAATAATTCATTTACAAAAAAATTGAATATCGCATCGTTCCAACGCTATCTTGAAAAAACAAGAAAATTTGATTTTCAAAATATGGCTATAACTTCGTTATTTTCGGTGGTATCAAAAATTTTTTTTTGACTTAATACAGACAATTTTTTGTGTACAATGCAGTAAAACAAATAAATATTTTTTTTCGCCAACGGATTGACCGGAAATGAACCAAACTTATTTGTTTCTTAAGGCAGGTATATTGGATTTACACATATTCGGAATAAGTATGTTTTTCTGAGTAATTTGATATATCACATATAATATTTTACGAAAAATAGAAATAATTTTATTTTACTACCCAAAACTGTCAATACATATGTGTTAAGATTTAAGTAAAACAAATGAATACTTTTTTCGCTATCAGTATTTTTTCTGAGTAATTTTGTATACCATATGTCATATTTAAAAAGAATAAAATTATTTGATTTTACAAACTAGCATTGGACTTTAAGAGATGTAAATTGTCAATAACATAAATGTAACTATTTAAAATATTAAATGTAAAATAAATCTTAACACATATGTATTGACAGTTTTATCCAGATTTTCGTTTAATTTGCCATAGAAATGCAGAGTCGTAAGAAAACTCTTTCTTTTTTTACCCTATGTTGGAAAAAACAAATTTGCTTCATCCCAATAAAGTTATGTGAAAAGCAAGCACCAAAAGTTTGCAACAACTTTGGTTTAGGATTTAGTACTTATATCTAACTTTATTTAAAAAACAAGTACTTATATTAATAATTTTGATTTATATATAGGGGGAAGAGGCAAGAGGTCAAAATGTATATCTAATCTATTTTAATGGGATTTTTTAAATTTATATTTTACAAGGACAAGGTGTTTATCCTCTTTAATCCGTCACTGCAAAATGTCTAGATTTATTTTTTTTTCAAGAATATCCAAAAACTTAAATTAATAAAAAATTATTTGACCTATTGACAAAGCGCAAAATGGCTTATTAAGGGATGAGGTATAACTCGCAGAGGAAATAGGAAACGTCGAAAGTATTTCTTTCCTGCCAGAAATGTACAGACTTGTAGATTTTTTTAATCTTGATTTTTTTGAAAAAAATTAAATTGTATTTTTTGATGACTTTTCGTAGGGCAGCTACCTGCTCCTGGCTCCTCCCTTCTTCTCACGATAAAAGTTTAAAAGACAACAAAAGTAAAAGGCAAAGAAGGTATGTGTGAACAACAATGGCAGGGATAAAGTTGGTACATGATAGCCATAGAACCATAAAAAACGCAGGTATTTGCCACCTACGGGCGTGGGATTCTTATAAGACTATTATGCGTGTACCAATTTATTGATAGCATATATAGGATAGTACCATTGCTATTGTTCTTTTAATATTATTTAATATTTTTTTAGTAGTATTACTTATTTACAAATAGTGGAAAAAATGAAACTTTAAATATGTATTCGGTTGAGATCATAAAAAAATTTCTTCCAAAGCTTTTTTTAAATTTTCTTATATTAGTACAAAGTACAATGTAAAATCTTGTGGCTATAATTTTAATTTTTTGAAATGTTTGCTATTGTGAAGTAAAAAAATACGCGTTTTCTTAAAAAACAAACCAGAAACCCCAAAAAAACTTATTTTTGCTTTTTTCAGTTTATTTAAAAAATGATATACCTACCTTATGTCGTGTTTGTATTTAGTTTAAAACACAAGTATTTTTTTTTCTCGAAAAATATAAAAGTTACCAGTTTCAAATTTTTACCAAAGGTAAACACCGTAGAAAGACGCGTTTAAAAAAAATTTGGTTAAAATCGGTTAAATAGTTTTTTTTTTGAAAAAATTCGTAAAATGTTGGCAATAAATTTTGGTACAGTTTTTTCAGTTTTTATGAATATTTGTAGAGGGGGTTAAGGGGAGAATTTTGAGCTGTTAAACGTCACGGCGGTGTTTATAGTTTCCAAGATATTAATTATTTTGTGAAAAGTGAAAAATTTCAGAGCGAAATTTTGACTCAAAACGGATATTTTGTCGTAAAGTGGATCTAAAGAGCTTTTAGGGTAGTTGCAATTAGTGGGGATGAAATGGAATTTGAGGTGTTAATTAGACCGAAACGCGTCGAAAATTGCTACTTTTTAAAATGCGATCTTAAAATAATACATTTTTTGATTGTTTTTTGGTTCTAAGAATAGATTTGGGAGAGTTTCTAAAAATGGAAATCCGTTAAAAAATGGCCGGACGGGAGCCGCCCACCCCTAATTTCAAACATTCTGCTTTATTTTCCCAACTCTTTCGAGTATAAAAACAAAAAAATAGCCTATACACTGTAGAAATTTCTCTTTTTGTTTTAAGGAAAATGAAGCGATAGTTGAAGATTTTTAAAAACAGTGGGCGCCAGTGGTACAAAACGTAGCGCACGTTTCTGCGATTTTTGAACATTTTACGTTCGAAAAAGCACGAAAATCGAACCGTAATTTTGAGGGCGACAAAAGTACAGAAAAAATTAAGATATCAAAAAAGCGCTCGTTTCAAGGGAATTACGGGTATGCAGATTGGGAATCAAGAAAACGCGATTTTTTCCGTTGGCCGAATTTGAGAAAAAAGTGGTACAGTTTTGGTAATATTGTTGGCCGAAAAAACGTAAAAGAAGTTCGCTTCGCGTCGAGGCTCCCTGACGCCACACCGTTTCGCATGGTGTCTTAAAAATTGTAAAAAGTGAGAAAAATCGGCCATTTTCGGGAATTTTTTTAAAGTGTTCTATTAATCCAAAAAAAAAATAAAATACCTACCTCGCTTAGAATAAACATTCCTCTTCATGATTCAATCGGAATTTTTAAAATCTGACGAAAAAAACTGCCCCTTTTACGGCTCCGAGCCAGTGGCGTAAATATAAATTAAGAGCCCCCCCCCCGCAATTTTAGAAAAGTGGCCCCCTAAAAATTTGAAATTTGACTACGTTGTATGTTTCAAGAAAACATATTTTAGATTTTAGGCACTAAAAATTTTTTCAATTACTGCTGGTTTTACCGGAAGTGACATCAACAAAATAAAGTTGTAAATGTAACAACAATTTTTGTTGTTCAAAATATGAAATTATTTTATAAAAAGAGTTTTTTTGTGATAATTTTTTAATTTTGGTGACGCGTTAATTGATAGAACGTTAACTGCTAGAATGAGAAAATGCTAGAACGTAAATTGCTAGAACCGTAAAGTGGTCGAATCGGAAATTGATAGAATCGGAAACTGCTAGAATCGGAATCTGCTAGAACCGTAAACTGCTAGAACCGTAAATTGATAGAACCGTTAAGTGATAGAACGTTAACTGCTAGAACGTTAATTGATAGAATCGCTCGGGCGGCTTCGGTCCGCAGTCCGCGCGGCTTCATTGCCGCATATACGATAATATACACGGCGTGATGCATTTTAGGTTGCATAACATCTAATTTAACACATTTTTATGTCTTATCGTTACTTATGGAAATTAGTAATTAGTAAAAATCAAATCAATTTCTTTTCAATTGTAGCCTTTATTTGAAATACAATTTTTTTTATTAAAATAGCTAATGCATTTTCGATCCTTAGATCATCATCAGGCTATAAAACATTAAATAAAAATAAAAATAATACTATAACAAAGTATTATTAGAAATTACCTTGAAAAATATTTAAAAAATTCAAACAAAAATGACTTATGTAAAAAATTGTAAATAAATAAATAAAATTAAATTTTGTTTCACAAAGATTACTATAAAAAGTAAACTTTTTATAAACTAAAATAACAAGTAAAGTAAAATAAATAAAATCTTGATGTAAAATATAAAATAAAATATAATAAGTTTATAATAAATTTATTTTATCAAAAAATTTTATGCATTTGTAATTAATCATTTATAAATTCACATTGTTATAAATTAGCGTTATTTCTTGATAAATATTTGAAAAACAACTTAAATTTTGAATTTAAATATGCCATAAAAAATAATTTGGAATTAATTCAAAAACTACAAAATATAACAATTGATCATTCTAAATATGTTCTTGTATCATTCGAAGTAACCAATTTATTTACATCAATTCCAACCGTCGATTGTATTAATATATTAAAGAACAATTTAAATGACTCAAATTTAAGTGATGAAATTTGTAATGCATTAATAGATTTAACTAGCATATGTCTTGAACAAAATTTCTTTATTTTCAATAATCAAATTTATTCGCAAAAAACTGGATTAGCTATGGGTAATCCATTGTCACCACTCATGGCAAATATTTTTATGAACAATTTAGAAAACATGTTATTTCTAAACAGTTATTTTTCTCAAAATTGTATTTTTTGGGTAAGATATGTAGACGATTGTTTATGTATCGTTAAAAAGGAAGCCAAAATAGATGTTTTAATGAATATTCTTAATTCTTTAAACAATTCAATTAAATTTACATATGAGTTAGAAAAAAACAATAGCATTCCATTTTTAGATATTTTAATTAACAGAACACAAAATAATATTTTTTCATTTGAAATTTATAGAAAACAAACTCATACAGATCATTGCATTGATTTTTATTCGAATCATCCTAATTCGTTATATAGAAGAATTCGTTATATGGAAGTTCGTTATAGGGAAGTTCAACTGTATATTAATTTTATTTTTCAGTTGAAAATTAAGTTACATTAATTCTTAGATGTTTAAAGTTCGTTTCCGTTTTTATTTTAATTTTTTTTTATAAAAAAATTTAAAATTAAAATAGAAACAAAAACCAACTTTAAACAACAAAGAATTAATGTAACTTAATTTTCGGCCGAAAAATAAAATTATATTTAAAAATAAATTTAAAAAATTAGTAGTTCTTAAACTTTTAGGCAACCAAAATTACACGTGAATGCTCTTAAATAGTACCAGTACAAAACCACAAAATCTTAATTAATAGCACAGTCGATCGTAAAAATTTATTCGCCATACAAATTCGATGGCTAGAGGTTTTAATATTTCCCAAAGAAAATGCTTGGAAAATATACAATTTTCAAATCATTCTACACCGTCTGGGATTTGTTTTAGTTTACTTAAATGAAGAAAAATTCCAACGAAAAATAATCGCCATACATTTTGGATGGGTACCGAGGACTCTTGGACTTCTCTTCGCGCTTTATTCCGAAAGATCGGTACTTTTGTGTCGTTACACTTTTGTTAAAAAACGATGCATTGAAAGGAAATAATGATAATTTTGAAGCAATTATGAGACATTGCCCAATTACCTAAAAGATGGCTGAATAAAATTCCTAATTGTTACAATAAAATTAGAGAACAGAAATATGATTTAGTAATTTACCTCATTATCACGTTGGGGTGCATCATGCAAAGAGAATACTTATAGCGGATTTTCTAATATTAATGAAAGAAAATTTTATATAAATTATTTAGAATTACTTGCTGCATTCTTTGGCTTGAAATTGCTTGAAATGCTTTGCGAAAGAAATGAAGAACTGACAAATATTACTATGACATATTTCATAAATAAAATGGAGGGGACGTTCGTTACGAAAATTTGATCTCCTTAACAAAAGAATTGTGGAAATGGTGTGAAATTCGAAACTTTTATGTATTTGCTTCTTATGTGAATTCTTATGTCCCAAAAGTGAAGTTCTATCATAATTGTATGAAGCATCTCTTCCGAACTGATCAAAAATATCTTGTTGTGGTCTTCAAGAAAAATAATGCAATCTAAGTTAAATTACTTTATTAAAAGTTGGATTTTACTAATTATACAAATTGATGTTGGTATATCGGTGGTGTAAGGCGTACTTTTCGAAATTATCAAATTTTTGATATTTTTTTTTTTTAATTGCAGATCCCATTAATCCATTGACTTTTGTTTTTTTGGCAGAAAAATCGTCCACACTTTGAACAAGACCTCTGAATTCATCAAAACTTTTAAAATCTAAATTCTTTATTCTTTCTGGGCTGTACTTTCAAATCTATATCAGTGGTATATTTCTTAACAATCCATTGCTACGCCGATGTAAATTTTACGTTGTGTATTAAAAAGATAAATTATTTGAAAAAGTAATAGTTTTAAATAATACGTCATCTTATTGGGAAGCATATTAAAATGCCAAATCAAAATATGATAATATATATGTATTAGAGGTTATTTAATTTTAAATTTTTATGGACTAAAATTCGTATATAAAGTTAAATTAGATGTTATGCAACCTAAAATGCATCACGCCGTACATATTATCGTATATGCGGAAATGAAGCCGCGCGGACTGCGGACCGAAGCCGCCCGAGCGATTCTATCAATTAACGTTCTAGCAGTTAACGTTCTATCACTTAACGGTTCTATCAATTTACGGTTCTAGCAGTTTACGGTTCTAGCAGATTCCGATTCTAGCAGTTTCCGATTCTATCAATTTCCGATTCGACCACTTTACGGTTCTAGCAATTTACGTTCTAGCATTTTCTCATTCTAGCAGTTAACGTTCTATCAATTAACAGGGCACCTTAATTTTTTTTGAAATTTTGAAAAAAAAATTTTTGTTTCTTCATCCGAAGTTGATATAATAAACTACCAAAACTCATTCCAAATAATACAAATACCTAAGGAAAACTGTATTTTGAAAAATTATTTAAGCAGTTTTTGAGATATTAATTTATGAACTTTTTTGAGTAAAGATTTTGCAAATAACTCTTTTTTTTATGGAAAGATGCCGGGTCACTTGGTTTTTCAAAAAGATGATTTTAATACGCGTATTTTGGTATCCCATATGTAGGGTGTAAGCAAATTACAGTTTTTCATATTTTTTCTACTCAGAATTTTTCAAAATTTCAAAAAAAAATAAATAATGATCACAAACATACTGCTTTTCTAAAATAGTCTTAAATTATGATCCGAAAAATTAGGTGTTACTTAAAAAAAATAAAGTTGATGTCAGTTTTTAGTGGCTAAAATGTGTTTTCTTGAACCATACAACATAGTCAAATTTCAAATTTTTATTTTCATAAATAAAGAAGTTATAGAGGTGATCCGTGTTTCGTTTACACCCGGTATATTTATATAAAAAAAAACATATTTCCAAAAAAAAATAAAAATTAATTTTTCACTATATGACATCTCACATAAATTATGTAATTAATTGATTGACACAAAAGTATATTTATCTATACAAAAACATAATATATTCTTCTCAAAAATTTAAAGTATAAAAAATTTAAAAAATAGGAGGAACCTCTGCGAAGCCCTCCTGAGCTCCGTGGTCAGGTCGCATTGCGGTCCCCCATAATATTCAGACCACCCATTTATCTCGAGAACGCGTTATCGTACATGGCCGAAATAAAAAATTTTATTACCAAAGTGAACCTAAAAGAATCCATTGGTAAGCTTATTTTTTTCCAGAACAACCCGGAACTATCCAGAACCGGAGGTAACTTTGATTTTTTAAATGGCCACATAGGTCGAGTTTGGTATGGTTTGATAGGTCTTTCAAAAACAAATAACTTTTATTAAAATATTTTTTTAATATTTTCCATAGTTTAGAATTTATTCGAAAAGCAAAAAACAATTGTTAAAAAAGATAATAAAAATTATTGCATATTTTGAAGAATTTTGTTGAAATATGGACAAGTATAATATTTAAAGTTGATAAAATATTAGAATTTGTAGAAAGTGTTTATAAATTTATAAAATTCTTCAAAATATGCAATAATTTTTATTTACTTTTTTTAACAATTTTTTTTTGTTTTTCGAATAAATTCTAAACTATGGAAAATATAAAAAAAATATTTTTATAAAAGTTGTTTGTTCTTAAAAGAGCTAGCAAACCATACTTATATTTTTCCGGAACAACCCGGAACTATCCGGAACCGGATATCACTTTGCTTTTTTAAATTGCAACATAGGTCGAGTTTGGTGTTGTTTGATAGGTCTATTCAAAATAAACAACTTTTATTAAAATATTTTTTTAATATTTTCCATAGTTTAGAATTTATTAGAAAAACAAAAAAAATGTTAAAAAAAGTAAATAATAATTATTGCATATTTTGAAAATTTTTGTTGTAATATGGACAAGTATATGATATTTAAAGATTATAAAATATTAGAATTTGTAGAAAGAGTTTATAAATTTATAAAATTCTTCAAAATATGCAATAATTTTTATTTACTTTTTTTAACAATTTTTTTTTTGTTTTTCGAATAAATTCTAAACTATGGAAAATATAAAAAAAATATTTTTATAAAAGTTGTTTGTTCTTAAAAGAGCTAGCAAACCATACTTATATTTTTCCGGAACAACCCGGAACTATCCGGAACCGGATATCACTTTGCTTTTTTAAATTGCAACATAGGTCGAGATTGGTGTTGTTTGATAGGTCTATTCAAAATAAACAACTTTTATTAAAATAATTTTTTAATATTTTCCATAGTTTAGAATTTATTAGAAAAACAAAAAAAAATGTTAAAAAAAGTAAATAATAATTATTGCATATTTTTAAAAATTTTGTTGAAATATGGACAAGTATGATATTTAAAGTTGGTAAAACATTAGAATTTGTAGAAAGAGTTTATAAATTTATAAAATTCTTCAAAATATGCAATAATTTTTATTTACTTTTTTTAACAATTTTTTTTTTGTTTTTCGAATAAATTCTAAACTATGGAAAATATAAAAAAAATTTTTTATAAAAGTTGTTTGTTCTTAAAACAGCTAGCAAACCATACTTATATTTTTCCGGAACAACCCGGAACCGGATATCACTTTGCTTTTTTAAATTGCAACATAGGTCGAGTTTGGTGTTGTTTGATACCTAGGTCTTTTCAAAACAAACAACTTTTATTAAAATATTTTTGTAATATTTTCCATACTTTAGAATTTATTAGAAAAACAAAAAAAAAATGTTAAAAAAAGTAAATAATAATTATTGCATATTTTGAAAAATTTTGTTGAAATATGGACAAGTATGATATTTAAAGTTGGTAAAACATTAGAATTTGTAGAAAGGGTTTATAAATTTATAAAATTCTTCAAAATATGCAATAATTTTTATTTACTTTTTTTAACAATTTTTTTTTGTTTTTCGAATAAACTGTAAACTATATGGAAAATATTAAAAAACTATTTTAATAAAAGTTGTCTGTTTTTAAAAGACCTATCAAACCAAACCAAACTCGACCTATGTTGCTATTTAAAAAATCAAAGTGATCTCCGGTTCCGGGTTGTTCCGGAAAATAATAAGTACACCAATGGATTGTTTAGGTTCACTTTGGTAATTAAGTTTTTTATTTCAGTGATGTGCGATAACGCGTTCTCGAGATAAATGGGTGGCACGGGTGGTCTGAATCACCCTGTATACTAAAATTTGGTGCGATTCGGGATGAATTTGATTTTTCATTCGGGGTGGAATAACTTTTTTCGAAAAGTGAAATTTACACTTTTTTCTTAAAATCTTCTCCTACTTATGCCTGCAAAATTTAAACTATCTACCAAAAAAAAACAGAAGGATCATTAAAATAAATTTGAAATATTTTTACCTCAAACTATTTATTTAAAGCTTATTATATTTATGTTCAATAAATTGAAATGTAAAAAAATAATTTGAAATATGTAACATTTAAACTAGAAAATGCTATGCAATTTTTGCGACTCAACAAATTTTTGTTTTTTTAAATTTAAAATTATTAGCTTTTTGTTAAATATTTATTGAAAATATGGTAAAATTAAAAAAATAAATTTTTGTTATAAAGTTTATTGGTAGAGACAACATAAAACTAATGTAAAAAATATCAAATTTGTAAATATAAATAAAAGTATAGTACTAGCGCTAAATGCGAGTGTAAAAATTAAAATATAAATAAAATAAATTTAAAAGTTTTCTTCCATATTAAATTCATGTTGTTGTTGAGAGTCAGTTGAAACGCCAACCTTCTGGTACTCCCCAACTTTCTTCTCAAAGAAATTCGTCTTTCCTTCATTAGAAATAATACCCATAAAATCAAACGGATTAACTACTTCGTAAACTTTTTGGCAGCCTAATTCGGTTAAGAGACGATCAGCAACGAATTCAATGTATTGGCACATCAACTTGCAATTCATACCAATCAAGCTAACGGGTAAGGCTTCAGTTAAAAATTCCTTTTCAATTTTAACAGCGTCTTGAATGATACTCGTAACTCGTTCCTGGCTTGGTTTTTGTACAAGGTAAGAAAACATCAAACAAGCAAAATCACAATGTAAGCCCTCATCACGGGAAATTAATTCATTAGAAAAAGTTAAACCGGGCATTAAACCTCGTTTTTTAAGCCAGAAAATTGAAGCGAAACTACCTGAGAAGAAAATACCTTCAACGGCAGCGAAGGCAACAATACGTTCTCCAAAAGTAGCTTCTTTGCTTCCAATCCAATTCATCGCCCATTGTGCTTTTTTTGCGACACAAGGCATTGTCTCGATTGCATTAAATAAGTACTCCTTTTCTTTAGGGTCGCTGATGTAAGTCTCGATTAACATGCTGTACATTTCTGAATGAATATTTTCTATTGCGATTTGGAAGCCGTAAAAGCAACGAGCTTCAGTTACCTGCACTTCTTGACTGAAACGTTCCACAAGGTTTTCATTAACGATGCCATCGGAGGCTGCAAAGAAGGCGAGTACATGGGAAATAAAGTGGCGCTCATCTTTACTGAGTTTAGCCCAATATACTAAATCTCTTGATAAATCTACCTCTTCTGTAGTCCAAAATGAAGCTTCGGCTTGCTTGTATTTTTCCCAGATATCGGGGTATTGAATGGGAAATACTACAAAACGTCTCGGGTTATCACGGAGCAATGGTTCCAATTGTGGGTCAAATTTAGCTTTTGGAGGGTTATTGTCGATTGTAATTGAATTAAGTTTGTTAGTTAGTTGGATATTATTGCTATTATTTTCGGTAAGTACACCTTTTAAGGTTACCTTGTTTTCTTTGGTTTCTTCAATGATAGGCATGTTGAAAGCTAGGATAAAAAATTATGAATTATTTAATAATTAATTATAATAATGTACAATTACCTTAAGTTAAGTATTCGAGGAGAAAATGATGTTAACAATAAGAAGTGACAATTACCAGAGATAATAGATGATTGAGATGTCCGAATCCCATGCTAACGGAGGGAAGCAGTGGCCTCCTAACTGAGAAAACCGGAACTATTGGGATTCGGAACTACTCGTCAACTCTCGTTCATAACACGAAATTATTTAAAAATAAAAACATAAACATAACATATAACCAATAAATAAAACACCAGGAATTCCCTCAATCCAAATCCAACAACCATTAAATTTATAAATGTGACTACTAGTAATACTTTTTCAATGGTTCATAAGGCAAAACCGCCATAATCCATAATATAATGTGTTAATTAATCCAATCTAAAATTAAATTGTTGATTTATTGAGCAATTCATTTCCAAACCATAAGTCCTTACAGGAAGTATATGTAAGTTTTGTTAAATGGGTTGTAATGGACACTTCCATAATTACATTACAGATAATTTCTGTAAGGGCTTACGAGTGTGCAAATAATCGACCCGTTACAATGTTTTAAACAAAAATATTTTGTCTGTGACGAGTTAGGATATACGAACTTAATTGATGGAGACATTCATCGTACAATAGATTAACCCTAGGATGCATAACGTGGGTATTTGGTACCCAACACAAAAATCATTTTAATTTTCTTCTTTTGTTTTAACCGATAATTTTAGGAAAATTTTGGCAAGCCTTCTTTGTTATATTTTTAACACAGTAATTTATGTAAAATTAGGCGATTATTATATAGTACCTACCAAATAAAAATTTTTTTTTTCAAAAATAGTCGTAATTCGATAAAAAGCTAACCGAGGAGTAAATCATTTGACTTTTTAGGCTTTGGTAGATAAAATTTGTGGTTTTACATAAAGTAATTTCTTTCACATTTTATCAAGAAATCAACGATTTTTTTTATTTATTAGTGAGGATTGAAGAAAGAACAACTAAAATTCAAATCAATAAATTTTTTATTTCTACAAAAAACATTAAAGAATATGAGAATTTCTTTAATAAGTATTTAAAATTGTTGGTCCTGGAGCTAGTAATAGAAAAAAAACTGTATTAAACAGAACCATTAGAAATTCCCAAAATCTTAATTTGTAGAACATATACATCAGAAAAATTGATTCATCAGACAAATTCTAAAACCGCTAGCCAGTGAATTTGTCTAGTGATTCAATTTTTGCGATGTAGATGTTCTACAAATTAAATTTCGGGGGTTTGTAATTGTTCTGTTTAATACACTTTTTTTTCTATTATTGGCTCCCATACGTATTGTTGCTTGTTGTCTCTGGTTAGTCCTGCCCAAATTTCAATAATCCATTATGGAATATTTCTGAGAAGTCAAAATCTGAAATAAAATAATTTCATTAAACAAAATTACATAATATTTTTATCTATATTGTTACCTATTCAATAGAATTCAAAATGTCCAACCTCAGGTTGGTTGGTTTCTTCCGCGAAGCATGAAACATAAAAAATGGTAAACACATGCATAATTGTTATGAGGGAATAATGAAACGGCGTGTAGGTTTATTAATGCATGAAAGTTTATTTTTACTAATCCTTTCTACATTTTTCAAAGATGAAGTACATGCATTAAGGCGTTTTCTTAATTTCCAAATAGTCATTTGCTGTTGCCTATTTATTGTATGAAGATCACGTTTTTTTTATTAAACAAATTATTATAAAGTTCACTTTCTTCAGCTAATTTTATAGATTGAGTCACATTTTCCATTGGTTCATCGTCTATCATTAAATTATTAGATATTGTTAAACTTTCTAAATTGGATTTAAAACAATACGTGTGATCATTAAAAGCTATTTCTAAATTTTCTACATTGGATTTTGAGCAATACGAGTGATCACTAAAAGCTACTTCTAAATTTTTAGTAACAACGGCATGGTTATTATTATTTACCGGCTTTGAATACTTATGCAAATGTGTTTTTAATGAACTGGAAAATGATTTCTCTTCAAAATGATCTTCACACAAAAAAAGATGTTTTAAAGAAGGATAGTTACCTTCAGGCCAAACAATTTTTAACCATTCTTCTTTAAATATGGGATCACTAGGAAAATGAAAAAAATGTTTGTATGAATTATTACTTTCAGCCGTATTGACATACCGTACATTTGAACAATTCGGAAAAGAACAACGATACCTTACGGGACATATTAAATTTGAACTAAATATATTTACCTACCTTTACTAAAAAAATCACCGGCTTCGTTTCTTCAACAAAACCACTTGCATATCATGTAACCTACAAGATTGTGTATTGTGTACAAGATTGAAAGAATTGACATTGCGCTTTCTGACATACGCACGCTCAGTTGTCAAAATTCGTTAGTTCCAGTTTTCTTCGAAAGTGGCGTTTTGCTTCCCGAATTACCCGGCTTTCAACTCCTCTCATAGTACATACTTTGTGACAATTACGAATGAAGCCAGATGAAGCCTTTTGGCGGTTTTTTCCTTTTTTCTACTAGTTAAGGCGCCAAAAGAGGGAACGATTTCCATTGGTTAATATTTACAGTGTTGCATTTTAATTCAGTTAAAAATAAATTTAAATTACTTATATAATTTTTTAATTAAATATTTCAACAATAAAGAATTAAATAAAATCCTAGTAGTAATGATATTTTTTTTTAATAAATATTTTCAAAAATTTAGGTCAGATTTTACAATATAAATTATTCTTCCAAAACTTTATTAATAAAACATGTGATAAAAATAATGGAATATTTTTTAACGAAATTCTAAAAATTCAGGCTAATTACGATATTCATGGAAATGCATTTTAAAAGATATGACTTTAGACTGCTTTAGTGCACCTTAGTTACAATGTAAATATTAAAAAAACCTTCGACTTTTTTAAGTGCATGCAAATTAGATTATAAAGTATGCGGTTTCGGTTTTTTGTTTAAATATTGGTTTTGCAAATTTTAAAATCAGCTGATTCTCAATATAATTTATGTCACAAATAATAAATTTTCGTAGAAATACTGTTAAAAAGGATAATAAAATATTTTAACAGTTAACAATTTCCATTATATCGGTCTATATTGTTTTTATAGGAATAAAAATCAAAGATGTAAAATATTAAACGTTATTATGAATTTTGTGAAAATATTTTTCATTTACGAGATTCTGTTGTAAAAAGACGTTAAATTGCGCAATATGGTTTAAGTAAATTTACTAAAAATGTGTTTGTATATTATAATAGCTAAAAATAGATTTTATCAAGTATCAAGTCTAATCTTGTTTTATGTTATTTGATGAACAATACTTGTTAATGGCAATCATATGTACATACTGCAACTTTGGTTGTAGGTAACTGTTGATTAGGCAACCAAGAATACTGTTATTTTAATAGACTAAAAAGATTTACAAATTACAGGCAATTTTTATGAGCTAATCTTATTTTTTTATTTTAAATAAAATTTAAGTTTTAAAAAAAGTCTAATAAACTAATAAATGGTTATATATAAAAATTTGCAACGGTAAACAGTTATTGGCAACAACGCTTACTGCCATTGTGGTTGTCTAACCTTAGAAAAAATTAAATGCATATAGGGTACGTTCCACTAATGAATACTAACGCCCATAACAATGACCGCAAAATTTTCACTTCCACTCGAAACGTTGCGATTGAAAACTTAAGGTGAATTTGAGCGTTTGATTTTGAAATTCTCTTGATATTTACGGTTTTGGTTATAACTTTTTTTTCAGAGGAGCTTTTTTAAATAGTATATTTTTTATTAGGAGCAAAAGTGACACATTTTGTGGCGAGTACGCTAAGAGCCACAAAAAGACACTTTTGCTCCTAAGAAAACATGCTATTTTTTCTTCAAACGTCGATTACTAAAAATAAAATTAATTAATATTTTTTATTTTGCACACGATCACGGCACACTACATTCTCTATTAAATGTCTATGTTCTATGGATTTGACAAATAATTTTCAATGAAAGCCGCGGGCGACAGCAAAACTCTTTTGCTGCCTCCGTGGGCGGCTACAAAAGTAGTTTGACAGCTTAGATATTGAAGTCTATGCTTAAACTCTGTTGTTGTATTGTATAATATGACATTTTACTGACGTTTGAACAAAAAATTCATTTTTTGGTACACAGATGAGTTTTGTGGCTACCAATTTCATCTTTTTTCTTTTAGTTTGTGGAACCAAATACTCACACGGCAAAAATGTTCGCTTAGCACAAAAATAAAAAAACTAATTGCAATAATATTTGTTTCCAATACTAGCAATAAGTTAAAGTATAAACGAAGAATTTGACGTTTCGTTTATTGTTTTAAGTATATTTTTAAACTTTTTTCAGCTTTCCAAAAATTTCTTAAAATTTTACTTAATTTTTAGGATGCTGTAAAAAGTTGAAAAATATACTTAAAACAAAAAAACGATACGTCTAGTCTTGAATGTTATTTAAACTATGCAATTATAAAACTGAATGTTATTTCCAAATTCAAGAGGAAGCTCAAAATATACGTTGCAGCGCAGTCCTACTTAGACTCCCAATCTCCAATTTCAATTTGTTATATGGATTGTATCGGATAATTTCCATGGTTACCTTAAATGCTTATAAAGCCTAGTTCGCATCCAGACAAGTGATTATAGTAGAGTGACTCACTAAACTACTTGCTGTTCGGACACTAAACTACTCGCTACTCTACTAATCACTTGTCTAGATGCAAGCTAGGCTTAATTAAAGACATTTCATTGTGACTAGATTCTCCCTATTAAACTATGATTTTATGGCCTATGATATGTTGGCAATCCATTTTTTAATGAAATTAAGAACATAATTTAATATAAGGTGTTTTTAGAACCGTATCCATGGTAACAAGCTAAAGCTCAAATGGATTTCGTAATTTTAAAATTTTAATTCTCGGTTAATGAGTATGCTAATATGTAGCTAATATGGGGTAAACGCAATGGTAATTTTTGGGCATTAAATAAATATTTTATTAAAAATGTATGTAAAGAGGCCTTACTTACTTCCGTTTATTAAATCATTCTATAATGGTATTCAAAAACTTCACATCCTACGCAAAATTTATAAGGGACAACAAATTTGTCTCTTAAATTTCTCTACAAAAGCAAATGATATTTAAATAACAATTTTGAGTACATACCTACCTAAAAAGTTCTCATGTGTATGTGTACTTTCCTTTTAATAATTTATTTTATTGAATATCATTTGTTTTTTCATTCATTCTGGCTATTTAAATATCTTTTAAAAATAGTGAGTTTTTTTTATTTTAACGCTTAATAATTATTAAGTTTTTAAATGGATTTAACACATATCACTTAATTAGAAAAGAAAGAAATACATTGTTGTAATAATAAAATTTGTCTACTATTTGTGGTAATTTCAGTAAATATGTCCTGTTAACTACTTCTTTCATCAGTCTATAATTCCTCCAGAACTGCTCATCTGATAATCATAATCTACTCACATTTTCTTTTTCTTAAATTTTAAATTCCAGTGAAACGATAAGTGTCAAAATCTGTTGAAATTACCTAAACGTTCTGGTCAGAATTATGGAGCCTTTTTTTTAGTAACGAGAAGAGTGTGAATGAAGATGTTATAATCTAATATTACTTGTCGTTCGTTTTCAACCAAATTTTCATGATTAAATGATGAACTAGAACTAGTCAAAACTAAATTGCCAGATTTATTGTTAATGTGCAGAATAATGTCAACTTTGCCACTTGAATATTTTGAGTTTGTTCCTGGGAGAAAACTGTTAATAAACTCATAAGACTAAGTTACACTTGACTGAAAACTACTTGACTCCAGAAAATTTGCCATGTGTTACCCAGATGTGTAACATTCTACTTGCTGCTAAGTAGTAAGTGAAATTGAAGTCCTGGCTAGTTTATTAGCTCTAACAGGGCCCTAGGCACAAATTTTAATCGCGGGCCCCTTGTAGAGGCGGATTTGGCACTTAAGGGTCCTAAGCAAAAATTGCTATGGAAGCCCCGGGATACCACACAATTGGTCTAATCCCAAAATATTATCACTTCATTTTTATTTTTTTTAAGTTGCTATTTAGCTTTTTGAGGGGCCCAAAAAAAGAGAGGTCCTATTAGACCGAATATAAATCCGTTCCTGTTCTGCCAGAAATATATCCGAGTTTATTGAAAAATTCCAAGGGGAACATTAAAAAAATTAAAATTTTGTAAAAATTGCACTATTTTACTTGTTGAAGTGGTTTAAAATTTATAAAAATAACCACGTGAGCTAGAATTAATTTTGCGATTAATTTGAATAAATTAAAGAATTCTGCAATATGTGGAACCGAGTTTATTGAAAAATTCTAAGGGAAACATTAAAAAGAAATGAGATTTTCTAAAAATTACACTATTTCACTGTTTGAAGCTGCAAGATGATTTTTAAAAATTTATATAAAAAATAACCATGTGAGCTTAAATTTATTTGTCGGTTGATTTGAATAAATTAGTGAATTCTGCAAAATAATAATCAGAGTTTGTTGAAAAATTCCAAGGGGAACAATAAAAAAACTAAAATTTTGTAAAAATTGCACTAATTTTACTTGCTGAAGCTGTAAAATGATTTTAAAAAAATTATAAAAAAATAAATAAGCAAGGTAGAATTAATTTTGTGATTGATTTGAATAAATAAGAGATTTCTGCAAAAAATAAACTCGAGTCTGTTGAAAAAAAATCCAAGGGGAAGAATAAAAAAAATCGATTTTGTAAAAATTGCAGTATTTTACTTGATGATTTTTAAAAAAATTATAAAAAAATAACCAAGAGAGCTAGAAATAATTTTGCGGTCGATTTGAATAAATTAGATAATTCTGCAAAATATAAATCCGAGTTTCCAAGAAGAAGATTACAAAAATAAGTTTTTGTAAAAATTGCACTATTTAACTTTTTGAAGCTTTAAACTGATTTTTAAAATATTATAAAAAAATAACTAAGTGCACTAGAATTAATTTTGCGCTCGATTAAATACAGGGTGTCTCAGACCACCCGTCCACCCCATTTATTTTGAGAACGCTTTGTCGTACATTGCTGAAATAAAAAAATTATTACCAAAGCAAATCCGAAGAATGTATTGGTGCACTTATTTTTTTCCGGAATAATCCGGAAGTGCCCGGAACCGGAAGTAACTTTAATTTTTAAATAGCAAAATAGGTCGAGTATGGTATCGTTTGAACGGTCTTTTAAAAAGAAACAACTTTTATTAAAATATTTTTTTAATATATTTCATAATTAACAAATTAAACGAAAAACAAAAGCAAACAAGTGACAAATGGTTTCTTTTAAATTATGGAAAAATTAAAACACTACCATCATCCTCAATGGGTAAGGGTAGAGGGAATTATGATTTTTTAAATGGAAACATGTATTTTTTGCTTCGCTTGTAAAAATAATCAACTTTTTTAGGTTATGTATTTACCTTAATTCAAAAAGTAAAAAAAAGTTGATTATTTTTAACGAATAAAGCGATAAACGCAAAAAAGAGTTTCAATTTAAAAAAATCTCTCTCTTGCCCATTTGCGGATGATGGTAACGATTTAATTTTTCCATAATTTAAGAGACCAATGGTCACTTGTTTGAATATTTTTTTTTCGTTTAATTTGTTAATTATGCAAGATATTACAAAAATATTTTAATAAAAGTTGTTTCTTTTTAAAAGACCTTTTAAACGATACCATACTCGACCTATGTTGCCATTTAAAAATCGAAAGTTACTTCCGGTTCCGGGTACTTCCGGATTGTTCCGGAAAAAAATAAGTGCACCAATGGATTCTTCGGGTTTGCTTTGGTAATAATTTTTTTTTATTTCAGCCTTGTACGACAAGGCGTTCTTAAAATAAAAGGGGTGGACGGGTGGTCTGAGACACCCTGTATATTTGAGAATTCTGCTTAGGGACGGATTTAGCACTTGGGGACGAAAATTGCAATTTCCCCTACTAAACTTGTCAAGTATAAATTAGACTTTACACAATTCGAGAAATGGCAAAGTATGGTCGGAACAGTAACTTGGACTATGGAGCATTTTAAAAAAATTTTGCCATGAAGTTTTCATTACCTCTGGTCTCTGGGTAATTTGGCAAAAATCAGACTCAAATACCGCATCAAATTACAAACTGAAAAATTAAGAATCAGATCCAGCTGTCAGTTAAGATATAATTGAAAACTGTTCGTTTATTGTAATTTTGTCAAATCTGAAAAATAATTTTAAACAATCGATTTTATTTTAATTTAAACAGGAAAAATCCAAAAAAATCAACGATTTTACTTTACCTGACTCCAACTGGTAAACCAAACTTAAGAAGACCTCTTCTACTCATCTCTAAAAATATTGCCCACGGCGTATATTTTTTTCTTTTTTCCCAGTAACTTTAAAAATCAAGTCTACCTCTTTCGTTTCTGCAAAACAACTAAATCCGGAGTAGGTACATCAATCAGTGGCGCATCCAGAAATTTATTTTGAGGGTGCACTTTGTCATTAAAAAAAGTAAAAATATAAAAATTTATAGTTTATAGTATTGTAGAGGGTGGCCCAACGAAAATGAAAAGGATGAATTTTAATTTACTTAACACAAAATTTTGAAAAATGCTCACACAGGTCAAGTTTAGTTTGTTTAACCCTCTAGACACAATCCTTAAAATGTTAAATGGAATGATAAGGTAAGTAATACCTCGTTGGAAAGATCTTTTTACCTCAAGTAACATACAAATACAAAAGTTAAATCCACATAGGAATGTTTTAAAAGTAAGCGAAATTTAAAATGTAGAAATAAACATTTTAAATTTTGAATATCTTTAAAACCAATCGATCAATTTAACTTTTGTTTCTTGTATGTTATTCGGGGTGAAAAGATCTTTCCAATGAGGTATTACGTTCTTAATTCTTCCTCTATCATGCAATTTAAAATATTAGAAGTTGTGTTCATAGGGCACAGGAATGGACAGATGTATTCGTCAGCTACATTGAAAAAAATATTCTCCTTGAAACTAAACTCCCAGCGTATTTTCAAAATTTTGTGTAACTATTGTGTAACTATTAAAATCCGCTCTTTTCTTTTCGTTGGGCCACCCTACGTTGAGCAATGAAAGGCCATTGAATCTTCTTTCTGACGTAGAATTTCCTAAATATTTCTCAAATATTTTATAGTGGAAATGATCTTTCTGAGAAACAAGTCATAACGGGTAATAGTCTACACTGCAGCACCCTTTTTTTATGAGTGACTAAAATTTTAAATATTTAACCTAAAAATATTTTGATAGATTGTATTGCCGCACATCTGCAGAATTACATTTCCAGTAATTTAAATTTCTGTTGCCATAACTTGAACTGAATACGCCACTGACCACTGGCATCAATTACCAGAAGAAAATGACTCTTCGCTGGTTATTCGATGGAAAGTTACTAGTTACCTAAATATAGTCTGAACAGTTCATTTAATCTTAACTTTGGTTTCTCGTTTGGAATTTCAATTTACTTCTTGAAAAGTTTCAAATATTTTTGCGATCGTGAAAATTACCAATCTTTAACGATTTTTTGAAAAACTTTTTCTTTTCGAAAAACTTGTCTTAAACTAAAAATGCATGAATGATTCTTTGTAAGGATGGTATTTGGTAATAAAACGAAAAGTATTCGTTTGTTTGTATTTTGTGGTCTCATTTCATTTCTATTTTCAAAAGAAGTCTTTCCAAAAAACAATCAGACTGTTTCTAGAAGTTAAATTAGGGTCTCCTCCTATCACCAAAAGGCTACGAAGCAACTTCTGGGCAACTAATGTGTCGATTCTATGCAAACCCGTAAGCCCTTACAAAAGATATCTATGAGGTAACTATGGAAACCGTCCATTACAACCCATATAACAAATCTTACAGATATTTCCTGTAAGGGCTTATGGGTTTGCACAGAATTGCACCATAAATCAGAAGAAAAATTGTTTGTTGATACACAATTTGCGAGACGCATCTATAAACTTTACACTGCTGTGTGACAAATGAAGAAGTGCACTTTTCTTGAAGTAAGTGGCATAGAGAGAACTTTCAATACCACCTCAATTACATGTTACATCCATGAGAAGAGTTTTACCCTTGTTTTACTACAAGGAAGGGCGTCGATCGTAGATCTAGGAGATGTTTGGTACATGGAGATTGTCCGAAGTATTTGTGATCACTCTGAAGATTGTCCACAAGAAAGGTTGCTCTCACCCATGCTCCATGTTATGTGGTTTATCGAGTCACTCGGTCATCCGTTTTGTTTTACTGATGGATCCAAAAGAAATAAAGAAATAACTATATGTTTCTATCTTCAACTAACCCACAGTTTTAGTTTTAATGACTTACGAGTGCTTATGAAGAAGAAAACTTAAAGGTACATACACTTCCTTGAAGTCTGCTCCATGAAGGTGTATTTTTGAACTTAAATTTGTGAAAATCCAAAGACACATTAAAATATTTCGCTGATTTCAAATTACAGGTACGAACTTTCACACATAAAAAAATTTAAACCACCACTTATTTATGATAACTTAATTCTTTGAAATTAACAAATGAAAATTTTCTGGATGTTCGTTGTTCATCATACTCGGTGAGTATTACAGGTCTTAATAAAATATAAAATAGTTAATATTATTTTTATGTTATTTTAAGAAAAGCAGTAAAAATTGATCAGATTAGAAATTGTTTGGTCAATTTTGGTAATATTGTAGAAAGGTTTGGTTTATTGGGAGTTGATAATTTAATAATATTGTTTATGAACAATAAATTTGTTGTTATGGGTTATCTTGAATAAATTGGGATATAAAAGTTTAAGGACCATTAAATCGTAATAAATCGGGCCCAAAAGCGTTGTTAAGCGTAACGTAATAAATCGAATTTAAAATGACTATTGTATCAGGTCCGATCAAGAATTTGAGCCAAAGCGAACCCACTTTAATGAAATTAAAGTTTAGAAACGGCGGCTATCATTATTTTTTTGCATACCAATTATGTTCACCTCGTGGGCATGTTCGTGCACTCCTCAAGGAAGTCACGTCCAATGTTAATGCTTCCTTGAGCTCGAGAAGAAATCCGTCACATAAATATAAACACCAACAACTTTTTCACTCGGCGCTAATTTATTAATTATAATAATTTCGAGAAAAGTGCTATTTTCAGTTCGGGATGGATTAACGACCCTCCTCTTTGATTTATTGTCTGTAAAATACGAAACATATTTAAATCAGTGGAAAATTGAAAAACGTGTGCCAGGAAAAAATAACGAACGGCACGCCGAGATTAACATTTTTCGCATAAAACTGATTTATGCTCCGGCCCTGAGATATTCATATTCGCGCCGGCGAGCACAACTTACGTGTTTGTCACACTCGGCTTATCCCTCAAGATATTCCCTATTATTTAACCGGATTATTGGCAAAAAATTATTCCGACATCCTGATATAACGGGAACAAATCGCGCACCACTCGCGAACCAACTTCTTAAATCACAATTCTCGCAAGAAAAATAGAATTAATTCAGAATTATTTGCTTTCCCGCTAGGAAATAGCGAGGACTTAAATTTACGTTAATGTTACTTGAATAAAAATAGGACTGACTAATGTGGGAACGAAAACAACATATTTGCTAATATTTTTTACTCTTTGTTAAAGAAATCCTAAGAAACTATCAATTATTTTATACTCCAGAAAATTATTCACAAAATCTTATTTTACTTTACTAAAAGTTTCTCAAGAAAAATTCACACCAGCCCCAAATTACATATTGTAGTAATATGCACCCCCACCTTTTTTTTGTAAAGTGCACCTACATTTTAAGCTAATTTCACTCGTTTTTAGAATGGTTGGTCTAATATGCTTACCAGATATTGCCACAACAGAAGAAATAATTTTTCGAATATTTACAGTAACCTCCATAGTGCGATTAATCAAAAAGTTAAAAAAATTGTTTTTTTTAGCGTGGGTATTGTGGATCCACATGAATTATTCGTTAATGAAATTTTGTCAAAAAAAAATATACACATTGGATTATTTTATTATTATTATTATTATTATTATTGAAAACAAAAAAATATTTACAAATAGTGCCCATAACCAGCATAACACACACATAATCCATTCTTCTGCATGGCAGTCGTCATAAAAGCCTGATTCACAGAAGAGGAAGCAAAGTTCGTTTTGGCGTTTACTGTGTAGGTTTGTTTTTCTTGATTCGGAGATCAAGTTGTCAAAGTGGAATGACCGTTCATAATTGGTCAGAATCATTGTCAGATTCTTCAGATGACATTTAAGGTTTTTTACGCTTCCTTTTCATATCTACGGTGCGTGTAAACCTAATCCCAGATGTTGAGGGGTTTGGGACCACTCTTCTTCGACGTTTTCCCCGATGATCCTTCTTTTTATCTCTTTTTCTTGAACAGAATACTTAATAGACTGTCATCATCATCAAGTATAGATGATCAAATATTTCCAGAACAAGCTTTATTTGGACCTAGAAAAGGTTGTTGTCGTAAAATTTTAAATCTAACTCAGTATATTGAAGATGATTACGAAAAAGGTTTGATTACAAGAGCAGTATTTGTTTATCTCTCAGCAGCTTATTATACCTACTATAAACCAACGTAAACGTAAACTTTTACTAAAATCTATAATTTAACAAAAATTTTTAATCTTTTTAAGATCATCCGCTTACTATTAGAAAACAGATGTTTTTGTGAAATATACTGATGATTTAGCAACTACATCTCAAAATAAAATGTTTTCTATCATTGAATGAAATTTACAAAATGTTCTCCAAAATTTATTAATATTACAAGAAGTCTTTTTTCAATTAAGTCTTAAATGGTATAATCAGCAAATCGAGTATAATACACACCCAAAATATTTATGAGTTACTTTAGATAGAACATTATGTTTTAACAAACACACGGAGAAAACTAAAGCGAAAGTTTCAACTAGAAACAATCTACTTCAAAAATTGGTTTGTTCTAAATGGGGTGCTTCTCCTCATATCTTAAGAACAACTGCACTATCTTTGTGTTTAACGGCAGCAGAATATGCCGTCTTAGACCAAAATCAACTAGCGCCATATTCATTTTCTTAGTGGGATCACTTCTCCAAATAGAAGATCTGTAGAGAGCATATAGGAAAGTACTGTCTATCAAAATAACATTGTACAACCACGCGCAAAGATATCGAGGGCACAAAAGAAATATTTTGAGTCGTATTTATGTTTTTCAAATTTCGCGTCATCTCGTGTTTTCATCGCTTGCTATTGGGTCAAAATATTTCATTTGTGTCCTCGATATCATTAATAAATGAGAAAGATTGGAATTTACTTTTAAGTCCTAAAGAATGTCTTCCCCTTGTAAAGAAATTCAAAATATCGAAGATTTTTTATGTTGCCCACAACTTGAAAATTTAACAAATAAATTTGAATTGGCTGAAGAAAGTTCATCTGCAATTTTGTCCTTGTGTTATTTAAGTGCATAATTTATTTACTGTTTCTTTTTGGATACGAATATACATATTAAGGAATTTTCCAATGAAGAGTTGCCGAATCAGGCTTTCTTCCTCTTTTCGATTTCCTTTTGTGTTTTGGAATTGATTAGTTGAAAATATGAAATCGCTATTCCCAAACATAACCAAAAAGTTGAAAGTCTGAAAAATTGTCCTTGATTAGGATTTGATCCTGAGGTGGGATTTTGTTTCTGTCTTGATATTTATCAAGCTTGATGAAACTCAATAGGGGGTTATTCTTGAATCACACGTATACGAGTTTTATCATTCTATCCTTGTCATTCAAATGCAAAAATAAGAGTCGGTCCTTGTCATGTCGTATACGATGTTGTGTCGAAATCCCACCTCTGGGACCACCAAATCGCATATTTGGAGTGCGTTTAGGAACAGCACACTCAGTGTAAGTGTGACACCAGTGTGTGCTCTAAGTCGTTCATAAACTTGAAATGATAGTTCCGGTGTGATTAATGATCTTCTTTCAGAATCGTCCAAGTGTTCGCCCAATGTGCTAGATCAGCATTCCGCATGCGCAATAGCAACATGACATATCTTACGCTTTATAATAGATTAGATTTTGAGGTTATGAACCCTCACACCGAGTTCCTGAACGCACCCTTGGTGTGATAACCACTATATGTTCAAATGAAGTTCAATTTTGTCTAATAAAATCGTTATAGAATCCACCAGTAAGGCATTCCGAATACTAACCCAGGACTGTTCGTTGTTAAGTCAAATTAAATTCAAGGAGTTATTTTCTTTTCTTTTAAGTTAAGCAAAGAAAATATTGAAAAATTGTCCTTGGCCATGATGATGATGATGTTCCTTACTGGTGATTGAAGAATTCTCTATCGATTATACTAGTTAAGGCAAAATTGAACCACGTTTGAACATGGGTCCTTGATTATTGGTTATCACATCAAGCATGTAATTTATCGCGCTGCCACAAAAGTGATCCTAGTTCGGACCGAGAAACAAAATGGGCCAAGAATACCTGCAAACTCCATATTACCACATTTTCCTCTATATTTAGATAACAATTTAAACCTCAGAGGAAACATGTCAATAAAAAACTAGGAAGTCTTACTTACCACTTCAAAAGAACTAATTACATTCTGAATGATGATTCGAAAAATCTACAACTCACTTAACTTCAAAAGACATGAAATCATCCTGTGAAAAACTCTTATATATAATATGAACTTCTTCAGATGGTTTACGAAAAAAACAAGGATTCTCAAAATAATAATAATAAGCTTCCTGCTTTTATCCTCGTGTCTAGGACCATAAGCTGATCCAAAAGAGATAGATGACCGTATTCGCTTCTGTCCATTAAACTTTTATTTTCTTAAAATGACTTATGAGGAGTTCAATCAACTTTCAGGGTAATATTGTAAACACTACAATTGCGTTGTTCGTATCTTGAAAGAACAGATATACCATGAACTTTAGGTAGATCTGTGCCACTCTGCGGAATGTAGATACTTAATGTGAGCATGAAAAATGGATATCCATCTATCGAACTCAGAAAAGAATTATACTTTATTTATTTAACGTGCCACGCAAGAATAAAATCTATACCGAAGATATTTGATAAGCTATTTAGTGAACATTTATTTTGGATGTGCAAACGAATCATAGTAGAATAATAACATGGATTTTGTGATAAACTTTCCACCTCAAGAAATATGCTTGTTTGCCACTCTTATTTGTCAAAGGTCTTGAAGGATCGGTATCAGGTGGATTCCATTTATACTGATTTCTCCAAGACGTTTGACAGAGTTAACCACAAGATTTTAGCTGCTAAATTGGAATCCAAATAGAGTAACATATAAAATATTCAGGCAACTCATTGCGGACCTATACTATTGTTATTATTCATCAATGATATCGGTTCAGTTGTAAAACATAGTAAGTTTTTAATTTTTGCAGAGGACCTCAAATTATTTAAGAAAATTCAAAGTTCTATTGACTGTTTATTACTTCTGGAGGATATTGACAACTTATTACTCCAGTGCAACTTAAAGAAGTAGTTTTCTACAAGTATCTTATGGGTACAAATCAAATAAAGTGTGCCCAAGAAATTAAGGATTGCTAATTAATCATTAAAAAAAAACGGACAAGCATTGTTATTAATATCTTCGTAATCTACACAGAAACTGTAATCTAGTAAGGTGTCAAACTTGTTTGTAGGATAATTAAAACAAATCTACATATGGATGTTAAATTGGCGTCATAACATGTAAATTTGCATGTAGTGTTTTGTTGGCGAATCGATTCCAACTTAAATCCAGACGGACAAGATAAGTGACACATACCACTCTAATCCCAATTAAATTTACTATCAAACTGTACATTTATTTTTTCAATAAGACATTTGTACAAAGAGATATTCACCTGTAAAATCAAAATTCCGATATTTTTTCCCGTATAATCTGTCTTTTTTCTTAATTTTTCATTAAAACTAGACGGACGAGAATTGTGATTAACACCACCGTAATCCATATGAAAAATGCAATCAATTGAGTGGTCAAAGTTTTTGGAGGGATAATTAGAAAAAAATCTACAGTTGATTAGTGATTTAAGGTAAACTTTTGTTTATGGCGTAATTACATACTTAATCGCGACGGAAAAGCATTGCAATTAATACTGTTATAATTGTCTTGAATGAAGCTTTGTAATGATATATTTTGTTTATCTGTAAGTTGTATAGACAAAAAGGTATATCGAAAAAACCTCTTATGGAGAAATACATGTTAAATGTTTGTTGCTGGAAAGTTTGTTGCTAACATCTCGCCGGTTAAATGTGGTCAAATCACATAAGAGAGTTCTTGTAATTATGTTCTTAATTAGAGTAATTTTCGTTGTTATTTCTTACTCAACTACTAGCTTTCCAAATGACCACCAGAGGGCGTATCTGATCTCCGAAATCGCGAATAATATTTATCATGGTGTCTCTGTTCTATCAAGGTTTGTAGATAAAATCAAACAGACATCATAATTAAGGAAATTCACCAGAAATTCACTTAAATTAAATGTAAACATGTACTAAAATTTAATAAACACAACTTGAAATTTGATACGAAAAAAAATAAATTTTAGATATTTTATAATAAAGTCATTAATCTCGTATAACAGTTACGAAAATGTGTTTTGATGAAGAGCTATAGCCGAAAGTATTGTCATTTATTACATTTTTAAAACATAATAATAAATTTGAGTATGAGATTGATGAAGTTAAGCGTTGTGGCTTATTTCGTGTTGATATATAACTTGTAATTGGATCAATTTTTTTGAAGAGGTGTCGGCGTTAGAGGCTCGCGCCTTTTTAATGACCGCAGCCTTTTTAATGACCGCATTCTGCGATAATCGCGGCAATAAATCCATACCAAACATGTGGGAAATCAAATTACTATTTATCGGTATCGGTCAGGCATTATTTCGCACTTCTTGATTATTTATCGGTTCAACGGCTCCGGAAGATATCTAATTTCTTCTAATTTAATATCACCACCAAATAAATTATTAGATGGAATTACAGCAATTATTATTAGTGAAACTATAATTTTTAGCGCCTGATTTATAGGGAAGGATATTTATCTTACGATGCTAATCCAATCTCAAATTCAATCGGATGCAGTGCTGCAGTGTGCAGTTATTTACTGGGATTACTGCAAAATGTTATTTTTAAATAAAATTGATTGCGTTTCAGCTAAATCTACTGAATTTATGGAAATATTTGCGAGAAAAAAGTCTATCCCGAGCCTGATTTTCCTTTATCAGCAACTGCCTATTACGCTTTTGGAATGAATAAGAGACGTGCGTCGATCAAAGTGAGGTATAAATAATTGTCAATTACGACATGCAAGAAAAGGTTGCGTTCTCTTCCTCCTTTTGATGCTACATTTTAGTACTTTTACAGCGATCCTATACAACGTTCGCTAATTGATTTCAGTTTCATACTCAAGTTTTAACGATCGCCACTATAAAAAGGATAAAAACTCGCTCTTTTACTCTTTTTATATCTCAAGTACTAATAAATTGCAACGAAACATTAAACGTTAAATTGTTTTTGTGCTTTCCTGTTTACACTATACAACTATTATCTTTTACAACTTTTTACACGAGCCACTGATTATAATTTAATCCTCAACAACCAACTACACCGATTTTATGGATTTTAAAAACAAAAAGCTTATTACAGAATACTTCACATTCTTACTATTACTTTTAATCACCACTCATAGATTTAAAATTTATCAGGAAGTCCACTGAATTTCTAATTTCATCGTTCATTAGTTAAGCTGTAAAACTATTAAAAACTACATTGTTTCTTTTATACCTGGAACAATTTTTAGAGTTATTTTAACGATTATTTTGAAAAGTAAGGATAAGATGTTTTAACTTCAAAAACCAAATCTGTAGCTACTACAGAGTGAGCTAAAATGTTTGTGCTTTGATAAGTAGCCAACCAAATACACAGGTTGATACAACTAAAAATTTAAAAACAAAACCCCCGAGTAATCCAATGGCGTGGCAAATATTTTTTGCAGAATGAACATAATAACAAATCAAGATTCCTACCCAAATATGCAAATACCGGGTGGAAATGAAAACCGGGTCACCTCGATAACTTTTTTATTTATGAATAGAAAAATTGGCTATGTTCTATGGTTCAAAAAAACAAATTTTATGTGCATTTTTTATTTTCGAAATCACTTCCGGTTTCACCGGAAACACCATGAACTTTGTTTTTTTAAATGTAACATCCCATATTTTTATTCATGGCTTAAAATACTTTTAAAAAAGAAGTATTTTTGAGATATTAGTTTTTATTTTTTGCGAAAAAAAATTTTTTTTCAAAAAAAAAAAGGTTTTCGAAGTCGGTGAAAATTACCAAAACTAATTCTAAATAATTCAAATACATAAAATAAATAATCGTTATAAAATCCTCTTTTTAAAAAGTCGAATGACCCGGCATCATTGCATTTAAAAAAAGTGAGATATTTGATAAAATCTTCATTAACTAAGTTTAAAAATTATTAGTTCAAAAACCACTTAAATTTTTTTTCAAATTACAATTTTATTTAGGTATATGAATTATTTAGAATTAGTTTTAATACTTTTCACCGACTTCGAAAACCTTTTTTTTTTTTTGAAAAAAATTTTTTTTACAAAAAAAATAAAAACTAATATCTCAAAACTACTTCTTTTTTAAAAGTATTTTAAGCCATGAATAAAAATATGGGATGTTACATTTAAAAAAACAAAGTTCATGGTGTTTCCGGTGAAACCGGAAGTGATTTCGAAAATAAAAAAGGCACATAAAATTTGTTTTTTTGAACCATAGAACATAGCCAAATTTCAAATTTTTTTATTCATAAATAAAAAAGTTATCGAGGTGACCCGGTTTTCATTTCCACCCGGTATAAGTTATTTATAGAAGTGTGAAGCACCGATGTGTTGAGTTGATGTTAGCGAAGAAGGGTGTGGATAAAAATCACAATTTATCTTTACTCAACTTTAATAAGTTATTTATTAAGTTTTTGTGTTTTTAAAATAAAAAACATAAAATTAATTATTAATTTTACAACAAATGTCAAATGTTGAAAATGATGAATTTCATTTTCGAGGTAGATGCTAACACAAAACAAAGATTTACCCAAACTAGTATTGACAAATACTGAAATTTATAAAACAGAAGGGAAAATAACTAAATACAAAAAGTATTGCCACAACGGTAAAAATTCCTCTGCTTTTGTGTAGTCTCGTTACTTTTTTTATAATTTTGACATGTTACTATGAATTTGAAGCGGGAAATTTGAATGAACCACAATCATTTTTAGCTCACCCTGTATATTTAGGGTGGGCGATATTCAAGTATTGGTATAATTCTGAAACGCTAGATGGCGCTAAGATAAGATATTTTAAAGACTTGTAAATAATTTAATTTTTCTTTTCGGTTTATGACGAATGTTCTGAACAAACTGTCAATTGAATTTTTTTTTCATTTTAGGCAACCAAATCAACTGTCCATAAAACATATGGTTACTTTTTTGAACAAACTTCCGAAACGATACAACATTTTTGCAAATGTAACATCTTAAGAAATAGCTTGAAGTTTATTCAATTAAACAAATTTGATTTTACTATACATATGTTCTGAATTTTGAGATTTGTACAATTAAAGTGAATTAAAATCTAAGCATTCGTATGAAAACGCAATTATTGAACTGAAAAAAAAATTCACCGGAAATGACATCGACTTTCTTATTTTAAATATAACATCCTATTTTTTTTGTACTAATTATTAAACATTGATAAGTTCCAAGTAAGTTACTTTGTAATAATGACACAAATAAACTTCTTATTCTTCTTATTCTTCTTATTCTTCTTATTCTTCTTATTCTTCTTATTCTTCTTATTCTTCTTATTCTTCTTATTCTTCTTATTCTTCTTATTCTTCTTATTCTTCTTATTCTTCTTATTCTTCTTATTCTTCTTATTCTTCTTATTCTTCTTATTCTTCTTATTCTTCTTATTCTTCTTATTCTTCTTATTCTTCTTATTCTTCTTATTCTTCTTATTCTTCTTATTCTTCTTATTCTTCTTATTCTTCTTATTCTTCTTATTCTTCTTATTCTTCTTATTCTTCTTATTCTTCTTATTCTTCTTATTCTTCTTATTCTTCTTATTCTTCTTATTCTTCTTATTCTTCTTATTCTTCTTATTCTTCTTATTCTTCTTATTCTTCTTATTCTTCTTATTCTTCTTATTCTTCTTATTCTTCTTATTCTTCTTATTCTTCTTATTCTTCTTATTCTTCTTATTCTTCTTATTCTTCTTATTCTTCTTATTCTTCTTATTCTTCTTATTCTTCTTATTCTTCTTATTCTTCTTATTCTTCTTATTCTTCTTATTCTTCTTATTCTTCTTATTCTTCTTATTCTTCTTATTCTTCTTATTCTTCTTATTCTTCTTATTCTTCTTATTCTTCTTATTCTTCTTATTCTTCTTATTCTTCTTATTCTTCTTATTCTTCTTATTCTTCTTATTCTTCTTATTCTTCTTATTCTTCTTATTCTTCTTATTCTTCTTATTCTTCTTATTCTTCTTATTCTTCTTATTCTTCTTATTCTTCTTATTCTTCTTATTCTTCTTATTCTTCTTATTCTTCTTATTCTTCTTATTCTTCTTATTCTTCTTATTCTTCTTATTCTTCTTATTCTTCTTATTCTTCTTATTCTTCTTATTCTTCTTATTCTTCTTATTCTTCTTATTCTTCTTATTCTTCTTATTCTTCTTATTCTTCTTATTCTTCTTATTCTTCTTATTCTTCTTATTCTTCTTATTCTTCTTATTCTTCTTATTCTTCTTATTCTTCTTATTCTTCTTATTCTTCTTATTCTTCTTATTCTTCTTATTCTTCTTATTCTTCTTATTCTTCTTATTCTTCTTATTCTTCTTATTCTTCTTATTCTTCTTATTCTTCTTATTCTTCTTATTCTTCTTATTCTTCTTATTCTTCTTATTCTTCTTATTCTTCTTATTCTTCTTATTCTTCTTATTCTTCTTATTCTTCTTATTCTTCTTATTCTTCTTATTCTTCTTATTCTTCTTATTCTTCTTATTCTTCTTATTCTTCTTATTCTTCTTATTCTTCTTATTCTTCTTATTCTTCTTATTCTTCTTATTCTTCTTATTCTTCTTATTCTTCTTATTCTTCTTATTCTTCTTATTCTTCTTATTCTTCTTATTCTTCTTATTCTTCTTATTCTTCTTATTCTTCTTATTCTTCTTATTCTTCTTATTCTTCTTATTCTTCTTATTCTTCTTATTCTTCTTATTCTTCTTATTCTTCTTATTCTTCTTATTCTTCTTATTCTTCTTATTCTTCTTATTCTTCTTATTCTTCTTATTCTTCTTATTCTTCTTATTCTTCTTATTCTTCTTATTCTTCTTATTCTTCTTATTCTTCTTATTCTTCTTATTCTTCTTATTCTTCTTATTCTTCTTATTCTTCTTATTCTTCTTATTCTTCTTATTCTTCTTATTCTTCTTATTCTTCTTATTCTTCTTATTCTTCTTATTCTTCTTATTCTTCTTATTCTTCTTATTCTTCTTATTCTTCTTATTCTTCTTATTCTTCTTATTCTTCTTATTCTTCTTATTCTTCTTATTCTTCTTATTCTTCTTATTCTTCTTATTCTTCTTATTCTTCTTATTCTTCTTATTCTTCTTATTCTTCTTATTCTTCTTATTCTTCTTATTCTTCTTATTCTTCTTATTCTTCTTATTCTTCTTATTCTTCTTATTCTTCTTATTCTTCTTATTCTTCTTATTCTTCTATGTTTGTGATAAAAAACATTTTTGTTCTGAATTTTTTTTAATACAATCTTTTAAAACTACTCTTAAATAATTTAAATACATAAATTAAATTATGACATTCATTCGGCCGTTTTTGGCATATATCTTTATTTTTTCAAATGGAATGCTATTGGGGCCACTCCCAATCTAGATATACGATTTTTTCCCAATACAGTGATAAACTTTACTTTACTTACTTGTTTATTAACAGCTGTTGATAAGTTCCTGTCATTTCCGCTGAAACCGGATGGGAAATTGAATTTTTTTTAGTTCAATAAATGCATTTTCATATGGCATATAACATACTAAAATTTCAAATTTTTATTTTCATAAATAAAGAAACTACTAGTTTCGTGGACACAGGGTATATTTTATTTTCAATATTTTTTTATTCTAAATAATGTTCCATAACTACACCGATATATTTAATAAAATAAAGTTGATTTTATTTTCGATGAAAATAATTTGTGTCTAAAATTAGCTTTCTGGAACCATTTCTTAAAAATTATTTTTTTCATAATTAAAGAAATTATAGAGGTGACCCATGTTTAGTCTATACCTGGTATTTTTAATTTTTGATATCGTTACATGAAAAAGTAAATTTTAAGCTATTAAATATTACTCCTTCATAGTACATTTATATGTGGATGTAATTGTTTGGATAATTTGCATTTAGGAAAAAGTGAAAAATTTCTGAGTAAAATTTTCGGAAGCGGACGTTTGACATATTATAGCTACTTGAAAACGGAAGGATATTAAAACAATCTTTCTTTGTTATAAAGAAGACCTTTCAAAGGAGGAAAGGGTAATAATACAATTTTAGGAGTTGATTTTGTTAAAATATATCATTTTAATGAAACTTATCTTCAAAATAAAATCAGAATCTTTCAAAAAATAAAATATATCCGAACGCTTGTAAAAATCAATGATCATCTATAGGTTTTTTGGGGAATAAGAAATGAAGCATCTAGGCAAATAAAAAATATTTAAATGTTACTTCGTCTTCCAAACGAATGTTATGATTTTTCGTTCGTTTTGGAAAAGTTCAAAAAATTAACCGTGACTACGTGCGCTCCAAAATGACATGTAAAGAATGGTAAAACTCTTGGATGGGAGAAATTAGGTTATGTACTTCTGTAGTTTAAGAATCAATAACGTGATGTTTTTTAACCGGGTGATATGAAAACTGTATAGTTTGAACGCTATTGCGATCCAAAAAACGCTGCCAAAACGTCGCTTGGAGATTCTCGAAGGTAATTTTTCAAAATGTTTGAATAGAGTAAATAGTGTAACTCGGACGTTTTAAGAGATTGTTCCATTGTTCCAGGTAGGTTAAACTATTCGTTTTCAAAATTTGCTGCCTTGTAATATACTAAAATTTTGAAAAAACGGGATGAATTTCAGACCGTTTCTATTATTTGGAGTGAATAAATTCCAATTAAATTTTTTTTCCATAACTTTTAATAAATAAGAAATACTAACCTAACCTAGCCCAACCAAAGCTAACCTAACATAATCCCAAATATTTTAAAATTATCAATATGTTTTTGAAATTACGAAAATCACGATTATTCAAGAATTTCTAAATTTTGGATTATGTAGGTATAATATTCTTGTAAATGAGCTCCTCTACCACCTATTTTAGAGTTTTGCCAATATTATTTCAGTGGCACAAAAAATATTCGCATGTTCAATTTTACTTAAAAAAATCACAGTTAATGATTTTTTTACCGATCGCACCTAAAATAATCCTCCAGTACTGGCTTTATGACATATTTATGAAATATATTTTGTCCTTTCGCCGCTTTAGCTTTAAAAATTGATTTCCTCCATTAGGTTACTTTTTTTTTTAATTTTGAAATTCTTGCTCAATAATATTTGATAACCGCGTCATAAGTATGACATTTCAGTCGTCACATAACTTCAAGTCTTACATCCTTATGAATTAATAATTATTTTTTCCAAACTACTTTTTTAATCAAGAATGGATCGAGATGTTTCTAGGTCTGAACCACGGAGTCAAGCAATGAACCGTAATCAATCCCAGTTTGATCCCCGGTTCCAGCCAGCAACCGATTCTCGCATAACGAGAACAACAACAACAACTGGAGCTTCAGATCCTACCCAATCCTCAAGAATGCAACCCCCTGGTGCTCGCCTGCGACCTAATCAACCACCAACGATCCCCGAATACGAATTACCTGAAGTACAACAAAGTCGTGCATCAAAAGTTTTTCGCAAACCCAGCGCTTTAAGTTTTGGTCATTGGAGTATAAGCCAAGCTGGTTATAGAAAGATACCTGAGGAGGATCCAGTGTTGCAACCAAGATCAAGTATATTATTACCGCATTTACAACAATCTGAAAAGCGTTTTTTTGAACTCGTTGCTTTAAACGATGTGGCAGCTGTTGAAGAATTTTTAAATGGTAACGTTGGTTTTAACATCAATTGCGTTAATTTCCAAGGAGTATCAGCTTTGCATATAGCTTTACAAAACAGATCCGAACCAATGGTTGAGTTTTTACTGGATCAAAACATTGAAATTGGTGATTGTGTTTTACACGCAGTAAGAGATAATCAAATCAAAATTTTGCAGCTACTCTTAGATAAGTTGCAAATGGTAGCTCCTGGTTTAGAGTTTGTAGGGGTAACTCACAGTTCAGATTTTCCCGATCACATTACTCCTTTAATCCTTGCAGCACAATGCGGTCATTATGAGATAATTGAATTGTTGATTGAAAGGGGACATAAAATTGTAAAACCGCATCCACCTGATTGTAGATGTGAGGAGTGTATGTTGCATCTGCAACATGATGATTTGCTTCATGGAGAAACTTTGCGATTAAATTTGTATAGAGCGATTACTAATCCTGCGTATATTTGCCATTCAACTCATGACCCAATTTTGACCGCGTTTGAGTTATCAAGGGAGTTGTCAGCGTGTAGTTTTATGGTTCCCGAGTTTCGTATGGCTTACAATGAATTGGCTCAAGAGATAAGCGCGTTTGCTGTCGATCTTATTGCTTGTTGTAGAAGTACCGAGGAGATGGATTTAATTTTACGGCAAACAAGTGGGATATCATCAGCTTCAGATTTGGTTTATCCGAGATTGGTGTTGGCTATGAATTACAAGCAGAAAGGGTTTGTCGCGCATCCTAATACACAACAAATGGTGGAGGCAGCTTGGCATGGTGATTGGTATGAGTGGAAGTATAAGAATACGTTGATTAGATGCATGTATCCATTTGCAAGGCTTTTATTGCTCCCCATGATAGCGGTTTTATGCATCGTCATGCCAAGGCACACTTGGGTTAAACATTGGTCGATACCTTTAAATAAAATGATAACGCATAATGCATCATACTTATTATTCTTGGTAATTATTTTTTTTGAATCAAATTTGGATAAAACTGGGCAAAAGCGTGGACCTCCAAATTCGGGACTGGAACCGTTGATTATTTTGTATGTTGTTGGATATATTTGGGGTAGTTTTAGGTTATGTATGATTCAAGGGCCGAAGAGGCATTTTAGGAGCATGTGGAATGGTTTTGATGTGATTATGTACGCGCTATTTTTATTGACGTTCTTTTTTTGGTTGGCTTCGTATTTGGATGTTAAACAAAATGGGCAAGCTGATTTGGAAAGGAAGTACTGGCATCATTTAGACCCCGAATTAATAGCGGAAGGTTGCTTTGCAGTAGCAGTGATTATGGCTTTTTTTCGACTCCTGGTCTTGTGTAGATTGAATTATTATTTGGGGCCGTTACAAATATCTTTGGGGAAAATGAGTGCTGATATGGCAAAATATTTGGTTATTTTCTCGTTGATTTTAATAGCGTTTTCTGCTGGGATGTGTAGATATTACCAGTATTATGGTGGGATGGTGCAGGTTGATGATAATGGGATTAAAACTGCTCAAACATCATCATTTATTAATTTTTCAACTTCGCTTAAAACCTTTTTCTGGGCTTTATTTTGTATGGCACCACTCGAATCAGCAGATGTGATCATCGAAAATTTACCAGGGGAGAAAGAAAAAACCACCATCATTAACCATCACGAGTTCACTGAAGCTGTGGGATATATAGTTTATGGTATTTTTGAAGTCCTTTGCGTGATTATGATTCTCAACATGTTGATTGCCACCATGTCCAATACCTTCCAACGTGTCACCGATAATGTTGATATTGAATGGACTTTTGGTAAAACCGATATTTATATAGAGTATATGATTCAGACTGTTTTACCACCTCCTCTGAATTTAATCCCAACGTATAATGGAATTAGTGCTTGTGTTGAGTGGATTCAAGTGGCTACTAAAAGTCCTCCTGGAAAATATGCGACTTGTACTCCTACTCATTGTTGCTATCTGGAAAAGGAAGTTGATGAACACCTCGCAAAAGAATTTCCGATATTAATGTCCCAATTGGTGCAAAGGTATTTTCGGGAAAAGGATGTTAGTGTTGATACTTCAGGAGATGATATGGATGTTATAAAGAATGAATTGGCAGATCTCAAGCTTTACATTCGAGAGATTTTGGAAAGAAATAATCCTAGTATTAGTACCCGGACTTGAATATATTTTATTTTTATACACATATACACTATAAGAAATTTATTTTATATAAATATATACAATATATTGATACTGCTGCTTTTCTAATTCTTCCTTTGTTAGTACATACAACAGTTATTCTTGGAATCGTTAATTTTCATCACATTTTTGACACGAGTATAAGTTTATTCACCTCCTAAACGAAATTAAGGAAAAAACAAAAAGTTCTAAGAAATTTGAGTAATGATAGTTCAGAAACGCAAAAAAATCTTGAAGTTTTTTTAAAAATAGACTACCATTTATGTTTTTGTATTAAATATTTTTATTGATGTTTTAATAATGTTTTTTTTGATGTTTCAATCTTTTAATTCTTTCATAACATGGGACGAAGGTTCATTAATTTCTTCCGCGCTGAGTCGATTTAGTTTTAATTAGTTAAAATACTTGTTGTAAAACAAATGAACTCGGAGTAAAGAAGCAATAAATCTAAATCAATGCTTTGAGGCCTGTCGCTGCATTTCTCATTTAAAACGCAAATCTGGATAAGAGTAATCGTGCAGCTACAGGTGGGGGGCATTACAACCTTTCTAATGCCAAAAGTCGCGCCTCCTGAGTAGACACGTCAATTAATTTCCCCCAGCTGACACTGCTAACGAAAACAATGAAAGAACTTTAGCGAGACTTTCAAGTTTTGCCTTTGAAATTAAAACTGTGAAGTTATTTTTATTACCTACTTTGTATTAAAACTTTATAATATAATTTTAAGTACTTAAATTTAATAGGTACCTTATAACAAGATATTTGATATTTCTGACTTCAGTCTATATTTTCTTACTTCCAAAAAGTTGGTCGAAATGAAGATTTTTAAAGCCATATTTTTTCTGACTGATTTGATTTTCCTAAAAGTGATGTCTATACATTTCATGCATTTTCAAAGATATTTTAGACACAATTGCAGGTTCAATTTTAGTAGAGTTAGTGGTGCAAATGTGGAAACCCTGCTATTATTCTTTTAATATATTTTTTATTTAACCATGAAATCTTTCAAAAATTTGTTTAAACCTCCATCAAGTAATTATTAAAAATAACTGTTTTTAGTTTTACCATAAAATAATAAATAAATTAAAATAATGTATTTTTTTTTAATCAGACACTTTCATCATCAGATTTTCAAAATGTGCAGGTAATGTGGAATCTTATATACAGGGTGTCCCGTAACTTATGCATAATAATAATAGGGGTTATAGAGGATACCGAAACAAGCAACTTTTGTTAATAAACCCATGTCCGGAAATTAATCATTATGTACTAAGGTAAATAAAAAAAGATTTAAGGGGGGAGTAAGGTTAATTCCACACAAAAAAGCGTATTTTCGATAATTTTTTTTGACGACTCAGTTAATATACAGGGTGTCCCATTTGACGTTGGACTCTATGGGTATCTTTGTTACTATTGGAGATAAAAAGTCGGTTAAATGGACAAAATAGTAGAGATTTTTTCGAATATTAATAATTCATTTACAAGAAATTTGAATATCGCATCGTTCCAACGCTATTTTGAAAAAACATGAAAATGCGATTTTTTAAATATGGCTATAACTTCATTATTTTATGTAATACCAAAAAAGTTTTTGACATAATACAGAAGTTTATCAGGATTAAATAATATTAATTTTATAAAAACATTAAGTTAATCGAATTTTTAGAAAATTTATTAAGGAATCCGATTCCATTTTTTTAGAAAACTATTATGATATCAAATTTTGGAAAACCTTGAGCAATCTTAGATTTTCTAAAAAGGTTTAAATAATACCATTTGGTTAAAATTAATTGGTTAAATCGATTTTTATACAAAATTTTGGGAAATTCGAAATTTTGAAAACGCTTCATTAATTAGAATTTTAAAAACAATTTGAGAAATATGATCGGATTAGGGGATAGTTTTTGAAAAAAGGTATTAGTAATTTGAATTTTAAAAACTGCATGTTTTTGCTTATGGGTACATACAATGATTATTTTATACTTACTGTGATTAAAATTGAATTCAGATTTTATAATATAGAATTTTTGTTTTTCAAAAATTTTTAGTAATGAGCTTACTTTTGAAAAATAATAAAAATACATTTTTCCAAAATCTACAAATCTACAAATAAATTGAAAATAAAAATTTTATATGAAAATTAAATTGAATTTAAATAATATTACGGTATTTTTGATTAATCTTCTTTTACAAATATTTAAAAAACTAGTTTTACTAGTGAAAATACGTTTGGTAAACATTTTCTAAAAGTAGTCTGTTAGATTTAGTAAAACTTATGATTAGATTTTTTAATTTTCAAATTTTAGATTTATATTTGAGGAAGAAAAATACATATCAAAATGAAAAGGTCTTCAGATGTAAAAATTATTACCACCATAAAGTTTCAAAAAACTTACCACTTTCAGGAGTTCTAGATTTTTTGTTTAATACCTAAAGTAAACTTAAAATTTATAAGTAATCGTTTTGAAAAGAAAAATCGATCTTCTTACTTAGGTCCGAAATTCATCTTTAAAAACCAAAATAAATTGGAAGATTTTTTTTGTTATTTCAGGTAAAATTTTAAAACTAAAAAAAACTGTTTTTGAAGCAAAAATATCGAGAAGGGGTAAGAAATTAAAAAACTCTCGGGCAACACTTTTTCAAAAAGTGATTTCAGAACCGTTCAGCTCAAGATTATTTGATTTTTTCAAAAAATGAAAAAATGTAAAAAATGGAAATTGAAAAAATGAAAAAATGAAAAAATGAAAAAATGAAAAAATGAAAAAATGAAAAAATTAAAAAATGAAAAATTAAAAAAATTAAAAATTTTTTAAAGGTTTCGCCCTTAAAACACTACGCTTGAAAGACTGCGCCACTAAAGGTCTACGCGCTTAACAATCTGCGCGTTTAAAGTTTTCGCGCTTATAAGATTTTCCCTTCGTCAACTTTTTTGATCATATCTTTTGTTTTTTACGTTTTTGATTTGCACCTACTAATTCAATTAGAGCTTTGGGCGCTATGGAGTCAAAATAAGTGTATCAAATTTAGATGTTTTCTATAACCTTAAAATTCGGTTATTAATCGAGTAAAATTAAAAATTTAAATTGCAAATGTAGGTAAGAGCGGATTGTATAATATTTTAGTCTATTTCCATTCTTTACTTTATCCCAAACTATTTAAAAAAGACTAGGCCTATTTTCGGTGTTTTGTTTGTTATTTTGTATTTAAACAACTTATTTTGAAATTTCTAAAAAAGGGATAGGGGATGGTAAGTCGTCATACGAATTTTGGTAATTTTTACAGTAGAAATTGATAATAATTATAGTTTTCCATTCTTTGGAACAGTGTTTTAGAAGTAAATAGTAAAGACCACCCAACATCTGCGCATTTGACTCCCTATCGCCTTAATGGTTTGAGAATTGTGTTGTGTTATTTTGACCGGGACAGCGCGTACGCAGTCCCGACTACCAAAAATTACGCGCCCGAGTTATCCACATTAGGGATAATCGCAGGGGTCAGCCCGATCGAAGTGCAATGAAAGGGCCTCACCCTGGGGGAACCGCCTTGATGATCACGGTTACCCCTACGCCAGGTAAGTATGAATTCGGTAACTTACCGCGACATTTTAAACCGAAGGCAACACCATACTTCTGAGTAGAAGTTTTGAGCGCCATCTATTGACATTGAAACAAAAAATATCCATAAATCCACAAAGTGTAGTTAGTTGATGATTATTATAAATGTCTTGTAATTACAATTTTCGTGGTGTTTGGGTAGCATAATGCATAAAATTTTCTGAAGGAGACTTTCTAATTATAAAGCAAAACAAGTTAAAATTACTGTTAAAACAACTAAAATAATTACAACCATACTTTGATTCCCCATCTAATAAGGATTGACCGGTTTCAGAGTCTTTTTTCAAAATGCTTTTAGTTCCCACCCAGGTTATTCTGAAAACAAGTAATTTTTGAAAAATATCCTGAAACTGAGCAATTGAAATTTAATGGGGGCCAATGTATGGTTGTATTTATTTTTATTGTAACTTTTAACAAAACCATGCTTTAAAAGCCTTTTATTTCCATGTTTATAAGTTATTTGACGGTAACACTTTTGATTTGTAAATTATGATTAAGCTTCTTCAATTAGCTTGATAGTTGGTCTAGAAAATTTATAAATACAGTCGAACTTCCATAACTCGAACTTCTATAAGTCGAATTTTTCCATAACTCGAATTTTGTTTGTAATGAGTTTGTGAAAATATTCGTTTTTAACTTTGCGAAATAATTTATATCTCGAATTTTTTTTTAAAAGTCCCTTGAAGATTCGACTGTAGTTTACAAATTAACGTCTACCGTCCCTCGTAGGAACTGATTTTATAAATGTGTTGTATTTTATGAGCCCAGCTGAGGAGCTGGGCATTAAAAAAATTATTTTAGACTCATTTGAGTTGTTCCTCTCCACGGAAATCTTTAGTAAAAGGCGAAAGATTTATTCGCTTTGAAGAGAAACCAGAGTAATTTTGGCAAAGGATAGCCCGACTTTATAAACATGCAGCACCAGCATTGCTCTTAGAAGAAGTTGCTACGCCACCTAGTGAATATTCGATTACCTAATTCACAAGCCATTTTATCATTTACTCGTTATAACTTTAGATATGTGCATGCGTCATACGTGTATTGTGTATTTTAGTTTTATTAAAATTTTTGATAGTAATGAAATATAAATTATACATATCTGAATAACAGATAATAAGGCATACAATGTTATGTTATTACAAACGTAAAGAAAAAAATTAGAAAACATCAAAACAATAAGAAAAGTTCGAATATACATAATATGTCCGAATAACAGATGGGGGTATTAGGGGTAGGTCAACTAGTTGTACTATAATAAGGGAGGTCATTAAAGGTGCTAATAAAAAAAAGAGTGGTTTTTGGCAGGGCCAGCGCGAGTTTAAGTAAGTTTAACTTTTTAAGGGAGCATTTCCGGACAATACTTTATAAGTCAATGCTTAGTTTCACTTCCAATATCACCATAACCATAAGAGATGGAAATTGCAAATTAATTTGTTTACAATTACTGAAATGAATTGAATAAAAAAGTTACTCCCACCGTTTACCCAAAAAAATTACTCCCACCGTTTACCCAAAAAATACTCCCGCCGTTTACCCAAAAATACTCCCGCCGTTTACCCAAAAATACTCCCGCCGTTTACCCAAAAATACTCCCGCCGTTTACCCAAAAAATACTCCCGCCGTTTACCCAAAAAAATACTCCCGCCGTTTACCCAAAAAATACTCCCGCCGTTTACCCAAAAAAATTACTCCCACTAGTTTTATACAGCTTGTATCAAAATTTGCGCAACAGTAACATGACAATTTAAAAATAAATCCCTTGCCGAAAGAACTTTTGCTTATTTAAATTGTATTTATTTTTTAAGAGATGGAAATTGCAAATTAATTTGTTTACAATTACTGAAATGAATTGAATAAAAAAGTTACTCCCACCGTTTACCCAAAAAAATTACTCCCACCGTTTACCCAAAAAATACTCCCGCCGTTTACCCAAAAATACTCCCGCCGTTTACCCAAAAATACTCCCGTCGTTTACCCAAAAATACTCCCGCCGTTTACCCAAAAAATACTCCCGCCGTTTACCCAAAAAAATACTCCCGCCGTTTACCCAAAAAATACTCCCGCCGTTTACCCAAAAAAATACTCCCGCCGTTTACCCAAAAAATACTCCCGCCGTTTACCCAAAAAATACTCCCGCCGTTTACCCAAAAAATACTCCCGCCGTTTACCCAAAAAAATACTCCCGCCGTTTACCCAAAAAATACTCCCGCCGTTTACCCAAAAAATACTCCCGCCGTTTACCCAAAAAAATACTCCCGCCGTTTACCAAAAAAATACTCCCGCCGTTTACCCAAAAAAATACTCCCGCCGTTTACCCAAAAAATACTCCCGCCGTTTACCCAAAAAATACTCCCGCCGTTTACCCAAAAAAATTACTCCCGCTAGTTTTATACAGCTTGTATCAAAATTTGCGCAACAGTAACATGACAATTTAATAATAAATCCCGAAAGAACTTTTGCTTATTTAAATTGTATTTATTTTTTAAGAGATGGAAATTGCAAATTAATTTGTTTACAATTACTGAAATGAATTGAATAAAAAAGTTACTCCCACCGTTTACCCAAAAAAATTACTCCCACCGTTTACCCAAAAAATACTCCCGCCGTTTACCCAAAAATACTCCCGCCGTTTACCCAAAAATACTCCCGCCGTTTACCCAAAAAATACTCCCGCCGTTTACCCAAAAAAATACTCCCGCCGTTTACCCAAAAAATACTCCCGCCGTTTACCCAAAAAAATACTCCCGCCGTTTACCCAAAAAAATACTCCCGCCGTTTACCCAAAAAATACTCCCGCCGTTTACCCAAAAAATACTCCCGCCGTTTACCCAAAAAAATTACTCCCACTAGTTTTATACAGCTTGTATCAAAATTTGCGCAACAGTAACATGACAATTTAATAATAAATCCCGAAAGAACTTTTGCTTATTTAAATTGTATTTATTTTTTAAGAGATGGAAATTGCAAATTAATTTGTTTACAATTACTGAAATGAATTGAATAAAAAAGTTACTCCCACCGTTTACCCAAAAAAATTACTCCCACCGTTTACCCAAAAAATACTCCCGCCGTTTACCCAAAAATACTCCCGCCGTTTACCCAAAAAATACTCCCGCCGTTTACCCAAAAAATACTCCCGCCGTTTACCCAAAAATACTCCCGCCGTTTACCCAAAAATACTCCCGCCGTTTACCCAAAAAAATACTCCCGCCGTTTACCCAAAAAATACTCCCGCCGTTTACCCAAAAAATACTCCCGCCGTTTACCCAAAAAAATTACTCCCACTAGTTTTATACAGCTTGTATCAAAATTTGCGCAACAGTAACATGACAATTTAAAAATAAATCCCTTGCCGAAAGAACTTTTGCTTATTTAAATTGTATTTATTTTTTAAGAGATGGAAATTGCAAATTAATTTGTTTACAATTACTGAAATGAATTGAATAAAAAAGTTACTCCCACCGTTTACCCAAAAAAATTACTCCCACCGTTTACCCAAAAAATACTCCCGCCGTTTACCCAAAAATACTCCCGCCGTTTACCCAAAAATACTCCCGCCGTTTACCCAAAAATACTCCCGCCGTTTACCCAAAAATACTCCCGCCGTTTACCCAAAAAAATACTCCCGCCGTTTACCCAAAAAATACTCCCGCCGTTTACCCAAAAAATACTCCCGCCGTTTACCCGAAAAATACTCCCGCCGTTTACCCAAAAAATACTCCCGCCGTTTACCCAAAAAACAGTCCCGCCGTTTACCCAAAAAAATTACTCCCACTAGTTTTATACAGCTTGTATCAAAATTTGCGCAACAGTAACATGACAATTTAAAAATAAATCCCTTGCCGAAAGAACTTTTGCTTATTTAAATTGTATTTATTTTTTAAGAGATGGAAATTGCAAATTAATTTGTTTACAATTACTGAAATGAATTGAATGAAAAAGTGACTCTCACCGTTTACCCCAAAAAATTACTCCCACCGTTTACCCAAAAAATTACTACCGCCGTTTACCCAAAAAATACTCCCACCGTTTACCCAAAAAATACTCCCGCCGTTTACCCAAAAATACTCCCGCCGTTTACCCAAAAAATACTCCCGCCGTTTACCCAAAAAAATACTCCCGCCGTTTACCCAAAAATACTCCCGCCGTTTACCCAAAAAAATTACTCCCACTAGTTTTATACAGCTTGTATCAAAATTTGCGCAACAGTAACATGACAATTTAAAAATAAATCCCTTGCCGAAAGAACTTTTGCTTATTTAAATTGTATTTATTTTTTAAGAGATGGAAATTGCAAATTAATTTTTTTACAATTACTGAAATGAATTGAATAAAAAAGTTACTCCCACCGTTTACCCAAAAAAATTACTCCCGCCGTTTACCCAAAAAATACTCCCGCCGTTTACCCAAAAAAAAAATACTCCCGCCGTTTACCCAAAAAATACTCGCACCAAAATTTAGATTTTCGAACGAATTCCCTAAGTTCAAGAAAACACTGCTTCTGCGCTTCAGTAAGATCGATGATATTTCACGATTTCCAATCTCTTGAACTACAACAGTAAGAGGTAAAATTGTTTTTGATTGTTTTTTAGGAGTTTGTGAGGACTCTAATATTTTTGTAAAAATTATTGGATACTTATTATTTTATAAATTTAAAATCCGAATGCTTTTAAAAAATTTTTTTAGAATATAAAGTCTTATAAATGTTTTGAAATATTATGAAATTTCCCCTTATAATAATTATAAAAATGAACGAGATTTATGTATTTGACGCGTTTTATTTTTATGATCCCAGCGAGAGGCTTGGGGTAAAAAATACACAAACACCCCTATGATATATCGGATGCCGCAGGAAAATTTGCATTTTCTTGCGCGGAATACAAATTACAAGGGGCTGCATTTTTATTTCCTTCAATTCATACCTAATAAGTCGTGATGAAAGAGATGTTTAGAAGAAAATAAATAAAATACAGAAACTGCGTACATTTAATAAGTAGGGGTACTAAAAGAAGAAACTCGAGATTTTAGAATGTAATAATATTTTTTTGGTGTTATTAAAAAAATATTAATTAGAAGGTTTTTGCTAATTTTTGGCATTTATGGGCGAGTAAGGATGGTCGCGAAAATTAGACGCGCTTTTTCTTTCGCGTGCTTAAATTAGCATCAGGCACCGCAATTTTCTATTAGCTTTGCTCTGATAATGAGATACATTATCGCATTAATTTATTCCTGAGCAATTTCTTGCGACCACGGGGCTATTTTCATGCGCAAATTTTAATTATCATATTCTCCTCAATTTACGGCCTAATAAAATGCTAATGTATTCTTTGTGTACAATTATTTTAAACATTTATCGGCAGCAGGTCCAAATTTAATATTTTATTACTTGTAATTTTTTATGGTACGACTTTTATGCGCGTTCCACACAAGAATACTAAATATTTTGTTTTAATGGGTGTGCACCGTGTTAATTGGTAATTGCAGCTGGTTTTTATGCCCTCCTGTTGTTATCATGGCCGGAATAACAATCTACTAAAATTAATCATTAAAATTTACTCCTAATTATTATTTTTATGCGCTAACAACAACTTTCAAGCAAAACTAAATCAAGTTCCGATATTTTATCCTTAGGATATAATTATAACATTTTTTATGTGCAAGTATTTTATTAAGTATTGCATGGTTTTATAATTTAATAAGATAAGAACATCATTGATTTTTAGTATAGTAAATTAAAATTTAGTAGCTTCAATAAGATATTGTAATATCAATCAAGATTAAAGTAAGAAAAGCTATTTGGTGGTTGCATAATTTTGGAATAAGTTTATCGGCTAAGCTGTAGACTTTTTCGTAAAATGTTTTTTACAAAACTATCTACAAAAAAGTTAAAATACATTTCTTGTCATATTAATATTTTTGTCGCTAAATTTTATTATATCGGGCTCGGGCGCACACGTTATGTGCAAAAATTTCAAAAGTTAATATCTCAAAAATTATTTGAGTAATTTTACAAATTACAATTTAATTTAGGTTTTATATTGCTTAGAATGAGTTTTGGTCGTTTTTATCAACTTCGAGAGACCAAAAAACTTTTTTATTTTTTTTTTAAATTTCAAAAAAAAAAATAAAAAAAAAAAATCACAAACATATTAATTTTCTAAAATTGTAATTATTAATAACAAAAAATGAGGTGTTAAATTTAAAAAAATAAGGTTGGTGCTTTTTCGGTAGAACCGGAAGTGAATTTGAAAGAGTGCTTAGTGTAACATAGTCAACTTATAAATTTTTATTTTCATAAATAAAGAAATTATAGAGGTGAGATATGTTTCATTTACTCTGTTATTTGGCATAAGAATATCAAATTTCCTTTTTTTAATATTCGATTTGATTACCAATTTTGTAGGTAAAATCCTGGAAAATGCCAAAATCACAAAAATCAAAAAGTACATTAAAATTAAAAATAAAATCTTTAGCATTTTGTCTTTTCAAAAAAATCTTATTTTTTATTATTTAGATTTTTAACAACTTTTGTACATAAGCGTTTCTGATTTTTTTTTATAATATTAAGTGATATTTTAATGTATATTTGACTAAAAATGTTGAAGAATTTTCGAGGTTTTATGGCACAAAATAATATATGGGGTTCCCACCCACAATAAAAAGTTTCAGCGAGGGTTTCACCCTTTTTTCCAAAATAAACTGGATAAATAAAATAAAAATACCATGGATAGATTATTTTTTTTGGGTTTATTATGCCGTTTTTAAGATTCAAAACATTTTTTAGGTGTTCTCCAAAAGATTATTAGAAAAAGCTTTTAAAATTGAAAATTCGTTAAAAGTCAGCCCTAATCCCTTAAAATTATACAGGGTGTCCAGAAATTAAGCGGCAAAATTTTACTAGGCGATTTTACAACTAATAGTAAGAAAAAAAACTTCCTATAAACATATGTCCGATTTTCCTTCCTAAGGGAGCTACAGCCCTTGAAATATTGTGTCTAAAAGTAGGTTTTTCGTCATTTGTTTAAACACGTTAACTTTTTTATGGTTAACATAACATAATATTTATTTTCATAATATTATTCTCTTTTTAATTTTAGACAAAAATGGTACTCTTATCCAAACTCGATAGAATGCACCCTTTTCGAGAAAAATACACTTAACCATTCACATGCAGAGTTCCAATCAAATTTTACTATTTGATCATACAATAATTTCACTACTTTTGTTCTACTTACTTAATTAAAAGTAGCTATTTGATAAGTTTCTTTAAAATATAGGGTTAATCGACCTATTGTACTAACAATATTTCAAGGTCTGTAGCTCCCTTAGGAAGCAAAATCGGACATATGTTTATAGGAAGTTTTTTTTCTTAAAATCAATTATAGAATCACGTCCTAAAATTTTGCCGCTTAATTTCTGGACACCCTGTATAAAAATTAAATAAGTAGTAAAATTTTTTAACCTGTGAGAGCAAATAGTACAACTAATTAATATGGAATAAGGTAAGGGTGTAAATAAAAAAATGATTAAAGTTAGTTAAAAAATAAAAAAAACAAAATTCATCAATAGCGCTATTTTGCCTATTTTTCACTGTTTCTCAGTTTAAATATTAATATCTCATAAACCATTGATATTCAACCATTATATCGATAGAAATCTTGTAAAAACTGCCATCGATTGATGTTAAAATATACAGGGTGTTCCATTTGAAAATTTCGTTTAATTGTTCAATTTGCGTTTCATAAGGCATCCTGATAAAAAATTATCACAAACTTAAATTTGACAAGATAGTTATAGACTAGTCGATGTTGAAAAATTTTTGACAAAATTTCAACCCAAAATGTTTATCTGTTTTAAGTGATTTTTCAAAAATGGATCTTTTTTGGATTAAATGGAAAATATCAGCAAAACGAGTGATGATAGAACCATAAAACGTTATACAAAGTATAATTATTTTTTGATAAGGAATCCAAAAATATCATAATATACTGGGGGTTCCATTTAAAAAACATAACTTTGGTCTGTCATCTAGGAATGGACACCCGGTATATTACTAAAATATTTTTAAAATGTGCACTTAAAGGTATTGTATATTCTATCGAAAATCAAAAACCGCATGTCGATATCTTTTTTCATTTTAGAGTAATGTTACTTCCTCGCAGCGCTGGGACACCCTGTATGTTTTTAGATTTTATCGCCATTTATTTCAGAACATACAAAATTTCAAAATTACAGAAAATTACAACCAAACATTAAATTATATTTTTTCTTATGAGAAAATATTATTTTTTTATGTACAAAATTAATTTTAAACCTTGTTTAAACAAGGATTCTTTAAATTTTAAGTATTTTGATTTTTAGGACAAAAATTCTTTAGTTTTTGTCAAAATAGGGAAATACATCATAATACATTATTTTGCAATGGAATATTATATTTTTTTGTGTTGAAAATTAATTTACTAAATATTTTTTAAACAAAAATATTAAGAAAAATGAAAATTCTGACTTTTAGGACATAAAAGCAAAATTTATTATAAAAAATGATTAAAAATCGCAATTTAGCCTAAAAAGAGTTTTTTTCTAAGATAAAAGTCAAAATTATAAAACATCAAAAAGTTAATATAACTATTATATGAATTTATGAGATTTAATAAATTTAAGTACAATAATAAAAAAATATTAAAGAATTTTGATTTTTAAACCACAAAAACGAAAAAATTAAAATTTCTCAAAAAAACTTCGAAAAAAATTTCAACATGTTGATAACAAATGTTTCCAGAAGCTTTTGAATTATAAATTTGACAGAATAATTTAAAATTTGTAGAATGGGAAATTCTGTATAAGGGAGTCTAAGAAATTGGAAATAAGGTATCCAGGATATTACTGGGGACCCTTCAGGGATTTCCAGAAAAATAGTAAAAAAATCTTCTTGACCAATTAACCGAGATATGAAGGAATAAAGTTTGGTTTCCAACTTCCTTTTTTTGAATTTTTAAAAACCACTAGTTGTAATGTAAAGTTGGGCTTCTTTTTCGTATTTTAATAACTTCGTAATTTGTTTCTTAAAATTGTAAATTATGACAGGTATTTATTACTAGTAATTTTCAATTTTTGTTATAGCAGAAATATACAGGGTGATCATTTGAAAACGATCCACCCTTAATAACTCTAGTATGACGAAATATATAAAAATTCGACGAAACACGTCAATTTTGATTTCGAGGGGAAAACTTAATTACGTATAAAAGTAACCGCTAGATGTCTCTGGTTTTGCCATAGCCACATTGACTTCAAAATTTTAAATTGCAACCCTAACCCGCAATATCTCATTTTAAAGGAAATTAAAAGGACTTTAAATTGGTGTGAAAAATTTTGGAATCGGATCACCACATCCAAAGTTATAACTAATATTGTTTGATCAGAACTACAATTTTGGGGTAAAATTTGTCCCCTATAAGTCTGTAAAAATTTATATAACATATTCCTCAGACGAAAACGGGATGATTTAATCAAACTTATCTTTATCCAAAAATGATTCGTTGAAGCGCAATCGAATGATAAAAATCTGCAAATTTTGTTATCTTTTAGTTTCAATAGCGCCTTAGTAAACTGTTTTTGAATGGGCTAAAAAATCAATTTTGGTTATAACTTGTGATATGGTTATCGGATTTCAAAATTTTGCACACCAATTTAATGTCCTTTTAATTTCCTTTAAAATGAGGTATTGCCTGTTAGGGGTTGCCGTTTAAAATTTTGAAGACGAGATGGCTATGACAAAACTAGAGACATCTAGCGGTTATTTTTATACGTAATTAAGTTTCCCCCTCGAAACCAAATTGACGTATTTCTTCGAATTTTTATATATTTCGTCATACTAGAGTTATTAAGGGTGGATCGTTTTCAAATAACCACCCTGTATGCAAAATTTATTGAAATTACAAAATCAAAACATCAAATTCTCTTAAAATAAAAAATCACATTGTATCACCAATCTCAAAAATTAATAGTCAAAAGAACTAATTGAAAGTTCTACGAAAAAAAAGAACGAAAGAAATAATTAATACAAAATATGGAATTATTGTTCTGCATCGAAGATCTTCAAAGTTTCATATCCAAAAATTCCGAAAAATTCTTTGGTAGTTCTATGAAGTTTAGGATTTTCTTCCTTAGTATTGTTTTCAGCTCTTCTACAGTTAGCTTTTGCTATCACTTTCCACTTTGTATGCACTTGGTAGATGCTGTGAAGTTTCTCTCATTCATGTATCAATTTAGACTAAAATAGTGTCCAATAGAGAAAGAGTTTCGTGTGTCTATGTATATCGAACAATTTCTAAAAATCGTGCTATTTTAATTCTTTGATATCTCGATTAAGTTCAGGATTTTCTAGCCTACTATTGTTTTCAGTTTATTTCTCTTAGTTTTTGCTTACCAAGAATGGCGATTCTTTGAAATATGAAATCAGATTTCAGGGTAGCGTAGGTGTTTAAAAATTCATGATAAATTCTTTTTTATTAGATACAAAATTTAAAGGAAATTTCAAGGAAAAAAATCCGGAAAATCTTACAGGACGCTTACTGATCCGGGACGTTTTTCGGAACGATTACTTGTATGGGACAAAGGTTTTGAAAATGAAACACAATCTTAGCAATTGATGATAATTTGGTAAAGTGTTTATTTAAGAATGTAGATGTATGAATCATCTTTTCTATGTATTTTATTAAAGAATCTTGCAATAAATTAAATTTGATTTATCCGCCATTTTTGTGAAACTCTGTATAATACACGTATTATAGTATTTTTTACTATTTTTTAATATGTGTCAAACTTCAATCAGCTCTGCATTTCGTTGGATTTTAAAAATATTTAATAAAGTCTCGAGATTTACGTAGCTCACGTGCCCAAAATATATGTTGCATGCGTGGAAATAAAAATTTATAAGTAATAAAAATGTTTATAAGAAAAATGTTTATGCTAGGAAATTCCAATTTTATATCCTAATTTTACTGAATTATTCGATTTGTCTGTTGTAGAACAAAAATAAAAGAAACAAATCATTTTTTTATGATACACATTTCAAACTTTTATTACTTATAAAGTAGCTTGATTAAAATCTCAAAAAAAATTTCAGAAACACAATTTTGGTGATTTGCGCAGTTAGCAAATTTGATTTAGTTAAATTATTATTTATAGTCCTAACCAAAGTGTTTACATTTTAATATTGGTAGATCCATGACATTGTCGCATAATTAGAAAATTATGTCATCATTATAATACGTAAAAAAATAATTAACGATCGCAAAGTGGGTTTGCGAAAGACAAATATTTATGCATAATTAATTTTCAAAATTATAATTTCGAGAGCATTAAATAATCAGAGTTGAAAAAAAAAATCGGTTGTAGTAGATAGGAAACGGGCAAAAAAAAGACATTTGAATAATTTTCAGCTCTTGATGACAGCAATTAAGCAGGCGTCATAAATTTTCTTTATTGGACGTGAAAATTGCCGTCTATTAACTTTAAAACTGTAGATTACGTAGAAAAATGTGTGTAAAATGAAACGGGCGTGATTATAATAATTAAATTAAAATTTTATGGAATAACTTCATTACGTATTCAGGAATAATATTTGATAATAAACGCCTAGCAACACCTGGAACTGTTATTAAATTCATGAGTTTTTAATAAAAATGCACGGTGCATTTCTTTGGAATTAGAGTGGATAATCACTCGTTTAAAACGAGGTTAAGAAACAAATCACCAATTGATTTATAAATCTATGCGCGTTTTGATTCATTTAAAGGGCGGAGAAGATTTTTGATGAATGTGCTTTTTCACAAGAAATTAAAGCTGGAATCGAGATAAAATCTTTATTGCTTCATTAAGACGTTGTTGATATAATTATTGGGCTTAAATTGATTTAGTAGCCTTGTTGGTTTTAGAACACGCATTTTTAATGTTATTTTTAATCGTGGAAGCATGAGGAAATCTTAAATTACCCATCATAATTTATTAACATCAAAAATAAATTTAATACAACCTCAAAAATTGGAAATAATAAAAAAAACTGGAGCAGAATAAAAACTCATCCTCAAATCGATTGCCTCATCAAAACAAAAACAGCCCAACGCATACGCATGATTGATAGTTTTTTTTTGTTCCGGTCACAAAAAATACCCTCTTAACATATTAAGATTATGAAGTCATCAAACGTTTCCGATTAACGCATAATAAGCGAGCGCATCAAAGAAAAATTATATAAATTTTAAAAATTACACACCAAAGAATTTCCTTTTTATACCCAGTAATTACGGTTAAATTGAAGTCGATGCCGAGCGCGCTCTTCTCTCTGTCCTCCGGTTCTCCCATCTGAAACAATCAATTCCGGTCGGTGGCTTGTTCGAAACGGGGTGAGGCCAGTGTCGATGGCCCCGAAGGAAATATATGGAGGCAGGAGGCAGGATGCGGCCCCCGAACCTGCGTTTCCACGCGACACGCAAGGCCCTTTTAAAATATATGTCGGAGAGTAACCCCTTGAGTTTAAACCGCACGGTTCCGCTCCTAATGGCCGGATTAATATCCAATTCCCTCTCGCTTTACTGCGTCTTCAAGCCAAGAATTTCAATCAGAACCTGATAGACATTTTTTTATTCCGATAAGTTTTTAATTAATTAATTCTTTTTATTCAAAGTTTAACTAACGATTGTTTTCAGAAGGAAATGATCCCAACAATTTATTTGGCTTTTACTTTACTTCCAACAAAAAATTTTTAATTAATTCTCCTTCCTGAATCGTTTATTACGTCTTGGAAATATCGATCTTTATTGTTTTAAAATTATAAAAATAATAACTTTCGTTTTAAATTAATTAATTACAGCCACTGCTTCTTAACTTTTTTTTGGACTGATCTAAATTCCATTATTTTTTAATAACAAAAAAAATTAAATTTCTCATAAAAAATACAGTGAACTCAAATAAAATTAGTTTCATAAAACCAAACATATTCTGTATAGGCCAGTCAAATAAGCTTAAAAACATGATCTACTTCGAAAAAATTAGAGGAAAGCTGGAAATCGTTTTAATCACTTTACTTTTCATAAAAAAAGAACATATTGAGTTTGCTCCACTTTTCGTACAATGCTCTATGTGCTGTGCAGAAAAAACCAAGAAATATTCGGCCATTTTGCAGTAAATACTATTCTTTGCAATTTTAAAAAGCGTTAAATTCTACGTCGATTGAATACCCAACTTTTAAATTTAACCCTCAAGAAGATGGAGAAAACTAGAGTCAAAAATTGCCCCCTTGGAGAAACAAAAATGTTCTTTCGGATATACCGATATTTAGCACCGGATAACTTTCTAATGAATGTAACAACTTAAAAATGGCTATAATATAATAGCGTTAAATTGAGTACCTAACTTTTAAATTTAAACCTCAAGATGTTGGAGAAAACTATATAGAGTAAAAAATTGTCTATGTAAATTTCTTTTTCTGTATTTACTGATTAATTTTTGAATGGCTTTTCCAAATGAACCAGTCTGAGGTTTTGGAGTAATGCACTGGATACCACCCATCGCATGATGGTATTCAAACCATCAATCGTGTCTATGTTCACATAGCATTCACAGTATAAATAACTACCAGTAGCGACACTCTCCCGTGTCTAACCTAGTACCATTTCTATGGTGCGTATCTGGTACCATTGAGTTTAGAACTGCAAATTACAAATGGTGACATTTCTCTATGATCAAAATAATTTTAAAGGCGTCGCCATTTGAATTTATATACCGTAATTAATGTAATAATTGATGAAAACTGTATATTATTACATTTAAGCTTGTCAAAATCATTAAATACTTCAATTTTAATCAAAACTTTGCAAATGTATGTTACATTTTTATGGTTAGAAAAAGTGACGTAAATTTAAATTTGCCGCGTGCGTATCTGAGTATACATATATACAGGGTGTCCCGTAAATGGCGGATAAGCTCTCCAGTACGATGTAGGGTACCCTTCAGGGATCCTTAGAAAAATATTAAAAAAATTCTATGAACCTTCTTTCTTGTGTTATTGACTAAAAACCAAAAGGTACATTTGGCAACATGGGTGCCAGGTTTATAATTAAAGGTGAAGGATACACCTTTACCTTTAACAATATCTGAAACATATCTGACATATGTAACTATTTTTTTTCGAATTGACTGATGAATAGGTATTTTATATGTGTACAAAACAACTTCAATTCATTAAAAAAAATTGAGAGGAACAAAACTTTTTATATTAAAAACACAATGAATGAAATAGTAACAGAAAGTGAGGTTTTCAGTTTCACTAAATCAAAGAAATCAAGGAAACTAAAATTTTTAACAATAAGGGTTACAGAAATTATTTTAAACCTATAAGAGGTGTTCAAAATGTTGCCCCTGCACCGCCAGACAAATTTGTGCACGTTGTCTAATATTTTGTTGAACCCGTTGTAACATATGAGGAGTTACAGTTTGTGCTGCATTTCGGATCCGATTTATTAAATCTTCTTCATTAAGAACGGGAGTCCGGTATACAAGAGCCTTGATATGACCCCACAAAAAGAAATCCAGCGGCGTCAGATCTGGACTTCTTGGCGGCCAAGAAACATGTCCGTTGCGACCTATCCATCTTCCCGGATATTCTGCGTCCAACCATTGCCTTCCTGGCAACGCAAAATGTGGAGGAGCACCATCTAACTGTATCCACATATTTCTAATGGTAGCTAGAGGAAGACCATCGAGACGTTCTCCTAGGTCATTTATTAAAAAGTTTAAAAAGTTTTCACCATTTAATCGTTGTGGTAATATTATTGGGCCCACTGAATGATTCCCAATTATTGCAGCCCACACATTTACACTAAAACGTACTTGGTTATTTTTCACGTGCGTTAATTCCGGATTTTCAATGGCATAGTAATGGTTAAAAAATCCATCTCTCGAAAAAGTGGCTTCGTCTGTCCACAAAACACGGGAAGTAAAAGTAACATCTGCTTCTATTTGTTCCAGTAACCAGTTACAGTAATTTTCTCTAATTGGGAAGTCATTTGGTGATAGGGCTTGAACTTTGGTGAAGTGATATGCATGATAGCCTTCACTTAGAAGGAACCTGAGGTGGGATTTTATTTCTCTGGCGATATTTATCACTTCGCCAAAACGTCATGGTTTTCAGCCAATACGTCATGACTTCCCGCGTCAAGCGATAAATATCGAAATCGGTATTTTGTTTCTCGAAATATCGCTATTTACATGCGGTATCCCATGGATACCTATCGCAAGGAGTAATACAGGCGAAACGCGTATCGCCTCGTTCGTTATCGTACACATAACCTCAAAATTTAAAATTTGTGTGAAGAAAAGTGCAAACAACTGTAAAATGTATGGAATGAAGATACTATGAAATGTAATTATTATGCATATTCAAATTAATATCTTTTCGTTTCTATAAAGATTTTTTTCCAAAAGTGTATTATTAAAAGATTTTCAAGTTTGAGGCAATTGAGGATGGATAATATGCTTTGGGAGGAGCAGAAACAAAAATTAAACACTGATGGAGAGACATTAAGACTGTTAAAGCAGTTGAAAAAGGTAGGATACAAATTTTAGTCTCTATAATACCAAAATTTAATATTCATTCAGACAAAGTTAAAGCAAAAATGCTAAAATTTAACAAAAATTGATATTGAACAGGAGGATATTGCACATTGCACAATTGCATCCGATTCGGTTTGGGAACAAAATTTTGGTAACAAATTGTGCCCGTCTAAAACGGCCTTTAGGTTTAGACCTAAGGTTTTTTCTCTCTCCGGGTAAATAATAGAAAGTCATAAGTTACAATAGGTAGGTGTCGAGTGTGGTTTGGTATTGTTTAATGGCTTTTTTAAATTTACTTTTAGTCAAAAAACCTATAATTTCCAATAATGGAAGACCGAATATGTTCCCATTTTAAACTTTATAGTTAAAATCCATGTAACAAATAAGTCAGGCTATCATCGGACTCCCACTCAAGCATGGGACCTTAGTAAGAACGATACTAAAAAGGTGACTTATTCGAGACTCGGACTAAACTTGTGGTTCTCTTGAGTTTAAAAGTAGATCAATATATTTTTTGAGATTACTTTATAAATACAATACCATTCAAGACTAACCGATGATTTTCAAAATAAAAAGCTATAACGTTTGGTCTAAATCGCCCTGCATTAAATAATAAAGAAAGCAATTTCTAAAGATGGTTTCAAAATGATTAATTTGTTCAATAGATTAAATTTTGAAATTTAAGGAATTTCCTTATTTTTCAACACAATATGTAGAATTTCAATATTGGTGCGCAGGCAGGATTCTGGGAGAATGTTGTCTTTCCCAGCAAAAAAAGATATAATAATCAAAAATATAGAAGTATATTTTTTAGTACAAACTGAATAAACATGTTTATATAAATAATAATGTATATTAATTTTTAGCCCCTAACTATAGATGCAACAATCTGGATGAGCTTGGAGTGGTATTTTTTCCTTTTGATGTAATTATATGCTCAAGATTTTTACCTGGATTACATATTGCTATAATGGCACATGAGTAAAATCAATGCAACTGATATAAAGTCCATGAGTCGACTCAAGTAAAGTTTTCCCAACATAACATACAGATGTTTTTAGTTAAATCGGTAGTTGTTTTAAGTATTCGAGAATGTGCCATCATCTTTTTAAACATCGACTCCGTTATAGAAAATAAAATTGAAAGTTGTACCAGTCAGTTAAGAATTTTAAGCAAATTCATAGAAATATGTGCTACCCCGGGCGCAAGTTTCAGCTATGTTAAGTTGTATAGTGAATTTAGGGTTTCAAAAGAGGTGGAGGCATTTTTTAATATTTCGGTCAAGTTTCAGCAGAAGCAAATGATGGCACATTTCTGAATATAAAAAAACAAGAAACATCTCTGTCTTATGTTAGGGAGACTATAGTGCAGTCGGTTCTCCTACTAATAATTCAAGGAAAGTTTTAATTTTGTACAAACCTAAAAAAGAAACTGTAAATAAAATGATTTGATTTTATCAATTTCTTGGTATCTTTCTTGGTCCAAATGCTGAATAGCGCATCCCCACAAACGTCTTGTAACACGGAGCCTTTGCGATATTTAAAAAACTTAACCGTTTTAGCCGTCTTGATAAGCCCATCTTATTTATTTTTACCCTTTTGAAAATGAAATTATAGTATTATTCATTATGGTGATAAAGGGTTTGGTTAGTTTAGGTATAGTTTGATACTTCTTTTTACGGTAAAGGTTTTTAAATTATTTATTCTGGTGATACGGGGAGGTTTAGTTAGCTTCGTTAGGTTTAGGTTGATACTTCTTGATACTGTTAAGGTTTTTAAGTTATTTAGTCTGGTGATTCGGGGAGGTTTGGTTAGCTTCGTTAAGTACAGGTTGATACTTCTTAATTAGGTAAAGGTTTTTAAATTATTTATTCTGGTAATACAGGGGAGATAGTTTAGGGATAGTTTAATTTTATTTTTATGTTACTTTAGTTTTTATCCATGTTACGCTACTTTTTTTTGAAACGACAAAGATTTTTATAATATATTTTGCCATTTAGTTAGGTTTGTGATAGAAAAATATCGATATTTTTGGCTAATAAATATAAATTTGAATAAAGTTTTGTAGGCGCCGAAGGTGCATGGTGGCGCCATCTTTCGGAAACGCGTTTAATTAGGGAATGCACTATTCAGCACTCTCACCCCTTTCTTTTATTGGACCATAATGTCTCACATCATGGGGACATGTTGGTCACAATAAGTCCTGCTACTTCATTGATAGCCAGCGATAGCTGAGCTGCGACAGTTCAATGCCATCTCTTTTAACTACCCTGACCAAAAAACATCATCGCTGTGAAAATCTTTGTTTATTTTGGAATTTTGTGAATGTTTGCCTCAACCTCTTGTTGATACGAAATAATTGTTTAAATTTAAAATATCTCTACCACTTTGTAAATCCATTTTATCAATTCTAATGCTCAAACCTCCACCTTCTAGAAACTTCTTAAGCTTTTTCTTTAATTTAGTGGTGTACTTTGTTTTACTTTTGGCTTTCTTTTAGACCTTACAAAAGTGATGCTGGTCAACAGATATTTTTCCTAGAGACTACAGGAATTAGCATTAAGAAGAAGAAATGTTTTTGTTGCCAGTTCGAGTAAATCAGAGTAAACCGCAAACTTTAAGATTTATTTTTACCAGTAGTCACTTCTTTATTAACTGTTTAATGTGTTAATTCCTGCATTATTTAGTAAAACAGACTGGTTTAATGGTACGATACAATTTTTATTAGAAATTTAGTAGTTTGCCGATAATATGGCAACTCGAAGGTTGAAGAAATCAATTTAACTTTATAAAAAGTACTTTTTCCTCTGGAAATAACGTCTCTCTTTTTCGACTTCATTCACTATAGGTAAAAACTTAGTAATTGCACTATAAATAATTAAATTACAATTTACAAACTTGCGTTGCGTTCGCATTATGTATTTTGTAAAACTTTTTTGAGGTTATGTTTTTCGTTATTTTGATTTCTTGTATTTACATTTAAACGACGTGAAGTTCGCCCGTATTCGAAAATGTATAGAATATAGACAAAATATCATCGGCAACGTCGCTTGGCGATATCTCGATTCATTCCGCTTCGCAAGGCGATATGTCGGGAAACAAAATACCGATTTATCGAACGAGGTGATAAATGACTGGCGATACGTATCGCTAGCGATATTTATCACCAGAGAAACAAAATCCCACTTCTGTTAACGTGTTAACGGAACTTTTTGATACCCCTAATTCGTTGGAAATACTCCTAGTGCTGCTTCTTGGATCTGCTTCCAATGCATTGAAGATTTGTTCCTGCATGTCGGGAGTCATCACGTGTCGTGGACGACCACGATCTGGACCAGCGACTGGTGCTAGCATTCCGATTTCTCCACATCTTTGGTCTACCCTCCGAATTACATTGTTATTTGGATGTCTTCTAGCAGGATACCTTTCAGCATACACCCTCGAAGCTTCCATAGAATTATCGTGGCATTCGCCCAATATCTTCAACATATCCCTGTATTCCTGGTTACTGTACATGGTTTATTTTTTTTATTAAATATTAAAAAGGTAAAAAAACGGAACTAAAATAATAAGAATAACGAAAATAATACTAAATTGAACTCAAAATAACAAAAACTATAAAAACTAATAAAAATGAACAAAACAGAAACTTGAATACGTTAAAAATTGAAAAAACACTTTAAAATTATGATATGGCAAATCAATTTGTCAAAAATTGTCAGATTTTTTACAAATAATTAGTTTTTATACACTGTTGCCAGATTCGTTTTTTAGAATTATTTCAGGTATTTTTCAATTTTAAATATTTAATTGTGATGTTAATAAAGCACAATTTAAATTAAATTTAATACTAAACAATAAAAGCGACACAGATCTTTACAGGTAAAATTGCTTTTTTCGATAATTCATGATAATAACGAAGTTGAATTTTCAACTTCAACTTTTCATATCTCAGTCAATTGATCAAGAAGACTTTTTTTACAATTTTTCTGAGGATCCCTGAAGGTTCCCTAACAACGTACCGGAGAGCTTATCCGCCATTTACGGGACACCCTGTATATCGTCAAGGTCACCAAAAATTGTCCCTTCAAATAACATGTAATTTGCATGAAGTGTCGCTACTGGTAGTTGTCTATACTGTGTCGCATTATCAAACACAAACTGGTGAAAACTGTTTCTTGGCACATCTGATGTTGGTTGTTGCATGCAAGATTATTCGAAGTTTGCTTAGTGGTGAAGATGCAGCATCTGATTTTGAAAAAAAAACCTAAAAATGAATAAAGAATTGCGCGATAGCGTACATCGCGTGATGACTCTAAGATTCAAAAACAATCTTCTGGAAGTTGCTACAAACAAAGGTGATGCATGGGGTCAACAAATTAGTAGTCGCATTGGAATTGTATCAGATCTTGTTGCTTCTAAAGCCAAGTATCATGTGGCATGTGGAAACCGATTCTTCAAACCTCTCGCATCTAGCAGTAGCAGAGGCCGTCCACTGGATAATGATGTTAAAGCTGCAATCGATTATATAATCGGCTACATGGAGGAAGATGAATGCCAGTTTAACCTGACTGAAATCCTTTAAGGCTTTTCGCAGTACGTTCCGCCGATAGCAACAATCAAAAAAAGACTTCGAGAAATATGACGATAATATAATTATACCCAGGATTTCAGTAATAAACATAAAAGTACAATAGTATGTTTCAAAAATACAGGATACTCAATACTCTCAGACAACTGGTACGCCTCAAGGAAACAGAACAAACAAGAAGAAGGTCTTCGCGTGACTCAAGCTAATGCAGACTACGTAACAGCTGAAATTCGATCGAAAGCATACGATCTAAAAAATTATCCTAAAGCCGTTGGTTTCTTAGATAACATTGATGACGATTGCTGCTTCTGCAAATAATAACTGTCCCAAGATCCTGAAGGAATAAAAACGTAGACAAAGGAGTAGAAGCCAAAACTGCTGTACGTGTCAAAGCAATCGCTCGCAAAATTATTGCTGCTACAAGGCCAAGATCATTCATGTCTCCTCTGCAGATTGGAATTGTAGCATTTCTGCATTGAAAATATGATTCGCGAGATTTGCTGGATGTTCTATCAGCGCTAGGATTTTGCAGCTCATATATGAATATAAAAAACTTCGAATTATCTTGCCTGCAATAACCTACGTCAGATGTGCCAAAAAACAGTTTTCACCAGTTTATGTTTGATAATGCCGATGTGAACCTAGACACGATTGATGGTTTGAATACTTTCATGCGATGAGTGGCATCCAGTAGGTACATTACTCCAAAACCTCAGACTGCTTCCTTTGGAAAAGCTATTAAAAAATTAATCAGTATAAACAGAATAAGAAATTTATATAGACAATTTTTTACTCTAGTTTTCTCCAACATCTTGAGGTTTAAATTTAAAAGTTAGGTACTCAATCGATGCAGAATTTAACGCTATTATATTATAGCCATTTTTAAGTTGTTACATTCATTAGAAAGTTATCCGGTGCTAAATATCGGTATATCCGAAAGAAAATTTTTGTTTCTCCAAGGGGGTAATTTTTCTCCAACTTCTTGAGGCTTAAATTTAAAAGTTTAAAAGTTGGGTACTCAATCGACGCAGAATTTAATGCTTTTTAAAATAGCAAAGAATAGTATTTTCCTCCAGACGCATAATTTTGGATGTATTTAAAAAAAACTGCAAAAAGTGGGACAAACTCCATATGTTCTTTGTTTATGAAAAGTAAAGTGATTAAAACGATTTCTAGCTTTCCTCTAATTTTTTCGAAATAGGTCATGTTTTTAAGCTTATTTGATTGGATATCACCCAAAAGATCATATTGGTATAGTATTTAAAAACTTATTTGGAAAAATTAAGTTTTCGAGAAAATATCTAAAATTTCAAAAAAGGTTAAGCAATAATCAATTCTTGAAGAGTTAACTTTTCAAATTAAGGGAAAAAAAATACAGTGTGTCCCAAAAGTCAGAAGAAAATCGTAGAGAGTAGACCAAATTTTATGTATAACAAACCCTAGTTAGGGTTGAAACAGCCTAGGTTTTTTTCCTGGGGCTTTGAATTTTGTTCCCACAGAAAAAAATTCTAAAGCAAAGCTAATTAATGCCATTTAGACTTAAAGTTATAAAACCATTATCAAAAAATTATTCATTTTTTCTTGATATTTTCACTCATATTCGTGATATAAAGCTCCAATTTATTCCAGCTCAAACCATAACGTGTATCTCTCATCAGAGGTGGAAGTCTGTAAGCTATACGATTATTTTCGTACAACGAAAAAATCGTTTGTTGAATATGTTGCTATATTGACGGATTTTGTCTTCTTTCAACAAATACAAAACGTGCATAAGGAAGAGTGATAGAAAATCTGTCACCAAGCAACTTAGTCAACAAACTATTTTTTTCGTTATACGAAAACAATCGTATAGGTTACAGACTTTCACCTCTGGTCTTCTGTACACTCAATTCTGCCTATAATCAAAGTAAAGACAAAACCTGGCCTCATCCGAGAGCAAAACTCTTGCTCAATCCTCATTTTCTCAACCAACATGTTCACGTGCGAACTGTAATCTTTGCCTTCTGTTTGTTTGATTTGCAAGTCTTAAATTATGTTCTGCAAGTTTTCTTCTTTTAGTATTTTGACTTATTATGAAGTTGTAACGGTCCACAAATTCATTTTGCAACACATAACTTTTGCCTCAATGTGCGAATTCTACAAAAATGTTCTTGATTGGGGGTTGTAACTTTTCCACGACCATGTTCTAGTCATAAAATAACATGCAAAACTTGATACTGAAATTTACACGAATTCACGTAACTTTTAGGAGCTACAAATTTGTCGTAACAAAACAATATATGCCTTGGATTTTTAAGAATAAGGATAAAATTTTGAATGCTTTATAACTCAAAAACCAAAATTGATTATTTTTTTTTAAAAATAAAAAGAACTTACTTCCAAAATCATTTACATAGTCACGGATTATTGGTAGAGTACCGGAAAACTATTTTTAAAAAACCTATGTGTTTTTATGGGGAAATAAGACTCGAAGTTAAGATTTTAATTTATAAAATTTGCTAGAATCATCACAAATAGAAGCACTTTTTGCAGAAAGAAGTACAAAAATTAAATATTTCAAATAAAATGTTTAAATTTATTAACAAATAAGATTTTTCAAATTATTTTAGCGAGCTTATGCGCGAGTTTTGGGACACCCTGTATATTTTTTGAAAATAAATTTAAAAAAATTAAAATATTTTTCAATTTAAAACAAAGACATGTTTTTGACTTTTAAGAAATCGTTAACAAACTATTAAAAAAAACTCGAAAAGAAAAAATATTATAAAATAGTTTTTGTTCAGTTTTCTGATTATTTCTCAAAAAAATCTAGTAAAGGGGGGTATTTTTATTGTTTTCTGAAATTTATTATAATTTTTACAAATCTTAAAAAAATGAGTTTCTAGTTCTTTTCCTATACTTAACGATCTGCATATTCGTAAAATAAAAAAAAATTAAACAAATTTATAGTATTTTAAATTACGATCTACCAAAAAAATATCCTAAATTAATAAAAAAAATCATTAAATTTAGAACCCGTTAAAATCAAGAGATGAACAAAAACAATAGTGTACACAAATTCGAATTGAAAGAGAAAATTGGTAAGTGAAGATTTTACTTAATTTAAAAAATACAAATACAACATCCGACACCCTGTATAATATTATTTTATAAGACTATAAATTTTCCTAAAAATTTTTTCTTTTTTCCTATATACTGAAATAATAGTAATTTTCTAATGTACTTACATAAAACGGGGATATTATTAATCTGGCTTCAAACTTTATGACTTCCATATACAGGGTGTCCCTGAATATACGTGACAAATTTTTTGTGGCGATAGAGGAAGTGAAACTAAGCATTTTTGACTTGTAAAGTATTGTCCGGAAATGCTTCTTTAAGAAATTATACCACTTCAAAACTTTTCAAAAATAATATTTTTTTGTAAATAAAATAAATATTATAAGAGATATTAATTTGAAACTTTGGCCACAGTTTTTTCACATAAGGATACACATTTTCAGCCAATAAAAGTTTAAAAAATATTTTCAGGGGCGTTACATGTGGGGCAGTCATCAACTTGTTTTGATCATATCTTTTGTTTCTGTAACCACGGAGCCTCTAAAGGGTTATTTTTAGTAGGTTTGAAGATAAACATTCTCTAAACTTTGCAAAGGTTAAATATCAGAGCTTTATTCCTATAAAATAATATTCTTTACTTTATTTTAGACAAAAAAGGTCCTCTTATTCTAACTCGCTAGGAAGCACCGATTGCCCAAAAAACGCATTAAAATTTTCCCTCACGGACTACCAAAACGCTAATCGCAATACTTTACTTAGCAACATGCAGCATACTAGCAACGTTGCTAAGCTCGGCGTTTCCGTCGTATCTCAAATGCGTTTTTTTGGGTAAACAGTGCATCCTAGCGATTAGAATAAAAGGATTTTTTTTGTATAAAATACAGTAAAGAATATTATTTTAAAAGAATAAAGCTTTGATATTTAACCCTTGCAAAGTTTAGACAATGTTTATCTTCATCCCTATTGAAAATTACCCATTAGAGGCTACCAAAAAATCTCAAAAAAATGATAATAATAGATCTGAAGTTTATAAAGATCTGCACCAAATATGAAAAGTCTTTTGGCAGCATCTTCATAGGGCTGTAACCCTCATAAAGAAAGTTTTACTAAGATGATTTTTTGTCATTCTACTTATTTTCACCTCTAGTATCACCTCTTCAAAGATTAACGGGTGAACCGTAAACACCCTGTATAAAGACTTATTTTTATTATATTTATAATATTATAAACCCAATTTACACTTTTGAAAAAATAGTAAAAACCCACATAATGTTAAATTTAAACGATTTACGTGTATTATTGAGATCCTGAAAACTAAATTAAATCTATTGAAAATTGTATTAAAACAATAAACAAATTTAATTAAGTTTACAAATCCACTGAAATAATAAGCATTTTGTTTACAAATGCAAAACATTTGAATATAAATAAAATTTTACAATTTAGTGAAACATCTACGATAAAATTAGACCCCCAGGCAATTAAAATATATATTTTTAACTGCATTTAAGAAAAATACTATTCCAAGTATTTAATATATGTATTTTTCATTTTTTTAAAACTTATATTAAAATACTTTCAAAATCAGATATTATCCTGTATTTTTACAGGATTTTGACCATTATATGATGTTTCTTTCCATGGAAATACCATAATAAATTCTCTTTTAAATATGAAAGCAGTCCGATTTTTCTTATTTTTTAAACTTAGATAACTTTGTTAGGAAGATAGAAAAAAAATCGTAACACTTTATAGTTCCAAATATTATGTAGAATATGTGTACGATTTTTTTAAACCGCATTATAAACCCTTTCATAACATACTAAAATTTCAATTTTATATTTTCATAAATAAAGAAATTACAAGTATAGTAGGACTGGTAAGCAAACAATAATTCCAACCTAACTGACATTGAATGAAACCATGTAGTAGGGATTACTATTCTAGCTGGAGGGTTGTAGTAGAGACTACTACTAATACAACACTCCAGCATGGGTAAGAAAATTCAGTCGCTTATTTCATTCAATGTCAGTTAGGTTGGAATTACTGTTTGCTGTCCGGTTCTACTATACATATATGGGCCTAATTTAGTGTACACCCGGCAAAGTAGATTAGAAAAAAATCACCTAAAAGAAGATGGAATTTAAAGAAATCAGTTAAGACTAATCCAAAAGTCATAATATTATATTATCGATTACTTATAGACCAAAAAAAAATTCCTATAGTTTAAATTTTTTTTTTCAATAATTTAAGCCAGGAAGAGGGAATCAAACATTATTTTAATATAACGTGGTTTTGTTCTTCTTTCATTTGTAAAACTAAAAAAAAGTTACGAGTATTATTATTAAATTTTTTTGTTTATTATAAATTATAATAAATATAGGTACATTCTGTTTTACCAAAAAGTATTTTTATTGTAACTCGTGATTTTCTTTTGAAACAATAAATTAAAGTTTTCAAACTTTTGGCTTGGCATAATTATGTAAGAAAATTTATTCATGAAAGCAATTTTTTATAAGTAAACAAATTAGTTAAACTAAATATTTAAAATGTTATATTTTTAGGTTTTATAGTCGACTTATATCAAATTATTTGCAAATTTAAACTATAAAAACTCTAAAATTCTTCGATAAAATATTCAAAAGAAACCAATTTACACGGCATTCTAAACTAATCTACCTCAATTTATTCATTTAAGCACTTCTTTGATTTTGCAATAAAATTTTATAAGCAAGATTTTAATACCGAAATGCACCTGTAGGTCAGTTAAAAAATGCAATAAATACATTAATTTACGTGGTGCAATTAAAAAATGTTAATACTCGAAACTTGCTCAACGGTTGGAGAAAAAAAAAATGGCGGCCCGTTTCGCTTAGTAATTTACGATTGGCCGCTGTAAAATCCTACTGGCACTTATTGAAAATTGGACTTTTATCACCTCGTAAATTATCGGCAACATATGCAAACGAGATCATTTAAGATTACCGTTTTCCAAATCGTTTCACAAACATTTTCATTATCGATGATCATAATTTTTGAATTATCCCAATTTAAAAATTATTTTATTGTATTTATTTTATCGTGTGTAATTTATTATTACGATTTTATTTATTGCAAATACGTGTGTAAGAAAAGCACGTTTTGTCAATTATGGTGTTTGGTATGTGATTGGTGGTTTAAATAAACGCTTCGGGGGCGGCGAGGAGTGTGATTAAATGCATATGTCGTCTGAATGATAAGTGTGTAATTAGCATCTGGAGGTGAAAAAAGGAGGCAAAAGGAACGTCGCCGATGGATGTGGCATTATTCAAATGACACTATTTGTACACTGGTGCACGTATTGATCAATGGAAGCGGCGCCTACCGCTTCCCCTTCTGTGTACAGCTTATTTGGAATGAACTGACATTTTTTCTGGTAATAACCAAATCATTGACCCATCACGTTGCACATTACAAATCAACAACTCGAATTTAAACACAAATTCGTATGACATTTTTTCATTCACGTTTCTCCTACAAGAAGAAAATTGTAATTCAGATGTTTTTTGATTTTTTATTTCTAAATTATGAAACCTTTTCGTCTAACAATTTTGATACATCTCTTCAACCTAAATTAATAGTATAGCTCTAAATATAAATTTAGACCATCATTATACCACCTCTGGTGATAATTTTGTTAATAATTCTATAAGAACTACACCAAATATGATGACAAAATATAATGAACTTTAAGTTAAATTTTAATTAATTTCACAGATAATTTTTGTAAAAAAATTAAAATTTTTGAAGGTGGTATATAGTCTTTTTCTACAAGATGCAGGATGGCCCAACTACAGATCGTTACGTATAGAATTAAAAAATACTTCTAATGCCTGTTGTTATAGTTTCCTCGAAAAAAGTAACGACAACCTAATTATTAACCCTAAATTCTGCTGGAAATTTGAAAATAGGTAATAAAAGGAAGTTCAACGAGATTTCAAACACTGTTTCTGAACAATCCTCAAGCGAATACCGGTCAAGATACTGCTAACCTGTTTGCAGAATACCAATTAACCTAGAAACCTAAACGACATAAACCTTGTAAAGATTACAGGTAGATTAAGGATTAAGGTAATGAACAATATCAATTTCGTTATTCTCTCCAATATTTAAATTGTGAAACAAAAGTGAAATTGTTAATTAAAGAGCAGTGTGCAACCAATCTTGTATTCCCAAACTACTAGATAAAATTATCTGTGACCAAATTAGCTGGCTGTGCCGCCATTTTTGGACAGATGAACAGAACTGGTTGACTATATTAATGGTTTTGGAGAAACAGGGACAGATGGATGTGATCTATCTACATATATACAAGGAATTCGACAGAATAAATTAAAATGCCTTGCTAAATAAGTTATGGGCGATTGTTTTTTTACCAAATACAATTGATTCGATACGCAGCACACACAAAGAGAGAAAATCGGGGATTTTACTTCGGTCGAAATTAAAGTTTCTTCAGGGGTTCCACAAGGATCTCATTTGGCACCTATATTGTTAATTATTATTTTCAACGATCGATTTAATGACGTATTCGTAAAGTGTAAATTCTGTATGTTTGCCTTTGACCCCAAAATTTTTAAAAGAATAAACAATACTCAGAATTCTTAGTTACTCCAATTTGAACTCGATAATTTTGCACACTGATCCAGAACGAATGGATTAATGTTACAAGAAATAAAACCAATAAAATCGACCCAAGGTACCTTATTGATGGGGAGGTTCTCGATAAAGTAAAAGAATTATCATTCAAAGATCATATCCAACAAGAAATAGGTACCTCAAAGATGTCTTCTGTCTTCTGTTAATTTTCCATCTTCTTTTTTGAGGCCTTTGGTCAAAATTATTAAATTGATTCTACCGTTTTTCCCTCTTGAAAAAACATTAAAATGGAACGTACTAAAATTTGGTTTGGAATCTGATAAATTTAAAAATATCGACTTTCCTTTTTTATCACCTTGCATATTATAATGAAGTTTTTCCTAAAGGAGTTGGTAATAGTAAACTATTTTTAAAGTAACTTACTTCAACTCAATAACCAATAGATTTTGTTCTTGGTGTACGAATGTAAATTTAAACAAAATTCAATAAGTTTTTCTACTTTTTTTAACTAATACTGCAATTTTGTTAATAACTAGATCAACCAAATTTTCCTTCGTCATTTCGAAACTTATTAGTATAGTATCTACTATAATATTAATTTTGCGAAAATAAATTTAGTTAACTCAAAAAGTGAAACTTTTTTATGAAAAAGAATTACTAAAGCGTAGACAGTTTTGGGCTTTGTTGTGGTAGAAACAAAAAATACCCTACTTTCAATTTCTGTCTACAAAAAGTAATTTGTAGATATTTAATAATCTCAGATATATCTGGATTTGATGTTTTGATTACATTTATAATAAATCAAATTAATTTACTAATATAAGCAAAATGTATTATTGCTCCTTTTAAAAATATGTTTGCATTGAATATATAAGTAGCAAAACGTGATTTTTTGTTGATATAAAAAGTTAAACATTTCAATCACCTTTATAATTTTTGGTTTTAATTAAAATATTTTCGTGTGCTTAGCAAGGTTTTTTCGTCTCACCGCTGGGAATACACGATAAGTTCTTGCATATTTTACGACAACACGTATGTCTTTCGCTTATTAATTTTTTGCAATGAGTTATTCAACTCGAGCTTACCGTTTTTAATAATAATTCTTATAATTGTCGCTCAATCAAACTGTCAAAGCAGCGGCACAAACCGCCGCCGAAGAATACGTGCGCGAATGTCTGCACTCTTTCAATGGTATTACTCGTATTTCTGGTATGAAGTATGAAGCATAAATCGATTGATTTAATTGTGATTTATGGAGTCGGTTAATATGATTGATTTACAACCCGCGCGTTGCTTAATTGTGCCATTAAGATCGATTAATGTCTTCTTTATTTCTAGCAATTTTTTATAGAAACGCGCACAAGCATCACCTGTTTAAACCTTTATTGACCCTCTTTAGTCACTATTCTTATTTCAGTTGTAAATATAAATTTGTTTTGATTTTTATTTATGTCTCGTCCTAATTTGTTTAAACCATTCGTCACAATTTACCTGGCCGCCTTCCGAAATGGGATCTGTTAAAGATTTGTTGCAACTTCGGCTAAACGATTTATTTTTGGATCGTGGCCCGCACGCCCTTTATGCCCTTTTTATTTTTATTGCCCGACACATCCAAGTAAATCAAATTTACACCAGTTGAAACTTAAAACACGTGTAAACATCAAAAAATTTGTATTTTTTTAAACTTTACTAAATATTTAAGAATATAAAGGATTGTTTTATTTGAAAATCAAAATTGAAATCATGAAAAGAAAGTTGTCTAGTGTTCATAGGTAGGGCTTTTCCCAAGTAGGAGGACGAGGGACAAGCCTTAAAAAATTTAAAATTATAATAGAGATTGAGTAATGTACTTAAAAACTGAAAGACCTTTGTCCCAAGAGGGCTTTAAAATCGGAAACGTTTAAAGAGGGTAAATACACATCTTGAATTAAAAATATTCAGGGTATATATATTCAAGTATCCCCGGAAAAATCGTTATTAAAATAATCTAATTGACCGAGATGAATTTTGAAAAACTACTAGTTTTATCATGTAAAGTTGGGGTTCTTCTCAATTTTTTTTTAATTGAAAATTACCTGTAATAATTACGTACCTGTCATAATTTTCAATTTTACTGGATACATCAGCCGCCATTTTTCGGACACCCTGTATATATAAATAACGCGCCTCAAAGGGAACCGACTGCTAAATCATTTGCTTATCATTTTTCTGAAGTTTTTTTTTAGGATTTTTTATTTGTTTTTTCCAAAACGTATAAGGAATAGTAAAAATGGTATAAAATCGGCTATAGGGGAGTATTTTTTTTGGTTAAATACAAAATTTTCTCGAAGAAACAATTTTTCAAATTTTAGGAGATTTCTATTTTAAATTAAAGAAAAATTTCGAGTATATTTTATGCTAAATACAGTATTATTTTTTCTAAAATTTTTATTCTTCAATGCAAAACAAAGCGAAAGGCCAAATATTTTTGAATTCATTTTTCTTTCTGACCCGGTTTTAAAATCGGTAAGCTATAAGGAGATTCAATAATTGTAAATACCCCGAATTAAGAAAAATCTCAAAAATAAACCGCCTCCAAGGAAACCAATTGCTAAATTTAATATTTTTTTTTTATTATTTCTCTGATTTTTTTTAAAGATATTTCATTTGTTTTCCGAAAAAGAGATCGCAACATTCTGAAAAAGGTATGGCACAACATCGCTCTAAATTTTAAACTATTTTTTTTGAGCATATTTTGTTCAAAACAACATTTTTTATATTTTTCTAAATTTCGTCTTCAATCTAAAACGAAAAGCAATAGAATAGATAAATAATGTTGAAACTTTTTACATAATTTCATGCTTTTTTGGGAGGTGCGTGAAGTTAGCGACAGACTTGAAGCACTAACGTTTTTTTTTAATACATTCGTTAGTGCATCGTTAGTGCTCTTTAGTGCAACAATTAGTAAAATTAGCGGCTAAGTATTAAGCGAGTAAATGTTTATTTAAATTTTGTCGCTAACTTCAGCCACAGCGACAATTTTTTTTATTTATTATTTTTTTTCAAATTTTCTTTTGTATTTCATTAGTGCTTCTTAGTGCATCAAAAAAACATACTATTTTTGGAAAAATAACAAAGTTACGGTCCTTTTATTTTTTTCGACCTAACGACAATTTTTTTTATTTATTATTTTTTTTCAAATTTTCTTTGGTATTTCATTAGTGCTTCGTTAGTGCTTATTAGTGCATCAAAAAACTTACTATTTTTCGAAAAATAACAAACTTACAGATATTTAATTTTTTATGACCTAGCGTTTTTAAATTTTCTTCCGAATTTCATTAGTGCTTCGTTAGTGCTTATTAGTGCATCAGAAAAACACAATTTAATTGAAAAAATAAGAAAGTTAAATTTGGCTCAAAACGAAGAGATTTTGCTTATTTTAGCTACATTTTCTGTCATATATTAGAATTCTTTTTTTTTTCAAGAATAAATATTATAGGGGCATACTTTTGGAAAAATGATAAAAACTCATTTTCCCAAAAGTGTGCCCCTATAGACATGACAAACTAACATTTCTATATGAAAAATAAATTAAATTTGAAGGCAACAGGTTGCGGTTTTGATAAATTGTTGATAAAAAATGCCCAAAAATCAATGTTTACTAGTGAAAAGTACGCTTTTCAAACATTTAGCAGGCCATCTTTTTAATAAAGAAGGAACGCTATTGTTTAATAATATTTAAATTGTAGAGTTTTATTATCCAAACTACCTCGAAGTTTTTACCAAACATTTTTTTATTAAATTGCTTAAATGCCAGTTTAGACGGGCATAATTGCGTAGTTGCATCTGAGTCGATTTGGGATAAAATTTTGGTAACAAATTATGCCCGTTTAAACAGGCCTTAACAAATTATTTTTCTCAATAGATGCCTCGTCACCCTAAAGTAGAGTTGGAAGTTTTAAGAAAAACCATAATGAATAATATTGAAAGTATTTAAAATACAATAAATACTCCTTCTGATCCCTTCGCTAGGTCGAAAAAAATAAAAGATCTGCAACTTTATTATTTTTCCAAAAATAGTAAGTTTTTTTGATCCACTAACAAGCACTAACGAAGCACTAATGAAATACAAAAGAAAATTTGAAAAAAAAAATAATAAATAAAAAGAATTGTCCCTAGGTCGAAAAAATAAAAGGTCTGTAACTTTGTTATTTTTCCAAAAAACGGTAAATTTTTTTGATGCACTAACAAGCACTAATGAAATACAAAAGAAAATTTGAAAAAAAAATAATAAATAAAAAAAATTGTCGCTAGGTCGAAAAAAATAAAAGATCTGTAACTTTGTTATTTTTCCAAATATAGTATGTTTTTTTGATGCACTAAGAAGCACTAATGAAATACAAAAGAAAATTTGAACAAAAAATAATAAATAAAAAAATTGTCTCTAGGTCGAAAAAAATAAAAGATCTGCAACTTTATTATTTTTCCAAAAATAGTAAGTTTTTTTGATGCACTAACAAGCACTAACGAAGCACTAACGAAGCACTAATGAAATACAAAAGAAAATTTGAAAAAAAATAAAAAATAAAAAAATTGTCCCAAGGTCGAAAAAAATAAAAGGTCTGTAACTTTATTATTTTTCCAAAAATCGGAAGATTTTTTGATACACTAACAAGCACTAACGAAGCACTAATGAAATACAAAAGAAAATTTGAAAAAAACCAAAATAAAAAAAATTGTCGCTAGGTCGAAAAAAATAAAAGGTCTGTAACTTTGTTATTTTTCAAAAAACGGTAAGTTTTTTTGATGCACTAACAAGCACTAATGAAATACAAAAGAAAATTTGAAAAAAAAATAATAAATAAAAAAAATTGTCGCTAGGTCGAAAAAAATAAAAGGTCTGTAACTTTGTTATTTTTCCAAAAACAGTAAGTTTTTTTGGTGCACTAACAAGCACTAATGAAATACAAAAGAAAATTTGAAAAAAAAATAATAAATAAAAAAATTTGTCGCTAGGTCGAAAAAAATAAAATATCTGTAACTATGTTATTTTTCCAAATATAGTACGTTTTGTTGATGCACTAAGAAGCACTAACGAAGCACTAATGAAATACAAAAGAAAATTTGAAAAAAAATAATAAATAAAAAAAATAATAAATAAAAAAAATAGTCGTTAGGTCGAAAAAAATAAAAGGTCTGTAACTTTGTTATTTTTCCAAAAACATTAGGTTTTTTTGATGCACTAACAAGCGCTAATGAAATACAAAAGAAAATTTGAAAAAAAAATAATAAATAAAAAAAATTGTCGCTAGGTCGAAAAAAATAAAAGATCTGTAACTTTGTTATTTTTCCAAATATAGTATGATTTTTTGATGCACTAAGAAGCACTAATGAAATACAAAAGAAAATTTGAACAAAAAATAATAAATAAAAAAATTGTCTCTAGGTCGAAAAAAATAAAAGATCTGCAACTTTATTATTTTTCCAAAAATAGTAAGTTTTTTTGATGCACTAACAAGCACTAACGAAGCACTAATGAAATACAAAAGAAAATTTGAAAAAAAATAAAAAATAAAAAAATTGTCCCTAGGTCGAAAAAAATAAAAGGTCTGTAACTTTATTATTTTTCCAAAAATCGGAAGATTTTTTGATACACTAACAAGCACTAACGAAGCACTAATGAAATACAAAAGAAAATTTGCAAAAAAACAAAATAAAAAAAATTGTCGCTAGGTCGAAAAAAATAAAAGGTCTGTAACTTTGTTATTTTTCAAAAAACGGTAAGTTTTTTTGATGCACTAACAAGCACTAATGAAATACAAAAGAAAATTTGAAAAAAAATAATAAATAAAAAATATTGTCGCTAGGTCGAAAAAAATAAAAGGTCTGTAACTTTGTTATTTTTCCAAAAACAGTAAGTTTTTTTGGTGCACTAACAAGCACTAATGATATACAAAAGAAAATTTGAAAAAAAAATAATAAATAAAAAAATTTGTCGCTAGGTCGAAAAAAATAAAATATCTGTAACTATGTTATTTTTCCAAATATAGTACGTTTTGTTGATGCACTAAGAAGCACTAACGAAGCACTAATGAAATACAAAAGAAAATTTGAAAAAAAATAATAAATAAAAAAAATAATAAATAAAAAAAATTGTCGTTAGGTCGAAAAAAATAAAAGGTCTGTAACTTTGTTATTTTTCCAAAAACAGTAAGTTTTTTTGGTGCACTAACAAGCACTAATGAAATACAAAAGAAAATTTGAAAAAAAATAATAAATAAAAAAAATTGTCGCTAGGTCGAAAAAAATAAAAGATCTGCAACTTTATTATTTTTCCAAAAATAGTAAGTTTTTTTGATGCACTAACAAGCACTAACGAAGCACTAATGAAATACAAAAGAAAATTTGAAAAAAAAATAATAAATAAAAAAATTGTCGCTAGGTCGAAAAAAATAAAATATCTGTAACTATGTTATTTTTCCAAATATAGTACGTTTTTTTGATGCACTAAGAAGCACTAACGAAGCACTAATGAAATACAAAAGAAAATTTGAAAAAAAATAATAAATAAAAAAAATTGTCGTTAGGTCGAAAAAAATAAAAGGTCTGTAACTTTGTTATTTTTCCAAAAACAGTAAGTTTTTTTGGTGCACTAACAAAAACTAATGAAATACAAAAGAAAATTTGAAAAAAATAATAAATAAAAAAAATTGTCGCTAGGTCGAAAAAAATAAAAGATCTGTAACTTTGTTATTTTTCCAAATATAGTATGTTTTCTTGATGCACTAAGAAGCACTAACGAAGCACTAATGAAATACAAAAGAAAATTTGAAAAAAAAAAATAATAAATAAAAAAATTGTCGCTAGGTCGAAAAAAATAAAATATCTGTAACTATGTTATTTTTCCAAATATAGTACGTTTTTTTGATGCACTGAGAAGCACTAACGAAGCACTAATAAAATACAAAAGAAAATTTGAAAAAAAATAATAAATAAAAAAAATTGTCGTTAGGTCGAAAAAAATAAAAGGTCTGTAACTTTGTTATTTTTCCAAAAACAGTAAGTTTTTTTGGTGCACTAACAAAAACTAATGAAATACAAAAGAAAATTTGAAAAAAATAATAAATAAAAAAAATTGTCGCTAGGTCGAAAAAAATAAAAGATCTGTAACTTTGTTATTTTTCCAAATATAGTATGTTTTCTTGATGCACTAAGAAGCACTAACGAAGCACTAATGAAATACAAAAGAAAATTTGAAAAAAAAATAATAAATAAAAAAATTGTCGCTAGGTCGAAACAAATAAAATATCTGTAACTATGTTATTTTTCCAAATATAGTACGTTTTTTTGATGCACTGAGAAGCACTAACGAAGCACTAATGAAATACAAAAGAAAATTTGAAAAAAAATAATAAATAAAAAAAATTGTCGTTAGGTCGAAAAAAATAAAAGGTCTGTAACTTTGTTATTTTTCCAAAAACAGTAAGTTTTTTTGGTGCACTAACAAGCTCTAATGAAAAACAAAAGAAAATTTGAAAAAAAAATAATAAATAGAAAAAATTGTCGCTGGGTCGAAAAAAATAAAAGATCTTTAACTTTGTTATTTTTCCAAATATAGTATGTTTTTTTGATACACTAAGAAGCACTAACGAAGCACTAATGAAATACAAAAGAAAATTTGAAAACGAAATAAAAAAAAAATTGTCGCTAGGTCGAGAAAAATAAAAGGTCTGTAACATTGTTATTTTTCCAAAAACATTAAGTTTTTTTGATGCACTAACAAGCGCTAATGAAATACAAAAGAAATATTGAAAAAAAAAATAAATAAAAAAAAATTGCCGCTAGGTCGAAAAAAGTAAAAGATCTGTAACTTTGTTATTTTTCCAAATATAGTATGTTTTTTTGATGCACTAAGAAGCACTAACGAAGCACTAATGAAATACAAAAGAAAATTTGAAAAAAAAATAATAAATAAAAAAATTGTCGCTGAGCCTGAAGTTAGCGACAAAATTTAAATAAACATTTACTCGCTTAATACTTAGCCGCTAATTTTACTAATTGTTGCGCTAAAGAGCACTAACGATGCACTAACGAATGTATTAAAAAAAACGTTAGTGCTTCAAGTATGTCGCTAACTTCACACACCTTTTTTAGGGTGCCAATAAAAAAATGAAAGTTCTGGAGAAAAGCGAGTCTTCACCAATTTATTTCGTTATTTATTATTTTTAATTTTAAGTGTGCGATTTAAAAATGTTGAAAAAAATTTTGATAATTTTAAAGAAAAAGTTTTTCAGGTCCAGATGTTCGTTTTTATATTTTTTCCTGAAGAAGTTTCGATAAAAGCAAGTTGAAATTTTATTATAGGTAAATAAATAATATATTTTTTTCGAAAATTATTTGAAAAGATTTCTGAAATTTGGGACAGAAAATCAATTTCTAATGAACAATTTCCTATTTAGGTATGGTCTTTTTAGTATCTTAAAAAAATCTTTTCAATGCATTTTCTTCTGGCGGTATCCATATTCAATATTGACTTTAAGTAGTCGGTGACTCGTTCTGAAAATTATTTAATGCTTTTACTATTTTTTATGTTTTATAGAAATTATTCCCGACACCACTGGATGAACTGGGTACATTTATTTTCTTTATGCCTAGGAGAATTTTAAGTAGAAAGAAGGCTACTCTGATGGGTAAACTGGACGTTTCAAATTATCAAAGCGGTCTTTAAAAATGGTGGAAAAACGTAAAAAAAATGATATTTGCAAGGAAAAAATGGAAAAAAAATATCTTACCAGATTTTGCACTTTCTTGTTTTGGTAAATGTTCAAAATTCGTAAGACCGGCGATTTTACCCTTTTGGCAGTCAAAAATAACGCAATTTGGACGTTTTAAAAGAAGTTCCTGCATCAAGAAAGAAGAAAATTATTAGATTAACTATTTCTCAAAATATCGATCGTAAAAACACTCGCCCAAAAAAATTATTTCAGTCATATCTTTTTTTAAAAATTCAATGGAAAAAACTACTTAATTTGGAGCTTAAGGTCGTTTTAAATTAGGTAAACCAGTTCCAAAATGTGCAGTATGAAATAACTTTTTGTGAAATTTATTCCTATTTTTAGTACATACCTAAACTTAGACACTACAGGTTATGTTAAAACAAATGCAGCTCATATTTTCAAACAAAATCTAAAAAACATAGGAATAATTGAAAAATAAACAACTTAAGTAACATTCATTCATTAACCTATTAAGAAGACAATTGAAAATGTAGTTTGTTTTACTTCTTCTTTTCAGGAATAAACTTGAATGTCGAGTATACTTTTTTTGGTAAAAATTGAAATCCAGACTTTTAACCAATTCAGGAACATTAACTATTTCATCTAATAACTTATGTGAATGAAAGTCAACATATAGTATACTTTGCGTAGGTGGAGGTTTTTTAAGTTATTATTGATGACTGAGACTTGAGAGGTGATCTATCTCTAGGTATTCTTAATTTATCTGCTAAGTACTTAAAGAATTTAGACTGTATACTGTATATTTTCAAGAAATGCGATTCGGCCACTTTGGAACGGATTCCATAACGTTGATGACGATAACGTGACAATATTCAGGTAGTGAGACAACCAAAGATTTGTATAAAAGAAAAATAGGTCTAGCTGATAAGTCTTTTGCAGATATTAAAATAAAACCCAACATTTTTCTTCTTTCAAGCTGATGGATTCTAAGTGATCTTGAAATATTAATTTGTGATCGAAGGTAATTCCCAAATCTTTAACTCTACTGACAATAACATCTATCTGCCTTAATTATGACTAAATGATGGTTAAGCAGTTTGAAATACTCAAATACAGATTGTTGATATTGCATCAGTTGAATAATACGTCAAGATCATTTTGAAACCTGACTTGGTCTTCATGACAGTTGAGAATATACAGGGTGAGATAAAATGATTGTGGTCAATTCAAATTTCCCTCCTAAAAATCTAGGGATTTTTTTCGCTTCAAGTTCATAATAACATAAATTCATGTCAAAATTATAACAAAGTAATTAGAAATTAGACTACACAAAACCCGCTGCGTGAGTCAAATTTTTACTGTTGTGTCAATACTTCGGATTTTTGTATTTAATTATTGTGCCTTGTATTTCATAAATATCAGTATTTATCAATACTACTTTGCGTAAATCTTTCTTTTGTGTTAGCTTCTGCCTCGAATATGCAGGTCATCATTTTCAACATTAGACATTTGTTCTAAAATTAGAGAGTTTTTTATCTTCAAACACACAAAAACTTCATAAATAACTTAAATTTATATATATGAAAAAAAATATTTGCTACGCCATTGGATTACTAGAGGGTTTTATTTCTAAATTTTTAGTTGTATCATCTTGCTTCTTTGATTGCTTACTTATCAAACCACAATCATTTTAGCTCACCCTGTAGCAAGTTGTCACTGAAAGAAAAAGAATCAGGTAAGTTGTTAATAAGTATGTTAAACAAAATTTGTTCTCAATGGGAACCTTGAGGAGCACCAGACGTTGCATGATTTTCTTTGAAAATTTTTGTTATACAGGGTGGTGATTATTTCGATACTCACTACTGGTATCTTTTAAAGTGGAGGAGATAGGAGGTCGGTTAAATTAGAGAAAAGTTGCTCAATTTTATGGCCATTAAAAATCTGAAAATTTTTTTAGGATATTTAAACCCGTTGTAAAATTATGGCCAAAAAAACAAAAAATGTGATTTTGGGAAATAATTTATATTTGCCAAACCATAACTGCTACAACAATGAAATTTGGTACTTTTAAATTGTTGACTATTCTGAGTTAAATGACGTCAAAAAATAATTTTTTGGCGTGCTAGATTCGAAGCCGCGATATTCAACTTTTTTATTTTTTATGGCCGCCATTAAGTTAAATATGTTCCTTTAGAAAATGTGTTAAATTTAAGAATTTGTATAAAAAAACAAATAAAAGCAATCTTTTATGGATAGTTTCTATGGTTACCACAAAAATATCTCCTCAAAATTGCTCTAATAATAAAGAAAAAATAATAATAGTAAACAAATGACCTGCAATAAGATCATTTTATATAAATAACAGGTCTCTTTATAATATTAAACAAATAAAATGATTAAAGTATTTGCTTTTTTATTATTAGAATTTTGATCATAGTTTCATTTGAGGCGCTATTTTTATGGTAACCATGGAAACTGTCCATAAAACATTGATTTCATTTGTTTTTTATACAAATTTTCAAATTTAATACATTTTCTAAGAGAACACATTAATGTTAATTAGCAATCTGAAAATGTATTATTATTTATTATCTAATGAGGTAAAAATCCAATATGGCTGCCATAAGAAATTAAAAAGTTGAATATCGCGGCATCGAATCTAGGAGGTCAAAAAATTATTTTTTGACGTCATTTAAGTCAGAATAGTCAACAATTTAAAGGTACAAAATTTCATTGATGTAACAGAAATGGTTTGGAAAATATAAATTATTTTGTAAAATCACATTTTTTTAGATTTTTGGCCATAATTTTGCAGTGAGTTTAAATATCTTAAATTTTCTTTCAGATTTTTAATGGCCATAAAAATGCGCAACTTTTCTTTTATTTAACCGACCTCGTATCTCTTCCACTTTAAAAGATACCAATGGTGAGCATCGAAATAATCACCACCCTGTGTAGCTAAGGTTTTTTGTAATTTTTTATTTAGTCGGTTAAACTACATAATTGTACGGGTTTATGAAATATTTTTCATGAATTTTAGTACCATGAAAACAATTCTCTTTACGTAATAAAGATTAATTCTGTTATATTTTTATTTCCTTAAGTTTTAAAATAATAATAAGTTTAGGGAAAAACTAAAATACCATAAAACGATATTTACAAGATTTTTTATTGCTCCAAAAAATTGCGTAGACATATTTTTATGACCTATAAAGCAATTATCAACCTGTTTTCAAAATTAAGGGACTTAAGGCCACGTTTTCGAAACATAATACCTATGATGAAAATTTAATTACGATGCATTAAATATATCTATTTTCAGAAGATCATATTTCGCAGTTAATGAGTTGTGGTGGTTTAATTCTATAGCTACAATTATTTATAATTGATATTTAACAAATTTACCACAATATTATCTGATAATTTGATAGTGAATGGAAGTAAGTATATGTAAATAATTTATTGTTGTATAAAGTGATTAACATATAAATGCAAAAAAATAGTAGTATATTTTATTTTCTAGTAACTTAACTAACCTAAAGAATTAATTAAAGATATTATTGCATATTTATACTCATAAAGTAAAATATTTAATATACCTACTGTATTATACGACATAAAATAATGTAGTTAATAATACAAGGCGTGTATTATAGTTGGAAGTTCAAAATCGTAAACTAAGCAATAAAATTATTAATTTTATTACAAATTAAATAACGAAAGATCATAACTATTAACTACTAAATTTATACAAAATATTAAAATATTAATAATTATACAATTTCTTGATCATGACCCAAGACACGTTTTACCAAACTTATTGTGTAATAAAATAAAATAAAAAAACGAATCACGTATTTTTTCAATTAAACAATTAAATATTAATGCGTGTGTTTCAGAAATTAAGATATCACAAAAAATAAGCGTGGTAAATTCTATAAATAATTAAGTTGAAAATATCGTGAATAAAAATAATTACAGGAAAACGAAAATCCGTAAGGTGAGTTATTTCTTAAAGAGGTTAGAAAATTTAGTGGCGAAGCTGCCATCTTCCAATGGCGTTACGATGTACTTTATATGATAATGCGAGATGAATTTGCAATTTGCAATTTAATCGTGGAGATTTGTTGAGCCACGCAGGCATTTATAAATATTATAGCACTCAAGTGACGTGCACCTATATTTTACACACATAAATTGATTGATCTATCGCCTAATGGCCGATATATTTTATACAATATAAAAAGTGGACATTTGTGATTCAGGTCAGCGGTCGCAGAACTTGCAGGACTCGCAGGACAATAACTTACTTAGTCCATTAGACACGACGATACTCAAACTCAAACATTATCCTTTCGATGCAGTAAAAGGCGGAAAAGCTAATCCCTGCGGATGAAATTGAATCGAAATAGAACGAGTTGCAACATTGTATCTATTTGAAAACGAAAAAATCTTGCAGCATCGACCTCATCCACTCAAACTCATACGAATGATATTTTATAACGCTTAAATTATTTAAGCATTTGCATCTCGTGAATTATGAATTTTATGAAAATGACGTGCGCTTTCATATTTAAAGCACGTTCGTTTATGGTTTAATAAAATCGCGAACCCTCGTTCAAACTCAATCTCACGTTTTCACGCAACAGGTGGTAAATATAGAGGAAAAAATAAGATTTGCACGGACAGGTGTTTTCACCAATGTCACTTTCTTTAAATGTCTCCACCATTTATTTGCATAAGTGCTCATTCCAAAACCATCTACCTACCAGGTATCAGTTTAATGCGACATTTAAACCTCGGCTAAAGCTTATTTAAGCCTCTCAAAAAATCCTGGTGGATGCAATTTATACAGGATGTTATAATGAAATACTTGAAATTTTATTTTCGAAAGGATGCTGTTGGAAAAGAAATCTGATTATCCCTTAGCATTTTCAATCTAAGCCCTAACTAAAATCTTCAATGGTGTGAGCCCGAAAACACGTTTTGGTCAATATCTACGAAATTTAAAACTTAAAAAACAGTAATGTCATGTTGCTTCTTAGACGACGATATTCTATACTGAGTGTCTCACGGGACGTTGGACTGCATGGGTATATCTTTGTTATTATTGAAGATAGAAAGTCGATTTAATCGACAAAGTAGTAGAGATATTTGTTCATAGACTAATAATTCGTTAACAAAACATTTGAATTTCTCATGGTTTCTGCGATTTCTTGAAAAAACAAGAATCTGATTTTGAGTCTTTAACGTTAAGAGCATCTTCCTAGACGTCCGAGATAATAACAGGGAATTGAAAATCCATCCCACTTTTCTGGAGCATCTTTACAAAGTGTTAGCGAATCACTGATAATTAATGCGAATCCCTAGAGGGCGCGCGAGTTTTGGAGGAAAATTGTGAAAAATCATGAATTCGAGCGTTAGTTCTAAAGTCAAATCCTAAGCACAGTATAAATAACTACCAGTGGCGACACTCTCCCGTGTCTAACCTAGTACCATTTCTATGGTGCGTATCTGGTACCATTGAGTTTAGAATTGCAAATTACAAATGGTGACATTTCTCTATGATCAAAATAATTTTAAAACCGTCATCATTTGAATTTATATACTGCAAATAATGTAATAACTGATGAAAACTGTATATTATTACATTTAAGCTTGTCAAAATCATTAAAAACTTCAATTTTAATCAAAACTTTCCAAATGTATATTACATTTTTATGGTAAGAAAAAGTGACGTAAATTTAAATTTGCCGCGTGCGTATCTGAGTATACATATATATATCGTCAAGGTCACCAAAAATTGTCCCTTCAAATAACATGTATTTTGCATGAAGTGTCGCTACTGGTAGTTGCCTATACTGTGTCCTAAGTTTCCCTCGTTAGATTTCAATTTTTTCTCAGATTTATAATCTAAATTGACTAGGCTACATCCTAGCGGATAGTCACCTTCTGCAACCTAGCACAAAATTAATTAGAGGGGTCCAAAATTAAGGTAATTTTAGGTCATTATATTTTTTTGTACACTCTCCATTTCTTTCCTTTCGCTAGGAATTATGCAAATGACTTCTAAATCACCTACATAAAAAATTATACAAAAATATATTTCGCACTAGCGTATTCGACTGCAGAACTAAACCATTATTGTTACGTTTAAAGGCGCGTCCACACTACAATCGTCATTGCAGTACGTGGTTCTAATAAGTATTCGGAAAACAGCAGATAAAATTGCAAAAGCATTTTCCGAAACTCTACAGGCTCTGCTCAAACGGTAGTTAAATATTCTGTTTTGGGAACCTTTTTCTTGAAGTCCTGAGAACGGTTTCATTAGATTATGTGACATAGGGAAAGCGTCATCACCAACAAAAACAAATGGAACTGCTTTATTTCTTCCTGGAAGAGAACGGGCTGGTGGAAGGTGCATGGTATTCTCTTCGAGAGATTTCTTGAAATGTGTTTCATTGAATACACCACCATCAGATATTCTTCCTTGGCATCCTCCACTGCCATATATGAAGTTTTAATTTGCATCCACCACTGCAAATAACACTACACTAAAAAAACTCTTGTAGTTGAAAAATTCGATCCCAGAATTAATAGGAGATTGTATTGCTATATGCTTGTCGTCCATGGCACCAACACAATTTGGGAAATTCCATTTGTCGCTGAATTTCTTTGCTATCATGTTTTCGGCATCTAAAAATGTGCAATGTAGATATATAGTTATACAAACATGAGTAGTGAGTAAAAATTTTTTTAGGGTACACATGAACAAGCAGGCTCACAAAATTCAGAAGTTAAAAAGTTGAAATGGGCCGACATAAGTTTATCAATCCATCATTGATTACATCAGAACAAGTTTTTAATTTACTGGATTCAATAGAACCAGAAGAGTTAGAAACTGATGGTGAGGACATTTTTTCTGATGATGATGACGTAAAAGATTCCAATTATGATCCAATTATCTGTAAGTCTAATATGGAATCTATATTAGACACTGATGATGACAAAGTTATTGAACACAGTCTGATGATGGATAAAGCTTTGACTGAACCTGGCACCTTAGTTTCCATATCACAACGACAAGTAGTTCAACCTGGTATTTCTCAATTTGAAAATCAAAGCTGCCAAGTTGTCCAACCTGAGGTGGAAGTCTGTAACCTATACGATTGTTTTCGTATAACGAAAAAATCGTTTGTTGACTAAGTTGCTTGGTGACAGATTTTCTATCACTCTTCCTTATGCACGTTTTGTATTCATTAAAAAAAGATAAAATCCGTCACCATAGCAACATATTCAACAATACGATATTTTCGTTGTACGAAAACAATCGTATAGCTTACAGACTTCCACTTTTGGTCTCATACGAACTGAAAGTCAGCAGGTTGTTAAAGTTGAATTTGTTATCTCTTCAATTACATTTATTGGATCTTCTAGCGAGATAGATGCCAAAAGTCAATCATTCAAAAACATTTTATGGCGTAAGAAAAATCTTCAATTGCATAAAAAGCAAATAGAGTTTAAAGGAAATGATCAACTACTAGAGCATTTTTTTGCACTGAAAACTTCTTTTCAATGTTTCAAATATTTCGTTGACGAAAATTTATATCAGCAAATTGCTGATGAAACTAATCTCTATGCCCGACAAATAAATATCAACTCAAAATTTGTAACTACGTCAAGAGAAATACAAAAATATATAGGAATCCTATTTTATATGTCGATCTACAGGTACCCGAATACTGAAAATTCATTCGATCGTATACGAGAAGCAATGCCGAGAAACCGTTTCGAAAAAATTCGTCGCTATTTGCATTTCAACGACAACAAAACAGTAGTAGCACGAGATGATCCGCAATATGATCCAATTTTGAAGGTTCGACCAATTATAAATCATTTCAATCGACGTTTTAGATGAACAAATGTGCTCTACAAAAATAATATCCAATCTTCGACAATATATACCAGCAAAACCACATAAGTGGGGCATGAAGTTATTTGTGCTTTGTGATTCCTATGGGGTTTCTTATGGTTTTGAGCTATATTCTGGTGCGAACGACGACGTTACTCCAAACGGAGCACCAGATTTAGGTGCAGCTGCGAATGTTGTTTCTAGATTGTCATAAATAATTCAAAATCATCAGAACCACATTATTTATTTTGATAATTTTTATACGACTTTACCATTGATGGTATACCTCTATATCAGAGGGATATTTGCTTTGGGAACGTTACGAGCAAATCGTGTACCAAATTGTAAGCTTCCTTCAGACAAAGAGGTTGCAAAGTAGTCACGTGGATTTTCTACAGAATATTAGGGTTCGTCTTATGGAGTAGATTTGTCGACCACTTTGTGGAAGGATAATAAATGCGTACGCCTAGTGTCAACATATGTAGGAATACTTCCAATCAAAATGGAGAATGGAGAATAGAGAACATGGAACTTCCAAGAAGGGATCCCGTTACGATCGTTCCCAAAAAAAAGAGGATCGAAATTGAATGTCCAACTATAATTCATGAATACAATTCATACTTAGGCGGTGTCCATCTTATGGATGGTCTTTTGGGGCGTTATCACATAACTGTCAAATGGACTAGCAGAATTTTATACCATAAACTGGACGTGGCCATGGTGAATGCCTATTTGTTATACAAAAGAGTAAACAGGCATTTCCCAGGACTCTACAAACAGTTGCCGCAATTTCGAAAAGAAGTGGCTGCTATGCTGTGCAAATCAGATTTCGGTAATCCTAAAAGAAAACCAGTTGGAAGACCAAGATCAACTAGTATGGAGCCAGCCTCCAAACGACCGAAGAAAACATACTTACCTTCAGCAGATGTAAGATTCGATGGTTTTCAACACTTTCCCGAGTGGATTGACCGTTTTGGAAAACGCCAGTGCAAATTACCTGGTTGTAAATCAGATACTCAATGTACTTGCTCCAAGTGCAAAGTAAATTTATGCTGCACTGCATCAAAAAATTGTTTTAAAACATTTCACGAAAGTTGAACTTATTATTGTAACTACTGAATAATAACACTAGTAAAATAAAATTATTGTTATTTTCCCCCATTTGTGTACCTAACTTTTTACTACTAAGCATATAAAACTGGGTCCTCAGGCTACCAGGTACAGTTTCAGTTAAATTTTAATACAAATTTAGTATTAGTGACCTTAAAGTAGCCTACTGTAATTTTATTAGAAAGAAAAAAAATTTGGGCATTAGAGGGTTAACTACGTCTCTAAAATTTTCATCACAGTCGCTGAATACAGGCTAATATTTGCCATGGAAATCAGTACTAAATAAATCATACAATAATATGTGTAAAATAATAATGTATAAATTTAAGACTGAAGAGTATGCACATATAATAAATGTTTATATAGACGACGAGCGTATATTGCGAACAGCGCCCACTTACGGCGTTTCGGTGCAAAATAAACAGGAATCAAAATGTTTGTTGTGTAGTACAGTTAAAGTTTTTTATTTCTTGTATAAATACAGTGATAAGGTTATAAAAATAACAACATATAGTAATTTTTATAACCTTATCTTTCTGAATTCGATTGATGTTGAACTACTAAACTTTAATGTGTTAGAGCTTAAAATAATTTCGAATAATATTTCGGATTTTGCACTTCCTTGATTTAATAAATTTATATATCTTGTTTAGACTGCCGATTTTTCCCTCTTGGGAGTGAAGAAAAAAACTCTATGTTGACGTTTTGAAAGAAATTCCTGCAACTACCACCGAGTTGTTCTGAGGCTTGCAACTTGCAAATGGATGTAAGAAAAAAGGGACCCAACTTGGTCATACAAAAAATGATTTCAAGAATTTTTTAAAGTATTAACAAGGCCCAAAAAACCGTTTCTTTAGAGTGCACTTTGGATTATAAAAATGAACTGAAATAAATTACTTATTTTGGAGTTTCAAAAAAAATATAAAAAGGGAATAACATTGTCGTTATTAAAATATATTTATTAGGGCAAATCAGGCCCCTAAATGTTTTCACTTCTGCGCCATGAAAAAAAATAAAATAATAGCTTATCCTTATTTCTCATAAATTATATGATATTTTCAAACAAAGTTTTTTGTTTGTTAACAGTTTTCCATTGCTAACCTAGAATCATAAACATGCGAATGCAAAATGTTAAATTACATAAAATCTATGTTTTTCAAAAAACCTTGTATACCTAATACCTATGTACAATATATTTGAAATTTTAATAAAAAATCTTGTGTAAGTCGTCATTTTAGTTTTTCCCATATTGTTGGAAAAATTTCTGTACCACTGCATTGATAAATTTTTTGTATCTAGCCATGGAGCCGAAAAAATAGTTTTCCAGAAGAATTTTTTTAACGAAACTATTACGTTCGTTTTAGGTGTTTTAAAGGAAGGTGATAAATCAGCCAATCGAACAAATTAAAAATTGGTAAATTTTATTTATTAATTGTGCCAACGTTTCGACAACTCAATTTGTTGTCTTCCTCAAGGCTCATTAATCTTCAAAAATCTACTTCGTAAAATAACCATTTATTTACATGAATTAACCTCCATAACGCCATGAGGTTTTATGTACAGTCGAAAATTTAAAATATCAAAAACGAAAAATACTGTCGCTGCAACGGTTGTTTTAGAATATGATGTACACATCAATTAACAGAATACTAGTTTTACTATTAGCGACTTTTTAATTTTACAACAACTTTTACTAAAAAACAACGCACTTAGCACTGACGAAGTAGATTTTTGAAGATTAATGAGCCTTGAGGAAGACAACAAATTGAGTTGTCGAAACGTTGGCACAATTAATAAATAAAATTTACCAATTTTTAATTTATTCGATTGGCTGATTTATCACCTTCATTTAATTTTTATATCATATTATTCTTTAATGGTGCAATTCTGTAGAAATCTGTCGAAATCTGTAAGTCCTTATACAAAAAATCTGTAAAGTTTGTTATATGGGTTGTAATGGACGGTTTTCATGGTTACTTTACAGATATTGCCTATAAGGACTTACAGTTTTACACAGAGTTGCACCATTAATTATAATTGGTAAGTTTTTTATACAGGGTGTCCAGAAATTACTCGGGAAAATTTTAGAAGGCGATTCTACAACTAATTTTAAGAAAAAAACTTCCCATAAATACCTATATGTCAGATTTCGCTTCCTAAGGGAGCTACAGCCCTTGAAATATTGTGACTAAAAGTAGGTTTTTCGTCATTTATTTGAAAACAGATTGTAGTAGAGATTTTGGTGTTCCAATGAATGAATCAAGTATTACAGAAATTTAATTCTTTAGCTAATAAAGAAAAACAGGACATTTATTTAAGTGGCCTTATTAGTATACAAGCTATAGCAAGAAAAATACAGAGAACTGGGATTCGCAGCTAAAAGAAAGCTTCCTTTTATTACAAAGTAAGGTTGAAATTGTGTTTTATTAAAGTACGTATTATTTTTTGCAGATTCGTATCAATGACAACGAGCGAAATCTTTGCAAACAAGCATATAACTAAACATCGAACACGAACTATATACAGAAATCGACCAAATATAATATCGTCAAATATCATATCTACTACAGATCATTACATAAATAGTTTTCCTTGCCGCTCTTTTCATTATAGTCGCGAAAAAAATGACGGACAAAGATATCTCTCTCCTGAACTTAATATTACAAAAATGCAAAACAGGGCCGGATTTAGCGTTTGCTGGGTCGTCTGCAAAAATAAATGCGGGGCTCGGGTAAAAAAATATTTATTATAATTTTATACTTTGTACACAACTATACAGGGAGTTTCGTTCGTGGTTCACCAAACGGCAGGGGTACAAAGTAGAGCAAATTTAATCGACAAAAAGTAGGGGTCTATCTTTTTTAGTAATAGAGATTCTGACTTTTAGGTCACCAAATTTTCCCTTGTTTGTTGAGAATATGAACAAGTTTCATAAAATTAAAAAAACACAGCGTAATGGGTATAATATAGGAGAAATTGAAAAAAAAAACTGAAAAAAAATATTTTTTTTTTACTTTATTCCATTTTTGATTTTTTTCAACATTTTAACAATCGTTTTTGTATTACTTTCCTCAAAGATGTTGTTTGCGTGTCAACCTTAATCACAGATCACAGATAGATTCAACACACTTATTTTTTTCCAGAACAATCCGGAAGTACCCGGAACCGGAAGTAACTTTCGATTTTTAAATGGCAACATAGGTCGAGTATGGTATCGTTTCAAAGGTCTTTTAAAAAGAAACAACTTTTAGTAAAATATTTTTGTAATATCTTGCATAATTAACAAATTATTTCAAACGATACCATACTCGACCTATGTTGCCATTTAAAAATCGAAAGTTACTTCCGGTTCTGGGCACTTCCGGATTATTTCAGAAAAAAATAAGTGCATCAATACATTCTTCGGATTTGCTTTGGTAATAATTTTTTTTTATTTCAGCCATGTACGACAAGGCGTTCTCAAAATAAAAGGGGTGGACGGGTGGTCTGAGACACCCTGTATACCAAATTTTAGTCGAATTATCAAAATATTTGTGCTTTTTAACGGGCGCCTTAATGTCAGTATCTGAGAGTTTTTAAGGTCGCTGATATCGAATTTGACATTTTTTATAAAAAATAAAATGTCTGATCCAATATGGCCAAGTTTTCTATTAAAACATAGTTTATTGTGCTGTAGCCTGTACGTGGCCATTCTAGATACGCCATTCTGCCTTTTATAAAAAAATATGTTAAATTTAAAATCATCGACCTCGAAAATATTTATACACCAATTTTTAATAAAATTCAAATTATTAATGTATATACATAACAGCATTGGATACAACAAGTGTTGCGCCCACAAAATATTAAATTAAAAAAAACGTGGACATTTGTGGTGCGCATTTTTAATAGATGTTATAAAGGAGGCTTTAACGAACACGATGCAATTAATTTTAGAGCGGGAAACCGTGAGAAAATTATATTTTTGAATTTATATTTCCTGAAGCAAAATCGAAAAAAAGCATATTTTACAATCAAGATTTAGTTATTAATATTAAAATATACAGGGTGGTGATTATTTCGATGCGCACCATTGGTATCTTTTAAAGTGGAAGAGATACGAGGTGGGTTAAATTGAGGAAAAGTTGCGCATTTTTATGGCCATTGAAAATCTAAAATAAAATCTACGATATTTAAACTCATTGCAAAATTATGGTCAAAAATCTAAAAAATGTGATTTTAGAAAATAATTTATATTTTCCAAACCATTACTGCTACATCAATGAAATTCGCTACTTTTAAATTGTTGACTATTCAGAGTTAAATGACGTAAAAAAATTTTTTTTTGGCCTCCTAGATTCGAAGCCGCCATATTTAACTTATTTATTTCTTATGACCGCCATATTGGATTTTTACCTCATCAGATAATAAATAATAATACATTTTTAGATTCCTAATTATCATTAATGTGTTCCCTTAGATAATTTGTTGAATTTGAAAATTTGTATAAAAAACAAATGAAATCAATGTTTTATGGACAGTTTCCATGGTTACCATAAAAATATCGCCTCAAATGAAACTTTAAATTTGATCAAAATTCTAATAATAAAAAACCAAATACTTTAATCATTTTATTTGTTTAATATTATAAAGACATATGTTATTTACATAAAATGCTCTTATTGCAGGTCATTTGTTTATTATTATTATTTTCTATTTTCTTTATTATTAGATAGATTTTGTAGAGATATTTTTATGGTAACCATGGAAACTGTCCATAAAGCATTGCTTTCATTTGTTTTTTATACAAATTCTTCAGTTTAACACATTTTCTAAGGAACATATTCAAGTTAATTGGCAATATGAAAATGTATTATTATTTATTATCTGATGATGTAAAAATCCAACATGGCGGTCATAAGAAATTAAACAGTTGAATATCGGGCTTCAAATCTAGGAGGCCAAAAAAAAATTTTTTTACGTCATTAAACTCTGAATAGTCAACAATTTAAAGGTACCAAATTTCATTGATGTAGCAGTAATGGTTTGGCAAATATAAATTATTTTCCAAAATCACATTTTTTTGACCATAATTTTACAACGAATTTAAATATCCTAAATTTTTTTTCATATTTTTAATGGCAATAAAAATGAGCAACTTTTCTCTAATTTAAGCGACCTCGTATTTCCTCCTCTATAAAAGATACCAATGGTGAGCATCGAAATAAACACCACACCCTGTATAGGGTGAATCAGACCACCCGTGCCATCCATTTATCTTGAGAACGCGTTATTGTACATGACTGAAATAAAAAAATTAATTACCAAAGTGAACCCAAACAAATCATTGGTGAACTTTTTTCTGGAACCGGAGATCACTTTAATTTTTTAAATAGCAACATAGGTCAAGTTTGGTATGATTTGATAGGTTTTTTAAAAACAAACAACTTTTATTAAAATATTTTTTTAATATTTTTTATAGAATTTATTCGAAAAACAAAAAAAAATTGTAAAAAAAAGTCAATAAAAATGTTTTCATATTTTGAAGAATTTTGTTGAAATATTGACAAGTATGGTATTTAAAATTGGTAAAACATTAGAATTTGAAGAAAGAGTTTATAAATTTCATATATTTTATAAATGATTGTGCCACTATTTTATAAATGTGTGGTCTGATACACCCTGTATATACTTTCATAAACAAAATAATTTTTTTTAAACCAAATTCGGACAACTACAAAAAAAAACAGTACAAGCTTCTATAGTGCCGTTAAATGCACTTTTTTATTAATTAATTTCAAGGGTAGGAATGGTGATACGACCTTGTAAATGGTCACGTTATATGCCAAAAATATCTGAATAAAAAAGTTGAAAATCGAAACTTAATTTTTGGGGTTTTGGCCACGTTTTCGGGCATTTTTTGTGATTTTTTGTGACGCCCAAATCCAAAGTTTAAGGTGCCTTTTTGGCATAAAATATTTTTTAAATTAGAAGATACCTAGTAAGCACGTTTATAATTTAAAAATGTAGTGTCTTTAGTGTAGTGTAGATTAGAAAAAATAAAAAAAAAGTTGAATTGTTTACGACGCCGACGTTTCGTCCAAATGAATTTTTATATTAATTATATAATTTTGAGAAATGAGTAAAGTAATGAGTAAATGATTAAAGTTAATAATTTTGAGTTGAAGTATAAAGAAAGTATAACAGAAAAAAAAATTATGTCTCTAGTCTACGATGTTTTGTTCAAAAGTTATAAATTTTTGAAAAAAAAATTTTTAAGGCTGTGGGCTTGAAATTTTTTTGTAGAAATTGTTTTTTTTTGCATTAAAGATTTTTTTAAATTTGAAGATAAAAATATATGCAGGGCATCTCACTTTTTTTCACCAAAATTTGATAGTAACTGTCATTCTGAACATTATCATATGAACTAATATTTTTTCGCCTCCTTAAAGTTACAGCAATTTTAAAATTTTAGGAGGACACCCTGTATATATTTAATTTCTTATCATTTCTATGCTTTAATTTTTTTCTTTTTCTTCAAGCCCATCAGATACATTAACTTTAATGAGGGAATGTAAAAATGCTCTTAGTAGTTTAAAACAGGGTTTTTGGTGTTCATAAAAAAGCAATTGGGCATAGAAAAATCCAAAGTATAATTTTCCGAAGTTTGTTTTAAAGGGTTCGAAATCGTGTAACGAAAAAATAAATAATGTATTTTTATCTACGACTATTGAATAACATGTTAATTACGTACCCATTTCTTATTAATTAATGACAATCATTACAATTTAGCCGTGTGTTATATCTCCATTTAAATCAAATGTCTCTCCATAACACACTAGCTGGAACCAATCACGAGACAGCATTTTCAAAACATTTATCATAACAAACGGGCTGAAGTTGGCTAAAAACCGACCGGTAACGAGGTTACACGAATAGAATGTGACGGCGCCATCTTCACTTGCGTGCGCCGCTGTCAAAATAATTTCAATTTGAAATATAAATTTTTTAAAGAAAGTGAATCAAAGTGAATTTACAATTACATTATATTAATAAAAGTAATTATTTATTGCAAATTAAAAACATATTTCTTAAAAAATATAATTACAAAAATAATAAAAAGCGTGAGTGGATTCAGAAAGTGAAAGTTGCACACCCCCAGAAATACCAGAAACTGCGCTAACAACAACCCAAAATTTATTACCAAATAAATCAAAAGACAGGTATAATATGGCATACAGAGCCTTTATGGATTGGAGAAACATTAAAAATATAAGAAATATAATTAGGTGTCAGGTGATTTTAGAGGTTAAATTGGGCTGTCAATTTTACGCCATAGAACAAAAATCTAGAGTAAACATAGGTGTTTAATGAAAATAACGGCCAGCAAAATGACAATAATAGATAGGAATCTAAAAGTGAAAAATCGTCGTAGATAAAGTATAGTATTCTACTCGCGATTAAATAGCCATTACTCACTCAGACCTTTTACGACACTCGCCTGCCGGCTCGTGTCGCAATTTCGGTCTTCGTGAGTAATGGCTATCTTTACTCGCTCGTTGAATAATATACTATTGTCTTTTGTGACTGAAATGGTATAATAAAAGAAAACATCAAAAACATGTAATTAAATAAAAATAAAAAATTCAGTAATGTACAAAAGTCATGAATATTTAGTAATTTAAAAAAGGTGTAACTTTAAAAAGAGTTTGAAAAATAACAAAGAACGTTCATAGGAAATTTTTAGATAGGAATGCTGGAAAAATGAAATACCTTGGATCCTAACTATTTAGGTCCAGTTAACCGTTGTCTGTTGGATTTTAAGACCCTGTAAAAAAATATAAAAATCAAAGCCACTTTTTTTTAAATCACGAAAACGTGATGTTACGAAACATTAAAAATTATAAAAAAAAAATGATATTTAAAAAAACGTTACTTTTGTAGTAAATTTTGAATCTCTTGAACTACAAATAACGACGAAAAGGGGCAGGTCACCCCTTATCACCATTTGGGTGTCTTTTTAGAATCTGTATCCTGCTCAGTGGCCTACCCAGGGGAGGAAGGGGGCGAGGGGTCCTTTCCCCCCCCCCAAATGTATTTTATTAAGAAATTTTTAATGAAATTAATAAAAAAGAGAAAATTTTTATTATTTTTTGAGAAAATGCTCGTGCACAAAAATTTTGTCGAACTTCCCCCCTCCCCCAAAATAAATGCTGGGTGCGCCACTGACCCTGCTGATCGAAATTGCTGGCTACGCCACTGCTTGTGCCTCTCCCTTTGATGGGATTTTAAAATTTTATTGTTCCAACTTTTTAGATATTAAAAAAGTTGGAGGCAACTCAAATAAATCGTTTTAAAAATTGGGGGGTTTTTCGACGATTTAATTAAAAAAGCATTTTTGTGGCGCAGGTCCGAGGCGGCGCGAAGAAAGCGCGTGCAGGAGCCGTCCACCGCACCGGCCGAAAAGCAGCAATTAGCCACGAACGGCGAAGAAGTTGTTCGAACACGAGAGCGCGTGTTGCTGTTGGGGGCGGACAGTTTGCTCTGATAGCGCGTTTTACGAGTTAGTACGCCGACCGCCAGCCGTCGCGACGCACATACTCTTTACGCTATACACTATACGCAACGACGCTCAACGCTCAAAACGCGCGTCATTAAGTTTTTCCCAAGTTTCAGTGACTTAAAATTAACAAAAAAAAACTACCAAAAATTAATAAATATTTTTATCACTAAATAAAGTACCTAATAATTGGGTAAGTACTATAAAAATTAATTTTTAAATTTAAACTTATAACTTTTTATACATTTTATTTATGCAAAATTATATCAAAATTCAAAAAAAATTTTATGAATATTTTTAAATATTTTTCTGAATGGTCATTAATATTTTTAATATAAGTTACACTTATCAATAATGTGAGCTTTTAATAAAAATGCACTTTTAATGATAATAAAAATAAATATTGGCGGAAATAATTTTTTAATAAATAAAAAAAAAAATTTAATAAATAAAAAAAAAATATTATAAAAATTACAAAACTAAATTATAATTTTTTACAAAAGAACAAAAAATAAATAATGTATTTTTGTCTTTTGTGACTGAAATAGTATAATAGAAAATACTGAAAATATCTTCGTAGAATTTTTTTGTGTACTCTTAATTTAAATTTTAAGCAGTTTTATATTAAATTTTTTAGTCGTGAATATTTTTTACATTTTAGATACGCCTATCAATCATACGAGCTTTTACTAAAAATATACCTTCAATGCTTACACATAAATAAGGCAGAAGGATTTTAAAAATTTCGGGCGTAGATTGAAAAATGTGTTAAAAAAGTCAAACTGCATACTTTTTTTAATAATACAAAATTCGGAAAAATCCTGCATAATGCCTATATTTTTTTAAATATTGGTTTACTCAAAAACTGTTGTAATGTTTAAAAATTGACATTTTTTTGTGACTGTTTTTGTTTTTATACATCACTTGACTGAGATAATACTGTCATATTTGAAATCTTAAATGAAATAGTCCAACTTTTTTTCATAATTTGTATCTACAAAATTTTTGGAATCCAACAATAAGTCATATTTTTACATTGAGGTTTATAAAATTTGTAAAAACATGTTTAAAGTAAATTTTAGGTTATAAAATTCACTTTACTGAGCGCACATGCCTCTTAAGTGAATTTAATTTTTTATAATAATATGTTATTGTGTTATTTTTTCATGCCATTTAAATATTGTAGGAGTTGTTTATAAATTGTTTATTTTCAATATAAAAAATATTTAAAGAAAATGTACCTATTTATTCTGAAAATTATGTAGATTCAAATTATTAAAAAAAAGTTGGTCTATTCCATTTAAGATTTTAAACTTGACAGTCTTTTCTCAATCATGTTATATAGAAAAATAAAAGCATGGTCACTGATATATGTCAATTTTTAAATCTTACAATATTTATATAAAACATTTTTTATAGCCATTATGCAGGACTTTTACCGCACCCTGTATATTTTTTAAAGCTAATTAGTAGCAAGAACGTATCTACGTTTTATCTTGGAGAGGACAAAATTATTGATGAAAACTCGAAATTGGGCTATTGTTTCGAGATCACGAAATTAAAAAAAAACCCAGGTTTATTTTTTTAAACGAATCGTTCAATTTTAATTTAATTTATACCGAATTCCAATTATAAGCAACTTTCAAATGATATACAGGGTGTCCCTGAAAGGTCTGTACAATTTTTTTTCCATCGAAGCTTTTTTAAAATTTCTTTTTTTGGTACACAGAAGAGTCTTGTGGCTACCAATTTCTTTTTTTTTTGTTTTGGTAAGTTAAACCAAATAATCATAGGGCAGCAGTAAAACGGGCTCTTTACAAAAAATGTTCGCTTAGCGGCTCTTTGAAACATTCTAAAAAACTAATTGAAATAATATTTTTTTTCCAATGCTAGAAATAAGTTAAGATATAAACGAAGTTGCGTTTTTTTGTTTTAAATATATTTTTATACTATTTACAGCATCCCAAAAATTAAGTAAAATTTTAAGAAATTTTTGGGATGCTGTAAAAAATTTAAAAATATATTTAAAACAAAAAAAACGCAACATCAAAGTCTTCGTTTATATCTTAACTTATTATTAGCGTTGAAAAAAAATATTATTTCAATTAGTTTTTTAAATTTAAAGTTTTCAATGAAACACCCTGTATAAATAAAAATTGAATTAATCATTATAAAGTAACGTCTCCAAAAATAATTGATAACATAATAAGGGGTTAACTTGTTTTCTTATAAAAATAGAATTTTTATTAATTTCTTTTATTATTTTCGCTTACATTTATGATCTTACGGGGTATCTTACTCCTTCAGCCATCCCCTAAAACATCCTTGATTAGTAGTGAAAAACTTTGAGTCTTTTATTTCGGAAAATTTATTTACTCTTTAAACCATTTTTTATACATGAAGACGTTTCGACCCCAGGTTTGATTCATCATCAGTTCCTACAATTATTACAATAACGGTTACAGTCTGAAATCAGATTATTTACACTTAACACAGAAAAATTTACAGAACTTATCATAGAAACCTTTTTCGGGTTGAATGCATCCAAACGGACGGATGAAATTCTAAGGGTGGTTAGTGTATTTACTGGACTGAGTATTCAACCCGATAATGGTCTTTATGATAAGCCTTTAAACTTTAAACGTGAACATATACGAGTAATTTTTTTTCTAAAATAAAGTAAAAATTCTAGCAAAGTTTTAGATATAACAATATAAAAATATTTAATAAAATATTCTTATTATCCAAGTTATTTATTAACACAATTCAATGCAACATGTTTCACCATCATCAATTGAAAGTTTATAAAAATTGAGAAATATTAATAAAAATCAATCCAAATATAAAAATATAAAAACCACCATAAATAATCAGCTTACAAACTGAAACTATTATTTTAATAATTTTAAGAACTGATGCTGACTAAAATCTGGGGTCGAAACGTCTTCAATTATAAAAAGTGGTTTAAAGAATAAATAAACTTTCCGAACTAAAAGTCTCAAAGTTCTTTACCACTAATTATTTAATCGGAACAAAAACATTTCTATAACATATTAACAAAATCTTCTGAATGGATACTAAAAATAAATATATCCCTGCAGAATTTTCATTAAAAATACACCTTGTATTTTTTTTTTAATTTTAAATTGGATATTTTACGAGGTATTTTAATGTAAGAGTGAAATAAAACAGATTTAAATGTGTATAAATACATAATAAATAACAATAAATTACTAAACAATTTCATGGTAATTAATTATTTTTAGGTCAAAAGCTACATATACGTTTATTATTCCTTTTACGTAAAATTGGGTTTAAATGTTATTAAAATTATAATTAATTTGAAAATTATTTAAAGTAACTTATTATAGTCACAATAATTTTTGTTGAATGTTTTTTAATAATTATTAGTGGTTCACTAAAAGTTAAAATGAAAAGGTACCTTGAATAGTTATAAGTTTGATGTCAACAAATTCAATTTTCAACACTTTTGTCTAAACATTTAAAAATTTCATATGTTTTTTTTTTATTTTAAAGCTAAATATCCTTTCAAAAATTAAAGAAAACATATATTTTCTCATCAAAATTAAAGATAAGAAAATGAAAAAAAAATATATCTAAAAACTTTTTGTATAATTTGAATATAATTGTTTTTTCTTTAGTTATTTTGAAAATTTTTAGTAATTAGTTTTCCATACCCCTTTTTCCATTTAATGAACGATTTTTCAGTAGTTTTGAAAATGTATTGAATACGGTAGGCTTAATTTTTATTGGCTATCTACTGTCTAAATAAATTTTCCAGCCAGAAGTAAGTATAGAGTTTTAAATTTGATTTCAATAATGCATGAAAACGTGGTAATTACTTGATAAATAAGTATCCATTACTTTCTGTAAGCCATTATTATCTGTGAGATTTTTTTTAACTAAAAAAAATAACTTAGGTACTCTCATTTTTTGTTGATATAATTTGCTTAATATTTTAATTTTTAATCTACATAAAATTGTCACTTTCGTTGATTTCTGTTTATCTACCCACTTTTATATGATATTCGACTAATATTTGATGACATTATAAATAAAAATAAATTAATAAAACTCATTATACAGTAAATTCTTAAACAAGAATTGGGTCGTACTTCAAAAAAAATGCTTGGATGGTGTAAATAACATTAAAAAATAAATTGTTTTTTAATATTAAACATATTATTCGCATAGGGTGGATGTTGAATTATATGTTACTTTAAAGGCCCGAAAACCGGCAAAACCTAGATTTGTCACTCCAATCCTAGGATTTACCAATTTGTTGTGGTACATGTATGAAAAATTGTGTTTTCGATAGAATTTTGGACATTTACAACGGTATTATGGTAAATCTTAGGATTTACCAGCTCTTGTTGGTAATTCTTATGATTTGTTTATGTAAATTAAAATTAATTCAAAATCCAAAATGTTATGGAAGTTTAAAGTTTATCATGTACTAAACAAGTGGTGTATCTTCAATTTTTTAAAGGGGATCCACTTTTGACAATTAAAAAAAAGAAACGTATTTCTACTTGTATTTAAACAAAACCAACAAAATTACATCCATTTTAGTGAGTTTGATGAAATTTTTACCCTTATATGGTAAATCCTAAGTTTGATGCGTTAATCCTAGGATTTATCGGTTTTCGGGTCTTTACACATACATTTGGTCTCTTTTTTTTCTTTTACAACTATGTCCAATTTTTTAATTAAATCATTTTGTTGCTTAATTTAATGAAGACGAAACAAAATTTAGTCCAAAATTAATTGAAAAGATTCTTGTTTCAGGTTTGCTTTATTTGAAAAATTACTATAGCGAAATGGATGTAGATTTTTAAGCTAATTTTGACAAAAATAAGAAAAAATAATTTTCATATCAGTGTTCTTTCATTGTATAGAGGATCCGACATTTTTTTCCATTCATAAAAATAAAATTGCTGTAACTTATTATTTTTGTTTTGAATAGCATTTAATACCAAAAAATTCTGGAAAAAAGTGGACACACTGTATGTTACCAAAAATTACAATCACAAAACGTAATTTTTCAAAAATATTTATTATTCAAGATATTTTTATTTTGAAAGTTATTTATTTTCCTAGCACTTTCAAAATACAAATTTTATAAAAGTATTCAGGACATTCTATTTTATTATTTTTTTAGCTCTATACTTGAAAGACTGCTTTTTTACGTTTTAGTGTAAACCTAAACCGTTCCAATTTTTATTTCATTTCATAATATACAGGGTGTTTCTAAAATCGTGGTCACGGTAAAATAACATTTGTCCAAAACTTTAGTTTATTACCAAGTACAGGGTATTGAATTTTCTGTTTTACCAAAGCGTGGCCCTATTTTTTTATATCCAAAAAATTCTCCCCTAATGTTAATTTAATTTTTTTATTGCGAATTACGGCAAATTATGTTGTAAATATTTTTTAATGAAATTTTGCATAAGTACGCATACATTCATTTTAATACAAATCGCTCATTTCATAATAATTTTACCAAACCTCGACTTTTGTAAATTGTGTTGAATGCCAGGAGATGACATAAATCACTTTAGGGTATTCGAAACTTTTATTTTAAAATTATTTGCTTTTATACAGGGTGAATTTTTAATGCGAAAATGGTAGCTTTATTTTAGATAGGAAAAGAATTTAACCCTTTATATTTATAGGGTTATATTTAAATTTTTTCCTCAAATATATTTATACCAAAAACTGCTTCGATATTTACAATAGATTGGAGAGAACAACAAATGTGTACCAAGAACATATAAAGGGTTAAGTTAAATTAACAAACCGATGCGCATAACCATAAATTATTTTTGTTTATACATGGTGTTTCGTAATTGAAACGCAGGATATTTCACCTTTTTTAAATGTAACACCCTGTATATTTCTTCATATTTGCATAAGACTATACATATTAAAGAATACAACGATATTTTTTTGAAAATTAAAAAAAAGGTGGATAGCCCAAGCTTCAACTACGAAAAATAATTTCTGGTTACGTGCATCAATAAAGCATGCATTTTTGTAATTTAAGTTTTTTTCCTATCTCTTAAAATAAAAGATACAGCTACTGTTTTTTGTCTCTGCTGCAAGAGTCTCTAGTGAAAAGTATCCAAAATCCAACAAAATATTAGACACATCAGGTTGAATTCAGCGATCATGATGATAATTTTAGAGACATCGTTAACGTTAAAAACGTGGTTAAAAAATATTTCTTTATAAGAAAGAAAAGACGTCTTTAACGTTAACGAGGTCTCTAAAATTTTCATCACGGTCGCTGAATACAGGCTATTGTGATTATGTATAAATTTGCTGAGAGGTGTAAGAACAAAATTTTGATCAATTTTTGTAGGTGTTTCATAGCACAATTTCTCTACATATCTTCCAAAAATACATCACAGATATCTCCAACAACATATTGAAGAACTCTTCGCCATTTATAGGAATTATATTATTAGAATGAAAAGTAATTATACAGCAATAAAACTTTTATTAAATTCAATGTCAATAGATAAAATTAATTAAAAAGCTATGTTATACCTGGGTGTAAATTACGTGACAATTGACAATGCAATTACAGTTTGTTTGATCTGTGATTGAAATTAGATATCATGATAATTGTATTATACACTGAATACACATACATACAAACCAATGATTAAACACGTAATTCCAACGTGTAGTGTGCACAGTAGTGATATTTTTGTTCAGCATGTATACATACTTCTCCAGAATTTTAAAAATTCCCTTTTCCACTAAAATACGATGCGAGTTGCAATCAAATTTTATTATCCAAACCTGAGTGCCGTTTGATTTGAGTTCAATTTAAATTTATTTAAATACAAAAGCTCAAATGTATTGCGCAATAATTAATGATATAAATTGATGAAATACCAAAACCAATTATATTTTTCTAGAAATCTGTTTATTCCCCAAATAAACATACTCCTAAAAGTAAATAGCTTTAACATTTTTTTATTAACAAATGTAAAATATATATTATTTTGGTATTATTAGAAAATACAGGGTGTACAAGGAGTTCAGCAACGTCCGTTTATTTTTGAAATGAAGCGTTTTTGAGAAAATGTTTCAAATAAAAGTTGTACGATTCTTAGTGACACTCTATTTAGAAATATTGCCATGACCTTGAACAGCAAGATTAAGGTCAGACGATAATCACTTAACTTTTTTTTAAATAGCAAAATTTATTCCTGAGAAAAATGTTTCAAAGAACAGTTGTATGGTTTGTGGGTATTTAAAAAAGAATCGGTGCGGCGTTGCCGAACTTACATATTAAAAATTTGAACTCTTGTAACTTCTAAACTATTTACTTTAGTAAAATAAAAAAAAAACTAAATATATTTTAATAGTACGCAATAAAAATGACATGACAATCAACCCGTTGGTCAAGGTCATGTCAACATTCGCAAATAATTTCTCACTAAGAATCGTACAACTTTTAATTAAAAAAATTTTCTGTCAAATGCTTAATTTCAAAAATAAAGTAGCGTTGCCAAACTTTATGTAATGAAAATTTAAACCCTTATCAAACTATTCACTTTGGAAAAATACAAAAATTAGATCCACAAACCTCTGAAAGCAAGCTATAAAATATGCATTAAAAATGGGTGGTTGCTGTTTAAAAAGAAGATAAGTGATTATCGCCTGAGCTTCAACTTGCTGATCAAGGTTATGGCAATATTTCTACATAGTGTGTCACTTTTATTTGAAACATTTTTTCCAAAAAGGCTTCATTTCAAAAATAAACTGGCGTTGCCGAACTTTTTGTACACCCTGTATATTGATTATACGTTAGCACTGGATAAACTTTGTAAACATTTTCCTTTAATTATACAATAATAATAAAAAAGTAATTTTAGCATCGGAAAAGCTGTAAGTATTTTGCTAGAAGATTGAAATTATTATTGCGCTTGAGGCATATTATCTCCTAAATCCGTTATAGGCTTTTGTTTTTGTTGTTTTTGTAACGTTATATTATTCATTTATATTTTAAGTTGGATTAAGCTTAATGATAAAAAAGGGCGATTGTTCTTATAATAGCACTTTTTAAATTAATAAATAATTAATAAATTAATTACACCAAGAGCGAAATATCGTTCGAAATTCCACAATTTTACAATTAAAATTAAAAAATACAAAAACATATTAATAAATTTCCAAGAGCAATATCAGAAGTGGTAAGAATATTTTTGAAAATTTTTTAGAAATGCACGAATTTTAATCCCAACGACGATAATGTACTAAGCTTCAATTTGGAAAGAGAATACAGCAATGACTGAAAATCACAAACGGTGATGATAAAGTTTGGAACCTAATTCTTAACTGCCGTATTTAATTTTTTTAAGAAAATCGCTCGGACAGGTCAATTTTAGTTTTTAAAATCCCATCTCTTGGTATAATAAAAATATTAATGACGTCTCTGGTGATTTAGCAATGACGTCACCATCGATTTTTTTAAATGGAAACCCACTTTTTTCACTGGTTTTTGATAGACATTTATGTCACTAAAACGATGATATAAAAAAATGTTGCATTTTTAAACAAATTTTCGTTTAAAAATTTTTTAATCTGAATGTTGTATAAGATTTATTTTGACCGATTTCAATAAATGGTAAATTTAAAATTTTATTTTTTGTAAATTTCCTTACGTTTAAATTTAATCAAAAAATTAGTTTTTCGAGACTATTTATTAAATTTTGTTAAATACATTTAACATTTGCATTAGAATGCGCATTATTTAAACATTAACTTTCTTTTGTTATTATTGGTAACTTCAAATTCATTTTAATTTATTTTTATAAAACATTTTTCGTTAAAATAAAAATTTCCTTTTTTGAAATAAAAAGATTTTTTATTCAAAAATTTGTTTAAAAATTTAATTGTATTTTATATCATTGTTTAATTGACATGAATTTCTATCGATAATGAGTAAAAAAAGTGGGGGCTTCCATTTATAAAAATCGCTGATGACGTCATTGTTAAAGCACCAGTGACGTCAGTAATATTTTTTTATATCAAGAGATGGCAATTTAAAAACAAAAATTGACCTGTTCGAGCGATTTTCTCAAAACAATTAAATACGGCAGTTATGAATAAGGTTCCAAACTTTATCATCACCCTGTATATAACAAATCAACTGTCAATGTGACACTTGACTAGTTTTCAGGTTATAATTCATTTCATTAATTAAATAAAATTGAGCTTAATATTGTCAGCGTGGTATTGTCACATAGATTCTTGTACTTTAGAACAACATATTAAACAAAAAATTTTAATAAAACAAATTCTGTAAAATATTTGGTTATCGTCAGGTCTTCGGAGTGAGCATTTTTTATTAATAATAATGTACCCCCCATGTAGAATGAAAATAGAAAAATTTAAATTAAAAAAACGTTTCTGGGAAGAGTATTAATGTCGATTTATTTTAAACCTTATTTTTGCCATTACAAACGTTCGCAAATATTAATGAAATTATTTTGTGTGGGCCTTTGCAGCCCTTTAAGTGTCATTTAAAATTAGAAAGTAATTTATTGGGGTTTAACGTAGGAAAGGCATTTTGAAAAATTATTAAAAATTGATTTGTTCCGTTTTTATTAAACAACTCCACCCCGGGAGTAGCTAAATTAATTTATTTTTTAATTTGAGGGTTATTGAAAGCGCATTAAAGTTGATTTATTAGTTTTTTTTTTAATTTACAAGATACAAAAACGGTTTAATGAAATTGTGGTGGAGTTAATTGTATTTTGTTTTAATTAACTTTAATTAGGTAGTTATTATTTTTAGGCCTAAATAAATGTAGGTATCAGGTACAAACATCTTTGTAATTAATTAATTTTTTAATGAAAAATACATTTAATAATAATTTTAAAAAATATATGAAAACATTTCTTTTTAATTCTTTAAAGGTATGTGTTATTCGTCAGCAATACAAAAAATGGTAATTTTCAATCGGATCACCCCGATAATTTAATTCATCCCCGAACGTCTCTTACCTCAAACGTAGTATGTTATGGGGGATGAAATTTGGAAGACCAAGTTTTATAGGCAGATTCTGGTCAAAGATAAAGGCCTTTATTTATAGACAACTAAGGTAACCATGGAAGTTGTCCATTACAACCCATATAACAAATTTAAATTTAATGGCCTTTAAACTTAAATGTTTTGACCAGAATCTGGGTATTAGATCCACCTTGACCTATTTCGTAGTTTTACCCCGAAATCGGACGTTTTTGTAGCCAGGGGCGGATTCAGGCCTTGCAGAACCCTGAGCTAAATCTTTATAGGCCCCCGAGCACAACAAAACTGGTATTATCCCGAAGTAATATTTTTTATTTTTTTTTACATTTAATTTACCTTTATTGGGGTAGGCTAAGAAGGGGTCCTTTAGCTGCAACAGTATTGGATCGTATATAAATCAAATAAAAAATGAGAAAAAAACACTTTTTTGATAAAAATCTTTGTCCGTTACAACGCTTTTCAACCTTAAAAATTCTTGAAAATGCTGCGAAAAAAATCATAAAAAATATCTAAGCTTCATTTTTATTTGTAAAATCTGCTATTATAATTGATAAATAAATTTGAAAAAATAATCCCGAAAACTAACGCTTTTTTGTTTTTTTCTGATAATTAGCCACCAGGTTTGATCCTTTGAACCGTTTTTTAGGCCAAAGTAAAACTTCGTTTTTTTGATTCCTAAAATGTATACCTGTAATTGCCTTGACAGTAACTAATTTTTCTGTAGTTTTGGGGCTTTGAAGGCTTTGTTTACTTCTTGACCTTTTCCTATATGCTCAAAAATTAAACATTTTTAAATTTTACCCCAGAATTTTAGTTTAGTTTTTAAAATATCGCAAGTAAAATGTTCAAAATATAGCACAACTGTTCAATACGACTGTTTTTACAATATTTCCAATTTTACATCAGATTTCGAAACGAACATTAGATGTTAAAAAAGAATAATTTATTTAGTGACACAAAACTACTCCATGGATAGTTTTTTTAAATTTCGTAAAAACAAAGTTATTTTTATTTATTTATTAATTTATTTAAAGAAGTATGCCAATACACAAAGTTTACACTTGTCATATAAATCATAAAAATACACAAAAATACAAATTCACAAGAATACATTAGAAAACATTAAAGTACATTGAAACGCATTAAAATTTTTTTTTCAGTTTTTAAGCGTTTTGGTGAAAATAAATCCCAATACACCTCCTAAAAACCTTTTAAGATTTTCTTTCTACGAAAACGAAGTCACTTTGATATCTTTTTTCGATTTCTAGTTACGTTAAAATTTTTTGCTAAAATAAGCAAAAATCATAGGGACGTATTGTAATACCTAAGCTATAGCTTAAAATTCATAAGCTTCTTTAGATAACAATTTTCGATTTAAAATTGCGGCCTCCAAGGGCAAAACTTAAAAAAAAAAAAACATAAACAATCTACGAGGAAAATTTTAGACCCTTTGAAAAATCCAAAAAAAATTTTTGAATTTATTGGGGAAAAATTCTTTCTACGGCATTAGTTTTTGTAGTTAATTTAGATACTCTACTATTCTGAGCTCGATTCTGAGTAGGTATTTTGTTTGAATTTTGAATTGACTCTACTTCTTGTGATAAGCCGTACCATTCAAAATAATCAATTTTTAGAAATTACAAACAAAAATACAGGAGTACTATTTTTAAGCACAAATAAAAAAACATAAAAAAATAAAATCATAGAAAAAATAAAATATCATACATTTTTGTCATACTTATATGTATAATATAATACACACCTTTCTTGCCATTTGATTTTCAAAATCTTTTATATAGTCGTCTTTCATTCTATTTTTAGCAACATATTGCCTTCAATTGCCATTGTCATTCAATCTTTGTTTTTCGAAGATAAATTTAATTATCTTGAATTTGCTAAAAGATCGATCTTTCTGCAGTGGCCTGTGTCACTGGAAATCTTAACAATAAATACTGCTATAATGACTTTAGAAAAGTCAGATTCCATAAAATTATTTAAAAATACAAAGTGGATTAATTTTCGTCATTTTTAATAAAATATTTAGCATTTATCATTTGAGAAGGAATTATTTTCATTTTTTTGAGATAATATTCTACCAGGTTTACACCGATTTCAATTTTTCCACATCCTACTGTGTTAGAATATTTTTGGGTATAAATTTTTGTTTACAACTTTTAACTAAGTAAAGATTTCAATGTTCAGGAGACTAGAATTAACCAAAATCGACTTTTAAAACCCATGCCACAAAATTACTGTTCCTTAGTATAAATAATAATGGACAAAAAAAATTGATTTTTTAAGATTTTCAAGATTTTCAAAACATACAGCGTTTGATAAAAGTAGTGGTTCGACTAGGTTAGGTTTATACATTTTAATCAAAATTGAATTTCATAAGAATTTATGAAGTAGATTGTTTTAAGTTGGAAAAAGTTAATATTGAAAGAGTTATAAGGGTTTAAAATGTTGAACATTGTGTGTGTTTTAAACGAAGTGTATAAATTAAGTGCTAAGTATAAATGCAATAAATTAAAGCACAGTCACGTATCTACCGTAATTACAATTTGAAATGAAACTTGTTTAACATTTCTTCAGTGTGTTTATTTATTCTAGCTCTAAAAATACATGCAATTAATTCAACAGGGCGAAAAAATTAACTCCTCAAACAAGGCGAAAACTAAAGAAAAAAAGCGAAAATCATAAATTTCTCAATAAACGGTTCGTTTAAGGCCCGCGAGGAATGTTATCTGGTGGAATAGTAGAATGGTGGAAGAGATTTGTTTCGGTATTTCACGCAAGTGCACGCGCACGTTTCTGATCGTAATGGAATCTAAGTCACGCATTCCGCGATATGTCACTTCGTTTAGATTCTTTTATAGGAAATTATTTATGGCGGCTTAATTGCGAGGCCTGCCCTGCGTCCGTTGGTCTAAGTCTACGGTCTCCACATGAACGCCTGTTTTTATTATTTATTTGCGCAATTTATGTACGCTAATTGAAGCCCCGCGGCTCATCAGAGTTTGAGATTATGTTTTTCCACACGAACACGCCCTTTTTTTACAAAACATGATTGTAATTGCACTTGCGATACCAACGCCCATTAGCAATACCTCCGGTGACGTTAATTCTACTTTTTTAAAATCTCGGTTCATATTTTTTTTTGAAATACGTTGTCTTCCTGAAAGCTGTTATAATCGCGTAAGTCCAGTCAACGAATGCTCAAGAGGTGTAGAGTGCATGGAGGGGGGCATAATTTTTGACTTCGGCTCGTTAAAAGGTAAAATTCCTAAAAGTCCCCGAACGCCAACCACAAGAGCGTACTAATCAAGTTTTTGATGCAAAAATTGGAGGAAAATAACATAAATCCCCTTTAAGCAGTGAATGGTGCAGATGTGAAAATTATATCTTCAGCTATTGAAAAGTTAGTTTCCTCTTCAGTGGCTGTGATGGACGAAGATGTAGACTGACAGTCCAGTTCTTGTGACATATTCTTAATGAAACCTGACAGAGGAAAAGTGTGCACAGAAACATAGAGTACTCTTCTCAATAGATGCGACACCTGCAGCCTTATTCTTGAACCAGTTGACATGATGTGGCCGACCACTTTTATCATTCTGTCCTTTTCATTTATATGAAAAAATAAGAGGACAGAATGATTAAAGTGGTCGGCACGACGGGTCGACGGGTCAAGAATAAGGCTGCTGGACCAGGAGCACATTCTGTTTCTGCATGCTTTCCCAGGCTGGGATACCACCTTCGCAGCAAAATCAAGTTTGCCAAATTATACAAAAAGGACAGATCCATAAAAGAAGCAGCTGAGGTGTTTACCAACCTCCAGCCCTTCAACGACACCATCTGAGGTCGAAAAAGCTGGAAATAATTGCATCTTCAGATAGTATAGTTATAGTGGTCTATCTAAGAAGTCATTCTTAGAAAAGTATTAAATTTCTATACTCCCACCAATTGAGGGGCTAAGAAATACCACTCCTGTAGGATGTACTACCAGATCCAGCAACTGATGTGTGGGGTGTAGGAATACCTGGCTGGGAAGAGAAAAATGGGAAGTTGATGCAGAAAATATCAGACAGAAATGCTGCCTCCGGTGAAATTCTCTAAACTATATTTTGTCGGTGTCAAACGACATCATTGAATTGCTTAGCAGCGTACCTCAATAACCAGGACAACTGCCACAACGGGGTCCCCATCAACGAGGATGTTGGAGTTTTCTAAGAGTCTGTTTTTTCATTGACCGATTTTACATTTCACTGATTAGATATACAGAAGTAAGATCCTATGGTTTCAAAATGCTTGAACGAAATGAATTTGGCGCTGTGGTGCATGTACGTTGGTTTTATTTTCAGTATGGTGTGGTTTTAAAATCGTGGATCGAATTGAAATTGGTGATTTGGTACCATCTAGGTTACTTTTTATTTCGAAATTCCGAAGTATAAAAAATGTGAAAAAAATATGAAAATTATAAATTAAATTATAAACGGTAATGATATAAAACAAGTGTGAAAACGGCCATTTTGGTTTGACTCGTGTGGATCAAATTTTAAGATATACCCATGAAATGTAAACGTTCCCTATCGAAATACTTGGTCTCTCGTCGCCACGTGTAACTATTTTTAAGGTTTGGAGCGTATTCGAAGGAGTTGTTAAATTTGTGGGTGAAGGTTTTGGTAGGAGTGTCATTTTATTTTATGGAAAGTTTGAATTTCCACAAAATTTTGATTGCGTTCGATTAAGCACATTTTTCTGAATCGATTTCAACCGTTTTCTTGGCCACGACCGAACTGTCTCCCAAAAACTAAAATTTACCTGCTCACCAAATAGGTTAGAACCGAAGTTATTTAGTAAAATTTCTATTTATTAGCAAAAAAATAGCTAAATTTTTCTAACACTATAACCTCACCAAATTACAATGTACATTTTAAAAAATTTTCCCCATCAAAACGTAACAAACTCTACCCAAACCTAACCTAACTCGACCACCACAGAGTGTATTTTAAAAAACAATAACCTTAAATTACGGGAGACAATCCGGTCCCTTTAAAAACTTCGGTTCATCCCGTTTTCTTTACTTCAAAATCAAAAACAAATTATTAATTGAAGAAAAAGTCGTAAAATCAGAAAAAAACGAAGAATATTGATTTGGCTCGTGTGAAGTCAAATTTTAAGATATCGCTATCGAAAATATCTTATTTTCTTCGGGGGATTTGTCGGATTTTCAGCGCCTTCGAAGGATATATTACACTATGAGCACTTTTTTGTTTAGACGCTGAACCGCGTTTTTAGAGCGAAAGATATACAGGGTGTCCCGAAATTAAGCTGCCAAACTTTAGGAGGCGATTCTACAACTAATTTTAGGAAAAAAACTTCCTATAAACATGTGTCCGATTTCGCTTCCCAAGGGAGCTACAGACCTTTAACTATTGTGACTAAAACTAGGTTTTTTGTAATTTTTTTGAAAACGGTTGCTAATAAAGATTTTAAATTTGGTGTGAAGACTAATACGTTTAAGATATAATTTCTCAATTTTTTTCGAATTTTTTGAAAGCTCTGAAATTTTTTGAAATTTTTTGAAAACTTTCAAAAAATCTGAAAAAAATTAAGAAATTACATCTTAAACATATTAGTCTTCACACCAAATTTCAAATCTTTATTACAAACCGTTTTCAAATAAATGACAAAAACCTAGTTTTAGCCACAATATTTAAAGAGCTGTAGCTCTCTTAGGAAGCGAAATCGGACACATGTTTATAGGAAGTTTTTTTCTTAAAATTAGTTGTAGAATCGCCTCCTAAAGTTAGGCCGCTTAATTTCGGGACACCCTGTATAGAGCTTAAAGAATCCGAAAAAATAAATTGAAAAACTTTTTGTAATCGTCGTAAAACCGCTCGAAACAATGCAGGATCGTATTCGGAAACTTGTTCTGCCCTAAATTTGGGGGGAGGGGGGCTAAGAAATTATGCCTGCCTGCCATTATACATATACGTTTAGATTTTGGCCTAAAGTTGAGGTAAAATTGAAAAAAATCAAAATCCATGAATGCAATAATATGTAGGTACTGATTTCAAGCAATAAATCTATAACATTAGGGCAAAAAAAATTTAAAATCCACGGATGTCGAAATATCTACTTTTAAGTCTGCTTTCTTTTTCCGGAGAACCAAGCTCGAGTTATAAGCAAAAAATCAAAATTGAAGACCAACTTGAGTTGGGGACTTCTAGTTTGTTCCTAACGACCCACAGTGCTCCAAAATCCGAAAAAAACTGGTCAAAATTCAAAAAAACAAAAGACAGCGTTTTGTGTTAAGTACTATGAAATCCTGTTCAGGGAACACCACAGCATACTAAACTGAAATGGCGCGAGCATATCTTTTACAGGAACTCTGGTACTGGGCATCAAACCTAGCAAATGCAAAACCTCTGATATTTAGTGTTTACAGCTGTGGTATTGTTGTGGTATTACTATGCTGCTTTCAACTTATGTTATTTTATGGTTCGTCCTGGATGCAAGTACATGAGTGTCATAAGAAATACGCACAAATTGTCTTTGTGCATATTTATCAAAAATTTAGTTGGAAATTTCTTCAATAAAGGAAAAATTTGACATCCCACGAGATCCCGAAATTCTGTAACATGTTCAACATAGCTTGTAATGACTTTTCGCTAGAGGAACAGCTCCAAATTGCCTTTTTTTACCATGCTCCTTATAAAAGCTTTAAATATCTATTAGAATATGTATACAGGGTGATCATTTGAAAACTATCCACCCTTAATAACTCTAGTATGACGAGATATATAAAAATTCGACGAATCACGTCAATTCTGATTTCGAAGGGGAAACTTAATTACGTATAAAAGTAACCGCTAGATGTCTCTAGATTTGCCATAGCCACCTTGACTTAAAAATTTTAAATGGCAACCCTTTACACGCAATACCTCATTTTAAAGGAAATTAAAAGAACTTTAAATTGGTGTGCAAAATTTTTAAATCGGATCACCACATCACAAGTTATAACTAAAAATGTCAGACCTGAACTACAATTTTGGGGTAAAATTTTGCCCCCTAGAAATCGGTTTAAATTAGTATAACATATTCCTGAGACCAAAATTGAATTTTTTTGCCCATATTATCTATATTCAAAAACAGTTTGCTAAGGCTCTATTTAAACTCAAAGTTAACAAAATTTGCAGATTTTTATCATTCGATTGCGCTTCAACGAATCATTTTATCATGTATGTCGGACACATTGGATTCCCCATTTTGCTGTTTCAATATATTTTTCCATAACATTATTCAGCAACCTCGAAAATCCTTAAATACTAAAAATTTTAAGAATTAAATGACATCTTGTAAATAATGTCAACCATATTGGATTCGCCATTTTGGGTTTTTAATTTAATCTCCATATTATTATTCAGCAAACTCTAAAACCCTAAATAATAACTTTTGTACGAATCAAATGACTTTTTGCAACTTATGTCTGCCATATTGCATTTTCAATTTTTTTTACATTATTATCCCAAACTCTAAACTCCCAAATACTAACTTTTATACGAATCAGTCAACGCTTTAAATTTTTTGTCAGCTTTTTGGGATTTTGGACCACTGTGCGACCCCATGAAGTCAAAAATGTTGTTCCTCTCCATGCACTTTATACGTTAAGGTGATTTACAATAAAATCAGGCGACCACGGTGGGCACAGAAAGCTTCTCCTCGTATTATAATTATATAAAGCTTAGTTACATACAAGGCATGAAGTGAATTAAATGGGTTTGTAGGACAAACAGTTTGTCGTATATCTGAGCGTTTACGTCACAATTTTCGTAAATACCTTAAAAAGTTATTCAAAGTAGGTGGTGACATGCAATATTAATAACGTTTGGTTTCGTAGCTCGAATTTCCCTTTTTCACTTTGGATTTTCTTCAAAAGTAATAAAAATGAATGTTTTGGCTACATAAAACGCCAAGATTAATTCATCTAATATTTCAAATGAAGCTTCTAGAATTGAATTTCTAAAAGTGAGCTAAAAATAAAATCAATGAGCTGGATCAGGCATTGTTGTTTTATTTTATTATTAATGCGAACCACTCGAGGAGAGTTAATGAAAAAATAAAGCGTCGGCATAAAATAATCTCATAAATCCGTAGGTGTTTATATAAAACAAAATAAAAAGCGTATTTATCGGTCATCATGTTACAGAAAAATAAATATCCCCCATAAATTGGAAGCTGGACACGTCCGGGAAATAAATGTGGACCACTTTGGCAGCAGTTTAAGCGCTCACCAAAAAAAAAAATAAAAACAGCTAGCGAAGATGATTCTCCTTTATAGCTAGACCTGAAAATTAAATAACTGAAAGAAACAAGACAGGAACATCGTTACATCGCTCGTTAAATTTAAGCATGTTTACACAAGCAAATATTTGTAAGTTATTATTTGTACTTTGTTGCTACCTACTACTCACAATAATTACAGAAATCTGCAATTTTTAATTCAGACCGTGCGTGGATAATTGGATCTTACCCGTTGGCGCCCGAGGCTTCTCAAACTAATCCGTGTAATCTGGCGTTGGATATACACACGACCTGCAACTACCAACTACCGTATTCATACCATTTAATTACGCCGTTACCAAATTTGTAAAGCCAGTAAAAAAATGATGAGTTGGGTTCATGAAGAAAAACACCTGTCGTCAACACACAACAAACGACCAAACTATTACTCATTACACAGCCTTAATTATTTTTTTATCAAATAAAAAAATATTTGTATTCTCCAGAATATTTTAACAACCGAAAAATTATCAATTCAATTTTAATAGAATATTTATGGTTAATACATATGATAATTTATGGTGAAATCTTTCACTTTTGATTAGAATATGCTAATTTGTGTTATGTGTAAACAATCATAAATAAGATCATATTAGACATTTTAAAATAGCGAACCACTTTAAAATCAGCGTAGAATTAAAATGGTGCCCATCATTTATTTAAATTTATCTTAGTATAATTCTAGCTAATCCAATTAAATTTTTAAATATATCGTGGTTTTTAGAGTATAAAAAAGAATTTAAATAAAAGTGATTTGGTTTATTAAGATAGAAAATCCATCCAACTTTTATGGAGCTTAGCGGACCGCTAGAGCACACGTGTTTGAGAGACTAAATCGTGAAATCGACCATTACGTCTGTATCTCAAAATTTTCTTGTTAGATTTTCAAATTTCTTTATGAATTATAAACTAAATTAATATATTTCCCACCTATAACTATGCAAAACATCAATTTGTAGAATCGTTGTAGCAGCCTTATCAATTATTTTCAAATTTGAAACATGGATAAAGGAAATTCCAATCTGCATTTTTGCCGTTTTCAAGATTTAAAATTTTTATTATAAATGAATGTTTTTGTCCATTGAAAATACCCCATTTTCATTAATAATTTACAAAAAAATGTATAGAATTTAAAATATTGAAAACACCCAATATGGCGAGTAAAGATCGCCCTTTAAAATGCAAAAATAACTATTCCAAAATATTTATAAATAAAAGACCTACGACGATTCCCGCAAACCCCTAAAAACGTTGCGGGAGGATTGCTCTTAATACCATATACAGGGTAAGTTTGTAACATGGAATAAATTCAAGAAGTCAGAAACTATTTGATTTTCAGAAAAATGGCTTGATACGTCAAATTGTGAACATTTTGCATTATTTGAAATTTATATGACGTCATCGTATAATGCCTCCGTAACGTCATTTTTTTAAATGGAAAGCCACAATTTTATGTAAACATCGATCAAAAATTGTAAATTAAATTGAGTCTGTAACATGCAATAACTTCAAGAAGACCAGAATAGATTTTCAAAAAATGGCTGCACACGTGACATAAGCAATAGTAAAGGCCTATTTATGGAGAGAGATTTAAGAATTAAAATTTAGGACTTAAGTTTTAAGACTTATGATTTAAGAGATAAAGTACTTGGTTTAAATGAGACCATTTATGGACCAGATTTAAGAACTATGAACTAAGACTTAAGATTTAATAGTTGGTAATATTCAATTAATTTTACGTAAACGGCGCATGCGTTAAAATAAATTTAGCTGAAATTCGCTGTTTTTCCATTTCAATTTTGATTTAATATATCTAAAAACAAACAAAATAAGAACTTAAAACACAAATAAATCATAAGAATTAAAAATTGAAGGGAAGAAACGCGTCTTTTCGTTTTTTAGGTTAAGTGTTAAATCTAGGTGTATACATCCTACACTATTCTTAAACCTTACGTGATAAATGTTAAATTAAATTCTAAATTTGTCTGTCTACATAAATAGACCTTAATACCATGAGTAGTTTGAAATTTTTTAAATCCGCAATAATTCTGTCAATTTATTCACAAATAAAATTGTGTTCTAAAAAGCAACACAATTAAATTGTCAATAAAGCGACAGAATTATTATAATGATTTCAACCTACGAATTGTATTTGGATAGATTATTTCAAGTCCCACTTCTGCAAAATACAAAAATTGTTTATAAATTTTAACGTTAGTCTTTACCTTAAATGTCAAATTTTGAGCAAAAGGAGATAAGTCAATGAAATTTTACATGGGTACTCAAGTTTAGACGTCCGCGTCCTTCCAAATTATTTACTAAAAACTGTAGATTTCCATTTAAAAAATTGTGATGACGTCACGTGGCTGACTTTTTTAAATTTATTCTTTGCTACAGACTTACCCGGTATAAAAAATGTAAAAATATATTGTTTGCAAGCATAAATACTGCGATTTTAAAGGGAAAAACAGGATAAATATAAGAAATTGTATTTTAGGTATAGCCGATTTCAATGTAAATTACCATACCATACCAAATAAGAAATTTAAAAGTTTTACATACCTTTTTTAAACATCAAAAAAAATATCGATTTATATTTTTTGTTTTTTATTTATCTAATTGATCTAGGGTGATTTTAAAAAGTGCCATAAGTTTGGCAAATTTTGAGACACCCACAAATTTCATTATTTATCTTTTTTACTAAAAAAAAATCCTACGACTCAAGATACAGTTTTTTAAATAAACGTTAAAAAAATTAAAATAAGTTGTTTTTTTTTTAGTTTTTTTTGAAAAAATACATCATTCTCTAAAAAGTGTACAAAAAAAAAGAAATTTATAAAAATACAATTTGTTATTATAAAAAATACAAATCCGAATATACTGAGTCCTAATTAAACTTACAGAACACCCTTATACAGGATGCTTAAAAAGTTGCGAAAAATATTCAAAAAATCCTTCTGGCAGATTATTCAAGCTATGAGTGCTCAAAGTAAAAAAAATATTTGTACATTTTTAGTTATTTTTGCTCTTTATAGTACAGAACATAAAGATAATTGTGTTTTTATTGCATTGATGCTCACCAAAAATATTAATTTATGTTGACAATGTTAAGATATTTGCAATTTTATATTTATTTATCATACAATTGACAAAAATGACATATGGCAACAATGTAAAAATATTACAATTATTTCTTCGTTTCCTGGAATCTGATAAAAATAACTTCGAACATCTAATTAAAATTTAAATTTTTTTATTTGTTTTAAATAAAAATTATCAATAATAAAATGATTTAAATTATGACTAATTAATTCTTGCACTTTTAAAATATGTCATGTTAATTTCAACTTTATCACCTTTTTTAGATTGTAATCATTACCAACTTACCAAAAATTTGAATTAATAATTAAGAGGTAAATGGTACCTGTCTTCAAAGTCTACTTTGAAAATAATGTTGTCAAGTTTACTTCTTTAAAATATACCAATAACTTCGGAATTTCTATCCAAATATTTTTAAATTATTTTACCCTTGTTTAACGATTGCTTCCAAACAACGAACCGTGAAGCGTTTCCGCGACTTTTTAAGCACCCTGTATACCAGCGAAATCCTTTTTTTAAATAATTTTTATGTACGATTTTTACTGATGTACCTATTAAGTACATTTAAAAAATGAAATTTTGCTACTTAATTAAATTGAAAATATCTAAAAATAACTGTTAACCACGGAAAGTCAACATTTTAATTTGTGCCCAAAAGTTTTGCCAAAAATCCAATAAAAACATAAATGCTTGATCAAAATTAGATGCATTTGTACTCTTAATAAAAATACAGAATAATAAAATTATTCGATGCGTTCAATTAAAAACAAATCTAATTATTTTATTTTTTTTTAAGCAACACCCTGTATATTTCCTAATAATTATAGGTTGTTTATCTTATAAAATTATTTCCTGTACATTATATAGGATTTATATCCGAAAGTATAAAATATAAACGAAATTTACTCAAAACAGTATTTAAATATAATATGTGTTATTATTTAATTTTTTAAACGCATTAATTTTGTTATTATGGTTTAGTAGGCTTTTTCTACTTCCACTTAAATTTAAATGACACTTAAAGTGGTGTCATTTAATGTTGAGATTTCGGCTGAAATAAAATATAATCATTTTTATAAACTAGAAACATGTGATTTAAAACCAAATTTTGGGTTTGAAAATTTTAACTTTATGTAAATCATTTTTAAGGTCCGCTAATTCATTTTCAAAATTAATTTGTTGTTATTTCGACTAAATTTATATCAGATAAAAAACACATAAATTTATTTTTTAACAAGATCAGCCCTGAAATTTAAACAAATTCTGACTTTAACCAAAGCTTGACAGTGAACTGATATAAATTTTAGTGATTTTAAAAAGTAATTCGTTGTTCCAAATCTATAAATGAAAATAATCGAAAATATAACTTTCAAAAAATTTGACGCGTACCAATTGTTTTTGTTAAAATAATTTTTATTTTAAGCGACATTTGAATGTGAACTAATGCAAATTTTGCCGACTTTAAGAATAAATGCTACAATTTCAAAAAATTATGGGCATATAAAATCAGAGCTGAAATTTCAGTAAATTCTGACTTAAACTGACGTTTAGAAGTGAATCAATTCAAATTTTGGCAATTTTAAAAACTAATTCGTTGCTTCAACTAATTTGATTCAATTATATTCCACACTCTTTTTAATTGGCGAAAAAATATTTTACCCTTCCCGGCGCATCCACTAACCAATTTATTTTTTTGGAAATTTAAAATAAAACTTCGCTAATTCGGGAGAGAAAATTTATATTTTACTTTAATATTTTAGAATCCATTTGTAAGGTTCATAGACTAAAATTTTGAGCAAAACGTTATACTAAAAATATAGTTCTAAAAATTTTGCAAATGATGTAATATCTTTTAAATTATGCTGTTACAGGTTTTTCACTCATTTTTAATTAAAAAAATCAACAAAAATTGAATAAAATTTTAAATCAAAAAAGTGTAGCTCATTTCGCTAAACAAATAATATTTAAAAAATTATAAAGACAACAAAACCTAAAAAGTGGCTTTTGTGCTAAATTTTAGGTATTTATTATTTAGGGTACCTACTGCTAGTAAATTGGAGATTTCTTAAACACAGTATCAAAAATATCCAAAAAATGGTAAAAGATTTTTTATTATAAATGGATATGGTCAAAGCTTTTTAAAATCAACAAATCTAAATAACGAGAAATAATGGCTTAAGTCTCAACTTACGTATCGATTCTGTGGAAACCTGTAAACTCTTACAGGAAATATCTGTAAGGTAACTATAGAAACCACCCATAACAACCCATAAATATTTCCTGTAAAGACCTATGTTTTCGAACATAATTGCATCATTAAATAATAGACTATCCTTCCTTGTAGCGATAAGGAGGATATTTTGACTAAATAAATTTGAAAAAAAAACAAGCAGTCTGTAATACCCGTCTGTTGTACATATTTAATCAATTTAACTCAAGTATTTTATGAGAGATTGAATTTTGAATTTTTTGAATTCGCTTAATACTAATTGACATAAATATTTTTTACAGCAGCAAAAGCTTGAAGTAATAATAATGTCATCATCATGTGGAATTATCACTAAATCGAAAATCAGTGGAATTAGGCCTAATTCTTTGAGAATTGCTAAATTCGATAATTTGACATTTATTTTAAAATTGTGCATAACAAAATGTCTCTTCTTTGCAGGAGCATAATAAAGATACTTAATAGCTGGTATTTTCCAACTTAAGAAATAAATAATTTTACAGGCACGAGCAAAATAATACCCCTACATATGGGGTACCAAAATAATCGTTATAAAATCCTCTTTTTAAAAAGTCGAATGACCCGGCATCATTGCATTTAAAAAAAGTGAGATATTTGATAAAATCTTCATTAACTAAGTTTAAAAATTAATAGTTCAAAAACCACTTAAATTTTTTTTTCAAATTACAATTTTATTTAGGTATTTGAATTATTTAGAATTAGTTTTAGTACTTTTCACCGACTTCGAAAACCTTTTTTTTTTTTGAAAAAAATTTTTTTTACAAAAAAACTAAAAACTAATATCTCAAAAATACTTCTTTTTTAAAACTATTTTAAGCCATGAATAAAAATATGGGATGTTACATTTAAAAAAACAAAGTTCATGGTGTTTCCGGTGAAACCAGAAGTTATTTCGAAAATAAAAAATGCACATAAAATTTGTTTTTTTGAACCATAGAACATAGCCAAATTTCAAATTTTTCTATTCATAAATAAAAAAGGTATAGAGGTGACCCGGTTTTCATTTCCACCCGGTATATTCATCTCAAAAGATAGTGAATTGCCACATTTAACCATCTGATCCCGTCAGATAAATACGATGTAATTAAATTACAAGCAGTAATTCTAAACCAGGCATTCTGCAAAATGTACAAGAAAGAAGCAAGTGACTAATGGTAATAGCTTTACTATAAACTACAATCAAGTAATACCAAAATAGAAACATGATTATCATCTGAAGCCTTTACAATATTATCAATAATTCTATATACTTATAACAGAGCTGCAACTGTAGTAAAATGATTGAATTAAAATTAGAAAGAAAATATTGGCTTTGAAATCTTGTGTGCCTTCTGTATGACAATTTTTTTTATAGAAAATTATATGAAAATTGAGTTTGAAATACTGGTTTTTAAGGTCTATTTTTTCCTAAATTAAGCCATAAAAATCGAACTGGTGAGAAGCTAGCCATAAAAAGTTTTTTTACATGTATTTTTACATAGAAGAGAAAACCTTTGTATAACAAATCTAATTATACCACTGGAAACCTCAAAGAATTATCTACATTTCAGTACTACTGCCTTATAACAATAAACCCGCTATTTGTAATTAATCAGATGACTACCTTAAAATAACAAACAGAGTTAAATGGTGGAACTTTTATTTAAATAAACTTACATACTTACAACTAAAATAAAATGATCAATGAATCTGCGTGATATACCGTTGGAAAGCTTATTAAATTATAAACTACATACTTTATTAGGAGTCCTAATTTAGGACTCATCATTGGTGACCATTGAACCAAAAATGAAACTAGTGTTTTTGGTTAATTTTTAAGATACAAGGCTTTTTCTTCTTATGGAAAACTAGTTTTTGTTTAGAACAGAAATTTTCAAATTTTTTAAAAAGTTCTATTTTCAAACAAAACCTAAATATTGGGTTGGCAAGAAAGTAATTTCGGTTTTGTGATATCAAAAAAGACATTTTTTTTAATTCAACGAATAGACTTAATGTCCTTTTGCCATCTTTCTTTCAGCTTCATGATACGCCGCTTGTGGTCCTTATCAGAAAAAAACTAAACCAAGTGCTATTTAAGGTCATCGTCGTTTGTGGAATTTTTACCATTCTAAGAGTTCTGCAAACTTCGAAATAAATGGTAATCAGATGCTGCCAGGTCAGGGCTGTATGGGGGATGCGACATCACTTCCCAACCAAGATCCAATAATTTTCCACGAGTTACCAAAGATATGTGAGACCTTGCATTATCATGTTGGAATACAATTCCTTTACGATTTGCCAATTCTGGCCGTTTTTTCTTTGATTGCTTCATCCAGTTTCACCAGTTATTGACAGTAAACTTCTGAATTGACGATCCAGTTTGATAATGACATTAATTTGGTCATCATAAACTTTAGTAGGACGACCAGAACGTTGGTCATCTTTGAGTGAAAAATTTCCAGAACGGATTTTTTAAACCAATTCTGACACATGCGCTCTGTTATGCATTCAACACCATAAACTGTACTGTACATATCTCTTTGAGAGCCTCTGCAGCTTTCTTTCCTTTGAAGAAATAAAAAAGTATAACATGCCGAAAATGTTCGTTCTTGCAGTCCATATTAAAATTGATCCTCAACTAATAGCCACACACAAAATCACACACTACGTGTTCCTAAATTAACTTCGATATGACTGGTATCAAATGTCAAAAGATAAAGAACATCACTCTTATAATTCATTCAAAAAAATTTAAATAATGCTGTCTATGTGTAACAAGCGAAATTACTTTCTTGCCAACCTAATATTAACACATTTCATACTTTACTAAAAAATCAAATCCCAAATCTCATATTTATTTAAAAAGCAATGTGGAAATGCAGATCGATATTTACAATAAATATACAAATCGGAAAGATAATTCCTTAGATCTGTCTGAAATATTGGTTAAGGTGCACCAAGCAACAAATAATAAGCTGCAGAGTGATGGACGCTGCGTTTCGTGGTTATTAACACTCATCAGCATCACATACTGCTTGCTTGAATTGCTGATTTCTTCAGCTCTGGCTTTGTAAAAGGACAGCATTCTAATTCATATTTATTTAATAAATTAGTTTTATTTTAATATTCTAGCGCTACATTTCGAAAAAAATAAACGCTACTATGACATCAGTTATATTTGTAGGTATTTTCAGGAAATCCATTTATTATAAGTACTTATTGTTTTGAAAAACGTGTTAATATGTCGCACCTCCGGAGAAACAATGACGTAAGTGCAAAATTACTAGTTTCTCAGAAATGTGAATGGAAATTTCTGTATGTCATTCTTCTTCTCGATGATCAGGTGATTCCATTGGAAAGAACTATTTATTATCTTTTAAATTTTTTGCTAAAAATACGAAATTTTGCATTTTTGGCATAAAAATACATTTTATTAATTTTCAATATTTTTAAATTATTCTTAAAAAAATATTAATTTTTATAATTTTGATGGTGTGCATAAAATTCCTTGTGTATTTTTTATAAATTCCACATGGGTATTTCGGTATATTAAACTTTAAAGGTGTTTACACACATTTACTTTAAAAAATTTGAAATAATTTATATTGTTTTCACAAAAATTTACTAAAAAAAACTCAAATACAGTTGTTGCAGAAATACTTTTTGCTTAAAAATTAATATTTTCGCAAATTTTGAAAAAAGACAATACGTAATTGTTGTAAATTGTAGATTTATACAATATACACGTGTATAATTTTTAATAACGATCTTCACACGTAAGTGTCATTAAAACATCCAATTACGAGTAAAATCAAAGTGAGCCAAAATTATTAAACAAAACAAATGTGTTAATGTAAAATAAACTCCGATAGAAACCCACGCTATAATTATTTTCGTTGTAAATTAATCTTCAAACATTCTCAATTCTGAACACATAACACACACTTAAACATTTACAAGTACATACGTATAAAACAAGCATTTTAATATGAATTGAAGAGCTTTAATAATGAAAAAAGGAAAGCTTCAAATAATTAGATGGCTATAAAAAGGAGTGTTTTTTGCTGAAATTTTTGAAAATGAAAATTTATAAGTCAATTAAATTTGTTTTTATATTGAAAACAGAAAACACCCACCGGTCTAGACGTATTGTTCACCTTTGGCCCAAATTAATGAAAGTTTAATGAAATTTATGGAACTTTCAATAAATTTTTGATAAAAGTTAGAATTGAATTGAATAAAGCGTGACTGTAATGTTTGAATACAATCCACCCATATGGTACGTCCACGTAAATGGTAATGTGGTACCATCCTTCTCAACGACTACCTTATAATTAACTCCTTAAAAGGAATAGCGTGAAACGTTTTGTTTCGCTTTCAAGTTCTGAAATACGGTGTGTTGGTATTAAAATTAGCTTATAATCGTTTTATTTATACAAAAATTTCAATACTGAAGGTTTCTTGAAATTAAAATTTAATTGATTTCAAGTTGTTTATGGGGTGAAATTGTTTGTTGATTCAAGAGTTTGCAGTCTTCGGTTTTTTTACGAATGCAAATTCTTTGTGTAGACCACCTACGGTTTTTACAAGAGAAGAAAGCCACAGTATTCCACATTAAATTAATTCAGACACATAAAAAATGCGGATCCACGACGGTGTGGCCCCGTTTCAGCACCCTATTCAATTTTCCCGCCGCGATAATTAATTTAAAATTAGAAGTGCGTGCTTTTTATTGCCTCTTGATAATAAATACAAACTGGAGCGGATATAGAAATAGATAATCTTTAGTGGCGTGATGAAAAAAATATATCTAAACACATTTTTTTCTTAGGTTTACAGTATTGGCAAAAAGTAGAGCAACATTTATTTTTTTTTTAAATTATATCTCACAATATTAATTAATAAATGAATTTAATATTGCATAATAAATAGTATTTAAATATAAAGGGTGTCCAAGAAATGGCGAATAAACTCTGCAGTCCGTTGCTGGAGACCCTTCATGGATCTCCAGTAAAATAGTTAAAAAATCCTCTTGACCAATTGACCGAAATATGAAGGGTCAAAGTTTGGCAATAAGTAAAAAAATAATACATTATGAAATGATAATTATTTTACAATAAGTATTAAGTTTATTTCTTACTAATAGTCCAGTCATATTAGAATTTTACCTTACAAAAGGTCCAGTAGTTTTTTTAATTTTTTTATCTTGTATACAAGGTGCTGATTATTTCGATGCTCACCATTATACCGGGTGGAAATGAAAACCGGGTCACTTCTATAACTTTTTTATTTATGAATAGAAAAATTTGAAATTTAGCTATGTTCTATGGTTCAAAAAAACAAATTTTAAGTGCATTTTTTATTTTCGAAATCACTTCCGGTTTCACCGGAAACACCATGAACTTTGTTTTTTTAAATGTAAGATCCCATATTTTCATGGCTTAAAATACTTTTAAAAAAGAAGTATTTTTGAGATATTAGTTTTTATTTTTTTTGTAAAAAAATTTTTTTTCAAAAAAAAAAAAAGGTCTTTGAAGTCGGTGAAAAGTACCAAAACTAATTCTAAATAATTCAAATACCTAAATAAAATTGTAATTTGAAAAAAAATTTAAGTGGTTTTTGAACTATTAATTTTTAAACTTAGTTAATGAAGATTTTATCAAATATCTCACTTTTTTAAATGCAATGATGCCGGGTCATTCGACTTTTTAAAAAAAGGACTTTATAACGATTATTTTGGTACCCCATATGTAGGGGTATTATTTTGCATGTGCCTAAATGAACTAGTAAAATTATTTTATCTGTTAAAATATTTTTTGGCCTCCTAGATTCGAAGCCGCGATATTCAACTTTTTTATTTCTTATGGCCGCCATATTGGATTTTTACCTCATCAGAAAATAAATAATAACACATTTTCAGATTGCTAATTAACATTAATGTATTCCTTTAGAAAATGTATTAAATTTGAAAATTTGTATAAAAAACAAATGAAATCAATGTTTTTTGGACAGTTTCCATAGTTACCATAAAAATATCGCCTCAAAAGAAACTTTAAATTTGATCAAAATTCTAATAATAAAAAAGCAAATACTTTAATCATTTTATTTGTTTAATATTATAAAGACACCTGTTATTTATATAAAATGCTCTTATTGCAGGTCATTTGTTTACTATTATTATTTTTTTTATTATTAGAGCAATTTTGAGGAGATATCTTTATGGTAACCATGGAAACTGTCCATAAAACATAGCTTTCATTTGTTTTTTTATACAAATTCTTAAATTTAACACATTTTCTAATGGAACATGTTAATTAGCAATCTGAAAATATATTATTCTTTATTATCTGATAATGTAAAAATTCAACATGGCGGCCATAAGGGATAAAAAAGTTGAATATTGCGGCTTCGAATCTAGGAGATCAAAAAAAATTTTTTTTACGTTATTTTACTCAGAATAGTCAACAATTTAAAGGTACCAAATTTCATTGATGTATCAGTAATGGTTTGGCAAACATAAATTATTTTCAAAAAACACATCTTTTGTTTTTTTTTGCCATAACTTTACAACGAGTTTAAGTATTCTAATTTTTTTTCCAATTTTTAATTGCCATAAAAATGAGCAACTTTTATCTAATTTAACCGACCTCGTATCTCCTCCACTTTAAAAGATACCAATGGTGAGCATCGAAATATTCACCACCCTTGTATATAGGTAATAAGTATTCGAGAAAAAAAAATGTAAATTCAGAAGCCCTCTGCACAACTTTTGGCAGCCCGAAAACCGCGGTTGTTTGGCACTATTTTCAGTTTTTTCTAAATATCTCCAAAACGAGTGATTTAGTGGAAATCCTTTGAATACAAAACATGTAGAGCTCTAAATTTCCTAGAATTTTGGTATATAAATTTTTTTTGTACGACCAATAGGGAACGCTCTACACCTTCTCAAAAATATACATTTTTTTTCAAAATGGTTAAAAATCTTAAAATTGCCGTTTCCAACCAAGCTATGTTCAGTGAACTTCATTTGACTGTAAACATTTATCTTTCCCAACTTTTCGAACTAAAGCCGGACTATAATTATTTTAGCTGATAATTAAAAAAAATAAATGTTGCTCTACTTTTTTTCAATACTGTATATTAATTAATATTTTTTTTAGAAAAGCGAGAAGTTAAATACTTGAAGTTGGTAATTCATGACAAGGGTGAGAAATGTAAAGCATTGACTCGGTACTCGGTTAGTTAATTTTGTGCGTGTATTAATTTTATATTAAATAATTTAGACGCATTCATGTAAACATTCTCTTGTTCTTGTTTATCAAACTAATTAGTAAAGTCTGACGAATAGCATATATATTAACTATAAAGTATTTTACAACTAGTTATAATTAATTTTGTACTACAAACATTTTTAAGTCCAAGAAAATCATTAATTAATTTATAATGAATAATAAAGATTTTGGTGATACAAAAACAATATTTATTTTTTTTTAGAAAATTTAGCAGTTTTTTGATTACAAAATTGAAATGACCAGTTTTTGTTTTTTTTTTTGATAATATTGTAAAATATTTAAATAATGAAACCTTATAAAAAAAACATTAAATTCGCCAGTTAAATTAAGGTTTTATATGTTTTTGGAAAGCGCTTTAGATGAGTTTTCAACCAAAAAAAGAACCATTTTGTTGTTAACTAACAGTTCTAGATAAAAATATGCAAAATTTCACTTTAGAGTCTTTACTTCTGAAATAGATTTTTTAGAAAAAGGTTGATTTCTCGAAAAATTTGTAGATTTATCATCACTACAAAATATTTTTTTAATGTGTGTTTTCATTATGTTTTTAAATTATATTTTGGCGTTTGCGAAGTCTACTAATAATTTTTTTTTAAAAATCGAGCAAATTGTATCTTCAATATTATTTCGAGTTTTAGCTGATATACAGGGTGTCCCAGACCAAACATATCACCCCTTTATTTCGAGAAATTACCACGAAAGTGAACTTAAAAAATCTTTTGGTGTAATACGTGATTTCCGAAATAATTCCGAAACCGGAAGTAACATTAAAATTTTAAATGGCATCCTAGGTCAAGTGTGATATTGTGGGAAAGGTTAAAAGAAACAACTTTTATTAATTTTAATTTTAAAAGTATTTTATTATTATTTAAAAATTGATAGTTGTGTGCACTTTTACCCATTTCGGGTGAAAGTAGTGTTTACATTTTTGCATAATTTAGGGGACCACTTCAGTTATTTAAATTTATTTTTCGCTTAATTTGTACATTTTAGTGCTGTTAACCAAACCCGAATTTTTTGAGGTTCTAACTTAAAGTTTGAACTTAGATCGAACTTTTTCAACACATTCTTTGTAATTCAACAGAAGAATGAATCTTTGAACACGATGAAGTTCAAACCTACTATACTTTGAACTAGATTAAGTTCGAAGTTTACTTTTGGTTTTCGAGTTCTGAACAAAAATATCCAAAACTCACGAGTTAAATTTAGTCCAGAAATTTTAGATTTTTCAGAATAAAGTTAATTCCTCGAAAACTATAAGGGGAAAGTCCAGACGTGTTCAAGGAAAATACTTGTTACCTATTGGTGTTTCGGGAATTTTTAATAGAAACGTGGCATTTTCCTTAGAGAATATTTTATCCCTGAAAATGAAGATAAAACCGAATTTATGCCCAAATTTAAGCAAATATTTTGCGACTTTATTATGAAAAAAACTAAACGACCGATTTTCGCCAAATAATTTTTAAAATACATCTAGATGCTATAATATGATTCTTGTATAGAACTTTGTTATTGGAACTTTAATAGTTTTAAAGAAAATTGTTGAAATCATAAACTTCAAAAATATTTAAACAATGAAATCTTAAACAAAAAACTTTAAATTAGCTAGTTAAATTAGGATTTTATATGTTTTTGGAAACAGCTTTAGATGAGTTTTCAACCAAAAAAAGAATTATTTTGTTATCACTTTTAGTTTTTTAGTTCTGGATAAAAATGTCCAAAATTTCATTAGATTTTTTAGAAGGTTGATTTCTCGAAAAATATTCGGGGCACAAATTAAATTAATTAATTTAAATCTGGAAAACGACGGCATCAGTTAATATATCTTTTCAGGGGGTGAAATCACCCTCCATTTATAATCAAAAATTTAATAAAAAAGCTTCCCTCCGAATTGAATTGATTTTTTATATAGATTCTTAATTTTTCATGTAGAGTTTATAGGCGAACTTTTGAAATAATGCTTTTTGATCATTTTTTAAAAATAGGCCCTTATAATAAATTTTACTTGAAAAATAAAAATTCTATATGAAAAATAAATTCAATTTGAAGGGCAACCAAGGGCATTTTTGTTAAATTTTTGATTATATATGCCCAAAAACAATTTTTAGTAGTACGATTTTCAAACATTTTCCCGACCATCTTCTTAACTAATATGTTATTGAATTTTTACTAGGCATGGCATAAATGAAGATTAAATTTTTCATTAAAACCAAAAATTTGTTAATTATTAACTTTTTATAAACATACAGGATGTTCTGTACGTGATTCACCAAACTTCGGGGTTAGAAACTGGAGTTAAAAGTTGGGGTCTATCTTTTTTTGAACTACAGCATTCATTTCACGAACTTTTATCAAAAATCTTCTCCAAATTTTCAAGAAATCTGGTAAAGCAAGAATAGAACACTTTGTATAATTCCGAGAACTTCGTGATTGGATTCTTGATTCTAAAAAAACACTTCTTCAAGAACAATTGTATGTCTTCATAAAAATTGTGCCCGCTTTACCTTTTAAAGCATTTTGCAACCACTGCAATAAATGGTAGTCGGAAGGTGTCAGATCTGACATATATGGTGTCTTAGCACTGTTTTATATTTTTTTCCTTTTAACACAAACTTGTGGATATTAATTTCTTCAATTTTCTTTTTATTTAAGGTAACCTTAATTTGATAATTACACAGGAACTACAAAAAAATCAATAAAAATTTGCTTTTAGTGTGTTTATAAAAAATATTCATTCGTCTCTGAGCTCTTAAGGATTTAAAGGAAAAAATAGTGTTTATCTTTTATTATGACATTTTTTATAATGCTTCACAAATAAATTTAATTTAATTTAAGGATTTTTTTGTATTGTTAAAAAGAAATGTTTCTATCTCGAGCTAGTTTTCTGGGAAATAATAATTAGCTTTAACATTAAACATATATAAAATTTCTATGAAGTATTGTTATTAATTTTCCCAGAACAAAAGTGCTTTAATATACCAAATTTCAATTATAGTTCGTCTTAAAAAAATGGGCTTGAAAAGAATTTATACCAGATAAAATCTAGTATCATGTATCATCGCCTCGAGTCCACCTTTTGAAGTAGGTATATCTCTTTAATCAACTTGTTGCTACGTCATAAAAATCCAATAAATTATCCAACGTATTTTCTCTAGTAGTATGAAACATAATCAAAGTTTATACTTTGTAGCAGAAGTAGTAATTGGTAATCGTATTAAAAAAAATCACGTACCTAATTAAATCGCAAGTTATATAAAGTATAAAAATATAGTAACGTTTAAAACAATAAATAAATATATTCTTAGATCAAAGTAAAAAAAAATTCGGGTTTTTAAAAATAAATTTAGCAACACTTTTTTCAGATTTTAAATGAGGGTTTTTTTATATTACAATAATAAACACTAAAAAGAGATGGAGGATGTTATTTCTGAGCACTTGATTAAAGTATTTATCAGACTAAAGGAGTTTTTTTGTAAATAAACAAAAAATATAATTATGGCATTTAAAAATTTTGAACATTGAAACCACACTTAATTTCCTGTAGGAAAACGGATTATTTGAAAGCTTGATTTAAGATGAAAATTATACAGGGTGTTCCAGCGCTGCGAGGAAGTAACATTACTCTAAAATGAAAAATAACATCGAAAGATTTTCGACAGAACATAAAATTCTTTTAGGCGCATACTAATATTAAAATAAAATAATAGTTTATTTAAATAAAACAATCGAATAATATTATTTTTCCATAAAACAATAAAATGTTTTAGCTCTTTTTGAAGCCTAAAATATTTTTATTTTGAACGGAAAATAAAAAAGGCTATTTTATTGTAATTTACGACAGTCCAAAAAAGTAAAAGTTGGAATACAATATTTTATCAATATTTGGGAGTAATTATTAAATAATTGTATAATACATATACAGGGTGATTCAGACCACCCGTGCCATCCATTTATCTCGAGAACGCGTTATCGTACATGGCTTAAAATAAAAATTTTATTACCAAAGTGAACCTAAAGAATCCATTGGTGAACGTATTTTTTTCCGAAACAATCCGGAACTATCCGGAACCGCAGGTAACTTTGATTTTTTAAATGGCAACATAGGTCGAGTTTGGTATGGTTTGATAAGTCTTTCAAAAACAAATAACTTTTATAAAAATATTTTTTTAATATTTTCCATGGTTTAGAATTTATTCGAAAAACAAAAAAATATTGTTCAAAAAAGTAAATAAAAATTATTGCATATTTTGAAGAATTTTGTTAAATATGGACAAGTATGATGTTTAAAGTTGGTAAAATATTAGAATTTGTAGAAAGAGTTTATAAATTTATAAAATTCTTCAAAATATGCAATAATTTTTATTTACCTTTATTAACAATTTTTTTTTGTTTTTCAAATAAATTCTAAACTATGGAAAATATTATAAAAATATTTAAATATTTAAAAGTTGTTTGTTTTTGAAAGACCTATCAAACCATACCAAACTCGACCTATGTTGCTATTTAAAAAATCAAAGTTACCTCTGGTTCCGGAAAGTTCCGGGTTGTTCCGGAAAAAAATAAGTTCAGCAATGAATTTTTTGGGTTCATTTTGGTAATTAAGTTTTTTATTTTAGTGATGTGCGATAACGCATTCACGAGATAAATGGGTGGCACGGGTGGTCTGAATCACTCTGTATACACATAAAACCCTTTTTTTCAGTTTCTCGTTTTCAACATTTAGAATTTAAAAAAATGTTGGTATTTAAAAAAAACTTTAGATCTGTAGAAAATTTGGATATTTCTACTCAGTATTATGAAATTTAAGTCTCAAAAAAAAATCTTGACCTTCAAATATCGCCGAAAGGGGGCACACCACTTCCTTACCCCCACCTGGACGCCTTTTTTGAGTCTGTACTATGCTAATCGAAATTCTTAATCATTTTAATCAAAACTTTTTCAAAAAACTTTAATAACTCCGCCATCTTTAAACCAATTTTTGATTTTAAACGCACATATTAACATAAACAAACTACATTTACTGACTTTTTAAGAACATCTTCCTAAACACCCGCGATAAATTTTCCGTTGGAGATAATAACAAGGTATAGAAAATCCATCCCACTTTTCTGGAGCTTCTTTGCAAATTATGACCAAATAACTGACAATTAATGCGAATCCCTAGAGGGCGCGCGAGTTTGGGAGGAAAAATTGTGAAAAATCATGAAATCGAGCATTAGTTTTGCAGTCATAACTCAAGTTTCCCTTGTTAGATTTTCAATTTTTTTTCAGATTTATAATCTAAATTGATTAGGCTACATCTTGCCAGAGAGTTACCTTCTGCAACCTAGCATAAAATTAATTAGAGGTGTCCAAAGTTAAGGTACTTTTAGATCATTATATTTTGTTTGTACTTTTTCCAATTTTTTTTCCTTCTGGCAAAAATTATAGAAATGACTTCTAAATCAACTACAAAAAAAATTATACAAAAATGTTGTTCGTACTAGCTTTTATGACTGCAGAACTAAACCACTATACCTATTTACCGTTTAGGAAGTGGCTCTTAATGGAATATCAGACTTATTTCTTGTTATGTCTTGTCTTAAATATTTTAGATTTTATCAACAATTTTTTAAAATTACTAAAAATAAAAATTACAACCAAAAAAAATTTTTTTTTGGCTTAACGCATGAAAAGATTTTATGCACAAATTAAACAAGAATTATTAAATTCTGTTGATAAACAAAAGAGTTATACAGGAATTTCGATTTTTAGAAACAGATTTTTTTTCATTTTTGTTAAAAATCATAATGTAAATTAAAAAAAAATAAAAATTACTTAAATTGAAGTTTGAACTGCAATTAAAATCTGTCTTTTATAATTTATTTTTTAATATTTTTGGGTTATATTAGGCTTAAACTATGATTTAGTTTAAAAATAGTCAATTTCAAGTCAAAATATCCCCATAAATATTAATAACTGCCAAACTATTGGTTTTGCAATGAAAAAGTAAATTTGTTTAAGTTTTAATTTTTTTCGTATTTATAGCTGTTTTTTAGAAGCTGTATAATCTAAAAAAAAAAATAAAAAAAAACGAAACTATAAAGAAAATTAATTTTTTAATTTATCACATGAGATTTTATACACAAATAAAACAAGAATCATCAAAATCGGTTGATAAACAAAATAGTTTTGATTTTTAAGACATGATATTATAAAAAAAAATGGTTTAAAATCGAAATGAAATTTAATAAAATTTTAAAAATTAGTCAAAATAAAGTTTGTACTGTACTCTAATTTATGCCACAATTGTAGGTTTTATCATTTTAGTCCTTTTTTAGCCCTAAAATCGCGATTAATTGATTATTTTACATTATTTTTTTTCGCATAAAGTCACAATTCCGCCATTTCTTAACAAATTTTTTAATAAATTAAAACTAATAAGTCTTATCTTTACAGCGACTTTACACGAGTTTAAGTGTCTGGTTTTGATCATTATTTTAGTTTTATGCCGATTTTTTAAGAACCTGCAAAATGTCAAAATTTAAAAAATCTAAAAATTACACTAAAACATAAAATTTTATTTTTTTACATTTACGCCACGGGATAATAAAAATTTTTAGGTATAAAATGAACAAATCATTATTAAAATCCGAAGATAATTAAAAAAGCTATGCAATAATTTTGATTTTTAGAACACAAAAATGTCAATTTCATCTAAAAAATGGTTTAAAATCAGAATGTAGTTTAAGAAAATTGCAAAAACTATTCAAATTAAAGTTGAAATATTAATTTAAGTTATGTGCCACCCCCTTACCCCACTTTTTAGAGTCTGTACCCTTCTGACCGAAATTCCTCGCTACGTCGAAAAGTTCATGTCAATATGTTTTTTTATCGCAGTGCTGGGATATCCTACATGTTTTTATACATAATCAAAATTCCCATTTTTTTTGGTAATTTTGTAATATTAATTATTTAGTCTTTAAAGAAAAGAATTTAGAGTTTCACTTTAATTTTAGTTTATCATATTGAAATAATTTATGATGGATTTAGTGATGTAGTATGTAATGACTAAAAGATATTTCTTAGTCAAGTACATTTATGTTACTTGCACTTCATTTAATAAAATATGTTCGTTATCCTTGGAGTAGGAAATAGTTGATGAAATATGAATCTTTCGAAAACCTTGTAAATATTTAAGGTTGAGTTGAAAAGCGTGCAAACATTCCTTAACGCCCTGAAAATTAAAGAAATTAACACGTTTTGAGCGCTGAATAAATTGAAGCCACTTTAATCCTGAGCGCCTATTTTTAATGACAACCGTGTTTTCTTTGGACGTTCCAGACCTGAAAGTGAACGCATCTCTTGTCTCCTTTACGTTTCAGTTTTTAGCTTTCAGCATCTCAGCCTTCAGTGATATCAACTTCCGAGGCGACGTTTTGGATTTATTACCAACCACACCGACGCTGATTTATCGTACCGGCGACCGGCGGCGGCGTCGATATTAAATACACTTCAACGAAAAAGAAATTCTTTATAAACATAAATTTCTAAAGTGAAAAGTTAAGGAATATTTTAATAAACTCATTTGGTAGTTTAATTCGTTTTTTATAGTTAATAAAAACTCTCTCAGACATTATCAAAATATGGAGTTCAGAAGGAGTACAATTTATCTAAATGTTTAAGGAGCATTAAGTCTGGAAGCATGGGATTTCTATGCAAATGCTGGTCAACGAGTCGAAATTTTGTAAGCTGTTTAGATTAAAACTCTATTTTTGGTGGAGCACTCCCAAACGTCGCGCACTTAAAACTAATTAATGGTTTTGGTGTACCGACACGTGTCATCGAGATTGTATTAATTGGACCATAAAATTAGCATACGTAAAATTAAGTCCGGAATAAAATCAAAAACACTTTTATAATCCACTAAATAAAACAAAACTAATTTTATTTCGACACTTATTACACTAGTTTTTCCAAATTTATCGCTTTTCAATTCATTAAACGAATAAAAATTATTACAACTGAATAAATTTAACTGGCCAACAAATTCACATGCTTCGAAAATTGGTTAAAAATCAATTATTCTTCTTGGAGCCACAAATGTTAAACCAATTACAATAAAAAACAATTGAACCATCCTTTCAAAACAACAAAAATTACGCAATTGTAGTTCGTACTAGACATGTTTATTACTATTATTATTATTTTGGTGTTCGATGACCCTCTACCGCCTTCCCAGCATGGTGCTTTTATAAACCCATCGACTTATTGAGTCTATCCTGACGTGCTCACTGCTCAGTAATTATAGAATATAATTGCAAGTAATTTCATATTTCAATGAACGAATGTCACGCTTACTCCTACTCCCCACGTATACTTAAACACATCTTTTCAATAACCCAGACGAATAAGGACGAAAAAATCTTAAAGATGGAAATCCAAGATTTCGCAGAATATTCAGTCTGTAAAATTCTACCACGTATACCACCGCTTAATTAACTCATATCTTCAAAGGGAGGAACTCAAACCCGCAATTTCATTACGGATTTAAGCTCTTATATTATCATCACACCGTCACACGTATTTAAATTAATTTTATTAACCTACGGTCTTATAATTTTAAGTACCTACTTCATATCATAGCTTTTATGATCAAAATTAAACTACGAAATTTAAATTTGGGTAATTGCTCCAAGAATTCTAGAAGCAATCGACTTGTGAAATAAATACTTTTGTGGATTTATTGATAAGACTTTTAAAGATATTTCAAATAAAAAAAATACAGGATGTCCCTTTTAATTAATCCAGCTGAACATTTAATAAATAGTGCCATGGGTTTTAAATTTTTATGGGATTTTATGGAGAAATATTTTTTTCAAATGGGAACCCATAGTTTTTATTGTAGATTCTATGAAAAAAATTGACCAACTTTTGGTTGAAAATTTTTTTTAGAAAATTTCGATTTTTCATGACATTCGCCAAAATGAAGTACATTTTAAAGAACCAAAAAAGTGACTTTTATCGTGATCTTTGACCTTATCTTTAATTTTAAGAACAAAAACACTAATTTAAGATTTTCATAAGAAAGTTTTTCTTTAAGTAAATTAAATTTTTTTTAATGATCTTTATAAATCTTTAAAACCTTTAGTGAGTCGAATGCCCAAAATTTCTGTTTGGTGAAAATCATGAAAAATTGAAATTGTCTAAAAAAATATTTCAACCAGAAATTAATAAAATAAATTAAAGGACAGCACAATTATTTTGAGTGATAATATGTCACTATTATCTTGACAATAAAGATTCTTTAAAAACCTGAAGATGGGATAAAATTATCCCGAAATCGATAGTTTTTAATTTAATTTATACAAAACGTATAAATAATAAAGTTGGACTAAAAGAAAATAAATAACAAGTTTTTCTATTTAACAGAAATTAATACTTATTAATCTATGAAGATTGCGTATCTACAATAAAAATTATGAGTTCCTATTTGAAAATAAAATGTAGCTCCATAGAACCCCCATAAAATCCCATAAAAATTAAAAACCTATGGTACTATTATACAGGATGTACAAAGAGTTCTGCAACGCCCATTTATTTTTGAAATGAAGCATTTTTGAGAAAAAAGTTTCAAATAAAATTTGAACGATTCTTAGTGACGACATATTTTTGTATTTTAAAGTAAATATATTGAAATTTTCAATATCTAAAGTTCAGCAACGCTGCTTTATTTTTGAAATTAAGTATTTTACACAAAACAGTTTCCACTGAAAGTTGTACGATTTTTAGTGACGAATTATCTGCGAATGTTGTCAAGACCTTGAACAGCAAATTGAATGTCAGGCGATAATTTCTGAACATATTTTAAATAGAAAGTACCCATTTTTATTGCGTATTATTAAATTTTGCTATCAGGGGTTTAAGGTGCATATTTTTTTATTTTATTTAAGTAAATAGTTTAGAAGTTACATGAGTTTAAAGTTTTAATATGTAAGTTTAGCAATGCCGCGCCGATTTTTTTTTGACATAACCACAAACCGTAGTACAACTTTTATTTGAAACATTTTTCTCAAGAATGTTTACTTTCAAAATAAATCGGTGCAGCGCACAGTGGATCATTTTCACAATCTAGCTGCACTAAATTAATAACTTCAGTTTTAAGGGATGTATAAAAATTCGGAAAAACAGATCAATTTTGTTTTCGAATGGGGATCACAATGATGTAAAATTTTTTTCCTTAAATTCCACCCCCTTTGCTACAGCTTTAAAATTTTAAATTGCACCCCTACCCTTGCGATACCTCATTTTAAAGGAAATTTAATGGAGTTTACAATAATATGCTTAGTTTTAAAATTCGATCACCGCATGACAAGTTATAATGAAAAATTTCATATGTCATTTTTTTTTCAAAACATTTAATTAACTAACAAAGATATCAAAAATTCTTAGAACCAATTTTCAGTTTGGAATAATTTATTATATACCGGGTGGAAATGAAAACCGGGTCACCTCTATAACTTTTTTATTTATGAATAGAAAAATTTGAAATTTGGCTATGTTCTATGGTTCAAAAAAACAAATTTTATGTGCATTTTTTATTTTCGAAATCACTTCCGGTTTCACCGGAAACACCATGAACTTTGTTTTTTTAAATGTAACATCCCATATTTTTATTCATGGCTTAAAATACTTTTAAAAAAGAAGTATTTTTGAGATATTAGTTTTTATTTTTTTTGTAAAAAAAATTTTTTTCAAAAAAAAAAAAGGTTTTCGTAGTCGGTGAAAAGTACCAAAACTAATTCTAAATAATTCAAATACCTAAATAAAATTGTAATTTGATAAAAAATTTAAGTGGTTTTTGAACTATTAATTTTTAAACTTAGTTAATGAAGATTTTATCAAATATCTCACTTTTTTTAAATGCAATGATGCCGGGTCATTCGACTTTTTAAAAAGAGGATTTTATAACGATTATTTTGGTACCCCATATGTAGGGGTATTATTTTGCATGTGCCTAAATGAACTAGTAAAATTATTTATTTCTTTAGTTGGCAAATAATAGCTATTAGGTATCTTTATTACAGGCACATGCAAAATAATACCCCTACATATGGGGTACCAAAATAATCGTTATAAAATCCTCTTTTTAAAAAGTCGAATGACCCGGCATCATTGCATTTAAAAAAAAGTGAGATATTTGATAAAATCTTCAATAACTAAGTTTAAAAATTAATAGTTCAAAAACCACTTAAATTTTTTATCAAATTACAATTTTATTTAGGTATTTGAATTATTTAGAATTAGTTTTGGTACTTTTCACCGACTTCGAAAACCTTTTTTTTTTTGAAAAAACTTTTTTTACAAAAAAAATAAAAACTAATACCTCAAAAATACTTCTTTTTTAAAAGTATTTTAAGCCATGAATAAAAAGAGGAGATGTTACATTTAAAAAAACAAAATTCATGGTGTTTCCGGTGAAACCGGAAGTGATTTCGAAAATAAAAAATGCACATAATTTGTTTTTTTAAACCATAGAACATAGCCAAATTTTAATAAATAAAATATCGAGGTGACCCGGTTTTCATTTCCACCCGGTATAATGTGAGATTTTCAGACCATTAAAAAAACACCTTTAAAACTTCATTTTGTATAATAGAAATTCTCCTTATAGTTATGTCTAACAAGTCTTGCAAGTTAACTTCAACACTTCAGCTAAACTGTCTGTAATTATGATGGAACTTTCTGGTGGATAACATTTCTTTTTTATTCTTTAACTTTATTATACGATGGGTACACTGAATATAATATAAGGATTTTATTTGGCTCCTAATCGATATGTACTGGTGTTTGTTCAATTTGTTATTAATTATGAGAGCCAACGGCTCTTCTGGAGTAAGCTTTCGTTTTTCTGCCGAAAAAAGATTTCTTGCATGCTTAATTTTTGTATACCTCACCAGTACTTAGCTATCAATTAGCGTATTAATCGCAAGATTATTACGTTAATCTTTCACTTAATTTTTGTGGCTCTCTTAGGCAATACATCTGCTAATTCCTGTATTATATTTGCTGCATCTCCTTTTCCTGATGATCTTACTGTATAAGCCATGACAATTTCTTCAGGACTCTTTAAACTGTAGAATTCCTTTACTTTTCTGTTCTGTAAGGAGCAATCTCCAAAACCCTTTTCTGGACGTCCAACAGAATGTTTTTCAGAAATTTCGGCCTTTTTTGGTGTCGTGGGTGGTATCAAATTTAAAAATTTGACAGGCAAGTTTACTATAGTTTCTACCCAGGCTTTGTTGAAATCTAACAACCTTTTTTTACACCTACCATTATAAATCCATTTCTTCTAAAATTTATTGCACAATCTACTGAAGAAAATTTGTAGTACTCTTAATATTTCATTATTACACTCTCTCACGTTACAGAGACTCATTACGTGGTAATAATCCTCCGAATGCAGTTTTCTTTCTTCGAAATGTGCCAAGTCTCAAACAGCACTTTTCGGGTTATCGCGCCACCTATGAGAAAAAACTTTATAAGTATTGCATAAGCAGGTGTAAGCAGCTAAATTTTTTATAGTTTTGAGCACAAATGCATAAACTTTTAAATTATTTTTATTTGAAAGTGGAAACATGCGGGGAATTTTTTAAAAACCTTCTTAAAACTGACATTTTTAAAGTGCAAGGTAAAAATAAATAGTTACAAAATAAATTTCTTACCTGCAATTGTGGAATCCATTAAAACAAATCACAATAAAACTATATGCTAACTGGTTTAATTATTTTTGTAGTATGTGTTGCCACTATAACTATCAGAAATATGACTATAAAATATAAGGTGAGCAGCCTATTTAAATACTTACGACTTCTACCCCCTCTCAGATTAAGGGTATTGTTATTTTTTTATAAATGTGTGGTAATTAAGAAGTGGGGTATTAATTACCTAGAAATGTGAAAATAATGTCTTTTTGGAATTCTTTTTTTTTAATTAAGTGCAACTAGATTGTGAAAATGACCCACTGTGCGGCGTTGCCGAACTTACATATTAAAATTTTAAACTCATGTAACTTGTAAACTATTTACTTAAGTAAAATAGAAAATGTGCTTTATAAAACTCCAAGACCAAGCTTTAATAATACGTATTAAGAATTGGTGGTTGCTATTCAAATAAACTTAAGTAATTATCGCCTAATCTTCAACCTGTTGGTCAAGGTCATTGCAACATTCGTTATTAATTCGTCACAAAGAATCACACAACTTGTATTTAAAACATTTTTCTGTAAAATGCTTAATTTTAAAAGTAAAGCAGCGTTGCCCAACTTTAAGTATTGAAAATTTAAACCCTTGTAACTTTCAAACTGTTTACTTCAAAAAATGAAAAAATATACGTCATAAACGTCCGAAAGCAAGCTATAATAATATGCAATAAAAATTGTTGGTTGCCATTTAAAAAAAGTTAACTGACCTTCAACTTGCTGTTCAAGGTCATGGCAATATTTCTAAATAGTGTGTCACTAAGAATCGTACTACTTTTACTTGAAACATTTTTTTCAAAAATGGTTCGTTTCAAAAATAAACGGGCATTGCCGAACTTTTTGTACACCCTGTACATATATTTTTTTAAGATATTCACCTGAATTAATTTAAATGGGACACCCTATATAAAAAATCATACAGGGTGTCCCTAAAAGGTCTGTACAAAAAGATACCACATACTCATGAGACCAAAATAAGACGATTTTACCAAACTTATCTCTATCCAAAAGTGCTTAATTAAAGTGCTACAGACCATTAAAGTTCTTAAAACTAAATTACTAAAAATCGGATCATAACATAATTTGGTATGCGGCTATGTAATGGAAAAAAGTATTTATAGACAATTTGTTTTTACTTTTTCACGTTATGTAAGTGGTCAAAAATAGGTCATCGACATGCAAAATTTCTTATAACTTTTTAATGGCTGAATAAAAATTTATAAAACTTTACTTGTAGCTAAAGAGTGTAATTATAAACATTTTTTGTTTTTTACAAAATTTTTCTATCTTCTTTATTTTAGGCAGAAAAAAATTATTTCCATGTGGTACATAAAAAAACTTTGGAAAAATATTTAATTTTTCGTTAAAAATCTGTACAAATTAACATAGTATATTTCTGAGACCAAAATGGAACGATTTAACCAATTTTATCTTTATCCAAAAGTGCTTCCTTAAGCCTCTATTGACCATGAAACTTATTTAAAAAGCTAAGATTTTTCAAGGTCGCTAGACACTTAACGAAGCACTTTTTGATAAAAATAAGTTTGGTTAAATCATTTTATTTTGGTCTCAAAAATATGTGGTGTTACTTTGTACAGACCTTTTGGCGAAAAATTTAAATATTTTTCTAGAGTTGGGTTATGCACCACATGGAAATATTTTTTTCTGCGTAAACTAAAGGAGTTAGAAAAATTGTATAAGAGACAAATAAAGTTTATAATTACACTGTTTAGCTACAAGTAAAGTTTTACGAATTTTTATTCAGCCATTAAAAAGTTACAAGAAAATTTGCATGCCGATGACCTATTTTTGACTACTTCCATATCGTGAAAAAGTAAAATCAAATTGTCTAAAAATACTTTTTTTCATTACATAGCCACATACCAAATTTTGTTATGATCGTATGAACCAATTTTTAGTAATTTAAAAAAAAACAAAATAGTTTTAATTACTTTAATGGTCTGTACCGCCTTAACGAAGAACTGGATAGAGATAAGTTTGGTTAAATCGTCTTATTTTGGTCTCAGGAGTATGAGGTATTGTTTTGTACAAACCTTTCAGGGACATCCTGTATATGAAAAAATTCAATGTTACTAAAACCACAAATTATTAAAATTGCATTATATTTTTTAATAATTTACTTCAAAGGGACTTTATAAAGTATTCAGATTTCAGTAAACAAAAGCTTTATTCTTTAAAAGAACATTTTAATAAAAACTACAAGGGAAAATGTAAGCAATAATAGTGTTGTATTAGATTAGGAGGAAAAAATGAAACTTTGTGGAAAATAGATGGGTATGCTTCCCTTACAGTAGGAAAATCAATGTTTATAAAATCTCAGTGGTAAGAAAATTAATTAAGAGTATAGTCGATATTTTATTAAAAATGCAATAAATTTGCATAATTTTTTGTAGGTAATTTTTTCTAAAACAATTTTGAAAAAAAATATTTGAATTATTTAAATTCTGATAAAAATACCCTTTTCACGGGGTAAATTCGGAGTAATTTTGTATTTTTGGGAAAAAATTATTAGTATCTGTTCAAAAAGTTCTGACCACTTTCATCGTGTCTAAGAAATACCAATAATTGAAAAAAAAATTAAAAGATTTATATTTTAAATCATCTATTAATTCGCTTGTTTGAAAAGATATTTTAAAAATTCTTGAAACATTATTCAGGGAAAAATAAAAATAACTTACAAAGTTTAGTGGTTACAGAAAATTAAAAAAATAGAGAATGGCTCTTACTGCCCCACCTGCTTATTTTTTATTTAACAAAGGTTATTGGGAAATTTTTCAAAATGACTGTCGAAAAATTTCCAATTCCATGCAAATAATAGGCGATACAGAATAAAAAATTGTCGTCTTAGTTTTTAAGATATTAGCGCTCAAAGTCAGGGGTCAGAACTTTTTGAACCGTTTAGAAATTTTGCAGAATTATCATGCAGACTTTCCGTTTTTGGGGCGCATGGTGGTCACGGCTTCGTTTGCGTATACTACAAGTAAAAATACGACAAAATGATCTGGAAAATATTTTTCCAAAACTCAACTTTAACCGAGATGAAGGGTGTTGAATTTTTTTTATTTTTCCTTTTTATTTATTTTCTCTAGATCGGCTGAATCGAAATTAATAAAAAATTTAAGATGAGTACTTCTCATGGGTAGTCTCATATTATCAATTCTGGCGTAGAAACGGGATACGGTACAACCTTTTTTATATTTATTTTATACGCCACTACAAAATTTTATAATGTTTGTATTATTTAAAAATCAATTTTCAAAAAAAAAAAGTATACCTGTTAAATTTTGATAATATTTCACTAATCTAGTGTTTTATAATCTAGTACCTTTGTTGAAATCTAACTAATTTTCAAAATTTGAAACAAAATAAATTCAAATAAGGAATATTGAAATTGAAAACTCTTACTATGACTTGGGAGTACTATTTTCCTGATTGTAAAAATTTGACCAGATGCATAGACTAAAAATTTAAAAAACTAAAAAAATGTTTAATCACAAAACAAATTGTAATTTTAACACCATGAAAAATGATGATAAAAATGTGAAAATAGATTTTTTTATATCTATATTTTTTTAATTTTTGTTACGTATGGTTATTAATTACGAATTCAATAAAAATGTGATACAAAAAGATTGTTATAAATAAATAAATAAATAAATAATATGATATTAATAAATTATTTAATAACCATATGAACTGGAAACTTTTCCTACGTTGTTCACAGATAATTTTTCGCTTTGAAGTCGTCTATAGCAATTAACTCTTGCGAACAATGTTATTTACTGCGAAGTTTTCCGAGAACGTTATGCCTCGTAGAGACCAAGCGAACATTGTTAGTTAACAATGTTCGTACGATTTAAAGTTTAAAAATATCGGCTAACGTTCTTGGAAAATTTCGCAGTAAATTATATATTGTGGGGAAGAGTTATTTGTATATTGTTATTAAATAAAATTTATTTGCCTAAACTCGAGAGAAATAACTTAAAATCTCGTCTACATATACTTAAGAAAAGGTTACAGAGTTTGTTTAAATTTTTGGATTTGATTTTTGATAAATTCAGATCAAAAATCTCATTATAAAGATGTTTTTAAGGCATTGGTATTTAAAAACATCTATATCAAGATGCCACACCATTGAGAAATTACTATTATTATTAATTAAAAAAATGCGTTATTTAAATGCTTTAAAAAAATGGCTTGTGTATACGACATTTTTTGCAACAAAGTGAAATATCTAAAATATTGAAAATAAAAATAAATTTCAATTTTAAGGGTTCAGCTATAACTTGGAGGGTTTGCACTTTGTATAAGGAATATACAGGGTGTCTTAGACCACCCGTCCATTTTGAGAACGCCTTCTCGTACATGGCTGAAATAAAAAAAAATATTACCAAAGCAAATCCGAAGAATATATTGGTGCACTTATTTTTTCAGGGATAATCCGCAAGTGCCCGGAACCGGAAGTAACTTTCGATTTTTAAATGGCAACATAGGTCGAGTATGGTATCGTTTGAAAGGCCTTTTAAAAAGAAACAACTTTTATTAAAATATTTTTTTAATATCTTTCATAATTAACAAATTAAACGAAAATCAAAAGCAAACAAGTGACAAATGGTTTTTTAAATTATGGAAAAATTAAAACACTACCATCATCCTCAATGAGTAAGGGTAGAGGCAACTATGATTTTTTTAAATGGAAACATGTATTTTTTGCTTCACTTGTTAAAAATAATCAACTTTTTTAGGTTATGTATTTACCTTAATTCAAAAAATAAAAAAAAATTGATTATTTTTAACGAATAAAGCGATAAACGCAAAAAAGAGTTTCAATTTAAAAAAATCTCTCTCTTGCCCATTTGCGGATGATGGTAACGATTTAATTTTTCCATAATTTAAGAGACCAATGGTCACTTGTTTGCAATTTTTTTTTTCGTTTAATTTGTTAATTATGCAAGATATTACAAAAATATTTTAATAAAAGTTTTCTTTTTAAAAGACCTTTCAAACGATACTCGACCTATGTTACCATTTAAAAATCGAAAGTTACTTCCGGTTCCGGGTACTTCCGGATTGTTCCGGGAAAAAATAAGTGCAGCAATCGATTCTTCGGGTTTGCTTTGGTTATAATTTTTTTATTTCAGCCTTGTACGACAAGGCGTTCTCAAAATAAAAGGGTGGACGGGTGGTCTGAGACACCCTGTATTTAGGTTATTAGGTTTTTCTGTAAAAATTCACAGGTTTGTGTGAATTTATTTAAAAAATCTTAGTTTAGGTTAGATTAGGTCATGTTAGGTTATAGGTTATAGTATGTACTTGCGTTTCAAAGTGCTTGTCCATCGTTTCTATAGCGTAAATATTTTTTAAAGCGATAATTATTAAAAAGTGAAGTATTTTTCATTTAAGTGGAAAACTATTTTTTTATGTTTTGTAACTTTAAAAATGTGAAGGATTTTTATTAATGTGCGTTACATCATTTGGAAGTGTAATATTTTTTATAAAGGTTAAAAATTATTATTTAAAGTTGTTGCATATTTTTAAGGTTTGTAAAATTTAATTAATGTTAATGCTGTTTATTCAAAGTGAAACTTATTTCAAGAAACTGATATTTATTATTTTTCGTTGATTGGATTTTTATGAAATTTAAAATATTTTTATAAAGTTTTCTTTCTTTTTTAGAAAGCCATTTTGATCTACTTTAAAGAGTAATTAAATCTAACCCATAAAATTTTACCTAAAACTTCATATTGTATATTTATGAATATCTTCAAATTCATTTTTTTTTAATTATGATTATAAAACATTAATTTCAGTAAAAAAATTAAAAACGACTAAATGCATTATAGAAAATGTTACCAAATTAAGTTAGAAAATTTTACTATTAATAAGAAAATTATTGCTGAGGAAATTAACCCACCAATTCAGGAAATAAGAATACAGGATCCTTAATTATTCTTTGTTATGCTTTCATAAGTATCTTTAAACAATAACAGAAAAGAGGTCAAAAGAAAAATGGCTAAATTGGAAAACGGCCGAACGTTGATAGGTCGATTTCAACAGATAGCCGATGTAGACCAAAAACCCAAATAATAAAATACCGATATGGACAAAATATTAATGAAAACATTAATCAAAAATTTATTTAAAAAAAACTTGATTCCATTAAATAAGTATGTACTAGGTTTTTTAAAAGAAATTTTTGGTTAATGTTTTCATTAATATTTTGTCCAAAAAAGTGGGACAACCTTTGGTGTCTCACTTTTTTTCCAACAAAATTTTTTTTAGATAGTAAATGTCATGATCAACAAAAAATTTTCTATGAACTGCTTAATATTCTTTTTAGACTCCTTAAAAAGTTACAGCAATTTTAAAATTTTAATGATTTTATTTTATTGTGATTTTTTTTTGTTTAAATCAAGTATTCCTTGGATTTTGTCTTTATCTTTAAGCCAATCAGATAGATTAATTTCATCAGGAAACATTTTAAGGCTAGGGAATTTTGATTAGTTTATAAAGTGTTTTGATATAAAAATTTTGACGTACAAACATTTTATTATTTGCATTGTTTATAGATTCTATGTGGGGGCGAATCATATAATTTTCGAAAACAAAATTATAAAAATAAAAGAGTAAAAAAAAATTTAAATTTTTTTTTTTTTTGAAGATATATGTAAATTAACATTTAAATAAAACAGTATTACATTTATTTCACTTTTTTATTTTGATCATTTTGTAAGCAAAAAAATATAAAAACTTCAGTTTTTTATTGAAAATTATATGATCCGATACACACCTAATATCTACAAACTAATAATAAAATTTTCCTATCAAAACACTCCATGAACTAATTTTTTTCCGCATTCCTGGTCCTTTAGTTTAAAAATATCCAATAATGTAAAACTAAACCATACTTGATTTAAATAATAAATTGATGATAAGAATGAAAATTATACAGTGTGTTTCACAAAAAATCTTAAAATTTACCAGTTTTAAAATTGCTGTAATTTCTTAAAGAGTAAAAAAAATATTAGTTCATAGAAAATTTTATTGTTTAGAATGACATTTACTATCTAAAAAAATATTGCTGGAAAAATAATGGGACACCTGTAGATTATCCAAGGTTAGTTCAGTCTTTCTGACATTTCGCTCATTTTCTTTCAGATTCTTGTCTGCGTCTTCCTTCTATATAATTCGGGATTTTGTCGAGTCTTTCTTTTGGGTTTTTATCCAAGTCTGCCTTTTATCCAATTTGGCCTTTATTTTTTTTGTGATCTATTGCCCAATTCAGCTTTTAGGTATTTGGCTTCTAGGTATTTAGCTTTTGGGTATTCGACCTTTTGGAGTAGACCCTAAATATTTCGTATGTATATTTTTGAAGATTAATTTTTCGTTTAACCTGAGGATTACGTATAGTAAAGCAATCAAATTTTTTCCGGCGTTAATTCAAAGTACTAATTTCGAGGTTGTGAATGTAACTTTACAATGAATCAGTAAAGTATTAAATGATATAAAATTAAATATGGTTTCAACCAAATAAAAGTTTGCGCCATATAAAAGCCATAAATTCTTTAAGGTGGTCCAAAAATTAACAAATTCCAGCTAAAAGCATCAAAAGTTAATTTGAAAGGATCGGTGTTCCTAAGAATACCTCGAATTGTCTTGGAATGCGTTGGATTGTTTTATAACGACTTAAATGACCGGAGGCTATTTTTAAATGTCAAAAATGTATGTTTGAAGATGAATACACCTGTATAAGCAACGAGAACACTTTTAAATTGGTTTTATTTAAATAAGAAATCCTGGTTGTTGGATGTGAAATGATGAAGCGTGAGGCGTTAATAATTTATAGAGTTAATTATTGTAAATAGTGAAATATTTATAATAAGATCTATATTTTAATTGCATATAATTTATTAATGATTTTAATTGGTGATAAATTATTTTCTCATTAAACAGGCTTATTAATTTCGAATTAAACCAGATCTCGATTATACACGTGTGTTTTGTATTATTTGTTTTAACTGTATGATTTATGTTGGAGCAGGTTCTTTTCCTTGTACAAACATTTAAAACATTCATATTTGTCGTAATCCTCTGGGGCATACATCAATCGTAAAATGCGCAAGTCAAGCGGATCCAGTCGCCAATTTAAATTTAAACAGGGGCCCACACATGAATTATTAATATTCGATATAAAACAATCTAATCTGCGGATATGTTTCATTAATATTCTCAGATAGGAATCAGTTTAATTTGATGATTTAATAAGAAGCGCGTGCAGAGTGTTAGTAGTGACAGGGCCTTTTTGAGAATAATTAAAGTGAGTTAAATGGGAAAAGGAAATAAAAATGAGTATTTATTTTAATAAGAATCTCATTAAGCGCGAGCCAAACATAAAACAATTAAAATATATTAGCGTTTATGGCTTAATTACAGCGCGGTTGGATTAAAATCGGACACAAAAAGAAGCGGATGTTTTATTTTTCGTGGGGAGCTTTAATTAATAAATGGTTATTAATTATCAACTTGGAAGCCTGTTTAAATTATATCTGCGTGCGACAGCTCCCAATTGAAATTCTCTTCAGACAAAATTTAATTATAGGTGTTAAATACGGCCGATAAATCATTAGATTCGCGCGCGACAGTTATTCTTCATTCTTCTCTTTTTTGATTTGAAATGGACGCGATGAAGCCCAACGGTTGATTGTTGATTCTTACTCGATTCTTACTTGATTCCTGTGCTGGCCTGACTTTAAATGAGCCTTTAACGCGCCTTTCGACCAGTTTTTATGTCTACAGGGAAACATCATCCTGACATTTCTAAACGTTTTGATCGAAAAATTGCGAGCTGATTTTATCTCAGACTTGCTTTGATTTAATTCCTTTGAATTTTAATCAATCGACGCAAAAACTACATTAAATCCATTTTACTACACTAAATTTATCACAAAACTTTTCAGAACATTATAAATACACAAAAACCTTCAAAATAAAAAATTTCACAAAAAAAATCTGGAATGTAATAAACATTACATACGTATTACAACCACTTTTGTTATAAAACTATCTTCATTATGATAACAGACCAATTTTCCTGAGGATTTTCCCCTCCTATAGTAGGACCACGCAGGAAATTCCAACCTGACATTCAATCAAATCAGCGACGCCGAATTTTCCTACTCATGCTGAAGAGTTGTATTAGTAGTCATTAGTAGTCCCTACTACAACCTTCCAGCATGTCTAATAAATTCAGAGTCGTTGATTTGATCCAATCTCAGTTAGGTTCCTGTTTGCTGGAATGTCTTACTATAGTAGTTGTTGTGAAGAACGAAGATCGTTACGTAACGAAATTCTTATCTTATCCTCTCATTATTTAGGCTATGGATCAGCCTGCTTTTCCCTTTTTGTATGAAAAATTAAATTTTGATTTTTAATTTGATTATTCGACAGTTTTGGATAAAATATTGTATCCCAGTCGTGGATTATTCCCCTCGGCCTAAATCTACCATAAATATCTATAATTTATTTGCTCAAGTGTTACAGCAAAATATCAGAACAATTCATTTATAATTTAAGAACAGTTTGTATGATATGGTCAAAGGTTGAAGCACGGTTAATCCTAGGTTTGTCTTGTCATTCCTGAGGATTTACCAATTGCATTGTGCAAATCCTGAAAAAAACAAAAGTTTCGGTCTTTGACTAAGTAGATTTCAGTAGATTTTAGGATTGACTAGTACGTCTGGTTAAGGTGATAGGGAGTCATTTATTGAAAAACCGATGTTTTTATCTTACCCGAATTTTTTTAAAGTGTTTCGAATTGGAAACAAAAAAAATATTTAAATACCGAACTTAAGTAAGACATGTACTTTTATATACAATTTTTCTTTTTCATGTATCTAGATTTATATAAGCGTAGTTTTACAAAAATCAAAATATAAATATAGAAGTTTTTCATGCAAAATTACACAAATATAGTTGTAGATACATAAATAACAAAAATTGCAAATGAATGTAAAATTCTTACTTTAGTTTAGTATTTCTTTATATTTTTTGACTTTCCAATTCTAAACACTTTAAAAAATTCATGAAAGATAAGTACGTCGTTTTTTCAAGATTTGACTCCCTATCACCTTAAAGGTAGAATTTAAAAAACGCACTTCGGACTTTGCCTAGTTTATACATACTTATAGTCCGTACTCACATTTTTAGGGTTTCGCTTGGATTTTTTGTTAAAATGTGGCAACCGACTTTATTAGAATACTGACTTTATATTCATCTTATAGTCAATCTGAAATCTTATTTTTAAAGAAAATTATTATACAGTGCGAACCTAAAGTAAATCCCCCCCCTGCTAACTTTTGAAAGGTTATGTTTTTGATTCTGAAAATTTGTCTACGGAGGACTCAAATCGCGAACTTTCTAACAAAGGTATTTTTGATTTTGTGGAATTTCCGGTTATACCGAAAGTGGATGGCAACTTTCTTATTTTAAACGGACCACCTAGTACATTTTTGCATTTTCGTGTTCTCCATAAAAATATCATTAAATTGACCTACCGTAGAGTGCTCTACTATTAATACTTTCGGAATTACGCCCATTCGAAAAATCGTATTTTTATGCAACTTCATTTACACCGGAAGTAGAAAATTAACGAACTTAAGGTTAAACATAATTTTATTTAAATTTAATGTTATTAACTTAATTGCAAAAGAAAATCATTTAAAATAAGGAAGTTGGGGCAGTTGGCTCCAACTTCCGGTGTAAATGAAGTTGCATAAAAATGTGATTTTCAAATGGGCGTAATTCCGAAAGTATTAATAGTAGAGCACACTACGCTAGGTCAATTTAATGGTATTTTTATGGAGAACACGAAAATGCAAGAATATACTGGGTGTTCCATTTAAAATAAGAAAGTTGCCATCCACTTCCGGTATAACCGGAAGTTCCACAAAATCAAAAATACCTTTATTAGAAAGTTCACAATTAAATACTTTAGTGGACAAATTTTAAGAATCGAAAACATAACCGTTTAAAAGTTAGTAGGGGGGGGGGGGTATTTTCTTTATGTCCGCACTGTATGTGCATTACTAAAAAAATACACATTTGGTTGTCATTTAAAATTTTAAAGATAGTTGTTGTTTCGGGTAATTCCGGTTTGTTTTGGAAATTACGAATTGCACCAAATGATTATTTGGGTTCACTTTGTACTTAGTAAGGGCTCTCGAAATAAAGAGGTGGTACAAGTGGTCTGGGACACCTTGTATAATGAAGAATAACGGACCCAGGATGCTCCCTTGTGGAACTTCGTATGTTATTGTAAGTGATCTGTACAACATACTGGACTCTATTACTGAGGTACGAATCAATAAACTTTAGTGATGTTCCTCTACCACAGTACTGGATTGTATCCAGTAGAAAGCTATGTGACATTAGATCTAAAACCTTTAATATTTTATGATCCTCTAAGGCACTTTAAATTTTCTGTAGTAGGTCCATAGCTGCGTCCGTAGTTTTTGCCCTCATAAATCGGTATTTGTTTATCATGAAAAATTTCATTTTTTCCATATATTCAGTTATCCGTGTTCACAAATACTTTGGATAATATTGGGAGGATCGACATTGACCTATAATTTGCATCATTGGACTTATCGCCTGATATGTAGATTAGGACTATTTAAGCGTGTTTCAGTTTCTCAGGAAAGACACCTTCTATAAAACAGTTATTTATGATGACACTCAAACTGAAATATAGTAATTTTTCAAGGAATTTTATTTTTTATCCAATTACCCTCGAACACCAACCACCTTTTAGAATATCTCAAAATAAATTCTTGTGTAAATGACATCAACACTACCACCTCCAGGATGAAAGGATCTTTAATAAATCATCCATGCAAGTAGTCAAAGAATTGGGGTCAGAAAATTCTTCAGATTGTACCGTTGATATAATTCCTAAAATTCATTTTTTTATAGATAGGGACTGCATTTACGAATTTAATGTGAGATTACGATTCTAATTTTCAAATTACCCACTACCCACTAAACCACTACCTTTGCTAGAAAAATTAAATGTGAGTTCAAGAATTTCTACTTTATCTTATTGACTGAAATTAGTTACGAAAAATAAAAAATTAAGATTTGATTTTGTTGTTATTGTTATTGGTTAGACAAATTCGACAGGCATAGGTCAGGATGGATCATATGTGAGGGAGTTGTAAAGAAATAATTTTTTGTTAGAAATTACAGATTTTTTCATATGAAATAGTCAAGTCTGCCGATAGATTGATATGAACGGTTAATAATGATTTCTTTGTGTTTTGTGAATTTTAATATGGTGTTGAGAGTTAGGCCGAGATATTTAGTATTTTTGCTCCAGTTTAAGATGGTATTTTCAATTTGAATTTCGTAGGGATCTAGTGGCAATTGTTATATGTTCAGCGTATTGACCAAGGAATGTATGATCGAGTGATGGAAGAGAATGTCGCTCAATAAAGGATAGTGCAAAGCCCTGAGGGACACCAGTTTCCATTGTTTTGGAAGGAGGACGAAGTAGGATGCTATCAATCTAATTAATTTTCTAGGAAATTTAATTTGATTAACTTATAAATCTTTCTGAAGTACCACACGCTGTCAAAAGCATTGTTTTCGAAACCTTCTGAGATGATGCCTGTATGTTTTTTTTTAGCTCTTGTGAGGTGGATTTACCAAAGGTGAAGCTGCATTGAATCTCAGGGATGATGTTAGTATCTGTGAATGTCAATGTGAATACTAGGAGTCGTTTTAAGATTACGTTTTCAAAGATTTTTGCCAAATGGCTTAGGAGACTGATAGGTTGATAATTTTGAGGGAATCTGGGGTCTTTATGTTTTCAAACTCTAGGGAAGTATGAGCCCAGCGTTAATGATATTGTTCAAGTGAACTATAATTAATTTTGGGAGCAGTTTTAAAAGTTAGATTTGATTATTTATTTACGAAATTTTTGATTTTGTCCGCTATTTCTGTAGGACTAGAAGATTTGGTATAAGTGGAGCGATTGAAAGATTTTTTAACGAGTTTTCCCATCTTTTCAATGTGTCTGAATTTTTGAAATTCCAGATGGTCTTAGATTGCTTCTGCTTTTACAGGGTTGCTAAAGGCTAGGCTGTTGGAGAAATAAATGATGTGACTAGTTTTTTTTTGGTAAGATTTTTGTTTAGAGTTTAGATTTTGATGTGGCTTTCATCATCATTAATGTCGTCGAGTACTTCGTCCCAATTTTTTCTCTAACTAATAAAAGGTCTTATTTGATTTCTAAATTTAAACAGTTCATGAGGGATTTATCAATTGTATCTCGAAATTTTCTGGCTTCAACTTTTTGTGAAATATGGTTGGGAATATTTGGTTTTTTAACAGATAATTTACGTTGATAAGAAGATTTTTTTGAGGGCGGAGTTTATATCTATTTGGTGAGTTTTTGAGCGATGTTGTCTAAATGATAAGAATTTTTTAGATATTTATTGGAAGGTTTATACGAAGATGTCAATAGAGTTACAAAACAATTTACGTTAAAATGAATGATATTACTTCAGTGCCTTGATAGTTTTACAAGTGAGGCAACTTTGGATTGTGATGAAAAACCGATACTAATTCAAAGTACAAAATACCAAGAACTTTTAGTTATTCGTTAGAAAAGTTTTTCACCTATAAAACAGTTTATAACTAATGGTGCAATTCTGGGTAAATCTGAAAGTCCTTACAGGAAAAATCTGTAAGTTTTGTTATATGGGTTGTAATGGACGGTTTCCTTGGTAACCTTACAGATATTTGCTGTAAGAGCTTACAGATTTGCTCAGAATTGCACCATAAATGTGAATATTGAATTTACTCTGAAGGTATTAGCTATGACAAATTACTCTGATCATCCAGAAATACAATGTATAGATATACTTTGTACGCTCTAAGTAACTATAGTGGCACACACCTTAAAGTGGACATTATACCTCCATACACGTCATAAATCCAACGATTCAAGAGCTACAACAATTTTTGGAAAAATGTTAATTGTGATCCTTATGTATTATTTTATAAGGTGGAGAGAAATTGTCGCATCAGTACATGAGAGTTTTTGTTTTATATATTTTTTTATTTATTCTGTTTACATAATTCTTTATATTTTTGATTCAAAAATGTGAATGAAAATATAAACCATCAATGTTTTATTTAGGAATTGTTTGAATAATGCTTTTACGAAATGTTCTCTTTAAAATGAGGATAGAATAAATGCTTTATTTTGATGAAAGTGGTGTAAAGGTGCTATTGCAAAATAAAGTACATTTAACTGATTTAAATTCCTTCGGCAAAAACCTTAATGGATTAGGTACTTTTACAATTGTAAAATGGAGGTCATTTGATTATTTAGTATTTAGGTGAAAAAAATGTATTATCATAAGACCATTAATTTAGATATTTACTAGAATGTTGAGTAGAATTTTGATAAGTAAAGGTGCTTAGAATTTTATAGTTTTGAACTATCTAGCCTTAATTTGTAATCGTCTTCCTGTCATTAAATTATCACTCGTTTAAAACATTTAGCATTGTTTGTAATTTTTTGTTGATAAGATTAGTTGAGCATTCAGCATTTGATTTTTTGTGTGAATAAAAAGTTTTAATTTCGCTTCCATTTGTTTCAGGAGCAACAGGTGCTGTGTAAATGGGAAGATGTCGTAAAAAGAAGGCGGCGTGAAAATAAAAGTTTTTATCTGGAAAATGTTGGAAAGGGCACGCACGCATCCGGTGCCGCCGTACTGCCCCGCAGGGATGAACGCCTCGGCGTGTTTATTGTGGTAGTGTTTTTTGGTGAGATAAAGAAAAATGAGCGGCGCGCCACTGATCGAGCTGCCTTTTCTTGAAACGGCGGCTAAACTGAGTAACCGAAGCAGTGGAGGCGGTGGTGGAGCTGGTGGAGAGGATTCATCACCGATCGAACAGTTTTTTCTTGCTGATATGACGCAGGGCGTCAACGGAACTGTCCTCGGTGTCGCCGGCACCTCGACGCCGACCGGAAACGGGATCAACTCTTTTTATTTTTACAAGGTGAGGTTTTTATCTGATTGATACCACATGTATCATTCAATCAACGCAAACCGCATTTCTAGAGGTCATAGGGTGCAATTGGAAAAGAAAATCGCTTGGCGATTTTAAAACATCGACATCACGTTCAAATTTTTAAAAATTCATACCCGTGGCGCATGAATATTGAATATGTAGTATTTTTATCAAATTATGTCCAAAATCTGGTGTTCTAACACTTCATCGACGCTCCATTTCATTGAAGACCGGGAGATGGTGACAGATTTCAGGTGACGATTTTCTCGTTTATGCCTTTCAGCTTTCAGAAGTCTAAAAGGCGGAGGAGACGATATCTCACCCAAGACCGGCAGATATACTTTTTCAGCACCGAATTCTCACCGATCAAGGGCCGAAATCTCACCCATTACAATGGCGGATACAGAGAAGCTGCGATAGGGGCGAACACCCCCACCCCCCAAAGACACCCGAAAAAATATGCAATTTTTCTCCTCTTGAGTTCTAAGATTTTTATGAGGGTTACCAACTTCAAAGTTTTTAACTCTCAAAATTTTGACGTTTTTGCTAATATTTCTAGTTTTTATGATTTATTTAAAAACGCTCCAATAACCAGATTTAAAAGTTCATCAAGCTTCCAGTAACATTTTGAAGAACCTAAAGACTTTTTGGATGAGCGCGTAATTTCAATTTTTCATAAAATTTAGGCGCCGTCCAATTTTAAACCTTTCTAGTTTTTATTATGAAAGTTACCGGAGTTAAAAAAGATAACAAAAAAGAGAACTACAATCTGATTCAGTTTTTCCAAAATACATCCGAGAAATGATAAGCAACTTTTGTTTTTCAATTGGTAACATGAGAACAAACAATTGATACCAAGAACCAAAAGCCTCATTTTAACTTCAAAATGAAGTTTTTCAAAAAAAAGTAGATACCATACTGAACAAAATTATCTAATTGCTTTTTTGATTGTTTTTAAAACTAAGTGGGGCCTCTTAAATTTCCCGTGTTAAAATTAACGTATCTGGATGAAATTTAAAGACTAAATCTAAAAAATAAATACTTGATTCTAATAAAATCATTGATATTAAAAAAATATAAAGGAACCCTAAAAATCACTAAAATTTTGAACTTTTAAAATAGTTGTAACACACCAAGAATGAGTATTTTTAAAAATAAATTTCCAAAAAAGTTCCTATGAGGAAAAAATACTTAAATAAGCCCATTTTATAGGAAATTGTCTAAATTTTATAATGGAACTAATTTTGTAAGTCTAGCTTCAGTGGAAATGTCATTTTTGGCGTTCAAAGTGCATAGAAAGATTTCATTAAAAACGTCAGTTTAAATAAAAGCGTCAAAAAATTTTTAAATTGGATTCCAAAAAAGTCCCCATTGCAAATTTTATTCTTTAAATGGTCCATTTTGTTAAAAATTAACCAAATTTTATAATAAAACTTATTTTATAATCATATCTTGACTATAAATGCCCTTTTTAGGTCATTAAAATACGATTAAATTTCCTAAAAAAAATAACTTCAATTGGTTATATTAAATTTATTTTTTGGCCCATGATTAATTTTAGACTTTCGTATTATAGATTATTATATACCAGTTGTTTTGATACATTTGTAATATTGCATGGTGGCATTTGCATATAATCTTTGTCAAGAACTTCAACAAATTAACTCTTTGGATTTTTTTCTAGTATTTGCTCTTTGCCATTTTCAGAGTCTAATTCCATTGGCTTTTCATTGTCCTTAAAACTCCAACGTCTAACAGTTACTGTGTGTAGAATGAGGTGGGAGTTTTAGAATAGATATTTCATTATCAATTGCTTCCTTTATCAATTTACAAGAGATATGATAAACATGTCCAGTATAGGTGGACATTCTTTTGGGATGTTCTGCAGAACCTTAATCTTTAATATAAGCTCAAAAATTTTGTTATAATTTTATCGAAACTAGCAGTTTTTAAGTTTTTTATCAAGTTTTTAGAATTTTTTTATACACCAAAAATGAGTATTTATATAATCAATTTTCAAAAAAGTTTCTGAGAAAAATATTACTTAAATAAGTCTATTTTATAGGAAATTTTCTAAATTTGCTAATGAAATATAATGATTTTGTAAGTCTAACTTTAGTGGAAATGTCATTTTTGGGCGTTCAAATGTTTTATCAAAAAAATTATTTTAAATAATTTCAATTAATTTATCATTAGAAAACCTTATTTGCTACCCACTTTTCAAAAATAAATTTGATAGAAAAAAATCTTTATTCAACGTTAATTTAAATTGAAATAAAATAAGAATTTTTTTTAATGATATTTACTACTTAAAAAATTGCTCATATGGAAATTCAATTTTCATTTTCAAAAAAATTTTGTCGCCATGGCCGGAAAACCAAAAGGTTGAAATTATGACGTGAACTTGTGATTGAAAATGACAATTTTCTCGTTTCTGGCAATTGAAAGTATGAAAGTTTTCATCATGAAACGCCCATTTCTTATGTAATTTTGTATGCAACTTTTACTGAAGGAAACACATTTTATTTCAAACGATGGCAACAATTAGGGTGTTTAAAAGGACCCACCGTAAATCAGTCTAAAAAATAATTGAATAAAAAATTGCAGAGACAATTTTTCACAATAAAATTAATCTTGTGTTTGCAGCCCCTTTCCTCACACGACAACCACCTTGATTATTTTAAATGGAAATCGGTGATAAGGTATTGTCGATGAAACATTATTTTTCTTTGTCAAAGAAAAGGTCAATTCTAAACGAATTAGATTAATAATTAGATTACATCTTCAAAGCAATCGGCTTGGCGTACAGTAAATTGAGTAAATCATTTAATAATTGAAATTATACTCTGAGCACCACATACCACTAGCTTGAGCTCACTCCATTCAGGGTGGTGATAAAGTTTGGAACAAAATTGGTAGTTACCGTATTCATTTTTTTGAGAAAATCGCTCGGACAGGTCAATTTTGTTTTTTAAATGCCATTTTTTGGTATAAAAAATGTTACTGACGTCACTGGTGATTTAGCAATGACGTCATCATCGATTTTTTTAATGGAAACCCCCACTTTTTTACTCATTTTTAGTAGATCACTTAAACGATGATATAAAAAAGAATTAAATTTGTAAACAAATTTATCAATAAAAATTCGTTCTATTTCAAAAAAGGAAATTTTTATACAGAGGGGTGCACAAAAAACGGCCAATAATGTAGCTTCCTTACTTCTTATCCGATTTTAATAAGTCAAATTAAATGGTTTGTAGAATACTACTTTCAGATAATAATAGATTAATTTTATTTTTGAAAAGATCAGAGGACGAAGAGGCCATTTTTCTTTTTCAAATTGCAACATAGCTTTTTGGATTGAAAAAAATCACAAACAAAAATAATCTAAACCAATTAAACCAATCATTTTTTAAATTTTTTTTATTATTATTTTTTTTAAATTTAATTTAATTGTTTTTTTTTGTTTTTGTGTTTTCAATTTTTTTATTTTTTTAAGTTTTGTTTTTTAATTTATAAAATAAAAAACTGAAATCTCAAAAACAGAAAAAAAAACAATTGAATTAAATTTAAAAAAATTAATAATAATAAAAAAAATGTTAAAAAATTATTGGAATAATTTTTGTTAATGATTTTTGTAAATGATTTTTTTCAATCGAAAAAGTATGTTGCCATTTGAAAAAGAAAAGTTGCCTCCTCCTCTGATGTTTTCAAAAATAAAATTAATCTTTTATTATCTGATAGTAGTATTCTTCAAACCATTTAATTTGACGTATCACTTATTAAAATCGGTTAAGAAATAACGAAAGAATAAAATTTTTAATTTACCTTTTATTGAAATCAGCCAAAATAAATATTTTATGTACAACATTCAAATCTTTCAAATTTAATAGTAGGTACAAATTAATTTTAAGTTTACATTAAAAAAATTTTTTACGAAAATTTGTTTAAAAATGCAATCATTTTTTTATGTCATCGTTTAAGTGACATAAATTTCTATCAAAACCTAGTGAAAAAAGTGGAGGTTTCCATTTAAAAAAATCAATGATGACGTCATTGCTAAATCACCAGTGACGTCATTAATATTTTTTATACCAAGAGATGGCATTTTACAAACTAAAATTGACCTAATCGAGCGATTTTCTTAAAAAAATTAAATGAATTACTTTATCCTCGCCCTGTATTGTGCAATGGAAAGGATTGATTTGTTGGTTGCTACACGTTTAATAATTCTGCTTAGTATATTAAATTAAACACATATTTTTTTTTACGTTTTCTGTAGATTTCAAGGTGCAATTGAAAGGAAATGCTTCGGTTCTTTTAATACTATCATAAATGGAGCTAAATTCATTAATAGATTGTTGGGAATGGGTGAACATATGCCTCTGTAATTTGATTTCTTGGTTATGCGCGACATCAACCGAATATTAAATATCCTTCTAAGGAAGTATCGGAGAATATAATTAATGTAGCTTAGAAAATGTATTTATCATCAGTCCCTTAAGGGATAAGTAGTGCATTAGACCTAAAGGGTAACCATTTAAAAAAACAAGGCTCGTGCTTTACCTCAATGGTGGTGTGGAAATGAGTACATTTACATATTATATCTATCTATTTAAAAATTAATCAATTAGAACACCAAAACACTGCAACTGTAATAGGAAGGAGAAATTTCTCAGTTTCTGTTATAAATTGAAAAAATCTTCAACTAAAAAGTTAGGTTAGGTTTGACATATTATTTTTTAAGTTACAATTGTTACAGGCAGGGCCGAATTTAGGCATGGGCAACATGCTGCCCAGGGGCCCCCAATTGAATTTTGGAAGCCCGCACCCAATTAGAAAAATAAAACGCCATTTTATAAAAAATCGATCAAACCTTAACTTTCATAATCTTATAGGAGTAGATTTTATTTAGTTATGTTATACAGAATACAATAGGCAATGAATGATTAAATTATTTACATTTGATGAATCTCTTAGACAATTTGCTCATTTGAAAATTAGAAAATTTCCACTATATTTTATGCAATTTCGAAAAAAATTTTATGTTTCATTATTTGTCCAATATACAGGGTGTCTCACTTTTTTTCCAGCAAATTTTTTTCGATAGTAAATGTCATTCTAAACAAAAAAATTCGTATGAACTATTATGTTTTTTCGACTCCTTAAAAAGTTACAACAATTTTAAAATTGATCAATTTTTATGTTTTTTGTGGATAATATTTTTTCTTATTATATTTTTTTTTATTTAAATCAATTATTATTTGGATTTTTTTCTTTGCCAAATTGGTTTTTTTGAACATTATTGGTTATTTTTAAAATAAGTAAACGACGATATTAAATTTACCTCGGTAAAATTTAGCATTGGCTTAAAGATATACAAAATCCAAAGCATACTTGATTTAAATTAAAAAAAAATTAAATTAAATGAATTTAATACAGGGTGTCCCACAAAAATCATTAAATTTATGAAATTTTAAAATGGCTGTAACTTTTTAAGGAGTCGAAAAAACATAATAGTTCGTAGGAAATTTTGTGTTCAGAATGACATTTACTATCTAAAAAAAATTTGCTGGAAAAAAGTGAGACACCCTGTATAACTACAACGATAACGCTTGACTGATGATATTAGACCTGAAAACTAGTCGATTTGGCCCTATTATTATCTATATAAAAAATATATCTCTAATGAGTTTCTAAAGTTAATTTAAAAAAAAAATTTTTTGTTGTGGCCAAAGTACTAAAGAGTTTAATTTTTATAAGAAATCCCCATTTAGTAAAAATTTTACCAATCCTTGATTACTCGAAATGGTATTAATTGATATGAGAAATGAGAAGACATTAAAAACTTAAAAACTTTTTCAGTGTTGTAATTTTAATTTAATGGGGTAATTCTGAACAAAATATGATAGCCGTAACAGCGATGTTAAATTTGACAGTCACCCTAATGTCAAAAAACGCTATTCTGTAAACTTTACTGTAACTTAACGGCAATGTAAAATAACATTTCGGCATTGTACATTAATATAATGTATTATTTTGATCAATTATACATTAATGTATTATTATTATTTTGATCGATGTTGTTTTAACACCGAAAATATTATTTCAAATAACCGTTAAGTTACTGTAAAGTTTACAAAATAGCGATTTTTTTGACATCAGGGTGAGTGTCAAATTTAACAGCGCTGTTACGGATAACATTTTTGTTCAGAATCACCCCATAAAACTTGTTTTCTTTTGCAGAGAAATAAAAGAGAAAGATTTTTTGTTAACTATAAATATTGCATAGGATGTTCGACATTTGAATAAAATTTAAAAAATGATTTAGTAAATGGTAAGAAATTGGACAACAAAACCTTTCAAAAAATCTAAAAAATAATCATGAAATTATAACTGAAATGTACTGTAATTAACACCAAATTTCTAGTCTTTACCTCAATGCATATTCAAATATGTGTCAAAAAATCTTCTTTTAGACACAATATTTAAAGGCCTGTAGCTACGCTAAGAAGTAAAATGAGATATAGAATGATATAAAATTGTTTTCTTAAGGGGCAGCCGAACGGTTATTTAATTGAGACTTTACAAGCTATTAAATAAATTTATTCAAACATCTTTCTTCCCTGATTAGACACTATATATATGTTTCCATTAAAGTAAAAATATTTTTAAAAAGATGGACAAATTCACGTAAAGTCTCAATGAAGTTATCCAATGTAATTTAAATGGGAAAATTAGTTCATGGTAAGTTTCACAGGCAAAGTAGATGGCGCGAGCATGAATAAACTGCATGAAATATATTTGGACCCGCCTTCTGGGCGGACTCTGATACTGATAAGTTTATCTTTTTCTCTCGCTTACCGTTTACTCAATAAATTATTATAATAAAACCAAATCCCTATATTCATACCGTTCAACAAAATAAATTATGCGCTTCCGATTGCCGCTTTTTAATTACAATTTTTATTAAGAGAGTAATTAATAGGAATTCCTTACACCTGAAAACCGCTTTGGAGAACCAAACAAGAGTTTTTTTTTATCAAGTAGAGTGGTCAATTGCCAGTCCCTATAAAATTGATCTTAGAGTCGCTTCCTACAATTTGGCTGCTTTATTTCGGAAAACCCTGTATGTAGATAAATAGGGCCAAATCCACTTATTTTTAGGTATATTGTCACCAGTTAAGTGTTATCGGTGTAGTTAGGGGATAGCCAGTATAATATGTATTTATACAGGGTGTTTCATTGAAAACTTCAAATGTCATTATTTGATAAATAATTAAAAAAAAAAATAACCGAAAACGTAAGACCGATTTAGTCACTCTCGCGCCGCTCCCTTAAGCGGGGGGCGTTAACCCCCAAATTTTTTTAAAGGGCAAGAGGGGTTGAGTAATATATCATTTGAAAGCTGCTTATAATTGGAATTGAACGGTATAAATTAAATTAAATTAAAATTAATCGATTTGTTTTAAAGAAAAAAAAAATAAAAACTCATAGCAATAAATAAATTTAAAAATGTTAAATTAACCCTTACCGCCAAAAAATATTTTTGTAATTAGCTAATTATTAAATACTGAACAAAAAATTGAAGAAAGATGTCCAATTTATTTTTCATGAACAATTTAATTTAATCGTAAAATGGCAATAAATAAATTTCTTTGTGAAAATGTATTTCTGCTTAGAAAATTACTTTAATTGTTTATTTAAAAATAAAATTATATTATAATTTAAAAAAAAATTATTGCAGACTGTAGATTTTTTTTAAATTTGGGTATTGCAATAGGTTTTTATTTTTTTTTTGTTTAAACGAATCGATTTATTTTAATTTAATTTATACAGTTGAATTCCAATTATAAGCAGCTTTCAAATGATATGTTACTCAACCCCTCTTGCCCTTTAAGTAATTTTGGGGTTAAGGTTCCTCGCTTAAGGGCGCGACGTGAGAGTGCTTAAATCGGTCTTATAATGTGTCCCCCTTAAAACTAAAATCGACGTGTTAGGTTATTTTTTGAAAAAAAAAATTAGTTATCAAATAATCGATATTTGAAGTTTTCAATGAAACACCCTGTATACAGAGTGGTGATTATTTCGATGCTCACCATTGGTATCTTTTAAAGTGGAGGAGATACGAGATCGGTTAAATTAGATAAAAGTTGCTCATTTTTATGACCATTAAAAATCTGAAAAAAAAATTAGAATATTTAAACTCGTTGTAAAGTTATGGCAAAAAAAAACAAAAAATGTGATTTTGGAAAATAATTTATATTTGTCTCACCATTACTCCTACATCAATGAAATTTGGTACCTTTAAATTGTGGACTATTCCGAGTTAAATGAAGTCAAAAAATGATTTTTTGGCCTCCTAGATTCGAAGCCGCGATATTCAACTTTTTTATTTCTTATGGCCGCCATGTTGAATTTTTACATCATCAGATAATAAATAATAATATATTTTCAGATTGCTAATTAACTTTAATATGTTCCTTTAGAAAATGTGTAAAATTTAAGAATTTGTATAAAAAACAAATGAAAGCAATGTTTTATGGACAGTTTCTATGGTAACCATGGAAACTGTCCAAATAACATTGATTTCATTTGTTATTTATACAAATTTTCAAATTTAATACATTTTCTAAGGGAACACATTAATGTAAATTAGCAATCTGAAAATGTATTATTATTTATTATCTGATGAGGTAAAAATCCAATGTGGCGGCCATAAGAAATAAAAAAGTTGAATATCGCGGCTTCGAATCTAGGAGGCCAAAAAAATATTTTTTGACGTCATTTAACTCAGAATAATCAACAATTTAAAGGTACCAAATTCCATTGATGTAGCAGTAATGGTTTGGAAAATATAAATTATTTTCTAAAATCACATTTTTTAGATTTTTGGCCATAATTTTGCAGTGAGTTTAAATATCTTAAATTTTCTTTCAGATTTTTAATGGCCATAAAAATGTGCAACTTTTCTTTCATTTAACCGACCTCGTATCTCTTCCACTTTAAAAGATACCAATGGTGAGCATCGAAATAATCACCACCCTGTATATTTATGTGCCCAAGAATTATTTTTTGATTTAAAAACTATAAATAATTTTATTTATATTTTTACAAAAAGTAGTCGCCCCTAAATCACTTCAGCCCAGGGCCCCGGAAAGCATTTATCTGGCGCTGGCGCTGGTTTCAGAAGTGGAAATCTGTAAAGCTATACGATAGTTTTCGTACAACGAAAAAACCATTTGTTGACTAAGTTGCTTGGTAACAGATTTTCTATATCTCTTCCTTATGCACGTTTTGTATTGATTGAAAGAAGACAGAATCCGTCACTATAGCAACATATTCAACAAACTTCAGCTTACAGACTTCCACCTCTGGTCACAGTATTGCCATTTTGAACAGTAATTTGTTTCAATGATAAAACTTTGGGAAATTCATTAGTTTATGGTCATGTATAAGTGTGCAAATTAACCAAATTGAGAATGCTGCGAGTGAAACTTGATTTTGGGTCCAGAGGTGGGATTTTGTTTCCATTTTGATATTTATCAAGCTTGTTAGAGGGTTATTCTCGAATCACACGACATGCCCCCTTATTCACTAACTCTTAACGGCAAGTGAACGACTCGTTACTTAACGATAATCGTTATTTTAAAGGTTTCGCTATTCTCTAAAAAAATTTTCTCGTTTATGAACGATGCAATCGTTCAACTATTATCGTTCATCTATCGTTATTCAACGTTAGACTGGAAGTTATCGTTTGCTAACGTTTTGAAAATTTAAATCGATTTTTTTCTATAAACAAATATAAATATAACACAATAATGGAATATGCACTCCTTTTATTAGCAGAAGAAGTACAAAGAAAGTAATAATTTCTAAAAAAAATACTTTTACTATAAATAGGTAGTAATTAAAGATTAAGTTTATTTCTTTTTTGTGGATTTACCTTAAATTAAAAAAAATTAATATTTTCTTTAGAGAAGAATCTAGAAATTTGAAAAGACAAATGAGGGATAATTCAAATCTTTTTGAATTACCAGAGAATATTTTTCGTCAACTGTATAGACGACTCCCCAGATATCTGTGTTTTCAATTATTTAATGATATTCAACCTTATTTACAACCAACAAAAAGAAGAACGAAAATTCCACCTGTTATAAAATTTGTTACCGCTATGCATTTTTTTTGCCCATGGCAGTTATCAAAAAAGTGTAGAAGTAGACTACCAATGTGAATTATCTCAGGCTTCAGTGAGTAGATCTATATCTGAAGTAACAAATGTAATAAACGAGCACCTGGCGAATAACTATATTAAATTTCCCACTACTTTACAAAATATTACTAGAGTCAAACAGGGATTTTTCGAAAAGTATCAGTTTTCAGGAATAATTGGGTGCATCGATGGTACTCACATTGCAATAGTTCCTCCACCAGCTAATGATGCAAATTACCCAGGAAATGTATTTATTAATAGAAAATCGTTTTACAGTATAAACGTACAAATTATATGTGATTCTGATTTAAAAATTTTGAATATGAATCCACGATACCCTGGATCAGTTCATGATTCGCGATTTTAAAATTATGTGCGCCCCCTGGTGGCGAAAATAGGAACCTCTAAAGCCGATGAATACCTTTTTGATTATACTCATTATAATATGTTATCGTTTTCAATTTTAGTTTGAAATAAAAAATCTGTTGATGTTTTGTTGCATATTAGGTATAAAATTGCAATTTAAACACACAATATGACACTGACAATTGTAACTAACAGCGCCCTCTAGCTACTATTCTTATTAAAAACGTTCGAATGTCGTAACCTTTCGTTTAAAGGTCGACTTACGAACGAGCGGTGATAGAGAATACAATTTTAACGATTGTCGTTATACGGAACGTTAAAATTTTTCTAAACGATTATCGTTCGTGAACGACTCGTTCACTAACGTCAATTTAGTGAATAAGGGGGATGATGTCATATACGACTTTTATCATTCTATCCTTGTCATTGAAATATAAAATAAGAGTCTGTCCTTGTCGGGTCGTATACGATGTTGTATCGTGTGCTTCGAGAATACCCCCCCCCCCCACCTTCCTATTGAGTTTTATCAAGCTTGATAAATATGAAGATAGAAACAAAATCCCACTTCAGATCCCGACATGATTCTTTAAACAAAATATTATGCGACATCCGTTGTTTGAAAATTTGTTTATAAGAAGTTTTGAAATTAGTTTTAGGGCTTTGTATTATCTTTGAGTACGTAGGTGAATTAAGGTGTTGAATCGATTTTTTGTTCCGGAAAGATGCGTAACTTATAATTGTAGGGGCTAGGGGAGGCTTTGTTTGGTGCGCACATTTGGCGTCGCGAGTAATCCGCGGCCGAATAAATATAAATTACGATGGTTCTTGCTAATGATTTCCATTTCGGGACTCGAAGGCGAAGGGAGCCAATCTAATGGATACGCAACGCAGCTCTGCATTTCCTGAACATCCCGGGGGTTCGTTTACTACGTTACCAGAGTACACGGCCTGAATAACATCCCGATACGACCACCTCCCGCTGCACACTTTCCGGAATTATATAATTAACGCGACAAGGGTGCGCAACTTAATTACTTTTCGCTGCTCAATTTGGTACTACACTAATTATTGTTTGAAAAAAAAATGAAAAGATATTTTTACCGAATATTAATAAATTATATATTTTACGGGTTAAGCGAAAAGAAATTGAAAATCGCTTATCTAAACCATTTTTCACGGCAGTTATCCGTGCATAAATGGCGGGATAAAAATGTAAAAAGCTTGGATTTCAGGCGGACAGGGTACGGATTCGCTCGAGATAACTCCTTGGGGCTTCGCCGGACAATTGCTTTAATAAAGAGGAAATGCCCAGGAGACCAATTGCAAATGGCGGCTGCAATACATTGCAATTCAGCTGGAAAAAAACGCCGAAGGGTATCGATAAGATGAACTTAGACATAATTCCCAGAAATGGAGTTCAAATAAAAAATCTATATAAAAAATTTAATAGTTCTTTATGGAAACATCAAAACCAGAAGCATGTAAACTCTTCTCAGCAATTAAAATTAATTTAAACAAGTTGAAACAAAGAATTTCATTTAAAATCCTTTGTGCTCCAGAATATAAGAAAATGGAATTTAAAACCGACTTTTTTCTTTCCTTAAATATTACAAGTATTCTCAGTTATTAACTTCTCAAATCTATCTAAACCGGCTTAAACACCAATTACAACGATTTTATTTCAATTAAATTATTTTTAGGGAAAGTTGACTTTAACATTTTTTCTTTTACGTTAACTAAAATAATCTGATTTCTTTAAACATAAGGTGAAGTGTGGGGTAAGTGCAGATAGATAGGGTTTGCACCTATTCAGGGTGTCTCATTTTTATTCCAGCAAAATTTTCTGAACAAAAAAACTCCTATGAACTAATAGTTGTGTGTTTTTTACAAAAAGAAAATTATCGTTTTCATATAGGAATTAGGGTAGACATGAAATGAAAATCAAATGAACTATACATACAATATTGTAAATACAGGGTGTCCCTAAAAGGTCTGTACAAAACGATACCACATACTCCTGAGACCAAAATAAGACGATTTAACCAAACTTATCTTTATCCAAAAGTGCTTCGTTAAGGTGCTACAGACCATTAAAGTTCTTAAAACTATTTTGTATTTTTTAAATTACTAAAAATTGGCTCATACGATCATAACATAATTTGGTATGTGGCTATGTAATGGAAAAAAGTATTTCTAGACAATTTGTTTTTACTTTTTCACGTTATGTAAGTGGTCAAGAATAGATCATCGACATGCAAAATTTCTTATAACTTTTTAATGGCCGAATAAAAATTTATAAAACTTTTCTTGTAGCTAAACAGTGTAATTATAAACTTTTTTGTTTCTTACAAAATTTTTCTATCTTCTTTATTTTAGGCAGAAAAAATTATTTCCATGTGGTACATAACCTAACTTTGGAAAAATATTTAATTTTTCGTTAAAAGGTCTGTACAAATTAACACAGTATATTCCTGAGATCAAAATGGAACGATTTAACTAATTTTATCTTTATCCAAAAGTGCTTCCTTAAGCCTCTATTGACCATGAAACTTATTTAAAAAGCTAAGATTTTTTAAGGTCGCTAGACACTTAACGAAGCACTGTTTGATAAAAATAAGTTTGGTTAAATCATTTTATTTTGGTCTCAAAAATATGTGGTGTTACTTTGTACAGAGCTTTTGACGAAAAATTTAAATATTTTTCTAAAGTTAGGTTATGCACCACATGGAAATATTTTTTCTGCCTAAAATACAGGAGTTAAAAAATTTTTGTAGGAGACAAAAAAAGTTTATAATTACACTGTCTAGCTACAAGTAAAGTTTTTTGAATTTTTATTTGGCCATTAAAATGTTATAAGAAAATCTGCATGTCGATGACCTATTTTTGACCACTTACATAACGTGAAAAAGTAAAAACAAATTGTCTACAAATAGCTTTTTTCATTACATAGCCACATACCAAAATTTTTTTATGACTGTATGAACAAATTTTTAGTAATTTAAAAAAAAAACAAAATAATTTTAAGAACTAATATTTAGATGATGACGGCAACTAACATTGTATTAATGCAATGTTAGTTGGGTTTAATCCCGACATCGTTGTCGAATTGTGCAAAATGGTGTTAAAAATTCTCAACTTCAAACGCCTTTTCTGAATCCCACGCATATTTTCATGACCCAAGATTTTACAAAATCAAATATTTTACTTTTCTATACATGTGGTATGAATATCAATATTGGAACACGATCCACCCAGAGAACGATAACCTCCTTTGGCTGATTTGCTCGAGCAAATCACTTTCTTCTCTTTTTAGTTCTATAGGAGAAAATTAGATAGAATATTATTTTCTCAAATTTACTCGAGCAAAGTTTGTAAAGAAACATAACTAGTATGTTTTTTCGACTACTTAAACTCAAAAAGTTTCAGCTTATTTAAATCAAGTGTGCTTTGGATTTTGTATATTTTTGAGGGCCAGTCGGCAGTCCACTTGAACGATAATGCTTTTTCATCGACAACGGTTTCATCGACTCGACCGTTTCATCGACATTGACGTTTTATCGACATTACATTTTCATCAACAACCATTTCATTGACACTACCTTTTTATCGACCAACCTGTTCTTCAACAAGGGCGTTTCATCGATACTACTTTTCATCGACAACCATTTCATCGATTAATCTTTTCTTCGACAAGAATGTTTAATCGACATTACTTTTCCATCGACACAGACGTTTCATCGATATTACCTTTTCATTGACAACCGTTTCATCGACAATCAATTTCATCGACTTTAACAATTTTTCGACAATGTCGTTTCATCGAGCACAGTCAATATTGGCGATGAGAAGCTTTTGTCAAAGTGAAGGTTTGAAGATGAAAAGGTAGTATCGATAAAACGGTTGTCTATACGTCTGTATCGATGAAATTGTTTAATTTAAAAAAAATAAATTATTAAAACATGCATTGACAAAAATATATACAGGGCGAGTCAGACCACCCGTAACAGTCTTTTATCTCAAAAACAGTTTGTCGCACATTGATAGTATTGTAAGTCGTGATAAATAGCAAAATGACATATATCATTTTCCCTGTATTCTTTAAAGAATTTGAGGTTAAATTCGAAATATTTACGTTTTGCCTAATAACTTTTATATTTTCGAAACTTATTGTATTTTTTTTGGCTTTACGGTATCAAATTAATATTAAAACAAGGCCCAAAAGACAAATATAAAAATGTTAATTTTAACGAGATTTATTTATAGCAAATTTTGCTTGCTATTTATCATGCTATACAGGGTGTCCCATTTGACGTTGGACTGTATGGGTATCTTTGTTATTAATGGAGATAGAAAGTCGGTTAAATGGACAAAGCAGTAGAAATTATTTTCCAATATTAATAATTCATTTACAAAAAATTTGAATATCGCATCGTTCCAACGCTATCTTCAAAAAACAAGAAAATGCGATTTGTAAAATATAGCTATAACTTCTTTATTTTCTGTGGTACCAAAAAAGTTTTTTGACATAATACAGACAATTTTTGTGTACAATGCAGTAAAACAAATGAATATTTTTTTTCGCTAACGGACTGACCGGAAATGAGCCAAACTTATTTTTTTCTTATGGCAGCCATATTGGATTTATACATATTCGGAATCAGTATTTTCTTCTGAGTAATTTGGTATACCATATGTTATATTAAAAAAAATAAAATTATTTGATTTTACAAACTAACATTGGACTTTAAGAGATGTAAATTGTCAATAACTATTTAAAATATTAAATGTAAAATAAATATTAACACATATGTATTGACAGTTTACATCTATTCAAAGCCATTTTTGGTTAGTAAAATAAAATTATTTCTATTTTTCTTAAAATATTACACATGATATATCAAATTACTCAGAAAAATACACTAATTCCGAATATGTGTAAAACCAATATGGCTACCATAAGAAAAAAATAAGTTTGGTTCATTTCCGGTTAATCCGTTAGCGAAAAAAAATATTCATTTGATTTACTGCATTGTACACAAAAAATTGTCTGTATTAAGTCAAAAATTTTTTTTGGTACCCCCGAAAATATCGAAGTTATAGCCATATTTTGAAAATTTTATTTCAAGATAGCGTTGGAAACATGCGATATTCAAATTTTTTGTAAATGAATTATTATTATTCGAAAAAATCTCTACTAACAAAGATACCCATGGAGTCCAACGTGAATTGGGACACCCTGTATATCATGCTATTTATGCCATATGCATCACTATATTATACTATGTTGTGTAAAAAAATGCACCCCCCTGGGATGGAAGCTGGCTGCGCCCCTGTGGCTTTCCCCCTTAGATGGGTTAGTTTTGAGCAGGCCTGGGGGCCCTGGGAGAGTTTTGAATATACAGTAAAAACATATTTTGAATAGATTAAAACATTGAAGTGCCTCCAGAACTCGATGGTAGATTGAAATTACTATGTATGATCTCGCCCTTTCGCTTCAAGTATTTTATTTTATATTCAGTTTTATAAGTTTTTTTTCTTGAAACGTCATTAAAGTATAGTCTTCTGTGACGTTTAACAGGCTTTAATATGTCACTTTTTATGTTCGTTGATTCTGTGGTCACTTTGTACTGCCTGGGAGTAGAAATTACTACTTTGCACTGACAAGGAATAAAAGGGTGGAATAGAAATGAATTTTAGGCAACCCAATATATAGTAACATTGTATTGTGTGTTGTATGTAAATTAAATGTCAAATTTATTTATTATACAGGGTGAGCTAAAATGATTGTGGTTTGATATGTAGGCAACCAAATACGCAGGTTAATACAACTGAAATCTTAAAAAGAAAATCTGCTAGTAATCCAATAGCGTAGCAAATTTTTTTCCAAAATCTCCAATTTCACAGCAAATGTCAAATATTGAAAATGTTTTCTCCATTTTCGAGGCAGATGCTAACACAAAACAAAGATTTACGCAAATTAGTTTTGATAAAAACTGACGTTTATGAAATAAAAGGCACAATAACGAAATTCAAAAACCTGAAGTTTTGACACAAAGGTAAAAATTACACCTACGCCTTTGCTTTTGTGAAGTCTAGTTACTTTGTTTTGATTTTGACATGATTTTGTGTTACTATGAACTTGAAGCAAACAAATTCCCCAGATTTTTAGGCGGGAAATTTGAATAGACCATAATCATTTTAGCTCACCCTGTATTACTATTTGAAAAATTTCGACGTTGGAAGAGAAAATAGCATGTTTTATTCGGAGTAGCTTTGTGGGGTAAACCAACAAATTTTAAGTCGGCAACAAAAAGAGTGCTTCGTAAAACTTTGGCGGTTTTGATTGCTTTAAGAAAATTTGAAAAAAGTGATAACATAATTATTTATGGTGTTGATAAAATGATAAAAATAAGTATTTTTTTAAATTAAATTAAATTAAATACAACAAAAATACATAAAGCAAAAAAGGCCCTGTCAAGTTGTTATTTTAAGCATGTTCTTCAAAATAGTACAAAAAAAATTATGTTATCAATTTCTGTTCTATCAAATTTTCCAAATTTTCTAAAACAGTCAAGAGCACCCAAGCGCATATCAAAATTAATTGACAAGTCGCCAAGACACAAATTATACTCATCTTACAATGGTGGAAAAAATAAATCCGTTCAAATGTACCTCCCTCTCACCTATAAATTTTCATGTTGCTATTTTCAAAAATATTGGCAAAAAACGTTTTTGAAATTTATATTTCCTTATGGACAAATTACATGCGTCTACCACAAAACTCCAACATATTGGCCGAAGGAGAAAAGGCCGAATACAAAAGGCCGAGGTAAACAGAAGGTCGAAGGGAAAAATCCGAACGATAAAAGGGATGAAAGGGTGACACGGACAAAAAGCTGAAAGAGAAATAGCCACACAAAAAACGCCTAATTAAACAAAAGGGCGATGGAAATAACGATAAAAGGCCGATCTGGATAAAAGGCCGAAAGCAAAAAAGGCCTGTGAAGAGAAATGGCTATAAGATGTAACATATAAAATGTACTATTTCATCTTACACCAACACCAATTTGAATGATGAGTCTTGTTAAATAAATAATAATAAATACTTATGTACAAACTAACTTAACCTACATCAGCCTTTAGAATATGCAGTGTTGAGATTTGGTTAGGTAATTCATATTGGTCTACCTTATTACGATTTTATAGCTAAAATTTAAACCGATTTTGGTTTCTTCGTGCATTAGGTCATACAAGGAATACCTAACTTGGTCCAACCTGAAAGATGAAAATATTTTCGAAATTAAGGATTCTATGAAAAAAATTTCAAATAAAAAGTGTTTGTTTTTAAAGGAGAAAAAGAATGAACAAATTTAATTTTTTAAATAAATTTTGAAGTTTCTTGGAAAATTAACCTTTATCGGGTACCAAGTCATCGTATATTGTGTATAAATACAAATTTTTGAATTAAACTTTTTTTTTGTAAATTTTGTGCATATGACTTTTATTATTCGGTTTTTTTCAGCCTTTTGTCAACGTCGGCTTTTTATCGTTCGGCCAAAAGTACGTGTCGGCTTTTTTCCTTTGGTTTTTTTCCTTTAAATAATCTTTGGTTTATGAAATAAAAATTATTATTATTTAATAATCGTAAAGGGATCTTAAAATATTAACAATTCAAATGGTTTAATATGTCATTATTTAATTTTCAATGTTGTTTGGGATTAGTTTTCTCGAAAATAATTTTACTTTAGAAACTTAAAATTTTAAAAAGGACTTAACGGCTTTATTTTTAGAGCCAATGCACGGTTTATGAAACTTTAAATAAAAGCAACTTATCCTCTTACCAATATTTTAAAAATCATAATTAATTTTTAAAGGGTTTTAATAGTATATTAAAGAACGAGTTTCATAAAGCGGATTGTTTTAACGAGTCGAAGCTTAAAACGCGAGCCGCGTAGCGGGAAGTGTTTTAACTGACAAATTAGAAAAAAGCCAGTTCTTTATAATATTTTTGCTATTGTGCACTTTTTGTATTAAATTAAAATGAACATGTAAAATGTTGGAAAAAGTTGTTGGTAACAAGTATGTCATCACTGATATTTTTAAATTTACCTTTTCAGTTAGCCTAACTGCTAATCCATCTAAAGTAACTTTAAACTTAACAATTTAGGAGAATAATTTAATTTATTTGCGTACTACCAACTTCAGAAAAATAAAATTTACTAATCAGAAAAGCACCAAAAGCGGTGATTTACTGAATACTGTAGCACCGCTTTTAGCAGTAATCAGACTTAAAAGTAATTCTGCAAATTAATTTTATGAATTTAAATACTTCATTTTGGATTTTCAGAAGATATTTATACTAATAAAATTATTAAATTTCACGTAGTTACTTTCTTATTAAATGAATTTTCCTTTACTAATACTTCCATAAAACTAATAACAGGAATATTGTTATAACTATAATATAACTAAGGAAGATTTTCTTGAAATTATTTTAATATAGGAAGTTATACAATATGTTAGATTTTCCTACGAATTTTGGATTGAAAATATAATTATAAAAAGGACGTTTTTTTATTATAATTATAATTAGAATTATTAAGTGATTATTAGTTTCAGTAGTTTCTGTAATATTTATTTTGTTTTTACAAATCAAATATTGCTTAAGAGAAAGTAAATTAATTAAATGAAGATGTTTGTTGTTTGCAGTTTGCGTTATAAAAATAGGAAGAAAATGCTTTTACTTTTATACTTTTATCCCATTGATGTCTCCAGAAACAACAGACTAACTTCCATGTTTAATTTAGACTTAAAGTAAGATCCTTATCTAGTGAAAAGATTTATTACGAAAGATAAGATTTTAATGTTGCATATGCAGTGAAAATTGTAAGAAAAATGTTAGAGGAAACGACTTTAATAAATGGTTATTGTCTAATATCCAATTTTATAGCCGGCTTTATTTTGGGCTGAGTGTAAAAGAGGGCGCCCTAATCTCCTCCATAAGGAGTTGATGGAAGGAAAGAAATCCGCGACCACCCCAACACGTGCACTCTTCTCTTCACCCCTCCATAATCTATCCCCTTTACGTGATTCCAGAAAAATCCTCTGAATTTAAATATGAAGGCGATCCTTAATTAAATTAGAGATCCTATCTGTCCGTTCGAGCTCTTTTTTGGGCACTAAATTACAATTTCGCTTATTAATAATAATATATTACTCCACTCGGTCGGAGTTCACTTTTATGACGCTTATACTGCGGACCAATTTCCGAAATTTAATGTGCAGAGATTAAATCGGGAATAAATAACCACTTCATATAAAATCTTAATTCCTCCGATGAGATTAAATGATACGTGTGGGGTAGTTTTTTACCACCCTATAATAAACTGGGACATAAATGAAGCTTATTTATATGTGAAATAATTTTTTTGATTTAATTTATTGTGTATTAAAAAGATTAGCTTTTTGATATTTATTGTGCCTAATTATTATAGTAAATATAAATAACATTCATATTTTTATTAACTAATTTTTGCAGATTCTATGCACTATACCTACAATGTCTTATTACTAAAATAAATTAACTTTCAAAGAAATTATAAATTTACAATTACATATTATTAATTTTCCTGGAATAACACTGCTATTCGCTCAAGGAAAATGGCAAAGTTAAATGCATGGCAAATTTCCAGTTAATTAATGTTATAAACAACATTCAACAAAAATATCGTTTCCTTCCTGCAAGGAGTCACTAACTGACTTTTTTGATTAAATCTAATTAATTAGTTCAATTAAACCTAGTACCCTTTTGAAAGAACACAAGGTGAATAAATATGTATGTGTAAAAAAGGTAAAAACGGATTTATAAATTTTAAATCTATCTTCGGCCTGAAGTCGAATTTTTACCGTTGTGTCAATAATTCAGATTATTGTATTTAGTTATCCTACCTTCTGTTTCATAAGACTATTTTACCTAAATCTTTGTTTTGTGTTAACATCTGCCTGGAAAATAAATCATTTTTAACATTTGACATTTGTGGTAAATGATTATTATATTCATTTTGAAAAAAAATATTTGTAACGCCATTGGATTACTAGAGGGTTTTATTTTTAAAATTTTAGTTGTAGCAACCTGCGTATTTGGTTGCCTACATATCAAACAACAATCATTTTAGGTCACCCTGTATCAAAATTTTATTATGCACTAAAAACCCGATTTATTAATTTCAATACTTTCAATAAAATGAATGGGATAATTCTTTTTAAATCCAAAAAGGGATGCCTAGTAATTCATTTTATACTGAAGTGATTTCTGGAAAATTCTATTAGCGCGAAATACAGTGGAATATTAAACTCGTGAAATTACTAGGAATATAATAAAAGCCCTTTTAGTTTAAGTGGTTTATTTTTAAATAAAAGAATATATTTTATAAAAGCTGAAAATTATTATTATTTTTAGTTTATTACATACATCTGGATCGTATAAAACTATTTCATGAATTACTAAATCAATATCCGCAAAAACAATGAAAATACGTTGAATCAGCTATTTTTAATTCTTGATAACACCTTTTTTAAAACTTGTGAGAAAACAATAAAAATATTTATACATAGACATTAGTGGTGCAGATCTGTGTGAGTAAAACTAAAAACCAAAATAATTGCGGCTTATAAATTTCTAAAAATTTCGACCATTTTTACACCAAAATATTTTCTTTAAAAAAAAATACCGCAAAAACAGTACCTTATTTTTTCAATTGTCAATATACTTTATTTCAAAATTAACTAAGTAGTGCATTTAATTAAATATCTACATAAAAGAAGAAACAGATTCATATACAGGGTGAGCTAAAATGATTGTGGTTTGATATGTAGGCAACCAATTACGCAGGTTGATACAAGGAAAAATTTTAAAAGAAAGTAGTAATCCAATGGCGTAGCAATTATTTTATAACAAATTTCAAATCTTTAAATGATAGCCTTAATTTTCGATGCAGATGCTGATACAAAATAAAGAATTAAGCAAAGTGGTCTTGATAAAAAGTGATTTTTATGAAACAGAAGGCACAATACCATTGATCTTGCTACTGGTACATGCAATGAATTAAAAAAAAACTGAAACCGCAACTATGCAATCAAACATACATTGTAGTGATTTTAGACTTACTTTATTGTACCTGTTAATTTTCATTCAAATTTAAATCTGATCTGTCACTTTAACCAAAACGTCTCTCAGCAGTTTTTCTTCGGATATTTTTTCAAATTATTTCTCAATCTAATACAAATTTTATAAAAAAACAGTTTTTGATAACTAAAAATAGTGCAGTTAAAATATTCGCGATGATTTTTTCACCAAAACAGAACGCGTTCATTTCAGTGTAGCCAACTGTGGGAAACTTAGGTTTCCTACCTTGCAATGTCAATGGTTTTAATCTTATTTGAATTCATTGTACTTCTGTACTAGGATCTTTAAGTCTTAAGCATAGTTTTTGTGTTCCTTTCTCTCTTTTTATTTTAAAAAAGGATTGTGGCATATACGGGGTGATCATTTGAAAACGATCCACTCTAAATAACTTCAGTTTGATGATATGTATAAAAATTCGGTAAACAAGTTAATTTGTTTAGGAAGGGGAATCTTAATTTCTTTGCATACAATAATACAGTCTATGAGTCTATTTTCACACTCATTTCTAACTTTGGCCCATGTTTCTCGAAATATTCTCCAACAACCATCAATTATCCTATTTCTCATGTCTTGAATACTTTCAGGTGGCATTTTCAATACAATTATTTTTAAGTGTCCACACGGAAAGATATCTAATAGCGAAAGTCGGGAGACCTTGCTGGCCATTCTATCAGACCTCTTCGTCTGATTCATCTTCCTGCAATTTAAATACTGGTAAAACAAATAAAGTAGTGGTGCTGCGTTTTGTTGAAAGTATAAATTCTCTTCATCAAGAAACAAGTTTTCTTCCTCATCTTGATGATTTTCTAAATTTTTGTTAGAAGAGGATCAATTATATTCTCAAAGATGTCTAAATATAGTTCTCCACTTAAATTTTCTGCCATAAATATTGGTCCTATTATAGGATCTCCTAAAATTCGCAAACATTGTTTTTTGTGAAAACTGCGCCTGTGTTTGAATTGCAGTAGTTACATAAGTATTTTCATTATCCCAAAACTAGTGTTATGTCTGTAGACCAAACCGTTTAAATAAAATGTACATCCATCACTAGAATAAATGATGATTTTGGACAATTATTTCTATAATTCGTTTATGAAATCAATCCTTCTATCTCTATCATATTCATTCAGTTCAAGAACTAGATGCATCTCATATGGATGAAATTTGTAATACTTTTTAACTGAACCATATGAAATATTAACTTTGATACTTTTCGAATCGAGTTATTAGGACCTATTCCAAAATGTCCTAGATTTCAATTTACATCGTTCAGTTGTAAAAAATAAATTGGTTGGATTATTCACAATTTTTAACTTTTTAAAATTTATAATTATATGAAAAAAATGTTTATTACATTTATAATTATTCATTCATCAAGTTTCTTAAAGTAATTATTTTTTAAAAGTAAAACGTACATTTTTCCTCTTGAACAATTATTTTGAAGTTCAAACATCTTTTTAATACAGTGGAAAATCGAGGTTGATTAGATTTTCCGATTAAACATGAAAACATTTTACTTTTACAATATTATAAGTTTCATTAAAAACCTTTTAATCTTTTAAAAAGTATTTTTCGGGCAGCTTGGAAAATTTAATACTTCGAAAGGGGAACGTAATTTATCCACTTATTAAACAGTGTTTATTATTTTTATAAACAAACTTTTATCTACAAAACTGGAGCATGCTATAAGTAATTTATTTTTCATTGTATTAACGTTATTTTTTAATTCACTTTATATAGGACTTGTACAATCTCCCCCTTATGTTTTAACTAAAATTTCCATATTTTTGTATTTTTTCATAAATTGCCCTGAAACCAAATTCTTTTGGTTTTTAATATTTTGATACTAGTGAATGAAAATTTCACAACGAGCAAATAATTTAAAGAAAACATCTCAATTTAAGTATCGAGCAAAACTACTTCATGGCTGCACAAAAAATTAATAATAAACCGCTTGGTGTATTTTCTCGTGGAGATTTAATAAAATTATAATGAGGTGGATTTTTAATCAAGTACAAAACTTATTGAATTTTTTTCGTGCAAATGGTATAATTTTATAAATATCAAGTACTTTCCAGTACAAATAATACCTATAAATATAAATTAAAGGATTTCATGGAAATTGTGAAAAATAACTAACTACTGCATTACATTATATCATTAGCATTTGAGAAAATTGCAATCCGTATTAATATGAAAGGGTATTTTTGATCAAGATTGCAGTTATTCTTAGAAGATTATTATATCATTACAAGGCAACTAGCAATTATTATTAATTTTACTTCATGTTTTTCCTGAAAACCACAATTGTAATAACTTTTATTAAATGTATTCAATATTTTTTCTTCTGATATAAATTGGGCCAAATGTTCATTTTGCCAAAAATCAAATTCAGGGCTATTTCACCGGGCTGAAGTTACATTTAAATGCATTCATTTTTACATTCATATTTTTTTTTAGAAAAAAAATGTAAGGGCTCAATTTGTTTATATTTTGTTACAAATACAATCCTTAGTAAAACTACATAAAAAGTTTTTTTCAAAATCAGACAAGGAGTCAAGAAATTAAAAAAAAAATTTAAGAAAATAGTCACTTTTTCAGATTTTTTTTTAGCGAAAACAAAAAAATGTTAGGGATCAATTTTTTTATATTTTGTTACAGATACAGTCTTTAGTAAAACTGCATAATTTTTTTTTTAAATCAGACCAGGGGTCAAAATATTTAAAAAAGAATGAAAATAATCAGTCACTTTTTCACATTTAATTTTATTAATCGAAAACAAAAAAATGTAAGGACTCAATTTTTTTATATTTTGTTATAGATACAGTGTTTAGTAAAACTGCATAAAAAGTTTTTTCAAAATCAGACCAGGAGTCAAGAAATTAAAAAAAAAAACTTAAGAAAATAGTCACTCTTTCAGATTTTATTTTTTTTATCGAAATCAAAAAAATGTAAGGGCTAAATTTTTTTATATTTTGTTACAGATACAGTCCTTAGTAAAACTGCATAAAAAGTTTTTTTTAATCAGCCCAGGAGTTAAAATATTTAAAAAAGAATGAAAATAATCAGTCACTTTTTCACATTTAATTTTTTTAATCGAAAACAAAAAATGTAAGGGCTCAATTTTTTTATATTTTGTTATAGATACAGTGTTTAGTAAAACTGCATAAAAAGTTTTTTCAAAATCAGACCAGGAGTCAAGAAATTAAAAAAAAAACTTAAGAAAATAGTCACTCTTTCAGATTTTATTTTTTTTATCGAAATCAAAAAAATGTAAGGGCTAAATTTTTTTATATTTTGTTACAGATACAGTCCTTAGTAAAACTGCATAAAAAGTTTTTTTTAATCAGCCCAGGAGTCAAAATATTTAAAAAAGAATGAAAATAATCAGTCACTTTTTCACATTTAATTTTATTAATCGAAAACAAAAAAATGTAAGGACTCAATTTTTTTATATTTTGTTACAGATACAGTCTTTAGTAAAACTGCATAAAAAGTTTTTTCAAAATCAGTTAAAAACTATAATGAAATGTATTAGAATAAAATGGCATGGTGACGCAAAAAATTGTGAAGAATAAAATAGATATTTTTTGCGTGGAATACGATTATCTAACAAAAAATATGGGTTTCCATTTGAAAAAATGAAGTTAACCTTGAAATGACATTGAAAATGACTTTAAAATTTAACTAAAATGAAAGCATTTAATTTCCTCCTTAAAACGAAGCAAATTTAATTTATAACATTTTTTTCTGAACTCCTTAGTTTCTTGGATATTTATTTGTCTCACATTAAATGATTCACCCTACATCGTACATATTGCAAATTCTTGCAAAACAGATTTCTCACTATTTTATATGTATAAAAGTTACAATCTTCTCAACTTCTTAGAAAACTTTGAAATAGACTCATTTTGAAAAATTTCATTGTTCATAGTGGATCTTGTCCATATTTTGACTCTTTAGTGAGAAGAAATTTTAATGGCTTGGAAAATTCAAGGTAAAACCGTTTGGCCTTATCTAGATTAAATTAGATAGGAGGGCGATTGGCTAAAATTGAACCTTACCGAACTGCGACCATTTTGATCTTTTGTTCAACCCTTGGCCTTATCTAACAAACATATGTATATCGTTATTATTGTTACAACCACTTAACTAATAAAATTTTCCACGCCTAAAAATTGTTCAATTTGTGTTGCAATCGTAATTCTAATAAATTCTTCCTTTTTCAAAATTACCATTTTAAGTGGGCAAAGTTGCAAAAACGAGTGATTTTCGGGAAAAAAGGATCATTTAGTGTACCAATGGAGTCCAAATATGGAATAAAAATTGATCTGTATTATTCTTCTGGGTTTTCTGCTGGCTGGTTTATAATTGGTATTATTAACCATTCGTTTTACTAAACGAAGACGATGGCGGCACCTGGTCTCACCAAATAATTTGAGGGGTTGTAATTACTTTTAGTATATATTTTGCACCACCTTTCAAAAATTTATGGTAGCACCCATGCGTATTTCAAGTTTTTTTTTAAATATAATTTAGTATTATAGAGGGTGCCAATTTTTTAGTGTAATAGAGAGAATAAAAAAAAGGATTATCTCTCATCAAAAAGGGGTAGTTCTGATGATAAGATGGGCCTAACGATAAATCCAAGTTTTCGATCTGAAACTTTCAAAAACCGCGAAATTTATGATGTTGTGTTCTTTTCATTCTGAAGGACTGGTTTTTCAGTAAAAGGGGTACGTTTATAATTTGCGATAATTTAATGCCAAATCAAATTCTCTACAGTTTTCATAGTTTAACAAATATTTAACCTTTTTCTCATATTTATTGAATTTGGTATTTTTACCTTTTAGGGTAATAACATGCACAGATGACCATAGGAATAGTGCAGTCAATCTACTATTAAAATGGGGGTTACAATAACATCAAATTCTATTTTTTGACCTTCGTAACTTAGGCAGGGTTTGTAGGCTAATTAATTCACAGATTTAATTTATTGAAGTTTGTACCAAATTTATGCCAGCGCTGAATGAGGGGTGTCCCAAAAATCTAGAAATTTTCGGAGTTTTTTCAGTTTTTCACTAATAACTCATAAACGATGCAAAAATTTTACTCTTTTATAAATTAAAGCACATATAATTTTGCATTGAACAGGTGCAATATGTTTGAAATTACGCTGAGTTGTTAGGAAGATATGCACGTTCTAAGATCGACCATTTTTCCCATTTTAAAAATAAAACCTTTCATTCTTGCCGGTGAACCACGAATTAATTTTGGTGAATCAAGAAATTTGAAATTAAAAACGCCCATTGTGGTGTAAATATTCAATTGAATCGTAAAAAAATACTTAAAGTACAAAAAACTTTGATGTAAGGTTTGATGTGATGGTAATTGACAAAACAATTGAAAAAATTTAAATAAAAAAGTACAAGGTTAAATGAATTTGATGCCTTTGGAAGTAGAAGCTAACTGGAGCAATTGGTCCGATTGAAGGTCCTCCATATTGGGGAACATTTCATCGCTTGCTTCCTGCAACCACAAGGATTCCGAAAGCTGAAATGTTTCTTCGGGTGTTGGTGGTAATGGAAGCGGCCCATGCTTAGTAACCTTCCAACCCCATTGAAAAGTTCCATATATTTTCAAGTTTTAGTTATCCACGAACTTCAGTGTGCACTGAAGTGACGTTTTGTGTCCACAGTGTTTCATCTGTGGTGATAGTTTGCAAGGACAAGTAACGACAGTAAAATAAGAAGGTATACTAACTCTCATTGACAGTAGTAAAAAAAAAGAAAGGATGGGAAACATTATTTTTATTGAAGGTTAAAGCTTGAGTAACCGTTGAGCACTAGTAGAACAGTCTTCTATGCCTAACGCCTCCAGAAGATCGAATTAACCTTTCGTTCAAGAATATACAACTTTACTTTCTATCCAACAATTTTTGGATCAATTAATAAAAACCGAGATGATGATAAAATCTATTTCTATTTCTTGTTTCTAACCTTTTATACAGGATTTGGACCTCTCAACCTTCTATTCTCTCTGGTCCTATGGTATTTTTCATTATGACTAAAAAAATACCTCAAATAAGCAAAAACTTTGTTTTATCCCATGTTTTGTACAAAATAATTAAGAGGATTGAGAGTCTAAGTAGAACCGCGCTCCGATAGTAAACGTATATTTTGAGTTTCTTCTTGAATTTGGGGAAGAAATCTTGACCCACAGTACATCCCACATAATTAGGCTGAAAGTATCAATAAAAATTTTCATTTCTGTTATATTTTAAAATTTGTATCACCTAAACTACGAAGGAATATGCTGCTTTTACAGTGCGTTCAAAATTTACGAAATATGCCTTGGAATTATTTCAAACTACAACCATATTTTGTAAATAACATTAAGTTTTATAATTCCATAGTTTAAATAACATTCATGACTAGACTTCTATACAACGACTTTTTCAAAAATTAAATTATTAAGTCCAAAAAATAAGTTTAAAATCGGCCAAATTTTACGTATTTTTAATGATTTTTTTTTGGCCATTTTGGATATAATATATTAAAAAACTGTCGCATACAAGTCTTAAGCAGAGGTTCCACTTTCATATGATATTCTTATTTTGTATATAGCTCAATAAATATACGCGTAGTTTGAAGTATAAAAACAGGGAAAAACCCATATAATTTTGTAGACTCCATATCCTCTTAATGTATTTGAAATTTTTACCTACACCCTCCACCATTACCGTTTGATGGTCAAATTTTCAGTTTAGTAGTAGAGTTAGTGGTAGACAAGTCCACTTTTTTATCCAAGTAGCGTTGACGAGCATTTTCAAATGTATAATATGTGATAAAGTAGAGTCGTTTGGAACAAAGTAAAATACTCTTTATTATACAGGGTGTTTTATTTTTATGTTTCAATATTTCTGGTGGTAGTTCCTTGGATCAAGATAAGAAATAACTATATACATGTATCCGATTTCGTTTCCTAAGGGATTTGCAGCTTTTTAAAGATATTGACAACAATTTACAAGAATTGTTCAAACGACCACCTAAGATCCAATAATCCAATCTTATTATTTATGTAATAAAAATATTGCATTTCTTGAAAATCTTTATCGTAGTGTATGATTAAAGTGAAGCAATTTTCGGAAAATCATAAAAGTTACAAATTTTAATAAAATGCCCCAAAAAATCACACCTTGAATTTTTGACGTATGTTTAAGTAACATTCCGTATAATATAATATGTAGTATATTAATTAAAATACAAAGTGATCTTTGAAGTAGGGACTTTAATGAGAGGCAATTATTCTATAATATTGTATGGGATTTGTCTTTAAATACTTGGAATACAATCTTCTTCGGTAATGTTATAAGCCACTAGACCAATAATCCTGTATGTTTATCGTGGGCAATCAGGTTAAAATAGTCCTCCCATATCAAAGAACTCCAACTCTCTCAAATCCCCCAATTTAACTCTCACTTTCGTTAAATTTGCGGGCTCAATTGAAAGCCAGAGAAGCGGAAGGCATCCAGTCTAGACGAATCTTACAAAATCTGCAAATTTTAGTGCCGGATTAAAAGGGCATTAACTCCCAATTTTTGACCAACCAATAAAATATGATGTTTTGTTTACGGGAAATTTACGTAACCGCCTTTGCATTAGGGAAATTTGTTTTTCCCAGTCATCGTAAATCATCGAGAAAGATTAAAGCGAGGAAACTTGTCGCGAGAGCATAAATAAAACATAACAGTCGATACGAGCTTTTAAAGGTTCGAAAATGCGGACAAAAGGATTCAAATATTTAATTTTAGGCTTTTTGCGGAATTTCAATTTAAATTTAATTGGCTGGTATTATTTTAATTTATATTTAATTGAGGTATGATTGAAAATTAATTTTAGGTACTTGTATTATTTCCTGGACATTTCATTTTAAACGTAATATTAATATTAGGTATATTATTCTATTGTTATTCATGGAAAACAATGGAACTATTATACAAATAAAAGTTGAGGAATCAATCCAAAAACAAAATTCACTACGAATAATTGAAGAAATTTAACAAATCAACCAACGATTCCTAAAATTTAGGTATTGCTAGGTATTTTAATCATTTAATAAAAAATACCTAGCAACTAGTGCTATAAGCAATGACTAAGCTTTAGGACTCGTTGGTGAAAACGGGCATAAGCGTCATTTTTAGAAAAATGGGATTGTGGGACTAACGCCCGGTTTCTCCAACATGTCTTTAGACGCAACTTCCCAGTCCTCTTCTAATTGGCTGTTTCCAAAACCACGTGGGTCTGATACGCAGCTTAAGATTTAGTTTGGTCTCAAGATATGGTGGAGAAACCGGGCGTAAATGACGTAGTTGAACTCGAGAATTATTCTGGAGCTATAATGCTATTTTTCTAAAAATGTCGCGTGGTCCCTTTTCTATAAGCATAGTCCAATTGTAAATAAATAGAAAAATTGATCTCCCATGTCACCATTTAATTGTCCACTTCTGATACATCCTGTATAATTTATTTATTTCTTTTATAAAAATATTCTCTTCTTAAAATATTCCAAGTAATAAACTCAGTCAATTATCGCTCATTGGAAAATTCGTAATAAAATTATAAAACTTTTAAAGTAAATATTATTTCTCTTTTGAAAATATAAAATTCATAACAAAATCATTTTCCACATCTGAAGCGGCGTATAATTGTGATTTAAATGTGCATTTTTATAGCCACCGGGAAAAATAACAAGCGATAAAATTGACCTGCTTTCATCTCACTTAAATGAGAAACAGATCTTCCAACTCATCTCAACTCGTAAAGAGCGTGTTTACAAATAACTTTTGGACGAAATTTCGTCGAGTCGAGTTTTTCCAGTCGCAAAAATACTTAGTAATTCCTCATTTCATTAAATGTAATTAATAAACTGCAACTCAATCTAAAATTAATTAAAGCAAATGTTCCTAATAAAAGAATCTCCTATTTTTAGAATTACTTACTAAATATATAAGTAGTAATAACTGCTTTTATTGCTGAAGAAAAGTTTAAAAAGCTCTAATAAAGTACTGAACAAAAGTACAATATTGCCACTTCTTGCTTAAACGGGGCTATATAAATACGGTATTGTCGCGATAAAAGCAATTAAGTGCTTTTAAATAATTTAATGACTTGTCTAGAGTTAACAAGTAATCTATTAGTACGAGCTCACGAGAATATTACTAAAATGAAACACAATTTATAGTCTAGATTTAATTTAAACCTTGATAAAAGACACCGTTTCTATGAAATACAAAATTTTAATTTTAACATTCCACCATTGAAGATTTTCATTATAATATATTTACATTAAGTTTTTATAAATTGACCTTTAAAATTCTCGAGTCTTGCAAATCGAATATTTTTCATAAACTTTTTTGTATGTATTGAATAAAGTCTAGCGACTGGTTATCACAAATTTGTCAAAAGAGTTTTTTATATATTTTATACTTTTATTTAAATTTCGTTATATTAAACTAAAATTATTATAGATATGTATAACATACTCCTATTATATAGTAAATTCAATATAAAATTTAAAATATTTTTAAAATATTTTTAAAATAAACAATTTTATAAAATTTCTAAAATATTATGAGGCAAGCAAGTTTGGTGAAATGAAAAGTTTTGCACTGCAATCAGTAGTTTCGAAGTTAAGCCCGTTTTTGTAACACTAAAAATTCATTGGAAGATTGCTTGAAAATCTTGTACGATTCAATAAAATACTTAGAATACTATTGGATAGAGCAAAACTGAAAGGGACTTAAAATTTTCAGGATCACTTCTTCTAAAAAGTAGTTTCGAAGTTATGCCTAATCATCGGATGAATGCTTGAAAATCTTGTACGACTCATTAAAAAATAAAAACCTGAAATCCTATTGAATTGATTATAACCGAAAGGACTTACTTTAATAGCATTTCCTCTACAAGGAGGAATAAAAAAGTAGAATAAAAATTGAAATGCTCCCTTTGGGAACCATTTTGTATTTTGAATTTAAATTTCGTATTTTTAGGATCTTTAACACTGGTAAATTTTTTTGACAACTTCTATGGTATTCTATGTTCACTGATAACTTCACAAAGAATATGCGTGTGATCAAATTCGTCCTACTTTACCAGAAAATCGAATCGAAACTATATAGAAATCGAAATGAAATTATTACCGGAACTGCAACCGAAAACGGAAAAACAAAAATAGGAACGTAACCAGAAACCGGAACGAAACAAATTTCATTTCAACCATAGATGGGCTGAAAACCGTTAATTAACGCACTAAACATTTTGTTTAATTTTTAACTTAATCTCAAAAAACCATTAATTTCCGTTAAAAAGTCCGTTAATCGTTACTTATTGACTGCTACGACTAAAATTAAAAGGATAGATTTAGCTGAAGTAGCAACAATGAGGATTGAGGAAAAAGGACAAGATTTTTCAGTACTGTCACTCGGTCACAAGAAGTCTAAGGGCCATAAAAGTCATCTCTAAAAAGTAAAGCTGATTTGGTTAAAATGATGCAGCGTTCCTTCTTGAACAGATTTCTCGATAGATTTTTTTAGTTTTCTATTACCCAATTAAAGGTCTCCAACAATGAATCGTAGAGCTTGAGCACCATTCTTCGGACACCCTGTATATATATATATTTATATCATAATATGTATAACGTAAATTATAATAAAAATTAACAATAATAAACAACTCCGGTTTAACAATTAACGAAATTATCTTCTTGACCTCTGGCAATTTTTTTTTTGGTTTTTTATTAAAAATTTACAGTGAACAAAAAGTTTTGTTCTGCGATCAGTAATTTAGAAGCAAAGAGTCAATTCCGGTTTCGGTTTTGGTAAGAAGGAAAATTTCGATTCAGAGTTGTCATTCCGAGTTGACTCGTCAGATATTTTCTGTATTTGTCTTATACAAAACAACATTTACAAACTGAAAGCCAGACAAAAATGCTTAACATAGCAATGCAATAAATAATCCACCATTTTAGGTTCGTTAAGTGTAACAATGAGGCGCATTGTCGGTTACAATTTCGATAGCAGGCTAGGTTAGGTTAGAAAATATTTTCAAAAGAAGAAAAGCGTTACAATTTTATTATTTTATTATTTCTTGATAATCTAACCAAATTTATTGATATTCATAACAAATATCCACAGTAGTTTTCTTACTTAATTTATTCATATTACTTATATTGTATTTTTTATTTAAAATAACAGTTTTTATTTAACTTAAAAATGAATATACATATTTTCTAGATCCAACGTTAAAACGACTCCATTGTTAAATTTGTTAGACTATTTCTTTTTATCAAAAACCGAAATTATAAATGAACCATAATTAAAAGTTTCGTTTCCATTTTACAATTTTAAGTTTCGGTTACGGTTATGGTTACGGTTTCGGTAATTACGGTAAATTTCGATTTTCGGTTTGATTCACTGTTTAGAAGTTATACCAAATTTTTTAACTAAAAAATCACATAAAAATTGTAGTTTCGTGAATTGTGTGGTTTGTGATAAAATAAGCAACTACACCTTTTCCAGTTGTATGTATTTCAGAAAATATCAATTCAATTTTAAAAATAATCAATTGTATTTGATGACCTTTGTACAATAACCAGCCAAGTCCAAATTTTAAAAGTAGGAAAATAAAAGAAAAAACATTCTAGATAACAACACATATTTTTTTATTCATAGACGTTAGTGGTACAGATGTGTGTAAAACTAAAAAGCAAAATTAAAAAAAAATTGGGATTTATAAATTTTTAAAAATTTGAACTTGTTGATATTCTTGAGATCTTAATTTACTTTTTTTATGGAAGAAGTAATACAATATAAAATAAATAATTGTTATATATTTTAATTTTATTTATGCTTTAATAAAAGTTTTGCTATTGCCGAAAAATAGTAGTTCATTTTTTTCATTTGCCAAATAATATACATTATTGCAATATAACGAATTGTAAGTGGTACATTTAATTAAATTTCTACAAAAAAGAAGGGACAAATTACAAGTCATATATACTTCACGTTCAACATCAATCTCTTCTTGATTCTGTTCTTTTTCATTTTTGCTTCTCCAAATATTTCCTTGTAATGCCGTTGATCTGATGTTGATATTCACATACTTCTCTAATAGAGTCTTTACGTCTTACGCCGGTTTTCCACCAAACAGACAAAGTGAAAACAAAACTGCAACTTTTTACAAACTTTTAGGAGCTGTTCTGGGACTGTTTCAGTTGGGTTTTTTTGTTTTCCGTTCGGAAGCGGTAACTCCAAAAGGTTTCAACATGTTTCAAAGTTGTTGCTGTTTTGTTTAATTTTTTTGTAAATTATGTCTGAAGAAAAAATAAAGTGGACTGCTGAAGATATCGGTGCTCCTTCAGAGCTCATTAAATATTTGGGGGATCCAATGGATCTAGAAACAAAACATCTTCCTCCCGAAACATAATTGCATTTTCTCGGCTACGACTCAAAAAAAAATGACTGGAAACAAAAACAAAACTGTAACAATATTGTGTCCGTTCAGTGGAAATAGAGTTTTAAATTTCTGTTTTGTTCTTGTTTTCCGAGTTTAAAGACAAAACTGAAACTTGACTAGTCCGTTTGGTGGAAAACCGGCACAACGCACAGTTTTTTGGATTTCTTTTTTTTAAATAAGGCTTCATGACTGCTTTTTATTTCATTTCTGGTACAAATGTATGTATTGGATTGATCCTCATCATGTTAGGGTTACAAACTTTTACCTCAGAGATTGAAGTCTGTAATGTCTAACGTAACGCGAACGGTAGACTGTTTAGTACATAATTATGAGTATGATTTTTGTCTCGTTTCCATATTATCAATATTTTTATGTGTAAGAGAGAGACATAAGATATTTAGAGTCTAACTATCAAACGAGATCAATTCATTAGGGTTACATACTTTCAACTTTTTTCAGGACTTTTTTTCCACCAATTACTTCCTTGGCCAAGTTCACAAGCCTATAAAATACATCATTTTGCTCTGGACATAATTACTACACCAATGTTGGTTTTCCAGAAAAATGTGATTTTGAAAAAAAATGGACTTGATCAATTATTTTACCAGCGTCTTCAATTCAGAAATGTGAATTATATTTCAGAAAGTATCAATTGTATTTCAGAAACAATTATTGTGTTTCATTACAAGTAAATTTTGCCGCATAAATTTTGGATTACCTAAATATAATACAGGGCTTTCATTAATGACTGTTCGTCAGGCTAGCAATCCTTAACATATCACAGTTGGCTGGCCTGGCCTTTTAACAGTGGCTTCCTTAGAAAAATAACTTTTTCTATAATAATAGAAACAAAATATTTATTAAAAAATTATAAACTGAAGAAATAATTCATTTGCAATAAACAATATTTATTTGTAAAATTTAATTACATAATTAAATTATAACCTAAAACTACTTTGAAGGTTAGAAATTACAAAATAAAAAAGGATTAGTTTCAGATCATCATTTGCCAAGTTCTTATTGAAGAAAACATCTTTATTTATTACAACGAATGTTGAAAATGATTTCCTTCATTTTCTATACAAATAGCAACTCTTCGTTTCATATTTTCAAAAACGGATTGCAGTTCGTCTGGTGATATTAGATTTATTTCTTCTTTTATTGCATCCTCCAATTTACAAGATTGTGTAATCGTTAAATGTGGAGACCGTGGAAGCCATCGATTTTGGGTTATTAGGCGATCATCAAAGTATTGTTGAAGATACCTTATTGATGTTCTTGCAGTATGTGTTGTTGCACCATCTTGTTGCATATTCCCATTTTGTAATTCGTCATCGTGAAGCTGTTCAATAAAAGGTTGTAAAATCAAATTTTGGTTTTGGTACCTCTCAGCATCGTTTCATGAAAAAAAAAATTGCCCAATTATTCTTCTCCGTGAAATAGCTACCCAAACACCAATTTTCTGTGGAAGCAAGCTACTTTCCATGTAGGTATGAGGATTTTCAACCGACCAAGTTCGATAATTTTGACTATTTACAGAACCAGACAAGTGAAACCAAGCTTCGTCCGAAAAGAAAGTCAAGTCTAGCATATCGTTGTTATTTATGTGATTATTAAAAGAATTACAATATTGTAACCTTCGCTGATAATCCATTGGAAGTAATTCTTGCACTATGCTTATTTTATATGCATGCATATGCAGTTTTTTTGTTAATGCTTTGTGACAAGTCCCAACAGATAACCCTAAAAATAATAAAAATTAATAAATTGTTTTGCAACACGTAACTGCTCTAACTAACCTGTTTGTGCAGAAAGTTTTGGCACTGATTTGCTTGGACTTTGTACCATGCGAACACGTACGCCCTCTAAAACCAAATCGGTCAGTTTTGTAGGAGCTCCGGTACTTTTACCTTTGGAGATGCAATGACGAGTTTGAAATGATGAATGATTCTAGACTTGTGAATTCTAAAATTATCATAAGCAAAGGGAAATTCAGGAAATGCTTCCCCAAATTGGTTAATACACGATTGCAAGTTGTAAGACCAAGTGCCATCAATTTGCTCTCCACATCAATTCGTCATCAATAATTGTTTCTAAGTGAACCAACCTTTTCTCCATGATACCAGGAGCTATAACTGAAAAAATCTGAAATTATCGTTCAATAATACTAAATAATGCAACTGCACATAGCGCAGAAACGTTCCGAGTCGATTTGGGAGAAGATTTTGTTACCAAAATATGCCCGCCTAAAATGTTCTTAAGAACAGATTATTTCAATTGGGTTTAACATTGGTGGTGAATAAAGACCTAAGCCTCATATTGTTCACGTACACAAACACTACCAAAAACTCTTGGCTTCCTCATGCTTTTAATATTGGTCCATACGGAAATTAAAACGATTTTCCTGAAATACATTTGATAGTTTCTGAAAACCAATTGATCATTTCCTTCTTTCTTTCTGAAATACAATTGATGATTCTAAATTCAATTGATGCTTTCTGTAATCAAATTGATTTATCTGAAATACAATTAATAATTCTGAAATACAATTGATAATTTCTGAAATTAAATTGATTTATCTGAAATACAATTTATGCTATCTATTCTGAAATACAATTGGAAAAGTTGTAGTTATAGCAGTTTACTATTTTTTTGAACATTTATTTGTTTTTCAGCAGGTCCTCAGTTTAATTTCAGACGTTTTTGCCTTCTGTTTCAGCGACCTTTTCAAGAGAGTGTTTTTTTCGATTTTTAAGAAAAAGTGTTTGGAAATCAAAAATTGTAGTAATAAATTAATTAAATAAAATGGTGAAACAAAAGTAAAAATGTTATTTCTTACTTTATTTAGGAGCTTGGTAAAATAAGATTAACAACCCTTATACATCTTATCAATAATTTCCATTTTCCACGCAATTCGCGCGTAAGCATTCGAAATTCCAAGTGAAGCACGCAAAACTTTCGCATTCACGCTACTTCTTATTATTTCAAATGTCAGCAAGATTTAATTAAATAATAAAACATGACGTAATTTCGTGCGATGATAAGAGAGGCGCAAGAATACAATCTGCAATCGCGATTCCTTTCCCAAACTCAAACAGCAAACAGCAGGCCTGAACCTAGCCCTTATTTGTGCGTAGAGTTCCGACTAAACATCAAAGTAATTTCTCGTTTGCGGTAAACTTTCGGTTAATAGTTATTAGCACAAAAAGCCTGCGAAATGACAACGATTCCCGTTTCCAACATCCGCTTTCCTCCGCCAAAATCCGCCAATTGTCGCCCGGAAACCGCAGCGCACCAGTGCTAAAGAGAATTACTTAATTAATTTCGCAAGGATTTGCGTTTCCGTCCGCTTTTTCTCAAAACCTGCTGATTTGATCAGAAAGTAAGAAAATCGAAGCGGAATTTATTTATTGCCACTGCAAATGATTTCTTGCGAGGGCCATTTATGTATTTGATCGTATTTTCGTGGTTTTTGTGCGGCGCAGGGGAGGAAAATAACGGCCAATATAAGTCGGGACCAAACTATTCCTGCGCTTTATTTTTTAGTCCACGAGGCGTAAATAAATTTTAATTCAATCTCGAATTATTGTCGCTTCGTGAATTCTCTATTTTTTTAATTAAATCGTTTTAAATTTACTACGTTTGATTTGTTTTTTAATTACAGACTGAACAATTTACGGTGCTGTGGGTGCTGTTTACGATGATTGTCCTGGGAAATTCGGCGGTCCTGGTCACCCTCTTGGTTAGCAAGACTAGGAAGTCTAGGATGAACTTTTTTATACGACAACTAGCGATAGCAGGTAAGCTTTATTTCGAATTAAATTAAAATCACTTTTTGCACCAAAAACGTCGTGATGTCACGATTCGAACTTAGGTTTTTGCAGAGATGAGGATAAGGCTAGTACTTATATTCTGAGTAGCTTTAGCTCCCTAGACAGGCAAGGACCTATGTAGCTTTCACTAAGTCCCTCTTATCCATTTTACGAACCGAATAAAAGCGCGAAATGCTACTTTTTACTCCCTATCCTTCACTGTAATATATTTTTTCACAACAGCTCCCCTTGCTGATGTTTTATTTAATTTGGGTGATTTATAAAACCGCTATTGACGCTATTCAAATTTTATGGAGTATCTTCGAAAACCGTTTCGGTACTTCTTAACATGAAATACCTTAAAATGTGCTTCTCTTTAAAAAAGTTTATCGACAAAGCTTTTGGGCTTGCTTTATTTTTATTGAAATGTGTAATACACCGACAATCGTTACAAATCTTCCAACAGCACAATTTTTCAATCAAATTTTATTTCCGCCTTTGTGAATTGTTATAAATTATGAATACGAACATATTGATTGAATTGAATTTACCGATCCTGGAAACATTTATTTTTACATCTATAAAGGTAACCCAAATGTAAATTTGCTATTTTTCCTTCTACATTAAATGAAAGCTGGTTTTAAAACCAATAGTTATATTTTTATTACCTTTTTAAAAACTTATTCCTGTTATTTTAAATTAAAGGATTAGCCAGGAGGATGTTTCAGCAACACAAAAGATTTCTGTCATTTTTTTTATATAAGGTACCGGAAAGTTCTTACGTTTTTATTCTTGATGACGTTTAGTTCTGCAGTCAAATACGCTAGTGCGAAAAACATTTTTGTATAATTTTTTTATAGATGATTTAGAAGTCATTTCTATAATTCCTAGCGGAAGAAAAAAAAATGAAGAATGTACAAAAAAAATATGACATTAAAGTACCTTAACTTTGGATTCCTCTAATTAATTTTGTGCTAAATTGCAGAAAATGACTATCCACTAGGATATAGCCAAATCAATTTAGATTATAAATCTCCAAAAAAATTGAAAATCTAATAAGGGAAACTTGAGATTTGACTGTATGGGATTCGCAATAATTATCACTGATTCGCTGATAATTTACAAAGAAGCTCCAGAAAAGTGTTATGGATTTTCTATTCCCTGTTATTATCTCCGACGGAAAATTACTGTCTTTGCTTCATTTTAAACCGCTGTATTTTCAAACAGCAGTAGACGAACCCATCAAAGGTATTGCTGAGTATTTGATGGGATTATAAAGGAATCATTTATTATATGTTAAATTTGGGAAAAAATTCTAAACTTGGTTGGGAGATTATACCTCACCCTCCTTACTCACCAGACATTGCACTTATTTCAGTCACTGAATCACTTAGTATGAAATATGACACTTAAAAATGTGAACCATGTTAAAATGATCCTTGAATATTTTTTTTTCTAAAAATCTGCAACTTTTTTTCTTCCTGGTAAATGGCAAAGTATTATATTATATCATAATGGAAACAATTTTAGTCAATAAAGTACATTTGTTCTTTCAAAGGGGTACTTTTAGAGAGAATTGAAAGAGAAACTTTTTTTAAAATGAATTTTATTTTTTAATTGTGATAGGTATTTATTTGTTAAAAAAATAGTTGTTAATAATTTGCTTCCTTAACTAGGAAAAATCTAAATACTACTTAAGTTCCAACATTATGAGGAAGTTCGAACATGAGCCTCAGAAAGTTCGACCTTTGGAAAGTAAATTCAAGTAAATATAGTAAATACTAGTGCTTTTTATCTAACTTTTTGATGTTAGAACATTAATACCCAGATTCTGGTCAAATAATTTAAGTTTAAAGACCTTTAAATTTAAATTTGTTATATGGGTTGTAATGGACAATTTCGATGGTTACCTTATTTGTCTCTAATTAATCCCCAGATTCTGGTCAAATCATTTAAGTTTAAAGGCCTTCAAATTTAAATTTGTTATGTGGGTTGTAATGGACAATTTCGATGGTTACATTATTTGTGTCTAATTAAAGGCCTTTAATTTTGACCAGAATCTGTTTATAAAACATATAAATCTCGAACTGTTCGACCCTACTAAACTTCGAACTCGATGAACTAGAGAAAGTTCGAGCTCGATTAATTTCGAATTTGAGGAAGTTCGATAGAGATGAAGTTCGGACTTAGGGTAAATTCGAAAGTGATCAACTTGAGGAAGGTCGAATCTGAAAAAGTTCGAACTTTGGGAAGGATAGTATTTTGAGGTTTGCTTTATTGAAATTGAAACCTTTAAATATAATTAATTGAAAATATATTTCTGAGTTTGTAAATACTACTTTAATCTACAAAACTGTCTTTCACCTAATTTTATCCTGTTATTGTTAAAGAATGCCATTCGCGAAGTGATAAAGCTTTTTTGAGAAGTCCTTAAGATAAGCTTCGTTTAAGTAACTTCTTAAGAACTTGAACCTTATTTTAAAAAAATCGATTATTTGTTTTTTTTTTATTATTAGCCATTTTCTGTAAATACAGATTTTGCGAACTTAATCTTTATTCCGAATCTGATTTTGAACTTGAACAAATCTTTGAACTCCAACTTCTTTCATACTCGGACTTCTTTCGAACTTGAACTTTTATGTTCCAACAGTTTGAACTTACAAATACACTGCTCCACAAAATTTGCGCACTATCTCTAGATTTGAATTAATATCCTGTAATACTTTGATTTTTATATGATAAAATTGATATTAGAAAATGGTTTCTTATAACTTATTATATTTTTGTACTGTTTGCATTAAAATTTAATCTTTAATTGTGAAAATGGAAACATGTGGAAATAAAACAACAATATTTAATCATTTTGTTAATATACCGGGTGTCCACGAAACTAAGTAGAATTCTTAAGTTTACTCTAAAATTTCAAATTTTTTCTACTAAGACGTACGTAAGGACTACACTTTTTTCACTGTTTACCTTCGGTTTTAACGACTTTTAAATTTAATAATTTTTCTTTACATTTCGTTGTAAGCTCGGTTGTAAGTATAACAAATTCGTTAAATTTTTTTACACAGATCTCAGTTAAAATATGTAAGAACTGATAATTTGTTTTAGAAGAAAAAAACTACCTAAATTCGATTCTTTTTTTGAATTATAATCGAAAAACAAAAAAATCTATTTTGCGATTTTTTTCTACATTTTGTCAATTTTTGTCTTTTATTATTGCTTTTGATTGGTTTGCTCCAAGATTTAAAACTGTAACGTGAATAATAAGAGTTCGTACCCGATTTCGTTTGTTAAAGATCCTTAAGTCGAAGGAGGCCTTTAGAAAAAAATATCGTAAAAGCAAAAATCTGCCCAACACAAGAACAATATGATAAGCTGCGCAGCTTAGGCAAATGGGAAATATCAAAATCAAAAAAAAAATACATTGAAAGTGCCTAAGCAAGTATCAATAGGGATACCACGAAAATCTGGATATTATATTAACTTTATGAAAAACACTATCGCAAACCTAGAATTTTGAGCTATAGGAATTTTCCCTTATCGAATCCCGAAGAATGGGTTTGCTGATTTTTTTCAGAAAGGTTTATGAGACTGCTGACGTGAATTCTCTCTAACATGTATTGTTTCAATCTTCCGGATGATGTAATAAAATTAATTTTGATGATGTCATAATTCACATGAAAAAACTTTCCCTTAAAATTACAATGGGTTTCGTCATTTCTTTTGAAAGATTACTTAAGTATATTATTAGGCTTACCTCTTCTGCACTTCTTTTATCATATTTTCAGGATGGAGAATTTTCCTGAAATTTAGAAACGTGTTAAGATATGACCCATACACAAATATGAAAGTAAGAGTGAGGTAACCAACTAACGCCCCATTTTAATTGTTTCTAATTTTTCTAAAATCTGGGAATCAATACTATCATAACATATGTCACACCAGAGGTGGAAGTCTGTAAACCATACGATTGTTTTAGTATAACAAAAAAAATTGTTTGTTGGATATGTTGCTATGGTGATGTCTTCTTTCAACAAATACAAAAATAAGGAAGAGAGGTAGAAAATCTGTCACCAAGTAACTTGGTCAACAAACTACCACCTCAGATTCATTAATATCTCAGCACATCGACACGGTTTTTTTAAGAAACGTTCACCTTTATCAAATCTTTGTAATATAACGCAAATTATCATTTATCTCTTCTCATATGGACGATAGAAGACAAGTGGATGTTATCTATACGGATCTTAGCAAAGTTCGTATTTCTCGAAATCTTCTGAAGAATTACAATGTTGGTAGTAATATACTAAGAACTATTTCGTCATATCTTCAAAATCGAGAGCAAGTTGTGGTATACGATATACGACAATCCTTTTCGAAAGTGTATGTTGCTACCAACCGACACAGTTGGAACTGAAGGGTCGAATTTTGGACTACTTCTATTCAACATAGTTATTGACTTCACGTGCAGGTTGATTTGGATATTTAGTTGTTCTTCTAACAAACTTGAATGTTAAAAAGTGTTGTGTGATGTCTTTGTCGAGATTATCGAAAACAGCGGAGTTTGAGTATGTTTTGAATCATAAAAATACCAATAGAGTGATCCACTCTTGCTGAATCAAGTAGCTTTCCATGTACCAAGATTTTCCGCTACCTTCTAAGTAGCAATTATAAACACCAATTATCATGTAAATTCTCCTGTCAAAAAGTGGTTGCAATATAGAGAGGACATTTTCAAGCTTTTTAGGAAACATATTTTTATTTAAACAATTTTAGAGTTTTTATATACCTACAAAATTCGATTCTAATCAGCATAAAAGTTCTTTCGAAACACCATATAAAACGATTAACACTTTAAAACACTTATATCAAAGATTTTTACAATCATTTTACTATTTTTAGAAATTTTTTTAATAACTTTAATTAGGAAGGTTTCCCACTAATATAACGATATAAATCCAAAAAAATGCATTTAATTTTTTTAGGGGTTAACGTATTTGGTGAGATTTTCCAAGAAGCATTTAGATGGATAAATCCGAGTTATGTAGGGTTAGGAATAGAAAATATGAGTACCATCGTATACTTACATACCCCATCGATTTGAAACGAAGAAGACATTATCATATTTTCAACATCTTAGACTGGGAAAATCCCAAGTAAATACATCACTCGTTTAAAATGCGCAAATACATATGAAATTCACAAATTGGAAAAACACAGCCGTACTTGTATTTACTTTTCATCCCTTCTGGTTGGGAAATAACAAACTAAATAACTTTAAGGAATCAACAAATGAAAATAAGGCAATAATTTTCATCCATAATTAAATTATGTATTATTATTTTAACGATTTCTTGAAACTTACTTTATATATTTAATTAAATTTTAACATTTATTTTAGTTAATAAATATCCATTAAAACATTAGTGTAACGTATAATAATATACATTATATTATAAAGTAAATATTAGTCTGCACTACAATCTATAATCGTCGTTTTTGTTTACTTTAAAACATTTGTTAGATCTCAAATTCTCTAAAGTAATTTACATGATTTACTATTTATTAATTCTAAATAATAATTAACTATCGAAATGGATTTTTTTTTAAATTAGCCAAATTCGAGAAAAGTGCTGATATGTATAAGGGTACAAACATGGTGCAGCACCGACTCAAGCACCGATCTAAGTACCAACTCATTCCACGACCTAGCGTGAACATGGTGAAGCACCGACTCATTATAATGTAATATGTAATAAAGGTATTTTATATTTCTTCTTCTTCTTGAAAGTCAGCGGTGGAACTATATACCTTACGGTACTTATCTTCCAGTCACAAGCTCAACAATATTGAAATCGGAGGAAGGTGAAACAAAAACAAACAAGGGAAAGACTGTTCACGATCTAGAGCCTTCTCCAGGAAACATTCAACATAGACCCAAGTGGTTAGTGATTCCTTAAAAGAAAATGTTAGAGTTTAATACCGGAGTCTTTAAGAAACTTAAATGTAGGTTCATAAACTTTAATATTTGGATTATGTAACAAGGAAGTATATGTATAGTCTGTAGGTGAATGGACATTCATTGCAATCAAACTTTGAAGTAACATATTCCCATTCTGTCCATTATCTACACACCCAAAAAAATGTGATCAGTTGACTGACTTTCACCACAAGTACAATTAGGAGAATCAAGTGCTCCAATTCTGAATAAATGCACATTTGAAAAAGTGTGACCCAGTCTAATTTTGCAAAAGGTAGTAATAAAATCCCTTAAATGAAAGGGAATATTCTGAAACCATGATGCGCCTATAATTCGCACCTCTGGACTCATCAAAATCAACCTTCAAGCAAAATATTATAATTGCAAACTTTGATAAATTCTGAAAATGAATATTTGCAGAATTTTGATGCAAATACTTCATTGCCTATAATTCCCTTATGGCTTGAAATCCAATAAAAAATATTTTAACATCCCTTATCTGTTTTATAATTTAAAAACTGAAATACCTACACAGCCTGTCGAGTAAAGAGAATAAACTGAATACAACTTAGCACATGTGGTGAAACGACCAATCAGAACGCAAATTTCAGGGACCGACCTACGCTACTCGCACCGAAAAACAATTGCGTTTGATTTTTGGATAGGGTTGGTGCTTGAGTCGGTGCTGCACCATATTCACGAGTATAAGAAATATAGTAGGACCGGCCAGCAAAACAGGAATTCCAACCTAACTGACATTAAATGAAATCAGCGACTGTGAACTTTACTACGCTGAAGGGTTGTAGTAGGGACTACTACTAGTAGCTGGAGGGTTGTAGCAGAGACTACTACCAATACAACACTCATGCATGGGTAAGAAAATTCAGCGTCGCTGATTTCAATCAACGTCAGTTAGGTTGGAATTCCTGTTTGCTGGTCGGTCCTACTATAAGGTGTTTGTTTTTAATGCTAGACTCGGTGCTGCACCAATCACGATTTGAAGTAAAAATTCGTTACATTTTTGTAATAAAAGACGTTAAAACGTTTATCAAATTATTTTATAAAATTAAATACGTCCTCAAAAGAAAAATTATCGAAGTGCTATGATTTTGACAAACCTTTATTTCAAATCATTCTTCACAGTATAAAATGTAGTGGATATTGTAGTAATAAAATCCGTCAATGTTAAATTTCAATAAGCTCTTTGTAATACATTATCGAAAAATGGAGAAAGATAAAGTGAAAATGTAATATTAAACATGAAACAAAAGTGTGGATATTCGATCCTCAGAAAAGTTTTCTCGGAACAAAATAGCTTTTGTTTTAATGCAAGCGGTAAATTAAGAAGAAAAAAATTAATCCACCCGTCAGCCAATCAATCAATCAAGTCATTTTTTCGCATCCGAAGAAACACAGAAGAAACAAAACGCAATCCACTCACGCATCACTCATCGATTTCCATCAAAAAATAATAAATCCTCCATTTTTCACTTCGCTCATTTTTTAATTGGGTCATTATAGCTTTTGAAACTGTCTAAAAAAACCCTTAAAAATTCTTTTTCTCCTGTGATTGATGAAAAGTTACAAAGCTCGGCGCACAATTATGCCCTCGTCAAATCCGATTTGTACCCGGATTCTTACGTCAAGTGAAGGAAAATGAAAACACAAAAACTAAATAAATAAAGATGCTCGCAAGCGCACGTGGAGACATTCATACGGATTTCGTCTTTTTCAATTTATTACTTCGCGGAGAATGAAAGAGCTTTCGCCAGCGACAATCATTTATATTGTTTATCTCAGCTTGCTTGTTTTTGATAAATTTGTGATTTTTTTCCAGATCTGGCTGTGGGGCTGATAAACGTGTCTACGGATATCGTGTGGCGCATTACAGTGGCCTGGCATGCAGGAAACATCTTGTGCAAATTGATAAAATTTCTTCAGGCAGTGGTCACATATTCCTCAACTTATGTCCTCGTCGCACTCTCCATTGACAGATACGACGCCATTACTCATCCAATGAATTTTTCAGGAAGCTGTAAGTAACAGTGTGTTCGTCCCACTATTTTAAATTGTTTTTTATCATTTTTATTAAAGCCTTTTAAAGATTTTCTACGCGTCTAGTCGAGCTTCTCTAAGATAATGTTTTCTCAAAGTTCTAGCAAGATTATTGAATCTTATAACTACAAACACTCTACACTAGTGTGGAATAATAGTTTGAAAAGTAATACGGAAGCTGCAAGCTATTACATGTTATCAAAATTCCTGCGGAGTATTTTAAGTGCAATTTTCTGGTATAATCCAAATATTATGTTTTTCAAACCATTTTTTTTAACTTCATTCTAGTCGATTAGAGTTTGGAAGCACTTTACTGCGGCTGATTTGTTCAACGAGAACGCATATCTCGTTAAATATTACTACGTCATATATTATTTTTTTAATTATTAATGTGGACTTGAAACCCACCCTTAAATTCCTATTCGATTTTATCAAGCGTTATTTATTTAACAGCTTTTTAGTCTCCAGAAAAAGAATTTCGATTTTCAAGTTGAAAAAGTAGCTTAAAATCTAGTAAAAATAATTATATCAATTAATTTAAAAGTATGTTGTCTTTAAGAATGCAATTTATTTTAAAACAGATTTAATAAATAAAGAAATGGGTTCTTTTATTTTAATTAAGTAGAAGAATTAAGGTGAAATTATTATTTAGTTTTTCGTTGTTGTTCATGCCCAGAAGCGAAATTGCAAAGGAAATTAAAAAAAATGTATTCAAGTTTTGAAAAATTTGTTATTGTGATTTTTTATGTTTTCTTCAAAAATTTTACCATATTCTCAACAAATCAGGGAAAAAATTTATTTTTTATTATTTATTTTATTTTAAGTGTTATTGAAAATATCGCAGTTTATATATCTTTTACTAAAAGCTTTCTTATAATTTGTAACTATAAGACAATGCTATTAAGCACGTTCTCCAAACAACACATTATGCAAATTATTCCTTGCATTCTGTAATCATTGCACCTGAAATTTAAATTTTATTGACACAGGATACTAAACGAGGAAGACGTTAAATTTCAGTGCAAATTTTAGAAAAAAAGTAGTAGATACTGCAAATTATAAGGAAAAATTTATCGTTTATATACAGAGTGAGTTTAAAGTAACGCCTGCAATTCATGAGTAATTTCTTTATAATTTAAAGTTTTAAACAACGAAAACAAAGGTGTCGAATTGCTTTTGAAACACTATATTTGAAGTTAAAAAATATATTATTTACCATGATTATGCTAAGACGTCATAAAATGGGTTAATATGATTTTATGGCATAAAATAATTCTTTATGAAGAGTGTTTTAAAATACAAAAATTAGTAAAATTTGCAGGACTGCAGGAGTGAGGTTAGCAATAAGTAAGCTATGGATTTGAACCAATTTGAACTATGGATTTGAGGATGACATTAAATTTTAAATAAGCAATGTTCTAGCTTAAAATAATTAAACAAATTAAGTCTTCTTAAAATCCAGAAAAAAACGTTACTACAGTATTTGCACCATGTGCCAAGTCCTAAAAGTCCTAAAAGTCCAAATAAGGGAATTGAAGAAGACTTGATTTTTTTAATTATTTTAACCTAGAAAATTGCTTATTTAACAGAATTTTTTTTGTATTTTTATCACTTATTAAAAAAAATGAATGAATGAGTTATTGAAATGTTGCTGATTTGTTGAGCTGATGAAGACCCCAGATTTGGAGTCGAAACGTTCTAACTTATAAACGCAACATAAGAATAAAGTAATTTGTCCGAAGTAACCAATTATTTCTTATCATATTTTTTTATTTTTATAAAGTAAATAGTTTAGAAGTTACAAGGGTTTAATTTTTTTATGTAAGTTCTGCACCACCGCGCCGATTTTTTGTAAATAACCACAAACCGTTCAACTATTATTTGAAACATCTTCCTCAAGAATGCTTACTTTCAAAATAAATCGGCGCGTCGTTGCCAAATTTATATATTAAAAATTTATAGTCTTCTAACTTTTAAACTATTTACTTCAGTAAAATAAAAAATATGCTCTATACAGGGTGTCCCATTTGACGTTGGACTCTATGGGTATCTTTGTTATTATTAGAGATAGAAAGTCGGTTAAATGGACAAAGTAGTAGAGATTTTTTCGAATATTGATAATTCATTTACAAAAAATTTGAATATCGCTTCGTTAAAACGTTATCTTGAAAAAAACAAGAAAATACGATTTTTAAAATATGGCTATAACTTCTTTATTTTCTTGGTACCAAAAAAGTTTTTTGACAAAATACAGACAATTTTTTGTGTACAATGCAGTAAAACAAGTGAATATTTTTTTTCGCTAACGGATTGACCGGAAATGAACCAAAATTATTTTTTTCTTAAGGCAGCCATATTGGATTTACACATATTCGGAATCAGTATTTTTTTCTGAGTAATTTGGTATACCATATGTCATATTTAAAAAAAAAATTATTCGATTTTACAAACTAACATTGGACTTTAAGAGATGGAAATTGTCAATAACATAAATGTAACTATTTTAAATATTAAATGTAAAATAAATCTTAACACATATGTATTGACAGTTTACATCTATTCAAGGCCATTTTTGGTTAGTAAAATAAAATTATTTCTATTTTTCTTAAAATATTACATATGATATATCAAATGACTCAGAAAAATACACTTATTCCGAATATGTATAAATCCAATATGGCTGCCATAAGAAAAAATAGGTTTGGTTCATTTCCGGTCAATCCGTTAGCGAAAAAAAATATTCATTTGTTTGACTACATTACACAAAAAATTGTCTCTATTAAGTTAAACAATCTTTTTGGTACCACTGAAAATAACGAAGTTATAGCCATATTTTGAAAATCGCATTTTCTTGTTTTTTCAAGGTAGCGTTGGAACGATGCGATATTCAAATTCAAATGGGACACCCTGTATATTATCAATTTCTGTTTTCAATTTGAGTTGCATTACATGGATATCTTTGTTATTAATAAAGTTACAGATTCGGTTAAATAGGCAATGTTTTGCAGTTTTTTTATAATTATTCAGATGACGTTTAAAAAAATCAGAAATTCCGAGCCATTCCGAAAATAAACGGAGAAAACGAAAAATCCAATTTTTGAAAAAGTCCATTATTTCATTAACTAGAAAAGTTGTAAAAAAATGTTTCGAATAAAAGTTATTTGTTTCGTAAAGACTAATCTAAATATGTTTTTACAAACATATAACAAACTCGGTTTTCAAGTATGATAATAATAATAATAAATTTTATTTAAATCATAGAAAAATACAAGTATATCATACAGATTTCTTAAAGTAAATTAACAATTTTATGTCAATGCAATTTAATACAATTGGACTAATTTAGTCTGTCTTTGCATTGATTACATTTTTAGAGAAAAGAGAAAACAAAAATAAAAACTGTAGAATTATAAAATTAACAAATAAACAAACAACTAAAACATAATAATATAGAGTAAATAATACATCATTTAATTTAAATTCTCCCTTATTTTGCAAGAGTTGAGTGAGCATTTTTGAACTTAACATACCATAAAAATAGAATTTTTACATGACTAATAGAAAAATGGAAAAGTTCTATATACATTCAAATAACATTTAACAACAAAACATTAAAGAGAAAGCAACATCGCATAACAATACGTTCTTTGTTATTTTTCAAACTCTTTTTAAAGTTACACCTTTTTTAAATTACTAAATATTCATGACTTTTGTACATTACTGAATTTTTTATTTTTATTTAATTACATGTTTTTGATGTTTTCTCTTATTATACCATTTCAGTCACAAAAGACAATAGTATATTATTCAACGAGCGAGTAAAGATAGCCATTACTCACGAAGACCGAAATTGCGACACGAGCCGGCAGGCGAGTGTCGTAAAAGGTCCGAGTGAGTAATGGCTATTTAATCGCGAGTAGAATACTATACTTTATCTACGACGATTTTTCACTTTTAGATTCCTATCTATTATTGTCATTTTGCTGGCCGTTATTTTCATTAAACACCTATGTTTACTCTAGATTTTTGTTCTATGGCGTAAAATTGACAGCCCAATTTAACCTCTAAAATCACCTGACACCTAATTATATTTCTTATATTTTTAATGTTTCTCCAATCCATAAAGGCTCTGTATGCCATATTATACCTGTCTTTTGATTTATTTGGTAATAAATTTTGGGTTGTTGTTAGCGCAGTTTCTAGTATTTCTGGGGGTGTGCAACTTTCACTTTCTGAATCCACTCACGCTTTTTATTATTTTTGTAATTATATTTTTTAAGAAATATGTTTTTAATTTGCAATAAATAATTACTTTTATTAATATAATGTAATTGTAAATTCACTTTGATTCACTTTCTTTAAAAAATTTATATTTCAAATTGAAATTATTTTGACAGCGGCGCACGCAAGTGAAGATGGCGCCGTCACATTCTATTCGTGTAACCTCGTTACCGGTCGGTTTTTAGCCAACTTCAGCCCGTTTGTTATGATAAATGTTTTGAAAATGCTGTCTCGTGATTGGTTCCAGCTAGTGTGTTATGGAGAGACATTTGATTTAAATGGAGATATAACACACGGCTAAATTGTAATGATTGTCATTAATTAATAAGAAATGGGTACGTAATTAACATGTTATTCAATAGTCGTAGATAAAATATATTATTATATTATATTAGTCCAATCAGGGTAACAAATTCTCAATTTTTTCATAATTATCAAATATCCAACTTGTAATTTTTTTGGAATTAAATTTTTTATTCTTTACTTCGGCGGGCAACATGTTTATCAGTTTTGGACCTATAAATGACAAATGTCGTTGCGAAGACGTTGTTCTAGAGTTAGGAACTGTAATGTTTTTCTTCCTGTTTGATCTGGTATCAAAATTATGTTTTATAGGAATTATATAATCACGATTGCAGAACTTGTATCTTAGAGCAAATTTAATGTACAGTTGTCGTATATTCAAAAGTTAGCTTCTTTAAACAGCTGTTTTGTAAGATAAGATTTCATTAGTTTGTTCACTACACCTCTTATACCAATTGAATATAATACCTCCAAAAGAGTTTTGTGCGACACAGTGTCAAATGCCTTTGTAATGTCAAGAAAAATACCAATTATTTTGAAGCCGGAGTCTAGACTACTATTAATGAAATTTGTTAGATAAGATATAGCATTCTCCATACTAGAATCTTCCCTAAAGCCGTACTGGTATTTGACAATTAAATTATTTTTTAGCGAATTCTGATATTCTTAATTTTAAACATCTTTCTATTATTTTGCTTAAAGTACTAGTTAAAGAAATCGGTCTGTAGTTGGAGACCTCTTCTCTATCACCTTTTTTATAAATCGGTATTACTATAGATCTTTTAAGAGATTTAGGAAAAATTCCAGTACTGAAAACAGAATTGATAATATACAGGGTGTCTCATTTGACGTTGGACTGTATGGGTATCTTTGTTATTATTGGAGATATTCTATTATATATCCTGTCATGACATTTGTAAAATACTCTGTATTATTCACAAATAAATATTATTATTATTATTATTAGATAGAAAGTCGGTTAAATGGACAAAGTAGTAGAGATTGTTTCGAATATTAATAATTCATTTACAAAAAATTTGAATATCGCATCGTTCCAACGCTATCTTGAAAAAACAAGAAAATGCGATTTTCAAAATATGGCTATAACTTCGTTATTTTCAGTGGTACCAAAAAAATTGTTTAACTTAATAGAGACAATTTTTTGTGTACAATGCAGTCAAACAAATGAATATTTTTTTTCGCTAACGGATTGACCGGAAATGAACCAAACTTATTTTTTTCTTATGACAGCCATATTGGATTTACACATATTCGGAATTAGTGTATTTTTCTGAGTAATTTGATATATCATATGTAATATTTTAAGAAACATAGAAATAATTTTATTTTACTAACCAAAAATGGCCTTGAATAGATGTAAACTGTCAATACATATGTGTTAAGATTTATTTTACATTTAATATTTTTAATAATTACATTTATGTTATTGACAATTTACATTTCTTAAAGTCCAATGTTAGTTTGTAAAATCAAATAATTTTATTTTTTTTTAAATATGACATATGGTATACCAAATTACTCAGAAAAAAATACTGATTCCGAATATGTGTAAATCAAATATGGCTGCCATTAGAAAAAAATAAGTTGGGTTCATTTCCGGTCAATCCGTTAGCGAAAAAAATATTCATTTGTTTTACTGCAGTGTACACAAAAAATTGTCTATATTATGTCAAAAAAGTTTTTGGTACCACAGAAAATAAAGACGTTATTGCCATATTTTAAAAATCGCTTTTTCTTGTTTTTTCAAGATAGCGTTGGAACGATGCGATATTCAAATTTTTTGTAAATGAATTATTAATATTGGAAAAAATCTCTACTACTTTGTCCATTTAACCGACTTTCTCCAATAATAACAAAGATACCCATAGAGTCCAACGTCAAATGGGACACCCTGTATAATATAGGGCCTGTTAAATGATCACATGATGCACATTTTAAATAAGAAACTTGTTATTGATATCTTGAAAACCGAGTTTGTTTTGTTTGTAAAAAACATATTTAGATTAGTATAAAAAACTGTAAAATATTTCCTATTTAACTGTATCTGTAACTTTATTAATAACAAAGATACCCATGTAATGCAAAACAAATTGGCACACCCTGTATTTTTAAATGTATTCACATCTGATAATGATCGCAAGATTGAAAACGCCATTATTTTTATTTTATCGAATTAGTGGAACATTAAATACTACAACAATCCAAGATTATTATTATTATTACTTTATTATTGTTGAAGGTTGTTTAGTAAATTTTTATTTTCTTAAGTTAGATTGGCAGTAGTGGCGAGAGAGACGAATATTGTAAGAACTCCCCTCTCTCTCTCGTTTGTAGGTCTGAACAACGCAATTTTATGCGCTACTATAAACTCACCCTGTATATTTATTTTATTTAAGTTTATAACAAGATGGAAATTTTATTAATTTAACTACTATCTAAAATTCTGGGAAACAGAAATTGAGAATAATTGGATATTATTATGAATACAAGTTGTTTGAAATATGCGATGTAAATTTAGGGGAAAGTTTTTGAATTGAATTTAACTTTAGAACTTTAAAATAGTGAAAATTAGTAAATAAATGAGGATCATTGCCTTGCAATTAATCGCAAACGCAGCGTGCTCACTGTTCTGTACACAGTCGACATTCAATTGTTCCGCAGAGGCGGCGTGTGTCGTTAATGGCGTCCGACTTTCAGTTGTTTAAATTAAAGTATCGTTAGGTTAATGATGCAAAAATTAATTTCTCCTCCACGAGTTAATCACGCCGTAAAAACAAGATAATAACAAAATTTGTTGCGAACCTAAAACACACACCCACAGACTAATTCCAAACTACAACTTAATCGAGAATTCATTTTTATTTTTTTAATAATATTGTTAATTTTTACTTATCGAGCAAAAACTAAGGGTTCCATGAAAGAAACGCGCATGGAATTTATACATCTGGAAAAAGTGCACTTGGAAAAACCACACAAAAAAATGACGCACAAGGAAAAATATCGTTAGACGTGTTCATTTTTTGTTTTTCATGCACTTTATCATGCACGTTGCAAAAAATAAATTCTGACCGTGAATATCTTGAGGCACAATATAATTATGATATTTGGCCGTTATAAATTTTGATAAAATTCTTTAGAAAAGTTTTTCTTCGGTGAAATAATATTTTCGCGTTTGTTGGGAAAATCAATATGAACTGGGTATAGTTCCTCATTTCCTTTTAAATGATTAATAATTTTATAATCTCTGTTTCATACGCTAAATACCCTCCATAAATAACGGTTAAAATACCTAATTTCCCGCGACGCTTTATTTAAATGAAAATGATATTTTTCCACTTTTCCGGGAGTCGTCTTGTTTTCATCAAGCGCTTTATTACAGCTCGGTTCGGAGGCGGCAACAATTCATATACTTTTTGCATATCAAGTGAGAGACACAATAATAATCATCCCCACTGAAAGCTCAACTCGGGGACGATGCCTCTAGGTCGGGGCGAGGACCGCATTATCGCACAAAAACTCGAATTAAAAATTTATTAATGGCGGCCACTTTATTTACATTTCAATGCGATTTAAAACAATGGCAAAGTTTTTGTCCAAAGAGAGGGCGAATTTTTGCGCGCCCGAGGAAATTCAATTAAAACCTCCACTAGATTGAACGCTTTGTTATCGGCTACCGCCTCCCCCAAATCAAAGAAAGTGTTTAATTGTTCTTGATCAATTTGTTTATTGTGAATGATCAAAGCGATTTTTTTTTCAGGGAAAAGGGCCAAAGTCCTCGTTGTCATCGCCTGGATGCTCAGTTTCGTCTTTTCTATACCAACCATTTTTTTATTTGAGGAAACTCCTGTTGAAGGTAAGCAACCTTTGTATCAAAAATTAATTATTATTCATGTTCAAAATGTAACACTGAAAACTTCAAATATTGTTTATTATTAAATTTGATGTAGGTACATGTCCAACTACTACTTACCCCCTAGGTGGAAGAGGTAGTTCGAATTGCAATTTCTAATAGTTAACAGTTTAAAATGGGCGTGCTACCACTTCATTAACACTACATTTCATTGATATGGCCTTTTCATCGACAAGGACGTTTCATCAACACTATTTTTTCATCGACACTGGCTTTTTATCGATATTACATTTTCATTGACAACTGTTTCATCAAAACACTATCTACCAAACTACATTGTCGAATGAAATGGTCTGCGAATGAAAAGCTTCCATTGATGAAATATCCCTGACCATGAAAAGGTAGTGTCGATGATACGCCTGTGTCAATAAAACACATTTTTCGATGAAAAAGTAGTTAAGGCGAAAAGGTAATGTCGAAGATACGTCTGAATTTATGATATAAAGTAGTGTCATTAATAAGATCTTTCGATAAAACGAATTGTCGATAAACATGTTTTAAGTAAGTAATCATTTTATTACCCAACAGGTACAAAATCCATTAACAGAGAAATATTTAGTACAGCAATTTGAAAATAATAAATAACACAGATATAAAAAGTTCACATATAAGTTGAATTAAAATGGATTCTAGTTAAGACATTCAATAATATTTTATTTTATTAAATAGGTGTAGGTTATGTATAAAGATGTCAGCATTATATTGGACCGTGTGATATATTTGCACCATTATGTCAATGGGTGAGTTAGCAAAGTCCTGGGTGTTGAATATATTAAAGGTCAAGCAATTCCTTGAGGATGTTCGAGGTAAATTAAATTGCAATAAACTTAAGAGGTTGATATCATCTATTATTCCGTGCACTATTCTAAACAAAACACATTTTGAAAGTGAAGGAGATAGGAGGTCGGTTAAATTTGAGAAAAGTTGCTCATTTTTATGGCCATTCAAAATCTGAAAAAAAAATTAGAATATTTAAACTCGTTGTAAAGTTATGGCAAAATAAACAAAAAATGGGATTAAGGAAAATAATTTATATTTGCCAAACCATTACTGCAACATCAATGAAATTTGGTACTTTTAAATTGTTAACTATTCTGAGTTAAATGACGTCAAAAAATAATTTTTTGGCCTCCTAGATTCGAAACCGCGATATTCAACTTTCTTATTTCTTATGGCCGCCATGTTGAATTTTCACATCATCAAATAATAAATAATAATATATTTTCAGATTGCTAATTAACTTTAATATGTTCCTTTAGAAAATGTGTTAAATTTAAGAATTTGTATAAAAAACAAATGAAAGCAATGCTTTATGGATAGTTTCTATGGTTACCACAAAAATATCTTCTCAAAATTGATCTAATAATAAAAAAATAAACAAATGACCTGCAATAAGAGCATTTTATGTAAATAACAGGTGCCTTTATAATATTAAACAAACAAATGATTAAAGTATTTGCTTTTTTATTATTAGAATTTTGATCAAATTTAAAGTTTCATTTGAGCCGATATTTTTATGGTAACCATGGAAACTGTCCAAAAAACATTGATTTCATTTGTTATTTATACAAATTATCAAATTTAATACATATTCTAAGGGAACACATTAATGTTAATTAGCAATCTGAAAATGTATTATTATTTATTATCTGATGAGGTAAAAATCCAATATGGCGGGCATAAGAAATTAAAAAGTTGAATATCGCGGCTTCGAATCTAGGAGGTCAAAAAATTATTTTTTTACGTGATTTAACTCAGAATAGTCAACAATTTAAAGCTACCAAATTTTATTGATGTAGCAGTAATGGTTTGGAAAATATAAATTATTTTGTAAAATCACATTTTTTAGATTTTTGGGCATAATTTTGCAGTGAGTTTAAATATCTTAAATTTTCTTTCAGATTTTTAATGGCCATAAGAATGCGCAACTTTTCCTCAATTTAACCCACCTCGTATCTCTTCCATTTTAAAAGATACCAATGGTGAGCATCGAAATAATCACCACCCTGTATACCCGGCTTATACTTATACTAAATTTTTTCCAAAACATTTTTGTATCGAATATATCCAGGTTCCCATACGACCGAGTGGGAATCCAGTTTAGTACCAATATTTATTGCTCGAAATAACGTTTTGGTAAAAGGACCAGAAAACTTACAATGCCAACAAATCACCAAGTTGCTGTTTCCACGAAACAGACTACAAGTTTACAAATACGTTGAAACCTCTTGAAGTGTCCGCTTTCGAGCGGGAAACGAAAAACACAACAGAAGCAGTCGGAATTCATGCAAATCTCCAAAAAGTTTGTAAAAGTCGCAGTTTTTTTCGACATGGATTTCTGTTTTGTTTCCACTTTGTCTGTTTGGTGCAAAACCTTCATTAGGAGATTTACGTGTTTTATGATTGTTTCAACATGGATTTGTTTTGTTTCCACTTTGTCTATTTGATGCGAAACCTTCATTAGGAGATTTACGTGTTTTATGATTGTTTCTGTTTTGTAACTTCAAAAGGTTTCAACATGTTTGTTAACTTTACTCCGCTTTGTGAAAACAGCAAGTTGGTTGTTTTGTTGGCGTTGTGAGTTGTGTTCTCTGTTCTCTTGATTGCAGTTAGTGAATACAACAGATTTGGCATGAACTCATCATAAATTGAAAAAAAACAATGAACATAATTTTTCTGTATCATTGGCAAAGAAGAAAGTTCAAGAAATCCGGAACGGGCCAGTCTTTATGGCAAAATTGGTTTACGCACAATGCTATGAATTTTATAATCATAGACCCCAAAAACCTTTCTCGTTTTCAACCAAACGGACTAATCTAATTTCGGTTTTGTCTCCAAATTTTGCCACTCGGAAAACAAAAAACAAAACATAAACAAATTTAAAACTCTATGTCCAGTGAGCGGACAGAATATTGTGACAGTTTTGTTTTTGTTCATTTTCAATTGAGTCGTACACGAGAAAGTTCAACTATGGTTTTAGAGGATGAATTTTTCTTTCTGAGTCCATTGGGTCCCCCAAAATTTTTATGATCTCTGAAAACTTCTATCAGAGAACCGTTTTTTTTTCGAATTGCAGTTTTGTTTCCACTTTGTCCGTTTGGTGGAAAACCAGCATTATTTTACCCCCGAAAATGAGGATAGGGGTCCTTGAATCCTTGATGTTTCTCACATGGAATTGACGTATGACCAAAATTTTTGCGTATCATTTAATAGTTGTCTCTCTCTCTCTGTAGAACTCACAAAGTTCATTATAGCAGTGTCGGACTGGCTCATTTATCAATATTTTGTAGTTACTCAGTGGCGTACCATGTCGTTTCTTGCACCGAAATTCATAAAAAATCAATTTTAATTCTTAATTATTTTGGAAAAACTGTAATAACTTTAGAATGGTGCAAGATTTTTTAAATATTCTTTATGCACAATGAATTGCAATTCATTAGGTAATAAAAATCACATTTTTTAATATTTTGTAGTTACTCAGTGGCGTACTACGTCGTTTTTTTTTTTGCACCGAAACTCATAAAAAATCAATTTTAATTTTAAATTATTTTGGAAAAACTTTAATTTGTTAAAATTTAGTGATATGTTAAAGTTAGGCTTTCTATGTGCATTATTCAGTTTCTGCAATAGACCGAAGAAATATTTTCCATATTTTCGAAAAATGAACGATTATGAATAATTTTAAAAACTTGGAATTACATTTTTAAAAGAGCAAAAAAAAGCTTTATTTTTGGCCTACGAAGATCATATTATAAACACTTTTTATAAACCATGTTACTATGAAAGGTTATAAAAATTATGGATTAATACTTAAAATGGGGTTTCCCTATTTTCCAGAAATTCCCAATTAAACTCCATAAAAACGTTCTCATTTTTAAGGAAATCACTTTTTTCACGATATTCATCAGCTGGATTAATTCAAATGGAACACCCTGTATATAATAAATAATAGGTCCAGATAGGGCGAGATTTCCAAAAGGTTGGTGGCCCTAGACCCCAGACACATGTTTGCCAGTGTGGCCCCCAATGAGCCAGTCCGGCACTGCATTCTGCCACCACTAATAAATTTTAAAACTAACTTTCAAAATTTATTTTAATTTTAAGATTTCCAGATCTCTTAGAACGTTCACGTAGTTTTTCTTACTCTTATACCCAGATTCTGGTCAAATCATTCAAGTTTAAAGGCCTTTATATTTAAATTTGTTATATGGGTTGTAATGGACAATTTCCATGGTTACCTTATTTGTTTCTATTTAAAGGCCTTTCATTTTGACCAGAATCTGCCTATTAATCTTCAAGATAAGATCTGCCATACTATTCAGGAAATGATCGGCTTTTGGTTTTAGCTTCATATTTCGGAACATGTTAATTAAATGTTTTGTAGATGAAATGGTATACATGTAATACATGAATGTATTACTTATCTTTTAAAACTATAGTTGTTTTGCAAAAAAATCGTATCTTAATAAACAATCTACATGTACTATAATCCTCTCTGTTTTATGTTAAGCAAAACAATATAATTATCGCCATTATGAAGCTTTCAATCTTCTTGTACCACTTGAGCATTAGCAAAGTTTACCCAAAGACTTCCTTATCACCCACTACGCTGAAATAGTGGTGGGAGAAGTTGTGAGTACGTTCCAAACAAGGCGAAAGGGTGTTATTGGTGAATTTGTATTTTTATCTATTTGGAAAGGAACCTCATGATTGTACACGTTCAAAAGTAACTGTCTGAAAAAATAATATAAACATTTTCAAGATTTGAATATAATATCGTCGTTCTTTTGCAAAAACTGGGTAAATTTATTTTCCAGTAAATGACGATAATAAATTCATGCGTTGGCTAATAAATTCCTATTTTTTGTGTTTTAGGAAAAGTATTTTTGTCTATGATTTTTATTTTATTTTAATAAGCTAATGGTAAAAGTTTTGGGTAGAAATTTATGCGAGATTTTATGAAAACATAAAGTATGAAATCAAAACTAAATCGAGCAAAGAGCGGAAAGTTTGAAGCATGTATCTCTTGTTTTTTATGAAAGTCGGTACTAAGTTTTCTTATTAAACCGGACCTATATTGCTGTTATTTTCATACAAACTGCGCAACGGAATGGCTCATTTATCGTCCATTTGTAGTACAAGAAGCTCAAGCTCCTAGCGCTTGGAGACATCAAACATCAAGCAAAACTATTCGTGATGTATGCGGCCCATCGATCCATCGAATGAATGGATCGACTTTAGCTTGAGTTTTTTATGTTCGATTTCATTATAAGAAAAATAAGTTGTTTTTTGTAGGAAATTGATCACGTTTCATTTGTTTCGTATTTCGTAACGAATCTTTTCATTCCAGGCCTGCCCCAATGTTGGATTGATTTAAAACCCTGGCAGTGGCAGGTTTATATGACTTTGGTCTCTGTCATCCTCTTCCTCCTTCCAGCACTTATTATCAGTGCCTGCTATGCCGTCATCGTTTGGACTATATGGTCGAAGAGCAAATTGTTGATACCAGTGGCCCACGTGCCCATCAGAAACAGTGAGTTATTTCCTCAACATACATTTATGCATGCTTTTTATCTTCCTTTTAATATTTATGACAAATTTTGAGACAAATTCATTCAAGTCATTCGGCTGAAAATTGAATTTGTCCTAAACGCCCGATTCTCGTCCTGTGAAATCAGACCAGACGCGTCTCCGAGGATTAAACCCGTCTTAATATCAAGTGAACACGCTTCGACTAAATCGCCCCCATAAATAAAATTCAAATTTGCGCCAAGGTACCGCGATTTAATTGCTTTCAAGATTGAATTACATCTATTTTATAAAGGTAAAAGAATAAACGAAAAAAGTAAATAAATAAACTTTTTTATCTACAGTGTTTATTTTGGAGCCCAATTATTTCTAAAATTTGCCTCATATATGAAAATATTATGTGTATTTTGGTATCCTTTTTATAATTTAAATTCTAAATAATGTTTAAGGGAAAATATTGTACATAGGTATGTATATGAAAATTACGTTCAAAAGAACTGCATTAGGAAAATGTATAAAAAAAGGTGCACATATTAAAAAATTCTTGCAAAATTTTAATTTGTGCACATTGTTTTTAGTATATTCCACCTACACAATTTCCTTTGACAATTTGCAGTGACGAGTATTAAGTTTTATCTGCTCATTATAACTCATGTGTCGTTATTTTACATTTGAATTTACTTTTTTCGTATGCATGCACATGCAGGGTGGACAAAAAGTTTGGCAAATTAAAGTTATATATTATTATGACCTTGACAAGCAATTTGAAGGCCAAATCAAACATTTTTTTGCATATTATTATATAAGTAGTTTGAAACTTGGAAGAGTTCAAATTTAATTTCATTTATTTTCGAAATTAAGCTCTTTTGAAAAAAATTTTAAACTATAAGTTGTACATTTCTTAGAAACACATCATCTAACAACCCATTTTTATTGCATATTATTTTAGCTTACTTTCAGGGCTTTACAAAAAATATTTTTTTTGTTTTTAAATAAAATTTTCCTGAAAGGTTTTATCATTCCAAAGTTCCAAAACGTACTTTTTGTTTGGAAAAGTTAAGTGACTTCACATTTTTTAAATATCCTTCAATGCTGTAGGTATGTAATTTTCTAATTAGGCACAAAGTTTTCAAAGCGTAAATTTTTCCGAATAGGGAAATTTTCATCCTGCTAATTTTCCGTGTACTATATTTGTTGGATGCTCGGGTATAACAATATAAATCAATAAAATTAGTTTTGCAGAACAGCATGAAAACATATAATCCAAAACACATGGGTTATTCACTAAAACAATGGTTGTACCTACTCTTGTTTCCCATCAAAGATTTATTGGATTTATATCAAGATTTTTCCTTTCTGGTTACTATTTACATTTTTTAAATCTAATAATATTTGCACTCGACACGATCACATTTGCCGAAGTTGCTTTAAATATAAGAAATTTACTAAATGCTCCATACACGTAAACACAATACCAATTCAGTAGCCAAAAATAGAAATTGAAAAAGTTAGAACCTTACTAATAAAATATAAATACAGAAGGGGGAAGCTTGTGCAACCTAAACGACATTCTAAATGAATTTTAACTCCTACTCCTACAGGTAATGTACTTTGCAGATGAATATATTCTACTAAATATAAAAAGTAAACATTTTGAATCTGAAATTATGCCAAGTAAGTGAAGAAGAATGGTCCTAAAAGGAAGTTAGGTTATAAACAATCGTAATTACTAAAAGTATGTTATTCAAAACTACACAAATATAAGAAATCATCAAAAAACACAGATTTTTTTGCTTTTGGGTTATATTTTGCAAAATAAGCTAAAAATCACTTTTTTTGGTTTTTGGCTGATAACTTGCAAAGATTTTTACCCAAAACTTGATCCTTTATTAAAATAGACAGGGGAAAATTACCTACACTTCATGTTCCTTATTTTTTTGTAAAACCTATGGTTTCCGCCTAAAAATGGTTTTTATTTTTTTCCGAAAAATATTGAGCGAAAACCACATGTCGTACAAAAAAATTATTGCAACATGAATTGTATATACTTTTCTCCTCTTTATTTTAATAAAGGATCAAGTTTTGGGTTAAAAGCTTTGCAAGTTATCAGCCAAAAACCAAAAAAAGTGATTTTTAGTGCTTATTTTGAGCAAATATACTGAAAAAAAATAGTTGAACACCTTCAGAATCGTGTTCAGCACCCCAAACCCCAAAATACATAAACTTAGCCACTAAAATCAGCTACACCAGAACTTTCCTCTTCAAGTCCTTTTTGAACACCAATTTACTGGAGTAATATCTCAAACGTTATTATAAGTAGCGAAAATTACTACACATTTGATTCAGAAAATGAAGAATATACAATCCTCTGAGTTAGATCAGTTCTATCAGAAAATATCTGTAGTAAACTCCAAAAACCTTAGTAAAAGTCTACGCAGATAAAATAAAAATTACTTGCCTTTACGGGAGGAAATCAAACGATTTAGAAACAAGTAGAAGTCAGGACTATTCCCATCTTAATCTGATTAATTTCCTAAATGTGGCATTGGGTATTTTGATAATAAGTAGTATTACTCTTCAAAAAAGAACAAATATGATATTTAAAGTTGGTAAAACATTGGATTTTCAAAAAATAAAATAAATAAATGAAACAAAAAAAAAATGTTAAAAAAAGTAAATAAAAATTATTGCATATTTTGAAGAATTTTGTTGAAATATGGACAAATATGATATTTAAAGTTGGTAAAACACTAAAAATTAAAAAAAAAATAAATAAGACAAAAAAAAATGTTAAAAAAGTAAATAAAAATTATTGCATATTTTGAAGAATTTTGTTGAAATATTGACAAATATAATATTTAAAGTTGGTAAAACCTTAGAATTTCAAAAAAAAATAAATAAATAAAACAAAAAAAATGTTAAAAAATGTAAATAAAAATTATTGCATATTTTGAAGAATTTTGTTGAAATATGGACAAATATGATATTTAAAGTTTGTAAAACATTAGAATTAAAAAAAAAATAAATAAAACAAAAAAAAAATGTTAAAAAAGTAAATAAAAATCATTGCATATTTTGAAGAATTTTGTTGAAATATGGAGAAATATGATATTTAAAGTTGGTAAAACACAAAAATTTCAAAAAAAAAAAAATAAATAAAACAAAAAAATGTTAAAAATAGTAAATAAAAATTATTGCATATTTTGAAGAATTTTGTTGAAATATTGACAAATATAATATTTAAAGTTGGTAAAACCTTAGAATTTAAAAAAAAAATAAATAAATAAAACAAAAAAAAATGTTAAAAAATGTAAATAAAAATTATTGCATATTTTGAAGAATTTTGTTGAAATATGTACACATATGATATTTAAAGTTGGTAAAACATTAGAATTAAAAAAAATAAATAAAACAAAAAAAAATGTTAAAAAAAGTAAATAAAAATTATTGCATATTTTGAAGAATTTTGTTAAAATATGGAGAAATATGATATTTAAAGTTGGTAAAACATAAAAATTTCAAAAATAAATAAATAAATAAAAAGAAAAAATGTTAAAAAAAAGTAAATAAAAATTATTGCATATTTTGAAGAATTTTGTTGAAATATTGACAAATATAATATTTAAAGTTGGTAAAACCTTAGAATTAAAAAAAAATAAATAAATAAAACAAAAAAAAATGTTAAAAAATGTAAATAAAAATTATTGCATATTTTGAAGAATTTTGTTGAAATATTGACAAATATAATATTTAAAGTTGTGTAAAAAGGGCAAAAATATAAGTGATAAATGTAGGCGTTTTTTTTTAATTGTACGACTAAATTCATCTGCTTAAATACCAATTAATGAATTACTTTCGAGCTTAAGATTTACACACTTATCACCGTTTGCAATCAGTTTACTTAACATAATGCACCAACCTTGAAATTCCTACAACAGGGAAACCGCGCTGCGGACGGTTCCATTATTTTGATCCTGCTCCGAAAATTCACCTCCGCCAATCAGCCAAGTTAAGCATAAACCATTCGTGGATAAAGCAAGCGGGTCATGCAACATTGAGTCAGGCATTAGTTCAAGACAACATTGAGAAACTTAATAGTACTCACCGGGGCCCTTGGGTCCCTTTTAGTTGATGACAAAACTCCAGCTCTTGGGTTGCAGCCAGTGGCTCCTGAAAGACCGTAATCGCAAGCCAGGCCCCTCCTTGGGCCTGCACAACTAGTTACAACTATTAATGAACTAGCCAGGCCCCTACTTGGGCCTACACAACTAGTTACAACTCAATCACCAACAATTGTAATGAGACTATTAGCTCACCTTTTACATCATTTAATTTATTTACGCTTCTTTACACTTCATCAAATCACTCTAGCAACCCTTCACACTTTAGGGTTCAACCTAGCGCCCCTTCACTACCAACACTGGGTTCTCCCTCGCAACCTATTTTTACTAACACTGGGTTCTCCCACGCAACCCATTTCTAATCACTTCACTGGGTCCACTCACGCAACCCAGTATAACTACTTATAGCTTAATAACTAATCTTAACCAAGCCTGGGTTATTACACAACCCTTAAATGAAAACCCAAACTCACGTTTTCCGCGCCAAACAAGAGTACAACCCACTCGTACTTAATTACAGCGCGGCTCCTCAACTCACACTCACTCACACTCAACTCACAATGACCTCGATTCAACCTACTCACGTACTCCCAAAATCAAATTCACTGCAACGAAAAATACAAGCGCTTGATGCATTTTAGAAAACTTGCAGGTCAACGTAGAAATACTCAACCACTTATTTTGCAACCCCTTTATTAATTAAATGAAAATTAAATACAACTCTACAGTTGGTAAAACCTTAGAATATCAAAAAAAATAAATAAATAAAACAAAAAAAAATGTTAAAAAATGAAAATAAAAATTATTGCATATTTTGAAGAATTTTGTTGAAATATTGACAAATATAATATTTAAAGTTGGTAAAACCTTAGAATTTCAAAAAAAATAAATAAATAAAACAAAAAAAATGTTAAAAAATGTAAATAAAAACTATTGCATATTTTGAAGAATTTTGTTGAAATATGGACAAATATGATATTTAAAGTTGGTAAAACATTAGAATTAAAAAAAATAAATAAAACAAAAAAAAATGTTAAAAAATGAAAATAAAAATTATTGCATATTTTGAAGAATTTTGTTGAAATATGGACAAATATGATATTTATAGTTGGTAAAACATTAGAATTAAAAAAAATAAATAAAACAAAAAAAAATGTTAAAAAATGAAAATAAAAATTATTGCATATTTTGAAGAATTTTGTTGAAATATGGACAAATATGATATTTATAGTTGGTAAAACATTAGAATTAAAAAAAATAAATAAAACAAAAAAAAATGTTAAAAAAAGTATATAAAAATTATTGCATATTTTGAAGAATTTTGTTGAAATATGGAGAAATATGATATTTAAAGTTGGTTAAAAATAAAAATTTCAAAAAAAAATAAATAAATAAAACAAAAAAATGTTAAAAAAAGTAAATAAAAATTATTGCATATTTTGAAGAATTTTGTTGAAATATTGACAAATATAATATTTAAAGTTGGTAAAACCTTAGAATTTCAAAAAAAATAAATAAATAAAACAAAAAAAAATGTTAAAAAATGTAAATAAAAATTATTGCATATTTTGAAGAAATTTGTTGAAATATGGACAAATATAATATTTAAAGTTGGTAAAACATTAGAATTAAAAAAAAATAAATAAAACAAAAAAAAATGTTAAAAAAAAGTAAATAAAAATTATTGCATATTTTGTTGAAATATGGAGAAATATGATATTTAAAGTTGGTAAAACATAAAAATTTCAAAAAAAAATAAATAAATAAAATAAAAAAATGTTAAAAAAAGTAAATAAAAATTATTGCATATTTTGAAGAATTTTGTTGAAATATTGACAAATATAATATTTAAAGTTGGTAAAACCTTAGAATTTAAAAAAAAAATAAATAAATAAAACAAAAAAAATGTTAAAAAATGTAAATAAAAACTATTGCATATTTTGAAGAATTTTGTTGAAATATGGACAAATATGATATTTATAGTTGGTAAAACATTAGAATTAAAAAAAATAAATAAAACAAAAAAAAATGTTAAAAAAAGTATATAAAAATTATTGCGTATTTTGAAGAATTTTGTTGAAATATGGAGAAATATGATATTTAAAGTTGGTAAAACATAAATAATTAAAAAAATAATAAATAAATGAAACAAAAAGAATGTTAAAAAAGTAATTAAAAATTATTGCATATTTTAGAGAATTTTGTTGAAATATGGAGAAATATGATATTTTAAGTTGGTAAAACATTAGGATTTCAAAAAAATAAATAAATAAAACAAAAAAAAATGTTAAAAAAGTAAATAAAAATTATTGCATATTTTGAAAAATTTTGTTGAAACATGGACAAATAAAGTTGGTAAAACATAAGAATTTAAAAATAAATAAATAAATAAATAAAACGAAAAATAATGTTAAAAAAAAGTAAATAAAAACTATTGCATATTTTGAAGAATTTTATTGAAATATGGAGAAATATAATATTTGAAGTTGGTAAAACCTTAGAATTTAAAAAAAAAATAAATAAATAAAACAAAAAAAAATGTTAAAAAATGTAAATAAAAACTATTGCATATTTTGAAGAATTTTGTTGAAATATGGACAAATATGATATTTAAAGTTGGTAAAACATTAGAATTAAAAAAAAATAAATAAAACAAAAAAAATGTTAAAAAAAGTAAATAAAAATTATTGCATATTTTGAAGAATTTTGTAGAAATATGGACAAATATGATATTTATAGTTGGTAAAACTTTAGAATTTCAAAAAAAAACAAAACAAAAAAAAAGTAAATAAAAATTATTAGATATTTTGAAGAATTTTTTTGAAATATGGACAAATATGATATTTAAAGTTGGTAAAACATAAGTAATTAAAAAAATAATAAATAAATGAAACAAAAAGAATGTTAAAAAAGTAATTAAAAATTATTGCATATTTTAGAGAATTTTGTTGAAATATGGAGAAATATGATATTTTAAGTTGGTAAAACATTAGGATTTCAAAAAAATAAATAAATAAAACAAAAAAAAATGTTAAAAAAGTAAATAAAAATTATTGCATATTTTGAAAAATTTTGTTGAAACATGGACAAATAAAGTTGGTAAAACATAAGAATTTAAAAATAAATAAATAAATAAATAAAACGAAAAATAATGTTAAAAAAAAGTAAATAAAAACTATTGCATATTTTGAAGAATTTTATTGAAATATGGAGAAATATAATATTTGAAGTTGGTAAAACCTTAGAATTTAAAAAAAAAATAAATAAATAAAACAAAAAAAAATGTTAAAAAATGTAAATAAAAACTATTGCATATTTTGAAGAATTTTGTTGAAATATGGACAAATATGATATTTAAAGTTGGTAAAACATTAGAATTAAAAAAAAATAAATAAAACAAAAAAAATGTTAAAAAAAGTAAATAAAAATTATTGCATATTTTGAAGAATTTTGTAGAAATATGGACAAATATGATATTTATAGTTGGTAAAACTTTAGAATTTCAAAAAAAAACAAAACAAAAAAAAAGTAAATAAAAATTATTAGATATTTTGAAGAATTTTTTTGAAATATGGACAAATATGATATTTAAAGTTGGTAAAACATAAGTAATTAAAAAAATAATAAATAAATGAAACAAAAAGAATGTTAAAAAAGTAATTAAAAATTATTGCATATTTTAGAGAATTTTGTTGAAATATGGAGAAATATGATATTTTAAGTTGGTAAAACATTAGGATTTCAAAAAAATAAATAAATAAAACAAAAAAAAATGTTAAAAAAGTAAATAAAAATTATTGCATATTTTGAAAAATTTTGTTGAAACATGGACAAATAAAGTTGGTAAAACATAAGAATTTAAAAATAAATAAATAAATAAATAAATAAAACGAAAAATAATGTTAAAAAAAAGTAAATAAAAACTATTGCATATTTTGAAGAATTTTATTGAAATATGGAGAAATATAATATTTAAAGTTGGTAAAACATTAGAATTAAAAAAAAATAAATAAAACAAAAAAAAATGTTAAAAAAAAGTAAATAAAAATTATTGCATATTTTGTTGAAATATGGAGAAATATGATATTTAAAGTTGGTAAAACATAAAAATTTCAAAAAAAAATAAATAAATAAAATAAAAAAATGTTAAAAAAAGTAAATAAAAATTATTGCATATTTTGAAGAATTTTGTTGAAATATTGACAAATATAATATTTAAAGTTGGTAAAACCTTAGAATTTAAAAAAAAAATAAATAAATAAAACAAAAAAAATGTTAAAAAATGTAAATAAAAACTATTGCATATTTTGAAGAATTTTGTTGAAATATGGACAAATATGATATTTATAGTTGGTAAAACATTAGAATTAAAAAAAATAAATAAAACAAAAAAAAATGTTAAAAAAAGTATATAAAAATTATTGCGTATTTTGAAGAATTTTGTTGAAATATGGAGAAATATGATATTTAAAGTTGGTAAAACATAAATAATTAAAAAAATAATAAATAAATGAAACAAAAAGAATGTTAAAAAAGTAATTAAAAATTATTGCATATTTTAGAGAATTTTGTTGAAATATGGAGAAATATGATATTTTAAGTTGGTAAAACATTAGGATTTCAAAAAAATAAATAAATAAAACAAAAAAAAATGTTAAAAAAGTAAATAAAAATTATTGCATATTTTGAAAAATTTTGTTGAAACATGGACAAATAAAGTTGGTAAAACATAAGAATTTAAAAATAAATAAATAAATAAATAAAACGAAAAATAATGTTAAAAAAAAGTAAATAAAAACTATTGCATATTTTGAAGAATTTTATTGAAATATGGAGAAATATAATATTTGAAGTTGGTAAAACCTTAGAATTTAAAAAAAAAATAAATAAATAAAACAAAAAAAAATGTTAAAAAATGTAAATAAAAACTATTGCATATTTTGAAGAATTTTGTTGAAATATGGACAAATATGATATTTAAAGTTGGTAAAACATTAGAATTAAAAAAAAATAAATAAAACAAAAAAAATGTTAAAAAAAGTAAATAAAAATTATTGCATATTTTGAAGAATTTTGTAGAAATATGGACAAATATGATATTTATAGTTGGTAAAACTTTAGAATTTCAAAAAAATAAATAAATAAAACGAAAAATAATGTTAAAAAAAAGTAAATAAAAACTATTGCATATTTTGAAGAATTTTATTGAAATATGATATTTAAAGTTGGTAAAACATAAGTAATTAAAAAAATAATAAATAAATGAAACAAAAAGAATGTTAAAAAAGTAATTAAAAATTATTGCATATTTTAGAGAATTTTGTTGAAATATGGAGAAATATGATATTTTAAGTTGGTAAAACATTAGGATTTCAAAAAAATAAATAAATAAAACGAAAAATAATGTTAAAAAAAAGTAAATAAAAACTATTGCATATTTTGAAGAATTTTATTGAAATATGGAGAAATATAATATTTAAAGTTGGTAAAACCTTAGAATTTAAAAAAAAAATAAATAAATAAAACAAGAAAAAAATGTTAAAAAGTGCAAATAAAAAAATTATTGCATATTTTGCAGAATTTTGTTGAAATATGGACAAATATGATATTTTAAGTTGGTAAAACATTAGAATTTCTAAGGATAAATAAATAAATAATACATAAATTCAAAATATGCGATAATTTTTTTCTTCAAATGTTATTAAAGAACATTCTTTTGTGACGTTTTACATGCTTTAAAATGTCACTTTGTATGTTCATTGATAGAAATTACTACTTTGCACAGGGAATAAAAGGGTGGAATAGAAATGAATTTTAGGCAACCCAATATACACAAAAATTTTTTTCTGTGTCAATTGAATCAATCAATTGTAAATTAAATGTAAAATTTTAAAATTATTTATTAAATATACTTTTTTATGACGAAAAAGTAGAATTTTTAAGATTTTTTCTGGACCGCTAGGTATAAATTTGACCGATATACAGGGTGTTGAAAAAAAGTGTTTTTTTATGATTTTTATATTACTATTTTAAAAATTTCGACGTTTGAACATAAAATAGCATGTTTTATTCGGAGTAAAAGAACTTTTCGTAGCTTGCATGTATCCACAAACCTACATGCTCGCCACAGAAACTACTTTTTTTACTCCAAATAAAACAATATACTATCATTTATTTTTTTTAATATTTTTTTTTGTTTTTCGAATAAATTATAAACTATGAAAAATATTAAAAAAATATTTTAATAAAAGTTGTTTGTTTTTAAAACCATACCAAACTCGACCTGTTACTATTTAAAAAATCAAAGTGATCTCCGATTCCGGATAATTCCGAATTGTTCCGGAAAAAAATAAGTTCTCCAATGGATTGTTTAGGTTCACTTTCGTAATTAATGTTTTATTTCAGTCATATACGATAACGCGTTCTCGAGATAAATCTGTGGCACCGGTTGTCTGATACATCCTGTATAAGAAACTGGAGAGAGAAATCTTAGGAAAATTCAAATCATTTCAATTATTTTTTTAATAATTTTCACTTTTGCGAATTTATATTTACCGAATTTAAGACGAATAAACTGCAATTTTGATTTTTATTACAAGCACCTACTGAAAAGAAATCCATACGCCAAAATTTTATAAACTAATTTAGAGATTCCTGAGAATTAAAATCAATTTCGGAAATTTCCTAGAAAAATCATTATAATTTCGTTTTTAAATGTAAAGGAAATAAAAAATAATACAGATAAGTGAAACTATTGCTCACTTATGATTAGAAAAGTGTCCTATAATGATTGAAAATTTTAAGAAAAAAACTAATACAGGCATACCAAATTCTTATACAGGACGATTATTGTTTTCAGGGAGACAGATTTTTTAAATAACTTCCCTTTACCTACTGTTAACACTTAACGTGGGATTAATATCAAATTTATAATTTCAAATAGAAATAAGGGTCAAAATTCATAAAAATAGAAGAATCAGATTTACTACAGTGTTTTTATTTTAAAAATCAGTGCATAATTTTCTGGTAAAATTACTTTCAAATTTTAATTATTTAATGAAAATTTTTGGAAAAACTGCCAGACAGGTTGATTTTAATTTCTGTCAGAGAGAGTGTGCTAGAATCCGAAACGGGGGTCGATAATTGTAAATTGCGAAAGGGGTCAAAATATACAACTGTAAAAAATACAAAGATCTAGTTTCACAACGGTGCTTTTATTTCGAATGTAATTTTTCAGCAAATTGTGCAACGATTTTTAAATTTTTGTAAATCTCATTCTTCGTACTTTTTGTTTTTATTCATATTGCCACTTGAAATTATACAGTTGATATCAAACTTCCGCTAAAACTTGAAAGTAGGTAGAGGGTAATTATTTAAAAATCTGCCCCTCTTAAAATAAAAATCGATCTGTCCGAGCGTTTTGCAAAAACAGAAGTAAAATAACAAAACACGGGCTTGTGAAGTTTTGTTGGACCACCCTGTATATATTGGGAGAAATTTAAAATAACTGCTGCTTATTTTTTTTTCATTAATTACATTATTAAAAAATAAATAATGAACATAAAATTTTGTGTAAATTAGTTATCCAATTAACAATTTTTTGTTTTATTGGAGTTAATCACGAAATGCAACTTAAATATAGCTTTTCTGTAGTTTAAAAATTTGCAACCCTTTAGTTTTTTTTAATGAATTACAAAATTACCAAACCCATCACATTACAAAATTCCCAATTTTGTAATTTGTGATTAATGTTATTTATGTATTTTATATTCCAGGCGATGATCATAGAGGAGTCCCACCGCGGTTTCAGGACGATCACGATTGTCGGCGAGCAAGTTCCCGGGGGATAATTCCACGTGCGAAAATAAAAACAGTAAAAATGACCTTCGTCATCGTTTTCGGTAAAGTAAACATGACTGCAATCAACCCGAATTGAATTTAAACTTAATTTACAGTTTTCGTCCTTTGTTGGAGTCCTTTCATCGTGTTTGATCTCCTGCAGGTTTACGGTTACATTCCAGAGACGCAGTCGAACATTGCAATAGCCACGTTCATTCAAAGTTTAGCACCGCTCAACTCTGCTGCGAATCCTGTCATTTACTGCCTCTTCTCAACCCATTTGTGCAGAAATTTAAGGTAAATTACTCAACCATCAATCATTATTCATATTTACTATCAATTTAATTTATTTCATCATCAAAACTACCCGTTAATTACCTCTTTTATCAATAACACATTATAGTTTAAAAATAAATAATACTGCTCAAGTTGTTCCCAAGAAGAAAAAAGGGTTGATTCCTCCTACTTTACTTATTGCAAGAAATGCAAGACCAAATCTCATTAAGGTTCATTTTTGCGTAAAGGACTGGAGGAAAGGTCTTAATCATTTTAACCGATAGTCCCAAACGATTACAAACACTGTATTGCATGGAGGAAACAACCCAACGATTTGGCTAGATTTTGTAAAAAAATCATTTCATTCCAAGAAAGTCATATAGAGCGTTTCTGTAAATAGGTAAACGTGTAATTTTCTCCCTTGTATAGATGCCGCTCATTACTAAACCATTTAAAACTCGATCCGTGCAGAAAGATGCCGCCTTTCAGATGGATGTCCGGATGTGTATCCCTCTGCTTCCCGGGGATTCAAGGGCATTGCTTGGGCTACGGCGGCGCCGATTCCTCGGGGACGGTCACCACTTCCCTCACACACAGCTCTCGCAGGTCCGGCTCAGCCGCTTCCCTCAGGCACACCATCAGGCTCCAACCGACCCTCCACAACACCCACAAAGTCGCCATGTCGGTGGTCTAGTCAAACAAGCCAACTTGGTGCCTCCAGCAACACAACTTTACTTATTTATAATTTAATTTTAAATTATTTATTTCAGAGCAAATTTATTAATTTATTATAAAATCTAAATAAATTATTATTTTTGTACATTATTAATGTAATGAAAAAAAAACAATTAATCAGACTGATGACTACAAATTGAAACAATTTAAGAACAATAATTTTACATAAAACAGTTTTATAAAAATTCATCAAAAACTGTAGGTTCTAGCACTATTTTATACTCACCTGAAATTGTTGTAAGTAGTTTCCAATATTTTGAACTCAACTACTTTTAAACCTGGTTTACATTGGTCGAGTAAGTGGGCGAGTTCACTGTTTATATTAGTCGAGTATATCTCGGTTTTTGAACTCGCCCGTTTACTCGACCAATGTAAACCAGGCTTTAGTACAGGGAAAATAGCTGCAAAATGCACAAATAAACAACAAAACTTTGTTCATAACTTCCTCTTGGCAGTAGAATTGTAAAACTGCAAAGTCCGCCCAATTTTAAGAGGTGGAGGAATGGAAGGGGCGAGTTTAAAAAATACATATTTAATAAATAAATTCGAGTAAGGGGTGCTTAATCGAATGAGACTCTTCAAAGTACAAATCACGATCATTATAATCGTCATGGGTATCATCCAACTCGTCGAATTGATCATCTTCGTCCTCCAGTGGAGCGGAACGATGGTTCAAAACTAGAGTTGGAGTAGTACTGTTTCTCGCAAATGTTGCACACTGTTGAGCACCGTGTCACACTTCTGAAGCAAGAACACTGAGTTGTGGAGCAATTACCCTTGCAGGTGGACAATTCGGTATATGACATCTCGGCAACGGAGGACTCGGCACCGGGACAATTTGTCACCGGATAACTCGGTACTGGATAAGTCGGCAACGTCTTTTGGAGTATTTCGTAGTCTCATAATCGGCGTCAAAGGTTTTCTTTATTTTCCTAAGCTGTACAATACATTTCCAAAGGTTTGGACATGCCATTCCATACTCCATACCCTTGCTTGACCTTTTTGTAACACGCTTTCGAGAAGTTATTCGTGCTATCAAAACCTACTAATGTTCGTTCGTATACTGACCAAAGGAAAAAGTTCCGTAAATCCTTAGCAACATATGTAAGTGTTTGAGAATCAACCAATAACCGGCTCTAATTCTGAAGGCAGGAAATCTTCCAAAATCAGAATGACAAGTGTGTGATCAACATCATTTGCGGGTGTAAATAACACTGGTGTTATCATCGCGCTTGTAATGCCAACTCGGCAACGACCAAGAAGATGGACTTCATTCCGATGTTTTCTCAGACTTTGATCAGATGAAAAAACCATCCTTGGATCTTTATGCCAGCAATTCACCACTTCGTTGTACTTGATGGATTTCTATTTCAAAATTTACGTTAATGGTAATCGGAGAAAATTCTGACAATATTTCCTTAATCATCCGAAACAACTTTACGGTCCTTCTAATTTGAGAAGTTAACAAAGTAGGATAAGAAATACAAACCCGTATCCATTTCTACGTCGAGCCAGCAAAATAAATATTTGAGAAAATAGGGGTGGTGTTAGTTGAAAAGTCCCATCCATAAAAATGTGTTCCACTTGAGCACTCCATGTTCTATGATGTTCCCTACCGAATATTAATATACGACGTTCAACGCCAAAACCAGAATCTCCCAACTGTACCAGAGGATGCTTGTGTGGAAGAAACCAACCGACGATTTGTCTATTTATTTCAAGTACGAAATATCACCTTACCCACTGCCTATTGTCACAAGATCTGGTATGAGAAAAGGCTTCGAATGATATGTTCATCGTCGATAGAAGTTACCTGCTCCGAGGTGTTAAATGGAATAAAACCACTTGTCCACCAATCTGCACAAATGCGAATTATACGTATTAACTGCAAAACAATTATGTACCAGTAAAAGAGAACGACGATTGTGGTGTTTGATAGTTACGATGACCCAAACAATACTAAAGTTATCACACTCGTCTATAAAATTTGTGGCCTTTATAATTGTGCAGAAATTTGTAACAATAGTCATGCTATAGCAGATGAAATAGGACATTCTGGAGAAACTTTGTTTCTCCATTTGTTCGGTGCTCAGAATTGCAAGGTCACGTTTGGTATAATTTATTTAAAAAATCCTTAAAAAGACAGCAATAAAACCCTCTTCTACTAGTCGTCAAAATGGTTACCTATGCCCGAGGTGGAAGTCTGTAAGAGAGAGAATAGATCTCGTATACGGAAACTATCGTTTGTTGACTAAGGGCGCGTTCCACTAATGAACACTAAAGCCCACGACCACGACCGCAAAATTTTGCCGTTCCACTAGCTCAAAACGTCACCATTCAACAAACGACCACAGAAACCCACGAATAAATACGGTCGTTGTGAGCTTCTTGCGGTCTTATGTGGAACGACTTTGCGGTCGTCGTGGGCATTGCGAGTCTTTAGTGGAACGCGCCTTAAGTTGCTTAGTAAAAAATTTTCTTATCCACGTTTTGTATTTGTTGAAATGAGACAAAACCCATCACCGTGGTAACTTACACAACAAACGATTTTTTCTGTTTACGAAATCGTTGGTTTATATTACAGACTTCCACCTCCGGTTCGAACGACCCTACCACCAGCTCTAGACTCAATTATGTCCTTCGTATTTCGCTCCTGCAAGGGTAATTGTTCCACAACTTAGTGCGCTTGCTTCAAAAGTGGGATACGCTGCTCAACACTGTGCAACATCTACGAAGGACAGTCCTGATCGAACTCTAATTATTTTAATAGAACCATCGCTCCGCCGGAGAACGAAGGTGATCACTTCGATGAGTTGGATGATCCCCATGGCGATCCGAGCCATCGTGACACCAGATTCAATTAGATCTGCGACAGAAATTCACTCCAGCTTCAACTCTGATTTGCTAGAACCATCGCTCCGCTGTATGACGAAAATGATCAATTCGATGAGATCCCAATGACTGTCCCGATGATCGTGATTTGCATTTTGAAGCAGGGTTACCACCTGGAGTTCTAACTTGACCCGTAGAAAAAAGTATCAATAATTTTGTGTCAAGTAAACTAAAATGAACTAAGTATAAATATATTAACAAAAACCCCAGTGCTTTTATCTAGCTTTTAATTTCAAGATTCCATTCTCTAACCATTCTGTTCGAAACTTGTAGTAAAATGTAGTCAGCTCTTCGACAGTTTTTTTGAACATCCTGTTTCTGCTTGGTCCATTTTAGTTGCAAAAATAACAACCACGTGTTTGGCGGATGAACGTACTATTTTACCTTTATTTAGTCGCTCTGTTCTTTGATCTTCTTATGCATTTGTATATTTCACGAAGTTGTCATATTGTATCTTTCGGTAAAAACTGAGACACTATCAAAATATTATTTGTTTAAAAAACCATAATAAGAGCAGCAAAGGTACCAACGCAGAGCGGAAATCACTGAAGTCGCTTCGAGGAAAAGTTACCTCATACCTCAACCCCGACTGCTACAATCACCAATATAATACTGATTTACTACTTCTACAACTTACAACTGAGTCCTCTCCGTTTTTGTCATAAGCGAAGTGCGCGTTGCAGATTACATATAATGAGCATGATGTGAATTTACAATTTTTTTACTCTCGGATTTTTTTTTGCTTTACCCGGAGGTTAAAAAGGTAAACTCGTAGCACAGAACTCTGCATACAGAAACCAGAGAGGTGGTAACCATGCTTTGAAGACACATTATGATGTTATTATTCAAAATTGAATTGAAAGTGGTCTCATTCGATTAAGTACGTACTAAAAAATACTTAAGAAACTCGACCATGTTCATTAAATATGTATTTTTTGAAAATGTCACCTCTTCTATTCCATCAAGAATCAAGAATAAACTTGAAAAGACTCTGCCAAGATGAAGTTTCATGAGTGTACACATTTTGTTGTTTCTTTCACCAATTTTCCCTGTACTATTTAAACAATAATAAACTTCACTAAATTAATATAAAAAAATAAATAAAAAATAAGAGTCTTAATTTGTACTGATCCAATACAAATCAATGATCAAGAAATATTGGAAAAAATTGTCCAAAAAAAATCATAAAATGTGTAAATTGGAAAATATGTTTGGTTTTAATAAAATTTCAGTAGAGTATAAAGATATTAAATAATAATTTCGTTGACATTTTCTAACTTCAGAAATTTATCAATTTAAAGTAAAAAGGGCTCAAGTTTTGAAAAACGTTTACAAAATCAAATGTTAGATTAGAAAAGTAATTTTACAAGAAAAAATTGATAGGAGCTTTATAAATTTTTGGCGAAGTTCAAGCCAATGAGAGTTGTTTTAATTTGAAGCTCCTTGTGTTAACTTATACTTTCAGCCAATAGAATAAAACCTCCATTTTCTAACCAATTGTAAATTTAAAAAATATATCTATATGTGTTTGATTGAATGTTGATAAAAACGCGCGTCATCTAAGAAGGGGATGATGAAGCTATTTTTGTATAAGCGAAAATATTTTTGGAATGGATTTATTAGGAGATTTGGAAAAATGGCGCGCGTGATATAAAGTATTTTCGTCTCCCATTGTGATAGTTCATATAGCGTTAATATTTTGTACAATTATATCGCCAAGTAATATAAACAAAACAAATCTATTAATGTAATTTAAATGAAATTTAATTGTTTAAAAAAAGTAGTTTTATTTATCCCGAAACGCTTCCATTTCCCCCATTCAAATTATTGAGTTATTTCCCAAATTGCCGGGATAACAAATGTCTCAGGTCTTTCGTTCTTTCGACTCCGCATTTCCCGACCACTCTTTTCTTTTTTTATTGCTTCCTTCAAGGTTGCACAATAATACACTTCTTTTATCGTTAAAATATGATTTATGACTTTTCTGTTGTTTTCCTCCCCCTTTTTAACCGCCTCCAGCCTCAACAAACGCACAATCGAAGAAAAATAATCTCACGACATAAAATATCATTAAAGATACTATTAATACACAGCAAATTTATCAAGTCGTGTATCATTTATTGCGTTATGAAATGAAATACCAACAAAACCTATTCTACAGGAGTATAAAGCTGCATAAGTTCTCCGAGATTGAATATAAACGAAATGTTAAGTCTTTGTTAATTCTTAGATGTTTAGTCGATGATGAAGAATTTCATACACTCTCAGTATTCACTCTGCTTCCAAACATTCCCAACTCGAAACCTCTTGGGCTCTTGGAAAGCTTTTCCGCAAATAAAACAACTTCAAATTTAAGATCCTCTAATTTTGAACAATAATTGAAATTGCTCAAATTTATAACGAAATATCTATACCTAAATATTTGTTTTAAAAGTCTCATTCTTCCTTGCACATTTTACAGATTAGTACAGTAAAATTAGGTTTCAATAAGGAAAAAATTGCGGAGTTAATGAAACTCGGCTAATTTCTAGCTTAAATCATATACATTTAGGACCTAAAGAGTCCCCAGTTCTGGAGTTATGAGGATGGAAAGGGGGATGAAAATTGTTTTTTCCAAATATCTCGGTTTCTATCAATCCTACGATAAAATTATTTATTATCAATCTTGTAGAGCATAAAATTTCCTATAACTTTTATTCGAATCTTTCTTTTGTAGGGTGAACTAATTTTTAGATAAAGTGGCGCGAATGTCCTATACATACTACAGATGAAAGGAAATAGGGTTTGAAACGGGGAAGGTATTTTTTTTTTCGTAGAGAGTTGAAATTTTGTATGTGTACGGAGGCGAAATTTTTAAGACAAAAGTTTAAATGTCCCTTTTCGATCGGACAGCCCCGGAAAAAGATATTATGCCCCGAAAGAAAAATCGAATTCATCCCCTCAGTGTCCGAAATTATCCCTGAATCCCATAAAATTTTAGTATGTTATGGAGGACCCGATTCAGAAGACGGTGGTTTTGACTCACCCGGACCTATCTATTAAGGTGGCGGAGATACGACCCCTTTTGTATTTTTATCCCGAATTCGGACATTTTCTGCGCGGACCCACGAAAAGGGTTGCTTTATTCTTCAGATTTGAAAAATTCCGGTTACATTGTGAAGAGGAATGTGGATTCTAGGCGAAGATCAAATTTAAAATTTTTCAAAGCACTCTAACACTCTGAAAAAATTTCCAAAGTCCGATTTTTTTAATTTTTTTTCCCGGTTCTCGCTGGCGTCAACTTTAAAAAATCGCAGCACCGTCCGGTCTTAAAGGGAAGTGACGAAATTTGGCTCCTTTTATTCTCATATCCTGAGGATAGACCGTGACCATTTTTAAGTCTCCAGGCGCAACCGTGTGGCGCCCCTGCGCCTGCGCCGAGACGCGAAGTGTACAAATTTAGCGTTTTTTCGGGCGGCAAAAGTGCTCAAACTGTACCCCTTATATTTAAGGATAGGCAGGTGCAAAAAAATAGCGGGTTTTTGATTTACAAAGTAGATACCCGTTATTATGGCCATCTGACCCATTTTTTGATATCTTCATTTTTATATTGAATTGAGGCCTTTAAATTTGCATTTCGTTTTTTTTTTGCTTTTTCGACGTGGACTTTAAAAATTCGTAACTTTTGATAGGGGTTGGATATTATGGTGCGATATTTTTTATTTTGCTTATTACATTAATAGTTATAATAAAAAAAATCGACACCTCTAAATTTTCTCCCTTTGCTTCAAAAAAAATCGAACGTAAAATGTTCAAAAAATTGCAAAAACGCGGTCGGACAGTTGTACGACTGGCGCCCACAATTTTTAAAAAACTTAAAATTTTACTTCATTTTCCTTAAAAAGAATAACTTTTACAGCTAATAGGCTATTTTTTGTTTTTATACTCGAAGGGGTTGGGAAAATAAAGCTGAATTTTTGAATTTAAGGGTGGACGGCTCCCGTCCCACCATTTTTTAACGGATTTTCATTTTTAAAAATTCTGCTGAATCTACTCTTAGAACCAAAACCGACCACACATAGGGTTTTTTTAATTTCGAAAAAATAACGAAAAAATAATTTTTTTAATGTCCCATTTAAAAAGTTGGAATTTTTGAAGTTTTTGGTCTAATCAACCCTATTCTATTTCACCGTCATGTAATACACCTTCTCTGAAAGCTTTCAAGGTCCGCTTTATGACAAAAAAAGAATCACTTAGCTACCTCTTTTCGTTATCGAGTTATGACTGAAAATGTAGAAAAATTAAACAAAATCTCTATGTATAGGACATTCGCGCCACTTTAACTAAAAATAAGTTTACCCTACAAAAAAAAGTTTCGAACAAAAGTTGTAGGAAATTTTATGCTCTATAAGATTGATAATAAATAATTTTATCGTAGGATTGATAGAAACCGAGATATTTGGAAAAAACCATTTTCCACCCCCATAACTCCAGAAGCAGGTACCCCACAACTCGGGACTCTTTAGATCCTAAATGTACATGATTTAAGATACAAATAAGCCGAGTTTCATTAACTCCGCAATTCTTTCTGTTTCAGGCTGTTTTTGTGCTAGTTGGGGATGAAATTTCAAGCAGAAATTTTGGTCTAGATTTCAAAATTCAGTAAAACGATAGATCAAAGATCAATTATTTAATAAAACATAAATGTAATTAAAATTCACAATTAAACAAATTATGCGATTTAAAACGCAGATAATTATTATGCTTGTTTGTGACAATAAAAAAATAATTAAATTTTCGCTATAGCGATAATAAATGTGACAATAAAAGATGTGGCATAAAGATTAACAGTCGTTAATATTAATTCCGCCGCGGATGGAATTTAATTAACAATAATTGCGCATAAACTTCCTGATACAATGAATGCTGAGAATAAATAATTTAAAAGTCTCACGAAACAAGCGCAGTCGTAGAAACAATAAAAGCGTGTTTTGGGCGAGAACCGGCGCCCCAAACGACGCCAATTAAGTGACTTTACGCAGAAACATTAAAATTTTAACGAACGCAATAATTAAGGTATAATTATGTCTCGCCCATCAGATGGCTCTTTATTTACAAGATATAAATTTTAAGAATACTCTTTTAATGATCCCCTGCCATCTCTGCCAAAACATGGAGTTTCCTTAAACAGTTTTTTTCAAAAATTCTAATCAAAATATTTAATTTAATATACAGGGTGTCCCTAAAAGGTCTGTACAAAACGATACCACATACTCTTGAGCGCAAAATAAGACGATTTAACCAAACTTATCTCTATCCAAAAGTGCTTCATTAAGGTGCTACAGACCATTAAAGTTCTTAAAACTATTTTGTATTTTTTAAATTACTAAAAATTGTCTCATACGATCATAACATAATTTGGTATGTGGCTATGTAATGGAAAAAAGTACTTCTAGACAATTTGTTTTTACTTTTTCACGTTATGTAAGTGGTCAAACATAGGTCATCGACATGCAAAATTTCTTATAACTTTTTAATGGCTAAATAAAAATTCATAAAACTTTACTTGTAGCGAAACAGTGTAATTATAAACTTTTTTTGTCTCTTACAAAATTTTTCTATCTCCTTTATTTTAGACAGAAAAAAATTATTTCCATGTGGTACATAAAAAATATTTAAATTTTTCGCCAAAAAGTCTGTACAAATTAACACGTATATTCCTGAGACCAAAATGGAACGATTTAACCACTTTTATCCTAAGCCTCTATTGACCATGAAAGTTATTTATATAGATAAGATTTTTCAAGGTTGCTAGACTCTTAACGAAGCACTTTTCGATTAAAATAAGTTTGGTTAAATCATTTTATTTTGGTCTCAAGAATATGCGGTGTTACTTTGTACAGACCTTTTGGCGAAAAATTTTAATATTTTTCTAAAGTTAGGTTATGCACCACATGGAAATATTTTTTTCTGCCTAAAATAAAGGAGTAAGAAAAATTTGGTAAGAGACAAAAAAAGTTTATAATTACACTGTCTAGCTACAAGTAAAGTTTTATGAATTTTTAGTCGGCCATTAAAAAGTTACAAGAAAATCTGCTTGTCGATGACCTATTTTTGACCACTTACATAACGTGAAAAAGTAAAAACAAATTGTCTACAAATACCTTTTTTCATTTTTCATTACATAGCCACATACTAAATTTTGTTATGATCGTATGAACCAATTTTTAGTAATTTAAAAAATCGTCATATTTAGGTCTCAGGAGTATGAGGTATTGTTTTGTACAGACCTTTCAGGGACACCCTGTATTATTACCTATAATTTTCCAAAACCTTATTTTTCAGCAAAACAATCACAAAAAATCTTTTCTAGTGTTCTTATTATAACTGTGGAATTTTTCAACAGTAAACAAGAAGCTTAAATTTTGTTAAGAATATTCTATTCCTCAGGAAAAGGGTAAACATCTAAGGAAGAAAATTATTTATCATTAAAAATAATCAAAACATATACAAAACTTTCAAATGGATCTTTTTATTTGGATATAATTCTTGGGAGTTATTTTCGTGTCGTTTGAAGTTTATTCACATATGATCTTGTGTCAGATTTTCGTATCAAACGTAAAAAGTGACTTGAGGTTGGGTCGTATACGAAAATTTCGATGGAAATACGGGGTGTTCCATTCGCGTTTCACCAAACGTCAGCGTTAGAAATTAGTGCAAAGGACAAAGGATCCACTTTGTAAGAGGTTTTGGACCTAACCTGCATCCATAAATAGCAACAGCGCAAATAACTCTTACTTTGACAGATCCAGTAAAGTTTAAATTTGAATTCAAACAATTCATTCTTTACTATTTATTAAATAATAATAAAAATAAAAATATCCTCTATGTAAAATGATTTCAATTTAGTTCGTAAAATTAACAAGAAATTTCATTCTCGACGTGCCAGTATAATTAGGAAATTTTACATCTTATGTATGCATATACAACCAAGATTTCAGGAAAGTGACATTTACACACATTTTTGGAATATATTTGGAATATCTACAATTTTGTGAAATTTATTTATTTATTCTGAGGGCGATTTTCACCTCCTGTCGCTCAAATCCTTTTCTGGCTTTATACAGGGTGTCCCGCTTTTTTCCAGCAAAATATTTTTTTAGATAGTAAATGTCATTCCGAACAAATATTTTCCTATAAACTATTATGTTTTTTCGGCTTCTTAAAAAATTACAGCAACTTTAAAACTTTAATCACCTAAGGAATTTTGTGGGACACCCTGTATAAATTGCATTTAATTTTAATTTTTTTTAGTTAAATCAAGTATGCTTTGGATTTTGTATATCTTGAAGACAATAAGATGCTAAATTTTACTGAGCGAAATTTAACCTCGTCGTTCACTTATTTTAAATACAGCCAATAATGTTCAAAAAACCAATTTGGCAAAGAAAAACTCCAAATAATAGTTGATTTAAATAAAAAAAATATAATAAGAAAGAATATTATACAGGGTGTTCCACAAAAATCAAGAATATTTATAAATTTTGAAATTGCTGTAACTTTTTAAGGAGTCGGAACAACATAATAGTTCATAGGAAAACTTTTGTTCATTTACTATCTAAAATAAATTTTTGCTGGAAAAAAAGTGGGACGCCCTGTATATTTTTTATTTTTTTTTCAGCAAAAGATAATAAATTTTGTTTTGAACAAATACATATGTTCTAATATTAAAATTAGAGCAATTTTAAACTGTTAGTAGGACACGCGACACTCTAAATTCCATTTTATTATGATTATTTTATTTAAACCAAGTATGCTTTGGATTCATTCTTTAACCTGAAACCCATCAGATTCATTATTGTTAGTAAAGGAAATTAAAAATACTCCTATTAACTAATAATAAATGCTCAATTGCTTTTTTTAACTAAAAAAAGCAATTGAGCATAGACAAAATCCAAAGTATAAAATTGATTAAAATTTAAAAAATATATACAGGGTGTCTCACTTCTTTTCCAGCAAATTTTTTTTTAGATAGTAAATGTCATTTTGAACAAAACATTTCCTATGAACTAATTTTTTTTTCGACTCCTTTAGAAGTTACAACAATTTTAAAATTTCAAAATATTAATGATTTTTTGGGACATTGCATTTTATTTCAATTTTTTAAATTTAAATCAAGTATGCTCTGGATTATAACATTATCTGTAAGCCAATCAGATAGCTTAATTTTCTTGTCAGAAATTTTAAATGAGTCCACTTATTATAAAAACAGCCAATAATATGTTCAAAAAGGCAAGTGGGGAAAAACAAAATCCGAACCATAAATCTATTAAATAAAAACATGATGATAAGAAAGAAAAATAATACTGGGTTTCACAAAAAACTGTTAAAATGTTGAAATTTTTAAATTGCTGTAACTTCTTAAGGAGTCAAAAAAGTATTACTCCAAAAAAATAATAGTTCAGAATGACATTTAGTACTTAAAAAAGTTCTTCGAAAGAGTACTCTACTAACCGAAATTCTTAATCATTTTATATAAAACTTTTTGAAAAAACGTTAATAACTCCGCCATTTTTTAACTAATTTTTGATTTTAAACTCACATTAAAAACGTACATTTATTAACTTTTTAATAGAATATTAGACTTGTTTCAGTCTTAAATATTTTAGATTTTATCGACAATTTTTTAAGAAACTACTAAATTTTAAAATTTCAAAACATAAAAATTACAACAAAATTTTTTGTTGAAAAAATTAAAGGCGGTTTATTGCACAAAATTAAAAAAGAATTATTAAAATCGGTTGATAAACAAAAGAGTTATACAAGAATTTTGATTTTTAGAACAGATGTTTTTTATTTTTATCAAAAAAGTGGTTTAAAATCATTATGTTATTTAAAAAATAATAATAATTCGAAAAAAGTTATAATTCCGCTATTTCTTCTTAACCAATTGTTGACTTTGAAAAAATAATAAAAAGCAATAAGTACTATTTTTACAGTGATTAAACTCGTTTGTGGTTTCAATAATAATTATTGCCGATTTTCTAAGAACCTGCAAAATCACAAAAATTTGAAAATCACACATCAAATTTTATTTTTTTACATTTACACCACGAGGTAAAAAAAGGTACAAAATGAAAGAAGAATAATTAAAACTCGAAAATAATGTACCCTTCTGAACGAAATTCCTCGCTACGCCGCTGATAGTTATCTAGTATAAGTGTACAAACTGAAAATGCTGTGTGTGAAAATCGATTTTGGGCCCAGAATTCGACATAGTCCTTTAATCGACAAAAAACGAAAAAATTAGGGGTCTATTTTTTTACTTTTGGAGCTACAGCGCCAGCGTTTTGAATTCTATGCCATCATAAATGGAATGTTTCCTGGCATGATGAAGACAGCCAAGATTATTCCTACTCATAAAAAATGTGATAAGAATAAAGTTATCGAAAATTGTAGATCTTGAAAAATGTATCTCCTTAACACGTTCACGCCGGCGCCGATGTTCATGTTTTTCGCTGTGAGACGGCGCTATAATTCATGCTGCGCGGCAACTGGCGGTGCACATGTTCGTGTTGCGCGTCATCTGGCGGCGCACGATTGTTGCTTGCTCACACCTGTATACGCGGAATGCTATAAAAATTTGTCCAAGAAAAAGGGCAGAGAGCATGCCACTAACAAAACTAGAAAAGTTAAGACGTATTGTGGGCAGTGCAAAGGTCAACCAGCACTTTGCTTGAAATGTTTTAACAAATTACACAAAAAACAATAAATAATGAATAATGAAGTTATAAAATAAATAATATTGAATTTTTATGTTATTTTTTATGGAATTTGAGTTATATGTATTTATAATACCGAATTATTATGTTTATGTTATTGAACAAAAGTTATGTATATTATACGTTATTAATTATGCTTAAAAATAAATGTTTTTGATGAATTTGCGTAAAATTTTCATTCTTTTAACACAATCAAATACGTACCACCGATGGTACGCACCGCCCGATGTGACAGACTAGTGCGGGCCACCGATGGTACGCGCCGCCCGATGAGACAGTCTAGTGCGGGCCACCGGTGGTACGCGCCGCCCGATGAGATAGTCTAGTGCGGGCCACCGGTGGTACGCGCCGCCCGATGAGACAGTCTAGTGCGGGCCACCGGTGGTACGCGCCGGCGTGAACGTGTTAAAAATTATGACTTATCTGAATAAAAATTCACTCTTGCACTCAAACGGTAATATGGATTTAGAGAAAGTCGCTCCGCGGAATGGTTGGAGTAGATTTGGACATTAATTTATACATTTCTGAAAAATCCATTCATCTTTGCTTCAACTGAAGGCAGAAATGAACGCTAATTTAAGAGTAGGTAGCAGGTATAAAACCTAACAATAGTCAGCGTACAAATCTGCCCTATCATAAAAGTTTTATTTTATTTGGCTTTCTACTCCAACCCACGGAATTTGCGATGGTAGACTGCCTTCAACATGTCTGGATGAGGGAAACCGTTTGGTGGGAATTTGTTTTTGATCTTAAGTGTGCTTTTGACACACTCGACTTTAATCTAGTGGCTCAAAAGTTAAATTATCTTGATACTAGAGGAAGTCCAAATAACCTCATTGTTTCGTACCTTACAAACAGAAATACCTCGAGATAGCGTAATAATTAACTTTCATGTACGCGGACAATACAGAGCTATCATCTTAAGTGATAATTCTACTGAAAAGCTAAATGCAGAAAATTAATTTCAATCTATTGTTGTTTCACAAATAGTATTCAGTAAATGGCTTAATCGTAAATATTAAGAACACAGTATGCTCTTGGATAAAAACTAAATTTCTCGACATAGTCATACACTACACGTTTGTGTAATATTTGCCCTATTCTTACCAACTACTAAAATAGGTTCTTTAACGCCCGTTTTAAGCATTATCTTGCTATAAAATATCATACAGGAAACAGGAAAATACTGACCATAAACTCGCTGTACGATATGGTAAATCTAAATTTTAAATTCAATAACATTTATAGACGGTGTGAGCTTATTTTGCAATAATTTGTTCCTTCTTCAAATTAAAATAATCTTCCTTTTCTTATAAATCTCAATTTAAAATTGTTTATTTCCAATTTGAAATTAATTGTTCTCAATTTGAAATTGATAAGTCTCAATTTGAAATTGATACGTTTCAATTTTAATTTGATAAAAGTCTCAATTTGAAGTTGATTAGTATCAATTTGAAGTTGAAAAAGTATAGTGTTTAACCCCGACATTTAGTGAACCACAAACGGAATGAATACCGTGTGATAATTAATGTGGAGCGCTAAAGAGCGCGCGAGTTTGGGAATCAAAATCATGATACATATATCATGAAATGATTATATGATGTGTACTTTCTTCCCCAAATATATGAAGAAGCACAAAATATCCGTTTGTTCTCGGAGCGAAGTTCAAAGGTTATTTTATTTTAAACAAAACAAAAAATTAAAAAATAAGTATTTCTTGAAAATTAAAAAAATTGCACAATAAAATGGCTATTTTTTTCTAATTTTAAGTTTACAAAAAAAAAGTAATTTTTGGACGATGGGTGGTGTCTCAGAAAAATGGAGGTACGGTTTCCCTAACCAGTACTGAGAGTTTAGTTTTTTAACTTTTGGGTATTTTTTAAAAACGTTCATACAGTACCCGGTATTTTTTTGAAAAAGCCATTACAACTTGTGTTTATCAAGTGTCAAGAAAATGCTTGGTCTTTGCAATTTTTAAAAATTTCGTCTACAACAGTGCATATTTAAGGGACTATTACTATTCAACTCACAAGTGATTATTTTTTGTGACAAGTAAAACGTCAAAAATATCAGAGATTATTTTGTGAGGTTAATGTCAAATTTCAATAAGTTTGAAGTTGGCTGTCAAATGTTGCACAAGCAAGTGAAAAATGTTCGTTAAATAGTCCCTTAAATATGCACTCTTGTCCAAATTATAAGTCGAATATTTTTCATACATAACCACTCTTGTCATTTGGTTTTAAAAATTTCCCTCCTGCTACGCAGTCGGGGAATTAAAACTTAGCCCCAAATGACAATCGTGGTAATGACAGTGAAAAATATTCGACTTAAATTTGACTACTCGTGATATTACATATGACTATTTAACGAACATTTTTCAACTTCAAACTTATTGAAATTTGACATTAACCTCACAAAATAATCGCTGATATTTTTGACGTTTTACTTGTCACAAATAATAATCACTTTTAAGTTGAATAGTCTTTAAAATAAACCCTGACGACCCTGACTTATTTCCGCCTACTTTACAAATAGGCGGAAATTTATGATACAAACAGAAACCAAAACCATTCGAAATCGCTTATTTTTTCTAAATACAGATATAGAATTATTTTTAATTCTTATTCATCCCCGATAAATTGCAGCATTCCATTATCTCACTGAAGAAAATATTTTATAGAAATACTTGTGTGTTATTCTGAACAAGAATTTTTCTATGATGTAATATGTTTTTTCCAACTCCTTGAAACGTTACAGTAATTTTAATAATTTTTGTGTGACGCCCTGTATAAATTCCTTTTTATTTTTAATTAAAATCAAGACATGATGTTCCACAAAATCATGAAAATTTTGAAATTGTTGTAACTTCTTAAGAAAATTTTGCTGGAAAAGGACATCACATTGTAGATTATAAAATTTTTAAACAGATTACTAAAAAGTACAATCTTCAACCTTTTTATAGAATTTAATACAGGCAATTTTGTATGCTAAAATAACTCTATTTATTAAAAGCTTTTTTTAAAATACCTAATGACTATAATTATAATAGATAATAGCTTATTATTAATTTTATTTTATTTATTTTAATAAAAAAATTATTTGTTAATCTATAGGCTACCAATTATGACGCATTTTTGGTTGCCTACAACTATTTTTAAATTTCAAGTGAAAGTAAGGTTATGTGCTTTATTTTTAATATTTTGACATTAATTATATACAAACGTGAATAATAATTATGTGAGCACAAAGCACAAGATTTGGCACCACAAATTAATTATATAATTTAACATGTTGCACACTAAACAATTGTAAGTATAGTTTTTATAAAAATAATGAAAAATAAAAGTTATTTTGTTTTGTAGATATAACTTTGTTCGAAAATTTCATACTAATAACGCCTTGCATCTAACAGCAACCGAAATGGCTACTGCATTGAGACCCTTTTATTTTACTGTGCATCCAGATTTATTCGGTCAATACCCAACACAAAGAGTAATTAAGTATTTACAAAAAAGTTCGAATAAATCAAAACAGAGTCATCGATGAATTATTTTAGTTATCGATTTATTTTATAAGATTCTTATATGCGACAACTTCAACTGTTGTTAAAAAACCACAATATCTGACATACTTTTTTATTAGAAACTTATCTTTTTCGAAACCTTATTCCCTAGAAAAAAATTTCTAGCACTTTTGCCTCTGAGCGCCCAAGTACCTAGAGCTGAGCCTCTAATGTGAAATAATGTGTATTTAAAAACTGTTTTTATTATTTTGTACTTATATCAGAAATTGCTAAAAATAAATTTTTATTAGATACTTAGTATACAGGGTGTCCAGAAATTAGGCGGCCAAACTTTAGGAGGCGATTCTACAACTAATTTTAAGAAAAAAACTTCCTATAAACATGTGTCCGATTTCGCTTCCTAAGGGAGCTACAGCCCTTTAACTATTGTGACTAAAACTAGGTTTTTTTGTCATTTATTTGAAAACGGTTAATAAAGATTTGAAATTTGGTGTGAAGACTAATACGTTTAAGATATAATTTCTCAATTTTTTTCATATTGTTTGAAAGCTCTAAAATGGTAGTTTTAAGGAGGGTTGGGGTTGTAAACAGCGGCAACTTTTGTATGGTTAACATAAAATCATTTTTGTTTTTATACTAATATTCCTTATTCAGTTTTTTAAGTTTTTTTTCTTTAAGTTTTTTTCTTAAAATTAGTTGTAGAATCGCTTCCTAAAGTTTGGCCGCTTAATTTCTGGACACCCTGTATTTTGTAATTAATACAAAAATTATAAACAATTTTAAAACATACAGGATCAGATCTACGGTAAGTCGACATTTCTTTTTACAAAATATACCCTTTTTATAGATTCTTCTAGTTTGCTTTTGGTGGTTTTATCAATTTCTATCCAAAAATTAGTAATCAAAAATAATTTTTTGTTTGTCTTTTTTGGTGTTTCTATAATGTTTAATAAATAGTCTACAAAGTGATAAAATATCTAATTTGAGAGCCAATAAAGGCACTATATGTTACTTTTTTGTTTTTTTTTTAGTGGTAGAGTGAATCACAGTTTTTAATGCTACTGAGTCGGATATATTTATTTTATCTAAAAATTTATAAATATTTTGTTGTATATTATGGTTTTTTAATTATGATAAAATTAAATTTAAAAAATGTAATTTGTTTACTCTGTTTTGATTCGTTTGAAACTGCATGTTTTAAAATTTGTCTTCATGTTCTCCAATATTTTCAAGAAACTAAAATTTTAGGCCACGAATGAAAATTCTTTAAAACAACTAAGTAGTTTCTTAGAGAATCTCCAATCAAGAAAGCGTCCTGCAGCTTGCTTTCTACAATTCTATATCCGTGACAAAAAACACAAACAAGATGAATTCCGTATTGTAAAGCTAAATTTAAATGAACGTGATGTTAGACAGGCTGTTTTAAAAGTATTAAAGTCCTGTGATTTACCAACCGAGTATGTAGATAAGATCCCTCAACCAATAAAACCTCCAGAAAATGATAATCGTATCAAATTCACGCATGTCGATCCTGATGACACGATATTTGGTCCTATAGCTGTGAAACGAAAAATAAGAGAAGCTCAGGAAGATTTACGACTGGAAAGTTGGATTAATGCTAATTATGAAAATTCGTTGAGTAAAACCAAGTTAAATCAACCAATGCGTGATGAGATTAACCGATTAAAAAAGACTTTATCGGAGCGATGGGGTTTAATTGAAGTAAAGTGGGATTGTGGATGGAATGAAACTCATTTTCGTGGATGTTTACAGAGTTTCTCAGGACTCGCAGAGCAACATCCCGAAAACATGCATATTCTAAGAGGTCGAATCATCGTTTTTGCTCCATTTACTGGTGTTAGTTTAGATGGGCATATTATGTTAAATAGTGGCGAAGTAAGACACAATTGGTTAGATGTATGTTGTTTTAATGATAGAAAGATTACCTAATTTAAAGTTTAGAGTTAATTTTTTAGTTGATCAAGAATGTTCGGAAATATGATGCCCATCTTATTAGAATTCCTGCCTTTGAAAAGGCAGTATCGCAAGTTTTACGTGATATTAAAGTAGTTAGGAGGTAGTAATTGCCAATTATTATTTTTTATTATTAAATGTATTAAATTATTTCAGGAAGTTTATGCCAAAAATTTTAGCTGGAGAATATCAAAGAAATTTATCACAAATCACCACTAGTTTAGGAGATTATTTAACATATCGAAGTTTTCCGAAAGTTTGGCCTAATTCTTTGAGGAATTATGAACTTGTTGTTGAAACGTAAGTACATTTATTTTGGAATATAAACAACATTCGTCAAAATATCAGAAATTCTTATCAAGATTTTTGTTTACAATTTAAAAAATTCAGTAACTTCACTTTTGTAATTTAAGTACAGACACTTGTTTTCAAATTAAGATTAGAAAGTTATAATTTTTATATTGTTTTTTAGAAAAAAGTCTACAACGTTACGTTCAAAAGTTATGATTTTATAAATATAAATTAGAGTATGAAACAACAAAATTTTGTACACTGATCACCAACGTTTTAACAATAGTTGGTGAAAACGGTCGTGAGTATCCCAAATTTTTTCTCATTAGAAAAAAAATTAAATTAATACATATTTTAATGTACTTTGCCTAAACATTTTTGATTTTTTTTAGTTTTTTGGTTAGCTGTGTTTTCATTTCATCCAATTTTTATGATCTTGAAAAAAATTATAAAAATTTTTTTGCATTTTTATGGCTCTATCGCTAGAAATTTTTCTAGCAAATCAGTTTTTGTTCCAAAAAGAGTTAGTGATTTGAAATTTTTACTCATGATAAATTTTTCGGAAAAAGTTGCATAATTTTGGCAAAATTTTAATTGAAATCAGACATTTGATTTTGTCGTAATTCAGGAAAATCTTTTAAAATTCCATTAAAAACACTAAAATCAAAATTTTGACTTTATTTCTATTTTATAACCAACCACTTCAAATATAAAAAATGTAAGCACTATAAAAGTGATTCCTTTTAATGTTTCTAGAAAAATTGTAATTTGTTTTCGGGGCTGTAATTTTGAAAGTGAAAAATTTTTTTGGTCATTAGGAACAAAGCAAGAAGGCACATACAAATTATTTGATGGTTAAATGAGGTTTCGATCGAAAATTATAACTTCTAATTTATAATTTTTTTAAATCAGATGATAAACACCCTTTTTGTAGCTCCGAAAGGAAAATTGTTCTTTTAATTCAATTTAAATAAATTTTTAAATATCAATATCATTTTAGTGAAGCAGGTCCATTAATGGTATCACCTACCGGACAATTTATAGTGCCATCATCATGTCCAGGCTTTCTTCTAGTGAGCTTTTTGACTGAAAATTTAGAAGAAGCAACTGAACGGATTGAAAACTACAAGAGGTAATAAATATTATTTTATTAATAACAGCTTATATTTTTATCAAAATTTATTGGAAATTTCAAATTTCGACTACCTGTAGATTCGAGACGGCTGTTTTGGCAGAAAAAGTTATCGAAATGAGTAAAAGTTTTAAATGTGTTATTTATAATTTAAAAAAAGTCAATTAATTAAATGAACCAATTTTATATTAAAATATTTATTAGAAAATCCAGTGAAGGATTAAGACATTTGGGGGCCCTAATGAAATTATGTAAACCCCTTTATTTTTTACGTAAACAGGGTGAGTCTGTAACATGGAATAAATTCAAGAATTCAGAAATGGTTTGATTTTTAGAAGAACGGCTTGCACTTCAAGTTTTGTTTTCTTCAAACGTCATTAAAGTAGCCTTCTGTGACAATTGACAGGCTTTAAAATGTCACTTTTTATGTTCGTTGATTCTCTATATTCACTTTGTAATGCCTAGGAGTAGAAATTACTACTTTGTACTGATAAGGAATAAAAGGGTGGAGTAGAAATGAATTTTAGGCAACCCAATATACACTAACATTGTATTGTGTGTTGTATGTAAATTAAATGTCAAATTTTAAAATTATTATATTACTATGTACTTTAAGAATTTCGACGTTTGAAGAAAAAATAACATATTTATTCTTTTACTCCTAATAAAACAACATACTATTTTTATTGCGGACATTTTCCTTCGTTTAAAATTTATATCACGTCATCGTACAATGCCCACGTGACGTCTTTAAATTTTAATTAAATTTCCACAATTTTAAGTAAAAAGTTTCAAAGAACGTCCAAACTTGTGTACCCATCGCAAATTTTATTGACTGATCTCCTCTCGTTCTGAAGATATGATCAATCAAAAATTGTAACTTAAATTGAGTCTGTAACAAGCAATACATTGAAGAAGGCCAAAAATTAGATTTTCAAAAAAGTGGCTGCACATGTGAAATTCCGTTAGTAATTGCAGTGATTTTAGGTCATTTTGAAATTTATGACGTAATTGCATAAGACCTCCGAAGATATGTCAAATCGAAAATTGTGATTTGATAGTTTTTATTGATCTTATTTTCGGAACGAAAGGATATAAGACAATGAAATTTCGCATGGGTACTGAAGTTTAGACGTCCTTCCAAATTATTTACTAAAAATTCTGGGTTTACGTTTAAAAAACTTGTGATGACATCACGTGGCCATTGTACGATGACGTCACATAAATTATAAATGACGGAAAATGTCCGTAATTAGAAACATATGGGGTAATTCTGAACAAAAAATGTTAGCCGTAACAGCGATGTTAAATTTGACAGTCACCCTGATGTTAAATTTGACAGTCACCCTGATGTCAAAAAAGCGCTATTCTGTAAACTTTACTGCAACTTAACGTCAATGTAAAATAACATTTTCGGTGTTAAAATGTATTGTACATCTATAGAATGTATTATTTTGATCAATTATACATTAGTGTATTATTATTATTTTGATCGATGTTATTTATATCACCGAAAATGTTATTTTAAATAACGTTTAAGTTACAGAATAGCTTTTTTTTTGACATCAGGGTGACTGCCAAATTTAACAGCTCTGTTACGGCTAACATTTTTGTTCAGAATCAATAGATTGAGGTGTCAAGCCGTTTTTTTGAAAATCAAACCGTCTCTGACTTTTTGAATTTATTCCATGTTACAGACTCACCCTGTATATTTCCTAAATACTATTAAAATTAAAAAATGTAACTTCAAATAAATAATTAAACAAAATGTAAAATTATTTCAGTCATTAGTAAAACTGTAGATCAGCATTGCATAAATGAGGAGTAATTAGTAAATGCCAGGACCCTAAGTTGGCATATGATTAATCCGCCACTGAGAAAATCCAGATTCCCGCTTATAATTCATCGAATTAATACATGTTAGTTTCATTGTTGAACTATTTGTTTTTATTATTTTAGGAATAAGCATGTAGAAAAATCCTTACAATCAGAAGTGATAAAGCAATTGAGTTTACTGAATCTACACAAAGATGATAACGTAAATCCCGATTTCATGATCAAATGTTGTGAAAGATTGCTAATAAATAAAGAACGTCTAAAAAACTTACAAGGAGTCCATTTAAATATTGCAACTTATTATTCGGTTTTATCAGACGGTTTAATGTGCATACCATGGAATTTTAAAATATAATTTTATTTTAGTAACATTTAGAACATACATAAATAAATTATTTTATTAAATTTTCCGTTCATTGATTTATTTTTATAGCTTGGGTTAAATTTGCCTTTTACCCGGGCCTCCAATTAACCACTCTTCCTCATTACCTGGTGCTGGTATTATACAACTTTCATCCATTAAATTAGCACAACGTCTTCCCAAAGGATGCTGAGGAATCTGATGTTGGATTTGTCTCTTACCGGGACCTCCACCCAACCATTCTTCATCATTACCGGGTCCTGGGTTTACGCACTGTTCTTCTCCTAAATTAGCGCAACGTCTTCCCAAAGGTTGCTGAGGTATCTGGTATTGGATTTGTCTCTTACCGGGACCTCCACCCAACCATTCTTCATCATTACCGGGTCCTGGGATTATGCACTGTTCTTCTCCTAAATTAGCGCAACGCTTTCCTAATGGGTAATAGTTTCCTAGTTCTCTCTTTCCTGGACCTCCAATTAACCACTCTTCCTCGTTGCCTGGTGCAGGTATTATACAACTTTCATCCATTAAATTAGCACAACGTCTTCCCAAAGGAAACTGTGGAAACTGTCGTTGGATTTGTCTCTTGCCAGGACCTACTCCTAACCATGCTTCATCATTACCAGGTCCTGGAGTAATGCAACTTTCATCCATTAAATTAGCACAACGTTTGGTGGCAACCATGTGAACTCGATGAAAAAAATCACCTAAATTTTTAAATACTCCAGAGGGAGCACCAGGTAGCTCATTTGGTTGAGATGGGTATGCCACCACAGAAGTCAGGGCTAATGCGAGGAAAGGAATGAGAAATTGTGACATTTTCGGTTCTGAAAAAAAATTCCGAAGGTATTTTAGAAATTCAAAAAATTTTCAACTTTACTATTTCTTTAATAAAATAATGGGTTTCCGCTACTTTAGAGACTTAAAGTTCTATAATAACTATAAAATATTTTATGTGAAAAATAATAATAAAGCTTCTTTCTGAGGGAAGAATTTTTAATATAATTTTAGTTATATTTAAAAAAGTTTAAATATTTTGATATAAACAAAAAAAGTTTTTCATTAAAATATTTAACGTTTTGGGCACTGAAAATACTCACCCTTTACGGTGTAAAATTAATTTAATTAGATAAATAAAAAAAGTATCTTACCTTATTTGATGTTATGATTTAGACTGCTCACACAAAATTGGTTCAGATTCCGAAAGTGCTTCCATTTATATACAGATTTTGGTTAATAAATAAATTATAAGTACAAAGTTAAATAAATAATTCCATATGGTTGGAGATTACCCCAAATTTACTGAAGAGTTGTTGAGATAAAGGTGCAATAATTTTTCAAACCACTTCAGTTCCAGTAGCAATTGACTTTTTCATTGCATTAATATTTACCCAATGAAATTGATATTGATTTGTTTAATTAATTTTTTAATTTAAAAAAAAAACTCAAAACAAAATTGTTAAGTATACCTATATTATTTTTGCATGTTTTATTTCAAATCTTATTTTGTAAAATTGGTAAGCTTGTTTTTTCTGAATTTTCAAAAATTTTGAGATTTGAGTATAATAGAAGTCTAAAGTCTAGGAAGAAAATTTTTCATGCAATTGAAAATGTTTGGATTCTATAACCAGTAGAGTACATATGCACATTTCTGTAAAATTTAAGCCATCAAACGTTTTAATCTCAAAATGAATTATTTTCTACATTGCATATTTGCACCAAAAATTAAATTTTTGGGCCATAACTTCAAAACGAAAGGAAATAACAAAATACGCAAAATCTATTTTTTATGAATTATAGAGGACTTGAAGAGTTTTTGAATTGTACAAGAGTCATTTAAATAAAAGGGATTACCTAATCATTCTTAAAAATTCTAACCGTATTAAATAATAAAAAATGAGAGCGTTTATTTATTTAAAAACATGCGACAATTTTTATGTATTTTTGAAGATTGTTAAATTTTCTGAACTAAAAATTTATTATTTTAATGACTCCAGTCAATTTTATTTTGATATTTTAGCCATAAAAAGAATTTTCTTTTCCATGTAATTCGAATCGCCCTGTATATTATATAACGTTTTGTTTTTTAAGTTACTATTCTGCTCCGGCTGGTTTTTCTAACATTAATAAAGAGGTACTAGAATAAGAAAAATAATAAATTTTATTCACAAAATACAAAAAAAATCTTGTATAATAGTTATTTATGCACCTAGGTAGTAAAGTGACTGATTTTAATCCCGACGATGTTTTGTTTCCCGAGGCAAAGCCGAGGGAAACAATCAGAGGAGGGATTAAATTCACTTTACTACCTCGGTGCATATAGAATTTTTTGCACTTTTTTAATAGGTAAAAGTTTACACAATAATTTAATTATATGGCTATCGCTGTGACTAATATCGGTTGTCATCGGACGGCGACGGGTATTTTTATTCGCCCGTCATAATGATTTATACAGCAACTTTCATAAAATATAGATAATTGTAGATTAATAGTATAATTATTGTAATTGAATTTATAAATTTAAAAAAATAATAATTAACTTCACAATAAATAAAGTAGGTAAGTTTTGATGCAGGAATAAAGTTTACCAAGATTTTGCCACATTTACAGATCTAACTAATTGATTGAATCGATTCTGTGTATACTTAAAACACCTTTAAATTTAAAATTTAGTATCAATCTATAAAATAATAAACCGTACATAATACAATCCCCGACCCCAGAATAAAAATCAAGTTCCCTTCCAAACCAAACCAAATAAATTTATTAGAGGTTAGAATTCACTCAATATATTGGTGGTGTTTAGACTAGACTGAAGTTTGCAACGATTCAGACAAATTACAAGATTATGACTAATTTTAATTTTTAATGACAAGTTACGTGAGCGGGAGTAAAGTGATGACAAATGACGTGGGCGGGAGTAAAGTAATGACAAGACAGGGAGTAAAGTAAAATTTGACAAGAGACAGGAAATGTGACGTTTTAGTCTCGATCAATAAGGACTAAACTAGCTCATTATATATAGAAAGTGCAAAAAATCATTTTATTATATTAACGTAGGCAACCCAATAAACATGAACCATTAATTCAAATAGTTCGGCTAGTCGCCAGAGATCGGCGCCACTTTTGATAATTCAAATTTTTTATAATTTAAATTAATATTGATTATTTTATTCTGTGTAGCTTGAGCAAAATATAATTTATTATATATTTTTCTTAAAAATTAATTCCAAATTCTAACCCAACCCATAAATTATATTTTCCATTTTAACCACCTAAATAAATTTAAAAAGTCCATTATTTGGTCATTAAAACTCGAATAATTCATGTCTTGTTCCTATAAGTAAAGTAGTTACTTTCAAAAATTAATTCATTCTAAATAACATAACTTTTTTGAAATTAATTACCTCGGGGCAGAGTTCAAGGTTTTTTAGCGAGTAATATTTCGGTATTTACATACTTGAAGTAGATATGCAGATAAACAAATAAAATAACAACTCATTACTTTAAAACGAGCATAAAATACTACTGCTTATTGTTTCTAATAAATTGCTTGTAATAAAAATCGGGTCAATCGACTCCACGAAAGTGCAGGTCAGAAATCTTCATTTTTTTTCTTTTACTCTCCCAATCGTTTTTATTTCTCCGTGTTAAATTAAAAGTTTTAATTACTACTGTGTGTACGTGATTGCAGAGACATCAATAATGGCCGGTATGTGTTAATTATTACACATTGCATGAATGTGAAAAATAAGTTGTAAATTTTATAACTTTTTAACATAACATAACCTTTAATCTTGGAATAAATTTTATAATATTCGTTACAGGAATGAACCCTTACAATAATTTGTTGAAGAGCTTGGATGTTAATGGGAAATCTTATAAATATTTTGATTTGTCATCGTTAGGCACACAATATCGTAAGTTTGAATAAAAATTCTCTTAATTCTAAATTAGCTCGATTTAAACTTATGACTACAATTAATTAGGGATTGATCACCTAATAACATATTTTTGCATTTTATAAAACCCACTGTTCTTGATTATTCATTTATTTATAAAACTGATCAGTAAACGTTCAACCCCGGAATAAAAATTTAAATCCAACTACCCTTAAAAGTAAAAGTGAATATTGGAAGGACATCATTTCATAATAAAATGAAAGTTGTTATTAGTTACGTCGCTGCGGGAAAATATCCCCTAACTATAAAATTCAATATGTCGCAGCCTTTTTAACTGTGAAAGTTTTTAATGGAACATCCTGTATACTTAAGGTTAAAATAAATTCATTTCTCAAAAAAGGCCCATCCAAAAATTTATTTTACACAAAAAAAGTTACTGAAATTTTCTACAGGGTGTTCTCGAATATTTGTACCCCCCAAATTGCAGAAACGTTTAAAGATTTTCAAAAACTAAAAATGTTTGTTAGTAAAATAAAATGTTAAAAGCTTTAAAAAAACTTCTAGAAGTGATTTTCTAAAATATCTGTTACAAACTAACTGAAACATTTTATTTTATTAAAATATGAGCTTTGTGCAAAAATTATTATTTGTATCTGTTTTAAAAGTATGCAATAGATCTCACGAATTTATCATGTTATTTATTTAATTCATGCATAATTTATTGTAAAATATTCATTTAATTTTTAAGATAAATTGCCATACTCGATCAGGATTTTGTTGGAATCAGCTGTACGCAATTGCGATAACTTTCAAGTTACTGAAAATGATGTTAGGAATATTCTCAATTGGGAAAATAATCAAGCAAATGACACACCTATCGAAGTGGCTTTTAAACCCGCAAGAGTTATTTTACAGGTAATTATAATGTAATTTGATTTAGTTTAATGAGAATAATAGCTTTTTAAACATTTTAACGAGTGTAAGTTGCAGCAAAAATCCAACTACTTTTAGCTTTTAGGTATACTTAAAACCCACATTTTCACAAACTAAAAAGTTTGATCATCTACGATCATTTGCCAAGTTTTTGAATTAAAAACCATTTGGTTCTGTAATCTACACTTTTTTCAAAAAATTTAATTTAAATTGATTCAAATTGAAATTTTGAATTTTATTAATCGAATATCTTTTTAGTACTTGCATGTCTTCGCTATTCAAATTAATATTTCCCGTGCAAATGAATGTTTGGTTGCATACTCCGGTTCTTCTTTAAAATAAATAAATCTTTATTTCAGTACCGAAGTACATTATTAACACATTTAAAAATTCATAACTATATACAAAATAAGAGATATAATACAAGATATACAGGGTGAGTTTTTAATGCGAAATCGGAATATATATCTTTTATTTTAAGAGATAGGAAAAAACTTAAATTACAAAATTGCATGATTTATGAATACGCATAACCAGAAATTATTTTTGTCTATACTAGGTGTTTCGTAACTGAAGTGGAAAAGCTATTTCTCTTGTTTTTTAATGGGACACCCTGTATATTTTTTCATATTTGGATTAACACTAATTTAAAGAATACCACGATGTTTTTTGAAAATTTGAACGGCATTTAATTGTTTTCGGGCATTTTCTATAAAAATTATCAAATTTCGACATAATTTGACAAAATTTTAGAGAAAAATGATTTGTATAAAAGTTAAAGAACACTTAAAGAGGAACAATATTTAGTAATAATATATAGGGTGTTCCTTAAAAAAAAAGATGGAATAACCTACGATCCAGTTACGAAACACCCAGTATAGACAAAAATAATTTCTTGATATGCGCATCCATAAACCATGCAATTTTGTAATTTACGTTTTTTTCCTATCTCTTAAAATAAAAGATATATCTTCCGATTTCGCACAAAAACCTCACCCTGTATAATACAAAACTATATAGAACCACTAATTTCTATGCATTCTTTGATATGTTCATGAACACATCTTTTAAATCCACAAAGCGAGCTTTGTTCTTTTATTTCCCTTCCTAGTTTATTGAAGTCCTTTATTCCATTATGTAACAAGGACTTAATTGTTCTTTGCTTATTGACATATTCGATAAAAATATTATTTCTGTTTCTTATGCTATAATTATGAACATCATTATTTAAAATAACTAATTTGCTTAAATATGGGGGCAGTAAACCCTTTGTAAGTTTAAAAATGAAACATATTAAGATAGTAGAGATACTGAAACACAGAGAACAAACACAGTGCATCAAGCATTATATGTATTCGCGTGTACCTACTACATTTCAATATTATCGTTGAGCACTTGTTTTGTAAAATTTGTGACCTATTTAACTCCGGTGACGTCATAGACGTGACAAATTAAATGAAAATTTAAACTTATAATGAATTAATCATATCCGTTTAATAAAAATAAATAAATTATTTAAATCTACAGCATTTATTCGAGTAGAGGAGACGGTAAACGCTGATCAGAGTCTATTGGGAGTTTCGATTGCACATAGATGGCGCTATTTTGACATAAACTTTCTAACAAAATGGTCGAAGGCGAGTAAAGTTGCCATTTATAATCAGTGTCAGTGCATTTTTCCAGTAGTGCAGAAATGCATTACTTTAAGTCATGTTTTTTGCACTAAGCACTTGTGCAAAAGCATTTAACAAGTCATTTTTATGTTCCTTGACTCTATGGTCATATTTGTGCATTTCCAAAGTAAATCGGTCCCACGAACCTACATGCTCGCCACAAAAAGAACTTCTTTTACTCCTAATAAAACAATCTACTATTTTATTTATTACTCCCAAGTAGTGGAACTTCTTTCTCCAATAATAATGAAAATACCCATGCAGTCCAACGTCACGCGAGACACCCATTTTTTAGAAAATATAATTTTCTTCACTTGACTTCATTTTAGAGATTTTCACATTAAAATAATATTAACATTTTTAATTGAATTTTGTTTGTTTTAAATAAATAGATATTGGAATTTGTTTGACAAATTGACTAATTGGATTATTATCCAATCCATTATGATTCAAATGGTTGGATTTTATTTAAAAAAAGTTAGCACCAATATTTTTTGTTTAGGATTTTACTGGAGTACCAGCAGTAGTGGATTTTGCTGCAATGAGAGATGCTGTTAAAGGTCTTGGAGGTGATCCTGAAAAAATCAATCCAATCTGTCCAGCTGATTTAGTAATTGATCACTCTGTACAAGTTGATTTTGTTCGTTCTGATGATGCACTACAAAAAAATCAAGATTTGGAGTTTGAAAGAAATAAGGAACGTTTTATGTTTCTTAAGGTAAAGTTTTTTTTAAATATAATTACCAGATGTTAAGATTAATTTTAAAAAGATCTATTTTTATACACATTAAATAATAAAAAATTCACTTTTGTGTTTTTAATTAACTGTAATTAGTCAGAACGTTTGGTCTATGTAAATTAACATTATTCAATGGCAAATTAAAGCTTTGCAATAACACAAAAGATTTTAGTTAACTAATTTTGTCTCCAATAAGAATGTTCTTTGCCTTTCCATATACAGGGCGAGTCTGCTATCTAAAAAAGATTTTGCTGGAAAAAAAGTGGGACACCCGGTAGATTTTGGTAGTTTATTAAGAAAAAAATCAAAACTGAGAAATTGTCCATTTTTATATTAGTAAACTTTCTTTTTATACTTTTTTCCTCTCGCTCTATATAAATTTACTTTTGAAATAAAGTACCTTGTAAGAGCAATACTATGCAATTTGAATATTGTTTTTGAACTAGCAATCTTCATATTAAGAAATTGACGAAATTTTGTAAAATTTATTATCACTAAATAAACTGTTTTGTTTCTTTTATTTTAGTGGGGGGCTAAAGCTTTTAATAACATGTTAATTGTACCACCAGGAAGTGGAATTGTGCATCAAGTAAACTTGGAATATTTGGCCAGGGTTGTATTTTCTGGAAATGACGGATCAATCTTATACCCAGATACTGTTGTAAGTAAAGAATCTTTATGAGTATACATATATTTTTTCTCTTAAGGCTGCTACAGATGGTCGAAGTTCTACCTGTGCAATAACGCACAGTCATCAGCGTGCATGCAATAACGTCCGTGTGGAGACCAAAAATTGATCACGTTGATGAATGGTCATTCAAAGAGAGCGTCGTGCAAGTGTTCTGGATTCGATAGAAAATTTGCAAGACGCACAAGATGTTTGTACGTGTGTAGATACATTTTGCATTAATGCAACAGTGGAGTTGCGATTTAATGTTGAAAATCGGTTGGGATTGCTTTTGCCACTGCTACTAATGCTATTTCCTCGTCGTTAATTTTATTGCAAAAACTAAATCAAAAGTGAATTTAATGTTCGAACGTCTGCATATGAATCGTGCTAACGTTATTTGACCCCGTATTGATGAATGTACATTAATGTACACAGGCATCTATGACCGTCTGTAGCGGCCTTTAGGAAGAAATTTGCACGCTTAGTAAATTCAAATTTCTAATTTGATTGACTATAAATTTTTGTAATTTCAGGTCGGTACTGATTCTCACACAACCATGATTAATGGATTAGGTGTTGTTGGTTGGGGAGTAGGTGGTATTGAAGCAGAAGCTGTTATGTTAGGGCAAGCTATAAGCATGTTATTACCTCAAGTAGTAGGCTACCATCTTCATGGAGAACTAAACCCTTATGTAACATCGACTGATTTAGTACTCACAGTTACAAAGGTAACTATAATTTTTAACAAGTAATACCAGAAATTTATCCTGAATGATATCTTCCAGAATTTACGCCAACTTGGTGTAGTTGGTAAATTTGTTGAATTTTATGGTCCTGGTGTTGCGGCTTTATCAATAGCAGATCGAGCTACCATTGCTAACATGTGCCCAGAATATGGAGCTACAGTTGGTTTCTTCCCTGTTGATAATAATTCTCTATCGTATTTAAGACAAACAAGTAAGAACCTTTTTTATAATAAATCTTTTCGATTTCTATTATGAAAAACAATTAAAATACAAACATGCACAAAACCTACAATAACATTACATTTTTGTATAAAATTTACGATCCGTGCTGTAGAATATATGGAGTTTCTCTAAAAACAATTTTTGCTTGAGGAATGTGTGACATTATTTTGTGCCCTGTATAAATTAAAAAGGTGTTTGTTGTTTTTCTAATAGATTTTTTATTTTTCATCCATTAGTTAAATATGTTAAAACAATTTAATGTTAAATATATTATAATGCTTAAATTTTTGTACTAAATTTCTTTTTCTATTATTAAAGGTCGCCATGAAGAGCAAGTAAAAATGATTGAAGCATACTTAAGGGCAACAAACCAATTACGAGATTATTCCGATGAAAATTCAGACCCTGTTTTTAGCCAAACCGTTAGTTTGGACTTATCTACAGTAGTTTCATCTGTTAGTGGACCCAAAAGACCCAACGATCGAGTTTCGGTGACAGATATGAAAGTTGATTTCGCTAATTGCCTCCGCAATAAAGTAAGTAAATAGAAATTTCATGGAAATAACATTATAAACTTATTCATTCGTTTATAATTTAATTTCTGGTTGTTGAGCGATCTTGCTAATTTTTTGGGACAAACAACACCCAGTGATGTTTTCAAAATTTACACCAAACTGAGTGTGTTTATCTTAAAATATATAACATGTTATCAACAATCAGAATCTTCAAAATACCAATTTAACGACTTGGTATTTTAAATGAATAAAAATAGGATGTGATTTGGTTCAAAAATTCAGATCACGTAGATAATTCCCTGTTTTTACAAATTTTTAGTAAGGAATTGTGAAATTGTACCTTCATTAGAAATAATCATTCCAAACCTGGTGTTTTAAATAAATAATAATAGACAACTATTGGCTGTGATTTGGTTCAAAATTTCAGATCACGTCGATAGTTACCTGTTCTTACAAATTTTTAGTGTGGAATTGTGAAATGATATCTTCATTAGAAATAACCATTCCAAACCTGGTGTTTTAAATAAATAAAAATAGACAACTGTTGGCTGAGATTTGGTTCAAAATTTCAGATCACGTTAACAGTTACCTGTTACAAATTTTTAGTATGGAATTGTGAAATTGTATCTTCATTAGAGATAACCATTCCAAACCTGGTGTTTTAAATAAATAATAATAGACAACTATTGGCTGTGATTTGGTTCAAAATTTCAGATCACGTCGATAGTTACCTGTTCTTATAAATCTTTAGTATGGAATTGTGAAATTCAGTAGAAATAACCATTCCAAACCTGGTGTTTTAAATGAATGAAAATAGACAACTATGGGCTGTGATTTGGTTCATATTTTCAGATCACGTCGATAGTTCCCTGATTTTACAAATTTTTAGTATGGAATTATGAAATTATATCTTCAGTAGAAACAACCGTTCTTTCACAAATAACCAAATCTTCTATTCTTAAATTATTAATATGAATAGAGAACTGACATTTGTTTTACAGCTAGAACACCAAAGAAATATTCTACAAGTTGATATTTTTTGAAGCTCTAATCCGAGCTCTAATCACTATTCTATCTAATTTATGTATTAAAATAAAAACTTACTCAGTTCACAAAATTTCAGATGAAGTCGATTTTCAAAAATTCCATTGTTTTTACCAAGGTTAAAGGATGATTTTTTTACACAGTGATGCAGATAATATAATCATAGCCAAGGTAAAACCCCTCCTCCATTCATTAATATAAATTTCAAATTCCATTGGTATTTTATAAGTTATTTTTTTAGGACAAACCAATTCCAGTGATGTTTAATAAATATTACATCAAACTGGACTTGTTCATCTTAAAACGTATAACTTTAAATCAAATTTCTTCATTGTAACCACTTCACTAATAACCATTTTAATATTTTGAATAATGAATTAATAAAAGTAAGCAACTATTGGCTGTGATATGTTTCTAAAATGCATATCAAGTCGATAGTTCCTTGCTATTAAAAATTCCTTCACTTATTTTGATGCGAGTTTTGATGATAGTTTTATCACAAAACCCTCCGTTGGATTTACCTCATAAGCTAAATCAGCAGCAGAGGCATTTACTTCAATACCTTCTTGCTCCTCAGGTTTTGGAATAGTATAGGGTAGGTTGTATAAAGTCAAATGTTTATATAGGGATGGCAATTACCCCCTCCCATTCTGTTGTTACTTGACCTTTTGAGCCCTTCTACCTACCTTAATGACTTAAATTTCCTTAAAAGTTCTTGCTAAATTTAATAACAATTGGATTTTAGTATGGAATTGTGAATTATACAATAAAGCAATAAAGTACCTAAGTAAATAGAAATTTCACGGAAATAAAATTGTAAACTTATTCATTAGTTTATAATTTAATTTCTGGTTGTTGAACGATCTTGTTAATTTTTTGGGACAAACAACACCCAGTGATGTTTTAAAAATTTGCACCAAACTGAGTGTGTTTATCTTAAAATATATAACATGCGATCAACAATCAGAATCTTCAAAATACCAATTAACGACCTGCTGTTTTAAATGAATAAAAATAGGCTACTATTGCATGTGATTTGGTTCAAAATTTCAGATCACGTCAATAGTTACCTGTTTTTACAAATTTTTAGTAAGGAATTGTGAAATTGTACCTTCATTAGAAATAACCATTCCAAACCTGGTGTTTTAAATAAATAAAAATAGACAACTATTGGCTGTGATTTGGTTCAAAATTTCAGATCACCCCGACAGTTACCTGTTCTTACAAATTTTTAGTATGGAATTGTGAAATTATATCTTCTGTAGAAATAACCGTTCTTTCACAAATAACTTTGGATCTTCTATTCTTAAATTATTAATATGAATAGAGAAATGACATTTGTTTTACAGCTAGAACACCAAAGAAATATTCTGCAAGTTGATATTTTTTGAAGCTCTAATCATTATTCTATCTAATTTATGTATTAAAATAAAAACTTACTCTGTTCACAAATTTTAGACGAAGTCGATTTTCAAAAATTCCATTGTTTTTACCAAGCTTAAAGGATGATTTTTACACGGTGATGCAGATAATATAATCATAACCAAGGTAAAAGCCATCCTCCATTCATTAATATAAATTTCAAATTCCATTGGTATTTTATAAGTTAGTTTTTTAGGACAAACAAATTCCAGTGATGTTTAATAAATATTACATCAAACTGGACTTGTTCATCTTAAAACGTATAACTTTAAATCAAGTTTCTTCATCGTAACCACTTCACTAATAACCACTTAGATATTTTGATTAATAAATTAATAAAAGTAAGCTACTATTGGCTGTGATATGGTTCAAAAATGCATATCAAGTCGATGTTCCTTGTTCTTAAAAATGCCTTCACATATTTTGATGATAGTTTTATCACAAATCCCTCCATTGGATTTACCTTTATGATGTCTTAACTCTCATAAGCTAAATCAGCAGAGGCATTTACTTCAATACCTTCTTGCTCCTCAGGTTTTGGAATAGTATAGGGTAGGTTGTATAAAGTCAAATGTTTATATAGGGATGGCAATTACCCCCTCCCATTCTGTTGTTACTTAACCTTTTGAGCCCTTCTACCTACCCTAATGACTTAAATTACCTTAAAAGTTCTTGCTAAATTTAATAACAATTGGATTTTAGTATGGAATTGTGAATTATACAATAAAGCAATAAAGTAAGTAAATAGAAACTTCACGGAAATAAAATTGTAAACTTATTCATTAGTTTATAATTTAATTTCTGGTTGTTGAACGATCTTGTTAATTTTTTGGGACAAACAACACCCAGTGATGTTTTCAAAATTTGCACCAAACTGAGTGTGTTTATCTTAAAATATATAACATGCGATCAACAATCAGAATCTTCAAAATACCAATTAACGACCTGCTGTTTTAAATGAATAAAAATAGGCTACTATTGCATGTGATTTGGTTCAAAATTTCAGATCACGTCGATAGTTACCTGTTCTTACAAATTTTTAGTATGGAATTGTGAAATTATATCTTCAGTAGAAATAACCATTCCAAACCTGGGTATTTTAAATAAATAAAAATAGATAACTATTGGCTGTGATTTGGTTCAAAATTTTAGATCACGTCGATAGTTACCTGTTCTTACAAATTTTTAGTATGGAATTGTGAAATTATATCTTCAGTAGAAATAACCGTTCTTTCACAATCTTCTATTCTTAAATTATTAATATGAATAGAGAACTGACATTTGTTTTACAGCTAGAACACCAAAGAAATATTCTTCAAGTGTTTATATTTTTTGAAGCTATAATCACTAGTCTATCTAATTTATGTATTAAAATAAAAACTTACTCTGTTCAGATGAAGTCGATTTTCAAAAATTCTATTGGTTTTACCAAGCTTAAAAGATGATTTTTACCCGGTGATGCAGATAATATCATCATAACCAAGGCAAAAGTCATCCTCCATTCATTGATATACATATCAAATTCCATTGTTATTGTATAAGTTATTTTTTGAGGACAAACGAATCCCAGTGATGTTTTATAAATACTGCATCAAACTGGACTTGTTCATCTTAAAACGTATAACTTTAAATCAAATTTCTTCATCGTAACCACTTCACTAATAACCACTTAGATATTTTGATTAATAAATTAATAAAAGTAAGCTACTATTGGCTGTGATATGGTTCAAAAATGCATATCAAGTCGATAGTTCCTTGCTATTTAAAATTCCTTCACTTATTTTAAGCTAAATCAGCATAGGAATTTACTTCAATACCTTCTTGCACCTCAGGTTTTGGAATAGTACAGGGTAGGTTGTATAAAGTCGAATGTTTATATAGGGGTCGCAATTACCCCCTCCCATTCTGTTGTTACTTAAACTTTTGACCCTTCCACCTATCCTAATGGCTTTACCTTTGCCTTAAAAATTATTGCAAATTTATTTTTTAATAACTAACGGGCGGATTTTATGCGACCTGCATTTTTTGTATATATTGTTTAATTTTTTTACGTATTTTTCAAAAAGTTGCATATGTTGCATATTTTGAACAGACCTGAAGTTAGTAATTTGTTTATACAGGGTGCTTAAAAAGTCGCGGACACGCTCCACGGTAAGTTGTTTGGAAGAAGCAATCGTTAAACAAGGGTAAAATAATTAAAAAAATATTTGGATAGAAATTCCGAAGTTTATTTTAAAGAAGTAAACTTGACAACATTGTTTTCAAAGTAGACTTTGAAGATACCATTTACCTTCTAATATTTAATTCAAATTTTTGGTAAGTTGTGATTACAATCTAATAATGGTGATAAGGTTTAAATTAACATGACATTTTTTAAAAGTGCAAGAATTAATTAGTCAAAATATAGACCATTTTATTATTAGTAATTATTATTTAAAACAAATAAAAAAAATTAAATTTTAAGTAGATGTTCGAAGTTAAATTTATTAGATTAAAGATTCAGGAAACGAAGAAGTAATTGTAATATATTTACATTGTTGCCATATGTAATTTTTATCAATTTTATGATAAATTATAAATTTTAAATTGAAAATATCTTTATATTCGCAACATAAATTAATACTATTTGTTGAGAAATGCAATAACAACACAATTATCTTTATTTTCTGTACTATAAAGAGCAAAAACAACTAAAAATGTACAAATCATTTTTTTACTTTGACCACTCATATCTTGAATAATCCGCTAGAAGGATTTTTTTGAATATTTTTCCGTTATCTAACGAGTGCTTCTCAACAACGTAGCGTGGAGCGTGTTCGCGACTTTTTAAGCACCCTGTATATGTAGTTAATTATTATTAATTTTCAAAACACTTTACTGGAATTCCAGCAATTCCTCATTAATCCGGTCATTAGTGTAATGCAGGTAGCCAAATTCTAGGAAAAATCATCCCTATGTTTATTATAGGGGGGTCCAACAAAAATCATTAAATGTTTGAAATTTTAAAATTGCTGTAACTTTTTAAGGAGTCGAAAAACATAGTACTTCATAATAAAATTATTTTTCAGAATGACTTTTACTACCTAAAAACCTACTAAACCGAAATAATGAACTTTTCTAAAGAAGAATTGGTAAATACAGTCGAACTTACGTATAACGTTTTATCATGGGAACCTTAAAAAAATTCGTTATATGGAAAATTCGCTATATAGAAATTCCTAATTTTGATATAAAAACTTTGTTATTTACTTTATAGCTCTTTATTTTAACTAAAAATATGAAAAAGCGATGTTGTTAATGCGCATGTTTTGTAAAATTTGCTCCAAGTCGCAGGTATAACTTTTAAGTAGACCTTATAAAAAGACTCGACAAATCTCGGAATTTACGTTCATTTATAAAAATTCTAATTACCTACCTGATTTTCAATTATTCTTTACACTAATCCAACATAAAGTTCTCCGAAATTTTTAAAATTGACTAAAATTTATGAAAGATTCTAGGAGTAATATTTACGGAAAAAAAATTCGTTATACGGAAACTTTTATTTCGTTATAAGGAGTAAAAAATACATTAAAAACGCCTTCAAGGTGAAGATTCTAAAAAAAAATTCGTTATATAGGGAAATTCGTTTTATGGAAGTTCGTTGTAGGGAAGTTCAACTGTATATATGGTGTTATGATGGTGTTTAGCTATTATGAAAAGTACAGAAAGGAGCGATAAAACAAAATTTGACAAAATAAGGGTTTTATTGGTAATATCAGTTGTTAAATTTTCAAAGCATACTGAGACTTAGAAAACCAAAATTCATAATTGCCAGTTTCGAATTTATTTGTGTTGTAATACAAATACATACTGCTATTGTAATAAAACAGCATTACAAAAAAGCAAAATAGAGAAATGTTAGGCAAATTTGAAAACAGATCTCCAAGAACAAGTCATCAAAAGCGCTATTTTGTCTATTTTCCATTGTTTTTCTATTTAGATATTAATATCTCCTAAACCATTGACATGCGACCATGCGCATTATATCAAAAGAAAGCTGGTAAAAAATGATAGATGATCTTAAATAGATGATTTTTTTGTCAAAATTTCAACCCAAAGTTGTTTTAGAGCATAAATTTTTTTTAAATAGATTTTTTTTCGCTTAAATGCAAAAATCAAGATAGATTTATAAATGGTTATACAGGGTGAGCTAAAATGATTGTGGTCAACTCAAATTTCCCGCCTAAAAATCTGGGGAATTTGTTTGCTACAAGTTCATATAGTAACACAAAATCATGTCAAAATTATAAGAAAGTAACTATACTAGACAAAAGCAGAGGCCTAGGTCGAATTTTTACCGTAGTGTCACAACTTCGGATTTTTGTATTTAGTTATAGTGCCTTCTGTTTCATAAATATTAGTTTATATCAATACTAATTTGCGTAAATCTTTGTTTTGTGCTAGCATCTGCATCTAAAATGAAGGTAATAATTTTCAACATTTGACATTTGTTGTAAAATTCGAGAGCAAATTCTACGTTTTTTATTTTCGAATACACAAAACCTTAATAAATGACTTAAATTTGTATATTTGTTTAGAATTCTTGATTTGTTATGATTATTATATTCATTTGGAAAAAAATATTTGCTACGCCATTGGTTTATTAGGGGGTTTTCTTTTTAAATTTGTTGTACCAACCTGCATATTTGGTTGCCTACATATCAAACCACAATCATTTTAGCTCACCCTGTACAAAGTATGATTATTTTTTGATAAGGAATCCAAAAACGTTATAATATACTGGGTGTTCCACTAAAGAAACGTCCTTCTTTGAACGGACACCCGGTATATTATAAAAATATTTTTAGAGAGTGTCGGTATCTTTTTACATTTTAGAGTGATTTTACTTCCTCGCAGCGCTGGGACACCCTGTATATAATTTAGTCAATCCAAATACTCATACGGAAGCAGTAAAACGGGCTCTTTACAAAAAACGTTCGCTAAGCGGCGTTTTAGATTTTTATAAAAAACTAATTGAAATAATATGTCATTTCCAACGCTAACAATAAGTTAAGGTATAAGCGAAGAGTGTATAGACTTGTTTTTTGTTTTAAAAATATTTTTAAACTTTTCACAGCGCTCCAAAAATTAAGTAAAATTTTAAGAAATATTTGGAGCGCTGTGAAAAGTTTAAAAATATTTTTATAACAAAAAACAAGTCTATACACTCTTCGCTTATACCTTAACTTATTGTTAGCGTTGGAAATGACATATTATTTCAATTAGTTTTTTATAAAAATCTAAAACGCCGCTTAGCGAACGTTTTTTGTAAAGAGCCCGTTTTACTGCTTCCGTATGAGTATTTGGATTGACTTACAAAAATAAAAAAAAGAAGAAATTGGTAGCCACAAGACTCTTCTGTGTACCAAAAAAAGAAATTTTAAAAAAGCTTCAATAGAAAAAAAATTATGACCAAAACCGCAAATATCAAGCGAACTTCAAAATCCAGCGCTAAAATTCGCCGACTATCCTCTTGTATAAATGTTGCGTATTAGTTGCATATTTTATCGAAATACTTGCATATTATAGCGAAAATATATAATATATGCGCATGTTTTTGAAAATTTCATTGCATATATTCCGCCCTTTATTATAAACAATTGGATTTAATAATAAAAATTAAATCAAGTCATAATAAATATTTTAAGTACGTTAGATATTAAAAAATTAGGTACAATTTATTTTTGAATCAAAAATTTTTAAATCAAATGAAATATCACTTTCAATGTACATACCTAGTCTTTTTTGAAATACAATATTTATTTAATATGCTAATGCATATTCAATCCTAGATACATTATTATTATTAAAATTTTCCTTAAATTATGTAAAAACAAATTTTCTAAAAATTATAAATAAATAAAAATTAAATAGTTGAGTAAAACTCTTGAGTCTTCTTGTATCCAACTTTATTATATTAAATAATAACTTATACCTTAGGTATAAACATGCACAATCGATTTCGAGATTCTTAAAATCTCATCATCAGGTGTATTTGTACAAGAATGTAAATAAGCAAATATGAAGTTATATATAATAAGATACAAGAAGACTCAAGAGTTTTACTCAACTATTTAACATTAATCCAGATCAGCAGTGTCACTTATTACCCAATTCAAATAAAAATTAATTTTGTATAAACAAAGTGATGTGCTATAAACAAATAAATACAGGGTGTCCCATTTGACGTTGGACTGTTATTATTTTTTCGAATATTAATAATTAACTTACAAGAAATTTGAATATCGCATCGTTCCAACGCTATCTTGCAAAAACAAGAAAATGCGATTTTTAAAATATGGCTATAACTTCTTTATTTTCGGTGGTACAAATTTTTTTTTTTAACTTAATACAGACAATTTTTGTGTACAATGCAGAAAAACAAATGAATATTTTTTTTCCGCCAACGGATTGACCGGAAATGAATCAAACTTATTTTTTTCTTATGGCAGCCATATTGGATTTACACATATTCGGAATTAGTGTATTTTTCTAAGTAATTTGATATATCATATGTAATATTTTAAGAAAAAAATTTATTTTACTAATCAAAAATGGCCTTGAATAGATGTCAATACATATGTGTTAAGATTTGTTTTACATTTAATATTTTAAATATTGACATTTATGTTATTGACAATTTACATCTCTCAAAGTCCAATGTTAGTTTGTAAAATCAAATAATATTATTTTTTTTTAAATATGACATTTGGTATACCAAATTACTCAGAAAAAATACTGATTCCGAATATGTATAAATCCAATATGGCTGCCGTAAGAAAAAAATAAGTTTGGTTCATTTCCGGTCAATCCGTTAGCGAAAAAAAAATATTCATTTGTTTTACTGCATTGTACACAAAAAATTGTCTGTATTATGTCAAAAAACTTTTTTGGCAACACAGAAAATAAAGAAGTTATAGCCATATTTTAAAAATCGCATTTTCTTGTTTTTTCAAGACCATTTAACCGACTTTCTATCTCCAATAATAACAAAGATACCCATACAGTCCAACGTCAAATGGGACACCCTGTATATGATGTAAAAAAAGAAATAAAATTTAATAATATGTACATATATTTTTCTTCAAACGTCATTAAAGTACAGTCTTCTGTGATGTTTGACAGGCTTTAAAATGTTACTTTTTATGTTCGTTCATTCTATGGTCACTTTGTACTGCCTAGGAGTAGAAATTAAATTCCGCAGCCCAATATACATGTATTGAAATTAAACAATGTTAATTATAATTAACATTAAATTATAATTTGAAAAAAGTAGAAATGAATTTTATTCGACCCAATATACACTAACATTGTATTTTGTGTTGTACAGGGTGAGCTAAAATGATTGTGGTCAATTCAAATTTCCCGCCTAAAAATCTGGGGAATTTGTTTGTTTCAAGTTCATAGTAAGACGAAATCATGTCAAAATCAAAACAAAGTAACTAGACTTCAGAAAAGCAGAGGCGTAGGTGTAATTTTTACCGTTGTGTCAAAACTTCAGATTTTCGAATTTCGTTTTGTGCCCTCTGTTTCATAAACGTCAGTTTTTATCAAAATTAATTTGCATAAACCTTTGTTTTGTGTTAGCATCTGCCTCGAAAATGAAGAAAAACATTTTTTATATTTGACATTTGCTGTGAAATTAGAGATTTTGGAAAAAAAATTGCTACGCATTTGGATTACTAGGAGATTTTCTGTTTAAGATTTCAGTTGTACCAACCTGCGTATTTGGTTGCCTACATATCAAACCACAATCATTTTAGCTCACCCTGTATCTAAATTAAAAGTCAAATTTTAAAATTATTTATTATATTACTATTTTAAAAATATCGACGTTTGAAGAAAAATAGCATGTTTTATTCGGAGTAAAAGAACTTTTTGTGGCTCGCATGTATCCGCAAACCTACATGCTCGCCACAAAAAGTACTTCTTTTACTCCGAATAAAACAATATACAATTATTCTATCAAAAAAGTGTACATTTGAAATTAATAATATTGCTAACGTTTTTTTTTTTTTTTTGAATAACAAATATAGTTTTGGACGTTCTAAAATATCACTTTCAAAACTTATAAAGCTTTTGAATTAAATGCATTTTCAAACTGATAAAATCGGGTTAATGGGGTAATTCTGAACAAAAAATGTTAGCTGTAACAGCGATGTTAAATTTGACAGTCACCCTGATGTCAAAAAAACGCTATTTTGTAAACTTTACTGCAACTTAACGGTTATTTAAAATAAAATTTTCGGTGTTAAAATAATATACAGCAAAGTAATAATAATACAATAATGTATAATTGATCAAAATATAAATTTACAATGCATTTTAATACCGAAAATGTTACTTTATATTATCGTTAAGTTACACTAAAGTTTACAGAATAGCGTTTTTTTGACATCGGGGTGACTGTCAAATTTAACATCGCTGTTACGGATAACATTTTTTGTTCAGAATTACCCCATTAACCCGATTTTATCAGTTTGAAAATGCATTTAATTCAAAAGCTTTATAAGTTTTGAAAGTGATATTTTAGAACGTCCAAAACTATCTTCTGACATCCCAGGATTTTTTAAGAGCCACATATTTTTTCATGCCATGTTGTTATGGCCTTTTTAGACGGGCTAAAATGGGTTGATTTGGGAACAAATATTTGTTCTCAAATCGACTGTTTTACAAAATTTAAAAAATGTTTTGAATAAGTCCGCAGGATTGAAAATGCAAAGTTTTAAATGGCTTTTTTTTATTATTAGTCATTACTTATGAGCTATGGATCCAACTAATTTCGCTTGATTCAGTCTAAGAAAAGGCAGTTTACGTCAAAAAATGCATAAGTTATTTTTGCAATTTTACGATTTTAAATGAAACATGCTACGAGTATAAAAAGTTTGTTAAATTAATTTAAAAAAACTTATTTTTTCTTTGAATTTTTGTATTAAACTTCAATATCATAAACCTATTTTTGTAATTATTCTAATTTTTATTTTTGAGAATTTAATAATTATAATACTAATGGTAATAAAATGTTGTTTCTGGAATTTGCTACCACATTAGGCTTTATGTAAAAGTTAGACTTTGGTTTTTGTTTGGTGGAATTCCCGTGCCTGGAATTAATCGTTAGTTAATGCCCTTCGTAGAAATCACTAGAATTGACTTATAATTGTTTTTCTAATCCTTTTTAAATTTAAATAACTTGCAATTTATGACCCGTAATCCTGGAAGTCCCTTCAAGTAATCTTACCCCATGCACCTTGGCCTCCATACTCAAATGATTTACAAAATATAAATACAAAATTTGCCTTTCTGACCCTTAATTACCTTTTACCTGTTCATAGAATAACAAATTTAAAATCGGTTTTATATTGTTAAATACTTATTTTGTAATATTTATTGCGACTACTTATAAAAATTTTATGATTTAATACAGGGTGAGTCGACATTAAACGTCCAAAATTTTTAAGCAGATTCTACGATTAATTTTAAGATGGTGTCAAAAAGAAGGTTTTTGCACGTTTATTTGAAAATGCTTTGTATTAGAAACTTCAAATTTGGTGTGAACCATAATACACTTCAGATATATTTTCATGATCTTTTGCAGAGTCAGAAAATTATTGTTCTTTATTTACATTTTATGTTTTTATTATACCATTTGAATCACAAAAGTACATTATTATTTTTTATGGTTTATTACACGATTTATCATTATGTTGACCTAAGCCCTATTTTTGCCAAACTTCAAGGAATTGTCAATCTGCACTATTAGTACAAGATTGGAGGTGCTCTGAAAAGCCTAATTTCAGCCAAACCATTAGTTTGGACTTATCTACAGTAGTTTCATCTGTTAGTGGGCACAAAAGACCCAACAATCGAGTTTCGGTGACAGATATGAAAGTTGATTTCGCTAATTGCCTCCGCAATAAAGTAAGTAAATCGAAATTTCACGGAAATAACATTGTAAACTTATTCATTCGTTTATAATTTAATTTCTGGTTGTTGAGCGATCTTGCTAATTTTTTGGGACAAACAACACCCAGTGATGTTTTCAAAATTTACACCAAACTGAGTGTGTTTATCTTAAAATATATAACATGTAATCAACAATCAGAATCTTCAAAATACCAATTTAACGACCTGGTGTTTTAAATGAATAAAAATAGGCAACTATTGGATGTGATTTGGTTCAAAATTTCAGATCATGTCGACAGTTCCCTGTTTTTATAAATTTTTAGTATGCAATTGTGAAATTATATCTTCTGTAGAAATAACCATTCCAAACCTAGTGTTTAAAATTAATAAAAATAGGCAACTGTTGGCTGTGATTTGGTTCAAAATTTCAGATCACGTCGATAGTTCCCTGATTTTACAAATTTTTAGTATGGTATTGTGAAATTATATCTTCAGTAGAAATAACCATTACTTCATAAATTATTTATTAATATGAATAGAGAACTGACATTTGTTTTCTTTGTTGTTCTGATGATAGTTTCTTATATAAATGCCTTTACTGGACTAGCTTTATGTTCAAATAACACATACAGCCAGAACACCAAAGAAATATTTTGCAAGATTGATATTTTTTGAAGCTCTAATCACTATCTAAGATATATATTAAAATTGAAACTTACTCTGTTCACAAAATTTCAGATGAAGTCGATTTTCAAAAATTCCATTTTTTACCAAGCTTAAAGGATGATTTTTACCCGGTGATGCAGATAATATAATCATAACCAAGGCAAAAGTCATCCTCCATTCATTGATATAAATTTCAAATTCCATTGGTATTTTAAGTTATTTTTTTAGGACAAACGAATCCCAGTGATGTTTTATAAATATTACATCAAACTGGACTTGTTCATCTTAAAACGTATAACTTTAAATCAAATTTCTTCATTGTAACCACTTCACTAATAACCACTATGTTGAATAATAAATTAATAAAAGAAAGCAACTATTGGCTGTGATATGGTTCAAAAATGCATATCAAGTCGATAGTTCCTTGCTATTAAAAATTCCTTCACTTATTTTGATGATGGTTTTGTCACAAATCCCTTCGCTGGATTAAGCTTTATGATGTCTTAACTCTCATAAGCTAAATCAGCAGAGGAATTTACTTCAATACCTTCTTCCACCTCGGGTTTTGGAATAGTACAGGATAGGTTGTATAAAGTCGAATGTTTATATAGGGATGACAATTACCCCCTCCCATTCTGTTGTTACTTAACCTTTTGAGCCCTTCTACCTATCCTAATGGCTTTGCCTTTGCCTTAAAAGTTATTGCTAAATTTAATAACAATTGGATTTAATAGTAAAAATTAAATTAAGTCAATAATTTTAAGCACGTTATATATTAAAAAATAAAGTACTTATTTTTGGATCATTAAATTTTTTAACTTAAAAATTTATAAATATTGGTATTTCAAGAAGAAACTATATTATTTAATACATAACCTAAATTATTTATTAATTCAATTAAAAATCAATTAATATTAAAACATCTTTATCAAAAATACAACTAGAATATTTATTTAATAAGGTAATATATTTCAACAGGCAAATATAAAACAATATAATAAAAAATAATACGAAAATAAAAAATTATGGCTTCGAAAATATTTTAAATTAAAAATTTGTTATTAAAAAAGAAAAAACGTTAGCAATATTATTAATTTCAAACATAGGCGTCGACTTTTTTTTTCACCACGGGGGCAAGATTAAAAATTACCTAATTTAAGGTAATTTTTAATAATAATATATCTGAAGATTGAAAATGCATTAGCATATTAAATAAATATTGTATTTAAAAAGAGACTAGGTACATACCTACCTACATACACTTTCAATGTACATACATATGTACATTGAAAGTGACTACGTTCATCTCGTGTAACTCATCCGGATTGGATTGAAAATATGATTATGACAGGATTCAGTCAATCACGTAAACAACGTCTTTACCTCGACAAAGTTCATTTAGCCTGGAGTAAATTTTTCAATCCATGATTAATCCTAGTTACCAACTAAAGAGAAAGAAAATTCCAGAAATAGTTTCTTTAGGGGTCTGTGGTCTGTTCACCTTGATTTTATTTTATTGTTTCGTATTTTATTGAAGAGGTTATGATAATTAAAAACGTCTAAAACAAGGAAAATGGAAGAAAATTGGCTGAAGGACCTTTAGAGGCCTTTTGGCATGTAAATTTGCAATTATGAATGCAGCACAGTAACAGCTGATAGCAATCAGATGTGCCAACTTTGATAACATAATTTACTAGTAACTTTTGTAAAGTCAATCGCGTTTATGTCGTTACAAATTTTTATTCAATCGCGATTACAAAGTCCAATCCCATGATTTTACAGGATTGGATTATTAAACTGAATCCTGAAAGTGAATCCTACGTGTTTATATCGCAAAGAATGCGGACTGAGTCAATGGCTTTTCAATTCAATCCGGATCAAGTTACACGAGATAAACGTAGTCAATCTACATACATACCTAGCCTTTTTTTAAATACCATATTTATTTAATATGGTAATGCATTTCCAATCTTAAGATATATTATTATTAAAAATTATCTTAAATTAGGTAGGTTTTAATCTTGCCCCCGTGGTGAAAATGAAAAGTCGACGCCTATGTTTGAAATTAATAATATTGCTAACGTTTTTGAATAACAAATTTTTAATTTAAAATATTTTCGAAGGTATAATTTTTTATTATCGTATTATTTTTTATTTTATTGTTTTATATTTGCCTGTTTAAATGTATTAGCTTATTAAATAAATATTGTAGTTGTTTTTTTGATAAAGATGTTTAATATTAATCGATTTTTAATTGAATTAATAATTTAGGTTATCTACTAAATAATATAGTTTCTTCTTGAAATAGCAATATTTATCTTCTCAAGAAAAGTTAATCAAAAATAGGTAAAATTTTTATCATTGAATGTAATAATGCTTTTTTATTGTAATGTATTTTGTATATTTTAACACGCTATTATCAGTTTAAAAATAAAAGTAGACTGTTATTTATTCAAAAGCTTTATAAGTTTTGAAAGTGATATTTTAGAACGACCGAAGTTTTCTTTTGACATCCCAGGATTTTTTAAGGGCTACATATTTTTTCATGTTGTGAACTATAATTTTGAATATTTCTAATAAGTTTTCTTACAAAAATTATGCAAATCGGCAGTTTGCAATTTTCAACAAGGTTCAATTTAAATTTTAAAAGTTTTATTTCTTATTTTTTATTTGTTATGTATACAGGGTGTTTCTAAAATGGTGGTCATGGCTTCGCGTGCTTATACTAGAAGTAAAAATAAGTCAAAAAGTCCATATAAAAATTTGTTCAAAACTCAACTGTTACCGAGATACAGGGTGTTGAAATTTATTTTTACTTTTTATTTATTTTCTCTGGATCGACTAAATGAAAATTAATAAAATTTTAGGGGTGAGTACTTCTCATAGCTAGCCACCTTTGGCTATATATTGTTTTAATTTAACAATCCAGCGGCATAGAAAATAAAGTTATCAATTTAAATTTTGTTTGTTTAATTAGTTTGATTTTAGCAAGTTCACTGTACCATAAAATTGGAAATTTCTGAAATACCAATAATCCTATCAAAATTTAACAGGTGTACTTTTTTATGGTAAATTAAATGAAGATTTTAAAAATCCAAACAAAATCCTAAAATTTTGCATTGGCGTACCAAATAAATTCAAAAAATGGCACCTTGACCAACGGGTCAACATCTACGCCACTGGATTGTTAAATTAAGACAAAAGTAAAAGCTATCCAGGAGAATTAATCATCTCTAAAATTTTATTAATTTAGGCGATCCAGAGAAAATATCTAAAAAGTAAAACTAAAAAGATATTTCAACACCCTATATGTATCTCAGTAACAGTTGAGTTTTGGACAAACGTTTATATGGACTTTTTGTCTTATTTTTATTTCTAGTAAAGAACACGAGGCCGTGACCACCATTTTAGAAACACCCTTTATTGTTATGTTAGTTGTATATTTTTTTATTAGAAAGCAATTTATTCAGCTTGGCAAAATATAAATGAAATTATATTATTATACTTTTCCAGTATTAAAAAACCGAGACAAACATCTGTAAATGTAGATGACTTATGTTATAAAATTAAAAAAAAAAATTTGCCGAAGTGAAAATGTAATGTTTTAAATTGCTTTTCTAATTAAAATATACTATGGATCCAACTAATTTCGTTTGATTCAGTCTCAGAAAATGCAATTTACGTCAAAAATGCATAAGTTTTTGTATTTTTTCGATTTTAAATCAAAACATTATACGAGTATACAGAGTTTGTTAAATTAATCTAAAAAAACATTTATGAAAAACCTTGTATAAATTATATCATCAAATAGGTACCTTAAAAATTATAAACTTATACAGATTATTTATTAATTTTACAGTGTAATATTATTTTTTTCTTTGAATTTCTGTATTAAACTTCAATTCCAAAAATCTATTTTTGTAATTCTTCTAATTTTCATTTTTGAGAAGTAAAAGTTAGACCTTTGGTTTTTGTTTGGTGGAATTCCCGTGTCTGGAATTAATTGTTAGTTAATGCCCTTCATAGAAATCACTAGAATTGACTTATAATTGTTTTACTAATCCTTTTTAAATTTAAATAACTTGCAATTTATGACCCGTAATCCGGGTGTCCCTTCAGGTAATTAAGCCTCGTGCACCTCCATATTCAAACAATTTACTCAGTACAAATTCAAAATTTGCCTTTCTGACCCTTAATTACCTTTTACCTGCTCATACAATAACAAATTTAAAATCTGTTTTGTTAAATACTTATTTTCTAATATTTATTCCGACTATTCTGTGATTTGCTGGAAAATCTTAAATTTTTGTGATTTAATATAAACCATATTTTTTATTTTTCACTTCCAATATTTTTATTTTAAATATACTAGCGAATTATTCTTTGAAGTTTAATAAAAGGGGTTTAAGTCAGAAAATTATTCAGTTTTGCTAATTTTTTTTTTATTTTTCTTTAATTACATTTTCTGTTTTTATTATACCATTTCAATCACAAAAGACAAAAGTACATTATTAATTTTTGTGGTTTATTACCACGATTTATGGCACAATTTTGGACTTTCAATTACTAAGAAATGATTATATTGACTTAAGCTTGAAGGAATTGTCAATCTGCACTATTAGTACAAGACTGCAGACTCCAATAATAATATTGTAAGCGCATATAATTTTTTTTATTAATTAGGATTGTTGGGAAATATAATTGGAACAAGAAAGTTTTTTATTAAAATATTTTTTATTTACTAACTAAAAGAAAAAAATAACACAATTACATACATACAATGTTTTTTTATAATCTAGTCAATTAAGTGTAAAAATTTATCAGGTTTTATATTCTATCTAAATTCTAATTTTAACAAAAATAGTTGTAAATTTTCCACTTATCGAACATTCAATTTCGGAAATCGTCATTGGTATTTTAGAAAGAAGGATTTCAGTAAATGTTCATTTTGATTGCTTGCAATTCTGGAAAATCAATTGTATTTCAAAAAGCATCAATTGTATTAAAAATTAGATTTGTATTGTATTTCAGAAAGTATTTTTTGAATTTAATTTTTTTTTGTTTCGTTTAAAATAAGTTTATCAAATTTTTTAAACGAAATTGAATAATCTGATTAAAAATGTCACGCTCTTTCTAAGTTTCTAGCATTTATTTTTTATAATATAGAATATAGAAATTATATTGATTTTTTAATGGACAACTAATTCACTCTAAAATATACTTAAATTGAAAAAGGTATAAAATTATTTGCATTAAAAAAATCATTCATTCATCACTTAAATATTGTGGTTTACGGGCAGTGGCGGATTAAGCCATTTGGAGTTCTGAGGTGCAACCTGATTTTGAGGCCGCTATTTTTTTTTAAATAAAATAAGATGACCTTTTCAGTTGATATCAGTTTCAGACGTTTTAGGGGTTAGTTTAAGAAAAACTTGGAAGTGCAAAATTTGAGTTTGTAACGTTAGTGTGAAGGATATGCTATAAAAAAATGACAAGCATTTTCAAACACCTTGAAAACTCGGTATTCTCTTATTCAAAAAAATATCATGGAATTAAATGAACGTTTATGAAAAATGTCCAAAAGTTAAAAAACAAATTATACAGGGTGTACCAAAAAGAAGTGCTCAGAGCTCAGAAGACAATCCTAGAACGTAGACGAAATTTCGTCGATACAAAACGCGTCTTTGAATTTTGTTCCCACAGAAAATATTGTTAATTAAAAATTCTGATGTAGTGGCATTAATTAGCTTTAATTTTTACAATTTATTTCATTTCATTTAAATTGATCAAATAGTTTATAACAAAATTTGGAATTAACGACATTTTCTGTAGGAACAAAACTCAATGACCCGTCAAAAAAAAACTAGGTCTTCTTGTCGATTAAATCTCGTCTATTTTCTAGGATTTTCTACTGATCACTTCTTTTTGGGCACTCTGTATATGTATAACCGGTTCGTTCGAATCGACAAAATTTTAGAAGGCCAGTCTCAAAAATTTCAAGTAAGAGAATCTTTTTTTAAAGTCTGCTTGCCTGGAACTAGAAAGGAAAGCCCCATTGCATAATTCATTAGTTAGGTTAGGTTAGGTTTTGAAATTTTAGTATGTTATATAGCATAAAAAACGCGTTTATTGAACTAAAAAAAAATAATGTAACATCCAATTTTTTTGTACTTATTATTAACTGCCACGGACTGCTTGTCGATTCCTCAAAATTTACAACCCGGTCGTAATTATATTGTAACTACCCTAATCCCTTGAAATTTTTCCTCGCAAGGATTTAATAGGTATAAATTAGGTATATCCTTATTACTACAGGTTCACTTTCGCATTTGCGTTGCGAGGAATCAAACTATGAATTTATGGACCCCAATTATCCCTTTGAGAAATAGTTTTAAAAGATTTATTTTTAGTTATTACCTCGAGGAAACGCAACGTAGCCCTTCCAACAAGTATGTTTCTGACAAAACATTTTTTTTTCGGAACTTTCAAAAAAGGTTTTTTTGGTATTTTAATAAAATGTATTAAAAATACTTTTAAATAATTTGCATAGGTAAAATAAATTGTAATTATGAAATTCATTCGGCCATTTTTGAGAAATTAAAATTTATAATTTATAAAATGCGTTTTTTTCAAATGGCATGATAGTGGGGCCACCCCCTATTTAGATAGAGGATTTTTTTTTCGATTACAGTGATACCCAAGATGTAGGTGGAATCCTTAAGTTTACTTACTTTTATAATGCTTTTATTTATATTTTATGATAAATTTATAAAATAAAAAGATTAAAAAAGTGAAATTGAAATTTTTTTTAGGTCAATAAATGCGTTTTCTTATGCCATAATATAACGTACTAAAATTTCAAATTTTTATTTTCGTAAATTAAAAACTGGGGTTTTTTTATACAGGGTGTAACAAAGTAAAGCTTAATAGCTGTAACTTTTTAATTTATAGAGTTACATAAAAATGTTAAATACAAAAGTTTTTTGGTTAATTTTAGAACATATTTTGGCATTTTTAGTTTTTGTATAACTTTCTCTATTTTGTTGCTAGAGCAACCAACTACTGTTTTTTTAAATAGCATGTATGTTTTCTTTGTACCTTTTAAAAGAGCTCATGTTTCTGTGTTTGCTAATGCTATTTTATAATAATAAAATTAAAATTTTGAAAAAAAATAAGGATGTTTTTAACTCTCAAATGATTTTTTGGATAGTAAATATCATTCTGAAGAAAAAGTTTTCTATGGACATTTACTTTTTCTGATTCCTTAAAAAGTTACAATTTGATAATTTTATTAATTTTTACATCATATTGTTATAACTTCATAAAAAATACTAGTTCATAAAACATATTTGGTCGAAATATCCAAATACTATTTTCTGTTTTATAAATGGGACACCTTAATTTTTCTTCAAAATTTTTATTTTTTTTATTTATCATAAAATTGGATTGCCGAACATAGAAAAAATGCACTCTTTTAAAATGTGCAAAGAAAACACACTATTGCTATTTGAAAAGTAATAGTTAGTTGCTCTAGCAATAAAATGGAGAAAGATGAAGAGATGAAAATTAAAAATGCCAAAATATGCACTGAAATTTACTGAAAAACTTTTGTATTTAAGACCAATCTTTCCGCTGTTGACGTCACGTGAGTTGTCCCTATTCTCGCAATGTATTTCCCACCTATATGTATGCAAAACATCAATTTGTAGAATCGTTGTAGCAGCCTTATCAATTAACGATTTTTTTCAAATTTGAAACATGGATAAAGTCATTGAACTAAATTTAAACGGATGAAAAAAATCGAGATGTATAAAAAAATATAATGACCTAAAAGTACCTTAACTTTGGAACCCTTTAATTAAGTCAGCGCAAGGTTGGAGATGGTAAATATACAGTTAATTCTAGTCTAAAAAAAATAGTTTATAAATCAGAAAACAAATTGAAAATATGTCATAGGAAACTAGAAATATCCTGGCGTTTGTAATGTTCGATTTCATCATTTTATACAATTTGTCCTCCATCTCTCGCGTACCCTCTAGCGATTCGCATTAAATTTTCCGACAGAGATAATAACAGGGAATAGAAAATCCATCCTACTTTTCCGGAGCTTCTTTGCAAATTATAAGCGAATCACCAATAATCAATAATTAACAGGATACATGGTGAAATGTGTAAATCCGCATTTCGTCCGCAAAAGTATTGAAAAATCGTGATTTTTCAAACCATTTGGTGAGATTACGAATTGAGCAAAATAAAAAAATATGCGACCAAATTATTGCTTAGATGTAAGCCATTTTGCGGGCGAAATATGGACTTACACATTTCACCGTCTATCCTCATAATTATTTACATTTATCAATATTTGTTTAATTCTTTGAAAAATAAATAGTAATGAAACATTTGATGTACAAATATAGGTAGCTAATATTTATAATTTTATTTTTAGGTAAGTTTTAAAGGATTTGGAATCGCTTCTGAAAAGTTAAACACAGCTGCAAAATTCATGTTTGATGGCAAGCAATACACGATTGGCCATGGTAGTGTTATAATAGCAGCAATAACATCATGTACGAATACAAGCAACCCCAGTGTCATGTTGGGTGCCGGGTTACTAGCCAAAAACGCCATCGCTGCAGGCCTCTCCGTAGCTCCATACATAAAAACTAGCCTTTCTCCAGGCTCGGGCGTAGTTACTTACTACCTTAAAGAATCTGGTGTAATTCCAGCCCTTGAAGGTTTAGGATTCAACATCGTTGGTTATGGTTGCATGACTTGCATTGGAAACAGTGGAAGTATCGATGAGAATATTGCAAACGCAATTGAAGGAAATGATTTGGTTTGTTGCGGAGTGCTATCAGGAAATCGTAATTTTGAAGGAAGAATTCACCCCAATACCCGAGCTAATTATTTAGCAAGTCCTTTGTTGGTTATTGCTTATGCAATTGCTGGTACTGTTGATATTGATTTCGAAACCGAACCCTTAGGCAAGAGACCTGATGGCACAAAAGTTTTCTTAAGAGATATTTGGCCAACACGTGCTGATATTCATAAAGTTGAACAAAAACATGTTATTCCTGCAATGTTTAAAGAGGTAAAATTGATAACATTATTGCATTACAAATTAGTAATTAAATTTTATTATTAGGTTTACGCTATGATCGAGCAAGGGTCAACTAATTGGCAAGGTCTTAATGCACCTGCTGGTAAATTGTATCCATGGTCCAATGAATCAACTTACATTAAGAAACCACCATTCTTTGATGGTAAAGAAATTTTAAGTATTAAACCAAAAAAAAAATTTTGTTTCATAAATAGTGGTTCTAACTCAAGCTTCTGAAAGTAATTTTTTTAAATCTTTTGTACAAAACTCAATTATAACTTTGTTTTAGGTATGACTAAAGATTTGCCTCAACAAAAACCAATAAACAAAGCAAGAGTTTTATTATTCTTGGGTGATTCGGTAACGACAGATCATATTAGTCCTGCAGGTTCAATTGGTAGAACCAGCCCTGCCGCAAGATATTTATCACAGAGGGGTTTAACTCCACGTGAGTTCAATTCTTACGGATCTCGTCGTGGAAACGATGCAATTATGGCAAGAGGCACTTTTGCTAACATTAGAATAGTTAACAAGTTCTTAGGAAAACCAGGACCACGCACTATTTATTTACCCAAAAATGAAGAGGTAGATATACATTTTTTCATTATTAGTTAAGGTTTTTTTCTCTACGTTTTCCTTACGTTGTCAACTTAGATTTATTCCATCTTTTTAAAACAAAAAAAACATAATTTTGAGGATTTGGAGGATTTCCTTGGGTTAAAAGTTTTTTATCTCATTAAAAAAAACCTAGAATAACAAATATATTATTTCAGATGGATGTGTTTGATTGTGCTGAACGTTACAAACAAGATGGAACAAATCTGATATTAATCTGTGGTAAGGATTATGGATCTGGTTCAAGTCGGGACTGGGCTGCGAAAGGACCTTACCTTTTGGGAATTTCTGCTGTAATAGCTGAATCGTTTGAACGAATTCATCGTTCAAATTTGGTTGGAATGGGAATTGTACCATTACAATTCCTCGATGGACAAAATGCTGACAGTTTGGGACTTACTGGAAAAGAATCATACGACATAAATCTATCCTCAGATTTGAAACCAGGCCAACATGTTAAAGTATCCACAGATGATGGGAAAAGTTTCGAAGTTATTTTAAGATTCGATACGGAAGTTGATTTATTGTACTATAGAAATGGTGGAATTCTTAATTATATGGTTAGAAAAATTGCATCGTAATGAGGTTTTGAGCAATAATTTAAATGTAATCTGCTTTTTTTAAACGCAATAATTTTTAAATAAAAATACAAAAGGTGACGGGGTTTCTTATTTTGAGTCACTGAACATAAATTCTTATTGTTTTATTACTTTGTTACAAAAAAAAATAAATTATTATTTTCATGATATTGATTTTATTTACCCTTTTTAAATTTTCCCCTACAACCCAAAATTAGTTACCTTGGCAGGTGAACATAATAATAAAGTAGTATTGATAAAACTTTGCTCAATACTCATTCAAATAAAATATATTTTATTATCAGTCAGACTTTATTTATATCAAATTATGTATTTAAGCATAAGAAGACACATTTTTGGTTGATGAAATTTCTTCATAAAAAATATGGAAGCAACAATAGAAGAAGTGCTAAAAACCATCGGATGGGATAGCGGTTTTTATCTTCCTATAGCAAGTGATGAAAATAAAATTCTTGAAAAGGAGCTTGCACATCTTGTTCTACGCAAAACTAAAGCCTCAAAAGTTTTCGATGATGTTTCTAAGAAACTCGCCCAACACAAATCACATTTTAAGTACGTGAAGCAAGAATCCAAACAAAATCTCGCAATATTAGCTATATATAACGACCAAACCAATACTGAGAAACATAAGTTCAAGCTCAAATTAGCTGAAAGAGATTCTACAAATAATGAAGTTAGGAAATTTCAAAAGGTTTTTGATGAGACTAACGAGAGAGTGAATCTTAAAAAGAAAGAACTATTAAGATCTATTGAGAAAATGGAAAGGATGAAAGCTGCAGCTTCCTGGGATGCAGAGGCAATTAAGGGTTGGGAAGAGTCATTGAAGAATAAAGATGAGGATAATGAGATTTTAAAGAAATTTGCAATGAATGATCAGAAAAGGGCGCTTCAATTAGAGGCTAAAAGAAAGAATTTGCAGGTGGACGTTACTAAGAAAAAAGAAATTATGGACAAAATTGTTAATGAAATTTTTAATTGCGAACAAGTTATGGAAAGAACTGGTAAGTTTAAGTTATACAGGGTGTTCCTTCATTTATGTAATAATACACAATGCCCGATGTTGCGTTACTAATCCTTGTAAATTACTGGAAAATTAATGTAAAAATTAACATGTTTAATTCGCGTTGCGATTGGAATGGTTGGTTTGAAAATCATTGTCGGACTGGCATTTTGGGGACCACCCGGGCAAGCATGTGCCTGGGGTCTCCAAACTTTTGGAAGACTCGCCCGATCTATTATTATATACGGGGTGTTCCATTTTAATTAATCCAGCTGATGAATATCGTAAAAACTTAGCGATTTCTTTAAAAATTGGAAGTTTTTATGGGGTTTCATTGAAATTTTCTGGGAAAGGAGGAAACCTTTTTTTTTTAATATTAATCCATAATTTTTATAACGTTACATAGTAACATGGTTTATAAAAAAGTCTTTACAATATGATCTTCGTGAGCCAAAAATAGAGCTATAAGATTTTTTGTTTTCGCTCTTTTAAAAATGAAATTATAAGTTTTAAATTTAAAAAGATTATAAAAGATTATTCATTTTTCGAAAATCTGGAAAAACATTTCGTCGGTCTAATGCATCAGAATCTGGATATTGCACTTATCATGATACGCCACTGAGTAACTACAAAAAATTGAAAAATGTACTTACCTATTGAATTGCAGTTCATGGTGCGTAAAGAATTTTTGAAAAATCTTGCACCGTTCTAAAGTTATTAAAATTTTTCTAAAATAATTTAAGATTACAAGTGATTTATTATGAATTTCGGTGCAAAATACGACAGTACGCCAATGAGCAACTACAAAAAAAATGAAAAATGTAATTTTAATTATATATTGAATTGAAGTTCGTCGTGCATAAAGATTTTTTGAAAAATCTTGCACCGTTCTAAAGTTATTAAAGTTTTTCCAAACTAATTTAGGATTAAAATTGATTTATTATGAATTTTGGTGCAAAAAACGACATGGTACGCCACTTACTAACTAAAAAATATTGAAAAATGTGATTTTAATTACCTATTGAATTGCAGTTCATGATGCATAAAGAATTTTTGAAAAATCTTGCACCGTTCTAAAGTTATTAAAGTTTTTCTAAAATAATTTTGGATTAAAATTGATTTATTATGAATTTCGGTGCCAAAAATGACATAAGTAACTAAAAAAAAATGAAAGATGTAATTTTAATTACATATTGAATTGCAGTTCATAGTGCATAAAGAATTTTTGAATAATCTTGCACCGTCCTAAAGTTAGTAAAGTTTTTCCAAAATTATTTAAGATTAAAGATTTTTTTTCGCTGCAAAAAACGTCATAGTACGCCACTGAGTAACTACAAAAAATTGAAAAATATGATTTTAATTATATTACAGTTTATTACATTAAAGTTACTGCTATTATGCGTTGCTTTTGTTACACGCCCTGTATATTTTTTAAAAAATTTGATGGGTAGTTACGCCTTAAGGCATTAATTTTTTATTTTTAATGGAAATATTTTGATTAAATCGTTCTATTTCTTAGAAGTATATGCCAGCATTTGTACAGTCAATTATTTAATTTAAAATATTAAGAAAAAATTGAAATAGAAAATAAAACTTTTTAGTTTTAAATTCTTTTAAACATCTCTGTTATACATTGCAAAATTTTAAATGTATAATTTTTATTCGACTTAATGAATTATTCAAATCAAGAATTTTAGAATTTTTTTGGAGTCACTGGGAGGCAAAAGTATTAGGGGCCACGGGCCACCACAAGGAATGGGGAAGGGCATTTGCCCCGTGGGCCATTCCAACACTGTTGAAAATGATATTATATGCCTAGTGATAATATTTGATTAATAAAAATATCTTCGAATCAAACTTTATACAAGTGGTATATAAGTATTTTAAAAACTACTTTTTAGGTAAAATTTTAATGCAAACGAAGGAAGAACGATGTAGTCTTGCAAAACAATGGCAGGAAGCTGTTCGAAACTTACGACAACGAGATCAAGATATGAAAAGAGTACAACAAGATATTGAAAATTTACATGATGCTATAAAACAAATTGAAATTAAATTGGATGAGGAGAATTCTTTCTACGCGCGGCAACAAAATAATAATAAAATTGTAGAAATGGAAATTAGGGAAGATAATAAATATAATTCAAAAATTAGAAACGATTTATTGCAAATTATGGATAATATTTCTTTGTGGTCTAGCGAGGTAATCAATATTTGTGTTATTTTGATTTTGCAATTCTAGGAAATAATATACAGTATCAATGTTATTTATTTTTTATTCTTGTAGGCAGCATTAAAGAAAAGGTTATTAGCAGCAGCAGCTTACGATTTAAAAAATCTGCAAAATTTAAATAAAGAAACAAAAACCAAAATAGCTAGTAAAGAAGCTAAAATTCGATTACTTGATGATGAGATTTCAAATTTGGAAAGTAAACTGCAAAATCTAAAATCAAAAAAATTAACCAGCATTGAACGTGTTAAACAACTTGAAGAAATGATAAACACTGCTGATAAGATCACGCATGATTGTTCAATGGACTCAAAAGTATTAGATAGTCGCATTTATAGGTACCAAGTGAAGCTAAATGAAGTCACGGATAAGCTAAATTTGATGAGAGCTGAAGTTTTGGCTAATGAAAATAGTATAAACTCAACAAAACGAAAAATTAAGAAGCAAAATAAGTTATTGATGCACCAAAAGCGACGAATTAGAGATATTGTAAGACAATAGGCTAATATCTAATATTAAAACAAATAAAAAAACGATTTTTTAGGAAATTAAAGTTGCCTGCGGTGAGGTTAAATTGGGAAATATAGAAGGTCGAAATCAATTAAAGGAAGATATACAAAGATGGAATATACAAATTAAAGAATTGAGGGAGAATTATGAGGAACATAAAGAGGTTTGCAGTATTTAGCACCGTTTTTACCAAAATATGTATATCAAAATGTAAAAAGAGGGTTTTTTAGGTCAAGAATTTACTTCAAAATCAAGTTCTAAGCCTGGAAAAGGAGACCTTACGCCTTAATAATATAATTGCCGATGATTTGAATTTAATTTCGGAATATAAAAATGAAGTACAAAGTTTAATGTTGATGTCTGATGGTGGTACAAAACAGATATCGGCGGCTAAATTAAAAAGCCAACAAAAACAAGTGGCTGAAAATGTTTTGAAACTTAAAGTTGATAAAGTTGGAAAGGCTATGAGTAGAGAAGATAAGGAGATTTATAATTTGAGGCTTTATAAAGTCGAATTAATAACGGTTGGTACCCATGTTGAAGATTATAATTATTTAAACATCTTTACAGCATCTTTTGTTGTTCATGGTATTTCAATAGTTATTGTATTGTGCTTTACGCTATACAGTGTGTTTCTTTCTAAATTATTAAAACCAGCGTAATTTCATAACTTGGATTTTAGACTTTTAAAGAACGTCAGATAGAAATCCAAACTGCAAAAGAAGTCCTTTTGGCAAAACAAAAAAATTTGGAAGAAGAACGTGGGCGGTTAAAGTGTGATATTTCATTAAGGAATGTAAAAATTGGGCACTTGCAAAATAAATTCTATCTAGCAAGTAGTGCGCTGGGTAAAGATGATATGGGTCAGCCTTTATCTATGACTCATTTTAGAATAAAGTATGCGCAAGAAAAGTACCTCTTGCAACAAGAGGGTGACGAGTTGGATCAAAAAGTTAGAAAGACTGAAGCAGAAATTATAGCAATGGAAAATACTCTGAAGATTGTTAACCTCACCAACGTTAATTTTAAAAATAATTTACTTCCGGTTGACGGTAATGATAAGTATTAAAAAAGTGTATAAATCTAAAAATTTGATTTTAGATGAGGTCGATGCTATGTTAAATAATTTAATTCAAACAGTAAGGCAGAAAAATGCAGGGCTTCGCGAGACAAAGAAAATTCTCATTTCTAAACAAGATTTAATTAAAGGTAATAAATGGTTTTATAATCAGGTTTCTCTTTCAGATATAAACAAATTAAGGTAAGATTACAAGCACAAAACCAAACTTTTTCGCTTTTTAAATTTCGTAGTTTCGCTCCGGAATAACTTTTTTCGGTTAAATCTTAGTATGTCGTGTAGATTCGAAAACTGAAAATTTTGAGCCCCATAGATTTTTTAAACCCGGTCTCGAATTAGAGGGGACTGTTTGTTTTATAATCGTATCGGAATGGATTTTTTAAGCGACGGGAAGGCTTTCAAAAACCCTTTGAAAAATCGAAACGAGACCAAATCGGGCCCCTTTTTTGCACATCCTTATTTATATTTCAGAGTCAATTTACACATTCCTTGGTGAACCTGTCGGCGAGGGCGAATTTTTCTTCGAAAACGTTAAAATTATCCTTTTTTATGGGAAGAACGGTAAAACTTGCATAAATCTCAAAGCGACTTTGGCCGACGTGAAAAAATCGAAACATGCGAAAGAAAAGTAGGCGGATTGTTTTTCCGAATATTCGATTTTTACCCTTCTTTGAAAGGTTTAAATTTATGGTACCGTTTTCGGACTTTTTTTTAAGAAATTGTAATTTTTAAACCCCTCGCAATCAAAATTGTCGCTGTAAAAGGTAAGAAAACATCGCATCGTCGAACTAAAATATGAAGCACTACGATTGAACGTGTAGATTTTTTTCAATTTCTTAAAAAAATCAAAAATTTTAACCGCGCAAAAACTGTAAAAAATCGCGATTTCGACTATTTTTTTACCCCGCTTTCCCTTTATTGATTTTAACGCATGATGGCTCATTTTAAAGGTCTTCGCGTGCGCTATTACGCAAAAAAAGATTCGTGTGTCTATCTCGTTTCGTTTAGAAGTTACGACCGAATAACTGTTGAAAATTTCACTTTCGGACGAAGAAATTACTATGAAATTTTTGATTAATCGGAAAATAATTAATTTTGACCGAACCACTTGACCGATTAAGACGATTTGATTTATCACTTAATATTTTCAGAATACTTTCCTCCATCGAAGAACGTAACACCGTTTTATATGGTGTAAAAAGGGCGCCCTGTGGGGCGGTATTTTTACTGGAAATTTACTAATACTTTGGATTTTTTTTCGGAAAAACTATTAGATGGATTTTCTTTAAACGGGGCTAAAAATACTCCTATTTTGGGTGTCTGTGTTGGTTAAAATTCTGAAAAAAATCAAGCCTTCAAAAATTATGAATAATTTTTTTTTCGAATTTTTACAAAATCGACCACACAAATGAAAGATAATTAAAAACTGATTAAAATTTATAACTCGATTCCACTTTTGGTCTATTATTTCTCTGCCACCAGCTCTAAAATCACTGGAATTTTGAGCATAGCACGAGTTTTCAATTTTTTAAACTTATTTTAAAGTCCTTAAGTCTTCTTAAATAGGAAAAAACATTCGAATAGAAATCTTTATTCGTTTTAAAGATATGAGCCAAAAAGTTTAATAATTTTAAAATATTAAATTTTGTTGTTTTGAATATTCCACGAAGCTTGACAAATAGTTTATAATTTACCTGAACTTAAAAATGTATTTTTGATTGACTATGAAAAGTACGTTTAACTTGTTTTATACTAACGACACGTAAACTTTTATGAATATTTAAGTGATACTTTAAGATGTTTACGATAAATGACGCCGCGCAAATGGCGTAATAATCCGTTTGGTGCGGAAAAAAAGTTCTTTGCGACAAGTATTTGTTTTTTAAGGTATTTTTTTTAATTGGTAATTTTAAAATTTTTAATTTGAAAAAAATGCCAACTAGTTTAGTTCAAGTACAAAAGCAGAAAAATCATTTTTAAATGAGCAAAATTTGAATTAATCCGGGCGCAAAGGTTTTTAAAATATCATTTTTAAAAAATGTGGGAACAAAAATTATTTATAATCTTATTTAGACATGGAAGAAAAATTAAAAATATTAGAAAATAAACGTGAAGATATTTACAATGATTATGAAAGTAAAAAAGAAATTTTAAACAAGTTAGATCGAGAAGAAATTGAAAGAAATGATAAAATTTCCCGTGCAGATAGACAAATTAATGCAAGCAAGAAAAATATTTCGAATAAAAATTTGCAGAAATATGACGTGAGTAAACATTAATGTTTGAATGTCCCATAATTTATGCACCAGTAGTTTAATATTAAACATTAAACTTTACTGTTCCAATCCTTTGTAATGGTTTAAGGTGATAGTCGGCATATTTTAGCACTTGTTTTTGAAATTCTCTTGATATTTGACGTTTCATTTTTTGTTTTAAGTATATTTTTAAACTTCTTACAACTCTTTAAAAATTTCTTAAAATAATACCTAATTTTTGGGATGCTATAAAAAGTTTAAAAATGTCAAACTCTTCATTTATACCTTAACTTATTGCTAGAGTTGGAAAAAAAATATTATTTCAATTTGTTTTTTATAACTTTTACAAACGCCGCTAAGCGAACGTTTTTTATAAAGCGCCTGTTTTACTGCTGCCGTATGACCATTTGGTTTAACTTAGAAAAACAAAGAAATTGGTACCAAAAAAAAAGCTAAAATGGAAAAAAAATATGAGCAAAACCGCATATATGAAGCGAATTTCAAAATAAATTGCTCAAATTTGCCGACTGTCCTCTTAAATGTAGTATGTGCGTTTATTGTGTATTGTTCCAAAAATCCAAGGACAGTCCTGCTTGATTCAAATATTTTGTTCATAAATGTGGTACTTTATGTTCATAATTTTAATATTTTTTTTAGAAAATTATAATAATACGGCAATTACAGGATTCGAATAAAGAATGTTTACATCAAATGGCCCATTTTTCATTAGAAAATATTGAGACAACACCTGTTGTAAACAAATATTTTAATGATTATCGACTTGAATTACCAAGAGTGAGAACTTCTTTATCGACTCATAGTTCTGAATCAGTACGCACTCCATCAACGCCACCATCATCTTCTTCTCTTACAGTTTGCAATGTTAGTAATATACAACTAAGTTTTGGGGACATAAAAGCAACTAAAAGAGTTTAATTTTATAGAAAAAGTTTTAATTTTAGGTTCATTTAATACTTTATAAAAATTTGTATAATTACTAAATATGACTAAAAACTAAATTTAAAACTTTTATAAAATCTTTTCCTTCCAACAAAATTCTTAAAAATAAATAGCATAAAAGTATCACCTAACCATTAGGTGTAAATTACTAATAAATTGTCTTAATTATTTAATTAATCCATTCCTGGTGGTAGTGGTTCGTTATCCAGCACAACCGGAACTACTGGAGCCTAAATAATAATAAAACATTAATACAACGCATAATTATTTCGCTTAAATATCTTACCGGTACCATCTCAGGTGGTGGCTGAATATTATTATTACATCCTAAAATAATTTCTTGGGTCGCAGCTGGAACATGTGCACGTTGACTATCTGTAAAAGCGGCTAAATGATCAGTCAAGGGTTTTTTTAAACCTGCACTCATGTTTAATGCTTCAAGAAGTTGAGGCGCCGGCAATTGCAACAAAACTGAAAAACTTTGTGGTGTAGTTCTTTCACAACATTTAACAAAACCTTCCCATGCAATTTTTTGTTTCCACACCTAAAATTTATCCTGTAAACACAACAAAGTCCAAGAATTTTATAAATATTACCTGCTTTATGATTAATCTTTGCAGAATATTCATTACAAAACCTGATAATCGTGGATAAAAACCTAGTGCTTGAATTACAGTTCTCATTAATAAAGTAGGTAGCGGAGTTTGTTCCATTAATTGTTGTATAACAACTGCTAAAACTTCTTGTGTGAACACCTAAAATTAATATTAACTAATTTTGAATTAAAGATTTATTTACGGGATTTACCTGTTTTTCATTTAAGCACATGGTAATTGCCTTCATTTTTGTTTTAATATCTACATTATCTGTACTTAAAGTATGTAAAGAAACCAATAATTCGGTTGGCGAAATAGAACTATCACCATGAACTCCTAAAAGCCTATTAAATACTTCTTTCACAACTACGGGATTTAATTTAATTAACTTTGGTAGTGCAGTTATGATCTAAAAGAAAATAATTAATAAATTATTATAATTAAAGTATTAAGAGGATAGTCGGCAAATGTGAGCGCTTAATTTTGAAATTCGCTTGAAATTTGCGGTTTTGTCTATAATTTGTTTTCCATTGAAGCTTTTTTAAAATTTCTTTTTTTGGTAAACAGAAGAGTCTTGTGACTACTAAATTCTTTGTTTTTGTTTCCAAACCAAATACTCATACGGTAGCAGTAAAAAAAAATTTCTTAAAATTTTACTTAATTTTAGGAACGCTGTAAAAAGTTTAAAAATATACTTAAAACAAAAAACGAAACGGGAAACTGTTCGTTTATATCTTAACTTATTACTAGCGTTTGAAATAAATATTATTTCAATTAGTTTTTTATTTCTGTGAAAAATGCCGCTATGCGAACGATTTTTGTAAAGACCCGTTTTACATCTGCTGTATGAGTTTGACTTACTAAAACAAAAAAGAAGAAAATGGTAGCTACAAAACTCATCTGTGTACCAAAAAAAGAAATTTTAAAAAAGCTCCTCTGGAAAAAAAGTTATGACCAAAACCGCAAATATCAAGAGAATTTCCAAATCAAGCACTCAAATTTACCGGCTATCGCCTTAATTATAAAATTACCTCTGATTTCGATAAACCATTTAAAACAGGAATAAGGAAACGAATATCAGAAACTCTTGTATTATATAAATCTCGAACTCTCTTCACAAGTTGTGTACTCGGTGGTCCCTTATCTGTTAATATATGGATAACACGTGTTACGAATGTTTCTGAACCTGTAGGGCAATCCTGGACTAATTTTAATAATTCTGTTGAATCCATTCCCATTGCACGAACAGGTGCATCCAGCAACCTTAAATTAATTTCATTAGATTTAATTCATCAACATTTTTTTAATATATTCACCTTAACATAATCCTTTTAACGTCAGGACTAGTTTGTATATAAGTTTTACACAAGTCATGAATCAATGATTGATTTGAAGGTATAAGAGCAAGATACCCTTCCAAACAAGCTTTAACAATATCCTCATTCCATGCATCAACTTGATTAGTTCTCCCTTGCAAAAACCCAAATAATACTTCCGGTGGTGAATTCAAAGTTAAATATTCCAAACATTTCCTAACAAACTCTTCAATATTAGCTCTTATTTCTATACATTTATGCAAATCGACAACATGTTTAATCGAACGTTCACGAACTTTAATATTCTCATAAGTAATATTTTCTAATAAAGCGTTTAGGAACATAAGTTGACGAGTTGGTCTTCTCATTATCAGATCACGCAGCAAACCCATAGCCCAACCACAGTAAGTTTCATCCTTGCAAATCTGCTTTAATTGTTCCAAAGATTGATCTGTTATTAATGGAGCTTCAAGAAATATTCGAGTTAGTGTGCTTGAGTCTGTTAATGATACTGCCACAAACGAGCTTAGGAGAGTATTGTAGCTCTGATCTATCCGGGAGAACTTTCTTAACTCCGGAATTCGTGAAAAACCCTAGAAAAATTATTATAAATTGAAACATAATCTAAATTTGAAAATTAGTTTTAATTAAATTTTTTCATATAAATGTACGGGTATTTATAAAATTTGGTAACAGCATTTTTATCATATATGGCAATGCTACAGGTGCAGTGTGAAAACCGATCTGTTAAACTGATACGATGAGATAACAAAATTTAAAAACTAAAATTTTTGGTATAAATGAAAATTCTTACCTGCATGATGCTATATTCTTCATAAAGCCAGGAAAGAGCCAAGTCCAGATTGTTTTTTATATCTTGCAGGATGTGACCAAGAATGGTTTCTCGAACACTGTCATTAAAACTTGCAGCAACTGTTGTGATAATCTTCTGCCTTATTACTAAATTTTTGTTTCTTCCAGAATTTAATAATCTTGTAACTGCACCCAGAAGTAAGTTTTCCTTAACGGTTTTTTCCAAAGGTTTAGTAATTTCATTAAGTTTTAGATTTTTAACTCGTGGTGCCTTAACTTTTTCTTTTTTGGCAGGCTGAAAATTATTAATAAAAATTGTGAATAAAACAATCGCATTTTTAAATTTATATACAGTTGAACTTCCCTATAACGAACTTCCATATAACGAATTTCTCTATATAACAAATTTTTTTTGAGAATCTTCACCTTGAAGGTGTTTTTAATGTATTTTGTACTCCTTATAACGAATTAAAGTTTCCATATAACGAATTTTTTTTACGTAAATATTAGAATCTTTCATAAATTTTAGTCAATGGATGGCTAATTTTAAAAATTTTGGAGAATTTTATATTAGATTAGTGTAAAGAATAATAGAAAATCAGGTAGGTAATTAGAATTTTTAGAAATGAACGTAAATTCCAAGATTTGTCGAGGCTTTTTATAAGGTTTACTTATAAGTTATACCTCCGCAAATTTAGTTTTTGTAAAACATGCGCATTAAAAACAACGCCTTTTCATATTTTTAGGTAAAATAAAGAGCTATAAAGTAAATAACAAATTTTTTATATCAAAATTACGAATTTCTATTGTATAACGAATTTTCTATATAACGAATTTTTTTAAGGTTCCCGTGATGAAACGTTATATAGAAGTTCGACTGTATTTTTTATATTAATTTTTATTAGCAGTCATGATTTTCTTGAATCAAGGACTCATGTAGAACAATTTTCTTATTATATAGTATAAATAATGTTCCTAAGTAATAATGTTAATAAATATCGGTTTAATCAAACTAAAGGCGTTTTTTTTGGAGAGTTGGCATTTTCTAGGTGTATGGACGAGAAAATTTCAAAACGAAAGTTTTTAAGCCACTTTTCGATCGGACCGCCCCGAAAGAAGTTATTCCATGTCGGTCGATTTTTCTTGCTTTTTTTTCCGGTTTTCGTCGGCGTCAACTTTGAAAAATCGCACCCCCGTTGGGTTTTAAAGGGAAGTGATGAAATTTGGCCCCTTTTATTCTCACATCCTGAGGATTAACCGGTACAATTTTTAAGTCTCCAGGCGCAACAGTGTAGTGTCACGGAATCAAGACTTGTGCAAATTTAGCGTTTTGGTACTGCTTCGATCTCAAGATGCACCGGTGCAAAAAAAGAGTTGGGAAAACAAAGCAGAATTTTTGAAACTAGGGGTGGGCGGCTCCCATCTGGCAATTTTTTTAACGGATTTTCGTTTTTAAAAACTCAGCCAATGTACTCTTAGAACCACAACCGTTCAGGCATAGGGCTTTTAAATTTTGAAAAAACACTCAAGAAGTTTTTTTTTAAGATCGCATTAAAAAAAGTCGCAATTTTTGACAAGTTTCGGTCTAATAAATCCCTCAAATTGAATTTCACCCCCACTAATTGCACCTACCCTAAAAGCTCTTTAAATTTACTTTAAGACAAAAAAAGGACCATTTCGTTCTCTTTTCGTTATTGAAGATTATGACTGAAAATGTAGCTAAAATAAGCACAATCTCTGTTTGGGGCCAAATTTTGGTCTGAAATTTTTCACTTTTTATAAAATAATTAATATTTTCGAAACTATTAGCACCAGCAGGACGTTTAATAGTTTAAAATTCGAACCGTGACCTTTCCCCACCAAATTCCGTAAAAATTATAATTTTTGGTTGAAAATAGCACCATTCAGGGCCGTATTTGTACCAACATTTTACCAAAACTTTGCGATGTTTTTCCAAAAAAACTCTTTAACCGATTTTAAGCAAATATTTTTTTAAATGCGTCTATTCATGGTATTTATCTTTGGTAAAAATTTGAAAGCGGTAGCTTTTATAGTTTTCGAGAAAAAAAATAAAAACCGATTTCCATTAAAAATTTCAAGCATTTTTTTTCCAATTTTTTCAAAATCTACCCTGCTAATGAAAGATAACAGAAAATGGATGAAATGTAGGGGGTCACTTGCCCTCTACATACCCCCAAAAAAAATTTACACCCCAAAAAGTCAAAAAAATCAAAAAATTTTTTAGGTAATGTATGTGAAATATAATTAAATTTTAAAAAATATAATATGTTATAATGTTAATTTTTAGAAACTTATCTGTACCAATTTTTGTTTCTTAATTTGAGTTTGAATTTTTCAAAATACACCTTTACTCATTTACCAGAATGCCATATTTTAAGTATATAAAAATTCATAACTTTTGAACAAAGAATTGTAGAGACTTGATTTTTTTTTCTACTTTCTTTATACTTTAAATAAAAATGATTAACTTTCAATTTTTTAATTTGAAACGAAACACACGTGTATAAACTAATTTTCTAATTATTATTTATACATACTCTTTCATCATCAACTTCCTTCTCTTCATCCTCTCGAGGCCTCTTTTTGACCTCCTCTTTAATCAAAGTAGTCTTTCCAATAACTGATGACCCAGGTCCTACGCCACTTTCAACCATTTGTTCACCAAGTAATTTTGATAAAATACTAATCTCACCCACAGGTCCCAATTTTAAAGTTTCTGCATAAGCCGCTTTGAATTCTGCCGACATTTTTGCAGGAATTTCCATTAAAGCCTTCATAACGATTTCAGCGGCAATGCTATTAGTTAAATTTTCTTGAATAAACTTTTGGTTCATTTCCAGTGCTTTCTTCTGCTTTTGAGCCAAATCTAAATTATCATATTTAGTTTTTTTAGAAGCTCTTTCCAAATCTGGCGATATTGACCTTTTTTTGTAATTTCTTTTTTCATCATACTTAGGGATCAGTTTTACTATTTCATTTGAGGAGCAACCTAGAATTAAACATTTAACACAAATTTTTTACCTAATATTTTTGTATTACCCAGCTCTAATAAAACAGGTGTAATTTTTTCCACGTAAAATTTACATGCTTGGTGTTTTACTAGACTACACAACTCTGTTTTTAGTTTCTTTCTAACCATATTTACTTGTGTAGTACTTAAAGTCGGTGGCAAATCACCGCTTAAACTTAAAAGTGCTGCAACCACTTGACCCATATAATCTGGACGGCTTTTTGCTATATTTGTTAAAGCTCCTATGCATACTGATAAATTTGCACTACTTATGTGAGGTAAACCATTAAATTTTATTAAAACTTCGAAATTATTCCTAAAACATAAATGTACAATTATAATTTACTCTTAGTACTACTGTATCATTGACCAATCCACAGTCCAGCTTTTTATAATTTAAAAAATAAATTCCTAAAAAAATATATGTTAACAGATTTTTAACTTACGTAGCTTCTTCTTCCAATTTTCTCCTTCGTGCAATTTTCAATGTTAATGGTACATCTTCGAGAGAAACATCATTTTTATTAGGTTCATTCGTGTCAGGATATGATTGAAGTAAAATAACACATTCCAAAAATTTAACGACACTAGTTCGTAGACCATCATTATCACTATCAATTAATTTAGAAATGGTTTGTTTAATTTTGGTGAATTGATTCCAAGCTTTCTCAACTTCATCAGATACAGCAGGGACTTTACAAACGATAGTAAACATTTTTCGATATAAACTAATTGCTGCTTGCACCACTCGTTTTTGAACAACTATAGCTTCATCGAAAAGTAACATACATAAGCTCATCATAACTTTGGTTATTAATGTCTCGTCTATTTTACTATAATTAAAACCAATCAGGTATGAAAAAAAATTATTTTGTGGCGATCTTACCAAGCTTCTTCAAGAAAAGCAATTAAAGCTTTCTTCACATCGTTACTTGTGGAAGTACTAAAATTTAAAACGCTGGGTAAGAAATCTTCTAATAAATGGGGGCTTTTGTGGAGTAAAACTTCTTGACATTTCTTGATATACTCAACAGCTTGGCTATTACTGCAGAAGTTAGCATTATTCAACCATTCAGTTACCTATTAAAAAATTTTATTAAAACAATTTTAATTTGGTTTTGTTGGTGCTACTTTACCATATCACTATCCCCATTATCGTTATTTAAAAATTGATCCCCCATGGTTTTAATTTGTATCTTTAAAATTGGATTTGCGGAATTACCAGCTAACCTCACTTTTTCATGGTCAAAATCACAGAGCGCAGAGCACAAGACAAACATTCGCACTGCGTTCTGCTGCGTTCCACTCATTAAAGACTCACAACGCCGCCAACGACCGTCAAGTCGTTCCACTTATAGCCATCATCGCCGCGGTCACGGATATCGACCACGCCGAGCCCACAAATGGTTCATTATTCTAGTATACACTTTTTTTCATACAAATTTTTCTTTTACATAGCAAATGTCATTTTAAACAAAAAAATTCCTATGAACTAATATTTTTTATCGACTCCTTAAGAAGTTACAGCAACTTTAAAACTGGTACATTTTTATGATTTTTCTTAAACACACTGTATAATTTTCTTTCTTATTATGATTTTTTAATTTAAATTTTTAAATGGTTTAGTTAGATTTTTTGAAGATGAAATTTATCTATTATCTAATTGGCTTAATAAAATAAAAACAAAATAGAAAGAATACTTGATTTAAATAAAAAAAATCAAAATAAAATGAAATTTATACAGGGTGGGATTAAAATTTTGAAAATTTAAAATTTATGTAACTTTTTAAGGAGTCGAAAAAGAATATAAGTTCAGAATAAGCAATTTCGCGTGGCTTGTGGTATCATCATAAAATTATGTAAAAACGGTATGATGGTTAGGGAATAGTATGCTGTGTATGACGTCAGCCGAGTAAAACTACATACCACACGCGAAAACGAAATTTAAAACTTAAATGATCTTAACCTCACAATTCATAAGTTGTTTACATAAATATGTAGTAACCACACTTTTGAGCATGGTTAGTGATTTGACATACCACTCCGTCATACTATTTCGTTCATGGCGTCATTAAAGCCACGCGAAAATGAATGGTATGTCAAATCAACATACTTTTCATGATACCAAAGCCACGCGAAATTCCTTAATGACACTTCTATCTAAAAATTTTTTTGCTGGTAAAAAAGTGAGACGTGAGACACTCTGTATAAATTTAAAATATCTTCAAAAATTATTGCAAGATGACTTGCATACAAAATATACAATCCAAAAATATTTAAACTTTAATGTTTTAAATACAAAAAAACAAATTATATAATTTATAATAAAAAAATAAATGATTGTGAAATACCTTTAAATTATAATATGTACTTAAATTTCATATGTACTTAAATAAAATAAAAAACAATATAAAATTTCTTACTTTGTTATCGAGCACCCTGTATATATTTTTGTACTTACATATTGGCTGTTGGCAATACTGCGAACAGTTTTTAAGTGGCTAATATCCGTTCGTTACAATTTCTTTTTTAATTAATTTAATAAAATTGCCCAATATTTTTCGTTTTTACATGTATAGTGGTGTTCAATTTAAAAATTTGAAATTTGGATTAAAATATGGAGACTTTATATCATCAAACCAACGCCTTAATTCAACAAACGCAGCAAAAATTCTCGAGTTTGGAAAAAAATAAAGGGAGCAAATTAGAAGTGGAAGAAGAAATTCAAGTAAATATAAACACTATAAATGGGTAATTATAAACGAGACTTCACAAGAATACATTAATTATTAATTCATTTTTGTAGAAATTGTGAAAAGTTGGATATTTTGGTGCTTAAGGTGCCGGTGGTGCAACGTCAACATGCTAAAATGAGGTGTAATCAATTAAAATATGATTGCAAACATTTGCAGGCAGCTCTAAATTCAGTGCAGCAAAAAAGGCTAAAACAGGAACAATTAATTTTGGAAAGAGAACAGTTGTTAGGTACTCGGTTTCGAGCAAATTCCGATACGACAATTGATTTGGACTACGCAGTGCAGCAACATGGGACAATGCAAAGAGTACATTTAGGTGTCGATGAGATGTTACAAACAGGGTCAAATGCTTTGGAGTCACTTAGGTCGCAACGTATGACTCTAAAAGGGGCAAAAAAGCGAATCGTTGATATGGCGAACACTCTCGGCTTAAGCACTCATGTTATAAAATTAATCGAAAGAAGAGCAGGGCAAGATAAATATATTTTAATAATAGGAATGATTGTCACTTTACTAATAATTCTATTAATAATAATTTATTTAACATAAATTAATTCTCGTGTTGATTTGGTTGCCTAATCGTACTCAAAAGTTTTGACGTGGTCGAAAGATAAAACAAAAACTTAACCTAGCAAAAACTTAAAACTTCACAACACTTCACAAACACGTCATCAAGTTTCCTTTTGAGTTTCGCCGCGTTTTGGTTTTATTTTGTGTTCAAAGTTAATCATAAAAAGTAAGTTAAGTTTTTGTTTATTCTTATATGATTTTTATCGAGTTTCAATTTTTAGATGAAACAGCTAAAAGGTAAAACAAAGGAAACCGCTAAAGAAAAAAGGCAGAGACGAAAAGAAACTGCTGAACTTAGGAAGCAAGTCTACACCATCGTGGTGCCTGCCCTAATTTTCGTTGCTTTACTTATTGCTGTTTATGTTTATTTTAAAACCAGACCAAAAAACGAGTTTTTGTAAAAATATGACTGAGTTTTGATACATATGTTTACATATCATGTTAATGTTATTGTTATTTCACCTATGAAGTATTCTTTAAAATAAACTTATTTACTATTTTTATGTGTTATTAATTATTTATGGTTGATGGTTGGCGAAGTCACGTAATTTTAGTGAATTTATTTAAAATAATAATCACTAAAGATATAACTTTCTCGATAATTATCATATGTAACCCAAAAAATATCAGATTTTGAATTCTATAGGAAAATATTTAAATTTAATTTTGACAAAATTCATTTTTATTGAGGTGCAGATGTATTAAACAAAATAAATCATTTATTTTACTAAAAGTGTATTATTTTATTATTAAACTTCTACATTCAAAAAGTGATGAATTTCTATACTTTAGAAAGGTGATATCATAAAGTTAAGTTAGTTTATAAAACTTTTTGAAAGAAAATTTGAATTATTTTTGATTTAAAAATTGAAAATACCATGAAGTGAGTTGCAGACTTTAAACGCATTGTTGCCAGAATTAATAAAATTAAAAAAAGACAGATTATTTGAAATACTCATAAAATCCACTAATAAATGCTAATTTTATTAATTTATGAAAAGCGTATAAATAGCTATTTATGTTTTTGATGTTTTTTTTTATCAAATCATACAAAATAGATAAATATTATCTATGACAACACGTCACATTCCTACATTTTTCTTGAACGCTCAAACGTCCTTGACTAGCAACAAGATAGGTTAAATTAGAAATGACTTAAATTATTACTTAAGTTCTGATAACAGTAAAATATGGCTGTAAAACTAAGCTCAAGTTTCTTTAAAGTGGTAACTCGAAGATTTTCACCTCAATGCAGATTTTTATCTCAATATTATCCCATCGATGAGAATATTTCTGGACTAACCGATGAACAAATAGGGGTAAATTTTAAATTTACTTTACTATTTTTAAGTTAATGTAATAAATTGATCCAATCAAATTTGATTTAATGACTTTATTAAAAGTAGGGATGTGATTGGTTTACAACTAACAGCTTTTTTATTTACTTAAATAAGGATGGAGATGAGGAAAAAATTGAGTAGTTTAAAAGCAATTAATTAATCACGTTCAATTTATTTAATTTTTTTTAAATTATTATAATGTGTAGATACCTGATATGCACATAAATTATTTGTGTTCGGAACAAGTTTCCGCTTTTTTATTAATATTTATAAGGATAATGAACTTTGATTTTCCATAATATTATCAATCTAAATCATATTGGTATTAATTAATTGAAAAACTGCCTTATTGCTACTTTTATTAATTTTTTAAAGAAGTAAGTATAGGTATAGTATTTGCATTTTTTGTATTTAAATAAAATATTTTCTTATTTATCATATACAAGTTAGCAACTGATAATATTAATATTTTTTTGTCTTCATTAGCAATTTATAAATTATTGAAATTTCTTAACGAATAATGTTTTTGTTTAAATTAAAAAAAAAATAATGTTCAGGATTGTATCTACAATCTACATGATATGATTATAAAACTTATTTAAATGTATTCTACAGAATGGTGAGGTTTGAAGAAATCAAAAAATCACTACCCTATGCAAATTATGTAGGGTGTGTTCAAAAATTGTTTAAACAAAAATATAAGTAAATTAAATTTATGGTACTTAAACTAAAAAAGGATTGACTTTTGTTAGAACTCATTAATATTTATAAAAAGTTAATAAAACCTTATCCTTATTGCCGAACTTAACATTAAACAATTGCTTGTAACTCAAGAACAACGAGTTTTATAAAAAAATGATTTCTACAAAAGTTTACTCAAATTAAAAGTAGAATCCAAAAATATAAAAATATACAGGTTGTTGCATTTAAAAAACGAAAATTAAGTGCCGTATCACTACCAAACTTTTGTTTAAACTTTTTTTTTTAATTTAATATGGTTCAAAAAATATTTATAGGTGTTTCCATTTTTTTGGCGGACCCTTTATATACATTTTATACTCAAACTTTCTGTCAGTAGTGTATCTATAATTAAATTTTACTAAAATAAAAAAAATGAAAGAAAAGCAAAATTAATTACGTTGTAAGGAATAAACAACAAACTAATGATTTATTCGAAAAAAAATTTGAATAGTTTTTCTAACAAAACCTGACTTACCCTAACCTGAATCAAAATCACCTTTTGATAATTAAATTTCATTTAAACAAAAACATAGAAACAAAAGCAAAATTAATTGCAGATGGCCCGGGGTTTGATAATTTTTTAAGTATTTTAAAGCACTTGTAGGCAATAGTATTCATTGCCGCTCTTTGCATTTAAATTTATTGGCACTCTTGATCTCGAAATCTGAATTCATTGCACCTCTCGGCATCAAAATCCATTGCTGCTTTCGGCAGCTGAGACACTTCCTTTTACTTTTCAAAAAATGTTGATACTTTTTAGTACAACTTAAAATTTTGTAGGTATCCTATAGGTACCCCGCTTTATTACTCAAAATTAAAAAAAACAGTTTTTGATTTTCGTATGACCTTAACATGTTTTATCACATTCTCTATTTTAATTTAAATCTACTGGGTGATCGCTATGATAATGACATCACAAACGAATTTTTAGAATTATCGTCATTTCTTGAATGACTTTAAATGTTTACTCTTATTTTTTCTGAGGTCATATTGATATAATAAATTTAAAATTAATTAAGATTTCAATCATTTTCAAGCGGGAGTTGAAGTCGAAAAACTACAATTATGTTTTGACAGGAAGATTTCTTATTCTTTGCTTTTAGATGGTTTTTACAGTGGTCTGGTTTCAAAAATATTCTGCGGTTATAAAATTCATATAGTGTTGTGCCCGAGGTTGTGCCTTAAAAAACTGACCGACTCCAGACTCCTTTATTTTCTCGGAGTTTGTTCTTTCTCCCTGATACTAAGAAACTACATTGTTCAATTTTCTTTCAATTTCTGAAAAGTTTTTGCCAAAACCCTTGTATTTATTTACTTGCAATTAAGAACTTGAGATGAGTTGACAGGACGCCAACAGGAGACAATCAGATATTTCCACGAAGCAGAGTTTGGAAGTTTAAAAATATGTCGAAACCTTTAAATTGTAACGGAAAGTGTCAATATTTTTGAAAATGTACTATAACAAGTAATAGTTCATCAAAATTTATAAATCACTTTTATGTTCTCAATAAAAATTTTCAATTTAAATGGGAAACAAAATAATAAAAAACTAATTAGTCAGTTTATCGTTGTTATTGCACCATATTACGTAAAGTATACGATTTGCCTCACCTCACCCGGAAGCTTCTTCAGTATACCTACTAATTTGCAGAAGTACAGAACTTGTTATTTAAAATTTAAATCATTACACGTTTGTGAGTATCATCAACGGTATCAGCAATATAAATTTTTTTTGAAGTTATTAATTTTAAACTATTTTTTCCAATTTACTTAGAAACTTAAAAAAAGTTAGAAAAGCTTAGAAAACTTAGAAAAGTAATATGGTGTAATAGAAACAATAAACAGTCTGATAAACTGACTAATTAGTTTTTTTGTGATCCTAAGGACACGAAATTGGTTCAGATAAATAATCAATATATTCAATTCTTCAAAATACAACACCCCGTATATTTCCCAATAATTCTCTACAAATAAGAATTCATCCAATAATAGCAGTAAAAACTAACTCTGTATATTATATACCGGTGTGTTCCTTATTTATCTTTCAAAATATATTGGGTGTTGATTCCCTATTTAGATCAAGATAAAGTTAAAAATTGCTATATACAGGGTGTCCCAGACCATCCGTACCACCTCTTTATTTCGAGAACCCTTTGGCATAATTCTTAATTTACAAAACAAACCGGAAGTACCTGAAACCTGAAGTAACTTTGGAATGTTAAATGGCTACCTAGGTCGAGTATGGTATTTTTGGAAAGGGCTTTTAAAAAGAAACAACTTTTATTAAAATATTTTTGTAATATTTTGCATAATTAATAAATTAAACGAAAAAAAATTATGCAAACAAGTTACCATTCGTCTCTTAAATTGGGCGAGAAAGAATTTTTTAAATGGAAACTCTTTTTTTTTATTTTTTGCCTTATTTGTTAAAAAAAAATAATAAACTTCTTTTTTTTATTTTTTGTATAAAGAAAATACATAATCTAAAATAGTTGAATATTTTTAACAAACGAAGCGAAAAATACAATAAATACAAGTTTCCATTTAAAATATCATAGTTTTGCCTCCATTTGTCACTTTGTTTGCTTTTATTTTTTTCGATTAATTTGTTAATTATGCTAGATATTAAAAAAATATTTTAATAAAAGTTGTTTCTTTATAAAAGACCTTTTCAAAAATCCATACTCGACCTAGATTGCCATTTAAAATTTTAAAGTAACTTCCGGTTTCGGGTACTTCCAGTTTGTTATGGAAATTAAGAATTATTCCAAAAGATTCTCTAGGTTCACTTTGGTGGTAATTTTTTTTCTCATCAACGTGAAACAAAGTGTTCTCAAAATAAAGAGGTGGTACAGGTGGTCCGGGACACCTTGTATATACATGAGTCCGAACGTCTGGAAATGTTTCGTTGTTGTTCTTTGAACTACAAAGTGAGTAACTTTCATTTATTTTGAAAATAAAGCATTTTTCAGAAAAAAAAGTTACTAAAAAGAATGATTTTTAGATAAAATATTAGTTTACCTTTTAATTTCTTAGTTTTTACTCTACTTTCTTTTGACCAAGGACCAATTAATATAATTGCACATTTAATTTTTATTTAACAAAAATATTTTTATGAAATCTAAATATTTTGCAATATTAAAATTATACATTTTATCCAAAACTGTTGAATAAAGTGTCAATAATGAACGTCATTTTAGACGTCTAAAGTATCTCATAATCCACTAGTGGGTTATTTTCATAATTGTAGTGGATTATGAAAATAACTCCTTAGTTACATGTTTTTTTCCTGGATTAACCCATAAGATCAGCCTGCTTTTCCTTTTTTGTATGAAAAATCAAATTTTTATTTTTAATTTGATTATTTTACAGTTTTGGATAAAATATTGTATGCCACTTGTGGATTATTCTTGAAAATTATGAATAAACTTTTTCGTGCAACTTACTTTGTTCATAATCCACTTTTGTACCATAAATATCTATTATTAAATATGCCTAATAAAATAAAATTGAGTTTCAATTTATTTTTTGTAATTACAGCTAAGAAAAACTATATTTGATTTTGCACAAAAAGAGCTGGCACCTCACGCAAATGACATTGATAAAAAAAATAATTTCGATGGATTAAGGAACTTTTGGAAAAAATTGGGAAATTTAGGGGCTCTAGGTGAATAAATACTTACTTAAAACAAAATGCTTATCCTGAAATAATTTGCAGCTGTTAGTTAATTTATTTTTTTATTCGGAGTTGCTAGTTTTTTTATTTTTATAGGAGTTACAATTAATTCCAAATATGGAGGAATTGATGGAAGCTACCTCGATCATATTATCGTTATGGAGGAAATTTCTCGAGCATGTTCTGCAGTGGCATTAAGCTACGGAGCTTGCACAAATTTATGTATGAATCAAATACAGAGAAATGGAAATGAAGAACAAAAAGAAAAATACTTACCAAAGGTAGCATTGTAATTATGAATGTAATTATAACTTCCTGAAATAATTAATTTTTAAAGTTGTGTTCAGGGGACCACATAGGAGCTTTAGCGATGTCTGAAACAGGATCTGGCTCTGATGTAGTTTCCATGAAATTACGAGCTGACAAAAAAGATGATTATTATGTCTTAAATGGACACAAGTTTTGGATAACCAATGGACCTGATGCAGACGTTTTAGTTGTAAGTTTAGTTTCACTTAAATCAAATTTCAGTAATAATGGCAAAAACCATTATATTGTAGGTTTATGCAAAAACAGAACCAAATAAACATCAACATGGTATTTCAGCATTTATTATTGAAAAGGATTTTCCAGGATTTTCAACTGCACAAAAATTGGATAAACTCGGTTAGTATTAATTTATAAATCTAATACTAAATTTTTGCCCTTTTAATCTAACTTATTTTTTTACCATCTTTGGAGTGATTGGGGTTTGCTATTGAAGATATAATTTCATTATAATTCATAATAATATATTTTTGGAAAACTGCAAACTAATTTTTAAAATTAAAAATAGTTTACTTAAATCAAATTTAGAAATAAAAACAAATAAAATGATTCATAAATTTAACACAAGAAATTGTAATAAAATTCATTTAAATTCAATTAATACCAATAATGGAAAAAATGATTGTTTATTTAGAGCTGTCCAACAATATAATAATTTACCATTAGACATTCAAAACATAAAATCTTTTAAAAACACAGGAAAATAGTTAATTTTTGTAATGTTTATTTGATTCTCTTTATATATTTATTATTATACATTTATTTTTTCTCTTTTCAATTTTACTTTTAGTTTTAATTTTTGTTTACTTTGTTTCATATCTTATGTATGTATTTTTTTTTGTACTATAAGATTCCATCTTATACCAACATATCAAGTTCCTTGTTAAGTAAATAAATATTATTTAAATTTTATTTTAGGAATGAGAGGTTCAAATACTTGTGAACTTCTTTTTGAAGATTGCAAAGTTCCTGCTAAGAATTTATTGGGTGCTGAAAATAAAGGAGTTTACGTTTTAATGTCTGGCTTAGATTATGAAAGACTAGTGTTGGCTGCTGGTCCTGTAGGAATAATGCAGGCTTGCTGTGATATCGCCTTTAATTATGCTCATGAAAGAAAACAATTTAAAACCAGAATTGGAGAATTCCAATTAATACAGGTCAGTAAATACTGAATACTGTTTTATGAATTTTTAAGTATTAAAGAATGACGTATACAGTTTGTCCACCCAATAAATGGATGTCGTCTGAAATACCGAAAGAAAAGCTAACAGTTCTTCTCACACTTTTTTATATTTAAATACCCTAAGCAAGGCAAGTATTTTGTGTATAGATATTGGGCTAGGAAAAAAAACGATACGCTTTAGGTTGAGGTGGCAGAAATTAACAATCCAAAGAGGTGACTGTTGAGTGTCATGTTACGTTGGAAAAGAAATTTCTTCGGTGTATGTATAACCACGCACAAAGATGTCGAGGACACAATAGAAATATTCTGACCCACTACCAAGTGGTCGAAGACATGAAATTTGAAAGAAATAAATACGACTTAAGATGCGTGCAGGGTCTTTTCAAATTTCTAGTGATCTCGTGTTTGCGAACACTTGTTATTAGGGTCACAATATTTCTTTTGTGTACTCAATATCTTTGAGCGTGATTGTACTATACCAATATTTTATGATTCTCAACGCCCTCTATGGTAATTTTATGAATTAGCCTGAAACGAGTAAAGATAGTTAAAATTCCCAATAAGCATAAACAAGAAATTCCCCCATAAAAATGATAAAATAGAATTATTGTTTTTTATTTTAGGGAAAACTCGCTGACATGTATACAACTTTAAGTGCCTGTCGTAGCTACGTATACAGCGTAGCTAGAGCTTGTGATAAGGGAAAACCCAGCAGTAAAGATTGTGCTGGAGTTGTCCTTTATTGCGCTGAAAAAGCAACACAAATGGCTTTAGATGCTATTCAAATTCTAGGTAATTTCGTAATACAAAAATTAATGTGATACTTTAATAAAAATTCGTTATAAATTTAGGTGGAAATGGCTACATAAATGATTATTCCACTGGGCGCCTAATGAGAGATGCTAAACTATATGAAATTGGAGCTGGAACATCGGAAGTAAGACGTTTGTTGATTGGCCGTGCGATAAATAAAGAATATTCCAATTAAAAACCTATAAATAAATGCTATGCCTTGACCAATTTATAAATATAAAGAAATTACTTTATTAAGAAAATGTATTATTTTTAAAGTTAATGATTAATAAAAGCCCTTTATTATTGTTAATGTTTGTTGTGATTTAAAGAAATAAGCGCAATTAAAAGTTTATTATTGTAATAGACTTTTAGAACACCCTGTATATAAACCCAAACTATTAGTTCAAGTACCTATTAAAAATTAGGTTAGAGGGCGCTGGTAACATTAATTTGGACGCTCTAACGCTATCACTCTTTTAATCTGTCTTTCTACGGTAAAGCTACGCCATTTTGTAATCGTTTACCTCTTGCAATGGATTTTTTAGCATTTCTCCCTTGTGGTAATTACTAAAGTAATTAAATTAATCAATAGAATTTTAAATTTATTTATTTAACAAGGTACGGAATAAGCATCCACTTAGTGATTCTGTTCACCGGAAATGTGCTAATTTCGATAGCGTCCCAAGATGCTTGGATTACTTTGACCGGCGACAATTTCACGGAAACAAGCCTCTTCGGAAATAAATAAGATACACTACTGTTACCGCAAAGAGTATTTAAACAAGGATTCAAGATGATGTACACTGTAAGTAAATACATTAAAAGCATTTATGTTCTAAAGAATTTTAGTTACTAAAATAGCTACAAAAATAGTTCAGCATGGTTTTCTATGAAATTACAAAATGTATTAAAGGATTGACCTTAATTCTTTGAATTTGCTGTATTTCTTAAAATGTTGAGTAAAAATTGATAACCACAAAAATTATATTTTTCCCCTTTTCAAATTATATATTTTTTTCAAATCACCTAAAATCCTACATTAATCAAATAGGTTAATCCTGCTTACGAGTTGCTTGTTTCAAAACCCCAGTACTTTTTACCCGGGGTTCCTAAGAGCGTGGACAACATGAACAGCCAATGGCGGTTTCGAGTTACTTGTTTTGGGCGCCCCTGCGCATGCCATCATGCTCAAATACGTTTGAGTTGTCGGGAGCTCGAGATCCTACGAGCTCTAAATTGTGCATTCTCCTTACCCCCCAGGCATCTACATTTTACTAGGGCTTTTCGGTGCAGCTGTTAAATTGTATGTCGAAATTGAATTTTGTTAGGAATTGTTATGTTAAATTTGTTATAGGGTTGCTCTGCACATGTCTGTTTGCACGGAACATTTTTTTGGCGGTTAGTGTTGTCCACGCTCTTAGAAACCCTGAGTAAAAAGTACTGGGGCAGCGCAAGAAATTGTTCTGTGCAAACATGCATGTGCAGAACAACCCGATAATTAATTTAACTTAGCAATTCCTAACAAAATTCACTTCTGACATACAATTTGATAGCTGCACCGAAAAGCCCCAGTAAAGTCTAGGTGCTTTAGGGGTAATGCACAATTTAGAGGTCGTAGGATCTTCCGGCTTCTGTCAACTCGAATGTATTTGAGCATGGTGGAGTGAGCTGGGGTGCCAAATTGTGTAACTCGAAAGCAGCATAAGTATTGTGTTGTACATCAGTTTAATTCCGTAAAATCTAATCCAAAAAGGTTTTATTGAATTTCGGTTGTAATTTCACTTGTTAAGCTGCTTCGCAGCTTTGTGGTTTGGCTTACAAAACTACTTTGTTAAATACAGGGATTACAATGTTATTTTTCATTTGTAGGGTACAAACACGGAGCAGGATAATCGCTTCAGCGATAAGGAAAAGAAGCTGTTAAAACAAATGCGATTTAGTGATTGTTTGAGTCAACGGGTTGACATGTCCAAAATTAAATTGGAAGTTATTCGACCTTGGATACAGGAGAAAATAACGGATATACTGAAAATGGAAGATGACGTTGTCAGCGATTTTGTATACAATCAACTGGAAGTAAAGGTAATATTACAATATTATAAATATACATTATTCTTGGTTTGCTGCAAAGCAAGCAGATCTTTACTTCGTAAAATAAAGAGCTTAGTAATTAAAAAATTAGGTGTACAATTTCAAATTTTATTTGATAAATACAGTTTTTGCGTAAACAATTTAGTATGGGACCATTGCTTTAAATAACAAAATGGTCTTGATGCTAGAAATTTCTGAAATTTTTGTAAGGTAAACATTTGCAGATTTTCAAGTTGCCTTTAACTTTCGTCCTACTAAGCTAAATAATTACATAACATACTGGGTGGGGTACATTTCTACTCCAGAGTAAAATTAATGTTTTTTTTGCTTTATTGAGTCATTTTTTAAATTATGCATTTACGGCCGCTTTTATAACCGTCAATTAAAATGTCAGATAACTATTCTCTAGATAAATAATTCTACAGTTTATACCAGGTGTAACATGAAATCAATTTTATAAATAAATAGATAAAACCACCTTACCTTATTATAATAATTATAAGATACAAACGATAATAAGATGCAATCTAATTTTTCTAAGTTGGGAGTATGCCCTTTCCCTAGTAAGATCATGTTAATATAAGGTGACCAGATTTTTGTTTTGCTAAGGCAGGACAAAAAAACCGTGACGAGGGGGGGGGGGTGTTATTCAAAAATTCAAAATAAATTGCCCCACTTTCATGAAATTTCATTTAAACCAAAAAACAGTTATTAAAATAACATTATCATTAAGAAACAAAATCAAATTTGACAAATAAAAAAAAATGTTCAAGACAAAAAACGGGACTTTTTTAAAATTACGCGGGACAAATGTTAAAAAATCGGGACATCTGACCATCTTATGTTAATGGTCTCTGATTACAGATTAAAATAATCCTTTAAAAGTAAAAACAAGTCATGCATTAATTACTCGCAAATTATATTTTTCGTAGTGAGCAGAGATATGTAAAAACATATTATATTTGAGAAAATTAGGTTTTTAGATTTTCCAAATAAAATTTTGAAGAAAATTAGACCCTACTCTGGTCACTTTATGTTAGACTTAATAAAGTAATAAGTATAAACATGAAATATGTAAGCAAATTCAAACATAAAAACACATAATGCAAATTTCTGTTCATTTAATAACAATCAATATAAACACTCAATTGTTATTATCATTTATATCACCGCACACTATTAATCAGATGTTGTTTCAAATTATGTCGCTTGAACATCTTCCCTAGTGATGACGTCTGGATGTTCACTGCAATCCCTTCTTGGTAAAATCATGAAGCTTCGGTCCATGAAGGCCCTTGCTTACGATATCAGCTATGATCACATTTGTTGAGATGTTTCTGGATATGACGGTTCCATCCTTTATCTTTTCACGTAATAAATGATATCTCATGTCAAAGTGTTTGCTTCGATTATGGAATACTGGATTCTCAGAAAGTTTCAATGCTCCCTGATTGTCATTGTATATGTATTTGTAATGGCCCTTGAATCACACCAATTTCTAACATTAGTTTCTTTAGAAAAATAGCCTTTTTAGTCGCTATGTGAGCTTCAATCTCCTCCCCTCGCTTTAGTAGGTAGAGACATGGATCTGCATGTGTGGTTTCATCTCCAATTAACTTTTCATACCATAATCTTCCGGCTTGTTTAAGACTGTACAACCCTCTATTTAGAAGACAAACGCAATTACATTCCTTGAGCTGTAACAACATGTCTGCAGCTGTTTCACTAAAATCCGTATTTTTGTTTGCTATAGTTTGAAGTAGTTCAGTTAAATATTTAGGGATTTCCATGAAAATGTCTTTGTTCAAGCTTCCTTGCAAACATGCATTTGACACATCGAATTGATGAGTTTTCATGTTTTTCTGCAATGCTAGAAACACAACTGCCCTTATACAGCCGATTCTAGCTACTTGTGCGAAAGTTTTATTCACCCCAGGTGTCTGGGTGAAACCTTGTGTAACAAGTCAAGCTTTCTTCCCTTCAACCGTTCCGTGAGCTTTGAATTTTTCACGCAGAATCATTCGACTTCTGATGACCAATTTATTTCTTGGACCTTTTTCCAATTTCAACGTTGTATGATGTAGAATTGATTTCATTTCACTTACCATGGCTTTATACCTTTAACTTGCTTCTGGTGATGACATCGCAAATTTCATTGGTTCTTCAGCTAAGTGACAGTATTCAGCTTTCACTAAGTTTATCTGATTTTCAGAATAACCGAGAAAGATTCCTGGTCTTAAGCGAATGTCTGGCTTGTCTCTTGTTAAGTTTTCGTTTAGGCAATAAACTTGGGTTCCAAATTCTTTTAATTTGTTGACATTTGGAATTTGTTCACACCATAATTCAAGCGGTGTTTTTCCATTTAGACTTTCCGTGATTTCGGATATAGCATGCAGTATTTACTGCTTCGAGTCCTGATTGCATCTAGCTGGTTCCAAAAGTGTTCTGTTAGTATGCTCTGAGACGCACAAAAAATTACCATAATTGGTGTTTTTATTATTTTAATTTTAGTTTTTTAAAGCAGTTATAAGTTGTAAGAATCGAAAGAAAGATTTATTAGTGCCACTATATAGTTAGCGATTCCAAAAGTTTGATTTGTTGTTGGTTTTGATATATTAAATACTCAAATATTTGTTACTAAATTCTCAAGACAAAAATTAAACAACAAAAGTTCGGTTATTCGTCACACAATTTAATAATTTGTGAGTTATTTTTTATAGTATCCCGATCCTAAGAAAATCCAAATCAATTTGACTGGATTTCTGCAAGGAAAGCATGCACGGGAATTTATGGCGGAGTTATGGGCTCTTCTTTTATCAGCACAAGAAAATCCGAGTGGAATTCCGGAATCATTATTGGAATTGAGAAAAATTGAACTTAAAAAAAAGGTAATATAATCAAATTCAAAATGTTTAAAATTTTAAAGTATAATGTTAAATTTTATTTTTAGGAAGTTGAGGATAAAGAACGTGATAACAAGGATAAATATAAGAGTGAAAAGAAGTATAAGGAACGGGAAAAATCAAGATCAAGAAATCGTTCTCGCTCCAGGCAGAGGGATCGGTCTAATTCACGTCGCTCTCGTTCGCGCTCCAGAAGGTCAAGATCACGTTCCAAAGGACGAAGACGTTCTCGTGATAAACGTGATAAGAAATCAAGATCTAGGTCACGGGAAAAAGTCAAGATTGATAATGAAATCAAGGATAATGGTAATGCAAGTCCCATTGAGAGTCACGGTAAGAATGGGGATGATAGGGGAAGTGCCAAGGAAAATAACTTTCCGAAGAAGGATGGGTAAGTCATTATAATAATAATAAATATTTATTTGCTCATATTATTACAACAAATTATCAAAGTATAAAATGTACATTTTTTTACCTATTATCTTCACACAATTTTCAAAATAAGGAAAAAATTCTACTTGTTTCAAAGTTGGAAAAAATAAAATGTATGTTTATAATTCTAGTGATCACAACAATCCTCCAGTTTCAAAACTCCAGGCGAAACTTCTTTCAATGGCAGGCTCCGACGGAGGAAAGAAGAAATCCAGGTCCCGTTCGAGATCCCGGTCAAAGTCCTACAGCAAATCAAAATCTCGCTCCAAGTCTCGCAGCAAATCAAAATCCAGTTCATCGTCGAGGTCTCGCAAGTCCATCTCTAAGGCTCGAGTGTCCACCTCGAGGTCGCGCTCACGTGAGGACAAGACTAAGTCAAGACGCAGCAGGTCCAACTCCAGGAGCTCCAAGAATCACTTTGAAATAAGAAAAAAGGACAACAGCGTTCAGAAAAAGCGGCACTATCGCACCAACAAGGAAAGCTCAGACAGCGAAGCTGAGGATAGGAATAGGAGGAAGAAGAGTATTTCTAAGTCACCAAAAAGGAGGAGCAGGGAGAGGAGCATTCGACGCAGGAGGAGTAACTCACGTAAAAGGAGCAACAGTCGCAAAAGAAGTCTTTCTAGAAGGTAGTGATTTTTAATCATTTTGATTTAAAAAAAAGAAAGTTATGAGGAGTTAAGATAAAGAGAAAAGGTTGGGTTTATTTTTATTATTATGTTTATTGTTTGAGTTTTATAATAAATTTATTAATCATTCTGAAACAATCTGTAAAATCTAAATATAGCCAAGATTAAATTTGTTTCAGAACTTAGAGCTTTAGTATTGTGTGCATGAACATTTTTAATTCGGTCCAGTATTTATTAAAAGCTTTTGTTAAGGTTGTAATAAATATTTATTTGAATGAATGCTATGCCTCAATTATTGCATAAATGTTAAATGATAGACACAGTACAAAAGAATTTGTATGAAAATTAATGCATTTCATTATTTAACATTTTTATAAATTATGTATATTTCCAGATTTTTTTGTTATTTCGCCCTTGGTTGCTTAATAAAATGTAATAAACAAATCTGGATTTATATTATTTTTGTGTGTGCAAAATCTAATATTTCTATTACATTTCAGTGTATGTCTGTTTGCAGACGCAGTACTTCGCGAGGAAAGCGCAGCCCAAGTCCTAGGAGGAGAAGGAGCATCTCTCGCACCAGGAGGAGCATTTCAAAAAGGAGGAGTCCTCGCAGGAACAGCTTCAGCAGGCGCCGCAGCTTAAGCAGGAGGAGGAATAGAAGATCGCCAAGCAGAAATAGAAGAAGCCCTAGCAACAGGAGAAGACGGAGTCCTAGTCCAAGAAGAGGCGCGCGAGTAAGCAGCAGGGAAAGGTAGATTACAATTTTAGTGAATCATGAGCTATAAACATTATTTTTCTTGTCATCCAGAAATGCAATTAAAATTAATTAACTTTTAATAAAATATGTTAATGTTATTATTTTTAATCATAACTTCCAATGAAATTTAGTAAAGACCTGTTCATTGTGAACTAATAAAATTCTACTACCTTCTACAATAATACATAATTACTTTTTTCAGACGTCTTAGAAGAAGTCGGAGCCGAGATAGAAACTTCCGTCGGCAGTCACGTGACAACCGTCGCCGCTCAAGATCCAGAGACAGGCGTTCCCGCTCCCGACGCAGGTCCTCCAGAGACAGACCTTTGGACACAAGAAGACGTTCACCTGTCAGGAACCGCTCGAAGGATCGTCCAGTGCCACCACGCAAGGCCAGCGTCAGCCCAATCAGGAAGAACGAGAGAGATAGACGTGACGACTCAAAGGATAAAAAGAAGGAAACTGTGGCTAAGAAAGAAGAAAAGCGCGAGGAAAACAGAGTTGTTGAGTATCGAAATAAAGACGAGACTGTTAAAGAAAAACCAAAAGAAAAAGTGACTGAAAAGCGCAAAGTTGAATCAAACGAGGTGACGAATAAGACTCGTCATAAAAAATCTAAAACTAAGAGTGTCAGTCCCGAAAAACATCCGATACCTCCCTTAGGTCCGCCCCGTTATTCGCGTAGTCTCTCTCGGACACCTTCTCCGTTTATAAAAGCGGAAGAATTCCCACCGAAAAGTAAAACTAGTAATAAAAATAAAGAAGAGAAAAAGAAGCCTAAAGAAGTCAAAGAAGTGAAATCTAAAAAAGTTGTTAAAAAGAGAAGTGAGTCGGAAAGTTCGAGCAGTTCCGATAGTGAGTCTGATCATAAAGAAGTTAAGAAGAAGGTTAAAACTAAAAAACGACCTAAGAAACGGGACGATTCGTCTTCTAGTGAAAGTGAGGCCGAATATACATCAAAATCTCGCAAGGATAGCAGTGATGATGAGAAGCCTAAAAAGCGTGAAGTGAGAAAAACAAAACGTGACAACAGCGAAGAAAAATCTCGCAAAAAACGTGTCAGTTTAGAATCTGAAAAGAAATATAAAAAGAAGAAAGCGTCCAGCTCTGAAGAAGATACTAGAAAATCACGTAAAGATAACTCGAGTGATACAGATGAACCTAAGTCCAAGAAGAAACGACGTAATAGTTCAGTAGATGGTTCCGATGTCGATCGCAAGGAAAAAAGTCAAGATAGAAATAAAAAGCATAAGAGGGACTCGACAAGTTTATCCGAAGATGAAAGTAAGAAGCGTAAACATAAAAAAGCTAAGGCTAAATCCAAATCAGGAAGTGATTCCGAGGAAGAAGTAGAAAGGAAGAAGAAGAAAGATAAGAAACATAAGAAAAAGAAGAAGCATTCAAAGAAACACAAGAAACATAAGAAGAAGAAATTTGACAGCGATGATTCTGATAATAGCGATGTCGAGGTAGTCAATGAAGATGAAAAAAAATTACGTGAAAAGGCTTTGAAATCAATGAAGAGACATTCTAGCGAAAAATCTGAATGATAATAGTGTGTTTTAATAGGTTTAAACTTAGAAATCAGTTTCTAAGGGCAGTGTGCTACAATGTAATATATTAACGATTTGTTGATTTTTTTTAATCCATTCCGATTTATTTTTCGTGTCATACTTATTGTATCAAAAATATATGTTACTTTCTGTGTAGTAATACAAATCCTTTTGGTTTTATACCTTAATTTATTTTATTCTGTCATTTTATATAATAGCCAAAAAGTAGATGTAATTTCAAGACTATAGGAAAATTTAAAATAAATGAACAAGAGGTGAATTTTTCATGAATAAATGGTAAGTTATACATTTTGAGTTTTTATTATTTAATATTTACCTTTTCAAAAGTTTTGTTGTAGGTGAAGTAAGTATACATTTTTCTTCTCTTGCCGTGTATAATTTTTGTATTACTGTGCACAATTTTCTATTTTTGCTTTTTTCCATATTTTTATTTAGGTTACTTTAAGAAGTATACTTGGACTAATGTTTTAAACAAGTTCTTGTCACTATTGTAAGGTAAACTTTAATATTGAAAAACATACTTAAGTGTACAATTTTATGTAAAGGTAGTCAAGAATAAGATAGAGTTAATTTTGCATTTCACAAAAATAAGAATCTAATGTATGATGTATGTGCTGTTTACAAAAAAGCTGAGAAAGAGAAAACTACTACTTTACAACTCTAACGAGTTGATCTCGGTTCACTCGATATTTTTTGCAGTTCCTGTGAATTTTTAGATTCCGCTCGCCCTCTGGTGGCAAAATATGAACTTCGATATTCGGTACTTATGTTTTTGATTTAACGCATTGGTACATGTTTTTTTACTAAAATACGCAATTGGATTATTTCCATCTTGAAGCTTCTGCATTAAAATACCTCCCACTCCTACATTACTTGCATCTGTATATACTTATAATTATCATTACTGCTGATTAATATTATTTGCTTAAGTCACAGTTCATTACAATTGTAACAATATATTTGGTATTTCTAGTTTAGTTGAAGAACATTGCTATCGCTATTTTGATTTCGATCCGATGGTCTTAAAAATGATTTTAATTCATCCAACGTTGAATAATTACTTTCAAGTGCAGTTAGTTTTATTTATTTTTTTTAATTATATTTACTTTCTCTTTATCATAAATGTCCCAATTCAATTTTAAAATTTTACATTAAAATAATTTATTAACGAATGTTTTCCTTGAGGAAAAAAAGTGCTGCGTCATTAAATTAAGCTCTGATTGTGGCGGCATCGATATCAAACATCTCACGCATGTTTATCCATTATCCTGTAAAATTTTAATTGAATTTGCCGGAATTTATACAATTTAAATAAAATCTATCCAACTTTCTTAAAGTTTTATAAAATGATCTGCGCCTGACTTTCTAGACGATTTTAGGTGACATAAAATGTTCGAAATTACGGGAAACAGGAAAATCGGGCGAGCGTGCAGGCCAAAAATTGAGAGAAAAGGTCTACGTCACGGGAATGATAAATTTGAATATAATTAATAGTCAAAAATTCTCCACTCGATCCAGAGAAAATAAATAAAAACTAAAGAGAAAAATCAAAACCCTATAACTCGGTAATAGCTGGATTTAGGACACATATTTTTAAAGATTTTTTTGTCTTATTTTTAGGGCCATGTAATATCAGCATACGAAGCCGTGATCTACATTTTAGAATTGCCCTGTATATGGTATGTAAATAATTTTTATGTTTTTCTTAAATTATAGAGATTTTATGAGATCAATAATCAACTAGATAATTTCTTTTTTAATTTAGAATATAAAAAATAAACACCATTTTTGAAATTCCTGTTCATAGAGGTAGTCAAATATTTGTATCTACAGTAGGATTATTAAGATATACAGGGTATCCGTTTTTTGAGGTTATTCGTGTAGGGTGACCATTTTGGTTTTGCAAAATTTATTGAAACTAAAAAATCAAAACATCAAATTCTCTTAAATAAAATAAAAAATAACAATATCTTAAAATAAAAAATCGTATATATTGTTGCATATCAATCTCAAAAATTAATAGTCAATAAAACTAATGAAAAAAAAAGAAAGAAAGAAATAATAATTCCAAAATATGCAAAATGAAGTAGTATCTCTACATCGAAGACCTCCAAAGTTTCATATCGAAAAAATCTTTGGTACTTTGATAAAGTTCAAGATTTTCTTCCTCGGTATTGTTTTCAAGTATCATCATCCTCCAGACATCCAATGGGATAGACGACTTCCTTCTCTCTTCAATTAGATTAGACTAAATGTAAAACCTAAAACACAGTGTCCAATTACACAGGCCAACGATAAAAAACTTTTTCAATAACTTTAGCTATTTTCTGTGAAATTGGTATGCTGATTCCGAAAAAAATAACAAAAAAGTCGTATCAGCATTCACCAATTTCTTACATTTTAATATTAAATAAAAATAAATGTTATTAACCATAATGTATAACAAATATTTTTTCTATGACTATTGTATAATGGGTAGTTTTTGAACGCGTTTCTAGACAAGCAATGGTAGCTATTACTGACACCCGTGAGTTTTGGTTACCGGTAACAGAATCCCATGGACTACCCGTGGATCTTTGTTACCAAATTTAAACAACTTATGAAATAAAGTTGTTAATGATCGGGGTTCGAACCTGTAACCTTTGAATCTACAGCCAACGTAACTCAGGCCTGTTACGACACTCGCCTACCGACTCGTATCGCAAATTCGGCCTGCGTGAGTAATGGCTATCATTACAGGCTCGTTGAATAATATTTTTTTACTCAATACAGACAATTTTTTGTGTACAATGTAGTAAAACAAATGAATATTTTTTTTCGCCAACGGATTGGCCGGAAATGAACCAAACTTATTTTTTTCTTATGGCAGCGATATTGGATTTACACATATTCGGAATTAGTGTATTTTTCTGAGTAATTTGATATATCATAAATGAGCAGAGATGGAGAGATGTGATGTCGGTTAAATTAGGACAAAGTTGCGTATTTTAATGCGAATTATTATTATCTAAATAGAAATTTAATCTGCCATTTTTAGTTATAAAAATTTCGCAAAAAGAATCAAAAATTGATATATTTTTTTGTTTCTTATTAGAAAACCGATCTAGATAGCATTTTTCGGGCAGCTTTTGTTCTATCTCTTACTGAAATAAATAATCTACAGTCAACTTTTTTATGGACCCTTTATTGGATTTTAATTCAGTGAATTCAGTATAAAGGTTTATGTTTTAATGCGCTTTTATTATTGATATGTTCTCGTTTTTCTAATTTTTAAAAGACAAAATCAAAGCATTAGGAAGTTTTTTAAAATTAGTATTTTGACAGTTTTTGTTTACCTTTAAATTATTTTGCAACATCTGTATATTTCTATTTTTACTTATTATTGCAGTTATAGTTAATTTATACATTGTTGCGCTAGCAATAAATTCCTTGTAAAACATATTTTATTTGTCATCGGTTAATGAAAACCTCTTTATTGCTGCTAGTTTGTTTTTTTTTTCTTTTATATTTCAATTTCCGACATAGTTATAATTTGTAACAAATCTATAATACAAATCCACTCCACTAAATTTACAAATGTTCGTTCAAATATTTATGTTTTAAAACTCATTCCCCTTGTGTTTCACGAGATTGATGGTATGACCTAAGTTTATAAATAAACTTAAATGGGGGGTAAAGTGGCCCCTCTCCCCTCACTTTGTTGATGGATTAGAATAACGAAGTAAATTTAGTAATAGCATCAATTTTTCTAAAAGCAAAAGCACCATAAATTTTTTTGTACCATCGTACATACAGGGTGTTTCATTGAAAACTTCAAATGTCGTTTATTTTTATTAACCAAATTTTTTTTCAAAAAATTAACCGAATACGCCGATTATTGTTTTGAGGGAGACGCATTATAAGACCGATTTAAGCACTCTCACGTCACTCAACAATTAAATACGGCAGTTATGAATAAGGTTCCAAACTTTATCATCACCCTGTATAATGAAACTATACATTGAAAATGAAAAAATCTTCTAAATATCAACTATTCATTATTTATTGATATTTTATGGTAATTTTTCTGTAACTAAATTTTTATGTAAAAAAATAAAAATACCGCATATCAAATTTTTGTTACGCCACTGATAAAGTGGTGGTAAGTATAAGTGGTCAAATATACAGGGTGTTTCATTGAAATTTCAAATGTCGTTTATTTCATTTCCAAATTTAAAAAAAAAAATTAACTGAACACGCCGATTTTTGTTTTGATTTACCGATTTAAGCACTCTTACGTCACTCCCCTAAGCGGGGGGCGTTAACCGCCTAATTTCTTAAAAGGCAACAGGGGTAGAGTAATATATCATTTGAAAGGTGCTTTTAATTAGAATTCAACGGTATAAATTAAATTAAAATTGATCGATTCGTTTTAAAGAAAAAAAATTAAAAATTCAATGCAATAAATAAATTTAAAAAATGTTAAATTAACCCAAAAAATCTTTTTTCAATTAGCAAATTATTAAATACTGAATAAAAAATTGAAGGTAAGATGTCCCGTTTGGTTCTCATGAATAATATGAAAATTATGAAAATTATGAAAGTTATGAAAGTTATGAAAATTATGAAAGTTATGAAAATTATGAGAATTATAAAATTTATAAAAAAATTATGTTCTGATTTTTTTTACTTTTCACAATATAATTAATATCTTTGAAAGGATTCAATCCAAAATTTGCCCCGTCACCTCCCCCGCCAAATTTCGTTAAAATTATTATTGTCTGTTGAAAATTACGTTGTCCAGGGCCGTATTTGTACCAAAATTATACAAAAACTTTGCGATTGTTTTACAAGAAAACTAATAAACCGATTTTAACCGAATATATTTTAAATTGCGTCCATCTACGGTGTTTACCGGTAAAAATTTGAAACCGGTATCTTTTATAGTTTTCGAGAAAATAATTAAAAACCAATTTCCATGAAAAATTTCCGTTCTCGAGAAAAGTAAAAAAAATGTAAAAAGAAAAGAGCTCGATATCTCGCCTCGGGAGGAGAAATTTAAAAAAACACTCGACGTCACGCAACCCTTTGTTCAATTGCGAATGCGACCTGTTGTAGGAAAAATTTCTAAAAAAATCTCCTGATTTTTAAGAACTTCCCCCGATGAAAAAGTGCCCGTTTTTTTGAAAAATCTCGGATCCGGTCCTGTAAGAAAACGGCGCCACGGAGCGAAATAGGTAAAGAATCAAAAAAGTTGCCGATTTTCGAGTAGAAGCGAACGGAAGAAAAATTTTGAAAATCGTTCGTCGCGTTTTCAAAAAATCGAAAAAATAAACTTTTTTTTTCAACACTGTATATCGGTCAAATTTATACCTAGTGATTAAATAGATTACACTAACTTTATTACCTCCTAACCAACCTAACCAACAAAACTAATGAATTTTATTTAGATTTAAACACCTGTCAAATCATGAGGATAACAAAATATTTATTTATTGTTCTTTTGTGTTTAAATTTTAAATTATTCATGAGAACCAAACGGGACATCTTGCCTTCAATTTTTTAATCAGTATTTAATAATTTGCTAATTGAAAAAAGATTTTTTGGGTTAATTTAACATTTTTTAAATTTATTTATTGCAATGAGTTTTTAATTTTTTTTTTCTTTAAAGCGAATCGATCAATTTTAATTTAATTTATACCGTTGAATTCTAATTAAAATCAGCTTTCAAATGATATATTACTCAACCCCTGTTGCCATTTAAGAAATTAGGGGGTTAACGCTCCCCGCTTAAGGGAGTGACGTGAGAGTGCTTAAATCGGTCTTATAATGCGTCCCCCTCAAAACAAAAATACGCCGATTTTTAAAATTTTTGAAAAAAAATTTGGTTATGAAATAAACGACATTTGAAGTTTTCAGTGAAACACCCTGTATATTTGACCACTTATACTTACCACCACTTTATCAGTGGCGTAACAATAATTTAATATGTGGTATTTTTATTTTTTTACATAAAAATGTAGGTACAGAAAAATTACCATAAAATATCAATAAATAATGAAGTTGATATTTAGAAGTTTCTTTCATTTTCAATGTATAGTTTCATTATACAGGGTGATGATAAAGTTTGGAACCTTATTAACTGCCGTATTTAATTGTTTTGAGAAAATCGCTCGAACAGGCCAATTTTAGTTTTTAAAATCCCATCTCTTGATCTAAAAAAAATATTAATGACGTCACTGCTGCTTTAACAATGACGTCATCGGCGATTTTTTTAAATGGAAGCGCCCACTTTTTTACTTATTATCGATAGAAATTCATGTCACTTAAACAATGATATAAAAACAATTAAATTTTTAAACAAATTTTTGAATAAAAAATCTTTTTAATTCAAAAAAGCAAATTTTTATTTTGACGAAAAAGGTTTTATAAAAATAAATTAAAATAAATTTGAAGTTACCAATAATAACAAAAGAAAGTAAATGTTTAAATAATGCGCATTCTAATGCAAATGTAAAATGTTAAATGTATTTAACAAAATTTAATAAATAGTCTTGAAAAACTAATTTTTTGATTCCATTTAAATGTAAAGAAATTTACAAAAAATAAAATTTTAAATTTACCATTTATTGAAATCGGCCAAAATAAATCTTATACAACATTCAAATTTTTCAAATTTAATAGTACAAATTAATTTTAAGTATACATTAAAAAATGTTTAAATGAAAATTTGTTTACAAATGCAACAATTTTTTTATATCATCGTTTAAGTGACCTAAATATCTATCAAAAACCAGTGAAAAAAGTGGGGGTTTCCATTTAAAAAAATTGATGATGACGTCATTGCCAAATCACCAGTGACGTCATTAATATTTTTATTATACCAAGAGATGGGATTTTAAAAACTAAAATTGACCTGTCCGAGCGATTTTCTTAAAAAAATTAAATACGACAGTTATGAATTAGGTTCCAAACTTTATCATCACCCTGTATTGTAGAAATGAGGAATTCCAAAGGTAAAGATAAAAACAAATAAAATAGCATGGGAAAATGAAAAGAATTGAAGACTGAAGGTATGGACAACATATTTGATTATTTGTCTTCGTCATGGAAGCTCGTTCAAGGGCAAGCAAGTAAACGTGCCACTCTGCCACTGTTCCACTGTTGGTCTCCTCAGTTAGCTCCCCAATGATTGGATTGGACTGTGGCTTCGTGGTTCGTGGGTTGTCAGTCGGCGCGGCGCGGTGATCCGAGGCGGTTTTTGCCTAAGCTTATTTTCAAGCCGGCTTCCTTATCAAATAAATCCCTAATAGAACCCATCAAATCTTATGAAACACCAAAATTGATACCACCTTCCTACTGATCTGAGAAAATCAAAATTTAATTTCCTTCCGTCGATCCTTAGATGACCCATAAGAACGCAGGTGTTTTTAATAAAATCGATCCGTTTCTCGATACGCCGCGTTTATTTATATTAACCTACAACACATCCCAACTTAATAAAATATGAAATTTTGGCGCTAATTTTCAACACTCGATAACATGAATAATAATGACTGCAAGAGGTTACATCAATTCTTAACGGAGGTAAATAACACTCTAATTAATATACTCACACGTGACTTCATACCCTGAGATGTGCTCATTTTTTTTTAATTTCGAAAAATTAACCAAAATTTACTATTAACTCGTTTTTATTAAATTATTTTTTTATGGTAATTAAGTCGAGTATTAAAAAGTTGCTGGTATTAAATTTAAAATAAGTATGATGTCATTAATAAAACGCTTACTTTACACAGGATGTATTGAATTTTACCACTTTAAAAGCGAATTATGCATCCATTGCACATTTCGCTTTTTATGGCAATACTAAACGAAGGTCAATACGATTTTTTTCGTCCTGATTTAAATTACAAACCGGTCAATTTACAAATAAAAAATCTGTGTATCCAATGCCCACACACATTAAATTTTATGATAAATATCCTTCAATCATTAAAATGCGTCTACAATAAGTCCTTGCAAGTTTCAAGAGTGCTAAATAAATATTGTGATTTATTCATTTTTGTATTTAAAAATTGTTGCAAAGTTTTACCGCTGATGGCGCTGTTATCACTTCCGGAAGTTTAATAGATCGTTCCTAGTGATCACCGATGAGATCATATCATTCCCAAATGCAATCATGAATTTAAAACTTTTGTCACGTGCATGCTTTCGCACTAAAACAAATCACAAACTTTATTTACCTTGTTAAATATTTAAAAAGAACAAACAATATTAAATTGTTATTTCAATTTAACGCCTGATATTTAATTTTCATGGAAATCTTTTATTTTCCGTAAACTTAAGGAGAGCTTTGACCTTCAAACCGGCGAAAGTTCATTTTTTATTAAATTCAATATTTATTGCTTGGTATTATTGAGTCATTAAAGTGTCAAGCGCAACAATTTTTGATAAAATAATCTCATTTTGTTTATCTTAAAAAAATCCGATTAGAAAGGGTTAAGTAATTTTTATTGTTTCTTATTTTATGTTTACTTCGATAATAAATTCAATTTGTAAAAAACGATTTAACTTTTACTACGAATGTCGTTGAGGGTCAATTCATAATTATTTTAATCTAAAATGGCTATAAATAAATATATTTCATGGACGTCAATATACGAAATATTGCTTTTATTGTATTTACAAATTTTACAGTTGTGATTTAATACAATTCAAACATTATTTTTTAAAGAAACAATATTTAGCTACATAAATATTTTAATTGAAGTTTATAGTTTATGAGGTTTTTTAGTTTTTAATAATAAAATATTTAAAAAAAGTTTCCTTTTATACGGACATATATTTCATAAATTGATTTAGGCTTCTTAAAAGTTTGAAAAAATTAATAAAGTAAGTCACACATTTGTTGTTTAATCACTGTAGCATATTTAAGAATTGACCAAAATGGTCATGAAATTTCATAAAAAAACATTTGGAAAACAATATTTTGCATTTCGACCCTTTCAATTTTTAAAATTTTACATAGTTTTTATACCAGTAAATATTGCCTAAAAATTCTGGTGTAGAAACTATGTAAATATTAAAAAATAAATAAATTTGAATAAGCCAAAATGCAGAATATGGTTTTCTAAATGTTTCAAACAAATTTTATGAATATTGGTCAATTTAAAGATGTGCTACAGTGCTTGAACAATTTGATGTAATTATGTCAGAAATGAACGAAATGGGCATTTCCCAGGTGAAACGGATTTTAATAATTTTTTCGTCACGGATAGCCCTTTAGGAAATAATTACATAGGCTAATTATTTTTTTAATTGGATCAATATACCAGCGTTGTAATATTTTCCCAACATTCACGATCGGCACCGAAGCTTATTTCCGATGTTATTTATAACACTAATATAAAAACTCGATTCGTAATCATTAATAAAACCGATGGAGCCGACTGCTGCTGATGAAACCAACCATAGAATAACAATACTATAGACAACCTGCAGCGTTGTCAGATGTAAAAAGAGAAGTTGTGACGTCAGAGAAATTTTTTACTTAGATATCAAAAAACTGATTGAATATACAGGGTGACCCAGTCATATGCCCATGGCCTATAGCTTCTTAAACATATCGACTTGCGGTTTTCACCAACATATAGATACATGCATGCCCCACAATTTAAAAATATTTTCGATATATACAGGGTGTCCCATCGTGGCCTACTGAACCAAAGTTATATTTTTTTAAATGGAACACCCAGTATATTATGACATTTTTGGATTCCTTATCAAAAAATAATTATACTTTGTATAAACTTTTATGGGTCTATCATCACTCGTTTTGCTGATATTTGCCATTTAAGCCAAAAAAAGATCAATTTTTGAAAAGTCACTTCTCTAAAACAGAAGAACATGTTGGCTTGAAATTTTGTCAAAAATTTTTCAACATCGTCTACTCTACAACTATCATGTCAAATTTAAGTTTGTGATATTTTTTTATCAGGGTGCCTTATAAAATGCAAATTGAACAATTACACGAAATTTTCAAATGGAACACCCTGTATATTTTAACGTCAGTCGATGGCATTTTTTACAAGCTTTCTATTGATATAATGTTTGTATGGTCGCTTATCAATGGTTTAGGAGATATTAATATCCAAACTGAGAAACAGTGTTTGGCTGTTTCATCAAAATTCATGAAAGTGGGGCAAAAAGATGCCAAAAAAATCATACAGTGCGGACATAAAATTTCCGGTGTAAATGAAGTTGCATAAAAATGTAATTTTCAAATGGCCGTAATATGGGCGTAATTCCGAAAGTATTAATAGTAGAGCACACTACGCTAGGTCAATTTAATGGTATTTTTATGGAGAACACGAAAATGCAAAAATATACTGGGTGTTCCATTTAAAAGAAGAAAGTTGCCATCCACTTCCGGTATAACCGGAATTTCCACAAAATCAAAAATACCTTTATTAGAAAGTTCGCAATTAAATACTTTAGTGGACAAATTTTAAGAATCGAAAACATAACCGTTCAAAAGTTAGCAGGGGGGATTTTCTTTATGTCCGCACTGTATAAATTGAAAGAAAAAATACTATGAAATTCATTTTTTTATCTAAAATCCTTACATTTATAATTTAAATCTGATGAACAAAGAAATATATTTCTGGTATTATTTGTTTAGCCGTTTTATAACGGCTAAAGAGTTTTTAAGTTTGAAGCTTTATAGCTTCAAACTTAAATGAAGCAGCAAAAGTAAAAAAATACATAAAAAATGAAAAAAAAAACATACAAATTCGACTGATCAAATTGGGAATTGTGCGCCATTTGCTGTTTTCTCTAAAAAATTGTGTACTTAATTTATATTTTCTAAAAAAAAGCACCCCATGAAGACCATGCCTAAATCCGCCCATGTTTGTGCATGTCAATTGGGAGATCAAATTCTACACCTTTTCCAATTGTACTTCAGAAAAGATCAATTCGATTTCAGAATAGTGTCAATTGTATTTCAGAAATCATCAATTGTATTTCAGAAAGCATCAATTGTTTTTCAGAATAATCAATTCAATTTCAGAAAGTATCAATTGTATTTCAGAATAGTCAATTGTATTTCAGAAAAGATCAATTTGGTATTTCAAAATAATCAATCCAATTTCAGAAATTATCAATCAAGTCAAGAGTTTTTGGCGGTGATTGTGCACGTGAACCATAACATCACACACATTTCATAAAAAATGTGCTTTCGATATTTAACATTACACCAGTAACACCAGGCTTAGGCTCTTATTCACCAAATTTTTGTGAAAGACAGTTGATGCTTTTTGAAATACAATTGATCTTTTCTGTATTACAATTGATACTTTCTGAAATACAATTGGTGCTTTTTGAAATACAATTGACTATTCAGAATTATAATTGATGATTTCTGAAATTGAATTGACTATTCTGAAATACAATTGATACTTTCTGAAATTAAATTTTTTATTTTGAAATACAATTGGTGCTTTCTGAAATACAATTGACTATTCAGAATTATAATTGATGAATTCTGAAATTGAATTGATATTTTCTGAAATACAATTGGAAAAGGTGTAGTACTGGATCATAGTATGTATCTATGTATGCAAAAAATTTTTCCTTGGACAATTTCTTAAAAATTTTAAGATTCATTTCGGAAATACAAGGTGTTGTTATTATAATAACTCATGGGATTACGTCTGTACTTTTAAACACATCTATCAGAAATATCCTGTCAGAAACTTATTTTATAAAATTTCAAAATTTTTGTTTTGAATAACACATTTTTTTCGAAGACTGTATTCAATGAATCCTACTAAGTTCGCTTGATTGACGCATTATATGCAATCCAAACATTATAGTTACTTTGATTATTTCAGATTTATTAGATATGACGGGGAGTCTAAATTTAATTTTTATATTTGAAGACCCTGAAACATTTATTGCAATATTTCCACTTGAAATTTAAATGTTCGCTTAGATTTAAAACTTGATAGATATACAATGGAAATTTAAAAATATCACTTTAGGGGTTTAAGGAGAAATGGTACAATTGATGAGCCTAACAGGCGGTTGAATTTAAGTTTCTTTGAACTTTAAGTGGAAAAGTTATGCATGCAGCTTACTGGTTTTATGACAAATAATTTATGAAGTTGAGTTTTATATCTTGTAAAAAAACGCAGGTTTTATCGAAATGAAACATTAGTTTTAAAAGGTTCTGCGATCAATTTCAAGAAGAAAATTATCTGATTTCATATTATAATAGACATTTTTTTATCAGTATTATTGTGTAATGTTGACTTTTATTTTCTTGGTGTAGAATATTGTAGAACTGCAATCTGCCTAACTTGTTTGGTTTTTCGTTTTTCGCCTTTGCTTGTATTGGTTAATTTCAGAAATTGCGCTGGAATTATCTTAAAAATGAACTGACAGGGCAAAAGAGCAGATAATCCGGAAACTACCCTTCTTTATAATTTTTTTAGGGCCACTTAAATGGCTGTAACTTCCAAACTACTGGTCGTAGCTCAAATATTTTTATTTCTATGTAATCAGCAGGCTTAAATCTATAATCGTAGCCTATTTTTTATATGAAATTCGAGTATTTTTGAAAAAAAAGTATGCTTTTTTTTTAAATTTTCGAAAATTTCCCATATTTCAAAACGCTATATTTTAAAAAGTACGCATTGGATCGTGCTAATATTGCTTAATTCGTTATCAGCGAACCCAAATCTATAGGAAAACGCTAAAAAAGGGCGAAAAAAATTTTGAAAACTTTTCGATTTTATAGCAAAGGGGGTACCTACCCTTCTCTATCATTTTTTTAGGGTCACTTAAATGGCTATAACTTCCAAACTACTGGTCGTAGCCCAAATATTTTTATTTCTTTGTAATCAGCAGGCTCAAATCTATAATATTCTTTATATGAAATTCGAATATTTTTGAAAAGAAAGTATGGTATTTTAAAATTTTCGAAAATTGGCTATATTTTGAAAAGTACGCATTGGATCGCGCTAATATTGCTTAATTCGTTATCAGCGAACCCAAATCTATCGGAAAACGCTAAAAAAGGGCGAATTTTTTTTTTTAATTTTTCGATTTTATAGCAAAGGGGGAACCCTTTGGAAACGCTATTAGTAAGCATAAAAATTTGAAATATAAAAACATTGTATGAAATAAATTTTGTAGCAGAAGAATGGACTCGGCTAATTTTTGGATTAGGTTCATGTTTTTGTGTTAATTTCAATGATAATCATGTTTTTTTTAAGTTGAAACCTATATCATTTTTAGTATTATTATCAGAATCTATTCATATAAATACAAATACATAAGTTTTTTGTTTATTTTGAAAGGTTTTGAATTTTAAAAACTTGTAATATTTTTTTTTGCAAAATGAACTGTTCTAAGCCCTTTCAGCTTTCAGGAAAGATCCTCGAAAATATATTTAAGATATTACAGATATTTCTTGGACTTACACTGGTTTGAACAGTTACTTTGTCAAAAAAAATCGTTTTTTTTTTTTAAGTGGAGTGATCATTGACATTCTATTTGATAAATTTAATAAACGGAAATGACATAATTTTTTTTATTTTAAAGGTTAGACCCTTTTTTTTGTAGTTTTGAACTTTCAAAAAAATGTTGGATTTTTTGCTAATTTTTTTAATAAAATCTATTAAAACTATTTACTATTAAATAGTTAAAATAGATTGTAAATTAAAATTGATAAATAAAAAAAGCACATTTAAGACGATAGTCGGCGAAATTTTGTGAGCGTAAAATGTGACTCTACGGAATACAATTTTTTAGACAAAGCAGTAAATGAAATTCTGTTTTTTTTTGTAGTAGTAGTTCATTAATACTTAGCATAACATGTCTATTATTTTGTTTTTGTATTTTTTATTGAATTTTTAGATTTATAGACAATCAAATCTGACCTAAAAAGTTTTGCTTGCTGTTTTAAACCTTATACTCAATATAATCGGAAAAACAGAATAACACTTTTGTGAAGTTGTGTATTTAGATAAGAGAAAATTTTACAAATCTCAATTTGAAGGTCCCTTGTTAAAGAAAAATGGTATTTTCTAGGACCAGGTTTTTTTAAAAGTGCCAATTTTACTGCTGCCGTATGAGTATTTGGTGTGACTTACAAAAACAAAACCAGAAGGAATTGGTAGCCACAAGACTTCAGTGTACCAAAAAAAGAAATTTTAAAAAAGCTTTAATAGAAAAAAAAATATGAGCAAAACCCCAAATATCAAGCGAATTTCAAAATCAAGCGCTCGCATTTGCCGACTATCGCCTTAAGTGGACTTACTCATTTCTTTTCTAATCTTTTTATTTTATCAATTTATCAACAGCAGTTTATAAGGATTAAGGATTCTACGAACATCTTGGGTGTTACTGTAATCGTAAAAAAATCCTCTATCGAAATAGGGAGTGGCCCCACATCATGCCGTTTGAAAAAAATCAAGATATTTGCAAAAAACTCATTTTAAAAATTATAAATATTAATTTCTCAAAAACGACCGAATGAATTTCATAATTTACAATTTATTTTACCTATTTAAATTATTTCAGAGTAATTTTAATAGATATTATTAAAAAAAAATCCAAAGTTCAGAATTTTTTTGTCAAAAACATACTTGGAACTTACCAATGTTTAATAATAAGTACATAATAGGGTGTTACATTTAAAATGAGAAAGTTGAAATTGAAATTATTTTTAGTTCTATAAATCCGTTTTCTTATGCCATATACAGGGTGTCCTATTTGACGTTGGATTGTATGATATCTTTGTTATTATTGGAGATAGAAAGTCGGTTAAATGAACAAAGTAGTAGAGATTTTTCGAATATTATTAATTCATTTACAAAAAATTTAAATATCGCATCGTTCCAACGCTATCTTAAAAAAACAAGAAAATGCGATTTTTAAAATATGGCTATAACTTCGTTATTTTCGGTGGTACTAAGAAAATTTTTCGACTTAACAGAGACAATTTTTTGTGTACAATGGAGTAAAACAAATGAATATTTTTTTTCGCGAACGGATTGACCGGAAATGAACCAAACTTATTTTTTTTCTTATGGCAGCCATATTGGATTTACTCATATTCGGAATCAGTATTTCAGTAATTTGGTATACCATATGTCATATTTAAAAAAAATAAAATTATTTGATTTTACCAACTAACATTGGACTTTAAGAGATGTAAATTGTCAATAACATAAATGTAAATATTTAAAATATTAAATGTAAAATAAATCTTAACACATATGTATTGACAGTTTACGTCTATTCAAGGCCATGTTTGCTTAGTAACATAAAATTATTTCTATTTTTCTTAAAATATTACATATGATATATCAAATTATTCAGAAAAATACACTAATTCCGAATATGTGTAAATCCAATATGGCTGCCATAAGAAAAAAATAAGTTTGGTTCATTTCCGGTCAATCCGTTGGCGAAAAAAAATATTCATTTGTTTTACTGCATTGTACATAAAAAATTATCGGTATTATGTCAAAAAACTTTTTTGGTACCACAGAAAATAAAGAAGTTATAGCCATATTTTAAAAATGGCATTTTCTTGTTTTTTCGAGATAACGTTGGAACGATGCGATATTCAAATTTTTTGTAAATGAATTATTAATATTCGAAAAAATCTCTTCTACTTTGTCCATTTAACCGACTTTCTATCTCCAATAATAACAAAGATGCCCACAGAGTCCAACGTCAAATGGGACACCCTGTATAACATAGTTAAATTTCAAATTTTTATTTTCAGAAATAAGAAAATTACAGGGGTGGCCCTAGTTTCGTGGACACCCGATATTTAAAATTAAATGACTTAAATTTTTTGATAATATTGGGGGTTTTACATTTTTTTTTGTTTTTTAAGTAGATTTTGATAGCTTTAAATTTACAAAAAAAAGTAGATATTCAGGTTAAGTGTTAAGTGATTTACCCTGGATAATTAAAAGCTAATTTATTATTTTGTTTTTCAAAAATATTATAAATTGGACCCCATACCAACCTGTTAAAATAAATAATTAATCATAGTTTTATTTCTGGAATTCTCGAACAAACGTGTATTTCATCATTTTATTGAATTATTTATTAAATTATTATACAAATAAATATTTTCTGGCGGATACGGATATACAAATGAATTTATCGTTTATTGAACCCAATTTACATTTAAATTCAGTGCTTCGGTTTGTATATTTATTATGCTTATTGCTCCTAGATTATGAACGTAGGAGTGTACTAGGAGTAGTAAGTTAGACTTTCGAAATGAAACAAAAAACTATATTATAATTCTAAAAAATAAACAATAATGACTTCTTCGGAGAGTGTTATACATAATTTTTAAAAACTGAATTGAAACTAAATTTTAAAAGAAATAATGCAGATTACAACTAGGATTACCCAGTAATTTTGATAAAAATGAAGAAACATTTTAAAATCCACTGGCTTTTACCTTTAAATTTTTGGATTGCAGAGAAAACAAAACATATTTGCAAACTTTCGACTAAAATTTCTAGTTGGTAATTTTTTGAGAAAATAAAATTTTGGTCAAAAACACCAAAATTTATTTTGTTTTCTTGGTGTTTCACCCATATAACACGTAAACAAAATTTTCAAACCTTCCCATTTTTATTGCTTTTATTATTAAACTCCTACGTTTCTAATAATGTACATCAAAATTTGGAAATTTTTTGGAAAGGCTTTTGAATAGATCTATTCAGAAACGCGAGTGTAAACAATGGTAATGTTTTCCATATTTAAATCATTAAAACAGTTTTTAGTTGAAGCGTTATTAAACATAACACTGCTTTCCTAAAAAGTTCAGCAATTATGTATATTTGTATATTCAATTAAAAATAATAATCTTTTTTTTATTTAATTTTTATTAGCACGTAAGAGATTTATAAGGAAATTTGTTTTAAATAATTCACCGAATTAAGACATTAATTGCTTTAATCTAAGTAATTATTACAAATTATTTTCTTTAATTTAAATATGATTATTTTCAATTTTTTTGTTTTAGGAGATTGAAATTGATGAAATCGACGAAGGACAGCCTTGCACCGAATGCGAGTGTGAAAATGGTTATAAATCCCACGCCTGGAGGTATAGTAATCGATAATTTTATGAATTATAAAACAGATAACACAATCATGTTCTATAGAAATATAAATGAAAATATCTATATACATTTATAAAAAAAATAAATGTGTTTATATGAAAGTTGTTAGTTGCTTGTGTTAAATATATTATTTATGTTAACTTTCCCTTTAATAAGTGATTTTTTTATTATTTTTTTTATTTTGAAAAATACTTCGGTCGCAGAGCAATCACTTTTACAAAAACCACTAACATATCTCTATGCCCAAATATTAATAAATACCAAAAAAAAAATTAAACTATAAAAAATACAATAAAAAATAGGTGGAGAGTTGTCTCTGCTGGAAAATTCCCTAAACAGAGGCAAAAAAATGTAAAAAATTAAAAAAAAATATAAACTTCTTTGTTTTCTAAAATTTTTTACAAATATAACTAATAGTAAAAAAATTAGCAAAAAATATTCAGTCTTAAATTGAATCCTGAATTTATACGACTTAAAGTTTTCAATCCATTTTTTACGCTTTTATTTATTTAGTTTCATATCCACTTCAAATTTTAATTTGGGATTGATTATTGAGATTTTAAATGCCATCAACTTGGACAGTTTAAATTAAAGTAGTTACTAACTTTATTAAACTTCATAAATTTTTTAGTCTTATACATTTCCCAATTTATACATTTCCCAATTAAAGTTGCATTAACAGAAATTGAATGAACATTTAACATATTTAGAAGAGATTTATAGAAATGCAGAAAACAGATGCGAAAAATCATAAAAAAATTAGAAAATATAAACTTCATTTTTTTATGTAAAATCCTTACAATTACTAACTAATAAATAAATTGAGCGAAGAAAAATATTTTTGGTATTGTTTGCTTGGCAAAAAAATGTGAAGAAAATCATAAAAAATACAGGGTGTCCCATTTTAATTAATCCAGCTAAATATCTTGAAAAAAGCGATTTCCTCAAAAATGTTTCAGACAAAAATTGTAGCGGCTCGAGGAGGACATTTAATAGTGCCATAGGTTTTTAATTGTTATGGGGTTTATGGAAAAACATTTTTTTTCAAATGGGAACCCCAATTTTTTATTGTAGATTCGCAATCTATGAAAAATAATAAGAAAGTTTTGAATGAAACTTTTTTTTCTAAAATTTCAATTTTTCGCTATATTCACCAAAAAGAAACCCAAATTTTGGGATTTTCGATACAGTTTTACTAGAAAACTAAAGCTTTATAAGAAAAATCGTAAGAGACAAAAAGTGCTTAAATTAAGGCAAGGATTAATAAAAAATATTATTTTATTTTATTAAAAAAAAAAATAAATTAAAGAAAAAGTTTATTTTATTTTTATTATTTTTTAAGAAAAATATTATTTTTTTTTACTTATAAAATTTAAAATAAAGTTAAAGGTTGGAAACAATAGGTGTCAAAACGGTTTTTCAATTTTATTTGCAATTTAATATGTTAAATAATATTTTTCAATTAAGGAAGAAGGCTTCTAAAAATAAAGGAATTTCATTTTCAGCCTACTTTGTGTTTCGCACATAATTGTTATATTGTGACAGATTAGTTTTTTGTAGAAGCTCATTGTTATTGAAGCCACTGTGATTATTTAAAATCAGTCTCTCATAAAATGGCTGATTATTCACCTAGAGAAATCGTGAATATTATAAAAGTTTTGGGCGAATGCCATGATGACTATCGGCGCGCAGCACGTCTTTATGCTGAGAGGTTTCCACAATTGCGTCATCCAAATCATACAAATATTAGGAGGCTCGTGAAAAGAACGGAAAACGGTTCTCTTAGAAGAAAACGTAGTAAAACTGGTCCTAAGATGCTCCCCTCATTGATAGCATTAGCTTCCGTAAATGAAGATCCACATACATCTACAAGAAAAATTCAGCGTCTTCATGGACTTCCTAAATCTTCTGCCAACAGAATTTTAAAACACCATAAATCACACCCATATCATGTTCATTTAACCCAACAAATTAAAGAAGATGACTACATCCGCCGACTTAATTTTTGCATATGGGCTACGAATCAAGTTAGAAGAGATCCCCTTTTTTTTAATCGCGTACTTTTTACCGATGAAGCAAAATTTGACAACATGGGTGGAGTAAATCTTCATAATGCTCATTATTATTCTGAAAATAATCCACATTGGCAAAGAGATCATAGATTACAGTGGCGTTGGTCTATAAACGTTTGGGCTGGAATAGTGGAAGAGTATCTTGTGGGACCATTTTTTTATGAAGAAAATCTTAACTAACATGTTTATTTGAATATAATTCAAAACGAAATGCCTACTCTTTTAGAAGATGTACCTCTAGATTTAAGACAGCGAGTGTGGTTTCAAGAGGACGGAGCTAGACACTGCCAGAATAGTTAAAACATTTTTACATAACCAATTCCCTAATATGTGGATTGGAATTGGTAGTGAAGTACACGAATGGCCAGCAAGATCTCCGGATCTTACAAAAATGGATTAAAAGATAAGGTTTATGAACGACCAACTACAACTAGAGAGGATATTATGATACGAATTACGGACGCTTTTCGAAGTATCACTCCTGAAATGTTAAGAAATGTATCATTGGCTTTTCGCACTCGAGTAAACATGTGTACTGAACAAAATGGAGGAATATTCGAACATCTTATTTAGACCAGCTCTCGTAATTTAAGAACAGATCCAAATATTATTTAAATGTATTAATTAATTACCTTTGACTTTATTTTAAATTTTATAAGTAAAAAAAAAACTTTTTTTAAATTTATTTTTTTTAATAAAGTAAAATAATATTTTTTACTAATCCTTGCCTTAATTTAAGCACTTTTTGACTCCTGCAAGTTTTCTTATAGACCTTTAGTTTTTTAGTATAACTATCGAAAATCCCAAAATTTGTGTTCATTTTGGTAAATATAGCGAAAAATAGAAATTTTAGAAAAAAAAGTTTCAACCAAAACTTTCTTATTATTTTCCCTTTTGAAAAAAAACTTTTTCCCATAAAACCCCCATAAAACCCCATAACAATTAAAAACCTATGGCACTATTAAATGTCCCCCTCGAGTCGCTACAATTTTTGTCTGAAACATTTTTAAGGAAATCGCTTCGTTTTCAAGATATTCAGCTGGATTAATTAAAATGGGACACCCTGTATAAACTTTATTTTCATATGTAAAATCTTTATAATTATAACTAATAAACAATATGAGTAAAGAAATATGTTTTTATTATTTTTTTTGCCGATACAACTAAAACACCTTTGGGGGCCCCCAAGTACTTAAAACCTGGCCTTTTCTCGAAATATTAGCACTTTTATTTTTTCACTTTTTTTTAAATTTTAATTTTTTTTTTTGGGGGGGTGACTTTTTTTTATCAGAGAATGAAATTCTAAAAGTAAAAGTCAAAATTCGACATAAAAACTTTTGCTGAGGATTGAATTTTTTTTACTAAATGTTTTAATAGGAGCATAATTAATTTTTTTTATAAAAATAATAAATTTTTAAAAACAAACTAAGTACATCAATCTATATCTAGATGAAGTTTTTAACAATTTTAAGTACTTTTGCATATTGTAAAGCCCAAAATTAAGATTTTTTGAAAATCTTCGTAGAGCAAAAATTTTTATAGTAGGTATAATAAAAAAATCGAAATTTAAACGTAAAATTAGTTTAAAAAATTGAATTATTTTAATTTAAAAAAAAATCGCAAATAATCAAACCTTTAGAATATAAACTTAAAAAAATCAATAAATATGAGTTATGTCTTATATTATTTGAAAAAAAATGCATTAAAATTTTATTTTTTGCAATAAATATTGTTCATATTTGTTAAACAAAAACAAACATAATATTAAGTAATCCATAAACTAGTTTTCTATTTTGGTAGATTATGTATTAAATATATTTGTTTGAAAACAATGTTACGGTCAAAACAAAACCCACTTATCTTGATTTTTTCAATTAATGAGTAACATAACATGACTCATTCATTTAATTACAAAATGAATTCATCCAGTAAACTTGAGTTTAAATTGAGCTGTTTGTGAGTGAGAATTGTGAGAAATAAAGCGATAACACACTTAGAATCAATATTTGTTTGTAATTATTACTACATCCATAAATTTTTGTAAATATTAATTTAAAATTTGTGGTTTTACTATAAAAGCTTTATCTGTAGTAGGCAACTTTTGATTGCTAATTACTGCAATTGAAAGCTTGCTTGGTTGCATACAATGAATTGCATTTTCAATAAATTGATCCCAGGCAGGTTTAGTTTCCATAAAAATAATAATATCAATTATATACCTAAATAAATTCCTTGAAATATTATTTTTAATCACAAAATTATTTAAAAATAAAAAACTTTTTTTTGGTTTTCAAAGGACCATGTTGGATTCTGGGTACAAAATCGATTTTTACTTACAGCATTCTTACTTTGCACACTTGTAGACAACTGAAATAACACGAATTTTCCAAAAAAAATTTGGTATATTATTATTAATGTTATCTTCCAAAAATATAAGTAAACTACATTTGCCTGACATTAGTTGTTGTTAGTTCCATTTTCAAACATAAGGAGATTCGAAGAGGAGACAAAAAATTATCCCAGGTCAGTGGAGGTTCCTTGAACATTATTAGCGAATTACCGATAATTAATGCGGACCGCTGAAGGGCAAAAACGTGATAATAATAGAACATTGCAGGCACCACGACATCTCCAGTTTTCCAAGTCAGATTTTGAAAAAAAAATCTGATTTATAAGCTAAATTACTTAGGCTACCATTTGAGAACTATTTATGTGTTGAAACTTTATGCAGAAATAATTAGAAGAGTCCAAAGTTAAGGTCGTTTTCTAGGTCATTATATTTTTTGCATGAATTGTGATTTTTTTTGAGTTGTCAGAATTTAGTAGAATAAGATTGAAATCTTCTAGAGTGGTTTTCATCTGAAGAGAACCCTGCTCAGAAATCAATGTTTAAGAATATTTAGGTTAACTTGGTTTATGATTGATGTACGTGATGATGTACTGTGGTCATCTGATTATCTGATACCATGTACTCCTGAGATAAAAATTAGACGATTAAACTAAACTTTTGACTTTATCCAAAACTGGTTCATTGGGAAGCTATAGACCATCAAAGTTCTTGAAATATTTCAATTTTTTTAAACTACTAAAAATTCGGTTTGAACGATCGGGATAAAATTTGATATGTGATTTTGTAATGAAAAAAAAAAGTATATCTTGATAATATGTTTTTACATTTAGACATTACGTAAGTGGTCAATAGTAGGCCATCAATATTCCCTTTGATGCCCAACAAAACCTCAAATTTTTTTCAAAATTTTAGCTAAAACTTCTGTACAAAATAATACTACTTTATGAAGCATTTTTTTTGATAAAGATAAAGTTGGTTAAATAGTTATATTTTGGTCTTGGTATGCAGTGTTTTTTTTTGTATAAACCTTTCAGCGAAGATTTTGATTTTTTTTAAGTTATGTTAAGCATAATAATTTTTTCTGCCTAAACTAAGGTAGATAGAAAAATTGTATCAAAGACAAAATTTTTTTATAATTACCCTGTTCAGATACAAATTAAATATTAAGCATTATTTTGGATGTTGATGACCTACTTTTGACCATTTACGTAACATGCAGAAGTAACAACATGTTGTCCAAAAAATACCTTTTTCCAGTATAAATTCATATATTACCAAAATTTAATCCTGATTGTTGAAACCGATTGCTAGTAATTTAAAAAAATCGTTTATTTTGATCTCGACAGTACATATTTGGTATCATTTTGTACAGGTCTTTCAGGGACACCCTGTATATCTGGTGGTGTACGTAAACTTCTACATACAGGGTGTCCCATTTTAATTAATTCAGCTGAATATCTAGGAAACTAAGCGATTTCCTTAAAAATGTTTTAGACAAAAATTATAGCGTTTCGAGGGGGACATTTAAAAGTACCATGGGTTTTTAATTTTTATGGGATTTTATGGTGTTTTTATGGAAAAACATTTTTTTTTAAATAGGAACCCATAATTTTTATTGTAGATTCGTAATCTTTGAACAATAATAAGCAACTTTTGGTTGAACAATTTTTTTAGAAAATTTCAATTTTTCGTGATATTCTCCAAAATAATTATCAATTTTGAGATTTTGGGTTCAGTTTTACTAGAAAACTAAAGCTTTTAAAGAAAAATCGCAAGAGGCAAAAAGTGATCTTTATGATGATCTTTGACCTTATCTTTAATTTTAATATTAAAAAAAAAAATTTACATTTTCGTAAAAAAATAATTTTTTTTAAATAAATTGAAAAAAAAAATGAAATAAATTTTAAAAACTTTTTACTGGTTTTTCTAAATCTTTACATTAATTTAAACACTTTTTGCCTTTGGGGATTTTTCCTAAAAAAAATTAGTTTTCTAGAAAACCTGAATCGAAATCTCAAAATGTCTGTTAATTTTGGCGAATATCATGAAAAATTAAAATTTCCTAAAAAATATTTTCAACCAAAAGTTGCTTATTATTTTTCATGGATTGTGAATCAATAATAAAATTTATAGGTTCCCATTTCCCCATAAAATCCCATAAAAATTAAAAACCCATAGCTCAATTATATGTCCCCCTCGAGCCGCTTCAATTTTTGTCTGAAATATTTTTAATGAAATCGCTTAGTTTCCAAGATATTCAGCTGGATTAATTAAAATTGGACACCTTGTATATTTGCCTTTTAGAAAATCACTCTTAAGATTTAAGAGCATCGGAAATAATAACAGGGAATAGAAAATTGATCCCACTTTCCTGGAGCCATTCTGAAACTTCTTTGCAAATTATCAGAAAATCGCCGATAATCATTGCGAATCACTAGAGGGCGCGCGAGTTTGGGAGGAAAATTTCTAAAAAATCATGAAATCGTTAGATTTTTAATTTTTTTTTGCAACCTCATACAGAATTAATTGGAAGGTAGTTTTAGGACATTATATATTTTTTGTAAATTCCTGATTTTTTTTTCATACGCTAGAATTTAGTTTAATGACTTTTAAATGATCTACAAAAAAATTATAATATACAGGGTGTCTAACTTTTTTTTCAGCAAAAATTTTTTTAGATAGTAAATGTTATTCTAAATAAAAAATTTCCCATGAACTAATATGTTTTTTTAACTCCTTAAAAAATTACAGCAATTTTAAAATTTCAAAAATGTTATAATTTTTGTGGGACACCCTGTATAAATTTTATTTAATTTTAATTTTTTTCATTTAAATCAAGATATACAAAATCCAAAGCATATTTTGTATATCTTTAACACGTTCACGCCGGCGCGTACCACCGGTGGCCCGCACTAGACTGCCTCATCGGGCGGCGCGTACCATCGGTGGCCCGCACTAGACTGTCTCATCGGGCGGCGCGTACCATCGGTGGCCCGCACTAGTCTGTCACATCGGGCGGTGCGTACCATCGGTGGTACGTATTTGATTGTGTTAAAAGAATGAAAATTTTACGCAAATTCATCAAAAACATTTATTTTTAAGCATAATTAATAACGTATAATATACATAACTTTTGTTCAATAACATAAACATAATAATTCGATATTATAAATACATATAACTCAAATTCCATAAAAAATAACATAAAAATTCAATATTATTTATTTTATAACTTCATTATTCATTATTTATTGTTTTTTGTGTAATTTGTTAAAACATTTCAAGCAAAGTGCTGGTTGACCTTTGCACTGCCCACAATACGTCTTAACTTTTCTAGTTTTGTTAGTGGCATACTCTCTGCCCTTTTTCTTGGACAAATTTTTATAGCATTCCGCGTATACAGGTGTGAGCAAGCAACAATCGTGCGCCGCCAGATGACGCGCAACACGAACATGTGCACCGCCAGTTGCAGCGCAGCATGAATTATAGCGCCGTCTCACAGCGAAAAACATGAACATCGGCGCCGGCGTGAACGTGTTAAGCCAATAAGATGCAAAATTTTACCAAGGAAAATTTAACCTCGTCATTCACTTATTTTTAATACAGCCAATAATGTTCAAAAAAAACCAATTTGGCAAAGAAAAAATCCCAATAATAATTGATTTAAATAAAAAAAATATAATAAGAAAAAATATTATACAGGGTGTTCCATAAAAATCATGAAAATTTATCAATTTTAAAATTGTTGTAACATTTTAAGGAGTCGAAAAAACATAATAGTTGATAGGACATTTTTTGTTCAGAATTACATCTACTATCTAAAAAAAAATTTTGCTGGAAAAAAAGTGAGACACCCTGTATAAAAATTGTTTTTGCACTAGGATATATGGCTGCAGATTCTGGTCAAAATTAAAGGTCTCTATTTAGAAAAAAAACAAGGTAACCATGGAAATTGTCCATTACAACCCATATAACAAATTTAAATTTAAAGGCCTGTAAACTTAAATGATTTGACCAGAATCTGAGTATAGGACGTCATTCTTAAATTGTTTTAAAATTAAAACTGATTTCACAAAAATTCGCTTGAATTCCGAACAAGTGTTTTGTGGGTAATTTTGGGTGATTTTCTTTTTAATTTTAATTAAATTTAGAACTGCGAGGGTGTATATGTAAACATTTCCAAACAATAAAGAATAAAGTTTATTTTCCATCAGAACATGTGTTTGATGGATAATAAAAATTTAACGAGTCTTGGCAATGAAAATGAAGCTGAAATCTAATCTAAGCGTTTTATTATCTTTTAACACCAAAATGTACTTAAATTAATACCACTTTTAAGAAATTCGGCATGTGTAGAAAAACATAAATCACCTACTTGTTTGAAAATGAAGAATATTTAAAGAGAAAATAATATCTAAAAAAATGAGTAAATGGTAAATTAGTGGATTAAATAGAAGAGAATAGAGGTGACTTTTACAGGTGTGGTTTTTGTAGGAAATTAGCTAAAAGCTTTCTTTAAAAGCCATGCAAGTTTTATGCGACAATTAAGCCGGTTCGGATGTTACTTTTCTATATTTAGAATTTATTGGAAATGCAATTTGTGTTAAAACGGCATTAATTTAAAAAGGAGCGAACTTTTCTAGATGGAAAATGGGTATATCGATTTTATTTTCCTAGCAAATTTTGCAAAGTTCATTTCATGACATTTACGCCTAATTTAATGCCTCATAAGCAATTAAACTACTAAAAGCACACGTGAAGATAATTTCCAAATTTCTCTCAACATAAATCTTCAAATTGTCTTCTTTGTGTATGTGCGTTATTCCGACTTAATACGTAACGTAATGGTTTGTATGAATTACTTCTATAAATTAGTAAGATAATAAAGATTCAAGATTATTAGCAGTTTATTACTGTTTATGTTGTTTTATCCATTAAATTAGATAAAAATTTATCATTGCAATTTTAATGTTTACTTTCTTTGATAAAGAGATACTTATCAAAAACTACATAAAATTATGAAAAGTACAAACTTTTTTTATCAAGTTTAATAGTTCCGATATGAATACCGGGTGTCCACGAAACTAGGACCACCCGGACCACCCTTATAATTTCTTTATTTATGAAAATATAAATTTGAAATTTTACTATGTGATATGGCATAAGAAATAGTATATTGTAATACACGTGTGGATATGATCCAAATATCGCACGCAGGGCGCGGTTTGGAGCACGAGCCGTAGGGCGAGTGCTCCAAGCGTCCGAGGGCGATATTGGATCCATATCCACACACGTTTTACAGTATGCTTTTTCTACGACCAAAATAATAATTATTTTAGATTGTAATTACATGAACAGAAAACGTAAGTAAAAGATTAGGGATAACGCGGCTCGTTAGGTTGGTAGTTGTTATTTTTGACTTTGACAGATAAAATGACGTCTAACGTTGAATGATTTTGTTAATTTCATCGATGTTTTTATTGAAATATGTTTTATGTGAAATCGTGACGAGAATCGTGGAGTTATTACAAATAAATATGCAGATATGTAGTATGTAATACATTTTTTTAAATATTAATTACGCTTTCACATTAATTATCAACATAACCTTTAATTTTACAAACTTATTTTTTAACAAATGTACAGTTGTAAAAATTACAATATTTATAAATATTTGTTTTTTCTAATTCTTCTATACTACTGTCTCTTTCTACGGTATTGGAACTACTTTGGATGGTCTGCGATGGAACTAAGTTTAAATTAAAAGTAGTTTCTTTATTAATTGTGCTCGAGCCTTGTGGTTCTGGATATGAATGACATTCAGCCGATGTTGAAGGTTCTTCCAAACAATGTTGAATCGAATTGTGGATGGTTTTTCCAATATTTTGTTTCTTGCTTAGTGATTGCTCAACATATGTCTCCATAACTGTCGTCGACTTCCATCCACCAAAGTTTTTTACGGTCAGAGTGTCTCCGCCAGCATCGGCTAAAATGGAAGCTCCTGACCGACGAAAAGAATGACCTGTGTATAAATCGTAATCAGGTAATTCCAAAAATTTGGCAATTTCTTTTGGTTGATTCCCAATTTTGTTTATGCCTACGACTTGATTAAAACATTTTCCGTTTTGATAATTTAGCAAGAATTCGGGTCTATTGGGGCGAAGATTAATGTATTTTTTACAAATTTCATAAAAATTGCCCGAAATTATAAAGTTTCGATCTACTTTTGTTTTTGTATCAATTAATTTAACCAATAACTCATTCCCTAAATCACGAATATTATTAATTTCCAATTTTTTTAGTTCCTGCCTTCTACATCCACCAGATATTCCGAAGATTAAAACTACCTACAAATTTAAGGAAATTGCATTTAAAAGAAGAATGAAAACGCCATGCTTGAACTTACCTTTGTGAATAAATACTTATTGTCCGGAGCTTTATCCAAAAATTGCTTTATTTGTTCTTTAGTTAGAATTTTTGATTTTTTAGTTTTATATCCTGATGATTTTGATTTTAAAAATGATTTTAATTTTAAAAATTTTGAAATGTCAACATCGTTTTTTATTAATAGTGTTGATCTTAGCATCGAGTATTTTACCCATAAGGTACTGGGTTTAAACGTTTGAGAAAGTTTTTGCATATACGCAAGCATTACATTCTCCGACACGACCTTAATTTTATTTTCAATCGTCCATTGCATAAATTTTTTATAAGTATGTTCATACTTAAAACGGGATTTATCTGGCAACAATTCATTACTTGTAGCCTCTGCTACTTTCCGGATATCTGGGGGTGTACATGTATCTTCTTCAGAATCCGAACTATCCATTTTAATCGTAATTTCTTCTAAATTTTTACAAATTTGTATGTATTTATTTATATGATAAGTTTTAATGCTGACTTACCTATGTATTTATATGTAATCAACAAATAATAAAGATTATAGTTATAACAATTATTCACGAAATTGGTTTGCTTAAAAACAAAGTAGCATTTGAATTTAAATAATATGACAGATGGCTATGTTAAAAGCTGCGTTCGTTTTACTACGAAATCCATTGACGTTTAGATAGTCTATGATCATAAAGCTGTTTTAAATACGAATTTAATTTCAATCACTTGAATTTATAGTTTTCAAAAATTAGGTAAATTAAAATTTTTTACATTAATATTTTAAATTATTGTGATATTTTGATATTTAATGAATAATGACATCATGAACTTGGGGACATTTTTTCAGTTGGCCAAACTGATTTTCATAACGCACGGGTGTGCGTTAAGTGGCACATAATGCTTCAGCTTGTCATATCATTAAGTGACCTATATTTGGTAGGGAGTAGAAAAACGTATTTATTGAACTAAAAAAATTTCACTTCCGGTTTCACCGGAAATTACATCGACTTATTTTAAATGTAACACCCTATTTTTTATCATTAAAAACTGGTAAGTTCTAAGTATATGGTTTGTGACAAAAAAACATTTTGTATAAAATTTGATGAAGTTTTGAGTAAACTGAAAAAAGATTTAAGGAAAATTATTGAGATGTTAATAGAGGGTGTCTCTGATGAATAAATGTGCCAAATTTTTTTGGAGTGATAGAGGGAGCATTTTTAAAATTATACAGTGCGGATATAAAGTAAATCCCCCCCTGCTCTCTTTTGAACGTTTATGTTTTTGATTCTGAAAATTTGTCCACTGAGGACTCAAATCGCGAACTTTCTAACAAAGGTATTTTTGATTTTGTGGAACTTCCGGTTATACCGGAAGTGGATGGCAACTTTCTTATTTTAAATGGAACACCTAGTACATTTTTGCATTTTCGTGTTCTCCATAAAAATACCTTTAAATTGACCTAGCATAGTGTCGTCTACGATTAATACTTTCGGAATTACGCCCATTCGAAAAATCGCATTTTTATGCAACTTCATTTACATCGGGAGGGGAAAATTAACGAACTTAAGGTTAAACATAATTTTGTTTAAATTTAATGTTATTAACTTAATTGCAAAAGAAAATCATTTAAAATAAGGAAGTTGGGGCAGTTGGCTCCAACTTCCGGTGTAAATGAAGTTGCATAAAAATGCAATTTTCAAATGGGCGTAACTCCAATAGTATTAATAGTAGAGCACACTACGCTAGGTCAATTTAATGGTATTTTTATGGAGAACACGAAAATGCAAAAATATACTGGGTGTTCCATTTAAAATAAGAAAGTTGCCATCCAATTCCGGTATAACCGGAAGTTCCACAAAATGAAAAATACCTTTATTAGAAAGTTCGCAATTAAATTCTTTAGTGGACAAATTTTAAGAATCGAAAACATAACCGTTCAAAAGTTAGCAGGAAGGGATTTTCTTTATGTCCGCACTGTATAAAGTATTGTCCGGAAATGCTTTTTTTAAAGTTATACCACTTTAACATTTTTCAAAAAGTATGTTTTTGTAAATGGAATACCAAGAGATGGCATTTTAAAACTAAAATTGACTTCTCAAAAAAATTAAATACAGCAGTTACGAATTTTGTTCCAAACTTTATCATCACCCTGTATACATTTAAGGGTGGTAAAAGGTGTAAAAATATATCCAGGGGCGTTATATTTGGGGGTGTCACTAATCATATCACTTGATCATATATTTTGTCTTTAGGTTTTTAATAATTCTAAAACTACTGGAATAATAAAAATTGAAAATATCTCGGAAAAACTAGAAATACATTAAATATTCCAATTTTTTGTAAAAATTTATCTACGGTATCTGCCAAACGGAAGTGGGGCACAAAATAATTACGAATAATCAGTCATTTATTTGTGTCCTACTTTTGTTTGCAATAAACCGTATCTACAATTTATTTTGGCTTTAGTTTTTATTTTATTGTAATCAAAGGATTGGAAAAAATATAGTCCTGTAATTTTTTGGTCGAGTAAATAGAAAAAGTTAGAGATCTAAGATCTAAATAAAAAACGGCAAAAACTAAGCAGTGACATAAAATGTACATTCAACAGTTTATGTAATTTTTAAATAAACTACATACTAGTAATTTTATGTAAACTTGAATTTAAGTAATTTAGACGCAAAAAATCTAAAAATTCAGCCCAACGTAGAAAAATTTTATATTTGTCTGAAAGTAAAAAAAAATAATTCTTCCTTTTGTATACATTTTTTTTTTAAATAAATTTATTTATATATCAAATTAATTAAAATAAGAAGAGGCGAAAGGGATTAATTCTTTTTTATCTGTATATTATTATTTTTGAAATTCAGATTTTAGTTCTTTAATAGAAAACGAATGAATAGGTAGTATTTTTGTCTTTGTGGAGTAAACCAAAAAATTTTAAAGAAGCAAAAAAAAGGGCTCGCTTTAGCTGTTTTAGAAAATTTGATAAAACAGAAAGTGATAACATAATTTTTTGTATTATTTTTTTCTTATATGTATACAGGGTGCCCAATTTGACGTTGGACTCTATGGGTATCTTTATTATTATTGGAGATAGAAAGTCGGTTAAATGGACAAAGTAGTAGAGATTTTTTCGAATATTAATTGTTCATTTACAAAAAATTTGAATATCCCATCGTTCCAACGCTATCTTGAAAAAACAAGAAAATGCAATTTTTTAAATATGGCTATAACTTCTTTATTTTCTGTGGTACCAAAAAAGTTTTTTGACATAATACAGACATTTTTTTGTTTACAATGCAGTAAAACAAATAAATATTTTTTTTCGCTAACGGATTGACCGGAAATGAACCAAACTTATTTTTTCTTATGGCAGCCATATTGGATTTACACATATTCGGAATCAGTATTTTTTTCTGAGTAATTTGGTATACCATATGTCATATTTAAAAAAAAATTAAATTATTTGATTTTACAAACTAACATTGGACTTGAAGAGATGTAAATTGTCAATAACATAAATATAACTATTTAAAATATTAAATGTAAAATAAATCTTAACACATATGTATTGACAGTTTACATCTATTCAAGGCCATTTTTGGTTAGTAAAATAAAATTATTTCTATTTTTTTTTAATATTATATATGATATATCAAATTACTCAGAAAAATACACTAATTCCGAATATGTGTAAATCTAATATGGCTGCCATAAGAAAAAAATGAGTTTGGTTCATTTCCGGTCAATCCGTTGGCGAAAAAAAAATATTCATTTGTTTTACTGCATTGTACACAAAAATTGTCTGTATTAAGTCAAAAAAAATTTTTGGTACCACCGAAAATAACGAAGTTATAGCCATATTTTGAAAATCGCATTTTCTTGTTTTTTAAGATAGCGTTGGAACGATGCGATATTCAATTTTTTTGTAAATGAATTATTAATATTCGAAAAAATCTCTACTACTTTGTCCATTTAACCGACTTTCTATCTCCAATAATAACAAAGATACCCATACAATCCAACGTCAAATGCGACACCCTGTATATGTTTGTTGTATTTTTAGAACTTAATTAATAGTACTTATTTTTCTAAATCTCATAAAAAAAGCACTTACAACAAAAAAGGCTTCGCCAAGTTGTTATTTTAAGCATTTTTTTTCAAAGTAATACAATACAACATTTAGTTCCCTTAAAATTTTTTGGATTACCCCACAAAGATAAAATTTACAACAAATGATAGCTGAAAGATTCTTGAATACACCAAAATAGGTTTTCCCTAAGAATTTTTTTTAACGAAACTATTCATTATACAAATTTTATTTTTATACAGGGTGTTTTTAAAATGGTGGTCTTGGGTTCGTGTGCTTATACTACAAGTAAAAAAAAAGAAAAAAGTTCTAATAAACATTTTTATAAAACTCAAATGCTACCGAGATACATGGTGTTAAAATTTCTTTTTAATTTTGTTTATTTTCTCTGGAACGGCTAAATAAAAATTTGGCTATTACATTTGTCTTAATTTAACAATCCAGTGACGTAGAAACGAGTTAAGGTGCCCCCTTTTTTGAATTTATTTCGTACGCCACTGCAAAATTTTAAGATTTTTTGAAATTCTCATTCAAGTTTACACAAAAAAGTATACTTGCTAGATTTTGATAGGATTAGTGGAAATTCTGTAATTTAAAATTTTATGGTCCAGTGAACTTGCTAAAATCATAGTAATTTTCAAAATTTCAAACACAATTAAATAAACAAAATTAAGATTGATAACAGAATTGGGTTAATATAATTATAATAAAGTTGGATACAAGAAGTTTACTCAAGAGTTTTACTCAACTATTTAAAATTGATAACTCTGAGTTGGACACTAAGTTGGTGTTTTAAATAAATAAACAAGTCAGAAACACTATTTTAAATTTTATAATAATTGAATAAGGACAGCCATTTTGAAAATTTTTCTAAAATTTAAAATTGAGTGTTTCTGACATGTTTTTTTTATTTAAAACATCAAAAAATGTCATAGTAAGAGTTTTTAGATATAATTCTTCTTATTTGAATTTAATTTGTTTCAATTTTGGAAATTTGTTTCATTTTTAAAATGGTACCTACTGGATTATAAAACGCTTAATTACTGAAATGCCACTAATCCTATCAAAATTTAATAATTATAGTTCTTTATGGCAAATTTAATGAAGATTTGAAAAATTCCAAGAAAACTGTAAAATTTTGTATCTACGCCGCTGGATTATTAAATTAAGACAAAAGTAATAGCAAAGGTGGTTATCCAGGAGAAGTACTCACCCCTAAAATTTTATTAATTTTCTTTCATTCAGCAGATCCAGGGAAAATAAATAAGTAAAAATAAAAATAATTTTCAACACCCTGTATGTCAGTAACAGTTGTTATTTTTACGTGTATTATAAGCACACGAACCCATTACCACCATTTTATAAACACCCTGTATAATATAATTCTACATATTTTTATTTATAATTGGTAAGTTTTTTTATACGCAATAGCTAAAAAATGGCGGTGATCTACTTGTTTTCTTAACGTCCTTTTTTTATTAAGGAGCTTCGTGGAATTTCCCTTTTAGCACTTAACTCGAAGTTTGCATAATTTTAAATAAAATATTATGGTTTTGATAAAAAACTAAAAATACTTTTTATCCAGTTTAAAATTAAAAAAATGGCTACAAAAATTTAAAAAATATGCATTAAAAAGGTACCTTCAACTTTTCTTTATTTTATTGGAATAGAAATATTAAAATTTTCAAAATTCCGATATAAGCTTTTTTAAAATCAGGACATGTTCTAGAAAATCATTTATTGTAAATCAAAATACAATTTTTATTTTAGTAATTTAATTAGACAAAAGGGACAAAACTCTATTTTTTATGCCTATTAATTAAATTGAAAAGTAATGACAAACCATTCTGATTAATATTATGAGTTTTTTTAAACGAAATTCCTAGGAAGGTCTTATAAATTTTGGCCTGACATGATTCATGATTTAAAATGATGTGTTTTTATTTATTTATAAAATTATCTTATTACTCATAGTATAACGATAAATAAATACTTCAATTTCAAAGGATCGGTAATATTATCCATTAAAATACAAATACAAAAATTGTATGATAAATTGCATTTTTAAGATATTGAAAACCCTCCACTAGTATTCTGTTCGTGTCTTTTGTTTTTATTTGAGTTTTTCCAAAAATGTTGATAAAAGTATGGGACAAAAAAGTTAAAATTGGCTATATTATTTAAAATTGAAATTGAAATATTTGTATGTTTACTTCTTACTTCGCACAAAAAAAGGTACAAAATCATTCTTAAGTAAAAAAATTTATTCGATTCTTCATAAGGTATTTTTCCTAAAAAGTGGGACACCCTGTGTAATTTACTATTTTTTATTATCAATTTTTTTTTATTTAAATTCACTTTTCTATAAATTTGGCTTAAACTAAATTGAAAAAATCATATAAAATGTACCTTATACTGGTTGAGCTAATTTTAGTCGCAAAACTTAAAACAATTTTGAAATTTTATTTTTTTAACTTCTTAAAGATTAAAAAAAAAGTAGTTCATTGGAAAGTTTATATTTATAATACTACCTACATAATTTTTGCTGTAAAATATGGAACACCCTGTATAATTTTTAAATTTTATAAAAAATCAAATTTTATTTATTTTTCTCAGTTGTAAAAAATAATATTTTTCGTTGAAATAAATTTCAAAGATAGTATAATTTTCGTTGATTGCTCGTTTTTGAATCTGCAGTACCTTGAAATTTTCTATTTAGCAGAGAAGTTGAAGGCCAGTTATTTGTAGAAAATCCTCTTCTCCTTATATTTGTACTTGAAATTATTCCTCTTATGGCATATACATATAGCACTTGTAAGATATACCTAATCCAATAGTTGGCATCCTCTTTATTTCACCAGAGATTTCTTACATTGGTGCTAATTCACTCTTACTTTTAGCAGAGGTTTATTCAAAAGTTTTCTTTTTTTACTTAAACCCAAACAGTTTTACATTGAAAATACCAGCCAATGTTAAGATTTTACCTGGGATTTTACTGAATTGATAATCAAAGCTTTAGATCTTGAAATTACATAATTTTATTGAAAGAGTTGCGATTTAATAAAAAAAATGTTCCCACAACTCGTCAAAAATTTGAAGAAGTAATTTTATTCAGAATTTTGATAGATATGTACATCTTAAAAGACCTAGTTTTTTTTAAAGTTGGAGTTTATGTTCCATCAGATTAATAATGTTGCGTCCAATACTTATACCTGGAATTATTTTTTTATAGTATTATGTTTTTTTGAGTTTTCTTTAGTTTTACTGGTTTTACTAACATTTTGTTAAGGAACACTTTTTAAGGTATGATTATTTAAATTATGGGCCTAGGTGGTTTACATTTGTGAGAGATTTTTTTGAGTTTTTGTAAAATTTACATATTAAAATATTTCTGTTTTTTTTTTCGGTTTCAAAATAATTCGTGGAAATGAAATAAAAATGTTTTTCACCCGATTTAAAATAAGCTGAAAAAAATCGTTTTGGAAGCATTTTCTTATTATGATTTTCGTTAAATCCGATAATCCAAACAAATTATAAAATTTCGCAATTTAATTCTTTCTTTTCTATTTTAAAACCCTAAGGTTCGTGGGATTTAATTAAGTCAACATGACTAATGGAAACAATCTGTCGTGTTTTCGAAGCCCGATTTATTTACCTCGGCCACTTTTTTGGCTATTATTGGAACAATTCGCTTTGATCGATATTTTAGACAAGGCGAAAATTAACTCACTGAGCACAGATACAACAAACACGTCGAAATTGCGTCACATTTAAATTTATTCGGGTTTTGCATCAATTAGAGCGGTGATAACTAAAAAGCTAATTTTAAAAGCGTCATCCCAACATTATGTCGGATTTTACATTAATTTGCTTCTTTACAAATTACAAATAGTAAATAACTTATGATTTATTTAGAAAAAATGGATTTTGAAGAATTTACACGAATGTTTTTAAAGATATGCTCTGATTATTGTAAATACAATTTTTCATACACTCACATCTTACTAAAAATAATAGCCCATCACTTCAAATTAACTGGAACAATAAAAAACTAATTTCATATAACTAATCTTATGATAAAAAATCTTCATATTTGGTTCTTAGCCACTGAGTTCTCAAAATTAAAAGGACACTGATACAAATTTTGAGCAAAATTTATTTTTAAATTTAAAGCATCCTTATTAATATGATTGGCTTCCTCTTATCTCCTTATTATGTGACTTTTGAGATACTCACTATACATATTTTTTTGGTACAATGAGTAAAATACCAAAGGCAGATTTTTTGGTAACTTTCTCTATACACTCAATAGAATTATAAAAATAATAAATAAAATTTGGGATTTTATGAAATAATTTGTTGAACAAAATTGGAAAGACAACATCAAAACAATAAGTAACGTGTAAAGTTCGAATAAACATACATATGTTCGATTTCGCTTCGTAAGGATGTTACAGCTCTTTAAAGGTGCTGATAAAAAAGTGGTTTTTGGTAATTTCTTTCAGTAAAGTTTCTAGATAAGCATTCAAATTTGGAGTAGGTATCACCAGACTTATTTTCATAATATTTTTTTAAATTTTTTACTTCCTTGTTAATTTTTATTGAATAAGTTTTTTTTTTCAAAATAGTGTTTTTGAAATAATTTACACAAAAAAAGATGCTCTTGTACGAATCCGTTAAAAATCGTGAAATTAGTCAAACGGTTAAAAACAAATAATATTTATTTGTATACTTATTTAAAATTCTTGATTTTTAAAAATTGTCAAATACATATAAATACAGAGGGATGCACAAAAAACGGCCAACGATGTAGCTTTGTTATTTCTTATCCGATTTTAATAAGTGATATTTCAAATTAAATGGTTTTAAGAATACAACTACCAGATAATAAAAGATTAATTTTATTTTTGAAAACATCAGAGGAGGAGGAGGCAACTTTTTTTTTTCAAATGGCAACATATTTTTTTCGATTGAGAAAAATTATAAACAAAAATAACCAATTATACCAATAATTTTTTGTTTAATTTTTTTATTATTATTTTTTTTTAAATTTAATTCAATTGTTTTTTTTTTGTTTTTGCGTTTTGCGTTTTTTATTTTTTTAAATTTTGTTTTTTAATTCATTATTAATAATTTTTAGTTTATTAATATTTTCTTAATTTATTAATAATAAATTAAAAAACAAAATTTAATAAAATAAAAATTAAATTAAGAAAAAATAATAATAATAAAAAAAATTAAAAAAAAATAAGAAAAAAAAAATTTTAAAAAATAATTTAAAAAATATATTGGTATAATAATAAAAAATATGTTACCTTTTGAAAAAAAAACTAGCATCCTCCTCCTCTGATGTTTTCAAAAATAAAATTAATCTTTTATTATCACATAGTAGTATTATTCAAACCATTTAATTTGACATATCACTTATTAAAATCGGATAAGAAATAACGAAGCTACATCGTTGGCCGTTTTTTGTACACCCCCCTCTGTATGAGGAATTAAAAATTATAACTTGACCAAACGAGGAGGGGGCAACTTTTCTTTTTCAAACGGCAACATATTTTTTTCGATTGAAAAAAATCATTAACAAAAATAATGTAAACCAATTGTACCAATAATTTTTTTTAAATTAATTTAAAAAAAAAATTTTTTCTTATTTTTTTTATTATTAATTTGTTTTAATTTAATTCAATTATTTTTTTTCGTTTTTGAGTTTTGAGTTTTTTTATTTTTTTAAGTTTTAATAAATAAATTTTATTAAAAATTTTTTTTTTCTTATTTTTTTATTATTATTAATTTTTTTAATTTAATTCAATTATTTTTTTTCGTTTTTGAGTTTTCAGTTTTCAGTTTTTTTTATTTTTTTAAGTTTTAATTAATAAATTAAAAATAGATTAATTTATATTCCATTTTTGGACTGAATCATTGGTGTATTAAATTATCGTTTTTTAAAAATCACTCTGTTCCTTTTTTACTTTTGCAACTTCATCCCTCTAAAATGTAATTTTGAAAAAGGAAGGAATTAGGATTGCTACAAAAATTGAAAATTTCTATGGTTTCAGGGCTTGGAAAATTTTATTTGTGAAGTTGGGACAGTTTTGGGCCCTGGAGGAAGTGAATGTAGCAATGATACATATCTTTATTAGATAAGGGTAAAAATTTTGCATTATTTTTCGAATTGAAAGGTGGTGTAGGCGCAAGAGCCCCTGCCCCTTCCTGACGTCTATGGTGATTGGTGATAAAGTTCGTAAAACTTACAAGTTCAACTATAGTAAAAATATCAAAATTATAGAAACCAAATAAGTTGGTTCTCAATTTTATTAAAGAAAATTTATCATTTCTTCAATATACAAAAATTATTAATAATACTCCCTCCGTCCGGAAATATCGTATACATTTTCAGCTATTTTGTTGTCCGAAAATAAGATATACATTTTTAATTTAAGTAATTAGAATGATTTTTTTTTAAATATTATAATAATAAATTTGTAGTATAACAAAAAATACTGAAAAAACAACTTAAAGTCCTTAATTTTCCACAATTTCTTACATTTAGAAAACTTATCAAAAATATGAATTAGAAAATTAGGTAATAAATGGAACTTAGACTATTATTTTTACGCTAATAGTGTCTAATGTTAATTTATAATTATTGATTATTTTGAAATTGACCAATTTTAAAACCTGGGAAACTTTTTGGTCAATCCCAGACTTCATGAAATTTTTTTGACCAATCTAAAAATTTTACTCAAAAATTCGGAAGTTTCTGTAGACAAGCTATGTAGTATTTCCATAATTGTGAAAAAGAGACGGTTTTTCCTCCAAATTAATAAGAAATTTTAATTATTTTTTTAGAAATTTAATACTTTACAAAGTAATACATGTTCAAGTTTTTTACAAAACTATACCGGGTTTCCACGAAACTAGGGCCACCCATGTAATTTCTTTATTTATGAAAATTAAAATTTGAAATTTTACTAAGTTATATGGCATAAAAAAAATGCATTTATTGAATTAACAAAATTTTCAATTTCTCTTCCGGTTTCATCGGAAATTATATCAACTTATTTTTAATGTAACACCCTATATTTTTGTATAATAGTTATTATTATACGCATTGGTATTTTTGTGACAACATTTTTTTTCTGAAATTTAAAAAAAATGTTGGATTTTTTGGTTAATTTCTTTTTAATAAAATCTATTAAAAATACTCTTAAATAATTTAAATACGCAAATTAAATGGTAAATTATGAAATTCATTAGGCAGTTTTTGAAAATCATGCCTTATGAAAAATAAAGATTTTCGCAAAAAACGCATTTTAAAAATTATAAAAATTAATTTCTCAAAAATGACCGCATGAATTTCATAATTTACAGTTCCAAAGATTTTTTTGAAAGTTTAGAAAAAAATTGTTTTTGTCATAAACATACTTAGAACTTACCAATGTGTAATAATAACTACAAAAATAGGGTGTTACCTTTAAAATAAGAAAATTGATATTATTTCCGGTAAAACCGGAAATGAAATTGATTTTTTTAAATTCAATTAATGTGTTTTTTATGCCATATATTATAACATAGTAAAATTTCAAATTTTTATTTTCATAAATAAAAAATTACCGGGATTGCCTAGTTTCGCGTTTCGTTGACACCCGGTATTATGAAAATTCTTATTTTTTCACACAAATTCGTTTAGAAGATATTTTGGAAATAAGAAATTTTCAGATGATAAAATTTTAAAATTTTGGAACTTAAAATCTGAACTACAGTAAGTTTTCGAAGGTTGTATGCAGGAAATTTCAAAATTATAGAAACCAAAGTTGGTTCTTGATTTTAGTAAAGGAAATTTATCATTATGAACTTTAAACATAAATTTTTATTTATTTTATCTTCAATAGTTAGTAATTAAAGTGTTTAATCAATCACCCTGTACAAAGTTATATTTTTCTTAAAACGTTACAGGGTGTAAAAAGTCATTTCTCTGTTATACGTCATTTTTTTATATACATTCACATATCGTCCATCCGGAAGAATATCCAAATATCTCGATTTCTATTAATCCTACGATAAAATTATTTATTATTAATCTTGTAGAGCATAAAATTTCCTACAACTTTTGTTTGAAACTTTTTTTTGTAGGGTACACTTATTTTTAGTTAAAGTAGCGTCCTATACATAGAGATTTTGCTTAATTTTGCTACATAGCGAAGTGATTCTTTTTTAGTCGTAAAGCGGACCTTGAAAGATTTCAGAAAAGGTGTATTACATGACAGTGAAATAGAATTTGAGGGGTTGATTAGACCGAAAAGCTTCAAAAATTGCGACTTTTTTAAATGAGACATTAAAAAAATTATATTTTCGTTACTTTTTCAAAATTATGTGTCGGTTTTTGTTCAAAAAGTAGATTCAGCAGAGTTTTTAAAAATGAAAATCCGTTAAAAAATGGCCGGACTGGAGCCGTCCACCCTTAAATTAAAAAATTCTGCTTTATTTTGCCAACCCCTTCTAGTATAAAAACAAAAATTAGCCTATTAGCTGTAAAAGTTATTCTTTTTAAGGGGAATTAAGTAAAATTTGAAATTTTTTAAAAATTGTGGGCGCCAGTGGTACAACTGTCCGACCGCGTTTGTGCGAATTTTTGAACATTTTACGTTCGATTTTTTTTTAAAGCAAAGGGAGAAAATTTAGAGGTGTCGATTTTTTTGATTATAAATATTAATGTAATAAGCAAAATAAAAAATATTACACCATAATATCCAACCCCTATCAAAAGTTACGAATTTTTAAAGTCCGCGCCGTAAAAGCAAAAAAAAATCGAAATGCAAATTTAATTCATTATAAAAAATGAAGATATCAAAAAAGGGGCTCAGATGGCCATAATGACGGGTATCTACTTTTTAAATTAAAAACCCGCTATTTTTTTGCACCTGGCCATCCTCAAACATAAGGGGTACAGTTTGAGCACTTTTGCCGCACGAAAAAACGCTAAATTTGTACACTTCGCGTCTCGGCGCCGGGGCGCCACACCGTTGCACCTGGAGACTTAAAAATGGCCACGGTCTATCCCCAGGATGTGAGAATAAAAGGAGCCAAATTTCGTCGCTTCCCTTTAAGACCAGACGGGGCTGCGATTGTTTAAAGTTGACGCCGGCGAAAACTGGAAAAAAAGTAAGAAAAATCGAAGGACTTTGGAATTTTTTTTCAGTGTTAGAGTGCTTTGAAAAATTTTAAATTTGAACCTCGCTTAGAATCTACATCCCTCTTCACGATGTAACCGGAATTTTTAAAATCTGACGAAAAAAGCTACCCTTTCTCGTGGGTCCGCGCAGAAAATGTCCGAATTCGGGATAAAAATACAAAAGGGGTCGTATCTCTGCCCCCTTAATAGATAGGTCCGGGCCATCGTCTTCAGAATCGGGTCCTCCATAACATACTAAAATTTGATGCGATTCGGGGGTGAATTTCGGACACCGAGGGGATGAATTCGATTTTTCGTTTGCGCTGGAATAACTTTTTTCTGGGTTGTCCGATCGAAAAGGGATATTTAAACCTTTTTCTTAAAAATTTCTCCTCCGTGCACAAACAAAATTTCAAGTCTCTACGAAAAAAAATACCTTCTCCATTTCAAACCCTATTTTCATTCATCTGTAGTATGTATAGGACATTCGCGCCACTTTAACTAAAAATTAGTTCATCCTACAAAAAAAAGTTTCGGACAAAAGTTATAGGAAATTTTATGCTCTACAAGATTGATAATAAATAATTTTATCGTAGGATTGATAAAAACCCACAACTCGGGACTCTTTAGATCCTAAATGTACATGATTTAAGCTACAAATAAGCCGAGTTTCATTAACTCCGCAATTTTTTCCTTATTGAAACCTACTTTTACTAAAAAGTAAAAAAAAAATCAAAAAATAAAAGCCGAGTACTGGTTATGGGATATTATTTTTTTTTGTAAATTAAAAATTAATAGTATATTATTCAACGAGCGAGTAATGATAGCCATTACTCACGAAGACCGAAATTGCGACACGAGCCGGCAGGCGAGTGTCGTAAAAGGTCTGAGTGAGTAATGGCTATTTAATCGCGAGTAGAATACTATACTTTATCTACGACGATATTTTACTTTTAGATTTTCCTATGTATTATTGTCATTTTGCTGGCCGCTATTTTCATTAAACACCTATGTTTACTCTATATTTTTGTTCTATGGCGTAAAATTAACAGCCCAATTTAACCTCTAAAATCACCTGACTCCTAATTATATTTTTAATGTTTCTCCAATCCATAAAGGCTCTGTATGCTATATTATACCTGTCTTTTGATTTATTTGGTAATAAATTTTGGGTTGCTGTTAGCGCAGTTTCTAGTATTTCTGGGGGTGTGCAACTTTCACTTTCTGAATCCATTTTATATATTCTGTACTCACGTTTTTTTATTATTTTTGTAATTATATTTTTTAAGAAATATGTTTTTAATTATTTTATTTATTATTTATTAATATAATATAATTGTAAATTCACTTTGAATCACTTTCTTTAAAAATTTTATATTTCAAATTGAAATTATTTTGACAGCGGCGCACGCAAGTGAAGAGGGCGCCGTAACATTCTACTCGTGTAACCTCGTTACTGGTCGGTTTTTAGCCAACTTCAGCCCGGTTGTTATGATAAATGTTTTGAAAATGATGTCTCGTGATTGGTTGCAGCTAGTGTGTTATGGAGAGACATTTGATTTAAATGGAGATATAACACACGGCTAAATTGTAATGATTGTCATTAATTAATAAGAAATGGTTACGTAATTAACATGTTATTCAATAGTCGTAGATAAAAAAAATAGTTACATTGTTGCGTAAACAATTTTTTTCTGAATATGCGTATTCTTTAAACAACAGAATAAAATATTAATAAATTCAATATATTCTTCAATAAAATATTTTATTACAAAGACGAAATATTATCTTAGAAACATGAAAATATAACAATTTTTAGTATAGTTCGTCACATTTCGTGCATTTTCGACGTAGATCGGATTAAATCTTTAAGGTAAAAAGTAGGTACTTTTACGCCGCCTATTTCGTTATAAAATTTGTCATCAAAAGGTAATGAACTCGATAGATCATAGTTACTATGTCTACTACTACCACTACTATAATAATAAAATGTTCATAAAATAATGATATTCTCAAATTACTTATGCATTCAAATTTGTGAAAAATTAATTAGTAAAGTGATAACAGTGCTTAAGTAAATTCGAGATTTAACTGATTGTTTTATAATCTATTAATTTATCAACGTATAAATATTGTAATCTGAAATGCGAAGGGAGCGATAATAAAATCGGGGCGGTAAAGGCTAATACATGGCAATCGTAAAGAAAATTAAATAAGGGATATCGTTTTGAGGACGTGATCACGCAAGCGTTGCGTCTTTAAACGTCGCCGCCTCTTTTTAATTCTCTCATTAAACGCGCGTCGTCCGCGTCGCTCGCATCGCACCCGCGAAATTCAAACATTGTTATGATAAAGTAAAAAGTGAGTAACAATAAAAATTTGTGCTTCCGGTGTAGACAGTTGCGATAAGAAAAGGCGTTTGTCTCATTCGGAATTCGTCACTTTTTTTTATAATGCAGTGCGAGAATAAAAACGCGGCGCCTCCTTGGAACGACTTGAAATTGGCGTGCGTGAAAATTTTGAACTTGTATTGCAAAGTGTTTGAACGTCATGATTTCCAGCAGCTGGCAAGGTAAAAATTGACATAATAAAAATAGATCAAGCGCACTTCATCATAACTCGGGAGTTAGTTTATATTTAGTTTAATTCGTTTTAAATTATTTAATGGTTCGACTTGTTTTCGTTTTATTTCTTTCCGGTGCGCGAATTATCCACGGTTTTGCTTGAACGTTAATAAACGTTAAAAGTTACACGCTTTGATTTATCGCCCACTTTTCAAATGAATTAATTGCATAAATATTTACACCTAGAAAACTGTACACCATTAAGAGCTTTCAATTAATTTTCATTTCAAAACAAATAAACAATTTTGCTTTTCGGTTTATTTCAAACACAAAGCACACATGTACTGACTGAAACTTTTTTAAACAACTTTTTCCACTACTTTCGAAAATCACACTCTTCTTTATTAGAAAAAGTTACTTACTCTCACTTCACTTTGAAATACTTTGAATTTTCAAATTAATTTAAAAAAGTAAAGGAAACAAAAAAATCGCACCTCTGAAAGACTCAAATTGTTGATAAGATTACGTTTTATTTGAAAAAGTTATAAAAAATAATTACGCCAGTTGATTTCATAATTTTATATCAAAACAAACAGATAAAAGCGAAATTTTTAAGAAATTAGTAAAAGTAGGCACAATTTTAATTGAAATTTATAAACAATCTTTCATATACCACCATTTAGAAAAAAAATCGTATTTTTAAGTATTATGTAAAGATGAAACTACCAAAATTTTCGCAAAAATCAAATCCGGTTCAAGATGCCATTTTTGCCATTTCTACAAAAATCTAAATATTTTACAATCTTAAAAATAGTGTAACTTCTTAAAGAGACCCTGTATACGTTTTTATTTTTTTTCTTCTTTTTTGTATTAAATAAAAAAATAATTATGTATTGAAGCACCATTTTTTTTAAATCACGTTTTAACATTTAAAATTTTAAAAAATTCAGGGTGTCCCATTTGACATTGGACTGTATGGGTATCTTTGTTATTATTGGAGATAGAAAGTCAGTTAAATGGACAAAGTAGTAGAGGTTTTTTCGTATATTAATAATTCATTTACAAAAAATTTGAATATCGCATAGTTCCAACGCTATCTTGAAAAAACAAGAAAATGCGATTTTTAAAATATTATAACTTCTTTACTTTCTGTAGTACCAAAAAAGTTTTTTGACATAATACAGACAATTTTTTGTGTACAAAGCAGCAAAACAAATGAATATTTTTTTTCGCTAACTTACTTTTTTCTTATGGCAGCCATATTGGATTTACACATATTCGGAATCAGTATTTTTTTTGAGTAATTTGGTATACCATATGTCATATTTAAAGAAAATAAAATTATTTGATTTTACAAACTAACATTGGACTTTAGGATATGTAAATTGTCAATAACATAAATGCATCTATTTAAAATATTAAAAGTAAAATAAATCTTAACACATATGTATTGACAGTTTACATCTATTCAAGGCCATTTTTGGATAGTAAAATAAAATTATTTCTATTTTTCTTAAAATATTACATATGATATATCAAATTATTCAGAAAAATACACTAATTCCGAATATGTGTAAATCCAATGTGGCTGCCATAAGAAAAAAATAAGTTTGGATCATTTCCGGTCAATCCGTTGTCAAAAAAATATTTATTTGTTTTACTGTATTATACACAAAAAATTGTCTGTATCAAGTCAAAAAATGTTTTTGGTACCACCGAAAATAACGAAGTAAATGAATTATTAATATTCGAAAAAATCTCTACTACTTTGTCCATTTACCCGACTTTCTATCTCCAATAATAACAAAGATACCCATAGAGTCCAACGTCAAATGAGACACCCTGTATATTATAGTAAAGACAATGGTATTACTTATGAATTTTAAATCTCAAAAAAATCTTCACCTTCAAATATTGCCGAAATAAGGTGGCATGCCGCCCCAGTTCAGTGCTTTTTTAGAGTCTGTACCCTGCTAAATTTTCAAAAAACGTTAATAACTCCGCCATTTTTTAACCAATTTTTGATTTTAAACGCACATTAAAAACATACATTTATTAACTTTTTAATGGGATATTAGACTTGTTTCAGTCTTAAATATTTAAGATTTTAGCGACAACTTTTTAAGAACTTACTAAGTTTTAAAATTACAAAAAATAACCAAAAATTTTTATTTTGCTTAACACATGAAAAAAAAAAGGTTTTATGCACAAAATTAAACAAGAATTATTTAAATCGGTTGATAAAAAAAAGAGTTATACAAGAATTTAGATTTTTAGAAGAAATCTTTTAAATTTTTGTCAAAAAATGTGTTTAAAATCATAATATAGTTTAATTTAACAAAAATAGAAATAACTTAAATTGTCAAAAGTTCAAACTTCAATTAAAATCTCTTTTGTAATTTATTTTTTAATATTTTTGGCTTATATTGGGCTTAAACTATGAGTTAATTTAAAAATAGTCAATTTCAAGTCAAAATGTCTCGATAAATATTAAAAACCTGGAACTATTGCATTTGCAATGGAAAAGTAAATTTGTTTGAGTTTTAATTTTTTCGTTTTTATCGTCGTTTCTTTAGAAACTGTAGAATCTAAAAATTACAAAAGAAAAACGAAATTACTACAGACAAATTCAAAATTATTTTTTTTAATTTATCACATGAGATTTCAAACACAAAATTAAACAAGAATAATCAAAATCGGTTGATAAACAAAAAACTTACTCAAGAATTTTGATTTTTAGGACATGAAATCAGCAATCTTATTATAAAAATTAATAAAATTGCAAAAATTACTCAAATTAAAATTTGTACTGTTTAAGCCACAATTATAGGTTTTGTAATTTTAGTCCTTTTTAGCCCTAAATCGCGAGTTAACCTAAAAATTGATAATTTTTTTTCGAAAAAAGTTATAATTCCGCCATTTCTTAACCAATTTTTATTATCTTTAGCTTTACAGTGACTTATACCCAGATTCTGGTCAAATTATTTAAGTTTAAAGACCTTTAAATTTAAATTTGTTATATGGGTTGTAATGGACAATTTCCATGGTTACATTATTTGTTTTAAATTAAATTTTATTGCCGATTTTCTAAGAACCTGCGAAATGTTAAAATCTCAAAAATCTAAATATTACACTAATACATTAAATTTTATTTTTTTACATTTACATCACAGGATAATAAAATCTTTTAGGTATAAAAGATCAATCATTAAAATCTGAGGATAATTAAAAAAGTTATGCAAAAGTTTTGGTTTTTAGAACACAAAAATGTCAATTCCATCTAAAAAAATTATTTCCTGCTGACCGAAATTCCTAGTTACGCCACTAGATGTAGTCAAAGACAATTGAAAAAACTGGTGTATTACTAGTATTAAAAAAAGTAACAAAAAATATTCCCTCTGTCCGAAAATATGGTATACATTTTGAAAAAATATTGGGATTAACGAAAGTAAATTGTTTTGGTCTCTTTCTTTTTATTCTTATTTCTTACTATGGGACTGTGAGGCAACAAATAAATAAAATAAACATATACAGGGTGGTGATTATTTCGATGCTCGCCATTGGTATCTTTTAAAGTGGAAGAGATACGAGGTCGGTTAAATGAAAGAAAATTGCGCATTTTTATGGCTATTAAAAATCTGAAAGAAAATTTAAGATATTTAAACTCATTGCAAAATTATGACTAAGAAATGTGATTTTAGAAAATAATTTATATTTTCCAAACCATTACTGCTACATCAATGAAATTTGATACCTTTAAATTGTTGACTATTCTGAGTTAAATGACGTCAAAAAATAATCTTTTGACCTCCTAGATTCGGAGCCGCGATATTCAACTTTTTTATTTCTTATGGCCGACATATTGGATTTTTACCTCATCAGATAATAAATAATAATACATTTTCAGATTGCTAATTAACATTAATGTGTTCCCTTAGAAAATATATTAAATTTGAAAATTTGTATAAAAAACAAATGAAATCAATGTTTTATGGACAGTTTCCATGGTTACCATGAAAATTTCGCCTCAAATGAAACTTTAAATTTGATCAAAATTCTAATAATAAAAAAGCAAATACTTTAATCATTTTATTTGTTTAATATTATAAAGACACCCGTTATTTATATAAAATGCTCTTATTGCAGGACATTTGTTTACTATTATTATTTTCTTTATTGACAGAGCAATTTTGAGGAGATATTTTTATGGTAACCATGGAAACTGTGCATAAAACATTGCTTTCGTTTGTTTTTTATACAAATTCTTAAATTTAACACATTTTCTAAAGGAACATATAAAAGTTAATTGGCAATCTGAAAATATATTATTATTTATTATTTGATGATGTAAAAATTCAACATGGCGGCCATAAGAATTAAAAAAGTTGAATATCGCGGCCTCGAATCTAGGAAGCCAAAAAATTATTTTTTGACGTCATTTAACTCAGAATAGTAAACAATTTAAAGGTACCAAATTTCATTGATGTAGCAGTAATGGTTTGACAAATATAAATTATTTTCCAAAATCACATTTTTTGTTTTTTTTTGCCATAACTTTACAACGAGTTTAAATATTCTAATTTTTTTTCAGATTTTTAATGGCCATAAAAATGCGCAACTTTTCTCTAATTTAACCGACCTCGTATCTCCCCCACTTTAAAAGATACCAATGGTGAGCATCAAAATAAACACCACCCTGTATATTCTGCAATATGTTAAAAATTATTCATAGATTTAAAAGTCGCTTGAAAAATATAATGACACACGTGTTAGAAAATGCCGAATTTTGAGTTGTGTTGAAATGAACAGAATAATAATAATATAATAACCTGGTAATAATATCTGGAAAAAAAATTAAAGTCGTTCGTTTTTGGTAATTTTTTATTCTCAAAATGTGATAAATTGTGGAAAATTAAGGACTATAAGCTGTTTTCCAGTATTTTTTCTATTATTTTTCGCTATACTACAGATTTATTATAATATTTCATAAAAAAATAATTACCTAAATTACCTAAATTAAAAATGTATATCCTATTTTATCTTTTATCTTAAAATGCATACGATATTTCCGAATACAAATAATTATAAAAACTAAACTTCCTTTTTTCAATTACATGTAGTTTTACATTTTTTTTTTAAATTGTTATGAATTTTTTCTAGATTTTAATTTTTGGTAGTTCATTAAAAATTTTCATATTTTATTTACGTTGCAATTTAAAATATACTTTTATATTTAGAATTAAAATGGTCGAAAGGTTTTTTTGTAAATAGTTATTCAACGGAAAATCGTTTGCACCCCCCTAAGTGTCCGAAATTCTGAAACGTACCAAATTTTAGTATATTTTGGGGGACCAAAAATTATGAAGACAGTGGTTTTGACTTTCCTGGACCTATCTATTAAGGGGGCGGAGATACAACCCCTTTTCTATTTTTACTCCAAAAACGGCCGTTTTTTGCGCGGGCCCCTGAAAATGGTGGTTTTTATCGTCCGATTTTAATAACTCGAGTTCCATCGTAAAGGGGCTTGTTCATTTTAAGCGGTGTACGAATTCTAATTTTTTTGAAGCACCCTGAGACTTTGAAATAAATTTCCGACAATAGTCGATTTTTCTTGCTATTTCGAAAAATCGCAACGTTGGGTTTTAAAGGGAAGTAACCAAATTTAGCCCTTTTTATGCTCGCTCCTGAGGATCAATCAGTACAATTTTACAATTTTTACAATTTTAAGGTTCCAGGTGCAACGGTGTGACGTCACGACACCGGGACGTGGATTAAACAGTTTTAGCTTTTTTTCGGGTGGCAATTATCAGACACGTTATCACCATGTTCCTGGAGTTCTTTTTGATATATAAATTTTTTATGTCGTTTCGGCGCCCTCAAAGTCATGGTTTGATTTTCATTGTTTTTCGACGCGGACTTTGATAAATCGTTACTTTTGATTAAGACCTCCAACAAACGTCGAATATTTTTTATTTGCCTCCCTACTTCATTCTTTAAGCATAGAAAAATCAGCATATTTCAACTTTACCCCTGGACTTCGAAAAGAAATATTCAAAAAATTGGGCTTGACTCGGCCGGTTGGTTGTACCACTCACAGCTCACAGTTTATAGATTACATTTTTCTACACTACTTTATAAAGGAATATTTTCTACATCCGGTAGCGCGTAGTGATTTTTTATTTTTTAAGAGCTTCGGAAGTTATACACAAATAAAGTCGAAATTTTGAATTTAGTTTTGTGCGGCTCCCGTTGGCCCATTTTTTAACTGATTTTCTATTTTAAAACCTCAATGGAATCTACTCCTCAAACTAAAACTAACCACGCATAGGTTTTTTTAAATTTCGAAAAAACAATGAAAAAATATTCGCATTTAAAAAAGACTGACACGTTTCGGTCTAATTAATAATAATATAATATCTTCCTAACAATTAATACTACTTGGACGTTTGATAGCTTAAAATTCGCAACGTCATCTCCCCCACGAAATTTCATTAATTTTATAATTATCGGTTAAAAATTTCGCTGTCCAGGGCCGTATTTGCCCCAAAATTTAGCGATTTTTTTCGAAAAAACCCATTTTAACCAAATATGTATATTTTAAAATGCATGGTGTTTACCGTAGATAAAAATTTGAAACTTATGATTTTCCAATGAAAAATTTCTCAAACATTTTTTTTCGAATTTTTTTGATTGGCCCCGCAAACGAAAGGTAATAAAAAATTAAAGAATTTTGGAGGATCTGTTTAAGTTAAAATTTATAATTTTCTATTTGCCTAATTTGAAAAAATTGATATATCTTCATTATTTTATTTTTCTAACAATTCTTTATTGGACCTTGAATATAATAAAGCAATATCATCAACAAAACTAGAATAATCCAAGAACTGATTTTTCCAAAAAAATTAAAAGTAGTTTTTATGATTAACCGGTTAAAATGCTTTCTTTATGTCAATAAATACAGGTTGTATATGTATAAAGTTTAATACATGTGTTATTGCAGACTGAGTATTTTTTTGTTTAAAAATCAAAATTTTTAAGGATCAAAAATATTTTTTTTCTAAAAGTTTAGGTATAACAATTGCCGGGGGTAAATAAATAAGAAGTTGAACTTCTTTCAGAGATTGTTGCTTTTAAACGAAAGTTTGGTTATAAAATGAGGTGTTTATCAATCAATGTAATTCGTCCTATAATTGCCAATATCTTCTTTATTACCATATTTATGTAATTATTGATTATTGAATTTTTACTAAACTCGAATTACTTTGAATTTTTTATAAGAAAATAGTTTTTATTTATAATAGTGTAAAATAAATGAAAATATTATAATCATAATTTTTCAATTTCGATATATTAAAATTTTAAAACCTAAAACCCCATGAGCTTCTCCATGCCACGTTTGCAGTAACCTCAGGAATAATACGTTTAAATTTTTTAGTTGGAATCCTTGCTGAATCTCCACTGGAATGCGCATTACCAATTTCACCATTTTGAGTATCCTTGTCATCTTTTACATTTTCTTTAGTGTTACTAATATCGTAAAGATATAAAACCACTCCGTCTTCCCCATTGGATTTATTGAAGCGATTATGATATTCTCGTTGGTACTCAATTAGGTCTCTTCTAATATTTTCGGTTGAATTGCTCCTGCTATCATCATCATGTAGGTAAATCAGATTATCGCTTGATGGGTTCGAGTATGAAGTGTCACTATCGTATCCTTCAGATTCTGGAGGTGTGTAATTGCTGAATTTTTGACAAACCATTTTAAAAATAGCTTTCACAGATTAGGATTATATAAAAAAACTTACACGAACCCAATTTCATCAAAAGTACCCCTATATTTGCCCCAAATAATGATTAATAATTTTGTGACAGTCTTTTTCAAAAATAAATGTCTACGAAATTGATGCATTCAAAATTTGTTTATACACAAATTTTAGGTTAAATTTGCTTGCATAATTGCTTAACAAAAAGGGAACAAACGAATATTTAAATTCCGGAATTATCTCATTTTTCTAAAAATGTCGCTTGGTTCCTTTTTGATAAGCATGTTCCAATTACGATCGTAGAATATTTTATTAAGGTTGGAGTATATTTTGCTTACAGAAAGAGATGCAACTTATGAACTTATAAAATTTAATGGTTTTTTACATAAAAAATAAAAATTTCAAGAATGTCATATTATAAGCAATCAAAATTAATAGCAATTACTAATATTGTTTTTTGTAAGCCATAATAAAATTGTACGATTTTCAGACAAAAATCGGAAAAATTGAAATAATAAAATGAAAAATGGAAAACATTAATATACAGAAATTTCCTACCTAGCCACAACAATATTGCTAAAAAACAGTTTTTCGCCTGTATCCTATTTCTGTAACTAACTTTAATCGCATTTAAAAAAATAATAAAATTAAAAAAGTTTCGCTTTTTTTACGAGCGCAACTTTAAAACTTTCTAGAGCTGTTGTATTACTTCAAAATAATGGCTTCTTTTTTCTCACATCTTTATTACAAATCTTTGTATACAGTTTGAAAAACGCTGCTTTAAAGACAGATATCTGTATGTTTAGTCAGAAACAATAAAATTGGATAAGTTTTTTTTTTTTAAATTTCGTAAAGAACGTTTAAATAAATGTAAAATCCCCAAAATTCATTAAAAAAATGTCTTTAATTTCCATGGGGTGGGTTGGACGAAAAAGTTTTAGTTAAAACCAGTTTTAAACTAACAAGTATGACAGAAAATACATGCAAGAAATGTCATACTTGTCACTTTGGGCTCGGTTTTAGTTAAAACTGAGCTTAAACTCTTTTCTGCAACCCACCATAGAAGATTCTTATAGGGAATAGAAAATCCATCCCAGTTTTCTGGAGCTTCGTTGCAAATTATCAGATCATCACTGGTAATTAATTAATGCGGACCGCTAGAGGGTGCGCGAGTTTTGGAAGAAAAATCTTTATGATTTATAAACTAGATCAACTGGATGTTGTTTATGTTTTGCAATTTTATATAGAATTAATTATAAGGTCCCAAAGTTAAGGCACTTTTACTTTTAGGCCATTAAATATTTTTTATACATTCTGCATTTTTTCCTGTTGTCCAGATTTAATAAAATTTTAAAATCTTACATACAATAACTATCTAAAAATATTGTTTACTTGTTAACCAATTTTATTGCAGAGCTATGATCCTAACAGCCGAAATTATCAAAAATTTTAAATGACGTTTAGTTTGGGGTTTCCTTGACCAATTCGAAGATTGAAGTAAAGAATAAAAATTTTCTCAAAAATGGTTCATTTTTTATTTACTTGGTATTAAACATTTTTTTATTTTTTTTCTGCAAAACTTCTTTTTTATCAAAAAAATACATCAAATATCGAAAAAAATTAGAGGTGGTCTATTATAATCTTCTAATTCCATGCTCATAATATTTGGACGAAAGGTCCTAGAGACTATATTTTTTCATTTAAAATATTATTTGGAGCATTTAGATTCTTCAGAAAATTAAAAATTGATAACTAATAATCACTCAGTTACCTTCCACGGACCCTGTTTTTTTATAAGTTTTTTTTTAGATTTGTTGAAAAGTTAAACCCGTAAATTAAAGTTCATCCAAAATAGATTAATGTTAATATTTATCACTTAGTAGCTTTCTTTAGGATGCCTATTTTTTCTTTTAAAACTTAAAAAAAAAAGTATGAAATTTTTATTTTTTTCGATAAATTTGCAACTACTACTATGCTCCGATTTTAGTTTGTAACTTATTACAATATACAGAGGTGTGCACAAAAAACGGTCAACGAAGTATTTTTAGTTTTTATCGGATTTTGATAAATGATATTATGTCAAATTTAATGTTCAAAAAAATTATTTCAAGAATAATTTGAGTCCATAATACAAATAAGTTTTTTTTAAATTTTTTTTTCAAAATTTTTTTCTCAAATTTTAATTTTTTTTTTAATTTAAAATTTTTAGTTTTATTTTTTTACGTTTTAATAGAAATGTGTAATAACATTTCTTAATTTTACTTTTATTTTTTGAAATAAAAAAAAATAAAAAATTTTAAAAATTCTTAAAATTGTATTTGTGATATAGGCTGATGAAATTACTCTCGAAATTATTTTTTTGTAATTTATGTTGCCCTTTAGAAAACTAAAGTTGCCTATCGTTCTTCGGATGTTTTTGAAAAAAAAAGTTTTTTTAAACATTTTGATCCATTTACTACTACTTCGTTGGGCGTTTTTTTGTTTGTGCACACATATGTATATCAAAAAAAATTAATAAAAATGTACTCAAAATTTGACACATATACGTCAAATTATTGGTATACAGGGTGTCCCACTGTATGGGTATCTTTGTTATTATTGGAGATAGAAAGTCGGTTAAATGGACAAAGTAGTAGTAATTTTTTCGAATATTAATAATTCATTTACAAATAAAAATTGAATATTGCATCGTTCCAACGCTATCTTAAAAAAACAATAAAATGCGATTTTCAAAATATGGTTCGTTATTTTCGGTGGTATCTAAAATTTTTTTTGACTTAATACAGATAATTTATTGTGTACAATAACGGTACAATGTAGTAAAACAAATGAACATTTTTTTTCGCCAACGGATTGACCGGAAATGAACCAAACTTATTTTTTTCTTATGGCAGCCTTATTGGATTTACACATATTCGGAATTAGTGTATTTTTCTGAGTAATTTGATATATCATATGTAATATTTTAAGAAAAATAGAAATAATTTTATTTTAATAAACAAAAATGGCCTTGAATAGATGTAAACTGTAAATACATGTGTTAAGATTTATTTTACATTTAATGTTTTAAATAGTTACATTTATGTTATTGACAATTTACATCTTTTAAAGTCCAATGTTAGTTTGTAAATTCAAATAATTTTATTTTTTTTAAATATGACATATGGTATACCAAATTACTCAGAAAAAAATACTGATTCCGAATATGTGTAAATCCAATATGGCTGCCATAAGATAAAAATAAGTTTGGTTCATTTCCGGTCAATCCGTTAGTGAAAAAAATATTCATTTGTTTTACTGCAGTGTATACAAAAAATTGTCTATATTATGTCAAAAAAGTTTTTTGGTACCACAGAAAATAAAGAAGTTATAGCCATATTTTAATTATCGCATTTTCTTGTTTTTTCAAGATAGCGTTGGAACGATGCGATATTAAAAATTTTTGTAAATGAATTATTAATATTCGAAAAAATCTCTACTACTTTGTCCATTTAACCGACTTTCTATCTCCAATAATAACAAAGATACCAATAGAGTCCAACCAACGTCAAATGGGACACCCTGTAGATTTAAATGAAACGAATTTGCTGGTATAAAAAAAGTGTAAGAAGTTTTTCAATTTGCCAAATTTTACTTTTAGGATAGTGAAATGATTATGAATTTTTGCAAAATCAGTATATGTGTATTTTCCATTTATAACCCAAAAACGGAGGTGGGATTTTGTTTGTGTTGTGGATTCTAAAACTCGCCAAATCGTCATCATTTGTGCGAAGAGAACAATGTAAATAATGACGAATTGGCAGAAAACGATGACGTTCTAGCGAGTTTTAGAATCCTGATATTACTTTATTGACGTTCAAAGTTTTATTTAAAAATGAGTAAATCGTCTAAAATTCTAGAAGAAAATATTAATTTTACTTGTGATTTTTGAGAAAATCGTAAATGTTTTTGATTTGAGAAATTCCATTAAAATTTTATAATATAACTATTATTTTGTAACCCTTTTGAGAAAAATAATGAGAAAAAAGTATTTGGCTACAAAATGTAATTTGTTTAGATACGCAAGAAGTTTGGATACGCAAATTGTTCCGAAACAAAAATAGTTTGACTTAATGAAAATATTTTAAAATGGTAAAGTGGACAATAAAAATAAGTTGAAAGCAAATTATCTAATTTTTTTATTTTAACATAAGTTATTTAGGTTTCTAATATTATTTTTTATATTTTAAATTTAGTCACGATTTAATTAATTAATTACTTGATCTTATTATGTAATAAACAGTTATAAAATACAATTATTATTTTTTAAAAATATTTTTGTGTGTAAAAACGTTGTTATAGGTTTTGATTTAGGCAACCATAGTTGGTCCTTGAGTATAATTAGTTGCCTACTATGAAACCTCATAAATACGTACATTTTTATAGGTCGAAACGATACTTTATGTTTCTATTTATTTTTAGCAAGAAGACATATATCTCTCTAACAAGACATTTGAAACTGCAATTTTATTATTGATCCAATTAAATTTAACGAAGCGCTTATTTTCCAGTTTATCACAAGTGCTCTAGAATACCCTAGATCTAGATATTATGTACACCTCTGTAAAAGGTTAGATTATTTAATTAACTCCTTATTGTCAATCTAATCGCACATTTTATTACTTTTATTTGTTTTTTTTTTATTTCTTTTATATTGATGATTGGCAATTTATTGTTGCAATTGCAGTTCCGCATAAATAATTCGGTTTATACTCCAAAATAATTGTCGTTTTAAATTATTTTTTTCCCGCCAAATGACGTCAGAAATAGGTCAGTGTAAAGTTACGTAACCTCGGTGACAACTGAAAGTTATGTGGCATGAGGTAGATTTCTTAGCTTGAAAATTTAAGAAGAATCCGTCCATCACATTTCATATCATATAATTTTTTTTGCATAGAATCCTTTTATAAAATCCAAAAAACCACTGCCTAATTTACTTACAAAATTGAATCATGGTTAGTATTTTTTTTATATTCGTTTGTTCTTACAAATAAATGGATATTTTTTTTATCTAATATGTAATTTTGGTTTTTCTTTTTTCAGAAAAAACTGCACTAACTGCAAGTGCTCCCGTGATAGCCATGAAATTCTCACCGAACATGGGGCACGATCCCGATTGGGGTTGAACCCCATGAGTGATGGTCTCGAACCTAAAGCCCTTGGATACTCTTTTGTGCCATCAGGACTCACCTCGCCACGTCAAGTAAAAGAAATGATTATAAAATTTAAATAAGGACCAAAATCAATCATCTAAAAATTTTAGTTGTCATATAAGAACCTAATTAATTAAAAATTGGACACTTCTCTTATTTTTTTGTTATTTATTTTTAAAATTGTTCCATAGTTACATAATAATAGAAAATTTATATCTTCACCTTTTCCAATTGTATTTCAGAAAAGATCAAATCGATTTCAGAATAGTCAATTGTATTTCATAAAACATCAATTGTATTTCAGAATAATCAGTTCAATTTAAGAAATTATCACTTGTATTTCAGAATAGTCAATTGTATTTTAGAAAAGATCAAATGTATTTCAGAAGGTATCAATTTTATTTCAGAAAATCAATTAAATTTCAGAAAAAAATGAGAAGGTCACGAGCTTTTGAAAAGTTTTGTCTTCCTCTATATTTTACAAAAGGTCTTTTCTAAAATTCAATTAATTTTTCTGAAATAATATTGATGGTTTCTGAAATACAATTGATCTTTTCCGAATTACAATTGATGAAATTAATTAACTTGACTATTCTGAAATACACTTGATACTTTCTGAAATTAAATTGATTATTCTGAAAAACAATTGATTCTTTCTGAAATACAATTATGAATTATATATATATATTATTTATATGAGGCCGATAAAGAAAGATGTGACTGGCATGTTTCGTCTTAAACAAAAGATATCTTGTGTTTGAAATTTGATATGTATTTTTTTTCTTAGGTTGACAAATTTTATTCTACACTGCCATCCCATGAAGTGCCAAGATTAGGAACAAAAGGTGAAACTCTACGTTCACAACGCTTAGTTAAACAGTTACCTCGTCAAGATTTATCAATGGCTGCTTGTAAATTTGTAGAACCTGCTTACGCTAGTGGATATAAGGTTCGTCTGCCGCCTTAAATTAGAGCTTTTCATAAAAATATAGTTCATTTGTTTTAGTTTATAGTAAAAACTAAATAAACAATGAAGGAGGATTTATGAGAAAAATAACAAAAAAAAACAAGTTCAATTTTTTTTGAAGGAGAAGAAGAATTAAAGCCAATTGCACCACTACTCCCTAAATCCCAAAGTGTTTAAGGAAAAGTGGTGCAATAATGGCCCTTAAAGTCACATTTTTGCAATTTTTTATTTTAAGTTTATTTTTGATTCTTGCAAGTTTAAGTTTGTTGAAATTTTTTGACTGGTTGGCGATTTTTCAAATTAAATTTGAAAATTATTCTCACTAATTAAAAAAGATATCCTTTAAAACAAATAGTTGACGAAATGAACTTTTTTTCCGCATCAAACGGAATATTACGGCACTTGCCTGGCCTCATTTATCGTAAACATGTTAAAATATCACTTAAATATTTATAGAATTACATGTCGTTACTATAAACTTTTAATGTTTGCTTATTTTTTTGCCAATATTTCAAAGCAAATTATAATATTGCAAAGTTTTTATTTAATTAAGCTTCGTGGAATAACAAAATTTAATTTTTCAAAGTTAGTTAATTTTTTGACTCATTTCTTTGGAACGAATAAGGATTTAGATACGAATCTTTTTTCTTATTTAAGAAGACTTAAGGTACTTAAAAATAGGATGAAAAAATTTAAAGTATCTACAAACTAAAGAAAAAATTAAAACGCGTGCCATTCTCAAAATTGTAGGGATTGAAAAATCACAATTTCGACTTTGGTGGGTCGATGTAAAGCCAAATGGAAAGATAGAGTTTTTAAAACTTCAAAGCGACCTCGTTCAAATAAGCCTTTTAAAGGTGACGTGTAGCGATTTTTAATTTTTGAATTCGTTTCTACCTCATCACCTCGACCAAATTGTTCTACGCGCCGTTTTTTGGCGATATTTTTCTACGTTTTTGAAAAAAAAATCCCGACGCCGCTGGTCGCGCCGGATAAAACCGATTATTTTTCTGAGTGTTTAAGGGTACTTTTTGACACAATATAAGAGCCCCGTTTCGTTAAAATCGGTCGCTACTTTTGGTAGATACGATTTTTTGAATTTCGTTAAAAAAATGTCCAAAATTGTACCCCAATTTTCAACCGTCAGAATATAAAATCCAAACAAAATTTTCGAAAAAAAAAACCGCCTAACCCCAATTCGCGTGTTTCTTCTTTACGAAAATGGCATTCGCGATTTTTTTCCCTCCGGCCGGAGTCTCACATTAATCCATATAACTTTTTTCGTTTTTTTCGCAAAAAAATGCGACATTTTGACGTTTTCAAAGAAAAATCGCCACAACATTGACGTAGAAGGGTCGAAACTTTTAGATCTCATAAATGAGGATGTGAGAAAAAAATGGGCCCGATTTGGTCGTTTCGGTTTTGAACCCGGCGGAGCTACGATTTTTCAAAGTCAGCGCGACGGACGCTGGAAAAAATGCGGGAAAAATCGACTTTTTCGGGAGGGTTTTTAAAGGCCTTTCCGGGGTTTACAAAAAATCCATTCCAATACGGTTATAAAACAAACATTCCCCTTTAATTCGAGACCGGGTTTTTGAAATTTGGTTAAAAAATGTACTCGTTATCGTGAAAAAACCAAACTCGTGCCGATTTGACGTTTAAATACGTATTTTCGTGATTACTCGGCCGTTTTAAAAGATCGATATGGACAAATTGGGCTCAAAATTTTCAGTTTTCGATTCTACACGACATCCTAAAATTTGGTCGGGATCGGCTAATATCGAAAAAAGTTATTCGGCGACACCGGTTTCCCCCTTTCGGGGCGAATAACTTTTTTCACAGGAGTGCTGGAAAAAAAGTTTCAACCGTGTTCCAATTTTTTTTTCGAAATACATACACCTACAAAATTTCAACTTTTTACGAGTACCGCTTCTATCATCGATTGATGTGAAATTTTTTGTCTTAAACTTCAAATTTTTTAGATCTACAGAATAGAGTAAAACAATTTTATCAATAACAATGAAGTATAGTTTTGGGAGGAAGATTCTGGAGTCTAAAGAAAGGTTTCTGGGGCTATAAAATTAATAGCGTTGTGCGTTTTGCCCAAACCATTTTTACCCTAAAGAATGACTCCAAATGACTCGCACCGGATTTCATCAAGTTTTTTCTCTATTCACTGATATAGAGAAATTACGTTCATAATTTTTTTTTATTCCTGATGAGTATGCCTAAGCTCAATTTATTTATTTGCAATAAAGATAACGACAACAAAACACCAACTTACTGAATCCACAAAGCAGACTTAAGTTTTGAAACATGTTGAAACCTGTTTTAAAGTTATCAGAAACGGTCGCAAAACACTCAAAGCTCCAAAAAGTTTTTTTTTTCTACATGAGTTTCTGTTTTGTTCTGACTTTGTCCTTTTAGTGAAAAACTGGCATAAAGCTTACATAAACGGTTACTTCACTACTAGTTTCATTAAATTACTTCCAGAGGGCGTATCTGATCTCCAAAATCTTCGATAATTAGAATTTGGGAGTGAATATAAAAAAGCAATATAAATACAAGTTGTTTTGGATCTTTCCACATGAATTTCTCTTTTTTTCGACTTTTTCCGTTGGTGGAAAACCGGCATATGAAGCTAACATAAACAGTTACTCGACTACTAGTTTCTTTAGGTAACTTCCAGAGGGCGTCTGATCTTCGAAATCGCGAATAAAATAATTAGAATTTGGGAATGAAAATTAAAAAAACAATATGAATACAAATTTTTGTGGATCTTTCCACCTAAACCAAATACGTATAAGTAAGTTTTAGATTGAAAGGCGTTTGGTGTTTGCTTCTTTTTAAAGCTTGATCTAGCCGTTTTTAAAAAGTCAATAATTAAACTATAATGTTGGTCCTTACGGCATTTTGTCGTTTGATTCAATGGACCAAATTTATGTTTATTGTAACTTTAGTCCTAACTGCTATCAAATCGCTTATTTTATAAGCATTGGTTTAAAATATAAATTAATATGTGTTAAATCAATCTAAAAATTAATTAAAATTAAGCATTAAAATAAAAAAACCCACTGTTTTTAAAAGATATTTAATTAGCCAAATACAAAAATTATTGAAAATTTGTTTTCTTTTTAATTTTTGTAGGAGCGCAACTGCAATTGATGTACGTTGGGTTGCCCAAGACAATAAAAACATTTTTCTATTTTATGATAAAAAAAATAGGAAGCAAATATCTGTTTTTGCCACAAATTAAAATTATTTAAAAAGTAATTTTTTAAAATTCAATATTAATTATAAAATAAAAACAGAGAACAGTGGATTAAAATTTTTGAAAAAAATGTATTGTGAGAATAAAAATTGATAATTATTTATGATTGAATAAATATAATAAAATTTTAGTGACTTAATGAAATATAAATAAAATTTTTACAAAAAATTATGAACCAATTTAGGCTCTAAAAATAAAACTACAAAAGGATATTGGATTTTTTCTAAGTTTAAAAAAAAGAATGGTACTTTAAAATTACAGAAATATTAAAATCATAAACATTTTAAATAATACCAAAAACACATTTGAATTAACTTACTTTTTATACATCAAAGATTAGAAAATATTTATTTAGATGCTTCTCCGCTAATTTTAAATAATTTTCTTAAGATTAGGACAAAATTTAAAAAAATGATAAAATAAGATTACCTTTCGAAAAATGAATCAATTGAAAAATGTCCTTGGCCAGGATTCGAACCTGGGACCTCCAAATCTCATGTCTGGTGTGATGAAATAAAAAAAAAATGATAAAAAAATTCCAGATCTTTTCGCTTAATTTTTTTATAATTTCAAATTCTCTAAATACTATAATGTCAAATAAAGTACCAAAGTTAAAATTAGTTTTAAAAAATTGGGGTTACATTTTTGGGTTATAGTTTAATTTTTGCTTCATATGTTTTTTAATCTGTGATGAACGTAATAAAAAATCTACAATCTTTAGATTTTACTTACTATACAAAGTGTTCGGAAAATGGCAGAAAAACGTTGTTGGGGATTGGGTACCCTCCCGAAATCTACAGGGTGTCCCATTTGACGTTGGACTGTTTGGGTTTTTTTGTTATTATTGGAGATAGAAAGTTGGTTAAATGGACAAATTTTTTAACATAATACAGACAATTTTTTGTGTACAATGTAATAAAACAAATGAATATTTTTTTTCACTAACTGATTGACCGGAAATGAACCAAACTTATTTTTTTCTTATGGCAGCCATATTGGATTTACACATATTCGGAATCAGTATTTTTTTCTGAGTAATTTGGTATACCATATGTCATATTTAAAAAGAAAATTAAATTATTTGATTTTACAAACTAACATTGGACTTTAAGAGATGTAGATTGTCAATAACATAAAAATTAAATGTAAAATAAATCTTAACACCCGCATTGACAGTATACATCTATTAAAGTCCATTTTTGGTTAGTAAAATAAAATTATTTCTATTTTTCTTAAAATATTACATATGATATATCAAATTACTCAGAAAAATACACTAATTCCGAATATGTGTAAATCCAATATGGCTGCCATAAGAACAAAATAAGTTTGGTTCATTTCCGATCAATCCGTTGGTGAAAAAAAATATTCAATTGTTTTACTGCATTGTACACCAAAAATTGTCTCTTAAGTCAAAAATTATTTTTGGTACCACCGAAAATAACGAAATTATAGCTATATTTTGAAAATCGCATTTTCTTGTTTTTTGAAGATAGCGTTGGAACGATGCGATATTCAATTTTTTTGTAAATGAATTATTAATATTCGAAAAAATCTCTACTACTTTGTCCATTTAACCGACTTTCTATCTCCAATAATATCAAAGATAACCATACAGTCCAACGTCAAATGGGACACCCTGTATAGTAAAAAAGTTTCATTTACCTTCGTTTTTGAGATATTAACAAAAATCTAAAAGGTAAATTTTACAAAATGGTTGCAAAATTGTGATAATTGAAAAATTGGTAATAATGAAGAAATTATGAATTCTTATCGTTGCTATTTTTTTCTATTTTTCTGTTAGTTCTGGTAGCTACTTGAATAGTATTTTCGTCACTTTTCAGAAACCCCATATAAATAATACAGCCAAAACTAAGCAAAAATTTTAGCTTTTGGTGCTTACTAAAATTTGAATTATTTTCAGGATTTTATAACGGCAAGAAATGAAATAGCCTTAGATATTGGTGTAGCGAAAAATGCACCACCGAATAGTTTATGCGAATTATGCGCAAAACCATTACCACCACAGCTGCCTTGCGTTTCTGCACCTCGACTGGGTTCCTCATTGTGGCATCCTGGATGTTTTAAATGTACAACCTGCAGCGACCTTCTCGTCGATTTAACCTACTGCGTTTACGAAGACAAAATTTATTGCGAAAGGCATTATTCCGAAAACTTGAAACCAAGATGTGCTTCTTGTGACGAGGTAAGAGTTAATATCATAAACCAGTACAACATAATCCAACTCTGATTTTGTGGATTTTAAGAAGTTTAAATTCAATTCTGTACGTGTTCTGCAGCTAATTTTTAATATCCAAATATTATAACAACTCTGTCTTTTGAATTAGAAAAATTGACTGAAAATTTTATAAATACAAAAAACATCAAATTATTGGGTGGATTTACACACCTGTAAGTCCTTACCGGAAACATTTTTGCAATGAACGTCCAGTACAACATGTAACAAATCTTAAGGAGTTGCAGATTTTTTCAGAAAATTGAAAATTTTGAAAACTGTACCTTACAAACCTGGTACCTGTAAAGCTCCAATATAAATGTGATTTTCGAAATGAAAAATGTAGCAAGAACAAAAAGGAAAAGAGCATTGAAAACAGTTGTTGATAAATAGGCAAATTGTTTATGTGCATAATTAAAAGACCTACTTTGTAATTCGATATATGTAAATGTTTGAATAGGTGAAAACAGTTTTTAATCGATTTTTTTCTGCCTGTATGCCTTTTAACGATAAAACCGCAAGATTAAAGCGGACAAGTCTATGATTGGTCATAAATACCATATTTAATATTAAAACCTTGTAATTCATACCATTAGTTATTTGAAGGACAAAATTTTTGAACGATAGATCAATTGAAGCGTAATGTGCAATGAAAAGCGTCAGAGAAGAATGCAACCTGACCCCACAATCCTTCTTTGGCCGGCAAACTTGGCAGAATTCCCGATGTAAAATATTGAACATCATCATCGCGGGCATAAACTCGAAAATCTCGCGAGCTTCTCTAAATTTGCGGGCCGTGTGCATTCCAGGCCACTATTCCAGACCCACCATCCCAAAATTACACAATTTAACATATTTTACCACATACCAAACTCACATTTACATAACACATCAATAATAAAATTATTTTGAAAATACCTTCCAGATTTTCAGTTTAGTTAAGTCTCGAAAACTCCACAAATTCGTAAACGACCCATACAATGTAAATTGGCAAACGAGAAGCTATTAATCAATCAAATGTAACAGAATTTGGACATTTTGTGGTTTACTTGTCGTTACTTTCTGATACAATATATACTTTTTCTTCTTCAAAATACTAACCATAAAAAATACGAAAATGCCTCAAATGAATGATTATAAGGAAAAAACTACCACTGGATATTTTAATTTGGTCATCCAGAAATTACACACACCGCTTATTGAAATTTTTAAAATTCAATTATATTAAAAAAAACCAACAATGTTGTATTACACAAGGCGCATGTAGCCATTATTCATGCTTCAAATAACAAAACATCCAATAAATCTAGATTTGATGTCTGAATTCCTCCTAAATCGAAACTGAAAATCAATTTATTATGTGTGTCAGTCAATCGGATGGTAATAGATGCCAAATATATTAGCAATATTTAAAAAAAGAAAAACTGCTGAAACTTAAAAACGACAAGCGTAGGGAATTGCGAAATCCAAAACACACAAAAATAGCGTTTTTCACACGGCCCCACCAATTGAAAGTGCTTTCCAGAATAATGTATGTGTAGAAATAAACCAGTTAGGCTGTCTTTTGGCCGAAATCCCATAACAAAAACATCTTGTTTACATTTCCATTCAAGATTTTCATCTCGAATCTCTAAATTCGCCATAAAATAAAAATGGGCTAATTAAATTTAATGAACTGTGCGTTACATAAATCACAGTCTTTTTTTATAAATGTACTCCCAGCCAAAAAATGAAATTTTATGAACTTTCAAATTAATGATAAAAATTTGTAGTAATTTATGTTACATAAAATAGATCATTACTTTAAATGTAAAATTTAGGACGCATACTGTAAATTCCATCATAATAACTTAACCTAGAAAATATAATTCTGGAAGGACTCTAATAGTGTCCACGAAACTAGGACCACCCCTCTAATTTCTTTACTTATGAAAAATAAAAATTTGAAATTTTACAATATTATATGGCATAAGAAAACGCATTTATTGAACTAAAAACCGGAAATGACATCAACTTTCTTGTTTTAAATATAACAGCCTATTTTTTGTAGTTATTATTAAACGTTGGTAAGTTCTAAGTATGTTTGTGACAACAAAAATTATTTTGTGAACTTTCATATGTAATATCACGAGTGGTCAAATTTAAGTCGAATATTTTTCACTGTCATTATCACGAATGTCATTTGGGGTTAAGTTTTAATTTTTAACCCCAAATGACAAGAGTGGTATGAAAAATATTCGACTTATAATTTGAACAAGAGTGCATATTTAAGGGACTATTTAACGAACTCTTATGCAAAATTTGACAGCCAACTTCAACTTTTTGAAGTTTGACATAATCGTCATGAAATAATCGCTGATATTTTTGACGTTTTACTTGTCAAAAACAATAATCACTTGTGAGTTGAATAGTCAAAAATTGTATGACTTGCATGACATATGTTGCCATTTAAAAAAAATTTATATCGCTGCCGTTTCAAAAATCTGAGCGATAATTTTTTTTTCATCCAAAATATCCTATTAAATAGGACAAATTTCAATTTTACCCAGTATAATACCACACATAAAAATCACCTTGTATATTAGTGGAATAGTGACAATACAAATAATTAATTTTATAAATCGAATAAACCATAAAGGGGAATGAACGAAATTCGCCGTAAAAATATTTACACGGTATATCCGTGAAAAGGCTCGAAATAACCGTGAAAGTTTGAATTGAAATACATTAGAACCAAAGAATGTCTCCGAATTTGCTTGTTATATCCAAGATCTAATTATGTCAAATCACACATCATGCATTTATCTTCTGCTGTTACAAAGTCCTTCCTTGAATAACTCAAAATTAGCCTTATCTAAAAAGTTGATCTTCTTACCAAAATTTTGATTAATTTGAAGTTGTAAAGACCAATTAGAAATCATTTTTTTAGTGTTCTAAATCTTTTGCTAAAATACACCAAAAATTTTGACCAAAATATTTTACTATTTCAAATATTATACAGGGCGAGTGAATAATTTCAAAAAGTCAGAGATGATTCGGTTTAAAAAAAACGCCTCGACACTTCAACTTATGTTTGTAATTGCGGACATTTTCCGTCATTTAAAATTTATGTGACGTCATCGTACAATGACCACGTGATGTCATCACAATTTTTTTAAATGAAAACCCACGATATTTAGTAAATACTTTGGAAGGACGTCTAAACTTGAGTACCCACGTAAAATTTCATTGTGTTATCTCCTTTCGTTCCGAAGATATGATCACTAAAAACCATTAAATTCGCAATTTTCGATTTGTTATATCTTCGGAACTAGTGGAGATAAGTCAACAAAATTTTGGATGGATTAACAGGATTAGACGAATTTTCAATTTCTGGAGTTAAAAATTATGAGTTTCCATTAAAAAATGCGATGACATCCAGGGCCGATCCTACCGGGACGCAAACGCGTGCACGGCACGCGGGCGGCCAATTTGAGGGGCGGCCAAAGTATTTTTTGGCCCATGATTGTTTTTAGACATTCGTATTATAGATTATACCCTAATCTTTAATTTATACTCAAAAATGTTGTTATAATTTTATCGAAACTAGCAGTTTTTAATCAAGTTTTTACAATTTTTTTATACACCAAAAATGAGTATTTTTATAATCAATTTTCAAAAACGTTCCTATGACGAAAAAAATCCTTAAATAAGCCTATTTTATAGGAAATTGTCTAAATTTTATAATGGAACTAATTTTGTAAGTCTTGCTTCAGTGAAAATGTCAATTTTTTGCGTTCAAAGTGCATACAAAGTTTTCATCAAAAACGTCAGTTTAAATGAAAGCGTTAAATAAATTTTAAATGGTATTTCAAAAAAGTCCCTACTGCGAATTTTATTTTTTAAATGGTCCATTTTATAAAAAACTAACCAAGTTATAAAATAAAATTTATTTTTTAATCATATCTTGACTATAAATACCTTTTTTAAGTCATCAAATTACGATTAAAAATTTCCCCAAAAAATAACTTTAACTTCAATTGGTTATATTAAATTTATTTTTTGGCCCATAATTAATTTTAGAGTTTCGAATTGTAGATTATACCCTAATCTTTAATTTAAACTCAAAAATTTGTTATAATTTTATCGAAACTAGCAGTTTTTAATCAAGTTTTTACAATTTTTTTATACACCAAAAATGAGTATTTTTATAATCAATTTTTAAAAAAGAGGCTATAAGGAAAAAATACTCAAATAAGCCTATTTTATAGGAAATTGTCTAATATTTATAATGGAACTAATTTTAACTATAAATACCCTTTTTAAGTCATTAAAGTGCGATTAAAAATTTCCCCAAAAAATAACCTTAACTTTAATTGGTTATATAAAATTTATTTTTTGGCCCATGATTTTTGTGGTATAAAAACCATATCAATCCATTTAAAAACAAATTTATGACGTCATAGTGACGTCATGTCAACTGAGAAAATAATATTGTTGGGTTCATTTTTAGTTTAATTATGAAACCGATTTTTTAAGAAGCAACAAACATAAATTAAAATCGGGTATACATTTTAGATTTTTTTCAGGCCACGATAAAATAATTTGTACACATTTTTGTTAGGTCTTAATACAAAAAAACGACTTTATAGGGGCGGCAATTTAAAATTTGCTCGCGGGCGGCCAAGGGCCCAGGATCGGCCCTGATGACATCACAGGGACACACACAATTACGTTACATAAATTTAAAATGACTGAAATTTAGTAATTTCACGTGTGCAGCCATTTTGGCCTTCTTGGTATTGCTTGTTAAAGGCTCAATTTAATTTAAAATTTTTGATTGATCATATCTTCGGAACGAGAGGAGATCATTCAATAAAATTTGGCATGGGCACATAAGTTTAGACGTTCTTTTAAATTATTTACTTAAAATTGTGGGTTTCCATTTAAAAAACGTGTGATGACGTCACATGGGCATTGTACGATGACACGATGACGTGACATACATTTTAAAAGACGGAATATGTCCGCAATTAAAAACAAAATTTTATGTGTCAAGCCGTTTTTCTAAACATCGAACCATTTCTGACTTCTTGAATTTTTTTATTCCATGTTACAGACTCACCATATACAATATGTATAGTTGTTTTTCTATTGAAAACTTTTGTACAAAATTAACGCACCACTAAAGTTATGGTTTATTTATTTGTTCAACACTATAACATAACATAAAGAAAAACTGAAATTTAATAAAACCTTACAACATGTAATGCCACCTCTAGATCTGATAATTACCTGCATTTGTCGTGGTAAACTTTTTATCAAAAGTTTCGGATAGATTCTAGGGGAATATTACCCCATTCTAAAAAACGTTCCAGTTCTTGTTGATTCCTGATTCCTGGGTGCATGTAAATGATGCCTTACTGATTTTTTTCACAGCATCCCAAAGATGCTGTATCGGATTCCTGGTCCGCCGGACTTAGTCCTGGACTACCATTCCATTACTTGAATATTGGTATTATTTAAGTTATCCATGTGCGGTCTTGCTATGTACGTTCTGGCATTATCTTGCATTAAAATGAAATGATAAATGGCGCAAAAGGCATAACATGGTCCAGAATGATGTTTTTCAGATAGAATTGAGCATTCATTAACCTCGAATGAATTAACTCTGTGCGAGCATCGAAACAAGTTCCTTCACAGAATATTCTAGACCCTCCACCCTTGGAGAAATTAACATACTTGCAGAAAATCTTTCTCTATTAGGTCTTCAATGTACATTTTATCACCGACATCGAGGGATTTCAGAAGTTTACCCTGGTTTTATCTGTAAACAAAACTCGCTTCAAGTATCCGATAGTCCAATTCTCATTATTTCGAGCGAATCTTGCAGATTTCCTAATGACTAATCTTGCTTCATTTAGTCTTCTTCTCACAGAGCGGAAATCCTCTAACATCTCTGACTGTTTCGAGTTCATTGTAGAGCTCCTTACTTGTGCATTTTCTGTTTCTCAAAACTTGTTGTCGAAGAAAACGGTAGTTCCTTAGATTTGTCTTTTGCTACTCTGGCCACGTTTTCTAAAGCGCGATCTTGTTTCCCTATTTCTTCTAATGATTCGACTAATTGTTGAATTACTTACTTACCTTGAAACATAGGTATCACTTGGGAAAATAAAAAATCAATGATATTGAACTCCAACTTAAACTTCGAAAATTAGTCTCAGCAAACTCTCACAACCTAACAACTTATTTTTTGCTTCTTTTCGTCAATATTGCCTTACCAAGAAATATAAGATGGATATAAACCACTTATGATTATTTATATTCTTCCAATAATAAAAATAAATCAGAAAAATTGGGTTAATTTTGAACAGTGTAGTAGAGTAGATAAAACAGTAAATCTATGAAAATGAAAATTATGGATCTTATAGTATGAGATGATAATGAAGTTATTGAGAATTTCGACCACGTATAGATGGTGCTGTTTTGACAGAAATTTTGTAAAAAATGGAGGAAAACGAGTAAAGTTTACATAAATAGGATTTTATTTATTACTCCCCTTCTAGCTTTTCAAATAACCACCAGAGGTCGTATATGATCTGCGATATCGCGAATACATAGGTATCGATGAAAGTTACCCTCGATCTTCGATAAAATGCTATGAACTTCCCGAATGTTAAGAAAATGGATGTCCCTAAAAGTTCCAGAAAATGTACAGTTGCTGAAGTCATAATACTCCTAATTTTATCAATAGAAAAATGTAACTTCAGATCTCAAATTGATATTTTTAATCGCTAATCGATATAAAATCATGTTCTTTGATCAAGTAGAAAAATGAAGCTTCCGTTGAGCTGGTTCCTGAGTTAATGAAGATGACCTACCTCTAAACTACTAGAAGTTAAAATAGCCGCAACCAACAGGATAAAATTGGAATAACTTAATACTCTAACCTCTAACGAAGCCTAACAGTAATTTGGGAAAGTAGGATAGGACTTGTTCTCATAACTCCCAATCCCAATTATTGTGGACCACTTATTTAGAGATTTAACGATGCCAATCGCGCATCTAGGTGTAAAGTTAAAAATTACTCATATCAAAGTGAATGTGGCTTAATTTTTATGCATATTTTATTATTTTAGAATAAACGTTTCGTCCGTTTGGATAAGAGCCCATCAAAATTGGTGCTGAAAATAACCAGGTCGTGCGTCCACCTGCCAGATTGTTCGAAACAAAACGTCTCATAAAAAACGAGCCAATAAATTAAATATCAAGGAGCAAATCCGCAAATATTTATTATTTTCACCACACACAATAATCACTCTGTCTTTATTTATTATATAAACAAATACATTATCGTATTAGCTATAAACTCTTTCGTGAATGGGAAATCTAAATAAATTGATAATCTAATTTATATTTAAATTTATTTAGGGGCCGCGATAGAACTGGCAAAAAAGCAAAGATGTGCAGTTCGTTTTAAAATTGTACCGGTTAACACGTTTTCGGCCCTAATTTTATTCATTCTAATCGGTATGGGATTATTATTGTCTATTTTAATTTCTTGCGTCGGCGTCGCTGAGCTTTTGGCTTTTTACGCAAACGTGCGTCGACATATTGAACCCCACCACCAACAAGAAAGTCTCCGGGATGTGGCTCAAAATTACTACAAGGACTTGGAGGCAGAAAAAACGAGGATTACTAAAGAAATATCCAAATTGGAACGGAACTACACTTTAGAGGATTACACCGAATACTCAATTGACGCCCCCACAACAGCAATCAACGCTACAGAAATTGAAGATGAACCTTACGTTTTCACTAACGAATACGCTGAAGGAGAAAAATATAAAAATCTCTTGAGACCAAATTTCGACCAACAATTTTGGGCTATAAAAAAATCCAGGTCCAAAGAGAACATCTCGAGCAAACAAGGATATTCGTTGGAACGCAGGCGTTCTAAATCAGAATCGGACTTAAATGTTTGCAGGGAACTAGTTTTAAGACCTCAAAACGAAATTGTTGTTAGTAATTTTTGGAAATCACCATTCCAAACTTTGCTGGAGTATGAAGCTAATGAATGTGATGATGAGGATGATAGCTTTAATGAACGTACTTTAAGTTGTAGTAGTGTTAAAAATGAAATTAAACCAGATCTTCAAGTACTTGATTGCGTCGATGGGATTAAAAACAAAAAAATTAGTAGCAGTGATGAATCTTTGCATCAGTTTAAGTTAAAGCGTAAATTAAAAAGTACTATTAATAAGGATGAAGGTGGTGCAGCTGGGGAAGGTGTTTCTTCAGGGAGCAGTAGTAAAGATAAAGAACCTTTCTGGGTAAATTCGCAATGATGTGTTAAGCTTGTGTACTTTTCCAAATTATTTTCTAATAAATTTTTATAATGAACAGCTTTTTGTGGTTTCTTTTAAGCGTGTTTGTATCTGTTTTAATAAATGGATTGCGTCAGTTATTAGGAATATATTTTGGGCTCTTGAGGAGTGCACGCGGCACCACAACGGCGTTCTATATCATTATCTAAAAATACCGACAGAAAAAGCGTCTGCACTAAACGCGTTTCCAGTGCTCTCGTTGGTTTTTCGTTTAGTATCTCGCCGGCGTTCCTTGGGTACGATTTAGTTATTTTTTCGTGAAAAATGGGGGACGTTGATGCTTTCTCAAACTTTACCGTGACGGAAAAGAAAACTCGTAAAGTTAAAAAGACCACCAAGAGGCGCGAGAGCAATGATGGAGGTACCGAAGTTACCATCACGGAAATTGAACGCACCACCAACGGAAATCAGGGGTACGTGTTGACACAACGCGAGGAGTGATTTCTTTAATTTCTTGATTTTTACACCCATCACTAGCACCAATTAAAGAAACTACATGTCAACACGTATCCCTAAGTTAATACAAGGTACATTTTCAAGAACTCTTCTGTGAATGTTGTAAAGCTTACGAACTGTCTACAATCTCTATTTTTTACTTCACCTAATAACACACTTTTTTTAAGATTTTCTAACTTTTAAAGCTTGCATTATGTAATTGTGTAACCATACCTAAACTGCTTTTATAGGCACCGAAAAGCATTAATTACGTCATTTTTTATTCTATTTCTAACCCAGTGAAAAATTGGTTCACTAAACAATCTTATTATTCTTCGGCAATTAAAGTTTTCCGTTTTGGATTCTAAAAATATTTAAAATAAAAAGTTAATGGAAGAAGATTTGCAAAATATAAATGACCTTAATAGGATTTGTTTCTGTCTTCATTTTATATAGGATTTTGTAAGAATGCACACGATTAATACTGGACCATTCAATATATCGAAAGTCTTTCAAAAAATTGAAAAATATCGACAATTTCAACATAAACGCTCTTTTTTTTAAATCCTCCAGCATTTGGTATTGGATGATGTTTTCTTCAAGAATAATAACACCAAATTAATAGATATTAAATTAACTAAGAATTTGTCAAATTTTACATGTGTATCCTAAGACAAACATATGAAAATATCAAAGTTTACGATACCTAATTCCAATTAAAAATGATAGATTTTCCAAAAATCTGCATTAGGGCTTAATGAATTGATTCAACCTGAAAGCTTCTTTTCCATGAAAAATACTGAAATTTGCACATTTTTAGAATTATCCAAAAATCAGTATCTTTTAATATGGTTAGGTTAGGTTAATTCAGTAGATCGCAACTTTTATGTTCCCAAAAAGAAAAAATGCTCTACATTTTGTTTTTAACTGGCAAATAAAATTCAAATAAGATAAACAATAAAGTAAGATTTCATTTATACAGAACAGTTCAAGGTTTACATCGTTTATAAATATACAATTATTCGCGTTTAGTCCATATTCAGGTAGTATTTTTTATAAATATCAATTTCTTGTTTTTATTTATACATGTTGAACAACTGTGGAAATCAAAAACTTTAGAAGCTTTAAAGGTGATTTATTTTAGTTTATTGAGAACATTAGAGTTCATCGAACAATTTTAGGTAAAAGCAATAATTAACCCCTTCGTAACCATGATTCACCATGATAGGTACGTAAAATAAATCCATGATTCAAACAGGTGCATCATGATTTAGATATTTGGAAATAATGATTAATACCAGTGATAACACCTTATTATCATTAAATTCGCGCAAAATCAAATACACAAAAAACTGACAGATTAGTGAGAAACCATATGATTTTTGGAAAAAGTTTAACACGACAAAATTTATTTTAGAATTTACCATATACAGATTACAAGATATTCCACCACAAATTGTCCAAATATAATAATTTATAACGGGGTAGTCTAAAAAGTAATCTACTATAGTAGCAAGTTAGAAAGAAATCTTCTGTTTTATTTATTAAATAATCTACTATGTGGTAAGTTGATAAAAGAATCTAGGCAAAAAAATCTGATTTTATTCCAAAAAGTTTTACCGTTTCCGTCCGAACATCCATTATTTAATTTTGTCTTTAGTAAAATTAAAATAGCCTTTAGTTTAGGAAATTCAAAAATTTATGGAACCATTCTTGTAAGCCCCTACAGGAAATATCTACAAGGTAATCATGTTCATTACAACCCATAAAACAAACCTGTAAGGATTTGCACAGAATTATACCAGTTGGTTGAAAGGCTGTCAAGTCGCCTAAACTATTTTCAAAATTACAGACTTTTGATAAGTTTCAAATTCAAATATCAAAAAAATTGGTAATTTTACTATTGTTTTTTAATGTTAACGTTATATTTATATTATATGGTATATTTTCGTTAGAATTTGAAATCGGGTACCTATTGTAATATTTTTTTTTGAGACTGAGTAAATTAAGTAAAAAATTTCCTTATTTTCGGGAAAAGTAATCTTATAGAAAAACAGCACTAGTTCTATCAAAAAAAAGGTCAAAACAATAGAACTTTTGGTTTACTTCAAAATTTTAACTGGAATAGATAAAGGAATTCAAATTGTTAATTACTAATATTAATAGCAGGCTTTTTTTAGTTTTGGTATACAACAAACATAACAATTTTATACTTCAAATAAAAAAATTGCCATAATACAAATATTTTTGAACAAAAAAGGCCTTAAGATTTTAATAAATCTTTTAATCAACCTGGGACTCTTATCGTAAATAATTCCAGTGCTTCGTAACTTTGTCAAGGTTACAATAAAATAAAAAAACTTTAGAATAATACTTAAAGTATTCAGTAGGAGTACCAAAAAAATCAAAATTCTTCAATATTTTTTTGTCTTGTTTTTACTTATGAATTGAACCCCGTAAGAGGAAGATGTAAAAGAAATTAAATTACTATTATTAAAAAATATATTCTTTAGGTTATACATGGTGATTCTTTAGCACTATGACAAATTTTTCCATGTGAAGGGTTTTAATAGAATTTAAGTACTTAAACAAATACAGAAATTTGAAGTAAAAATACTTAAAAACATTATAAAAATTGTTAAAAATGTCCACCATCAGATGGAATGCAAGATCTCAAATCGATGAACAAAGATTCCGTAACAATGCCGAGTAATTCTTAAATTGTACTACAACTACCGGTACTTTTACAAAAACATTTTAAGTAATAAGTATTATTCAGGACCTGAATTTAAAAGTACTTAAGTAAAGAACTGAAAGTATTAGTAAAGTACTCAAAGTATAATTTCGGTACGCCCAACTCTGATTGGTAGAAGATAGTTTGTTTACCTCAGTCCTGGGGTTCTAAAAATGTGGTAAATTTTTTTTTTTTTGGTATTCTACGTTATTAGGAGTTTTAACATCCTTAGATGGTTTCTTCATAAAAATTTAAATTAATATCTTTTGAAATATTTAATGTATTAAGAAAAAAAAATCACCGAGTTCAATAAACATTAAGGAACAACCCAGAAAATTTGGCATAGTATTTCAGGAAAACAGAATAGAAAGCACATGCTAAATGTGTTAACACTTCATGCATTGCTCCATTGAAATTTCAAAGAATAAATTTCTTCAAAATTAGTAGTTCCGTGAATTACTACTTTAGCCAGATTGGCAAAGCTTCACTATTAAATGGTCCAAAATAAATATAATGCGAATTCTATTTTTATTTGATACTGATTTTCGCATTTGTTTGCTCATGCTGTAGGAGGTGCGATAAAATGTTTAAAATTGCTCAGACGGAAAGACTAATTATATGATGAAAATACAGATATTTGTTATTAGTTCCACTTCTGAAACGTCAAAAAAGATTCTGCAGTATTTTCGTTAATATATTTATTAGTTATATTAAAATGCAGGAAAAATGGTACTCCTATAAAATTAATGGAAAACTACAATCAAATTTATTCGACAATCGACAATATTAAACATGAATTTTAAGGACAACACGTTTATATTTATAAACCTTGTATTTTATGTCATTTAGTTTTTACTACTATTATTTATTTATGAAAACTAGATTAATTAATAATTGTATGGTCTTATTTTATATTTATACTACATTTACACCACTACGACAAGTGGTCATGGAAAAATCTTTAAGTATAGAAAATGAAAGGGACCTCCTCTTTTTTGGAAATGATGAAAATCTACTAAAAACTAGAACATTTTTAACACCCAATTGATCATTTCCAAGATTGAATAAAATATTTTGGGCTAAAAAAGTCTAGCAATGGAGAAATCATATTTTGCATAAATTTATTATTATTTTGAGAAGTAACATGGGTCCATTCGATTATTGTCGTACAGGAAATATCTGTTAATAACAAACCCAAATATACTTAAGTTTTTATAGGTTAACCATGAAAACAGTCCTTTACATATTTTTGTTACAAACATAACAGATGTTTTCTTGGAAAACATATAGTTTTGCGAAGATATTACAAATTAATTTCAATATTTGGTACCATCAAAAAGTATCTATTCATAATTTCTAATTGAAAGGTTCAATGCAAATCCAATTTTAGTAATTGTTCGGGAGAAACGAAAAATATTTGTAGAAAAAGCAGTTCAAGACAGAAACTTTAAGAGCAATAATCATAATTTTAATTGATCATACAACGAAGTGAGTTGGGAGATATAAATGTCCAAAAAATGGCGGTTAAGCTCTCCAGTACATAATAGGAGATCCTTCATAGATCCCCAGAAAAATATTTAAAAAATCTTCTGGATTTAATTAACTGGGATATGAAGGGAAGGGAAGTTTGATATTCAACTTCTTTATTTTTATGAATTTTGAAAAACCACTACTTGCCATGTAAATTTGGGTTTCTTTGTATGGCCTAGTTAGAACACTAATCTGTAAAAGTTTCTATGGGTTTGGACAATGAAATATAATAACTGAATTTTAAATAAGTACAATCTGACAGAATTTTCTACAAAAATAGGACTTAAATTTATGGTGCAATTCTGAGCAAATCTGTAAGCCCTTACAGGAAATATCTGTAAGGTAACCAAGGAAACCGTCCATTACAACCCATATAACAAACCTTACAGATTCTTCCTGTAAGGACTTACAGATTTACCTAGAATTGCATAATTACTTACAAAAATACTTAAATATGAATTAATCCAGAATATAGTAACCTGCTTCTTCCCAATTTCGATTTAAAGTAATTTTTCTAGTACTAATTTTTTTTTTGTTTTCAGCTTATTTTCAGTGGCGAATATACAAAGGCGATGAACAAAGATTGGCATGGACAACATTTCTGTTGTTGGCAGTGCGATGAAAGTTTGACTGGACAACGTTATGTACTCAGGGACGAACATCCTTACTGCGTTTCCTGCTATGAATCAGTTTTCGCAAATGGCTGTGAAAAGTGCAATAAAATTATCGGCATCGATTCAAAGGTAAGCAAATACAAAATACATACATTACGAAAATATAACTTTTCAAGAAAATAAACTTGTTCTACTTGTACACAAGAATCAAAATTCTCAATTTGTTCAGGTGATCAAGTTTTGCACCGGTATTATTTTACGTTTACTTACGTAAGTTGGCAAATTAAAATAAATTATTGTTTAGGGGCAATTGCACTACACTTTCATTTTTCACTTAAAATTTAAGTTATACTCATACGTAAATTCAAAAATTTCACAAAAATATACTCGAAAAAAATAACTGTCACTATTAAGGTTCAAGAGAAGAACTGGCCCTGGTAAATATTAGCTTTCCATAAAAAAATTCAAGATGGCTGCCGTGTCGAAATTCCTAACAATAAAATTTTTTTTTGCTCTTCTTAAAATATTTGTATTAAGGAACCATTTAATCCCAAATTTCAATTTTTTTTTATCCAGCCATTTGGGCTGATGGCTTTGGTTCCATACATAAAAATCACCCTGTATATGTAGTCATGATGAATATCGCTCGAGTTTCAATTCTCTAGGTAAAATTTATTGAATATGCTCGAGTTTATTGCACAATTTCATTAGTAAATTGATTAAAAACTTTAACCAATTGTGATATTATATTTATGTATACAATTATGATACAGCTAACTAATATATTCAGTGGAAACTGTGGTTTCTCGTCTCCCTTTTGAATTTTATATCCTTTTGGAAGTACGTGTATGAGTTTTTCGAAGATCATAGAAAGGTCCTTGTTCACAAATGTTAACAAGCCTCAGGCGAGTTTGGTTTAAAAAAGCTCGTGTCTAGTGTGGGAAGAAATGTCATTATTCGTTGTTATTAAATAACATATTATTGATGTAGCTAGCATTCAAAAAATAAAATATTAAATTATAGTCATTAAAACAAAGAACAATAATAACGATTATATTTTGCAAATTATAATTATTAATCATTTCGAAATGATTATCAAGTATAATTAGGATATTAATATGTTAATTAGTGATGCCTTTTTCAAACTTGGAAGTAGCTATTTTTTTAAAAGGAAATAAATATTGCAATCCCACTCAAAAATGTAGTTAAATTCAGGTTGATTTTATAAAATTGATTTTTTTTCTGTTTATAGGATCTGTCGTATAAAGACAAACATTGGCATGAAGCATGCTTCTTGTGCACGGCATGTAGTGAATCTCTGGTAGATAAACAATTTGGTTCAAGATCTGATCGTATTTACTGCGGACGTTGTTATGACGAAAAATTCGCTTCTCGTTGCGATGGATGCGGCGAAATTTTCCGTGCTGGTAAGTTTCCAATTTCCAACAATCATTTTTAAAGAGTTTATTAGTCACAAACATGAAATATCTTAAAAATAGCACGTTAAATGCTCAACACAGAACGTAACTTGTTATTTCAAATTAAACTTTACTTACCAATCCAAGTCGATAAGAAAATACATATACTTTTTTCTTTTTAAAATCAATTCCACCGTAAGTTTTACAACTTCAAAGTATCCAAATAAGGTTTCAAATTATTCAAACTTTATAATAGTCGAATATTATCATTACTTTTGAGTATTAAAATTTAAAATGACGTCAAACAATTTCTCTGATGAAGGTTTAATAAAGGAACCGAAACTGGTCAGCTGATGTGTAAATAATTGTTTTTACTTAATTAAATAACAAAATCCCAACACACATTTTTGAGTATTAAAATTACATATGCGACTTCATATTCCAAACATTTACTTAAGAGTGTTTTTCCATTTGACAAATTTAGCAGTTTATCGGTGTTACTAGAAACTAAAATAATATATGGTTTTAAAGTCATTCTACTGAATCTGAATAAGAGGAAAAAAACTTTGTAACACATAAATAACTGTCCAGTTCCAGTTGGAATTTAATACAAGTAATAGTTGATTTCATGATTTATCACAATTTTTCTACCCAGACTCACGCGCGCTCTATCGGTCCGCAATTATTACTAGTGATTCGCTGATAATTTGCCTAACGAGGGACTGAAGTATTTTGCGACCCACAGACGTAAATTAAGACATGTATTTATGACAAAGTTTTCAATTAATTTTTTTGGCCTTTACTTCAAAAATGGGCATCCGGATTTATAAGGATTTATTGTACTGATATTAGTGGAATATTAAGTAATTCAAAATTTTTTTCTTAATTACAATTTTTATGGAAAAAATGGAGGAAAAAGTTATTTTTTTGTACATCCTAGCATCTTTGTACACTAAAATCCACATGTGGACGTTAAATTTTGATGTTGTGCAGTATTAAATATGTTATACAGGGTGCCCCAGACCACTCATACCACCTCTTTATTTCGAGAATTCTTTGTCGCAAATTGATGAGAAAAAAATTATCACCAAAGTGAATCTTTTGGTGAAATTCTTAATTTCCAAAACAAACCGGAAGTACCCAAAACCGGAACTAACTTTGGAATTTTAAATGGCTAGATATGTTTGTAATATCTTACATAATTAACAAATTAAACGAAAAAAAAATATGCAAACAAGTGACCATTCGTCTCTTAAATTATGGAAAAATTAAATGTTACCATCATCCGCAAATGGGCGAGAGAGAATTTTTTAAATGGAAACTCTTTTGCATTTTTCACTTTATTCGTTAAAAATTATCAACTTTTTTTAATTTTTTGAATAAACGAAAATATACAGGATGTCTCACTTTTTTTCCAGATAGTAAATGTCATTCTGAACAAAAAATTTCCTATGAACTATTATCTTTTTTCGACTCCTTAAAAAGTTAGAGCAATTTTAAAATTGATAAATTTTCATGATTTTTGTGGAACACCCCGTATAATTTTTTTTCTTATATTTTTTTTTATTTAAATCAATTATTATTTGGATTTTTTCTTTGCCAAATTGGTTCTTTTGAACATTATTGGCTGTTTTTAAAATAAGTAAACGACGAGGTTAAATTTCCCTCGGTAAAATTTAGCATCTTATTGGTTTAAAGATATTCAAAATCCAAAGCATACTTGATTTAAATAAAAAAATTAAAATTAAATGAAATTTATACAGGGTGTCCCACAAAAATCATTAAATTTTTGAAATTTTAAAATTGCTGTAACTTTTTAAGGAGTCGAAAAAACATAATAGTTCGTAGGAAAAATTTTGTTCAGAATGACATTTACTACATAAAAAAAAATTTGCTGGAAAAAAAGTGAGACACCCTGTATAACCTAAAAAAGTTGATTATTTTTCACAAAGCTAAAAAAGCAAAAAATACAAATTTCCATTTAAAAAATCGTAATTGCCTCTACTCTCACCCATTGAGGATGATGGTAGTGTTTTCATATTTCCATAATTTAAAAAACCATTTGTCACTTGTTCGCTTTTATTTTTTCGTTTAATTTGTTTATTATGCAAGGTATTACAAAAATATTATGATAAAAGTTGTTTCTTTTTAAAAGACCTTTCAAACAATACCATACTCGACCTAGGTTGCTATTTAGAATTTCAAAGTTACTTCCGGTTTCGGGTACTTCCGGTTTGTTTGCAAATTACGAATTACTAGAAAAGATTCTTTAGGTTCACTTATATTATATATTTTTTTCTCATTCATGTTCGACAAAGGGTTCTCGAAATAAAGACATGATACGGGTGGTTTGAGACACCCTGTATTTTTAGAATTTAGGATGGGTTGCACTTTAAACTCGGTTTTAGCTAAAAGCAAGCTCAAACTGAGAAGTATTATGTTTTTTGCATGTATTTTCTGTCATACTTGTCAGTTTTAAACTGGTTTTAAAAAACTTTTTCGTGCAACCCACAATTAATATTTTTATGAATTAAAAATGAAATATTAATTTCAATATAATACTTTTTTAATTTTAATTTAAAAATAAGCATTTCTAGTTAATTTAAAAAATATTGATTCTGATGAGCAACAAAATGGGAATATATTTTTTATAATTTTACACTTTACAAAAAAAATATTTTTGGACGCTGGGTGTCTCAGACCAATGGAGGTACCATTATTGTTCCCATAACCATTTGTGGGATTCAGGAGATTCGCAGAGGTAGAATTGTTTCTCAAAATTTTTTCGGTTCACCGATTTAACTGAAATTTGTTTCTTCTTTTTTCTTAACTCTTAGGTATTTTTCAAAACGTTCATCCAGTACCCGGTTTTTTTTTTTTAAAAGTCTCAAAGGACTTGTGTTTCTAAAGTGACAGGAAATGTCGCCGGCCCTAGTCGAACCGGTACCGAAACGAAAACCGGAATTATCAACAGAACCGACATCGTAACCGAAACAAAAATAATATTTTAAAACCAAAATTGAAATCATGAACGAAAAAACGACATATTTAACAGGTAATTTCAGTTTTAACAAAAGTAACAAATAACAAGTAATTACGGTTTAAAATATATTTTTCGTTTTTTTAGAACGCTAATTTCATTACATTTTTCCATAATTTTTTTTCAAAATCACATTTCTTTGGAAGATCCTCTGAATAATCTGGGACTGATTAATTATTATTAAGAATCATCTGAAGATGTTAAATATTTTGACCTGCTATGCCTATGTTTTAAAAGTTCACTTTTTAAAGTTGAAATCTCTAATGATGCAACTTCTTTTGCGAAATGTACAGGGTGTGACAGAGAAAATTTCCTTTTTCAATGGGACGAAGTGATGAAGCGAGGAGAAACAGTAAATAGTGTGTACTGTACCAAAATCATCTGCTCAAAAAAGCAGCGCAGCGAGTTTACTACAGCTAATGAGGTGACTTTTGTACCCGGCACCCTCGCCAGATTTAGCATTTGTGGGATTATTTTAAATCTAGTATTTACAACACCCGTATCATAAATCTGAAAACCCCAAGGAACTATATTTGTGAATAGATAGATCGTATAGCGGTAGCTGCCGGAAAGACTTCAGAAATTCCATGGACGGCAACCACGCTCTTTTTTTCGACCAAAACATTTTTCATTTTTATGACGCTAGTAGAGTTGAAGAGGAAGCTTCCCGACAACACCTTCGAAGCACCACACTCCAAAAGGAAAGTTTCTCTGCCGCACCCTGTATAAGACTACAAAATTTATGAACGTTTAATAATGTGGGTAACTACTTCAATTTGGTTTATAATTAAGATTTTACCTTCACTCTCTTGTAATATCATAAACCAAATATCTGGAGGTTTTATTGGGTCGATGAATTTAAATGCCATCCTACTTGCATTTCCTAAACAAGTGTTGGCAAATTTGGATTTTTTCAACATCATTTCAATTTGCAACAACAAAAATCCGACAAAAATCAGAAGAAATTAATAGAAATATGTATATAAACTTTATTTTTTATGTAAAATCCCATCGTATCGAGCACCGTATACACAGGGTGGTGCATTTAACCTGAATAGTAGAAATATCTCCCAAAGTAAGAGTTAAAAAAAACATTTCCAATTTCCAATAAAATTTGTTTAGTCCCCGAGGACTTTTTCATGGTTATTATAACTCCAAATCACTCTTTTATATGGAAATCTATATTTTTTTAATAGCAAAAAAGTTGTCAATTTTTTTATAATCAAATTTATTTTTTCGATTGTTTTACATTATTTTTCATATGAAATAAATAATATTCAAAATTAAATTCCAAATAATTTTATTAATTTTTTTGTAGATTTTTTTATAATATTTCAAGAGACAATTCCACTCTTCAGGTTAAATAGACCACCCTGTATACATCCGTCCCTGGCTATATAAAGTATGGTCAAATATAGGAGATTTTTAAATAGTTCATTAATTATGTTAAGGTTTTTCTATTTCTCAACCAAAAAATTTCGATTTTTTTAAAAATGTATGAATTTAATTTCCCACCAATAAAAAAATTATAGACTTTCTAGGATCCTCTAAAAACGCAATGAAATTATTTTAAAATTAAACTATTATTATCAATTATGGTACTAATTTTTTTAATTTGAAATATGTTTTAATAATTTTAAAACAGTTTAGTAAAATCAACATTATTTTGCATTGGTGATAATTTAATAATCATGTTTCTTAAAATTAGTAGTAAAAAGTAAACGCGCAAGATAAAATATTTGTTTAAAAATGTTAAATTTTAATTATAAATAAACATGACGATCTCGCATCATAATATCCAAAATAAACATGATGTGTTCATCGTTATCTTCAAAAAAAAAGAAGCTGCCTGCAGCTTTTGCTACTGGTTCAAAGAGATAAACCTGTCAATAATATAAAGCGATCCATTATAATTGACACATTACATTGAATTAAAATAATTCAAATTAATTACACGCATCATTTTATGAGGTGCAATTTAAAAAAATTACGTATTAATTCTAATTAGATAGCAGCAGGTGCGCGCGTAGGTTGATTTAACCTTCGTAGATATTGTTCCTTGTTATACATGGTACTGACAAGGCATTCAATATAAGGAGCTTTTAGTTGCGTTTAGTTCTTTTCAAGATTCCGACCCGGTTGGACGTGAATATTTAAATACCAAAAAAAATACCGATAAAACCAATCATAATGACCGATATTTTAAACGACCAATTTAAAAAAGGGCTCAATTTACAAACCAAATACGTGGGGGAAGAACGTATACGAAGGGCCAAAGAGAATAATGATGATGTCGCTATTTTATCACTTGAATTACCAGGGGAGAATAGTTTTTTTAGATGTGCCCAAGGTTTGGATTGTCGTTTAGGAACACCTACTGTACTTAAACCAGGTATTATCATTTTTTTTTTCATTTTCGCGAAAATTAAAATTTCGCTTTTTTGATTGTTTTTGATGTTACTCGTTTTTTTTTGACATGTCCTTGTCACCTCAAAAATGAGCTTTTTGTAAAAAAAACTACAATTTCCTTTTTTATTTATAAAAAAATGAGGTATTTCAATATTTTTTATTATTAGTAATTAATGTGTATGCAAGTGTATAAAATTGTTAAAATTTATGTGTGTAATAAAGTCATTTCGTGCGTATTCATATAAAACGTTTCCTAAAAAGGTGAAGTGAATGTCGCATGCAGTTGAAGTAGCGTTTTCTAAAATAAAAAAAAAGGTCGAAAGACGAATAAAATGTGATATAGGTTTCGTGTTGGCGTGTGGGGCCGCGAAGCACAAACGAGGCCTTTTTAAGAGTGTGACTCATTCGTTATTAAGATTATATGGATGGGAATCTTATGAACCCCCACGCTTTTATTTTGATTATATAAAAGTTGTTTTTGTCTCTTACATAATTTGGTCAAACTTTTAAGGCGCAATTTTTTATGGAGATTTAATCAGCGAATGTGTCGGGAGCTTTAAAAATGCGAATAAGGGTGTGTTGTCACGCGAGTTTAAAAGTTGCAAATGTAGGGCTGGTACTGTGTGTTACAGAGATAATAACTATATATTACCTTTGGGGATGGGAAGAGAATTCAAGGCTGTTAGCTTTATTAAAAATTAATTTTTTTGTCGAGTTAAATTGCCACAACTTTTCCAAATTATCCAACTTATTTATAAAGTAATTTTATCAATTTTACATTATGACTGTAAAAACTTTAATAAATGTATTTTTCAAAATTCTAAAATAACTTTAAAATGGCAAAACAAGATTTCAAAAGAAAACTTATAAATAAATAAATTAAAGGATAACACAAATATTTGGACTGCTTCAATAAATTAGAAAAACTTATGAACCTTTATCAATAAATGTGTTAATTAAAATTCTGGAAATTTCTTAAATTTTCGTTTGTGTTTTGAACAGAGCTTTGGGGGTTCTCTAACTGTTTTTAATAATAATTATACAAGGTATTCCAAAAGTTCTGAGACCCGGGAAAGTCCTATAAGTCGAGCGAATCAAATATTTCAAAATTTAGGAACATCTAAAGTCATAAAATCAAAATTCAAGATTGTTTTAATGACTTTTCTTCCATTAGGAACGGGTTTGTCTTGAACTTTACATTTTTAAATAGCACCCCCAATTTCTCAAGTAGTTAAATTTTTTTTTTTAAGTTAAAACTTTTCAAGTAGAAGTGGCTATCTCATTGCTTTGAAAGTTTTTTCTGAGACATCTTCTCTTTTTATTTTGCAAAAGGTATAAAATCGAGGAAGAACTCAATGAAAAGAACCGTCCTTTTGATGGCATAGAAAGGACTGTAAGAAAAGTTTTAAAAGGAGCTCTCTTTAAGAGGATTGGGAGTCTAAGTAGAACCGCGCTCTGATAGTAAACTTATATTTTGAGCTTCTTCTTGAATTTGGGGAAGAAATTTTGACCCAAAGTACATCCCACATAATTAGGCTGAAAGTACCAATAAAAATCTTCATTTCTGTTATATTTTAAAATTTGTATCACCTAGACTACGAAGGTATCTGCTGCTTTTACAATTAAAATGCGCTTTCAAAATTTACGAAATATGCCTTGCAATTATTTCAAACTACAACCATATTTTGTAAATAACATTAAGTTTTATAATTGCATAGTTTAAATAACATTCATGGCTAGACTTCTATACGACGACTTTTTGAAAAATTAAATTATTAAGTCCAAAAAATAAGTTTAAAATAGGCCAAATTTTACGTATTTTTAATGATTTTTTTTGGCCATTTTGTATATAATATATTAAAAAAGTGCCACATACAAGTCTTAAGCAGAGGTTCCACTTTCATATGATATTCTTATTTTGTATATAGCTCAATAAATATTCGCGTAGTTTGAAATATAAAAACAGGGAAAAAACGCATATAATTTTGTAGACTCCATATCTTCTTAAGAGACCGATCAAGAACTGATACAGCTCTGTCAGAGCCGGATTACTATGAAGGCTAATGAGGCCCTCCAGCAATTCGGTCCTTCAAAAATTCTGACTTTCTGAAAAATGTCGAAATTCATATTATACCCTTAAAAAGTGCTTGAGTAGAATTTGCATTTCTACTCCTAGATGTACGAAGTATACCCGATTGTGTCCGAGTTACGTCGAAAATGTACGAACACTAGTTAGTCTGTCAAGCATCACAAAATTCTGTACTATATTAACATTTGAAGAAAAAGAATATTTTTACAGAATTATCATTGTTTTTGTATTTTTTGTTTGGCCTTTTTAATGTTAAAATGTGTTTTATATAAATACCGTCAACTGGGGTAAGTTTTCACTAACATATTCATCAGTCATCAGACTCTAATACAACTTCTACATAGTCTTCGTCTTCTGATGAGTTAGAGTAGACAATTTTTTACTTTGTATTCTTGACTTTATTTCCGTTTTCCCTTTTGTATTTTTTAGCTTTGAGATTTTGTTTTTCGAACTGTTACACCACTTGTAGATGGCTGTTATTATGCTTCCTCTGATAAATCCTTAACAGTTATACTTTTTCCTGGATATGACTTCAATCTTCTTCTTTCACTTTGGTCCACCAAACTTTTGTTTGTTGAAAGGATGTATTCCACATTTTTCAAACCCAGTAACCAAATTATTCATGAGCATTAGCAATGTTGAGAACACATCTTTAGGAATATAAGCATATTTGCTCTCTTGCTCTTTGATTGGGCCAAAGAATGTCACATCCATATCCAAAAATATGTTGGTGTAAGTTGGTTGTAACAAGTGCTGTTACCTGTCGTCTATCACAAGAACCAAGTCGATAGCTCTATGTTCTATTTGGTAACTAAAAGTAGATCAATTAGTATTTAATATTAAAATAAAAAACTCACTCTTTTTAAAGATATTTAATGAGCCAGAACGTTTTCGTCAACGTTCTTTAATTTTAGATGGATCTATCACATATTAAAAGTGGATCAAACTATCTTTTTCCAAAAGTTGATCCAAAGTTACCCAATAACGTACTGGAGAGCTCTTGTGCCATTTTCAGAACACACTGTATATTAATAAAAGAAAAATTGGAATTATTTATTTCGGTCGACCTCAGGCCAACATCGCCCTTAATCCGGCTCTGAGCTCTGTTTTCGTGTTTCATTGAAGATCGCTTATTAGTTGTGTTTTTTTACATCTCTGGTTCAGTTCTCCCTCATTTCAAGTTCATTTATAAAGTTTATCAAACGTGAACTGAATCCGGTAATCCTCCTCTACCGGGTGGAAATGAAAACCGGGTCACCTCTATAACTTTTTTATTTATGAATAGAAAAATTTGAAATTTGGCTATGTTCTATGGTTCAAAAAAAAAATAAAAACTAATATCTCAAAAATACTTCTTTTTTAAAACTATTTTAAGCCATGAATAAAAATATGGGATGTTACATTTAAAAAAGCAAAGTTCATGGTGTTTCCGGTGAAACCGGAAGTAATTTCGAAAATAAACAATGCACATAAAATTTGTTTTTTTGAACCATAGAGAACATAGCCAAATTTCAAATTTTTTTATTTATAAATAAAAAAGTTATCGGTGACCCGGTTTTCATTTCCACTCGGTATAGCAAGAGAACTTGGGGGCAGCAGGGGAAAAATCCGAGTAAAAAGAACAGATATAAATAGTAAATTGAACTGAACAACTGATTTAGTTGAACGGAGCATATTAAAAGACCACAACTAATAAAAGCTCCTCAGGATCAGAAATTTGAAGCGATTTCGGATGGCTTTTTTGGATGGTCAGTGGTAAACCGACACTCTTTCGGTTTTTACCTAGGGATTCGAATTGATAGAAAATGCTGGAGCTCCCGAGCATAATTCATATTTGGATTAACCAAGCTTGAATTGGCCTGAACCGATCGATCTGCGATGTCAAAAACTAGTCATTCCAATGCGGTTGGTTCCACTTTGACAGACCAATCTATGAACCAAACACGAAACCATTCAAAATTTTAGTAATATCTGATTCAGGAATTCACATCTATAGAAGGAAGCAATTCTATAAAACAGTACCGGAAAATGTGTCATTGAGAAAAAAATTATTTCTAATAAATATTTTCTTGGATGAGTCTTACTTTTTATTTCGTAGTATGAATAGTGTGAATAATGTGAATAGGCATAATTAAACTTATTTGGCATGGCCAATTCATGTACGCAGATGAAGGAAGATAAAACTCTAAATTAAGACTCGGATGCGCAGAAAATTAGTATATTTGGCCAAAAATTTCAACAAAATTTGATTTAAAATTTGCAAAACAAATCTATGCTGTATATATGTAGTAGGTTACTACTTGAAAAAAGAAAAGCTTTATTATTGGAAATGATTTTTTCCAAAATTTCGGAGCGAGTTAAAAAATCGCGCTAGGATGTTTACTTTACTTTTATTTAGAATCTCGATGCGATTTTCGGTCCAGTCCTGAATTTAAACGGTGCCCCAGAGAAAAACACAAAACAAGCGCTAATCTAAATGGAAAAGGAAATAAAAAAATATTATCAAAATCCTTTGATAGTTTTTCGAAAGAATAAAAAAAAATCGTCTTATACAAATTTACATTTTCGGTTAAAAATTATTAAAAAACGAAATTTTAACTTTGTAACAAAATTCCGACACTCCTAGAGACCCTAATCCCTAATACAATTATAAAAAAAAATACCTAAAATTGGTAATTTTCGTTTATAAGGTCAAATTGATATCTTCATGGACTTCCGCTTTTTAGTTGCTTCAGTAACATGTTTTAAATACGAATCATTTTTGTGGAATTTTGTAGGAACCGTAATTTTGAATTTTTTTAGTCAAAAACTGCGATCTTTTCTAAGAACCAAATTGCCTCCTACTATACTAGTCCTTCTGCCCTAATTCCTTCCGTTTTTTGTTTAATAAAAAAACTATTAAATTTTGGAAAAATTAGAAAAATCATCATAAACTCGTGTGGCGTCAAATTTTATGATATGGATACGTCACTTTGGTGGTAACAGTCTCGTAAAGTTTTCAAGATTTTATTTTCTTCGGAGGAGGAGTATTTCAATTTATGAGTGCGCGTTTCCGAAAAAAAATCGTGCTTTTTGGTGTGATCCTGGACACGTCCCCGAAGGAAACGAAAAAAAAATATCGGATTCTCTTTGATAATCTAAAAAGCAATTTAAAATATTCCGGAAGACAACAAATTAAAAAAAAAGAATCATGAAAATCTGTGCTCTTCTCTACAACACCCTGTATATCGGTAAATTTGTAATTTTCGCGAAGAAAAAATAATTTCAAAAACTTTTTTATTGTCAGCAACACACCTGCAAAATGTAAACCCACTAATCTCACCACATTTTGTTATTTTCAGGAACCAAGAAAATGGAATACAAAACAAGACAGTGGCACGAGAAATGCTTCTGTTGTGTGATGTGCAAGACACCAATTGGAACTCAAAGTTTCATACCTCGCGAACAAGAAATTTACTGTGCTAAATGTTATGAAGAAAAGTATGCCACTCGTTGCATTAAATGCAATAAGGTAATAATTTTAAACTATCTACTTTATTCTAAAGACCAGGCCGATCGTTCGTTTCTTCGTTTGTCATTCGTTCTAATGAGAATCATGTTCGTACGTATCCACCAAGCGAACAACGAACGTTCGGCGAATTGTAGGCGCTGTCAGTTATACAATATTCTTGCCGGTTTTCCAGTATTAAATGAAATATTATGGTTAGCATAAAAATGTTTTCGCTAGGTTTGGACCTTCCCTCAATATATTTTTAACGGTTGAACAGCTAAAAAGTATTTTGAAATCTCTTTACCCACCCCACTCCATTAAATAGTGGCAGGACAAAATTGGGATACCTTCTATTCTAAACCGTGCGGAAGCATGTAATATAATTCTTCAAAAACTATTTTCCGCAACATTTTGTAAAGACTTCCGATAATACTTTGTGTATTTTAGGTAATTACAAGCGGTGGTGTGACATACAAGAACGAGCCATGGCACAGAGAATGCTTCACTTGCACAAACTGTCAGATGAGTTTAGCTGGAGCTCGTTTCACCAGCCGTGATGATAAACCATATTGTGCAGATTGTTTTGGAGAATTATTTGCGAAACGTTGCTTCGCTTGTCGCAAGCCAATTACTGGTATTGGAGGCACCAAGTTCATTTCATTTGAAGACAGGCACTGGCACAATGATTGCTTCTTCTGCGCTTCATGCCGCACAAGTTTAGTTGGAAAAGGTTTTATCACAGATCAAGAGGATATCATCTGTCCAGAATGCGCAAAACAGAAGCTTATGTAAAAATTGATTGATTCCTAATATTTCTCTTTTTTATGTTTCTTTTTTAATTATTTTATTGATTAATTAACTGCTGCCGATGTAAAATTCTATTAATTATTACGACTGGACTTCTTCGCTTTTTTAATTTTTTATTAACTATGATTATTTTGTTATTAATTTATTTAGATAGTACGCTTAATTACTAATTTTAGTAGAAGGTATTTTAATACTACCAAATATTGGAAACAACCCCGACCTACAAATATTATCGCAGTGTCTTGTAAATTAAAGCTTCAATTGTAATTTATGTATTTAAAATTTTTAAAAATGTATTGTTTGATTATTGAAATAGTTTACAAAAATGTGTGCTTAATATGGATTGAAATTCGTATGTGTTGTACCTATTATTCTAAAAAATAATAATATATCAAGTATAGGTGCCTTATATTGAAAGTAATAATTTTTATTAGGTAAGTAAATTTTCATGTGCGAACATGGAGGGTACATGTGTATACATGTAGTGTACTTTTTAATTTTCTTTTTTATTATAAAGCTTCTCGTGTAAATTTATTATCTATTTTTGATAAAACTACTATTAATTTGTTAGATTTAATATTGTATACAGCTTTGAGAGCATTTATTAAATGAGCGATTTGGTGCTATATTTGTAGTTATAGATTTAATATTATTACTATTATTATATGTTTATGTGCTTTAAATTAAAACCCAAGCTTCTTAACTTGTTAATATTTTAATGTTTATTTTAGTTGTTAGCACAAGGGAATGTTAATTGTTTACACCACGTGTAATAAAAATTAAAATAAAATGCTTTATATAAAAATGTTAATTTTCAAATCAAATAGAAAATAAAAATGTTTTTATTATTACAACTTTATTTTTATTTCTTTCCTTATAAAAATATATAACTATTGTAATTTTCTTGCAATAATTTTCATACCAGCCATCCATCCAAACTAATCCAAAACGCGAAAAGAATCACCATCCTTTAAGCTTCGTACAGACCTGAACAATGTGCCGAACGACAAACAGAACAACGAACCGAACATCAAACAGAACGGAGATAGATTTCAATTTCAACGAACGGAACGCCAGTTTGGACGGGGCCACAAACGCGTTTGCAAACAGATTTACAAATCCTACCCGTTCGTTTTCGATCCATAAGTTGTCGGTTTTTTTGCAAACATCAAAATAGTCCAGTAACCTTGTCACCTGAAAGAGAACCTACCATGGTCGTACCTTGCGTCCAATCCAGTAGTTCTGATTTTTTGCTCAGTGGTATATGATGTTGGCCCAATGAATACTCCAAAGTTTTCGACCTCGAAATCCAAAAACCCGCGAATTTTTCGACATTTGTTTAGTTTTTGGTGATTTCAACCCCGAAAGACTAGTTTTTCGAAAATATTTTTTTTAACATTTTCAAAAAAAAACTAAATTTTCTATAATTTGGGACCAGAACCTTCTCTTTGGACCCAATAGTTTCCGAAATATAGATTTTATCTGTTGTTATGAGGAAATTCCGACCCTGTAGGCCTATTTGGTCTATCTGTCACCGATTTTTAAAAATTGTCAAGGCCAAGCATTTTCTAGACACTTGAGAAACAACTTGGTATTGGCTTTTTCAAAAAAATATCGTGTACCTACTCTATGAAGGTTTTAAAAAAATTCCCAAAAGTAAAAAAAAATTAAAAAAAGAAAACTCTCAGTACTGGTTAAGGGAAATTATTTTTTCTATAACTAAAAATTAGAAAAAACAATAACCACTTTGTTACGCAATCAACATGTTTTTTAATTAACCAGAAATGTCTATTCTTTAATTTTTGATTTTTATTGCATACACAGGCTGCACAGCTCTAGCTTGTTTAAAACTAAATAACCCTTGGAATAATTTCATCAAAATATTCTATAACAATTTACTACAAAAATATTAAATAAATAAAATTTTTGAAAAACAACTAAATAAACTCAATACATACATCTGGAATAAAATATTTTTTTTAATTTTAAAAAATTAGTTTAAAATTCTCGTCTTCATTCATCATGTCTTCGCAAAATATCATGTGGCGAAGTGGATTATTTAATTCTTGATAATCAGAATATTTGTAGGATTTATACCCATATCTTTTCAAAGTCCTATGGACCGACGAATAGGAAATGTCAACTTCTTAAGCAATTTCACGAACGGACAAATCTGAATTGTTTTCTATTAACGCTAATGTACAAGGTGCTTCATGGTAATCTGGCACACAAAAAAAATGCTAAGGCAGCCAATAAACATCCCTTAATCTCGCCCCACCATAAGACGGTGGTGAGATAAACCAGGCCCCCGACTTTGCGATTCAAACAACTTTACTTAGAATTCTACCTGATTAAGCTTTACTCCCAATGCGATGCGCGTTGGAAATGCACAGCCAGGAATTGTCTGGTCAGTCCCACTTAACTACTGAATAGCGGCACGAAAGCTTCTTATTGGTGCTAACATTCCTTTTGTGTATCAAATTAACATGAAGCACCTTATATGCTACTAGCTATTGCAGCTTCCATAGTTGTTCAGGAATCTCTAAGAACAGCACAAACCATCCCATTCATTTTTAACTTCCGTTCTGTTTGATGTTCAGTTCGTTATTCTGTTTGTACTTTGGTGTTGGGCACATTGGTCAGATTTGTGCGCTTTTTTACAAAATGCTAGTCTTGACAAAAGCACTTAGACTTTTACCAAAGATCACAAATTTCTATTATTTGGTACACAACCTGATCTCATTTTTATGTAACAGCACCATTATTTTTCTTATTCCTTTTAGTGTAAAATGACTAATTAACTTACTGGTACTTCAGATTCTTTTGCAAAATCATTACTTGGTACATCGCCTACATTTATCTGATTCGATTTTTTACCACCAGTGTGTTTTAATTTATGTGTTTTAAGCGTACTACTTTGTGTAAATGATTTATCACAGATATTACAGGTATAAGGTCGCTCTCCTGTATGAATTCGATTATGCCTAAGTAAGGCGTTTTTTGAAGGAAATTGCTTAGAACACGACTGGCATTTATAAGGTTTCTCGCCAGTGTGCAACCGTATGTGTATATTTAACTGGCCTAAAATGTGAGCACTAAGTTTAAATTAATAAAAATTAAGTATTTTTTACCTGTAGTTGTAAATCCTTTACCGCAAATACTACAAAGTGCAGATTTAATACCTGAATGATTCATTTGATGTACTTTTAAATCTCCTGAACGTCGAAATGGTGCACCACATATTTCACAAATGAAAGGACGCACATCACTGTGCTTCTTCATATGTTCACGAAGACTACCTTTTAACATTGTAATTAATTTAAGATATAAAAATATAATTTTAGTACGAAAATGAAACATGTGCAAAATCTAATACATAAATTAAATTTAAAAAAATAGACTGCGTTAAATTTTCAAACGCGTTTTCCTTTCATAATTTTGCGTATATTGAACTTGAATTAAAATTAATTTTGCATTGTTTTGGTATTGGATTGTCATTTTTTATTTTTTTTACCTGGTACTGTAAATTTACTATCACATATTTCACATCGAAATGGTTTTTCTCCTGTATGTACTTTTGTGTGGCAATTAAGAGAACTTCTAGAGCAATAACTGTTCCCACAATGATGACATAAAAAGGGCTTTTCGTTCGTGTGAACTCGCATATGTTGAATTAAAACGCTTCCATAGGGAAATACTTTCTCACATATCCTACATTTGTGAATCCTTTTCAGTTTACTGTGCATGGAAAGGTGACTTCTTAAACTGTTCTTCGTATTAAACTCTAAAAAATATAAATTAATTAATACTTAATACAAAACATAAAAATAGCTTTGTACATCCAAACAATAATGGGTGATATTTTATTTTTTTAAAAGCAAGGTCGAATTTGGTGTATTTTATCAATTCTTTGGAGTCGCGAAATACGGGAGAGAAATACGATTTTACACTCCAGATTAAATATTATAGCATTTTGTCCTCCACATGCTAACGGAAAATATTGCCGTGCTTTAGAAAATAGTGGTAGCTCTATAACTAAAGCTCATGGAAAATTTTCTTGAAACTAGCGTAAGGAATACTATGTACTATGTTTGAGCTAAATACCTATTTTTAATATTTGCCTTTCTAGATTTGTGTCCTAACAAATTTATGACAAAAAATTACTGAATAAAGAAAACAACATAAAATAGAAATTTTCTTTATTTCAAAAGGTATCTACAAAAGAGTATAATTAAAAACAGATATAATTTCTTGTGTCCAACCTTATTAAACTTAACATTAGTCCAAATAATTAAATTCCCCATTTCTTTGTACTGAATACAAATTTATATACAGCTTGGAAATGTATTCGTGTTGCAAGTGAATTCTGTAGAACCGCCTCTAAGAATAATTGCAGGCTCACAGGCTGCTTCGCATTGGTTGATAAAATTTGATACAAAGAAATTATGAATAATATCGAAACGAAGTGGAAAGTGATTCCACTGCTTTCATATGCATACACCTTAAACGTAACACTGTCCGTTTCCAGTAATGTAATTTAAGCAAAGTGAAAACCCAAGACACGTTGGGGGCCCGAACCCCAAAAGAGGAAGTTTTTTCATTAGATTTTTGAAAATTCCACATGCATATGACAGATGAAAAAAAAATCCTGCGCAAAATGTTCAAAAAACAAATCAATGACACCCAGGTTCTTGAATTGACCACCTGGTTATTTTCAAATTATAAACAGTTTTAAAAATCAACAAACGAAAAATTTAAATTCTGAAAATTTGCAATACCAATAAATCGGTTTCTTTTCTTTTAATTTGTGGTTCTGAAAAGAACCGGTTTTTTAAATGTAACTGAATACTGGGTTTGAAATAATAGTCTTCACAACCTCTTTAAATGTAGTTGAAAAATTATAAATTATAAATAAATAAAAAAAAAATAAATAAATAAATAAATAAAAAAAATTGTTGCCTTCTTGAGCCAAACAGTACCCTAGCCTATCGTAAAATAGCCTTCCCACTTTCTCTAATGTTTCAATGGTTATTAAATTTGATTCCTGTTTTATCTTGTCCCTTAGTTCCTCCAAGTTATTAAATCGACCACCCTGGTAGATGGTGTTCTTCAGGTATCCCCAATAAAAAAAGTCCAAGGGGGATAAATCAGGGGATCTCGCTGGCCAGAACAGTGGTTGAGCATAAGTGCCGATACACCTGTTGGGAAAAGTTTCTTCCAAAAATTTGTGAACAAGAAGTGTATTGTGCGCTGGACAGTCATCTTGCTGAAAATACACATTGTTAAAATTAACCTTGGGCAATCCACGAATTGCTGGTATCACATTTTCCCTTAACAGCTCTAAATATTTTAAATATGAAATGGGTCAATTATGTGAGTGCCAATAATTCCGGCCCAAACATTTAATGAAGCTCACGTGACCAATAATCAACAATTGCAGTGTTGTATCTTCTTGTCAATGGGACTCGGTAAATAAAATATTTTGAATAAAGTTTTCGTCTAAATTGGCTTTATCCATAACTGCATTGCAAAATAACATTCTGCAAATTTTGTCCTCCGGATCTTTTAATTCCTGACAATTTGAGTATTCACAGGATTTATACCCATGTGCCTTCAAAATCTTGAGCACAGATGTGTGGGATATATCCACTTCTTCAGCAATGTCACGAATGGACAAATCTGAGTTAGTTTCAATTGCCACCAAAACCATCAGTTTTTTCTTCGGAAACGATATGTCTAGGAACAACTGGATCAATCCTACGAAGTTTAAAAACACATCCGGTATTCCTAAATAATCTGTGAACTTTAAGTAGACCTTTTGGGCACTATTCCCCTGGTGATACAATTCCAACATATCCGACTTCTCTGCAATTGTGTACAGACTCATTTTGAAGAGGTAAATAAAGAAACTTTAATGTTGACAACTCACAACAAACTACGAAATTGTTATGAGCTTGTCAGACGTAAAACATCAAGTTGTGTGCATGAGTGAGAGCATTATACTGCTGCGCTGAATGAACATGTGCAACTAACATAATAAACATTCCAGAATTGAGTTTCTTTTAAAATTTTTAACAATAAAGAGAACCCGGCCTTCGCTTTCTTGCACATCTATTGACAAATGTTCAATAACCTGGGTGTCATTGATTTGTTTTTTGAACATTTTGCGGGGGATTTTTTTAAGTTACAGGGCAAAATTGGAAGAAGGCAATATTTTGCATACTTATTAGAAGAAATTAGGGAGTCAATTAAAAAACACCATGCGAAAATGGGAGTCTACAATCAAAAGTAATAATTTTTCAAATCGACCTTTATCTGGGTAAATTTTGAAACTGTTCCCGTACTCAGAAAAATTTAAAATTTTGGCAGTTAATAAAGTAAACATTCACCTGTCATATCCATTTGGAATTTTCAAAAATCTAATGAAAAAACTGAGCCTGCAATTATTCTTAGAGGCGGTTCTACAAAACACAAATACATTTCCAAGCTGTATGTAAATACATTAGTAATTCAAATTTTATGATTAATATTTTGATGTTATATGCCAAAGGCATACAAAATAATTTTCCGGTGTAAATCTTGCTGACTTTTAACCAATCAGAGAAGGAAGTTTGTAACTCTAACTAGTTGATCTCGGTTCATAATGTGAAAACGAGACAGAAACTGTAACCGTAGTAATGTAGTAAACAATCCACTGTTCTCGGCACGTTAGGAGTTATAATCTTCAACCTCAGGAACGTTAATTTTTGACATTTAAGCACGGAATATTTAAATCACTCCTCCTAGTTAAAAAATGAAGTATAATTGAGACGTTGATTTTGAAACTGAGATAAGTCCACTTTTCGATATTTCTAGATATTTAATGTTTTACAAAATCAATGCAATTGAAATACTGATATTGACCCCCAGTATTATCAACAGACATTTAATTTTAAATGAGATTTAATTTGACATATATAGTATTTTTATGTAGTTTGAATATAGTTTAAGTGACATTTGGCTGTAAAATAGACTATATATGTCAAATTAAACCTCATTTAAAATTAAATGTCTGTTGATAATACTGGGGGTGAGTCCATTTTTATTGTAAATAAAAAAAAAATTATTTCTCACTTTTTAAGCAAATATTACAAGAATAATTCATTTCCGTTTCTCCTTTGGCATAATCATCGGCACTCTCATCCAATTCTAGTTCCTTCTTTAGTTCAACCCCAACATTTTTAATGTAATCATTTAAATCCTCAGCAAGATTATTTTCACAAGCCAAATCAGTTTTACAATTATTAGAATCCTCATCGTTTTCATATTCCAGTATTTTAATTTCAACCAAATCATCAACATTTTCATTGATTCTTATTAGATCATCGTCATCTTCATAATTTAAACTTTCAAGCTTATAATTGTAGGTTCCAATATCAGCATCGTTTGTACCTTCACCACAATCTTCTAGGTTTATATGTTCGAGAGGATCCTCTTCGAGGATACTTTGTACATCATCATCTTTACTACTTTTTAAATCATATTCACTTTTATCATTGCTCCATAACATGAGAGCTTTATTAGATTTATTAATCATTTTAATAAGTTGGTAACTATTGAATGATAACTCAATACAAGTGACGCATATTTTTAAAGGCAATTCATTGTCTTCTAAAAACTAAAAATATCGTAATTATTTTTGCAAAAATTGTTTAATTTAAAGTAAAAAACGATAATTACCTTTAAATTAGTTAATTGTCTAAAGAAATCTATTAATAGCAAACCATTACTTTTAGGAATGCTTAATTCGTTAATTTGAGCAACAAGTTCTTCTTTTCCCAAACATATTCTGCACATATCTTGAGTCTTTGGAGTAGTTTTTGTTGTACCATATAAGTTTGATGTAGATTTCACATTCTCTGTACTTATAAATGAAAGCGGGATTACCATTTCTGGTAATTCCAAATCCATGGGATTATAAGTAACAGGAGGTTCCTCAATATTTGAATGTTGTGCAGAAGTTGTAGCACCTGAAATTAACATAACTTAAAATTAACAAAATCTTTCAATTAAATTAGTTCAAGAAGCATGGGTGGCTTTAAATGTAAACCTAAAATTTTCTTTCCATGAATTAAATTACTGATACAAATAGCAGAAAAGGGAAATTAGGAAAGATAATACTTCCAACTCAGTTTTTTTTCGCTTAGCGTTCCGGTTCGTGCAAAGGCCGTAGCCGGGTAAGTATGGGCAATGTGCCTATGCATCAATTTTTTTTTTATTTTCCTGTGAACCAAAAAATCAATATTTTTTTAAAGAAGACCAGAGGCCGGATTTTGTTTTGTTTTATGAACTCGCCAAATCGTCAAGTATTTTACCAGAACGCGGGTCATTTCTTTCAGTAGAACGCTTAGATCTTCTCGAGGATCTTCTTTTTTGCAAACGAGAAGAAGTACTAGAAAATACAGATGGTACTGCAGTTGCTTTTAAATGCTTAATGTATGTTCCAGGTCTCTCCAAAATATCTGATGCTATAAAATGGTCACTACATAATCGAGTGGCTTTGCTTGGTGTAAAATTTTCTCTCCCCAAAGCAGTAATCCATCTATATAATCGCTCTTTATCCTTCAAAGGAAATCTAAAAATTAATCTAATTTTAAAAGTAAATAGAAAATATTAACCTAAAAACTAAACTTACGTAAAGTATTGTTTGTTGTCTCCTTTCTTTGATCTATTTTTGCAACCTATTGCACAACAAGTATTTGGCATAATTTTAAATTATAATCAAAACGAAGCGCTATTAAAAACGACTTCCGAAATTCCAACGTTTAGCCGTTGATTGAAGTATTAGGAAGATAGATGCATAGAATAGATGTCCACCTTATGGACAATTTCGTATGCGGACGATGTACCGGCCGCTGTGCAGCGCGTCGGTCGTTTTCCCTCTATCGCCGGGTACAAAAAGTTTTTAGATCTGTATTCAGATTGGTGTGAAACTAGGCTATTTAGAATTTGAAATGTTTGAAAGACACGTGCGTTCAAAGCAGTTCAAAGACAACAGATGTTCAGGGACTAAAGGAATGAGCAGGTAGCGCGGTGGATATTCCATACAATTCCATAAAAACGATCTACAAGAGAAACAATCAGGAATATGGAGTATTTTACATTTTTAATTAAGTAAACTCTTTTAAAATAATTAAAGGTATTACTTTTTCTACCTTTTATAATAAATGAAAATGGAAAAATAACAGAAATATAAAATAAAAATCAAGTTATAAAAAATATTATCAATATGTATATTTTAATGTTTCTAAATCTAAAAAATAAAAAAAAGAGTAGTTTTTTATCAAAAAATTGTACCTGCTGGTAAACTACCTAATAAATGCTAATAATTAATAATCATTTTCTGACAACTCATATTTTTGAATTCTAGAGGAGGGCTTCGACCAAACTCGTGCTTTCTAAACAAGTTTTCTGTTTATATTAAGATCTTTTAAGACATGAAATTTTTTTCGCGAATCTGTTTATTTTTATTTTGCAAAAACTATAGAAGTTACCAATTTAAATTTTCTTACTAAATATAAATACCGTGGCTGGACATTTTCTTAAATATAAAAAAGATTTTTACGAAATCAGCAGTGAAAAAATGACAAGGGTGCAGCGTTTCAAATTAAAAATTTGAAAGTTAATAATTTTAGGTTGCAGTATAAAGAAATAAAAAAAAATACAGGGCTCTACGACTTTTTGTTCCAAAGTAATGAATTTTTATGGAAAATATGGCATTCTAAAATATGAATAAATGTGTGTATTGTTAAAAATTAGTATTTCGCTTAATAACTAAAATTAAGAAACAATAATTCGTACAGATAAGTTTCTAAAAATTTTCGTTATTGTCTTATTAATTTTTTTTAAATTTAATTATTTTTTAAGGTACATTACCTAAAAAAATTTTGATTTTTTTGAGTTTCTAAATTTCATCCATGTTCTATTATCTTTCATTTGCAATGTCGATTTTGAAAGAATTCGAAAAAAAATTTTTTTAGATATTTTTGAAATTTTTCATGGAAATCGATTTTTATTGTTTTTCTTGAAAACTATAAAGGTTAGCGATTTCAAATTTTTACCAAAGGTAAACACCATGGATAGACGCGTTTTAAAAAATATTTGGTTAAAATCGGCTAAACATTTTTTTGGAAAATATTCGCAAAGTTTTGGCATAATTTTGGTACAAAGACGGCCCTGGACGACGCAATTTTAAACCGAAAATTAAAATTTTCACGAAATTTGTTGGGGGAGATGAGGGTGCGAATTTTAAGCTATCAGTCGTCCTGGTGGTTCGAATAATTTCGAAGATATTAATTATTTTGTGAAAAGTGAAAAATTTCAACTCGCAATTTTGGCTCCAAACGGAGACTTTGCACATTTTTGCAACTATTTCGGCCATAACTCGATAACGAAAAGAGATAACGAATTAAGCCCTTTTTTGTCTTAAAGTGGACATTGAAAGCTTTCTGAAAATGTACATTACGTTGGGGCAAAATAAAATTTGAGGGGTTGATTAGATCGAAACGCGTCAAAAATTACGACTTTTTTAAATGCGATCTTAAAAAAATTACTTTTTCGTTATTTTTTAGAAATTCAAAAAACCCTATGCTTGGACGTTTTTGGTTCGGGAAGTAGATTCAAATGAACCTTTAAAATTGAAAATCGGTTAAAAAATGGCCCGATGGGAGCCACTCACCCCAAAATTTAAAATTTCAAGTTGATTTAGGCATACCTTCCGAACTCCTTCGAAAATAAAAATTTCCTATGCGCTATCCGTTGTAGAAATTATTCTTTTATAAGGCAGTGTAGAAAAATTTAATGATTTTTGGAAACTGTGGGCTACAGTGGTAGTTCCAATCGGCCGCGTTTGGCGCAATTTTACGTTCGATTTTTTTCTGAAGCAAAGCTTTAAAATTTTGCGGAGTTGATTTTTCTGCTCATAAATATGAATGTAATAAGCAAAATAAAAAATATTCGACCTTAATATCAAATTAAATGGTTGACTATATTTGGATATTAAAAGATTTTTCTTTTTTCTGAAAACATCCGAGAACTTTTGATTTTCAAATGACAACATGAATAAAAAAAATAATTCCAAGTGTAATTTCAACCAATAAAACGAATACATTTTTAATTTTTTTTGTAATTTTATTTTTATTTATTTTTATTCATTAAAATAAATTCATCACTTATTTAAATCGGATAAAAAATATGAAAGCTACATTGTTGGCTGTTTTTTGTGCACACATCTATATACAAAAACTTTATTTTAAGTATTAATGATATCCATTATTTATAAGGTGGGTATTTGTCAGAGTCAACTATACTTCCTTATAGAGTGGGTAAAATAAGATGCGTTTTTGCGACTAGTTTCGTTACCTTTATTGGTACTTCTTCAGGCAAAATGAGTCAAGATATTTCTACAAAAAACTACATGGAGCGAATTTATGAACACTTTGTATTGTTTCATTAATAATTATTTTAGTTTTATATACATATATATATTTATAACTAGTTGAAATTTTTATATATTTTTTAACATTTATTTTTATAAAGAAAAAGGAAACAAATGAATTTTGAGGCAGTAGAAAGCACATGTTTTAAGTGTTAAAAATTAGAGCAAAAATAACTGTAAAAATAAATTAATTTTTAAGGTGTTTGTTTAGAAGCGATATTTCTTGCAACACGATTTGGGCCGTTTTTAAAGTTATAACATCCAAATTATCATGTTTATTAAGGTTTTAAAATGCCAAAGAAGATGTGCTTTTTTAGTTTTTTTTTTTATTTTATTGTTTTAAGATACATATAAAAAACATTAAATTTCAAAATATAAAAATAATTCGAAATCTTGTAAACACACTTATTAAGAAGAATTTAAAAATATCCTTTTTACACTTTGCGAATATCAAACAAAAAGTTCTGAAAGAGGAGACAAAGCACATGCAGCTGGAAAACTAAATTTACGAGGGGTCATAAATTGCCGGTAACTAGGCGAGAGCGTTGCGAGAAGCGCTATGCCTTGAATACTGAAAAATGTTAGAATAGTTCAGCCGAAATCCGGATGGAGCTCGGGGCAGCACCTATCGATACGAAATCAGATTGTCCTTGAGGACTGCTCGTATACGCTTTTCAACACGGTGGTGGACTATCTTCCTAATACTTCAATCAACGTCTAAAGTCAAAATTTTGAAGTAAACATTTTTTTTTTAAATTTATTAAAGGTGCGAAAGGTAAACAATAAAGTAGAAAACTAGTGAAAATGTTGATATCATTAAAAAATGAAGTAAAAGAACATTTATTATTATTGAAAGAACAACATAGCCAAGGTTAATTAATTTTAATTTTATTTACTTAAATTTTAACTAAATAGAACGAATTATTTTAGTTGTGATTGATTTTTGTAAACTTGCTATTAATTTTTTACACAATGGGCCAAATAATCGACTTTATTTATCTGCTTCGAATAAATTGAACATTGAATTCTCCACAGTACAAAATTGTGTCTACGGATTGGTTTATTTACTCATCATTTCTTGCAAGAACAAGGTAAAAGTTAGCTGAACTTACTTACTTGGGACAGCATCAAAAAGCCGTTCTTACCTAGGAATCCTAAAGTATTAAAAGTTCAATTTAAATACCGAAGGTCTATTTAACTTTGTAAATTAAATAGCTCTAGTCACTGGTTACTCTTATAAATTTTTGTTTGTTCTAATTAATTAAAAATTTTATAATTTTTAGTTAAGTGATGCTGACTTCCGAGATACTATTTTGACTCTAGACTTTCCAAGACAAATACAAAACGTTTTGCTTGAATTCTATAAATCAAAAACTAAAGAAGTTACTGCAATTTTAAATAAATTAACTACGCTCGAAATTCATTACAATAATTTAGAGTGGCGATTTGAAGTATTGGTAAGCTTACAATACCCTACTAGTGATTCTAACAACTTTTTCAATTTATTTTTTTAGATTAAAAGTCGATGTCTTTTAAGACAAGTAACTCCAATTGTTACCCTGGAATTTGAATTAGGAGCAAATGCTTTAAGTAATAAAAATAAAAAGCGAGTGCTGTTACAAACAGATCCAGCTACTGTGTTGCGGCTTGTTGATAAAATGGAAATTGCTTTAAAAGATTACAATCGATTGGAACTAAATAAAAGGCGACAGATTCGTAAAGACTAATAAATTTTTGTTATTTTTTGTAAATTGTATACTTATAAAATATATTTATTACTATGATCTATATCATTAATTTTAAGAATAGTTTAAACAAGTAGGCAGCGAAGCCTGAAAGCGTGTACTTTTGGTTGCGGTACTATTGAGTCAATCGATCATAGAACTACATATACCGAGTGTATAAATATACTCGATTAGTGCATATGCGGCTATATTCACTGACATCTTTCAAAAATGATTGATGAGGTTATGTAAATTTTTTTGTTTATTAGAAAGTTGACAGGTGACATCTTGACATATAATGATTGACGTTTAGAGAATTTTTGTTAAAAAAAATGTATCATTTAAGCAATTTTTGTCGAATATGTATAAAATCTGATTCAAAATTATACGACGTTAATTCAAAAGACTTTGATTTGATTAAGTTAAGTGAAAAACTGCAGTCCTGCACTAAAATGGTAAAAAAATCACCTTCAACCTAAATTATAGGCATGTTATTGATTTTATATTCCAGGTCATCACTGATGAAGATCTATCAAAATGCATATGTATTGACTGCATTAAAAAGCTCCGAATTACTTACTTATTCCAATCGATGTGCTTAAAGTCTAACGAAATCTTAAATGGATATGTCACAGAACTTCTAAACGCCACAAGTAGTCCACCCGAAAAATTTATTAACTCTGATTTAAAAGTCACATTAACACCTGTAAATATCGAAGATGTAAACGTTCATTATATAAAAAATAAACAAAGGTAATAACATTTAATAACAATACTTTTACAAAAGTACATACTTCATAAGAAATGGGTTTTGATTTTTCTGTCGCATTTATAACTTCTGTCAATAAATTTACCTAAAAGCTCTGAAAGCAATAAAATAATTTAATTACAAATTGTAGAAAGTAAAATGTTTAAAAATTGAAAAAAACGTTCTTTTCTACATAAGTGCCAAAAAATTTATCAACCGCACATAACTAATTTATGGGGGTGTCCTGAATTATTACTAAAATAAAGGTTATTCGTGTTTTTTTTTAGAAGCGAAAGAAATAAATGAAGTTATTGAATTTTCATGTACGGTTTTATATACATTTAAAAAATACAAAAAGAAAATATTTAAAGTTAAAAAAAAATTTTAGGTCGGATTTCTAAGCTTATTTCATTAGCGTCTTTTTTGCAGTCTTCTATCTGCGGGAAAGATACACCTCGTAATTCTAATTATTATGTTTTTTATCTTTTGGGTGAACTAACAAAAATCAGAAAAAAATGTGAAAAAAAAATTGGGCGGGTTTAAAAAAAATGTGTATAAAATAATAAAAAACATAAACTTTAAGGTGCTATAACAATAATTTGAATAAACTTTTCGGCAATTTTTTTTAGTTCACTTAGAAGAGAATTCAATACTGAATAAAAAAAACTTTGGTTCAATAAAATAAGGCTTTTAGTTTTTTAGGTATCACGCCCGCAAATTTAGAAAAAACGTAAAAATAAAAACTGGAGAAAACGCACTTCAAAGTGGCGAGCGCTCGAAAACTGCACGATCGCTCATTTACTTTCGGCTATATATTTTTGGAAATATTAAGAATTGGCCTCTGATACTTTGTAAATATATTCTTAGTTAATTTATCTATCGATTTAAGCAATAAAAAAAAACACGATTTTTTTAGCGTTGTAATTCAGGACACCCCCTTAAGAGAACACATTAACTCTTACTATTAGTTACTTCCAGATGAAACGATCAGTTTTTTAAACATTTTTCTGTCTAAAAATCACAATTTGTTCTGGTTTGTTCCAAATTTGATTATTGTATAATTGTGATATCAGTTTTAGCCCAAAATTGAATGAAGTCAAATTAAAAAGAAAGCGTGTTAGTAAAGGACAGCGATGTAGCTTATTAAAAAAATTGTTAACGACTGTGAATAACAACTCTTTTGAAGGTAAAGCAGAGATAAAACCAAAACGTAAAAATGGTGGTTTGAAAAACCTCCTGGGTTTTATTAAAAGCTATGATTTTGGGTATTCAGCTGAAAGCGTCCAAGAAAGCACTCCATTGGATCGGCTTGAAAATTTTTCACGCACATTCTTTTACACTGATTTTAGCGAATATCAGGATACAATTTTGTCAGTCATAAAAGAAAGCCGAAGTGAGGATGAAATTGAAGAAATGTTTAACCCGTATGACGAGGAAGAAGATCGGTTATTGTGGGAGAATGAAAAATTTGAGGAAGTATTTATGGAACCTGATATAAAAATTAAGTCTGAATTAATTAGTGAAGCAGAATATGATACGATTTTACCTTCGGATTGTGTGCAAGCTTGTTACGAGCCAGAAGGAGATACTAAAGAATTTGTTGATTTTGAAGCTTATTTACGTAAAAAGAATAAACCTTTAAAAAGTTTTACGACGAATAATAACAACATTAATAATAATTTACCAACAAGTTTAGATTTGTTACAAGCATTAACCAATAGGACGAAAGTCGCTAAGCGAACCATATCACCAAATAGTTTAAAATGTCGAACTCGAGGGCATCCTTTTATTAATCCGCAATTAATGGAACAGTTTCAAAAACAAAGCTTTAAATGTGATACGTGCAATCGTTGTTTTAAAAGCCCTGGATATTTACATTCGCATTGCACTAAAATGCGGCATTAATTTTATCCGAATTTTATTTATTATATTAATAATTTAAAATAATTTTGCCTTCAAAAGGCATGTTTTTGTAAATGTCTCGTTAATTTTTAAATGTTTGAATATAAGGGTGGGAATTTAAGACAAACTTTACAGTATTGTACCATTGCCAATCGAATTTACTAAATGTAAGTGCGTAGCTGTAAGTTTCGTTTTAACTTTGTAATTGAATTAGCTTTAAATACGTACTACTTTGTTTATCGTATATTTATATATATTATATTACATAAAATATGTTAGAAATATGTTATTAAAAAAACGTCCTAAAGGAATGAATTTAAAACAATTTTTTTTAAAATAAAGTTTTTAACTTATTTTTTAATATTTTTATTTTTGAGTATTTTATTCCACTCTGATTTTGAAAAAATCCACCCGATATTACTCTTAATTATCTGAAAATTTGTTTTAATTTTTTTACATAGTGATTTTTACTAGATGATTATCGTGAAAGTTACAAGCGGGGTTTTAATTAATAATGTATAAAATTTCCAAGACGATAGGTTAACGTTTTAAAAAAACAACTTTTATAAAAATTTTACAAATACACAATTCAAGACTATAAAATAAATTTTATTCATTTAATTTATTACCTTGAATTTTTAAGGTATAAACATTTAAAAATACAAATTAGAAAACAATTATTATAAATTACTGACATGTTTGTAAGGTTTCTATTTCCTCGACACTTTCAACTTCTCCTCCACAACTAAATCTAACAAAATCAACAACTTGAACTCCATTTTCATCGAGTATTTCACCAACTGTAGCAGACTCATCATGCAAATAAGTCTGATGAATCAAGCTTGTTTCATCATCTGAATTTGAATTAGGTTCATCAGTTGAAGAACCAATTTTTTTGGGGTCAAGCCCTACAACGTGTTGACATAACTTTTTCCCTAAATCTTCCAGATCGACGTCCTTGGATTCAACTTGTTTTAAAGCTACGACGCCAGCAAATTTTCCTAGCAGTGTTTCACCTACAGAAGATTCCGAGGGATGAGCGTAGGCTGCTACATGTACATCTGGAGCAAATTTAAAACAATATGCTCGTTTTAATGAAGCATTTTCACCAACTGAACCAATTAATAGTGCTAAATGATCGGATAGTGGTTTATTATCTTCTAATGATTTTATTTCCTTTAATTGTTCTGCATTAAAATTCACCTAAATAAATTAAAATTGTCAAAAATTTATTATTTTAAAATAAGCAAACACATCCAGGGTGAGTATTTATTGCAACTCATTTTCATGATTTCTATGCTTCCTTGTAAATAGCATTTTAAGACCTCTTTAGTGTTAAAAATAAAGGTAGATTTTAATTATATAAAGTTTTCCATTTTTTTTTCAAAATAATGTTTTTGAATACAAAACAACGTCGTACATTTTGTCTCATATCTTCTAAACGCAAAAAGATATAAAAAAGTTTTAGGAACATCCAAAACGACTTATTTTACATTCTGTTAAAAAAAGTACCAACTTAAACTAACCCTGTATTCTCTTCAGATCTGTTTAAAATATTTTTTTGCTGTAAAATAGTACACCCTGTGTATGCATTTCATGATTTTGTTTTATTGGGAATTTTATCGGTAGTGCTTTGAATTAACAAAAAGATAAGAGACGGAATGACTTATTACCTCAATAAAAACTCACCCTGTGTAAAAAAATAAAATAAATCAAATTATGAGAACAGTACAGTAAAATTAGGTTTCGATAAGGAAAAAATTGCGGTGTTAATGAAACTCGGCTTATTTCTAGCTTAAATCATGTACATTTGGGAGCTAAAGAGTCCCAAGTTGTGGGGTACCTGCTTTTGGAGTTATAGGGGGGGGAAATGGTTTTTTCCAAATATCTCGGTTTCTATCAATCCTATGATAAATTATTCATTATCAATCTTGTAGAGCATAAAATTTGCTATAGCTATGTACGTAACTTTTTTTTGTAGGGTGAACTAATTTTTAGTTAAAGTGGCGCGAAAGTCCTATACATACTACAGATGAAAGAAAATAGGGTTTGAAACGGGGAAGGTATTTTTTTTCGTAGAAAGTTTAAATTTTGTATGTGTACGGAAGAGAAATTTTTAATAAAAAAGTTTAAATGTCCCTTTTCGATCGGACAGCCCCGAAAAATGTTATTACGCCCCGAAAGAAAAATCGAATTCATCCTCTCAGTGTCCGAAATTCACCCCGAATCACATCAAATTTTAGTTATGGAGGACCCAATCCTGAAGACGGTGGTTTTGACCCGCCCGGACCTTTCTATTCTCCGACCCCTTTTGTATTTTTATCCCGAATTCGGACATTTTCTGCGCGGAGCCACGAAAAGGGTAGGTTTTTTCGTCAGATTTTAAAAATTCCGGTTACTACGTGAAGAGGGATGTGGATTCTAAGCGAAGTTCAAATTTAAAATTTTTCAAAGCACTCTAACACTGAAAAAAATTTCTAAAGTCCTTCGATTTTTTTAACTTTTTTTACGGTTTTCGTCGGCATCAACTTTAAACAATCGCAGCCCCACCCGGTCTTAAAGGGAAGCTACGAAATTTGACTCCTTTTATTCTCATATCCTGGGGATAGACCGTGACCATTTTTAAGTCTCCAGGCGCAACCGTGTGGCGCCCGGGCGCTGAGACGCGAAGTGTACAAATTTAGCGTTTTTTCGTGGTGCAAAAGTGCTCAAACCTCAAACTGTACCCCTTATATTTGAGGATCGGCAGGTGCAAAAAATAGCGGGATTTTGATTTAAAAAGTAAATTCCCGTTATTATGGCCAACTGAGCCCCTTTTTTGATATCTTCATTTTTTATATTGAATTGAGGCCTTTAAATTAGCATTTCGTTTTTTTTTGCTTTTTCGACGCGGACTTTAAAAATTCGTAACTTTTGATAGGGGTTGGATATTATGGAGCGATATTTTTTATTTTTCTTATTACATTAATATTTATAATAAAAAAAATCGACACCCCTAAATTTTCTCCCTTTGCTTCAGAAAAAAATCGAAAGTAAAATGTTCAAAAAATCGCGCAAACGCGGTCGGACAGTAGTACCACTGGCGCCCACAATTTTTTAAAAATTTCAAATTTTACTTCATTTCCCTTAAAAAGAATAACTTTTAGAGCTAATAGGCTATTTTTTGTTTTTATACTCGAAGGGGTTGGGAAAATAAAGCAGAATTTTTGAATTTAAGGGTGGACGGCTCCCGTCCGGCCATTTTTTAACGGATTTTCATTTTTAAAAACTCTGCTGAATCTACTCTTAGAACCAAAACCGACACACATAAGGTTTTTTTAATTTCGAAAAAATAACGAAAAGATAATTTTTTTAATTACCCATTTAAAAAAGTCGCAATTTTTGAAGCTTTTCGGTCTAATAAACCCTTCAAATTCTATTTCACCGTCATTTAATACACCATTTCAGAAAGTTTTCAAGGTCCGCTTTACGACAAAAAAAGAATCAATTCGCTATGTCTTTTCGTTATCAAGTTACGACTGAAAATGTAGCAAAATTAAACAAAATCGCTATGTATAGGACATTCGCGCTACTTTAACTAAAAATAAGTTTACCCTACAAAAAAAAGTTTCAAACAAAAGCTGTAGGAAATTTTATGCTCTACAAGATTAATAATAAATAATTTTATCGTAGGATTGATAGAAACCGAGATATTTGGAAAAAACCATTTCCCCCCCTATAACTCCAGAAGCACGTACCCCACAACTCGGGACTCTTTAGATCCTAAATGTACATGATTTAAGCTACAAATAAGCCGAGTTTCATTAACTCTGCAATTTTTTCCTTATTCACGCAGTTTTTGTGCTAATTTTACTGTACTATAATGGCAAAATTGTCATTTATTTTATGGTTTAAAAACAGTCATAAAATCTTTTTGTATTAAATTATTACCTTTACAATTGGATCTTGATTGGAAATTTGTGAAACATGTTGCAATATTGAATTCGCAGCTAAACCCACCATGTTTTGAAATTTTTCATTTCTAGCAACAAAATCTGTCTCACAATTAAGCTCTACTAAAGCAGCTGTTTTATTTTTAACCAAAACTCCTATCAAACCTTGAGACGTTTGTCTACCCTGCAGTTTCGTCGCTTTCGACCATCCCAATTCCTGTGCTTGCTGTTTTAACCATTCTTGTGCCTTAAAAACTATCCTATTAAAACTAAACATTCTTTTTTAAAAGCCTTTTAGTGACCTTACTTTAATTAAATCATTATCGTGCATTTCCAAAGCCTTTTTGCAGTTTGCAAAAGTGTACCCGGTGCTTTTACGTAATGTAGCCAAGGCTGACTTTTGAGAATTCCATAAAGAGGCTGAAAAATGTGCCTGTCTTGTTATGATTTTTGTTAAAAACATGTTTGTGAATCCTCAAAAAATTGATTTTCTAATGTCGCTATGGTGTGTAAACAAATAAACGAATTTTAGCACTGTACCGAGCTAAAACTTAAAATACTTTAAATCTCGACTATTTTTGATTACAATTAAGGTAAGATCATACTTTACCTCCTTTAAATTTATGTAAAAACAGTTTTTGGAGTAAAATTTTGAATTTTTGACATAACCTTCTATTCTGAATTGAAGTTTGAGGTTAGGTATTTAAATTAGGAATTATGTAATATTAAATAAAATATTAAAAAAAATATAATTGGTAAAAACTAAAACGAAAAATAATAATAAACATTATTAATTAATTTCTTGAAATTTAATTAAGTATATTTGGTTGCATAAGTATTGAAACGACGTATGTCGTAGCTCAAGTTTATGTTCTGTGGTTATTTCATGAACATACAGGGCGATTCACAAACTTTATTCGAATTTTTATTTAGATGTCTTCAAAAATACGTGCAGAGAAGAAAAAGATATTAAAAAGGCTTGCTGAACAAAAGGAGTTTTTTGAAAAACATGCAGATGATGTTATTAAAATTCCACGACTTGTTCTTCCAAAGGAGTATGAAGAAGCGTTGGAACCAGATTATACATTGCCTGAAAATTTACAAAACCTATTAAAAAAACCAAGTAAACGCCAATTCGGTGATAAAAGGCTAAGAAAATCAGAAGGTTGGTTAATGGTATTTAATAAACAGATTTTAAAGTGAATTATTTTTTAGATGCATCGAAAGCATACCAATATTCAAAAGAACGCGCTGAAAATGAAGAGTTTAGAAAACATATTGTTACTCTTTTAATGAATGAAGATGGCTTTGAGGAGTATAGTGAGCAGGAGGATAGTTTGAATTTTACTTCCAAAGCAAAATCTCGGCGTTATCAATATTATATAGGGCATGGGGTTGACACAATTCACGTATATCCGTTGGACCAATCAACTTTACACAAAGTAATTAAGAAAAGGGGTAAATTTCGACGAATATGTCAGTCCCAAACTTTTAGGGCTTGTGACGCTATACTAAATTAAATTAGGAATAATAGGCAGATGGGGGGGGGGGGGTAATCTAAATCTTCAAAATCCGCTTTAAAGAGGCGAAAGTCACCCCATATTACTTACAATATTCATAAAGATAGAGTTTAAAGTACTAATTTTACTAAAAAAAATCTTTTTAGTGTTTATATTTAGTGCCAGATAAGTTGAAAAAATGGCATGATATTTTGGATGATTCGATCAAAGATATGAAAGAAGATTACGTAATGGCTATAAAGAAGGCAATTGTACGCTTTGCTCTTAAAGATCCAAATACTGCGGAGGATGAAGATCAAGGTCAATTAACTCCTGAGAGGAAAGAACTGGAAGTTTTCACTATCATATGGAAGGAAAGTTACGACGAATCAAAATCGAAACTGGGAAAAGTTTTGCATGTTATCAACCCCTGCGTACATGCCTTACTTTATCTTTGGTTTACTTATTTTAGGTGAAATTAATTAAAATATTGTACCAATAATTAACTTAAAATTTTTTTAGTGACTTGCGTTTAGTAGATCCTAAAGTGTTACGTGAAAAGATAGAATGCTATGATTTAGATTCTTTTAATGACAGTATTAATGGCCAAATTGAAAAAGCAAAAGAAGTTATAATGAAGCATTACTTTAAATCAGTGATAGATATTTTTGTCGCTGGCAATAAAAAAGGGTATCTTCCTAATCCTGCTCTTCGGAAAAAAATGAGGGTATTTTATAATTGTGTTGCTGTGCTTATGACTCACCAACTTGAACAATTATGGTTTGAATCATTTAAAGATTATGTCGATTACATCACTGACATAAAAGTAATTACTTAGTTTTAACACGCTATTATAAGTTTTATTTTGTTGGCTTAAAGGTGGGAATAATCCGAGATCAACAACTTCAAAAAATTGTTGATATCGCATGATGCACATATCCATGCGCGTGATGGATACAGGCCTTAAGACTCGTTAAAAATATATTATACATTCTTATACCTGAATGAGGAGTACAAAATAAACCATTTTTTAGTATGCGAACAGAGGCTTTGAAATATATTTAACAATTGAGAAAAACACTTTAGTGTTTGAACCAATATTTGATGAATTCAAAGAAAGTGTTATGGGTGTTGTGGATAAAATTTACGAAGCAATTGCAATTGTACCGAGATTGGAATCAAAACTTTATATGGACGATAATGATGAAAGTATTTATTTAAAGGTTGGTAATTGCTTTTTCTATATTCCTCTTCTATTTATATTTGTGTTGTAGCCAAAATTACCTGCTGATGTCATATATGACTTTAAAGAAAAGTTACTTTTTACGATGGAAGAACAAAGATTAGGTCCAAATGAATGTATAGAAGACATAAAGGAATATTATTCATTAATTAATGGAGAAGTATGAAACTTTCGTTCATTTCAAAATTTACTTTCAAGTCATTTCATATAATCAATGTTTTTACAGGCTGAATTATTGGTGGATACTTTTTTATCGGAAAATCATACCTTCGAAGAATACTGTGAAAAGATTATCGAGTATGAAACTATAGCTGAAAAAATTCCTATTGAATTGCCGTATGTAGTCACTACCGGAATGTACGAGGTGCATAGATTTACTGTTGTTCAAAGATTAGCAACTGAGGCTTCGAATTTAAAAGACAAACTTATAGCGAAGGTCGTTTTTGATTATCAACTTTTATGCAAAGAGTAAAATATTATAATATCTAAACACAAACCAAAAAATATTTTTTTTGTATTTTTAGTTTAGGAAACACTTACGAAGCTATGTTTGAAAAAGCGTTAACAATTCCACAAAATACAGCGGAATTAGTTAAACTAATTGCTTATATTAATCATTCAGAAGAAACTACATTTGACGAATTGGAAGAGCAATTACGCGACGTCATGAAGTACATGATCTTCCTTGTTGACCATTGGATTTATAGTGAATCTGAAATCAATCAAAACAATACAACATTTTCCAGGTATATTTTTAATCAAAATTTTAGGTTTTGATGTACCAAACAACTTAGTTTTGCAAAAAAATATATCATATCCCGGCGCATCCACCAAATGTTCTAAACTTGGAGCACATTTAGTTCTTATTTGGTCTGCTACCATTAAATAACAGTATACCGCATCAATGAATGTTATTTGTGTCTAGCTCTAGGAACTTACTTAATAAAAGAGACTCTATAAAAAACACCGTTTGAGATCATTAATAAATCGATAATTCTAAATTAATTATTGATAAAATAATCACTTCAGATACTTAAGAGTGGCAAAAGTCATCGAAGATTGTCGAGAAATAATAGACCAAAAGACTCAAGATTTTCAAGATTCATTAGCACAAAAAATAACGAAATTTATGGAGGAGTTAGAAGCTTATGAAACAAGGGTAGAAGCATTGCAATACAATGGGGATATTGAAGAATTACCAAAGTACTTCAAAAGAGCTAATCAGATAGACACTAAGTAAGAATTAATAAATACCAATACCCATAGTCTCTTACTCTTCTCAAAATTGTTTACAGGTTAATTCAAGCTATGGACAAAATTGATGCTATTAATGAAGAAGAAGCTGCTTTTAAATTTGAGTTATCTCAGTATCCAAGGAGGAAAGTGATTCATGAAAAGCTAAGACCTTTCAAATCTTTATATGATAACGCCACGGAATTTTTAGAAAAACATGATGTTTGGATGAACTCACAAGTTGGTACTCATGAACCTGAAGATATCGATACCGATGTGGGTCAATTCTATCGCGTGATTTATAAATTGGAGAAAGTTTTCGCCGATAAGCCTGATACTCTTGCACTTGCTTCAAACGTAAGCCTATAATTTATAATTTTAATTGACTAAAATTTATGTCCACGATACCAGGTCAGGGAACAAATTGAAGACTTTAAAGATAATATGCCTATAATTCACACATTAGGCAATCCTGGAATGAAGAAACGCCATTGGGAAAAGATTTCTAAAATTGTAGGTTTTCCTATAGTCTTAGATGCGGATTTAACTTTAGCAAAAATTATTGATTACGGTCTCGACGATTACATCGCGGAATTTGAGACGATTTCCGAAGCAGCTACAAAAGAAAACAATCTGGAGAGGAATTTATTGAAGATGAAAGCTGAATGGGTTGATATGGAGTTCTCAGTTTTAATATACAAGTATAAACATGAAATTAAATATAATTAATAATAATATACGTGGATGTTTTGTAGGGATACAGGTACTTATATCATCTCAGCAATTGATGAAATACAAGTGTTGCTGGATGATCACATCATCAAAACCCAAACGATAAAGAACTCACCTTATATTAAACCTTTTGAGGCAGAAATGACGTAAGCATTACTAATTTAAAAGTCATGATTATTTGTCCAAATTGTTTCGGTTCAACTAACTAAAAAAAAAGAATACCTTAACTTACCTTACATGGTTTACAATGTCAAAAATGTCTTCTTTCAGTGAATGGGAGTCAAAATTAATGTTACTGCAAGAAATATTAGATGAATGGCTTAAAGTTCAAGGAACTTGGATGTACTTAGAGCCAATTTTCTCTTCACCTGACATTCAACAACAGATGCCTGAAGAAGGAAGAAGATTTAGCAGTGTTGATAAGATTTGGAGGGATATTATGAAAGCAGTTAACTCTGACTCAAAGGTCCTTAAAGTCATCGAAATAGACAAAATGGCTGAAAGATTGAAAAAATGTAATAGCTTACTCGAGTTGATTCAGAAAGGTTTGAATGATTATTTAGAGAAGAAGCGATTGTATTTTCCACGCTTCTTCTTTTTGTCGAATGATGAGCTTCTAGAAATCCTATCAGAAACTAAAGATCCTACAAGGTATTTGCAATTATTTTGACAAAACAACATTTCATATCAGATTTTTCTTTACAGAGTACAGCCTCATCTTAAAAAATGCTTTGAAGGTATAGCTAAACTACAATTCACTGAAGATTTGGATGTGACTCAAATGAAATCAAGTGAGGGAGAAGAAGTTACCTTGGAAGATATTATACAAACTGCTCTAGCTAGAGGGCAAGTTGAGAAGTGGTTGTTGGAATTGGAGACGGATATGAAGAAGTCAATCCATAAAATGGTGTGGAGGGCTTTAGAAGATTATCCACATTGTTCGAGGCACGATTGGGTTCTAAAATGGCCGGGACAAACTGTAACTACCTATAATACCCATAATACTAAAATTTATAGCAATTTTTGTAGGTTCAATGTGTTGCAATGGCATTTTGGACTTCCGAGGTTCATGAGGCTATCGAAACGAGTTTAAAGGCGATGGAAAATTATTTGGTAGCTTGCAATGTACAAATCAGCAAAGTGGTTGATTTAGTACGTGGAAGATTAAGTTTGCAAAATAGAATTACGTTAGGTAAGAATATTTTTCGTGTACTTTTCCAAGAAAAAATATTTAATTTAAGGTGCTTTGGTGGTACTTGATGTCCATGCAAGAGATACCCTATCTGAAATAATTAGTTACAAAGTGAAAAGCACTAACGACTTCCAGTGGTTATGCCAGTTAAGATATTATTGGGAAGAAAATCAAATGGCGACACGTATGATTAATTCAACTTTAATGTACGGCTATGAATACCTAGGGAACACTACCAGACTTGTGGTAACACCTTTAACAGATCGATGTTACCGTACCTTATTTGGTGCTTTACATTTACACTTAGGTAACCTATTGTACCCTATCATAATTTCAACACTCATCATCAATAATTTTAGGTGGAGCACCTGAAGGACCAGCTGGAACTGGAAAAACAGAAACCACTAAAGATTTAGCAAAAGCTGTTGCTAAACAATGCGTGGTCTTCAATTGTTCTGACGGTTTGGATTATCTAGCCTTGGGAAAATTCTTCAAGGTATACAAATTAGCATTTAGATTAAAAAATAACGCAAATATTTTAGGGTCTTGCATCTTGTGGCGCATGGTCTTGCTTTGATGAGTTCAACAGAATTGATTTGGAAGTCCTTTCAGTTGTTGCTCAGCAAATTCTTACAATTCAACGTGGAATCAATTCAGGAAACAAAACATTATTCTTTGAAGGCACCGAACTAAAATTGGACCCAACTTGCGCAGTTTTCATAACAATGAACCCCGGTTATGCAGGAAGATCAGAACTGCCAGATAATTTGAAGGTAAATAATTGCGATTTAAAAAGACTTTTTAATAGTTTTATTTAAGGCGCTCTTCCGTTCTGTTGCTATGATGGTACCTGATTATGCCTTGATATCTGAAATTGAACTTTATTCTTATGGATTTTTGTCGGCTAAACCGCTATCAGTTAAAATCGTCGCCACTTACAGGTTGTGTTCTGAACAACTATCATCGCAATGCCATTATGATTATGGTAATACATTTTTATTATCTATAAATTTCGAATTAACCTCCTTTTTTTAGGAATGCGAGCAGTAAAGTCAGTTTTACGTGCAGCAGGTACCCTTAAATTACGCTACCCAGATGAACAAGAAGATATTTTAGTACTTCGCTCAATAAAAGACGTCAATTTAGCCAAATTTTTAGTTCAAGACGTACCTTTATTTCAAGTAACCACATATTAACTTTTAAACCATGAAGTTAACGCACGTATTTGTAGGGAATTACATCTGATTTGTTCCCCGGCGTTATTCTACCAACTCCAGATTATGAAGTATTGAATAAAGCTGTTGAAGATACCTGCAAAGTTATGAATTTGCAAAACACCGATTTTTTCTTGGAAAAAGTGCAGCAGTTATATGAAATGATTGTTGTGAGGCATGGGTTGATGTTGGTGGGATTACCATTTGGTGGTAAAACTTGTACGTACCGAGTGTTAGCTGATGCGCTTGGTTTAGTGGAAGAAAGGGTACCTTAAACCTACAATTAAAAGATTTATCATATTTTAATAAAATACTTTAGGGTGGAATGGATGAGCATAAAGCTATCTACACAGTAATGAACCCTAAATCAATCACCATGGGACAATTATATGGACAATTTGATCCAGTTTCACATGAATGGTCAGATGGTGTTCTCGCTGTGAGTTATAGGCAGTTTGCAATGTCGATAACTGACGAAAGGTATGGCGCCATAGTACATACTTGACCTTTTTAAAATACTTTTTAATGTTAATTAGGAAATGGTTAATTTTTGATGGGCCAGTTGATGCAATTTGGATTGAAAATATGAATACTGTCCTTGATGATAATAAAAAGTTATGTTTAATGTCAGGGGAGATTATTCAGTTGGCACCTACCACTAATCTCATTTTTGAACCTATGGATTTGGAAGTGGCATCACCAGCTACAGTATTTTTTTAATAAATCATGAAGTATTTAATAATTTTTCATTTGAAGGTATCAAGATGTGGTATGATTTACTTGGAACCAGTTTGTCTTGGTTGGGAACCTTTATTTATTTCATGGTTGAACACCCTCCCTCCTGTAATTACTGATTTTTATAAAAACGTCTTGAAGCATTTATTTTTGAGATTTGCCCCTCCCATCCTTTGGCTTATCAGAAAAGGTGGCGTTAAAGAAATGGCAACAACTTCCGATACAAATTTAATGAAGAGTACCATGAATCTTTTTGATTGTTTCTTGGATGATTTTTATGATGAAAAATACATGGAGAGTATTTCAGATTTAGACCTACGCGCACAACTTGAAGGTGTTTTCTTCTTTTCTTGCATCTGGGGTCTAGGTGGTACCCTTGATGGTAACAGTCGTTCTAAATTTAACCTTATGTTCCGCGCTTTACTGGAAAAGGAGTTTCCGGAAAATGTTACAGAAGCTTTGGATATACCATTTGTAATACCAAAACCTGATAAACCTTACATGTTTGTAATACCCACTTATGAGAGCGTTTACGACTATCGCTTTACAAAAGAGGTATTTCTATAAAAAAAAACGAATATGGCTTAGTTCTTTAAAAAATCACCTTTTAAGTCTCGCTCTTACCCACTATAAGTATAGGACTCATTCGTAAGTATGAGTGAGACAAAAGGGTGATTTATTAAAGAAATTGATATTAATTTAAAATTTATTAATTTAATTTAGGGTAAAGGTAAATGGACGTTATGGGCAGACGAGCTTGCAACTTTACCTCCTTTATCGAAAGATCTACCTGTTAATCAAATTATTGTCCCTACCATCGAGACTATACGAAATATGGCTATTGTTCAGAAATTGATAGTGCATAATAAAGCCATTATGATGGTAGGCCCAACAGGGACTGGAAAATCAGTTTACATAATTGTAATAATAATGTAAAAAGTAAAAACCATAAACGTTTATCTCTCTGATTCTTTTAGGACTTTCTTCTGAAGAAAAATGATACCAACATATACAAACCTCTATTTCTTAACTTTTCAGCTCAAACTTCTGCTAATCAAACACAAGATATTATCATGAGCAAGCTTGACAAAAGACGCAAAGGTAAAATTTACTGACAATATACACGGTGTACAAAAAGTTCTGCAGTTCTTTTAAAAAATGCTTAATTTTAAAAATAGACGGGAGTTGCCAAATTTTTTGTACACCCTGTATACAAATTTTGAAGCAACTCAATTATAGGTGTTTTTGGACCTCCAATTGGTAAAAAGAGCGTAATTTTTGTTGATGACGTGAGTATGCCTTTAAAAGAAACCTATGGAGCGCAACCTCCAATTGAGCTACTTCGTCAGTGGTTTGATCACCAAATCTGGTATGACCGAAAGGAGATTGTTGCAATGAAATTAATTGATATTCAAGTAAGCGTTATCGCTTCACAATTTTTTATTTTAATCAAAATTTTAATGATTTTAGTTTATTTGTGGAATGGGACCTCCTGCAGGTGGAAATACTGTTACACCCAGATTTGCACGTCATTTTAACCACATTTGTATTGATGAATTTTCTGATGAAGTTAAGACTCATATTTACAGCAAAATCATGAGTTGGCATTTTGATAGAAGGTACTAACATATTTTTAAAATTTCTTATCATTAAATTATAATCAATTTGTAGAGGATTTTCTGAGGATTTCTATCCATGCGTTAGTCAAATAGTTCTTGCAACTTTAGATGTTTACAAGCTGAGTAGGAAAAATTTGTTACCAACCCCAGCAAAGTCACATTATTTGTTTAATCTTAGAGATTTTTCAAGAGTTATTCAAGTAAGTTTTTCGATAATTTTGTAGTTAGCGATCTAATTCTTTCGTTTTATTCTAGGGAGTCTTACTTTCCATACCAGAACTTTACGAGAGCATTCTATCCCTTAAAAAGTTATGGGTGCATGAAGTATTACGTGTTTACTGTGATAGATTGGTTGATGATAAAGATAAATCTTGGCTATGTACCACTTTACATGAAATTGCAACTACTCAATTTGAAGAAGATCTAAATGGAATGTTTCCCCATCTTGTAACGCCAAATACTGATAAAGTATGTAAAGCAATGTAAATTTTTTCAGACTCTTCTTGGACCATTTTGACTTGATTTTCACTAATTCAGCAACATAAAAGTAGGTTTGTGATATATTAATATTAGATAATGGTACTTTCAGCTTGGCGATACCGAACTTCGCAATCTTATCTACTGTGACTTTGCAAATGTAAGACCAGACACGCGCTTTTATATAGAAATGCCCGACTTAAACATCCTTACAGAAGTTTGTGAAGCATATCTAAATGAATACAACACAATATCAAAGAAACCCATGAACTTAGTTCTTTTCAAATTTGCAATCGAGCATCTAAGCAGAATTTGCAGAATCGTTTTGCAACCACGTAGTCACGCGCTTTTGGTTGGAGTTGGAGGATCAGGTCGACAATCTTTAACAAGATTGGCTGGTTTTATTTCAGAATATGAGATATTCCAAGTTGAGTTGACCAGACAATACGGAAAATATGAATGGGGTGAAGATTTAAAGGTCATTTTAAGAAGGGTCAGCGCCTCAGACCAGCATGGGATATTTTTGTTTGGTGATACTCAGGTTTGCGTTTTAAAATATTATTCCTAAATTTATTAATTTAATTTTCTTTTTTAATGAAAAATAATATGTACAAAACATGTGTCCACAATCCATCACCTTTATAATTTTACTGCCAATTTTTATCAGATAAAAGAAGAGTCTTTCCTAGAAGACATAAGTAATTTATTGAACTCTGGAGAAGTTCCTAATTTATTTACATCTGAAGAACGTGTTGAGCTTTGTGAAAAGATGCGTCAATTGGATCGACAAAGAGATAAATCTTTACAAACTGATGGAAGTCCAGTAGCTCTTTTTAATTTTTTTATTCAAATTGTTAGAGAACAACTACATGTGGCTTTGGCAATGTCACCAATTGGTGATAGTTTTAGAAACCGCATCAGAAAATTTCCTGCTATAGTAAATTGTTGCACCATAGATTGGTTTCAGGTATATTATTTCTGTAGCTTTCAAACAAATAAAAATTAAATAATTTTTATTAGCCATGGCCCGAAGATGCTCTACAAGCTGTTGCTACAAGGTTTTTGGGAGAAATTGATTTACCCGAAAACGAGCGCCATGTCTGCATTGAAATGTGTCAAAGCTTTCATACTTCGATACAAAACTTAGCAATCGAATTCTATGCCAGATTAAAAAGGCAGACTTATGTTACCCCAACTTCCTACCTAGAGTTGATCAATACTTTTAAAACATTCCTAGATAGAAAAAGAGAGTACGTATTAACATTTTTTTTAAATAGCTTTACTCACATTCCTAACTTATAGTGAAGTTCTAACTGGAAAAAGGAGATATGAAATCGGTTTGGAAAAATTAGAAAGTGCTGGAGCGGAAGTTTCTGTAATGCAAACAAGCTTGGAAGCTTTACAACCAGCTTTAGTAGTTGCTGCTGATAAAGTGGCTGTAACATTAAAAAGTGTTGAAGTTGAAAAAGGCGAAGCGGCAATTGTTGAGCAGATGGTGATGGCTGATGAAGAAGTTGCAAATGAACAGGTTTAAATACGTTCAATATCAATAAAAACATTCTAGAACTAATTTTCAGGCTAAAGCCGCGGGAGCAATTAAAACCGAATGTGATGCAAATCTAGCTGAAGCAATGCCCATTTTAGAATCCGCATTAGCTGCTTTAAATACCCTCACACCTGCTGATATCACAATTGTAAAAACCATGAAGAATCCTCCTAAAGGTGTTAAATTGGTGATGGAAGCAATTTGTATCATTAAAGTATATTCAAATATTACCATAAAAATAATTGTAACAACAACAAATTTTAGGATATTAAACCAGATAGAGTTCCAGCACCTAATGGAATTGGTACCGTTGAAGATTATTGGGGACCTTCTAAAAAACTTCTGGGGGATATGAAATTTTTGGAAAACTTAATTTTGTTTGATAAAGATAATATACCACAAAGAGTCATGGATAAATTAACACAAAAAATTTTATGCGATGAAAATTTTGATCCCGATAAAGTTAAGACTGCTTCAACAGCAGCTGAAGGTTTATGCAAGTGGATTATTGCTATTTCCAAATACGACAAGGTTGCTAAAGTGGTGGCTCCTAAAAAATTAGCGTTGGCTGCTGCAGAAGCAGATTACCAAAAAGCCATGGCTGCATTAGAAGGGAAAAGAGCACAACTGAGAGAAGCCAGGGAAAAGGTGGCTAAGTTGGAGGCGGTTTTGGAAGGTGAAAGGAAGAAATTCCAAATGCTTAATGATGAAGCTGATCTCTGCGCTTTAAAATTGCTAAGAGCTGAGGAGTTAATTGGGGGTTTGGGGGGTGAGAAGACAAGATGGTTAGCTACAGCTAAAGCCTTGGGAGAAAAATATTTCATTCTAACAGGTTTTGATATTTAATAAGTAATTTTTTTCTTAAATTTAATTAATCAAATTTAAGGTGATGTCTTAATAAGTTCTGCTGTTGTTGCCTACTTAGGACCTTATACAATGCAGTTTAGAACGCAACAAATAAATAATTGGATTCATCATTTGATGGATTATCAAATTGTGTGTACGGAAGATTTTCAACTAACAGCAGTTTTAGGTGAACCAGTCGTTATAAGACAGTGGAATATTTTCGGTTTACCAACCGATTCTTATAGTATAGATAATGCTATTATCATTAAGTAAATGACTGAAAATAATTGATGAATCAATAAATAATTATGGTGTTATTTTTAGAAACGCTAGAAGGTGGGCTCTTATGATTGACCCGCAGGGTCAAGCCAATAAATGGATTAAAAACATGGAAAAATCAAATAACATGGCGATAATTCGCTTAAATCAAGCTGATTATGTACGAGTTTTGGAAAATGCTATCCAATTTGGACAACCTGTAATTTTTTTAATCATTTAAAAAATATTATTAGCATATTTATTATAGGTCCTTCTTGAAAATATTGGAGAAGAACTTGATGCTATTTTAGAGCCTGTATTAGCCCAACAAACTTTTCGACAGGGAGGTGCACTTTGTTTAAAATTAGGCGATACTATCGTCGAATACAATAAAAACTTTCGCTTCTATTGTACAACAAAATTAAGAAATCCTCATTACCTACCAGAAGTAGCTGTTAAAGTTACTTTAGTTAACTTCATGATAACTACAATTGGTTTGGAAGACCAATTATTGGGAATTGTTGTTGCTAAAGAACGACCTGATCTTGAAACTGAGAAGAATCAACTTATTCTGCAAGGTGCTGAAAATAAAAGAATGCTCAAGGAAATTGAGGATAAAATCTTAGAAGTTTTAAGCACCTCAGAGGGTAAATTTGATATAATATTTGGAAATTCTAACGCACCTGGTTAATTTTTGTAGGTAATATTCTTGAAGATGAAACTGGAGTGCAAATTTTAAGTTCATCAAAAACTTTAAGTAATGAAATTGCTTCTAAACAAGCTACTGCAGAGGTTACCGAGAAACAAATTGATGCTGCGCGTTTAGAGTACACGCCAATTGCAATTCATTCAGCAATTTTATTCTTCACAATTGGTATTTTGTAATATTTCACAAAAACCGTTTATAATACCAATATTTTTTTCAGCTGATCTAGCTAATATTGATCCAATGTACCAGTACTCCCTGGCATGGTTTATGAATCTCTTCAGATCAGCTATTGACAACACTGAGAGGGTAGAAGATGTTAAAGAACGATTACAAATTTTGGAAAAATATTTCACGTACTCCTTATACGTAAATATCTGTCGTAGTTTATTTGAAAAGGTTATTATACGAGTTTTAAAAATTTTCGAAAAGTTAATATATTTGATCTTCCAGGATAAGCTACTATTTTCTTTGCTACTAACGATTAATCTTCTTAAAAGTCGTAATGCTATTGATATCAGTGAATGGATGTTCTTATTGACGGGAGGTGTAGGTCTCGATAATCCAAACAAGAACCCTACAAAATGGTTGGTCACCAAAAGCTGGGACGAACTCTGTCGTTTAGATTCTTTTCAAAGCTACAGGTAATAAATTTGGAAATGTCGATAATCGCTAAAAGTTTTATTTCAGGGGTATCAAGGATGATTTTACTAAAAAGTTAGATGAATGGAAGATAATTTTTGATTCAACCGAGCCTCAAAATTGCGACCTACCCAAACCTTGGAACACAAACTTAACACCTTTCCAAAAACTGCTAGTATTACGTTGCATTAGATTTGATAAAGTAGTTCCTGCAGTTCAGAATTTCGTAGAAGGTTTACTTACTTTTTTATAAAAAAATATTGTATCTAATACTTTAATATTGTAGCTCAATTGGGAAAACCATTTATTGAACCTCCTCCATTTGATCTTCCCGCTTCTTATATGGACTCTCACTGTTGCATTCCTTTGATATTTGTTTTAACCCCTGGTGCTGACCCCACCGCGGTTTTATTAAAATTTGCTGATGATCAAGGATTTGGTGCATCGCGGTTATTTTCACTTTCCTTAGGTCAAGGACAAGGACCAATTGCGATCAAATTGATTGATGAAGGTGTTAAAAATGGTACATGGGTGGTCTTACAAAATTGTCACTTGGCAAAAAGTTTCATGCCAACTTTAGAAAAGGTTAAAAATTTCTAAATAATTTGGATAGTCATTAACGCTTCTTTTTAGATTTGTGAAAGTTTTTCTCCAGAAACAACTCATCCAGATTTTCGTTTATGGCTGACGTCATACCCAGCCGAACATTTTCCTGTATTGGTTCTTCAAAATGGTGTTAAGATGACAAACGAACCTCCTAAAGGTCTTCGCGCAAATATTACACGCAGTTACTTGAGTGATCCGCTTTGTGATCCAGATTGGTTTCAAGCTTGCAAGCAAGGTTTGATTTTTAAAAGATTGTTATACTCCTTATGCTTCTTCCACGCATTAGTGCAAGAAAGAAGGAAGTTTGGGCCTTTGGGGTGGAATATACCTTATGAATTTAATGAAACCGATTTGAGAATCAGCGTTATGCAATTGCAGATGTTCTTAAATGAATACCTGGTAAAAATTTTGAAAAACTGGACGGAAGGGAATTTTATTTTCTGATTTTTTTAGGACGTGCAGTATGATGCTTTGAGATACTTAACCGGGGAGTGTAATTATGGAGGAAGAGTAACTGATGATTGGGATCGACGATGTTTAAATACCATTTTAAGGAAGTTTTATTGCAAGGAGTTGGTTGAAGACCCCGAATATAAGTTTGATCCAACAGGTGAAGTATTTATAGTTTTATTTAATAACCGCTCCAACGTCTTCCAAATTTTAAACTTTACACAAGCCATTTTCTTCTATTAGGTCAGTACTACAGTCCATATGAAGAGACTTATGAGGCCTATATTGTGTACACCAAATCATTGCCCCTAATTACTCATCCCGAAGTTTTCGGCATGAATGAAAATGCTGATATCATGAAGGACCAACAAGAAAGCAATCAATTATTTACCAATACTTTGCTAACTCAGGTAACTAACTCCTATATTTGTTTTATTTAACAAAATTAATATAAATTTATTAATCCTAAACTAAACAATTCGAAAGGATCGTTGGGTAAGTACCTATTTGAGAAAAAATAAGCAAAACATATCTAAATCTCTATTAATTCAAAATATGCAACACAGGACTTAGTAGAATTAAAGGTAATACCAATCGTTAAATTTTGAAGTTTCTATTCGTAAATACACAATTCGTCGTTATTTACATATTATTTACTTCCCTAGGATGCTTCAGCGTCGGCTAGTAAGTTAAAATCTTCTGATGATATAGTGTATGAAGTTGGAAGTGATATTCTTGCAAGACTTCCGGAAGTTTTTGATAGAGATGGTGTTATGCAGAAGTACCCCACATCATACACTCAAAGCATGAACACTGTTTTGGTTCAAGAAATGGGACGTTTTAATAATTTAATAGCCGTCATCAGAAATAGTTTGACTAATGTTAAAAAAGCAATTAAAGGTAATGAAACAAAGTTCTCATCAAAACTTTATCTATAAAAGTTTTTACTACATCAACTACTTTACAGGATTGATTGTGATGTCTGTGGATTTGGAAGAAGTGTTTGTTAGTATCCTAGTAGGAAGGATTCCAGGTATGTGGGCCAAAAAATCATATCCTTCACTGAAACCATTGGGTAGCTACGTGAATGATTTGCTGGCACGTTTGAAGTTCTTGCAAGATTGGTTTGATAATGGAGCTCCTATCACCTTTTGGATATCAGGTTTCTTTTTCACTCAAGCTTTTCTAACAGGTGCTCAACAAAATTACGCAAGAAAGTACAAAATTCCAATCGATCTCTTAATTTTTGATTATGAGGTACTAAACATTTTTTGTATAAATTGTCGACATTTAAAAGAAAAATTTAATAGGTTTTGAAAGATGAGAAAATTGTAAAACCTCCTGAAGATGGGGTTTATGTGTATGGTTTATTCCTTGATGGTGCTAGGTGGAACATGGAAACAATGGCTTTGGATGAGTCTTTACCCAAAGTTTTATACGACACGGTTCCTTATGTTGGTAAATATTAAATAAAACAACATTAAAAATAAAGATAATTGTTTTAGATTTGGTTAATACCGTTGAGAAGAATTGATCTCAAAGTAAAATATGTCTACACTTGTCCAGTCTATAAAACAGCTGAACGAAGAGGAGTTTTATCAACAACTGGACATTCTACCAATTTCGTCATTGGAATGACCATGAACACAATAAAACCTCCAGCTCATTGGATTATGCGAGGAGTCGCGCTATTATGTCAATTATCACAATAAATTTATAACAAAAAATTTTTATTTATAAAAAAATAAATTTCGTTAGAATCATGAATTACTCTTATTAAAACCATCAAAACGATGATAATCCATTAATTCCAATCCATTGCTTCTTAAAGTATCTCCAACTTTAAATTCGGTGTTATTTAAAATCCCATCCAAAAGCGATTCCTTATCCAGTTTTTCATTTAAAACAATTTGTTTACATACATCACTGCAGACATTTTCAAATTTCAAATGAAGTTCTTCAAATAATACCTTAAAACAGGCAAGACCTCCTTGGTACCCCAGTTGGATGTTATCGAACGATTTTAATTGTGGATAAACATGTCTTGAAATGTGAATACTATCTCTAGCATAAATACAAATTGCTCTCTTCGCTCGAATTATTGGTTTTGATGATTTTTCAAATTTTTCCAATAATTCTAAAATGGTTTCATTTTCATATTTTAAAATATTGATTTGATCTTCATCAAAACATATCTAAAATATTAGGGGAATAGTTAAAGTAACTTTAATTTAAAATTTTGGTCACCTTTAATATTTCTTGCCTCGTGGTTTTCGAAAATTTTTCAGTTGATATATTTAAAGTTTCGACAATTTTCGTGATTAATTTAAAAAATTGTTTGTTTTTTAATAAGGTATTTGGAAAAGCATTAATTTCTAACAAAATTGTTGTTCGATTTTGTAAATAAGCTGCTACTAAAGAAGGTATTTGTGGTAAAGCTTTAATCAACTCTTTAGAATCTTTAATCTGAAAAAACCAAATATAAAATATTTAAAGATCACAAATTTCACCTTTAATGCCTCGTTTATATCATTTTTTACAAACAGATTCCTACAACGTCTTGAAATGAATTTAAGAAGCAAAGTTGTCATTAAAAATATGCACAAAAAGAAAATTGTTTTGAATCTTGGGTCCTCCACATTTGTTTTTCTGATACTAAAATGTTCAAGGAATTTTAAAATCCGCATTTTAAATTTTGCTTGGCTCAGGAATCAAAAAATGTCTAAAAAATGATTAATTGCCAAAAAATCAATACCAGTAACTATAACTACAAGACAATCAAATAATCAAAAAAGAAACCACTGTTTTATCGATCAAACGACATCGTAAGTCGTTTTTATTTACAAGATACTTGCAGAATGTCTCCTTTACGAAATAATATAGAAAAAGAAAAACTTTTTAAAAAAATCGACGAAAAACGAGCTTTATATGAGGCTCGGGGTGATATTGATCTTTCAAAAATTAAAAAGATTCCATTACCACAAGATTATAATGTGCAAGGACCTGCGTTTTTTCAATTACCATTGGAAATTGTTAAACCCATATATGCTTCAGGTCATTCTAAATACAGAAAAAAATTAGCAGAACAAAAAAAGCGACGTAAGTTTATACTTCCTCGTTATGTATTTTTTTAGCTGTAGTTTTTAGAAAAGGAAGAAGCAAAGAAAATAAGGTCTTACACTCAATTGCGGAGGGAAAGGGAGGAATTTAGGGATAAACTGGTGAAGTTAATAACGACTCCTAATGAGGAGATTGATAGACCTAATGTAGGTCCTAAAGAGTTAGAGATTCTTAGGTATTACTATTACATCAAACATGGAATTGATAATGTGCATATTGCAACTTTAGAGGACACAGTACTAAAGAGGGTTATATCTACAATTTAACTGTATTTTTCTTCAAATTAAAATCTTCTCTTTACTTTGCAGATACTAAAGTTAATTCCTCCGAAATTAAAAATCTGGAAAGATCATTTAGATTTAGCTATCAGTGATATGAAAGATGATTACATGTTGGCAATGAAGAAATCAATTGTTGATTTTGTTTTGAAGGATCCAATGTTTGAACAGGATGAAGATGAAGAATTTTATAGTAAGGAAAGAAAAGAGCTTGAAATTCTATCTATACAATGGAAACCTACTTATGATGCCACCTTGAGGAAAATTAAGAGGATCATTAATAACATTCATCCTTGTGTTTGTGCTATTGTTGATTTATGGTACAAAGAATTTAGGTAATCTCTTTAATATCGGTCAAAAAATAGTAATAAAAGATAAATTTTATTTTTTAGGAATTTCAGGATAATTAATGTAAGTACTTTAATGGAGAAGACTGGTGCATTTGAGTTAATTGATTATAATTGGACCATGAGTGAACATGCAAGGATAGCCAAGGAGACTCTTATAAAAAAATATTTTCAACCAATTGTTGATATATTTAAGGCTGCTATTGATAAAAATAATTTGCCGACTCAGCCTAAAAAATTGAGAGGTCTTTACAATACAGTTGCAACAATAATGACACATCACCTTCAAATGCTCTGTTTGGCATCCCTTGAAGATTATTATGAGTATATTACTGATGTTAAGGTAAGATCAATCAAAATATACAATATATTGTGAAGTAAATAAGTAGCTAATCCAAGTATTACATCTAAATGTTTATTTACTTATATTAGAATCAAAATTATGTAGGTTATCAAAATATATTGGGTTTAATTTCTAATATTTTTTAGACAAAAAATAGAGGTTTTGAGATCAATCTTATCCAAAAAGTGAACATATTAGCTTTTGATCCTCCGTTTAAGCATTTTAGAGAAGCTATCTTAAAAGTAATTGATGATATTTGTGAAGTAGTTGTAGTCTTCCCACGAATAGAAAATCTAATCTATCCGGAAAGTTTGGAAGACATCTACAATCTTGCAGTAAGATATGACAATTATTATCAAACTTCTTTATTTAATTTAACTATTCCATAGCCTATAATACCTGACGAGCTGATAATTGGTTATAAACTAAAATTAAGAGGATTTCTTGATGATCAGAGAATTGGGCCTGAATTGCGTGTACAAGATTTTGATGACTACATGCCATTGATTAATGGAGAGGTTACTAATTTAATAAATATTAATGAGTAAATGATGAAGAAGTTAATTATAGGCGACTGATGAAGTTGAAGCATTTTTGACAGAAGAACATACTTATGAGGAGTTTTGTGTTAAAATTGTGGAGCTCAAAGAAATTGCTGAAGAGATACCTTTAAAGATGGAGCATACTGTTAAGATGGAGATGTATGATATGCGTCGTTATAGCCTCATCGAAAATTTAATTGAAGCAGCGGAAAATTTGAGGGAAACACTAGTAAGAAGGATGACCACAATTTATCAATCGATTTGTAGACAGTAAGTTAATGCAATTACATTTGACCTGATGATTAACTTAGGTGTCTTAAAGGTTAGGTGACGAGTATCAAATTATCATGGAGAAAGCTGCTTCTGTCCCCAAAAATACAGCAGAGTTAATGGCTCTAATTGCCTATGTACGAAAAGTCGAGGAAGTAACTTTAGGAGAAATGGAAGATAGATTAAGGGATGTTATGAGATACATTATCTTCCTATCAGATCATTCCATTTTTACTCCAGTGGAGATGAAGCAGAATAACAACACCTTTTATTTGTAAGATTTTTCAATTAAATTAAATCACTGATTAAAGGTTAGGATTTTAGTTATTTGAGAATACCCCGTGCTTTGAGCGAGCATCGAGAAATTGTTGAAATTAAAATCAACGATTTCCAAAAATCATTAAAGACACGTATAGGAAAGTTTGTTAGTAATCTGGAAATGTATGCGAAAATGGTTGATGAGTTGCAGAATAATGGTAACATTAATGAATTACCAAAATATCACAAGCGAGCTACACAATTGGATAATAGGTAATTTCTGAAAAAATTTAAAGTATAAGAAATATATGATTGATAACATTCCAACATTGTCATGTCACTAAGGATATATTCCAAATCCTTTGATAGGCGTTAAAGACATTTTTGTCTTGTCAATTGGTGTTCGTGCAAACGACGCCAATAAATAAGAAGGACTCTAATTTAAAAGAATATTCACGTAGTCTATAGTGTCACAACATTTTAGTATCACGTTGTGTCGCAACGAAACATTAGAAACGAAAATAATAAGAACTCTATCATTCTTTATTTAAGGTTGATCACTGCTTTGGAAAAAATTGATTCTTTTAATGAAGAAGAAACTGCTTACAAGTATGAATTATCACAATATCCATTAAGAAAGCAAGTTTATGATAAGCTACGGCCTTACAAAACTTTGTACGATAACGCATCAGACTTCTTGGCAAAATATGATCTTTGGATGAACTCAACTGTTGGGAAACATGATCCTGAAGTTATTGAAACTGAAGTCGGGCAATATTACAGAAACGTTTATAAGCTAGAAAAGCTTTTCCATGATAGACCAGCAACTCTGAATTTAGCTACAACAGTAATTTTTTTATTTTTACTACATATGATTACAATAATATAATAAAAAAATTTATTCAAGGTAAGAGAAAAGATAGATACATTTAAGGAGTACATGCCTATGATTCAAACATTGGGAAACCCCGGTATGAAGAGTCGCCATTGGGAAAGAATTTCTGAAATTGTAGGCTTCCCAATAACCGTGGATGAAAATCTCACTTTGGCGAAAATTTTGGATTATGGTTTAGAAGAATATCTACCCAAATTTGAAACAATATCAGAAGCTGCTACTAAAGAAAATAACCTAGAAAAGAATTTAATCAAAATGAAAGGAGAATGGGCTGATATGGAATTTTCAGTTTTGGTTTATAGGTAAGCAGAATTGAATTTATATTAGCCAATTTACTTACGCTATTTTTAGGGATACTGGTACCTATATTATCTCAGCTATTGATGAAATTCAGTTATTATTAGATGACCACATTGTTAAAACTCAAACCATGAAGAACTCTCCTTATATCAAACCATTCGAGGATGAAATTTTGTAAGATATTTTTATATTCGTTTTTTATAAGATTTATTATTTAAGTTTGTAGAGAATGGGAAGCTAAGCTAGTTCTTTTACAAGACATAATGGATGATTGGCTAAAAGTTCAAGGTACATGGATGTATTTGGAACCAATATTTTCATCCCCTGATATTCAGCAACAAATGCCTGAGGAAGGAAGAAGGTTCACTGCAGTTGATAAAGTATAAATACCCGCTACAAATTTTAAATATCGAAATATAAAATTTACCAATTTTTAGATTTGGAGAGATGTAATGAAGACTGTTGAGGAAGATCCTAAAGTTTTAGCTGTTATCGAAATAGATAAAATGTCTGAAAGGTTGAAGAAGTGCAGTAATTTATTAGATATGATCCAGAAAGGTCTTAATGATTATTTGGAGAAGAAGAGGCTGTATTTTCCACGTTTCTTCTTTTTATCAAATGATGAGTTATTGGAGATTTTATCTGAAACTAAAGATCCAACCAGGTTCGTTTTTATTTTTGATGAAATTATTAGTTTAAAGCAATAATATTTTTAAACTAGGGTTCAACCACATCTTAAAAAATGCTTTGAAGGCATAGCAAAGTTGCAATTCACTGAAGAACTTGATGTAACTAAAATGAAATCTAGTGAAGGTGAAGAAGTACCTTTGGAAGATGTGATCCATACAAAGAAAGCTAAAGGTCAAGTTGAAATATGGTTATTGGAATTGGAAGGTGATATGAAGAAATCAGTTCATGAAATGGTAAAATGTGCTGTTGAAGATTACCCGAATACACCTAGGAACGAGTGGGTTTTGAAGTGGCCTGGACAAACTGTAAGAATTTCATAAAAAAAACTTCTTCTTTAAAACTTAAAATTTAAGGTTCAATGTGTGGCCATGGCCTATTGGACTTCAGAAGTGCATGAAGCTATAGAGATCAGCTTGGAAGCTTTGTCAGACTATTTAGAAAAATGCAATTCCCAAATTTCTAAGGTTGTTGATTTGGTACGAGGAAGATTAAATCTACAAAATCGCATCACATTAGGTAATCATTTTAAGCGAGGTTTAATCAAAATTACACTTATTTGAATTTTAGGTGCCTTGGTTGTTTTGGATGTTCACGCAAGGGATACATTAGCAGAATTAATAATGAAAGAAGTTAGAAATGTTAATGATTTTCAATGGTTATGCCAAATTAGGTACTACTGGGAAAGTAATCAAATGGCAACACGTATGATTAATTCGACTTTGATGTATGGTTACGAGTACCTGGGAAATACTACAAGATTAGTGGTAACGCCTTTAACCGATCGATGCTTCCGAACATTATTTGGAGCTTTACACTTGCATTTAGGTAAGAAACTGCACATAAATATTTGCAATAATTAATGTATATTTTTAGGTGGTGCTCCTGAAGGTCCAGCAGGTACCGGAAAAACTGAAACCACTAAAGATTTAGCAAAAGCCGTGGCGAAACAATGCGTTGTTTTCAATTGTTCAGATGGTCTTGATTACATAGCTCTAGGAAAATTTTTCAAGGTCCTATAAATAAATTAAAAAAATCTTATCATCAAATTATATTTTAGGGGCTTGCATCGTGTGGTGCATGGTCATGTTTTGATGAGTTCAACAGAATCGATTTGGAAGTGCTTTCAGTAGTTGCTCAACAAATATTAACAATTCAGCGCGGAATTAATTCCGGAAATAAAACTCTAATATTTGAAGGCACGGAATTGACATTGGATCCAACTTGTGCCGTTTTTATCACAATGAATCCTGGTTATGCGGGACGATCTGAATTACCAGATAATTTAAAAGTATAAATTTTCCATGTACAATTATATCTACTGTAGTAACTATTTTCTAGGCATTATTCCGTTCTGTGGCAATGATGGTACCGGATTATGCACTAATTTCTGAAATTGAGCTATATTCTTATGGTTTCTTAACAGCTAAACCTTTATCCGTTAAAATTGTGGCCACTTATAGGTTGTGTTCGGAACAATTATCTTCTCAATGTCATTATGATTATGGTAACATCTTTTTGTTATGGAATTCAAAGTTTTAGTACTATTTTTTAGGTATGCGAGCTGTTAAGTCAGTACTTAGAGCTGCAGGTACTCTTAAATTACGCTATCCTGATGAAAAAGAAGATATATTAGTATTACGATCTATCAAAGATGTAAATTTGGCAAAATTTTTGATACAAGACGTTCCCTTATTTCAGGTATTTACGAAAATAGTAAATTAACTTTAATAAAACCTGCTGTATTTTTAGGGAATTACATCCGATTTATTTCCCGGTGTTGTACTTCCAGAACCCGATTATGAAATTTTAAATAAGGCTGTTGACCAAACGTGTCTAGCTATGAATTTGCAAAATACTGATTTTTTCTTAGAAAAAGTGCAGCAATTGTATGAAATGATCGTGGTGAGGCATGGCCTGATGTTAGTAGGACTTCCTTTCGGTGGTAAGACTTGTGCCTATAGAGTATTGGCTGATGCACTGGGTTTAGTTGAAGAATGGGTACTTAAATATACCAAAGTATTTTCGTAATTAAAAAAAAATAAATTTAAGGGAGGAATGGACGAGCATAAAGCAATCTACACAGTAATGAACCCAAAATCAATCACCATGGGGCAATTATACGGACAGTTTGACCCAGTTTCCCATGAATGGTCAGATGGTATTCTTGCTGTAAGTTATCGCCAGTTTGCAATGTCGACAACTGACGAAAGGTATGACCTATAGTACTCCAATTTTTTTTTAAATAATTTTCATTCTTAATTAGGAAATGGTTAATTTTTGATGGACCAGTTGATGCAATTTGGATTGAAAATATGAATACGGTACTTGATGATAATAAAAAGTTATGTTTAATGTCTGGCGAAATTATTCAATTAGCACCCACCACAAATTTAATTTTTGAACCCATGGATTTGGAGGTTGCATCACCAGCTACTGTAGGTTTTTATAATTATGTAATCAAAACATTTATTGTACTCTATTTAAGGTATCAAGATGTGGTATGATATATTTAGAACCTCTATCATTAGGATGGGAACCATTATTATTATCATGGTTGAATACATTACCACCAGGATTAAAAGAAGCTGATAAAACTAACATAAATAACATGTTTAGAAGATTCGCTCCGCCAATTCTTTGGTTATTAAGAAGAGGAGGTGTTAAGGTACCCCTCAAATAAAACTATACTAACAAAATCAATACAAAATGTTTATATAGGAAATGGCAACCACTTCAGATGCAAACGTAATGCGTTCTACAATGAACCTTTTTGATTGTTTCTTGGATGACTTTTATGATGACAAATATATTGAGCAAACTGCTGAAATAGATCAAAGAGCTCAACTGGAAGGTGTATTCTTCTTTTCGTGTATTTGGGGTTTAGGAGGTACCCTAGAAGCAGCTAGTAGAGCAAAATTTGATCTACTTTTTAGAGGACTTCTTCAAAAACAGTTTCCTACTGATCTTATGGAATCTCTACAAATTCCTTTCGAAATACAAAAACCTGAGAAGACTTACATTTTTTCTATACCACTAGCTGAAACCGTTTTTGATTACAGGTTTATTAAAGAGGTATGTATTGAAGGTAGAATGATTGAAACGAATAATTTGAATGTATTTTAGGGAAAAGGTAAATGGAAATTATGGTCTGATGAGTTACAATCTCAACCCCCCATACCTAGAGATATACCAGTTAATCAGATCATAGTCCCAACTATAGAAACAATCAGGAATGTGGCTGTTATAAAATATTTAGTAACTCATCAAAAAGCTGTTATGGTTGTAGGACCAACCGGGACAGGAAAATCAGTTTATGTTATAGTTAAGTTTCTTCTACAAAAACTAGATTTTAGTAAACTAAATTTGTTTATTTTAGGATTATCTTTTGAAAAAGAATGACACCAACATTTACAAACCATTATTTATGAATTTTTCTGCACAAACTTCAGCTAATCAGACCCAAGATATAATAATGAGCAAACTTGATAAACGAAGGAAAGGAGTTTATGGCCCTCCAGTAGGTAAAAGATGCGTAATTTTCGTAGATGATGTGAGCATGCCATTAAAAGAAACTTATGGTGCACAACCTCCAATAGAATTATTACGACAGTGGTTTGATCATGAAATATGGTATGACCGAAAAGAAGTAGTGCCCTTAAAATTGGTCGACATACAAGTTAGTAATTAAGTTTTAATATTTTAAACCGTAGTAATTTTAAATTTTTTAGTTTATTTGCGCTATGAGTCCACCCACAGGTGGTAATACTGTAACACCTAGGTTCTCACGACACTTTAATCATATTTGCATTGATGAATTTCAAGACGAAGTAATGGTCAATATCTTCAGCAAGATTATGTTATGGCATTTAGATACTAGGTAGGAGGAATTTTATAAATTTAATTATACATGTTTATAAATTTAATTTCAGAGGATTTTCAAAAGATTTTGATCCTTGTATAGATCAAATAGTTCAAGCGACTCTGGATGTTTACAAATTAAGTCGATTAAATCTTCTACCAACTCCAGCTAAATCTCATTATTTGTTTAATCTTCGTGATTTTTCAAGAGTTATACAAGTGAGTTACATGATCAAATATAATTAATTTTTCCACATCCAAGATTTTAGGGTGTTTTATTGTCTGTTCCTGAAACTATGGAAGATTTAGTTGCAATTAAAAGACTATGGGTTCATGAAGTATTGAGAGTTTATTGCGATCGTTTAGTGGACGATGATGATAAGAATTGGTTGTTTCAAACACTTCATAAAGTCGCTGATGATAAATTAGAAGAAGATCTAAATAAGATGTTTGAAAGATTGTTAACTCTAGGAAATAACACGGTATTATCATGTTACAAATTTTGGCCAATTTTCAACTTACGCTTAAAATAATGAAAATTAAAGGTATTGGGGGAAAAGGTTTTAATTAGTTATGATAATATAAATATGGTATGAAGTCGATGACTTAAATACTGCAGAATTTAATTAAAACCTACAATCATGATTACCTTGAAAAGTAGCCTGATATCCTCTTTTACCTATCAAATCGTTGTTGACAAAGTAGATCTTTGATAATGGAATACAACTTTTTAACTTTAAAATAATCCAAGTATTAATTTTTAAGATTGGAGAATCTGAGTTAAGAAACCTCCTCTACTGTGACTTTGCCAATCCTAAAGCCGACCAAAGATATTACATAGAAGTTCTAGATCTAGATTCTCTTCGTGATATTGTGGAAGGATACCTCCGAGAATACAACAACATGTCAAAAAAGCCTATGAATTTAGTCCTCTTCAAGTAAAAACCTGAATTAAAAATCTTTACTTTAAGTAATTACGCTTATTTCTTATCAACAGGTTTGCTATTGAGCATCTTTCAAGAATTTGCAGAATTGTGAAACAACCAAGGAGTCATGCGTTGTTGGTGGGTGTTGGTGGTTCTGGAAGACAATCATTGACCCGTTTGTCAGCACATATTTCTGAATACGAACTATTTCAAGTTGAGCTTACAAGACAGTATGGTAAAACTGAATGGCATGAAGATTTAAAAATTATTTTAAAGAAAGCCAGTGCCACTGATCAACATGGAATATTCTTATTTAGTGATACCCAGGTTTGTACAAAAATCACCTTCTGTTTATTCATGTAGAGGATTTGAATAAATTTTAGATAAAATCTGAATCATTTCTTGAAGACATTAGTAATTTGCTTAATTCTGGTGAAGTTCCGAATTTATTCACAATGGAAGAAAAAGCTGAGATTACAGAAAAAATGCGACAATTAGATAGACAACGAGATAAAGCTTTACAAACTGATGGAAGTTTAGTTGCACTCTTCAATTTCTTTATACAAATCGTGAGAGAGCAGCTTCATGTGGCTTTAACCATGTCACCAATTGGTGATAGTTTTAGAAATCGCATGAGGAAATTTCCTGCTATTGTTAACTGCTGCACAATTGATTGGTTTCAGGTAGATTTTTTTTATAATCAAAATGAAGGGTGACTTCGATTATTTTTAGCCATGGCCTGAAGATGCTTTACAAGCAGTTGCTACAAGATTCTTAGGGGAAATTGATTTACCACATGAAGAACGTAAGGTGTGTATTGAGATGTGTCAAAGCTTCCATACTTCAATACAAGAATTGGCTCAACAATTTTATTCAAGATTGAAAAGGAAAACATATGTCACTCCAACATCTTATTTGGAGTTGATTAATACATTTAAAACATTTTTGGACAGGAAAAGAAAGTATGCTTATAAATAACTTTTTGATTCAAAAATACTAAGAAAGAATTTTAGTGAAGTTTTAATGGGGCAAAAAAGGTATGTGGTTGGTTTAGAAAAACTGGATAGTGCTGGTTCTGAAGTTTCTGTGATGCAAGCAAGTTTAGAAGCTTTAAAACCTGCTTTAGTGGAAGCTTCAGAGAAAGTTGCAGAGACTTTGAAAATTGTTGAGATTGAGCAGGCTGAAGCTGCTGTAGTAGAACAAATGGTTATGGTTGATGAAGAAACAGCAAATGAACAGGTCTTATTATTTGTATTTAATCTCAACAGTTTAATTTTGATGAAAGTAATTTTAGGCTAAAGCAGCTGGAGCTATTAAAGAAGACTGCGATGCTAATTTAGCCGAAGCCATGCCAATTCTAGATGCAGCTTTAGCTGCCTTAAACACTCTTACACCAGCTGATATTACCATCGTAAAAACTATGAAAAATCCTCCCAAAGGTGTTAAAATAGTTATGGAAGCCGTATGTATTCTTAAAGTAATTAATTCATCACTCATAAATACCTCCATATGATAAGATAATATTTTAGGATGTTAAACCAGATAAAATACCGGCACCTAATGGAATTGGTACAGTTGAAGATTATTGGGGACCCTCAAAGAAAGTGTTGGGCGACATGAAATTTTTAGAAAATTTAATTTATTTTGATAAAGACAATATACCTCCAAAAGTCATGCAAAAATTGACTGAGAAAATTTTAGGCGATGAAAGTTTCGATCCAGAAAAGATTAAGACTGCGTCAACAGCTGCGGAAGGTTTATGTAAATGGGTGATAGCAATTTCAAAGTACGATAAGGTTGCGAAAGTCGTTGCACCTAAAAAGATTGCTCTAGCTGCTGCTGAAGCAGAATATCAAGCAGCAATGACTGCTTTGGAAATTAAAAGGCTGCAGTTAAAAGAAGCTAGAGATAAAGTTGCAAAGCTGGAGTTAATTTTGGAAGCAGAAAAGAAAAAGTTTCAAATATTGAATGATGAAGAAAATTTGTGTTCTTTAAAATTACAAAGAGCTGAAGAGTTGATTGGAGGTTTAGGTGGTGAAAAGGATAGGTGGTCAGCTACTGCAAAAGCATTGGGAGAGAAATATTATGTTCTAACAGGTAACAGTTTTATTATCAATTAACTTTAATAAAAATAATCATAATTTAATCAACTTCCAGGGGATGTTCTAATAAGTTCTGCCGTTGTTGCTTATTTGGGACCTTTCACAATGCAATTCAGAAGTGAACAAGTACATGAATGGATTAAACAATTAAAAGAATATAAAATTGTTTGTGCGCAAGATTTTCAATTAACAGCGATTTTAGGAGAAGCAGTTGAAATTAGGCAGTGGAATATTTTCGGATTGCCTACAGATTCCTATAGTGTCGATAATGCAATTATTATTAAGTAAGTTTATTTTAATAAAATCGCATTTAAAAAATTTATATTATTTTAGAAACGCTAGGCGATGGGCTTTAATGATCGATCCGCAAAGCCAGGCTAATAAATGGATTAAAAATATGGAAAAATCTAAAAATTTATCGATCATACGTTTAAGCCAACCGGATTATGTGCGAGTTTTGGAAAACGCAATCCAATTTGGTCAACCTGTAATAACCTTCATTTTTTATTACAAATATTTTATTAGATTTCTTGTAGGTTCTTCTTGAAAATATTGGTGAAGAGCTTGATGCTATTCTAGAACCAATTTTATCACAACAAACTTTTAAACAAAGTGGCGCTTTGTGCATTAAAGTGGGTGATACCATCATTGAGTACAACAAAGATTTCCGCTTTTATATTACTACAAAATTAAGAAACCCTCATTATCTACCCGAAGTTGCTGTTAAAGTCACTTTGGTTAATTTTATGATAACCTCAATCGGTTTAGAAGATCAACTATTGGGCATAGTTGTTGCTAAAGAACGACCTGATCTCGAAACTGAAAAAAATCAACTTATTCTTCAAGGGGCTGAGAATAAAAGAATGCTCAAAGAAATTGAGGATAAAATTTTGGAGGTACTCAGCACATCCGAAGGTAATTTCGGTAGAAATATAATTTTTGGCTTCAATTTATTATTACGTTTGTAGGCAATATTCTTGAAGATGAAACGGGAGTCCAAATTTTAAGTTCGTCAAAAACTTTAAGTAATGAAATTGCTTCTAAACAAGCTATAGGTGAGGTAACTGAAAAACAAATCGATCTTGCACGTTTGGAATATACACCCATTGCTACATATTCAGCAATATTGTTCTTTACAATAGGTATTTATGAAAGCTATTGAAAAAATGTTTTAATGATAAATATTTTATAGCCGATCTTGCTAATATTGACCCAATGTATCAGTATTCCCTAGTGTGGTTCATGAATCTATTTAGAGCAGCTATTGATAACACTGAGAGAGTTGAAGATGTACAAAAGCGATTAGATATTCTTGAAAAATATTTCACTTATTCCTTATATGTGAACATTTGTCGTAGTTTATTTGAGAAGGTTTGTAACTAAATATAGTAAAGTTTATTAAAACTATTTTTATATTTTTAGGATAAACTTTTATATTCATTATTGCTAACGATTAATTTAATGAAAGCCAATGGTACAATTATAAATGCAGAATGGATGTTTTTACTCACAGGAGGAGTTGGACTTGATAATCCGCACAAAAATCCCACAACTTGGATGGTTTCTAAAAGTTGGGATGAATTGTGTCGATTAGATGATTTCCCAAATTACAAGTTAGTAATCAAATTTTGAGCTAAGTCTTTTCTTTTTTTTTATAAAATGATTAACTAATTTTTTAGAGGAATTAAAGGGCATTTTACATCAAATACTGAAAAATGGAAGAAGATATTTGATTCAGCAGAACCACAAAATGAAGAACTGCCAGATCCTTGGCATGGAAAATTAAATGTATTTCAAAGACTATTGGTTCTTAGGTGTTTGAGATCTGATAAAATTGTAAATGCTGTTCAACATTTTGTTACAGGTAATACGTTCTATCATCAATATTTTCTGTTGTGTGAAAAGTGTCATGACACTAAATATGTGAACACTTTTTTATTGCAGTTCAAATTGGGAAGAAATACATTGAACCACCAAACTTTGACCTATACTCATCATATGCAGACTCTCATTGCTGCATACCTCTAATTTTCGTCTTAACACCAGGTGCTGATCCTACAGCGGTACTTCTAAAATTTGCGGATGATCAAGGTTTTGGTCAATCACGTTTATTTTCTCTATCATTAGGACAAGGTCAAGGACCTATTGCCGTAAAAATGATCGAAGATGGTATTAAAAATGGGAATTGGGTTGTTTTACAGAATTGCCATTTAGCTAAAAGTTTTATGCCCATTTTAGAAAGAGTAAGTATTATTTAATAAATCGTTTTGAAAATATCATTTTTTATTTTTAAGATTTGTGAAGGATTATCAGTGGATACAACACATCCAGATTTTCGTTTATGGTTGACCTCATATCCAGCCGAACATTTTCCTGTGACAGTTCTACAAAATGGTGTAAAGATGACGAATGAGCCTCCTAAAGGATTAAAAGCGAATATTGTAAGAAGCTACTTGGGTGATCCCATATGTGATCCTGAATGGTTTGAAAGCTGTAAACAAGGCGATAATTTCAAGAAGTTGTTGTATGCTCTGTGTTTTTTCCATGCTTTAGTACAAGAACGGAGAAAATTTGGACCCTTGGGTTGGAATATTCCTTACGAGTTTAATGAAACAGATTTGAGGATTAGTGTCATGCAGTTACAAATGTTTTTAAATGAGTACGAGGTGAGTGGTTCAGTATTTTTTTTTTATTGTTTGCTTATAAAAGTTTTTTAGGATGTCCAATTTGCGGCGTTAAAGTACCTAACAGGCGAATGTAATTATGGAGGGAGAGTTACTGATGATTGGGATAGAAGGTGCTTAAATACTGTTTTGCAAAAATTTTATTGCAAAGAATTATTAGAGGAACAATATAATTTTGATCCTACAGGTAATTATTATGCTTATGTATATATGCATGAAAATATAAATGTTTCGTTTGTAGGACAATACCACTGCCCAAATGAAGTTGATTATGAAGCTTTTTTGAATTATACTAGGTCCTTGCCTTTAACTACTCATCCAGAAGTGTTTGGTATGAATGAAAATGCTGATATAATGAAGGACCAACAGGAAACAAATCTGTTATTCTCAAATACATTACTGACACAGGTAATCATTTGAAAAAATATTCTCTTCATAGATGTACTTATAAAATGTAACACTAACCACCCAAAAAGGTGTTGTATTATTAATGTGATAATTAAGATTATTTAAATTTGCTCGCCAGGATCGAGTGGTAAGTTTATTATATTTTAATCAGCAAAGTTAGAAATCTACTCATTTATATGCAAAAATCATTTGAGAAGGTGCTTTCACAGATACTTCAAATTTTAAATTAAACAATACATTACCTACTTTAAAAAGAAAGTCACAGTGACTTCACTCTTTATTAATTTAAATATTTTAATTAGATTTTAACTTTACAATTTTTCTTGCTTCTGGTAATTATTAAAGGATTTAAAAGAACTTGAGGTAAGAAGTTAAACCATTTGTAAATATTATTGTGCATTTTAAATTAATTCATTTTTTCTTACACATTAATAAGGATTTAATAAAAGCCAGGGTAAGTACAAAAATTAACTGGATAAAAATTCGGTACAGTTTTACTTTACCAAGATTTATTAAGATTTTGTGAAATGATTATCATGTTTTATTTTAGGATGCATTATCATCTGAAGGAGCAACAAAATCTCCAGACGAAGTTATCTTGGAAGTAGCTACTGACATTTTAAAAAAGCTTCCTAGTGATTTTGATCGGGTTCAAGTAATGGAAAAGTATCCCACATCATATTCACAAAGTATGAACACGGTACTTGTTCAGGAAATGGGACGTTTCAATAATTTACTTTCAACTATTCGAAATAGTCTCAGAAATGTGCAAAAAGCAATAAAGGGTAATTTAGAGAAAATGTACAGTCTTTTATTTTATGAGTGTTTATTTATGTTACAGGGTTAATAATTATGTCAGTAGACCTGGAAGAGGTTGTCACAAGTATGCTTGTTGGAAAGATTCCAGCTACATGGGCAAAAAAATCGTATCCATCGTTAAAACCTTTGGGAAGTTACGTACATGATTTTTTAGCAAGATTGGCATTTTTACAGGTGAGTAAATTTTGATGATTTCAAAAAGATGAACTGAAACAACTGAAATTCCTACTACACCATCAGTTTTTTTGTAAATTGTGGTTCATTCACTTTCTATGTTTAATTTTATTTCACATTTCATCTTCAAATATGAGATATTAGAAAAAATTCTGATCTTCTAAACAGTACTAAAACTGTAAGGAACAGGGAAGGTGTTTTTTTTTCGTGGAGAGTTGAAATTTTGTAGGCATAAGGAGGAGAAAATTTGTTCCAAAATGTTGAGAAAACTGCGAATTTTTTCTGAAAAAAACAATTTAACGGACTTTAACCAAATATTTTTTAAAACGCATCTATCCCGGTGTTTACCTTTGGTAAAAATTTGAAACCGGTAACTTTTATAGTTTTTGAGAAAAAAATTTAATAAGACAATTTCAATAATTTTTAGAAACTTATCTGTACGAATTATTGTTTCTTAATTTTAGTTATTTTATCAGAATGCCATATTATATATAAAAATTCATAACTTTTGAACAAAACATCGTAGAGCCTTGATTTTTTTTTGATTTTTTTCTTATTTCTTTATACTACAACCCAAAATTATTTCTTTCTAATTTTTAATTTGAAACGCTACACACTTGTTTTAAATACTATTTAGCCATTTATAAGGCCAAATGCAAAATTAATGTAGAAAGTTATGCTACTACATATAAATTAGTTACTCCGCTTTAAGTTACAGCAAGACTAATGACATTTTTTATAGAAATGGTATGATGAGGGACCACCCACTACATATTGGTTATCTGGATTTTTTTTTACCCAAGCGTTTTTAACAGGTGCACAACAAAATTACGCCAGGAAATTTAAAATTCCCATTGACTTGCTGGTTTTTGATTATGAGGTTTTAAAAGGGGATAATTTTACAGAACCTCCTGAAGATGGCGTTTATGTTTATGGATTGTTTCTAGATGGCGCACGTTGGAACAAAGACACTATGGCATTGGATGAATCATTCCCAAAAGTTTTATACAGCCAAGTTCCATTTGTAAGTTTTATTCGGTTTTAAAATAATTACAGATAATTTATTACGAATTGAAATATCCCAATATTAATATCGCGATATTTAGTGTAATGAAATGTTGTCACAGTGTGAGCTCTTAAAAATTAAATTTATAGTTCTATTATAATATTTTAGATATGGATGATCCCATTAAAGAAGTCCGATTTGGTAGAAAAACATACATATTTATGCCCTCTTTATAAAACTTCAGAACGTAGAGGTATTTTGTCAACAACAGGTCATTCGACTAATTTTGTTATTGGGATAACTCTATTTACTATTAAACCGCCAAAACATTGGATTATGAGAGGTGTAGCCTTACTCTGCCAATTATCTCAATGAGACTGTATTTTTTTACGATTAATAAATCTAAAAAAAACTGCTTTTCTTATTTGTTATCTTTTACTCGCACCTAATTAACTTGAACAGTTTTTCACATATACGTTTACTATGGGCGATAATGGGTTAAATTAAGAGATCATTGTTTTTGTAACAGCAGAAGATTTTGGATTATTTTACACAATTACTACAGTTTTTATTGAAAGGTAGAGACAAAATACTGCATCTAATACGTCTTTTCTCTTATTCTAGCTTTATTAAAAACTAAATAACAATAAATAAAAATTATTCACAATAATGACTTAATTCTAATCGCGTTCCGATATTCATAGATTGTAATTCAGAGATTAATAATTTACAAGCGTAAGGCATAGTGATTTTGCTTACTTGTGCTGAGCTCTTGCAACTATTGCACCAACTGCAGTATCCCAAACGTCCGCACTTATTGCAAACATCCACCTCGCATTGGTCAGAGGAAACCATTAATCGTTCAACAAGCATCATACTAAAATTGTGAATGATTAAATAAGTTTTTCATGAAATTCTTATTATTTTACCTGGCGCCATATCCAATAAGGCAATCCCGTTCCATTTCTCCCAAACGTAATCCTCCATCACGACTCCTACCTTCAGTTGGTTGGCGTGTTAAAACGGCACGAGGACCGCGAGCTCTAAATCAAAAAAAAAATAAATAAAATAAACCCCATGATTACTTTTTAAATCATACCTTGCATGCATTTTATCCTGCACCATATGTTTTAACTTTTGATAATACACCGGTCCAGAATAAATATAAGCAGACAAACTTTCTCCCGTGATACCCGATGTGAATACATCTTTTCCAAGATAATTGAAACCATTTTTAGACAATTCTTCACTCACATCTTGCACAGAAGAACCACCAAAAGCTGTACCATAATGAAATTTACCTAAAAATAGTTTTAAATAAAACATAAACCAGAATATGCAGAGTAAGTCAACTTGAAAGAGGAAAATGTCTATAAAAAGTAAGCTTTTGTAGTCATTTAAATGAATAGTAGGTATATTGTTTTATTAGGAGTAAAAGAAGTACTTTTTGTGTCGAGCATGTAGGTTTGTGGGACGAGCTATGCGAGTCAGGCAGATACATGCGAACCACAAAAAGTTCTTTTACTCCGAGTAAAATATGCTATTTTTTCTTCAAACTTCGAAATGTTTAAAATAGTAATATAAAAATTTATTTTAAAATTTGACATTTAATTTACATACAATACACAAAACAATCTTAGTGTATATTGGGTTGCCTAAAATGCATTTCTACTCTGCCTTTTTAATTCTCGTCATTGCAGTATACCCGATTGTAACCGATTTACTTCGGAAATGCATGAACATGACCATTCAATCCAGGAACATAAAAATGACTTGTTAAAGCCTCTCAAGCGTCACATATGGCTGTACTTTAATGACGTTTGAAGAAAAAACTCTTTTTACTGTATTGTACCTTCTAATAATCCTGCTTTTCCTGCAAGCAATTCAATTAATTTCCCAACTGTCATTCTTGAAGGAAAACCATGCGGGTTCATAATTATATCTGGACAAATTCCAAACTCGTTAAAAGGCATGTCTTCTTGATCAACTACCAGACCTTAAAATAAATTGGGAAACGTTTAAAACAAGCACAAGAATAATGTAGTAGTTTTATTAATAAGGTTAATGTTCTATAAAATAAATTTAAAAACAAATCTTACCTACAACACCCTTTTGTCCATGCCGTGAGCTAAACTTGTCGCCAATTTCTGGTCTTCGAGTTTGCCTTAATAAAATTTTTATCAGTCCAGCATCTTCCTCATTAGTTGAAACCATAACCTTCTCCACATAACTTGATTCTGTGTTTTTATAAGAGATAGGCGCATCTCTATATTCAATACTATTATTAGTGTTTCCAGGCACTGTTGAAATCACGGGTATAGATTTATTAACTAACGTCTTAAAAAAGAACAAATTAATATAATGATACTTATTTTTTTAAATAATTTACTTGTCTATTTTCAACTAATTCGCCTGGTGCAACAATTCCATCAGAATCTAGCGTAGAATGTTTCCAGATTGGTTTATTATTAGTTGTATCAATAACAGGTCCTTGAATACGATCAAAAGTTTGATTAGCGTAACGTTTCATGATACATTTTGTGTTTTTGTATACCAAACAACGTCCAAACCCACGATCTAAAGATGCTTTATTAACAATTAAAGCATCTTCAATATCATAACCGCTGTAACTCATTACAGCAACTATCGCGTTATGTCCTGCAGGAAGTTTATCAAAGCTGATTAGCTCAATCGTTCGAGTTTTTACCATCGGCGCTTGTGGGTACACTAAGTTATACATCAGAGTATCCATGCGGTTTTTTTGATTATAACCAATAGTACCTAATAAAATATAAAAAAAATTATATAAGAATTAATAATTTTTGATGTGGTATTACCCATCGCTTGTTTTCCCATAGCGCACTGGTACGTATTACGGGGAGATTGATTATGATGAGGATATGGAATTAATCCAGCGCAAACTCCCAAGAGTGTAAAAGTTGCTATTTCCAAATGTGTGCTTTCATGTGTTATATCTCTTTCATAACATGCTATAAAACTGTCATTTTCTTCATTTACGTCCAGAAATTCAACCAAACCTATTTATAAAATATTAATATACTTAATATCTTTTCGTTCTCTTGTGTTATTTTTGATAAAAACAGTAAAACCGCAAAGACAAAAAATAGACAAATTCATTACGGTCATTCAATAATTTGCACTATTCTTTTTGTCTAGGTGGCAGTATTGTAACAAAAAGGATAAAAATGTAAATTTAGTTACCATCGTGTAAAAAATCTTCAAAACTCCTAATTCCTTTTTCTAATTCATGTATATGATCCTCGTTCACAAGTGGTTTTCCGTTTTCAACAATAATATAAGGTCTACATAGTCTCCCACCATCCGAACTGATATAAACACATCGATGCTGATAATTGGGGTAAATAGAAACATAACTTGAAATATAACCCTGCCTTCGCATTAGCCTGAAGGTAGTAATTAATCTCCTATAATTTCTAATAACCCCAATTATGTTGCCGTTAAGAAATACAATGTAAACACCTGTGGAGTTCATGAATTCCCCACCAACCATGTTAATGTCAATTAATCCAGTATTATTTGCCAGTCGTTTAATTGGATATTCATCACCTTCAGTTGTAATATGCGCCATTAATGCAAGATTTTTTACCAAACCACAAGCCTTAAATATACATAATTTTCAATAATTATTTTACAAAACATTCCATGAAAGTTTTTGCTATTGAGCGTACCCAATAAATATTGAAATGTCATAGCTTAAACTACTTTTGTAGTTGTTCAAACTTTTTCTATACAGGGTGTCCCATTTGACGTTGGACTGTATGGGTATCTTTGTTATTATTGGAGATCGAAAGTCGGCTAAATGGACAAAGTAGTAGAGATCTTTTCGAATATTAATATTTCATTTACAAAAAATTTAAATATCCCATCGTTCCAACGCTATCTTGAAAAAACAAGAAAATGCGATTTTCAAAATATGGCTATAACTTCTTTACTTTCGGTGGTACCAAAAAATTTCTTAGACCTAATACAGACAATTTTTGTGTACAATCCAGTAAAACAAATGAATATTTTTTTTCGCCAACTGATTGACCGGAAATGAACCAAACATATTTTTATCTTATGGCAGCCATATTGGATTTACACATATTCGGAATTAGTGTATTTTTCTGAGTAATTTGATATATCAAATGTAATATTTGAAGAAAATAAGAAATAACTTTATTTTACTAACCAAAAATGGCCTTGAATAGATATAAACTGTCAATACATATGTGTTAAGATTTATTTTACATTTAATATTTTAAATAGTTACATTTATGTTATTGACAATTTACATCTCTTAAAGTCCAATGTTAGTTTGTAAAATCAAATAATTTTATTTTTTTTTAAATATGACATATGTTATACCAAATTACTCAAAAAAAAAATACTGATTCCGAATATGTGTAAATCCAATATGGCTGCCATAAGAAAAAAAATAATTTGGTTCATTTCCGGTCAATCCGTTGGAGAAAAAAATATTCACTTGTTTTACTTCATTGTACACAAAAAATTGTCTGTATTAGATCAAAAACTTTTTTGGTACCACAGAAAATAAAGAAGTTATAGCCATATTTTAAAAATCGCATTTTCATGTTTTTTCAAGATAGCGTTCGAACGATGCGATATTCAAATGTATTGTAAATGAATTATTAATATTCGAAAATATCTCTACTACTTTGTCCGTTTAACCGACTTTCTATCTCCAATAATAACAAAGATACCCATACAGTCCAACATCAAATGGGACACTCTGTATTTAACTTTTATACATGTAGTATCTAGACCTTTTTTAGGATAAGATTAAAATCGCAAAAGTTACAAATGTACCGAACGATAAAAGGCTGACGTGGATAATAGCCCGAAAGAAAAATAACTGAATGGTACAAAAAGATAAATCCCGAATTGTGAATTGGACAAAAAGCTGACATTGAAATTCGGACTTAGACATAAGGCCGACCTAGAAAAAAATGCAGATACAAATAAAATGAACATTTAAAAAAAATAACTTGGTTAAATTAAATAATTTTGTTCATTCTGTTAACGGTTAGTTTTAACCTAACAGGTTAAATTAATTCGGCTTTATTTCTTTCTTTCTTTCGTCTGCATTTTTTGTTCAGCTCAATTTCTTTCACCCTATGTGTGTGTCGGCCTTTACTCCAATTTGGCCTTTTATTGTTCGGCTGTAATAAATACATGGAATATTTTAATTCCACATGGTACCAGTTACTGAAAAATTTCAGGTGTCTTGAGATTAGTAAAAAAAACAAGGTTACCTCTCCTTCAGGAGTATCGCTGGGACATAGCATACCCCACTGACTCGGTTGCAGCGATCGAGGGCCAGAAACTTTTCTGGTCTTCTCAAACTGTGAATTAACCCTCGTCATCATACCCAAAGCTGAAATATAACTCAACCTTGATAAAACTTGTGTCACACCTTGCCTTTCCATTTTAAAACGTTTAATAGTCCAATTACCCTAAATCAATTAAAATTAATTCAACTATCATAAAATTATTCATTTGTTATACCGTTGAAATAGCAAAAACTAAACAATTAGTTATTAAATCCGATCGCATGTATTTAACGATGTCGAATTGCGTGGCTCGTACTTTAGGAATCGTTTTCTCAGCAGTAGATTTAAGTTCAAAATTGTAGCGTTTTAAAACATCTTCAAACATCAAAGATAATAATGATCCTGCTAATTCCAGTCTTTTGTTTCCATAATAATCACGGTCATCTAGTAACTTTTTATCTGTTTGTGCTTCAATTACTCGTTTTAACTACAAACAAAAATATTTAAGAGGGCAATTATTAAAAAATTAGTTGGAAAATTCATTCTTGCGGGAAATTACAATCCTGACAGAAATAATAATAGAAATTTTGTGTTAGTGGACAAATTGGTTTTATAATCGTTTCATTTTGAAAGAAAAGAATGACAGGAATTCCCCTATTGTGCACTATTTGCGGTCGTTAACTAGGAAATATATTTTTAGCTCTACTTTTTGTTTTTCATACATTTTAAATTTTTACTTAAACACTATCAAAATATGAAGTTTTATTTAAGTATAGCATCTGTCAACTAGTAAAGTCCAAGAGAGTTTTTTTCTACGATCGTGCAAAAAGTAGTCAGTGCATAAAGTCATGCTTTCTTACAAAAATGAATTTAAGTAATGCATTTTTGCACTAGTGCAAAAAAGCAGGACTTTATGACAACTGATCATAAATGCCAAATTTTGAAATGTCAATAAATCTGTCATTAATTTCATGTTTTTATGGAATTTTATTATTTTCAATGGTTGATCATCGATCGTAGAAAAAATAATGTATACAACTCGTCCAAAAAGCATATTTACACTTAATGTATTTTTACGTCCCATGCAAATATTATCCATTTTTTGCACTTGTTGCATAAATAACTATTTTATAATTTAAAAACATGTGTTTTTTTGAAAATTCACTAATATTTCATACTTTACCATTAATGCGACGTAAACCGCTTTCATTTTAAAATCGTATTCATATACAGGTATATGAGCTAGAACAGTGGTGGCTAGTAAATCACGAGCTTCTTCAGAAGGTGTCTTCATTTTACTAGCGACAGTAACATAACGTTTAGCAATTAATTTGGTTGCTAAATATTTTAAAGCAGCTTCTTGTGTAAATATTTTAAGCGTATGACATTCTTCGAGAGTCGCTGTGAGTTTCCGCATGTCAGATACACCTACAAGCTGACATATTTCCTGATCGCTTGTTACACCCATTGCTTTAAATATTACTGATACAGGAACAGGCTAAAATGTAGTTATTATTAAATAATCAAATTAATAAAGCAAATAACTTACGTCTTGGAATGAGTTATGTCCCATGAAATATTTAGTTCCTTTAATAAATACATTTGTTCTACTTTTTTTCTCATGTGTTGAGCTAGTTACTTGGCATTGTACGCCGTATTTAGATTCCTCAACGATTAATCTATTTTTTGAGAGTTGTTCTTGAATTAATATCACTTTTTCTTGACCCTTTACAACAAAATATCCTCCTGGATCTAAAGGACATTCATTCATTTTCGCAAGTTCGTATTCTGATTTATTGTTTAGAACACAATTCGATGATCTTAACATAATTGGCATTCTTAAATAATAAAGAAAAACAATTAGTTTAAAAAAAAAGACAAGAGTTGAAAATCTTCCAACCGAATATAATTTAGATTTTATAAAAATTTTACATGTATTAATATGTTATTAATTATTTTTAATGGAAAATAATTACCGTCCTATAAGTAAACCTGTTCGAGCGACTCTCTCAACTCCTCGGGTGTACTCAATATCGACTGTAATAGGTGCTGAGTAAGTCATGTCCCGTAATCTACATTCATGAGGTGTGGTGGGTTTACTTATATTAAAACCCTCATCAACATCGGGAGTACCAACGTAAACATTGGTGTACCTTAAAAAAACTTATAAATTTCATATTGTAATAAATTATTTTGAAATTACTTTAAGTAGAATAATGGATCGGCATCGCAGGTGACTTTATCATTGGCCTCCACTATTTTTTTAATCTCCACGTTTATAAAGTAATTAAAAGAGTCAATATGTTGCTTTACGAGACCTTTGACTTTTAAAAATGCTGGCACCAATTTTTCCTTTTCCTAGAAAAATTATAATATATATTACTTCGTCTGGGCGAGGTGAGATAAAAGCTTAAGAAGATAGTCGGTAAAATTAGGTATAGTACTTGGCAATGTAAATTTCGATTACTTTAAAGAAACAGGAAAGACGAACGGTTAATTGAAATCGAATAATTTTTTTAAGCTGCTTAATGATTCCATACTTCTGCCGATGGTGTTATTATTTTTTTATTTTTTTTTTAATTTTCACCTTTTGGTTGGGCCCAAAAATACGCTCAAGTTACAACCTTACTATGAAACTATTTTAAAAAATTAATAACATCATCAGCTAGTCCCTTTTATAAACTTTCAGGATTAATTTACAAAATTCAAATCGATTAACTCTTAATGAGAGTAATGTTTATTTAAAAAACCTCTGTATAATCGCCTAAAATTCTAGTGGCATCTCTTTCGCACAGTTGTATGTTTCATTCTCCCATCGCATTTCCAAGGGCCAGAGAAATCGGAGTTACACATTTTGCCGACTATCCTCTTAATATTTGTGATAGTTTAAGACCTTTTTGTTAATATAAATTCAACATTTTAAGAGCATTAATTGAAAATTACATAATTTAAAACGAATTTGAACAAATCTATATTTTAAAGATGTTTTAATTAATGTTTAATTGTGTTTAAATTAGATAAACAGTGAGCAACGTACCTTTATTTCTTTTATAGGTTTGTGGTAATCCTCAGGTGGACCAAACGTTTTAATACATGATTCCCTATCCATTATTTTAAATTCTTAAACGCTGCTTCAACTTTAAATTTTATAAAATCACCATAATTTATATTTTAAACACCAAAAAACAATTCATAACAAATAACATAACCTCAAACTTTCATGTGATGTTGATTTTTAGGTTATGTTAATTTTATTAGAGATACGTTCAGAAAACCTAAAAGTAGAAAAATGCATAAATAACTATAAATATTATTATAACAAAGTATTTTTTAATTTAAGGTCTTCTAAAAATCATTTTATATATTTATTAATAAATGCGCATGGTTCTTTTCATTTTATATCTTCTTTCTAAATAACATTTTAGTTAGCTCTGCTGTGTTTGAGTTCTATTGTGAAGTCGGGTTTTCTTTGATATTTGATGATTTCACAATAGAACAAAAATACCGTAGAACACAGACCTAACCAAAAAGTTAAGCTGGCTGCACAATTGGCGGAACGGATACGATACGATTACAAAATGAGAGATGGAACATCATCAGTGCGTGAGTGAGTGAGCATGCGATTTGTAATTTTCAAGTTCACTCACTTAAGGGAACTCGGATATTCTATCTCTCATTTTGTAATCGTATCGTTCCGTATTGTATTAAAAACCAAACGAGTTTATGGTGTTACAAAATTTATTAAATATAAATTTAAAGTATCTACACTTAATGCGTTAAAGTTGTATCTTTAGAGTAGAGTGAATATATAAGTAGTATTTATATTAATAAATTAAAATTAGTTTTGTAAAATAAAATTGAATTAAAAAATATAGAAACTTACTTGAACCAGGATTAGAAAATAATTATTATTGAAGAGTGGAACTTAAACACAAGTCTAAAATACCAACAACTGTATTTTAAAACACAACAAGCACCAGCAACAACTATGTGCAAACAAAATACAATAATGAATAATGAACCAAAGGGTAAAACCTTTTAAAGTAAACTAAATGGCTAATTAACCCTGGTGGGGGAAAATTACAAGTAAATCATTATAATTACGAGTTCTGTGTAGACTGTAGTAATAGAGTTGAGACCTTAAGAGGTAATGAAAATTTAGGGTACAAACCTACTAGGTAACTATTAATAACTACAGTAATTAAAATTAAATACAAATCAAACCTAAATATCTATACTTTTTTCCAGCAAAAAATTTTTTTAGGTAGTAAATGTCATTCTGAACAAAAAAAATCCTATCAACTAATATTTTTTTGACTCCTTAAAAAGTTATAGCAATTTTAAAATTACAAAATTTTAATGATATTTTTGGTACACCCTGTATAAATTTCATTTTTTTTTTCATTTCTTTATTTAAATCAAATATGCTTTGGATTCTGTCTTTATTCTTAAGCCAATCAGATAGATTAATGTTATCGAGAAAAATTTTGAATGGTCCCCCAGTAAACCAAAAGAGGTATTATATATGTAAAATATATATAACATGTAAGAAAACTTATGTAAAATCTAGAGAGAAATTAAGGATAAATCATGTAAGGATGTCAGCCATATTTGGGGATAGGTTATTATGTGTAAATTATGTAAATTTTTATATACAAAATATATATCAGATATAAGTAAATAAAAACAAAAAATATCATTTTTTTGCTTGGACGGTACAATGTAGTAATTGGGCGCAGCAACCAGGCCATTTCTAGTAAGTAATCACAAGTATAATAAATTAATATTATCTTAACTTAAACCATGTTAAACTTAAAGTGGGATTTGCGGGATTCGAACCCACGCCGTTGCAGTCGCAAATTGTCGAATCAAGCCACCTAACCGTTGGACCATCGAGGCTTCATGAAATGAAGACACAAAAACATTGTTTTAAAGCAATTCCACATTAAATAAATATTATATTTGTTTTAATACAAATAAAAAAAAATTAAAAATAAATTAGTGAAGTTAAAAGAAGTTCAATTATATATAAAAAATAAGTATTTAAAATTATTTTTAACAAAATAAATAAATTATAAATTATAACTCAACTTTTTTCTAATAATGTCGGTGTTGAATGTTGGATTTCTTTGGTAAGCGCAATTTTGCAAAAAAAATTAAGAAAAAATTCTAAACTTTAAAAATATTCAAAATAAAGACATTAAATATAAAAATTAAGTAGTTAAAATTATTTATAACAAAATAAATAAATTCTAACCCAACTTCCATACATTTTTCTAATAAGGTATTTTATTTTATATTTTATGTATGAATTATTTACATAAAGAATATATGTAAATAATTTATGTAGGTGTATTTTACATTAAATGTCTAATGTAAATAACACGGGCGATATTTTACATTAATAATAAATTATTATTTATATATAAAATATACATATACGAACTTATGAATTGTATATGTAAATAATTCTATATAAATAACACATTATAAATTTTACTTATTACTTACATAGAGAAAATAATATAATATTATATATGTAAAATATACATATATTTGATGTTAAATTAGCTACATAGGAGAATTTACCAGCTATCTATGTGTATTTTATATATAAGTTACAAATTGGTTTACTGGGCCACTACTGCTTATTTCGAAAACAGCTAATAATATTGTGTTTCACAAAAATCATGAAAATTTACCAATTTTAAAATAGCTGTAACTTCTTAAGGAGTCGAAAAAATATGGATTCATAGGAAATTTTTTGTTCAGAATCACATTTCCCAGTAAACCAAAAGAGGTATTATATATGTAAAATATATATAACATGTAAGAAAACTTATGTAAAATCTAGAGAGAAATTAGGGATAAATCATGTAAGGATGTCAGCCATATTTGGGGATAGGTTATTATGTGTAAATTATGTAAATTTTTATATACAAAATATATATCAGATATAAGTAAATAAAAACAAAAAATATCATTTTTTTGCTTGGACGGTACAATGTAGTAATTAGCAGCAACCAGGCCATTTCTAGCAAGTAATCACAAGTATAATAAATTAATATTATCTTAACTTATACCATGTTAAACTTAAAGTGGGATTTGCGGGATTCGAACCCACGCCGTTGCAGTCGCAAATTGTCGAATCAAGCCACCTAACCGTTGGACCATCGAGGCTTCATGAAATGAAGACACAAAAACATTGTTTTAAAGCAATTCCACATTAAATAAATAATATATTTGTTTTAATACAATAAAAAAAAATTAAAAATAAATTAGTGAAGTTAAAAGAAGTTCAATTATACATAAAAATTAAGTAGTTAAAATTATTTTTAACGAAATAAATAAATTATAAATTATAACTCAACTTTTTTCTAATAATGTCGGTGTTGAATGTTGGATTTCTTTGGTAAGCGCAATTTTGCAGAAAGAATTAAGAAAAAATTCTAAACTTTAAAAATATTCAAAATAAAGACATTAAATATAAAAATTAAGTAGTTAAAATTATTTATAACAAAATAAATAAATTCTAACCCAACTTCCATACATTTTTCTAATAAGTTATTTTATTTTATATTTTATGTATGAATTATTTGCATAAAGAATATAAGTAAATAATTTATGTAGGTATATTTTAAATTAAATGTCTAATGTAAATAACACAGGCGATATTTTACATTAATAATAAATAATTATTTATATATAAAATATACAGTATACGAACTTATGAATTGTATATGTAAATAATTCTATATAAATAACACATTATAAATTTTACTTATTACTTACATAGAGAAAATAATATAATATTATATATGTAAAATATACATATATTTTACGTTAAATTAGCTACATAGGAGAATTTACCAGCTATCTATGTGTATTTTATATATAAGTTACAAATTGGTTTACTGGGTTACTATCTAAAAAAAATTTGCTGGAAAAAAAGTGGAACACCCTGTATAGGTAAATAAATTATACAGTGCGGACATAAAGTAAATCCCCCCCCCCCCCTGCTAACTTTTGTACGGTTATGTTTTTGATTCTGAAAATTTGTCTACGAAAGTAGTTAATTGCGAACTTTCTAATAAAGGCATTTTTGATTTTGTCGAACTTCCGGTTATACCGGAAGTGAATGGCAACTTTCTTATTTTAAATGGAACACCCAGTATATTTTTGCATTTTCGTATTCTCCATAAAAATACCATTAAATTGACCTAACATAGTGTGCTCTACGATTAATACTTTCGGAATTACGCCCACTTGAAAATCGATTTTTTTATGCAACTTAATTTACACCGGAAGTTGGAAAATTAACGAACTTACGTTAAACATAATTTTGTTTAAATTTAATATTATAAACTTAATTGCAAAATATTTCATTTAAAATAACGAAGTTGGGGCAGTTGGGCAACTTCCGGTGTAAATGAAGTTGCATAAAAATACGATTTTCAAATGGGCGTAATTCCGAAAGTATTAATCGTAGAGCACACTATGTGGCATTTACTTTATGTCCGCACGGTATAACGAATTTTTTAAAGGTTTCCATGATAAAACGTTATATGGAAGTTCGACTGTATAAAAAATAATTCAAAGCTCATCACTTTAAATTCCAGGAAATTCTTTCCTTTCTAAAGTGAAATCAAAAGAAATTTACAATAAAGTCGTAATTTCTTTTTCAAAAACCCTTTATTATTGGAAAGAAGCGGTTATCCAAATAAAAACGAATACAAATAATATCATTATAACCCTTTGGTCGTTTTTCTAAAAAGATCGTTTTATACGAAACATGTGGGGCTCGTGAAAGTGGCCTAGTCCCCGGTCAACTGATAAGACGGCACTGTGAAGAGTACTTTAGAACTACTTTTTCGTATGCTATGAAGCTTTGAAATTTAAATTACGAAAATCCATTTTTTGACTTGCTACCCCACGAAATAAAACGATTTCTTCAGTTTTTGGGATATTATTGTTTTGACTTTTTTAAGAAGCATTATTGTAAATATCTTTTTTTTAATAAATTAAGATTTTGGGTTCTTTCGACCACCGGCCCAACGAGCCTCTAGCCCATCGGCTCACTGGGAAAATAACCATTTTCCCTTATGGCCCATACGCCCCTGTAAAAAACTGTAATTGCTTTGGAATAATGAAATAGAGGATTCTTGGTTCAAAAATCAAGTTTTTTTAATAAGTTTTGGCAAATGGAAATAAAATAGAACAAATAAACTAATGACAAATTGAACTAACTTTATTACAAACTTAAAATAAAATAAATAATTAAACATACACTTTAATTAAAAATAAATATCATGTACATATACAAAAATGACACGTTCTAAATAATAAATATACAATAAATGAGTCGATAAAATAATAATTTAAAAATAGGTGTTTCAGGAGGTGTAAATTAAGGAATAAATCAATTTATTTAGGTTATGCTCTAGGTATGGCCGACATTGCACTAGCTTCATTGCTCGACGAGGTGGCGTATTTGGGCCTGCAAACGCAACCACTCTCCACCAGGACGTAGTCTTGACCTGTGAGCGTCACCGGCCCTAAAGGTATCACGAGGAATAAATAGGGAACATAGGTTTGAGTGCACTCTCCTCTTACAACGTCGCATTCGCTACTTTCACATACCTAAAACGGAAAACATAATATTGAGAAGAGGATTTACAACAGCTTTTATTGCTTCTAATAATGTTAAGTGTTAAATAAACCTTAATTGAAGTGAATTAATTAATAACATGTGAAAACGATTAATTAATTATGCGAATATGTCCAACAAAAATGTGTATACAGGTACAGGACTACCGTTAATCTCACGTGAAGAACGGAAAAAGCCATATTGTGTAGTGTAAGAACAATCATGGGAGATAATTTTCAATTTATGTTATACAATTAGTGCAGACTCTCAGCACTAAAGAACTAATCAGCTAAAGTAACTCATTCAAATAATTTATTGAATAGGTACTTATTTTAATTAGAATATTCTTTTCTTATTCTTAATAAACTGGAACATTCTTTATTGGATTACATATTAATTATTAGTTTTCTAAAAAAACCTCTTACCTCAAAGACTACTTGCTGTAGCAAGTCAGGAAATTTCTGGACGATCGTGACTGGTTGTCCAGAAGTTAGGGAAACTCCATACATAGGAGCAGTGGTGTTATACCTAGTTTTACAAAGTCGAGAAGGAGTTGTCGTGCACGAAGGTGTACTACTTTGGGCAGCTCGACCTTTTAACAAAAATTATTACATTGAAACAACAGTAATTTTACATATTTTTAAAAGTTAATTATAGCTAACTATGTGGTTTTGGTGTCTGTGGTAGGTCATAAAACTTCTTGTATAAACGTTATGATTTGAGATCTAATTGCTAATATCCAACAAGCCGATGAACTAATTTTTGAATAATGAAAAACTTTATTTTTAACTTTTAACAATGATTGATACCACATATTAAAGCTTTCATATTTCAAATAAACTTGAAGATTGATGTTAAAGATTTGGATTTTTTGTCTTTTTTTTTTATTTCTTTTTTTTTATATTTATTTTTTTTATTTATTTTTTTTTATTTATTTTTTTTTATTTATTTTTTTTTATTTATTTTTTTTATTAGTATATTAGTATACTTTCATATTTCAATGAAAAAATTTAGTGTGTATTTCGAATACAACTGTTTAAAGTAATTTTTAGCACATTTGTACTTACTGGCCCTGTTGGAGAATATTGAATTCATATCACCAGAGTTCTTTTCGTGTGCAGATAGAAGCGCTTTTCTCGTCAAAAGCGGATCCATCGTGTGCTTTGAACGCGCCATTCTTGAACTCCCCGTCCAAACATTAGATCCTCTAAATGTTCGTGAAATGGCTGCACTGTAAAACAAATAAGAGTAGTAATTATACTAGGAGACTATATTCTTTGGCATAATGCAAGAAATAAAAAAATGTTCCTCAAACAGGGGCGGACCCAAAATGGGGTCGGAGGGTGATTTCACCTCCTGACAAGCGATATTAACCGATGACGCCGTTTTCAAGATTTAAATTAATTAATTTTTGTACCCCGTATAGTTTTCGAGAATTCAACTATTTTTTTGAAAAATCTATTTCTGGACTAAATTTGACTTAAAAATGGGATTTAGTACATTTAACACCTTTCCAAAAACATATAAAACTTTAATTTAATTAGTGAACTTTTTTAAGATTTTATTATTTAAATATTTTCCAAGTATAGATTTCAAAAATTTTCTTGAAAACTACTAAAGTTATCTACACCAAAATGTTATATCAGAAACATGTAGCACTTAGTTTTCCTATAATAAAAATCGCAAAATACTTGCTAAAATTTCGGTACAAACCCGGCCCTGAGGAGTTTATTGTTTATGTTTATTTAAAGACTAAAACACTTTATAGAATGATCGGAAAACACAATTAATTCCTTAAATTTTGAGTCATTTAATATTTTTGTACCTCGTATAGTTTTTGTGAAAAATCTAAAATTTCTGGACTAAATTGACTTGTAGGTGAAATTTTACACATTTTTGTTTAGAACTGAAAAATCAAAAGTGGTATCAAAATTATTCCTTTTTGGTTAAAAACTTATTTCAAACCATTTTCAAAGAAATATATAAAACTTTGGTTTATTTAGTGAATTTAAAAAGTTTTTTTTTAAGATTTCATTATTTTTTTAATGGTTAAATTTTTAAAATATGTAGATCAAAATAGCTTTGTGAAGAAGAAAGAAAAATTTATAAAAACGTTTTAAACTTTATAAAAATCTAATCAACGAAAAACACTGTGAATAAACAGCAGTAACATTAATTATATTTGACAAAATTTAAAAAATATGTAATTATAACTTAAAATAATAGTTTTTAATGTTTCTAAAAAGATATTACACTTTTAATATTATGTAACACACTTTAAAAAAATATCCTTCACAATAAAAAAATTGTTTTCCGGTTAAATGAAAAATACTTCATACTTCACTTTTAAGTAATTATTATTCGTTTTTAAAAAAGAGTTTACTATAGAAACGATGGAACACAAGTATACATACAGTGCGGACATAAAATAAATACCCCCCCCCCCCCCCCCGCGAACTTATGATTATGAAAATTTGTCTACGAAAGTATTTAATTGCGTACTTTCTAATAAAGGTATTTTTGATTTTGTGGAACTTCCGGTTATACCGGAAGTGCGTGCCAACTTTTTTATTTTAAATGGAACACCCAGTATATTTTTGCATTTTCCTGTTCTCCATAAAAGTACCATTAAATTGACTTAGCATAGTGTGGTCTACTTTCGGAATTACGCCCTTTTGAAAATCGCATTTTTATGCAACTTCATTTACACAGGAAGTTGGAAAATTAACGAACTTACGGTTAAACATAATTTTGTTTAAATTTAATGTTATTAACTTAATTGCAAAAAAAATCATTTAAAATAAAGAAGTTGGGGCACTTGGGTCCAACTTCTGGTGTAAATGAAGTTGCATAAAAATGCAATTTTCAAATGGGCGTAATTCCGAAAGTATTAATCGTAGACCACACTATGCTAGGTCAATTTAATGGTATTTTTACGGAGAACACGAAAATGCAAAAATATACTGGGTGTTCCATTTAAAATAAGAAAGTTGCCATCCACTTTCGGTATAACCGGAAACTCCACAAAATCAAAAATACCTTTATTAGAAAGTTCGCAATTATATTCCTCAGTAGACAAATTTTCAGAATCAAAATCATAACCGTTCATTTACTTTATGTCCGCACTGTATGTAAATATGTCGACAAGGAAAAAGTCTAAAAGTATTTTAAAATCGGCGCACCATTAATTTTAGTTTATTTTTAACCCCATTTTGTTTTATTTTATTTTTAAGTCTATTTTTTGCATTTACTAAATTATTTTTTATTGTACAATAAAATTGGTAGGTATAAAATTATTTATTTATTTTTTATAAAAAAAGATTTTCATTTTCATTAAAGCTTTTTTCTTAAATTTATAAAATAAAAAAATAGAAAATCTGTTTCTTAAAAAAGGCCACTCTGTAGCAGCTTTTTTGTTTCTCGTTTTTCTAAAAACTAATTGAAGTAAAAGACACATTCAAAGAGAAATAAATAAATTTTACTTTTGATGAACACATATGACACATTTATAAAATACAGAGGGTATGTACAAAGAACTTAGAATTTTGTTTAAATTTTATCAGTGTCAGTGGCGTAGCTAGGCCCCCGCAGACCTTTCGGTGCAGGAGGGGGTGCGTTGAAATTTTGGGGCCCAAGCCGACAAATTTACGATTTTCGCAAACAAAAAAAAAGGAAACATGCGGGTTATTCCTGAATCATCCGACAAGATTTTGGATACGACCTCACAAGTACATCACCCTCTTATTTTTGCATTTGAATGACAAGCATAGAATGATAAAAGTCGTATACGACATCGTGTCGAGTGATTCGAGAATAATATGCACCCAGGGCCGCGTCATAACCTTTTTGGGCTCTAATAGGTGTAATTATGATGTCAGGGGTCCGTTAAAAAATGATCTATCAATTTTATTACCTATTACATATTTCTTTTTGATGTCTGTTCTCTGTCCTTCCCCAAACCTTTTTACAGATTATACAAAATTCTAGAAATTTAATGTTTTCTCAAAATTTTAATAAGAAAAGCTGTACATTCTAAAAGACCCCAAAAACCACATTGGAAATATGAATGTTTCTCATATTTCTTACAACAAATCTTACATGAGATTTGTTACAAATTATATTTGGACCAAGTCTACATGTTATTTTAAAAAATAAAACATATTCAGAAATCAATTTACACCGAATTTCAACAAGTTTTTCCATATTTTTTTTTCTTCTTTTTTAAAAACTGTATGGCACTTATTCATAGAACTCTTAATAGATTTCAACATATCCTCGCGCATTTATTAATTTTAATAGTCATAGTTTTTGGGTGTACTTAAAAATATTTAGTTTATCAAATTGTACGTTTTCATGTCCTCCGAGTCCGAACTTGAAAATTTTTAATTTTTAGGTGCTTCGCCAACCTTAAAAACAATTAAGTAAATTGCCTATCATAAGCACCATAGCATAATGAGAATGATGAGGTATGAAGTACTAGAAAAGTTTCACTTAGGGGTAATTCTACATTATTTGCAATTGCAATTAATTGAACATCAGTCTAAACTTTCAAAATGACCATTTGACCAAAAGCACTTTCTAAGATTTCTTTTATTTACATTACGAAGTGGTAAATGATAATAAAATTGTAAAACTTTTATCACTTTGCTTAAACTTTTCTTAGTTATCTATAAATTCAAAGCGAAGTAGCAACCTCAAAAAAAATCCTGAGTTTCAACCTCAACTCAAATCAAAATGTAGTACAATTATTTTCATTCTCTTAAAGAATATCTGTAATCTGTAAACACCTCCAGATGCAACAGAAAATTTATAAATTTTCAGAATTGATAGCTACAGTAAATAAGTGTAAAGTAGTAAATACCTAGTTAATTCCTGGTACTCTCTAAAAGATAAAAGTTATGCGTGAACAATTTTTACCGATATTCTACATAACTTTAGTAAAAGCTTACTGGCTAAATTTTTGTCGACTACCACATTGATTGTAAACTTAAAATAATATTATAATTTCGAGATTTTTAAAATTTTGTACATGGTACATTCAATTTTTGCACACTCAGCTTTTACTGAATATGATGAGTGTAATAAATATGAGTATGAAAATTGTATTATCCTTGAATTTTAATTTTTTTTTCAGTTCAAATTAGAAAAAAATCATACAAACACTAAATTTATGAAAACTATTTACACCTACCTTGGATATGGCATATTATTTGGTCCTACACAATCTGTTGAGTCAGTCATAGCGTCTCCCCATAAATATTTAAGATTACCCGAACCTTCACATTTTGTTGGAATTTTAGCATGACTATGTGATAAGATTCCTATCAAAAAGGCCAAGCTCTAGAAATTAAATAAAAAATCAAAGAGTTAATAATAAAAAATATTAGTAGACAAATCATTATAATAAACTATAATAAATAAAATAGACACATAATTTTTTTTTAAACCTATTTGTTTTTTTGATAATTTACTGCTACTTAAATACATATTAGATTTTTTACATAAAAACTATCTTCTTTAATATTTAACTACATCTGTTTTTATTTCCTGTTACTTTTATTGCATGTTAAAACGTTCAAAAAACTAAATGTTTAATAAATTACCACTAGGTGACGCCATCAATAATTTATTTGAGTTTTTTTATTAAATGTGCAATTTAAAATTTAAATAGGGAAGGCTCATTTTACTCTGCGCAGCCTAATGACGTTATTAAATCCTTAAAACATAGCAAATTTATTTAATTTCCGGTATTTTTAGTAGGTTATTTATTACAGCCATAAATGAATGAATAATTTCATTGTAAAATGTACCTGGTGTCAGGTAAAGAGGTCTTTTGTAAGAAAGAAAAGCTGCGTGTTGGTAAGTGATCATTGACCTCAGATAACTGTACTTCACCACCAATGCGGGCGAAGAGGCAAATATTTGAATATCGATTCAAGAACGCAACTGTTATTTGGTCTTAAAACTTGTTATAGGTCAGCTACCCTAATAAAACAAGGTCCTGACCTCAATAGCAAGAACGTGCCATTAATGAATAAGTAACCATGAGTACTTACCAAAATTCTTCCACAATCAACGCATCCTTTTGCCATATTAATTAAAATTATAACGTTTTTTAATACTAAATAAATAAATAAAACCGCACACTATTTTTAATATTTCTTGTTTTTAATTTATTTTAGTTATGAATTAATCGCATTTTTATTTTCAGTCGTTTTTTTTGGTAATTCTCAAGAACGAATTCGTTGTACAAGTCGCGAGGCACTAATAATAAAAGCAGTCCATTGAAGGTGCCGGAGTAAACATGAATAACTGTAAAATATGATTGGTCGTGTCCGCTTTTAGCGCTTCTTATTTTACTTATTTTCGCCTATTTTTAAGGAAAAAAACGCGAAGTGTGCCGCACTAAGGTAACGTCCTCGATCTTCAAGTACTTTTGTCGTTTGGTAAAAGAAATGCACTGCACCAAGGACCCAAAGAAGCGCGTACGACCTCCGCGCGACGTCTGGTTTTACCTTCTTTTGTCGCGATTCTGGACGCTTTTAAACTACAAGAAGAGGGGCTTTGCAAATGTAACACAAAAATTCATAACTGGAATTATTAACGCAATTTCGTAGGCTAGTGTACCATAGAACTGAAAACACACAAATGAAAGAAAAATATATTACCAGAACTATTATTAATAAACGGGATATATTTTGAATTTAAATCTGGCCAAAAGCGCTACCTACCTTCAAAACATCAAACTAAATAACTTTAATTTGTTCAACCTTACCGATTACCGAGTGTCTGGAAAATAGCAGCAATTATTAAATTTTTATCATTATTTTAATAATGCAATTACGAACTTTGCCAATTTTTTTTGTAAATCTCCGAATTCTGTTTGCTATCTGAAGTTTAAATATGCTTAAATTTAAAAATGTAGTACAGGTAAACGTCGTTTTACGCCGGGGTTCCGTTCCGAGACACCGGCGTAAAATGAACACAAATTTTTCATGCTTTTTTAGCACAATGTTTGGGTTCTGAATCACTATTGTCGCCCATAATGAAACTACAAATTGAATATTCTTTTAATTTTATAATAAAATAAAAAATATAATCATACCTTTTTATTTTTCTTGAAAACAAAACATAAACTAACTCGGAAACCCGGAAAATCCCACGAAAGCACCAACCGGCATAATTGTGAATCGGCGTAAATCGAACCGGCGCAAAACGTTTACCTGTAATTGCTCATTCGAACACACGCATGAGGATAGGTGCTTTCAGTTCTTCGCTTTTGGGGGAATTAAAGGTCCTCAAAAAATAAATTGTGTAAGAAAATTATCTAGCTTTAATAGTAAAACAGTTCATTTAAAAACAAATATTTATACCTATATACAAATTAGTTAAATAATATGTTCAATAATACTCATACAAAAGAAACATGTATTATGTTATAAAAAATATTGCATTTGGTAAAAAAATAAATATACATTATACAAATCTATATGTATATAACGTAGAACGTTAATAAAAACAACCGTTATAAGCATTATTATAAAAATCTGGCCAAAGTTCATTTTTTAATACAATTAACATAAAGCACATTGCAGCAGTGTTAACTCTTCGAAAACTACACAATAACTTTCATCATACCCGCTTGACTGTTACTACCAATATTAGAATCATCCAACGAATCTAAATCTAATGCACTTTCAATCATAGTTGTGTCACGTAAAATCCGCAATCGGCTCGCACTTAAAGCATTATTCTGTTTATCAAGTTTTGAAACATCGTTATTTTCTAATCTTCGCTTTTCAGCTAGATTGCTTAAAATGTGACCCTCACGAATTTCCACAGGATCAAGATGTAGATCTTCAGCATGGTTCGTTGTGTTATCAAGGTCTTGCGCAAATGATTGCGATTTGCTCAGGTGAACATTAGTATGGGGGTGAATGTTGCTATATAGCGGACTCTGAGCTAGGCACGGCTGAGATGTATACTGCACTTCGGACAGTCTTTGCGTTATTGGAACGATTGCCAAGGGCTGTTCGCTTGTCATCAACTGAGTTACGCTACCCGCATTCGATTCTGAAAGTAACATTTTATTAAAATGAGTTTAAATTGATACTAAAAATATTATAAAAGCATCATTAACTTACAAAACTTATAAAGTACTTTATTGTTATGTGGAAAATATCAAAAATTATATCAAATTCTACAAAACTTAAGATGTATTCATTTGATATCAAATAAGAAACAAGCGAGGAAATTTAAAGAATCAAATTCCAAAAACCAACAAATATGGAAGTACTAGGTGTTTCACTTGAAATAGGAAAATTGAAAACTATTGGCTTATTTGGATATAGTATAACTGTGTTTTATTTTTTGTCCAAATACACCAAAATCTGGATTTTCTAATACTTAACCCTTGGACAATTAATCTTTTTAATACTATAGTCCATTCAAATGGTGATTTTCTGCAACAAAAAGTATGTGTTTTTCGAAGATGACCGTTCTGTACAAAATTAAAGTAGACAAAATTTCTTACAAAGTAAACTTGCCAACTTTTATTTTATAACAAGTGGTATCGACGCTAGAGTGCGCTGAAAAAGAGATTTTTTGGCTCTTCTGCGAAAACATAAAGAACACACACCTACTACAACTGGATAAATATATATGTTATCAATAAAAATCCTTATACCACGGAAAAGTACATTAAATTCGTTACAAGAAATAAGTCGAACATTAATTTTCTTAAATGGGGTGAGGGAGAAAATCGAAAATTCTGAAAAATGCCTTCTGCCCCCTACAACCAAAACGACAACTCCACCTGACCACTCTCAGCGGACCTATAAGAATTGTAATTGTAAGAAATTTAATGTACTTTACGTGACATAAGGGTTTTTGTTGATAACATGTATATTTTTCGAGTTGTTGTACGTGGGAGAGGGTTTTTTGACGTTTTCGCAGATACCGCTTGTCATAAAATCAAAGTTGACTTATGCATTTCGTAGGAAATTTTATCTAATTTTCATAGAAAGTGAAAAAAGTGCGAAAATTTTAAGGTTTTTGCGTTTTTCTTTTTCGTTGTGAAGCCGATCTCCTACAAGACTGACTGATTTGCTAGAGCAAATCAGTTTCTTCTCTTTTTATTTCTATAGGACATGAGAATATGATTTGCTCAAGCAAAGTTGGTAGAAAGAACAGAATCATTATGTTCCAATGATATTTCAACTAAATTAAAAAAGTATTGTTGAAATTTTTTTTATAATAAAAAAGTGTTTCTTAAAAAACCTACTTACCTTCATTTTAATTAACAAAAGGTAAAAGAAGACAAATACAATTCCAGGAATTTTTACAATTACAGGAAATTTTATGCCGGATTTCACCAACGATTCCTAAATCTTAGGCATAGCTTATAGTGCTAGTTGCTAGGCATTCTTTATTATTTAATAAATATTAAGAGTTGTTGGTGAAAACGGGCATTAAATTAATTTAAAAATAAATGCTTGTTCCTCAGAATACAGTGCTCTGCTCTGCAGTGTCACCAAAAATTTTAGCTCAATACTCAATAACTAAATGTTTGATTAATAAGAAAAAACACACAAAGCTAAACATTATTTTTTAAATAAAAAATAGCAGCTGAGATAAAACGAACTAAATAATTGCTTGAAAATTTCAGTTGTAAAATAATTTTGCAGTAAGAAGCGTCTAATAAAGTGCACATATTAACTTACCAAAAAATATGTAAACCACGTAACCCTCCACCGAAAGAAATGCAGTGTTTAAAAAAAAAGAAATAAAAAATAGTTTAAAAACAAACTTAAAAGTGTTTGTTATCAGCACACGACAGAGAGAAGGCATTCATGTTGTTACAATTAACATCCATTCTTATTTAAACAAGGCTAACTAAATGATATCACAATTTAATAAATTATTGCATCCCGTTTTGAATGTAAAGCCGACTAAATTCAGGCTTTGGAAAATTATTCACTTTAACGTTGGCAATATTGTAAATGCTTTTGTCGCTTCGGACCCTATTAACATGCACACATTCGTTAGCAACACAAAACTGATTATCAACATGTCTGTTTTCATAAATAAAATCGTTAACTGAATATCGTGGCCTACGATCTGGTGGTTTTAGTCCAAATGTAGAGGAGTAACGTTTTTCTGGAGGCGTGTAAGGCCTTCTACTACTATAACCGTAATAATTATCGAAATTTGCATGCAATTGATCAAGAGACCTATCGCGAATTTCTAACGATTGCATTTGAAGTTGTGGTAAAGAGCTGCTGTTACGAACTTCAGGAGGACGCATGTAAACATGCATGCTTTGTTGTTGAGCCGAAGGAACTATTTGGTGAGACCGTTGCATTTGTAATTGTTTCTTTAATGGTGTGTACGTACCCGTATTTTCCGTTGTTTGACGATACATCCCTGGAAGATCTGTAGTTAACGTTAAATGTGGACCATTCTTAAAAATATTTCATTAATAAAAACCAATAGGTTCGGAGTTGCTTATTAAACTTACAGTTACGCCATACCGTTTTATTGGCAGTGATGGTTCTGTTGTGATGCACGTTTTGCCAATATCCAATTTGTATTCATCGGTAACAATACCTCTTCTACAAAATTATATTTATTACGGTTTACTCAAATTTTTATTTATTTCTTACCTATCGATTAGCGAAGGGCCGAGAGGTCCGCATAAAATATGGAAGCAATTAAGGCAAACATTTCCTTGTGAATATGGATTAAATGAGTCTTGTCCCCTTTTTGAAGCAAACGATCCTTTAATATCTTCATTGGTCGTTTGATTGCTAGTGGTTAAATATGTGTGAAAACCAGCGAGGCCAAGAATGCTCCAAACACTGAAGAAGCATACAAGAGCCACTAGCATACTTGCTGGAGATTGTTTTACTGCTTCTAAAAATTGCCCATCTTCTTTGCTTACTAAAAAATTTAGATTTATTTAGCTTTTATTTATTTAGATTTTCAACTTTTGACTTACTTAGGATTAGATGGGCAATCGCACAGGCGAATATAAAAACTGCTAAAAATGCTAGAGAGACTATAAACATGTAGAAGAAGCGGTAATTTCGTCTACCGACACAGTTACCAACCTGAAAGAAATAAAAATTTGATTGGAAAAAATTTGTAAGTAATAAAGACTCTTGATTTTATATTGTAACATAATTAGTTTTTAAGTTTTAAGTATTTTGTATGTCTTTAATAATTTTAATTATTAGTAAATTAATAATTTATAAATGCTTGTAGTGCCCCGAGGATGAACCAATACGGTTCGAAATTTTGTGGAAAACGCCGTTAAGCGAACGTCTTCTGTAAAGAGCCCAATTTAATGCAGTCGTATGACTGTTTTGTTTGACTTACAAAAACAAAAAAAGTTTAAGTTGGTAGTCACAAGACTCTTCTGGGTACCAAAAAAAGAAATTTTGAAAAAGCTCCACTGGAAAAGAAGTTATGATCAAAACCGCAAATATCAAGCGAATTTCAAAATCATGTACTCAAATTTGTCGACTATCCTCTTAATCATTCTATCGTTGTCATTTAAATATTTAAATGCAAAAATAAGAGGGTGTCCTTTTCATGTCGTATATGACATTGTGTTGTATGATTCGAGAATAACCCCTCTGGTGATTTTTATAGAGTAAATATATTTATATTTATTCCTCCTGGTTATTAAACAGAGTATAGGGTGAATACAACAATTGCTCAAAATTTTTCCCATTGTGTTTGATACACAAGAAAGCACGGTGGCTCATGGAATTTCAGCGAATTTTATAAATAAATGGTTTAAGTCTTTTTAATTCACCCTAGTGACTAAACGGCTAATTTAAACACAATCAGCTGTTGCAAAGATGTCATCTATCTTACATTTTAGTGGGTAACCCACTTTTAATAAATAATAATAAAAAATAAAGAAAATATGAATTTTTATGAAATTAAATATAAAAATTAATGTACAACAATGATGCAGTACTATAATTTTATATAAGCACTATCATCCTCTTATTACTAGCAACATATTATTTTAACAACAAAATTAGATTTTTTTTCACAAATAATTTGTAGTATTACCCGCTAAATATTTGCATTAAATGTGTAATCAATATGTTTGTAGATTGCTCATGTTAACAAAGGATAGTAAAGTATTATCTTTTAATTTTGGTGTTCTAGATAAGTTACTAACTTTAATTAACTTATAACATTACGTGTTTATTTATTAATGATTTGATGATTAATCATCAATTATTGATAAAGCCCACTTAAAGTATTCAACCTTGCAAAAACTTTAATTACAAATAATTATGGAAAAAATACACATATTTGTTGTACTAAAAGTAGGAATACTGTAAATTTGGAAGGTTACAACATTTATTACATAAGATTAGAAATTATAACATGAACCTTCATTTTGTTACACTTAAATACAAATGAGCATACAACTTATAGTCACTTATTCCATCAACTTTTGTCCTGAAATTAATTTTGTGGTTTTATTATTGAATAATAAAAACAATTAAATATGTCAACTAATTATATGAAATTAAAGAAAATATTTGTAATTAATTTACATAATTAAAAATCTTACCCAAGGACAGTGATGATCAAAACGATCTACGCAATTATCACACAAACTGCAATGTGATGCTCTTGGAGGCCGAAAAATTTTGCAAGTGAAACAATATTTTAACTTCACCGTTTGACCTTTAACAAGGACTTCTTTTGTTCTTGGTGGCGGCCTATATGTGGGACTATTTGCCGAGTTCGTTACTTCTACAAAAAAAAAATAATTTCCATGAAAATTAAAAACACTTCATAAAAATTTTCCAATATGTAATTAAAACAACTTTGTCTTTAATTTAATGCAGTTTTTAGATTGCTACTTTTACATTTTTCATCAATAATTAAATTTTTAAGGAATTTTTTTAGATGCCATTTTTATTACTTTTACTTTTTTTAGTGATATTTATTAGCAAAAAAACTTGAGCCCATACTTTTTTTATTTAAAAATAAAAACCTAAAATTTTCTTTTTCACTTGAGGGTATAAGACAGAAAATTATGTATTTTATGCTTAATTTCTTTAGTTCTTCTTTTACAAAACCGAGTTTAGAAACCAATAAATATTTTGTTGCATTTAATGTCCACAATAATATTATAAAAATTAAGATATTGCATATTAACTTTAATGTAATAGTTGTATAATTTTATTACCAATTTGTTTTTCGACGTACGCGGCTTCATCAGGAGTAGCACGAGGAATAATCCCTGGATCAGTAAGTGATGTTCTTAACAGTGCTGACATGGTGAAGAGAAAGAGCAATCCCCCAATAATCGGTATTGCAATTGTAACATTAACTGCTAAATATGTACAGCTAGAATAAAACAAAATTATTATAAAATGTAGAAAGTTTAAGAGCATTAAACGTACTCGTAAATAAAAAATAATGTGCTTGTGCCTGTAATCAAAAAAACGGTAAGAACAAACACACCAGAATGGGGTGCAGTCATCAGTCTGCCGTTACAATAAAACCTATTTCGCCCAGCAAATACCTCCCACTTGCGCGTCACCTGTTCTTTAGCCATTTCTTCGCAATCTGGAAGAGTAAGACTAAAAACACCGATGTTAAAAAAAAATTAGGTTATGTCTCTAACAAAATTTACCCTGTTCACGGGGTGTTTTGGACGCTACGGAGTGGTAGTTGCACTGGCTTGACATAAATTTGGATGATTTTTCTTGGGTACTCGAAGAAATGGGACAAAAATATTTATGTCCAGTCCAGCAGGTTAGTTTGTATTTTAGGACAAATTCGTGTGAATGTAACCATTTTATCCAGCATTTTAACACATTATTTTTAGCACTATTTGGAAACTTCTTTGGCCCGATTTTTTCAGTCGTTTATCCGTGTTGCAATAAAAATCACTTCACTTTTGACATTTTTTTTTAATAATTTTGGTGGGAAACTCAGGGCAGCCACATTACTAACATGAAAATTTTGAAAAGCAATAAATTATATAAATTTCTCAAATATGAACGTGATAGTTATTTAAATTTATTATAAATTATATTCAAGTACCTTTGTAATCTTTAAAATTATAATATTAACAATAATAAAATTTATTAGCATAAAAACACTAGCGCTCTCTATGAGGGGATTTAAAAAACAAAGTCCTTTTTTTATAGAAATCTCTAAAATAATTCAAAATATTTATGCAACTTAAGTCATGAATAATTTTTAAAAATAAACGTGATAGTTATTTAAATATAATATAAATTATATTCAAGTACCTTTGAAATTTTTAAAGAATAATAATAGCAATAATAAAATTTATAAGCATAATTACAATCGCGCGCTCTAGGAGCTAGTTTAAAAAACAATAAATCCCCTTTTTATAAAAATCTGTAAAAAAATTAAACCATTTATGCAACTAAAGTTACTGCAACTAAAGTTGCGTTAAAAAATAAATATAAATTATAATATGAACTTAAATATGTAGCGCTTATAAGAATAAATTGCAGCTTATTTATTTGAGAATTTATCGGTCATTAATCACTTTTTGTTAAAAATATGGGAGGTTAATGTTAATTTTACAAAACAACGTGTTATAATCGCACTTATTGACATTACACAGTACTTCATATCCGCCATTACACGCACCCCTAACTACATGTTTAAAAAGTCGAAATCGCGATGATGTTTTTTTCTTATTTTTGATAAATCATATAAAACCTTTGATAAAACTTAAAAACTTTAAAATAAATTAATTTTATGCTATAAGGAAAAATTGGCTATTTCCCAATTCTATTGTTATGAAGATACAATTTTAGAATTTACTTATTGTTTTTCTATCGGATTATTGGTGTTGTTTTAATAAATGCAGCTCTTTCTGCGGGTCTTTGGAGTCCTTTAATAGTGCGTATCGTTGATAATAGTATTTTAATGCCCATGGAGGGTTGTATTGGCCCTCAATATAGGGGAAATACGATTCATAGATTCCTCCCTCGTGTTAAAACATATGTTCTCTTACGATTTTCTCTCATATACAAATTCGATTTACGGGCAAGTAAAATATAAGTATGGAAATTTAGCAAAAAGTCTAATATAGTTTGTGGTCCTTAGGAACACTCATTTTTTTAAGAATACATGGGTGCCATAGATCTTATATGTTTATTCTGACAAAAGTAGGAACTTTTATATTCGATTCAAAGCAATGGTACATGTTTTTTGAGCTTTATTACTGAAATACTGAAGCTTTAACTTTAAATAACAACACAATTTTCTACACTGACAAGTATTGAATATCCTCCATTTATAGCGGGCCCTATACGTATAGTTAAAATTCCCACTAATCGAAGTTTCCTGTCTAAAATTTTTTTACAGGAAAAAAAGTGGGGCAACTGTATACTTATTGAATATTTGAATGATTTCGTTATAAAATTTTGACTTTGAAATTGTTAATAATTTAATAGGAAAAAATTGGGACTCAATAGAATTAGCGGGCACCTATCTCTCTTATTATTTCTAGAGTGCTGTTGTCTATTCACGTTAAGAACAAGATTTCCAACCTAACATGACACGAATCAAGAGTGCGACGCTGAATTTACTCACTGCTGCTAGGATCTTATGGTGGGAGGATCTCGCGAAGCACGCAGCAGAGAAAAGTTGTTCGCTTTTCCTTATACTATAGTTTACAGTCCATTTCAACGATCATGCATTTTTATTGACAACCAGGCGCGGATTGGAGTAGATTTCGGGATTTTTCCCGAGAGGCCGGAGTGTTTGTAATAAAATTTTGTATTTGGTATATTTTTTTTATTTTTTTAATGTTGTACTTACATGTTTTGGAAAAATTTGACCACACTTGTCGATTGTCTACCCAGTATAGCCCTATTTTTGCTGTAGCGACGCATTATAAAATAAATCGCGAATGTGAATATACAGGGTGTCTCAAAATTCGACTGACAACGATTAACTGGATACTGGAGATATTAGATCTAAAAATAAGTTGATTTGACCCTATTTATCTATATATAAAAATAACCTCTGGGGAGTTGTAAGCCTCCAAAGTTGATTTTTTAAAATAGAATTTTTTTTATTGCAGCCTAATCAGTAAAGATTTTTTAACGAAATTTTGTATACGTTCTTTTGAATAGTGGATGCTCAATTAGTAAAACTTTGACTAATCCTCGATTTTTTTAAATAGTTTTGGATGGAAAAAGAAAGCATAAAACAGTCAAAAACTTTTTAGGTATTTAAAAATTTCATTTAAAACTTATTTGCTTTTGCTGAAAAATTCAAGTGTAAGATTTTTTTCTCCTTATGAATTTTGCGTAGGTTGTTGGGACTTGGGACACCCTATATATATAGTGTGTATTTCATTTTATACATATATACAGAGTCCTGCAAAAAAATGGAAACACCTAAATATTTTTTGAACCATATTGAATGAAAGAAATAGTTTAAACAAAAGTTTATTCAATTTAAACAAGCTACCATTTAAACATATTTTTAATACCGGGTGGAAACAAAACACGGATCACGTCCTTAACTTCTTTATTTATGAAAATAAAAATTTGAAATTTGACTATATTGTATGGTTCAAGAAAACACATTTTAGGCACTAAAAATTTTTTCAATATCATGACATCAACTTTATTTTTTTAAATGTAACCTAATTTTTTGTTCATAATTTAAGACTATTTTAGAAAAGCAGTATGTTTGTGATACATTTTTTTTATTTTTTTTGAAATTTTGAAAAATCCAGAGTACTAAAAATATGAAAAACTGGCTCAAGTAAATTGATTACACACTACATATGAGATACAAAAATAATCGTATTAAAATCTACTTTTTGAAAAACCAAGTTACTTGGCATCTTTCCATTAAAAAAAGAGAGTTATTTGTAAAAACGTTACTCTAAAAAGTTCATAAATTAATAACTCAAAAACTTTTTAAATAATTTTACAAAATACAATTTTCCTTAGGTATTTGTATTATTTGGAATGAGTTTTGGTAGTTTCTATTAACTACGGATAAAGAAAAAAAAAATTCTTTTTTCTATTTTGGTGCGTTACTAGTTGCTAGTAACACACTGACAGCAGTGCGTTACTAGCTAGTACCGCACTGCTATCGGTGAGTTACTGAGTAGTAAATTTTATTTTTCGAAGTTGGTAGCCCTGAAGTTTATTGATTTTAATGTGGCAGTTGCCAAGCGATTTACAGGTTATTTGATGATTTGACAAACCTGACATTAGAGTTGCCAACTACCAGAAAAGTTACTAAAATTGAAAACTATAATATTTTATTTTAAATAGATAAAAAGGCGCAAAATAGAAAAAATAGTATAAAAAACTCGTTTCATAAGTAGATAGTAGCACTTGTTTATTAAAATACTCGTCGCTACGCGACTCGTATTTTAAAATTGAACGCGTGCTACAATATGCGACTTATGAAACTCGTTTTTTAATATACTATTTCAAAATTTCAAAAAAAGTTAAAAAATTTATCACAAATATACTCTTTTTATAAAATAATTTCATATTTTGAACAAAAAAAATGGGTGTTACATTTAAAAAAATAAAGTTGATGTGACTTCAGGTAAAACAAGAAGTCATATTGAAAACATTTTTAGTGCCTAAAATGTATTTTCTTGAATCATACAACATAGTAAAATTTTTATTTTCATATATAAAGAAGTTATAAAGCTTCCCGTGTTTCGTTTCCACCCGGTATACAGGGTGTTCGTTTTATTAGTGATACGGCACCTAACTTTTGTTTTTTAAATTCAACAACCTGTATATTTTTATATTTTTATTCTTTAATGTTAAGATCGGCAATAAATATAAGTTATTATTAACTTTTTATAAATATTAAAAAGTTCTAACTAAAGAATTGCTTGTAAGTAACTCAAGAACAACGACTTTTATAAAAAAATGATCTCTACAAAAGTTTATTCAAATTAAATGTAGAATCCAAAAATATTAAAATATACAGGGTGTTGCATTTAAAAAACGAAAGTTAGGTGTCGTATCACTAATAAAACGAACACCCTGTATATTGAAAATATATTTAAATGGTAGCTTGTTTAAATTGAATAAACTTTTGTTTAATTTTTTTTTAAATTCAATGTTTTAGAAAAAATGTTCAACAACCACGTACGCCTCCCCCCCGGCCCAAATTGGAGGTAGGAGATAAAAATTTTTCCCGGGCCGATACTTTTATCGGGCGGATTGACACCTTTGTGTCAATCCGCCCTGACAAAAAAGTTTCCTCAACCGTTTCACCGATGATCGAAATTTTAAATTATCAAAGAAACGGTTTTGTCGCACAAAAGTAGAAAGTATAAAATGATTGTCGATGAACCGATTATCGATAAAGCGACATCGTTCGAAAAATTGTAAGTACGGAATATTTTTTTTATTAAAATTTTATTAATAAAAAATAATAATTTTTATAAATTTTTTTTGTTAGTTTTTTTAAATTTATTTATTATTATTATTTTTTTTAATTTAATTCAATTTTTTTTTGTTTTTGAGTTTTTAGTGTCGTTTTTTAATTTATTATTTTATTTGAATTAATTTATTAATATTTTTTTAATTTATTAATAATAAATTAAAAAACAAAACTTAAAAAAAATTCAAAACTCAAAACCAAAAAAAATCACCAGTGACGTCATTAATATTTTATTATACCAAGAGATGGCATTTTAAAAACTAAAATTGACTTCTCAAAAAAATTAAATACGGCAGTTATGAATTAGGTTCCAAACTTTATCTTCACCCTGTACTTAAATCTAATTTTGCTATTTCTTCCTTGATTACGTTTTTTTCAGTGGATGATTTTTTCGTATAGGTTTATTTCTGTGTGCCCTTTTTTCTTCTGACATTTTATACAGAGAAACTTTAATTCTCGATGGGACACGATGAAGTGATAAAAAGTAGTGAAGAGGCAGGAAGCTGGAATGGTTTCAAAGGAGATCAGTGGTTAGGAAGAGTTTGTGCTTCAACACTTTCACAGTCATCAAAATGTTTTGGTTAAGAAAATGCATCGAGGTGACTACCGTGGTTATTGGCACGCTCCCAAGATTTAGTCCTTATTTCCTGCGAGTCTACTTTAAATCTATTGTTTATAACAGATAACAGTCCTGGAAATCTGAAGAAGAAAATTCGAGATGAGATAGCTTGCACCTTGCACACATGTTGTTCTTGAAAAGACTTGAAAGAAACTTGTTTAAAATACTATATCGATGGAAACTGTGCTACTTTCTTGACCAAAACAATTTCTTTTGGGACCAACCCTGCTCCTTCGCCACTTTTTCTCACTGTATCACGCCCCGCCCTATTTAAAAAATCAAGTTCCTCCGGCGCACCTTGTTATTTTCGGTGCATTTCGCTATTTTCATGTACATTCATGGAATATGGAATTAACAATTTTATTATCTACTATTACATTTTTTTATTTTGAATATCCAATCAGCGCTATTTTTGGACCTGGTTTCTGGTTTCTGGTTTAATTTTTCCCATCCACAAAGAGCTCTACATTTCTACTTCTTCCCTTTGCTTTATCTCAGAAAAAAAAATGATACGGCTTCACTAATTGTGGTGAGTTCAAATGTTCAATATCAAAAAATGTCAATTAAATCTATCAACTATTTAAGTTAGGAAAATGAATTTAAAAAATGGTAAAATCGCAGTTTCGCCAGGGTTTAAATTTTAAATAAAACTAAACAAACGTGGCTTATTTTTTTTTGTTATTCTTATTTACGATTTTCAAGATTTCAATTTCTTCCATTTCACCAAAAGTCCAAAAGTTTGTCCAAGTTCCAAAAGTAATGTGGAGTGTAGAGATTTTACCAAATATTAAAGATGGTGCAAGTTGAGGTTTTGAAATGGAAATCTCCATTCCGACGTTATACAGAGGGGTGCAAAAAAAGCCCAACGATGTAAAAATCATCCACTGTAAAAAGCGTAATCAAGGAAGAAATAGCAAAATTAGATTTAAGTATATTACATACAGACGGATGCACAAAAAACGGCCAACGATGTAGCTTCGTTATTTCTTATCCGATTTTATGTCAAATTAAATGGTTTGAAGAATACTACTATCAGATAATAATAGATTAATTTTATTTTTGAAAACTTCAGGGGAGGAGGAGGAGGCAACTTTTCTTTTTCAAATGGCAACATAGTTTTTTCGATTAAAAAAATCATTAATAAAAATAATCTAATTCTAATCTAAATTGGTATAATAATTTTTTTTGAAATTAATTTAAAACATTTTTGTTTAATTTTTTTTAATATTATTATTTTTTTTAATTCAATTCAATTGTTTTTTTTTGTTTTTAAGTTTTTTATTTTTTTAAGTTTTCTTTTTTAATTTATTATTAAAAAATTTAAAAGTATTAAGAATAAATTAAAAAACAAACCTTAAAAAAATTAAAAACTGAAAACTGAAAACTCAAAAACAAAAAAAACACAATTAAATTAAATTAAAAAAGTTAAAAAAAAACTAAGAAAAAAATTAATTAAAAAAAAATTATTGGTATAATTGATTTAGATTATTTTTGTTAATGATTTTTTTCAAAAATAAAATTAATCTATTATTATCTGATAGTATTCTTCAAACCATTTAATTAGACATATCACTTATTAAAATCGTATAAGAAATAACGAAGCTACACCATTGGCCGTTTTTTTTGTACCCTTCTGTATACACCAAAAATTGTCAAAAACTTGAAAAATTTGTTTTTTGCAGACTTTTCAATTGAAATGTTTTGGTTAATGGGAAAACAATTAATTTTAGAAGAATTCTTTGGTTGATTGAAGAAATCAAGTTAACAGATTTTTTCTATTTCCTCTATCTATCAGCATTATTTTCCTATGTTTTTTATTATAGAAAATATACCTACTTGTTTCAGATAGTGAGACAACTAAATAAGAATTTTTGACCATATTCATTTTCAGCAATTAATTTTAAAATAGCATTTATATTTTTTTGGAACTGTTGGAAAGTTTAATACTAATTATAACTATTGTAGACTGCAGAACAAAAAAAATAAATATTAGAATTAGTCAAACATTTGTAGAGTTCTCCTTTTTGATTTAAAAAAATGTATTTTTGACAAAGTAGTTATGTTTACTTCTTTTTTATTTAAAAATGATTTTTACTCACTTTTTTTATTATTTTACTAATGCATATATGTGATCAATATTTGGATTTGTATTTTTCCTTAATCAGTATTAAATTTTGCGCTTTTCCTGGATATAAACTTGTATATGATTCGGCGTTGTTGTTTCTGTAGGAGGAGTTTTGGGCGATGCCTGCCCCTGTTTCAGGGTTGCGGCGGCGCTACAATTTTCCTGTTCAGTTATCTATCCGCCGCGACGCGTGTCCCTTGTTACTGTGCACGTGCAAACACACGTGCCGCTTTTCTAATCAAATCACCACTTGCGGACTCTGACAGAATTAAAGAGCAATCGCCCCACTTTATTACCTCTAATCCACACACGTGCATTAAACAAACGAAAATCATGTGATTTAATCGTTGTTAAAACAATGTTCAACATGGATAATATTGATCTGGATGTTGTCAACAGGCAGTTTTTCTTCGAGGCGGGATCCTTCCTGGGAAACCATGGAAACAGTTCAGAATCAACCACAGGTTCAACCAATAGCGGCGACCTTTTCCTCTATGACGAAAACAGCAACGATTCCATCGGATCCACCTACTCATACAGCAGCGACCAAGAAAATAGCGCCGGATCTAAAGAGTAACTCATTTTCTCCTATCCTAAAAAATCCAATTACTCATTCCAATTAAAATAATTACAGCAATCGTATACATAGGTTCAGAAGAAGAAGCAAGTGTCCTCAACAGCAGATCCAACAGAGGCAAGCTGCTAATCTTCGCGAGAGGAAGAGGATGCAATCTATTAACGACGCTTTCGAAGGACTCAGGGCTCACATTCCCACTCTACCTTATGAAAAGAGACTTTCCAAAGTGGACACTTTAAAGTTAGCTATTGGCTACATTAATTTTTTAAGCGAATTGGTCCGAAGTGACAGGAATTCCAATACAGATTGTTTTAATGGGATTAATAGGAACTTGCAAAAGGACGAACCCAAGAAAATTATTATTAGAGGTACTTAACTTTTTCTCAATTTTTCATATATTTGTGCATGATGATATTAGAAAAACTTTCAGTTAGTGTAATTATCCGTTTCTGATGTGAATTGGTCTTTATTTTTTTTGTTGTGTATCAAATTTGTATTTGATATTGATATGGTCGTAACCTCTCTTTAATTGAGTGTCATTTTATGAACTTGTCGGTTAATTATGTTGGAGTTTATTGTGCATTTGTTGCGGTGTACTGCTGTGGGGCGTTTAAGATTGATTACAATCGACGAGGGGGTTCGCAAGTTGGGGGTTTGGGTTTTAGTTTGGGGTGTCCCATCTCGATTGCTTGCCATTGTGTCAGCCATCATAATTCGTTACGCAAAACAGCTGCGACAAGCGGTCGCGCAAAGTGCGTATCATTGCCAATCTTGATGCAACAATCCCTCTTAATAAAGTTTTCATCATCATGTCAACAGATGAGATTTATGTTAATGCATATTCTATTTGATATTTGCATTTTGATAAACACTACAAAAAATTATGGGTCTTCGGTCTTCTGAAAATTTCAGGAATCGTCAACATGATTTAGAGATTTTGTAAAAGATCAAATCAAAGGTCAATCATATTCAAGTGATTTATAATTATTGTGCTGAGTACTGAAACTGCTGAGTACTAAATGAATCTAAATAAATGAGGTTAATTTCTACAAAATGCAAGTATCTAATGAATTATCATGATAGACATAAATTCAAACTTTGGAGAAATAGGTTAACTAAGGTGGCCAAACATCCCGTCCCACTTTTTGTCTTAAACATTTTTTTTAATTTTTTTGTTTATTATTTGTCAAATTTGGTTTTGTTTCTTGTTTTTTTGTAACTATTTTTTTGGTTTAAATGAAATTTTAAGAAAATGGAACAATTTTTTTTTGATTTTTTGAGTAACTAAAAATTAAAATCGATTACCACATAATATACAGGGTGTCCCAAACTAAATACATAACCTAAAACAGTAAATTATTTTTAACAAACGAAGCGAGAAAGCCAAAAAATACAAGTTTCCATTTAAAAAATCATAGTTTCCTCTAAACTTGCCCATTTGAGGATGATGGTAGTGTTTTTATTTTTCCACAATTTAAGAAACTATTTTAGTCATTTCTTTGCTTTTATTTTTTCCTTTAATTTATTAATTATGCCTGATATTAAAATAGTATATTAAAACACGAATTTCATAAGACGGATTTTCTTTGAGGACTCGAAGTTTAAAACGAGAGCCGCGTAGCGGGGACATAGGGTGCGTTCTCATGTACGAGTTCTTTATAGTATTTTTTCTGTTTTGCACTTTTTGTATCAATTTTAAATTAAAATGTTGAATGTTGGGAAATTTTGGATTAATTGGTAGCACATAACACATCACCATTGAAGTTTATTAATGTCATTATTCTATATATGATAATTTTCAATTATAAATTTACCTTTTAAACTAACCTAGGTGCTCAAAATCCATCTAAAGTAATTTTCTTTTTGAAAAGCCAATTGAGGAAAAGGAACTGATTTAGCTGGCTTGTCATCACCAAAATTACAGGGTATCCCAAGATTTCGTTTAGAATTCATATATTTCCGTTAGTTGGAGAGATGAAAAATCAAATCAAAAAAGCTATTAAAGGGGTATTCTAGTCTAGAAGCCCAAATTTCGAGCGTTTTTTGATGATTCATAAAAAAAGCAATTGATATTTTTACTATCCATTTTTTATGGCTTATTTATTCATACTTCAAGAGTACATAAAAAAATAAAAATAAAAAAAATATTAAAATTTCAGCAAGTTATGCGTCGTTGATCTAGAGGGGCGAAAAAAAAAGCCGTGTCCTGGTCGTCATGATATCTACCCTCCTGGTCACTTGAAAAATAAAATTATGGTTAATTTTTGATCAGTATAATTGCCAGCATCGTATGAAGCAGACAAAGTGAGAAAATTTTTTTTCGCAAAAAGGTGACTACTCAAAAGTTGAGCTCGATTTTCCCACTATTTTTTTAACTTTCCCGAATTTTTTAAATATATAAAAAATGAAAAATTTCTAGTTTTTATTGGTTCATACGATAGAGGAATATATAAAAAATCTTCATGCCAAATTTCAAGTAAATCGGTCAACTAGAACTTCAGATATTATGTCAACCGCCTCGAAAAAAGTAGTTTCGAGAAAAACTTAATCTGCCTTCCCAGCTCCGTACATCGGGCCTTCTTCTACTTCATATTCTTTCCGTAAAACAAGCAGTTCTTCCTTCTTTTGAAGCATTTGAAGATCGAACTTCAGAATGTTGCATTCTTACTTCATTGCACCAAACAACAAACCCATGGGTTTCCCCACCGATTTTCATCCCTATAAGTTTCATTATATTTAAAATGGCATTAAAGCCTTCATTGAAAATACTGACTGCTAAATTGGTAGCAATTTCGATTGTCTGGACTGGATAAGAAACCATCATCAATTTATTTTTTTCAAATATTGGTATAAAATCAAGCTTATTTTTTATTGTATAACAGCACAAGTACTAAAATAAATTATAATAATTGTTCAAAACCTTTAGACTTCAAAAATCATAAACGTTTTTATTCATTTATTTACACATACATGAACAAAACCACCTTTGAAAAAAATTTTTATTGGCATTTGGTGATTCAAATACAAAGAATATACTCATAATACACATTCACATTATGTGTATCAAAAATAATAAAAATAACATACTGTGGTATTCAGTATAAAGTTGAAACCCTATTTCTATTAACAAAAGTAGGGGGTGCCATTAGAAAAAAAAAAACATTGATGGTGGCTTCTTAAGAGTGGTCAAAGCCAATGATATTTTGAGGATTTGACGCTATTAAAGACTTTTTTTGATTTGATTTTATCTCTTCAACTAATGAAGTTGTGGCCAATAAACTGAATTTTGGGACACCCTGTATATTCGTTTTTTACTAATTCTAATAAAAAAAAATCAGTCGTCATTTAGCAAAAATTACTGCCGTGCGTCAATAGATTCAAAAACCCGACATCTTTGCATTTAAGAAACAAGAGTTATTTTCAAAAATGTTCTTCAAAGGTGTTAAAAAAATAATACCTCAAAAACTACTTGAATAATTTTACAAATTTTCAATTTTGTTTATGTGTTTAATAGATGAATGGATTATATAAAATGAGTTTTGGTAGTTGGAAGAAAAAAATGTTTTTTATTTTTTTTTAGTTTCAAAAAAATTTAAAATAATATTTTAAAATTAATTTAAATTATAAAATCCGGCCCAGCCATAAAGAATCGCTCTCATAAGTTTTTGGGGATAATTTACAGGAGTAATATTTTATAAAATTTATAATAATTTAGTTTTAAATTCATACATATTTTATTAATGTTCTATTTAAAAAAGGAGTTGATTTGTTAATTTTTTCTCATTTTTGATAAAATTACAATGATTAAAAATCCAATTCTTTTATAAAATGTATAGAACAAATATTCACCAAAAGTTTTTAAATAATAAAAAAAAATAACGATATGTAAAATCTAAAACATTACCAAAAGCATACAAATGGTCTTCAAATTTTTTAAACAAATTTGGAATTTGTTGGAATTCAATTTATTTTATTAGAAGTTGTTATCATGTTATCTCTGACTTCTATTTTAAGAACTGAATATTTTTTGCTTAAACTAAGAAAAGTAAATAATTTTAAACCGATTTTATAAACATAGCACATAGCACCATCATCTTTTATTTCATTAGAAAACTGTTTTATTCAAAATTCAAATAGACATTCTAAATTTCTAACTTTTAAGCATAAAACAATTCACTCGATGAATCTATATTATCAATGGTAATTGTTATAATTTACTAAGTTTAAACTTTATATTGGATTTAATGAAACGACAAAATTGAATATACGATGCGAAATTTATGGTATTTTTGGTTTGGGGCGTGTTGTTTCAGCTGGATGGTCTTTCAAATGAGCGCCTGTCTGAACTGTTATATGTACATATACTAAACTACCCCCTTTTGGATTTATATATCAAAATAAACTTGTAGTATTATTAAATATACATGTTGGATGTAGGGGTTTTATAATTGTCAGAAAAGAACATTAGCGTGATGAGCTTCCATGTCCCATATAATATTTCAAAAAATGTATGTAGAAAATGTGGTGACAATTTTAACTAAATCATTTTTATATTAATAATAGACCTTATTTATTTTATTAAATACATGTAATAATACGTATTATTTAAAAAAAAATACACAACGTTAGAAAAACCAGTTTCAATCTAAAAAAATTAAAATTAGCTTATTTTTTATAAAAAAAAATTTCTAATAATTATTGATATGTAACGTAACAAAATATTTCAAAATTGGATATTTTGGAATGCCAACTATCGTAGGAGTTTATCTGATTAACTATTTTTTGTCCTTTTTTATTTGCGGAGTTTATCTTGAAAAAATTAAAAAATAAATTTAAATAATATTAAAACTCTATTTTATAGAAAAAATGATGTGCGTTTTAAATATGCATTAGGGAATTAGGGCACTTGTACGAATTATAAAACACTCATAAACATGCATTTTTAACGGGTTTAGGTCATAAATAGGTATTTCGAGATTGAAATTTTTTCGCAAATATCAGTTTTTTTCTAAAAAAGGTAGAAATTTCAAATTTTTAAATATTTGGTTGAAATCGGTTTATTACATTTTCTAAAAAAAAAATCCCAAAACGACAATACTATAAAAATTTTAATGTATAAAAGCCCATTTAGTCGAGCACATAAATCTTGTACAAAATGAACTCAGATGTTACTGCACATTGCTCAGTAGAAATGCGACTTATATGACCTCGTCTAAATCGGCCTTTAAGTACTACCACCTCTAGGTAATCAAAAAACATTAAAAAAATCCCTCAAGTATATTATTAATGAAAAATAAATAAACTAGCTAAATTATGCTGCAATTTTGTAAAAAAAAACTTAAATTCGAGGAAGACAAAATAAATATTATACGATAAATAAAATTTAAATCCTTAAAATTAAATCGTTTTAAATAAAAAAAATCTGGACTCATTTTCTGTGTATATTCTAATTTTTCTATAAAACCCCGAAAATTAAATATGTAAAATACAATAACACTCAATTTAAATTAACTATGTTTAAAGTATAGTTGCCTCACAACTAGTCACAAATTTTTTTGTTTTTCATATTTATGGTATCAATCGATTCATATTACATGAAGAGAAATGAATTTATAATATTTGTAATGTAAAATACGAGTACTGTATTTACTGTGTTTTGATAGTAAAATTTTGACATATGAAAATTTTATTACTGATCCTGTTTGTAGATATTAGGTGGGTATCGAAACATACCGAAAATTCATAACTACCTTATTATTTGGTATTTGGTAATATTATGGTAATTCGCCTGGATATTCATTAAATAGCCTAATTTGATGATGTTTTTTAAACTTTTAGCTAAAAATTATTCCTAAATTTTATTTTTACTCCGAAACGAAACATAATAAGAGTACATTTCCTGTAGAACGTTCATCAAGGATTATTTTAGTACTTTTAAAATTACCAAAAACGTAAAGAAACAAAAGATATGATCAAAGAAAGTTGATGTCCCCCCCCCCCAATGTAACGCTCCTGAAAATATTTTTTAAACTTTTATTGGTCGTAAATGTGTATCCTTATGTGAAAAGACTATCGCCAAAATTTCAAATTAATATATCTTGTAATATTTATTTTATTTACAAAAAACTATTTTTTTTTAAATTTTTCAAGTGGTATAACTTTTTAAGGAAGCATTTCCGGGCAATACTTTATAAGTCAAAAATGCTTAGTTTCAATTCCTCTATCACCCCTCAAAAATTGTCACTCTTATTCCGGAACACCCTGTATATCAAATAACTATATTACCAATGGATTATTTTATTATTAACTCTTATACTTCATTTTTTAACTAAGAGAAGCGTTATAAATTTCCCGCGCTAAAATGCCAAAAATTAACGTCCCTGATTGGTTAAAAGACAGCAAGATTTACATCGGATAATTATTTTGGATGATTTTTGACATATAACCTCAAAATTAATATCATAAAATTTGAATTTCTAATGTATTTACATGTATAAATTTGTATTGATTACAAAGAAATGGGAAATTTAATTATGTTTCTGTACATATTTTATCATTAAAAAGCCAAAATAACCTAAAATTCCTGCCAAAACCTGTTTGGTTATTTTTCTAGTAACTTTTATAATGTAAGTTGTGTTTCCCTTTCACTCCTCCAATTTAAAAAATAAAGTATAGTAAAAGGTATTATATTCTGTTATAAAAACCATATCAACCCATTAAAAAAATTTTTGATTACGTCGACGTCATTTAAACCGAAAGAGAAAATTTTTTGTTCAAAATAAAGTTTTTCAAAAACAGTTTGGTACATCTTTTATAGTTTTTGAAAATTCTTAATAATTAAGTAGTTATGATTGTTATGCTTTACTTTAAACTCACCCTGTATAATTCTCAAAAAAAATATCAAAAAATTGAAATTTTTATATGATCAAAGTTGCAAAAAAAAATCAAAATATAAAAGCGTCAAAATTTTTCTGTCAAAACACTTCAAAAAATAAACAAAATTCCCTAGCCACCAAAATTTGATACAATATACAGGGTCATAATAAAGTTTGAAACATGATTCATAACTGCCGTATTTAATTGTTTTGAGAAAATCGCTCGGTCAGGTCAATTTTAGTTTTTAAAATCCCATCACTTGGTATATTAAAAATATTAATGACGTTACTGGTGATTTAGCAATGACGTCATCATCGATTTTTTTAAATAGAAATCCCCACTTTTTTCACTCGTTTTTGATAGACATTTATGTCATTTAAACGACGATATAAAAAAATGATTGCATTTATAAACAAATTTTCGTTTAAAAATTTTTTAATGTAAACTTAAAATTAATTTGTACTATTAAATTTGAAAAATTTTAATGTTGTATAAGATTTATTTTGGCTGATTTGAATAAATGGTAAATTTATAATTTTATCTTTTGTAAATTTCCTCTCATTTAAATGGAATCAAAAAATTAGTTTTCAACACTATTTATTAAATTTTGTTAAATTCATTTAACATTTGCATTAGAATGCGCATTATTTAAACATTTACTTTCTTTTGTTATTATTGGTAACTTCAAATTCATTTTTATTTTATAAAACCTTTTTCGTTTAAATAAAATTTTCCTTTTTTGAATTAAAAAGATTTTTTATTTAAAAATTTGTTTAAAAATTTAATTTTATTTTATATCATCAAAAATTAGTAAAAAAAAGTGGGAGCTTCCATTTAAAAAATCGATGATGACGTCATTGCTATAGCACTAGTGACGTCACTAATATTTAGTATACTTCAAAAATTACTCTTAATTCATAATAAAATAAGCGTTAAAATTATAATTATAAAAAATTTTAATCTTTGCAATTCGTAGCCTATCATTTTAATCTGTAAAATAACAGATTTTTATTTTATTTTAATATTACCCCTGATAGTTTTTTCATAAATTTAAAAGTAGAAAAATGTAGATAATTTATAAGTTATAAACTTTTAGTTTATTACATTAAATATTTAAAATTTGATGGCAAAAAACCCAGTTATTAAATTATAAATGTTCTTAGCAAATCTCCATTTATTATTTAATTCAATTGTTTCTTATCTTATTTAAACAATATTTTTTTGTTTTTATTAGGTACTAGTGGAAATTATACAGCACATTCGTTATCATGGTCACGTGATAAAGAACCCAACGCAAATGGTATCATGTTTGCCAAAGTTTGGACACCAGAAGATCCCAGGGTGAAAGGATCGCCATCACCAAGTAATCTACCTTTTAATAAATTACAAGAATAAATTCTAGTCAATTTTAAATGCTTTAAAAAAATATAAAAAAATAACCCCTTTTTTTCTAAGAAGCACAATTCAAAATTTACTTTTATTTTTCAAATTATTTATAGCTACTGCAAGTCTCACTATAAATTAATAATATAAAAATACTTGTTAAATTATTTGAAAGTGAAATTGAATTTAAAAACAATTAAATTTATTTAAAACTTAAAATTCGACCAAAAATATTTAAAATATGAAAATTATCCAGTGGCGCACCCAAGGGAGGGGGGGGGCGACGAACATCTTTGGAATTGGAAGATAAAAAACCGTGACGACGGAGGGGGGGGGGGGGGGGTTGTCGAGTACGACAATTTTAAAATTTTTAAGATTAGAATTTTTAAATTATTAAAGTAAGAATTTTCTCATTATTATTAAAAATTTCTTAATAAAATACATTCCTTTGCGGCGGCCAAGCCCCCCCCCCCCCCCCCCCCCCCGAGTACGCCACTGAAATTATGTAATAAATGTGTATATGAATTTTAATCCTATATTGTTTATAACAATATAATCGATAATCGATTCGCTTAATTACAAATGATAATCAGCCTCGTGAATCAATAATTTATTCTTGCACTAGGTATTTAGGTAAATAAATAAATACTATACATAATTTTATTTGAATTGTTTTTCTTAGAAAAAATGGGGATGAGCAAATTATTTATTTATTTATCGAAAGATTTTTTTTGTAAATATATTTTAAAATAAGATGTAATTTTTATATGTAAAGTGCAATTTTTATTTATGTTTTCTGTATTTATTATAAAAATAAATATTTATATTTATCAAAATCTTTTAATCAAACATGCAGACTTCTAAAATAGTTAATTCAATATTTTTAAGTTATCAAACTTCTTTTTTGAAAATCAAAATAAGTATCTTATTTGATCTAAAAAAATTTCCAATAATTGTGATAAATCTTCAAAAATTTGTATTGACGAAATATGGTAGATTGCATGAAGAATCTTCATTCCTCATCAAAATTTTTAATCGAGGGTGTTGTTTATTGGCGAGAAGAAGAATAAATTTCAAACACAAATTGATACAAGTTTTGTAATTACGATGAAACTTTATGGGTGTTCATAATTTATTAATTGTTCCACATTTAGAGGGTGAGGGAAAAAAGGTCGAAGGTGCACCAGGTACGTAACCCCTAATTTTACTGTCATTAAAAATGAAAACACATTTCCGGTACACTTCCGCCCTCGCACCACACAGGAAACCAATATATCACCGTCTTTAATTATAATTTTTTTATTTCAGATACAAATTTATAACGAAAATATAGTGTGATATTTTCTGAAATTGCAATAAAATTGTAATTGAACGATAATAAGATTTTTCTTTAATTTATTCATTTATTGTTTTAATTACTATACAGGGTGGTGATTATTTCGATGCTCATCATTGGTATCTTTTAAAGTGGAAGAGATACGAGGTCGGTTAAATGAAAGAAAAGTTGCGCATTTTTATGGCCATTAAAAATCTAAAAGAAAATTTAAGGTATTTAAACTCACTGCAAAATTATGGCCAAAAATCTAAAAAAATGTGATTTTAGAAAATAATTTATATTTTCCAAACCATTACTGGTACATCAATGAAATTTGGTACCTTTAAATTGTTGACTATTTTAAGTTAAATGACTTCAAAAAATAATTTTTTGGCCTCCTAGATTCGAAGCCGCGATATTCAACTTTTTTATTTCTTATGGCCGCCATATTGGATTTTTACCTCATCAGATAATAAATAATAATACATTTTCAGATTGCTAATTTACATTAATGTGTTCCCTTAGAAAATGTATTAAATTTGAAAATTTGTATAAAAAACAAATGAAATCAATGTTTTTTGGACAGTTTCCATGGTTACCATAGAAATATCGCCTCAAATGAAACTTTAAATTTGATCAAAATTCTAATAATAAAAAAGGAAATATGTACTTTAATCATTTTATTTGTTTAATATTATAAAGACACCTGCTATTTAAATAAAATGCTCTTATTACAAGTCATTTGTTTACTATTATTATTTTATTTATTATTAGAGCAATTTTGAGGAGATATTTTTGTGTTAACCATAGAAACTGTCCATAAAACATTGCTTTCATTTTTTTTATACAAATTCTTAAATTTAACACATTTTCTAAAGGAACATATTAAACTTAATTAGCAATCTGAAAAGATATTATTATTTATTATCTGATGATGTAAAAATTCAACATGGCGGCCATAAGAAATAAAAAAGTTGAATATCACGGTTTCGAATCTAGTAGGCCAAAAAATAATTTTTAGACGTCATTTAACTCAGAATAATCATCAATTTAAAAGTACCAAATTTCATTGATATTGCAGTAATGGTTTGGCATATATAAATTATTTTCCAAAATCACATTTTTTGTTTTTTTTGCCATAACTTTACAACGAGTTTAAATATTCAAAAAATTTTTTCAGATTTTTAATGGCCATAAAATTGAGCAACTTTTCTCTAATTTAACCGACCTCCTATTTCCTCCACTTTAAAAGATACCAATGGTGAGCATCGAAATAATCACCACCCTGTATACCTGAATATGTTATTTTGTAAAATATTTTATAAAAATTTCCAAATAACATATTTTTGTTTCAAAAAGCGAAAAATTTCAGTACCATACTTGGTTAAAAACAAATTTTTAGCAACGTAAAAAATTATAAAAAGAACAATTTTCAATAGAAACCTATATAGCTAGATTTGAAATTTTATCGCTCCAATACTAATTGGATCAAAAAATTTTATTTGTGGAAACAGCATACTTCAGTATTTTTTGTGTAAAGGAGAAGAGATTATAATTTTTTTTATTTAGTTGTTCGATAAACTATGTGCCCTTTTTGTTGATTTTTTGTGTTTGAAGTCCAGCTGTGAGTTAATTGAAAGCGTATCCCCTTGAGTGGAATTAGTGCACCCCATTCACGCCTCGCTAAGGGGATTTTAAACCTCTGTGATGCTCACCTATAGAAAAAACTATTTTTTAATCGCTTCTCTCTTAATGCTCTTACTAATCACAAGGGAGGGGCAGATTTTATGTTATGATTGCCAATTACACGCTTTGATTGGCCTCGTTTTAAACAATAAAATAATCTGTATTTTTAAATACAGATACTCTGAATATTACATGCTAGATAAAGATACCATAAGATACGATTTTGTATTTTTAACTAAACAATTCTATAAATAATTTATTAAATAAAAGAAGCAATTTCTTAAACGGGAAATATAGTGGTTTAGTTCTTTAGTCATAAAAGCTAGTACGAACAACATTTTTGTATAATTTTTTTTTTAGATAATTTAGAAGTAATTTCTTTAATTTTTGCCAGAAGGAAAAAAATTGGAGAATGTACAAAAAAAATATAATGATCTAAAAGTACCTTAACTTTGGACTCCTCTAATTAATTTTATGCTAGGTTGCAGAAGGTAACTCTCTGCCAAGATGTAGCCTAATCAATTTAGATTATAAATCTGAAAAAAAATTGAAAATCTAAGGAGGGAAACTTGAGTTATGACTGCAGAACTAATGCTCGATTTCATGATTTTTCACAATTTTTCCTCCCAAACTCGTGCGTTCTCTAGGGATTCGCATTAATTATCAGTTATTTGGTCATAATTTGCAAAGAAGCTCCAGAAAAGTGGGATAGATTTTCTATTCCTTGTTATTATCTCCAACGGAAAATTTATCGCGAGTGTCTAGAAAGATGCTCTTAAAGTAAAAAACTTTTTAAACATCAAAAGTATCAATAAAAAAACTAATAATAAAGTTTTTTTAACAAAATTTAATATCTAAAGTATTCCAACTTGTTTTGGGATTTGTGACTTTTGAATTTTGGACTTTCAACCTTTCGGTTTTTAAAATTTTCGAATTTTGAAATTAATAGAAACATTGGTTCTCAAGTATTTAAAGTTTTATTCTTGAGTATTAAAATTATGTGTGGTTTTTAAGTTGAAAATTAATTTTCATAAAACTGACTAAGTTTTGTACTTTTTTCTTTGTGGCATGGAAAATTATGTTACAGGTGTTGTTTTCCCACGCATCGCTTAAAAGCAGCGTTTGATAATGGAAGAGGGAGCTTTCAGTAGTCGATATCAACCTGGAAGATCCCATTGGCTACACTTGTCTAGTTCACATCAACCATCAAAATTTAACACGATCGAAACTGAAACAAAATTAAAATATACTTTTTTTATTTTTAAATAACGAATCTTCATTTTGCGTACTTGTAAGCTTTTTTACAATTACCAAATGTTGCATTCAGCAGTTTATGCGAGTAAAAAAGATGTCTACAACAAAAAAACATTTTAAAATATTACTTTTTAATTGGTAAAATTGGTAAAATTAAAAAAACAAAAGATCTCCTTTCTTCGGGAATCACAATGAATAATGAATAATTAAATAAAAGCGCTATTATAAATATACAAAAATTAATAAATATGTGAATTTAGATATCATTGCATAGCGGATAGTCAATATGAAAATGATGTCCAATAGCATGATTAATGGAAACCACGGTAACCAGGCTTTAACATTTTCATTTGTTCAAATTTACATACATTTTGTAAGAAAATGGAGGAAGGTGAGTAAAGGCTTTGTAGTACTTTGAGTCTTTATTGGTCATAACAACTGCACTAGCTTTTATAGCATTTTTGTTGACTAAAAAATTGATTTATTTTATTAATATCTACACATAAAGTTTACATAAATAGGTTTACATTTTTTTCTCCCTTTCTAGCTTTTCAAATGACCACGAGAGGTCATATCTGTGTTCTCTGAAATCGCGAATTCACAACTTTATACACAGGGTGTTTTTTTCCAATTGGCGATTTCTAAGATCGGATACGCCCTCTGTGGGAACTTTGTGAACTAAAAGATACAGTAATCCCAACCTGTGTTTATACAGGGTGTCCCGTAATTACGTGGACAGACATTGTAGAACGGGTTTATCACCTCAAATTAAGATAACAAGTTCCTCTAACACTTCGCCCAAAAATGCATCCCTGCAAAGTTACACACATAACTTTTTTCTCTATGAAGGTAACTCGATAAAAATCGCCATAGGGGGCTACTTATAAGTTCTTTATAATTTGATATTGCAGGTTTGCCATTTCGCATTTATTTACTACCAGTTTACCTAAACTTAGAATTTAAGTTTTACCATAACTTTTTTTGGTGTTACTTTTTTTGCAATTTCAACTTATTTTCTCATAAGACAGATAATTTACTATGAAAAAGGTATACTTGTTAAAAATCGATAAATCTAATAGTTTTAAAGATAATCTCAATTAAAGTTTCATAATTTATTGTAAAATTAATTTTTTTTATTGAACCAAGTAGGCCGAAATTAATATTTAATATTTTTAAAGAAATTAATGTTTTTTCGATTTTATCACACAAATAGAGCAACTCTTGTATTTTTAATCATCTTCTAAAATAATATTCAATCATACATTCTATTAATAATGGTAGTTAGGGAATGGCCTACTTGATTTAACAATAAAAGCACATTTTTATTTTTATTTCGAAATTTTAATTGAGATTATCTCGAAAATGGTAGCATTTAACGATTGTAAACAAGTATACCTTTTTCATAGTAAATTATTTATTTTAGAAGAATATCAGTTAAAATTGCAAAAAAAGTGACAACAGAAAAAGTTGTGATAAATCTCAGATTTTAAGTTTAGGTAAACTGATAGTAAATTAATGAGAAATTGCAAAACTAGTATACCATATCATAAAGCACGAAAAATTAGCCCCCATGGCGGTTTTTATCGAGATAGCTTCAGAGGAAGAAAAGTTATATGGATTTTAATTTTTTTTAAATTGAACTTTAACTGGGTGTAACTTTGCAGGGAAGCATTTTTGGGCAAAGTGTTAGAGGAACTTGTCACCTTAATTTGAGGTGATAAACACGATCTACTATGTCTGTCCACGTAATTACGGGACATCATTATTTCATTTTTTATAAATTATCTCCAGGTAATACGTTTTTTGCATCTAAATTGTGATTATTATTGTTTTAATGTATTTATATTGTTAGGTGGAAATTGTGATTGAACTGATGTACTTATTAGATGTTCTAGTGCAAGTGTTCAATAAAGTATTTGTTTTATTAATTATTAGTTTTTGGTAAGTTGAAAGACATATAGATGTGTTTTATTTGCTTTCGCAAAATATCACTTGTGAACTGATATGATAATTTTGTTCATATCATTTCAGTTAGGCAAATAAAACGAGCTTTGGCAATTTTATCAATATTTTAAATTTTAAACCTAACTGAACCTAGCCCAGAAATTAAATGGTTTGAATTTATACTTTTATACATTTTGTGCCATATTTTCTAAAATAATGGAAGCAGATTTATGTTTAACTCTTTTTGTTTACTAATTTTAACAAAACTATAACCTCGATAACGCGTGGATGCACGTGTCAAAATGAAAATACACAAAGCGCATGCGTTCTCACTGGATACTTAAAAGTAATCACCCTGCATTCTGGTTCCAATCGGTAAAGGGGGAGGTAACATTAGATCGAATAATATCAGTTACAACGAGCAAATAAAACGGTGATTTTAAGTGATAAAAGTGATATGATCAAAATTAGCTGAACATATCAGTTATAAGAGGCAAATAAAACACACCTATTATCATATGTAATATCATGAGTTGTCAAATTGTAAGTCGAATATTTTTCACTGTCATTACCACGAATGTTATTTGGGGTTAAGTTTTAATTTTTAACCCCAAATGACATGAGTGGTAATGTATGAAAAATATATATTTCCAATAAATATGCTATCAAACCCTTATTAATTACCAATTGTATAAATAAAAGGAAAAGAGAAACATTGAGTGACGAAGCTAAAAGACAATGTTTGGAAGCACTAAAAGCTGAATGTAGGGAATCAAATATAATGAAGCACTCGTAAGTTTCAATAAGTAGTACAGGGTGAGCTAAAATGATTGTGGTCAATTCAAATTTCCCCCCTAAAAATCTGGGGAATTTGTTTGCTTCAAGTTCATAGTAACACAAAATCATGTCAAAATCAAAACAAAGTAACTAGACTTCACAAAAGGAGAGGCGTAGGTGTAATTTTTATCGATGTGTCAAAACTTCAGATTTTTGTATTTCGTTATTGCGCCTTCCATTTCATAAATGTCAGTTTTTATCAAAATTAATTTGAATAAATCTATGTTTTATGTTAGCATCTGCCTCGAAAATGAAGAAAAACATTTTCAATATTTGACATTTGCTGAGAAATTAGAGATTTTGGAAAAAATGTTTGCTACGCCATTGGATTACTAGGAGATTTTCATTTTAAGATTTCAGTTGTACCAACCTGCGTATTTGGTAGCCTACATATCAAACCACAATCATTTTAGTTCACCCTGTATATGTAATTAACATTTTAGTTCATTAAATTTTTTAGAGAAGGAAGGATAAGACAATTTTCTGCATCCCCAATCTTATTTGCATCATCTTATAAACAATTTTGGAAAATGATTCAGCAAATAATTTCTTCTGTTATATTTCAACAGACATAAATAAATTTGAATTAAAATCCTGTTGTAAAGACATTTACAACAGTTTGTTGAAAGATAGCATCGAAGAAGTTTATAATTGTCCTCAAGGTTCCAAAGAATGGTGCAATTTCAGAAAATTGAGAATAACAGTACAGAATAGTAGGACCGGGCAGCAAACAGGAATTCCAACCTAACTGACATTGAATGAAATCAGCAACGCTGAATTTTCTTACCAATTCTGGAGAGTTGCATTAGTAGTAATCTCTACTACTACCTCTAACTGGTAGTAGTATTCCCAACTACAACCCTGTAGCATGTGGATAATAAATTTAGCGTCGCTGATTTGATTCAATTTCAGTTAGGTTGGAATTACTGTTTGCTGACCGGTCCTACTTTATAAGAGAGAAAGTCAAATTTGCTCACTTTTTAGGTCAGTTTTGATTGTCTACTACTGTTGTGTACCTACTCGTTCAGGACGATAGGCGTCGTAGTTAAGGTGACAAATAATTAAATTTGCAAGAAACAACTTTAACTACTATACCACAAGTTTATTTGGAGAAAAATACTAACAGTTGGTTTTACAAATATACAGTTACTAGGTTTAACCGACGATGTTGTTCACTAGAACTTGGTAACTTGAAAGAGTGTTTGATGAAAGAGTGAAAGAGTTCTTCGTGTGCAGCCCTTTTAAGGGTGCTCGTAGTCGATGGTCTCGTAGTTCGTAGTATCTCTCTGATTGGTTAAACTCACAGGTACTTAAATTAAATATGTTCAATTACAAAATTCTGCTTAATACTAGAAATACCTAATTTAGGGATTTAAGATAATCTTCCAGGAAAAAGGTCGTTGTAAAGGAAGTGGAAGGTAGACATTTCATAGAAGGATTAAGGAAATGATAGCAATAAATATACAAATTACTTAGAACTAAATTACATACAAAATACTAAATTAATATTAAAAATGTTAATAATCATATTGTTTATGATAACACACATGGTACATGTGGATGGGCACACAACACTACATTAAAAAATACAAAAAATAAATCCTCAACATATTAAACAGGGTATTATTGAACATCAAGAAAACGTTCAATTTTGGATATATCATATATTATCCATCGAATTAAATGTTTTACTTTAAAATCGTAGTCAATAATAACAACATGGAACATGTTGTAGCTGATAGTCTGTAAAAGCAAATAAAAGACATAAGACATCTATTGTATTTGGATGTGGCTATTTTCACAGACAGTATGTACGAATAAACGACTATTTGCACATACAACATGTATGAATAAATGACTATTTGCACATACAATATATTATATTATACATGTGTAATTGGAACATTGCCTGCAGTGCGCGCCATCAAACGGCCAAACAAAAAATAAAATATAATCCGGGTGTACACGAAACTAAAAAAAAAACAAATAAATGACAAAAAACCTAGTTTTAGTCAGAATAGTTAAAGGGCTCCCTTAGGAAGCTAAATTGGGCACATGTTTATAGGAAGTTTTTTTCTTAAAATTCGTTGTAGAATCCCCTCCTAAAGTTTGGCCGTTTAATTTCTGGACACCCTGTATAGGTATCCTTGTGACAAAAAGAAATTCAACTTAATAAGCTTTCCAACGGTATGTCTTACAACGTTGAACTCATTGGGATAATCGTTTAACGTTTAATTAAATTAATTTTAGATAAAAATCATTTTTTTTATTCCGGCTCGACCGAAACTTTTGTTGGGAAGGACGCAAGAATTATAAATTCCTGCGCTACTGAAACTGGAGCTGCGTCGCAACATCCGCGATCGTCGCTTTTGGCTTTTGCAATTTGCATATTTGCAATGCTCTTTTCAGTTCGACTGTTACCGTAGATTCGAATTTTTTTCGGGGAGGTGGTGGTCGTGGAGGCGGGCGCCCCCCAACCGCTTAATTTTATTAATTTAATTTTTATATATTTTAATAAATTCCATTAATTAAATGTTAAATAAATGTGTTTTTTGCATCCTTAAATATTCGACATAATCTGACCGTTGAAATATGAAATAATTTAACTATCAAATCAAAGTGAAATTCGCTGTATTAATTTTTTCGAGGAAATCAAGATTTTTCCAAAAAAAATAAGTGCTTATTATATTTTTGTAATTTTCGACAAAAAAATTAAATCTTCTGAAATATATATAATATATTTAATTAAAAATTACAACAACGGCTGAATGTCTAACACGAATGCAAATCTTTGCAGGTGTTAATTCAATGCGTCGAACCTCGTCCAATAGGCAATACGAGGAAAACCAGTCAGTCATTCAAACGCATGCAAGTTTTCGTTCGACAAATTAGCTGGCCAACTTTAACATGATTTATTTCGCCGTCGATACAGTGCCTGCCCTCTTTCGGAGCATTAGCTTCATGACACCACTTTTATTCCGGTAACGAACCTTTTGCTGAAAATCAATAACGGAACATCTGTGAACAGCACCAACAGTTGTATACACAGGAAGAACTGGGAAAAACACTCAAAGAAAAACACTTTAAAAAATAATAAGTCCCCATAACTTATATGTTTGTTCGAGGGAGTAGAAATATCATTAATATTTCAACAAATGCTTAATATCAAAATCTTCAGAAACCGGAAATATGTGCTCAAACATAGTTTTTGAAATTTTTACATTTATATTTTCACTTATTGTAGGCAACTCTACTTACAAAAATTAAAAATATGAAAATTTTGAAATGATTTTTAACTACAGAATTCACATTACCACTTATTGAGAATTAATCAATTATCATCGAATGTTTAATGGAAATATTTCGAAACATTCAGTAAAAAAAAAGTTCATCCGTAGATCCCATAGATTCGTCTTTATTTTATTCGTGTTTAGTTTCTTGTTACTCTATGAGCGCTTCATCAGATGACAGATGACATCTGACGTTTATAATAATAATTAAAAAAATATGTTTAATTAAGCAGTTCTTCTATAAAAATTGTGTAATTTACAAACAAATTTATGAGGAAAAGTATGTATTATTCATTAGGCAACGATTGTTTCGTAAATAATTGAAAGTAAATCCATCATGAACATCCTTCATGCTAAATGAAGCCACATTTGTCTGCTTAGAATCTATTTGTATTAATTAATGTAGGTTTAGTTAGTTATTTAAGCTAAATAAAGCTCAAAAATGTTGACTCCTGGCGTGCGTATCGTTAGAGGACCTGACTGGTCTTGGGATAACCAGGGTGAGTAATAAGAAAAATCAATGATCTCAATTTTTTAATTTAACTTTAAATAATACTAATTACTTTTTAATTAATTTATTTATTTTATTTTAAGATGGTGGTGAGGGTAACGTTGGTACAGTTTGTGAAATTGGAAGGGTTGGAACTGTTGGTTCACCAGATAAAACTGTGGTCGTACAATGGGATAACGGTACCCGAACTAACTATCGTGTCGGATATTTATGCAAATATGATTTACGAGTCATTGATAACGCACAAATTGGTAAGATATTGTTTTTTTTATTGTAAACTTTATTTAATAGAGGATGTTATAATTTTAGGTGTTAAACACCCTAATATTGTTTGTGACGGGTGTAAAAGTCAAGGTATAGCTGGCATGCGTTACAAATGTAGCGTTTGCTATGATTATGATTTATGCTACATGTGTTATCATGGAGATAATCATGATTTATCGCATCCATTTAAACGATTCGATTCTGCTACATCATCAGGGTAAATATTTTATATTCGTATTAATTTTTACATTTTCGTAATAGATAAATTTTATCCAACACCTCCTACTATTGGTGATTTTTAGATTCTAGACGCCTTCTGGCAGAATTTTGTAAACTATACGAAATGAGTAAAAGTAAAAAAAAATTTACGTTTAAAGTATGTACTCGCTTTGATAATTGGCAAATATTATCTGTTTTATGAGTTAAAATAATTAAATAATGTACTTTTATCTAAATTATTAATAAAATTAGAAATTTTTTTACTCATTTCGATCAGCTGTTTCCATTAAAACAGCACCCCCTACAGGTAGTTGAATTCCCAAATATAAGTCAATGTGTTAAACTTAAAATTTTGGAGCCAAAATTTTTTGCTTATTCTCACTAAAAATTACCCTCTAAAATTAACCCACAAATGACAATATCTTTTGAAATTATCAACAACATGGGTGACCCTCTTAAGATTACACCAACCACTCTAAGCTATGTTTATCTTTAGCACCTGTCGTGTGAGAGTTATGCCAGTTCGCAGCCGAAGTCTTTCATAAACGTCTATGTGACACATAACGGGATATAAATGTGCGGACTGGTATAACTCTCACGCCACGGATGTTAAATCTGAACGCAGCCCTGGTTGTATATGACCCAAAATGCTTTTATTTTCTTAAAAGAATACTCTCAAGAAAAGTAATTACCCGAATGTATTGTGAATTTTAATTACCTGTGTTGATTTAGCGAGCTAAGTTTGAACAGAAAAATGATAAAAACATTCATTTGCATACATTTCCTAAAATATCAAATTATTAGGCCTTTCGATTATTCGTTTTTAGCCGCTCGTTGCAGCTCGTAGGTACTAAACTACGTCTTACCTTCCCCTTGCCCCTTGAGCACCTACCTAAAAGTACGGGCTTCAAGCCACGGATATTTGACAATTGTTTAAATACAAAATTTTTGACATTTGAGAAGCGGCTTAGAGGATCCTAAAATAGTGTTCGTTTATCCTTTATGTCGTGATGACTTGTGGCGCCACGCACCGATGCTTGAAGCCAAATAAACTAAAGGCCTATATATAAAACATTTATTTGGTTTAAAATGTAAAAAACACAAAAAATATTAATTACAAGCTATTTTTACGAATGTAGTTTCAATTTTCCCCCAGAGGGCGAACAAAATCTTAAAATTCCCAATATCTTCGTAGAAATCAAATAATAACTAAAAATTGTTCTTGTGGGGTCAAGCAAAACCCTATGTTAACTTTTCAGGGTTAAGAAAATAAGTAAATCTTCACAATTAGTTGAAAGGGTTATGGGTTATGAAAATGCCAAACTGAGACAAGCTCCTTTTTTTCTTTTATTTTTTACCTAAACTAATCAGTAGTATTAAATCTTAAATCTCAAACAAAAATTTTGAATCTATAATAAAACAGAAAAAAAATTCTCAAAATATAACAACAATTGGGAATTTCGATTACCAAGAGATGGCGCTGTTTGGCCCTCTTTGCCAGTTTTTGAACTAAAAGTTGTCAAATTTTACCCGGTTATGATTGGTTGGGATTACTGTATCTTTTAGTTCATAAATTCGCACCAGAGGGCGTATCTAATCTTAGAAATCGCCAATAGACACACAAAAACAAAAATTATAAAAAGGTACATTAAAAATTAAAAAACAAAAACTGCACAAGAATCACAAATTATAAATAAACGAAAAGTACATTTCAGAAATGAATCTCCTAGTTTTAAAACTCGACAACTCTATTTTGGTGAAATATTGTCAAATCACAAAAATCGATTTTATTATTTTTCATTTGGTACCAAAATGAATTGGTATTTTTCGAATGGTTTTTTCAATGTTATAATATTATTCTACTGTAGCTAATTTGAAATTATGTATTAAACTAATTTTTTAGTCAAAATTGGATTTGTCAGATTTTGAATCTAGGAGATTCAAATTAAATCGCACATAAATTGTAAAACACAAAAAAATAAAAAATAAAAACGATGGCACTGGTACTAATTGCTGTAGTCTAGTCTAGTATTAAATCTTGAACTTCAAATAAAAATTAAAATTTTTTTTAAACCGGGACAAAGGAGGCCTCTCTCGGCCAAACCTTATCTGATCGATTACGTTACTATAAGTACTTGGTTGGATCTAACTGGCGCACCCAAAGCAATAAACAGTTTATGGCATAGAGACAACGCGCACCATGTAGTTTTTATTGCAAATTTAACATGTAACTCGCACACCAAAAATTTTTATGGCAAGTATCGTAAGACATCTATGGACCACCTCTTTGGATTTTGGTAGCCTATGATTAAACATGTTTTTCTGGCATCATATTAATATTTATCTGCTTGCATATCATGTCACCTTTACATGTGTCAATTTGATTGACATAATGACGTTCTTTATCGGCTTGAAGTCTATAAGGGATCACCTCATTAACTATTTCAATAATGATTACTTTATGGAGTGCAAAACAATAAGCTGTCAATAAATTATAATTTATTTTAATTATTTCATGCTTTATGCAAGCAGATAAAGTTTTATATGTAATTCGGATCGTAACCAATCATTATGGTTCACATCGTGTTAGCAGGCTCGGCCTTTGCCTCGCCTGCAAATATTTACCACTTGGACCATAATGATTGACGTTACGATCCTTATGACATAAATAACTAAAATAATTGTTTTATTCCTAAAATTACAAATGGCTGAAACAACCCAAAATACCTTTTTTCTTCCTGTTTTTCTTAGTATGCCAGTTACATCTCTTATTTTATGACCTTTCAAAGCAGGTGCGCTGAGCGTCTATACTTAGTAAACAAAGGCAGCATGGTTTAAGTTATGCATAAATGAATTGTGCCAGTTACATCTGACCAAATACTTATACCAAAACACTTAAATCTAAAATAATCCTTTTCTATAGACAATTTTTTTTCTACTACCAATTCTTCTTATCAGTTACATTTCATATGGTCGTTTTCAAAAACGATTCCTGAAATTTAGGCATTGCTTATAGCGCTGGTTTCTAGGTATTTTTAATCATTTAATAAAAAATACCTAGCAACTAGTGCTATAAGCAATGCCTAAGTTTTAGGAATTGTTGGTGAAAACGGACATTAGTGTTTTTAATTTAAAATGTTTTAATTAATGGTAATAATTATGTTATGAAGTTTAGGCATATCAATTAGATTAATAAAAAATCTATTTTAGGATTGAATTGCCACTACGAAAAAATTGCAAAAGGATTGAGCTAAGAGGAATTTTTGTAGGAGCAAAAGTGATGCGAGGATTTAATTGGGAATGGGGTGAACAGGATGGAGGTGAAGGTAACATATTTTTTTCTATTATAATCAAAGATCATATTTGAATACTTCTATTCTGGAAAACATTAACAGGTTCACCATGAGCAATCAAAAAATTTTTAGAATGTAGTTACCATAGTGAATAATACAAAAAAATAAACAGTTTTATCAGTTTACAGTTCTATCAGTTAATGATTCTAACAATTTCCGGTTGTAGTAGTATACGATCTACCATTTTCTCATTCTTGTAGTTAACATTCTAAAGATTAACAGGGCATTTAATTTGTAAAATTATTAGTACTTTTGTTTTGAAGTGTTGCAATATATATTTGACCATATTTTTAACGTTATAAGATCCAATTTTGCTCATTTTAAGTGCCATTGTTTTAAAGATACAGACAAAAAATAAGGAATAAAAAATATTTAATTTCAAAACATAAGAAACTCCAAAAGCACCAATTAAATAAATTTATTTAGAAGTTAACACATTGTGTTGCAAAAACATAGATGTTATGTAGCCAATGTAGCCGTCAAAGCACTAGAGAAGCGCTGAGTTAATGGTTGGCAAAATTGACCGCTTATTGACAGCGCTGGATCAAGCGGGTGCCATTATTTCTAGCGAATTTATTTTCCACAGACAATGAGTTGGTTAGCAGTTCATCATCCTTCTTGTAGGTAAACAACAATCCTAACCTCTAATTTTAAAATTTCTGTGTATTGGTGTGTATTAAGAGTTTATTGGTGTATATTAAGAGTTTATTGGTGTATATTAAGTTAAATTATGCCAGAGAATATAGAAATCTACATCAGTATAAAATTTAATGTTGATTAATAAAGAATAGCTTCAATTATATTATCTTTTATATTATTTTCTGCAATTTCTTCTAATAGCCAGTGACCGTTTTTGATGACCAACAACAGCAAAGCTAATTTTTATTCACATGATTGATTTAGTGATAAAAGTAAGCGAAATGACCTTCAGCTGGCGTGCAAATGGGGGGTTTGGCTGCGGGAGCATTCAAAATTGGGATATCAAACTTCAAAGTTTAACTGTCAAAATTTTTATGTTTTTGCTGATATTTCTAGTTTTAATGGTTTATTTAAAGGTATGCTTCCATAGCCTGATTAAAAAGTTCTGGGTTTTTTTTAAATAAGCTATAAAAACTAGAAATATTAGCATAAACGTAAAAATTTTGACAGTTAAAACTTTGAAGATTGACACCTGTGACACCCCCATAAAAATCCCAGAAATTGCATACTTTTCGGTCTCTGGCTAGCGGACTAGTAGACACTTGAAAAATATGCAATTTTTCTTCTCTTGAGTTCTAGAATTTTTATGGGGGTTTCCTCGGGAATTTCAAAGTTTTTAACTGTCAAAATTTTTACGTTTTTGCTAATATTTCTAGTTTTTAGAATTTATTTAAAAAAAACCCTAATCTTTTTAATCAAGCTATGGAAGCATATTTTTAAAGAAACCATGAAAACTAGAAATATCAGCAAAAACGTAAAAAGGTATTCTAAAAAAATTTTTTGTATGTGAAAACAACGTTTCGTACAAATCGATTCATATTTTGTGGCTTTCCTTAATATGGTAAACTTCATGCTTTGATTGGTTTTTGAATAATTTTACTGTAAAGTGGAGGTACAACTTTAAGGGGCTTAAAAAATAAACTTACTGTTAATATTTTTAATTCTTTTGTTATAATTGGGTCCTGATAAATAGTTTTAATTCTTACCAAAATTAGGTGCAAATATATAAAGTGGTTTATGAGTTATAGCTGTCCCCGTAGCACCCTATAAATAGCTAAAGCTTACGTCAAAAGTAACTCTTAATAATTAAAAACAAAATTTCAGGAAAAATCGGTAAAGTACTAGACATTCGTGGCTGGGATAATGAGAGTAGTAGATCTGTTGCCAATGTAACTTGGTTTTCTGGTTCAACGAATGTGTATCGACTAGGTCATAAGGGAAATTGTGATATAAAGTATGTTGATGGTAGTTCAGGGGGAATGTATTACCCAGAACATCTTCCAATCTTAGGTAATTAGATGTGAGTGTTGTTTAAAAAAGATATTCAAGTATTTTGTTTTAAATTTAGGCCAAAATATTGAACAAATTTCAAGTCATCCAGCCAGAGCAGGACCTCCACCTTTTAGCGTTGGCGATAAAGTGCAAGTTATTGTAACTGTCGAGCAACTTAAAGTAATGCAGCATGGCCATGGAGGTTGGAATCAACGAATGGCTGAAGTATAAAAATAAACATGTAATGTAAAAATAAACTAATGAAAAAATTTTAGTACATAGGAAAAGTGGGGACGGTACATCGTGTTACTGATAAAGGGGACATACGTGTTCAATATGATGGTTGTAGTAATCGTTGGACGTACAATCCTGCAACTTTAGTCAAAGTAAATAGCTTTGCTGTAGGCGATATTGTTAGTGTATTAAATGACGTTGAAAAGGTCAAAGAGTTACAAAAAGGTCACGGTGAATGGATTGATATAATGAAAAATGTAAGTTATTGTTTTTATATTGACATTTTTTAAACATCATAAAGAAGAGAAATCATTTTGCTAATAATAGAATAGAATTTTTAAAACTGATTGGGAATTTGGATGGTGAGGACGGATCCTTTACTTTATTTTGAATAAAGTTTTAAGTTTTAACTGTTTATGCCTCATTTAACCTTCTTTTTTCAATTAAAATACATTCTTGAAAACTATTTTACGAAAATAGTTCAAATTGCACAACAAAAGCGTAATTAAGTTTTTGAGTAGCTGCTAACCTACATAATAGGTGCTTTCCAGGTAAATTTTAACTACCCTCGAATGAGTTGCTTTATAGTACTCAAAATAAAAAGCCACTTGGAACACGTAAGGATTCTGCTCTGTTAACATAACTACAAAATCTGAATTATAACCAATAAAGAGCGCGAATCAGGACCCCCACTCCACTGGGGTAGTTCATACTAAAAATTACGTAGGTACTTCAGGGGACGGGGACGAGGTAAAATTGAGTGCTTCAGAGTAGTTCACTCCGATCCACCTGGAAAAGACTCGAGTAGTTGGGAGCTACTCTTGACTACTCCGAGCGGTTACGTGGAAAGCACCCAATATGAATTTTTGTTGGTAAATTTTAAGAATTTTAAATTAAAGGTACAAAAATTAACATTACATTATTACCACATTCGTGGTTTTTTGTAAAAATTTCAGATTTTCAGAATTTTTTATCTAATGCTATAAGGATAATGTCTTAACTAAACAAAAACTATATTTTAGGCATTGGGTAAATTGGGTAAAGTGGTTAAAGTTTATTCCGATGGCGATTTGCGAATACAACTTGATGGTCAAGCTTGGACATTAAATCCACAATGTGTGTATACCGTCCCAGGAAGTGCTGCAGAACTAGCAAATACAATGCACGCCTCACAAAATCAACGACAAGAACCATCAAGTAATTAATTGTATTAATTTACAATGCCTTAATAAAAAATGATCAATTTTAGTGCAATGGAATCCAACTAATAACACTAATGTAAATACAAATAATGGAACAGCTGATCAACTAGTCCGAGCAGCAGCACAAGGCCACTTAGAGACCGTTAAAAAAATATTAAATGAGTTACCTCGAGCTGCTGTAGATATTCAAAGTGGTGGTAAAACTGCCTTGCAGGTTGCTTCACATCAAGGGCGAGTTGCTGTCGTTATGGAATTAATAAAAGCTGGCGCTAATGTTAATTTACATGACAACGATGGTGATACCTGCTTGCATTATGCAGCTTTCGGTAATCAACCTGAGGTATTTCAACATTTTTAATTTAAACAAGTTTTTACTAGAATTTCATTTCAGATTTTAAATTTATTAATTAAAGCTGGAGCGAATTTAAATGCGACTAATAAAAGTGGTTGTACAGCTTTACATATAGCTGCACATAAATACCCGGCAACGGCTGTTCGGATATTGCTTACAGCTGGTGCCGATCCCAATTGTATAGATTACTATGGTGATACCGCTTTACATGATGCCATCGGTAAAGATAATCATCAAGTTATTGAGTTATTATGCACAGCTTCAGGTAATACTAATTTGTTATTTCTTCAATTAATTCGTTGAATAATCTTCAATTTGATCTCTTTACAGGTACTGATTTTACCTTAAGAAATAAGAGAGGGTTTAATGTTTTACACCATGCGGCGTTAAAAGGTAAACATTTGGCGACTGCAAAGCTGTTAGGTCAGGCTCGACAAATGGTTGATGTTAAAAAGGATGATGGATTCTCTGCACTTCATTTGTCTGCCTTAAATGGACATCAAAATGTTGTTGATGTTTTAGTCAGACAAGGGCAAGCCGATATAGATTTACGCAACAATCGAAATCAAACTGCATTTCTTCTTGCGGTTAGCCAAGGTAAATAAATTAATTTTCTTTTAATTTGGATTTGTCTTACATCGAATTTATATTTTTATTATTTAGAATAAAAATGATTTAAAAAAATTAATTTTAGGTCACTATAATGTCATAGAATTACTCTTAAAATTGAAAGCCAACATAAATGCCAAAGATGAAGATGGCGATACTGCCTTACACATAGTCTTACTGAAACGATCTCACATAACTCAAGAAATCAAACCTGAAGAAAATTCTCCAATTTGTAATATTTACAAATCGATCGGGCATGTTATTGACAGTCGTTTAGCTATTGCAATAGCTTGCTTTTTAATTCAGCAAGGAATTGATATGGATGCGCTCAATGCAAAAAGTAAATCTGCTTTAAATTTACTGGAAGAAAGCCATTTGCAGGAATTATTAAAGAGCTATAAACCTATTCTCGATAGCAATCAAATGATGCAAAGTGTGACTGCCAATGTAGATGCTTTAGACTTGAACGAATCTTCAACTGATGGGTATAATTTACCCGAATATTTAAGAAATAATTATTCTGAAGATAAAGGTAGATGTTATATTAGTGGTAGAAATATTAAATTTCAGTAGTTGCTTTTTTTAATTTTTCGGTAAATGCGTTTTTACAAATTCAGCGTTTATAAAAAATTCATTCATTTCACACTTTTTGACTTACTTCTTCATTAAATTCAATTTATTTATTTATACATTATTGCAGGTACACGGCGAAGTAGAAAATGCGATTTAAAAGTAGAAAAATGTATTGATGTAGGGAATTCGTCTGTAGATAATTATCAAAATGAAATAATTTCAAGCAAACCCGTTGAATGTCATGTATGTTCGGAGTTATCAGAAGAAAATGTATTATTTGAACCATGCAATCATAAACCAGCCTGTGAAGACTGTGCTTCAAGAATGAAAAAGTGCCTCGTTTGTGGTACAATTGTACAAAAGAGGGTTACAAAGGATGGCCGAATAATTCCTCCTAAAAGTCGACAGCCTAGTGCTGAACGAATGAGGTAAGCAACAAATTTAGGTATTAAATTTTTATTGGACGAGGGTTGTTTTAGATATTTGGAGTGTAAATTAGCTGAGATTGAAGAAAGTCATGCTTGTAGTATTTGTATGGAAAGGAAACGCAATGTGGTTTTTTTGTGTGGACATGGTGCTTGCACTAAATGTGCTTCAACCCTGAAAATTTGTCATATGTGCCGAAAAACGATCCAGAGAAAAATACCTACGTATTAGCTTTTTACAAGTATAAGCACAAAAGTAACGATAAATTTTTTATTTGATGGTTTTCTTAAACTTTTTTTACTCATTTTTAAAATCAAAAAGTGACATTTAAGGGGTATACTTAACGGAAAATGCAGTTTATTGGGTTGAGAATTAATTTTACTTCCGTGTTTAAAAAAATTATATCAAAGCAAATTTTATAATATTAAATTATAATGAAAACATCAGCAAAATGTACATTTTGCAAGTAAAAATCTATTTTTCGGCATTTGTAAACGAAAAAAACATGTATTAGTTGAAGCGTTCATTCCCGCAGGAAAGACTTGTTCTGACGCAAAGAATGAATGTTAGTGCCCATGAGATGGAAATCCTGTCGTTCAAAAATTTCAGTCATTTTCGTAGCGAGATTTGCTTTTTCGATTATATTCGTATGATCTTATTTTGATTGGTGTTTATTAATCATGTATAATTCAGTTATAAAACTGAAGTTTTTGGATTTTTTCTAAATTTTCTTCCAATTACTACATAAATGCCAGTGTTTTCATAAAGCAAATTTTAAAATCAATTGTCTAAATTTACCAACTATCCCCTCAAGTCTAAAAACTTGCAAAAACGAAATGTTTAGACTGGAGCAACAAATTTATTAGGTTTATTTTTTAATTGAAATGTCCTTATAAATTTTAAAAATCAGGGTACATTATTTACAAATTTTTGCTGACTTCCTAATTAATTTTGTTTCTAGAATCATTTGAGTGATTTTTGTAATGTTACACTTACGTGAAAACTTACATGAAATATTTGTGACCATAAATACCTTCAATTACAACAAATAAATTAATAAACCTTCGAGAAATCTTCAGTGAGGATAATATGTAGGTACTATAAATATAAAATTAGTTCGATAAACCTATTTATTCCTTTAGAATTTGTTGTGTTCAAGAATATACTATTATCATTATTTTCTCTAATCATAAATTATTATTATTACTTATCATCAAAACCTCATTTTATAAATAATTAATATCCTCATGATGAATTTCATTATGTTATTAATGAATAGAAGGAGAATACAAACACATAAATTTGTATAAATAAAAATAATTTATATATATACATTATTTAACTAATTTATTGTAAATGTAAACGGATTGTTAAAACTATATTTTACTTATATTTATTTACGAGAAACGTGATAATTTAGCACAATTATAATTAGTTGAGATTATTTCCTATATTCTAAGACAACTTCTGTGATTATTTTCAATTTAATTAAGAATAAAATGACTTATGGAAACTTGATGCTTTAATATTAATTTGCATCGATTGTTCCTAGTTTCAGGTATTTTTTTGTTATTTAGTGATATTTTTGACATTCGCACACATTCAATCAAATGTAAATATTTCCGGATATGAATATAATATGCTAAAATGATGCGGAAATTATATTTTTATTTTCATTCGTTTCATGTTAATTAACCATTTGTAATTGTATACAAAATTAATATTAAATGATACAGTAAAAACTGTGTTTTTGTTTATAAATTTTATATCTTTGCTCTAAATTAAATTATTTCATGGAGTATGGATACAATAAGAGAAACAGTTTGCGTATTCATACTAATGTGCTGCCACCTGGTGACAGAAAGTTTAACTTATTGGTTTACAGAGTTCTGCGGTTGAAGGTCTCTTTTATGTTTCATGATTCATGCATGATATTAGCGTAATTAGCGGTTATTATTTTTAATTTAGACCATTGAGTTCCCGATTTAAACTATTTAAAAAAAAAATTGAAGTTCCACCTTTCGGCTAGTCCTAGAATACCATAAAAATCCTTATTGTATCCATGCTTCATGATTATAATGAATGTATTTTAAGGTAATTAAAATTCTAACAAGGATTTGTAGCTATTAAACTTCATAATAAAAATAGTAGTGTAGCCAATGATAATATGGCGAGACATGTAGCGTACGTATCGAGGTTTTCATGGAAGAGGGGACAATTTCAAAATTTTATCGGAACAACAAAATTGTCTGAAAATTTAGTATTTAATATTTTGAAATGGGCATATGTAAAAAGGTTTTCACACATTGATATTCAATGCATAAACGTACATACTTTTACATGTTACACGCATTTGAGCCAAGCGACATAGTAGTTCAAATATTTTATCAGAATGTCTAAAATACTATTTTCCTATAAATGGTTCCTACTCGCCTCTTCCATGGATTTAAGGAATCACGATTTTTATTATCAAGTTGAATATTTTAAAGTAAGTAAAAACAATTATTTTTAAACAAGTAATTTTAAAAAATACGACATGTAAGTTAGTATTTCGTAAACATAAAAATTGTAATTCTAAATCTAAAAATTGTAGCAAATTCTTATTTAAATTTCAAGGTTCCTTTAGTATTGTTTATAGAAGTCTATTTATTACAAGAAACCAAATTGAAAAAATACTACTGTGGTCACAATATTCCAAGAAAACATACATATGCAAAAAATTTTGCTGGACACCATTATACCAGTGCGGATTTTGACAAAGTACTTCCAAGATAGAAAATTAAAAATTATAGGATGAAACTGATTTATTACCTTACTAACACGTTTTGGTACTTTAAAGTAAAGATGATGGGTATATGTTCGTTCAATTTTTCTTCCTTTAAGGGGGGGGGGGGGGGGGGGGTGATACTTAGCTTTTCATTTACTTTTGTCTTATGAATAACGGAAACTTCAAGATATTTCATAAGATTATACGTTTGCAAAAATGTTGTGTCGTTTCGGAGGTTTGTTTAAAACTGTAACCACATGTTACTCTTGTGGAAGGTTGATTTGGTTGCCTATAATGAAAAAAATACAATTTACAGTTTAATCCGAACATCCGCCTACGTCTTGCTGGTTTTTTACTCCCATCAGCGTCGTGATTCTTTTAAATATTTTATCTTGGCGCCATCTAGCGTTTCACAACACCAGTACTTTAGTATCGCGCCCCCTTAAATAACCCTGTACATTTTTTATATTTGTATACTTAAATCTATTTTTCGTATATTTATGAATATACCGTGTGTCCACGAAACTAGAACCACCCCCCACCCCTGTATTTTATTTACGAAAATACAAATTTGAAATTTTAGTATCATTTATGGCATAAGAAAACGCATTTATTGAACTAATAAATATTTCAGTTTCACTTCCAGTTTTACCGGAAATAACATCAACTTTCTTATTTTAATTGTAACACCCTATATTTTGTACTTATTATTAAAATTAAACATTGGTAAGTTGCAAGTATGTTTTTGAGAAAAAATTTTCCTTTTCCGAATTAAAAAAAAAAAGTTTAGATTTTTTTTTTTGGTATTTTTTTTAATCTATTAAAACTACTCTTAAATAATTTAAATATGTAAAATAAATTGTAAATTATGAAATTCATTCTGCAGTTTTTGAGAAATTAATTTTTATAATTTTTAAAATGCGTTTTTAGCAAGTATCTTTATTTTTTCTAATGGAATTTCAATGGAGGATTTTTTTTTGATTACAGTGATACATAATATGTAGGTATAAACCTACTTTTAATAGATTTTATAAAAAAAATTACCAAAAAAATTCCAAAATATTTTTTTAAAGTTCAGAAATTTTTTTTTTTATCACAAACATACTTGGAACTTACCAATATTCAATAATAACTACAAAAAATAGGGTGTTACATTTAAAATAAGAAAGTTGATGTAATTTCCGGTGAAATCGGAAGTGAAATTGAATTTTTTTTTAGTTGAATAAATGCGTTTTCTTATGTCATATAACGTAGTCAAATTTTAAATTTTTATTTTTATAAATAAAAAAATTACAGGGGTGGTCCTAGTTTCGTGGACACCCGGTATATGGTTTGATACCGTTATTCAATTTGAACAAAAATATTCCCATCAGATGGGAATTGTGCTCTTTCTTTAAAATTCCTAGTCCTCTGGTGGAGTTTAATGAACTACTATGCAAAATTAGTAAAAGTTAAAAGTCCAAAAAAAGTTAAGATTAGATTATAAATATACAGGGTGAGTCGAAATTAAACGGCCAAATATTTTAGGCCGAATCTACAACTAATTTTAAAATAAAAACTTCAAATTAACGTATACCCGATTTTGCTTCCTAAGAGAGCTACAGCCCTTCAAAGGGAACACGTTGCTGCATCGAAATATTGTCCAATCGAAATATTACTTTATCGAGAAGTTGCTGCACCGAAAATTGTTGGGTCGAAGTGTTACCCGTTCGAAACTTTGCTGGTTCGAAATATTGCTGCATCGAAATATCGCTGCGCCGAAATATTGCTGGGTCGAATATCGTTGCATCGAAAAATGGAGGGGGTAAGGTAGAGCTACTGCACGGGTGAACCTTTGTTCCGAGTCTGTTAAAACTTAATCCCCTATTTCGATGCAGTGATTTTCGATCCAGCAATGTTTCGGCGCAACGATGTTTCGGTCCAGCGATGTTTCGTTGCAGCAATATTTCGAACCAGCAACGTTTCTAACGGACAGCCTTTCTATGAAGCACGATTCGATCCAGTAATATTTCGGCCCAACGATTTTCGGTCCAGCAATTTTCGATCCAGTAACTTTTCGACCGGGCAATGTTTCGATGATGCGAAATATTATCTTTATGGCTTTTTTGTTGTTGTTCCGTTTAAATTGGCTTCTTTTGCGTAAAAACAACGTTTCGTAGAACTATAATAACTGGTCAAAGAAATTTTTTACTGTCATGTTTATGGTATCATTCGATTCATATTTTATGTTAGTATGACGAACTTGACTTCATACTTTGATTGGTTTTTGAGTAATTTTACTTTATAGTAGGAGTACTTTAAGGGCCTTAGAAAATACACTAACTGTTAATATTTTTTAATTCTTTTTTTCCAATTTTGTTCATTATAAATTTTTTTTTAATGCTGCCAAAATTTCCTACAAAAACATAAAGCACCCTATTTAGCATACTTCAAATATGACTCTTAAAGAATTAATTTTTTTGATAACTAATCTGTGATTTTTTTTTTACATTGACCTATTCAAAATACCACTTTTTAAACTCAATTTGTGGAATTAGTCAAAAACTCAATATCGATTATTTTTTCGTGATATAGTGATGGATGCGCCACTCCCTTTGCCATCTTTTGAAAAAAATAAATTTCGGATTGCAAAGGTTTTCCGTAATAAAAATGCGTTTTTCAGAGTTAATAAAATTACAATAACATTATTTTACTTTTTATATTTTATTATGTTTTTCTTATTTTTATAGTCTCTGTGATATTATCTGATATCTTACGAATTAATGCCAAATCTGCCGCAGACAATTTCTTAAAATTATTCTAAAAATCCATAATTGGAATATGTATGTTTTTTTAAGATTGTTATTGCTCATAAAATATTTATGTTTTGTTATTATGTGATAATACAAATTGAAATTTTATAATTTATTTCCCATCGTTTTCTTGGTTGCATATGTTATATTACCAGCAATCACAATTTTTCCCAAATAAAAATAATTATGTAGTAAAGTTGGATATAAAATAAAAACACATTTTTTAGTATTATAAATCGTAGTATCTTATGATTTTGTTATTTTAAATGGATCTATTGCTTTGGCAGAAATTTGATTATTTTTATGTAGTTTTTATTTTATTATAATTTCAAGTGTTATTTCTGTGTGTTAGTTTTTTTTTAATATTGTAAAATTGTAATATACGGATAAGAAATAACAAAAAAATTGGGAAAATGCCGATTTTTTATATTTGTGAAATTTAAAATTTAGGCAAATTACTTTAAATTGTAAGTGGTAGATTTAGCCCAATTTATTTTCATAAGAGACAAAAATAAAATCCATATGATTATATTAATTTCTGAATCAGTGAGCTGAAAAGCGGGTTTTCCAAAATATAGTTGGGAAAAAATTTGGTTCTAATTTCTGATTTTTTAATTTAAAAATAAGTAATATGGGTTGGAGTTTTTTTGTATTTTATGAGTGAAGTAACTTTATCCAGTGCCGTATTTAAGTTTTTGGAGGCCTGAGGCGCAAGTCAGAATTGAGGTCCCTTGGTTTATCAGCAAGGAGTAGGTGAAGTTTGAAATAAATGAAAAGATTGCTCTCAAGTATTGCACAAATTTAATAAAGTAACGGACTAATTAGTTTCGACTTAAAGTCATCATCAGGGTTAATTTTCAATTTAGAAAGACAAAATCTTGTGTTATTTGTTATTAACAATGTGTGAAGAAGCCTATATTTTGGATTATCTTCATTAAATGCTGAAATTGTTTCATTGAAGAATTTTTTAAAGATTTAAATTATATTTTTTGTTCTTTGATTAATTTAAATTAAACATGTTTGATTGGCATTGGGAAACAAGATATATTACTAGCAGCGCACACTAATAACGTATTCGGATTAGTTGTACTGTGGCATGAACTGGTGCAATTTTAAGTGTCAAATTCTAACTTGCATTTTCTCGGTATAGAAAGGAAATTTGCCTAAACTGTTCGGTTTTTCGCCTTTGTCAGTAATGGTTAATTCCAAAGATTGTGCTGGAATTGTCCAAAAAATGAGCTGGAAATGAACTATGTATATCAGTGCAAAAATGCACCGAGTACACTTAATTCGAAAACGCTATAAATCTAAAGTGACTCAAAAAATTCCCGACACCCTGGTGCGTTTCGTGGCATGTGCCCTCTGCAGTACCATTTTTGTAAAATATCCCGTCACTGCTTGGTTTTACATGTCCATGCATTTCTTACAATAACTTATTATTATTTAATTTTTTATGAAAATTATTTAGTAATAAAAATTACTTGAGTTTTTGAAGTACCCCAGAATGCGAACCCCCAGAGTACGCCTGTGCATAAATACGGCACTGTGTCAATGTACAATGTATTGTTCTACAAAAGTTATACCTCTTAGAAAAATAGCTGTGAGATGTTGATAACATTTTTGACCATATTTCTTTTTTTTTATTTGCCTTACAAATAAAGTTTTTGTTTAGCGGATCAAAGACTTATCCTAAAAATACCACCATTACTTACATCATGGTTTCCTACAACCATGTTGGTTGTCAGACTCAATCACGCCCTAAGGCAAAAACTAAAACAGCGCCCCCACCTAATTTGTTGTTCATTAAACCTTTTTTTTTTTTTCTGAAAAAGCAGCGCAGGCAAAATTTTCTAAGATTTTGAAGGTCATGCGTTTTCCTAAATGGGAGTATAAAGATTTATTTTTTTTATTAAAATCGGTCATTTCGCTAAATAAACATTTTAAATTCAATAGCAAATGGGGTAGAGTTTTGGGAAATTGTTGTACCAGTTCACTTGTATATGTTTTATGAGTTAAAATAATTAAGTAATTCACTTTTGTTTAAATTAACTTTAATTAACAAATTATTAAATTAAATTAACAAAAATGGATATTTTTTACTCATTTTGATCAACTGTTTCCGTCAAAACAATGCCTACAAGTAGACGAAATTTCCAATAGTATGTTTAAACTAAATAGAGATTTTTAAATTTCGTGCTCTAAAATGAATGCATCTGGGGATAGACCCTTATTTTTGTATTTGAATGATAAGGGTACAATCACAGTATAGGGTACTACCAGAAGCGACGGGATGCACTTTTGGTGATCTTGAAAATGACTGCCCATCCGGTACCATTGAATTTAGAACTGCAATGGAGACTCTATGGTAAAATAAATTTCAAGGCAATGCCATATTTTAATTTAAATACCTTTGTGGCAACTATTAATTGATTTAATTTAAAAGCGAAAAGGTTACACTGGACTACATACATTTGTGTCTAAAAATTGTTAAGTATTATATGGTGATATCATAAATGTTACTAGTTTTTTTGTATCAGTTCTAGATCATGAGATAGAAAAAAATGCATTTTTTTACAAAAAATATCGATTTATTGTAACATTATTCATCAAGAAAGTGTCTTTTAAGTGATTTTCTCGAGTGAAATTGTCTTGGGCAATCGCGCATAAGTCTCCAACAATAATCGGCCATCATCTGCCTTGATACCTATTCTTCATTGTCTTTATATCTTGATAGAAGTGTTCTTCTTGCTCTTCGATAAAATCTTCTAAATTATGTTGAAACTGATCTATATGACTATGGAGGTAGTTCACTTTTATATATGCTCATATTTCATATTACAGCCCAAATTTCTAAATTTAAGCAGCATTTCCTCAACTAATTCTGTATAGTTGTCAGTCTTGTAATATCTAAGGAATTTTTGTGCAGCGGCTACAAAAGATTATCACGTTCTATTTCAGTCATATAAGCCTCAAAATTAGTAAAAAACTGGGATTTTCGGCTTTTCAGGACTTTGGGGGTAAATAAAAGTTGACTGGGAGCGTGGTGTCTCCTGTAATCCAACTACTTGGAGGTCTGATTTAGTGGATTGTCTGAAGTCGGGAGTTCTGTGTCTTACGTCCTAAAGGATTGTAAAAGAAGCACATATGAACTATTTGAGGTGTAAGACTGAGAAGCCTGTGGAAGCTGAGAAGCCTTGTTGCCTCAAAGGGAAAGTTCAGAGCTGGAATGTACTAGTTTTATTTACCCCAAAGTCCCGAAAAGCCGAAAATCCCAGTACATAGTGTATGTTTATTTGGACGAAATAGTTTCAAAATTAGTAGAATCTTTAATTAATTGACGTATTTGAGGTTTATCACAAATGCCTGCTTGTAATTTCTCAGTACTTAATCCAGGAAATTTCTGAGAAATGAACTGAAAACATTGACCATTTCTGACCAGAGATTTATTCATTAGTTCTACCTTTATGTGCAAGGGCGGAAGATGGATTTTTTCTCTGGGAACCAAAGGCTCATTTATTACATTTTACATTTCTTTCACCACCACCAACACCATCTCCCATAAGTCAATTTTTTTGTCCAATGACTTGATTTGGCTGGATTATCCTATAGACAAATAAAATAAGGATATTTTGTATAACCAACTCTGTTGACCTAACAAAAAATTAACCATTTTCAAGTAGAAACAGATCATTCAATTATGTCCAACGTCCAACATATTTTATATTCTGTAAAAGAACTGAAATTACCTCATATTTTTCTTTCATACTTGTAGAATGAGCAATTGGAATAGGAGCATGTTTATCGCCATTATGTAAAAGGACTGCTTTGAGACTTCTATTACTACAGTCGATAAAGAGACGCCAATCACTTGCCTAATAAGTCTTCAAGCCCAAATCTGTTATCAAGCCGCTTGTGAGCTGCAATATATAAAATTTTCATCAGTAGAAAAAAATTGCAATAAGTTTTGTTCTCTCCTGCGATACATATAAAGTATTTTGTACACCAGAGCAATAGTATTTTTTTTTATAATCCGGATGCTAGCAACTCAACACGGTCTTTTGAAATATCTAAGTGTTTGATGAGATCATTAAGCCCATTTTGTGAAAATGTTTTAGGATTTGATGTCACTCCACAGTATTCAAAGTCATCATCTTCTTGAGAAAAACTAGATACTTTAGTTTCATCCTACTGAGATTGCTGTATTGCCTGATGAAAAACTGGTATTGGAACATTTTCTGAATGAGGAATAGGTCTTTTCGTTGAGGAAATATTGGGATGTTTCCATTTGTTGCGATTCATTTGGTTGATACCTACTATATTGGTCATACAAAAGTAAAAGTCGTCATGATGATTTTTTGTTCTCGCCAAATCATATGTACTCCAAACTTGAAAGACTTGCGTGTTCTTTTCTCTCATTGTCTCACATTTTACATACACTATGAGGCATCCACGCTTAATCTTGAAATTTCAATACCGAAGTAAGCAAAATACAAGCGTCTGTAATCGGTTTTCGCTGATCTTTTAATATGTATTCGCCACAACAATAACAAAACGTATCAGGTTTGTTAACACAACAACAACATCTAAACTTACTAGCCATAATGAAATTATAAGATAAACTTTATCTGGTTATTGTAAGAAGGACTGTTAACAAACAAGATCGGGAAAAAATTCAAAATGGGGGTAGTAGGTAAGCTAAAGCTGATGGGTTAAAAATATATTATAATTCTACCTTCTTTATTGACCACAGATACAAATAGAGCTGCACCAAAACAATTTTTTTTTGTAAGCTTGTGTTATCTATGAACTTATATATATATAAAATTAATAAAGAGCCCCCCCCCCAAAAAAAAATTAATAAAGTGAACAATTTATAATTTGTCAACTACAGAATTCATTCAATTAATTTGTCATTCTAAACTCAATGGTACCAGATGAGCGGTCATTTTCAAGGTTACCAATACTGGTCGATACTGGTACTTCCCTAATATACTGTGATAGAATTATGTAAGTCATATGACATCATGCATTATGTCGAGTGGTTCAAGAATATGTCACCTGTTTGATAAAATCCCAAACTGCGAGTTCCACAAAACTTTCTGAAAACTTGAAATTTTAAAATTGTGGTGTCACATCTTCAGGAATCGAAAACAAATCATTACTTCTTAGGATTTTTTGTTCAAAATGTTATTATTGTCTAAAAAATGTTGATTGGAAAAAATTGGGACACTTGGTATATGTCCTAATAAAAAATTTTGCTAAATTAACTAATGGAACAGTAGGAAAGAATTTTTTGGCACTTTTGACACGGCCTCAGTTTTACCCCTTGTCGATGGTACTGTCTACAACCAGGACTTTATTTATATTAAAAAATAAACGAAAATTTAATCTAAAGATACAAAAAACTGCAAAGTTTGGTGTTTTTACAATTCAGTATGAAGTATGACCTATTATGGTTCCAGCACCCATGAAGAATATTACCATCCATCGTATGGGCGTTTAACGACTTCCTAACAGCATTCACTCATCATCTTCTCATTGCCCCAGATTTGTTAGATGTCTTCCTAATGGTACTTTTAATATATCACTTATGTAGATGAGTTATTTTTTGGTAAAAAATCAGTTGTTTCTGGTAGGTAACAGCAAAAGCTTCTTTGAAGACGAGCCTAAAAACTTGTACAATAATTATAGAAAGTAAACCCATTTCTTGATTTCTCGTATGATGTATGTTGAGATAGGAATGTATTTTCTTTTTTGATAATTATTTCATTTTTATGACCCGTTAGTAAAATAGTACGATTCGAGTTTCTCGTAATAATTTCGTAAGATTAAATTATTCATTTCGTGTGAAAAACTTAATGGGTCTCCTTGTTGGGGGGTGCGTGGGTGTAAAATTCGCGTGTCTTTGCTTGTACTGCAGAACGCACCGGCAGCAGCAGGAGGAGAGTGTACCGGCTAAATTGGTTTGTGTGTTTTTATGACTGTGTTTTAGTACCGAGGCCGCGCGCGCTCAGGATTGCTATTGGGTTAACAGGATTTCGGCACGATGTGAACTAGAAAGGAAACTCACCAATATAAAACATAAAATTACATTAGAATTTTAATTAAAAATAATCCAAAATTAATACAATCCAAAAAAAGTTATATGTAATACAATCAAAATTACATAAAAATTTGATGATTTTATATTTTTTTTTTACCAAAAATTTTTCATCATTTATTCGTTATTTTAACCACTTATTTAAAAAGTCGTAAAATATTTTTAAATAATTTTATCTTTAAGATTAAGATAAAAAAAAACGGAGCTTGGTAATAATTTTGTTGGTCAAAATTACTTTTTTTTTATTAATCTTAAATTGGTAACTTTTTTTATTAAAGAAAAATATATTTATAAAAGTATATTTTTTAATGAAATCAAAAAAAATGTGAACTTGTGTTGAAAATGTAAGATTTTCATGTTGAGTTTGCCTTTGTAGTTCACATCGTTTTTGGGAGCGAGGTGTACAGTGAGGGTGCGCGCGCGAGGCAAGGGGAGTAGGGTGTAAAAATAAAATAAGAAAATTCAATCTAGTAGCCCCTACGCAGCGTTTAGCGGGGCCGAGGGATTTCCCTGAATTCCGTCGTCCTGTAGTCCTTTCACGTCCTTTATAAACACCATCAGAAGGGCCCCCATTTTAAATAAAATCATTGCAATAAATAGTTAAATAAATAAATAAATTGGAAAGTGCAAGTCACTCGTTGCTCCTTATTTGAATGCTATGGAGATGGTGGAGATGGTCGTTTTGGGCACGCTGTACAAGGAGAAGTTTAATAATGTGGATAGGTGCGTTCTCCCCTGCATTCCTGTGGCCGGGCAGGATTCCTTGGGGCTCATACAGTTATGCCCCGTCCCCGTCCCCGTCCCGTCAGGAATTACATGCTTACATTTTGAGCATAACTTGTTTAAATGAAATAATTTAGTTTTTGTACATATTAGGCAGTTGTTGGTAGTTGCGATTTTCGACGGTAGATGGAGATGGGGGTGGGAGTTAAGTGGCGGCCCCGCGGGATCGTATCACGGCCCTCGCTCACTTTGCAGTATATCGTGCTAATAGCCCTTCTGGCAGCCTCCGCGCTCTCCTCTCTATTTAGCGCCGGCCTCCCGAAAATTACATACCCCATAAACATATAATACACTATAGGCTTACTTGGATATTACCCCAGCTCCAACTTCTTCGGGCTCCCAACTTTGATGGCGGCACCGTCAAAATTTAATGAGAATTTCGCTCGTAAAAATTTCAATATCGACCTTGTTACATATTGTTCCCTCAGCTTACGCTATTGTTTCATTTAATCGATTGATTACTTCCTTTGTTATGAACCCATACAACTCACTCAAGTCTTAAAAATTCAATGCTATATTTTTCTTCCATTTTAAAAATACCATCAAAATCAAACCACAATAATATAACACGTTTCATTAATCAGGGAAGCAGTCGCCAAGTTTCAACACTTACCTCTTTTATCACCAAGACTAAACAGTCTTTACAGTTTAGAGTCCCTAATTAATTTAACTTTGGAATCTTAAAGACAATATTATTATTGCAACGGAAGTTTCATCGAAATTTCTCAGCCTCCCATCGATCTCACTCATGAAAAGAAACGCAAACCTTAAATTTTATTTCTAATTCTTCTTCTTTTGCGTTGTTTTTGGCAACTAGGCCCTGTTGACCAGTCATCTATGGACCAGTCACAACAAAATGACATGACGAGTCCAAATATGTGATATTTTTATGCCTAGTTGTATTGGCCATTTATTTGCCTAGTTGCAGATTCCGATTCTGACTCAGATTTTGACAACTGACTATTCTTAATCAGACAACTCCATAATTATGACTAATTCATACCCGGGTTCAAAAGTGACATTTTGCCCGTAAAGCCAGGAAATCTGTTTTCAAAATCAGAGTTGGAATCTGATTCAGCGTTCATTTTATTTGTACCCTTAGGTTTTCTACAAAAATCGCCTAGTTATCAAGAGCTTTCTAATAAAGTTCAGTACTATCAGGATGATAACATTCTTGGAACATTCTTTGTTCCATTAGACTGTTGCTTCGTTTTAAGCGTGGTCTATAATTGACGGTACAAATACGAAACCATTACAAAAAGAGGGATAAAACATCCGAGTTCCCTGTGAGTGACAAGGCAATAGAAGCATGACCAAAATACAACTTATCTTATTGAACTCTAAAATTACCACAATCAAGTAAAATATGGTCCAGATTATCAACCTCGCCACAAGAACAGAGGTCTGCAGCCTTATTTTTGAACCAGTCGACACGATGTCGCCTCTACGACTTTTATCATTCTGCCGTTTTCATTTAGATGAAAAAATCTGTTCTTGCAGTCTCGTAGACGACACGATCTTTACCGGTTCAAGAATAACCTCCCCGAATCCAGAAAACCGATCATATTCAGAGATGAGATAAAAGAACCAAATTTCTGTCAAGAAATTTAGAACTCCCATTAAACCACGGAGACACATGATTGTCATTTTGAATTTGATGATAAAATGTATGTATAAGTGAAATTAGTGATTTCCATATATCTTGTTACTAAATTTTACAATATCGCATTTAATTTCTAAAACAAAGTCAGTCTAAAGCAAGAAACAGAAACAGAAAAGTCAAAGATTTTTAGTCTTTCTATTTGCTAAATCATTACTTCAAATTCCAACATGACTTGATAAGAAATATAAGAAAATTAAAACCATTATTCGTGGAAAGCTCAAAAATTGGGTATATTATTTTATAAATCTTCAACAGTGTTCCTTGACTTATATCACTTATTAATCAAATGATAAATTATTATTGTCTTATCCAAGGACGTATATAGGATTTCATCTCGAAATTGGGCGATTTTTTCGAGATCCTGAAATTAAAAAAAAACAATGTTGTTGAAGACCCTTCAGGGAGATCCTTAGAAAAATAGTTAAAATAAGTCCTGGTCAAGACCTATTGAGATATGAACAGTCAAAGTTGGGGACTTTTTTTGGCATGAATTTTGAAAACCAGCTGGTTGTTCTCTTTAGTTGTGAAGTAATAAATTTAAATTATTCACAATTTATTTTTTAAATTGAAAATTATGACGGTAAATTATTGTAGGTAATTTTAAATTTAAAAAAAAAATTGAATTCGCAACGTTGTCTTATCATATCTCGGTCAATTGGTCATGGGGATTTTTTAAATTATTTTTCTGAGGATTCTTGAAAGGTTCGTACTAACAGCTTTTGCATCATTTTTGGGACATCCTGTAATTTAAAAATTTTCAATTGAAAATAATTACAATGTATCCCAAAAAGAGTGATTTGAAGCAGGGATTCTAACCGTTTAAAATTTCAAAACGGTTTCGGTTAATATTGTTTTCCTAAAAACGGTTTCGGTTACGGTTTTTAAAAATTTCAAAAAACGGTTTCGTTAACGGTTTTTTCAAATTTATAAAAAAACAGTTTCGGTTTTGGTTTCGATTAACAGAAAAAAAAACGGTTTCGGTTTAAAAAAAGTGTTTCGGTTTCGGTTACGGTTAGTTCAAATAAAACGGTTTTAACCGAATTTTGGTTAATAAATCGGTTCGGTTAGAATCCCTGATGAGAAGAATATCGAAGAAAGTAGAGTCATCTACAAAAAACCCAATTTTAAGGGTCGGAACACCTCAGTTTTGGAGGAATTGTTTCCACAGAAAATGTCGTCGATTCCAAAATCATAAACTATTGTAAACTAATGGAAAGTAAAGCCAATTAACGCCGCCTTGGTATAAGGTTATAAGATTACCATTAAATAATTATTTTGATGATTTTTTTTCAAAAAATAAAAACGAATTAGTCTTGATATTTTGAGTCCATAAAACTTAACAGAAAGCTCTATCAATTTAAAAAAGATTCAGGATTCAGTGTAGGTACCCTTATACGATTTATTTTATGTTTGTAAAGTAACGTTCCCAAAAATAATTGATAAGAAAACAACGGCTTAATTTAAATGGAATTTTTATTATTTTTTTTTATTATTTTCTCTCATACCTATGATCTTGGGGGGGGGGCTTTTGCCCCTTCAGCCACCCCCTAAATACACCCTTGGTCTTACCGATAAAATGAAAGTACCAAAATAGAGTAAAAGTCGGTAAAATGGTTTTGTCAATGACACTTTAGTCTTAAAGAAAAGGTTCTGCCTATGTACAATTATTTTCGATAAAACCATAGTTGAGGTAATTGTGATTTTAATTAGAAAGTCAAATCGATGGTGTTGTCGGGGAGCGGGACTAAAGACTGCCCTGGACAAAAGCTCAATGAGGACAAAATGCCGAAAGAAGAAAGGCCAATGAGGACAAAATGTCGAAAGAAAAAAACCTGAACGACATAAAGCCGACAAGGATAATAGATAGCCCCACGTAAAAAAAACCGAAACCGAAACAAAGGCCAACCGAGTTGGACAGAAGATCAACTCGTACAAAAGGCCGAAGATAAAAGGACGACACCTACAAAAACCTAAGCAGAATTGAGTGAACGAATCAATCAAACCAGTTCATAGGCATAGCCCTGCCTTTTCATTGACTACCGTTTCACCGAAACTTTCTTCGATTAAATTCGACTTTAATTTTTTATAAACAATACCATTTCTTCGATAATTTCGTTTGATAGACCTTTTTAGTAATACTACTATAAATCTAACGAATAAAATAAATGTAAACATATGTATACCGTTTCATCGACAATATTATTTTTCTACGAGGAAGTTTTATCAACACCACTTTTTCATTGACTATACCATTTCTCCTACAATATTGTTGCAGGGAGCCTCTTCATCAACTACAGTTTCATCGATACGTCATTTTTATCGACATTACAAAATCTAAACGTATATCATAAATACATACACGTATGTTAGGTACTAGGTACTAGCCATAAAACATTAATCAGATCAGTTTATCGACATATTCTCTTCATTGACACGACCTACTCATCAACACAGATGTTTCATCGACAACCGTTTTTGCGATACCAATTCATCGAAAAGATTTTTCTCTATCAATGAAATTTTATCGACAACCACTTTTTATCGATAGCCTTTTCATCAACTATTGTTTGCTCGACACCGATTTTTAGTAAAATTGAAATATTTCCAAGAACTTTGATGGTCTGTATCTTCCCACAATGAAGCACTTTTGGATAGAGATAAGTTTGGTTAAATCGTATTATTTTGGTCTCAGGTGTATGTGGTATCATTTTGTACAGACCTTTTAAGGGCACCCTATATAATATTCGTACCCTTGAAAATATTCAATGTGGTACAACGTTTTAAGGAAGCATTTCCGGACAATACTTTATATGTCAAATTACTTCCTCTATCACCTCAAAAAAATTGGCACAGTTACTCAACTATACTCTGTAAAATCCATTTACGAGTAAAAATCACACTATCATCTCATTTCCACTCAAGAGTGCGTCCTGTACTTTTTGCGAGTAAGAGCGAGATAAAATAGTTGACTAGTTCGTGACATGGACCATAATAACTATAATATTCACACATAAATTAAATGTTCATTTTTTGTTTAATATCAATTCGATTTCAGAATAGTCAATATTGTATTTCAGAAAAGATCAATTGTATTTCAGAAAGCATCAAGTGTATTTCAGAAAATGAATTTAATTTGAGTTAGGACCGATTATAAAAAAAATGAGGAAGTCAAGAGTTTTTGGCGGTGATTGTGCACGTGAACCACAACATCACAAAATTTCATCAAAAATGTGCTTTTGAAATTAAACATTACACCAGCAACACGAGGTTTAGGTCCTTATCCACTAATGTTAAACCCAATTGAAATAATTTGCCAAAAACTTTTGGCTTCCTCAATATTTTACAAAAGGTCTTATATAAAATTAAATTAATTTTTCTGAAGACTATTTTGAAATCGAATTGATCCTTTCCGAAATACAATTGTAAAAGCTGTATGTAGACGTTTTGTGTTTTCTTGAATATCGGAGTGATGTTTGATGTAATTGTATTTTTTCTCGAAGTAATTTAATTAAGCTTAATTTTTTTCTGGTTTTCTAAAAGCTGTGCATTTTTAGGTTGATCCAAAACTTCAATAAACCTCATCCACCACCAAAGCTCCTTCATTTTATTCTTTATGTTGAAATCGTTCGAAGGGCCATTGACAAGTTTCGATTTAGATTTTACAAAATCCGATTCGAACGTCCATTAACAAGTTCCAATTTAAGTTCTAAGACTTGCGATTACTTGCCGAGTTTCATATGAATGAGATGGTTGGTGGTTGAAACACAAAATTGCTTAATTGATTGAAAAAAGTAGTAAGTTATCAATTATCTTTAAGTAGATAGTAATCTAAATACGAGATAATATAAATACTGAATGCGGAAACAAAGGCATTATACGATACCCGTAAGTAAGGGTTGAATGACCTTTGTGTAATTGAAGCTATTCATTGGAAATTAAAAGTACATCATTAATTAAGGTTTTGGCTTTTTGGAAAACAATAATATTGCTTTCAAGAAAATTGAATTAAAGTCGTGTCGGATTGGGATAATCTTATTGCTTCTTTAAAGTTTGTTTGTTTTCCTCGCGCCACGCCACGCCACGCCACGCCACGCCAGTTAGTTATCATAAAGTTGGTATTTGCTGATGGTTAGTGTAATAATAGATCTTGGTCATGAAATGAAGGTGTTTTATTAAGATGGCATAAATTTTTTTGGATAGATTTTTAGTTTGAGGATAGAGCAGGGTGTTTAGTGGAGAGTTAAAGGGTGGCTATTCTATTGTTAAGTTTAATCTTGTTAAATTTTATGAGAATCTTGGAAGCCATTAGTCGATAGGAAAGTTTATGTAGTAAAGTCGGAAGGGGATCCATAAACACATCCAATTAAGACTGCAATCATCAGCAAAGTTTCGAGTCAGAGGCGTTGTAATAAGGTCTCGCGGAGATGTTCCGGGTTATGAGCGGTTAGATGCGGCATTTAGAGCGTTTAGTTGTGTGTCTCCTCCTTTGCGCACCTAGGATATATGCTAGGAGTGGTAATGTAGTGGCTGTGCCGGTATTGATTGAACCGGGCGATGTCCATTCCAGCCGCCGAGCGTCTAAATTATGCGTGAGTATGCGTGAGCGCGGGCGTCAAGCCTCGACTTTGCACATCTACTGCTTCCTGCGATCACTGAGATCGCTCAGATCGCTCAGATCGCTGAGATCGCTGCGATCGCTGCTCACTTATCGATGGAGGATGAGGATGGAGAAAACACCGAATTCACCCTCTCCAGAGACTTTGCCGGACAAAGGCTCCGCTGCGTCCATCACGGCCCCCTTTTTATCACCCATCAGCGTTTTCTTCTACATCAAATAATCATTTCTTCGACAAGAAACACGATTTATCACCTACCTACAACACTACCAAATATCAAAATCTCATCAAAAATATACAATTTATGACCATCTTATATCTTAGGCTTTTCAAAAAAAAACAAACTTAATTACCAACAAAAAAATTCCTCCCCAACTCTAACATCCTCAGATGAGATTCAAATCTGGCCTTCACGATAGCCAGCTCGTCACTTGAATATTGATCTTATTTAAATAATCCAAACCCTGATTTGCGATATGCAGTCGAGCATTATCTTCCATGGCGCAAAAACCATGACATGGTCCACAATAATGTATTCCACATTGAACTCAGGATTCATTGACCTCCAATCATTACTCACTCTATGCAGAGACTAATGTCAATTTCGCAACAAAACATATCAAATCTAAATACTGCTTTCAAACGGTTTTCTTATAGTAGTAAAGAAGTCAATTTCACCACTTAAATTTAAAAGTTGCCAGGATTACAATGGAAACTCAAAAAATGTACGTGTCACTTTTAAGGAGAAGCGGTGCAATTGACCCTAAAGAGCAGACACTCTTCGTACACTAAACTAACTTCCGGTATAAATTACTTTTTGTGAAATTTAAAGCTAGTGTGTTAAATTGGAGTGCAAATTTTATGATTTTTTAATTATCTTCATAAAATTGAAGGAAAAATTTTATGATAATACCATTATTAAATTTACATTCAATAGTTTTAAATACAGGGTGTCTCTAATATGGAATAAATTCAAGAAACGTCGATTTTCAAACAAACGGCTTGACACGTCAAATTATGTTTGCAATTTTGAATATTTTGCGTCATTTCAAATTTAAGTGACGTCATCGTACAACGACCACGTGACTTTATCACAATTTTTTTAAACGGAAACCCCCAATTTTAGGAAGATAATTTGAAAGAACGTGTAAACTTGTATACCCATGCAAAATTGAATTAACTTATCTCCTCTAGTTCCGAAGATGTGATCAATCAAAAGTTCAAATGAAATTGAATCTGTAACATGCAATAAATTTCAAATGGCCAAAACGGTTAGATTTTAGGTTATATTAAATTTATGTGACGTCATCTCAACACCCCCATGACGTCACGTATTTTTTTAAGAAAAAACCATTTAAGTCTACAAATTCAAAGGACGTCTAATCCTGTTAATCCATGCAAAATGTTGTTCCCTTATTTCTTCTCCTTCCGAAGATATGGTAAATTGAAATTTAAGAATTTGCTACTCTTGATTGTTCATATCTTCGAAACGAGAGGAGATAACTCAATGAAATTTTACACGGTTTAGACATTATTTTATTATCATTTACTTAAAAATTAGATGTTTCTATTTAAAAAATGTGATGACGTCACGTGGGTGTTGTACGATGACGTCACATAAATTTTATATGACGCAAAATGTCCGCAATTACAACTATAACGTGTCAAGCCATTTTTTTTGAAAATCGAACCATCTTTGACTTTTTAAATATATTCCATGTTACAGACTCACCCTGTATAAAGAAGGTTTTTTTAATTTTTGAGATTCCTTTGTATATACGATATACAGGGTTAAACAAACAATGATAAATAATGAAATTACATAAAATTCCATTTTCACCATGTTTTAACATTAATGTCTTGAAAATGATGAAGGTATAATGTTTTCGAAACGATTTATGCGTTAAGTAATTTCTAGAGAAAAATAGGTAAGTTCTAGGAAAGAAAGAGACAAAAGTAAGGTGAACGGGCAGGACTCTCGAAGCAGTAGCTTGGATAGATCAAACTCCCAGAAAAAAATATTCACAAAACTTGCATAGATTACTGCACCGATTCACAATTGCTCTTTCCTACTGCAAGCTGTAGGGAACCAGAAATATCCAGCATCCTGCATAGTTTGAAATTTGAAGCATTTGAAAGTTAAAAAAAAATCCCATGTAACATCCCTCACAACTTAAATATTTTTATACGTTTCTATTGGCGATTCAAATTAATTTTTGTCACCAAAAATAACATCAAAAGTAGGTTAGTCAAAATTTATCGAAGAAGAGTCAATAGATATTCCATGGAAAATATTTAATGATATTTATTAGACGGGCAGAATTCTTTGCGAATATTGAGGCTAGCCCTCAATATTCGTGACACTGCCAAAGAAAAATAAAGCCAGAGAATCCTTAAACCACAAAATCATTGCCATACCGAGTCACAATCTTTTTAAAGATTAATATACATAACCTCATTTATATAGAATTAGAAAAAGACATTAGTGACACTCGAATAGGTTTTAGAAAGGCAGTGGGAACAAGAGAAGCGTTTTTCGGAATAAATATACTGAGGCAAAGATGCCTAGATGTGAATTAAAATAATAAAAAAAGCAGATGTTCTTATCGACTTTCAAAAAGCATTTTATAGACTCGAACACTCAATATTCTTATAATAATAAGAATAATATCCAATGTCTATTGGCATCAAACAGAACGAGTTAAAGTCGGAGAAGATCTAAGTAAGGAGGTTAAGATATGCCGGAGTGTTAGACAAGGATGCGTGTTGCACCTCTCTTGTTTAACATTTATAGTGAAGACATCTTTGAAGAAGCACTGGCAGAAAAAACCTTTGGTATTGTCATAATCGGGGAAACAGTTAGCAACTTAAGATACGCTGACGATACCGTTAGTATAGCCAATAGTCTGGAAGATTTAGTCGAGTTAACAAAATCAAAAAAATGACAACTACAAAAAATCAAAACATAAACCATAATAGGCCACTTATAAAGGTTAAAAAAATATGTGTATGTTGAATGGGTACCCTCCTATAAATATCTTGAACACACAAAATAATTCTAGTATCCAAAGAAGCTGTTAGAAGCGTTTTTATGAAAATGAAAAAAGTACTTAGTAGATTCTGCAGTCGAAATATAAAATTAGAACTGAAAACCAGAATACTAAGATGCAATATATTCTCCATTCCACGATACAAATAAACCATTCTTTCTGCCATATTCCATTCCATTGTATGAAATAGAGATTTGAATACTCAAATTACAATAGAGAGGAGTTAAAGATAAGATCTTTAAAGAACGCTTGGCAGAAGAAGAATCTCTTGGTTTCGCAACTTGAGAGAGTGCAGATCTGAATTCAAGCAAGCGATTGATATGGTCCGAGTAGCGGTGAGGACTTCCAATCTATAATAGGAACAGAACTTCATTAAGAAGAATCATCTGATCTGCTATCAGTCTTTTCAATTTCTTAACCTTCGATTTTAAAGTTACGATAGTATTCCATGCAGTTTATAGATGCACATTTTCACGCTAAGATCATCATATTTTCATCTCCTTCTTGATGCAAGTGCAAGGTCTTCAATTTAGTAAGCAAGTAATTTTTTTTGAATTTGATGTGGAAGTATTTTATATTATAATTGATAGCTTTGATAGCTTTGTTTTTTAAAGAAGACTTCCTCAACGAAAGATCAATATAATTTCATATTCGACTTTTATAGAATGTTATGGATGAAAACACATTAAATTTTTTTTGTAAGACCAGGTTGAATTTGAAGAGGTATTGTTCTTGTACTGATTCAATTCAAAGAGGTGATTCGAAGATGTGTAAATATTGTTCTTGTCATGGTTGAATTCAAAGAGATCAATTGTCTTCTTTAATTTCTCCTCTTTTGATAATTTCGCAATACTTAACCGGACGAGGGTGTAATTATAGTTAAGTAATTCTATGAAGTAAAAACAGTTACAATAAATAAACGAATTCGTACGAGTAGATAATTTCTTAATGAGGCCTATGCTGAAAATATCTAGAATTCTTCTTTTCAATTACTTAATAGTATTTTGAAGAATCGAAAATCAAATTTGTTATCTAGTATAATGATTCCTATTATAATTTTTAACATTTGTGACGTCATACTTGTTTAGCATATGACGTCATCGAACGAAATCTTAAATGGGAAGAGGGGCTCGTAACTCGTGGCACCTCTTTTAAAAGGGTTTTAAATCCCTTTTCCAACGATACACTGCATCTCTCGATTGACCTAAGATTTCGTTTGATGACAACATATGTCAAACATGAATGACGTCACAGATATGTCAAAAATCCATCAAAAAGCAGTTTAAAAAATAAAGTTTATGGAATTTTATTTGTTTGAAATTAACTGAATTTATTTCATACTTTTAATGTGCCTAAAGTCTTTAGTTATTGTTTATTGTTTTAAATACTATAAACCTATTGTAAAATCCAATATACTTTTGGTAAGGGAATTGCAAAAGCTTTCAAAACAGTCGTCACAAGCTCCCTCTTCCCTTTTGAAATTGCATTCAATTACGTCACATGTCGAATATGAATGACAAAAATATATAAATATTTTTCAGACATTTATTATATCTTTGGACGACCTTGTATAATAATTTTTAGTAAAATTAAATAAATAAAATATTAGAAATAACCATCATTATTTAGTGTCCTTTGTTATTGTAAAACGTCAAAAAGTGGTAGGAATGAGAATCAACTAGTAACTACTAACTTATATTTTATTCATCGGCTAGTTTAGACAATAATTTTTGTCTTCAGCAAGTTTTGAATTAATTTATAAGTTCGTTGTTAATTAATAGAGATAAAAATGATTGCCCAAACTATTTACTGAATAAAATATAAGGCCTAAAATCAGTTGAACCTCGATCTTCATTTCCACTTCCTCCCAAAGTTTTACAAGAAATTATAATTTATAATACAAATAAAAGATGAGTCAAATCTCAAATTTAATTAAAAAACTAACAAAAAAAATTAACTATCATAAATTATAAAAAGTATGTTGATTTTTATTAAAGTGCACATGTAACTATAAAAATTATTGGATTACATCAAAAACTACTAACTAATGAAATGACGTCATAAGTGGGTTAGTTGTTATATGACGGTTATGCTGTTTGGCGGTAAACTACTACTGACATTCGTCATAAAATAAGTTGCCTACTTTTTTAAAACTGAAAAAGTAAATTTAAAAATTTAATGAGTTTATTAATTAGGTATAAGTCACTTTGTATAAATTAATAAAGTAAAGTTTCATTTCCAAAAAAATAATTTTGTAATATCTTTAACTTTAACCTACTTATTTTTGGAATTCTTTTCTTAAATTGCAGTACCTTAATTTTATTATAAAATACTAAAAAAGTTGCTTCCATTATTAATTTTTCATAATTAGTATTTAGTTTTGTAGTATATGATAAAAGCAATCCAATCAATCGTTTATGTTTATCAAATTTGTGAGCAATTCCTTACCTAAAAGTCTGTTGCGAGTATAAAAATTTTAAGGATTAATGAAAAAGTTATTAGGAAACTTTATATCTTAGACTTATTGGTATTTTTAAGGATTCATAAAATTTTATTTAGTCACTTCAGATAAGTTTCTATATTCAGTCAAGGAAAGAAATATTTTAATTGAATTAAAAATTTATTTATTTAATTTAAAAATCGATTTTTTAAAATTTCAAAATTTCAAAATATCGAAGTAAAAAGTATATATTTAATTTTTTAAATTCAAAAAGGTTATAAATAGGCAGATTATGGTCAAAATTAAATGTCTTTAATTTAAAACAAATAATGTAACCATGGAAATTGTCCATTACAACCCATATAACAAATTTAAATTTAAAGGCCTTTAAACTGAAATTATTTGACTAGACTCTGGGTAAAAAATCGTTAAAATTTGAAAGCAGAAATTTAGTTGTAGTAAGATTCATCAAAATGAATTTTCATCATTAAAACTTTTAGGATTTTTCTTAGGTCTTCGAATTTAGATTCTAAAATTAGTTAATTTTCATGTTATACAGGGTATTCCATAAATGGGGATCCTTCATAGATTCCCAGAAAAGGTATTTAAATAAATCCCGTTGACTAATTGACTGAGATATGAAGGGTCAAAATTTGGGTTTACATGAAAAAATAACACACACGAAATGTAACTATAGAGACCGTTCATTACAACCCATATAATAAACCTTACAAATGCCTTACAGATTTTTCTCGTAAGAACTTATAGATTCGTACAGAATTGCACTATTAAATGTACAGATCTTTAAACTTAAAGGATTTGACCAGAATCGGGAAATAAATCTACCCGGATTAAATAACATCTCAATCAAATAAAAATCATTTATTTTTGAAATTTCTTAAATAATAATAATAATCCAAAAAGAAGGATGAACAAGCTTTAAATGTGCCCTTTCGTTGTCAGCAAAAAGTAAACAATTATTTTACCGAAATATCGACAAAAAAGCAAAATTAAAAAATCTAGCACAAAGAAAAATTATTCAAAATATTGTTAGGATACGATCATGTAAAATATGTGACCTTCAAAATTGGAATAAATTTGAACTTCGAATATGTGTAAATCTATAATATGACTACCATAAGAAAAAAATAAGTTTGGTTCATTTCGGGTCAATCCGTTGGCGAAAAATAATATTCATTTGTTTTTACTGCATTGTACACAAAAAATTGTCTGTGTTATGTCAAAAAACTTTTTGGGTACCACCGAAAATAACGAAGTTATAGCCATATTTTAAAAATCGCATTTTTTTGTTTTTTCAAGATAACGTTGGAACGATGCGATATTCAAATTTTTTGTAAATAAATTATTGATAAACTACTTTGTCCATTTAACCGACTTTCTATCTCCAATAATAACAAAGATATCTATACAGTCCAACGTCAAATGGGACACACTGTATAAATGATTAAGGTATAAAAGTGAATGAAAGATAATTTTGAATTGTGTAAAATGTTTTTTTTTTTTATAAAAAGCTTAAGTTTTTTGTACATTTTATTTGGTAAGTTTTAAGAGGAAAATGATGTATTTTTAAGGAAAAGAAAAATGATGGTTGTAATGAAAATTTGTTGACGGTTGGGTAAAATTCAAATAGAGGTTTTGTATAAAGAGTTTGTTAGGAAACAATTTGGTATTAATGATAGGATGTGAAATAAAGTTGTTGTTATGGTAATTGGAAGATGGTGGTGTTGAGATAAAAATATTAAGGTAAGAAGGTTAAATCGGAATGATGTTCTTATAACCCCCATTATCCCTTAACGAGTTCACTAACTTTGACCCAGATATATACTTTGTAAAGAAACAGATAAAATCGTCTGGCCGTTTCCCTCCTTCATACCGAAATATAATATTTCCCCCCTCGTCGCCGCCGCAACACCCAAACACTTTCCTCGAAGCCGAAGCCGACGACACCGACGCCCAGCCCGAAACTTTCTTCAACCCTAATTCACCTTTCAAACTTTTCAAATCATTCCCAATTATACTAATTTAAGTAATTCTTCGTTATAATGATTAATTATTATAGTTTTAAGTTATGCATGATGATGAGAGTTATCGATTGGGAAAATAATTTTTAAAGTTGTTTTGGGAGGTCGTTTAGTGTTTTGAAGATGATGTATGTTGGAGCCGGTGTAAGGTGGCGGTGTATGAATAGCTAAGCAAGTGGCCGAGTGTCCGTAGCAGGATCGATAGAGTCCCGCGCCCCCTCGCGGCCTTCCTCACTCCCGTTCCTGTGTCCCTTAACATCGCAACCACCCTCTTCCTCCTCCTTTATACATTCAGCCAGGGCGGCCTTCTCCAACCCGCGCCACCCCCGCACGTTCAGAAGCGCGTTCCCCTCACCCCACGCCCGCACTTTACACTTCCCACAGGACTTTCACTCTCCGTCCGGACTTTCTCTGTTCCAGCGGTGTACGCTCAGGGGCGTGCGGTGCGGTACGCTACTGCCACTGCCTACTTCATCAATACATTCAAAACGCCAACACTTAATAATGCATAAAAAATTATACCTTTCCCAAATAATACTTATCAATTTTAAACAGCAACCCTAATTAAAATAATCCCCCTTAAGGAATAATCGTTTCCTTATAATCTTAGAAGCTACTATTAATTTTGTAGTAATATTAAGATTTTGAGTGTTGCAATTTTTGCAAGGATTTTTGGGATATGTAAAGTAGGAGACGAGTCGACACTGGGCGGAATGACCAGCGGCCGCTTTAGAAGTGAGGACGCGGGGCGGCGCGGGTGATGCCGTGGGGTGCAGAGCAGAGATGGGGGGTTGTAAACTTTCGCTTCTCAAAGATCAATACCTCCACTAGTCCAGCTCGGTTTACTTGGACTTGACACCGCGCTACATCACCGGATTAGATATTCCGGACTCTGCTCTGCGTGCCTCTCGCTCCTGCTCCCGCTCCCGCTCCACACCTCCAACCACTCTCCATCCTGCTTATATCTACTAATAATAGCACACCAAGCAAAGAACGAAACCATTTTCCAACATCCAACATCCAACACCGAAAACTCTATTATACCTACTTTTTTTTTAAATTTCTCTTACGGATTTCAGACTTTATTCAAATATCATCCCGTTTCAGCGAGCAAAATCAGATATATTGATGCTCAAATACAGCACCACATTCCATGTATTCCTATATTAATTAAGAAAAACTACCTACGTCATAAATCTACACAAAATATATACAGTAATAACTGATTTTTCAACGACCCAAGGAAAAGATTGATTGCATCCTAAAATATCCTTACAAGTATTAGTATAATCTCCGTTATTTCCACTTATTACTACTGACCACTATCGCAGTTTTATTTTTCTTTCCTTTTTTTCCCATCATTTGTTACTTATCTTCTTACCATTGTTGTTCTTTATTATAAATTATTAGATAATGAATACATTTTTTCTATATTTACTACTACCACTAATATTTTGTTTTATTTTCCTACACACAAAACTCGACCAACTTTCTTCCTAAACAATAAACATTTTTTTCAAAGAATCATACAACATATCGCACATTTGCGACAAGTGTCACAATTGAAAAAAATGCATTTCCAGAAAATACCACTTGAAATATTTTGGGCATGTAAAATGCTTTTTAAATTTATAAATGTATTGTTTGTTAAGGAATAAATAAATATGACTATACACAGGAACGTCCATAACATTCAGGGCCGTAGCCAGGCAATGCCTGCTCAGGAAAACAAAATGTCCTCCCTGAAAAATTTTCGACTGTTAAAAGCTTTTCAGGTACAGGAGACTGTGATATTTTAAAAACCTAAAAATTTTAAAAATATAAAAACCCATTTTTAACTAACCTACACTATGTATGTATACAGGGTGTCCCAATTTAAGTTGCATTACATGGGTAACTTTGTTATTAATAAAGTTACAAATTCGGTTAAATAGGCAATGTTTTTCAGTTTCTTATAATTATCCAGAGGTGAAATTTTGTTTCTGAAGCGGATTCTAAAACTCGCCAAAACATCATCAATCAAGCGAAGAGAACAATGTACATAATGACGAATTGGCGGAAAATTATGACGTTTTCGCGAATTCACAAAACTTGCCAACAAACAAAATCCGGTCTCAGATGTTTTTTAAAAATATTAAAAATTCCGAGCCATCCCGAAGATAAACGGAAAAAACCGAAAATTACAATTTTTGAAAAAGTTGATTATTTCATTAACTAAAAAAGTTACAAAAAATATTTCGCTTAAAAGTTATTTGTTTCATAATGATGACGAATGTAAATATGTTTATCACCAAATCGGTTTTCAAGATATCAATAACAACTTTATTATTTTAAATGCACGCCATATTGATTTTTTCAACAGTTTAATTGCAATTTTTTTTTCTGATTAAAACGATGTATTACTCTATGTTTGAAGTAATACGGAATATTTAATATAGTTTGAATTAAATTATGTAAGCTATTGGGAATTTTTAAATTCCGCTCGCCCTCTGGTAGCAAAATATTATATGAACTTCGATATTCGGTACTTACGTTTTTAATTTAACGCATTGGTACATGTCTTTTGAAATTTACTGAAGCTTTAAATGACAAATCTGTTTGTGTTTTGTTGAATACGTATTTATAAGGTACAAGAATGCATTTTAAACACAATTTTTGACAATGAGAAGTACCGAATATCCTCCATTTATAGCGCCATCTATACGTAGTTAAAATTCCCAATGACTTTTTGACAGGACTTCTAAAGTGACAGCTTGAATCATCATTTCTTTAAAGAAGATCTGTCAAAAAGTTATGGCTTACTTAAATTAATTGTAATAATGTCAAATATTTCATAGTCTGTTACTTCAAACATGTTTTGTAATGCATTAAAAGCCTAAAGAAAAATGCAATTTATTTGTGGAAAAATTTGGAATTTTCGATCTTTAATCTAATATGAGCCCATTTAAAATAAGAAAGTTGCTATTGATATCTTGAAAACCGTGTTTGTTATGTTTGTAAAAAACATATTTAGATTAGTCTTTACCAAACTTTCATCCGAAACATTTTTTTGTAACTTTTTTAGTTAATGACATAATCGACTTTTTCAAAAATTGTATTTGAGACACCTTGGTTATACAGGGTGTCCCGGATGACCTTTTTATTTCGAGAACTCATTGTCGTATATTGATGATAAAATTAATTAATTTTAAATGTACTACAAAAGTGACCCTAAGGAATCTTTTGGTATATTTCGTAATTTCCAAAACAAACCGGAAGTAACCGAAAGCGGAAGCAACTTTAAAATTTTAAATAGCAACCTAAGTCGAGTATAATATTGTTGGATAGGTCTTTAAAAAAAAAACAACTTATATCAAAATATTTTTTAATATCTTGCATAAATAACAAATTAGACGAAAAAAAAATATGCAAATAATTGACAAGTGGTATCTTAAATTATGGAAAAAATAAAACATTACCATCATCCGCAAAATCTTTTAAATGGAAACTCCTTTTTTCGCTTCATACTCGTTAAAAATATTCTACTTTTTTTAAATTTCTTTGATTGCTATTTAAAGGGAAATACATAACCTAAAGAAAATTGATTATTTTTAACGAACGAAAAAATAATATGTTTCCATTTAAAAGATGATAGTTTCCTCTGCCCACGCCCATTGAGAATGATGGTCGCGTTTTAATTTTTCCAAAATTTAAGAAACAATTTGTCACTTGTTTGCATTTATTTCGAATGATATATTTTTTATATTTTGAAGTTATATTTTTTTTTATTTTGAAGTTATTTTTAATAAATAAAAATGCCCGCCTAAAGATTCTTTATGCCCGCCCTAACATTTGGTTCTGGCTACGGCCCTGATAACATTTGAAACCTTTGGTAAGTAGCGACACCAGTTTCCCGATGTATACGTTACAGTGAAAGTGAATAATCGGTGATTATTAACTATCACTAGTGAATGCAAACATTCACTAAATAGTCAATGAAAGTGGAAAAAAGCATGTTTAAATCACTTATACTAGTGAATGTAAACAATCACTGAATGTGGTTAGTGAAAGTAAAGCAGGGAACTACAATTTAGACATTCCTTACCCTGAAAATAGTTATTTATATAACGAGAGTGTAAAATGAAGTTTTATGACATGAAGTAAGAGTAATCTTAAATCTTAAATAATTAACAATATTTACTGTTTGTTTATTGTTTATTTGGAACAGGATATTGATGAAAATGAAGAGGGTAACAGTGTTGCCAGGTTAGGATAATTTAAGAGCAGTAACGAGTAGCTAAAAATTAATGAATAAACGAAAGCAGCATTTTTTTGTGTTGGTTATTTACGCATGGTATATAATCAACATGAACAGTCATGATGATTATACAGGATATACCATTCTATGGGTATTGGGTATCTTTGTTATTATTGGAGATAGAAAGTCGGTTAAATGGACAAAGTAGTAGAGATTTTTTTGAATATTAATAATTTATTTACAAAAAATTTGAATATCGCATCGTTCCAACGCTATTTTGAAAAAACAAGAAAATGCGATTCTCAAAATATGACTATAACTTCTTTATTTTCTGTGGTACCAAAAAAGTTTTTTGAAATAATAGACAGTTTTTTTGTGTACAATGCAGTAAAACAAATGAATATTTTTTTTCGCCACCCGATTGATCAGAAATGAACCAAACTATTTTTTTCTTATGGCGGCCATTTTGGATTTTTCCGCTTCATCGAAAAATACATGTTTCATCGCCAAAGTTTATCATCACCAATATCGTTTTATCGACATTTAAAATATTGTAGAATGTTTAGGAAAATGCAAAAACGATAAATGACTAATATACTTTTTTTAAATTATTCACATTTTATTGAATTATTCATATTTTCCCAAATATACTAAAGAATAAAGAATATTAAGCAACAATAAAACAAATCTTGTAAATAAGATCTGCCGTAATTTTATATTTTATTCTTTATAACGTTTTAAAATAATATTAAAATATTTTTTATAGTCTCTCTTTGGAGAGATTTAATCAAGTATATTTTACACCAGTGAAAATGATTAACGTATCTACTACTTTTAAACGTCAATGTTGATGAAAAGGTAGTGTCGACGAAATGTTAATGTCGATGAAACGTGCGTGTCGATGTATTGCTCATGTCGATGAAACGTCTGTGTTGATAAAACAGTCGTGTCGATGAAATGGATTGTCAATGAAATTGCATTCGATCAGAGCCGGATTACTATGAAAGCTAATGAGGCAATAGCCTCAGGCCCTCCAAAAATTTGGCTCTTCAAAAATTCAGATAATGCTTGAGTAGAATTTCCATTTCAATTCCAAAGTATATCCGATTGTGACCGATTTACGTCGAAAATGTACGAACACTAGCTACAGCCTGTCAAGCATTATAGAAGGCTGTACTTTATTAACATTTGAAGAAACTAACTTCATCAGACTCTAATAAAACTTCTACATCGTCTTCGTCTTCTGATAAGCTAGAGCAGACAATTTTTTACTTATCTATATTTCCGTTTTCCCTTTTAGATTTTTTAGCTTTGAGTTTTTGTTTTTCGAACTGTTACACCACTTGTTGATGGCTGTTGTTATGCTACCTCTGATAAATCCTTAACAGTTATACTTTTTCCTGAATGTACTTAGATGTTCTACTTTTACTTTGGTCCTCCAATTTGTAGATATTTGGCTAGTTTCTTTTCAGGAGTCTCCGATAGTCATGATGAACAATTTTATTTTCGGGCAGGTTGTCTAGTAACTTTTGTTTATTTAAAGGATGTATTCCTTTTCAAACCCGGCAACCAAATTATTCTTGAGGATTAACAATGTTGGAAGCACATCTTTAGAAATATTTGCATATTTGCTCTTTTGTTGGGCCAAAGAATGTCACATCTAACGTTTGTGTAAGATGAGTGCTGTTTGGTCGGAGACACACAAAATTTTCATTATAGTTTCACACAGCTCTAAAATGTAGATACTTATGTGGGAAAATAGATTGTCTCCTATTAGGACAATTAGGCCAGTAAATTTCCTAACATGACGTAGAAAATGAAATCCTAACAAATATTGGAAACATAACGCGTGAAACCATACGTTTTCTAACCGGTTGTAGCGAGCACCATTAGGGCCATTTTCAGCCCAAGTTGAACATATATTCTCAGCCCTGTACACAACATATGATGGAATAATATAACTACTAAACTATCCACAACATATTAGCGAAGTAGGTAGAAGCCTGCTAGAGTTACATATATTATCAACATATTCAGTGGCTCTTATTTCGGTTTAATCGAAATAATCTTAATTCCATATATGTATGTGTTGCGGGAATTCCTTGTATGTATAGTTTTTAGAGTCTATGTACTTTTCAATACTGCATTCATTTCTGCCCTTACCTTTTTTTATGTTTTTACTCATTCGAAATGACAAATTTTCATGTCTCCTTAAAAAATATTTTGTCCACCCATAGGTTATGGTTTAGCTCAAACTGGGGGACAACTGTCCAATTTTTTCATCTGGATAAGCTTTTTACTGAAACTCGGAAATCTAACTCAACTAGTGAAATACCATAGTCACACAAATGTTTTTCTTCCTCTGTGAAGATCCTTACCCGTCCAGATTTATTGGTGTGTGCACCATTTTTAAAGGCTTTCTTGGAGGTTTTTAGAAACATAATTTGCGTAGGACCTGGATCCATGTTGTTTTTGGGCTTCCTCAATATTATAATCTGAAAATAAGAGGGAAGACCATTACACAATTTAGCAAGCATTTACAACATTATTTTTATTACCGGTACCTAGGTTTAATTATAATTTTTTTGGTTGACTAGTAGAAAAAATATGTTGGTGTAAGTTGGTTTGTAACAAAACATTCACAATAAATAATGGTAAAGCTCTTGGCATTGGAGTGAAGTCATAGCTGTTACCTGTCGTCTACCACAAGGACCAAGTCGATAGCTTTATTTGGTAACTAACAGTAGATCAAACTATCTTTTTCCAAAAGTTGATCCAAAGTTACCCAATAACGTACTGGAGAGCTCTTGCGCCATTTTTGAGACACTGTATATATTAATAAAAGAAAAATTGGAATTATTTATTTCGGTCTTTATTTTTTATTAGCCTTAGGACATCATCGCCCTTAATCCGGCTCTGCATTCGATATGCATTCGATGAAAAGGTTATGTCGATGAAAGTATATTGTCGATGAAACAGTGTATAAAAAATGTGATCTAGTCATTTTTATGACAAAAATGGATAAGAGGAAAGTTGTATGTAATAGCAGAATTTCCCAATACAACGAAGCGTTAAAACTCGATATACTCGTACAACCCGTAAGAGGATATAGAAGGTTGACAAATTATATCTAGAGTTCATGTTTTTAACACTATTACAGCTATCTTTTGAAATACCTGGAGAGGTATCTTATTCGTGAACCATTGGAATAATTTATGACTAGTTTTTTTGTGGTTTTGCAAGATGTGGGTAATAAAAAAGATGTAGTGTTAGTTGGTGGAGATTTGTTAAGTAGTTTAAAATGTTAGTTGTGGGTTATTTTAGGTAAATGTATTTTACGTAGCTGATACATCACGTTGGAATTTTTTGGGCGATCGCTTAGCGTAAATATCGAATATCTTTAAATAGGAGCGGATATCAGTTACGTAAGTAGTACAGCGGAAAGGATGGTCCTGTGTGAGGGGGGTTAGAAAGCGCAAGAGAGAAATGAGAAAGGGGTTAGTGGGTGGGTTTGCGGTGCGGTGCGGTGCGGTGTGGTGCGGTGTGGCGCGGCCGAGAAGCTCCACTTTATCCGCAAGAGGGCATTGTTCCTGTTCAGGGCTTAAAGCCGCCCCCGCGCGTCATTACGAAGCCTTCAATATTTAAACCGACGATTTAAAATTTCAGGTGACTGTCAGTTGGTGGAACTGACATCGCACTGTCGCGCATTTTCGCCCCTTGTACAGAAAAAAATAATTACAACTGGCCTGAATAAATAACCGCAGCGCTAATGGTGCTAAAAGGACGGCTCGAATATATCTTCATTACGTATTTATCAATATTTCGCTAACGACACTCGAATTCCATTTGATTGGAAAAATTTAATTTTCCCTGCCTTTTGCCTTTCTCTCCAATGACCAAATGGGTTTTAACTTTTATTTTTTTATTCCATTTATCCCCAACAAAAATAAAACTTTTCATATTACTTTTTAATAAGTCATTTTTTATTAAATTTATCAATTTTTCTATTATTTTAATTATTTTTCTTTTATTATTTATATGAAAATAAAAAATTGATATTTTCCTATGTTATAAAGGTCCTAAAAGAAGTTTTATGCAACATAAACCATTTTAATTTCACTTTCATTGGGTGTTTCATTTGAAATAAGCATGTTAATGTCGTTTCCGGAAAAACGAAAGTATAATTGAAGTAAATTTTAATACACCAAACTAACGAAAATTACACATGAGGAGCAGACTTTCTAAAGATATTAAGTACATTTTTTATTTTTTAGTTATACATATCCTTAGGTCACTAATAAACTTTATAACCTTATAAGCATCGTAATATTATATTTATTTTTTTGAAAATTTTTAATCTATTCTATATTTACTTATTTTATATTTTATTTTTTTTATTTCATATTTTTATAGAAAATTTATTTTGTCTACATTTTTAATTAAACGAAAATGCAACATTTTTTAGCGTTTTAGGGGTGGTTCTATTTTCGAGGTTGCGGCGGAGGATGAAATTTTGCAAAAGTTTAATGTCAATATTTTATTTTATTTTTGTAAATTAAACTTGATTTAAAATTGTGTATGTCGCGTTCGAATCACGGTTAAAGCAATTTCTTAATTTCGTCCCCATCTTGAAATTGCCCGAAATTGGCATTTTTCGTAGCCCTATTTCAAGATTGATTCTAGAATTTCTTTTTCGATATTTTGCACGAATGAGCTTTGCTTTGTGGCAAAATAATAAAATTTGTTAATTTATTTTCTCACATGTATTTCTGTTTGTGTAAATTTATTACAATGTAAAAAACACTTGTTTATAACATTTTTAAACATTTCACCATTACTAAAGGTAAAGGTGAATGATTCAACTGACAACTTTTCAAAATGTTAATGGTAAGACCTTCCCATAATTTACTATGTTAAGTTTAACCATTGTAAAAAAATTTTTTAGTGCCTGAGGATGCCCTTATGAAGGTGAAACTAGTTGCACGATAATAAATATATTGAAAAGTTGGGAGTTGAATCATTCACCTTTACCTTTAGTAATTACTCTCCCAAATCATCGTCAAGTTCTCATCTTATTTCACCATTAGCCTCTCGCAAGGGAACGATGAGTTGTGTTGTACACGGTCTTCAAAAATGATTGATATTGTTGACATTTCATGATAGGAAACTTAAGTTTCCTACAGTTGGCTACAGTTGGCTACACTGAAATGAATACGTTGAGCTCCGGTGAAAAATCCATCGCCAATATTTTAACTACACTAATCTTAGGTTTGAAAAAAAAACTTTTTTTTATAAAATTAGCAACACCCTGAGAAATAACTGGAAAAAATACTCGAGGAAAAATTGCCGAGAGACGTTTTGGCTAAAGTGACAGATCAGATTTAAATTTGAATCAAATTTAACAGGTACACCAACTTAGCAAGTTCAAAATCACTATGGAGTATATTTGGTTGCATAGTTGCGGTATCAATCTTATTTGAATTCAGTGTATGTAAAATACACATTGATGAGATGTATTTTAAAGCCGTTGTTATCTCGATGGTTGTCTAGAGGATCCTGTTGGCTCTCGATGTCAGATGGCAGTTGTACCTGCACCCTCTCAGGACTGGATAATGTGTGCTAGTACTGTTTCCATTAACAAACATATTTTGTAGAAAGTCTTGCCAAATGGACCATTTGCGTTTTATAAGCTTTGAGTAGTGGTATTCCTTTGAGAGTGGTGTCTCTAGCTTGTTGTGCATCTACGAACCAAAAGGCTCCATCTTCCATCTATTGCTTCGTATCCAAATTCTTCTATTCTTCATTTTGCTTTCAACGCTGACTTATGTTTGCACATCAGTTTTGGTCTCAGTTACTTCATCTAGTTTGTCTTCAACTGGTACTTCAAACTTACTTTCGGATTTTATTTCAGATTTTATTTTAATTTGGACTGGATTTCTGTTGGTATTTTAGGTCCGATTTCTAATTATTCTAATCCGAGTTGGGTTCTAGAACTTCTTCGTGCTTTAATGCGACTTTGTCCACTTCTCTTGACAATTCTTCGGCTTTAGCTTTAATTTCTTGCTTAGGTGTGGTGGCCTCTTCTGTTTTTTGCCCGATTTACGATCTTCTACTTTCGCTTCCATGCCTCTGCTACTGCAGCTTATCAGAACCAATGTTTTGTGATGCGATCTTGGGGTTTCTGAGACCATCCAATTTAATTCTTTATTTTGGGTTGGAGCTCCATTACCTTGCTTGGTACATTGATTTGTTCTATAGTTCGTTTTCTTACAAGTTTCCTTTAAAATTATTTAAGGTTATGATTTCTTTGTACCTTTCAGGGAACACTGCCCACTGTTTTCGTACCTTGCTTGTCAGGTGTTTATGTCGATGCTCCAAGTTGTCGAAAATGTTTTCGCAATGTTGGTATTTTGATTATTTATAGTTTGATAGCGCCTGCCTCAATTCGTGCTGGAGCATTTACGATCCTTGTAAACACATTATTTTCCACTTCATGAAATTCTGTGAAATATTTGTCAGTATAATTCACTTCATATATTATGATCTCTTCAAATGCACCGAACTCTTTTTTCTAGCTTTGCAATAAGAAATTTTTGTTTTCGGATGTTGTCTTCTCTGATTCCCATGTCTTTTAATTGCTAACAGGACTTGTACAACCTTTTCATCTTGATTTCCTGACTTATTGTTGGAGCAATTGATCAACGTCTTATTGTACAGCCAATTGGTTCATCTCCATAGTTCTGACTAAAGAAAATCATCCGGTTCGTAGGACCATGAATATAGCCATCAAGACGGTGTCTAGAATTGCATGAGATTATGACCCAATGGAGATGAGAGCTACTTGATGCTTGGATATGTGCTGGAGCCCGGTAGCGATGTGTTTGAATAGACTACTTGGCGCTTAGGCTTATTTCATGCTTGACCCAAATAGTCATTAGGCTTGTGTTCAAGATCATATTTAGGGGTGGCTGAAGGTGCAAAAGCGCTTCACCCTCCAAGATCATATAGATCGAAATAGAGCGAAAATAATAAGTAAATGCATAAAAATTCAGTTTTTGACACTGATTATTTTTTTAAATTAATAGAGTTTTCTGTAAAGTTCTAATGCCTTACAAAATGGTACCTTTATGAGTCTTATTCCCGTTTTCACCAATGATTAATAAAATTTAGGCATTGCTCATAGCTAAGTATTTTTTGATTAAATTGCTAGATATTTTTTTTAATTAAATTATTAAAACTACCTAGCAACTAACGCTATAAGCCAGGTTTACATTCGTCGAGTAATCGGGCGAGTAAGAGGGCGAGTTCAAAAACCGAGATATACTCGACCAAAATAAATAGTAGGTTGAGTAAAAAACGCCCTTTTTATTCGCCCTACTGTTTATATTACTCGCATATATCTCGGTTTTTGAACTCGCCCACTTACTCGCCCGTTTACTCGACCTATGAAAACCAGGCTTATAAGCAATGCCCAAGTTTAAGGAAGTTGGAGAAAACGGGCTTTAGTGTACAAACACAAACAAAGCAGGTTACTCGCTTTAGCCGCTTTCAGATTACCGGTGCCGATAACACGCGCATGCCTGAGTCAGTCCACATCAAAGCGTGTAAGGATAAAAACACAAACATAACAGGTATGCCCATAGCGGACTGACTCAGGCATGCGCGTGTAATCGGCGCCGGCAATCTAAAAGCGTGCAAAAGAGGGTGACCTGCTTTGTTTATGTTTGTACACATATTTCAATAAGTACGTGCAAAAATATCAAGAAAAAAAGTTGATTCTCATTTATTTTTTGAAAAAATATTTTGTACCATTAAAATAATTACATATGTGATAATGATCTTGAATAATTTTGATTGGAGACATTTTCCATTAGGTTCTCTTTAGCATTGAAATCTCATCTACTTTCTACGATATTATTCTGATAACTTCTTTTTGGTATACACTGTATTAGAAAAAAAGTATGGTTAGGTTAACTCAACCTGGGGGTTTTCAAAAAATATTGGGACCTCGAAAAAATGCAATTCCAAGTTTTCATTCATAGACACATGGATTATTTTGAGTTTGTTGCGATACTGATTTTGCTGTTTATGGGTAAAAAACTATGTACAAAGAGATCAAACATGACCCACATTTTAGCATTTAAAAATAATGCATATGAAGCTACTATCATACGATAAAACCATAGGTACTAAAAATTTGAAAATGTTGTGAAAATATGTGCTGGCAAATGCCATTCGCCCTCCCATCCTTGATTTTCCCGTTTGGTGCAAGACTTTTGGGACACTCTGTATAGTATTTTTTACATCCGTTCATACTATTTAATAACTATTTGTAATATTATTTTAAGGATTTTTTTTGTAAATAGTTTTTTTAAAAGTAACACCCTGTATAGAGTGAGTTCTCGGTGTGAAGATGTATAAGATGTAAAGAAATTGAAACATAACAGGGCCGAAGGGCGAAATCGGCACACATAAAGTGGTTATGAATATATAAACATCCCGGACGTCCAGCTAGATGACATGTATATGCACGTAAGTCTGTACGCATAAAATATACATCGGGAGGCGGCATAAGACGCCTCTTGAAAAAACAAGCGCACATCACACACGTCCATCGACTATCCACCATCCGCCCTATTCCCAAAAGCGCAACGCTGCTTATCAAGCGTCGGACCGTCCTGCGAATTCAATTTCAATACGAGCTCTCAATCATGCATGCGGGACGAGGGGGGCGAGGGGACCGAGCGGACATCAAAGTCCCCAAGACGTGTACAGGCCGTCCCCCTTTGCGTCGCCCGGCTCCTTCGCCAAAATCTCGCCAGGACTCCCTTGAATACGCCCCGGGATAAGGCCCTCATGATTGACTGCCCGCACTTGATTTATGTAGAGTAGCTTTATACTGGGCGATACGCAAGCCCTTTAATTAAATATCTTGTATTGATTGAGCTACAGTATTATTATCGGGTTGCGGGCCTGCTTAGTTAGTATAACAGACACGTTGCGTGTTTTCAAGCGCGCGCTTATTTCCGCATTTCTGCAGGAAACTATTACCGTCCATCAAATTTGATACATACATTAATACAAAATTATGCAGCAAATTTTTTTATCCTTAACAATTTTACATGATTTATATTTTTAAAACAGTTACCCAACATCAATAACTCCTTTAAACACGTTAAAATATAATTTTTCCTAAAAATACTACATGATTTATGAAGTCAGCTATATTCTTATACAGTTATACAGAGGGATTTTAATAAGTGATATGTCAAATTAAATGGTTTGAAGAATACTACTATCAGATAATAAAAGATTAATTTTATTTTTGAAAACATCACAGGTATACTAACAATTTTTTTTAAATAATTTTTTTTTATTATTAATTTTTTTAAATTTATTATTAATAAATTAAAAAATAAAAAACTGAAAACTCAAAAACTCAAAAACTCAAAAACTCAAAAACAAAACAAAAACAAATGAATAAAAATTTAAAAAAAATAAGAAAAAAAAAATTACAAAAATTAATTTGAAAAAAAATATTGGTATAATTGGTTTAGAATATTTTTGTTAATGATTTTTCTTAATCGAAAAAAATATGTTGCCATTTGAAAAAAATAAGTTGCCTCCTCCTCCTCTAATGTTTTTAAAAATAAAATTAATGTATTATTATATGATAGTAGTATTCTTCAAACCATTTAATTTGACATATTACTTATTAAAATCGGAATAACGAAGCTACATCGTTGGCCATTTTTTTTTGCACCCCTCGGTATACGTAAATATTATAAAAATTCCTATTACCCAATTAATTAAGAAATTATTAAAATACTTAATTAAAATTTGTTTATTTCGTGACGTTTAATAAAGTTGTTTACTTGTTTTGAAGAAAATTGCTAATTACAGGTGTTTTAATTCAAATGAAGCTAGTAGTTAATTCGCTTTTGTTGCGCGCGAATCGATAGAAAATTACCGCAAGTCAAAAATACTAATTGTGTTTAAAGGGGTACCATTCCGTGTCTTATTACTGCATTAAATATAGGAGCCATCTCGCGTTCCAGAATGATTTACGCCTGCTAAAATATAGAGCGGACGCACGTGATGGCCGTTATCAAATTAGGGCCGTGCGTTTCGAAGGTAATTAGAAATTATTTACTTAAAAGCCGCGATTTGTGCAGGGAAACGCAACAACTGTTTGCTACGAACAAAAGAACGCGATTGTTGAAATATGAAGGAGGTTTTATGATTGCGATAAATATCGCTTTTTACGGCGTGACGCGACCGAAAAGCGCCATCTATCGTGTCATCGGGATGGCGCATTAACACGAAAAACGGGGCATATAAATATGAAAGCTTTATGGTTAAACTCAAGAGATTTACTACTTAAATATACAAAAAATATGCACCACTGCACTTAAATCAAAACACTCAATGTGTTCCATATAAATTTACACTACTTACTCTCCTTTTTATTGCTTCGATTACTTCAGTTTTTTCATAATACTGAAGCCCCAAAACAACAGAAACTATATTATTGAATACAGGGTGTCCCGTAACAACGTGAACAGAACGTGTTTATCACTTCTATGATTTCTATTGTTATACATTAGTACAGTAAAATTAGCACAAAAACAGCCTGAATAAGGAAAAAATTGCGGACTTAATGAAACTCGTCTTATTTGTAGCTTAAATCATGTACATTTAGGATCTAAAGAGTCCCGAGTTGTGGGGTACCCGCTTCTGGAGTTATGGGGGTGGAAAATGTTTTTTTGCAAATATCTTGGTTTCTATCAATCCTACGATAAAAGTATTTATTATCAATCTTATAGAGCATAAAATTTCCTACAACTTTTGTTCGAAATTTTTTTTTGTAAGGTCAACTTAATTGTCCTATACATAGAGATTTTGCTAAATTTTGCTACATTTTCAGTCATAACTCGATAACGAAAAGACATAGCGAAGTGATTTTTTTTTTGACGTAAAGCGGACCTTAAAAGCTTTCAAAGAAGGTGTATTAGATGGCGAAAATTGCGACTTTTTTAAATGAATGGGACATTAAAAAAATTATTTTTTCGTTATTTTTACGAAATTAAAAAAACCCTATGTGTGGGCGATTTTGGTTCTAGGAATAGATTTAGCAGAGTTTAAAAAAATTAAAATCCGTTAAAAAATGGTCGGACGGGAGCCGTCCACAATTAAATTCAAAAATTCAGGTTTATTTTCCCAACCCCTTCGAGTATAAAAACAAACAAACTGTCCGATCGCGTTTGTGGATTTTTTGAACATTTTACGTTCGATTTTTTTTCTGAAGCAAAGGAAGAAAATTTAGGGGAATCGATTTTTTTGATTATAAATATTAATGAAATAAGCAAAATAAAAAATATCGCACCATAATATTCAACCCCTATCAAAAGTTACGAATTTTTAAAGTACGCGTCGAAAAAGTAAAAAATAACGAAATGCAAATTTAAAGGCCTCAATTCAATATAATAATAGAAGATATCAAAAAAGGGGCTCAGATGGCTATAATAACGGGTATCTACTTTTTAAAATCCGCAATTTTTTGCACCCTTTGGCCGCACGAAAAAACGCTAAATTTGTACACTTCGCGTCTCGGCGCCGAGGCGCCACACGATTGCGCCTGGAGACTTAAAAATGGCCTCGGTCTATTCTCAGGATGTGCGAATAAAAGGAGCCAAATTTCGTCGATTTTCTTAAAGACCGGGCGGGTCTGCGATATTTTAAAGTTGACGCCGGCGAAAACCGGAAAAAAAATAACAATAATCGGAATTTGGAAAAATTTTTCAGAGTGTTAGAGTGCGTTGAAAAATTTAAAATTTAAACTTTGCTTAGAATCTACATCCCTCTTCACGATGTAACCGGAATTTTTAAAATCTGACGAAAAAGCTACCCATTTCGAGTCTCCGCGCAGAAAACGTCCAAATTCGGGGTAACGTCCATTACAAGTTAGCTCATTAGCAGATATAAGTGGCAAGTAAAAAACATGTATTTTATGGGAATGTCAAGCGTGCGTCTAGTCTATGTATAACAACAGAAAACATAGACATCTTTGGTTTATCATCTCAAATTAGGATGACAAATTGTTTCCCTGTAAACTTACACCTAGTTAAAGTTCACTTTTCCAAAAATAAAAATCCACATAACTTTTCTTCCTATGAAGCTATCACTATAAAAACCCCCATGGGGAGGCTAATTTTTAGTGCTTTATGATATAGTATTGTAGTTTTGTAATTTCTGTTGTCACTGTTTTTTGCAGTTTAATCTTAATCTCTGTTTTTCTTATAAAATAAATAATTTACAATCGCTTGTATTTTAAAGTTTTTTTCGTTTTTTCGGATTTACTAAAAATACAAAATCTGTCCTGCTTAAATTATATTTATCTTCAGGGTTCAATATCCAAATTTTTTATTTTATGTCACTTTATTTTCATTTTTATATTTTAATTTGATTTCCCATGATTGGGTTTAATTTTTAAATTCGGACCGTCATATAGTTTTTTTACAATATCATAATTATGTTTATTATGCACATTCTAATTTGCTTGATAATGAAACTTCACCGATCGCAATCTTCAGAAACTATTGTAATGGTGTCGTTACAATTATTTCATTCAAAATTACAAGAATGAAGTTTATTTCTTATTTTCCTCTTCGACATTTATTACAAGCATCTGTGCCAATAATCAATATTTCACTATCCAAATTTTATCAACTTCAAAGCTAACTTCAATGGAGAAATTCCTCTAACAGGGAAACATGAGATGGTTAAACTTAGACCTAAGATTATTTCACAGCGAATTTGAGTTTATAGATTTAGAGCTGTGACCTTATACAAATTTTTGTCAACAACTTACATCCAATTCATTGGGACTTGAACCATTGGACAGAAGTCACAATTTTTAGTAATTTAAAAACCAAACTCGATAACAAGCATCTGCGTCCTACAAAATTTTCTTTTAATATCCAGCTGCATTTCGCCCTAATTACCCTAATTAATACTGAAAACCAATTTCTGTCTTATTTCTTAGCGGTTACCAACAATTCTAAAATTTTAGTTTCCTTAAAATTGCATGGCCCCTAAATTTAGGAATAATTGATATTACGAGCTGATGTCATTGAATTCTTGAAATTTTACTGGAAGCTGGATGAACTTTTTCATCAGATTGTGAGAGGGTTTTTTTTAAATAAACCATAAAAACTAGAAATATTAGTAAAAAACGGAAAAATTTTGACATTTAAAAACTTTGGTTCAAACCCCCTTAAACTGTAAGAGATGGAGACCAACTTGAAGAAAACAAGTTTTAAGATTAAGTTAGATTAGTTAGGTTCTAAGTAATAAAATTAGTAAGTCTTTAAAATAATCAAATATTAGGAATCCTCTAAATAATTCATGTATACGAGTAGAAATAAGAAATATAATATGTTGATTCTGTGCAAATCTATAAACTCTTACAGTAAATATCTGCAAGGAAACTATGGAAAAAATCCATTACAACCCATCATATATGTATAACAAATCTTACAGATTTTTCCTGTAAGGATTTAGAGAATAATTTTGTTTGATCATTGTTTTCGATTGTTTAAAATTCTTACTTTACTTCTATTTTTCCCCTTCTTTCGTAATAAAGTTCTATATATCCACTTCAACCATCAATCTTACTCTACAGAAAAACAAAATATTATGTTCTGAGCAGTGTAAATGTTATTCGAAAAAAACCGTAATTTTTGTTTTGAAGAATTTTAAATTCGGTTTTTTGAAAGTTATTTCATATACTCCTTCTGTCCCAAATTATGGTATACATTTTTTCATAATAAATATGGAAGATATAATTAATGAAAATATTGTTGTGTGTAGTGTGTATAAGAAGAGACAGAATAACTAAAAAAATAACTTGTGGTTACAAGTTATTTTTTTAGTTATTAGATTAATGGCTATCAGCGTATTGGAATTTTTCAGTTCTTACTACAACATAAAGTAGAGAACAAATTTTTGTTAAAATGCTTTTGCCATAACTTGCAATTTAGTTTAAAAGTATATTAAAAAATGAGTTTCATAAGTCGCAAATTGTAGCACGCGTTCAATTTTAAAATACGAGTCGCGTAGCTACGAGTATTTTAATGAACAAGTGCTACTATCGACTTATGAAACGAGTTTTTTATACTATTTTTTCTATTTTACGCCTTTTTATCTATTTAAAATAAAATATTAAAGTTATCAATCTTAGTAAATTTTTTGGTAGTTGGCAACTCTAATGTCAAGTTATTCAAATCATCAAATAACCTGTAAATCGCCACTTTAAAACCAATAAAATTCACCGCTGTCAGTGCGTTACTAGCGACTAGTAACGAACCAAAATAGAAAAAAATAATTATAATTATTGTTAAGTTAAAAGTGAGTTTAAATGAAATTTATGAAAAAACATGAATTCCTGTATTGTGTATACCATAATTTGGGACAAAATAAAAATGGAAATGTATATCATAATTTGGGGCCGAGGGAATATGTGTCTACATCGATTTTTTTTAAACTTACTTATTTGGTTTTATTTTTTTAGAAAATATACAAGTATGTACAAGTTTTTCAAAAATATTTTCTAAAAATTGATTTTTTAGAATTTTCCAAAAAGAATCCCTAAACCTTTGAAAAGTATTAAATCGATATATTAAAAGGTATATTATTGCTTCATGGCCATAGAATATATTATGCATAATTCGGTACTACGAACTTTGATACAGTCATATTCGTTTCAATATTTAAATCACTTTTTTTAAAGTAAATTTTAATGAAAGGAAATTTCAGATTATTTGAAAAGTAGGTTTTTTAAATTGCGGTTTGAACTTAAATTTTCTATAAATAATATAGACAGAAGAAAGGACCCGATTTTTATTAAAGTGTTTTAAAGTTTTTCCTGTGTTATAAGTTTGTTTCAATATTTCTAAAAAATTTTATTTGGAGTATTTTTTAAATTTGGAAAGTAGATTTTAACAAATAATTTAAACCAAAAATTCACATTAAGACATATTCAGAGAATCGTCAAAATATTGTAAAATGTACTTTTTGCTAGTAAAAACTGATTTTTTGAGTATTGTGAAAGAAAATTTAAGAATAAAAATCCTTATTGATTTAATTTTTTGTATATGTACATTTTTTTCTCAAATATTTTCAATTAAAAATCAAATTTTTCCAAATCTAAGCTTTTATAATTGAACAAACATGAAAAATAAAAATTATATTAATATACCTAGATTTTTTGTTTCAGTTTTTAGTAGCTAACAGTTTTTAAATAAATATACGAAAATCACTAGTAAAAATTAATTGGGAAGTTATTGGACACAGGCATCTTTATTATAGAGTAGATTTTTCGATTTTGAAGCGTCATTTTAAACTTCTGTATACGTAAGGGGTGTCCTATTCATGGGTGATCTAACCTTAAGGTTAGAAAATAGATCAAATTTCATGAAAAATCCCAAAAATATTAAAAAATTAATGTTTTGTTTGCAGTTTTTCGAATATTTCTCAAAAAAATTAAGGGGTTGTTTTTTAATGTGAATTTGATAATGCTCAGAAAATAACCCCAAAAAACTAGGGACACAAAATTTTACAATAAAGTTTAATAAGACAAAAAACCTAAATTTGATTTTTTAAAGAAATAATGAAAAAAACTAAAGAAAATTTAATTTCTATTTTTTTGCGATATTGCGATCTTGGCAATGACATCATTTGTATTACATATTATTGCTGCTAATTGAAAGATCTGAAATTAAAAACGTTGTTTCTTCAAAACTAGAAAAGATTGTTTCCTACTTTTTTGTTTTTTAAAATTATAAATCTTATCTACTTTCTAACTTTAAAGTTTGATCACTCATAAGTGGGATACTCTGTATAAAAGCCTTATTTTGTATATATTTTTAAATTTATATAAAAATATAGTAAAAACTTCCTTATAAAATTTAAAAATCTGCGAAAAGTGTTTCTAAAAAGTGGGGTCCTTCAAGAGCCAAGGGTGAATCCATGAACCACTCCTATTTGCTTTCTATACAGGGTGGACCATTCAACTTGAGACAAATAAATATCTAACAAACTAAAAAGCTTAGAAAAAAATGGTTTTGAAAAATATGTGTCAAATAAAAATTGTTAGGTTTAAATGGGGGAAAATAAAGAATATACTAATTTTTTCGTCAAGCGTCAAAAAAAATTTTTTTATAAACATTTTTGAAATTTAAAATGTGTCAAATAAAAAAATGATTTATGTAAAAGTTATTTGTTTTTTAAGTGAATTTTAAAATTGCTTAAAAAATTATAGTTTTTTATTTTAAAAAACTTGGTTTACATTCAAATTAACACAAAGATAACCCTTACTCAAAAAATAACTAGCACCTTATTTGAAAGTATTTTGTCCAAACCTTTTAGTTTTTCAATTATTTATTTATCTCAAGTTAAACTAAATAATACTATTGAACAAACAAATTTGGATCGGAAAATCCACCTTATCATCAATCCAAATAAAATTGAGCTCAATTTTTTTGGTCCTAAAAACAAACTAAGAGTCTGAAAAGGTCTTACTTAGCATTAAAGACAATTTAAGGTCTATTTATGCTCAACGATTTAAGACTTATGATTATGCGTAAGTCCTATAATATTCCAAAAATCTTAAATCATAAATCCTAAGCCTTAAATTTTTTTGTCATTACTTCTTGGATCAGTATAATTCCTATCGCATTCAAAAAGTTCAAAATTGGCACGTCTCAAATTGACCTTTGGCATCAAGAAATTTGATCACATCTCTCACAAACTGAATGACTTATGCTGATTAAATATGAAGAATGCACGAGTTCTTTATTCCACAAATATCTTTCACAAAATAATAACTACAGAGAAACCATCCTTATAAAAAAAAATAAATTTTGAACAGATGTACATAATCTCGAATCTCGATGTTAGATTCAAGGGATTACTAACTGCACCTCAGCATAAATCCAGCTTATTTCAATATGGGTTCTCATATTCTATTACATCATTGTATAATATGATACCAAACTATTTAAAGACCCTATCTCCTGAATCTTTCAAAAAGGAATATTTTTACTAAATGTGGTGAACTATAAACCTTTTTAATTAGGATACCTCTGTGGAAAATTAATTTGTTATTGTTGTTGATATCTGTCTGGATTGAGTGGTAGAAGAGCTAGTATATCTCTTTTCTTTTATTTTTATTAATATCTAATTTATGTATAATATACCGGGTGACATGAACTTCTACTCTACTACTATAGAATATGATTCGCATATTATGTATTTTAAATGATTATTCGTCTTAATTTTTTATTATTTTTTTTCTACAATCCTGTTCCTTGATGTACAATAAAACTTCCCAATAAAAAGGTTTTCTTTTATAAATATTGTCAGAAAAATCATCCTAATTTGCCGTCATAATTATTTGGAATATTATTTATATTTTCTTAGTTTACTCTTGTGATGTATATTTATTCTAAAAAGAGGTGAGGTTGTAAATATTTTTTTAGGAAAAAGTGTGCCAATAAAAATTAGTTAAATTTATTAACTAACAATCGGGTATGTATTGAATTATAAAAAACAAGGAGGGAATAAATAGGAAGGATCTAATTCGTTTATCAAATAAAATGTTTGCCTTTCTCGTGTAATGCTGTTAACAATGGATGTGATGTATTCTTTGTACACACATGCATTCAAGCGGCCAACAATATAAAAAGCCGATACACTCAACAATACGTGCCTGGCTTTATTTACCCCCAGCCCAGAACCGAACAAAACCCTATTTTTGCCCAAATAATCAGCACCTTATTAATTAGTAAATTTTAATTCCCTTCTCCCTTCGACGTGGAGTTTGGGAAAGCGAACGCGAGATTCCTGTCGCGCTCGCTGCTCTCCCGATACCCTCGTCCTGCTGGAGGTCCTGCAGGAAGACACGCCACCCTTACGCGCCCAAACTCACATTAATTAAATCCCCTACACGCAAAGGGCCGACTTATTCCTTGATTTATAATTTTTTTTCTCCCCATTTTCTTCATGAAATAATTAACCGATTTATTTTTACGCTGATTAATTTCGTCAAGGAATAAAAACCGCACGCTGGAATTTAGTCACTGTTTATCTTCACAGGAAGAAAATAAGGAAACATATCTCATTTCTCAGAAAGTTTTCATGTTTTCCCGTGGCGTTCCCTGACCTATCCTCAACAGGATCCTGGATCCCTCCCTAGACGGCACATGATGCGGACCTTTTCGCGACCCGACAGCAAAATTCACCACGTGCCCCTTTCGCTTGTTTACCCAAAGAAAGTAACGAAACAACTTCCTTAACTCTAATTTATTCATTTCCACGGCATTAACAATTTCTCACTTAAAACCTAATTATCCATTTATTTACCTACTCCAAAATTTAATCATATTTATTGGAAATTAATGATTAAACTAATCAACCTTTAAATTAATCACCTGCTGTCCACTTTTTAATTCCCTACTTCTCAGAATTTTCTGGTGGAGCCTCGCGAGCTATTTCCGGAGCAACGCTCACTTGTTTCCGGAGCGATTGCATTCCTCCTAGTCTAACTTTTGGCCAAAAAAGCGCAACGAGGTCACTCTTCTTGCCAACCTTCAACCGAATATTAAAGCTTCGTCCTGTATTTTTACATGGATAATAAAATAAAAAGGCTCGTGTGCGCGGCACTTTGCGTGTTTCTAAATAAAGCAGGCGCCGCCTGTCAGGATCTGATATCCGCACACTCGAAACCCCTCGCCGATTCCAGTCTCTAACAAACAGACACGAACGAAACAGTTCGCTATTTTTGCAAAAATTCTAACAAAATATTCTATACGTGGGAATAATACTCAATTTTGATGTAATAACACGTAAAGAAATAACAAGCAATTTTAATAAAAATAATAAAAAAAAAACTTATGTACTGACAACTACAAAATATTTAAGTAAGTAAAATAATAATACAAAGAAAGCTTGTATTTTCTTTGTTATAGTATTTTAAAATATAAGCAGCTTTTATTTTACTTCAAAATAATTTTACCAATTTTCGGCACATTTTAATATTTTTTACAATTTTTTTTTCTAACCTACATTTATGCATAGAAATTAATTTAAATTTTAAATTAAATTAATATTGATGAAAATTAATAGTTTACTCACAACCATAGAGGCTATAAACTAGTTCACCAAAGCCATAAAAATACACGTGCTTGATGCTTACAAACAAGGGTTTTTATGGTTGTACATTCTTTTTAATCTTATTGAATGAATAGTTTTTTTATAAAATCCGAAATATACAATCTACACAAATTTTAACTTTATTAAATTCAATTCAATAAAAAAACACTGAAAAAAATAAAATTTTTAATATTCTTCCCTTTACTTACTAGGAGTAGTTTTTTTCGGACAAACTCACTTTAAATTCACCTTGTACAATATTATACAGGGTGATGATAAAGTTTGGAACTAAATTCGTAACTGCCGTATTTAATTTTTTTGAGAAAATCGGTGGAGAGGTCAATTTTAGTTTTTAAAATGTCATCTCTTGATATAAAAAAAATATTAATGACGTCACTGGTGCTTTAACAATGACGTCATCAGCCATTTTTTTACTCATTATCGATAGAAATTCATGTCACTTAAACAATAATATAAAAAACACTTAAATTTTTAAACAAATTTTGAAATAAAAAATCTTTTTAATTCAAAAAAGGAAATTTTTATTTTAACGAAAATGGTTTTATAAAAATAAATTAAAATGAATTTGAAGTTACCAATAATAACAAAAGAAAGTAAATGTTTAAATAATGCGCATTCTAATGCAAATCTTAAATATATTTAACAAAATTTAATAAATAGTCTTGAAAAACTAATTTTTCGATTCCATTTAAATGTAAGGAAATTTTAAATTTACCATTTATTGAAATCGGCCAAAATAAATCGTATACAACATTCAAATTTTTCAAATTTAATAGTACAAATTAATTTTAAGTTTATATTAAAAAATTTTTAAACGAAAATTTGTTTACAAATGCAAAAATTTTTTTATATCATCGTTTAAGTGACATAAATTTTTATCAAAAACCAGTGAAAAAAGTGGGGGTTTTAAAAACTAAAATTGACCTGTCCGAGCGATTTTCTTAAAAAAATTAAGTACGACAGTTATGAATTAGGTTCCAAACTTTATCATCACCCTGTATCTTGTATATTTACTTATAACATTAATTCAACATAATATAATAGTATACAGGGTGAGTTTAAAGTAACGCATAAAAATCATAACTACCTTATTTTTTGCTATTTTCAAAAACGGCCAAAGACGTGTCGCATTGTTTTTAAAGAACTTTATTTTGAACACAACAAAAAAGTTTTCGGTTGGCATGTCGTCACTATAACGTTATCAATCTTTTTTTTAAACATATTGATATGATTTTCGTATCATAAAACAATACCTTATTAAGAGTGTTTTACCACGGTACCAAAAAGTTTATACTAATACCATCTAGATGTCATTCAAAAAAATATTAAATTTCACCTTAAAAGATAGTTTTAAGTAACGCATAAAATTCATAACTACCTTATTTTTTGGAATTTTAAAAAACGGTAAAAGACATCAAAGTTTTTTTAAATAGATTGATATGGTTTTTATACCATAAAATAATACCTTATTAAGATTGTTTTACAATGGTACATGGTACCAAAAAGTTTATACCAGCGCCATCTAGATGTATTTAAAAAAAAATTTCCGTAAACGATAGTTTAGATTAAAGTAGCGCATAAAAATCATAACAACCTTATTTTTTGTAATTTCCAAAAAACCGTAAAAGACATATCGCATTGTTTTTGAAAAACTTTATTAAGAAATCAACAAAAAAAAATTATCGGTTTACATGACGTTACTTTAAACTATACTTTAAGGTGACATTTAATAATTTTTTTTATTACATCTAGATGGCGCTAGTATAAACTTTTTGGTACCGTTGTAAAACACTTATATGATATAAAAACCATGTCATTCTATTAAATAAAAATTGTTTACGTCGTAGTGACGTCAGGTCAACCGAGAATTTTTTTTTGTTGAGTTCAAAATAAAGTTTTTCAAAAACAGTGCGATAAGCCTTTTACTGTTTTTTAAAATTCCAAAAAATAAGGTAGCTATGAATTTTATGCGTTACTTAAAACTATCTTTTAAGATGAAATTTAATATTTTTTTAATGACATCTAGATGGCACTAGTATAAAATTTTTGGGACCGTTGTAAAACCCTCTTAATAAGGTATTATATTATGATATAAAAACCATATCAATCCATTTAAAAAAAAATTGATGACGTCATGGTGACGTCATTCCAACCGATTTTTTTTCTTGTTTTCAAAATAAAGTTTTCTAAAAACAATGCGACACATCTTTAACCGTTTTTGAAAATTCCAAAAAAAATAAGGTTTTTATGATTTTTATGCGTTACTTTAAACTCACCCTGTATACATGTATGTGGTCGCAAAAAGATTAATTATAATTTAAATCGCATATTGAATTTTTTGAAGGGGTTAAATGTTGATAATAGTAGGAAGTATAGGAATAATAGTTCGCCTGTATATTAAACTTTTTTTTTTTAATTTTTGTCGAATTTAAAAAAGAAATTTGTAATAATTTTACGAAAAAATAATCTTCAATTAGGAACCCTAGATTTTCTGGTCGGTATAGGCAAGTACTCTAGTTACCCAAGTTTGGTTTAGTTCACCATTTAATCAATATACAGTTTTTAGCCTATTTGAAATAGGAAAAGATATTAGCAATTGGTTTTTAAGTAAGTTTCAAAGGAAGCAAATTGCCCTTGCAATCTTCAATACATAAGTATTTGATAAAAGAACCCCATTTAGCCAATTCCATATCAATACTTATTTTGAGCAATAAAAATATGAAGTATCATAAAAAATCTAAGTTACGTCTTTTTAACCAATTTTTTTGAAAATGAAACACTATTTTTGAATTTTCTTATGATAGATAACTATTTTTACTAGAAATAAATAGGTATGTACCTACACGAGTATCTTTGTTATTAACAAAAGTACAAATTCGGTTAAATGGGGAATGTTATGCAGTTTTTTATACTTATTCAGATGCCGTTTAAAAATATCAAAAATTCCAAACCATTCCGAAGATAAACGAGAAAAACCGAAAAATGCAATTTTTGAAAAAGTAATGAAAAATAATGACCTAAAAATACCTTAACTTTGGACCCCCCCTTTCTCGATTTCCTGATTTTTTCCCCCAATCTCGCGCACCCTCTAACGATTCGTCTTAATTATTAGTGATTCGCTGATATTAATTTCCTCCATAAAAAGTGGGATGGATTTTCTATTCGCCGTTATTATCTCCGACGGAAAATTTATCGCGGGAGTCTAAGAAATCTTAATATTCGTAAAAACTTATGTAAAATTTTTGAAAAAAATGAATATAAGGTATCTATGGAAGAACGTTAACGTGATTTAAATCAACTATAAATAACTAGTTATAAATAATGTACTGGACTCACAATAAATGTATTTCTATGGATGATACAGCTTGTTAATAATATGTGAAAAATGGAAGTACCCACTATATACATTATGTCCCACTAATTGAAAGGTGCAATTTTTGATAATAAGTTCTTGTCCGGAAATTACCCGTTTGGTCATTAAGATGAAAGAAGAATAAAAATATATAAGATTGATTTATTTGTTAACTTTTAAAACCACTCAAAATTTTCTTGATTTTACTTAATTCGGTTATGATGTGATATAATCGAAACATAGGTCACCTCCATCGTTAATTTATTTTTGAAAATTCGTCATCAAATTTATTTCTTTAATAAATCCCATTTTTTATTCATATAATTTGATTTTTTTATTGGTGCATTTTTACAAAAATAATTTTAAATGTAAAGGCCACTGGGTTTTTTAAAAAAGGGATTTTGTTAGAATTATTTTGATAAAATCGGAAATGATATAAAATCAAAAATTAGTATACATACATAATCTGTTTTTCTAAAACCACACAACATAATTAAATTTCAAATTTGTATTATCATAAATAAAGAAATTATTGAAGTGACCCATGTTTCGTTTAGACCCGGTATAAGTTATTATACTACATGGGTATTTAAACTCATAGAATATTATCCAAGGGTGGAATCTGTAATCACTCTTGCGAGCAGTTTTTACAAATTTTAATTATAAAAAGTTGATTATTTTTTAGATCCATTTGTGTGAATTAATATCTAACCCAAGTATAGATATCTGTCAAAATAATGTTTTGTGTCGTCTAAGTTGTTGCAACTTTTTTGGGATTCAATTATCTTTTAGGAAAATATTCAATAAGTTTCCTTCTTGTAAAAATTTTAAAAATATGTGAGTAAGACATGTTATTTTAAAAAAGGAAAATACATGTTATAAAATAAAAGAAACGCCTCGTACATTACAAAAATGATATAAAAGACATTTCTATTTTTTTGATATTCTTTGTAATTCAAAAAATATTTAGCAGTTTTAATTTTTGACATGTAGAAGGTATCCAAAAAATAAATAATAATAAAACTGATAGTGTATTAAGAAATAAATGATTTTTCAATAATACAAATTATAAAATACAAAAAAGTAATCTTATATGCCTGGAATTATACAAGGTGATTTTTATGTATGGAACCAAAGCTGCCATCTCCAAATGGCTGGATAAAAAAATTTGAAATTTTGTGGGATCAAATGGGGCCTTGATACAAATATTTTAAGATGAAAAACAACTGCTAAAACATTTTATGGTCTAAATAAAATATTTTTTCTTCAAACGTCATTAAAGTACTGTCTTCTGTGACGTTTGACAGGCTTTAAAATGTCACTTTTTATATTCGCTGATTCTATGGTCACTTTGTACTGCCTATTTCTACTCCGCTTATTCCGCAACCCAATAAGCATGTCGTATTGAAATTAAACAATTTTAATTTTAATTATTATTAACTAATTAACATTAAATTATAATTTAAAAAAAATAGAAATTAATTTTAGGCAACCCAATATACATTAACATGTATTGTGTGTTGTATGTAAATTAAATGTCAAATTTTAAAATTATTTATTATATTACTGTTTTAAAAATTTCGACGTTTGAAGAAAAAATTGCATGTTTTATTCGGAGTAAAAGAACTTTTTGTGGCTCGCATGTATCGCAAAGCACGTCCTGTAAACCTACATGTTCGCCACAAATAGTACTTCTTTTACCCCTAATAAAACAATATACTATAAAAAAATGTTTTAGCCCTTTTTTGAAGGCAAAATTTTATTTTGAAATTAAAATAATAAAATTAGTATATTGTTTTATTAGGAGTAAAAGAAGTAGTTTTTGTGGCGAGCTTTGCGAGTCCCCCGGATACTTGCGAGCCACAAAAACTTCTTTTACTCCGAATAAAACATGCTATTTTATCCTCAAGCGTCGAAATTTTTAAAATAGTAATATAATAAATAATTTTAAAATTTGACATTTAATTTACATACAACACACAATACAATATTAGTGTATATTGGGTTTCCTAAAATTCATTTCTACTCCACCCTTTTATTCCTTGTCAGTGCAAAGTAATAATTTCTACTCCTAGGCAGTATAAAGTGACCATAGAATCAACGAACATAGAAAGTGATATTTTAAAGCCTGTCAAACGTCACAAAAGACTGAACTTTAATGATGTTTGAAGAAAAAGGCTATTTATTGAAATTTGCAACAATCCAAAAAGTTAAAGTTGGAAAACAAAACATACCGAGTATGCATATCCAAATCTACAACACATGTAAATTTTTTTCAATTATTAACAATTTTTAATATTAAAACATGATTCCTAAAAAATGAGACCTTGATAAGTAACTATTTTTTTATTTATTACAAAAAAAATAAAAATGTATACAGAGTGTCCCAAAATTCGACCGACAACGGTTATCTATAGTAGTGTAGACCTGAAAATATATCTTTAGGACCCAAGGTGTTTCACTTTTTCCCGCAACTTTTTTAGGTATTAAATTTTTGAAATTACAAAATATTTATAATATATTTTGTTTTTTATAATTTTTTTAATTTAAATAAATTCTGTGAAGTTTTGTAAAAGTGATTTAAGTCAGGATTATTCACTTTTAGTGACTTTTTAAATTTTATTTGCGAAGATATGTATTAATATTGTGAAATAATTAAATGATTCCTTTTATCCAACTTTTTATTATTAACAATCTTATATTTTTGTTACTGTTTCGCTATGTCACTGGCTGAAATAGACTATACTAGAATATGACCAAAAATGTTTGTCAAGTAATAATTTTTAATTCTTCATAAATATTTATACATTTTACTGGTTATTTTATTGTTAATTTTTTGAATGTTTTCTTATTTTTGTGTTGAGAATCTAAATTTTTATTAATTTTTAAAATATAAGATTTTTAAAAATAGAAAGTTGAATAAAAGAAATTATTTAATTAATTTCACAATATTTTATTTCATTGTTATATTTTTTTTATTATATCATTTCAATCACAAGAGTTAAAAATACATTATTTTTTTGTTAGACGATTTTTGGTGCAATTTCGAACTTTTAATTTCAATTACTCGTTGATTTTGACCTAAGCCCTTTTTAGCAACTTCAGCAAAAAAAGTGATATATTTTTATCGTCTGATTTAAAAAATATTTAAATCCAAAAAAGGCGCTTTAAACTGGATTAGAGCGTCAGGTGTTGAAAATCACCCTCTAACCCCCCTTTGGCTACGCTACTGAATTTGGGATTTGCGTATGACATATTTTAATTTTAGGGACCTTTATTTTTAATTCATACAAGCTTTGTTAAAAAATAGAAGTATTATTTTAACCCATAATTTATTATTGTGATCTAATTATTGAAAAAATTATACGATTTTGAAAATATAACTAATTAATTAATTTTTATCAAGCCGAAAGCAACATTTTTCTTTATAACAAGAAATACACCCTAAAGATTTTAAATAAACTAAAGAAATATTTTTTAGAATTTATTTGAAGCGGAAATAAAATAATAAATAACTTCATAATTAATAAAAAAATCTAAAAAGTTATGGTTATTTTAGGTCCTTTCAAGATATTTTATTTATATGTATTTCCGTTCTTTTATAAAAACAGTAAAAAGATTATTTAAGAAATTAAATGAAATTGTAAATGCGTTATTTTGCATATTATAAAAAGTTTTCTTCAAAAAATTGTACTTAATTTTTTTATAAAAATAAAGAAGATATTTGAATCTCTGATAAGATCTAAAATTCGTATTATATAAATCTTCTTATAGGTATTATCTGTGAAAAATGTTGCCTTTGAAAGGATTGCAATCCTTGATCCTTGCAATTTAAGTAGTAGGTACCTACCTAATTACTTTTACTTGTTTTTACTCCAGCTGTTTCTCCTTTATGACTTAGCTTGCATTGTTTTAATGACTTACAACTACGTGACTTCACTCAAGCTTTTCTTTCTTTCTTTCCTTTCTGTTTGTTTAAAGTGTGTGTTGTTATGAGTCAAAGTTATTAATTATTATTTTAATATTGGCGAGTCAAGCTGGAGCAAGTAATAAAAAGTTTTACCGAGAATTATTTCGCAAATTAGTTTGGAGGTTAATAGGTCTAGGACGCGGGGCCATAAATCATTCCCGCTAATACTTTTCTTTGTCTAGACTCAGCGAAAAAATAACGCGGGCTTAGAGCGGTCCTGTTTCATGTGCGAAATTTGATAATTACCTTTTTTGTTCGGTTTATACTTAATCAGTTTTTCTAATCACCTACTAATGTTCTTTCATTATGCAATACTAATTTTTTATTTTTTTTTCAAAACCTGCAAATGAATCATTTTATTTTTAATTCATAAGAAAAATTTAAAGGAAATACACATTAAATTAAAATATTTTATTTATTTATTTATTTTAACAGGTATAAGAAAATGAATAAAATAATTTTTGTAATATTGTAAGTTACCTAAATTAAAATTTAAATATTTTTAAAATAATTTATTGATAATTTTTTATTCATAAATAAATTATTGTGTATGCTTTGTTGCCTACCTTGTTTTTTGTAGATTTTAAGATAATATTTTTTTAACAATAATTTTAAAATTTCACTTCATCGCTTTAAAATTACCATACTTTTACTGCGTTGTGACTTATCTCGTTATAAATTATGTAAATTTGGTTGCATACATAAAACCACCCCACTTAAAATTGCTTATTTTTTTATTTCAGTAATCATAAATAATGATTTACTAGAATAATAATTATTTATTTATATAAAAAAGGATACGTTTGAGTGATTTTTTCCCTCATATTCAATAAGTCATAATCTTTTCAAATTGTAATAAATTATTTAATATAAAATACTTGATTGACATAATATATAATAAATTTTTAAGCATTTCGATTTATCAAATAAATTTCAATTTTAAATTTTTGTAATTAATACTTTTCAACTGGAATATTTTTAAAATTTAAAGTCAAACCTGTTGAGGGTTGAGTTTTCGCCGGTGTGCAGGCCGGAGCTGTCACGAATTGTTCCAAAAATGACAGAGTGACGGGCTTTGTTAGGGCGCCCAGTGGGCGGAAACTAGACTGCTATTTTCTACAAAATTCCAAAAACCACCTTGTGCGACTTGTTTATATGCTCACAGGCTGGGGGTGGAAGATGGAAAGAAAGCGAATGTGTTTAATAGTATCACAGTTCAACAAAGAGGGTACATCGTTTCCCACGCATTTCTAAATATGGAGTATGGAGAAAGTGTTACAAAGGAAAATTTAGAAAATATAAAAGAAGTTATTGGAAGGGTGTAATTTTAAATTAGAAAGTTTTGGAATTAGGGTTAATATAAAAATGTATGTTATTATATGGGAGTTTAATGGTACACAATAGATGTTTTAAATTAATCTTAATCCTAGACCAATTTTAATAAAAATACACTATAATGTGGGTAGCTTACGAAAAAGTAAAGAATATTCCCAAAGTATACAGGGTGTTTCTAAAAATATGCGAAAAAATCCAATTTTAAGAACAAAGTAAAGAACAAACATTATCTCAGAAATGCTTCACTTTTCTTACATGGTCATAAAGTTTCTATATTTCTTTTGTTTGTTTGTTTCGAATTTGATCAAATTATCAAAAAAATATAGAATTTATGCTAAATAAAAGAAAAAATAGAAACTTTAACACCCTGTAAATATGAAGCATTTTTGAGAACATTTTTATTGTAAACTGTATGATCAGGAAATAGCCTCGTGATTTTTTTCGCAAATATTTAGAAACACACTGTAGATCAGAATAACAAATTTAAAGAAAATTGCTTTTTGTATTTCTAATTTTTTTAGAAAATACATTATTTTTCAAAAATATAAACGATTCAAATGAAAAAAAAAATCCATTCAAATTCAAAAAATATTTTTTTTTAATTTCTAGCATTATTTCGGCTTAGATTTAAACAAATAATTTCCCCGTTTTCTCTGTCATTATCACGAATGTCATTTGAGGTTAAGTTTTAATAATAATTTGAACAAAAGTGCATATTTAGGGGACTTTTTAACGAAAATTTTTCACTTTTTTGTGCAAAATTTGACAGCCAACTTCAAACTTATTGAAATTTGACATTAACGTCACAAAATAATCGCTAATAATTTTGACGTTTTACTTGTCACAAAAAATAATCACTTGTGAGTTGAATAGTCATATACAGTTTTTTTGGTTTCATACTTTATACTTTTAATTAAACCAAAAAATGTGTTTTAAAAAATAACTCAATAGTGGTAATTTTTAAAATAAGCAATGTAAATTTTTTAAATGGTAGGAAATTTAAATTTGTCGCAGTTGGCCACAGTGAAATAAAAAATACTTCAGTGATATTAAGAATAAACCAAAATGAGATGAATTTTAATATCTATTTCTTTTTTGTTATTTAAGCTGCTGCTGAGAGAATTTTTGGTTAAAACAAAAGATCAGAAATAAAGTTTATTTTGATTTCAACAGGTATACAAACCTAGTAACATTAAAATCTCTAAAAATTACTACAGTGTATATTTGGTTGCCTAGTTTTGGTATCAATTGATTCCCTGTATGAAAGTAATAGAGATTTTCATTTTAGATTAAAAATGGAAAAAATGCAGGGTATTAAAATGCAACTACAAGACAAGATTTCAAGTCATAGACGAAAATTAGAAAGGAAGTCTTCACTAGAAAAAACTAGAATAACAACGAATACTTATCACAGGTAACAACAATTTTACATTTTTTCTTCAATGTACTCTAAATTTTAATTTTACAAAATCTAAAAAAATTTTAATTAAGACTTCAAACAAAATATCCAGTAATTTTTCATAGATTTTCATACACAGGATGATTTTTAAGTCTTGACAGGATGTGAAACTCAATAAAATAAGTCCTTTATCAAATATATTGTATAAAAAAGTTATTTAAATTTTAAATTGACCTGTGTGGTTGCTCTTGTTACGTTATTCTGGGTATTAGGGAAAAATATAAAAAAAACCAGCAAAAAGAAAATAAGGAAAATAAAAAAGCTAATTTTGTCAATTTTGAAAAAATTTTACATTTTAGTTTATTTAGTTAAGACGCGCACTTACAGTTTACTTTTTTATATTACGATTTTTATATGTATATCTACAAAAGTTTCCTGGAATGTAATAGAGCTTCCTAGAGTTTCCTTGAGTTTCCTAGAGTTTTCTAGAGTGTCCTTGTGTTTACTAGAGTGTCTTAGAGTTTCCTAGAGTTTCGTAGAATTTCCTCAGAGTTTCATAGAGTTTCCTATAGTTGAAAGAGATTCATGGACTTTCATGGAGTTTCATAGAGTTCCTTGGTGTTTCGTAGAGTTTCCTAAAGTTTCATAGAGTTTCATGTTTCTGTCTGTTGAAATCGATATTTTAATGTGCAGAAATTGAAAATATACAGGATGTTTCACTTTTTCCAGCAAATTTTCAAACAGGAATAGTTATTCTGATTAAAAAAAAATTCTATGAAAAATCAAAGTTTATAGAAAATTTTATGCCCAGAATGAGTACCAAAAAAAAAGCCTTTATAATTGTAGGTACTAAAACAAAGAGCAAAATAGCAAAATTTAAACTTAAGTTGCTTCCTATTGCCCCTCTTTATGTCTGAGAATGTAAATAGCAATTTCTGAATACCAAAAATAACAACTAATTTTGGCAGAACCATGGATAAGTTAAATAATTGTAGTTAATGAATGTCATAATAAGTGGATAGCAGAATTTTAAAATAGGTGTAGTAGATTAGCAAAATCGTTAATTTCTTGCACTCATAACTTAACATCAACAAAACAAAAAAGGTAGTTTATCTACCCGAAGAGAATAATAAGTAAACATTATTGATAACAGTAGAATAAAAATATTTAAAAACGTGAAGCCCAAAAAACATGAAATTTCAATACTTGCATAAATTGCTAAAACACAATTTAAGAAAACTGAAGCCATAGCAATACCTTAAATTAACAGTGATATACTTTGAAAGCACTGCAAATTAATAAAAATGTGAAATTACAAAATCGTAGTTGGACCGGTTAAAAAATATCAGAACAAATTATCATGAAATAATAAAATAATTAAAGTGGCATATGAGCAAAACATCAAGATTAAGGTTTTATGGGGTTTTCCACCAAACAGACAAAGTGTAAACAAAACTGCAACTCGTGTCGAAAAAACAAAACTGCAAGTTTTTACAAACTTTTTGGAGACTTGCGTGTTTTGCGACTGTTTCAGTTGTGGTTTTCGTTCCCCATTCGGAATCGGTAACTTCAAAAGGTTTCAAAATGTTTCAAAACTCAAGTCTGTTCTGTGGATATAGCAAGTTGGTGTTTTGTTGGCATTTTGTTTAATTTTTTTGTAGATTATGTCTGAAAAAAAATAAAGTGGCCACTGAACATATCGGTACTCTGATAGATGCCTTTAGAGATAATAAAAATTTGGGCGACTCAAATGGACCGAGAAACAAAAAATCTTCCTCCCGAAACATAGTTACACTCTATTGAAAATGTCTGGAAACAAAATATTCTGTCCGCTCAGTGGAAATAAAGTCTTACATTTGTTTTTGTTTTGTTTTTGTTTTCCCAGTTGCAAAATTTAGTCCGTTTGGTGGAAAATCGGCATCAGAAAGCAGAAAATCCGAAATGTGATATTGGAAAACATCTTGGTCATTGATTGGTTTTCTAAAAAACTTTAATGATATATTACCAGAAAGTATTCTTTATAATTTTCTCATTTTTTTAGTTACACCTTTCGTTTTGATAAACCTTACGTGAAGAAAATAGAAAAACCACCTCCTTTATCAATCAATGCAATCGAACCTCCTGCGGAATTGATTGCGTTTAATACTGGCTCATCATTGGAAAAGTGGTGCAAAAAACGTCCCAGATTAAAATCTTCTATGAAAATTGCAAAAGAAGAAAATAAAGATATTGCTGCTACTGAAGGAGAAGAAACAAACGGAGAAAAAAATAAGGACAGTGGAAGAAATGAAAGTCAAAGTGAAGATTCTGAAGAACATGATGACATGTTGTCTTGTGAAAGATATTTTGACGATGAGAAGCTTTATAGCCATAGATTTTTTGTAGTTAAAAAGTTTAAGAATGAGTATTTACCCAGGAATAAATCGGGTAAATATGTATTTGCAAAAAAATAATTTCCAGTTATCAATATTACAGTAAATATGTGAATAAAGAAGAGCTATTGAAATTTTTTGTTTTAAGGAAAGTCAATGGAAGTAAACAACAATTCAGAAGTTGGGTCTTCATACAAGTATACCCATTCGAAGAATAGGAAGAAGCAGAAGATGAAGCCACGTAAAAATGGGAAGAAGAAAATTGTTACCTTATCGCTATCAAAACCTGTAGGACCTGAGACTATCCAAGTAATAAGAGTGGCGGTAACTTCAAGCTACTCGTATGAAGATATTGAAGATAGCAGTATTGATAACGATTATTGCAAACGTTTTAAAGAAATATTAAAGAGTGATGATGATGTTGAAGAACATGTTGATGACTATATGTTGACCTGTCAAAAAGTAATTTTAGTACCAAGAGATACTTAATAAACTGTTATTTGAAGCTGCTACTGTATGGTTTCATTACATCATTGCAAAAATCCTTTAATAAACTCTTACTTTCAGTTGTTGAAATGAAAAGTGCACATCTGATGAAAGTAAATCTTGAACACGCAGGTTTGGTGCAAGTCTCGTATCTTTTCTTATGAATGGCGTGTGAGGAGTGCGCGGATCGTCATTAATTTGGTCCGATCCTGGGTCGCAGGAATGCGAGTAACAGGTTGCAGTGGCTACATCCTTTGAGACTCCTTAAGCTGCACGTCTTACGCCACCCGACCTCCTCTTCCGGCCTTAAACTCGCACAATCATTCATAACTCAAATCATCTATAACTTCCAACCACTCCACTCTTTCTTTTTTCAACCTCAACTTTTTTGGGAATTAAAATCGCATAAAGCTGCGAATGCGCCGATTGTACCAAGTGAGTTTTAATTAGCGGCATCATTTTTGGCCAGACACTGCAGACACATGACGTGGGGAGATTTCTAATAACGAGAGGTGTGTAATTAAGGCTGTTCCGCGAAAAGCGACGCCAACGCCCTCCGGTGATCCATAAGTGAAGCCGCAAAATTATCATAATACCATTAAGAATATTTTTTATTTATTAAAATTTTTTTAAACGTAAACTCACATTAACAGGCTTTTAACCTATTTTTTCTTTATTACAAATTAATAAAAAAATTAGAATTAATGCATACGAAATATTAGATGAATAATCGAGTTATTTATTGATTATTAAGTACCAAATTATAATAAAGCTATGGGATGATTATCTTAAAAATTTGAAAAATTAGGGTAAAGTTTTGAAATGAATTTTCAATTGGAATTAGATTAATACGTTTCAATTTTTCATACTTAATAATCGCTTTCTCTGGTTTAATGGGTTTTGGTATAGGAGATGCGAGTGTAAATAATTAAGGGTAGTTTAGTGTATAAATTCGAGGAGACGCTATAAAACTTAATAAGGGTTCGAAATGTACCGTTATATCCGCCGATGAAAAAATGCGCTTTCTACCTGCCCTGATCTTAAACACGGTGCTGATTTTATTTTAAGGGTGTTTATTTGATTTAAAAAAATCTTTCGAAGATATTTAAGACTTTATAAATAGTTTAATAATCTCATAAAGTAATAAAATATTATATTTGAATGGAATTTTTATCACGAATATTAAACGACCTAATAAAAATAATATTATTCTAAAAATAACAACTAATAAATTTATTAAGTACACACATATATCATAAAAAAATGGCATGCTCATATAAAAATATAATTTTATAAAATATTAAAAATTAGATTCAAATGTTATATTGAAAAAAATTGAATGATTTTGATGAAAACCTTGATTTTGGGTTGGTCTTTTAAAAATGTACCTATTATAGTAAAAAAAGAGGGATGAAAGAAGATTAAGTCTTTTGCAGGAATAAAGTGGTTGCTGATAAGATCTTGAAAATATTATTTTTTTAATCGAATCTTTTAAGAAAATCACTTTAGAATATGAAACACCTGGCCATTTTTTAATTATAAAGAAGTTTAAAAAAAAATAAATTTAAAAATAAAACGAAATTATTTTTAAATTCAAAACTTCAACAAAATAGACCAATATTTTTTTGTTAAATTTGGGTACCAAACCGACCTTGTATCCGTCTTCCAGTGTTTTTACAATTTTTGTAAATTTAGACATTATCAGTTTACAATCAGCCGAGCGTTTCTCCCAGTAATTAATTAGCGATTAACCAAAAATTTATTTAAAAATTGAATTGACACTGTTTATGCCGTAATTACAAAACAAAATGATATATCTTCCGAAATAACAGGGTTTTCGGTTGAGTAAATAAACTAAAGTAAATAAATTAAAGCAGTTGAACTGAATGATAGATTTTAATCATTTTTTTTTTTATTTTCAGTAAGTAGTTGGTTTCTATTTTTTGCTCAAAAAGTATTAATAGAAACCTAAAAAAAAACTGAATGATAAGTTTTAACATAAAATAAATCCCATATTTCATAATATGTTATGTAAAAATCGGCTGCCTAACTTTTTTGAAAACAAAAAACGAAATTACAGTTTTAAAAATTTTTGGATATAAAATTTGATATGAAATCGATGGTTAACAGATTTAATACTCTCTTCCTTATGGATGGTTTATATTTATTGAAATGAGACAAAATTTAGTGCTGTTCACCGAACACGAAATTTTTGAGGTTCTAATTCAAAGTTCAAACTAGGTTTCAACTTTAAAACATAAAAAAAAAATTCGAACTTGTCGACTAATAAAGTTCGAACTTGAGGTGGAAGTTTGTAACTCCTAACGTACCGAGAACGGTGGATTGTTTATTGCATTACTATGGTTACGATTTTTGTCTCATTTTCACATTATGGACTTTTTTATGTGTAAAAGAGAGACATAAAATATCTAACGAGTCAACTCTCAACCGAGATCAACTCGTTGGTGTAATTCCAATTCAATAAATCAATGAAGTTATAGCTTGAGGTAGGTCGAATCTAAGAAAGTAACTTTTTTGTAGGTGGAGCATTATAAATAATATTAACTTTTTCAATCCCGAACTTTTTTACGAACTTGAACTTCTCTCAAACTCGATTTTTTTTCGAAATCGAACTTTTTCCTAACCCAAACTTGCAAACTCGAACTTTTGCTTAATGTTCGAACGGTTCAAACAATTTAGAATTTTTGAATGGAAAGTTCGAACTTATAAAAACTTTAACTTCGCACATCTGTACAAACCTCGTCAACTTATTAAATAAACGATGTTTTCCATATTGGGAATTTTAACTACGTATAGATGGCGCAATAAATGAAGGATATTTGGTACTTGTCAATGTCAAAAATTGTGTTTAAAATCCATTATTTTAACATATAACTACATATTTAACAAAACACAAATAGATTTATTATTTAAAGCTTCGGAAAGCTCAAAATACATGTACTAATGCATTAAATTGAAAAAGTAAGTACCGAATATAGAAGTTCATATTTTTGCCACCAGAGGGCGAGCGGGTTCTTAAAATTCCCAATACGAAAACAATCGTCTACCTTACAAAATTACAGAATTCCTCCTTTAATGCGCTATTTTGATATCTGCGGGGGGCAACATTTTAACAAAAAAAAGCTGATCCCAGTGAAGAGTTCCATTTTTTGTTTTCAAGAGTTGTTTCCTCAAAATCATTTTTTTTTTCTGATTTATTATTTTGTTACAATTTCTGATTTAAATTTGATTTTTTTGAGACTGTAACTCCAGAACGAGAAATACAAAAACCAATTAATTTTTAAATTAGAGCGTTTAAGAAAGCCAATATGTGTTTAAATAGGGAAATTTGAATAATAATTCTTCTCTTCTATAACTTTTTACATTGCGCTGTAATGCAACGCAAAGCAGCATAATGCAACCCAGCAGAACCCTAAAATAGCATAATCCAGAAACCGTAATTTAGCATACCGAAATTTTCACTAACGTAATTTGACATAAATCAATGTAGCCGAACCATAAAATAGCTTAATCCAAAATCTGTAATTCAGCATAATGAAATTCCGCATAACGTAATTCGGCAGCAGAATCGTAAAATGACATAATACAAAAACCGTAATTTGACATAACGTAGTTCAAAATAATACAATTACGGTTTATGGATTTTGCTATTTTTCGGTTCTGTGGCATTACTTTATTCTGAATTAAGGTTTATGGATCCTATTTTACGGTTCTGTTACATTGTTATGCCAAATTACGGTTTCTGTATTATGCTATTTTATGAGTCTCCTGCATTGGTTTATGCAAATTACGCTATGCTTAATTTCGGATTTTGGATTGTTGTATTTTACAGTTCTACTAGAGTTGCGTTATGCCAAATTACGTTATGTCTAGGGAATTTTGATTAGTTTATGAAGGGTTTTGATAGAAAAATGTTGAAGTACAAAAATTTTATTATTTGCTGTATTTATAAATACTATGTGGGTATCAAAGCATATAATATTAAAAAAAAATCTTAAAAGTAAAAAAAATAAAAAAAGTTTTTTTTGAAGATATTTGTAAATTAACAACTAAATTAAATAGTATTACATGAATTTTACTTTTTTATTTTGATCATTTTGTAAGCAAAAACATCTTCAGTTTTTTTATTTTTTTTTTTGAAAATTTTATAATCCGATACCTACCTAATATCTACAAACAGGGTTTATAATAAAATTTTCATGTGTCAAAATTTTCCTATTAACACACTTCATGAACTAATTTTATCCGGCCCTTTTGCAGAATTATGGATTTTGGATTATGCTGTTTTGTTTTATACTGAATTTCGTTATGCTACATTACGCGTCACCTCTTGAGTTTTTATTTGGATTCCAAGAATGGTTTATGGACTAATTCCTAAGATAAAAATTAAGATTGAGATGCCTTTGGGTTGACCGGAAAGGTTCAAAACTCATGTATATGTATGAAAAAAGGATTGCCTAGATTCGAGAGTTTTCCAAAAAAATAATAAGAAGCTGACCATTTTTGAAGTTTTGTACAGTTTTAGTGCTCAAAAAATCAATACTTCTACAGTAAATTAAGAACATACCCTTTTTTAAGGTTCAATTTGAATTTTTTGAAAATTGTCCAAAAAATATAGCTTCTATCATGGTTCGAAGCGTAAAAGCATACTGTTTCAATCAAAAGTCGAAAGAAAAAATGGATCGTTGCATCGATATTATCTTTTTCTGAAAACATATTTTTATAGGATTTCATACGGGGTGAGCTAAAATGATTGTGATCAATTCAAATTTCCCGCCTAAAAATCTGGGGAATTCGTTCGCTTCAAGTTCATAGTAACAAAAAATCATGTCAAAATTATAACAAAGTAACTAGACTACACAAAAGCAGAGGCGTAGGTCGAATTTTTACCGTTGTGTCAAAACTTCGGATATTTGTGTACAGTTATTGTGCCTTCTGTTTCATAATCATCAGTTTTTATTAAGAATATTTGTTTTGTGTTATCATGTGTGTCGAAAATTAAACTCATCTTTTTCAACATTTGACATTTGTTGTAACATTAGTCGTTTTTTATTTTCAAAAGCACAAAACCTTAATAAATAATGGAACATTTGACGGTAGGGAAATAATGAATACTACTACTTTTATATTTAACTGTTTTTTATAATTTAATTTTATATAATATGTATAACATGTTTAACTATTTTTTATATTTGTAACTATTTATTTATTTCTTGTAGTGCACACTGATGATGGCGTAACTGCCGAAACCGGTCTGTGAATATAAAAATTCGAAGAGAAAAAGTATACTATTTTTCTAAACACCATAAAATACCTCTCTCTTCAAAATGGACATCTGAAGATTTCATGAACTTAATATATAACTTAAATTTGAATATTTATTTAGAATTCTTGATTTGTTATAATTATTGTATTTATTTTTGAAAAAAATATATGCTACGCCATTGGATTACTAGGGAATTTTCTTTGAACATTTTTAGTTTTTATTTTAAAACTTTTCAGTAACTAATCAATTGATGAATGATCTATAAAAAGGAGGTATCAATGACTACTTTTGTATACAGGGTGTTTCCAAACATGTGTCTCTAACTTCAGGAACAGATTCTTTGACCTATTTGAAGATCAAATAGAAGAATAATTTTCGCCAAAATCCTTTATTTTCGAGATATAGGGTGTTAAATTTTCTTTATTTTTTAACATAACATCTTTGTTTCTAAAGATAATTTGTTGAAATTTTGAACAGAGCTCACTTTTACCAATGGTCATTGAATTCAGGGTGCAGTTTTTTTTAAGGGTATCGACCCTTTTTACATACTTTTTCTTTGTTTTTGACACCAACGTTCAATATACATCAAAATTTTTACTTCCTTTCTCTTTCTTGAATTTTTTGGATATCTTTTTGCGGTGAGAAGTTATGAAATAAAATGTGCAACGTTGTTTAATAATTTCTTCAAAATATGCACCAATAAAATCTTTACTTTCAAAAAAATGAAATAATTCTATCTAAACGCAGAGTTATTAAAAAATTTACTAGGAGAAAAATGTTGTGAATGAATATGCAAAGAAGTAAAAAAATTGAACTTATATTGGATAGTGGTGCCAATTAAAAAAAAAAAATGGAGATGATACCATTCCCTCGAAGAAACTGCACCCTAAAATTTCTTAAAAATTTTTGCAGTTTTATTCAATGATGATTGCTAAAAGTGAGGTCTGTACAAAATTTCAAAAAATTATCTTTAAAATTATAAAGAAACTTTAACACTTTGAATTTCAAAAATGGAGCATTTTGGTGAAAAAATATTCTTCCTTTTGATATTCAAATAGGTCAAAGAATCTATTCCTGAAATTAAGAACACATTATTAGAAACACCCTGAATAAGATTTTAACAAATTTATTAATCGTGAAGTTTATAAATTTATAGAACCTGTTCGAGTTTTATTCTTATGGGTGTCAAATTTTTATATTTTCTAACAATTTCAAGCACTGAATTTTAATCATTGATAGCCAAAAACTTCTTCAATGTTTTGGGAAGAGACATTTTTTGATTAAAAATTATAAATGAAAATCTTGCAACTTTTTGGAAAAAGAATTAAAGTATGATTTGGTACAGGGTGAGCTAAAATGATTGTGGTCAATTCAAATTTCCCGCCTAAAAATCTGGGGAATTTAAGTTCATAGTAACAAAATTATAACTAAGTAACTACACTTCACAAAAGCAGAGGCGTAGGTGTAATTTTTACCGTTGTGTCAAAACTTATTGCGCCTTCAATTTCATAAACGTCAGTTTTTATCAAAATTAATTTGCATAAATCTTTGTTTTGTGTTAGCATCTGCCTCAAAAATGAAGAAAAAGATTTTCAATATTTGACATTTGCAGTGAAATTAGAGATTTTGGAAAAAAGTTTTGCTACGCCATTGGATTACTAGGAGATTTTCTTTTTAAGATTTCAGTTGTACCAACCTGTGAATTTGGTTGCCTACACATCAAACCACAATCATTTTAGCTCACCCTGTATAACTTGATATCCAATAAAATTAGGGCAAAATGTGTGATTTTCTGAGGAATTAAAAAAATGAACTATGATCGTGTTACGCAATCCATTTGTGTTTACCGTAGATAAATACATGATTATTTCCTACATTGTTACAATTAAACGAATTTTTGTTCCGGAAATGCTAATATTTGAATAAAATGATAAATTTAATAAATAAAATTATAAATTATTACAATAATTATAGTGGTTGCTCTACTAATAAAAATTATAACTATGCTTAAATTATTTTGGAACCCATATACATATGTGTATATTTTGGAACTCGAAATTGTTCAAATTTTAGTCACATATCATATGATTCGAACTAATTTAAATTTCGAACCTATGTGTAATAGTGTCGAAGAAATAGTATTGCTGATAAAAAAGGTGAAAGTAGGTAAAAAGTTGTATTCTTTTATTTTTTGTAATTTTTTTTGATTTTGATGTTAAATTTAAATATGAATCAAATACGTAGTAATCTTATTTTAGTTGTAGTAAATGTTAATAAAATTGGGTGTAGTAGTTTAATTTTCGTGTTTGGTTGAAAATATTTGAAATTAAAATTTGGTCCTGCATATGTTATTGCACTTGTTTGTGGAAGTGTGCATTATGGAGATCGGTTAAGTGCTTATGCATTATGCATTCCCAGCATGAAACGACTTCCTGTTGCATCTGTCTACATCCAGATCTGCACTTCCGGATTATCCACCTCTAAAACTAATTACAGCTGAGAGTAAAGAAGAAAGCAAAAATTAAAAAAATATAAGAGTGTCAATTCGACTTGCTCGGAAAGGTTATGGGGTCTTTATGAAAGCAGTGATCTATTAAAAGATAGAAGATTTAGGTCTTTAATTAGCGAAGTTGCAAGTGTAAGATGCAGCTGCTTGTAAAGGGATGCAGCAACCCCTTGCTGTTTCCCACGTTCGCAACCCTACAACATTCCTTACAATGCATCAAAATCCACCCTTCGCTTCACACAGAACTGAACTCTTCTATCTATAACTTCCTCATCTCGTTACGCTTCCGATCCCAGTTTCGGCCGTTTTTAACCAAACTTCTCGCGCCCTGAATTATTTTAATAGGGTTGATCTGGAGTTAAAGGAAGAAGGGTGATACCTATTGGCACCGATTGAGGAAAAAATAACGTATTTTTTTACATTTTCCCATAAAGCTCAAAATTACTCGCCTCAAAGACTCATAGCCACCGTCCGAAAATTAATGATGCTATTCGACTCAAATAAATAACAAACGCAAAATTCCAAAGTCGTTACGGCCGAAATAATATAAATGATGATGATGTCGACAATGGACAGCAAAAAGTCGTTCCGAGAATCAGTCGAAATCGCTCAAAAACACTGCAATGACCTCAAAATAAGTGCCGCTTCATTAAGAAAAAAAATTCGCAAAACACCTGTAATTTCTTTTACTAATTTTTAAATATATAAAAAATTATTGTCTATATATTTTTGCTTTATGATTTATTTTATTTGAAAGTATATATTCCTTTTAAAATCCCAATAAAATTATTTATATATTTATGTATTTATGATGTAAATCTCCTTAATAAATAAATAAAAGCTGCAATCGTAAAGTTTAGTTCTTGTAGCTCGGGGGTAATTTGGCCACTTTATTGAATTGCATCCAATTTGACCATAAACTGTCATTAGATTGCATGGAGACTATTAGTCGGACCGCCAGCCACCTTTTGATCTTTTTTCGTCCCTTTTTATTGGGGGGAGGAGGCAGGCGCAATATCGGCACGATTTGATTAAGTCGTCCGGCGAAATTGTTTTATTGCCCTTAAACGGAGACACAAATTTTATGTTCAAGAGAATAATTATCAAATTCCAGTTTTGGCAGCTGCCATTTTATTATTTCAACATTTGTTCCAGGAAAGATGACGATTTGCAAAAACCCAGTAAATACTCGTGCTGAGTTATTGCGATAAGCTGCCATTAATCCGATTGCAAGTGTCTAAATGATCTTCTGCGAAATTTTACACAGGAATAAATAAAATGGAATTTACATTTTTCAGAAAATTCAATACTCTCAATAAGCATCTTATTTCAATCATCATTAATATAAATACATTTCTGTTGAAAAATATTTCAGATTAATACCTACAATTTTATTATCTAAAAATATTCTAAAACCAATGTTTAATCATGATCAAAATGTCTCAAGTCTCAAAAAATACAATAAATTTTCGTACTTCATTCCATCTTTGTTCTCCTTTTTTTAATCCTCAACAATTGAAATACGATAAGTGCAGAGTTCCAAGGATTCTTTGAAAAAAGACGCAACAAAGCCTATTTCATCAAAGAGGAAGATAAAATCTTTTTTGTGCACACATTAAGAAGAACACGTAAATTAAATTTTTGAAACGAAATAACCCAAAATTACAACAAATCATCCATGAATTGATCACTGATAATTTAAAGTACTCATCTGTGATTAGTTTTCTGATACCAAGTAGTGATCCAAATAATTGGACCATTACAATAAATCATTCGTTTTAAAGATAATTTGAGTTTGAAAAAAATTTTTCGAAGTGATGATTTTTTTGGTGATTATTCCTTAATAAATGGTGGCTCTTTAGCGCATTGGATTTATTTGGGGGATGTTGGAGTAATTGACACCAGGCGGTGGTTGAGATCCATGGGAATTTCTTCGGTAGAATGTTCGTATCCTCATTAGTTTTGGGACGAATAGAAAGCAATAGATCAGCTCCGGAGCGACTCTTGTGTATTCACCTGGGCCTCTTTAAGCTCAGCACAATGCGTTGTAATTTTATCTCCGTAAATAATGAGGGGAGAGGGGCCACTAGAAGACTATTCGAAAATATTATTCTTCTTCCCTCATCCGTCATCATGATTCAATAAAATAATTTTTTCAAATCAAAATTTACAATTCGATTCAACTTTTTGGAGAAGTAAATATGGGAGCGTTGTAATTGTTTTGAATTATTTTTTCGGTTATTTTTTATTGTTGCAAACCACAGAAAGTGTGTTATTATTGATATGAATGGTGAATGGATTGTTCGAATCGAACGCCCTTTATTTTCATAATTCCTAAAGGGTGTAATTTCGGAATTACGCGCTTTTTTCTAGACGGAAGAGGGCGTCGATTGTGATTTGATTTTACGCCCCGCGAAGCTCGTTGATGTAACGCTTTTTAAAAGCACAATGCGACCAAGTGCCGGGGGTTAAAAATGCAAAAGGTGAAAATTAAAAGTTGCGATTGTTTCCGATATTTCGTGATGGGAATAAAAGCCTTTTGTTAGCAACAAAGTTATAACAAAATCATTTTGAACGCAAATGTTTTGATGATTAAGCCACTCCAAATTTCATAAAAATTAAATTTCGACACGGTTTTACAAAAATATATGTATACAGGGTGATTCTTTAGCTCAGCGACAAAATTTCCTATATGAAAGCTTAGATAAGCAGCACGCAGGTATCCAAATAGGCATTCACTATTCCGTACCTAATTAGTTCATCATTTCGAAGACTAAGAGAAACCGAATATCCTGCACCTCAAGACCTTAGGAAGTACATGTAGAAAAAGAAGATAATATTGTTAATGGTGTCCTCGATTATCCAAAAATTAGTAATCGATGCAATGCACCACATATACATCACAACCGTATCCGTTTCATCGCCAAAATGTACAATGTAACTACAACCTCACCAACGAGTGGAATTTGGCAATTGGGTACTCCACCAACAAGTGCAAAACGGTCACTTCATTTCAAATGTATTAAGGTCCGATGAAGCAAGGTTTCTAGGAATGGTGTAAACAAAAAATTGTCACTATGATCTTCTCTGATCATTGAAAATCCACATCCAATGATCGCGGCGATTTCAACAAAGTTTTAGTATCAAAGTTTGGGCTGGTATTTTTAATAACAATTTATTACCTGTATAAGTAATAATTGATCGTTTAAATGGCGATATGTACAACATTTTTCAGAAAATACCCTTTTAGATTTAATTTAGGATGAACCACTTAACATTCGTAATATGCGGAGTTCCGCATGGAGGAATACAACTAAGTTATATGATCATTTTCCAAACAAATTGGCCATGGAGCAATACGTTGGCCACCAAGATCACCTGATTTAAATCCATTAGATTATTATTTCTGAGTACATATTATGAAGGACCAAGTAGAAATAGCTACTCGTCAACAGTTATTAGAAAGGATTGAAGATCCGACAACCGACAAATCATATACAAAATGATGGAAATACGTCTGAGCATGTTCGCGAACGCGGCAAACCGATTCAATGCATTTCCTCCTATCAGACACATGTAGGAGAAAAAGCATTGCCTCGGCTTGCAGCGTCGACGCTCGATTACAGAAGCTTTGATTCGTAGATGTAAGGCTTGCATTCAAGCTGATCATTTTGAACAATTTTTGTCATTTTTTGAAGTTTTCTAATTTTTTGTATTATTTTTAGTCGGGATTTCGCAAAACCCACATTCCAAAATTATATCTGGATACTCTTCTTTACTTCAACATTTTTTTTTCATTCAAAACGAACGTTATTTGGTTCTGATTTCAATGGCTAACTTGATCTTTTTTTGTTAAAATTAATAAAGTTCTATTAATACTTTAAACCCCCATAACTCCAAAACTAAAATGAATGGGACATATGGTCATATGACATTTTTTTCTTAAAATGGCATCAGTTTTCATATAGTAAAGTTAGTCGCAGAGCGAAATAATCACCCTGTATAAAAACAAAATTTTGCATTTAAATCAATAAAAAAATACACTAAAAATTTTTTTAGAAAAAATATTTTTTACTCAAAATTTATTTAACTTAAAAATATTAATTATTTTAATCTGCGTCAATTTTTGTAAGAAATTTGAACAATTTTATCATATTTACTTTACTAAAGACAAAAACATCGCGTTAAGTTGTTAATCGGCACATTGACCAGACAAAACCAGAATACGATGATTCGTCATTCATTATTGGGTATTGGGTTTCCTTGAAAATTGGCTTCGGTTATTCTTAAAAGTGTTATCATTTAAAAATTACAGTAAGGAATTTATTCAATCATTTTTTTATCAAAAGTTGCAGTTTATGAACTTCTTTAGACTTCCTGGAATATCGTTGTTTCTACTTCAACTGCTATATTTTGTAACATTTTTGAGATATCTGAAAATATGCATATTTTTTTTTTGTTTCGTTTTGTTGTTACAGGGACGCTTTCTTAAAAGATACAGTTTTTCGACAAAATTGTTTTTATTAAAAACTTATGCGTTTATTCCATATTGTACAGCTTCAAAAATACAATTTTCAGAAATTATAAGATTTAATCAGCTACGTCCCAAGTGAATGTTTAAAATTTCTAAAAAAATATGTTTTATGAACAAAAAATTACTTTAATTTTAAAATTTTTTTTGTAAAGTAATTGACCAATAAAAAATCCAAAGTTCTTATTTTCCCCAAAAATGTTACTCTCGCAGTTTTTCCCAAAAACAATTATTCCAGCCGTTTCCCAAAAAAATTACTCCTACCGTTTTCACAAATGACCTTTTACACTTTAAAAAATACAAGTGTATGACATTAAAAATTAGGAATTGGATTCTTTTAGTAGAATTGTACCAAATTAGAATTTTTGTTTATTTCCTATACTTACAAAATAGATTCAATATTTTAAATCTCCAATTAATTCTAAAAATTAATTTATTTTAAAAATATAATATTCAGAAGTTTAGAAGCGTTTTACTTTTTAATTTTATGTTATGAGGTATAAGCTTAAAAAAATAAATTTTAGTAAACGCAGTTTTAGTAAACTGAATTATAATTTTCAGTACTTTTAAAGCGTTTTACTTTTTGAATTTTATGTTGTAACGTGAAAATTATATTTTTCTTCAAACGTCATTAAAGTAGTCTTCTGTGACGTTTGAGAGGCTTTAAAATGTCACTTGTTATGTTCGTTGATTCTATGGTCACTTTGTCCTGCCTAGGAGTAGAAATTACTACATTGTACTGACAAGGAATATAAGGGCGGAGTAGAAATGAATTTAAGGCAACACAATATACACTAACATTGTATTGTGTGTTGTTGTAAATTAAATATCAAATTTTAAAATTATTTATTATATTAGTACATATTATTCGGAGTAAAAGAACTTCTTCTACTCCTAATAAAGTAATATAGGTACTATTTTTAAAGAAATTAATTTTAAGAATTAACTGATTTCGTACAATTCTACTAAAAAAATCAAATTACTAATTTTAACTGATGGAGCTTTCAAAATAAGTAGCCATAATAACACTTTTATAAGGAGGAATAGTAAGTCATTTTGTAATTTTTTTTTAATTATTGCATTTTAATACATTGGCTTACTAAAATATTGTTTAGCAGCTTAAAAAATAATTTAAAAAAATACGATAATAAGTTACCATTTTTGCTGTAAAAGTTTTGCGAATTTTGAAAAATTGCTGAAAACTGAAATTTGATGTTGGTTTTATTTTTGTAATGTTATACAGAGTGGGGGACAAAAAACGTCCAACGAAATAGCTTCCTTATTTTTTATCAGATTTAAAAAAATGACATACCAAATTAATGGTGCAATTCTGAGCAAATCTGTAAGCCCTTACAGGAAAAATCTGTAAGGTTTGTTATATGGGTTGTAATGGATGCTTTCCATGGTTACCTTACAGATATCTCCTGTAAGGGCTTACAGATTTGCTCAGAATTGCACCATAAAAGGTTCAATCAGATTTTAATTAAAAAAAAAAACAAATTAAGAAGGATTTTTGTTTTTTAAATGACAAGATGAGTACAAACAATTAATTCCAAGATTAAACTCGGCCAATAATAGAAATAAGTACATTATTATTTATTTTTTTTAAATAGGTATTTTATTTCATTTTTATTTTTTCTGTAATTTTGGCAATGTTTCTAATACATATTTTCATCGCAAGTATTTTTATATTTTTCTAACTGCTAAAAAAAATCCTTTTTTTCGAGTAGTAGGATTATTTTAGTTTAAAAAAAATGGAAAACAGTAGTGTGAAAGGAAATTCCGTATATCCAACTTGATTCAAAATCAAGTTGGATATACGGAATTTCCTTTCACACTACTGTTAAACAATTATCCAAATCCCCTGCAAGTTTTTCTTCTACTTCTAAAAAAAATGGTGTTTAAACTATTCTTAGTGTTTTAATTTCAATTTTAAAAAAATTGCAGAGATTTAATAGTATGGAGTAAATGGTAATAAAACATATTTAATTGTGATAAGGGTCTCTTATTATTCCCATATTTAATTGTACCAGTGTACAAAAGTTACTATAATTCCAAAAGACATCACTAAAAAAGAAAGGATTAATAAATAATAAAAACTTTAAAAAATACACAATATGATAAGTAAAATATTAAAAATTAGTATTATTATTTGTATAAAAACTTAAATTAAATAGATCAAAGAATCCACTATAACCAGATTTAAAATTTATATTTTTTCAAAAAAAAAAACGAAGAAGACAAAATGACAAAAAATTAAATCCATGAATAATTTCCGTCAATGATTGCAATTATCTCGCGTAACTCGATCCGGATTGGATTAAATAGCGATTAACCCAGTCCGCATTTTCTTCAAAATAAACCGTCGGATTGGATTGAGTTTAATTATCAAAAATCGTGGGATTGGATTTGGTAATCTCGATCGAATGAAAATTTGTAACGACATAAACACGATTTAGTTACTAGAAAATTATTTTATCATATTGGCACAACCGAAAATTTGTTACTTTGGTGTTTAAAACTAACCTAACCACTTTAACAGACTTCAAGAAAATTCAAAACAATAGAGTACATACCACAAAATAACATTATAAAAAGGAGAAAAAGAACATTGGCTAACAAAGATGAACGTAAGCATTATTTTTTGTAATTTTATTTCTCTTCAGTTTATAACTCGGATTAACCTCGGATTGAAAAAAACCAATCCAGTCCAAATGAGATAAATGCGTTGTTTACATGATCCAATCACAATCCAATCCCGCCAGATAAATGGAGTCAATAATAGAAATAAATTTTAATTTCATTTTTTTAATTTTAATAGAAACAATAGCGTTTTTTTAATTTTATTTTTACTTCTTGTGAAATTTTGGTGTTGTTTGTAATACACCAAATAAAATAAAAAAAAATAAATCAAAAAATCAAAACTAGAAAAACATCCAACGACTGACTGGCTTTACTATTTAATATCCGATTTAATTGAAAATGATGACAGATAATTATTACAAGTAATTTTCAATTTAAAAAAATAATTTTGAAGTTAATAAAATACGTCTAGTAGGTTTTCAAAATTCATAAAAATAAAGAAGTAGAATTCCAAACTTCATATTTTGATTAATTGTTCAAGAAGATTTTTATAACTATTTTCCATGAAGGGTTTCCAACAACTTACTGGAGAGCTTATCCGCCATTTATGGACACCCTGTATAATCAGATTTTAAATTTTTATTTTTCGAGAAAAAATGGAAGAAGACAGTCAACTTTGGGTTTTCAAATGACAACATGAGTACAAAAAAATAAATCCAAGATTAATCTCCGTTTCATTATTTTTAAAGTTTTAATAGAAATAATAGTATTTTTTAGTTTTTTAAATTTCATTTTTACTTTTTGTGTAATTTTGACGTTTATGTATGTGCATCAAGTTAATAAATAAGTAAAAACACACAAAAAGTAAAATATTAAAAATATTATTATTTGTATTAATACTTAAAAATATTAAAAAAATATAAAAATTTGAAAAATAATATAAAAATTAAAAAAAAATTGATTTATATTATCGGCTTAGATTATTCTGATATATTTATTTTAATAAAATGTAAATAAAATAAATAAAGTATGAACAATATTATAATACAAAATATAAGTATAAAGTATAAATTAAAAAAATCATCTATGATATTAATATTTTGAAAAACAAAAGTTGTCTATCGATTCTGAGAAAAAAAAAGTTTTATTAACCATTTAATTAGACATATCATTTAATAAATCCGATCTAAAATAATGAAACTACTTCGTTGGCCGTTTATATCCACACCTCTGTATACTGTTTCTAATTTTGCAAATTATAAAAAATACGAAATTTATATATGTACATTGTTTTATTTCGCAGTTTAAATTGAAAATTTAAGTTTGATTTTTTAATACTAATAACGATAATTAAATGGTTTTTTGTGACTTTTTGTATTTGTTTACGATTTCTGATAAGAATCGATTTTTGGTTTAACTTATTTGAAATTACAGATTTATTATTTTCAAATCGCCGTCATTTAGAATTTGTTTTTGGGTACAGAAAATGCAATTTTTATAAATAAGTTACTTTATAATAATTTTATTATGCCACAATACTTTTCTTTTTTTGGTGAAGAATTGATATTAAAATTATATTGAAATTTAAAATGAAAGCATAAAAATTGCTTACATGATCCATTAATAAGTTTTGTTATAACTTTAAATTTCGAACAGGGTAGCTTAAATTTTTTGAAATTTATTGATAAATTTAATACTTGTACTAGAATGAAAAGAATTATTATGAAAATAAATACGAAGCATTTAAATTTAAACGGTTTTCGATTAGAATTGATGTTTAGATTTAACCTTCTTAATATCTATGAAAATTGGGGTATAAAACGTTAGAGCAAAATGGACCAACAAAAAACTATAAAAAAAAGCGCGCGTCTTTCATTTTTATCTGCCCTAAAATATAAATGAAGGTATAAAATTCCGTTGCGGCTGTTTCTTCTTCTTTATATTTTTTATTTCACGCGTGCAGTATGAAATATAAATTACAACTGGCATTAAATCTGACCAAATAAGAGCAGCTGTCCCGTTCTTGAAGAACTTCGGTCCAAATCAAATATCCAAAAGTCACCCTCGAGAATTCGGCCGTTTCGTCCATTATGGAAATTAATATGGGCCGGCGTTCAATAGTCGTGTGCGATCTGATAAAAAAATAACACACGCATTTAATTTTTTTTACGATTTTTTTACCAAAGCTGCCCCACTTAACTTGTAAATCCTCGCTTTAAATTATGTCGATATTTCTATCTAGGGTGGGTAAGAGTCAATTGTGGAATTGGCCGCATTTTGACCAAAAATGATGTGCGTTAAGCTATTTAGGGAAACTTAACAATACCAACATTTTTAACGCCAATTCTTTGTTAAATCGTGAGAAATTTTAAATAAAATTCCTTAAATCACATCATAATATCACGTTGAAGATTTTAGTGGTCATTATTGATGCAGTTGACTGTACTTGATTTGCATTTGTTTAATGGAAGAAAAGTGCAAGTGGTTTGCTTGGATGAAAGTGAAATCAAAGATTGGGATGAAGAAAAGGAAGAAATAAAAAAGCAGACTTGCACACGAGCGCATGTTTATCTGATTTTAATGAAGCCAGGTTCTTGTAAGGCACATTTACATGTCGGTGTAGTGTACGCTTTAAGACTCATCTCGATCTCGGCGCATTCTTCTTCGGCTATCTTCTGAAGGTCACTTTTGGCCCACAGCCTCAGGTGATGAGACGTACACTCCTCGTCCAACAACTCTTCGTGATTCATCTTAATACAATCTTCGTAGCTCATTACGATTACAAAAACAATTTATGATTAAAGAAGAAAAAAATAATTAAACTTAATTTAACTCGACGTAAGAATAAAAACAGAACTTAAATGAAAAAGCGTTTACACGAATCTTATAATGTGATTTATGAACAGGTATTTTATTTTCTTATTAATTTTACTTAATTTAATACTACAGTTGGTAATTGAAGACTTAATTTAACAAAGATAAAAATTTTGAAAACACAGCTATGGTCCATGTCACGAAAAAGTCAGGTACTTATCTCGCTCTTACTCAACAAAAGTATAGAACCCACTATTGAGTGGGAGTGAGATGATAGTGTGACTTACTCGTGTCATGGACTTTACAGGGTCGAGTTTTTTTTTAGATTACATTCATCCATTTTAATAAATCTCTAAGATCTTTAGGGCTTAACCTATTTAACTAATTATACCTATAAAAATATACATATAATTGGAGTTAGGATTATTGAAATTATTATTTAATGTACCGCTACTAAAACGCACTTATATTTTGTAAAAGTTTTTTTAAGTTTCCTTATAGTTTACAAAAAATTAAGTCAGCTGTCCCATAATAAAATGAGTTTTTGGATATGATATTGCCTCGAAGGTCAATGATCTCAAAATTTATCATATTTATATTATTTTTTTAAATTAAAACAAACATAATAGTAAGAGAAATAATTAATCCTCTAAATGAGATTAACTTTAAAACTTTAAATTGAAGTCTACTTAAAACTTATTACGAAAAATACGCAAAATAAATATTTTGTCCGGTGATCAAAAGAAAATTGTAGCTGGAAAAATTAAAGTCAATCTTCACATGTAAAAAATATAAACCAAGAATTAAATTTTGATTCGGTTTCGAATCAAAATTTTAAAATACATAAGTTATATTTATATGTATACAGGGTGTCTCATTTGACGTTGGACTGTATGGGTATCTTCGTTATTATTGGAGATAGAAAGTCGGTTAAATGGACAAAGTAGTAGAGATTTTTTCGAATATTATTAATTCATTTACAAAAAATTTGAATATCGCATCGTTCCAACGCTATCTTGAAAAAACAAGAAAATGCGATTTTTAAAATATGGCTATAACTTTTTTATTTTCTGTGGTACCAAAAAAGTTTTTTGACATAATACAGACAATTTTTTATGTACAATGCAGTAAAACAAATGAATAATTTTTTTCGCCAACAGATTGACCGGAAATGAACCAAACTTATTTTTTTCTTATGGCAGCCATATTGGATTTACACATATTCGGAATCAGTATTTTTTTCTGAGTAATTTGGTATACCATATGTCATATTTAAAAAATAATAAAATTATTTGATTTTACAAACAAGCGTTGCACTTTAAGAGATGTAAATTGGCAATAACATAAATGTAACTATTTAAAATATTAAATGTAAAATAAATCTTAACATTGACAGTTTACATCTATTCAAGGCCATTTTTGGTTAGTAAAATAAAATTATTTCTATTTTTCTTAAAATATTACATATGATATATCAAATTAATCAGAAAAATACAATAATTCCGAATATGTGTAAATCCAATATGGCTGCCATAAGAAAAAAATAAGTTTGGTTCATTTCCGGTCAATCCGTTGGCGAAAAAAAATATTCATTTGTTTTACTGCATTGTACACAAAAAGTTGTCTCTATTAAGTCAAAAAAAATTTTTGGTACCACCGAAAATAACGAAGTTATAGCCATATTTTGAAAAACGCATTTTCTGGTTTTTTCAAGATAGCGTTGGAACAGTGCGATATTCAAATTTTTTATAAATGAATTATTAATATTCGAAATAATCTCTACTACTTAGTCCATTTAACCGACTTTCTATCTCCAATAATAACAAAGATACCCATACGGTCCAACGTCAAATAGGACATCCTATATATTTCATACTATATAATTTCTATAAAAAACTAAATACGGTAAAAAATGTACAGGGTGTTTGGTAGGTGGAAGCGTGAATTTTAGGAGGTGATTGGAATTGGTATAGAATGTGCCTTGGTTTTCGAGATATTATATTTTGATAGATATCAATCTTATTCAACTTAATTAGTAGTTCATATCTTTTGGAAAAATTGTTTTCTGTAATGTAAACACATTTTACAGTTAATAGCTTTTTATAAAATGAGAAAATATTGAAGTGTGAGTTAATTACAATTGTGGGTTCGAAATTCTATAGTAAGTGCCAACTTTTTACTAGAAATGTTAAAATAATCTTAAAACCTTTCAAATATTTAAATTATGTATCATACATTGGAAATTTTATCCTTCAAATGTATTTTTGAGCTTTTTTCTGACTTCAATATTTTTTTTTCTTCATTTTGTAAAAGGTTATCAATATATTTGATGTATGAAATTAAAGTAGTGCGTATTTATGTTATAGAAAATATTTTTTCTCAAATGATATCATCTGGGTTATTGTGGTAAAAAAAAAATATCAAAATATCCCTTAGATCTTAGATATATTTTAATAAAACAACAAAATAACCTAGTAAGTGGGTGCTTGTGCAAATTTTTTTCTTTAGCATTAAATTCTACTGAAATATACAGGGTGTCAGACTTTTTATAAAGAATTTGTTTTATATAGTAAATGTAATTCTGAACAAAAAACTTTCTATGATCTATTTTTTTCGACCTCTTATCCTTTTCATTCCCAGCTGTCATAGTACACATTAAATTCAAATTATATTTATAGACAATTCGAGTTTTTTTGGAAAATCATTTTAAAAAATCAAGGAATTTAAATAAGCAGTGAAAATAATTTTTCTCTAAAAATAAAAATTCAGGAGTGAAAGGGTTAAGAAGTAACAGCAATTTTAAAATCAGTAAATTTTCATAAAATTTTTTGAAATACCCTGTATAATTTTCTTTTCTATTATCAATTTTAAATCAATTATGGTTTGGATTTTGTCTTTGTCAAAACTTACTTCTTTGAACATCATTTTCTGCTTTACAACTAAGTGGAACATTAAATTTTTGAGCATTTAAATTTTTTCTCAAAAAAAATAATCTACTTGATTGGCTTAAGCATAAAGACAAAATTCAAAGCATACTCGATTTAAATAAAAAAATACAAAATAACATGAAATTTATTTAAAATCAAATTTTGAAATTGCTGTAACTCTATAAGAAGTCGAAAAAAATATTAGTTCTCCAAATAAAGAAATAAAAACCCAACCTTTTTTGATTTAAAGTAATTGTCTATTTACTTTTCATGTATTTCCACTTATGTCTTTGTATTTTTTTGAAAAATTATTGTTTGTTAACTTTCGAAAAGTATATTCATATAATATAAGTGAATATACAAGAAAAAGAAAAATTCTATATAATAAATGGATTTCTACCTAGAGAAATTATGAAAGCCATTTTTATTAACGCGAAGTACCATTTTATAATTTTCTTCATGTAGGTCTTCAATTCTGATTACAATTTTGACAAATTATGTCATTTTATATTTTCACTTTGATTGCAAAACAAACTCTACGCTTGTAAAAATCAGTTTTAGAAAAATGCGTTCTTATATTTTTTTTCTAAAAGTACACTATTTATGTAAAAATACAGAGGGGTGCCTAAAAAACGGCCAACGATGTAGCTTCGTTATTTCTTATCCGATTTTAATAACTGATATGTCAAATTAAATGGTTTAAAAAATACTTCTATCAGATAATAAAATATTAATTTTATTTTTGAAAACATCAGAGGAGGAGGAGGCTACTTTTCTTTTTCAAACGGCAACATATTTTTTTCGATTGAAAAAAATCATTAACAAAATTAATGTAAACTAATTATACCAATAATTTTTTTTTCTTATTTTTTTTTAATTTAATTTAATTGTTTTTTTTTTGTTTTAGAGTTTTGATTTTTTTAATATTTTTTAAGTTTTCTTTTTTTATTTATTATTAATAAATTAAAAAATTATTAATAAATTAAAAAACATAACTTAAAAAAATAAAAAACTGAAAACTCAAAAACAAAAAAAAACAATTGAATTAAATTTAAAAAAAAATAATAAAAAAAATTAAAAAAAAATGAATTAAAAAATATGGGTATAGTTGGTTTAGATTATTTTTGTTAATGATTTTTTTCAATCGATAAAAATATGATGCCATTTGAAAAAGAAAAGTTGCTTCCTCCTTCTGTGATGTTTCCAAAAATAAAATTAATCTTTTATTATATGATAGTAGTATTCTTCAAACCATTTAATTTGGCATATCACTTATTAAAATCGGATAAGAAATAACGAAACTACATCGTTGGCAGTTTTTTGTGCGCTCCTCTGTACATGAAGAAAAATGAAAAATATTAATGTCAATACGGATTTTTTGATCAAACTTCTCCAAACATCAATTTTTACTATTGAAAAGTACGTTTTGCAAATATTTTGTTGATTATGCTCCTAATGACTTAAGTTCTACCACTTTATATTCCATAAACAGATTAAAAATTTATCGTAACCTCAACTACAATTTTGCTGATTTATGGTATGTACTTGTAAACTTCTATTTCATCAATTTATATACTTTGATAAAGTCCAAATTATGCAATTTATCTTATTGCCACTTTGCACTTTTACTATTTTACAGTCTACAGTCTAATAAACAATGATTTTTTAGTTTAATTGATTTTTGTCATTCCCAAAGTTCAGTTTTAATAATTTTGCTTTGAAGACGTTGGCGGAGTATGCGCAGTTCGTACCTTTGAAAAATAATAAAACTGCATTTTTTTAAAGATAAAAAACATAAAAACCCAAAATCCTTTAAAGTTTGATTTATTTTTTTTTAAATTTTGTATAAACCTAGAGTTACAATTCTTTTTTAACTTCTTTTCAACAGTTGTAAAAAAACTAATAAGCTTCATTGCAATTAGTTAACTTCTATTCATTCGAAAAAAATTAAATAGGATAAACCAAGTTTTTACTTAACACATAAGTTGTATTATATGTATTACAGATATATGTATGTATTTTCAAATCCAAGTAACCATAATTCTAATATTTTAAGCCACCTATTTTTGACCGGTAGCCAGTAATAGAAAAAAAGTGTATTAAACAGAACCATTACAAACCTCTAAAATCTTAATTTGTAGTACATGTAACTGGCAAGTAGTTTTAAAAGTTTTGGAAAATTTAGAATAAATCATCTTGCACAATTTGATATTTGTAGACTAATTGCCACACTTTTTGGACGTTACAGGTTAAAGATTAGTCCAACATTCTTTTTTTGGCGTTCTGCGATGTTGTCTCTTTTTTTTGACCATTTTTATAGTTTTGTTGGACCATCTGGCAATTTTATAGATAATCGTCTAAAAATCGAGATCGCCATACAATTTTACAGTGCATTTTAGTCCGAAATATCGTCACTTTTGTATAATATTACAGTGCGTAATTCGAACAACTCCAGAATCAATTGTACCCAACCAAAATGTATGACAACTATTTTAGGTTTAGCTATCTTTTTGTTTAAGTAATTTAAAATAAATTCTAGATACTCCAAGATGATTTAAAACTGTATAGTTTATAATTTTAAAATCACTAGCCACCCAATTTGTCTGCTGAATCAATTTTTGCGATGTACACGTTTAATATACTTTTTTTCTATTACGGCCTCCCGGACTATATTTTATTACTTGCACAAAATTGGTAAAGTTCATTGATCTTCCTTTTTTTGATAAATTTTTGAATTCGATTACTTCTTGAAATTTTAATGAAAATAATTCAAATAAAAACCACTTTAATTGATGTAGTCTGAATTTTCTATAGATGTAGGTATGTTAAGTTGGAGCCTTCAAAGTTGGGGTAGGTTAAGAATTTTGCTTTAATTACCAAGTGCTAACCTGCTCCTTCGTGTTGCAAACCAAACTAAAGATGAAATATTGGCTGGGCTTTGTTAGTTAAAAAAGCATTACTAATATATTTCGCAAACTTACTTTTATTTTTCTTTTAAAATAGCTGTATTATTAAATCGCCATTACACCTATTTCAAAGCCTGTTTGGTCCTTTTTCGCAGCTTGTCTCCCTTCCTCCATTGTCTTAATGATATTTTTTCCTTCAACATAAGCTATTAATTTGAGAAATAGAACGCTCATCTCCTTTCCCTCTCGCATCCTTGCATCTCTTCTTCTTCTTCTTGTAATTTTATAGAGCAACAGGTTTCACCATCGCGGCGCTTAGTGCGCGAGGGGGTGAGGGGTAGCTTTCGGTTCCTACCAAAAAGTGCGGGGGACGCACGGGGGTACCAAACAACTGCACAAAACCAGCTCTCGGAATTAGAGATTTACAAGATGTACTACCCATCGTAAATACATGCGCCCCCTTTAAGCCGCCTTAACTTAAACCAACTTAAGCATATTTAACATAAGTAAAAATTGCAAATAAAAATAGTCGCTGATAATGAAATAATTGCGTTATGAATTAATTAATTAACGCCTTGTTTTTTTTGGTGATTTTTGGGATGGGTAGTAGTTGCTACCCTCGATTGGTAAAAGCGACCTTGAAAGGGCAAGATGTTCTTGCTTTCGGGGGTTGCAACAAGGAGATATTTAGTAAAACGCAGATGGGAGATGCGTGGATAATTGGAAACGGGAAGAGATTGACAGAGATGGACGAAAAGCGATTTTGGAATTTTTCATGCAGCTGAGCACAAAAGGCGTTTATTGCTTGTGGATTTTAGCGCTCACAATACCTTCCTTAAATTTAATCGCTCAACACTGCTGCGTAGTATCATCGAACTCGAATATTTACTTTACTGAGTGAAAAAAAAAACCTATAAAAACAGAAAAAAATATGAAGAAAAATAGAGTGTCATCATGATTTTTCAATATTTTTTTAATGAGAATAATTTAATGTACTTACTATTTTTTTATATTGTTAACTTAAAAATTAATTTTTGTAAACCTCACAAAATTTATTTCTATTGCTTCAGAATAGTACAAATATTTCAGGATATTTTTGGACTCGTCTAGAATTTTTTTTGTAAATTGTTGTAGGCCTTCTATTTACTTTTTTCAAGTAATTCGTTGTTTGTAAACATCCTGTCTAAAACCATTATATAGGATTATAAACTTTTTCGCACTAAGTACATATGGTGGCGCCACAACCTTTATGGTCAAAGATGTAGAGTATCTTGATTCTACAGGCTACATCGAGTTTTAATGAAGACTTCGAAGAATTATAGAAGTATTATAGAAAAAAAATTTGCAGGGTAATTTAAGCACTTTAAAAATATTTGAGATTTTGATATTGGTCGGGTAATATACAGCAGTTTAAAGTTTGTACAGGCTGTACAAACTTTAAACTGAGAGGGCCGCATACAAATTTATCGTAGACACAGCGGGGACTCAAAAACGATAAGTGAATTATATTTTAATCCATATTCAATCTTGTCTTTACTTAATTAATTCGTCGGAATTTCTCTGGATGAGGAGAAAAATTCAAAGAAGAACGTTTTGTTTTTTACTGTGCCCGCACATGTTTACAACAATGTTCCGTCTAGTGTAACGGGTTTTGGAAGCATGAACAAATTGTTCGCGCACTCCCAGAAAATGTGAGCGAACATATGGAAACAATATGCCGCACTTTTGATTTCAGTGGATAGTGTTCGTTGGTAGAAGCCGTGTTGTAGAAGCATTTATTTAAACTAATATGGAGTGATCCAATGAAAAGATTATAGATTTTCTTAAAGTTTGGTCAGTACAATGAGAAATCTTAACTTGTTTTTAGTTATAAAATCAGCAACGTGGTTCTTCTTTTGAAATGACACAAGCCAAAGCACATAGCAGTACGTCCTCATCGGTTAACATCGTGACATAAAATAGCTATGGTACTATTTGTTCCTAACCTAAAAGTACTGTGCTGAACATTCTTGGCGATCCTGCCTCGGTAAAGTCGACTCTTACTTGTATTTTCAGTAAAAGTTCATTAAAAGCGAAAAGTAATAAATTTTGATCAGCATTTAGTAGTCAGAGTTGACTACACCTAGGGAAAGTATACTCTTACTGCATTGAGTTAGTAAAAGGTGTAAATGGTCTACTATCTAATAAAAAACAAATAAAAAGCAAAACCTTTATACAAACAATCATTTATTACAGCATAGTAAAGATTTGTGACACTTAGAGTTGCAGAGCACATTTTTCTTTTTACGCATGCACTTATTAGATTTGCATTTGGTGTTGCAAAAGCATTTGAAAAATACTTGTCCACTTCCAAATGATTGTGAAGTTGCAACAGTCCTCACAGCTATTGTTTTATCCATAGGGACTTCATTTTCTTGGATAATGTTCGTAGGACACTTACTGAATTTAGACCTAAACATCCAAATATATTATCATCCGAACAATGAAAAAGTTGTTTCAGAATTCTATTCGATAGAATCCATCATTGACAACCTCCAGTACCACGCCAACGATACATCGGTTATCTCCTCTTCCGCGATCAACATCTGGGACAGGAATTCGAACTGATGTTCCTTTTTCTACTGGCAGATGAGTCTGATCTGAGGTTTTATCATGCGTTTAGCTTGCTCTTCCAGACAGTGGAAAGCTTCATTTCTCTGCTTTTTGATGGCCTCAGCAGACTTGTCTAGGTCAGTGAGGAGATAATCATTATCATCTACTATTTGGTTAGTTTCAATTTCTTTAGGATTTCCGTTCCCGTTACTTTCAATTTCGTTTTCTTGTTGTTGTTCCTGTATTTGATCAATGGCGTATTGAAGATCGTCTTCTGTTTCTAAATTTGCCAATACATCAGTAGGTAGTTTTGAAGTAGATAAGGCATGTCTCGTGGGGCAACCGAACATTGCCTCAAACGTGGATCTTTTTATCCCACTATGCAAGGCACTGTTTTTCATAAGTTGAATAAACTTTAAGCCTTCACTCCATTTTGATGTTTTTTGGTCTTGCATCCAGGTAATCATATTTTCTATGTCCTGGTTGACTCTCTCGAAACTACCTTGACTATGGCTATGTCGCGGTTTGCAATGCACCATTTTGAAGTTCGGCCATGTTATTAACTAGACTGTCAATAATTTTATTTACAAATTCTCTGCCATTATCAGACTGTAAAATACAAGGAGCGCCTAACAAAGTAAAAATATCAATAATGTTATCACACACTTCGTCTGCAGTCTTTGATTTTAGTGGTTTTAGCACAACAAACTTTGTCAAATGGTCCTGGTACACCATTATAAATTTGAAGTCTTCATCAAGTTGTGACTGAAAGTCGATCAAATCCACTTGACATCGTAAATTCATTTCCTTGAATAACAATGGCTTTACAAACAGTCCTTTCTTTTTATGTTTCAATTTTTGAACACAAGGCTCACACAAGCTTAAAAATAGTAAAATATTCTTTGTAGTAACATTTTGGAATTTTCCTTTCAATTGCTCAATCATACCATCTCTTCCTCCATGTCCAGTAGATATGTGCTCTTCATTAAGAACTCCAAACAGCTCTTCATCAAAAACATAATACCTTATGTTTTCATGGTCCGTCACAGGGTGAATTAGTTTTGTTATACCATTTACTTCAATAATGTCATAGCGTCTTAAAAACCTGAGATCATTGTTTTCTTTTTTATTCGCAGTTTTTAGATTGTTAACTTTTTGAATGTGACTATCATATTTTAATTTGGTTAATGTCAGTGAATTTACCTTGGATGTGGAGCGTTCTAGTTTTAATTTATCACGAAACAGTTGTGCCTTAGAGTCTAACATAATTATTGCACATTGAAACTAATTAGTGGAATGTAAAAATACATTTGGTCACTATTGCACTACAACAAATAGACGAAAAACCAAACACAGCACTAGTAAACAAATACTTAGAGCGGTGAAAAATTAAAACAAAGATAGTTACATGTGGAGAGCAACATCTGTGAATCAACTTTTACTAAACCACAGCAGGCATAATTAACTCTTCCTAGGAAAAGTTGATCTGTTTGTTTTCAATCAACTTTTACTGATACTTTTAGTAAGAGTTTACTCTTCCTAGACATAGTCAACTCTCCCTAACAATCTACTTTTCCTGTAACATATCCACCGAAATAAAAAGTGCGGAACAATGTTTCTACTTGTTCGCGCACATTTCCTTGTAGTGCGCGAACAATTCGTTCATGTTTCCAAAACCCACTACACCCTACACCAGACGGAACATTTTGTAAACATTGTGCGTAACACACCGGTGGATCAGTACCTTGATGTTCGCAAAGAATGTTTATCACAGATCACAGTCACTTTAGCTAAAAATAAAAAAGATATCGACATGCGGTTTTCTACAGAGTACTTTTCTTCATTTTCTGGTTTAGCTATTATCAAAAGTAAAGAAAAGAAATTCAACAAAATAAGGGTTTCCTTCAGACTTGAAAAAACAAAATTTATACTATTTATTAAAAAAGCAAAATATACAGGGTGTTCCATTTTATTTGATTGGTCAATTTACGTTTCATGATAAAAGCTTATCACAAATTTAAATTAGACATGATAGTTGTAAACTAGTCGATAATGAGTATGTTTTGTCAAAATTTTAACCCAAAATTGTAATTTGTTTTAGAGCAGTGATTTTTATAAAATGGATTTTTCTACGCATAAATGGCAAATATCAATAAAACGAGTAAAGATAGACTCATACATGTTAGGTTAGGTATTTTTGGAGAGTGGTCCTAAAAGTATTGTATTTTCTGGCGATACTTCTGTAATTTTAGAGTAATGTTTTATCTTCGCAGCGCTGGGACACCCTGTATCATTTTTAAACCTGGTAAAAATTGAAATTATTTGAAGTAATATATCACTCCATCCCTATTGGTATTTTTGGGGGCGACTTCACCCACATATGGAAGCGACCTGTTGGCGCCAAATAATAATTTGCAAATAATGAAGTAAAATATTTAAAGTTTTTAATGAAACACTAGGTAATACCGATCTATAAATTTGAATTAAAATCGAAGCCAGGTTGGGTAATTTTGTTGCAGGAATTGAAAGTGGTTTAGAGTAAGTAAAATAATTAATGAACACAAATGCTACTTTGCAAAGAAGCATTAAAATCAATGATTTAACTAACGTAGGATGCAGAATGCAATTAATACTTTGATGATTGGATGTGTATTGTTCCCACAGGAGCGTACACCACCTGTTCCCCTGCTCATTACGCCACTTCCGGCGATAAATCAGGCTCAGCGGCGTACGTCAGCGCGCATTTAATCGCTGATCAAGCTAAACTTTTTAATTATTTTTTGGAAAAATTTCAATTCCACCCTCTATCCTTTGAAATGGAATTTCAAGTCTTGCGTTGTAAATTCGGAATAAGACCACGCTCGACTTATTTATTTATGTATTCTCTGTACACCTGGAGGCAACGTGTTGACAATGGATATTTACTCCAATGCAGAGATTCGTGCGTCCTTTTCTCGCTCACCATTTTCAATTTTTATCTTTTCAATGGATTTCTATGGTCGCCGGGACAAAGCGCGCTTGATTTGTGTCCTATGATTTCTTTTGTGGCGTCGAAGCTTTTTTTAGCGCCAACTTTTAAATAAAAATTACTCCTATTTAATAGCATATATCAAAAAATATAATTGTTGAAAAAAGAAAAGTAAGAAAAAGGTTGGTGTAATATTTGAGGGGGAGGTTGATGTTTGATGTAAATTTGAGCTTTTGAGCTTATGCATTTCTGTAAATCCTTGAAAAATCATAAATAACGCACATCGAAGTAATCGTGTAAAAGAACAAAAGCCGGTAGAAACTGCATATTCTGCAATATTTTAGAATTTGACAGGCACAATAGTTTCCTTCAAGATGCAGCTTATGGCCACCCCATGCCGCGTCTTGCGAATGGCGCAGACAAGTGGTTGCCGAAAATGGTGCCGGCCACAAAAGGACCATGTGCACTATGGGGCAGGATGATTGGAATGTCCAGGGTGAGTTGAGGCTTCTCTCGTGACGTTGTGCCAGCGTTAGGAGCCCCCCGCAGGGACATAACGACTTGTAACTAATCAGATAGACTTGGCGCAAATTTCTTTCTTTTCCCCCGCTTTCGCGCCACCCTAAACGATAAAAATTTAGAAAATCACAAAAAAGCCACAAGAAAATACCAAATGTGTTAATCATTAGCATCCTTAATTACATGAAAATGACCATTTTTCAAAAATTATGGTATTTCTTATATGTTTACTAATAACTCATACAACACATATCACGAATAAATAGAACATCAAATATTATTTCGAAAATTCTTTAGGTATACGTAAAAGCTCGCTATACTCTGGTGGGTGTACACTATCATAATAACTCATGTAACTTTTATTTGTAATGGCCAAATCAAAAAGTCCTTTTTCGCAACCTCAGGTATAAATATTGTATAGGGTACTGTGTTCAACAGTGACTCACTTTTTTTCTAAGGTGTCTCATTCCAATATTTATGATCATAATGATCTGCAATTTGACTGAAACAAAATTTGGTCTTTAACTTCTAACCAGTGTATTTTAATAAAAATATAAAACAATTTGATTCACTATTCAACATGGGTTGTGTACAGTGGATCAAAACATATTGAACAGTGAAACACATTAGTATGTTATGAAAAAAATGTTTAAATTTATTGACAAATACTAAACGTGGTAATTTATCATCAGTCTATGGTTAAAAATTGTAAATTTTAGTTTTAAAAACAATTTTACCAACGTGACAGCGAATTGGATATTAAACTAATATCATAATCCTTTAACACCTTTACTAACTCTACAGAAACTACAATCATCTGGGTTTCTCAGGATCAAATCAGGTTGGCGGCATTTGAAGGTTCTTAACCATTAACAGGAAATTTATTGATGACCACATGAAAAGATCCATAATTACAAGAAAATAAAGTTTTACAATTTCAATGTTTTTACCAAGCGCATTCTGATTGATCGATAGATTCACTGTGTACTGATGATTCACTATTGAACATGTCACTTTAGATTACAGATCATAAAAAAATGGTTCAGTTCTATTAGTTTTGAAATTATATCGTTTTCAATTTTTGGAAAAAGTATCCTGAAATGGAAGATTTATTAAATACCATATAAAAGATAAAACTAATTAAATATTTATGATGAAAATTTTGAACATTATCATGGTAGTACATACGTTTTTCTGCTATAAATTCCGTGAACTGCTTTTAGGAGAATTTGAAATTCATTGAAAATAAGATAAAAATACACATATGGAAGTAGAATTCCTACATGAAGTCTATGTCCAAATTTTTAAACTCAAAACCTTAAAACGCAAATGTTGGTTTTTGAATATTTCAATCTTTGCCCACTTAATTCCTATAATGCCAAAGACAAAATCTTGCGATAATTGATCACATGATCTATAAGTATCCAATCAATGTCTTCAGTGGATATTCCTCAACACAGTTAAAAATTAATGGTATCAATCCGAAAGAGACAGCAGTTGAATGTTTTTCGATTAATTATGGGATAGCTTTCTCTGCTCCACATGCACAAAAGTTTCAGCATTTTGGAATGAATTTTTAGAATTCTAATCTCTAGTCACTCCTGTAGCGACTTATCATGAAAGAAAAAATATTGCCATTTTCTCAAAATGCCTAGATAATTTATAAAAAGTCGACAAAATAGGTAAGCGAATGACTTTCTCGTGTTTTGACTAGGTAAATTATAAAATGCCGACAGAATTAAAATGCCAGAATACAAATTTCATTATGCCTGCTTATTCTTAGGCATTTTACAATTTTTTTAAAATAACATAATGAAAACAGAAAGTTTTCTTCTTTTATCTTTGATTTCCAATTCAAAATATGCATGTTTTGACTGGTCCATTCTAGGCACATTATAAAATGCCTGAAAATAAGCAGACATAACGAAATTTTTATTTTGACACTTTAATTCTGCCGGTATTTTATGATTTGCCTAGTCAAAAAACGAGAAAGTCACTTGCTTACCCATTTTGCCGGCTTTTTACAATTTTCCTAGGCATTTTGATAAAATGCCTAATATTACATTTTGCCTACGACACATACATATGTATAAAAAATCTTGTAGAGGTAGAGTAACTGAATTTAAAATATAAGAAAAAAAATACTGGCTTTATTTTATAAATATACGAAATCTCAAATTAAAAAAAAAACGGCAAATAATATTTTTGGTATTTCAAACTTAATTATACACAATTTTATGGATTTCGTATTAATTGCACTTTCTGTTGATTAGTTTTTCTAGTAGTAGGCATTTAAAAAAAATTGAAATAGGTAACAATAATAAATTCAAATATACGGCAAATGGCAATTGAAAAATTCGGAGAAATAACCGTCTATGTGCAGTTCATAAAGTTTTGAGATAAATGAAAAAATCGTACCACAGTCACTCAGTACAACATTTTAAAAAAATATTTTTGTTTACACACCAAATACACAAAGCCAAAGTATCGACCTTATGAATAAGTTTTTATCTAGATTTTGTTATTACTTTTTTTAAATCAATTAATACATATGCACATAGCCGGTTAGGTTAGGTTAGCCAGCAAGATATTGAAATTTTTTCTGAATTTTTTTTTTTATTTAATAAAACCAAAATAAGATTATTGTAGTAACTAAATGCAGATTTATTAAATTTTTAATTAATATTATTTTGAAATTAATTACACTCTCCAGTTTCTGCCCTTTTGACATTATTATAAAATTTATTAGAGGCAAAAACTCTTGTATTTTTATTTTATTTTAATGGAATTGTTTTATTATACAATATGGTCCGGTTTCACATTCGGAACTTAGGCTTCAAGTGACACGTGACTACTGGAAGAAATACAATGGGAAATCTGTCAATTTTTTAGGTTAAGTGTAGCTTGAAGCTTAAGCTTCAACTTTGCAACCGGGACTAATAAGAGAGCATCGTTTTAGGTAACAAGTGTTTCATGCAATAACAGATCCTGTAATAATAAAATTGGTTGTAACATTGGGTTTAGGTATGAAAAAACATGAAACATAAACTGTTCTTGGTCCAGGCAATGGAAAAGTACTTTTAATAAAGAAAATCTTGATTTTGAAAAATTGGGTCTTCGACCGGTTATTGCACCAAACGCTCAATTGTTTTCGATAATGCGAAACATTGTAACAAGTAACAACCAGAGTAAAAAGTTTACAGATCCATGGTTTTATTATACATAAATTATGAACCTGAGGTGGGATTTTGTTTCTTGATATTTATCTTGATAAAACTCAATAGGGGGTTATTCTCGAATCACACGACAGGATGTCGTATACGACTTTTATCATTCTATCCTTATCATTCAAATGCAAAAATAAGAGTCTGTCCTTGTCATGTCAGATACGATGTTGTGTCATGTGATTCGAGAGTTTTATCAAGCTTGATAAATATCAAGATAGAAACAAAATCCCACCTCTGTTTCCAAAATTATGTATATTCAACACCTATTTTATAATAATTATTTGTTTTATTACAATCATAAAAGCAATCCACATAAAAACTAATAAGAGTGGAAACAGAAAGGAATACATTTTGGCATTGGTTGGTCAATCATTAGATTAATTATAATTATTCAGAACATCTAAGTTTATCAAAGTTTTATATTAGAAAAATCCGAATTTTGATTTATACAAATACTTATATTTAAAGGTCTATTTATGCTCAAAGATTTAAGAATTGAGATTTATGATTTAAGATTTTTAGAAAATTATAGAACCAGTTTTAAGAAAAAATAAATCATAAATTTTAAATCTTAGGTCTTAAAACTCTGAACATAAAGAGGGTCTTATGGTCTATTTATTCATAGATTTAATTCTATAAATCTTAAGTCTTAAATCATTGAGCATAAATAGACCTTAACTTTAGTAAAAAAATGAATAAATTTTATTTTTCAAAATATTTTTTTATTTTATCTTCCTATTACTCCTTTAATATTTCTATAAGGCAGTTTTATTCTTAAATTGGAAGAAAATTAAAGTTATATTAATATTTTATTTATAAATTTGAAATGTACAATTAGATTAATCCGATCAACAAAAAACAAGGAGTAATTCGGATTATATGTAGATGTTACAGTGAAAGTAGCTAATAAGTGATTGTTAACAATCACTAGTGAATATAAACATTCGCTAAATGGTCTGTGGAAGTGCCATATTCATATTTAAATCACTTTCACTAGAAAATGTAGACAATCACTGAATGTGGATACTGAAAGTAAGAATTATATTTATAATTTAGACATCACAATAACATTTTAATGATTTGCAAAATATATTTGCAAAATATTATGAAAAAAATTACTAATTATGTAATTGGAAATGCTACAATTCATTACCTTGTTGCAATAAGTATGTAATATTTTTATTTATTTTTAATTTCGTATTTATCCATATTATAAGTTTCAAAAATTTGTTAAAAATAATTATTTTTAACACTTTAAAACAATTGTTTTAATTTATCTTGGAATTTATAAGGATGTATTTTAATCTTATTGTTAACAAATTAATTGATAATGTTTTATTTTTGTTTGTTAACTTTATGAATTAAACTTTATTTAATACATACCATGTTTTATTGGCCACATTCACTATTATTTCATAGTGAATTTTAAATAAAAATAAAAAACTGAAAATTAAAAAAAAACAATTGAATTAAATTTAAAAAAAATTAATAATAATAAAAAAAATTAAAAAAAATAAGAAAAAAAATTAATTTAAAAAAAAAATTATTGGTAAGTATAATTAGTTAAAATTATTTTTGTTAATGATTTTCTTCAATCGAAAAAAATATGTTGCCATTTGAAAATCAAAAGTTGCCTCTGATGTTTTCAAAAATAAAATTAAACCTACAGGATGCCTATTATCAAGTAAAATAAAGTACTATTAAAATAGAGGACAAAAAAACAGCCAGAACCCAGAACTATAAACATTTTTCAGATTTTAATATGAGATATATCAAATTAAATGGCTCAAACTTTAAACTTTTTTTTCAAATTTAAAATCTTGCCTCCATGAAATACAATGTCTAATTATTATTATACCTAATTTATTTTTAATTTCGCTATTTTTTTTTATTTTTTGTATAAAACTCATGCAGTTGTATTTTCTTATAACCATACACATTTTAATTCTTACTTTTTATTAATTTGGCTTATAATAATCAGATAAAATAAATAAAAATAAAAAACAAAAAATAAATATAGAGAAATTTAACATTTCAAAGAATATTTTTGTCCGAAAAAATATATGATTTTTAATAAATATGTTATATAATTAATTGCATTTCAGAGTAATCAATTGTATTCCAGATAAATCAATTGTATTTCAGAAAAGATCATTTAATTTGAGAAAGTATGATTTGTATTTCAGAAGTAGGTAATCAATTGTATTTCAAAAGAATTATTTGTGTTTCATTCTAAGTAAATTTTCAAATGTTCTCTGAAATATAATTAATGATTCTGAAATACAATTGATACTTTCTAAAATTAACCTAATTATTCTGAAATACAATTCAAGTTTCTGAAATTAAATTGATATTTTTAGAAATACAATTAGAGAAGGTGTAGTACACAATAGAGATTAAAAGCTTTTGTTTCTAAGAAGCAAGGACTATGATTAAGATTGTAAAGTTGCTCCCAGCTGAAAGTAGGACAAAGAATAGGCGATCGTGATTACTTTTGTCCTACTTCCAGCTGGGACCAACTGTACCTATCGAATACTTTTATGAATTAATTTTATTATTAATTTATTTTCAAATATTGGGTCGTGTCTTAAGATTAGTAATTAAAATCAAATTAAAATTGAAATGAATTGGAAAATGAAATAAAAGTATTACATACTTAAATTAATTAAAATTCTTTTTCTAAATTCTGAATTTAAAATTTCTCGTCCTTTTCGAAAACATGTGAAAATTTCTCTGTATCAAAGTAATAAAAAGGCGATTATTTAATTAATTAAGCCCTCATAACACGGGCGCACGTGTAAAAGTAATTTCATTAAAGAGCGCTTTCGCTTTTTTCACTCCCCCTCCCAGAAGGTCCAAAAGTTATGAATGAAAAGCACGCGAGCGCCGCGAGTGGGGGGAGGCGTATTAATCCGACATAAACATCGCGAGATAACTTTTCATTTTACGTTTCTGTTTGTCCTGCCATTATAACGTTTGTGAGAATTGTGAGAAAAGCAAACAGCACATTTTAAAAATATCGAATTAATTTGGGTCAGGTAAATATTTAAAAGCGAATAGGATTGAGAATTTGGTCGGGGGAGGACGATTATAAAATTATTTATTTGTAAAAATCTTCAAATTATTGTTGTTGTTTATTTTTGGTCCTTAAGCTTAACCCTGTTGTTTGTTACGGGATAAAAGCGAAAAAACGCATCTGCTCATAAGCGTGACTTGTAATATTTTCAGACCGCAAAGCATCAAGCCATTTTATTGTCTGATCACCGCATGTCACGTAAAGGGTTGCTCACTTTCTGCTCATTCAGCACCTTCTAGGGTTGCTTTTAGTCCCTGCTTTTAATTTTTAGGCACGTATTTATGGGACATCAAAGTCTTGCAAAACATCATTCCTACTTGCCAGTCTTTTACACTTCAAAGTAATCACAAAAAAATATCATTAGAGCATCTTTGCTTGAAACTTTACTTTGTAAAACCAATTTTAAATCAAGTCAATTTAAAAAAAATCTGATTTCAAAACAATTGTAAAAGTTTGTACATGGTGTTGAAGATAATTTTAATTTTTGTAAGAAATCGAAAATACTAAAAACTCTTTATAGAGTTATATAAAGTTAATTCTTACAAAAAAGGTATGTTTTTGTGAATTTTTGGGGATGACACAGTTAGAATATCTTTATTAAAACCAAAGGCACATTAAAGTTTGAAATTCGAAGAAAATTTTGTAAAAATTTAACGAAAAAATATTAAAGAATACGACAATGGCAGCAATTATTCGGACGTGTCTCGGAAAAAAGTTGAATTGCCCATCATAACTCGGTGCTGGAACATCTGAAATCAAAAAATCAAAGTTCGTTCGTTAGATAATAGTTTTCCCCAGGTAACGCTGCCGAGTTTTTTTCGCAATTTAAATTTTTTACTGTTTTGGAGCACTTTGAAGGGAAAAACGCGATTTTTTTGCGAAAAAAATCGGCTTGTTTGTTATTATAAAATAAAAAGTATTAACAAATTTGAAAAAAACTCGAAAGCGTTACCTTGTAATTTATGTACAGAAATAGTGTTCAAAATTTCAAAAGAATCGGTGCAGTAGTTTTTGGAGTTATGATGGGTACCGACTTTGAAAACGTGAGTTGTGGGGAAAACGCTTTTCAGTTTTGAACACTAAAAAATCTGGTATAAAACTTTCATAAGCGAATTTTAACGGCTTACCTCACACTGAATCATCAATGCCAGGTCCATAAAGGATGTAGCTATCATCCATGAAGTCTAAAGCATCTTTTTGCTCCTGTCTACGACGAATCCTGGAAACTGGGAAGTTAACAGAGAAAAAACTTTAGCAGAAGCAGATCAATCAATTGAGGAGATTCACTGATACATCAGAGAAGACTACATCATATAAAAGCTGGTTATTACGTGTCTATTAAAGGCATATAGACAGGTCCGATTCAATAGAATATGGAACTCCAGATATAACAAGGAGTATAGATATAAGATTACAAGATTTTGTTATGGAGTTATGGGGGAAAAAGGTTTAAATGGTATAATCAACGATCAACGAATTGAGAATAATTCATATCCAACATATTCTTAAGTAGTTACTTTGGATAGAATACTATCTTCTCAGAAACACATAGAGAAAAGTTTCAACAAGAAATAATCTAAGTTGGTTTGTTCTAAATTAGGTGTTTCTCTTTATACCTTCAGAGCTACTGCACCATTTAAATGTTTTTCAGTAGAAAAATGTGTCGCTCCAGTTTGGAAAAGATCTTGTTCTAAGAAAAAGTAGATACATCAAAGTTGTAGAACAATTGGTGGATCTTAGACTTAGACCAACATTAACTAGCTATATTCATATTTTTTGTAGGATCATTCCTCCAAATATAAGAGATTCTGTAGCCAGCATGTATGAACGTAATTTTCAACAAAATTGTACAGCCATCCTACGGTAAAAGTGCAGAATTTAATCATATAAAATCTCGTATAAGCTTTTTATCTACTGTTTCACCTCCTCAGTGCTCTAAACCTATAAACAGAATACCGTTGTGGGAATTAATCCTTAAACGTGAAAAAATTATTATCAATGAAACATAAGTTATTTTATATTTTTATTGAATACTTAGTTGTGATTAAAAAATATGTTTTTAGTTTTTTTTCTTATTTACATTATGTATCTCTGAGGCCTCAATACTTGCTCAAAGAACCTTGAAATGATAAAAATGCACAAATTTAGATTACATTTTTGACAAAAAACAGTTGTTTGGCCATCTCGGCCATCTATACAAAATTTGCACCTTCCTTTTTTCACAAACTTTGGAATGGGACTTAGTTGATCAAATCGGGTGTCATGCGTTGGTCTGACACTGACAGAACTTTTTTGGCTGGCTGCTCGTTTTCAAAATTCGATTTGCTAATCTTTGTAATACGTTCAGCTTATGTAAGTGATAATCCTAAATGTAACTAAAATGTTTTCAAACTTAAGTGTTTTTTATTTTCCAAAGCTTCTTCAGTAAACTAGCCGAGCATTATTTACAGAAATATCAATAAGCTGGTAAAATATTCCAAAATACAATCTTTTTGACTTGTCAGGTGTTTTATATAGGGAAATTAGCATATATCGGCCAAATCAATTCTACCCATGTTTGGGGACAATCATTATCAATTTTTTTCTTCTCTTCTTTACTATAACGTTTTACCCGAACAACATGGGTTGTGATATATACTGAAGCTGGACAGTTTAACACATTTTGTATCTGCCTATTTTACAATTAGAATTCCATAATTATTATGAACCTTGTGGTCAAAACTTCCAGGAATTGTTTTTAGAAAAAACTTTTCTTGCTCAAAATCACAGCCTCGTAAGCGGTTGTTTCTAATAGTTCCCAAGCTGTTTATGTTCCTTTCTCAAGAATGTGAGAAGATCCAAAGAGGTGAATCAATTATCCAAGTACACAGCAGATTTTTGTTAGTCCGGAATTGTTTTGCAAAGCTGAATTACAGTACCGATTCTTTTTCAGAAAAGTCATTTATTTCTCTAAAGTGGTAAATAAAAAAGTCATATACTCTACCAGAGACCATCTTTAAGCCATATTTTTTTTTTCGTTTTTTTTACATGTACTACCGAAGATTTTGTACTTTAGTTCGTTTATACAAAATCATTATTTCATCTATGGCCCCATATGTTCATTTTAAATTCTAGTGCAATTTAATCTAATCTTCTCAAGAAATAAACGATAGGTACAATTGTCCTGGAAATGTAAGAGTCTGCGCAGCTACTGGAATATTTTCACATCAGCTACAAGACTGTTTGAGAAGCAGCATTCTAATAAAAGATTTTATTTCAAATGTATTGATTGAAGAACAAGTGGTAAAGGTAGAGTATAAATTTGTTTGATCAGGAATAAATTGAATAACTGAATCATCCAAGAATTTTTGAAGATATTTAAGTGCTGTAAGGATTTTAGGAGGAGCATCGTATTTTTTATCTACTGGAAGCTGCTTATGTTGAAAGTCTTCTTTAGACCACTTGTAATTAGTTTCTTTTGTACCTTCCTTTTTTTATTTTTGAAACTATCATAGACAGTGCCACATAATCATCCAAATCCCAATCACCATTGGAATCATCTGTAATTATTTCAAGTAAATGATGTGATCAGTTAAAAAATCTTTATCTAAACTGATTTCATCAAAGTCGTCCTTCCCAGATGTGGATCCAAAATCAGAAATATTGTAATCTTCAGATGGTTGCACCGGTATACATATAACTTTGTTTCTTTTTTGGGGCCATGGAAATAACTGGAGCTAATTTTCGAAAACTAATTGAAACAAATAAATAATTTTCTGATGAATTGTTGAGTAGATGATTTCACCTCTATTGGAGTATATAAACAAATCAGAGCACGTTTATTCAGGGATAGAAAAATACTTATGTCGAAGTAAAACGTTTTATTGATAATTTGCAATATTTAGTTACCATGAAAACCGATGTATTAATCTACTACTTATCTCATCAAACTTTTTTGAATTCGTTAATGCAAGCTACAAATTAATGCTGTTATTTTTTTCGCATCCTCACCATTAAACCTCAGTTAAATTTTCATAACAATCCTATGGGAAAATTGTTTGTCATTATTTATCTCTCGAGATTCAGCGGACGATTAAGGGTTAAATATTAAAGATAGAAACTTACTTTGACTTTGAAGTCCCCAAGAATTCCTCTTGGTGCCAATGAAGATTGAGTAATTAAGTTGATTGCAGGTATAATATGAAACGTTGATGAGTCTATTTCTTGTTCATGTGGTGAAGAATTGGAAAATGTGGAACATGTTTTAATTTGCCCAAAACTTGAAAATGTAAGAAATAAATTTGAACTAGCTGAAGCAATTAATTTAACAAAATCATAATATTCCAACTTTTAGATTTGCAATTTAAAAATACAAGACTACATTGAAGTTGATAATCATTGATAATTTTAGAAGGAAATACAAAAATTCCATTTATTCTGGGTTTCTCGCTGAAAAAATTTTATAGGGTCATAAAATTTGATGTGTAAAATGAAGAATAAAAGGTGTTGTTGAAATCTATGTTTATTCCTTTAGGAATTTACTATCCATTTGCTTACGTTTTTAGATTCGAAGCAATTTGTAAAGAGAATAAAATAGGATATACAAGGAACCTGGAATACTCAAGGAGTATTTCCAAATAGTGAAAACGTGACGATAGAAAAAAGTGCGAAAGTAGGTGATAAGGTATAATAAGAAATAAAATTTGTTGAGAAGCCAAGTCTTTGAAGAAATGATTTTGAAAGATAATGATGTTTTAATATATTAATGTTGGGTTCAATATAAGGATTGGGGTTGTAATGTATGAAAGGATGACCTTTTTTATAAAGGACGTTTGTCGTGATTAGGGTAGGTCAGTAGTGGTCATCGTGCGGCAGGTCAGGGGTCAGGTAATAACCGGATGTTCCAGTGCACCTGCAATATTTCCGGAAATATATTGTACACTTGACCCTCGTTCGGAGCGCCATTAAGGCAACCTTTTTAAAGGCGCACGTCTTTTCAATCTTCCCATCAAAGGAAACTCAACACCCTATTATCACTAATTTCATATCAAACACTTAGACTCGCAGGCGAATAAATCCATGCGTTAATAAAAAAAATATTACGGGAAAAAGCTTGCAAATGAATAACTCATTTTTTCATTGCGATACTTTTATGCGCGGGTCAATTACCCTCCGATACAGTTTGTTGTGCGACAGGGGCACAGCAACCTGTTGCCGGGGTGCTGTTAGGGGATGCTGGGGAAAAAAGCGCGATATACTTTTTGCACCACCCACCGAGAGTGCGGTCTGATCCCAACCGCAACCTTTTCGCCCTCTCCGTGATTACCGCCGGTTGCGTTTAATAAAATACCTGACTTTTCCGGGACCGCGCGCGCCTCTTTACATGTTTGCACGCGTATTTTTTTCACCCCGACCACCCATTCGCGCCCCCTATTATTTCCCCACAAACAATTAGCTCTAATTTAAAAGTTATCAACCCGCTTTAGCCCAAAAATTACTAATACATTACGAAAGATACATGCCAACATAATTTAATTAACAAAAACCCATTAACTCTTTTAAGCTTTAATTATGTCAAATTAAAATAATTCTATTAAAATAACGACTTTTATTAATCTAATGCTTTAGAAAAATTTGATTTAAACCAAACACACTTTTGCTAAAATTTACAACTATGTATCTACAAACTATACACCTTTTCGGTTTTATTTCAGAAATAGTCCAGTCAAATGGTAGTTTGAAGTGGAAAGTTCCGGTGTAATTGTTTTTACTAGTTTACTTTATGTATTTGGGGTGGAGAAAATGAATCTGAAGATCCACCAAAATCATCAAAAAATAATAAAAATTACAGATTTTTTTGGTTTTTGGCTTATAACTTGAAAAGGAAAAATTGATTTATCTCAAGAACGCATTATCGTACATGACCGAAATAAAAAAATTTGTTACCAAAGTTAACCTAAAGAATCCATTGGTGAACTTATTTTTTTCCGGAACAACCCGGAACTATCCGGAACCGGAGGTAACTTTAATTTCTTAAATGGCAACATATGTCGAGTTTCCTATGGTTTGATAGGTCTTTCAAAAACAAATAACTTATATAAAAATATTTTTTTAATATTTTTCATAATTTAGAATTTATTCGAAAAACAAAAACAAATTGTTAAAAAAAAGTAAATAAAAATTATTGCATATTTTGAAGAATTTTATAAATTTATAAACTCTTCCTACAAATTCTAATGTTTTACCAACTTTTCATATCATACTTGTCCATATTTAAACAAAATTCTTCAAAATATGCAATAATTTTTATTTACTTTTTTTTAAATTTTTTTTTTGTTTTACGAATAAATTCTAAACTATTGAAAATATTAAAAAAACTATTTTAATAAAAGTTGTCTGTTTTTAAATGACCTAGTGCTTTAATTTTTCCATAATTTAAGAAACCATTTGTCAGTTGTTTGCTTATGTTTTTTCGTTTAATTTGTTAATTATGCAAGATATTAAAAAAATATTTTAATAAAAGTTGTTTCTTTTTAAAAGACCTTTCAAACGATACCATACTCGACCTATGTTGCTATTTAAAAAATCAAAGTGATCTCCGGTTCCAGATAGTTCCGGGTTGTTCCGGAAAATAATAAGTACAATTTGGTAATTAAGTTTTTATTTCAATGATGTGCGATAACGCGTTCTCGAGATAAATGGGTGGCACGGGTGGTCTGAATCAGAATCACCCTGTATTCGATAATCAATTTGGATAGCTTTTACTAAACAGCAGATTATTTGTAGATACTATTCTACAAAGAATGAAAAAATCCATTTACATTTGCTTTATATCTACAGGGTGTACAAAAAGTTCGGCAACACCCGTTTATTTTTGAAATAAAGCATTTTTGAGAAAAATATTTCAAATAAAAGTTGTACGATTCTTAGGGCCGGTTGCACAATTGAAGCTTAAGCTTGAAGCGACTCTTAAACTAAAAAATGACAGATTTCCTATTGTATTTCTGTCATATTTTCAGTTTAAGTGTCACTTGAAGCTTGGTGGTCTGAATCACAATATAAAGGAGAAAATTACTTACAAAAGTTATGTATTTATCATTTTTTTTTGTATGATTTCGAAAAAGCGGTAAAAACCAGAATTTTTCCAAAATTAGCACTTGCTACCGTACCGAGTTATTATGTTACTTATTATTATTATACAGGATGTCCCAGCACTACGAGGAAGTAACATTACTCTAAAATGAAAAAAAATATATCAACATGTGGTTATAATAATATACCGGGTGTCCATTAAAAGATAGTGGACAAAGTAACGTTTTCTTAAATGGAACGGAACACCTGTTATATTATGACATTTTTGAACTTACCAAAAAATAATCATACTTTGTATAACGAAAGCGAAAAAAAGATCTATTTTTGAAAAATTTCAAATGTAACACTCTGTATCAATGGATAGCATTGTTTACAAACTTTCTATTGATATAATGTTTGTATCGTCGCATGGTAATGGTTTAGGATATAAGAGATATTAATATCCAAACATAGAAAGAGTGAAAAATAAGGAGGTAAACCCCATTTAATTACACTCTTTAAAAGCTCCCCTTAATATCCAAAAAAGTAATATAACTGACCTAAAGCGGGTAAGGACTTGTACCAAATTTGAAATCTGTAGTGAAAAAAGTTTACAAATAATTGTAACCTTCTTTTGGTGTCACTTTTAAATGGTCTAGCTACCTTATAAATAAACTTTTGCTAAGATGTGATTTAAATATTAATGGGTCAACCGTAAACCGTAAACACTCTGTATAGGGCTATATTAAACTCTTCTTCCGAGCACTTTGTTGTTGGAGTGTTTTTTTCTTTTGCAACCCTTCACCTATGTAAGAGTTGAATTGTAGAGAATTTTTTCTTCTATTTCAAAGTAAGATAATTTTTACCGTAAATTGATTACTTTTCGTATTATGAGGAGAAAGTCTTCAAAAAAATGTATTTTTGCTATTTTTCCAAAATACTGACTTTCGCCTTTTTGAGCGAAGACCATAAATATGTCGTACAAAAAAATGATAAGAATGATAAGAATTGTAGGTTCATACCCATTTAATCACCATTTTGCTGGGCTGAAAAGATCATTTCAGTTTTAGAAATAATCAATTGTAATTCATAAACGTGAGTTGCATTTCAGAAAGAATCAATTGTATTCCAGAAAACGCAATGAAATTTCAGAAAATATAAATTTTATTTCAATTAGTGTCATTCAGAAAGCATCATTTGAAAATTTGAATTCATCAATTTAATTTGAGAAATTATGATTTGTATTTCAAACGTAATCAATTATATTTCAGAAAGAATCATTTTGTCTTTAATTTTTGCGACAGAAATTTTGGATTTCCTAAATATTTTATTTTAGCAGCTATCAACCATACCTTTTATTGATAAAGCAGCTACATGATCGATTGTAGTGTGTTATGCTGCACGAGTAGAATCACCACCAAGAATTGTATTTTTGGTTTCATCAATAATTGTTTCTAATTATAGGAAAAGTTGCTACATAATACCGGGAACTATAGCAAGAGAAATCCGAAGTTGTCATGACCTCCAGAATTATTATGGAGCCATTATCCCATTTTTTTCTAAAAATGTCACTTGGTCCCTTTTTGATAAACATTGTTCAAATGATGTTTTCTAAAATACAAAATACAATAAACTTTCTGAAATACAATTAATAATCTCTGATTGATTTATCTGAAATATGTATAAATTATATTTTCTGAAATTACATTAATTAATCTGAAATACAATTGATGGTTTCTGAAATACAGTCGCAAAAGGTGTAGAAAATAAAAACAGATTTTTTTCCATTTTCTTAAATAAGTTCTCTTACACGAAAAGGCCAATCTACATCTACATATAATTTTCTATGATTACTCCTTGCCATACTAAAGAACTGAGATATTTTCAAGAATTAATTAAAGTAAACATTTTAGTAGCAAATTTGATGTTCTTTCCATTTTAAAGCTTGATTTTATTTCCAAAAAAAAATTGTATATGTGAAAAGGGATTTAAATTGTTTGCTGCGGAATTACAAAAAAATATGTTTTTCTTATAAAAATTTAACGAATTTCAATTTTATCGCGAATGGCTATTCTGCAACGATCGTCTATTTTTAAATATTTGCATAAATTAAAATAAACGTATTTTTCAGGATGGCTGCAACATATTTATTCAAAAACTATTAAATCTAGGTAGAAAAACGTCAATTTCAAAGTCTTCACCAGTTTATTATGGTCAACCAAAGTAAAAGAGCTGTCTTCGCTTCAATAAATAATGATTATTAGGGTCACTTGCGTTTCCTTTTGCACCTCTTCTACTTTCATGTTTTCAGAACTTGGAACAACCAAAAGTAATTTTAAATTCAAAATACGAATAAAATCAAAAATAATTTTTGTATATGAAAAATATTATATCTGTAGATCATTTATAATACCCATAGATCAAAAATTACTTTAATAGATCGGAATTTATATCTGTAGATTAAAACTTAATTCAATTGATCAAAAATTGCTTTTATATAAAAAGTAACTTTTGTATATGAATATGTCTATACACATAACATTTTGAATTTACCATAGGAGATTTATAAATGATCTTTTTAGATCACCTCAAAATTGATCTATATAATATTTTTTTCTGGGAAAAAAATTCAACCTGATACAATTATTTTTTCAAAGTAAATTATCACTTGGGCAATTTCTAAAATTGAAGATGTAAGGTCATATAATTTGGTTTTACATTAGAATTTTACATTGATTAATTTAAATTTATTAAAATGTATCCACTTGGCTAATTAAAGGTTTATTACCTACATCTTGAACTAAGTATTTTAACCTGTATTTTCCACTAGACACACAATTTATGACAGAATTACAAAAAATAAAATTTTGACCGAACCCCAAACATATGTAGTATATTAATCGAAGCAATGTGGATTCTAAAAATCAATTCAATTTAGTTTATTTGCTAATTATTGTTAATTGGTTCTTTTGAAAAGAAAAATTCTTCCATAAACCTTAGAGTCGGTTAGGTTAGGTTAGGTTAGGTTAGGAGTAGGTTAACAAATGTCCAGCAATCTCAATAATGGCATTGGAAACCATGTTTTAGTATTATTTTAAAGAAAATTTTGTTTACACACTGATTTAAAAATATTATTTTAAATTTTATATTGAGCATTTTTTTATTAATTTATACAGGATGTTTCTAAAAGATCTGTACAAAATTATAACACATCCAAAAGTGCTTCGAAAAATTGGTTTATACGAACAAAATAAAATTTATTTTGTGAACGAGAGTAATGTAAAAAGGTACATTATGTAAGTGGTCAAAAAATAGGTCATTAACATGCAAAATTTCTTATAACTTTTTAATGTTTGTATAAAAATCCATAAAAAATTATTTATAGCTAAAAGCTAAACAGTAAAATTATAAAAAAAAATTTTTCTATCTTCTTTAGTTTAAGCAAAAAAAATTAATGTAGATAAAAAAATATACATATAACAGACAAAAAGAGGTTATAATTTGACTGTTTTCCCGAAATAAAGTTTTACTGTTTTTTGTACAGCAATTAAAAAGTTATAAGACACTTTGTATTTCGATAATCAACTATTCAGTGGCGTTATAGGCAAAAAAGGTAAGTGTCAATAAATATGAAAAAAATATATTATTTTCCTGATTTCTTTCTAATAATTTCAAAAGCCTTCAAGAACTTCACATCAATATTTCTGGGCCTTAAAATTAAAAATTTCCTTGGGTTATATTATGTTACAATTTAACGTACCAATTTTTTTCCTACTCGCCCAAACTGATTTTTAGTAATTCAAAAAAGAAGAAATATTATTAAGAACTTTGATAGTCTGTAGCATCTTAAAGAAGTACATTTGGAAAGAGAGTAGTTTTGATTAAATCGTCTTATTTTGGTTTCAAAAGTATGTGATATGTGATATAATTTTATACAAATACCCCCTGTATATTAAGCAATTGAAATAACTAAGTTCATTACCATCAATGCAATTGTAAAATTTAAGAAGTCTAAAAAGTAAACATTTTATGATAGAATGGTAAAAGTATTATTCAAAACAGTTGGTAGAAATTATTGAAAGCAGTGAATCGGTAGCTAAAAAGCAGCATATCAAAATAATGGACTAAATATTGTATGAAATATTTAACGAAGTTTTTTTTTAGGGAAAGTTAGGAATGATAAATTATTTATCTTTGAGAAGCCAAACGCCAAAATTTTAAAAATATTGAAATATACTTGTATAGAGCGAGGACTTCAAAAATATACCATAATTTCATTTTTATTTATTACACTCTTGAAAATTTGAATTTTTTGTTGCAAAAAGGAGGTAATTTCATTTTTGTAAGTGTTGAGAAAATCGTAAAAAACGTTAAAATGTTCAAAATTCTAAGTTGAATGAATTTTTTTTTGTGGATATGTTTCCTTAATTGTTTTTACATATAAGGGCCCTGATTTCACACACACATCTTCCAGAGGACGTGGCATAGGTGTGATTGTTGAAATTACCTCTTTTTTGTCACAAAATTGATGTTTCATCTAATTTAAAAAAAATATAAAGAGAAACAACTTACTATTATATTTTATTTAAAAAAATCTAGAAAGGAGTCTGTATTCAGCGACCGTGATGAAAAGTTTAGAAAAAATATTTTTTAATCACGTGTTGAACATTAATGACGACTCTAAATTTTTCATCACGGTCGCTGAATATAGGCTCATATTTTAATTTGCGCCGATTAGGATTAATTGTAAACAAAAAGAAATCTTATTGGTTATTTGAAGCAAAAAGGACATAACTCCAAGGAGTTTAACGAGGTTTCTCTCGAGTACAACTAAAATCATCTAAGTTGATGGCATCAAACGAAGGACTTTTCATTTTGACTTTTGACACATAGTAGGTAATACATGTAAGTCCAAACTCCTCCAAAATGGAGTTACCACCTTTGAAGTAGACCCTTCAATTTTTTTTTATAACAATGTGGCAGTACATAATATGCAAAGAAATTAAGAAACGGTGAGTGGATTTAATTTTGACAACTATAAGATAATTACATCTGGCTATTATTTGAGTCCTCAACTTCAAAAATAATCGTGAACCATGCAATTATACCAAATTCGGATAGTATACCACTTTCTTGTTGTGGCTTGTGAAAGTTTAAGATAGTTTTTCGTAAATTTCAAAAAAAGCACTTTTAAAATTATATTTTTCAACTTCAAAACAAAAGGTGAAAATCAATTGAATCAGTGAGTCCAAGAACAGTATGAGTCCAAAAAGTTAATTTTGAGATAATCAATTGAAACATAATAGATTCATAATTTGTAAAGTTATAGCTTTGGTATGAACAGAAGACTTATTAGTATACTTCTTATAACGATTTTCATGCCAACATTTTTAGAAGAAATAAAAAACCTTCTTACATATTTTGTTCTTTACAGAACTTTACTATTTGGTTGGTTATTTTTCTTTGATAATAAATGTGGTATTACAAAAAAGGACAAAATCATTTTTTAATCCTAAGGAAATTTGGAATCCATGCACCATATATTATAAAATGGTGGTCACGGCTACGTGACTATAAGTAAAAATAAGTCAAAAAGTCCATAAAACACTTCTCCAATACATAATTCTTACTGAGATACAGGGTGTTGAATTTTTTTTCTATTTATAGTTTTTGTTTATTTTCTCTGGATCAGCTAAATGAAAATTAATAGAATTTTAGAGAAGAGTACGTCTCATGGCTAGCCAACTTTGGCTATTATTTTTGTTTTAATTTGACAATTGAATGGCGTAGAAACAGGTCAAGGTTTTTTTTGGATTTATTTGATACGCCACTGCAAAATTTTACAGTTTTGTTTGAATTTTTAAAATTTTCATTCAATTTGCGACAAAAAAGTACATCTATTAAATTTTGATAGAATTAGTGGTATTTTAATAATCTATAATCCAGTAATTTTGTTAAAATGAAACTAATTTTCAAAAATTGAAACAATTCAAATTTCTTTAAGAAAAATTATTTATAATTAAAAACTTTTATCGATGTTTTAAATAAAAAAACATGTCAGAAATACCAAATTTTAAATTTTATAAAAATGTTCAAATTTGCCCCCCTTATTCGTTTTTCTATAAAATTTAAAATATTAATTTAAATTTTGTTTGTCTAATTTAAATTTGATTAAATTTGTTTAAAATTTTGAAAATTGGTTTGATTTTAATAAGAATAAAAATTTCAAAAATACTACTAATCCTATTAAAATATAAGAGGTGTATTTTTTTATGGAAAATTTAATGAAGATTTTAAAAATCCAAATAAAATTCTAAAATTATACAGTGGCGTACAAAATAAATTAAAAAAATGGGGCATCTTGACTCGTTTTTATGCCACTGGATTTATAAATTAAGACAAATGTAATGGCCAAAGGTACTATCCAGGAGAAGTGACCACCCCTAAAATTTTATTAATTTTTCATTCAGCCGATCCAGAGAAAATAAATAAAAAGTAAAACTAAAAAGTAATTTCAACATCCTGTATCTTGATAACAGTTGAGTTTTGAACTTTTTGTCTTATTTTTACTTTTAGTATAAGCACACGAAGACGTGACTACCATTTTAGAAATACTCTGTATATGATTGATATAAAAAATATTGCTTCCAAAAATTCCAGTATATTTTAGTAAATAAATAAATTTAAAAAAAATTAAATTTATTTATTCACAAAATTAAAAAAAAAAGTAATAAAATTTAATATTAAAAAAGTTTAGAAAAACCTTGTAAAATATTGAATTCGTTAAAAATAGAACTATAAAAATTAATAAATGCTCTTTAAAAGTTGAATTATCGACTGAAAAATAGGGGATCGGTTTATACACCTGACTACCAATTAAATTAAGTATGTAGCTATTTTAATTTATAAACTATAATTAAAAATTATGGGATTGATTTATAATACTTTAAAAATGCCAATTTAAATTTTGAGAGGAGAGCAAATTTATAAATATAAAAAATATATTAAAAATTTTTGTATGCTTGCTTTGGAACAGAAAGATTTTAATATTAAATTTTATTTAAGATTATTAAAATTTGTATCTACGAGACTAGCTGGAATAATAATAATTTATTAATTAGCCAAGCATTTAAATTCAACTGATTGTAGAAAGGAAAAACTAATTCAAAAACTTATTTCAGTTAAAAATATCAATAACAATAAGCTAAATTGAATTTATTTGTATTTAATTAAAAAAATAATTTTGTAATTTTTTAAATAAAAATTTTTAGATAACCCTAATTTTGTATGTATAATACTTAAATAATATTTTTATTTAGTAAGTTATAAAATTTTGAATGTATTTTTCTTTTTGTTAATTTTTACTTTATGAAAAAATTGTAAACAGAAAATACAGCTACAATATTCTGCATTCGCATTTAAATTATTTTTAATAAATTTCTTTTCAAATAATTATAACTGCATTAAAAAATTCATTAAAAATGATTATAAAAATTTTAAGGTTGGTTTTATTTGTGCACAACAGTTATCATTTATTTTTATATGTAGTTAAATATTAAATAACATATTTGGTTTCTTACAATAAAAATTTTTATTTTTTAATAAAAATAATTATTTATGGCAAACGTAAATAAGGTTTATTCATTCATTCAGCACGTTATTAAAATTTAAACAGATGATGTTATTTAATGAATACAAAAAGATTATGTATTTTTCCTAATTTGAGTTAATGTTTTTAAATTTAATCTTCTGTCTGTCGTTTTTAATTATTGGTAATTAAATAAATATAAAATTTATACTTACCTTTTTTTATTGCTTATTACCACATTGGAAGAAAATATTAAATTTCAACTTAATATACTTAAATTTATAAAAAATAATTTTTTTGTTTATTTCCTGAAAATGTAAAAAGAAAAAGGGTGAGTGATATAAAGACAAAAAAATCAATAATCAATGTTTTTTATTTAGTGTCATTGGTAAAGTTAACATAAAAAATTTATTCATCAACTACAACTTAAAAACTAATAAACTATAACGTATATTTGGAAATATTTAATGTACAAAAAGGAGGGACGATAATGAGAGCGAGATAGAGAGAGCGAAAATTCCAATGTGACGAAACAAATATTTAAAAAAAAACGCTTCAAAATTAGCGTAGTTTCACAATCTTCTTCAATTAAATTACCTTTACAATCAGTCTTAATAACAAATAATACACAATAATCATCCGCCCGTCCGCCTGAAACACAATAATCGACAACATGTGTAACAGCCCTTAAACGTAACAAATCAAATATAAAATAAAAACAACCAATTACTTAATATAATACACACAACCTGGTAACTGCCTTTTCTTTCTTAATTACTCTCAATATATACGCATATATCAACAAAACAAACAAAACTAAATTAATCGGCGCATTACGTTAAGTTAAAATTGCACTAACAATTCATCCAACACTGGTGCCATTAAAGTTTTGTTGAATGTGTGAGACTTTTCCATTTTTGAGCGTAGAGGTGGTGGTGAATTTTTTTTGTATTTGTGGTGCGAAAGGGGGTTGTTTCAAAAAATTTGAAAATAAATTAAGTTGGCGCAAGATGATTTTAATACCCCAGGGAATTTTTTGTTAAAAAGATTTAGCTTAAATTTTTTAAACTTCTTGGGCTGTTGTTTATGTCAATATCGGGATTTTTAAGACAGACGTAATTTATTGAAAAATTAAAAAAATTATAAAAAAGAGTGGTTTTTATTTTTTTAAATTTAATTTAATTTTTATTCCAGACGTTTAATAAAATTGAATTTTATAATTATTGTAATTTTTTTTGGATTTTTAAAATAATTGTTAGGCTAGATTTACATAATCATAGAAATTAGAATAAAGTACAGGGTGTTACATTTTTTACTTTAAACCCTCTATATTTAAAAAATTAAAAAGTAGGTTTTTAAAATTTAAATTTTAATAATTGTAATTAAAAAAGTTATGGGGGGTTTGAAGGTAAAAATTGAATCACCCTGTAGATAAAAAGTTTAAGTGCATTAAAATCACTCGTGAATAATTTCTATGATTATGTGAGGTAGCTTTTGATATAAATAATAGTCTGAAATAAAAATTAAAAATATTTGGGTAATTATTTTTTTTTAAATAAAATAAAAAATACCAAAACTAAATTTTGGTAATAATTAAAAAACGAATTTTATGTTTTTATAAAAATTTTTAATACTAAAATTATTACTAATTTATTTATAAAATCACATAATCATAAATAATGTATGATTTTTTTTTTAATTAAAAAATAATTTTATAAAAATTGATAAAAATAAAAAATTAATTAACAATTGAAGTCAAGTAATTTCAAGAGATCAAATTATTAAAAAAATTAAGTTTGTTATAAAAAAAAAACTAAATTTTTTTTCTCAAAGTAAAGAAAATGTTTAGGTAATGGAAAGTTATATTGAAAGAAAAAATGAGCTATTAGAATATAATTAATCTTTTTAATCATGGAGAGACTCCAGGGTATAATTAAAATCGAGCTTGGCGCTTGAAAAAAGGAGCGTAAAAAAGTTTGAAATTTGCTATTTATTTATTTATAAAATATAGACAAACCCGTCTATCACCTGTAATATTTGGCACATATATAATATATATTTAATATAGATTAGATATAAATAAATAACTATAAGATCCATCTCATTATTATTATTATCATTAAACATTATTAATCAATTCATGAATTAATTAATAATAACGGATTGCAACTTTTGCTATTTTATTAACTAATTGGCACTGAAATTCAATCATTCAACTGAGGTAGTTTCTTGCGTCTCGACAAAATTCATCAATAATTAATTAATTCACCTAATAACACAAATATTTACAAACAACAAATATCAAAAAGAAGTGTTTTGCGCGTTTCGTTAAAACGTTATTGCATGTATATTTGATTAATTAATTGCTTAATTAATTCCTCTTGTTTTAAATATATAGAATTTATTTATATATAAAGGACGAAATAGCGCTTAGCTTTTAAATGAAGAAAAAGATGAGAACAGATGGAAAAATGTTGAGCGCTATTTTGGTCGTTATAAATATTAAACTATTGAGAGGACAAAAACAAAAAACTAAATCCTTTTAAGAAAATAATTGTGGGATTATTGAGTGAATGCGTTTGAAAAAATTTGATTGGTTTTTTATTACTGGCAGTGTGCGGATTTAGTTTTCGTTTTTATGTCACCCTGTCGCTAATTTGTACATCGATTTGATATTATTTTATTATTAATATAATTAATCTGATATAAATATTATTATTATTTATTATTATTATTATATAAATCTATGTAATAATAACTGAGTTGGCTGAGGTATATTGCTGTTTTGTTTTTTGTTTTGTGTTATAAATAATTTATAATATTTTGTGTTTTACTTGAGCAATTATTTGATGTGTTTCTTCTTTTCAAATTAAAATTAATTAATAAAGAATATGTACAAAATTATTACACTTATATATAGGAATGTATGTTATAGGTGAGTACCTTTTTTGGATTTTGGAAGAGGACTAGCGAGCTGCTTGCATGATTTTCGAGTGCGGCTTCTTCGTGTGTGTTTCGCAGTGTTTCAGCATGTGGTCTTTGCGAATGAACCCTTTTCCGCACGTGTCGCACGCGTACGGTTTTTGGCCCGTGTGCAGACACATGTGCCTCCTCAGGTCCGTCTTGTGGTTGAACTGTTTGGGGCACAGCTCGCATTTGTGCGGTTTTTCGCCGGCGTGTTTGCTGAGATGCTCCTGATACTGGTCGTCGCATGAAAATCTCTTCCCGCACCTCGTGCACTTGAAGGGCTTATCTCCACTGTGGAAGGTTTTGTTGTGTTGCGTCAAATAGCAGGACTTGTTGAAGACTTTATCACAATCGAAACATTTGTGCTGGCCGTTCTTGTTGATCTGCAGCTGAACGGTCGAGCTGATTTGTGGGGAACCGGTGCTTTCTTCGTAGTCGCGCTTGATGTGCGCCTTTTCGGGAGAAGCCGGTTGAGTTTCGAATTTTATCTTCAAATCTTCCACGATGTTGATTTTCCTTTCAATGTCGTTGTTGTTGTGGTTTGGCGGGGAATAAGGTCCTAGCATGGAATCGTCAGCTACCGTCAACACCATCAGCTTGTACTCATCTTCTTGCCGATAGAGATTACCATCTGTATCATTGGTGTAATAAGAATAGGGGGCCGTTACCGGACCCGGGCCCCCCACGTTCGCCCCGCTTTGCCCTAAAATCAATCCAAATCTGTTGTTGAATTGCGAGAAACTGGGCAGCGGTTGGTTATTATTCGTAATTAGTTGTAGCTCCTGGTGCGTTTGGAATTCACCAGTAGTATTGAGGCTGTTGGTAGCCGTAACTTGCGTAACGTGGGGGGCACACTCGTTTGGGTACATCTGGAATTGATTGTTGTCCATCATAGGCGGCGGCGGCAGGTTGAAACCATTCTGGCCCGGCGTACTGCTGATCGAAAGCAGGCCCCTCGGGTTGTTGATTGAGGGACCTGCTTCCCCGTTTGGGGGACTCGCTGGAAGATTTGCTTGATGTCCCATGCCATGATGAATATTCTGCATGCTCACCCTGTCGTAAGGCCCTGCTGGAGGTTGCTGCAAAAGACCCGGTAGAGCCCCAGGTCGTTCGAAGCTGTTGCTCATGCTATCTTCACTTCTCGAATCTTCGGTGGGGCTGTTGGATTGGTCTTCCCTGTTTGAAGTGGATTCTCGTGCGGGATGATGGTGCGCACTGATGGGTAACGAAGCGGGATCCGGTTGACCGCTCGATTTGACAGCGTTTTTATGCAGCGTCGTATTGTAATGGCGTTTTAGGTGACCAGAACTCGTGAACCATTTGTTACACGCCGTGCAGTTGTAAGTTTTGGGTCTTCTAGCTTCGTTAGATTTCCAATTGGAACTCTTGGTCGGCGGCGCTGACGCAACTTGCGTCACTTGGTTGCTTATTAAATTTTGCTGCGGAAGATGCTCGAAACCTCTGTAGCCTTGCGTTTCATTGGAAGTGGTGCTAACATTAACACCGCCTAAAAACTCTTGGTGCGGTTGGAATATCTTTTGTTGGTCGAAAATTTTGGCACTGTTGTCATTGTTGATGAACATACCCCTCTCGTTGAACAACTTATTTTGTTGTTGCGACTGCTGCTGTTGTTGCTGAATCGGCACTTGTACTTGAGGCCATTGCGTCAACATCGCAGTCACCGAATGGGGATTGTGATTAACGCCGTTGTTAATTTCCCTCTTGTCTTCTTCTTGATAAACTTGATGAACTACTTTATGAGAATCTAGGTCTAAAATTTCGCTCTGGGCGTCCTCTTCCGTTTTAACTTCATTGTTTTGGTTGTTGAAAATGAAGTGGTTGTTTTGGTAATTTAGATGAGGTGCCGGCGTCGGAGGGTGCGCTACGTTAATGTGATCAATTAGTTGGGACGCGGATTCGCAGACGTAGCCGCATTTATCGCATTGTTTGGGACTAGGTGAGGGTGTTGGTTGGGGAGGATATGCAGGACTCGAGCTGGTCACCTGCGTGTTCCTCTCGTAATGATAGGGATGGTACCTGAAGGAGTTTTGCTGCATGTAGCTCTGTTGTGGTTGATTTTCCATCGGGAAGAATTGGTTTTCTTGGAATTGAAAGTTCTGGTAATGATTGGGCGAAGTTGAGCGTTCGGTTTTAATTGGAAAGTTTTGGAAACCTGGCGAAAAGGCCGAATTGTCGGGTGTTTGGTAAGGGGATGAAGCGCTATGGTAACTCTGCGGCGTTGGAGGATGTCCGAAATTGTTCTCAGGTGTCGCCCGACTTCCATACTCGGGACTTTTCTTGATCATCGCGTCAGAACTATCAGCCGCAGCTGCAATTGTACTACCCATAAACTTAACAGCATTTTTACCGACATTGTTGTTCGTCTCCTCTTGTGAGCTGGCGGCTTGCGTGGCCCATTTGTTGAGTAGGTTTTCTTTGTGGTATTGAAGATGCACCTCCAAACTTTCGGCGGAGTTCATGTACAAACCGCACTCCTTGCAGTGGTGGGGGCTGGAATTGCCCGCTTGAAACTGTTGCACGTTATTAGCCATTTTACAAAGTCTATTAAAAAGTTCGCAAAAAACACAAAAAAAAGTTTTTAAAACAAAAAATACAACGTGCACTACTTTAATATCATAACATCTCAACTGTTTTTATTCCCGGTGGTAAAGTGTTCGAAACAGAAAAAATAAAAAAAACACGCCCGCCAATTCTCAACATCACTCCGTTTCAAACTGAAAAATGAAAAAGTCAAAAACACAAAAATAAAAAGTTCATCACTAATAATTTAGCCCATGTTATTGAACCGGAACTGTGTTTCACTAGTTGTAGTAACTATGAAGTGGTAATTTTTCTAGTTTGTAGTGGTGGTGGTGTAGAAGTAGTCTCGCAACAAACACTCGTTGTACGATGCCGGCCAGAGCCCGACTGGTCCTCGCTCTTCTTCTTCAATTTCGGCGGTCCACGTTCAGTGCGTGTTTTGCGAAGTGCCCCCCTCGGCCCGCGTCCGAAATTGCCTCGGCCAATCCGGTGGCGAGTCTTAATGCGCTCCTCGATGAAGGAGAGGAAGGGGGATGCTGCATTTTTGAGCGCGCGTTTTCTCCTCTCTCCATTCTGGATTAGCGGCTTGTTTGGAAATTTTCTCGACTTGCACGCGATTCTCACCGATTTTTCCCGCGCCTGCCAAAACTTTACTAAAACGCGCTCCATACTACGCCACACAATATTACATATCAATTCTCAACTAATACTTTTTTTCAATCAGTTTAATTTTTTTAAATTTCCATTGCCAATTTTTAAATTTAACTGTCACTTAAATTTTAACTGAAATTTTTCCACTTAACCCTAAAACCTATATTATTTGAAAAAAATAAAAAAAAATTAATTAAATTGATTTTTTTTAATTAAAAAAAAATAATTAAGTATTGTAACTAGAATAATAAAATTTTAATTTAATAACAATAAATAAGAATTTTAGATATAGGTAAAATTCAAATTTTTGTTTATGCTAATTACGGTAGCTAAATTTTTTTTATAATTTTACATTAATTATTTATTTTTTTTTTTGTTTAATTTTTAAAGTACTTTGCACTTTTCTCATACCTAATATTGCCCTTTTTTTATAAGAAAATACGAAATATTAAAATTAAAGTTCTAAAATATTATTGTAGAAAAAAAAATGCAAAATAAAAAAAAATTATTTTATATTATTTTTATTACAAATAAGTAATAATATTTTTTTTTGTGTAAGTATGTAAAAAAATACACTGTCACATATTATTTATTAAATTCTTTATTGTAGATACATAATTAAAAAAAAACGCAGAAAGAGAAGGGTTTTTGGTTAACTTAATTTAATAAAATTTAAAAAAAAAAAATCAAAAAAGTTTAAAATAATTTAATTCATTTTAATCCATGATAAAGCAATTGTAACAAAAAAAATAAACAAACCTACATTTTATTTTATGATAAGTGTCTTATGAAATTACAGATGTGTTGATTCATTTTAAGGTTATGTGGCCAATTTAAAAAAAAATTTACTACATAACACCGAAATAACCAATATTACTAAAACATTGCATTTTAATTTTTCACAGTTTTTATCCCTTTGTTATTATTGTTTGTTGATTTTTTAGGGTTATAGGACTTGTTATAAAAAAGTTCCAGGCAAACATGTCAAATGTCAAAAACTGACAAGTAGATAAATCAACTGAACAAAAAGTAATTATTAATAATCTATGTAAAAATCGATCATCCTAAGTAAAATAGAAAAATTGACCAAAAATTCAACATCAAAAAATTATTAAGAATAATCCAAACCATGTATTTCTAAAATATGTATATTTGAAAAATGGGAAATAACAATAGTTGTTGAGCTCTGAAGAAGAAATTAAATAAATTTCGAAACTGCCTACAATTTTCTTATAACAAGTCCTATAACCCTACAAAACCAACAAACATTGCATTTTAAAGTAATGTAAAAAATTCATAACTTTAAATTAAATAAAAAAAAAAAAATTGCTTTATACTTAAACAATTAATTTTTTTTACTATACAATAATTTTTTAAACGACTGGCGTTTCCTTTAAATTTTACAAGACGTCTTTGTGTCCTTATTAAAACAAATAAAACCTTATAGGTAGTTTAGGTTAGGTTACTTTAATATAAAGTTTTCATATGTAATATCACGAGTGCTCAAATTTAAGTCGAATATTTTTCACTGTCATTACCACGAATGTCATTTGGGGTTAAGTTTTAATTTTAAACCCCAAATGACAAGAGTGGTAATGTATGAAAAATTTTCGACTTATAATTTGAACAAAAGTGCATATTTAAGGGACTATTTAACGAACATTTTCCACTTTTTTGTGCAAAATTTGACAGCCAACTTCAAACTTTTTGAAATTTGACATTAACGTCATAAAATAATCGCTGATATTTTTGACGTTTTACTTGTCACAAAAAATAATCACTTGTGAGTTGAATAGTCATTTATAATTTTCCAGCTAACCAAAATATAATCGGATCTTATTTACAAAAATATAATAGGAATGAATGACCATAGAAAATACAATATTTTCGCCCACAGAACGATTTTTTACTGGCTAGATAAGTACCCTTTTAGGTAACATTTTTTTAAATTTATTATCCAGTAATAATATTGCATTTGGTAGCATGTATAATAATAAATAATTGCATTTTAAATAAATGACTTTAACTTTGGACAAACAAACTATAAAATGATTATTTTGCACTTTAGATAAGGATGATTTAAACTATAAAATTACTACTTTAAAATAACAACTATTAACTTTAAAAATGTATTTTTAAACTTTAATCCCATCACTATAAAATGAATGCTGAACACTATGGATAAATTTCAACTTTGAGCTTTCAGCTATAAATTGAAGGGTTTGCGCTTTTTATAAGGTATAATATGTATTTAGGTTATTCGACTTTCACTAAAAAAATCTCATGTTAATGTTTTTATTTACAAAATCTTAGTTTAGTTTAGGTTAGGTTATTTTATGGAAATGTATGTATTTGCGTTTCAAAATACTTGTCCATCGTTTCTACAGCAAAAATGTTTTTTTAAAACGTATGATAACTATTTAAAAGTGAAGTAGAATACTATTTTCTTATGTTTTCTTAACTTTAAAAATGTGGACGATGTTTTTTAAAGTGCATTACATCATTTTGAAGTGTAATATGTTTTTATTAACGTTAAAAACTATTATTTAAAGTTATGACACATTTTTTTTAAGTTTTGTCAAATTTAATTAATGTTGATGCTGTTTATTCTAAGTCAAACTTATTTCAAGAAAGTGATATTTATTATTTTTCGAATTTTTATAAAATTTATAATATTTTTATAAAGTTTTATTTCTTCTTTACAAAGCTATTTTGACCTGTTTTAAAGTGCAATTAAATCTAACCCTTTAATAATTGGTTTTGCAGACTGAAAATTGGTTTTCAGTTATATTAAATGCTAACGTTTCGTCGGAAGTCATCAGCTTCTTCAGAGCTATAATGAGTCATAAACACAATGGGCCAGATTTTTGGAATTGACGCCCATTAGGTTAAACTTAAATTAAATTTTAAGGTTAAACAAGCATGGTCTTGAGACCTAAATATGATAGAGGTGGAATTTTTTTCCAATTTTCAAAATTGTATATTGTCGCTATTAGTTAATGGACGCTAATTCCAAAAATTTAACCCATTGTTTTTATGACTCATCATAACTCTGAAGAAACTGATGACTTCCATCGAAACGTTAGCGTTTAATTTAATTTAAAAACAATAAAATTCAAGTCTGCAAAACCAGTTATTTAATTCCTTATTATATATTATATATTATAATATGAAATTTGAGTTTGCAAATTATCCTATATCCTCACTTTTGGACAGCCTCCGCTCGAAATTAATTTCATTTATTAAAAATTAAAGAACACTTTTTGATAAAAATAAATTTGATGATAATTTAATTCTTAAAATTTGGAAATAATGTATGTTATTTTTTTAATAGTTTATTTCAAAGATACGAAAAAAACAAGTCCTTTTAACATTCCTTAACCAAAAAAACGTATATTTTCAGCTGGTTCATAAATTTGGGGAAGAAATTTTGACCCAAAATTCATCTCATATAATCAGACTGAAAGTCCAATAAAAATCTTAATTGGTGTTATATTTTACAATTTCTATATTGTGTATGCTCCAATAGCATTAGCTGCTTTTACGATTAAAATTGACATTCAAAATTAATTAAATATACCTTCCATTTTTTTTTAAAGCTAGAGCTAGATTTATTAAATATCATGCACTTTTTTATAAATAGATTCTGATCAAAATTAAAAACCTTTAATTAGAAACATTTAAGGTATCCATGGAAATTTTCCATTATAACCCATTTTCAAAAATTAAATTATTACAAAAATCAAATCAATTTCTTTTCAATTGTAGCCTTTATTTGAAATACAATTTTTTTATTAAAAATAGCTAATGCATTTTCGATCCTTAGATCATCATCAGGCTTGAAAAATATTTTAAAAAATTCAAATAAAAAATTAAAAATTTTAAAAATTTTTTAATTAATTTTTTATTTGAATTTTTTAAAATATTTTTCAAGCCTGATGATGATCTAAGGATCGAAAATGCATTAGCTATTTTTAATAAAAAAATTGTATTTCAAATAAAGGCTACAATTGAAAAGAAATTGATTTGATTTTTATAAAAGAAATACATACACCATGGACAATTATATTATTGATATGTTAAATTATTACCTCCAAAAAAATAAGTATAAAATGGCCAATTTGTGCATAAAATGTGTTTTCTTGAAACATATACATACAACATAATCAAATTTCTATTTTCATTAATAAAGTTATTATAGAGGTAACCCATGTTTCGTTTACACCCGGTACACTAAATTTAATTTAACTTTTTTTTTTAATATTTTATTAAAATAAGATAAAGATACCTTGTAAATTTTATATACCATTGAAATACATAATATATAGAAAACAATTATAATATTATAAAAAGTTTATAAAGAACATATCGAGGAACGTAGACGAGGAATATATGAGCCAAATTCAAAATTTTGAAAGAATAGCAAAAGCGTATAAAATTTAGCATTATAATGTTGATATCGTGATATAAAATTTTTTGGTGTATTGATAATCAAAGCTACATATTAAAATTTTTACCAAGAGACGACGCCGACGTAGTTAAAATTTTCTATTAGAGAGTTTAAAAATTTTTTTTCCAAAAAATGGTTTATACACCTCTCTTTCCATGAAAGCATGTAATAATTTCTCAAATCAAATAATAAATAAAAAATATGATTTTAAAAAAATATAATTGTTCTAAAATTACTTTAAAATTGTATTTGATTTTTTTTTCAACATCTGTAATTTTAAATACATAGGTAGTATCACTGATATTTTGATAATGGTTATTCCAATTGACAATTGAAGTTTCTAGATAATTAAAATTTTAATTTTATTTGTTTTATATTTATAGGCCAATTTAATATATTTTTTATTTCATCTATTTTTCTATGTTGCTAGTTAAATTGACTACAATAATTAATATGTATTCTAATTCAATATGCGACTTCTAAATTAACCAATTTAGAAATAACTTTCTAAAAAAGGGTAGAAAATGTTTAAAATCAATTTTGTTTATTTAAAAAAAAATTCTTTATAAAAATAATTTATTTTTCTATTTTCTTTGTAATGTCTTTTTAAGTTGACCTTCCAAAATATTTTTACTATTTTTGAATATAATAAAATGAAAAAAAAACTTGTGTTTAACCAATTTGATTTTATAATTGCATTTTTTACTCATATGAAAAAAGTTTAAACAAATGTTTTAGACAGTTTGTTTTCTTATTTTAGTTTTTTGGTCTTTATTTTAATAATTACTATTTTTTGAATAATATTTCTAATAATCTTAAGAAATATTTTTTAATTTGAGTTTCAAAATTCTGAAATATTAATGGAAACAAAAATAAAAAGAATTATTGTAATAATACTCCATATTTAAAATTTATTCATTTATAATTACTATAAAGATTTAAATATATCCAGAAGAATAATAACCTAATTCAAGGAAGAAATGAATTACATAGCTAAATTAAATATTTTCTATTTGTTAAACCCAGAAAACTCATTATGTATTTCAAGGAAACTATCAACTTAGACATCTGAGAGATCTTAGAGATTTTACGAGATTTTAAATAAGTATGCCTTACTAAAATTTGTAGTTTTTATTTATATTTACGTGAAACAGATGTAAAATATAATACAAATTATACATTAAAAGTTAGTTTCAGAAAATCCAATCATCAATTGTAATGACCAGAAGGAATGTTAATTAAATAAATATTATTATTGATTTTTAGCATAAAAATTTTTTAGATAGTAAATGTCAATCTGAACAAAAAAATTCCTATGAACTATTTTTTTTTCGACTCCATAACAAGTCACAGGAATTTTAAAACTTGTAAAATTTTATTATTTTTGTAAAACACACTGTATAATTTTCTTTCCTATCATCAATTTTTTATGGTTTAGATTTTGTTTTACCAACTTGCTTCTTTCAACATTATTGGCTAATTTAGAACTAAGTGAACCATTTAAAATATTTCTTGATGAAATTATAATCTTTCTGATTGACTTAAAGATAAAGACAAAATTCAAAGAATATTTGATTAAAAAAAAATGAAATTTATACAGGGTGTCCCAATAAAATCCTTAAAATTTTAAAATTGCTGTAACTTTTTAAGGTGTCGAAAAATGATATTAGTTCATAGAAAGTTTTTTGTTAAGAATGACATTTACTATTTAAAAAAAAATTGCTGGAAAAAGTAAGACATCCTATATTACCTATTGTTTCGTAAAGTCATTAGCACAATCTCAATGCAATACAAATTTTAAGTTTCAGGGTGTCCAGAAATTAATCGGCAAAATCTTAGGAGGAAATTTTATGACTAACTTTAAGAAAAAATTTCCTATCAACATATTCCATTTCACTTCCTATGTAAACTACAGCCTTTAAAATATTATTATCAGTAACAAGGGCAATAGACAATAAATTTTAAAGAAACTATAGAATCTAATAAAATAACTACATTTCGTAAGTAACTAAAATAGTAAATGTCGAGTACAGTTCCTTTACTAAGTGAAACTTAAAATTAAGTGATCCTTTATTTATATTTTCACTGCACCATTCATCTTTAAATTAAGTAAAAAGTCTGTTTGGCAACGCTGTAAAATCTAGGGAATTTCATTAAAATTCTTGAATAGACTGAAATTTTGCAAAACTATATTTATACATTTAACAATTTAATAATTCCTACTTTGCTGTTTTGTTTGAAAATTACAAGTACCTAAAATTTAATTAAATATGTATAGTATTTTATCATCTTATGCTAATTGATGAAATTTTATTGTTCATTATTATCTAACTGTTTTCCTTTTTATGTACTACTAGAGGGGTAATTACAAAATAATTAATTTAAACCTGTGGATTAACTTTGTTTTAAAGTGGTTTGTTATTATTATAAGTATTTCTTAAATTTTAATGTTTTTTATTTTTAATATAATCCCACTAAGTAAAATGTATTATTGTTCAAGAATTTAGTTTTTATTCAGATTTCTGGGAAAATAATTTGATTTTATAGCCAAAATGATTCAGTTTATTATAATTATTATTATTATTTTCTGGTACATATTACACATCCAGTGGCGTAGCCAGAAATTTCGGTCAGCAGGGTACATAATCTAAAAGAGCGCCCAAGTCAAGAATTTTTTTTAGATTCAAAATTCTGAGAGTACATATAACATAATATCTATTTACTACACATTTTTTTTTTAAATAAATACCAAAATTCTTCAGAATATTAAATATTAAAACGTGATTTCAAAAAACAAAAGGCTTTGATAAATAATTACTTTTTTTATTTATTACAAAAAAAAAGAAAATAACAATGTATACAGGGAGTGTCGCAAAATTTAACCGACAACGGTTAACTAGAGATAGTAGATCAAAAATATGTAGTTAGGACCCAAGGTCTTATTTTGAACTGAAAATTTCCTATGAACTAATATTTTTGGACTGTTTAAGAAGTTACACCATTTTTAAAATTGCAAAATATTCTGATTGTTGCTAGTGGCAGCTAAATTCATGAAATGCAATATTAAGAGGAATACATAATCTAGGTAAAGCACTAAATAAAAGTAATTAAGTACAAAGTACAATTACTTGTTTATTTATAATTAAGTCCAAGTACATATACTTTGATGAAAAAATGTATTTAAGTACTTTTTGTACTTATATCCTTTTTCAAGTATATTTTAAATACTTTTTTCAAGTTCATTATTCTAACTAAAAATTTGTCATAAATTAGTAGTTCCCCAGAAATAACAATTGAGGTTTCTGTCTATTGTTGTATTCTTCTTAGTTCTTAGTAATACTGGTTTAAATAATTGGAAATCTAACTATAGAGCATCAAATTACAAAGGCTCTTAAAATTTAAGTATAATTCCAAGTACATACCTTCAAAAGTACTTAAGTATAAGTACAATTACAATAATATTTAATTACAATTTTAAATACAATATTTAAATTCATACCCAACTCTGGTTGTTATGGTTGGTTTATATAAAATTTTTGTTCAGAACCGTATTTACTATGAATATTGCTGGAAAAATAGATGCAGATTTTTTTCTTCTGATTTAAAAAATATTTAATGCAAAAAGGCTCCTAAAACTGGACTTGGAGAAACATTCTTTAACATAATATGCCAGTGCTGCAATCTATGAAAAGAGTAATCGTACTCTTTTTTGTTGCTGGTACCTTTTGAAACTCAAGGATTAGATTTCTAAAAAAAATTTTGAATTATTAATGAAATAATTTTTTCTAATGTATCTAACACTCAGTATAGAAATATTAATTTATAGGTTATAGGCCATTGAATTTGTGCTTATGACATTACGAAACAATAGGTAATATGGGCGAATAAATAATCATATTCGATATAGGTAAATTATAATTTTTAGAAAGTTACTTTAAAAATAAATAACTATTTTTTAAAAAGTACTTTAATAACAAATTGTAATTTCAGTAAGATATTGAATGTAGTTACACATTTTTACCTACTAAGTATATTTTTGCATTTGGATTAGCTTTATTTTTTGAGTGTGAAGCTATAGTATTAGTTATTATGTATAAATTTTATAATTAATTTCCTTTACCTTCGTTGTACTGAGTTAAACAAATTACATGGCATTTTTAGTCCACAATAAAATTATTGTTATTTTTTGTTTTTTTTATGTCAATTTCTTAATTACGCTTTAAAAGAACTAAATTTAAACATACTAACCCATATTCAGCGACCGTGATGAACTATTTAGAGACGTCTTTAACGCAAAGACGTTTAGAGACATGTTTAACGTTAACAGCACCGACGTCCCTAAATATTTCATCACGGTCGCTAAATACGGGCTAAAGAACAAAGCTCAAGTTATAGTAGAGTAAAGTTAGGTTTCAATAAGGAAAAAAAAATGTGGAGTTAATGAAACTCGGCTTATTTGTAGCTTAAATCATGTACATTTAGGATCTAAAGAGTCCCGAGTTGTGGGGTACCTGCTTCTGGAGTTATGGGGGTGGAAAATGGTTTTTTTCAAATATCTCGGTTTCTATCAATCCTACCATAAAATTATTTATTATCAATCTTATAGAGCATAAAATTTCCTACAACTTTTGTTTGAAACTTTTTTTAGTAGGGTGAACTTATGTTTACTTAAAGTAGCAGGAATGTCCTATACATACTACAGATTAAAGAAAATAGTGTTTCGAAAAAACGGGGAAGGTATTTTTTTCGTAGAGAGTTGAAATTTTGTATGTGTACGGAGGTGAAAATTTTAAGAAAAAACTTTAAATGTCCCTTTTCGATCGAAAAAGTTATTCCGCCCCTAACGAAAAATTGAATTCATCCCCTCAATGTTCGAAATTCACCCCGAATCGCATAAAATTTTAGTATACCGGGTGGAAATGAAACTAGGGCCACCCCTGGCATTTCTTTATTTATGGAAATAAAAGATTAAAATTTTAGTATATTATATGATCTAAGAAAACAAAACTTATGGATCGAATAAATTTTTAATTTTACTTCCGGTTTATCAGGAAATGGCATCCACTTTCTTATTTTAAATATAACCCCCGGATTTTTTCTACGTAAAATCAAACATTGGTTAATTTTAAGTATGCTTATGACAAAAAAATATTTTTTTTCAAAACTTTAAGAAAAAAATTTTTTTTTGGTAAAAAATTTGAGTAAAACCTACAAAAACTATTTTTAAACATACACATGGGATATCACAGTAACCGAAAAAAAACCCTCTATTTAATTAGGGGGTGGCCCTTATATCATCCCATTTAAAAACGTAAACATATTTCCAAAAAACGCTTCTTGAAAATTAAAAAAAATTATATCTCAAGAACGGTGAAATAAATTTTATAAATTACAATTTATTTTACGTATTTGTATTATTTAAAAATAGTTTTTGTAGGTTTTACTCAAATTTTTTACCAAAAATAAATTCAACATTTTTTCTTAAAGTTTTGAAAAAAAAATTTTTTTTGTCATAAACATACGTAAAACTAACCAATGTTTGATTTTACGTAGAAAAAATCAGGGGGTTACATTTAAAATAAGAAAGTGGGTGCAATTTCCTGATAAACCGGAAGTAAAATGAAAGATTTATTCGATCCATAAAATTTGTTTTCTTAGATCATATAAGATACTGAAATTCTAATTTTTTATTTTCATAAATAAAGAAATGCCAGGGGTGGCCCTAGCTTCATTTCCACCCGGTATTATAGAGGACGCGATACGACCCCTTTTGTATTTTTACCCCGATTTCGGACGTTTTCTGCGTGGTGCCACGAAAAGGGTAGCTTTTTTCGCCAGATTTTAAAAATTCCGGTTACATCGTGAAGAGGGATGTAGATTCTAAGCGAGGTTTATATTTCAAATTTTTCAAAGCACTCTAACACTCTGAAAAAAATTTCCAAACTACGATTTATCTTACTTTTTTTCCGGTTTTCGCCGTCGTTAACTTTAAAAAATCGCAGCCCAGTCCGGTCTTAAAGGGAAGCGACGAAATTTGGCTCCTTTTATTCTCACATCCTGGGGATATACCGTAGCCATTTTTAAGTCTCCAGGGGCAACCGTGTGGCGCCTCGACGCCGAGACGCGAAGTGTACAAATTTAGCGTTTTTTCGTACGGCAAAAGTGCTCAAACTGTACCCCTTATATTTGAGGATCGGCAGGTGCAAAAAAATAGCGTGTTTTTGACTTAAAAAGTAGATACCCGTTGTTAGGGTCTTCCGATCCCTTTTTTTGATATCTTCATTTCTTATATTAAATTGATGCCTTTAAATTTGCATTTCGTTTTTTTTTGCTTTTTTCGTAACTTTTGATAGGGGTTGGATATTATGGTGCAATATTTTTTATTTTGCTTATTTCATTAATATTTATAATAAAAAAAATCGAGACCTCCAAATTTTCTCCCTTTGCTTCAGAAAAAAATCGAACGTAAAAAATCGCACAAACGCGGTCGGACAGTTGTACCATTGGCGCCCACAATTTTTAAAAAATTTCAAATTTTACTTAATTTCCCTTAAAAAGAATAACTTTTACAGCTAATAGGCTATTTTTTTTTATTATCCTCGAAGGGACTGGGAAAATAAAGCAGAATTTTTGAGTTTAAGGGTGAACGGCTCCTGTACGGCCATTTTTTAACGGATTTTCATTTTTGAAAACTCTGCAAAATTTACTCTTAGAACCAAAACCGACCACACATAGGGTTTTTTTAGTTTCGAAAAAATAACGAAAAAATAATTTTTTTTAATGTCCTATTTAAAATGTAGCAATTTTTGAAGCTTTTCGTTCTAATCAACCCCACAAATTCTATTTCATAATCATGTAATATATTTTTTCTGAAAGCTTTCAAGGTCCGCTTTACGACAAAAAAAGAATCACTTTGCTATGTCTTTTCGGTATTGAGTTATGACTGAAAATGTAGCAAAATTAAGCAAAATCTCTATGTATAGGACATTCGCGCTACTTTAACTAAAAATAAGTTTACCCAACAAAAAAAATTTCAAAACAAAAGTTGTAGGAAATTTTATGCTCTATAAGATTGATAATAAATAATTTTATCGTAGGATTGATAGAAACCGAGATATTTTGAAAAAACCACTTTCATCCCCTTTTCCAGAAGCAGGTACCCCACAACTCGGGACTCTTTAGATCCTAAATCTACATGATTTAAGCTACAAATAAGCTGAGTTTCATTAACTCCACAATTTTTTCCTTATTCAGGCTGTTTTTGTGCTAATTTTACTGTACTATTAGAGAATTTTTTTTTAAAGTAGGAGTTCCTCGCAAATTTTAGTGCTTGGGGTACGTTTGTTCGCCGTTAAGTACGACGAAGATTAAAAACATATACCTAAAATTTTGTTCATAATTTTTTAGTTATAGCAAACTATAACTATCATGAAAAATCTGAAATTTCGCATTTTCGTTTTCCTTCCATATTTTTGTAATCGCTTAATTTTTTCGATTGCAATTTGGCAGTTTTACTTAATTTGTTATTCTCTATCGAAATTTTAGATTAACTAGATTTCAATTTTTAGATTACCATAAGAGTGTCCACCTTGTATACCCAAATATCAATTTATTTATTTATAAATGTTAGAAGTTTATTAATATTAAATTTAAAAAATTTTTGGCTTATTTACAAAATATAATATTAAATAATTCTTTTAGAAAATGGGATGTGTGTATAATGGCCATATGTTGATAAAATTTGTATTCCCGTTGTTATAAATCCATATTTTCAAATGCAAATGACGTGCATGTCGCAATTTGAGCCTTCATACACGTTGAAAATAAAATGATTAACTCGGCTCACGATTTTTTAAGAAAATAGGATGGCTTCCGGCCAGAACCGGCCAATTCTTACGAAAAATAAATTTTAATTACAAAACGCGCGTGTATAATTTATAAAAACAACCGCCAATATTCAATAATTTCGCAACAATTTCGTTGCACACATTTAAATATTCGTGGCGTGCACGCGATCTTCGATCTTTGTCCGTGTCTGTTTCTATATCCAGTATTTGCATTTTGGAAAATCGAATTTTTTAATTGGCCCGATTCATTTATTTATGTGTTTTTAATAAATATGCTCGTTCGGCGCGACTTCAAACGAATAACTCCAACAAGAGGTAATAATTTTAATTTAAATAATTCAATATTTAAAAGAATTTCGAGAATAAAGAAGCGACGGTTTTTTCTTAGAGGCTTTGAAAATTAAAAATAAAGGAGTTATTAAGTTGTTTATTAATTAATTAATGCTTGCGATTTAAGATGAAAATAATAATAAGTATAAAAGGTAAACGTACTTTTGCCCTTGCAACGAGTTATTTTGCGAGGAGAGAGGAACGGCGCTTTTGTTTTATTATTTTCAAATTTTCGTTTGCATTTTGTTTTTTAAAGTTGCTTGCGTCATCGCTCGTTAAAAATCGCGACTCAACAAGCGGCGCGAGAAAAGAGGGCCATAAAAATTCGATACATTTAATAATTTCTAATTTGTAGTTTCTAATAATCTTTTAAATTAACCGTGCCACACACGGAGTTTTTCGCAATTTGCACGATAATTAAAAGCGCAATAAAATTTTTTGGATGAATACTAATTTTAATTAAAATCCACTTGATTTGACATTAGAATTTGGTGGCTTGCTTTTAAATTGTTGTTTCACGTTTTGCAAATTTTTACTATTGTAACCTTTCACGTTGCAAAGAAGATACTGTTTGATCTGCCACCGCAGCTTACATCATTAATTATTACAAAAAATATAAAAATTTTTGTATCAAATCTTCATCATTTATTTGTACTCAAAAAAGAAGAACACTCTGATATATCTTAATATATCCTAAAGTATTTGTTAAATAATTTAATGGTTTTTAAATGCGTATCTTTTTATTTAAATATGAAAATAGAAAATACAAATTTTTTATCATAAATACTATACCCACTTTTTTAAGGTAACTACATGGTAACTATCTTATTTTCTTCTGAGACTTTTAATTATTCTTTTTTCCATAATTTACATTTATGACTATAAAGTCATCATCAAATGTTCTAAAATACCAAATAGTTGAAACCAAATTCAAAGAACACTTGGTTTAATTATAAAAGTAAATTGCACAAGGTGTTTTAATAAAAAAAAATCAATGTAATTTGGAAAATTTTAAATTGCCGTAACTTTTTAAAAAATATTAGTTCATAGGAAAATTTTACTACCTAATGTGATTTTCAATCTTATATAAAAATAGTGCTGAAAAAAAATACACTTTATATATAAACAATATCATGAATATAATAGTAAAAAATATAATTATAATTGTACAATGCAACTATAAAATCTGAAAAAAATGTTCCTAAAAACAACGTCTTAAAAAAATTGTAAATTCAAGGATTATTTTCTTTGATTTTTTGAAAGTTCAAAGAGGAAGTTTTCGGTGAGGACTTAATAAACATAAGCCATTTATAAAATAATAAGGATCTCATGAACAGCTGGGAAAAAAATTACAGTGGCTAAAAGTGACTCACAGTTTTCTTCATTAAAATGTTTATATTTAGATTTTTCGCTTAGTAAATAATAATAAGGATAAGGATTCCCCCAAGAAATTTTTCCATTATAAGTATTCCTTAATTTTATTCGTATATGAAATAAATTTTGTTGCAAAAATTTAAAAAAATATTGAAGATTCCTAGGGGTGGGGGGCAAGGACTCCCATTATCCGCCTATGTAGAGGTTGCTCCATTAATATTATTGTTGCATCACAAATTGAGCACTCTGCAAATCCAAAAAAGCATATTATTACATTTAGAAGATTCTAAAAATTTCTAAAAATGAGCTTCGGTAGAAATTGACATTACGGAATTTCCAAAATTTTTTAATATTTTATTTTGCTGTAAGAATCTAGAAGTAAACTGTTGTATGATCTACAAACTTGATGATTTTGTAATTTGTCTAAAAATATTTGTTTTGATCGTTCATTTGAAAAATAAATTTTGATTTTAAACCTACAAGTAATGATAAGTTATTTGACAATAGATAAAATTCACCAAAATTTAAAAGTATCTTATCTTAGTATTTTAGCAACCAACTCCTATTAGTTTCAAGAGGGAGACTTATTAGAGAGCATTTTGTTATAAATTTTTTATACATATACTATTGAACACCCCCCCCCCCCCCACCTGATAAAAGCAATAAGTCATTTGTGACGTCACAAGGGTGGGTAATAAAATTTTTTTGTTATTATGTATTATCATAACTTCATATTCAAGACTAAATAAATATTAAAAAAATGTGAACATTTTGGAAGGAGGCATTTTGAGATTATTTTAAGAGTCTTCAGAGTGGAGGGGGTACTCGAAACTACCGCCACAACTGTTATTTCTTTATTTGTGAAAATTGAAATAAGTAAATTATATGGGGTAAGAAAACACATTCATTGAACTAAAAAAAATATCAATATTATTTCAGTGAATTTTTTTTATTTTAAATAGTTTCTTGTACATAGACATTATTAAACATTGAGAAATTTAAAGTATGTATGTGATATAATTTTTTATAAAGTAATAACCAGATCGATTTTTTTTGGTAAAAAATTAGTAAACTTGAAGTACATACGTTCATGTTGGGTATATCACTGTAATCAGAAAAAAATCCTTCAATGGCTTCACTATCATGCTCTTTAAAAAAAATGAAAATATTTGCAAAAAAACACATTTTCAAAATTATAAAAATGAATATGTATCTCAGAAATGGCCAAATGAATTTCATAAATTACACTTTATTTTATTATCTGTATTATTTAAGAGTAGGTTTTATTATAATTATTTTGATAAAAAAAATCCAAGAGTTTTGAAAAAGATTTTTTTTGCATTACTGAAATAGGGTGTTACGTTTAAAATAAAATAAGAAAGTTGATATAATTTCCGGTGAAACTTAAATTCTTTCAAATTTTTATTTCCATAAATATAGAAATGATAGGGGTGGTCCTAGTTTCGTGAACACTCAGTATACGATCTGTTGGTAAGATTATCAGGTATCTACGTAATAGGTGTTAAAGTTTTGGATAAAATACTCTGTATAATATTTTTTGGATATATCTAGGATACTTTTGTGAAATCATCAAATTTAATTTTATAATTTTGGTGACTGATAAAACTTCATATGAATAATGATAAGAGCAAAAGGTATTTGGGATTTTCCATGAATTAAATTCGATTATAATTAAAATTTTGCAAATGAATGAAATGTCACAAACATACTTGATTGATAATTTGACAATAGCTGAAGAACATACTTAGGGAGAACAGTTGGTTTAATTACAAAATTTATGTAAGGTAATGATCAGAATAATCCACTTGTGACCACAAGTAAACTAAATTTTGATAGTAATTTGAGATGAAGAAATTAATTAGTCGGCTTATTTCGGACAATTCTTTATTATATTATAATGTTCTTTTGCTAATTTGAGATATTTTGAGATACCTAACATCAATTGTTTGTCAAAAAAGTTGGAATATCTCTAAAAAAAACTTCCAAAATGTTAAATTTGACCAAAGTCTTCTGTTATTTATATTTATATAAATAACAAAAGGATTTTCAATAGTAATACCTTGAGTAGGTTGAAATCCGCAATAATTCTGTCAATTTATTGACAATTGAATTGGCAATAAAGCGACAGAATTATTATAGTGATTTCAACCTACGAATTGTATTTGGATAGATTATTTCAAGTCTTATTTCTGCAAAATACAAAAAAAAATTGTAAATTTTAACGTCAGCCTTTACTTCAAATGTCAAATTTGAAATTTAAATGCATGTCATGTAAACGTCAAAACGTTTGACTTGATAATTTAGGTAGGACCCTAATTATCACGATAACCCAATGACAAATGGACCAATCAGAACGCTTGTCAGGAGGAAGGCATGAAATAATCAGAATAATTTAGTTTACAAAATTGATTGCATAAACTGTGTTGGTTGCTACATAGACCAAACCAAAAATTGGTTGAAAACTAGAATTCAAGCTCATAATAATAATTGTAAGTTATCCAGCAATAAAGATATGAGTTTAAAGAGTAATTTATTCGTTCGTTTGTTTTTTGTACAGATTGTATTTGATAATCTTCAACCAAGTACACATTAGATTAACCTTAATTATTGTTTTTTATACAGAGTGATTTATGTTTATGTTAAAATCTCTCGGGTGGTGATTCCTTGGATAAAAATAAGAAAAAATATTTCTATAAGATATAAAGAGGAACAAATTCTAAAAAAACGACTGATCCTCGACTTTACCAACCCCGAAAACTTTTTTAAAACTCTTTTAGTGGACTAGAATATCAGAAAACAATTGCCAACCTTTCAAAGTCTGTTATAATAAATTTTTTATTAACAAAAATATTATTTCTTGTGTCCCTCTTTAAGTTGAAATATCTCCTTAAAGAAGTTTTTCCGGACCCATGTTTATAGGAATATTTTTTCTTATTTTTATCCAAGAAGTCACCACCCGATAGATTTTAACATAAATGTGAATCATGATAATATTGTTAATTTGCAATCAAGTGCACATTGTTGTTCACTTAATTTCACGGTTTCTTCTGCGTTTTGTAATTTAGCTATATTGGTTGATTTACACATTCACTCTATAGAGCATGTATTTATGGTCATGTAATGACAGACCTGTAATATGTCAAAAAGAACTTTGTCAGCTAATTTGAGGGTTGTGTTCTTTGAATATGCTAATAGATTGTAATGTACATTTGTTTTAACTAATAACTTTTTACACCTATGTTCATTAAATGTGTGGTGTTTGTATTATACAATATTAATTGTTGTTTCTTCGATTTGTAGCTCTAATGATGGCTCATATCAAAAAACCGAAACCGGTCAGCTGAACATAGAGTAACTGTATTTTATTTTATGTCCAATAAAGACAATAAATCCCTGATTGGAATATTTTTATAGTTCAATAAATGTGAAATAATATGGGTTTATGTACTTAAATTTTAATTTTTCATAAATATAAATAGCGGTGGTGGTGCTAGTTTCGTGTACATCCGGTATACGATCTGTTGGTAAGATTATTAGATATCTACCCAATCGATGTTCAAATAAAACGGATTTAATAATTTTGATAATATTTCTGTATAACATTTTTTGTGAAATCATCAAAATTAATTTAATAATTTTGGTGACTGATAAAACTTGATATGAATAATGATGAGAACCAAAAGTATTTGGGATTTATTTATAGAATAGCAATTAAACAATTTCCAAGAATCAAATTTGATTATAATTAAAATTTTGCAAATGAATTCCTCGTAATTCGGCAGTGCTCGCTGGTGGTGATCGCTCTTTTCGGGAGTTCTTGAGTCCATGACCTTGGGGTTCTCCGCTGCTGCAGCATCCGAATTGGAGAGTGCCTGAGGATGCAATTAATGCATGCAGACACCGCCAGTCTGGCCACAATAAAAACACCAAACTAGGTTCATCGGGCCGCCAACGATCTCACCTTGAATCATCACTCTATAAGACACCTCGTAACACGCTCCCACCCGACCAATCAACAACAAACAACAACAACAATAAGTACGCCCAGAACAAGATGCGAAAAATTTATGAACATCATAAAAATATTAATTTAGGTTACATAAAAAATATCAGACATCAACGAGTTGCATTTTCTACCAGCAAAATCAAGAACAACCCTCAAAACCAATTGTGGTGTTTGCAAAAATAAGTTTCCAGGTATACAATAAACACCCCCTACGTCACTTCACCACTTTAAAACTGGATTTAGTTGGTCCCAAAAGTTGTTTAGCCAAAATCCTGGAACCAAGGACAAAACCTATTGTGTAAACTCCAGCAAATCTTTCTATTAAATTTATTCATTCCGAATTTTAGGCGTATTCAATACTCTAATTAGGGATATTTCTTTCAAATAATATTCATCAATGGATTATTAAAATTTCCAAATTACTGTAGTAATTTTCGGAAAAATTATTACTTAATTACAAAATTCGTAGAGCATAATCCTTTCTATTCTGTTCTTAATTTGGTTGAAATCTCTTAGATAAATCGATTTTGTGCAATATTAAGCTAATTTATTTTACGTGTGTCCTTGTATGTGCAAATTTTGCATTCGGTGGAAAAACCTTGAGAAGTCAAAAAAAATAAACATTAACGCATCGGAGACGGGCAAATGAGGCGAAACGCAGAGAGTGCGGCGCGCGCCCATTTTCCAAGAATTTCGGGGCCCGAGTGCTTTTCGATCGTATCGCGAGGATTTTCACGCTCCATCGCATCCATACACTGCGATTTTTCGGTGTTTTTTCTTTTCTCGTGTTTTCAAATGCACCGACTTTGTTCAGGCCCGTTATGTATCTTAAATTTCTAAAAACCACCCTCTTTAATCTTCAAACCCCAATACCCAAGAGAAAGCTTGTTTATAATTTCCAAAACAAAAAAAAAGGATAATTAATTACAAAAAATATGAATTACAAACATTATTGATTTTTTTTAATAAAATAATTTCTAAATTAATCTTCATTATAAACTTTGGTGATTTAAATAGTGTTATATTTTATACCACATATTATAATTAATTTTTAATTAAAATATTCTCGCAGGTTATTAACTTACCAAATTTCACTATGTTCAAAAAAGATCGGATTTATTAATACCCAGGATCAAGTTCGTTGTTCGATGTTGCTATGCAAAATTTTGATGAAGTGAAGACTTGTATTAATCAGATTTTAGTTATTTAAAAAATATAAGGTTCTTTTATTTTAAATTTTCAATACAATAAAATTACATTAATGTTAATAAATTTTAAAGAAAAATAGAATCTTAAACAAATAAAATTTGTTGGTATCGCATCAGCATAATGTCATTAAAAAACCGGTTTGTTAATCTATCTTAATTATTAAAAAATATAGATGTTAAAAACATGTAAGTAGATAATGTGTTGAATGTATTAAATAATTTTATTAAAAGAAATTAATATGCCTAACAATAAATCAATAATATGTTAATAAACATCCAATGTTTAAATTAAGTAACCACAATTTAAACAATTATAAGTAACTACTTTTTTATAATTTAGTTTTTAAATATACTACTAAAATTAAAAGTAAACAAAACTGGAAAATAATAATAATTAAAACAAGTTAATATTTTTTACATTCATTAGTATACCGAGTGTTTAGAAGCAATTTTTTTATGTTTGATTTCATATAGTTTGGCCTGTACAAAAATTTAAAGTATATTATTTTGAAGAATATAAAAAAGTACTATAAATAATTTTCAAGCTGCTTAAAATTGCCAAAATTAGGGTAAATTTTTCTATTTTAGTAAACCCGAAGAAGCAAAATAATTTCCACCAATAAAATTACTTAAAATTAAACTAATAGAATATTGATGTAAGGCAAAAAAGTTATTATGTATATATTATTTATTTTGTATTTCCGTGAAAACATTATACAATATTTAGTTGTAGTATTCTACTTCTTAAAATAAATTTTGGAAAATTTTTATTACAAAAAATTTAGGTAAGCAATTTTAAAATTTGTTGTTGTTAGGGATTTTTTATATATTCTTTATACATCATTTGTTATACAGGGTGGTGCTAAAATTTAGAAACTGGTTAATATTTCTCGTATTGGCTTATTTTATTTTATTGATGACGTCATCAACATTGGCATAATGACGTCATAATAATTTTTTTGACCGATTGTCCATTCCTCAAAATTTACACCCCCGGTTTTAAATATATTATAACTATCCTAATCCCTTGATTTTTTCCTCAAAAGGTGTTAGCAGGTATAAATTGTACATACCCTCATTACTAAGTTGATAAAGTTCACTTTCGCTTTATTATTGTGAGGAATCAATCTATAAATTTCTGAACTGTTATCATCCCTTGGAGGAATAGATTTAAAGTATTAATTTTTAGTTAATTACCCCGAGGAAACGTAACGTAATCATGTTTTTAAATATCAACCCCCAATTTTTTTCTTGTTTTTTAAGAACTTAAATGATGATAACGATTTGCCAAAAAAAAAATTGTGATTTTATTTTTTCGAAAATAATTTTGATGAAACATTCGTTTTTAGTAATATTACAAAATATTAAGAATTTTCTAAAAACATTAAACACGAAGGACAATACTTCATTTCCAAACTTTAAAACCACCCTGTAGTTTATTAAGTGTTAAAATTTGATATCACAAAAAATCAGACTGGGGTATTTTCTTGTAAATTCTTCAGTTTTCTTACTTACCTGGATAATTTCCAAAATTATAAATTGTTAAAATTATTTCAGAAAAATAGAGGAGACGTTAATCGCTTTTTATAACAAATAGAATTATATACAATACTATAATAATAGTAATTTAAATTTTAAAAGTAATATTTCCCAAAAAATAATATATAAAACTAAGTAGAATTCTACGAATTCCAATTTTTGGATACTGCTATTTTATTATAGGTTTGACCTTATGTTGGTTTTCAATTCAATATTTTTTATTAAATAAAATCCTCTTTACTGATATACAATTCAGTTCCAGTATTTTTTTCATTTTGCCTTTTAGTAAGTCACAATTCTGAATATTATGCTATTTGGAATGCTAAAAGTTTTTGCAGAAAAACTCTCTGTAATTCTTCATTTTGCTTAATTGATTTTGAAAGTATACTAAAGATGTATAAAAGAAAAATAGGACCTTATTATATTTCTTTATACGAAATATTTTTTTAAAGATGTCTTCAACTTTAATAGAGTCTCTAAAATTTTCATCATGCTCGCTGAATACAGGCTAATTATTAAAGTTAAAAATCAAAACAGTGTCTTTTCGGTACTATTATACAAAAATGCATTCATTATCATCGGCCAAAATCAATTTTTTTAATGAGATCTTGGCTTCTGTGATTCCTTGGCTCGTGATTTAATCAGAGACAGACCATGTTTATATCGGTGGATTGGATTTTGTGATTGTATTGAATAGGGGAATGTTCAGTCACGTAAACAACGAACGCGTCTCAACAGAACTCATTTGAAATTGAGTATTTTCAGTCATAGTAACAAACTAAATAGAAAAAAATTACTAAAAATGTTCCTTCACTTAATAGTTATAATTGCTTATAACTTTTGGTCAATCGCGTTTTGTCGTCAAACATTTTAATTCAATCACGATCGAGAAGTTCAATCCCAAAATTTTATAGGATTGGATTAAAAAGTGTATCCTGAAGATGAATCCAATTCGATGACGTGTTTATTTCGCAAAAAAAACTGTGAAATAAGTAAATCCTGCTTTAATCAGATTCAACACAATAAAAGGAGGAATTAATTTGGATAGTACCTAAAATATTAAATTACCAATTTGCCTAATATAATTTAGTAAGCCCCCATTTTTTTATAAATACTGTTTTTAAGAAAGAAATGTAATTATTTATTATAATTTTTATGTTATTTCCAATTTCCAAAATATTACATTGTAAGAACTGATCTTCAAATTTAGATTAAATTTTTGTATATTTTGTCCAATGAACATTTTATATACAATCATTCGTAATGTAGAACAAAAAAATATCGAAAACCTTTTAATATCCTGGGAATTCACTCATAATTTAACATTTAGTTTTGTTCATTTCTAACATAATAAATCAAAATCTCGGATTAATTTTGGAAATTTATCATTAAAATATTCATTTATTCCAATAAGCTGTCATCATCCTTAAATTTGGTATTATGAGAGTCGCAATTAATTGAAGAAAAACACAACATATAAAATTTTCCAATTATAGGATTTTTAATATAACTACATTCAAAAAATTAAATAGTATTTTCATCTAATTTGAAGGGTCAGATGAGTTTTTTTTTTAATAATTATGTTGTGATTTTTTTTTCAAAATCAATAAATTTTGATGATATAATTTTAACAAAAAATTTAAACTTTAAAACATATTTAGGGGAATTTTAATTAGATTTATAATAAAAGCATGGAGTTTCTTGACTTCTAGTTTCCTTGTTTTCATTGACTACATTTATCTTGTATGATTCAAGAGGGATTTGACTCAATCCGGATTTACTCAAAACATGTTAACAATACGTTTATCCTGAAAAAATCAATCTACAGTATTATTTTTTTGTTATAAATACAGATTAACCAAATGTCCCATGTCCCATGTCCTATATTCTATAACTTTGTAATATATTGTATGAGTTAGATTATTGAACAAAAATTAGTTTTTTTCATACAATTTTGTGGTATGAACCAATGCAGATCAATTCCAATCATGATTAACTTTTAATTCACAAAATGAAAAGTGAACAATTACTTGTCTTAGGCTACATTATTATACATGAAATATAACTTTCATAGCATTGTACTTTTAATTTTAATCTAAAAGTCTATTATACGACTTACCACTGAAAAATTCTTTACCACAATTACTCATACGTATTTCTACAATAAAAAGAATTAGCATATTAAGGATTTAGTTGCTTGGTTATGGTATGACGCAGTCTTCATTTACATTGATGAAGATTGAGGATTGAACCAAAATAATCTTTGGCGAGCTGACTTTTGATTGCCACGAAAATCTAAGTACAATGATGCTCAAAGATACCGAGGATACAAAAGGAATATTCTGACCCAATAGCAGATGTTGGCAATTCGTGTATGCGAACGTCTACTATTGGGTCAGAATATTTCTTTTGTGTCCTCGATACCATTGAGCAGGATTGTACAATCATAGTGGCAATAAACTGATACCTGATACACAAATAATTTTGGTCTTGTTTCTTGTCCTACAACAAATCAATTGCAGGGGTTAGGTTGTTCTAAGCAAATTTTGCCTATTCTTAACAAAATTATAGCATTTTTGTTATAGAATCTACTTTACGTACTAAATATTTGATTGGTGAACCATATTTCCGCCATGATTGTACTTGAATTACAATGATACTATTCTTTGGAAGCTACTTGAATCAATAGCGAATTTGATTTTGAAAGATAAGAGGGTTGCGATAAAATTATAAAAAAATTAAAATCGTTCGATCTCAAAATTCGATTCATAGGTGTTACTCGTATAGTGAACCTTTATGAATATTATATGATGTGTTCTATTCACTAAATTTCAATGTTGTTTTGGTTCCAATCGATGAAATAGGAATTGAATTTGTTCAAGCAAAGTTGGAAAAAAGAAATAACTGTCAACACCAACATCTTGTCCCGAAAAGTATTCATGGACCATTTATTGAGTTTAAAAATATTAATTTTGTATTAGAATCCAATAGATAACACTAGGGAACAAAAAACTTTTTTGTGGGGTATTAGTTTTTCTGGTAATTTGGATACACTATTATAATTGATTACACATGTGGTTCATCTATTTTGGTTAATAAACTATCATTTCGTTTATGTATTTGCTTCATTGAGTGTTTTTCTTTCATATAAAAATATGAGTTCTTCGCCCAAACGATTAAAATCCTTTTAAAAGTGGGCTTATAAAATAGTATGTTAAACCTATGGATTACAGTGATGATTGTTTCAAATATACGAGGTAAATTATTTAACTTGAGTCAAATAAATATTTAAAAAACTAAAAGGTTTAGAGAAAAATGTTTCAAATAGAAGTTCTAATCAAGGTTAATCAATGATAACCAAGTTTTTTTAAATGAAAACCTACAATTTTTTAGAATTTTTAAAACCTACTCAAAGAAACAAATAACTTTTGCATAAATCATTTTTTAGTTTAGCAGATTTTAATTTCAAAAAAACTTTTTTTGCCAAAAAAGTTAATCCCGTTAAACAAAATAATTTTTATTTGAAACATTTCTTTCAAATCCATTTTTTGTAAGCAATTTGGTATGTTAGATATTTATTTGTCTTAAGGTAAATGAATCAGCATGTAATTGTCAATATTCAAGTGTTTCCTGGCTTTAGTATGGAAAAATTGAAAGCAGACATCTTTGATGGATTACAAATCCTCTAATAAAAGGCAATGATTTCATAAATCACATTACTAAGGTTAAATTGAAAACATGAACCAATTTTGTATCAGTAAACGAATTTTTTTGGAAACCACAAAGCACCAAAATAAGCCAAAATAGTCTCAAAATGTTGAAAATTTTGGAAAAACTGGGGGCTAATATAAGTATCAAAATACATGTTTTTCAAAGTCGTTTGGATAGATTTCCTGATAATTTGGGTGATTACAGCGAAGAACAACGGTAACGGTTTCACCATATATCAAGATAATGGAAGACTACTCTTGGACCTTACAAAGGGATTGCTGAATCAAAACCATAGTAAACTATCGGTTAAAAACGATTTTCTAGTTTTTTTAGTAATTTTGTTTATGTTGATTAATTTATTTTAAATTATCATATAATATTGGAAAATAAAATTTAAAAATATATTCATATGTAATATAACGAGTGGTCAAATTTAAGTCGAATATTTTTCACTGTCATTACCATGAATGTCATTTAGGGTTAAGTTCTAATTTTTAACCCCAAATGACATGAGTGGTAATGTATGAAAAATATTCGACTTATAATTTGAACAAGAGTGGATATTTAAGGGACTATTTAACGAACATTTTCCACTTTTTTTCTGCAAAATTTGACAGCCAACTTCAAACATATTGAAATTTGACATTAACGTCATAAAATAATCGCTGATATTTTTGACGTTTTACTTGTCACATAAAATAATCACTTGTATTTTTGAGGTTTTACTTGTCACATAAAATAATCACTTGTGAGTTGAATAGTCAATATTAGTATTTTAATTATAAGAGAACTGCTTGTACCTCATAAACTGGAGTCAATTCGAAAAATCCAATATATTTTTCTTATTCAGGAAATTACAATTACCCAAAATCGATCCGCAAAATGAGTGTTCCTCAGAGTATTCGAAGCTGTCATGTTTCAATTGAATCTGCCACTTATTGGAATTTCGTAGTATTTCGTAAATTTCTTCAAAAATAAAATTTTAAGGTCAAATTAACCTGTATCCTATTTTCTCCAGTGATCGCGATATGTTGAAGTTCATATACTTTTTTCGAAAATTATATTTAAATTTTATTAATAAATTTGTGTTTTTAGAATGTAATCCAACAGTTGTGTTATAATAGTATGTTAAATTTATTTAAAATCTGGTATGTAAGTTGTTTGAGGATTACGAAAATCTCTAAATCTTTAAAGCAATTTTCCGCTCATTTTTTATTGTGATCCATTACTAAGTTAAGAAGCATTCGAAGGAGCGGGCGTCATCGGGCAATTCTTTCATCCCTGATAGGCGTCCTTGTCGCTCCGCCGGCGGTCGTATGCATTTATCTCCGTCTTTTGGGCGCAACGATGGAAGCGTTGCGTCAGGTCAGGGATAAGAATCCGTGTTATTCTTATGTGTCAGGCATTAAATACACCAACTCCTTAATAATATCGCTCCCTCGAGCGCGCGCCACTTTCCTCCTTTCGCCTCCGACGCTTTTGATAAATAAGCCAAACCATTCTTTTCCCTCTGGAAATAATTCTTTCCTAACAGATTAGAGCAGATTTATTGCATTATTATATTATCTCATCGACAATCTAGAGTGCCTCATTATAATTTGCAATATTAATAATACTTTGTTTTCAACTTAAACTTTAAGCACATCCTGTCAAAAGTTATTTACATCATATGAATTTAAAACAGTCAATTTTTTAGACTATCCAAAAACGAAAAAACTAACTGATAAATGAAATTCTATAGTTCATTAAAATCCTTAGATTAAGTTTTACAACATTTGTACAATTGCACAAAATTTATGCATGAACCTTCTTTTATTATCTTAAAGTTAAGTATATAACGGGTGTAAACGAAACAAAGGTTTTACAATATTAAAAAGAATTCATGATTTTTACAGTTTTATTTTTATGATTCTATTCTAATTATTTATTCAATAAATTAAACTTTTAGTACAATAACTAAATTTCATCAATAATAAATCAAGTTTTCTAGATTATAAATAGACTGACCAATTCTGATAAAATACAATATAAATATCTTAAAAATAATTGAACATTTATTATAAAAGCAATTTGATAGATTTAAGGATCAAATAAAGTAGCTTCTTCAAGAATCTCAATAATTTTATTTTAATTATATGCAGTAAGCATCTGAAATCGAAATTAGGTCTTTCCCACCATTGGGTTTATAAAATCAGTAATATTTTATTTACAAGGTCAATTAAACTAACCATGAATTTTTTATTGCAGTATTAAAACATAATTTTCATGTACGTTTTCCAAAAAAATAAGCATTTTTTATAATTTACATGACAAATAGGAGTACTTTTTTAGTATTGGAGCTACAAGCATGTATTCAGCGACCGTGATGAAAAATTTGGATACGTCATTAAAGTTAATCACGTCTTTAAGAAAATATTTCTTACGAAGAAATATTTTTTAATCACGTGTTTAACGTTAACGACTAAATGTTTCATCACGGTCGCTGAATTCACGCTACAGTCTTTTGAAGTTTAGATCACCGATTTTTGTCAAAAAACGTTTATTACATCTTAACGAATGTGCGCAGGGATTAAAAAAATTAGTAATAACAGTAATACAAAGATAATTGTTAAAATGTTTAAAAAATTCACCAATAAAAATAAATTTTTATATCATTTTTTTCAGTTTTTGAAAATTTTCTCCAAAATAACAGATGTATTTTTTTTAATTTTCTGAAACTTGAAACTAAAAAATAGTTTATTTTATCTTTCTCCGAGATTTTTTATTAAACATTGTATAAACGGTATTACTGTTGTTGCTAATTAAAAGTATTGATTCCGCTTTCCGCCACCCCTGGAATTTTTTTATTTATGAAAATAAAAATTTAAAATTTTAGTATGTTATATGGCACAAGAAAACGTAATTATTAAACTAAAACAATTTTCAATTTCACTTCCTGTTTCACCGGAAATGACATCGACTTTTTATATGTAAAATTTTTTAGTTAAATAAATGCGTTTTCTTATGCCATATAACATAGTAAAATTTCAAATTTATATTTTCATAAATAAAAAAAAATACAAGGGTGGTTCCTAGTTTCGTGGACACCCGGTATTTTTAAATTGTACGAACATTTTGGTTAAAAAGTAATTAGCTAACGATTTGGTGATATTTGACAACAATTGGTGATCTAAATACTGTAGCTCTATAACTAAAAAAGTTATGTTGACATTCGCCTCGAGATAAATGGCAGTGTTTATCAATAATAGATCTTTTATCCATTATTTGGGACATCGTTTAAGAGCACCATTTAATTTTGCGAAGAGCATTTGACTTTACTGACTAAAAAAGATTGAATTCTACCTTTTTTTCTCGATTTTCCCATTTTTTGGACGGAACAGAACACCCTGTATAATAAAATATTTTTAATTTCTTATAATTTCCATGAAAATATTAAAAATACTAAAAATATTAAAAATACAGCAGCTCTGCTTTACCCCTTCTATTTTTCGATGCAACGATATTCGATCCAGCAATATTTCGAACCAGCAATATTCGATGCAGTAATTTTCGATCCAGCAACATGTTACCAAAATTACATATTTTCCCAATTTTGGAGTTTACTCTAATAATATTTTAAATTGTTATACATATGTATCGTTTTTAATCCTATCAAAGTTTAATTTGAAATTTTAAATAATGGTTATTTTGTTTTTTTGGAAACTTATTTTTCTTAAAAAAATTACTCCACAATCAAGTACATACAGCAAGCCCAAAATAAAGAAAAATTTAGGTTCAGGTTTCACTGTCATAGAATATTAGCAATAAATCTTTAATGCGTTATTTATAGTATTTTTTAATAATTTAGAAAAGGAAAATATAGTTTTTTTATGATGATTTTATATTTTTCGATAAAAAATTAAACAAAGTAAAAAAATAGGGTAAATTTTTAAACATTCATTGAAAACTATTTCGCTTATTACTTATGTTTGTCGGTTTAACTTGGTCGTTGCTTTTAAATTGACGCCATTTTAGGGGTATTTTTCTTAAACCGCACTGCCAAGATATCTTCTTTATTTCTTAATATTTTTAAATTCAATAAAATGGAATCAAATCTAAAAAATATTATCTAATTTAGTTGTATTTTGTTACTTTTTAGCCAAATATTTCCTTAAAAATACATTAAAAATAAAATAATTCAGCTATTTTGTAGTCAACAATTTTATGATTCTATTTCAATTTATTACACTTAAAAATATTAAAAAATCAGAAAGATATTTTGGCAGGACGATTCGACTCTAAATTACGCAAATTAAGCATCGAAGAGCAAACAAAACACAAAAATATAAATAATATGTCAATATGTGCAATAGTTTTCAATTGGTATGCAAAAATTTAACATTTAACATCATTGTCATTTTTTATTTAAATTTAAGTGTTTGAACGTTAAAATCAGCGCGCGGTGTATGAAATGACTCTTTAAGTTTTTTTGACTTAAAGTTCTAGTAATTTCTCAAAATTTTTAATATTCAAAAGTTTTGATGACTCAATATTTTTTTAATTGGTGTTTTTTACCAACTTTCATTTAACACATATTTTAAGTATTTTAAGTGTCTTTAAGTATCAAAATACTAATTGGTAACTAACAATAGATCAAACAATATTTTACCAAGATTTGGGCCAAGGATCCCCTTATAAGCCAAAATTACCTCAGTTGACGGTATTTCTTTTTCTAAATAATAAAAAAACTATTTTAGGAAAACTCGATTTTAGCCATGGAGCCTTTCACTGTAACTAATATTTAGAACTATCGAGCGTTTCTGTAGCTTTTCAAGAAATTTTTTTTTCTGAAATATCGAAAATTTTGATTCAACAAAAATTTACAATAAAACTGGAACTAATTCCTTCTAATAAAGAGCTTTTTAATACTGCAACATTTTCTTTAAATAATTTAGATTTTTTTAAATTTAGATTATAAAAATATTTACATAGATTTCTCGGCGTTTTGAATGTAAGTCTTAGTTAAAATCTATTACTGTTACTTACAACCTTCAAATATTGATATCAAAGTAATGTTAAAATGAAAATGGCTTTTCAAATACAATTGGGAAACTTAATGCTGGAATAATTGAAATATATTTTTCAGAATCAAGGTCTAAAAGCCTTTTGCAGAGAGATTTAAGAATTAAGATTTAGGACTTAAGATTTAAGACTTATGATTTAAGAGATAAAGTACTTGGTTTAAATGAGACCGTTTATGGACCGGATTTAAGAACTATGAACTAAGACTTATTTATATTCATATCGTCGGTCTTACTTGTTAAATTTTACATAAACTGCGCATGCGTTAAAATAAATTTAGCTGAAATTCGCTGTTTTTCATTTCTATTTTGAATTAATACATCTAAAAACAAACAAAGAACTTAAAACACAAATAAATCATAAGAATTAAAGATTGAAGAGAAGAAGCGCGTCTTTTCCGTTTTTTAGGTTAAGTGTTAAATCTGGGTGCATAAATCCTAGACTATTTTTAAATGATACGTGATAAATGTTAAATTAAATTAAAAATTTGTCTGCATAAATAGACCCTAACAACTAAACGTTTTATAATTACTATAACACTGTTTTCTTTGATGTTTGGTTCTTATGGTTTGAAAAGTTAGTGCTGTTATTTTATATGTTATAAAAATAGCTTTTTTCTTCAAACGTCATTAAAATACAACCTTTTGTGACGCTTGACAGTTTCTAACAAATTATGTTTGTTGACTCTATTGTTATGTTCGTGCATTTCCGAAGCAAATCGGTTACAACCGGGTATATTTTGCATTGACAGGATTAGAAAGGCGGAGTACAAATGGATTTTAGACAACCCAATATACACCAACATTGTATTGTGTATTGTATGTAAATTAAATGTCAAATTTTAAAATAAATTTTTGTATTACAATTTTAAAAATTTCGACGTTTGAAGAAAAAATAGCATGTTTTATTCGGAATAAAAGAAATTTTTATGGCTCGCAAGAATCCGCGGGATTCGCAGAGCTCGTCCCGCAAACCAACATCCTCGCCACAAAAAGTATTTCTTTTACTCCTAATAAAACAATATACTGGTTTCTTCTTAGATTAATAAATTACAGTTTTCTGGGACCATTCACAGACTGAAATTTATTACTCTGTTGGTTGAGTCTTCACTTCGTATCTTCGTAGATTTCCGACGTAGATCGGGTATACTTTTTAATGCCAAGGCGAAAAGATAGTTAACCATAGAGTCATATTCGTAGCACTTCGTAGATTTTCGGCATAAATGGGGATACTTGTTAATGCCTATTGCTAAGACGAGAAAGTAAGCTATTTGTGCCTGTTCAAGAAATTTATTTTAATTAACATTTTTTAAATATTCGCGTTTAAAGAAAAAATATCATGTGTCATTCGGAGTTATGGAACTTTTTGTAGTACTTCTTTTACTTCTAATAAATCAAAAAACTATAGGCGCGACAATATTTTTTAGTGGGTAGGGTTGGTTTCCTAAGAGAGCTGCAGTTCTTCAAAGGTGTTGTCAAAAAAAAGGTTTTTGGTCATTTATTTTAGAACAGCACCAATAGTAAACGTATATTTTAAGTTTGACCCACAGTACAACCGACATAATTAAGCTGAAAGTACCAATAAAAATTTTTGTTATGTTTTAAAATTTGTATTACCTAGATTACGATGGTATTACCTACTTTTAAAGTTAAAATGCGCGTTCAAATTTTTGTAAATAACATTCAGTTTTATAATTGCATAGTTTAAATAACATTGAAGGCTAGTTCTAAAGGACGACTTTTGCAAAAATTAAATTATTAAGTCCAAAAAATGAGTTTAACATAGGCCAAATTTTACGTATTTTTAGTGTTATTTTTTGAAAATAAAGTATTAAAAAACTGTCACATACAAAAGTTCAATTTTCATATGATATTCTTATTTTGTATATAGCTCAATACATATTCGCGTAGTTTTATAGATAAAAACAGTTAAAAATCCATATAATTTTGTAGATTCCATATCCTCTTAACTCACTTCCCTGATGGTAGTCCCGGTTACCATACTAATATTTCTTCTAGAGCCTATTATTTTACCAAAATTCAAAATTATCGTAAAAACAAAGATTTTTAGATAATTTTGAAGTGGATTAAAATTTCGTTTTTAGGATTAATTTTTGAATTGGTTAAGGTTTTATTGTTTTTTAGGATATTGTTAAATGTACAATGAATTTTTTGGTGATTTTACATTACAAGTTTAGGCATAATGCAAAATTTAAGGTAAAAAATATGAAAGAATAAAATGAGAAATCAAACTTCTAACTTAAAAATTTATTTGCAGGTGCATTGTTGAACGGAAGAGTGATAATTGTTGCTTTAGTATTGTAACAAGTTATGGATATTAATTTAAATATTTCAGATTTCCAAACGTGTTAATAAAGGTATCATAATTATAGAGAAAATACTTCAAAGTGATGTAATTACCTATACAATAAATTTATGAAGGTCGTTTAGATATAATAAGGCGGAATTTAGTGCACACTAAAATATTATCCCTAAACCCTCTTTATAGGTTGTTAATAACAATTTGGAAAATACTTGTTTTACGAATTTTTGCAATATCTATTTTAGGAGTGAGGAGAACGCAATTAACAACAACGCAACGGTGTTAACTGTAATATAAAGAGAAGAAACAAAATCTTCATGGTTCACTTAAATTTTTTGTTAAATTTTTGAAATGGAGTGTGATTAATTATGGTAATTAGTCTAAAACATTCAAACCGCAAATGATTAGCGCAGATTTTTTTCGAAAGTTTTAGAGGTCGTTAGGTAGTGTGCCAATAATGTAATTAAATCGCGCGGAAACAACTTAAATAAGATATTCATAAACGAGCTGCAGACTGTAATAATTAATCCTGACATTGTTGCATTAATTTGATAATTTGGCGGAGCGAATGCACCCGTCCGCCGCTCCGCAAAAGGATTTCGCAAATTTCGATCGGGCAGAATCAATAAATATCGACCGATATTTATGATCGGTCCGCGAGAATTCCTTGCAATTAATGAAATTTATGTCAGCGTTAAAAATGGAAACTGCCGCTCGCTTTGGCATATTTTTGGCCTTTTAGTAGACAATAAAATGCATAATGAATTCATTAATCGGCCGCCGATTGCGTTAAATTAATACAAGAATGCGTTTTACGTGAATGTTATTAACGAAAACTAATTTAAATTATTAATTTTATCATTAAAATTTACATAAATCACATAATTTACTTCATTTCTTCATAAAAATATTCCCAAGTATTAAATAAAAATCATAAATTTTACCAACCTCATAAAATATTTTATATAGATAAATATTTCAAAATTTGATCGAAAAAAGCAAAACGCAATTTTCAAAAAAAAGAGGATACTTAATCATATCCTTGGATTAAATAGAGATTATGTAAAAGTGACCTTTAAATTTTTCTAAGGTTGTTATGAGTTCTGTAATAAAAAATGTTGATTAGAGCAACATTTGATGGGATGTAGTTATCACCGTTTGGTGATTCACCCTTAAAAAATATGAGATATATAAATTTTGAAAGAGTTAATAAATTTTTAATTGTTGGTAGGGATTTTTGTGCATGTTGGAGTGATTGTTTTTGGAGAAGATCCCCTTCCCTGAGCGTGCGAATCCAATTAACCGCCTCATATGTCCGATCCTCTGGGATTACACCCCGTTTTTAACAGTACACTTCACCTGGATTAAGTATTTATTTCTTTATTAGCTATGACCAACAGATTACACAAACCAACCCCAAGTGAATAACAACACCCACCCCCACGCAATTTAAATATTTACAAAATTTAGTAAAAAATAAAAAGCGAAAGGATATTTATTTAAACAATTATTAAATAAAGAAGGGTTGAAGAGATACGTGTACTTATGCATGGAATGATGGGGGCGGCGGTGGAGGCGGAGGAGGCAAACAGAGTCCTTTTTTAATAAAACGCAGGCCGGAGGAGATCCCGCGGCAGGACTGCAAGCTGGGTGCTGTCTTTCGCTCCTTTTTCTCTCCAAGTGCGCGCATTTGATGTTCTTTTGTTTGCTCCAAATCTATTGCGAATGTATGAAGAGAACGTGTGAGACACACACGAGTGGCCTTTATAACTAGAAGACAGGACACTGACTGGAATATTCGATCAAATCAACTTTGCCGATGGAAGTAAGGCAAAACTACCTGCACAAGCACGCACTCACGTATCTCCTTAAACGCATCAGATCCTTCCAAGTTTGTTTTATACGAAAGGGATAAGGGGGTGGCGAGATGGAATGAGTGGTCTTCCTAAGAGAAAGCACTTTTTATTCACAAATTCACTATTTTAATTCAATTCCAACAAAATCACAAATACTACTATGCTTTCTTTGAAAATTTATTCTTCTTCCTATACAAATATTAAGGAAACAAAATTATAGTTTATTATTCTATAAGCGGATTTTCTTAAAATTTAATACAAAAAGGTCTGATAGTTTTTGGGGTTTTCTAAGACTACAGAAATACTATTACTTTTAAATAATTCAACATTTGTAAGAAAAGTAAGAGTCGTTATATTCGTCACGCTGGTATCAATGATCTATTTTATAACTTCCAGGACTAGCAAGGAAACATGGAAAAAGACCAGATGATAAATTTAGAAAATGATTAGTATGGGATATAACTTGTATTAAAACCTTAGCTGACAAGAGGGGTGGCGAGCTAACCAAGTGGTTTACTGATGACCTAAGAACTAAAAGGGGTCAGCTTTCTGAAATCTCAGTCATAGCTAAATATAGGGATGAAGAATACAAGACAGGCATAAAAAAACTAAACAGTATACTTCTGAAAACTATCATGATCAAGCTGGGAGTAAACAAAAAGCAATATAGGATAGGAACTGATAAATCAAGGAAATAACAGAAATCCTAAAGAAAAATCCAATCTTTCTTTGCTCACTAAAGACCAAATAAACAACCGCTTTATCAATGCACCATGGAAACTCGTAAGAAGAATTGAAACCACACAATGACTCGTTTTATGTTTTCCTAAAAAGGGCTGATCAACTAAATAAGGATATGTTCTTAAGACCTACCAATGAGGTGGAAATAATTGAAACTAAAGATTATAACACCAATATTGTCTAAACACCTCACTGTACTATTTAATAATTGCTACCTAGATGGTATACAGGGTGGTCAATCTTACGGTGCACACCATTGGGATCTTGTGAACCTAAAGAGTTACAAAGTTGCCCCGTTTCAAACTCCTTTAGAATCTATTTAGAAATCCGAGATATCTTGCTCTAGTCCTAAAATATCATGAAAAATCTGAAATTTCGCATTTTCGTTTTCCTTCCATATTTTTGTAATCGCTTAACTTTTTCGATTGTAATTTGGCAGTTTTATATAATTTGACATTCTCTATCGATTGGCATTGAGAAAGAAATTTTAGGTTAACTAGATTTCATTTATTTTAAACCAACTTTTGATTTTCTTATGGGCGCGATATTTGATTTTTATACCATTGGATAGAGAAAAAAAAATACAATTTAAATGATGTCACACACATTGTTCTTTTACTTTAATTTAAAAAAAAATTGAAAAAAATATTAAATTTTTATTTACAAAATCTAGTTGGCATAAAATAACAAAAGAATAATTTTGTTATTTTATTTAAAAATAAACAGATGTTTATTTTATGCCAACTTGATTTTGTAAATAAAAATGTAATATTTTTTTCAATGTTTTTTTTATCTAAAATAAAAGAACAATGTGTGTTACATTTAAATTGTATTTTTTTTCTCTATCCAATGGTATAAAAATCAAATATTGCGCCCATAAGAAAATCAAAAGTTGGTTTAAAATAAATGAAATCTAGTTAACCTTAAATTTCTTTCTCAATGCCAATCGATAGAGAATGTCAAATTATATAAAATTGCCAAATTACAATCGAAAAAGTTAAGCGATTACAAAAATATGGAAAAAAAAACGAAAATGCGAAATTTCAGATTTTTCATGATATTTCAGGACTAGAGCAAGATATCTCAGATTTCTAAATAGATACTAAAGGAGTTTGAAAAGGGGCAACTTTTTTCTAATTTAAGCAACTTTGTAACTCTTTAGGTTCACAAGATCCCAATGGTGTGCACCGTAGGTATATATTTCCAGAGGAACTGAAGACAGTAAAAGTTATACCAATTCATAAAATAGGTGATGTAAACAATCCAAACAATTACAGGTCAGTTGCTATACTACCAGGAATATCTAAGATCCTTGAAAAACTACTTCACTCAAAAATTCCAAATAATCAGATTGCAACATGGTTTCAGAGAAAAGCGTTCAACAATAATGGCATTATGTAAAGTAGTATGTTCAGTTCTGGAAGCAATTGATCAAAGACAAGATATTGAAGCCATAAGGCGTTCAATTGCATGAATCATTACATACTTTTAGACAAAATGGATTACTATGGAATGAAGGAGCCGGGCCTATTACTCAAATTATTAAGTCTTATCTAACCCACAGACATCAAGTGGTTAGATGGCAAAACAGACTCAGCAATCCTGCTGGTGTGAGCGTTGGTGTTCTGCAAGGATAAATCTTAGGACCCTATAATTCACCATCTTTATGAACGACCTTCCATTTTCATTCACCCAGAGTAGAATCGGGTGGTGGGATGTACACATTGATGACTTGAAATCAAAATTTTTAGCCATTTTTGCAATACAAAAGACTGCATCTAATATATCAACATAAACTACTAAAACAACTTACTTTGCCACTTTTCATAGCAAAATCTCTTATGGAATTTTACTGTGGGGTTCTTCGCCTGGATCGAAAGAAATACTTCTGCTACAAAAAAAAGGTTGTTAGAGCAGTATATAGTTTCACAATAATCATCCCGTAAAGATATATTCAACACATCAAAAAATTAAAAAAATTAAGAGTGCCGTCTCTTTTTATCTTTGAGTGTATAAAACATGCCTACAAATCCTCCATGGTGAAGAATCGAGATCATCACCATTATGAAATTAGAGGCAGAGATAAATTAGAAACTCCTTACCATAGCATCAGCAGATATCAATAAGGATTGTCTTATTGGGAAATAAAATTCTATAGGCATATGCCTCTAAAAATGCGAAATTTATCCTTCAAAAATGTCAATCAAAAAAATTTTAGTTAATATCAGTAGATGATTTTTTTCTCATATTTTACTATTATTTTATTTTATTTTGTCCTTAATTGTGTTGTATTTTATGACTAAACTAAAAACAATTTAGTACATAACCTGAATTGTATTGGAAGGGCAGCTAAGGAAGCTAGAAGAAGGAAGAATCTAAAATAACAATGTTTAAAAGTTTCATTTTTATTCCTTTAGCTTTTGAATCTTTTGGACCTTTGGGATCAGAATTCTTTTTTTCTTATGATCATGCCACAGTTTGTGAAATTCTGAAGTATACAATCTCAATGCTCAATTGCTCAAGTGTTCAATTAGTATGTAACCTTTTAGTTGATTTAAGGTTTGTTTTTCTGGTTTATTGTAAAAAATCACTAGATCATCAGCATAGAGGGTGATCTTATCTTTGATGTTAAATTTAGAATAAAATTGGCCGCTTTAATATTGATCTTTGGGGGAGATCTAAGTTGGTATGCATAATTTGGCTTTTACCATTAGCAATTTGGACAAATTTTTGTCTATTTATTAGAAAAGTTTTGAGAATTGATTGAAAATTACCAGTACGCTATGGCCAATTAAGAAACACCTGATCAAAACGATGGATTAAGATTACTTCAAAATTCAAAAGTAGGCGAAAGGTAATTGTACATAAATTGAGTGGTTTTGTCGAAATTAATGGAATTACATACATTCTGTGTTAATAAAAGTCAACATTTTAAATTAACACTTAAAAACAATGTAAATCAAAATTTAACATTACAAACAAAACTAAAATCAAGCGTTACTAATAATTCAAAATCAAACATCGTACATTATTACGTTTACCTAAACAAATTCCAAGTTTAATCATACGAATATTTCAAGGAGCAACATAATAAACATATGTAAGTTTAAACTCATGAAAGAATAGTGTTACTACTAAGTAATTTAATCAATGTCTTCTCATTGTCAGTTAAATTAAAACAGTGTTTTTTCCAAGTTTATCTTTCATTTAAGGTGGATTTTTCCAAGTTCATCTTGGTTTTGGATTCTTCTAAGTTTCACTTGCAAGAATTCATCTTAACACATCACTTCTGGAGATTTTAGACTGTTGCATGAGACTCGGAATAGGACGGTATCTGAGACTGTCATAACGTTACTATACTTCATTTTTTAACTAGGAGGAGTAACACGGAAGAACAACTTACACTGTAAAAGTTACTAAAAAAATAACCAAACAGGTTTTAAAAGGAACTTTAGGTTATTTTGGCTTTTTAATGATAAAATATGTACAGAAACATAATTAAAATCCCCATTTCTTTGTACTAAATACAAATTTATAGATGTAAATACATTAGTAATTAAAATTTTATTATTAATATTTTGAAGTTATATGTGAAAAAACATCCAAAATAATTATCCTGTGTAAATCTTGCTGACTTTTAACCAATCAAGGACGTTAATTTTTGGTATTTTAGCGCGGGAAATTTAAATCACTCCTCCTAGTTAAAAAAATGAAGTATAATAAACTTGGAAAATGCAAAAAAATAATGTAGAATGCTCACAAGGTAAAATTTAGATTGGCTTATAACTATGTGGGTTATGTTTATTGTCACTTTTGTAAATTGAAGCTACTCTTGAGAATTTCAGTTCTGTAGGAAGTTCGTGTAGCCAAATGTGTTTTTTACTATGAGTGCCAAATAAAGTGTTTCTAATTAGGTTTTTGATCAATTTTGGTTTTAATTTATCAAATCCTGGCGCTGAGTTAGCTTTGAGTATATTAATTTAATTTTCTTTTTTTAGTAAATCTGAGATATGATGGTACATAAAACTCATTGAAGGCAATTTATTTGCCAATTTTGTTGTTAATAATTACTTATGCCTAATAATTTTGAATTTTTGCCAAGGATGTAGAATAAGTAAAAATTTTAAAAAATTTATAAAATATAAGCGTAATAGGTTTTAAGTTTTAAATAAAGCGAAATCTAACTTCTGGTATTTAACGATTTCTTAGATTTATTAGCATTTAAACGAAAATTAGAACGGAAAATAACAATTAAGAGATTTATTTTAAAATTTGCTTAATAATTGTGTCTGTAAGTCTTAATATTTTTTTTTTAATTTTTAAATTACTTCCTCATATTTTTCTCCTGTAAGTGAAACCAGATAATTAAAAGATCAGTAAAATGGGAACGATATAAAGTACTATTAAAAAAGTTAAATAAGCAACTTAATTCCACAAACTAAGCAACCCTGAAATAAGCAAATTTTCATTTCATGTTCACTAAAGAACTAAAGAATTTTCGACTCCCTTGAAATAAGCAATAAATAGTTTCAATTCGAAGAAATTAAAAATTACATACAAATGAAGCCTATACAGGGTGGTCTCTCTTACGGTGCACACCATTGGGATCTTGTGAACCTAAAGATTTACAAAATTACTTAAATTAGAAAAAAGTTGCCCCTTTTCAAATTCCTTTAGAATCTATTTAGAAATCCGAGATATCTTGCTCAAGTCCTGAAATGTCATGAAAAATCTGAAATTTCGCATTTTCGTTTTCCTTCCATATTTTTGTAATCGCTTAAATTTTTCGATTGTAATTTAGCAGTTTTACATAATTTGACTTTCTCTATCAATTGACATTGAGAAAAAAATTTTAGGTTAACTAGATTTCATTTATTTTATACCAACTTTTGTTTTCTTATAGGCGCGATATTTGATTTTTATACCATTGGATAGAGAAAAAAAAATACAATTTAAATGATTTAACACACATTGTTTTTTTTATTTTAATTTAAAAAAAAAATGAAAAAAAATATTAAATTTTTATTTACAAAATCAAGTTAGCATAAAATAAACATCTGTTCTTTTGTTATTTAATGCCAACTTGATTTAAAATATTAAAAATTTAATATTTTTTTCATTTTTTTTTTAATTAAAGTAAAAGAACAATGTGTGTTACATCATTTAAATTGTATTTCTTTTCTCTATCAAATGGTATAAAAATCAAATATCGCGCCCATAAGAAAATCAAAAGTTGGTTTAAAATAATTGAAATCTGGTTAACCTAAAATTTTTTTCTTAAGACCAATCGGTAGAGAATGTCAAATCATGTAAAATTGCCAAATTGCAATCGAAAAAGTTAAGCGATTACAAAAATATGGAAGGAAAACGAAAATGCGAAATTTCAGATTTTTCATGATATTTCAGGACTAGAGCGAGATATCTCGGATTTCTAAATAGATTCTAAAGAAGTTTGAAAAGGGGCAACTTTTTTCTAATTTAAGCAACTTTGTAACTCTTTAGGTTCACAAGATCCCAATGGTGTGCACCGTAAGAGTGACCACCCTGTATATCAACATTTGAAAGATTTATTGAATATTAAAAACTATTTTCTTCTTCATCGAATCAGCAACTTTTTGAAATAAAATTCAATTTCTGTTTCAATTACGGTTGTATACCGTTTTATCGAGAATACACTTTCATCAATATAGCCTTTTCATCGAATACAATTTCATCGACAGTCCATTTCATCGAGAAAGACGTTTCATCGTCATGT